>CP139509.1:319537542-322137585 GCA_021014915.2 Artemisia tridentata subsp. tridentata
ACTTTCCGATAGTTACACTTTTGCCCCCTAATAGTAAAATGTGTTGCATTTTTAGTCCAAAATGTACAAAACTTGTATAATAAAATTTCTGAAAATTACAATAACTTTATAAAGCTTATTTGAACTTATAGAAACTGCTTATTTTACGAAATAGCTTATTTTTACATTATTGGGCTTTTAGCGAGATTAGTAAAAGCCCATTAAGAGTTTTCGATGCGAGGGGTTTCAAACAAGTTTGGGCCTGAATTTGGGCTATTTTATAGTCCTAAAAATATATTCCAATTGCTTATTTGACTGCTTATAAGCCCACTCAACATTTATATAGAGTTTATGGTCAAAACGATTAGCGATAGCTTTGTGATTTTTAGAGAGCTTATATGAACTTATGAGGGGAAACTTAAAACATCAATTTGATCAATGAGCTTGTAAAGAATCGATATGAACAATAAAAATGATATGGTGTGTGTATGATTCAAATTTATTAGTCCATTTCTTATCGTCATTAACATGGTTCGGATAATAAAGGAAATGACATATATAATGAGTTGCGATTCGATATAAATAAATATGAGCTCGAAAGTAAATAACTGAATATGTAAGTGTCGAGTATATGTAAAACACAAGTTCTTAGCCATCCTTTGAGGAGGTCATTGCATAAAACGTAAAAATAAATAAATCAAAAGCGTATAAATGAAATAAAAAGAAATATACGTTCGAAACAAATAAGGAACAATGCATGATATGTTATAGGTTGATAAAAATGAATTGAAAGGAGTTAAGGAAAACTTACAACACCTTTAAGGTGGAGTTTAACATTCGAATGAATCAAGAACAAAGGAAATACGTTTGTAGCTTGCTAGAACTGATCACTAGGACTTCGAATGAGTGTTTAAACGTTTGGAAATCTGCTCGAATGAATGGGAAATACTTTTGGTTCTTTGAGGGGTTCGAACAGGAGAGGAAACTTGAGAGAATATGTAAAGAATGATCAAATGTGAATTGCTATAATGTATGTGTATCATACGTATATATAGATGCATGCATGTACTCATTTACTTATATTGTATTATAAAGGCAAGTTGAGATTGTCTTGAGATAATATTCAATCTAGGCAGTGATTGGAGGGGGACAAAGGGAATAATGTTGGCTAGGAAGTCAAGTGCGTAAGTGAAGTAGATATGGGTTTACACTATATATGTCGACATATATCAAAAGGGCAAGTTGGGATGGCTAGAAAGTCATTGTGAATGTAAATGTGTGATTGTGTTGAGTACGGATATGTATGTATATATGCATGAACATACTATGTTTTATGTATTTTAATAGGGTGTGAATGCAAGAACAAGTGGTATATATATTATATGTATGTCGATATGTATTTAAAAGGTCCAAACATCAATCATACGTGACCAAGTGAATTAGTAAGAGTGTGGAAATGTGTTTAGAAGTTCCTATGTCAAGAGCACTGTAAAACATATAAGGAAAAATATGTTTGGTCGACTTTGGTTGGATTTAGATTGAGTTGTATATGTTTGGTCGACTTTGGTTGGATTTAGATTGAGATGTATAGTTGGTCGAATGAGCTTAACTTTGGGTCTTGTATATAGATCGAACGTTCGAATTAAGTGATAAAACTTGTCATTCCCGATTCCTAGTAGTACAGAGATTTGAGACATGTAATATAATGTGTAGCTTGTATGTCAAAATTTAGAGTAAAATAGGCTAAGTAGAGGTGAGTTGGATCGAGTAGTATAAAAGAAAAATAATAATTGGGCTGAATTTATGTTGGGCCATGAATAGTATCAGGCCAAGGTAATAATTAAAAGTCCGTTTGGTGATTTATTGTGTTTTGGATTTTCGTGACGCGTGTGTGAGCTCGTTCCAACGTATCGTGAATAATGTAATAATGTTTGAATTATAAATATGTAATAAACAAAATTTCAAATTTGCTCGTAAAAATGGTTAAGTGAACAGTAACGATGTGTTAATACTAGATTGACATTTACTAATGACTAGGAAATTTTACAAGTTGTTACAGATACTTTGGGTTATCCCGTTTGGTCAGGATACTTTGGTTTATCCTGTTTGATAAGGGATACTTTGGTTTATCCCATTTAGTCAAGATACTTTGGTTTATCCTGTTTGGTACGGATACTTTGGTTTATCTGATTTGTTGCGTGTTTATGTCTGCTGCTGCTTGAAGATGTGCTTCCGCTTGCTGTCGAATGTCTTCTTCATCAATTATTTATTAGTTTTACTTTATTGTTTATTAGCTTTTAATCTCCAGTCCGAGCTTTCGTGATTTCGCCGCTCGGACTACGGAGGAGTGTTAGTCGTATCTTTTGGATATGTGCTATGAGTGTACATGTGTAGATAAGTATAAATCATTAGTTGTAGGCTTTTTAAGAAGGGTCTAAAGTCATATACTCAGGTGTTCGATGATATTGTTACCACTGTTCGGTTGAAGATCCTTTCACTTCGATTTACTAGGAAATCTATGCAGGTGAGAAGGATTTTGGATACATGGAGACTACCTGGATCGGTGATCATTGCTACTGATTCTACACCATGATGGATGCTCACTATGTGCTTGTCTTGTTCATGAGGGGAGTGCCAGGAATGGGTTGTACTCTTTTTCCCTCCTCCAAGGTTTTCCCTCTGGGTTTTTTTCTTGGAAAGGGTTTTTAAGGAGGCAAACTTCCTGGGTCGCCTTGCTCCTTTCATGCGTACGGGTGGAAGCGGGATGTTCGCTGGTCACAAGTTTATTCTTGTTTATTCCTAGTTTGTTGATTGTAATTTGCTAGGTTGTTGTGTTTATGGCCTGTAATAAACACTAGTTTATCAAGCTTTTTGCTTGAGGTTAATGTGGCGCCTCTGCCACATTCCATTTGTACTTAACATTATTTTGGTTAATACATTTACCGGGGTATCCCTTTACCCAAAAAAAAAAAAAAAAAAATCATTAGTTGTATGCTAGAAATCATTAGCTGTCTCATTATTGTAATTAGAGGGTAATTATCATTTACCCAAAATATCTCTTGACTTATCTCTATATGTATCTCATATTCTTGTAATGAATCATCAAGCAAATCATTATCAATTCAGTATTTCGTATATCTCATATCATACTCTTACGAAATCAAGTTAACAAAGAATGCTTCAAATGACTAATTTCATATATATCCAATTTAAACATCAAAATATTATATTTACACAACCAAATAATAATGTCATGCATACCTAATCTAAGCAACATATTTGTCATATTTAAACATCAGAAAACACATGATGCTATTTTTGTATACGACTACGAGCTTTGAATCAACCATGTCTATAGTTTCTCCCTCGTTAGCAAGAATATATATATTGTTCACGTGTGCCAGGACGTGTATTCATCTGAGGATTGACGAATAGATCTTTCTTGATTCTATTGATACTCGTAAAGCAATTTTTCTAGTTAGTTCTATAAAGAAACGAGGTTCACGTATGCTAAACAACTACATCGAGAACTCCGGATAAATACAATTGCAGGGAGACAATTTCACGAGTTCTTTAGTTACATGGTTTCGTTATTACAATTCTCGAAGTCGTTGAGCACGCATGTTATGTCGGTTATATAATTTCACTCCTCCCCTAATTAGTTGATACTTCAAGTAAGTTTTACCCTCTTTGAACATAAATGTGACCAGCTAGCACAAGCACCTCACGCTTCAAGAACCAAGGACTCAAACAAACTCTGTCTCGCTTAGTCCGCATATCTGGAACTCTTTGATTTAAACTACTATAGATATGGCGATGAACTCACATTTTGTACGTAAGCTGATGCAGGGCACGTTCGGGCTCCCGTTCCTCTGGCTTAGCCGTCGTTTCTTTGGTCAAAATGTGAAGTCATATGTTTCAATGGTTCGAGAAGATTGAAGGGTAAACTGACAATATAATATATTGTCGTAATCTATCTTTTTCATTTTAATAGTTTACCTATTTTCGTTAAAGATTAGTTTAGATTTTTAGGAGTTATTTCATTTCCTTATTTTAAATATAGTCGTGATATTTAGCTTTCTCTTCAAGATTCTTCAGACTATAAATCATTGTAATAGGTTTAGGTTTTTGAAGAAGTTATTAGTTTATAGAAAAGAGAGTTTTCACTTGGAGTCTCGGTTGGGCACCATTTGAAGGTTTATCAAATTCATTTGTTCTTTGTTCTTGTGTGGTTTCTTTCATTCACAACGGTATCCGCCATCATTTAGTATCATGAGTACAGGTTCGGGGAAAAGAAATCACGCAATTTGGAGAAGCCAAATCAAGAGAAACAAAAATAGTTGTTTCACTTCGTCATATTCTGCACAGTCGTGAGATAATTGGCGGCACGCATTCGTTCACCGTTGGATTTCTGTGATTTTTGGGCACGAGGTTCAGGACACATTAATCTACAATCTCACCGTTCGGATTCGCGATTGGAGTTCTCTACAGGCAGTTATACTTGCTCGAAGTTGCTATTTTTTCTGCTGAATTTTCTGATATAATGGCCTTTTTTACCTCACAATATGTGGGCGTGGACAACCATTTGGTTATGTGACTCGTAGATTCGCCGGACGAGGCAACGATACAACTAACCAACAAGGATCACGTGTTGTAGAGAATGAAGACCTCATTAAACAACTGAAGGAACTTTAGACGGATTCCAAAATCAAGCTAATCGTAGAGTCGCCGAACGAGGCAACGGTTACGTGAGTGAGGAAGATGTCACTTCACCTAGATGATCTTATCGAATGTTTGCATGATGGAACATGATTCTCCGTAGAGAAGCCGTGGTATAGAAACGAAGAGGGGTTAGAAAGTTTCAGAGTTCGAGACTTAGAAAGACAAGACTCGAGGACGAGTCTTTTGGAAGAGGAGGAGAATGATGCAGGGCACGTTCGGGCTCCCGCTCCTCTGACTTAGCTGTCGTTGTCGTAATCTATCTTTTTCATTTTAATAGTTTACCTATTTTCATTTCCTTAAAGATTAGTCAGGATATTTAGCTTTCTCTTCAAGATTATTCATTTATATTATTCGAGACTATAAATCATTGTAATAGGTTTAGGTTTTTGAAGAAGTTATTAGTTTATAGAAAAGAGAGTTTTTCTCTTGAAGTCCCGGTTGGGCACCCTTTGAGGGTTTATCGAATTCCTTTGTTCTTATGTGGTTTCTTTCATTCACAACGGCATCCGCCATCATAAGTACCATAATTTTGTTTAGTTTGATTATTTGACCGCCTGCAGCTTGAGAAGATCATAAAAGTTCAAGACATAAGCCAATTTAGTTGGAGCATACGACGATTCTAGTGTTTGCAAAACAAATAGTACACTAAACATTTTCTGTCTTGCATTATTAAGTTTACTTGGTAAATTACTGCTATTACTTCGTTCTTTAAAGAAACCATTGAATTTTTTGATGTGATCAATGGGGAACCTTCATGAAAGAGTGGTGAAGCTTCAAGTTGAGCTTGATTAAGTTAAAAAAAGAAATCGACTCTGAGCCAACTAATCTAGAATTACGTCAAGAACTCTTTTTTAGATTTCTATAAACAGCTTTTCTACAAAAGCATGCTTCTTTTCGGAGCCATTCCATAGGTAAATGGCCAAATCCTTGTTGCATTGTTCCTCTAGATTTAACTCTGTTTTTAGTGTCTACTACAAAACAAAGACATGCTTAAACAGTTCCTATAAGAACATATGAATTAACACCTGTAGTAAAGCACACAAAATGCAGACCAAATACACTAAATGGATAGGAAGTTCTTTTGAAACGTACTCGATCCCTAAAAATCCTATTTAAGATTTCATGTAGAAGACCGAATGCTCACAAGGGGCCTTAGTCAAACTTACAGCATGCCGGAGAGGTAATAATGCAAAGTACACAACCCTCAATTTCCCACATCTAATCAAACATAAAAACCATAATTACAAAAGAAATCAAGTGAAAATGATCCATGAAACCTTACTCATTACTTCCCAAATTCAGAGAACCATCTTTCATCAGCTTCACACTCAAACTGTTAAATCTTCCTCTTGAGTAATGTCGAGAAGCCTTTCTCCAGTCGGTTCCCGTTTTCATCATGGCAGCAAACTCCTCATAGCTAATTTTGCCATCCTGCATCATGAACTATGTAGTCAAGAGGTGGTAATTTCAAACAGTATACTCTATGAAGGGATCATAAAAATTGTAGCTAAGATGCACTCCTGGCAAATAGGCTGAACTACTGTCAATATTAGATTTTAAAAATTGTAGCTAAGATGAGCTCCTGGCAAATAGGCTGAACGTGCCCAATGTCTTTGAAGTTGTTTTTTTTTCTTTTTTCTTTTTGTGGGGGTGGTGGTGGTGGGGGGATTATAAAAATTGTAGCTAAGATGAGCTCCTGGCAAATAGACTGAACGTATCAGTTTCTAGTGAGTGGGTGTACTTCAAATTAATTGGGATCATCCAATCAAATTCAGAGTAGGTGCAGCAAGACTGATTCTTTTGTTTATTTAAAGCACATTTACTAATTAGACTTTGACAAACACTGACATAGCCGATTATCTGATTATCACAGCTTTAAACAGCTATAGCACATCCTAACCCTCATCTTCTTGCAATTCATTTCATTACTTTTTGATTATTCCACATCACATAATCTCTTTTCAAATGCAATGACAAACATTCTCATATTATTCTTGTAATAGTCACTTGGTTTTTTTTTGATAAGCGTTATAGTATTATCTGTGTAAACTGTTATCATGTTTAATGCATAAATAATTTATTGAGGTTTTGAAATACAGAAGAAAATGTGTAGGTCAACTTTACGTGAATTATTTGGACACACACTAAAGAAGATCCGTTATGACATGTTAACCACCCGTCCATCTTCCTTGGGCAGGGAAAAAGCTCATAAAGTTGGTGTTTACCTTATCTGTGTCGACTTCTTGAAAGATATCATTTGCAACATTTGCTGAATCCATATCTCCATCTTCCATCAAGGCGTCCTGAAGCTCTTGAGGAAGTATGTAACCATTACCATCCTTGTCAAAATATGAAAAAGCTTTGTGTAGATGCTCATCGTTTGCCATTTTTTTGAGGTGGAGTGAAATGGCAACAAATTCCCCATAATCTAGGGTGCCTTTACCAGTATCTACCTGTAAGCAACAAAAACATGAATGAATGGAACAAGATAAAGTTAAAAGACTACATTTTGTCTCCATCAAGCTACTACCAGGCTCCAATTTCCAAGCACAGTGAGTTTGTTCCTATCCATGAAACTTTTGTTTCTTAGTCTTATTTTCCACATTGTAATTATAGGCCAGCTAATGTGCAAAAGGCAGAAGTTTTTTTGAAGTGTATTTTCCTTTAAAGTTTTCATTTATTTATTGGTATTAGTGGTGGAAAAAGTAGGCAGGTTGAGTAATGTGCAACACAGGTATTTCTGATACAGCTCAGTCTATTGGGTTGACATAATACATTTTTGTACAAGAAATTTTAGAACTTTAAACCATCAATAAGTCAAATATGAGAGAAAAAAATAATACTGTAAATAATACTCTTATTTCTTTAGTTAAATTAGGAATTTTTTATGCATTAAAAAACTCCTCGAGTGACTTCCTACATACTTGACGTGCATGACTAGTTTCCTTTTTAGCTAATTTTTATTTGACCTCTTTGAGAGAAAAAATTACCCAAAGGCTCATTTGTAACTATAAGGGTCAAAACTGCCACCTCTAGTCGCTATTATCAAGAAGCTTTCACAGTTAACAATAAATACATACAACACTCTTCTTTTAATGATCAACTAGCAGCATTCCAGACTGATACCATAACTAAACATGAAGTTTCAGCAATCAATTTTTTTGCAAAATTTGGAGTAATGACACAGCTATTAACGAGAAATAGAAATGAAGATTAGGTATGAAGTCACGCTTACAGATTCAATAAGCAGCTGAACTTCAGACTCTGCAAGTTGTGTATTAAATTTTTGCAGTCCAGCTTTCAGTTCTTCAATTGTAACAATACCATCGTCATCAATGTCTATCTTTTTGAACATTTCCTTGATGTCTTCGACTTCTTCGTTGGACAAGAAATCCGCAATAACCTAGACAAAAACAGCAAAAATACAGGTTGTTTGATGAATATTAGTATCTTGCACTTTAAGAAGTAAAAAAGAAAAAATTGGTTAGGATCCAATAAACCAACCCTCAGAGCCTTTCTCTTGAACCGATTCATTAATGAAAACTGCTTTAGTCTTGCCTTGACAACATCACCAAGGGGAACATTTGGAGCCTTTTTAGCATTTTGAAGCCACGAGTGTTCTGTAAGCACATATAATTATCAATCAGACAAACTAATATAAACAGATACCATGTACATGAAATCTCACTGAAGCTTATTCCTTGCCTAATAATATTCAATCAAAATATCAAATGATGTTTAGCAGGTTTTTACAGAACAGCATAGCAATTTATGATTTATATGTAAAGAGACACCACAACCTATAAGCATACACAAATTTAAGATCACTTTGAATGTGTATAATTGGATCGATATGCACCCGATACCCATTCCCCCACTTCATAATTCATGCTGGTAAAGTTCACACATAACCAAAAAAAAGAGTAAGTTGTTGGAATTGACTGAATCTATGAGACAGACATAAGCCTCTATGGAGACTTGTCATTTTTTATACTAGTAAGATAGTACAGATCCTGCTCTACAAATGTTTATATTTGGTTCAACATGCACCCAATACTCATTTGGTGAGCCATTCCCCAATGTCTTATCTCTATAAACGCTTTTTTTTAAGTAACTAACCAAAAAGGCAGTATATTTACTCATGGTTGTGATGACCTAAATTGTTGATGATATTACTTTTATCTGACCAAGCTGAAGACTAGCTTTTCTAATGTCTATGCTTTAAAGCATACATATATTAATAACCCATTTTATGTTCAGTATTCCTTCAGTTACTCCACAACTACGATTGGGAAAAGAAATGATTTGCTTGATGATGATGACCATAAACTACTATATTGTAAAACGTTATCCATTATGATTAACAAGCATATATAAACATCCTTAACATGATAACGCAGCACAATAGCCATGGTTGTAAAACTCACTAAGGGGTACTCGAGCGGTCAAATATCTTGTAGCGAGTAAGCAGCCTAGGCCGGGGGGGGGGGGGGGGGGGGGGGGAGTAGTCGGATTGGGATTTTTAAATATAAAATCAAAATTATATGCATGACATGTTCATAGGACCATAGAATTGTTCATAGGACCCTAGAAATATGTTTTAAAAAACTGACACAATTGTTTAAATACTTCAAACCGAGTTTTGATTGAGTTGACCGAGTTTGATCGAGTTTTGACCAAACCGATTTTTTTGGCCGATTCGGCTCTACTCGCGTCAGTCACTGGCCTTGTAGCGAGTAATCACCAATTACTCGGCCTTGTAATCCGAGTATTACAACACTGATAATAGCACATGAAGCTATTTTACCGGGGTAACCCTTTACCCAAAAAGATAATAGAACATGAAGTTTATTTTACTAGTCAATGGAGTTGCAGCCATTTACCAATATCTACTGTGGATAGCAAAATTTGGAACTGTTCATGTTGATTGGCAATAAGCAATAGAGAAGAGTATTAATCATCCTTGTGCTCATTTACACAGGAGCTTATCTGATAACTATGTTCTTCCGCCTGAAGGCACATAACACAATGACACAAACCTTAGGGTAACACTTGTAACTGTCCGTCTACGGGACAGAACAAACCCAAACCAGTTGGTATTGACCAAGGATATGCAGCAAAAATTTAAGCGAGTTATAGTTATTTAGTTTTTTCCAATGTTGTACTTCGATTAAAAAGTTTCCAAGCATGAAATCTTATTTGAGGGCTGCGAAGTGGATTAATAAAAGTACAGCTCACAAAATGAAAACCATTTCTGCAGATTAAAGACTTCGTATGTGCAAATCGTCAATGATATGATTATATAAATCACACATTTGTGTTAGAACAATAAGCATACCAAGCACTTGTTTAGCTGTTAGGCGTAGTTTTGGATCTGGCTCCAACATTTGACGAACAAGACTCTTAGCACCTTCTGAAACACTAGGCCATGGTTCACGTTTGAAATCTATCAGCCCACGAAGAATGGCCTGTGCAACCCCTTGTTCTGACTCTGCATTACAAAGAACTCACTTTAGGAAGAAACATTTTTAACAGATTCATCAAGCAATGTAAAAAAGTATCGCTACATCAATAAATACTTATATAAATATGAAGAAAAAAACAGCAATCTTCTAGGAAAAACCATTACCAGCCCAAAATGGAGGCACACCACATAATAAAATGTAAAGAATGACCCCTGCACTCCAGATATCAATCTCCGGTCCATAGTTACGCTTAAGCACCTCTGGAGCCATGTAATATGGGCTTCCAACAATTTCAGAGAACCTCTCCCCTATAAAAGTTTAATAAGGCAGTCAGTCATTAGAGTACATAAATTTCCAAGATATAATAATCTACATGGTCACATGTGAAATAAGTAAATCCAGCTGTTTCAACTACATGTTTAAACAGTTGTAAACAGACGTATCTTCTAACAACCCTAGAGATGCAATTGGTTTTAGAGGTTGCTGCAACATAGAATCCCAGTTGGTTCATACAAATTTGTGCAGCTACCAGTTTAGGTTGTTCGCACACCATGTCTTTCAGTATTTATCATTTTAACATTCTCAAATCCCAAAATATTACCTTTTAATCGAAGCTGCTTAATCTGAAGAAAAACACCCAACCGATAAAACAGAAATATAGGGCGCGTTGGCAGCCACCTTTTAGTTCTATGGAATGGAATCATAGCACTATTATTAGTTTGGTATGTGGGGATTGCTTTTCAATATGGTAGTCATACCCTCAAATAGGGGGTTACATAAAACCCAATAGAATAGCCTGGTTTCAATAACCACAATTTTTTTTTTATTTTGGAATTCGAGCTAATAACTCTTAGCCATCTCCTTTCTTGAACTTTTTTCTGATAATTTTTTTCTTTTCTTTATTCAACCCTCAGTTTTCCTTCCTCCCATTTTGATTAATATCAACATAATATTAAAACTATAATATCGATTCTTATCTTAATTTACAAAACAAACAATCTTCTATACTAGCATTCATCTTCTTTTTTATACTTTTCTTTCGAACCTATACTCATTTCCAATCCTATATACAAACCAAACACGCCTCTAGAGTCAATAGTTTTATCAACTTTTCTGATCCTTTTAGAAGAAAAACAAGTCTTCATTGAACCAAACATGTAGAAAAACTGTATATCCTTACATACATAAAACACAAACTTATAGAGTGTCATGGTATCGCTACTTTTAGAAGAAAAAGATGAGAACATATTAATAAGAATACAATCCAAGGGCCTTGGATTGTCCAGAATCACATTCCAAATATAACATATTATACATGGTGCTTATACAAAACCATCCACAACCAAAGTGGTCAAAGAACACGAAGACGTTGAAAGATAAGCAACAGTAGATTAGTTGATAGACATCTCGACAAGATCCTTGCCATCAATAGCTCCAAAACAAATGAACTAGGAAAAACAAGCAGAAAGTAGCATATGCAAATCCGTATAGGATGATGGAAACTGCTGATAAATTGCACCAAATGCATCATTGATCAGATACATACAGTAGGCAAAGATGATGTGCTAATAGAACAATAGAACAATTAGTCTGGAAAACGTGTCTTTACAAGAAACCCAAGGTAAATTGTAGGTGAAGGAGAAATTGGTGAGTAATTCAATGATACAAAATGAAGCTTATACTTAAAATGTTAAAGGAAAAACTCGAAATCAGGTAAAGCTTTAAGACCTAATAGTATTTGTAATCAGGCTAAGAGAGCCTTCAGAAAGAAGTAGTATGACAATTAGACAGACATCGAGTAGAAAGATATCTTAGCCTACAAAACAGTTACTTTCAAATTTGTATAAATCAAGGGATCAAAAGCGGGTGAGTCAATGGTCCGTATTAGTAACATCAACCTAGGTTATAGACTTGATTAAACAGCTTACTGAATCATCCGGAGAATATTCTAACAAATAAGATACGATGCTGAAATAGATGATGCGACTTAAAAAAAGGCATCTAGAAAGCATTTTAGGATAATTAATTTCATGTATCATATAACGAGGTTCGAGTTGATGCTAAAAGGTAGGTTGTTGTATTTCTAATTTTGCATTCGGGTCTCTTTTGTTGATAGTTTTACCTAATCAGCTTTTGATAAAAGTCGTTCTATAAGTGGAAAGTAAGATGAAACAAGTAAGTTTCTACCTGGCTTAAAAAATATAGAAAGCCCAAAATCAATAGCCTTAAGGGGCGAATTCTCCTTCTTATTCGCAAACAAAAAATTCTCGGGTTTCAAATCTCTATGAATAACCCCATGCTTATGACACAACATCACAACTTCAACAATCGTCTTAACAACAGCCGCAGCGGCACGTTCCGTATAATGGCCACGCGCAACAATCCGATCAAACAACTCACCCCCTTCACACAACTCCATAACCAAATGCACGGCATTCTCATCCTCACAAGCCTCCCTAAACCTAACAACACTAGCATTCTGAGGCAAATGCTTCATAATAGCAACCTCTCTCTTCACATCCTCCACATCAACAGTTGTCCGTAACTTTCGCTTCGAAATCGACTTACAAGCTAACAACTCCCTTGAATTCCGATCGATACATAAATAAGTAACACCAAATTCACCACGACCTAGCTCTCTATCTAACATATACTTGTCTTCGATGTTTTCTTTCGATACGTCGCTTAAGACGGTGATCGGAGCTTTTGTTTTGTCCTTTTTTGTGATGTGATCGGATGATTTCACATCTTCTCTTGCTACAGCAGCTGGAGATCTGCAACAGTTCCCCATTTTTCAATTGAAACCCTAACTTACTTGCTTACTTACACTAGGTTAACGGTTTCACATCATAGTGAGTACTACTAGCTAACAGTTGAATTGAGAGTGTGTTTGTGTGTGAGAGAGTGTATTTAGTGTGTGTGTGTGTGTGTGTGTGTGTGTGTTTGGTGTGCTCGAGAGAGAGAGAGTGTGTGTGGGTTGTGTGTGTTTTTGGAAATGAGGGGTTGGTTGGTTGGTTGGGTTGGGTCGACACGGAATACATGAATCAAATGATAGGCTAACCAAACGCTCGGTTGTAAAAATTGTCACTAAGCAAGGTAACTAATTCTGTAATTGATTTTTTTTATCTTGTATCTTAAGAGATAAGAAGATAACACAAGATAAGAAGACAAAAAAAACATAAAAAGAACTTAGAGATCCACAAACAATACAATTTTTATGAGTCTTTTGCAGGTCTTTGAATCTCTTTTATTTCTTTTTTGTCTTCTTAACTTGTGCTCCTAGGGCACAAGAAAGGAAACCCTTCTTTAATTCAAAACTGAAAAGCCAACTTTGAGTATAAGACGTCCACGAGCCATTCTATTATGTCAATATTAATCACTACTGTGTGAGCCAAATACTCGGTTTGTGCGCGGGTGATAGACTCCGTACGAGCTTTATCAACGCCATGGCTAAATAACCAAGTCACGGTTCCCATGTCATGATTCATGATGCAATGACACTTCATACATTTCTTTTCATCTTTACGTTTGGTAGGGTATAACGAGTGGGTGTGTTTGTGTATCGGCATGAGTAGGTTCAATGTGATGTAAGATGAGCTTTCAACGTTCTCGCTCGAAAGTATCTTCTGGTAAGTTGTTAAGATAAAAGCAAATTATTAGACTCGCCACGGGATCCCGCTCGTGACCTAGCTCGAGTGTTAGATTAAGTACCAGCCTTGGAGAGAATGTTATAGTTCGGTATAATAAATGATGCTAGTAACATTCAATTTTTACCAAATGAGGTGGGTAAAGTGTATTTTTTTAAGGCTTCACGATGTACCTCTTTACCTGACATATTCGGGTACGTGGACTGGTATCACGTATGTCAGTCTATTGAGGGCACCGAGTCATAAATGCTAATAATCTTAATTTTAGATTGACTATAAATAATAAGGTTTACTATTTATATATTACTCTATTATACATTCAACGTAGGAAACGACGTCATTTTATAAGGTTCCAAAACGACGTCATTTTTTTTTTGGGGCAATTCTACAAATAGCCCGGTCGCTCAATGTGTTGGGCTTTTGAGGACCCAAAAAAGTCGTTTTCCAAAAATGGCCCAAGCAAAAGTCGCTTAAAACGTGGGAGTGACATGTGGCTGAAATTAAGCGACTTTTTTTGTGAATTAAAGTGACTTTTTGTAAATTAAGTGACTTTTCTATTAAGCCCTGCAGTAGAATGAAATACACTAGCAGTAGTATCATTAAGCCCAGCAGTAGAATGAAATAAAAAGTCGCTTAATTCACAAAAAAATCGCTTAATTCCAGCCACATGTCACTCCCACGTTTTAAACGACTTTTGCTTGGGCCATTTTTGGAAAGCGACTTTTTTGGGTCCTCAAAAGCCCAACACTTTACTAGACCGGGCCATGTCTATATTTGCCCCTTTTTTTCACTCTTTGGTTGGCTTTGAACGACGCCGTTTCATGTTTGGTTATAACTTGGGACAAAAACAATGTCGTTTTTGTTTATGCTTTGCGTTGTACGTGTCTTGAATACACGGCCACGTGTCTCAGATACATACTCCTCAAGAACATGTGTGCATCGGATCATCACCTACAAAAAAGATGTGTGTGAGAGTGAGAGAGAGAGTGATTGTGAGATTGTGTATTCGCGGTAGGTTGAATTGCATGTAGATTGTTGCTTAATTTTGATTAAAAGAAGTGGAAGATTACATACAAACCTTCAATTACATGTGAAAATTGTAAGTTTATGTCGTCTAATTTTAGATATATTTATTCCAGCAATGTTTATATAGGTATTGTTTATAATATATTTTTTAAATAAGATTTGGTTTTTTTATCTTTTTTAAATAAGATTTGGGGTGTTTTTTTTTTTTTTTTTTTTTTTTTTTTTTTTTTTTTTAATTGTTTGGTTGTTTCTGGAGAGATGATAGGTATATTTTAGTTTTAGGTATATTTTTGGTTTATTGTAATTTTAGGTATTTAATTTTGATAATTTTGATTAATGTATGATATTTCGGATTACTTTGTGGTTAATTGATTTTTTTTAAACATTGGCGTAGCTTTTGAAGGCTCATATGTGTTCCTAAGTGAGGATTTTATATAGTTTTTAAAGTATGATATGTAGTCGTAAGTTGTGTCTTCACTATATGTTGTTTGGTGTATTTATGGATATGTATTTTGGTTTGTTTAAACTTTTACATGTCTTTAAACGCTAATATGCGTTCATAGTTGTTGATTCTATGTGTAGAAAACTAGAAGGGGGGTTGAATAGTTTTTACCGATTTAAATTTAGTTTATAAATCTTTTAGATTGATAGTATGTGAAACATATGGATGTTGAGATATAGATAATGCAAGTTAGTATGAAAAGAAATAAATACGAGAATAGTAAAGAGAGAAAAGGATAGAAGCGTGACATAATAATTTATAGTGGTTCGGCTACAATGACACCTTTCTTGCCCTACTCCACTCCCCGAGTACCCAACTCGAGAGTTCTTAAGCACTATGTCAACAAGCTCCTTCAACCGGTGGAGAAACCTCACAACGTCGCTTACACCTTTTTCGGTACTAAGCTAACTACCGAGTCCTTTACACGGAAGAACCAATCCACACAACTATACAATATCACAAGTACTTTATGAATACAAGAGGGTGTATCAACATCAAGAAACAACTCAGTGGTCTTGAGGTGATGAAGAATCCGAGCAAACTCTTCTCTTGAAGAATGGATGACTCGTATGCAAGAAATGCGATCTCGTCTTGTAAGAAGAACTTTGAGAAACACAAGAGAAAGAAAGCTACAAAAATGATCTTTAGATCTGAGGTTAGAGAGATATAAGAATGAGAGAAGAGATATGTTAGAATGGGGTGATAAACAAAGGAGAAATGACTCACTATTTATAGAGTAAACTGTCTAATGTACAGCCGGTTCCGCCAGATCCCTTACCAGAGGGATCCAGCTAGCGTAATCCAAGGGATCCGACAACTAGGTCAGTCCAGTCCGGATTTTGGGTTACAATTCCAGGTTTTGGGTTATGGGTCATGTGATGTCATGCATGATGTAATAGACTTCTTGGGTTATAGGTTATGGACTTTGGGTCATAGGTAATGGATTTTACCCATTGTGATGTCATGCATGATGCAATGAGCATGGACCATGGGTCATGGGTCATGGGTTTTGGATTTTACCCAACACATTTACTTACATTTCTATTATTAGAAACAAGGGTTTTGCTAAACACTGCCCACTGGGCAATGCTTAAGACACATTAAACAGTCTATCATTTTCATATTTAAAGTAATTATGCATTTAATGCACAATAAATGAACATAAAAATTAACTTAAATATATGTCATTTGTTATTTAATAAAGTTCAAGTTTCGTTTTATATTAATATTAAACATTGCCAAGTGGGTATTGTTTAGCAAAACTCTACAAACAAATACACAACTAAATAAATGTAAGTAAGTAGTAAAAATAAATGTAGTAACATGTAATCTTTAGATTTGTACTTGATATAATTTTATGTTGTTATCAACAAAACTTAAAGAGATCGAGAAATATAAATAAACGTTTTTACGGCTTATTTGTATTAACAATCTCCCCCTTTTTGTTGATGAAAAAACATAAGTTTATGTTGAGTAAAAACTTAAGGATTAGATGTATTTTTGAAAAAGATTTAAGTTTTTACTCTCTTCTCCCCCTTTTTGTCGAAACAAAAAGAGTGTCGAAGAGACAATATGGCGGGATTTGAATCCCAAAGGCCAACTACCCCTTGAAGTTAGCTCCCCCTAGATGAGGGCGTTAAGTGAAAAAAAAATGGAGTCGAAAACCTACATAAGAAGATGTTAGTGATAATAGAAGGTGAGATAGTAGATTAGAGATAGTGAGTCGAGAGACGAGAGAAAGCCAAGGTATGTAAAACTAATTCTTGTAATAAAAATGACAAAAATGTAGTGGTATATAGGCCACATATATTTGTAAAATGATGAAGCGAAAAGTGTACCGCTTTTAGGGGGTCATTTAAGCCCTAATCCGCGATTATATGATCAAATATTGCCCTAAATCGTTCCTTTTGTCATTTTAGGTACTTTGGAGAAGAAATCTGGAAAAGGAAGCATTTTGGACGTTTTTGGAGCATAAAAGTGAAGAAAACGACAAAGTCTCAAAATCGGCTGGAAAAGTACCTTTGACGGCGTCAGGGATTGCCCTTGACGGCGTCACGGCTTGGCAAAAAAGGTGGATATGAAAATTACTCATGATAAGCCAGAGAATTTTGCATGAAAAATCTGACGGCGTCACCCTTTGAAGTGATCAAGGCCATCACGGTTTAAGTTAAAGAGGGACGGCGTCAAGCCATATTCTGACGGCGTCAAGCTTTGATAAGCCAGAGCGGATTTTGGAGGTCTAAAGAGGGACGGCATCAGGAAGGCCATCTGGGAACCCTAGACACGACGAGGTGACGGCGTCAGGATCTATAACGTGACGCCGTCAGCCCTTAAACTCTATATATAGTTTTGCAATTTTTTGTCATTAGTGTGCAACTTTGTGAGGAGAAACCCTAAGACGAATTTCTGCCATTTTTAAGGGTTTTCATACCCTTGGATCTCCCATGTTTAATTGAAGATAAGTAATTGTTTAATCAATCAATATGTCTATGTGTTGTTTGATTATATCTTGTTCTTGTCTTTTGATTAACATGCTAGGCTAGATTTATCTTGTGTTTGCTTAGATCTAATGAAACCTAACTATTGATTATTGGTTATTAGTGTGTTATTAATTGTATTGGATGATTGTTTATCGATGTTAGGCTTAAGAAAACTGGCTAACTTCCTATTCGGTAACTTGCTTGAACGTCTTAAGAAACATGAACCAATGCGTACTAGGTTTTTATGGTTGTATTTAATGCATGAGCGAATTCTAGTGATCCCATGTTAGGAGCTTCTTAGCCGGCTCGACATAGGAGTGAAGTAGGAGCTTGTAGAGTTGGGGAAGTACGTACGCCACCCCACGATTGGTATTAAGGAATACACCCGTCATCCACGCAATTAATACACACTAATCAACCGGTAAAAGATAGTTAGGGAGTAAGGAAATCTAAGTAAACACATTTCTCTCCATATAAGTTTCACAACCTTTTCATTTTCAGTTATTTTATTTTATTTGCATTCGTGGTAATTTGGGTTAGTTGACTAGCAACTAATTCCGCCCACTCCTTCAAACCCGAGATTTTACTTGCTTTCATAAAAAAATATAAAAATACAAAAAATAATCTTCCTTCACCCTTAGACCTAATTAGAGTAGTTTTTCATACCTAACGAACACTATTCCCTGTGGAGAACGATCAATCCCCCGTACTTACCACTACACTATACTACATCGGTCAGGTACACTGCCTGGTGGGGTTGTAAGCCTCTTGAGATCCCTCGAGAGGTAAAACCTGTTGTAAGGTTGCAAAACCACGCATCAAGTTTTTGGCGCCGCAGCCCGGGGAATAGTTATTGTTTAGGTTGAATTTTTATTTTATTAGGTCTACTCACTAGATTCCTTTCTAGTGAGATTTTTATTTTATTTTTCTAGGATTTCTTTAGTCTATCTATTTTTCTTTGTGTGTTTGTTCGTAATTTCCATTGACTCTTCCGTTCACCATTATGGAGAACGCGAATCCACCATACTACCAACCACGTAATTCACCCACTCCATATGACATCTTGATGTTCAACCAATATCGAGATGAACCCATATATGATGCATGGACTCGTTTTAAAAACTTACTCCGAATAGTCCCTCATCATAGCTTC
Source organism: Artemisia tridentata subsp. tridentata (assembly GCA_021014915.2). NCBI lineage: Eukaryota > Viridiplantae > Streptophyta > Magnoliopsida > Asterales > Asteraceae > Artemisia > Artemisia tridentata. Next base: position 319,556,517 of record CP139509.1, read on the forward strand.
GATTTAGCATCCCTAACCCAAATCTTTTACGATCGTGTCGACCGATATGACCAAATGTGCATTAACGATTTTGCCGATAGGGACCTTAGGGAATTAAATGCTGAAGAAGCATGGGATACCATAGAAGATTGTGCCCAATATTATTATAGAGTAGACAACCCAACAAACGTTAGTACAAGTCAATTGACCACAAATTTCAAGGATCATGAAACATGTTTGTTTGGGGATGAGGGTAGAGTTGAGCCACCTAGTTGCATGTCATGGTTAGGCACTACCATAATACAGGATGAACACATAGGTGATCTTGACACAAGGAATGATGAGGTAAGTAACATAAGCCCGCTAAATACCCCACAAGTCCTACCATCATTTGAGGCACACACACCGCCCGTGACTTACCCGGAAGAAGTAGAAGTGACTTTAGGAATTCCAATGGAGGTAGAACCCTTGGACCAAGCACAACTAGAGGATATAGGTTTGAACACTTTTAGTGATAACCTTACTCTTAATTCTAGGGAATTTCCTAGTGTTGATGAACCGGAACCTCAACCTTTACACAACTTTCCATCCTTAGATACATTTCTAGGAGACAAAAGAGGAACCGACCCACCCATCAACCCATATTATCCGGGTAGTTTTAGGATGAAGGAAGCCATTCACTCACCCCCTTCACCTCACGTGGCCTATTTCCACCCTAAGGGTGTGTATCGCTACTTTCACCCGCACTTAATCCTAAGTGTAGGGAAAACCTCCCCTATTTTTGTTAAATAAGGGTAGAGTCAGGCTCGTGACTCGAACAAAAATAAGCGCTTCTTGGGAGGCAACCCAAGCTTTATTTGTTTAATCGTTTGATGTTTTTATTTTATTTGTTTGTTTGTGTCATATATGCTTAATCATAATTGTTTAATTTTCATGTTTCGAATAATTTGTGAAAATGCTTTATCTTGTTTTTAACCTCGTCTTAATTGCATATAAAGGTATTTTACAAAAAGGTAAGTGTAGGAAAGTTTATATTTTGTTAAAAAGAACAAAATTCGAACATGGAAAATTCACAATTCATGATTAGCATGTATTCTATCTTGTTTATGTGTCAATACTTGTGGACATGTTTTATGAGTCCCTATTTGTAAGTCATCCCGCAAGTATCCTATCCTTTTATTGCTTTGTTTTGTTTTTATTTCTAAGTCTGGAAATACATCTAGTTGTGGTTTTTCTTTGTTCGGTTTGATGCTTTGGTTTTTTGTGTTTGTTGGTTACAGGTATTATTGGATAAGAAGATGTACGTGCAACACATCAAGAGGATGATTATATTTCTGGAGTGAAGCTTATCATGTTCATTCTCTTGGAGGGAGATTTAACCATATTATCACATCATCCATACCGAGCGAATCAGGGGAGTATTAGTTTCTTCCATTCTCATTTATTTTTACTTTTACATCTTTTGTCTAGAACATTGGGGACAATGTTCGGATTAAGTGTAGGGAGGGTAAATTAGGATGCCTTAGAAACTACAACTTCGCTTGATTTTTGTTTTGTTTAATAGTGAATGTGTAATAAAGCCAAGAGAAATATTGGTTAGGGCAATTTTAGCACCAAATTTAAATTTTTTTACAACATATAGGAGTGAAACTTTGATTTTAATAAGCGTCTCATGGATAGGGAATTGTATGACTAGCACAAAAACCATACCACTCAAAAATTTCCACCCCAAATATGTGAGGTTCGCCTTTAGATCTTTAGGAAAAAGCATTCATTGTTGGTGCTTATGAGTGTACCGGTAGTTTATAGATTCTAGAACTTGCGTTTGTGATGCATACTGAGACCGCTAGTGAGACTACATTCGTGTAGTTAGGATTGACTACATGATAAGAGGCATTAGGATTAACCCATTGTTTTACACCTGTGTTTTTGTTATAATTACTTTGGCCACATTGGTCAAGTAATTCTCCCACACCCTTTGCGTTGTACCCATTTTTGGTACACGATACCCCTAGTACACCCCTCAGAGCCTATCTTTTCGTTTCGACCTTTAAGCATTTTACTTAAAGGAAGAATTTGTTTACACCCCACTTAAATGTACACCCAAATCGCCTTAGCCTACCTTGTGTGCACTCATCTTTAGTGCATTATTGTGACAACATTTGTTTAAACCCTTAGTTAATTATCTAATTGATTACATGGTTGCTAAGTCGAGTCATATCCTTGTACATATTGTTTTGGGATGATTGGGACTTATGGGTAAAGTACTAGTGTAATGGAGTAATGGGGAAGAACATCATTTATTACCCCCATATGTACGTTAATATTTTAAAGTACTCCAAATGTTTCGATTATCTTGATTCGAGTCATTAGAATAATTTTATGTAAAGTATGTAAAAGTTCAAGTGTAGGGATGGTACAAAGAATCCCTAGTGATGTATTGTTTTGGATGGTAGGGCAAGAGTGTATGCAAAAAAAAAAAAAAAAAAAAAAAAAAAAAAAAAAAAAAAAAAAAAAGTGAAGAAAAAGCATTCGGACTACCATCCGCCTCTATCTTTTATTTATGTTTTGTTTTGTTCTATGTTTATTAGTTCGTGATTAGTTTAAGTTGAGTCGAGTCTTGGCTTAGCAACGCCTCATTTTACATGTAATTGACTAAGACAATTGACTTGCCACCAGTAAAGTATCTCTTATCCAACAAACCGTGTTTTTCATACCCTTACACCTAACGTTACAACCCTTTAAAAGACCTCTTTGATAGTTTATCCTAGGTGATTACGCCAATGTGGTGGAGGTTTTGATCCTTTCCCAAGCCTATGGTAATCTATTTGCTATGACAGGTAATGAGTGATATTTCTCCATTTTCATATATAAATTTACAACACCCGAGAGATGAGAGTATCCAAACGCTTAATGTGAGGTGCTAGTGTATAATTTCCGTGCTTGTTTTGACTAAGGTGGAACGATCATTTGTTGTAATTACTTTTATATTAATGTTAAATGACCCCTAACTTGTATTTTGATTGGTGGAAAAGCTCATTTGCTTGAGGACAAGCAAATCCCAAGTGTAGGGATATTTGATGAAGCGAAAAGTGAATCGCTTTTAGGGGGTCATTTAAGCCCTAATCCGCGATTATATGATCAAATATTGCCCTAAATCGTTTCTTTTGTCATTTTAGGTACTTTGGAGAAGAAATCTGGAAAAGGAAGCATTTTGGACGTTTTTGGAGCATAAAAGTGAAGAAAACGACAAAGTCTCAAAATCGGCTGGAAAAGTACCTTTGACGGCGTCAGGGATTGCCCTTGACGGCGTCACGGCTTGGCAAAAAAGGTGGATATGAAAATTACTCATGATAAGCCAGAGAATTTTGCATGAAAAATCTGACGGCGTCACCCTTTGAAGTGATCAAGGCCATCACGGTTTAAGTTAAAGAGGGACGGCGTCAAGCCATATTCTGACGGCGTCAAGCTTTGATAAGCCAGAGCGGATTTTGGAGGTCTAAAGAGGGACGGCGTCAGGAAGGCCATCCGGGAACCCTAGACACGACGAGGTGACGGCGTCAGGATCTATAACGTGACACCGTCAGCCCTTAAACTCTATATATAGTTTTGCAATTTTTTGTCATTAGTGTGCAACTTTGTGAGGAGAAACCCTAAAACGAATTTCTGCCATTTTTAAGGGTTTTCATACCCTTGGATCTCCCATGTTTAATTGAAGATAAGTAATTGTTTAATCAATCAATATGTCTATGTGTTGTTTGATTATATCTTGTTCTTGTCTTTTGATTAACATGCTAGGCTAGATTTATCTTGTGTTTGCTTAGATATAATGAAACCTAACTATTGATTATTGGTTATTAGTGTGTTATTAATTGTATTGGATGATTGTTTATCGATGTTAGGCTTAAGAAAACTGGCTAACTTCCTATTCGGTAACTTGCTTGAACGTCTTAAGAAACATGAACCAATGCGTACTAGGTTTTTATGGTTGTATTTAATGCATGAGCGAATTCTAGTGATCCCATGTTAGGAGCTTCTTAGCCGGCTCGACATAGGAGTGAAGTAGGAGCTTGTAGAGTTGGGGAAGTACGTACGCCACCCCACGATTGGTATTAAGGAATACACCCGTCATCCACGCAATTAATACACACTAATCAACCGGTAAAAGATAGTTAGGGAGTAAGGAAATCTAAGTAAACACATTTCTCTCCATATAAGTTTCACAACCTTTTCATTTTCAGTTATTTTATTTTATTTGCATTCGTAGTAATTTGGGTTAGTTGACTAGCAACTAATTCCGCCCACTCCTTCAAACCCGAGATTTTACTTGCTTTCATAAAAAAATATAAAAATACAAAAAATAATCTTCCTTCACCCTTAGACCTAATTAGAGTAGTTTTTCATACCTAACGAATACTATTCCCTGTGGAGAACGATCAATCCCCCGTACTTACCACTACACTATACTACATCGGTCAGGTACACTGCCTGGTGGGGTTGTAAGCCTCTTGAGATCCCTCGAGAGGTAAAACCTGTTGTAAGGTTGCAAAACCACGCATCATAAAACTAAGAACAAGGATTGTTCTTATAAAGACTAAAAATAAAACAAAAAAAAAATAAAAAATATATATTATTGGTCTTTGATGCTTGCATATCCTTTAGGGGTGGAAGTTTTGGTGGGTGATGATGTTAATCCGATCTAGGATGTGGTTTAGAATGAATCGCATTTCATCCCTAATTTCTATGGCGAGTTGCCTAGAGCTTTGGCAATGTTCGCAAAAGATATGGTAATAGAGAGGTGGTAGAGATTCATCCATCCAAGTTGGTTCATTTGAGTGTGGAAGAGTTGTTGGAAGGTTTGGTAGAGAGTGATCAACATCCATGATGTTGGAGATTGATGGAGGTTGTTTAGCTAGGTGTTCGAGTGAAGTGATGGATGGTAGAGGTGCTAAATCTTCAAGATCATTGAAGAGGAGATTTGGTGAGGTAGGAGGTGTGGAGAAAACTAGGTCTTTGGGGTTGACATTTGATAGTAGAGATGGTGTAGATTTAGATGTTTGAGTTGGAGCGGGTGGCGGAGTTGATATTGGTGGTGGAGTTGTTTTTGGAGTCCTAAGGAGTTCTTCTAAAGTGGTAATTGTGGGAGAAATGGGAGAGTTGATTTGAGTGGCTACTGGAGAGCTTGATGATGAGTTTTGAGGAGATGGTGGTGGTGCTTTGTTATAGTCGTTTGGAGGTGAAAAGTTGCTAGGAGGTGATGAGTTGTTGGAAGAAGATAGTGGATTCACAAAGCAACATGGTCTAACACTAATCCGGGTTGTTTTCCCAGCTTTAGATGGTGGAGGAATGATGGAAGGTAGTAGAATGAATTTGGAGCTTTAAGTATGAATGGTTTCTTGTATGTGATTGTTGGGACATCATTTGTTAGATCTCCTTTTGTTTTAATGATGAAAAATAAACCTTCGAAACACATAAAATCACAAACGATAGCCAAATTCATCCCGAACCATAACTGGGTCTGGCGCGCTGCCAGCGCCCCGACGCGCCAGCAGCATGCCAGCCTTCTGTTAAGGTTCGGGACGAATTTTGAAAGTCGGCTTTCCCCTAACCCGACAAATGTGGATCTTTCAATACATGTATGAATATGTTATGTGCTTCATTGGGAACACTCGAAACGAGTTTTAGAATTAGAGGAATCCAAATTTACAACCTCCCATTTTTGGCAAAACGCCAACTCAAGTATTTTGATAAACGCCTCTAGCCAAGGCTTTTCTAAACCTAGGGAACTTATATATTTCACGTGACATCAAGTGAAAGTATTCATATCACCATAATCCGTGTTTACGTCTTCTCTAATCACGTAACGGGTTTACTCCCTTATTGGTCATACTAAGTCAAAGGTCCCTTTGCGTAAACGCATCCTTTCCCGTTATGGGATATGATTTACAATGATGCAAAACACTTAGCTTGTTTGCATCAAGATGATTATTGATCACTCCGAGTAGTGGAAATTCACGTATTATGAGATTATGAATACTCGACGTTGAGTTACTTGAGATTATAAGTAACCTTTGATTTTCTCAACCCATAATCATATTTGTCAACTCTTTTCTTCCTTAATGACAAAATGATTAAGTCCTAATCAATCATTAGAATATTCTCTATACCAAACTAGTCCTCCAAACATTTCAAATTCCTCCCAAATCCATCCCCAACATTCCCTAATATTCCTTGTACTTGCATGTACTTCTTGTCCCCTACATTCCCACATCAAATCTTCCAAACATTCCCTTCTATAACTTCCATTTCAACCACTAGTATTTCACCACCTCATCATCTTCTTCATCCAACCCTTCATTTCAAAACAAAAATAAACCTTCACCACAAACCACCTCCTACTCTCCAACATTCAAATTTCAAATTTGAATCCAAGCCAAAGGCTCCCCATCACTTCAACATCGCATCCTTAGCCAACTCACTCTTATACACATACAACTCACTCCCTCACATAGAACCTCCCTCACTCTCTACCTCCCCTCAATTCAAATTTGAATTTCTCACATAGGCTCCCCATCACATCCTTCTTACACATGCCAACTCAACCTTATCGCTTCACTCTCTCACAATCTCATTTCATCACAAAGGGAATTCTCTCTCACACTCCAACAACTATATTTTAAATTTGAATTTCAAACTCAGGCTTCCTTCCATCACACCAACTCATCCAAACTCATCTCAACCCTTCAGCTTACCCTCCTCTCCAAGTTTGGAATATTCCCTTGGGTATCCTCTTAACCTAACCACAATCTCTCTTCTAACTCAACCATGGTTCACCTTAACCCAACCTCACTCTCTCACTTCCCTCTCACACATTTGAATTTCAAATTCAAATCTTCCCTCTCTCTCTATCTCTAACATACACACTTACTTTCCAAGCAAAGGAATATACCATGGCATATTCTTTCTCTCTTTTATATGCCATGTGAGGAATACCCAAACCACCCTTATCCAATTATCCCTTCTACTCTTCTCTCTTTGATAATTGGTTTCACTTAAACACTTTACAAAACATTTTTACAAAATGGCTATTTGAGTTGGTAGACCTTGAGGATGAATAATGTAAAGGTCTAAATGTGTGAAGTACAATTGGGGGTTTAGCAAGGTTGGGTAGTTACAAGACCAAAACCCCAAATAAATCCTTCAGGGGTTCTGGCACGCTGCTGGCGCTCCGAAACGCCAGCCAGCGCGCCAGCCTCGAATTGATTTTCTCAATTTGGGGTTTTGGGCTATAAATACCCACCCTTGCCTCTTGTATTCCTCACCCTTGCCATTATTCTTTCTCTCTTATTTCTCTTATCTCAATCCTCTAATTCTATCGTGTGTTCTTAATTTTTCACATAACATCATTTGAAAGAACACATATCCTTGCAAGGGAAGAATCACAAGAACCTAATCCACTCTTGTGATTATGTCGAGGGTCTTCTTATCTTTACCCTTTCTACTAGAATCGAGTCTCTAGGTTAGGTTAGGACTTGATTAAACAATCAAACACTTATTTATTCGATTTGGTTGTAAGGGAAGTCTTGTGTCGAGGTGACCAAACCTAGATCATTGGGGATCTAGTTTGGGTTTGATACTTCCGGTGGGAAGTCCTTGTTGTCTTAGTGGTCTTTGTGGTTAAGTCGAATCACGAGTCCTTGAGGGTGGTTTTCGAGGGCGGAATACCGTTGGGGAGTAGCTCTTCTTAGTGAGCGTCGATCTTTGTGCATATCGGTGTAGCGAAGTTGTAATGGTTTGTAGTCCACCGAAAGGATTATACTTAGTGAATAGTATAGGGTCGTGGATTCGAAACTGGACGTATGGATGGTATAAACCCCCCATCCCGAACCAGTATATATCGTGGTGTTATTTACTCGCTTTATATACTTTGGATTGTGATTGTGTTAGTGGTTGTTATCGTATAAACCACTTTATGGTCTTTGAGGCTAGAATTTTTTTTTAAACACTCAAAAAGCCGAAGGGACCGTATTCACCCCTCTCTACGGTTCTACAATTGGTATCAGAGCGGTATACTCAAGTTTTTGAGCATTAAAACATTCCCGAGAAGTCGTTTTAAGTCAAAAACTTCTTTTTCAAAAATTTAAAATACCTAATGAAATTTTTGGAAAAGTTGAGTATAGATCTATGGCTTAAGAGAACTATGTTGAGGGGTGCTCTATGCAAAGACCACCTTTGCTAGAATCCGATGGGTTTTGCTTTTGGAAAACACGGTTTGAGACCTATGTTAGGTCCAAAGATATTGACTTGTGGGAGATCATCCAAAATGGCAACTTTGTCTTCATAATGCATGATCCCGAAACAAAGTTGATGGTTGAAAAGCCATACTTGGATTTAAATGAGGATGAGAAGAAAAAGCTTGGAAAGAACGATGAAGCCAATATGACAATCTACAATGCCTTACCTCGAAGGGAGTTCGAGAGGGTCTATACGTGCAACACCACAAAGGAGATTTGGCACACACTTATTATTACTCATCAAGGAAACTCAGAAGTCAAGGATTGCAAGATCGACTTACTCATTCAAAAATATGAGAAGTTTTCGATCTCGGATAAAGAAACCATTGATAATGGTTATACACGGTTCAATGCTATTATTACAAGCTTAATGGCCCTTGATCCAAGCTATAGCAACATATGTAAGAAAGTTTCTTTGAGCTCTTCCGGTGAAATGGAGGCCAAAGGTAACGGCAATTGAAGAAGCTAAAAACTTGGCGGAACTTCCTCTTGACGAGGTAATCGGGAACCTAAAGGTGTGCGTGTTGATCTTGGAAAACGACAAGGTGGTTTCCAAGCACAAAAAGGAAAAGGTTAAATCATTAGCTCTTAAAGCTAAAGTCACTAGGAATCAAACTAGTGATTGTAGTGAAAGCCAAGAAGAAAGTGGTGTAGATGAGGAAGAAAATGATGAAGAATTCAACCTTATGGCAAGAAACTTTAGGAAGTTTCTTAGAAAATGAGAAACGTTTAGAGGTGATAATCGATTTGGTAACCGTGATTGTAGAAATAAGAATGGAAGAGGTAGCGGTTATAGAAACAAAGTTGGTGAAAGCTCAGGACGCGAAGATGGTGATCAACCGGACAAGGAAGCTACATGTCTTATGGCAATCGAATCTCACGAGGTACAATGTAACTCTTCTATTTGTGAAAATAATCTAGATATTAATGAATTGCAAAAGGAGAATGAGGAGCTACTCAAAAATTATGAGGATGTGTTTAGAAAATTAAAATCAACCATTAAAGAAAAACGTTCTCATGAAAAAGAACTTTCTAAACTACTTCATAAAAACAACGAACTCAAAGTTGAAATAAAGAGACTTGTCACTATTCAAAAAGGAGTTGAACCATGTAAAAGTTGTGAAAATCTCACACTTAAGGTTACCTCTTTGAGTGAAGAAGTGTCCAAACTTCAACAAAAGTCGTTGAGTTTTTCAAAATTTAAAAAGAGTAGCAATGATTTAGACAGTATGGTGAGTCGTCAAAAAATGTCACAAGATAAGGAAGGTCTTGGTTTTTCAAAACATGGGAAAACCACTTCCGAGAGTCTAACCAAACCAATAGTGTTTGTAAAAGCAAGTCAAAACTTCCGAGCCTGACGCGCTGGGTGACGCGCCGACACGCCAGGTCTCTGAGGAAAAGTGGAGTTTCGTCAAAACGTTTTGTTAAATCTACAATTCCTCAAACTCCTTTTGTAAATACTCGAGGTTACCAAGCACCTAGTTCAAGAAATGAAACCACATATAAACACGCTCGAGTAGACCAAAGACCTCTCTTACCCACACCAAACATGAGACCTTCATACTCAATAAACCAAAGATTTGTTAGATCAAAATTTTAAAATCAAACTCATTTTCAAAACAACCCTTGGTCTACTCTTTCTAGATATAGCATTGAACAACTATATATATTACTTCAAGACCCAAGAGTATTTAACTTGGGCATTTTGTTTCTAACCACAATGGACCCAAGAAACAATGGGTACCAAAAGTTTGAGTTGTATTTTCAATTATAGGAGTGTCTCAAGGATAATCTACATACGAGCTTTCAATCTAGAGACATCACTAAGCTTAAGTCATGCAATTCAAGAAAAAGAAAACGATAGTAGGCATGCTATTCTTGAAATCACCTCAAAGGGAAAGAACACAAAACCCGGTAATATCTCTTTAGATTCTAAAGTAAATCTTGCATCTATAGTAGATAATTCTAATCTTTGGCATATGAGACTAGGACATGCTAATATGCAGTTAATTCAAAACATTGCATCCAAGGAACTAGTTAGGAAATTACCTAAGGAAAAAATTGATAATCATTTTTGTGATGCATCTAAAGTAGGAAAGCAAGTCCATGCAAGCCACAAGCTTATAAATATGATTTCGAAGTCAAGAGTCTTAGAACTTTTACATATGGACTTGTTTGGTCCATCCTCTATTCAAAGTTACGGAGAAAACTTCTACACTTTAGTGATAGTGGATGACTATTCAAGGTATACTTGGACATTATTTTTAAAAGCTAAAAATGAAGCATTTAACAAATTTAAGGTGTTAGGCAAAAATTTGCAAAACCTACATGGATGTTCAATTGTCTCAATTCGAACGGATCATGGTAGAGAATTTGATAATGAAATTTAATTTGGAACCTGATGAAGCGAAAAGTGTACCGCTTTTAGGGGGTCATTTAAGCCCTAAATCGTATTTATTTGATCAAATATTGCTCTAAATCGTTCCTTTTGTCATTTTAGGTACTTTGGAGATGAAATCTGGAAAAGGAAGCATTTTGGACGTTTTTGGAGCATAAAAGTGAAGAAAATGACAAAGTCTCAAAAATATGCTGGAAAGTACCTGTGACGGCGTCAAGCCCTAGTGTGACGCCGTCAGCCCTTGATAAGCCAGAGAAATTTTGGAAGATTAAAGGGGGACGGCGTCAAGAAGGTCGTCAAGCCTTGATAAGCCAGAGAGGATTTTGGAGGATTAAAAGGGGACGGCGTCAAGAAGGCCATCAAGAAACCCTAAACGCGGCGAGGTGACGGCGTCAAGCTCTATAACGTGACGCCGTCAGATCTGTTTTCCTATATATACTTTCATAATTTTTAGTCATTAGAGTGCAACTTTGTGAGGAGAAACCCTAGACGAATTTTCTGCCATTTTTAAGGGTTTTATACCCTTGGATCTCCCATGTTTAATTGAAGATAAGTAATCAATTAATCATTCAATATGTCTATGTGTTGTTTGATTATATCTTGTTCTTGTCTTTTAATTAACATGCTAGGCTAGATTCATCTTGTGTTTGCTTAGATCTAATGAAACCTAACTATTGATTATTGGTTATTAGTGTGTTATTAATTGTATTGGATGATTGTTCATCGATGTTAGGCTTAAGAAAACTGGCTAACCTCCTATACGGTAACTTTCTTGAACGTCTTAAGAAACATGAACCAATGCGTACTAAGGTTATTATGGTTGTATTTAATGCATGAGCGAATTCTAGTGATCCCATGTTAGGAGCTTCTTAGCCGGCTCGACATAGGAGTGAAGTAGGAGCTTATAGAGTTGGGGAAGTACGTACGCCACCCCACGATTGGTATTAAGGAATACACCCGTCATCCACGCAATTAATACACACTAATCAACCGGTAAAAGATAGTTAGGGAGTAAGGAAATCTAAGTAAACACATTTCTCTCCATATAAGTTTCACAATCTTTTCATTTTCAGTTATTTTATTTTATTTGCATTTGTAGTTATTTGGGTTAGTTGACTAGCAACTAATTCCGCCCACTCCTTCAAACCCGAGATTTTACTTGCTTTCATAAAAACATAAAAATACAAAAAGAATCTTCCCTCACCCTTAGACCTATTAGAGTAGTTTTTCAATCCTAACGACACTATTCCCTAGAGAACGATCAATCCCCCGGTACTTGCCACTTCACTATACTACATCGGTCAGGTACACTGCCTGGTGGGGATTGCAAGCCTCTTGAGATCCCTCGAGAGGTAAAACCTGTTGTAAGGTCGCAAAACCACGCATCAAGTTTTTGGCGCCGCTGCCGGGGAATAGTTATTGTTTAGGTTGAATTTTTATTTTATTAGGTCTACTCACTAGATTCCTATCTAGTGAGATTTTTATTTTCTTTTTATTAGCTTTCTCGTAGTCTATCTTTTCTTTGTGCTTTTGTTCGTAAAGTTTTTCCATTGACTCTTTCGTTCGCCATTATGGAGAACGTGAATCTACCAAATCCGCGACTAGAGTTTTACATGAAGAAATATAATTTTACTAATTTGGATAAATCAAGATGGTGGAATGAAGTAATGAGAACAGGATCTTACATAGATTTTAGTGAGTACCTTGAGAAAAGAGACCAAGTGCATAAAACTTTTGAGGAAATCACCTTAGGAGCCCCATCAAACCCTCAAAATACCTCATTAAGTGAAACCTATGCACCATATGAGCCTTCACCTAGGATAGTTTCTTATGAACCCGACCAAGATTGTGAGATGGTTAATGTTGAACTACCTAGGTACATGCTTGGATTAGATTTCACCAAGACATATGATGAGTATGAGGAATCCTTTAGGCAAATGGAACATAGTGATCAAGTTATTGTGAATGATTCTTATGAATCGGACCAAGAATTTGAGATGAATAGAAAAGGATTTGAGATACCTAGGTGCATGTTGGGGATAGACTTCAACAAATCACATAATAAGCACATAGGTAATCAAGATAAGATGGAGGATAAAGTAGAAAATCCAAGTCCACCAAGTACTCCACAAAACCCACCATCATTCGAGGCACACACACCGCCCGTGACTTACCCGGAAGAAGTAGAAGAGACTTTAGGAATCCCGATGGAGGTAGAACCTTTGAACCAAACACAACTAGAGGATATAGATTTGAATGCTTATAGTGATCACAACCTTACTCTTAGTTCTAGAGGATTTCCTATTTTTGATGAACCGGAGCCTCAACCAAAACCGTTACCTAATCTTCCATCTTTAGATGTGAATTTAGGAATTAAAAAAGGTCCCGATCCACCCATCAAACCATGTAGCCCGGGTAATGTTAAGATTAAGGTAGTAGACTCTAGGCCATGTAGAGAGGAAGCTAACATAGGAGTGAACCATAACCTTTCATACTTACATCACCCATTCATGATTAATCACAAGAAACACTATGGGTTTAAACCGGGTTTATTAGGTCAAGATGGATTCCCAACTAGGAGTCTCTCGAAGTTGATAGAAGATGATCCCTTTCTAGGAGAAAACTTTAATTCACCCATTGACCCAATTGAACTAAGTAAGGTTATGATAATTGGATCCCACATCTTTGAGCATACAATTCATCCACCACTCTTTCCTCACGTGGCATACTCATACCGAGTCAGTGTGTATCGCTACTATCACCCGCACTTAACCCTAAATGTAGGGAAAACCTCTCCTTTATCCGTTAAATAAGGGCAGAGTCAGGCTCGTGACTCGAACAAAAACAAGCGCTTCTTGGGAGGCAACCCAAGCTTTATTTGCTTTGTGTGTTTATTTATTTGTTTGTTTGATTTTATTTGCTTCCGTATGTACGTTTAATTGTTATTATTATTGATTCATGTTCAAAACTAAATTGTGAAAATGCTTTATTTTGTTTTTAACTTCGTCTTAACTACATATAAAGGTATTTTGCAAAAGTTAAGTGTAAGGGAAATCCAAATCGGTTTATTAGAACAAATGAACATGAATCATAACAAAATTAAATTAACATACATATTAGTAATTGTTTGAGTCAAATGCTTGTATCGAGTCATAATGATGTTTTGCAGGAATTCCAGGAAGTAAGGTATAGGTTTTTCCAGAAATTTTCCGGAAACTTAACATGAGAATTCTGTCAGATCATTTCTGACGGCGTCAGGCCTTACAACCTGACGGCGTCAGGTTTTAATTTTCTGAAATTTTCGAAAGTTTTGTTTTTCTACCGGAATCATAAAAAGTTTTTATTAAATCTCTAACTTATAAACTCCAAGAATCTGCAAAATTATCATTCCACAAGCATTATATCCTTATACAGATTTATCCCGCCGATGTTATGCAGGTTTTCGTATTTGTTTTCTCAGGTTTAACAGGTTATTTTGGACAAGGAGATGTATGTGGAATCTAGCTTTTGGGCGATGCTTTAGTCTTGAAGCTTCTTCATTCTCTTGGAAGAAGATCTAACCATGTTACCTCTTTATCCACCAAATGAATCAGGGGAGTATTTGATTTCATTCTTTTACCTTATTACTTTTACATCTTGTTATTTGAACATTGGGGACAATGTTCATCTTAAGTGTAAGGGGGGGTAAAGTACGATACTTTAGAGAATGCTTTTACGCTTGATTTTTGTTTGTTTAATGGTAGATGTGTAATAAAACTGAGAGAAATACCTGTTAGGGCAATTTTAGTGCGAAATTAAAATTTTTTTTACAACATATAGGAGTGAAACTTTGATCTTAATGAGCGTCTCATGGATAGGAGTTATATGACTAGCACAAAACCGTACCATTAAAAAATTTTCCACCCCCAAATATGTGAGGTTCGCCCCTAGAATTGGTAGGAAAAGCATTTATGCTATGATGTGTGTACCGGTAGCACTTAGATTCTAGAACTTGCGTTAGGACCATTCCGAGGCCACAAGTGAGACTACATTCGTGTAGTTAGATTTACTACATGATAAGAGGCATTAGGATTAACCCATTGTTTTACACCTGTGTTTTTGTTATAATTACGTTGGCTACATTGGTCAAGTAATTCTCCCACACCCTTTGCGTTGTACTCATTTTTAGTACACGATACCCCTAGTACACCCCTCAGAGCTTATCTTTTCGTTTCTAACTTTAAGCATTTTACTTAAAGGAAGAATTTGTTTACACCCCACTTAAATGTACACCCAAATCGCCTTAGCCTACCTTGTATGCACTCATCTTTAGTGCATTATTGTGACAACATTTGTTTAAACCCCAAGTTAATTATCTAATTGATTACATGGTTGCTAAGTCGAGTCATATCCTTGTACATATTGTTTTGGAACTCATGGGTAAAGTACTAGTGTAATGGAGTAATGGGGAAGAACAACATTATTACCCCCATATGTGCTAAATATTTTAAAAGTACTCCAAGTTTTCCGATTATCTTAATTCGAGTCGATAGAATAGTAATTGTAAAGTTATGTAAAAGTTCAAGTGTAAGGGGAATGCAACGCCCCTATGATGTATTATTTTGGATGGTAGGGCAAGAGTGTATGAAAAAAAAAAAAATCGAAAAAATCAAGAAAAATACAAAAAAATGAGAAAAAGAAAAGTAGAAAAAACATACGGACTACCATCTCGTTTCATTTTATGTTTATTTTATGTTTTTGTTATTTTGTTTTTAGCTTAGGTCGAGTCTAGTCTTGGCTTAGCAACGCCATATTGTACATGTAATCAACCAAGATCTTTAACTCGCCACCAGTAAAATATCCCTTATCCAACAAAACCGTGTTTATCATATCCCTACACCTAACGTTATAACCCGTTTAAAAGCCCTCTTTGATAGTTTATCTTAGGTGCTTATGCCTAGTGGAGGAGGTTTTTGATCCTTTCCCAAGCCTATGGTAATCTATTTGCTATGACAGGCAGTGAGAGATATTATTCATTTTTATTTATGAGATATACTTTTATGACACTTGAGAGATGTGAGTATCTAAACACTACTTGTGAGGTGCTAGTCTATAATCTCCGTGCTTATTATGATTAAAGTGGAACGACTATTTGTTGTAATTACTTTTATATTAGCGTTAAATGACCCCTAACTTGTATTTTGATTAGAATAAAAGCGCATTTGCTTGAGGACAAGCAAATCTCAAGTGTAAGGGTATTTGATGAAGCGAAAAGTGTACCGCTTTTAGGGGGTCATTTAAGCCCTAAATCGTATTTATTTAATCAAATATTGCCCTAAATCGTTCCTTTTGTCATTTTAGGTACTTTGGAGATGAAATCTGGAAAAGGAAGCATTTTGGACGTTTTTGGAGCATAAAAGTGAAGAAAACGACAAAGTCTCAAAAATATGCTGGAAAGTACCTGTGACGGCGTCAAGCCCTAGTGTGACGCCGTCAGCCCTTGATAAGCCAGAGAAATTTTGGAAGATTAAAGGGGGACGGCGTCAAGAAGGTCGTCAAGCCTTGATAAGCCAGAGAGGATTTTGGAGGATTAAAAGGGGACGGCGTCAAGAAGGCCATCAAGAAACCCTAAACGCGGCGAGGTGATGGCGTCAAGCTCTATAACGTGACGCCGTCAGATCTGTTTTCCTATATATACTTTCATAATTTTTAGTCATTAGAGTGCAACTTTGTGAGGAGAAACCCTAGACGAATTTTCTGCCATTTTTAAGGGTTTTATACCCTTGGATCTCCCATGTTTAATTGAAGATAAGTAATCAATTAATCATTCAATATGTCTATGTGTTGTTTGATTATATCTTGTTCTTGTCTTTTAATTAACATGCTAGGCTAGATTCATCTTGTGTTTGCTTAGATCTAATGAAACCTAACTATTGATTATTGGTTATTAGTGTGTTATTAATTGTATTGGATGATTGTTCATCGATGTTAGGCTTAAGAAAACTGGCTAACCTCCTATACGGTAACTTTCTTGAACGTCTTAAGAAACATGAACCAATGCGTACTAAGGTTATTATGGTTGTATTTAATGCATGAGCGAATTCTAGTGATCCCATGTTAGGAGCTTCTTAGCCGGCTCGACATAGGAGTGAAGTAGGAGCTTATAGAGTTGGGGAAGTACGTACGCCACCCCACGATTGGTATTAAGGAATACACCCGTCATCCACGCAATTAATACACACTAATCAACCGGTAAAAGATAGTTAGGGAGTAAGGAAATCTAAGTAAACACATTTCTCTCCATATAAGTTTCACAATCTTTTCATTTTCAATTATTTTATTTTATTTGCATTTGTAGTTATTTGGGTTAGTTGACTAGCAACTAATTCCGCCCACTCCTTCAAACCCGAGATTTTACTTGCTTTCATAAAAACATAAAAATACAAAAAGAATCTTCCCTCACCCTTAGACCTATTAGAGTAATCCTAACGACACTATTCCCCTAGAGAACGATCAATCCCCCGGTACTTGCCACTTCACTATACTACATCGGTCAGGTACACTGCCTGGTGGGGATTGCAAGCCTCTTGAGATCCCTCGAGAGGTAAAACCTGTTGTAAGGTCGCAAAACCACGAATCAGAACCTTTTGTGATAAACATGGAGTCTCTCAGAATTTCTCGGCTCCTCGCACTCCACAATCCAATGGGGTAGTTGAAAGGAAGAACTGAACTTTACAAGAGATTAGTCATACAATGTTAAATGAACAATCCATACCACAAAAATTTTGGTGTCATGCCATAGAAACCGCATCGTACATAATTAATAGAGTTTCGATTAGAAAGACCATCAATAAAACTCCATATGAGATACTTAGATATAAAAGACCATCCTTAGAATACTTTAGAGTTTTCGGTTGTTAATGCATTATCTCAGACTCATTAGAAAACACTACTCTAGTTGATACAAGAACTTATAACGGAATCGTTCTAGGATATTCACAAACATCAAAGGCTTGCATAGTACTCGATAAGGAAACCTTAAAAGTCGAAGAATCATATAATGTAGTCTTTGATGAAACTCCCCCAAAATCTAAGACATTGCCTTTGTTAGATGATGATGTAATAGAAGAATATTTAAGTCAAAATAGGATAGAATCCCTAAATAGTGATTTAGAGGAAGTAGTACCTAGAGTAGAAAATATTAAGGAAGTTAGGGATCATCCCATAGATCAAGTTATAAAATATTTAGGAGAAAGGACCCTTAGGTCACATGCCTAAGAAAAAAGCAACTTCTTTGCATTTGTTTCAACCATAGAGCCTAAGAATATTAAGGAAGCCATAAAAGACGAAAATTGGGTCATGGCAATGAAAGAGGAATTAGATCAATTCTTAAGAAATGATGTATGGATCTTAGTTCCATGTCCGAGCGGTTATACTATCATAGGAACCAAATGGGTCTTTAAGAATAAGCTAGATGAAAATGGGATAGTATGTAGGAATAAAGCTAGGTTAGTTGCCCAAGGTTATAATCAACAAGAAGGTATAGATTATGATGAAACTTATGCCCCCGTTGCTCGACTAGAGTCCATAAGAATTTTTCTTGCCTATGCATGTAGTCATAAGTTTAAACTTTTTCAAATGGATGTCAAAAGTGCTTTTCTAAATGGAGTCATCGAAGAGGAAGTGTATGTTGCACAACCTCCCGGTTTTATAGATTTTCAAAAACCCAATCATGTTTATAAGCTCAAAAAGGCTTTGTATGGACTTAAACAAGCTCCTAAAGCTTGGTATGATAAATTGCAATCCTTTCTCTTACAAAATGAATATAAAATAGGTATGGTAGATAAAACTTTATTCACTAAAACAAAAGGTGAGCATCTCATTATTATTCAAATCTATGTAGATGACATTATTTTTGGTTCAACATGTCAATCGCTTTGCGATGAGTTTGCCAAATTAATGCATAAGGAATTTGAAATGAGCATGATGGGTAAACTTAGTTTCTTCTTAGGATTACAAATTAAGCAATTGAGTGATGGTATATTTTTCATTCAATTCAAAATACATTGGTGAGATGCTTAAGAAATATGGCTTGGAAAATTCGAAGGCTACCAAAACCCCAATATCTAGGAACAAGGTTCTTACTTTGGATAAAGACAATAAGTCCGTAGATAGCACTAAGTATAAAGGAATGATAGGAAGTTTGCTCTATCTCACGGCAAGTAGGCCGGATATAATGTTTAGTGTTTGCCTTTGCACTAGGTTTCAAGAAAATCCTAAAATTTCCCACTTAGAGGCCGTAAAGAGAATATTTAGGTATGTTAAGGGAACCCAACACCTAGGTCTTTGGTATCCTAAGGATACAGGGGTAAAAGTGTTGGTTTATGCCAATTCGGATCATGCGGGCGACATAGTTGATATAAAGAGCACTAGTGGAATTTGTACATTTGTAGGTGCATGTTTAACATCATGGTTGTGGAGTTTGATAGAACTCCTTAGATCGTTTTGAGCTCTAGGAATAAAAATAATAAAGGTTAACAATATACGCAGCGGAATTAAACATGACATCAATGTTATTGTAACAAGGATTCTTCATCATTATCTTCACTATAATTACATACACAATCAGCCCCAATTCTACTTGATCAAGTGTAGAACGGTTACTCAACAATAACAGGGATCAAAGATCCTTGAGGCTAAACCAAACACTACTCTAGACATTTACACAAACAACCAAACGCCTAGGACACACACTTTCATAGTCGACTACATCTTTATTTGTGCACTCAAAACATACGCCCTATGTCTCTTTATATAATAGAGATATTAGGGTTTACAAAGACTCATAACTGTATTAGGAAACAAATACTTTCCTAATCTTTTGTCACTATCTTCTAAGGAATCTTTTATAATCTTCCATAGCTTGTAGAATTCCTTCTTTGTCTTTTAGGTCCTTGTAGTTTCGTATTTGCTTCATTCTTCTTTTATTATTTTGTATTATCAACTCAATATAAAACCCAACAATCTTCTCCTAGTTGATAATTACAAAACATTCTCCTATATCTTCAATGAATGAAACAATCTTCCCCTTAAGCTCAAATCGTATGAACTTACATAACATGCTGTACCACCAAGGATCTTCAAGTTGCAAAACTTCTATGTACTTCTTCCCCTTTATGTCATTATCCACCAGGGGATGCTAAGTAGATGCAACTTTGATCTTCACAACCACAAATCAATATCATACTTCTAATCCAGTCTTCCAATGTCTCAAATTACCCTCCATGAAGAACACCAAAATGCTTACTAAAAATGAATTTGAGGCAGTAGAAACTTGAACCAGCAATAGTAATAACGACTTACAGTAGTCAAAACCTTCCCCTCAAATGGTGCATGTAAATAATTAAACACTCTATAATATGCTTCCACTGAAATCCATGTGTTAACCATTTCTTGAATCTCTAAATCTGTAGACTTCTTGTAATGATTACTGTTTAAGAAAACTAAGTATAACGAACTTAATGATGAAGTAAAACAACTCAAAATTGTGTCTTATGTCTTGTACTATCCACGTGACTTTGAACTTATACTAAAAACCATATATATAAGTAGACCGCAACCTCTTGACAAAATCCTCATCTTCTATGAGACACTGAGCACTACAATGTAACTCCTTTAAGTGATAACAAATCCCTATTGCTAGATTTGACAAGTCATTGTCACAACATTAAAGCACGAACAAGTTACCTTTAAACGTTGTTAGCCATTTAAGATATGATAAGAACACGTACCCACTATCATACTTCTAATCCAGTCTTCCAATGTCTTGAACTACCCGCCATAAAGAACACCAAAAAGCTTACTATAAATGAATTCAAGACAAAAGAAACCTAAACCATCAGTAGTAATAACGATTAGCAGTCGTAAAAACCTTCCCCTCAAATGGTGCATGTAAATGGTTAAACATTTTAACATTAAGCTTCCCTTGAAACTTATATGTTAACCATTTCTTGAATTTTCAATTCTGTAAGCTCGATGTAATGATTACGTACTGATGAAGAAAATTAAGTATTACCAACTTGATGTTGAAGTAGAACAACCCAAAATTGTGTCTTATATCTTGTACTATATATGTGACTTAGAACGTATACCCAAAACCGATGTATAAGGAGACCTCAATCTCTTGACAAAAATCCAGATTTGTCAAGTCTTAGTCATCACTTGAACGTACGGACAAGTTATCTTCAAAGTGTAACACCCACTTTAAGATATGATAAGAACACAATCTCGAATAATTCCACCACATCGTCAAATAGATGATAATTAATCCTCTTCGTAACCAATTCAACAAATAAAAATGAGCCTTTGTATACCTTAAAGAACCATGTAAACCAAAAATCCGAAAATCATTCTTGTGTGTGTTTCCCAACATCTTCATACCAAACCAAGAACCAAAACCATGTACTAAATACAAATCAATAAAATTAGGCAAAGAGCGATTTACCACATTACCACAATACCAAACAAGCTGCTTTATTACTCACAATACACGACCTAGCATGATAGAGTTTTCTGCTCCCAATGTCGTCATCACAAGAACTTATAAACCATAAACGCAAAAACATTAAATGATAAGGAGCAGCAGGAATAACATGCTAATGAACCAGTCGTATTAACTTGATACCATCGAGTAGCGGTAACCAAGATGTAGCAATACTAACTCCAAATAACCAATAGTATTAATCACAGTACTAGCAGTACAAAGAACTCGAGCAGTATTAACAAGACAAGCGTAGCAGTACAAACGATATGGAGCAGTACAAAGTTTTATAACGCAGCAGTACTAATTAGTAAAAGGCAGTGACATCAGACCTGAATGGAGTAGAGTTACTTTCGATGTACCAGTAGCCTTACACCTTGTTCAGTACCCATAACAATACACAGCAATAACCAGTAACCTTAATCCCTTCACGTATAGGTCTACTTGTAGCTTTTGTTCACCAGTATTCACACATGATAACACCACGTCATTAACACCATTACATTAGAGTTTCTCAAAAATCTCATAACTGCTCGGCACAACATTACATGAATCATCCATAAAAGTGTCATGTAAACCTTTATGAATTTTAGGGTTTCACAAATCCGGAATCATCAATCGATTAAAGCATGATTCCACATAGCAATCCGTACCAACTCGGGTTTCTTTAAAACTGCAAGCAAAATCAATAACTGATTCTCAACCAGTTGAACCCAAACAAGAATCTTCAAACAATCTGTTGCAGTAGATCAAAACCAAAGTCGCAACAAAAAAACCCTAAAAGTGATTTCCACAAACCCTAAAATGAATACACCATGACTTGAAGCTGTGTTTCCTTGTTAACATGATTAGGGTATGAAGTTTAAAGCATAATAATAACGTGAATCAACTTTCACTATGAATTAAACCGAATAAAACCAAATTCAGAAAGCTCGAATCATGAAAACCCTAAAAAAATTGAAAAACTTGAATGTCTCTGCAGCAGTTTTCAAAAATTAATACCTTACGATTAAGGGCTCAGATTGAAGATCCCTCCGGTGAGAATGTACCGTGATATTCAGAGAACCTCCAATAAATTTTTTGTTAAGATCCAACGATTAACGAATGAGCTATCGTCTGTTAAAAACAGCACTGCAGAAAGTTACAAAAATAAAATCAAAATCGATTTTCTTCTTCTTTCTTCGACTAAAAACCTTGTGAATCCCTAGATCACGAGCTCCCCAAGCTCTGATACCACCTGATAAATTGTTTGAAAGCTCAGATTGATTAGATCTTATCTAGGGATAACAATAATAAAGAATAACATGCACAGCAGAATAATCAAAGAACAATATTATTGTATAAGGTTTCTTCGTCATCATCTCTAACAACTACAATCACAAACACGATAAGGCCCAATTCTACTTGATTAAGTGTAGAACGGTTACTCAACAATAACAGGGATCACAGACCCTTGAGCCTTAAAACACAAAAACTCTAGTCTAGGTGTTTACAGCCCTAGACACACATAAGAATAATGTTATTGTATAAGGTTTCTTCGTCATCATCTCTAACAACTACAATCACAAACACGATAAGGCCCAATTCTACTTGATCAAGTGTAGAACGGTTACTCAACAATAACAGGGATCACAGATCCTTGAGCCTTAAAACACAAACACTCTAGTCTAGGCGTTTACAGCCCTAGACACACACACACATACACACACACATGTTTTCTGTGTTTACATCTTGACACTTTTTAAAACAAACGCCCTTAATCTCTTTATATAATAGAGATTAGGGTTACAAAGACTTCTAACATAATACATTTTAAGCCTTTGTAGTTTCATTCTTCATCATTTGAAGAATTCTTCCTTTGTCTTCATAAGTCCTTCATCTTTCATATGTTTTGTCTTATCAACTCAAATATACGACCCAACAATCATTATCTTCACTCTAATTACATACACAATAAGCCCCAATTCTACTTGATCAAGTGTAGAACGGTTACTCAACAATAACAGGGATCAAAGATCCTTGAGGCTAAACCAAACACTACTCTAGGCGTTTACACAAACAACCAAACGCCTAGGACACACACTTTTATAGTCGACTAAATCTTTAATTGTGCACTCAAAACATACGCCCTATATCTCTTTATATAATAGAGATATTAGGATTTCTTTGATTATGATGATGGTGAAGTGTGAGCATGGGATGATGGACCGGCATCTTTTAGGCAATGAGCTGCAACCGCCAGGTATTCCTGCATACGACAGTTAGCAATAAAACATCCGGTACTAACAGCTTCGGACTTCGAGATTGCTAACATCATAGTGTGAAAACTCTCTCTAATCCTTACCAAGGCCGTTCCTAACTCAGAAACCCCCAGAGGGCTTACAAGATCTACCGTTGTAAATCAACGATTAGGTAAGTCGCTGGAGTTCACTCCACGATTGTAGACCGTTTGAAACCGCCGGACCACTAAGCGTAATCCACAAGGAATTACCGAAGTGACCTGCTTTCAGGGCTGTTTAATGTTGACCCTGGCAGGAATTTCCATTCAATCACTGAGAATTACATTTGTAAATTCCCTCATAAATGTTCTGGCAGATTGCTAAGATCCGCGTAGGACTCATAAGTTTACAACTGGTGTCCTTAATGTTGAACAACCAGTGTAGAAGTAACACGTGTTCCTATGAGATCTTATGATGCATCTCGTGGCTCTAGACTCAATATGTGCATTTTTGGTAGTCGGAGACTGGAGCGGTGTCTCCTGTTTCAATATCAACATAGCTCGTAATGAGTGGTCGATAGATTATGCATGATTCCCCGTGAGAATGAAACAAGTCCTTTTAAGAGAACTTGAGTGGCTTAGAAGGTTTAGTGCAGTGCGTCACTGGGTCTATGACGTCTTGTCTTCAATACCGGCGTCACCATAGTAATAACCAGTAGCATATGAATTGAACTCGGTTTCTGCCCTAAGGTTGAATAATTGGATGGCTATTTCTTTTCACCCTTTCACATTACTTTTCTTTTTAATTCTTCAACCCCTTCTTTCTCCTTTTTAATGTTACTCCTTTTTCATAATCATACATAAGGACTTTCTAATACTAACTATTTGGTATTGTCCTTGGGTAGATCCCTCTGGCTCTGGCGGATTGTAGGACGATTTTCCTAACCTTAGCCACCTTATAACTTCATGACTATCCTATGTTGCCATTAACCAAATCCTTGAAAAATCTCTCAAAGTGTTTATGATTATTAAACACATTTTGCTAACACTTTGTGAGTTTTATACTTTTCAAATGCTCCCCCTTAACATGTGCTCGGATGATTATATTATAAATTTGCACATGTTGGGTGAAGTTTGCACTTTTTGAATTGATCCACTTCCAGTGAACATGACTGATTCGAGACACGCTTACATCACTAGTTATACTAGCTTGAAATTATTACCCGGCCTGGCCAAGTCCATAGAAAGTTTCTCAAAACGGTACATTCTACTCAGACAAGTCCTCTTCGAGACACGCTTACATCACTGGTTAGACCAGCTTGAAATTATTACCCGGCCAGGATAAGTACTTTCGATTAATGACAGTTTTGTTTCGTCAATTCATTGGTGAAGTCTGAGTCACGCTCACATGATATGCCATATCCTTTTTGTCTCAACAAACCATTTGCTCCCCCTCAATATGTGCATTGATATACAAAAGAGTTTAGCACATATGGGAGAGCTTACATTTACGTCCAAAACATCACGTTTTTATCAGATTTCATATTTAAATCACATTCTCTCCCCCGATCAAAAATTTTAAACCATTTGATATTTGTGATCCCAATTGATTTAATAAGTTTAAAAAATGTGGGAGAAAATGTGGTCAGGTTTAATATGTGCTGATAATTGGAATGTTACGATGCCCCCCCTCAATTAATGAGGGAGAATGTTAGTGTCAGGTATGATAGGTTTGGAAGATTTGAATATAATAAAACTCATACACTGACACATAACAACCACATTTTGTTCACTTCTTATTATGTACAAAGAGACATGTTTTGATGATATGAAATTTTGAAATCATCTCTCTCCCCCTCAATCGATGACCTGTCTTCTATTGGAATAGCTGTAGTCATTGATTGAGTGATAGATTCTTATGAAAAATTCAATTTTGATTGATATTTAAAAATCATGGTACCACCAAGTTTTCATACAAATACTTTTCTGAAGAATCATAGATTGAAATGGCATCTGTGATGTAAAGAAGACTTCTCTTCTTATACAAGAGATGATGCACTGAAACGTACATCAAATCGAAGAAACATGGATATAAATAATCCATGCCCTGGTGAACTTCACCCAGTGGGAGGAACAGCCATCTTTTTGGCGACGTGCTTTCCCCATAATGAAGAACGGGTTACAATCTGAAATAACTGCAAGCCATTTAGGCATGTTTTGAAAACATTTTGAACTTCTGCTCGAACTTCATTTAAAGACCCGTGTCATTATTGAATGACATTTCTAGGACCGTAAATATTATCGATACCAGAAGACATGCCTTGCAAAACTATTTTTGGTATTTTCTATTTTTTCTGATTTTTATGGTTTTTCTTGGTTTTATATATTTCTATTTACATTTTGGTTTTATATTTTTCTATTTACATTTTGGTTTAAGATATGTACAAACTATATTATTCAATTTAAGAAGATGTTGACACGAATACCAAAATGAGGGTACGTTTTGTACGTTGTAGAAATCTGTAGTCAACATCTCTTAAACTTTCACCACCAAAGCTTTCGAGGCTCCTGAGTAATCGTCTGAACTTGAGCCTTCTTAATGTGAAGCTTTTATAGCTTCCCCCCAAACCGACAGTCTTCTTTTTGAGCAGTTTCAAAGCTCTCTTTCAAGCTTACATAAGGTAAGTGTACAACGGAGATCGTAGCAAACCACATCAAATATTGCTGCTCCTTTTAAGAATGATCATCGTGATTATCCATTCGGGGGATCATCAAGTAGATCAGCAACGTATCATCTCACGCTTGAGAAATTCTTCTCATATTTCTTCCCGCTGAAGGCTGAAGTAATGCATACCAAAAGTATCCAGAGACCACTTCCCCCAAGTAGTTGAAGTGATGCAATCAGTCTCATTGTATGAAACTCAAAAACCCGAAGTACACACTCAATCCCATTAATGAAGTCGAAAATGTAACATCAAGATCAATTAAGACCCGAAAATCCCCTTTTCTCCCTTCAGGAAATTGCCATTGTGAACCTCTTTTATCATAGAAAACTGTTTCTTACATCTCTTCCCCCACGTAGTTGGAATAATACACCAAAAGCCACGAGTTACGACACTGATTTTCTCTGCGGTCATGACATTTGTCTTCCCGGAATAACTTCAACTAAGAAGAAGTATAAAGTTCATCACGTGTACTCGTTGTGCATTCCGATGTATGTCTCCTTCCCCTTTGTTGGTTTTGATACCTCAAAATCAGCAACACATTTTACACACAAATACTTGAAATCTTGTGAGAAGAACAAACTTGGCTCAAATGTATCCTGTGAGAATCAACAGCTACTGAAACGCTCTCTGACTATCTTTATCAACCATTATGTTCTGTCGGCTATTGTTGTGACCACTTGGTGAAGTAAACCCGATATACCAAACTTGAAACTGACGAAGAATTCCCCAAATTTGTTACTTAAGCTTGCACTGTTGTTGATTGAAGAACGATGCAGAAGAAAACCCCTAAGTACCCTTATATACTCAACTAAGAGCCAAAGCAAGTACAACACCTCTTGAGACTATCCACATCTGCATCTGCGTGTGACACTAAGCACTACAATGTAACTCCTTGAAGTGATAGCTATAACCCGTGAGAACTACAATGTACCTCCTTACATCGGGTATAACTAGATATTCCAAGTCCCAATCATAAATTTTATAACTTCAAGCAAGTCATCAATCGATAGATGAAGTCTCGATGATGAAATAAGTAGAAGCCTTCGTGAAACCCACTTCAATCTCAAATAAGGGATGCCAAATAAACTCCGTAATCACTTGACATTCCATGTCCAAACTCTTAGCCGTTTTGACGTTTTAGCCGACTTTTTCTTTTATGTTCTTGTGGTTTATTTACAGAGTGTACATTGGAGGGAACAACAATCCGTGAATAAGGAGATTCTTCAGAACCTGGTTCTGGGAAAGGAATACACAAGAACGGATCATTATTCAAGCGTGCAACTTCAATATCATGAGAGTCATTATCAACACCTTGAGGAATAAGTGGAACATTAGGTGTTGAAGGAGAGTCGTATGACCATTTCTCAAATCTCAATCAACATGTAGTTTATTCACCCTTCTCCCCCTCAAAAATTGCATATGACTGCCAACTACCTTTTTTGATTGAACGAGTGAATAAGAATGCCATCAATGGTAAGTGACTCCACTTGATGACTGACATGTAGTTTATTCACACTTCTCCCCCTCAAAAATTGCATTGGAGGTTGCCATTTTTGATAGAACAAGTGAATAAGAATATACTCCAATGAACGTTGATCCACTTGATGACTGAATGAGCATGGGAAGAGCATGAAGCTTGTTGATGAGAATGGTCATAAACAAGAAGATTTCTCTTCTTCCGAAGATAAAGCGCACTCAAGCGTACGCCTTACTTTTCTTTGAGGAACGGGGCCTGGAGTGTTTTCAGCAGATGCCATTGTGTTGACATTGAGGCCCGAGGCTTGAACTGCAGTGTTCAAATGTCATTGTCGATGAAGAACAAGGCCTGAACTGATGTGAACAGACGTCATCTTTTAATGTTCAACAAATTTGAGTTGCTTGAACCCCCAATTTATGAGATATCAGTCTTTTCGGCCGCCAAACTCTGAGTCTTTCCTTAATAGGAGTAATCAATGTACCTGCACTTAAGTAAAGACTACCTGCATTGACATTAAGAATCTGTTTGAAGACTTTCTTCCTTTTGTTGTATTGATATTTCAAGTGAAATACAATGTCTTTGAAGTTGTAAGAATCTGTTTGAAAGTTCATTATAAACTTCTTTTTCAACCATATCATTCGTTTTGAAAAGCTCAACCTTAACCAAAGGACTTATAACTTGATCATGTTCAACATCCTGGTCAATTTCTCCCCCCTTATGACTCATATTTGTTGAATTAGGAGTGGTATTGCTATAAGCCTTTTCCAACATATATGTGTCATAAACTGGTTCAGATTGATCAGTATGTTGTTGTTCACTAGCAAGGACATTATGTTGAACAGTTAAATGTACCTTAGCAAATGGCACTTGGTCATTTACTAGTCTGATATCAGCATCCACACCACGTGTGATATGAGTCACATAACTGCTGCTTGTATCATGCTTATCTGACTTTGTCCCATTGCATTCTGTAACAACTGAACTAGCCCCCAGTGCTTTACTCGAATCAACCTTAATCTCACTTGATTGCATCCGACTTTCATTCATCTTGATGGCATACTTTAGTTTGTGTTGTGCTCTTTCCTCAATGTACTTCTTAACATTACCCATGTGTTGGAGTAATGTTTCTCTGAACATGTTAACTTCAATTCCAGTGTAATCAGTAAAACACTTTTCTGTCATTTGACTGTCATAATCCCAAGTGTATTGTGAATTGATGAACAATTGAAGTTGTTTGTTGATCACCCGAAGAGCAGAAATGGGTCCAATTTCATGAAATTCTTCTTTGTCAAGTTGTTGTTCTAGTTGATCTAAGTTCAGGAACATAGTGCCTATGAAAGTCTGAACATCTTGACCAAAGAGTGATGTAAATGCTCGTTCGAATCCTCCCATGGATCCAGGTCTTTCTGAGAGAGCCTTGAGATGTGAATGAAGTAGTCGAAAGCATTCTATGCAACTTTCCTTTGCATTATCATGCAAATGTTGCGGCTGAAGCAACTCTCTCTTTTGCGAATTTGAGCAAAAAGATTCCATATTAGCAATATCTGACCCAAAGATGTTTTTCTGTTCAAAGACGTTTTTCAGTTGTACTTTGTTGGGAATCTTTTGTTCATGCAGCACATTATCATCATTAATAACAGAAGATACACTACTAGGTACAACAGACACTTCGTTGTGTTTCACATGTTGTTCATATAGGATAACATTGCTATTTCCCAGATTAGCAGCATCTGACTCAACAATGTTTGTTGATTGTACTTCGTTAGGAATCTTCTGTTCATCGACCATTTCGTACAATTTGAGTACCTCAGCTAAGACTGAATCCGAAGTGTTTGACATGATATCAACGTGCACAGGATTTTACAAGTCTATGATTTAAACCGAGAAATAGATTCTTTCACGGGATTTTACAAAATCAAGTAGAAACTGTTAAATGATGCTTGATATGTGTTATGATGAAGGTTTGGTAGACTTGGTGATCTGTTGTTTAGTTGTGATTTGGTTTGGTTGATGCAAGTTGTTACGGTGAAATTTTTTGTCTGGAAACTTAAAACCTCAATAACTTCATTTTGGAGCGATTTCAGGCTTCAAAAGTTGGGTTGAATGAATAAGTTAATTCAACGTGTCCTTTTCCTCAATCTCACGGTCGTTTTGATAGGTAATTCGCTGAAAACGGAGTTACAGTTTAAAAGTTATGGCCGTTTGAAGTTTTGACGTAAAAAGTCAACTTTGGTCAAACCGCAACAAGTCAAAACGCAACAAGCAAATCGCAACACCCCAAATTGTAGACTCCAAAACGCAACCTCAAATTGCAACCTCAAATCGCAGACCTCAAATCGCAACCTCAAATCGCAGACTGACTCAAATCGCAGGTTTACTCAACTCGCAGGCTCACTCAAATCGCAAGTCACAAAAAGACAACACAGTCAAATCGCAACTCCCAATAAGACAAAACAGTCGCTTTCTTGCGATTTGTCTTCTTTCCCTTTTTGCAACAGTACAATACACCAAATCGCAACCCAACAATGCCTATCGTAACTCAAATCGCAACCACGAATGTTTTACCAAGAGGCAAATCGCAGTCAAGAACCAAGTCACAATAACCACTCGAATTCCCTCTAGAACACAATACACGAATGATACAAGTTATCCAACCACTAAACTAAGCTTATATAACAATCCTAATCAAGAAAGTACAAGCTTTTCACAAATCTAACCACAAACAAAGCCGAACTATTGATTTTCCTTAAAATACTATTCGAACCAAAAAAAAAACCTCAAAACCAAAAACTAACCAAAGAAATCCGTGAACATACACTCAAATGAACATAGCCATGGCTCTTGATACCAATTGTAAGATACTCTAAATCATAAACACGTATGGTTTTGTGGTTATGGCCGATTATGGAGAAGAGAATTAGAGAGAGAATGGAACCTTTAGTGAGAGAAAGTAAGTAATATTAGATTAAGAGTAAGAAAGGTCCAACCCTTCCCACACTTGGGAAGGGGTATTTATACTACTAGCTAAGTTGCCCCTAGTGGGCTGTGGAGTGAGCTGACAGTGGGTAAATACCCGACCCAACTCCAAAAATACTAATATAAATAAACTAATACTAATAATACTAATAATCATACGAGCTACTTTAATGCCAATGAGTACTCGGGGTGACCGAGTCTTCATATGAATATTTATATTCCTAATAATACTCGACATTGAGTTACTTGAGATTATAAGTAACCTTTGATTTTCTCAACCCACAATCATATTTATTAATTCTTTTCTTCCTTAATGACAAAATGATTGAGTCCTAATCAATCATTTGATTATTCTCTACACCAAACTAATCCTCCAAACATTTCAAAATCCTCCCAAATCTTATCCCCAACATTCCCTAATATTCCTTGTACTTGCATGTACTTCTTGTCCCCAACATTCCTATATCAAATCTTCCAAACATTCCCTTCTATACATTCCAATCCAACCACTAGGATTTCAGAACCTCATCATCTTCTTCATCCAACCCTTCATTTCAAAACACAAATAAACCTTCACCACAAACCACCTCCTACTCTCCAACATTCAAATTTCGAATTTGAATCCAAGCCAAAGGGTCCCCATCACTTCAACATACCATCCTTATCCAACTCACACTTACACACATACAACTCACTCCCTTACATACAACCTCCCTCACTCTCTACCTCCCCTTAATTTAAATTTGAATTTCTCACATAGGCACCCCATCACATCCTTCTTACACATGCCAACTCAACCTTATCTCTTCACTCTTTCACACTCTCATTTCATCACGTAGGGAATTCTCTCTTACACTCCAACAATTGTATTTCAAATTTGAATTTCAAACTTAGACTCCCTTCCATCACATCACTTCCAACTCATCCAAACTCATCTCAACCCTTTATCTCACCCTCCTTTCCATGTTTGGAATATTTCCTTGGATATCCTCTTAACCTAACCACACTCTCTCTCTTCTAACTCAACCATGGTTCACTTTAACCCAACCTCACTCTCTCACTTCCCTCTCACACATTGGAATTTCACATTCAAATCTTCCCTCTCTCTCTATCTCTAACATACACACTTCCTTTTCGGGCAAAGGAATATACCATGACATATTCTTTCTCTTTTTTCTATGCCATGTGAAGAATACTGATGCGTGGTTTTGCGACCTTACAACAGGTTTTACCTCTCGAGGGATCTCAAGAGGCTTACAACCCCACCAGGCAGTGTACCTGACCGATGTAGTATAGTGTAGTGGTAAGTACGGGGGATTGATCGTTCTCCACAGGGAATAGTGTTCTTTAGGTATGAAAAACTACTCTAATTAGGTCTAAGGGTGAAGGAAGATTATTTTTTGTATTTTTTATATTTTTATGAAAGCAAGTAAAATCTCGGGTTTGAAGGAGTGGGCGGAATTAGTTGCTAGTCAACTAACCCAAATAACTACGAATGCAAATAAAATAAAATAACTGAAAATGAAAAGGTTGTGAAACTTATATGGAGAGAAATGTGTTTACTTAGATTTCCTTACTCCCTAACTATCTTTTACCGGTTGATTAGTGTGTATTAATTACGTGGATGACGGGTGTATTCCTTAATACCAATCGTGGGGTGGCGTACGTACTTCCCCAACTCTACAAGCTCCTACTTCACTCCTATGTCGAGCCGGCTAAGAAGCTCCTAACATGGGATCACTAGAATTCTCTCATGCATTAAATACAACCATATAAACCTAGTACGCATTGGTTCATGTTTCTTAAGATGTTCAAGCAAATTACCGTATAGGAGGTTAGCCAGTTTTCTTAAGCCTAACATCGATAAACAATCAGCCAATACAATTAATAACACACTAACAACTAATAATCAATAGTTAGGTTTCATTAGATCTAAGCAAACACAAGATAAATCTAGCCTAGCATGTTAATCAAAAGACAAGAACAAGATATAATCAAACAACACATAGACATATTGATTGATCAAGTGATTACTTATCTTCAATTAAACATGGGAGATCCAAGGGTATGAAAACCCTTAAAAATGGCAGAAATTCGTCTTAGGGTTTCTCCTCACAAAGTTGCACACTAATGACAAAAAATTACAAAACTATATATAGAACTTAGTGGCTGACGACGTCACATTGTAGGACTTGACGCCGTCACCTCGCCGTGTCTAGGGTTCCCGGATGGTCTTCCTGACGCCGTCCCTCTTTAGTCCTCCAAAATCCACTCTGGCTTATCAAGGCTTGACGCCGTCAGAAATGGGCTTGACGCCGTCTCGCTTTAACTTAAACCGTGACGACCTTGATCACTTTAAAGGGTGACGCCGTCAGACTTCCTATTGTAAATCTCCCTGGCTTATCATGTGTATTTTTCATATCCACCACTTTTGCCAAGCCATGACGCCGTCAGGAGCAAATCCCTGACGCCTTCAAGAGTACTTTTCCAGCAACATTGGAGACTTTGTCGTTTTCTTCACTTTTATGCTCCAAAAACGTCCAAAATGCTTCCTTTTCCAGCTTTCTTCTCCAAAGTACCTAAAATGACAAAAGGAACAATTTAGGGCAATATTTGATCAAATAAATACGATTTAGGGCTTAAATGACCCCCTAAAAGCGGTACACTTTTTGCTTCATCAAATACCCAAACCACCCTTATCTAATTATCCCTTCTACTCTTCTCTCTTTGATAATTGGTTTCACTTAAACACTTTACAAAATATTTTTACAAAATGGCTATTTGAGTTGGTAGACCTTGAGGATGAATAATGTAAAGGTCTAAATGTGTGAAGTACAATTGGGGGTTTAGCAAGGTTGGGTAGTTACAAGACGAAAACCCCAAAGAAAATCCTTCAGGGGTTCTGGCTCACTGCTGGCGCTCCTACATGCCAGCCAGCGCGCCGGCCTCGAATTGATTTTCTCAATTTGGGGTTTTGGCCTAT
The DNA here is from genome assembly GCA_021014915.2 of Artemisia tridentata subsp. tridentata. Classification (NCBI taxonomy): domain Eukaryota; kingdom Viridiplantae; phylum Streptophyta; class Magnoliopsida; order Asterales; family Asteraceae; genus Artemisia; species Artemisia tridentata. The sequence continues at coordinate 319,590,087 of CP139509.1, forward strand.
AAATACCCACCCTTGCCTCTTGTATTCCTCAACCCTTGCCATTATTCTTTCTCTCTTATTTCTCTTCTCTTAATCCTCTAATTCTATCTTATATTCTTAATCCTTCACATAACATCATTTGAAAGAAAAAATATCCCTGCAAGGGAAGAATTACAAGAACCTAATCCACTCCTGTGATTGTGTCGAGGGTCTTCTTATCTTTACCCTTTCTACTAGAATCGAGTCTCTAGGTTAGGTTAGGACTTGATTAAACAATCAAACACTTATTTATTCGATTTGGTTGTAAGGGAAGTCTTGTATCGAGGTGACCAAGCCTAGATCGTTGGGGATCTATTTGGGGTTTGATACTTTCGGTGGGAAGTCTTTGTGGTCTTAGTGGTCTTTGTGGTTTTGTCGAATCACGAGTCCTTGAGGGTGGTTTCTGAGGGCGGAATACCGTTAAGGAGTAGCTCTTCTTAGTGAGCGCCGATCTTTGTGCATATCGGTGGAGCGATGTTGTAATAGTTTGTAGCCCACCGAAAGGATTATACATAGTGAATAGCATAGTGTCGTGGATTCGAAACTGGACGTATGGATGGTATAAACTCCCCATCCCGAACCAGTATATATCGTGTTGTCATTTACTCGCTTTATATACTTTGGATTGTGATTGTGTTAGTGGTTGTTATCGTATAAACCACTTGGTTCTCTTTGAGGCTAGAAGTTTTTTAAAACACTTAAAAAGCCGAAGAGACCATATTCACCCCCCTCTACAGTTCTATAGTGATGTTCAAGGGTGTTGGTAATGTTTTGAAGTGTGTTGATTTTCCTAACTATGTCATCACGGTTTTGAGAAGATTGAGATATTTTGGATGCCATGGTTTGCTAAATTTATAAGAATTGAGAGGTTGAAGGTGATAGAGATGTAAGCATTATGGGACCTTATTTATAGAGAGAAGTCATGCATTTCAATGAATGCTAAAACCACAAAATAAGCCATAATCTAATGATTAAATATGAATTGAATGCAAATAATCGTAAGAGGTCAAGTACTAAGTCTCAAACTTAGTAAATATTAAGTAGAAGGTGGTAAAAGTAAGAAATTTCAAAAAAAAAAAAATAATAATAAAAAAAATAAAAAATAAATAAATCAAAAGAAGAGTAAAAACTCTTTCTGTGCAGCCGGATCCCGCGGATCCATCCCAGAAGGGATCCGTCCTGCCTTCACATAGGGATTCGGGTATCTGGTGCATACAAACATCATTTTTACGTAGAAAAAGTATTAGGACTAGTGTGTGCCTATATGTAAACTATGTGGAGGTGCGGTTATCTCGACTATAGAAGAAAAATAAAGATAGAAGTGTAAAATACATACATATATACGTGAGATAACCCAAACACTCCTTAATTCAATATTGCTACATTTGATTGTACCCGAAAATACATATTGGTTATGTATTCCCTTTAGCATTCAAGATACATATGATGTGATGCATGAGAAAAGGTTTTTACTTTGTATTAACTATGTAAGAAAGACGTGAGTGTCCTAAACGTGAGAAGATTTGATTTGAAAGTATGGGTGTAAATTTCGAATAATTAATTCGTTAAGGATTTGATGCAATTTTTTGATTAAGAGAAGTATATGTAAGTATAAACATAAAACCCCATAGAGTTTAATGTTTTTGATTTGTGCGAAATAGAGATCCTAGACTCAGAAGAAGAATTAGAAATACATACCTTGTAGAATGAGATATTAGAAGAGAGTTTATGACGATTGTTCTATAACACCTAGTCCTAGTCGAAGAAGGTTGAATGATTCACGTTTCAACGGTTTGGTAAGAATGTCGGCAATGTTGTCTTCGGAAGAAACTTTATCAATAGAAATGTTTCCTTTTTGAACATTATCTCTTAGGAAGTGATGACGTATTTCTATGTATTTGGTGCAAGAATGCAAAACTAGATTTTTGCTAAGGTCGATGGCGCCTTTATTTTCGCAGAGGATGGCAATGTCACTGAGACGGATGTCGTAGTCAACAAGAGCTTGTTTCATCCATAGTGCTTGTTGGCATGCTTTGCCCGCGAATACATATTCTGCTTCGGCAGTTGAGATGGCTAGTGCGGTTTGCTTCTTAGAGAACCACGATCTTAAATAACATCCCATAAATGTACAAACACCACTTGTACTTTTGCGATCAACATAATCACCTGAATGGTCAGAATATGCATATACAATAGTTTCTACCCCTGTCCCTTTGGGATACCACAATCCCAATTGAGTCGTACCTTTTATGTACCTAAAGATTCTTTTAACGGCTCCAAGATGAGAAGATTTAGGATCTTCTTGAAAACGAGCACATAAACAGAGACTAAACATGATATCCGGCCGACTAGCCGTGAGATAAAGTAAACTACCAATCATACCACGGTATTTGGTGTTATCAACGGATTCTCCGTCTTGTTCTTTGGTAAGTTTAGTGTCGGATGACATTGGTATTTTAATTGGTTTAGTCTTCTGGTTCGAATTTCTTTAACATTTCTTTAATATACTTAAATTGGTTCAAGAAGATAGCATCTTCTAATTTTTTGATTTGTAGACCGAGAAAGAAGTTCAATTCTCCCATCATACTCATTTCAAATTCTTCGTATAGGATTTTAGAAAAATCATCACACAATTCTTGATAAGTAGATCCGAATATAATATCGTCCACGTATATTTGAACAATGATAATATGTGATTTGTTTTTCTTGGTAAATAATCTGTTATCTACTAGACCCATTATATATTCATTATCTACGAGAAAAGTTATAAGTCTGTCGTACCAAGCTTTAGGAGCTTGTTTAATACCATAGAGAGCTTTATTAAGTTTGTATAAATATTCCGGTTTTTCAAAATCTATGAATCCTAGAGGTTGAGACACATATACTTCTTCATTTATGAACCCGTTTAGAAAGCACTTTTAACATCCATTTGATAAAGCTTGATATCTTTAGCACAAGCATAACCTAGAAGAATTCTTATAGATTCTAATCTAGCTACGGCAGCATAGGTCTCATCAAAATCTATTCCATCTTGTTGATTATAACCTTGTGCAACAAGTCTAGCTTTGTTGCGGGATACTATCCCATTTTCATCTAGTTTACTTTTAAAGACCCATTTAGTACCTATTATGGTTTGATTTTTAGGAGGTGGAACAAGGTTCCAAACATCATTAGTTACAAATTGATAATTCTTCTTGCATAGCCATTATCCAACTTTCGTCTTTAATAGCTTCGTTAAAGTTTTTGGGTTCTAAAGAAGATACAAAACAAAAAAGATTGCTTTGATTTTGAGCTTGAGAACGTAAGATTCTTTCATTTAATTTTCCTATGACTATTTCTAAAGGGTGGTTTTTAGACTCTTTAACGTTAACAATTTCTTTATTTAATAGTTCATCTTCCTTGTTACTATTTTCATTAACTTGATTTTCAAGGATTTGACTTTCTATTATATCGTCATCTACGAGAGGTTGAGATTTAGGAGGAGGACTTTCGTCGAACTTAACATTTAACGACTCTTCTATTCTCATTGTTTCTTCATTTAAGATTACGTATGCTTTACTATTTGGTGAGTATCCTAAGAAAATACCTTCGGTAGATTTAGGATCAAATTTTGTGAGATAGTCTTTTGTGTTTAGAATGAAGCATTTTCTTCCAAAGACTTTAAAGTGATCTAGAGATGGCTTTTTACCCTTAAAAACTCATAAGGAGTCATTCTTAAGAATGGTCTAATTAAGATTCTATTTAGGATATATGTTGAGGTGTCGACGGCATTACACCAAAATTTTTGAGGAATTGATTGTTCTTTTAGCATGGTTCGACTCATTTCTTGTAAAGTACGATTCTGACGTTCAACTACCCCGTTTGATTGCGGAGTACGTGGAGCCAAGAAATTGTGAGTAATACCATTAGAATCACAAAAAGCTCCGAATTGTACTTCGTTATCAAACTCCCAACCATGATCTGTACGGATCGACACTATTGGAGAACCTAGTTGTTTTTGAATTTTCTTACTTAAGATTTCAAAGTGATCAAAAGATTCGGTTTTTTTTTTTCAAAAATCTAGTGCTTGTTTACCTTGAGTAGTCATCAACTATTACCAAAGTATAGAAGTTTCCTCCGTAACTTTGAATAGCCGATGGACCAAATAAATCCATGTGTAAAAATTCTAGACACTTGGTAGTTGAAACCATATTTTTAGATTTATGACTAGCATGGACTTGTTTTCCTATGTTACAAGCGTCACAAAAATGTTGCTCATATTTTAATTTTGGTAAGTTTCTAACAAGCTCTTTAGATGATAGCGATTGAATAAGTCGCATATTGGCGTGAACCAATCTTCGATGCCAAATGTTTGAAGTATCATCTATTGAAGTTAGACAAAGTTTATCTTATGGTGAGTTACCAATTTTCATTACAAAAACACCATTTTTCCTAATCCCTTTACCTATGGTAATTCCATTTTTAAGTATTTTACTTCCGGTTTCACAAAATAGAACTTCACACTTTTTATATACTATTTGACTAATATTTAATAGGTTAAATCCTTGATAATCTACGTGACAAACATCATTAATGGTTAGAGAGTCATGCGAGATCGTACCTTTACCAATGATCTTGCTTTTACCATTGCCAAACACTAGGTATTTGGCATGGGTAACTATTGTGAAACCCGTTGTTCCATCCCATTTGGTCAAAATTGCTTTTTGGGTAAGGAGCATTTGGTCTTCTAAATGGTGTGGTGGAAGTTGGTCATACATTAGGCCCATTTATTAATATTCCTTGACCATGATGTGGTTGACTAACATTTCTAACAGAAGCATTAGGGAATTTCTTTTTAGTTACAACTACAAACTCATTTCTAGAAGATTTGGTCGAATCAAATTTTGGTTTTGTTGTACCAGATGACCGGACCCCTTGCTTAAGCCTGGTCGAATCCCTTTTTAAAGGATCCGCCGGATCCGCCACATCAGAAGTATTTTGGACAGCAGTTTGAACAAATTTGGTTGGTTTTTCTTCGCTAGTCGAAGACATATATTCTGTAAAGCTTAAACCAATTTTGTTGTTCTTTATTTTCTACGTATCTATTATTTCTTCTAAGCATTTTGTACTAATTCTAGCAATTTTAGAGTCTTGATGATCAATTACCGCATTTGAAACACTTTCGGTCATCCTTTCCCTTGTTATCTTCCTTGAACTTTCGGAAGCCTTTCTTGTCATCGTAAGGTTGTTTTACAAACCTTCCTCTTCTTCTAAAGAACTTCTTGAAGTATCTTACGGCCATGGCATACTCTTCATCATCGCTATCCGAGGATGAGGTGTCTTCGGCACTTGACTCCTTTTTAGCCTTTAGGGCTAGTGACTTGTACTTTTCATTATTTTCTTTTGAGGCCTCGGAGTCTTTGGCCAATACAACTTTGTAGACATTGAGGTTGCCAATGAGCTCGTCAAGAGAAAGGTTTGTCAAATCCTTTGATTCTTCTATTGCCGTTACCTTTGGTCTCCATTTTACTAGAAGTGCTCTCAATAATCTCCTGACATGATTTCGCTTGGAAAAAGTTTCATCAAGTGCTTGTAATGAAGTAATAATAGTATTAAATTTAGCAAATGCATTATCAATACTTTCATCATCCGATATTGAGTATTGCTCATATTGTTGAACAAACAAATCAATTTTGTTGTTTTGCACTTGTTTGTTTCCTTGATGAGTAATCACCAAGCAATTCCAAATATCTTTAGCGGTTTTATGCATAAAAATTCTTTCATATTCTTTTTTAGGTAAAGCATTGTATAAAACTATTTTTTCCTCGTTATTTTTAGAAAGAATTTTCTTTTGTTCATCTTTTTGACTCAAAGACACGACCTCATTTTGGTAGGTAGAGATGCTCTCAAATACCGGCCCATAATCCCCATCAACAATAATATTCCAAAGATCAATATCTTTAGATTTCACATATGTTTCAAATCTATTTTTCCAATACATAAAACCATTAGCTTCAAAGAGTAGTGGTCTTTGCAGGTTTTCTTTGTAGTTTTCGAAATCTATTTGATCGAAAAAGTTTTAAAATACAATTTACTTAAAAACTTTTTAGAAAACCTGCTCTTGGTTCCAATTGTAGAAAACTAGAAGGGGGGTTGAATAGTTTTTACCGATTTAAATTTAGTTTATAAATCTTTTAGATTGATAGTATGTGAAACCTTTGGATGTTGAGATATAGATAATGCAAGTTAGTATGAAAATAAATAAATACGAGAATAGTAAAGAGAGAAAAGGATAGAAGCGTGACACAATGATTTATAGCGGTTCGGCTACAAGGACACCCATCCTTGCCTTACTCCACTCTCCGAGTACCCAACTCGAGAGTTCTTAAGCACTATGTCAACTAGCTCCTTCAACCGGTGGAGAAAGCTCACAACGTCGCTTCCACTTTTTATGGTACTAAGCTAAATACCGAGTCCTTTACACGGAAGAACCAATCCAATACAACTACACAATAACACAACTACTTTATGAATACAAGAGGGTGTATCAACAACAAGAAACAACTCAGTGGTCTTGAGGTGATGAAGAAGCCGAGCAAACTCTTCTCTTGAAGAATGGATGGCTTGTGTGCAAGAAATGTGATCTCGTCTTGTTAGAAGAACCTTGAGAAACACAAGAGAAAGAAAGCTACAAGAATGATCTTTAGATCTGAGGTTAGAGAGATATAAGAATGAGAGAAGAGATATGTAATACCCTAAAATCCGGATTTCATTTTTATTTTTCATTTTGAATATAAACTAAGTTTGAATTATAAATAAGTGTTATATAAAACCTTATGCTATAAAATAAATACACATTATTAATATTAACCTAAGCTATACTTAACTAAATAACCTTAAAATTTCCTAATCTTAGTCTTAACCTATTTAATCTACACGACACACTCTTCTTTTCTATGTACACGTTTATTTTTGAAGCTAGAACCGAATATCCCTTTTTGTGCATTCTAGTTCACACGGTTTTGAGATAAGAACAAACTTATAACACTACCTAATTAGAAGATATCATGTTTCGTACTTACCTAATTAACCTACACATTTTTCCTCTAACTAAATTATACGGTCTCTCTTATTTTTCTCTTCACACGTTTTCCCTCTCATTAACACAAAACAACCGGCCTCACTTTTCTCTCCACACCGAAACCCTAATTTAGTACCAAACTCATTCGATTCTCTCCACAAGATCAAGAAGATGAAGGTATTACAGCTTGGTGATTCCTAGCAAGCCTACTGGAAAGTGTTGGTGATCTATTCGTGGTCCTTGTTCTTCCCTTGATCTCTTGTTTCGGCCTAAAAGGTATCACATGTTTAGCCACTTTGTCATCACTATAATACATGACATACATGAACCTAATCAGATCTAAACATACTTACTAATCATTATTATTATGATGTTATGCTACAAATTAGTTTCATTAAAATATGGGCTAATGAATAAAGAAGTACATGCCACATAGAATGATAAACCTTGTGTCGATTCTTGTTTAGACTCCATTCGAATCAGTTTTGTTTCAAGCCCTAAATCATAATCATTAAACCCTAATAATCATTAAAGACACATTAAATATGATCTACAAACCTGGAAACCCTGGAATGAATATTAATGAGGGTATTAGGAGGGTTAGGGTTTATTTTTGTCTCACTGCATGCTGTCCAGAATTTGGGTCGGATTGAACGGGGAGAGTCCTGATGATACCAACGTATTTTTGCATGTTTCTGGAGTCTAAAATTAAGCTCACGTTGTCTATTTTTACAAGATTAGTTGTCGAATCAGGAAATCTTGAGTCTGAAATCAGTCAATTTCTATGATTTTTAATTCACAAAATATAAGGTCTGAGAACCCCAAATTTTGGCACAAGAATATTTAACATGTTTATTACTTATTGTAATTTTTGTGAATTTTTCTGGAAGGTTTAAGTGTGTTAATAAAATACAAACTTTTCGGGTATACCATCAGGACACTTTCTGGAACATGTTTGAAAAACGATTCTTGTTTGGATACTTGCACTAGGAGATAAAATCTGTAAAAATTAAGGGAAGTACTAAACATATATAGGTGTCTCTAGTAAAATTTATAGAACCTCAGAAGCTTGTTTGGTGTGTCATAACAATTATGTTGGGAATTAAAAAGCTAACAATTTGTACTGCCAGGTCTAAAGTTTGTACTGCTGAAGATATAACTAACAGTACTAACTGAGTTAGTACTGCTAGCATAACTAGAGTTTGTACTGCTAGTGTAAATGTTTGTACTGCTGAAGACTGCTATGCTTATGAAGACGTGTTTTGTGGTAAGTATAGAATAGATTTTATGTATATCTTATAAATTTAGATTGATACGAATATTGTGGTTGTCTTGTAAAGGACTCCTTGTGTCTATAAAAGGAGGTCCTAGGTTAACATGTAAGATATACTTTGGCATACGTGATTCAAGGTTGTAAACCCTAGTGATATTCAGATCACTCGTATTATTTGCTTAATAATATTGAATCATTTTGGTTACATTGTGTTTATACAGAGTTCAATGTTACATTGCTTTATACATTCTAAACATTCTTCTAAGCATTAAAGAGTAGATTCCGCATACTCTTTGGTGTTAACCAAAGTTTCTAACAAGCTCAGCAAGATCCGTGTTTAGGACTCACAAGTGGTATCAGAGCTTAGGTTCTGAAACTTTGATTCAAGAAGAAACTACTCTAAAGAATTTCCTATTCACATAGAAGAGGAGGCTCCTACCAACTTGGCACTCATGGCATTCTCTGACTCTGAGGTACATATAGTCAAAAGTTGTTCAAAATCCTGTTTAGATTTAAAAGATTATGAAACTCTTAAAAAGCAGTATGATGACCAAAGAATAGAGCTTAACAAATCTAATTATAATTTAGCAAATCATAAGAGAGGTTTAGCTGTTTTAGAAGAACAACTTGTGTTCTATAAAAAGAATGAAACTGTATTCACTGAGGATATTGCTGTCTTGAAAAGATATGCTATGTTTAAAGACTTAGAAATTAATGAGCATAAAAGAGAACTAGAAAAAATTAAGCTAGATAAAGACAACATTGAAGTGAATATAGAGAGATATGCAGGGGCAACTAAAAGCTTAGACAAAATTGTAGAGTGTCAACTTACAAACAATTTTAAGAAAGGTATAGGTTATAAGAGTGTTGCACCACCACATAGAGGGAACTTTCTAGGCCCAAAGCTTGATTTGTCCCATCTAGAGGAAGAAAAAGAACCTGAATCAAAGGAAGTTAAGAGTGATAGTGAGGATAGTTTTAAAGAGGTTGGTGAAACTTTTGACACATCTTTTGTTGAGGAGAAGGTGTTAGAAGTTCAGGTAGAAAAAGATGAATTCAGATTCACCAATTATTGAAGATTGGGAATCTAATGATGAGGATTAGGAGGAGTCTACACCTAAGGTAGAAAAGCAAAATACTGTTCCTATTGATGCTAAGGTAAAAATGTTTAAACCTAAAGAGCAAGTGAAATCAGCTAGGAAAACAGTGAAATATGTTGAGATGTATAGATCACACAGGCCTAGGGGTAACCAGAGAAATTGGAACAATTTAAAATCACAACAACTAGGCAGTGATTTTTTTATGTACAATAAGGCTTGCTATAGTTGTGGTAGTTTTAATCATTTGCAGGCTTATTGTGATTACCATCAGGGGAAAAGGATGGTACATGAGAATAAAAGGGTGTATCAAAACTGTTATGCAATGGTGAATCAAAACTATTTTTTCTAAAAATGCTCACCCTAGTGTTAACAGAAATATGGCTCCAAGAGCAGTTTTGATAAAGTCTGGCCTTAGACCATTTAATACTGCTAGACTTGTTAATACTGCTTACCCCAAATCAACAGTTAATAGTGCTAGACCAATGTCATGTTATTCTAAATCAACACAACAAACTGTTAAAAGGCCCTTTCAAAACAAAACAGCATTAACTAACAGGAAATTTAGCTAAAGAGTTAATACTGCTAGGCCAGCAGTTAGTACTGTTAGGCCAGTAGTTAGAACTGCTAGGCCAAATTCTCATGTGGTAAGTGCTGTCAGGGAAAATGGGGCTAATGCTGTTAAGGCCTCAGTATGTTGGGTTTGGAGACCTACCAAACCTGATACTGCATCAATCATATTGAAGAAACATAACTAAATTGATGCACGAGGCAGATCCAAGTCAGTAATAGCTTGGGTCCCTAAAAGAAACTAATTTCCTTTATTTTATGTGCAGGAACATCCACAAGATGATAAAGAAGATCAAGGATATGTTGATAGTGGATGTTCCAGGCACATGACTGAGAACATGTCTTATCTCTCAGATTTCAAGGAATTTGATGGAGGATATGTTGCCTTTGGGGGAGGAGCTAGAGGAGTTAGAATTTTAAAGCTGTTATATGTTAATACTGTTAGACAGTTGAATTAATACTGCTAGTGCAAATTAGTACTGCTAAGTTAAAACTGTTAGTCAAAGTTGATATAGTTAAATATAAAATGCTTTGCATTGTGTTTTCTTGGTTTTGGACTAACATTTACAGGATAAGCAAGCAGTATGATTGGAGTTAGTATTGTGTGAGAAGCAAAATGGTGGATTGTTTACTGCAATGATGTTGCTCAATGTTGGTGCAACTGATTCATGATAGAAGGGATTTGGGGATCACTTGACAAAGGTCTTACACCTGAGTTGGGAGTTTCTTTAAAATCTCTTTCTTGAAATCTACTTATGGTATTTTTGCACATGAATTAATGGTCATAGTTAGCCAGATAGTAACTGGCCTAACTCACTCTTTACCATTTTATACTTTCATTAGTATAATGTGACTAGTCCAAGGACATCTGGTATAGAGAACAGCGAGAAAAAGTGAATCTAACACATTTGTGTGAGAGGTAACACCTGCCACGAGCTGGAAACCCTGTCAAGAAGGCTCTTTTAATGAGTCTAACTGATCACAGGCAGTTTTTATAACTGAAATTATTGGTTCTCACACAACCAGAGGTTAAATGCAACCGAAATTTGATTAAGTGTCTTCCTTTACACTTAATCCCTTCAAAAGTTTGTGGGCAGTACAGTTTTTAAAAGAAAATTGAGTCAATACTGCTAAAAAAATGTATTTCCAAAAGTTTGTACTGCTAGGCAACAGTATGTACTGCTAGCGTAAAACTTAGTACTGCTGGGGAGCCGTTAGTACTGTTTGCGAAATAACCATTTTTTAAATATAGCCGTTGGGGTAAATTTGTGTCAGTTACTTTGTTTAAGGGTTTATCTAACTTGGATAATTCACACTCTTTCTTTCCTTACACAATTTATTTATTTTCAAGAAAAGATTTCCTCAAGTCGGTTACTCTCAAACCTTAAGTATTCTTTATAAATTCTCAATTGGCTATACCCAACTCTCAATTGACTCATAAACGATCATATCCCAACATACTACACAAACGTTTATCAAACAAATGGCGAATTTGGAATTCTGTGCTCAACATAATCGGGTTGCTTTCTTGGAGAAAACATAGGAAGGTAAAGACTTCCATCTGATAGTGGATTTTCTAAACACTACCCATATCAAGTATGCTTTAACGGTTAATCTAACTATTTATGTCTCTCAAATCAATCAGTTTTGGCAGACTGCTATTGTCAATACATTTGAGAATGGAGACAAAGAAATAATTTCAATAGTTGATGGCCAAACTATCACTATTATTGAGAAATCTATTAGAAGGCATCTCCATTTAGCAGATTCCAATGGTATTAGTGATTTGCCAAACACTGAAATTTTTCATCATATTTCCAGAATGGGGTATGACACATCCTCTCAATTACTAACTTTTCGAAAAGGATGTTTTGCCCCACAATGGAAGTTCTTCATACATACCATTCTTCAATGTATAAGTCCAAAGAAAACCTCATGGGAGCAATTCAGTAGCAATATTGCAACTGCTCTCATATGCTTATCAACAAACAGGACTTTCAATTTTTCTAAACTTATTTTTGATGGTATGGTGAAAAATGTGGGTAACAAATATAAAGTTTTAATGTACCCAAGATTTATACAACTGATTTTGAAAGCAAGGAAAAGTTTACTTCTATCCCATAAAAATGTTTATCCAACTCCTTGCCTTACTCAAAAACTTTTCAAAAATATGAGCATGGCTTCTAAGGGGTATAATGGGGAAGCAGTACCTTTATTTGAAAATATGATTGCACAGGTACAGGGTGAAGGATCAACAATCCCAGTTGAGTCCCATCACACACCCACAGAATCATCTAGTACTCCATCAGCCTCACAACCAACTTCATCACCCACTAGGAGTTTATCCAGACAGGAAACTGAGGTATCTCAGCCTAGTTCTCCTCTTACTACCATTGTAGCAGATGAGACTGTCCTAGACAGAATGGTGAGGGCTGACACTACTGTCAGAGGCTTAGAAGCTGGACAGGCCAGTGTCAACATAAGTAAGACCCAACCCATGGCAACATCTAATGTGTCAAGTTCTCATGAACTTGGTACAGGTGATGGAAACCCCAGCCAACTTGAAACAATGGGGGGGCTCAGCTGATCCACCTAGTCCACCTAGGGTTGAAACTGAGTCAATGCCCCATGATTCACCTCTCTTAGAAGGTAATACATGTAGAAGTGATGAGGGCAGTTTGACACTAAATGAATTGATGGATATATGTACCACATTGATAAATAGGGTGACTGGCTTGGAGACTGAATTACTGGAGACTAAAAAGCTGTATGGTGGTATTTATACTAAGCTTATTCTGAAGGTGAAGAAGCTGCAGAAAAAGGTCAAGTCACTCAAAGCTAAGAGAAAGACCAACATTGTGGGGTCCTCAAGTTCTAAAGAAGAAGATGATGATGATGATTTGGATGATTCTTCCAAACAGGGGAGGAAGGATGCTGAGACTCAGGGGAGGCAAGGTACAGAAATGGGTGAAATAGGTGAAGGTACTGCTCATCAACAAGTTAGTACTGCTGGTTTAGCTAGTGCATGGGATAGTACTGCTAGGGCAGTTTATGTTAGAAGACAAAGATCAGACAAAGGTAAGGGGATTGTGATTGAGTATGATTCACTAAAGAAGAAGAAGAAGGATCAAGCTCAAATTAGTTTTGATCATTAATTTTCACAAAGAGTTCAAGCTGAAGAACAGGCCAAAATATTAGAAGAAGAAAGAATTGCAAAGTTTATGGTTGAACAATAGCTGAAGAGTGATGAAGCACAGAAATTGGCACAAGAACAAGAAGATGCACTGTTAGCTCAGAGTATTTATGAATCAGATAGGGCAGCTATTCCAGATGAAGGAAGAGAAAGTGCTCTAAATGATTTGATTGACGTGATAAAGAAGAATCAGAGTAAAAAGATGGCTGCTAGGAAGAAACCTCCAAAAAAAGATCAAATCATAAAACACATGAATGAGTACTTAAAGTATCAAGACAGTTGGACTGCTAGTTAACTGAAGGGAAAATAAAATGCAGAGATTGAGGGGTTGTACCTTACTTCTTACAAAAAGGTACAAAGTTTCATTCCTATGATTGCAGAAGAAGAAGGCTGAAGGGCTAAAGGAATTGGTACATCTTTAGAGTCTGGATCTTCCAAGAAGCAAAATATTGGAGAAGTTTCTTCTACAGCTGAATAAGAAAAAGAAGAACATGAAGCAGAGGAGTTGACTGATGAGCAGCTAACACATATGATGCTTGTCATTCCTGAAGAAAGCATGAATGTTGAACAAATAAGGACTAAGCATCCAATTATGGATTGGGAAATCTATTATGAAGATAAGAGGAAGTATTGGAAGATTATCAGAATGGGTAATAATACTGAGGTATACCAATTCATGGAGGATATGCTAAAGGCTTTTGACAGGGAAGACTTAGCAAAGCTTTGGGAATTAGTCAAGGAGAAATTCAGATCAGAAGCTCCAACTGACAACAAAGAGAGAGCTTTATAGGTAGATTTGAAGAGAATTTTTGAGCCAGATGATGATGATAGCTTATGGAAGTTTGAGGCTCATAATTTTGGTACAAAAAGAAGATTGTATGATACATGTGGAATACATCATGTATCTACAAAAGCTGGAGTTGATGTCTACATGTTGGTTGAAAAGGAATATCCTTTGAGATCAGGAATTCTTGTAGTAATGTTATCTGTCAAACTTAAAGTTGAAGAAGAATCTGAGATGGCCAGATTACTACTTCAGAAGATCTACAATCAATGTGAAAGAGAGATGAAGGCTGGAAGACAAAGAAGATAGAGTGTTTGGAAGAATCCTCACAAGACAAATATTTAATTCAGAAACTTGATGATTTAGGGTAAATCACAAGTTTAGGGGAGGATTGTTGGGAATTAAAACACTACAGTTCGTACTGCCAGGTCTAAATTTTGTACTGCTGAAGATATAACTAACAGTACTAACTGACAGTTGGTACTGCTAGCATAACTGGAGTTTGTGCTGCTAGTGTAAATGCTTGTATTGCTGAAGACTGCTATGAAGATGGTACTGCTATGCTTATGAAGACGTGTTTTGTGATAAGTATAGAATAGATTTCATGTATATCTTATAAATTTAGATTGATACGAATATTGTAGTTATCTTGTAAAGGACTCCTTGTGTCTATAAATGGAGGTCCTAGGTTAACATGTAAGATATACTTTTGCATACGTGATTCAAGGTTGTAAACCCTAGTGATATTCAGATCACTCGTATTATTTGCTTCATAATATTGAATCATTTTGGTTACATTGTGTTTATAGATAGTTCACTGTTACATTGCTTTATACATTCTAAACATTCTTCTAAGCATTAAACTAGAGGTGGTAATTTGTGCCCAAAATGAAAAAAAGGGCTAATTTTGGCTACTTTGTAAAAGATTTGGGCACATTTAGCCCCATCCTTTTTTTGAAATGGGCACATTTAGCCCATTGAAAAGTTAAATGGGCACAACGGGCACATATTTTCTCTCAATTAGAGAACATTCTAATCATTTTTGAAGAAAAACTTATATATATATATAATATATTTAATAAATGAGGTATTACATTTAAGGAATTTATTTTGTCACTTTCGGTCTTCTATAAAGCGATTTGTATAACATGTGCCCGTTTAGCCCGTGCCAGTTTAGCCCGTGCCCATTCTAGTCCGTGCCTGTTCTAGCCCGTGCCCGTGCCCGCACGACCTGCCCGTTTTGCCACCTCTACATTAAACAGTAGATTCCGCATACTCTTTGGTGTTAAACAAAGTTTCTAACAAGCTCAGCAAGATCCGTGTTTAGGACTCACAAATTATAATAAACTGAACCAGATTCACACGAGAAACCCTAAACTTGTTATTAAATAAGAATAAGCGTAAAATTAGTTATGACACATGAATGAACTTATAAAATGGACTCCTAAATGATAAAAGACTATTAATCCAGGAAGATCATTTGAAGATGGAGTGATTGTGTTTCCGAGTGATCCTTTCATTTGCGTTAAGGTAAAGATATTCCACCCTTTCTCAGTAAGGGTATCTCATGAATTGATTCCTTGGTATTTTCTATTCTGATTCATTTGATATTCGTTTGATTATTCTGTTTGATATTAGATTCATTTCTGTTGGAAATTATCTTAGTGGGACAATTAGTAATTGTTCTTATGCTTATTTATATCAATTGCCTTATTCTGTTGCCCGAGCTATTTGAACTAGTCATGGAGGTACCATTACCATGTCATTGAGGCACCAATGGTATGACACTATCTATGGAGGTGTGATTAGTCCATGGCGTTCCCTTTTGTTTGCTATAGCACTTGATTATTATTATTATTTCCCTATGTATATATACTCGTCATTGTACTTGTGTATATGGGTATGACGTTATTTTGTAGGGAGCGTATGGATGCCTCCTAGGTACTTAGTTGTGTTTTGATTTAGTGATGGACTTGTGTTTGCCATACACCCCATTTCACTTTTGGTACATTAGGAGCGACGACTCCTATGTACACATTACTATTACAAGATATATATATATATATATATATATATATATATATATATATATATATATATATATATATATATATATATATATATATATATATATATATATGTGTGTGTGTGTGTGTGTGTGTGTGTGTATGTGTGTGTGCGTGTGTGTGTGTTTGATTATTTGGTCTATTCATGTATCATGTGTAGGCATATGTTTCGAGCTCGTGGGCGTTCCCCTTATTATCCTTTGATTTCTTATCTCCTGTGACTCTTATGACATTTGATTCACTTGTTTCTTATCTCTATTATTCACTTGTCTCTTATTTCATTTGATTCTTATGACTTATGATGTTCTGGTTCAGCGGGTTCTGATGACTTCATTCACTTACTTATTTACATGTAGTTATCCTTTTGTTTATATCTGTTCACTAGGCTTTTTAAGTTCAGCCGCATTTCTTTTCTCTGCAGCAGGTTTTAAGAGGGAAGCTGGGATTGAGTGAAGAATGCATAGGAGCTCTTAGTGGACTACACTGACGGTAGCTTCCCCATTTCTTTTGGCTTGGATTAGACTTGGTTTAGAGTTGTATTTTAGTTTGGAATTCTTTATGTTTCAGATTTAGCATTTTATTATTTCCTTAGAATTACCTTTGTAACCTTATTATATTAAAGTTTTCCGCTTGCATATGTTTTGTTTACACCATAAATGTGGCATTTGACCCATTCCCGGATGGGGATTTTACAATTATCGTATCAGAGCTTAGGCTTCGACTTGTAGTACTTAAGTTATGACCTGTGAAGATTTGGCCCTTAGGTTTGCACTGTAGGAGCTTATGAAATCACCTTGAGAACTTGCTTTAGTTTTCCTTCTGTAGAAACTTAAGTTATGAACGGCGAGGATCGGGTAGATTATATGATAAGACATTTGTTAGATATCTTTCTTCCGCATCACTCTGATTCGTGCCCCTGCTTTTAGTTAAGCCTTTTTTTTAATCATACTTTCTGGAAATTTAGAAAACTTATCATAGTGCACAACATAAGCTTAGTGATCAAATAAGTTCAGAATGCCTTGAGAATTTTGTGGTAATGCCTTCAATATATAGGTTTCACTTTCTGATATAATCACATTCTTTCGAATTCTGATCTTAATATTTGATTTATTTGTTAATCGTTTAGATGCCTCTTCATCCATTCTAAGAATTCTTAAAGTTATGAATCTGATGTGTTTGACACATTCTGTGGTTCCTTTTGCTTTTTCTGAACTGTTGGTCCATGAAATTCAAGTAAAACAAGAACAGTTCATTAATATGATTAACAAATGTTACAAGATTACTCAAAACCTATTAGATTATATGATAACATCTTCAACTTCTTAAAGGGGATACTTTCGGTATGGTATCCCCTTAGGTGAGGGTTTATCCTCTTTTGGTGACAAATAAACTCTCACTGATCCAAGCTATGCTTGTGATTCAGTTAGAGTGATGATCCTATCAACTAATACACTATGTGTATATTTTGGTTAAAGCTTAGACTTTTGCAAAACAACTTCTCTCCTACAAAGAGTAGCGCATCCCTGAGATAGCTCAGTGAGGTTGCATTGTTACCACTCAAGCAAAACTTGAGTTTAGATAGGAGACACAACCATACCTTTTCTATTCAATCCCAAGTGTTTATTCCGCAAAACACTTGGGTATAGATTCTTTGATTCATTTCTAATAAGAATTTAAACGTTGAAAATTACCTTGAGTTTTTATATTCGCGTTTTATAACTGTTAGAATTAATTATAACATTGTATTAGTCATTAACACAAATAGATTAACTTTCTAGTTAACTCTAAGCGTGTAAAGGGAACAACAAGTGGTATCAGAGCCTAAGGTTCATTCTTATGAGCCAGATCCATGTATGATTACTAATAACAATCTTCAATGAAAAAATCAATGTGATCTTCAAAAAACTGCTACTGGTATAGCAAGTTTTTGAGGGGGAGAAAACACATTGATTTTGGTGACTGAAAAACACCAACCCCTACCTGAACCCCACAAAACATACACCCACCACACAAATCTTATCCCCACAAAACCCCACCCACCACAAAAAATCTTATCCCAACAAAAATAAGATTAACCCCATCCAAACCCCTCGATCTAAAAACAGATCCAACAAAATACCCATAAACTCAAAAACTCATCACAATCTACTCTAAAAAAAAAACCCTCACCAAACCAGATCCAAAACTGACACACAAAAAAAAAAAAAAACCACCAAACAACAAAAAAAACCCACCAAACAAACAAAACCCAGTAACCAAATCGACATCCCACAAAAATCGATCAAAACAGATCGAAACCCAACAATGAAAACAACATCACTGATCAAATCCACACAACCAAAACCATCAAAACTATCATCTCCAATCAAGATTCATCACTGAATCTTTAATCAAAAAACCCAATTAATCTCTGGCGACCGGCGACATCTGTGGCGGCGGTTAAAAATCTACCAACAAAACAGAAAAGGTAGGTAGCTGTTAAAAGGGTTTGATTCGGATTTGTGTATTTAGGATGAGGGAGTAATGAGGAGTGGGTGCTCTGTGAAGCGAATGGCAGTGAAGTTGATGTTCGGGCTGGAAAAATGTGGGATTGGGGTGGTTGTTTCTGGTTCGTTGATTGAAGGGCTGAAAAAAAAAACTTGTTGTTTATTTATTCAGTTCTTATTAGCGTGGGATTAGGAGTGTTAAGAGAGTGGGTCTGAACGAAGGTGGTACTGGTCACTGAGTCAAAGACTCAGGAGATTGTTAATGTGGTTTTTCAGACTGAGACTATTACACGACTGAAAGAGTATGTTTCTTTCAGATGAGTAGAGTGTATCTCAGGAGTATAGTGGGGTCCCTGATATGTATCAGGGAGTGATGGAGTGGGTATATCAGACTTAGTCTGATTGATCAGGGGGCTGTGTTTGTTGTTGTTTCGGGCTAAGATAATCAGGGAGTTGGGAGGACTTAAGTGACTAAAACCCAAGTCACTGAACCAAGTCCCTAAACCCAAGGGCCCTGAATCCCCAGGTCTCCAAAAATGGAGTTTACTGATGAGTTGCTCAGGGAGCGTGCCAAAGATCAGAGGATGACTGTTTTTGGGGTAAGCCTGAGAGTTATGGAATTTACAAGTCAGCTGATGTTTGACTCAGAAAGTGGTTACTTAAGAACCCGAAAGAGACTGAACCCGAGTCTCTTAAACAAGGCCTTGAACCTGAAATGGTTCTCAAAAATAAGTATCAGTAGGTCTTGAAGTCGAGAGAATTGTGGGGGGACTGAAGAGGACACTGATTTCTCAGTAGATAAAACATTCCCTGAACTGAACCAGGTCACCGAAAACCAACCCCATCACCAGGTGACTGAAACCTCAGTGACTAAAACCCAAGTCACTGAACAAGCAGGTTTGATCTAAGGCTATTTGTATATTCAAATAGGGGGAGATTGTTGGGTCAAGAATTTGACCCAAGTTCCCTGACAAGATTTGAACATAAAATAGCCTAACTCACTGATAAAATAGTGGGTTACTCACTGATAAAGAAATCAGTGAGTGTTGTAAAAACCCCGTTGTTGAAGAAACATTTACTTACTGATACGGTGTCAGTGAGTAAAGTATACGAGCTACAAACAACACCAGTATCACTGAGAATTGACAAATGTCTCAGTGACCCTGAAGATACTATCGATACAAGCAGACTGATAAATGGGCGGGAACTTCCAACAAAGAAGTCAGACAAAGTACAAGAGGGACCACTTGGTGGATGAAAACTCACACCAAGTGGATGACAACTCATAGCAAGTGGATGTCAACTCATAGCAAGTGGATATCAACTCACACCTACCCATCTTATCTTTGTCTAGTTTACCTGTGTATATATAGTCTGTGTTGTACTAGATTTCGTATGGACTCCTAAACAAACCAAAATATATACATAGTGTATTAGTTGATAGGATCATCACTCTCACTGAATCACAAGCATAGCTTAGATCAGTGAGAGTTTATTTGTCACCAAAAGAGGATAAACCCTCACCTAAGGGGTTACCATACCGAAAGTATCCCTCTTGTACTTTGTCTGACTTATTTGTTGGAAGTTCCCGCCCATTTATCAGTCTGCTTGTAGAGATAGTATCTTCAGGGTCACTGAGACATTTGTCAATTCTCAGTGATACTGGTGTTGTTTGTAGCTCGTATACTTTACTCACTGACACCGTATCAGTAAGTAAATGTTTTTTCAACAACGGGGTTTTTACAACACTCACTGATTTCTTTATCAGTGAGTAACCCACTATTTTATCAGTGAGTTAGGCTATTTTATGTTCAAATCTTGTCAGGGAACTTGGGTCAAATTCTTGACCCAACATGAACACATTAAGATTCCTGCTACCCTATTAGATTATGCCTTACCCATTTCTATTCCTATGAGAAATCTTGAGATTATTAATCACAGGTGTAGGAATTGCCCATTTCATTTTGATGATAAGATTCATTCTGATAAATTGCTTCCGTTATAAATGTTTGATTTCGATATTATTCTGGGAATGAATTAATTTTCTGAGCATCGAGTTGATATTGACTGTCATACCTGAGGAATTATCTTTTGCGATTTGAACAATCCTGAATCCAGTTACCATGGTCCCCAACCTGGTAAGCCAACTAAAATCATTTCTGCTCTGGAAGCCCGTACGTTAATTTCTCACGATTATGAAGGTTCTTACCACCTATTATTATGAAATTTCCTGATGTATTCTCTGATGAACTACCAAGATTACCAACTGAGTGAGAAGTTGATTTGATCTGGTGTTGAGAGATTGTTTAGTCACAACTCGGGATAGAATATGATATCAATAAAGGCATTATTATATGATGCAAGTATTATGACGTCTGGCCAACGTGATAATAGTTACATCATATAACTTGAACTTATTGGGATCATAGGATGTCTTTGAGAACTGCCTGAGAACAGTAAGTTGAATGAGTCAAAAATCTATCTAAATAGTATGACTTTTTGCCTAATTCTGAAACTCCATATCGAATGACACCTGTTGAATGGAAAGAATTGAAGGACCAGCTACAAGAACTTCTAGGAAGTGGTTTTATTTGTCCGAGTGTATCTCCGTAGGGTGCTTCAGTTTTATTCGCGAAGAAGAAGTATGGTAGCATGAGATGATGTATTGATTACCGGGAGCTGAATCATATTATAGTTAGAAACCATTACCCTTTACCTCGAATCGACAATTTGTTTGATCAAATTCAGGGTGCAAAGTCTTCTCTTAGATTGACTTAAGACTTGGTTATCATCAGTTGCGTGTTAAGGAGCAGGATGTTTCTAGAACTGCTTTTCGTACTCCTTATGGTCACTATGAGTTTCTAGTAATGCCAATTGCATTGGCAAATGCTCTGGTTGTTTTATGGACTTGATGAATCATGTCTTTCATGAGTACTTGGACAAATTTGTCATAGTATGACATCTTGGTGTATTCAGAGACGAAAGAGAAGCACGGGGATCATTTTCGTAGTATGTTGGAAATTTTGTGTCAGAAGAAACTTTATGCAGAATTCTCTAAGTGTGACTTTGGTTAGGACTAGTGGCGTTTTTAGTGGATGGCATTACTATAGATCCTGCGAAGATTGAGACGATCACCAAATGACCAAGACCGATGACCGTTATCGAAGTTAAAAGCTTTGAGTCTTGTAAGGTATTATTTGTGGAAGAGTTTTCACGTTTGACTTTACCTTTGACGAAGCATATAAGAAAAAGGAGAAGAAGTTTGTTTAGGGCGAGGAATGAGAGAATTTTGAAAAGCTGAAAAAGAGATTAGCTTCTACTCAAGAAAGAGACGTAGTTATGTCCTTATGCAACACAGAAGGGTTATTGTTTATGTATCAAGACAACTAAAACCGTATGAGGTGAATTATCCGACGCATGACTTGGGAGTTGAGTTGTGACGATCACGAAGGTTAAATCTAATATCATATTACTGATTAAAGAAGCTCAGGACCAAGATGGCAAAGTGTGACTCCATTCATCCTAGTCGTACTAAGATGCATAGAGAACTGAAGCAGAAATCCTGGTGGAATGGTATGAAGCTAGTTGTGACTACATTGGTGGCGAAGTGTTTAGCGTGTTAACAAGTTGAGATTGAACATCAACATGCTAGTGGTTTTCTTCAATCTTTGGACTTTATGACTTAGAAGTAGGATCAGATTTTTCCATGTACTTTGTTACGGGATTTCCTTGCACACTTAAGAAGAATGATATGATTTAAGTTGTGGTAGATCGTTTGACTAAGTCAACTCACTTGTTTTGCCTTTTCAAAAAGAGTATTCAGTTAGAAAGATTGGCAGAGACCTCTTGGCAAGAGATTATACGATTACATGACGCACCTGCAGTAATCGTGTCAGAGATCCGTGTTTTACTTCACGTTACTAGAAAGAGTTACAGAAGACTTTGGGAATTAGACTTGGGTTTAGTACTGCTTTTCACCCTCAGACTGACGGACGAAAATTTAGACAAGTATTAGGTCTGGTTGAGTTACTTACTAGAATAGATGGCGTGCAAGTGACTAAGAGATTTCTTTCAAATTTTCATATGAACGGAAGCGTAGAGTACCTTTTAGTTGGAATAAGGTCGAAGAGCTACTTATTGAAGGTCTGGAGTTGATTACAGTGACTAATGGAACAATTACCATTATGGAGGAGAAATTTTGGGAATTTTATACCGGGGATTGTGTGTTTCTTATGGTGTCTCCGTATAGAAGTGTTAGACATTTTGGCATATACGGGAGATTTAATCCGCGATTCGTTTGTCCTTAGGTTCATTCTTATCTGTACGAATATCCTACCCATCTTACTAGGCATTTTGATACGACTTGATAATTCGATATGTGCTTCATTGATCGTTAGTACGTTTTCCTTGGTCCGTTCAGAATCTTAGATAGAATTCTAAAGTTTCCTATCGTTTAGCATTACCTCCGTATTTGTCTCACGATCATATCGTGTTCCCCGTTCTCTTTGAGAAGTTTCAACTATCATCTGTTATATGGTTGTTTCGTATCCGTTGGATTAGGTTTCTTATGATTTGTCTTTTGTTGGAGAGTCTGTGGCTATCCTAGTTTGTCCGGATCGAGTCATGTGAAACAAAACTATTCCGTTCATTAAAATCCTTTGGAAGAATCATTTCGAGCGTGAGGCTATTTATTTTCATTTCCTTTTCTTGATTTGGTAGGTATCCGTCTAACTTTTGCAACTTCAGTTTTGAGGGCGAAATTTTCTTTTTATAGGGGAAGAATTGTAATACCCTAAAATCGAGATTTCATTTATATTTTTCATTTTGAATATAACCTATGTTTGAATTATAAATAAGTGTTATATAAAACCTTATGTTATAAAATAAATACACATTATTAATATTAACCTAAGCTATACTTAACTAAATGACCTAAACATTTCCTAATCTTAGTCTTAACTAGGGGTGCAAACGAGCCGAGCCGAGCCCGAGCTTTACTATACTCGAGCTCGGCTCGTCAGTTTTTTAACAAGCTCGAGCTCGAGCTCGGCTCGATCCGAGCCTTTATTTTCGAGCTCGAGCTCGGCTCGTTTACTTTTCACAAAACTCGAGCTCGGCTCGAGTAAATAAAAAATCGATACTGATTCGGTTATAACATAAACTGAAAACAATCAACAGATACAAAAGATACAAAAGAATATGAAGTCAAATAACCAACAAAATCAAATCCCAATCTATCCTAAACCCAAGTCAAACAACAACACAACAATCCTAAATCCAATCTCACATCTACACCAAGAATCAGACACTAAAAGAAAAAAAAAATATATATATGGATCTCAGCTTGTCTTTCGCATACATAGTAAGCACCAAGATCATTTAAGATCTTAACATAACGAAAGAAAACCATCACAGATCTGTAATGAAGGACTCGAATGAAATATTTAAAATGATCTCAGTCGCTTCACTTTCTTGTGGTACAACAAACCCAAAGATCTTAAAAGATCAATACACGAAGTGAATTTAACATCATAGATTCGAACTCAAAACTCAAAAAAAAAAGAAAAAAGAAAAAAACGAATGAGACAATAACCAAAGAGAGAAATCGCCATAAATCTCTTTCGAAGCCTAGCTTCATTAATATCCGAAAATCTGTAAAGAAATAACTAAAACAACCATGTTTCAATCCTTTCTTTGGTTCGGTTCAAACAAAACACAAATCTAATCAAACCTACCTGAAACCTCTTTTTAGATTTTGAAGCCGTGTGTCCTTCGTGGGCTATTGCAAGTGTAGAAGATGTGAAAGGGTAGGTGAGAGGATAACTTTGTATGACTGCGTTTTTTTTTTAGATTGTGTAAAATTAGGGTTAAAAGGATTAGGAGTAGATTTTCCTTGGGCTGGTAGATTTTCCTTGGGCCTTTGGTTTTTTTAGATTGTTATTGGGCTTATTTCGTTTGGACAGTTAAAGCAAGGACGATTTATTGTTATTTTATAGCGGCTCGATAAGGCTCGACGAGCCTACTCGATCTTCACAAGCTCGGCTCGAGCTCGGGCTCGATAAGTAAACGAGTTGATTTTCAGGCTCGAGCTTGGCTCGAGCTCGACAAGGCTCAGCTCGTTTCGAGCTTTTTATCGAGTCGAGCTCGAGTAGCTCGGCTCGTTTGCACCCCTAGTCTTAACCTCTTTAATCTACACGACACACTCTTCTTTTCTATGTACACGTTTATTTTTGAAGATAGAACCGAATATCCCTTTTTGTCCATTCTAGTTCACACGATTTTGAGACAAGAACCAACTTATAACACTACCTAATTAGAAGATATCATTGTTGGAACACAGAAATACAAGTATTTTACTAGATTAGATATCCCACCCCCACGACACTTGTATAGTCGTGGGGGGAATAAGAATGTTGTGTAGGTATCACAACATATGCTAGGAAAGGTTGTGATACCCTTGTACTAGTATAAATACCTCCACTAGTCTCACTAGTGGCGTGTGTGTTGCTTAATAATATTATCCTTTGTCTCACCACTCTTTCTTCCTTCTCTCTACTCTCTCTCTACACCACCACCATAGGTATGTTTGTCTACTCCGGCCGACCACCCGACACCACATAATATCAACCTAAAGTCGATATATTCAATCCTACAATTGGTATCAAGAGCTAACAAGGAATTTAGGTTGTTTTACAGTTGGTGTTCGTGTCTGCTGTGTGGTTTTTATTGTCCAAAAGTCCAAAAACCGTCCTTTAATTTCTGGTAACTAATCCGTCCAAATCTATCACTTTTTGGTGTCAAATCTATGTTTGAATCCTAGAGTTTATTGTAGTTAAAGATATATATTGATTCTAAACAAGATTGTTATGGTTATTTCATGTCTTGATGTGTCAGATTCAAGTTTTTGGTCAGTTTTAGTGCTAAATGTTTTCAGATCAGAAAAATGGTTGTTGATCCCAGTTGAGTACTTGATCAAATTCCTTAGCTTGTATAAGGTTAAGTTATGCTAGATAGTATAACACAACTAGAGTAGAAACTATGTTTGAATTTATCAAATACTATGCGGAATCTAGTATTTGATATTACGAAGAACTCTTTGATGAAACAGTAAACACAAGAACAAAAAAGTTTTATAAACAAAACAATCAAACAGACTCAATATTATGAAAGAATAATACAAATACTCGAAATAGTATTAGGGTTACAAAACCTTGAAGCTATAAACTCTATATTGAATCACGTATCTAACTCTATGCCTTAGGACCTCCTTTGTAGGATCGATACATGTGTTGATTGTGTGGGATTCGGGAGGTCTTGGGTTATGGAAGAACATGTTGGCCATTGATAGAGTTAGAGAGAGAGAGAGAGTAGAGATGGGAAGTTTCTAGTGAGAGAAAAACACCTTGTGGTGTGTGTGTATTATCAGAAACAACCAACCCTTCCCATGGCATGGAAAGGGTATATATACTTCCTATAATAAATGCCCCACATGGGCTGTGGATTGAGCTGACAGTGGCTAAAGACCGGACCCAATACCACAAATACTACTATAACTAAACTAGTATTACTATAACTAAACTAATACTAATAAGCCTACGCGCTAACTTAATGCTAATAGATACTCGGGGTGACCGAGTCTTTCATATGAATATTTATATTCCTAATAATCTTCCCCTAAGGGAGGTCACCCCGGAAATTACAATTTGAATTCTAGCATTCTAATGAACTTAATTTCCTAGCTCGTAGTCTTTGATTCTTCAAGGTCTTTAATCTTTGTACTTCATGCAATGATCTTGGGATTAATGTTCCTTTGGCTTGTGTGATCTTTGAGCTTGCTTTGAGATCATCAGCCACAGTAAATCTCCAAATCATCCTTAGTAGTATCGCCTCCATGTGATGTAGTGACCATCGGACCGTCATGCTCACACTTTTCTGGATCAGGAGACTTTGCATCAGAGTTGAGGAAGCATTGTTGTAAGTCTCTCAACTTTCATGATCCTTTGATAATGAATTGGTCGTGTGAGCATGGGGTGTGGATTGACATGTATCTGCTGGAATTAGGTACCACCATCACCATCTTTACATAAACCTGATATAAAACAGTTAGCAATAAAGTTAGAGTACGAATATGGCTTTGTCATTCGCTCGGTGTGGTTGGATTAACCTTCGGTTCGGTGAGGACTGACTTGTGATCAGGTAGAATCCCCTTTAAAGAAAATTCTCCTTCACAGGACTTTCCAGCTTGTTGTAAAGAATCATCCAATGAATTAACATCAGAATCATCATACAAAGCATGTTCTCATATCGGAGCGTCTCAAAGCAGACAGCACGGTAGAGTGAATCAGTGAATTAAATACCCACTGATTGATGAGAAATTGATTAGAAAAATCACTCGCGTGTCACTGGATAAACATTTTATGCAACACGACGAGAGTTTTATAAGTTAAATCAAATTTTCATCATAAACAATTTTTTTTCAAAATTTTCACAATCAATGTGCTCGAAACTCAGTTGGTGAGCACATTAAAAGGTTTTCCAAAAGCATCCGTCAATCCTTTTCCTGGAACAAGTTTGATTCAAATGTGAATCGCCCCATCGTTTTTTTCAGTTGTCACTAGTTTGATCCATGAAGGATCTCACATGTTACCTACCAAGAGCTTGTTTGATGTTGGCTCTAGAAGGATTTCCATCTTCATTGTGAATACTTTCGTATCACTCGGATGTTCTGGCAATACCACGAGGATAATGCGTAGGACTCTTCATATATATTTTCTTGCTTTTCACGGTGTATGAAACAGCACGCATATTGGAAATGTGTCCTACTGAGATTTATGGATGATCTCTTGGATCTAGACTCAATAGTGCGTTTTGATTTAGTGATCGGAGGCTGGAGAGGACTGCCACCTTTTCAATATCGTCTAACTCAGAGTGAGAGAGACGATAAAAATGTATTGATCTCTGTGACAAATGAAACAAGAGTCCTTTGAGGGACCTTGAGTGGCTAGGGAGGGTTGTGCAGCGTATCACTGGGTCCATGATACTTGTCTTCAATGTCAGCAATCAACTAAGTGATTCTGACAGCATATGTATTGACCCGGTTTCTGCCTAAAGTGTAAGGAGGGCTTCTTTCTTTTCACCCTTTATCTTTACATTTCTTTTTCATTCTTCAACCCCTTCAGCGCTTACCGAGACTTCATCACTAGTACCTTGTTGGGTTTGTTCCAGTACTAGCTCCATCTCAGTCGGCACTCTTCCCTTATTTTCACTTTTCTCCTTTTTTAATCGTTCCTAAGGACTTCTATTCTATCTAGAGGATTGTCCCTGGGAAGATCCCTCCGGTTCTGGCTAGATCATGGGAACTTATACCTAACCTCACCATCCCAACACCAGTGCAGTAAATAAAATGGTCGATCTTTGGTATTCTTCCACAATTGCCATCATAAATCATTCGCTCCCCCTCAATATGTGCATCGATATACGAAAGAGTTTAGCACATATGGGAGAGCCTACACTTGAGTCCAAAAGATCAAATTTTTATCAGATTTTCATATTTAAATCACATTCTCTCCCCCGATCAAAAATGGAACATTATTATGCTCCCCCTCAATCAATGAGGGAGAAAGTTAGTGTCAGGTATGATAAGTTTGAAAGATATTTGAATGAAACTCATACACTGACACATAACAACAAATTTTACTCACTTGCTTATTATGTACAAAGTGGCGTGTTTTGATGATATAACATTTTTGAAATCATCACTCTCCTCCCCAATCGATGACCCGTCTTCTATTTAAATAGCTGTAGTCATTGATTGAGTGATAGATTTTTTTATGAAAAGTTCAATTCTGATTGATATTCAAAATTCATGGTACCACCAAGTTTAGCACAAATACTTTCTTGAAGAATCATAGATGGAAAAGTATCTGTGATGTAAAGAAGACTTCTCTTCTTATACGAGAAATGATGCACTGAAACGTACATCAAATCGAAGAAACATGGAAATAAAGTAATCCATGGTCGGGTAAACTTCACCCAGTGGGAGGAACAACCGTCTTTTTGGCGACATTCTTTCCCCATAATGAAGAACGGGTTACAGTCTGAAGTAACTGCAAGCCAACATGACATGTTTTAACAATTTATTTTAACTTCTACTAGAGCTTCATTTAAAGTGCCGTGTCATTATTGAATGACATTTCTAGGACAGTAAATGTTATCGATAAACAGAAGACAGGCCTAGAATGACTATTTTTGGTATTTTTTGTGTTTTTCTGATTTTTATGGTTTTTTATAGGTTTTATATTTTTTCTCTTTTCTTTTTGGTTTAAAATATATACAATATATATATATATATATATATATATATATATATATATATATATATATATATATATATATATATATATATATATACAAGGATATATGAAGCAAGTCCATTACTCCTCAGCTTCCTGAAACTTCTCGGCTGCCATCACTTTACTTGCTGAAGAACAATGTGAGCGCATTTAATTAGGGATTAAATCTGGCTTTTTACTCTCCCCTAATTAGTGCTCTCCCCCAAACTGACAACCTTTCTAATGAATGCCCAGAATATGAAGAAGTCTTTTGATAACCAAATGCATACCATCTTTAGTCTTCTAACACACAGCGGAAAATGTAGAACAGACTGTAGACACGACCTTCTTCAAGATTGTCCATTTGGGGAACAGAATATCAACATCTTCATCTCACCAAATGCATTCCAGTAATCTTACATATAACCCATCAGCCCGTAACGTACACATGAAATGATAACACCAAAGTAACAAGTTGAAACACTGATCATCTTTAATTTGTATCATGAGACATTAAGCCCAATCACGTGAAGTTGTTGTGCATCCTTGGTGTACACATTTCTCTCCCCTGATGGTTACGATTAATCAATCCGTGACGTACACATGAAATGAAAATACCAAAGTAACAGGTTGAAACACTGATCATCTGTAATTTGTTTCATAAGAAATTAAACCCAATCATGTGAACTTGTTGTGCGTCCTTGGTGTTCACATTTCTCTCCCCTGTTGGTTATGATTAATCGGAATCAGCATAATGATGTGTACATGAAGCATAATGATGTGTACATGAAGCATTAACTAGAAGCACGTTATCACTGATTATATCAGCCCGTGAGAAGATGTCGATTAGTCGTATGGCCATTTCTCAAACATCAATCAACATGTAGTTTATTCACCCTTCTCCCCCTCAAAAACTGCATATGACTGCCATTTTTGATTGAACGAGTGAATAAGAATACCATCACCGGTAAGTAGATCCACTTGATAACTGACATTTTGTTTATTCACCCTTCTCACCCTCAAAAATTGCATATGACATCCATTTTTGATTGAACGAGTGAATAAGAATATAATCAACGATAAGTAAATCCACTTGATGACTGACATTTAGTTTATTCACACTTCTCCCCCTCAAAAATTGCATATGAGGTTGCCATTTTTGATAGAACAAGTGAATAAGAATATACTCCAATGTACGTTGATCCACTTGATGACTGAATGAGCATGGGAAGAGCATGAAGCTTATTGATGAGAATGGTCATAAACAAGGAGATCTCTCTTCTTCCGAAGATTAAGCGTACTCAAGCATACGCCTTTCTTTTCTTTGAGAAACGGGGCCTGGAGTGTTGTCTGCAGACGTCATATGTTGATGAAGAGCGAGGCCTGAACTGATATGAACAGACGTCATATTTCGCAGAAGAACGAGGCTTGAACTGATATGTTCAAACGTCATCTATGTAACACCCCAACCCGATAAGGGTAAAGATGTCACACTAATGGCTTCATATCAGATAAAAACAAAGCATACATTTCAAGTAACACAAAAATTCTCAAAGGTTACAAATGAAATACTGAAATTACAAGGTTACAAATGCGAATACAAATTCTAAAATATATAAATTTCTAATCAACTCTAATCCAGAATAACTATCAAGTCTTCTAAGTCCAAGGTACTCTCCACTCATTCCCAGCTTCCTACTAAAACCTGCCGCAGGAAAAGAAATGCGGCTGAGCTTAAAAAGCCCAGTGAACAAATATATATAAACGAGAACGAAAGCAAAAGAAAATGAACATATATGGTATAGTGCAAAGGAATATCATAAGGTATCGACAAAGGTACAAAGTAAGAAAAAGAAAGGGTCAGTAATCCACCACGAGCCCAAACAAATCAAATATAGTAACCATATCCTCAAAATCATATAGAGGGGAGACCTCTCAGATAATCAGATAATATGAGGGGTGTCCTCATTCTTCAAATGGAGTAGCTAACTCCCGAACTTGTGAAAGACGTGGATTGCACCCAGCATCAGTCACCGAACAATATAATATCAAATCATGTTAAGTCCACGAACACGGACACGAACCTAGGATTGGAACCCATACGCCCCCCGAACAATAATATAGGCCATAATAAATAATAAAGCGCGCATAGCAAAATGGGGACGGTGTGAGAAATCACTCACCCACACGTGAGTCATGCCACTGGTGCATCAAATGACACGACCGTGTTACCTTCATGCCTGGGAAACGAACTTGGCTCGGGTATCAAACTGAAGGGTCAAAGGTCAAAGGTCCAAATCATAGCAAAGGTTCAAATAATCTAAGTCATCGAATCAAAGTCAAAGTCCAAATATCAAAGGTTCATGGCAAAGGGTTCATATCCAATATCAAAGTCAAATGAATCTAACGAACTGATCAAAGGTTCAAAATCAAATGGTTCCTTTAAAGAAATCTTTATCAAATGAATTTCATAAAAATGATCTTTAATAACGGTTTTCACAAAAGTAGTCTTTAAAAGTAGTTTTCGTAAAAGTCTAGTAAAATTCCATATAAAAGTGGTATTGCATATTCCATAAGCATCATTTTAAAAATAGTTTTCCTCAAAACATTCCCATGTTATAATTGAAAAGGTTTTCACATCTATTTACCAAAATCAAATAAACCCTCGAAGTATCAAGTGAGTCGAACGAATATCAAATGGATCATTATAGAGGCTCAAAGCAAAAGGGTCATATCGAACATCAAAGTCTAAATGAATCAAACAAACGAACCAAAGTGTAGGGGAACATAGCAATGGCTTAGGGAATCTTAAAACGAATCAAGATCAATGAGTCATGAGAGGGAAAACACCCTTACTGAAAAAGGGTAGAATATCTGTACCTTAGACCGCAAGTGAAAATACAACTAGAAACGAAAAGATCGGAAGTAAACTCCATCTTCAGCGAATCTACACGAATTTATGATCGTCTGATTAATAACTTATTTTAAATCAGATTACTTATTTTAGTCGGCTCTTCCATTTTAAGTAATCTTCTATTTTAGGCAGGTTTCCCGAATTAGTAAGTTTCCATAATTAGTAGTTTTCCATATCTAGAAACATTAGTCATAAATAGTCAAGTTTATCCCTTAATCAATTTGAGGTAGCAAAGTGAATATATTAATATTTTAAGGTTCATAACATTGTATATCTAAAAATGACTTAACGTATAACTATTATTTGTATTAAGAACACGAGTTTATCATACACCTCGAACCCATCATAGATCGATCCGAAACCCACGCGACACCAAGAATAAACTACATGTCAATCAATAAATTCATGCATGAAGTCCTACTATACGTATAATCACCACCCATGACCTTACATCTCAATTTAACTCCTATATATTATATATTATATATTTTCGCATAAAAGAACACCATACCAATTCAGTTATCAGTTTACATAGGTCTTCAAATGTGCATGCCCTTATCTCACGTACAACATGCATGCACTTATATATTGTTGTTTATTTTCCAGGTTGTGGTCACGTTTGAGACTTTGTTTATGTTGATATTAATTTAAATCATGGGACTGGTTAACGACTCCAATCCAGATCCTATGCCCAGCTTAACGAACCACAACACCAAACACCACAGCCCTTCGAATCTTATTTAAACACATGCACAAACACAGATTTACAATTCTCGACCAAGACCTAAAACAACACCACAACGTACAAACATGCATCGACCCAATGCATGCGTATCTTAAAACTATACGCCACCATGTTATTACCCCTTTTATTTCCATTTTGTTAGGCTACTAGGATGGACAACACAACCCGAAACCAACTCGACATCACACGCGAACACGAGCACAAGATTCAACGAGACAAACAAAGTATCGCGAGACCATATTTAAACCACAAACCCTGTTCCTTTTTACCTCGATTAGCAAGCATGCGAGTGCACGAGTTTTAGCTACTTTTCGACACAAAACACACACGCACCATGAGACATGATCGACATCAAATCAGGCACGCAAACACACCAATAAAATCATAAACACTTGACCTAAACCTCTTGCTATAGTTTCATTCTATGGTTGCTATATTAAAGTGTAATAAGTGATCTTATACAGGTTTTAATGACATATCTAGGGCTGGAACAAAAAGGATGATCGATTTGAAAAGAAACCTGAATCGACATTATTCTATGTTTTACAAAGCTCTAATCCATATTGTGTGGCGTTAAACTTATATGTGTGTATTCTAATGGTTGCATGATGTTTAATGGTTACAAAATTTTAAGGCTTGGATTAGGTTAGGTCGACAAGAAAGGAAACACAACCAGGTTCGCCCCATAAGCTTATAAAATCTCTTTCTATGTGGCGTTAATATTTTATCAGTGTGATTTTATGTACAACATTTTATCGAATTACTAACACGATTATAGCATGATCAAGGTTAAGTTTAGCATACGTATTTTAGATTAGTTTTAGTCGTATACCCATAAGTATCATGTAAGCAAGCGTATGCGATATTGATATTGAAAAAGGTACCTTAACTAAAATAAGAAGGTCGACACAAAGAGAGCACAACACCATAACACAACCCGGATCGATCGCTAGAGCTTTAACGAATGGAAACCAAGGCTGCTACAAACGACCACCACACTCGAATAATCACAGGTTGCTATGAACGACTTAAACATCAAGGATCACCAACGGCTGCAAGAATTTTCTTCTAGCCAGTCGAAGGTAGAGTATATCTTAAAGTTGTTTAGGATCTCTGTTGTTTTCAGTATTGAGAGGGATATGAAAATAACTGATTTGTTATATGAATTGATTAAGAGATGCGTGTGAGACAAAAAGAAGGAAACTGTGTTTTTTTTTTGTTTTTTTTTTTTATTTGGAATGTCGTGTCATGGTTTCAGGAAGTTTTAGGCAAGCATATCTTTTATTTGCATATAATATTGAGTCTAATTCTCATCCACAGTAATTGCTTGAAACACAAATTGAATTCCATTCTTATCCAAGAAAACGTGCGGAATCTTGGCGACGAAAAAGGATGGGTCGTTATACACTTAGGATTTTTAGGATAGCATTTATATCTTGTACTTTATTTCCTTAATCAAATAATATATAGTATTTATTACTTAATTATTTATTTAGACTTTAAGTTATATTCAAATGGTCAAAATAAAACGTGAATCTAGATTTCTGGGTTTTACAACTCTTCCCCTCTAGAAAAAAATTTTCGTCCTCGAAAATTGAAGTCGCAAAGTTAAACGAAGTCGTAGCAAGTCGCAAAAGATCATCATAAACATTCTCACGCCCAGGGAGTTTCTTTCAAAAAGATCTTCAGACCAAAAGTTTCTCATGACTCAGATCAAAACGAGGTGGGTTCAAATTTCTCAGGAGAAGACAAATTAGGTTGATTCAGAACAAAAGGTCCATGCAACATAAACTGGACGATAGGTGAATCTTCAGAAAGCTCATATGGAATACGAATAAGATTTCAAATCGAATTAATTGCACCAACAGTAGGAAGCTCTAAAAGGAGTTCAAGGCTTATAACTGAGGTCAACAGAATTCAAATCGAGAGTTCAAACTCAATCAGATATCTAATGAACGAAAGCAGAGTATACAGATAGATAGGATGAACCTAAAGTCTCACTATTCGCGGATAATCCAACGGAGTTCAAATTCTAAACTTCTTAGGTACTCCCCAAGATATCCTATGCCCACAACAAGTGCACGTTATATGATGTAAGTATTATCACGTTGGCCAGACGTCATAATACTGGCATCATATAATTATGCCCTCATGATGGTCATACTTTATCTCAAGTCGTAATCAAAACCACCTATCTTAATCCACCTAGTAATTCTACAGTCTCAGAGGTCAAAAAAATCAAATGCCATAGTCAAGAGGAAAAACAAAACTATTCGTAAGAGTATCAAAATCCCAGATTGCTTAGCAGAAGTGAGGTACGCCGTCACGAGCATCATATCTTCCACAATTCGCCAAAATCTCTCAAAACAAAGCCATCACCGAAAATACGAACTGAAATGCTTCAAGGGAGCTTAAATCTTAAGAGGTTCTTATTATGATATAACGAAACTTAAGAGGGTCAACGGAAATGAAAGTTAGTTGTCAGAACTTCGGCTTTCATAGAATCAATTCTTCCAAGCATAAAGGGTCTGTTTCAAATTTTCGTTCGTTCAGTACATCCAATCTCCTCAAGTCCGGTTAATCTACCTTCGTCTGTCCATCAATCGGGAAGTGAAACCAAAATCGGAAACTTGTGTCTGGTTCGTCGAGCCTCCTACAGTTCTTCTTGTAATGTGATGGAGTATTGTGGATTTCCGGCACGATCTTTAAATCTTCTTCATCATCCAGTCTGCTTCCGCTCTCAATTCATCATAGTACAACCAAGATGAATAGGGAAGTGAGACTGCATGTCTTCATCAGCTCCAGGTTCGCCATCTTGACCATAATTTCTTCTTGTGCATCGCAACACTTTTGTCTTGAAAGGAATGTCTTCACTCTTCGGGGTAGCCTCCGCAGTTATCAACAAATATCAATCTCTTAGAATGCACAAATGATCGCCAAATTTCTAAGAAGGTGCAAAGAAATGATTTTCATGCTCTTCCTCGTTTCTGAACATACTACTAAGTCATACAATGACCACTTGCCCAAGTACTCACGAGAAAACATTATTTATCAAATTCACAAAATCATCAGAGCTTTAGCTAATACTATTAGCGTCACTAACCGTCATAGCAGTCGTTTACGAATACGGAAGGAGATTTCAAGGATAAAATCAATTCATCAGAAAGGAAAACTTCGCGCTCTGAATTTAAACAAAACACATAGTCGTTCCAGGGTAGAGGAATATCGGCTCCTAACAGTAACACGGTTCAGCTATCTCCGGTCGCCATCCTTCTTTATCGCGAACGAAACTAAAACACGCCCAGAAGATACACTTAAGTAAACTCACTTCTTGGTCTTCGGTTGCTGCTCTTCCCGGTTGCTCAGATCAACTGGTATGGTATCGGACACATCTGAAAGACACCTTCGCTTGGTGACTAGACAATCTCTCGGTATCATGTCAAATCCTACTTCACGCTCCGATGGAAAAATATGTGGTTCCGCCACAAATCATATTCAGAAAACTCAGGGTGCCAAATAACTCTCAAGATACGATTCATTCATTGGTGTACGAAATGGGTCCTAGGAAAACTTCATAACCGTGAACATAACACACGAGTCTCTAGAGTAATAGTGATAGAAAAGGGTTTAACAATCGGTAATCGTAGTAGGGAGTTCAAAATTGTTTCAAACGCAAAAAGTGAGACATAGAAGGGTAGTTGTCAATATTTGACTGATCACTCAACAAATTCCTTGCCAGAATAAAACCAAAATTTAACTAACCAAAGAAAGACGGATCACAAATCAAATCTAAATCATTAAAAAGTGAGGAAGAAAACATTCTTATACTCATGGTTACACACCACGAGACTTCTCATAGGGACAGAGATGGGTAAAACGAAATCAAATAGTGTCGGAAGATTCATAGATACTTATGAAATGCAAAAGACAAATAACAAAACATATCCAGTACGTCATCGCCATGGAGGTTCTCAGAGTGCCCGAAGAGGCGTCAAAATGATTAACGAAAGGATCAGAGATCAGAGTCAAAATATAAAGATAAGGATCAAATAGTGTCAGGCAGTTATTATGAAATTCTCTATGCCTTCAAGATTTAATCAGGTTCAAATCTTAGGTGGTACAAAGCATAGGCTTTCAATTCCCAAAATTGATATCAACAGGATCTAACCAAAAGCAAGGCACGAATCAGCGTGATGCGGAAGCAATGATACTTAAACGAATTCCTTATAGTCTACTCATTCCTTACCGCTCAAAACTTAGGTTCCTATGGGGAAATCCTAAAGCAAATTTTCAAAGGTTGTCTTACGAGTGCCTATAGGGAAAGCTTAGTAGTCCAAACTTACACAGGTCAAGGGTAAATGTATTACAAAATCGCAGCCTGTCGCTCTGATACCATAATTGTAACACCCCAACCCGATAAGGGTAAAGATGTCACACTAATGGCTTCATATCAGATCAAAACAAAGCATACATTTCAAGTAACACAAAAATTCTCAAAGGTTACAAATGAAATACTGAAATTACAAGGTTACAAATGCGAATACAAATTCTAAAATATATAAATTTCTAATCAACTCTAATCCAGAATAACTATCAAGTCTTCTAAGTCCAAGGTACTCTCCACTCATTCCCAGCTTCCTACTAAAACCTGCCGCAGGAAAAGAAATGCGGCTGAGCTTAAAAAGCCCAGTGAACAGATATATATAAACGAGAACGAAAGCAAAAGAAAATGAACATATATGGTATAGTGCAAAGGAATATCATAAGGTATCGACAAAGGTACAAAGTAAGAAAGAGAAAGGGTCAGTAATCCACCACGAGCCCAAACAAATCAAATATAGTAACCATATCCTCAAAATCATATAGAGGGGAGACCTCTCAGATAATCAGATAATATGAGGGGTGTCCTCATTCTTCAAATGGAGTAGCTAACTCCCGAACTTGTGAAAGACGTGGATTGCACCCAGCATCAGTCACCGAACAATATAATATCAAATCATGTTAAGTCCACGAACACGGACACGAACCTAGGATTGGAACCCATACGCCCCCCGAACAATAATATAGGCCATAATAAATAATAAAGCGCGCATAGCAAAATGGGGACGGTGTGAGAAATCACTCACCCACACGTGAGTCATGCCACTGGTGCATCAAATGACACGGCCATGTTACCTTCATGGCTAGGAAACGAACTTGGCTCGGGTATCAAACTGAAGGGTCAAAGGTCAAAGGTCCAAATCATAGCAAAGGTTCAAATAATCTAAGTCATTGAATCAAAGTCAAAGTCCAAATATCAAAGGTTCATGGCAAAGGGTTCATATCCAATATCAAAGTCAAATGAATCCAACGAACTGATCAAAGGTTCAAAATCAAATGGTTCCTTTAAAGAAATCTTTATCAAATAAATTTCATAAAAATGATCTTTAATAACGGTTTTCACAAAAGTAGTCTTTAAAAGTAGTTTTCGTAAAAGTCAAATAAAATTCCATATAAAAGTGGTATTGCATATTCCATAAGCATCATTTTAAAAATAGTTTTCCTTAAAACATTCCCATGTTATAATTGAAAAGGTTTTCACATCTATTTACCAAAATCAAATGAACCCTCGAAGTATCAAGTGAGTCGAACGAATATCAAATGGATCATTATAGAGGCTCAAAGCAAAAGGGTCATATCGAACATCAAAGTCTAAATGAATCAAACAAACGAACCAAAGTGTAGGGGAACATAGCAATGGCTTCGGGAATCTTAAAACGAATCAAGATCAATGAGTCATGAGAGGGAAAACACCCTTACTGAAAAAGGGTAGAATATCTGTACCTTAGACCGTAAGTGAAAATACAACTAGAAACGAAAAGATCGGAAGTAAACTCCATCTTTAGCGAATCTACACGAATTTATGATCGTCTGATTAATAACTTATTTTAAATCAGATTACTTATTTTAGTCGGCTCTTCCATTTTAAGTAATCTTCTATTTTAGGCAGGTTTTTCCGAATTAGTAAGTTTCCATAATTAGTAGGTTTCCATATCTAGAAACATTAGTCATAAATAGTCAAGTTTATCCCTTAATCAATTTGAGGTAGCAAAGTGACTATATTAATAGTTTAAGGTTCATAACATTGTATATCTAAAAATGACTTAACGTATAACTATTATTTGTATTAAGAACACGAGTTTATCATGCACCTCGAACCCATCATAGATCGATCCGAAACCCACGCGACACCAAGAATAAAATACATGTCGATCAATAAATTCATGCATGAAGTCCTACTATACGTATAATCACCACCCATGACCTTACATCTCAATTTAACTCCTATATATTATATATTATATATTTTCGCATAAAAGAACACCATACCAATTCAGTTATCAGTTTACATTGGTCTTCAAATGTGCATGCCCTTATCTCACGTACAACATGCATGCACTTATATCTTGTTGTTTATTTTCTAGGTTGTGGTCACGTTTGAGACTTTGTTTATGTTGATATTAATTTAATTCATGGGACTAGTTAACGACTCCAAACCAGATCCTATGCCCAGCTTAACGAACCACTACACCAAACACCACAGCCCTTCGAATCTTATTTAAACACATGCACAAACACAGATTTACAATTCTCGACCAAGACCTAAAAAAACACCACAACGTACAAACATGCATCAACCCAATGCATGCGTATCTTAAAACTATACGCCACCATGTTATTACCCCTTTTATTTCCATTTTGTTAGGCTACTAGGATGGACAACACAACCCGAAACCAACTCGACATCACACGCGAACACGAGCACAAGATTCAACGAGACAAACAAAGTATCGCGAGACCATATTTAAACCACAGACCCTGTTCCTTTTACCCCGATTAGCAAGCATGCGAGTGCACGAGTTTTAGCTACTTTTCGATACAAAACACACACGCACCATGAGACTTGATCGACATCAAATCATGCACGCAAACACACCTATAAAATCATAAACACTAGACCTAAACCTCTTGCTATAGTTTCATTCTAGGGTTGCTATATTAAAGTGTAATAAGTGATCTCATACAGGTTTTAATGACGTATCTAGGGCTGGAACAAAAAGGATGATCGATTTGAAAAGAAACCTGAATCGACATTATTCTATGTTTTACAAAGCTCTAATCCATATTGTGTGGCGTTAAACTTATATGTGTGTATTCTAATGGTTGCATGATGTTTAATGGTTACAAAATTTTAAGGCTTGGATTAGGTTAGGTCGACAAGAAAGGAAACACAACCAGGTTCGCCCCATAAGCTTATAAAATCTCTTTCTATGTGGCGTTAATATTTTATCAGTGTGATTTTATGTACAACATTTTATCGAATTACTAACACGATTATAGCATGATCAAGGTTAAGTTTAGCATACGTATTTTAGATTAGTTTTAGTCGTATACCCATAAGTATCATGTAAGCAAGCGTATGCGATATTGATATTGAAAAAGGTACCTTAACTAAAATAAGAAGGTCGACACAAAGAGAGCACAACACCATAACACAACCCGGATCGATCGCTAGAGCTTTAACGAATGGAAACCAAGGCTGCTACAAACGACCACCACACTCGAATAATCACAGGTTGCTATGAACGACTTGAACATCAAGGATCACCAACGGCTGCAAGAATTTTCTTCTAGCCAGTCGAAGGTAGAGTATATCTTAAAGTTGTTTAGGATCTCTGTTGTTTTCAGTATTGAGAGGGATATGAAAATAACTGATTTGTTATATGAATTGATTAAGAGATGCGTGTGAGACAAAAAGAAGGAAACTGTGTTTTTTTTTTTTTTTTTATTTGGAATGTCGTGTCATGGTTTCAGGAAGTTTTAGGCAAGCATATCTTTTATTTGCATATAATATTGAGTCTAATTCTCATCCACAGTAATTGCTTGAAACACAAATTGAATTCCATTCTTATCCAAGAAAACGTGCGGAATCTTGGCAACGTAAAAGGATGGGTCGTTATACACTTAGGATTTTTAGGATAGCATTTATATCTTGTACTTTATTTTCTTAATCAAATAATATATAGTATTTATTACTTAATTATTTATTTAGACTTTAAGTTATATTCAAATGGTCAAAATAAAACGTGAATCTAGATTTCTGGGTTTTACAATCTATCTCTTTTCTACTTCTCTCAGCTAACTCGTTACCAACCTCATTATCATTCAGTTGGCTCTTTGTCGTGACTACTGATGGAGAAAACCCAATATGATGAACTTGAGACTGAAGTAACATAACCCGAACTTGTGACTTAAACTTGCACTAATGTGTGACTAAGAGCGGTGTAGAGAGTTCGTGCAACTTCGAATCCCTAAGTACTCTATACTCTTCACACCAACCATCAAGTATAAGACGTACATCACCTCTTGGATATCCACAACTTCGTGTGACACTGAGCACTACAACGTAACTCCTTAAAGTGATAGTTATTTTGTGGTAATAGAGAGGAAGAGTCACAAAAATAACTAGATATCCAAGTCTTCATCATTGTAAAGGTTAAACGCTCGAACAAGGATCTCGAAGAATCTTCATCCAACTAACCCCGATATCTTCAGATACTAAGTACACGCACCCATGAAATTTCACTTCAACCTCAAATAAACAATAGTGAATTAACGCCGTAGTCACATCTTGTGGTTTAAATGCCCAGATCTAGCCCTTTTTGATATTTTAAATGAACTTTGATAATGGTTTTATCCCGATCGTTGTCAAAAGCGCATAAACCCATAAAACTTTGTTATAACCAAAATACCATGAAGTATATCATAAATCATCCAATACATGAAGTACACACTTTATCCCTTCTTCGAGGTTGAAACTGTAGCACCAAAATCAATTAAGATCCGGAAATGCACTTTTCTTTCTCCAGGATAGTTCCATCATCACGGGATTTTACAAATCTATGATTTAAACCAAGAAATCGATTCTTTCGCGGGATTTTACAAAACCAAGAAGAAACCGTGAGACAATGACCAATTGAATGTGTTATGAAAAAAGTTTGGTTTTGGTGAATATCTGTTTGGGGTGACATGCAAGAGATCATCAATAATTCTTTTGCTATATGTAGAATACTTCACAAACCATACTAAGTAAAGTAGTATAAACTACTTCCCCCTGGAAGTTGACCTTATAACATCAAAGTACACCTTTCTCCCCCATGATGGTTTCGAACTTTCGGAAGCATCATAGACGTGTACGACCATATACACGAGAAGTTCTTGTCTTAAGCAAACATTTTGAAAAAAATCATGAATGACATTGAAGATTCTTGAAAGATTTTGCTTAGACTGTGAAGTATCATTGACGTTCTATAGCGTCGAATATCCCATGAGAATTGTTGTTCACATCTCAACCTTTAAACCCTTTGGCTAACTTGCCAACCTCGTATTCAGTCGGTTAATGCTGTGACCACTTGCTCTAACCAATCCACCTCGTGTCTTTAAGTCTGACCACCTCTTGAGAAAATCTTATACTACCATCCCGTTAGAAGCTCGAGAAACGAAGATCCCTTGATGAAGCTTGATAATAGACAAATCTGCGAGTTAAACTTGCAGTAAATTTGTGATTAAGAACCTATCTGGAGCAGACCACCATTACTCCTTAAATTATAGGTGGTGGTATATACCCAACCTTCCATCCTTTATTGTATATATCCGCCTCTTGAACTATCCACATCTCGTGTGACACTGAGCACTACAATGTAACTCCTTTAAGTGATAGCTATATAATGTGAGCACTACAACGTAACTCCTTTGACAGATATAACTAGATAGCCAAGTTTAATCACTGTAAGTACGCTCGAACAAGGATCATCAAATATCATGCATCCAACCAACCCCGAGATATTTGAGATACTAAGTACACAAACCCGTAAATTAACAAACCAACCGAGTGACCATAGCTCCTCAAATTTCTACCGATCTCGTAGCACAAACTTATCCCAAAAAAATAGTCAAACCCCGTAAGTTTTATTTATCCAAAATCCAAGTCCAACGTTATAGTCCGATAAATAATTTTTCAAAACTTAATAGCCAAAAAAAAATTCAGATAGCCTAAGTCATTTATAACAATAAGCATAAAATTTTGACTAAATCCATTTTTATCTTAAATAAATTAGGCTAAAATGATTTCACAACATCCTTAGCGTGTCACCCATAAGCCCAATCAACATCAAAAAATCGGGTCAGTCCATAGATAACTCAGAATATCGCAGCCCAATTTAAGTTTCAAATTTATTGATGGGCCCATTTCAAATCCAGTAATACTAACAACCCTAATATTTAGGGTATTATATAAATCCACTTAACCTTAACAATAACCCTAATCTCCTCATCAAAACAAAACGCAGTCACTTTTGCATCTCCTTGTTTTTTTTTCAACTGTAAACATCTAATACACTCCTCACATCACTTCTAACCCACGATCTAAACGAAAAAAACTGCACATCATTTATCCAATTGTTTCCCATCAATAACCCAGTCACACGACTTTGAATACAATCAATCTTATCACTTCATTACAACGAAACACACATACTTGCTCAGAACCGAATTCCAAAACAAGAATACACTACGAAGACACCCCTTTTTTTTTCTTGGCACATCATCAAAGATCTCACAAGAGGTCTCGGGTAGGTATCTTACTTTTGATTTTGTTTTGTGTTTCTTTTTACGAAATGAAAGGAAGGGTATAACATAATTGTTATATATCTTTCTTTACATGTTTCGTATATTTAGAGAAGTGATGCTTCTAAAAGATCGATGATGAGTTGGCTATTGAATTGGAGTTTCAAAGTTCTTTAAAGGTCTTGTATATTTTTGAAATATACGATTGAAAATAGCACTGAGATCATATCACTCCTTTTTTTTTCTTTTTTCGTGTTTGTTATTTCGGTTGGAGATGGGATTGATGATGGTTTTGGTGAGTTTGGGATTTGTTGGTTGCTGTTGTAGATTATGGATCTGTTGTATTCATCTTTGTTGAATTCAATTAGTTTTCATTTAAAGCTCATGGACTGATGATGATATAAAACTGAGGTTCATTGTTGTTGCATTAAGGTTGTGGTTGTTGAGGAGTGGTGATATGGTATGGGTTGTCTTCATCTTCTACTTCATTTCTTTTGGTCAAAACACAACTTTTTGAAGGAAATTTGAACAGCACAACGTTTCATAAAAATTAAGAAAATCTTCAAAACACAATAACTTTTATGTCAAAACGCAACGCGGGTCATCAAAACGAAACTTCAAACCATAGTCAAATCGTAGTTGACCAGTCAAACCACAGTTGACGAGTCAAACCGCAATGAGTTGTAACTTTCACCCACTTTTGTCCTTTTACCCGTTTTAGCTAAGAACCAAAACGCAACTAACTTTCTTGCCAAATCGCAACCAACATAGACCAAAACACTACCAAACCGCAACTAAGAACTCCCTCAAACCGCAACCAAGAAAAATGTTCAA
Source organism: Artemisia tridentata subsp. tridentata (assembly GCA_021014915.2). Classification (NCBI taxonomy): domain Eukaryota; kingdom Viridiplantae; phylum Streptophyta; class Magnoliopsida; order Asterales; family Asteraceae; genus Artemisia; species Artemisia tridentata. Next base: position 319,634,123 of record CP139509.1, read on the forward strand.
TCTTTTGATAGTTTTGCTGATTGATGTTTTGTTGGTGTCTGTATGGATCAGGTTTTCCTTTTTTTCAGTTTCAATTCATTTCAGTTTAAAGCTTGTGGGCTGAGGATGAAAAGGCTGGAGTCATTAAGTATTTGGTAAATGGTTTGTGGTCAAACTGGTAAAACTTGAAATATGACCACAAACCCTTGAATCTGACCACAAAAACTTGTTAAAAAACATATAAATCTTGGTACATCATCAAATAAACATTAACACAATAAAAACGGATTCAACCACAGATTTTATACCAAAAAAAAAAATGACCAGATTCATACATATTTTGACCAGAAAAATAACATTAGCAGTTTGGACATTTTGGACTTAAAAATGACAGATTCGAACCACACAAATCAATAAGTAATTCAACCTTAGCTCTGGTACCAATTGTAGGATCGATACATGTGTTGATTGTGTGGGATTCGGGAGGTCTTGGGTTATGGAAGAACATGTTGGCCATTGATAGAGTTAGAGAGAGAGAGAGAGAGTAGAGAGGGGAAGTGAGAGGATCAAAACAACCCTTTATCACTTGTGATAATTGTTTTAAATACACTATGAGGATGTTAGTCCTTTGTAACGTGTGTATATGATACTTTGAGTTAATATGATTAAGTATGCGAAATCTACTTAACCAGACTTAGAAGGATATTGGTTATTGGAAATGGAACAGTAATGCTTGTTATTGAATAATGAACACACAATGTTAAAACCAAACGATTCAATATTATTGAGAATAATACGAGTGATCTTCACTATCACTAGGGTTACAAACCTTGAATCTCTATTACAAAGAAAACTATTTTCTATTGTGTTATATTAACTCAGTCAGACACTTTCTAACTTATGACTAACTCTCTATATATGTAATATCTAAGCACATGCACACTTGAGTATTCGACTACTTGCTAGCTTATGTGTGTCAGTAGCTAAGATACAACTTGCTCTGTGTATACAACTTGTTGACTGATCACTTATCAAAGATATTGTCTATCGTATATATTTGACTTTTATACACAAATATCTATTTCATACTTGTCCAGTCAGCAGTAGAATACACGACACTTATCCACTCAGCAGTAGTATGAGTCACTCCAACAGCAGTATCTTTTACTCTAGCAGTAGTATTCTTGCGGCAACAGAATCTCCAACACTAGTAGTAGAATGGAATACACTAGCAGTAGTATTGACACTTAGTGTATTTTCTTGAGCAGTACTAACCTTGTGAACATTTAATTCCCAATACTAATCTTCAGAACATTTAATTCCTAACAATCCTCCCCTAAACTTGTGATTTATCCCAAATCAACAAGTTTCTTCTGAATTAAATGAGGATTGTGAAGATCTTCCAAACACTACATAGTCTGACTCTTGATCTGAGCTTTCCTCTGTTCTGAAAGATTAAATACCTTTCTAACTAACTCATCTGCCATCTGTGAATCACATTCAGCCATTTTCTTTGTCTTGAATATTTGCAATACCTTGCTTAGACTCCATTCATTGCCTAAAAGGTGGTGCAATTTTCTTGGATGGAGGAATTATAAGAAGCAATGGTGTTGTGTATCTTGGAAGCTTGAAGCCGGATATTATATTCCCTGTTATCTTCAAGAAGTCAAGTCATCTCTCAGCAAGCCATGCAAGTGATGAACAAATGTAGTGAACTGAAATTGAAACTGAATTTCTTCATCCCTTCTGAATTGCTTCATCCCTTCTGAATATATATAATACTCCAGAATCTTGTCCAAATTTCCAATATGATCCAAAGACAGAGCTTTATCATTTTAAGTCAAAGATGTTCGAACATGAAGAAGAAAGATGAAAGAGCTTATTCCCAGCATCCATCATCATCTTGTATGCTCTTGTCTTTTCTTGAACTTGATCAATTTGGGCAATCTTCCTCCCCAATCTTTCTCCTTGTTTGATCAATTTTCCTCCCCTGATTCTCAGCATACAAAACCACAATCTTTTATCATCCCTTGATTGGTTAATCTTCCTCCCCTTAATCCATGCCATGTACCATCATATTTCCTCCCCTGTTTGGAAGATCTCTCACAATCATCTGAACTTGACTCCTTTGATGAACTAGAAGAAGTTCATCTTCCAATTTGGACAGCTTATCAGACAATGTTGTACATAAAGCCATCAATTCCTTAAATTTCAATCTGCTGCCTTCATCACTTCCAAGTGTGTTAACTCTTGTGAGAGGTGAATCATAGGGCAATAACTCATAATCCATCATTAGATGGGTTTCTGAGCCATTATGAATCCAAAAGATTTTAAGAAAATTTTGACTTAGCAGTATGAACTTGATTTTTGAATGAAAAATCATACTGCTAACAACCATTTTGAAGGGATTAAGTGTAGTAACAGACACTTAATCAAAGATTTCGGTTTAAAGTAACCTCTGGTTGTGTGAGAACCAATGTATTCAGTTATAAATAACTGCCTGTGTACAGATAAACAATTCAAAGGGCTTTCTTGACAGGGTTTCCAGCTCGTGGCAATTGTTGCCTCTAACACAAGTGTTAGATTCACTTTTGCTCGCTGTTCTTTCTATCAGATGTCCTTAGACTTGCTCATTATACTAATTAAAGTATAAAATGATAGAAAGTGAGTTGTGTTAGTTACTATTTGACCAACTGAGCCATCAAATCAGTGTGAAACATCATAGTTAGGTTTTAAGAAAGAAGTTCTAAAGAATCAATTAACTTAGGTGTATACCTTTGTTAATGAATTCCCAAACTCTGTCCATCATGAACCTATTATGTTAGCAACTTGTATCAACATTCTGCTGCTCATACATTTCACTTGAAACTTCTTTTGTGCTCAGATGCTCATACCTGAAATGGTTAGTCCAAAACCAAGAAAACAAAATGCAAAGCATTTGTCTTATAGCAGTATTATCATATGACTAACAATATCAACAAAACAATCCAAATTTGTATTAGCAGTACAAACTTTTCAATAACAGTACCAATTTACAAAGCTAGCAGTAGAAACTTAATTTATATACAAAAACACATAGTTTGAAAATTTTAAGGATTAAGCATCCCAATACTTGCTACTAAGTATTGAAATCTTCCTACATCAAAAGCTTTTGTGAGAAGATCTTCAAAGTTGTGATCAGAATCAATTTTAACCACTTGAATCAACTTTTTCTCATTGCAGTCTCTAATAAAATGATGTCTAATTTCAATGTGTTTTGTTTTAGAGTGTTGCACTGGATTTTTAATTATGCAAATTGTACTACTATTATCAATATATATGACAGTGTTCATGAAATTGTACCCATAGTCAAGAAGTTGATTTTGAAGCCAAAGTACTTGACCACAACAACTTGCAGCAGCTACATATTCAGCTTCAGTTGTTGAAGTAGCCACAATTGTTTGCTTCTTACACTGCCATGAAATAAGTCTACATCCAAGGAATTGACATCCTCCAGTTGTTGACTTTCTGTCCAAGCTTGCACCAACATAATCATTGTCTGAATATGCTACCAAGTCAAAAGGTGACTCCCTAGAATACCATAGACCCAACCTAGGTTGACCCTTGAGATATCTAAAAATCCTCTTGACAGCTGTTAAGTGAGAAACCTTAGGAGTTACTTGAAATCTTGCACAAGCACAAACAGAGAACATGATATAAGGTCTTGATGATGTGAGATATATCAAAGAACCTATCATAGATATGTATGTGTGTACATCTACATTGTCTCCAGCTACATCTTTAAGAAGAGGCTTCTCAGAGTCCATTGGCGTGCTTGCTACTTTTGAATCAGCAAATTGAAATTTCCTTAGAATCTCTGCAACATATTTATCTTGGCTGATAAAAATTCCTTCACTTGATTGCTTAACTTGCAGACCCAAAAAGAATGTAAGTTCCCCCATGGAACTCATCTGAAACTTATCATGCATAAGTTTCTCAAACTCTAAACACATCTCCTTCCTTGTAGATCCAAAGATGATATCATCCACATACACCTGAACTAGCAAAAGATCCTTCTTGTGCTTCTTGATGAATAATGTCCGATCAATCTTGCCTCTTTGAAATCCATTTTCAATTAACTAGGAAGCCAGTGTTTCATACAATGCCCTTGGTGCCTGATGAAGGCCATAAAGAGCTTTGACAACCTTGTACACCTTGTCTAGATGTTCTAGATTGATAAAACCTAGAGGTTGTGAGACATAAACCTCCTCTTCAATAGTACCATATAAGAAAGCACTCTTGACATCCATTTAATAAACTGTGAAGCCCATAAATGAAGCATAAGTTAAAAATAATCTAATGGCTTCAATTCTTGCTACTGGAGCAAAAATCTCTTCATAGACTATACCCTCCTCTTGTGTGTACCCTTGGGCTACAAGTCTAGCCTTGTTTCTTATCACTATGCCCCTTTAATCCCTTTTGTTCTTGAAAACCCATTTAGTACCAATTACCCTTACACCTTTGGGTAAATCAACTAGTACCCAAACCTTCTGAATTTTAAATTGGAGAAGCTCCTCTTGCATAGCTTCTACCCAGCTTGAATCATCTAAGGCTTTGAGAACATTATTGGGTTCTGCTTGTGAGAGTAAACATACAAATAAGCAAGAGTTTGCATACTCATGCTGCTTTGATGCATAAAGAGCATCAAGAAGCCCTTGTTGGTCTGAAGACATCAGTTGCTTCCTTGTCTTCACACCAGATTGCATATCTCCAATCACATTGTCCAGGGAGTGGACTTTGTGAATCCTTATGTGTGGTGTAGAAGGACTTGATAGTCATATGGGAGATTGTTGAAATCTACCTCATCTTCTGAGAATTCTGCTTCATTTGTTTCTGATGGGCCAGCAGTAGAAACATTTAGCCTAGCAGTAGAAATATTTTTCCTAGCAGTAGCTTGCTCTGTCTCAGCAGTACTATCATCATTAGAACTGGTAACTGGATTCTCTTGTTCCTCAGTTCCATCTTCCTTGTTTTCACCTTCAATCCCTTCTTTAGCTTCATCAGAAGAAGGTTCATCATTTATTGAAGTTGAATCCACACTTGTCCATATTGGCATCATCACATAATCTTGATCTTTCTCTTTTCCTAACCTTGCCTCATTTGTTGCATCATCAGCTTCTGAACCTGAAAATTCATTAGTTTCTGCAACAATAGGCACATAATTCATTGATTGGGTTAGTGACTCAAGATCAAATAGCCATTTGGGACCTTCACCTGCTACATAGGATTTGTTCTCTAAAAATTCCACATGCAGGTTTTCCTCTACTCTCCTAGTTCTTGAATTGTATACTCTAAATGCTTTGCTATTAAGAGAATATCCAACCAAGAATCCTTCATCTGCTTTACCATCAAATTTTCCTAGATGGTGTAAGGTATTCAGAATTGTCATATGACATCCAAAGGGTCTAAGAAATCCTATTGCAGGAGTTCTACCTCTAAAAAGCTCATATGATGTCTTATTGTGAGACTTAACTACTAAAACTATGTTCTGGACATAGCAAGCAGTATTAACTGCTTCAGCCCAAAAAATGATAGGCAACTTAGAGTCAGCTAACATGGTTCTAGCAGCTTCTATGAGTGTCCTATTTCTCCTCTCAGCTACTCCATTCTGCTGAGGAGTTCTAGCAACACTAAAATCTCTTCTAATACCTTTTTCCTTGCAGAAATCTTCCATAACTCTATTCTTAAACTCTGTCCCATTATCACATCTAATGACTTTTACTTTCTTGCATACTAAGTTTTCTATCTATGTAATGAATGTCTTAAGAATACTAGAAGTCTCATCCTTAGAACCTAAAAAGAAAACCAATGTAAATCTGCTATAGTAATCAGTAACAACTAGACAATATCTCTTATGCTTTATACTACTCACAGAAGTAGGTCCAAATAAGTCCATATGAAGCATAAACAATGATTGATCAATAGAGTTAAAAAGTTTGGGCTTACAAGTGGCTTTATGTTGTTTGCCTTTAAGACAAGCAATGCATGTTTGGTCATTTTCAAATCTTTTCTGAGGCAAGCCTCTTACCAAACCATTTTTGACAATTTTATTTATGGTTTTGAAGTTAATGTGACCAAGCCTCCTATGCCATCTCATTGACTCATCTAATGTGGCTTTTGCAAGCAAACAAGTAAGATTTTCTTTAGGAACAATGTTCTTCATATCAACACTGTATAAATTGCCTTTTCTAGGAACTCTAAGAAGTACTTGACTTTCATCAGGCATCTTAAAGTTAGGAGAAAGGACAAGACATTCAGTGTCAGTAAAAAGAACCTTGTTCTTTTTGTCACACATCTGTGAGACACTAAAGAGATTATACTTAAGTTCTTTTACAAAGTACACATCTTCAAAGTCTAAATTTCTTGTCTTTATAGTACCTTTACCGGAAATTTTGCCACCAATACCTCCTCCAAAGCTAACATATCCTCCATCCAGAGAAGTAAAGTCTGAAAGGTATGACATGTTGCTAGTCATGTGCCTTGAACATCCACTGTCTGAGTATTCTTGATCTTATTGTTTAGCATTTGAATGTTCCTGCACATGAAATAAGGAATATTAGTTTCCTTTGGAGACCCAAGCCATTACTGACTTGGATCTGCCTCGTGCATCAATGTAATTTAATCTTTTAAGAATAGTTGATGCACCATTGGATTTAAGAGGTTTCCAAATCCAACATGCTGAGGCCTTAACATTATTTGCCCTCTTTTCCCTAGCAGTAGTATGAACTGCTTGGCTAGCAGTATAAACTACTGGCTTTGCAGTTGTACCCTTTGGTTTCCAAATTTGTTTTTAGACCACTGCTTTTGATTGAAAAGGACTTCTAACAGTTGTTGGTGCATGTTTGAAAGTTGTTTTTGCACCTTTAACTGATGGTTTTGGGTAAACAGAGTTAAATGGTCTGGCAGTAGTAACTGCTTGTCTAGCAGTAGAAACTTGTTTTGGGCCAGACTTTAATGAAACTGCTCTGGGTGTTGTTCAGGTAAAATTAGAGTGACTTTTAGTTGTTTGCCTTTTTAAATTCACCCTATTGTTTGAATACCCAGATACCCTTAGGTTGCAGAAGGCTGCAAGATGGTCAAATTCTACACAAACGAAACAAGCTTTGTTATAGAAGTTAAAGTCATCACCTAGTTGGTGAGACTTGAGGCCATTCCAATTCCTTTGGTTACCTCTGGGCTTGTTTGTTATTCTATATTGCTCACAATATCTTACTGGTTGCCTAACATGTTTAATATTTGTTTTAGGCTTAACAGTATCATTTTTGACCAACTTAGGAACACTTGTTCCTGCTTTTTTAACAACATCAGGTTTAGACATAACCTGATCTTCCTCATCATCATCAGATGTCCAGTCCTTAATAATTGGACCATCTGAGTTCTTACTAGAGGACACCTTGTCCTCAGGGAGTGAAGCATCACTTGCACTCTCAAAAACTTCTTCTACCTTAGGACTCTCAGTAGACTTAGAACCATATTCAAATTGTAAAAGCCTAAATTTCCATTCATTTGAAATTCCCATTTTGGCCCTCTAATTTTTGAAATTTTAAGAGCATACAAATAATTATACAAGAGCATTATATATTTTAACCTAAGTATAATTTTTTTTGACTATATGTCACTTAAAAACATTACCTTATGATTAAATTACACATTATAATTAAAGACCTAAAACTATATGTTATATGCTTTAATGAATATGAATCTCAAACTACATTATGAGTTAAATACAAAATAAAGCCTAACAAACCTAAGTTATGTGATATCACACGTTTTTAAGTCATGATAGGCCGATTTTCCCTTAACTTGTATATACACATTTAAGATCGCAACTATGGAAAATACAATCACACGTTAAGTAGTAATAAGGGCCGAATATATTAAATCTTGTACACACACTCATTTAATATCAAATATGGAAATTAAAAGTGATAATCACCTCATTACTACCCCACTTAAATTTTGGCATATTTCCCATTTGATCACCCTAACCAAACCAATCAATCACTCCAATCAATCAATCAATCACCAATTGATAACTTACCTTATTTTGAGAACCATCCCACTCGTTAATTTAACAACTTACATCCTCACCTTCTCTTTTGTCTCATGCGTACAACACCTCATCTCTCTCTTGCACAGATCCATAACCAAGAATAACACACACTCTTTTTAAATATCGAATATGGAAAGTTTGAAAGTGATACTCCTCTCTTTATTCCCACTTGATCTTCGGAATATTTCCCTAACAAACTGATTCAATAAAAATCACAAATGATTGACTTTCTGTTTGTGACTCTCTTTTGTCTCACTTAGGGCCGTTCAAAGCGCTCGCCGATCGCTCGCCGATCGCTCGCCGCTCGTTCGGAAATTGCTCGGAAATTGCTTGCTCGATCCGCCGCTCGATTGTAAACGAGCCGCTCCGCTCGGTTCGGTTTGTAAACGAGCCAAACATGAGCAATGGTCTGCTCGGATCGGATCGGTTCGAATATTTTTATTATATATAAATATATTATATATATATTATATATGTATGTATTTATATAAATATAAATTTTTCTTGTAACTATCATTCTATTAGATTTATGGATTAACATTTTTGTATTTAGCCCAAATAACACTTAGCCCAATTAAAAGTCCATCCAAAATCCAAAGACGTACACGTACACACTATCCGTTAGTGTTTTTTTTAACGCATCCTCGATAAGATAATAGTTGAATGTTTTAAATATAAAATAACATAAAACTATATGCAAACTAGTTCTTTCAACTCAAATGATACTTTAAGTAGCTTTTAAAATAAAAGCTAATGGTCAAAAGCTTTTAAAACTAAGCTTTCGAAAATCGAACTCTAAAAACATAAACTCATCCTGAAGTCTGAAACACACCCTTATACATGATTTTTTATATATTTGCTAACCAAGATAATTGCTAGTTTCTGAAATCGTCAATCTTTTTAGTTACGTTTTTAAACAAAAGTGTGTATTTTATCATTTTAGTCGTGATATAATTCGAAGTCTTTGTACTAAATTTTAAACCAAGCGAGTTCGAGCCGAGCCGAGCTGCTCGGTTTTAAACCAAGCGAGCTCGAGCAATGTTTTTCCGCTAATTTCATTAAGTTCGAACCGAGCCGAGCTGCTCGGTTTCAATTCGAGCCGAGTTCAAGCAGACCCTCGCTCGGTTCGGCTCGGCTCGTGAACAGCCCTAGTCTCACTAAAGTTAACGCCACACATGCACATCTTGTCCTATTTTTTTTTTTGTTTCATACGTGCAAAACACACGCCCTTCTTCTTTTGCTTCCTTCATGACCATTAAAAACAAGAACACACAACAAAAAAATAATTACATACGATCAACTTGTTTTTGATAAACAAGGTGCGACAAAGAAAGCTAGTGAAAAGAAGGTTTCATTTGTAGCATATAGTGGTTCGAAGGGACGGATTTGATTTGTAGAGTTTGATACGTCCTTTGTTCTCGCTTCTAGTCGTGCTTACGACACAAGGTATCTCCAAACCGTTCGATGTTCTCTTTGTTTAGCATAAGTTTGCCTTGTATGTACTTATATACGATCACCACATATTTATTTCATTTCATAAAGGGTTACACGAGGTTGTAAACAAAACCATGTCACGTTAACTAATCACGACTCGTACATATATATCGATCACTAATATGTTTATCTCGTTAATAACAAGTCACGTGAAGCTTTAATATGTGATGAACTCAAATAAGTACATTTTATTACTATCATTTATCCTATTAATTTGACTTGTTTTACTATATTATGTATGAGGATTGATACTTAATCGTTTACTTTTGTAATTCTCAGGTAAAAACAAGCATTTGGTGAAACTTGGCGATTTTGGACTAATAATGGAGCAAAACGTGCATAAAGTGAAGAGTCTACTGAAATGAAGAAGATCAAGACTAATCTGCTCCAGATGCGCCGCATCTCACTATCAACATGCGCCGCATCTCTATCAAGATATCACCAGATACGATCCAAGATACAAGAGGACATGCGCCGCATCTAATAAAGAGTTACGCCGCATCTTCTGGCGGTGTACGAATATTCCTGAATATTATAATCTTGGACCCCACGCGAAGTTAAGTACATGCGCCGCATCTTCCCTCAGACACAAACTATAAATACCCCGTAGACCAGACGCATTAAAGAGATTCGGAAGTTCGAAAACCTAAAGACCGAACAGAAGAGAAGGACGAATTCAGTCAAGAGGCAGCACAAGACACACCCAAATCGAAGATACAAGAGCTGTAAGAAGGTGCTGCATGTATTTAATTCATTAAGTAGTTTTGTTTTATTGTTTTAGCAAACTTTAATTCATCAGGATTGGTGGCTTGTGTAATGTGACAACGGAAAGATTGCACTCCCTTTAATACTTGCTTTCCCATCAATTAAAGTTTATATGTTGATGTCTTTGGTTACTACTTATTAGTGCATTGACCACCTCTGTGTTTATTAGTGGCTTGCGGGCACCCGACTGCGGGACAAGGTGTGGCTCCCACGGTTGTTTCTAAATTGATCACTTAGGAATAACTTTTAGACATAAGTCGTCATTAAGGGTTTACTCGCCGATGAGAATAGGACCAACGAGAAAGGGTTAATTACATACACTTCATATAAAGCTATCAATAAAACAAGTGACAATCTACTTAATCATAAGGACAAGCCCTCTTATTGTCTCTAGTATCTATCTGTGTACGTGTGTGCTACTTGCTGATTCGTGCCTATTGTTTATTTTATTATTTAATTGCAAACAAAACTGTGCCAGTCTCTCAGGCTGAAACCCCCTTGCGTTAGGATATTAAAATACTGATTAGATTAACGAGATTATACGTTCCACTCTTAGTGATCGACACTCTACTTACCATTATCTTCATACTGACCGGGTACACTGCTCGTTAAGTGTGTGTGTTATTGATAAGTCGGCTAAATATAAATTTAAAACTTGAATAGGCATTAAAACTGCTAAACCGCAACGACACATCACGCGCATCAAGTTTTTGGCGCCGCTGCCGGGGAGTGAATTGTTATTATCTGTTAATTTGATTAGTATTTTAATTAGGTTTTTCTTTTTATTAGATTAATTGCATCATTGTACTATTTTGCATATTTGTTGTATTGTGTGTTATTTGTTTGCTTTTGTTTTTATTTTTGTGTGTTTTATTTTTGTTTCGTGTGTTTTATTTTTTGGTTTTTATTTTTCGTATTTTTCTGTTCTGCTATCGTTGTACTGTGCTAAATCAAACGATACGGCACATCTGATCTCTCAGATACGGCGTATTGCGTTTAATTTTTTTTTTAATACAACGCGTTTAATTAATTCGATACGACGCATCTTTTCCCCAAGATACGGCGTATCTGTTTTTAATAAGAAAATTTTTCTAAGCGATAAAGTAATACGACGCATCTGCTTTTGCAGATACGGCGTATCTGTTTTTGATAAAAATTTTTCTAAAACATTAACGCCATACGACGCATCTTCTTTTGAAGATACGGCGTATCTATTATTTTAATTAAAAACAGTTTGCGAATTATTAAACAGATACGGCGTATCGATCTCTGTCGATACGGCGCATCTTACTGAATCAAAAATCTTTTATTTTTAAACGTAACGAAAATACGGCGCATTAACCTTTGTTAATACGACGAATATAATTTGATAAATATAGTTGATTTTTGATATTTACTTTGATCGGTCCGCTACTCTCGTGTGCAAGTTGTTTATTTTCAGGATAAATGATGACTCAAGCATCACCAAGAAGGATTACATTCTGAACCAAACCAAGAGACGCTAGCTGAAGTGACCGAACATAAGACGGGAAGAGTGGAGGAAAACTCAGTACTGGTAACATTGAACTTCTTTAATTCTTGAAATAGAATCCCAGGTAAACTCTACGATAATTCAACTGCCCAAAGGAAAGTTCTCTACACTATGATCTCAGTTTTATTATCCTTATTATACGTCTGATTCAATTCGTAATCTTAATTTTGTATGCTCAAAAACGATATTTGTTCCTAACCTCGGAATAAATCCTTATCCACTAAACAATAAAATTACGATTATTAATGAAACGTTTATGCCTATTACTCTTATTTTGAATTCATCTATATGGTGTGCCGTTTTTACCCAAATTTGATGTATAAGGAACTGTGTTGCGGAGGCCAAGGTACGTTCTTCATTTAAATTTCGTTAACTAACATAGAGATACGGCGGATCTAAATATCCAAAGCGCCGTATCCCTGACCAACTAGGACTTATTGACTAGTCAACGGAATTAACTAGATACGGCGCATCCCAATTTTCTAATACGGCGCATCGTGTCGCCTTATAAATACGACGGGAATACGCCGCATAAATACACACAGTTAAGAACACGCACTAAAATTATACTCAAAATCCGATCATCTTTCTTCAATCCGCCTTTAACGGGAAGGTAAATTAGCTGTGGTTGATTGAGATATTTGAACTGATATAAGGAGAATATTATACTGTGATATTTAGTGGAAGTTTACGTCACGGATACGGATTCTTGAAAAACGTGCCTAACCCTTTATTTTATGCTGATATGCTTTTAGATGCGGCGCATCTAGGTTGATTAATGCGGCGTAACGACCTATTTCAAAATTGCTAAAATTTTAGATACGCCGTATTGATTAATCTAGATACGACGCATCTCAATACGCCGTATTCCTTTTATTGCCCCGCATCCCTTATACTTTATACAGATACGCCGCATTGATTTAATCAATGCGCCGCATTTACCTGACTTACAGACTGTTTTCTGACTGTGAATGTTTATTGCAGATGGAGTTACCTGAGCCTGCACGTAGACACCCGTGGCTTCGTTTTGAAACGATGGGACTAGCACAGGGTGTTGTTGATGATTATATGACTAAGCTCAGAAAGTTTTACCAGAGGAAAGTATTCAGTGTTCCGGTTTTGAATTTTGATAGCATCAACAATATTGACGAGGGTAACGCTGCTGAAAGGTTGAGAACTAGGTTGGAAATGATATACAAAGATGGGGAGGGGCAGATTTTGTTCAGGTCCTACGCCTGGGAAAGGTTGTTCAGGATAGAGGAACCGTTAATTAAGGTTTTGATGTTGGAGTTTTTCTGCACTTTACACTATAGGGAGACTGATCTCGGTCTCGACACGTTTGACACTCTAGTATTCAGATTGGGTGGTTTTGAGAGAAGGATGTCTATGGGACAGTTTATACTTGCTCTTGGGTTGCATACTACAGCAGAGATGGCATCTCCTGGTTTTACTGATTATTGGGCTAACAGCTTAAGAGTTGTTTCAGATCGTGGGGAGTTGGGAGATTACTGGGTTGAGATTTCATCTGGAGGTGATTCTACCTCCACCACTCCCTCGTACACACTGATTAGAGAGCCGATGAGGAGGCTTTGTCATCGCCTGATTGCCCTGACTATTGCCGGAAGGGGACAATCCCCTGAGAAGGTAACTACTTTGGATCTTTTTCTCTTGCGGAGCATGGACGGGGGGGCTGTGGTGAACATCCCTCACTTCTTAGCACATTATTTACACCGAGTTGCTCCAGGGAGAGATGGTAGGAGCCAGATGACTGGGGGCCATTTTGTCTCTCGTCTTGCTAGGCATTTTGGGATATTAGGTGATGAGATTCCCGGTGATCTTCCAGTTGATGTTGCTAGATTGCCTAGTATGGATGCGGATTATCTTGCGACTAGGCTTGGGATGTGTGAAGAGATGATAGATGGGTACTTCTGGGCACCAGCACCAGCTCCCCGCACTATTGGACAGAGAGTCGAGAGAGTGGAGCTGGAGGTTAGGTCATTGAGGGAGGCTCTGGAGGCGCAGAGAGTTGAGCTCGCTGGAGTGAGGAGAGATACGAGTTGGCTGGTCGACGGTGTCAGTAGGTTGATGGCTCTTAATGGGGTCAGCCACAACCTCCCAGACGGTGCTTATGTGAGAGGGATTATCAGATACGAGCGCAGGGTCCGCCCCAGGACAGACGGAGCTAGCACTTCAGGGGCCCAATCAGATGACGTGACTCCTGACCAGCCCATGGATTGACTACTCTTTGCATTTTCATTATGGACACGTTTTCCCGTACATTACTTATATTAATTTTGGATTGTACTGACAACTATTCTCATGTTTATATTTAATGTTTCAGTTATGTTTCTTGTTATATCTGACGAAGACTGGCATTAAGTTCAGCACGAGAGTACGAGAGAACATTAGAGATTAAACCGTGGAACGTGCCATTTTACAACAGACTGTTAACAGTCTGTTTGGTAATTACATGCGCCGCATCTGGTAAACAGATGCGACGCATCCTATCCTTTATTTCATTTTATTTTAACTTTTATCAGTTTATTTTAATGCGGCGCATCCCTGGTTAAGGATGCGGCGCATCTTTATTCTGATCCGTATTAATTCCAGGCTCGATACGGCGTATCTTCTTCAATAAGATACGGCGCATCGACTGACCTGATGATTTTCAGTTTTAATTATTTTTTTAGTTTTATTTTACCTAACTACTAATGTATTATGCAAGTTGAACCTTTCTTATCTTAGGTGTGTTTTAAAGTGTTGGTGGTATTATAGTTTCCTGGATTTCCTGTGGATAAATCAAGTATGAAGCTTTAACGTTCTAATCCACAAGAAGTTGATTTTTGCTCATATACAAATGGAGGATCATACCGAGCAAATCTCAGGGGAGTTTTTCCGTTCTAATTCTTTTTATTTCCAGTTTTTAACCTTTTATACAAACAACGAGGACGTTGTTTAACTTAAGTGGGGGGATAGGAGAATTAGAACACTTAACACTTACTTGTCCTAAACTTTTTCAAAAATTATGCTTAAAATGTGCTTAATATATCAAACTTAAAAATTTTTTAGCATGTTTTTGTTTAAGATCTAAGTTGCATAACTGCACACATGACGTTATTTTCAAAAATTGTGATTTTTACAAAATTCACAAATCTATGAGTGTGCCGGTGACTTGTAAACTTTAGAACTTGGCTTGTATACTATTCGAGACCACCATAATGAGTATTATTTATTTAATTGGAATGATTTGTCTAAATTGGTAAAATTTCTAGGATTACACCCAAAAAGCCTATTATGTGTTATGTGATATTAGCTAGCTACACTGGTTAGTTAACCCCCGTATAAACCCTTTTTGTTACTCTCATTTTTAGAGTAAGATACCCCTAGAAAAACACTCAGAGCCATTCCTTTCGTTTCTTACACCTATGTTTAAAATGTTTCGTTACACCTTAAACTTTAGCCTACCCTGTAGATTAGAATCCGTGGTTGGTTAATTGCTATAGGCAAAGTGTGTTTCCTTACATTACCTGTGTTCGCGTGCGTAATTCATTATCTATGGTTAGGTCGGGAAATTGCACAATGCAAATTGGAGTGAAAGTAAATATTGTATATTTTTGAGTTTATTTTTCGTGTGTTTACTACTTTCACTATTAGCGTTATTTCTGAAAGTATGAAAAGTATGAATAAAAATTATCCGGAAAGAAAGTTGTAGTGATGTGGTGAAATTTTACACATCTATGTTTATGTTTCAAAAAAAAAAAAAAAAAAAAAAAAAAAAAAAAAAAAAAAAAAAAAAAAAATGAGAAAAGAAAAAGAAAGAAAAAAGAGTTGGATGTTTATTTTAAGCCAACGATGTAGAGTTATGTAAGTGGTCGATATCACCACTATTTGTTGTATTATATCTATGGATTGAATGGGAATTGGCAGTTATGGGAATGCCAATTAAGGATTATTCTTTGATTAAGATTTTGTTGAGTATAATTCGTGTCTACCTAAAGCGTGTGTTTCAAGTGTTAAAGCGTGAGTTATTCAATGATATGAGTCTTATTCATGGGATGGTTGGGATAGTGATTAACCACACTTAGGATTTTAATTTATTTGTTTTGTTTATTTTTATTTTTATTTTTACACCAATTTATATCCCAAAAATTATTCATGCCCTATATTATTCTTTATCCAACCGAACCTTTGATTTATTGAGATTAGGGATTTGAGCAATCTTAAGTATCGTAGTCGTGGATTCGGCTATGTATTTATGATTTTGTCGCCCTTTTTGATATATTATTATTGGTGAAGTTTGGACCTATCTTTAGCCTATTCGAGTTAAGGATTTGAGCAATTGCAAGTATCGTGTTCGTGGATTCGATCATGTATTTGTGATTTTGTCGCCTTTTCTGGAATTTGAGATCGATAGTGAAAAGAGAATAATTAACCCTTAAGCCTAAAAAACCCTTTTTACCGCTTTAGACTTGTTATTCCTTAGCTTTAGTGGTGGAGATGTGTATACTTGCCAAGCTTATGATAGAATATTCGTCGCGACTGGACAGTTAAACGATTAGATTTGCTTTTATCGACTTGTTTTATTTTACTTCTAATTCGTTAAGTGTTTAGTTGTGTGATTATGAAATAAACGAATACATGCTTAACTATAAAAATAAATCCTAACATCTTTTAGGATACATTTTCATAAGTTTTAATCTAAGGTTTACTTGGGGACAAGTAAAGTTCAAGTGGGGGGATATTTGATGAACTCAAATAAGTACATTTTATTACTATCATTTATCCTATTAATTTGACTTGTTTTACTATATTATGTATGAGGATTGATACTTAATCGTTTACTTTTGTAATTCTCAGGTAAAAACAAGCATTTGGTGAAACTTGGCGATTTTGGACTAATAATGGAGCAAAACGTGCATAAAGTGAAGAGTCTACTGAAATGAAGAAGATCAAGACTAATCTGCTCCAGATGCGCCGCATCTCACTATCAACATGCGCCGCATCTCTATCAAGATATCACCAGATACGATCCAAGATACAAGAGGACATGCGCCGCATCTAATATAGAGTTACGCCGCATCTTCTGGCGGTGTACGAATATTCCTGAATATTATAATCTTGGACCCCACGCGAAGTTAAGTACATGCGCCGCATCTACTTAAGTAGATGCGCCGCATCTTTCCTCAGACACAAACTATAAATACCCCGTAGACCAGACGCATTAAAAAGATTCGGAAGTTCGAAAACCTAAAGACCGAACAGAAGAGAAGGACGAATTCAGTCAAGAGGCAGCACAAGACACACCCAAATCGAAGATACAAGAGCTGTAAGAAGGTGCTGCATGTATTTAATTCATTAAGTAGTTTTGTTTTATTGTTTTAGCAAACTTTAATTCATCAGGATTGGTGGCTTGTGTAATGTGACAACGGAAAGATTGCACTCCCTTTAATACTTGCTTTCCCATCAATTAAAGTTTATATGTTGATGTCTTTGGTTACTACTTATTAGTGCATTGACCACCTCTGTGTTTATTAGTGGCTTGCGGGCACCCGACTGCGGGACAAGGTGTGGCTCCCACGGTTGTTTCTAAATTGATCACTTAGGAATAACTTTTAGACATAAGTCGTCATTAAGGGTTTACTCGCCGATGAGAATAGGACCAACGAGAAAGGGTTAATTACATACACTTCATATAAAGCTATCAATAAAACAAGTGACAATCTACTTAATCATAAGGACAGCCCTCTTATTGTCTCTAGTATCTATCTGTGTACGTGTGTGCTACTTGCTGATTCGTGCCTATTGTTTATTTTATTATTTAATTGCAAACAAAACTGTGCCAGTCTCTCAGGCTGAAACCCCCTTGCGTTAGGATATTAAAATACTGATTAGATTAACGAGATTATACGTTCCACTCTTAGTGATCGACACTCTACTTACCATTATCTTCATACTGACCGGGTACACTGCTCGTTAAGTGTGTGTGTTATTGATAAGTCGGCTAAATATAAATTTAAAACTTGAATAGGCATTAAAACTGCTAAACCGCAACGACACATCACGCGCATCAATATGTTATCTCATTTATATGTAATACGCATGGTTGGAGCCTCATAAAATCAGGAAGCTATGTCATATATATACGTATCGACTTAATTAGTTTTGAAGCTTTCGAATACGTTTTGATACAACATATGATTATAGGTTTAGAAACTGGAAATAAAGTCAAGTAAATAAAAATGGGTATACGTGATTAGTTTGGGTGAGTAAGGTTTGTATTTCATAAATTCATGTTATGTTTTGCTTAGTTATGTTGTGGGAATAAAGTATTAAACGTGTATACTTACCTGACAAAATTTGGTATTGTTTTGATGCATGAATCTATTAAAATATCTAAAACTAGTCACCAAACTCTAATATATGGTGATCAGTTACTCTGCGTCAAAAAGAGCAATATGAAATCTTGAAATAAGTGGTTATTACTAAAACTGAGACCGAAGCATAAGGTTGATAGAAAAAAATCCAACAAATACGTAATGTGATCCTTTATCGGTGAGCAGTGCATGTGTGTGTAATGTTGTAATCTATCTTTTGGCTCGTTGAATACATAGGTGTATGCATGTGTGTGTCATTCGAAAAAAAATAAATAAAATAGAATGTTCGGGTCTGTGTTGGTCGCGTTAATAAATATATTGGTGTCAAATGTGTGATATTGTAGGACGGTTTAGTATGTGCATGGTGTGAGTGTGTGGTATCGTATGGGTTGACAAAAGGGCAATGGTGTGTTTGTATTATATGAGTTGAAGGAGGTATAAAAGGCTGGGGTACAAACTGTTTTGAAAAGGAGTCGTGGGTAGGTTGGTTTAAGTTGTGGTGTCTCGTTGGAATTGTGAGGAAATGGTTGGGTTAAACGTGGGTGCCATTTGGTGTGTTGGTCTCGCACAAATTCCACATCGAGAGGGTGTTGTCTCGGTAAGTTTTGTGTACACTACAACAAAAAGGAGAACGGGCGACCAGCTTTTTTGCGGGGACGCTTCTGTCCCCGCGGAAAGTCGCTAAACGACAAAAAATTGCTGAGCTGGCGCAAAGTCTCGCTGACCAGTTATAAAATTTTCAACGCCACTTTTCCGCGGGGACATGTCCCCGCAGAAAGTCTTTTACATATTGGCCAAAGTTTGACCAAAATTAGAGCGCTTAATTCTTCCCACTTTTTTTTCCCGCTCTACTTTCTGCGGGGACATGTCCCCGCAGAAAACAAAGATGTATATTTTTAATTTTTCGCGGGGACATATCCCCGCTGAAAACGTTAAACATTTTGGCTCCAAAAAGATAAGTTAATTACCGCGAAAATTTAATGTCTTTTGGCGGGGACATGTCCCCGCCGAAAGTATTCCCGCCAAATTTTTCTTTTACACCGCCAATTTTTTACTTATATATATCGTATAATGAATTTATCACAAAACACGTAAATTATCACAAAAAAACACACATAACAATGGATGGTTTAAGCCGGAAAGGAATGGTCAAAGGCTTTATCACACGAGCTCCTGTATAATGAAATTATACTTCATTGGGGCTGGGAAATTTTTGATGAATATGGTTCTTATGAGAACTGTGCACGTGGCAGAGAGACAAGATTCTGGAATGGTTGAGGAGAAAGCCGTACTATAGAGAGTATTTGGAAGAGCTAGATGCTGCTGAAGCTCAACGTGCTGCTGAAGCTCAACGTGCTGCTGAAGCTAAACGTATCAAGGAAATGAGAGCAAGGAAGGGAAAAGATGGTGCGAGTTCCAGCAAAGCGGGAAGTAGCCGCAAAAAAAAAATAAACGGGTTGTTTCGTTTGGTTGTCGAGTTGTTTAGTTTGAGTTGTTTCGTTTGGTTGTCGAGTTGTTTAGTTTGAGTTGTTTCGTTTGGTTGTCGAGTTGTGTAGTTTGAGTTGTTTCGTTTGGTTGTCGAGTTTTTCGTTTGAGAACTCTTGCGTATTTTAAATAAAATGTTTGCCTTCGTGTTTGTTAATTGTGATATTGTTTCTTCAAATAAGGTCATAAACCCAAACACCCTTTTGGTGTAGGAAATAAGCAATCCCAAACACCCCTCTTTAGACAGCATAAACCAAACGGCCCTTGTGGGCTGCTGTTAACAAAACAACATAAACCAAACGGCCCTGTTTGGACAACATAAACCAAACGGCCCCTTATGGTTGAATCTTGATGGATACTTAAGTTTTCACGGCAACAACAACATCATTGGAACATTTTAAAGCGTACGAATTAAAAATATAAAGCACGTTCGACATCAGTTTTCACAACAACAACAACATTTTATTAAACAACAACAATAACACAACAAACAACAACAACGACAATAACAGCAACAACAACAACAATAACAGCAACAACAACAACCTACATACGAAGATTTCCCATATCACCTAGCATGTCATTATAAAGGTCATGAAATAAGGCAGCTGAATCAGTTGTGTGTTTGTCTGGATGCATATACACTTCTAGCATTTTATTGAGTACCATTATCTGGTGATTCAGTTTGATGCAGTTTGAGCACTCTGTATTTCCAGGACTCGATGTTGAAGGTCCTGCAGTGTAACGAGTTGGAGTTATGGATGATCTTGCGGAATGAGTTGGAGGCGTTAAAGCTCCAAGAAAACCGGTCATTTTGGCTAGTCGTTCCTCCTTCCATAAAAAAAAATCGCATCCATACTCCTTTGTCCCACCCTGTTAAAGAGTAAAAACTATTATTTTTAACAACTAACCAAATTATTTATATAACACACAAAAAAGTATGTAATTATTCACCTTTGATAAAGGACACGCATAGTATTTGATGCGTGGGTTTTGCAACCTTACAACAGGTTTTACCTCTCGAGGGATCTCAAGAGGCTTACAACCCCACCAGGCAGTGTACCTGACCGATGTAGTATAGTGTAGTGGTAAGTACGGGGGATTGATCGTTCTCCACAGGGAATAGTGTTCGTTAGGTGTGAAAGGCTACTCTAATTAGGTCTAAGGGTTGAGGAAGATTCTTTTTATGTTTTTATAATTTTATGAAAGCAAGTAAAATCTCGGGTTTTGAAGGAGTGGGCGGAATTAGTTGCTAGTCAACTAACCCAAATTACTACAAATGCAAATAAAATAAAATAACAAAAATGAAAAGTGGTGAGAAACTTATGTGTGGAGAAATGTGTTTACTTAGATTTCCTTACTCCCTAACTATCTTTTACCGGTTAATTAGTGTGTATTAGTCGCGTGGATGACGGGTGTATTCCTTAATACCATTCGTGGGGTGGCGTACTTACTTCCCCAAACTCTACAAGCTCCTACTTCACTCCTATGTCGAGCCGGCTAGGAAGCTCCTAACATGGGATCACTAGAATTCGCTTGTGCATTAAATACAACCATAAAAACTTTTAGTACGCGTTTGGTTCATGTTTTTTAAGACGTTCAAGCAAGTTACCGAATAGGAAGTTAGCCAGTTTTCTTAAGCCTAACATAGATAAACAATCATCCAATACAACTAACACACACTAACAACCAATAATCAATAGCTAGGTTTCATTAGATCTAAGCAAACACAAGATAAAATTAGCCTGACATGTTAAACAAAAGACAAGCATAAGATAGAATCAAACAACACATAGACATATTGAATGATTAATTGATAACTTATCTTTCAATGAAACATGGAAGATCTCAAGGCAAGAAGCCCTGAAAAAGTAGCTAAAATCGTCTTAGGGTTTTATCCCAAAATTCCACACACTAAGCTCTCCCTTAATGACAAAAAATTAGAAAACTATATATAGACTTTGACATCTGACGGCGTCACCTTATGCATTGTGACGCCGTCACCTCGCCGCTTTTAGGGTTCCCGGATGACCATCTTGACGCCGTCCCTCTTTAGCTCTTCAAAAATCCATTCTGGCTTATCAAGGCTTGACGCCGTCGGACCTATAACGTGACGCCGTCCCTTATGATTAAGCCGTGACGCCCTTGATTTAGTTAAAGCGTGACGCCGTCAGAATTCTCATGCAAACTCACTGGCCCGTCATGAGTAAATTTCACATCCAACTTTTCTTGCCAAGGCATGACGCCGTCTGGAGTTAATGTTGACGCCGTCAAAGGTGACTTTCAGCACAATTTTGAGACTTTGCCGTTTTCTTCACTTTTATGCTCCAAAAACGTCCAAAAATGCCTCCTTTTCCAGATTTCTCCTCAAAAGTACCTAAAATGACAAAAGGAACGATTTAGGGCAATATTTGATCAAATAAATACGATTTCGGGCTTAAATGACCCCTTAAAAGCGGTACACTTTTCGCCTCATCAAATACCCTTACACTTGAGATTTGCTTGTCCTCAAGCAAATGCGCTTTTATTCTAATCAAAATACAAATTAGGGGTCATTTAATGCAAACATAAAAGTAATTACAACAAATAATCGTTCCACTTCAATCATAATAAGCACGGAGATTACATACTAGCACCTCACAAGTAGTGTTTAGATACTCACATCTCTCAAGTGTCATCAAAATAAATCTCATAAATGAAAACGGAAAATATCTCTCACTACCTGTCATAGCAAATAGATTACCATAGGCTTGGGAAAGGATCGAAAACCTCCTCCACTAGGCGTACGCACCTAAGATAAACTATCAAAGAGGGCTTTTAAATGGGTTATAATGTTAGGTGTAGGGAAAAGGAAAACACGGTTTTGTTGGATACGGGATATTTTACTGGTGGCGAGTTGAAGATCTTGATCAATTACATGTACTATACAATGTTGCTAAGCCAAGACTAGACTCGATCTTAAGCTAGAAACAAAATAACATAAACATAAAATAAACATAAAATAAAACGGGATGGTAGTCCGTATGTTTTTTTTCTATTTTTCTTTTTCTCATTTTTTTTTTTTTTTTGTATTTTTCTTGATTTTTTCGATTTTTTTTTTTTTTTTTTTTTTTTTTTTTTTTTTTTTTTGCATACACTTTTACCCTACCATCCAAAATGATACATCATAGGGGCGTTGCATCCCCTTACACTTGAATTTTTACATAACTTTACAAATAACTATTCTAATGACTCGAATTAAGATAATTGAAAAACTTGGAGTACTTTTAAAACATTTAGCACATATGGGGGTAATAAATGATGTTCTTCCCCATTACTCCATTACACTAGTACTTTACCCATGAGTCCCAATCGTCCCAAAACAATATGTACAAGGATATGACTCGACTTAGCAACCATGTAATCAATTAGATAATTAACTTGGGTTTAAACAAATGTTGTAACAATAATGCACTAAAAATGAGTGCATACAAGGTAGGCTAAGGCGATTTGGGTGTAATTTAAGTGGGGTGTAACAAATTCTTCCTTTAAGTAAAATGCTTAAAGGTCGAAACGAAAAGATAGGCTCTGAGGGGTGTACTAGGGGTATCGGTGTACTAAAAATGAGTACAACGCAAAGGGTGTGGGAGAATTACTTGACCAATGTAGCCAATGTAATTATAACAAAAACACAGGTGTAAAACATGGGTTAATCCTAATGCCTCTTATCATGTAGTAAATCTAACTACACGAATGTAGTCTCACTTGTGGCCTCGGAATGGTCCTAACGCAAGTTCTAGAATCTAAGTGCTACCGGTACACACATCATAGCATAAATGCTTTTCCTACCAATTCTAGGGGCGAACCTCACATATTTGGGGGTGGAAAATTTTTTAGTGGTACGGTTTTTGTGCTAGTCATATAACTCCTATCCGTGAGACGCTCATTAAGATCAAAGTTTCACTCCTATATGTTGTAAAAAATTTTAAATTTGGCACTAAAATTACCCTAACAGGTGTTTCTCTCAGTTTTATTACACATCTACTATTAAACAAACAAAAATCAAGCGCAATTGTATTCTCAAAAATCGTACTTTTACCCCCCCTTACACTTAAGATGAACATTGTCCCCAATGTTCAAATGACAAATGTAAAAGCATAAAGTAAAAGAATGAAATCAAATACTCCCCTGATTCGCTCGTTGGATAATGAAATTACACGGTTAAATCTTCCTCCAAAGAGAATGTTGAAGCTCCATGACTAATGCATCGCCATAAGCTTGATTCAAAACATTTCCTTGTCCAAAATAACCTGTTGAACCTGAGAAAACAAACACGAAAACCTGCATAACATCGGCGGGATAAAATCTATATATAAGGATATAATGCTTGTGGAATGATAACTTTGCAGATTCCTGGAGATTATAAGTTGGAGATTTTAATAAAAACTTTTTTTAAAAACAAAACTTTCAAAAATTTCTGAAAATTAAATCTGACGCCGTCAGGTTATAACCCCTGACGCCGTCAGAAATGACCTGACAAAAATTTTCGTTTTAAGTTTCCGGAAAATTTCTGGAAAAACCTTTACCTTACTTCCTGGAAATCCTGCAAAACATCATTATGACTCGATACAAGCATTTGACTCAAACACACACTAATATGTATGTTAATTTATTATTATTACGATTCATGTTAATTTGTGTTCTAATAAACCGATTTAGATTTCCCTTACACTTATCTTTTGCAAAATACCTTTATATGTAGTTAAGACGAAGTTAAAAACAACATAAAGCATTTTCACAAATTACTTTTGAACATGAATCAATAATGATAAAAATTAAACACACATACGGAAACAAATAAAAACAAACAAACAAATAAATAAACACACAAAGCAAATAAAACAAATAAAGATTGGGTTGCCTCCCAAGAAGCGCTTTTCTTTATTAACGAGTCTTGTAGCTAGACTCAAAGTCACGCTACCCTATGTAAGTAAGCTCGTCATCAAGGACGTCTTTAGGGTTAAGCTTGGATTGAAGTTTCCTATTGGTCCGCTCAGTACGATATGTCTTTTCAAACTTCTCTCCATCCGGGTCATACAATGTCATCTTGATATGCCATGACCCATCTCCATCATTGGGTGGTTTATCCCAATTCCACTTATGATCATCTTCCTCACAAATCCACTTATTCATTCCTAGGTTAATTGGCAAAACTCCTAGGAAATCAATCATCTTTCTAAAAACTAGAGGGTCTTCAAATGGATCCAATTCGGTGTCCCTAGCCAAGAGTTGCTCTACCGAATGCGTTCGGTTAACAAAGTCCTCTTCTAGGTAAAATGGGCGTTGGGGTCCTATGAAGTCTCTATCAATCCAAGGTCCATATCTAGATGGTCTCCTATTTAATTCTAACCAATGGGGTGTCGGTTCCTCACTAGTATCATAGGCATGTTTCTTAACATCATAGACTGACCAAGTATCCCCTTCTCCTACCGCTATCTTGGATTCCTTACAATCAATCATAGCACTAGCGGTCGCTAAAAATCCTCTACCTATCAACAAGGGGCATGTAGGGTCGCTAACCATATCAAGGACGTGGAAATCGGCTAAAATGGTTAGCTTTCCAATGTGTACTAACACGTCCTTAACTACTCCAACCGGGTAAGCAACACTTCCATCCGCTAAGCCTATTATCACCTCGGTTTCTTCAAGTTTTCCAAGTTTTAGAGAGGTGTAGAGAGGTAACGGAAGTAGGTTAAGGCTTGATCCAAGATCGGCTAATGTATCATAAGCCTCCGAATTACCGATCTTGCAAGGTAGAACAAATAAGCCCGGATCATCTAACTTCTTAGGTAGCTTGTTTTGAACAAAGGCGGTCCCTTTTTCGCCTAACTTGAGCTTCTTCTCATCAACAACCGGACTTTCAAGGTGGAGCTCCTTGAATTCTTCGTCAAGGTTTTGAGTGGGAGGTGTTTCAACTATGTTGTTGACCAATTTGGATGTCATAACTTCTTGGTCACTTGGAATGATTTGGGTTTGTTTGAAACACGTGCTCATGGAATTGACCGAATAATATTGTGGACAAGAACTAGGGGACGAAACCGATGAAATAGCGTTGACGTTTAGTTTCGGGTTCTTGACCGTGTTGCTAGGGAGTGCTCCCATTTCTCGGTCATTGAGGGCTTTCAACAAGGTGTCAATCTTGTCGGTCATCTCGCTTTGTTTTTGTTTGAAATCGGCTTCAAACTTGGCTAAACGAGCTTCTTGAGATGCCATAAATTGAGACATCAATCCTTCAAAGTTATTGGTACTACCATTGCCGGAAGGATTGTTGTTGAAAGTACGGTTCGAGTTGGAACCGCTTGATTGGAAACGAGTAGGTGGGTTGGAAGAATTGGGTTGTTGTGTGTTTTGGTTTTGTTTCCACCTAAGGTTCGGGTGATTTTTCCATGTGGGGTTATATGAATCACCATAAGGGTTTGGCTCGGGCTTGAAAGTGTACCACTTATCTCCCGCTCCGTCGGTACGCGAGGATGCGTAGTCCACAAAAGCTTGTTCGGGGAGTTCCATGCAATCACGAGTGTCGTGGGGACCACTACATAATTCACATGAAGAAGTGATTTTGTTCACTTGGCTTGAAGGGTTAGGAGCCTCGTAGGATTTCATGAGAAACTTGACTTGGTCTTCAAGTTCTATGATCCTACGGTCGGAAGTGCTTGAATTGTTCAAAGGCAAAGATATTGCCTTGACCGTTTTATTCAAATCACGGGGATCACTCCAACTTTCGTTGTCATAAAGAGCAAGATCCTCTAGGAGAGCCCATGATTGTTCCGCACTTAGATCACGTAGCTTGCCACCGGCCGATTGGTCAATGGTTTGCCTTGTGGAGAGATTGATATGGTCATAGAAGATTTGGACTTGGAGCCAAAGTTCTATGCCATGGTGAGGGACTTTTTGGAGTAAGTCCTTGAATCGAGTCCATGCCTCATAGAGAGTTTCGCCTTGACGTTGTTGGAACATCAAGATATCATTCCTTAGCTTGGTAGTTCTTCCCGGTGGGAAAAACTGAGCAAGGAAACGAGTGGTGAGATCATCCCAAGAGGTGATGGATCCTGCGGGTTGACGTTCTAGCCACTGACTAGCTTGGTCCCGCAGAGAGAATTGGAAGAGACGCAATCGGGTCGTCTCTCGAGTGGCAACATCAAGGTCTATAGAATCAACGATTTTAAGAAAGTCCTTGAGATGCTGATTAGGATCTTCAGAACGAAGTCCATGGAATGCGCATCCGCTTTGCACCAACCGGATGGTGTCGGATCGCAAGGGTGTGATATTGGCTCCTTGAGTGAGCTCAATGGTGTTTCGATAGCCGTGGTGGCTAGGACGGGAATACTCTCCTAAAGTACGGGCTTTAGGAGGTGGTGGTGGTTGTTGTGGTGGTGGGTTGTGTGGGTTAAGGATATTACCATCTTCCATGATGTCGGACGGTAATGGTTACGAACAAAGACACGAAGAAAATAGATAGACTAAAGAAAAACCTAGAAAAATAAAATAAAAATCTCACTAGAAAGGAATCTAGTGAGTAGACCTAATAGAAATAAAAATTCAACCTAAACAATAACTATTCCCCGGCAGCGGCGCCAAAAACTTGATGCGTGGGTTTTGCAACCTTACAACAGGTTTTTACCTCTCGAGGGATCTCAAGAGGCTTACAACCCCACCAGGCAGTGTACCTGACCGATGTAGTATAGTGTAGTGGTAAGTACGGGGGATTGATCGTTCTCCACAGGGAATAGTGTTCGTTAGGTGTGAAAGGCTACTCTAATTAGGTCTAAGGGTTGAGGAAGATTCTTTTTATGTTTTTATAATTTTATGAAAGCAAGTAAAATCTCGGGTTTTGAAGGAGTGGGCGGAATTAGTTGCTAGTCAACTAACCCAAATTACTACAAATGCAAATAAAATAAAATAACAAAAATGAAAAGTGGTGAGAAACTTATGTGTGGAGAAATGTGTTTACTTAGATTTCCTTACTCCCTAACTATCTTTTACCGGTTAATTAGTGTGTATTAGTCGCGTGGATGACGGGTGTATTCCTTAATACCATTCGTGGGGTGGCGTACTTACTTCCCCAAACTCTACAAGCTCCTACTTCACTCCTATGTCGAGCCGGCTAGGAAGCTCCTAACATGGGATCACTAGAATTCGCTTGTGCATTAAATACAACCATAAAAACCTTTAGTACGCGTTTGGTTCATGTTTCTTAAGACGTTCAAGCAAGTTACCGAATAGGAAGTTAGCCAGTTTTCTTAAGCCTAACATAGATAAACAATCATCCAATACAACTAACAACACACTAACAACCAATAATCAATAGCTAGGTTTCATTAGATCTAAGCAAACACAAGATAAAATTAGCCTGACATGTTAAACAAAAGACAAGCATAAGATAGAATCAAACAACACATAGACATATTGAATGATTAATTGATAACTTATCTTTCAATGAAACATGGAAGATCTCAAGGCAAGAAGCCCTGAAAAAGTAGCTAAAATCGTCTTAGGGTTTTATCCCAAAATTCCACACACTAAGCTCTCCCTTAATGACAAAAAATTAGAAAACTATATATAGACTTTGACATCTGACGGCGTCACCTTATGCATTGTGACGCCGTCACCTCGCCGCTTTTAGGGTTCCCGAATGACCATCTTGACGCCGTCCCTCTTTAGCTCTTCAAAAATCCATTCTGGCTTATCAAGGCTTGACGCCGTCGGACCTATAACGTGACACCGTCCCCTTATGATTTAAGCCGTGACGCCCTTGATTTAGTTAAAGCGTGACGCCGTCAGAATTCTCATGCAAACTCACTGGCCCGTCATGAGTAAATTTCACATCCAACTTTTCTTGCCAAGGCATGACGCCGTCTGGAGTTAATGTTGACGCCGTCAAAGGTGACTTTCAGCACAATTTTGAGACTTTGCCGTTTTCTTCACTTTTATGCTCCAAAAACGTCCAAAATGCCTCCTTTTCCAGATTTCTCCTCAAAAGTACCTAAAATGACAAAAGGAACGATTTAGGGCAATATTTGATCAAATAAATACGATTTCGGGCTTAAATGACCCCTTAAAAGCGGTACACTTTCGCCTCATCAGTATTGTTTACCAAGGGAGTAAGGTTTATGCGATTCTCGCAGAATTACGTCTCCTCGTTTACAAGGACAAGCAAAAGCTTCAAATTCCGCCATCTTTACCATGATAACAGTGTGTGTTTGTGGTTGTGAGGTTAAGTGGTTTTAAGTATAAGAGGTTGCGAAGTTGTGTGGATAAAATGTTAGTATATAAGAGCAGGTCTTGGTGGGAAATTTTTGGCGCCAACATTTTGGTGGGAAAGTTTTGGTGGGAAAGTTTTGGTGGGAAAGTTTTGGTGGGAAAGTTAAACATCTCGGCTCGTTCGTTAAACATCTCGTGTGTAACCATAACATATCGGCTCGTTCGTTAAACATCTCGTGTGTAACCATAACATCTCGGCTCGTTCGTTAAACATCTCGTGTGTAACCATAACATCTCGGCTCGTTCGTTAAACATCTCGTGTATAACCATAACATCTCGGCCCGTTCGTTAAACATCTCGTGTGTAACCATAACATCTCGGCTCGTTCGTTAAACATCTCGTGTGTAACCATAACATCTCGGCTCGTTCGTTAAACATCTTGTGTGTACCCATAAACTTTTTTTATCGTTACAACTATCTGCTATAAAATCTTGTTGCTGTGCACGGGTACTGATTTAGTATTTGTGTTTATAGTGCCTAGTTCATTTATTCATTAAAGCTCTTTTCACCTACCTTAATTAGTTTTGGAATAAGTTCACAACAACCTCCTTACCTACTCATCTTTATAAAGTTTTTTTCCGATGCAAACTAGGCTCGTTCGTTAAACATCTCGTGTCTAACCATAACATATCGGCTCGTTCGTTAACATCTCGGCTCGTTCGTTAAACATCTCGTGTGTAACCATAACATATCGGCTCGTTCGTTAAACATCTCGTGTGTAACCATAACATCTCGGCTAGTTCGTTAAACAACTCGTGTGTAACCATAACATCTCAGCTCGTTCGTTAAACATCTCGTGTGTAACCATAACATCTCGGCTCGTTCGTTAAACATCTCGTGTGTAACCATAACATCTCGGCTCGTTCGTTAAACATCTCGTGTGTAACCATAACATCTCGGCTAGTTCGTTAAACATCTCGTGTGTAACCATAACATCTCGGCTCGTTCGTTAAACATCTCGTGTGTAACCATAACATCTCGGCTCGTTCGTTAAACAACTCGTGTGTAACCATAACATCTCAGCTCGTTCATTAAACATCTCGTGTGTAACCATAACATCTCGGCTCGTTCGTTAAACATCTCGTGTGTAACCATAACATCTCGGCTCGTTCGTTAAACATCTCGTGTGTAACCATAACATCTCGGCTAGTTCGTTAAACAACTCGTGTGTAACCATAACATCTCAGCTCGTTCGTTAAACATCTCGTGTGTAACCATAACATCTCGGCTCGTTCGTTAAACATCTCGTGTGTAACCATAACATCTCGGCTCGTTCGTTAAACATCTCGTGTGTAACCATAAGCCGAGAACGGAAGAGGAGTACGTAAGGCCGAGACCCGAAGCCGAGAACCAAGAAGCCGAGACCAGGTTTATGTTTAATTTTTTTTTGTACCGGGGACATGTCGCCGCCAAAAGTTTATAGTCATTAGTTTATGTTTATGTAATTTTTTTAGCTGACTTGCTGTCTGAGACCGAGACCACAGTCGAGAGCAGCCTACTGTCAAGACCAGCCGAGAGCAACCATATTCAGTACGTTTTTTTTGTTTGCGTGCTGTGTTTGTTAAGTGATGTTATGTGGGAGTGAGGCAGCCTGGTATTGAGTTAGGAACATAGTCGTGCATTTTTTAGCTAAAACGTAACATTAGAGACTATAGTTGGGATTTAACCAATGTACATAAGGTGGAAGTTAAGATAGCTGGGCTTTTTGTAACGGCTGTAAGAGCCAAAATGGGATCAGTTAGTTAAAATTAGAAACAATTAGTATTGTTTGTACCAAACATGAATTATGAATAAGTACTTGATGAATGTGTCCCATGAAATGAGAAAGGAAGAGTAGTGATTCTGTTAGATTATCTACAAATCAAAAAGTCAAAGACAATGTCAAGTAGGTTTGTTTTCAGGTTTGGAACTGGCATAATAGAGTTATTGATGCGAAGTTTATGTATAATCAGAAATTTTGACAAGTAATATATGTAGAGTAAATCTTTTGATATATATGAACATGACCCGTATCAATTTAAGTTTAAAAAGTACCAAGTTGGTGAATATATGAAAATGAATGTATTTGGTATACCTTTGATAATGTATTTGGTATGCGTTTGTGAATATATGAAAATGAATGTACGAATATGTTATGTGCTTATAATTTTTTTATCTAATTGTGTTAGACTATTATAAATGATTTTAGGAATTTAGTGATTAATTTCGGAAAGTCCCCGTCCGAAGTTAATCATCCCATAGAAAACCCGTCCGAAATTAATTTATTAGAAATTAATTTCGGAAAGTCCCCTGTTTGGGACTGCTTTTTGAATGTTTTGTCTCATTTAGGATATGAATGCGTATAATTGATTTACTATTTGTGAAAATTTCGACAGTGTTTCCCCTTTACTCCTACGAATATGTCTTTAATGCACATATTTGGGGAGTTGAGGGGAAATGCTGCCGAAATTTTCTCAAATAGTAAATTCAGTTATACGCATTCATGTATGAGACGAAACATTCAAAGAGTGGGTTAGGATTGCCTTCCATAGTTGGATTAGGTGAACAAAACGCACAACTCGTGATTCCACCTTTATGTATTTATGTGTAGATTTTTTTGAACATGCTTAATTCTAAATAATTATTTATTGCATCATTAAAACGCAGTTATGCCAATTGATAAGAGTTGGGTCTCTAAACCTCGTTCTAGCCTCGAATTTCTAAAAGGTCTTAGAGCTTTTTGCGAGTATTGCAAGTCTTTTGTGAATATTGATGGGAATGTTAAATGTCCATGTAAATATTGTCATAACATTGGTTGGGTAAAATACGAAGAGTTGTTTAATCACATAATGTCATACGGTTGGGACCAAAGTTATACGAAATGGTTTAATCACGGTGAACCGGATGAGCAGACAGTAGTACCCACCACGAATCAACATGGGAGTGATATGGCCGAGTTCCTTCATGATATTTGTCCGAATAACGATCAAAATGAGACAACTGAAGGAAATATTGGCGAGACAAACGAGCCAACTCCTCAACGTAACGAGTTTGAAGAGTTACTCGCCACTGCCAACGAGCCACTATACCCGGGCTGTAATTGGATGTCTTCATTGGACTTTATGGCAAAGTTTACGAACATCAAGGTCAAAGGTAAAATGAGTGACACCACATTTAACGAAACCCTAAAATTTCTCAAAGAATGTTTCCCACCCGCTCTAGGATACAAAATCCCATTGTCATACTATGACATAAAGAAAACATATAAAACGATCGGGTTAGGATACGAATCCATACATGCTTGTGTAAATGACTGCTTTTTATATCGGGGGGCGGGTAACGAAGATTTGCAGAATTGTCCCATCTGCGATGCTAGTAGATGGAAAGACAAGAACACACTGGGGAAGAAAGTTCCTAACAAGGTGTTGCGTTATTTTCCTATCATTCCTAGACTACAGCGTTTGTACAAGTCGACCCACACTGCAAAACATATGACTTGGCATGCTTCTGGGCAGTCTACGGAGGACGGTAAGATGCAACACCCGGTTGATGGTCAATTATGGAAGAAATTTGACGTGAAGTATTCTAAAGAATTTTCCTATGAAAAAAGAAACGTCCGATTAGGGTTGGCTGCTGATGGTTTCAATCCGTACGGCAACCTTAGTCAGTCTTACAGCATGTGGCCGGTCATATTAACAACGTACAATACGCCTCCCTGGATATGTATGAGAGAGACTTCTCTTATGTTGACGTTGTTAATTCCGGGCCCTAAATCACCTGGGAAGGACATAGATATTTACTTGAGGCCTTTGATTGAAGACCTAAAGATTCTATGGAAAGATGGAGTCATGACTAGGGATGCTGCCACTGGCACTGAATTCTGTATGAGAGCAGCGCTTTTATGGACTATCAATGACTTTCCCGCTCGAAGTAGTTTGTCTGGGTGGAGTGGGCAAGGTTACTTGGCTTGTCCGACATGTAATATGGACACTCCATCTGCTCGCGTGTTAGGCAAAACCGCTTATGTTGGTCACAGAAGATTCTTAAAAACGACCAATAAATGGCGGAAAAATAAACGGGCATTCTATACTCGGGACGATGATCCTAGACAACCTCCTAGAAAATTTACCAGTGGTGACATCTTGAATCAACTTAGGAGATTGCCTAAACGTACCCCGGGGAAACATCCAAGTTTTGGGGGTGCGAAGAAAAAACGTGATCCTGTTCGCGAATTGAATTGGACCAAAGAATCAATTTTCTACGAGCTAAAGTATTGGTCTTTTCTTACACTAAAACATAATTTAGATGTCATGCATATCGAAAAAAATGTGTGTGAGAGTGTGTTGGGTACTTTGTTAATGAATGACAAATCGAAAGACACCAACAAGGCAAGACAAGACTTAGAAAATTTGCAAATTCGTGAAGAGTTGTGGCTCGTCAACAAAGGAAACGGGAAGTGCTCTAAGCCTCATCCCACGTACTCTTTCACAGCTGAAGAAAGAAAACAATTCTGTCAATTCATCAAAGGTACGCGTTTTATTTCAAAATTTATTTGTTCCAATTCTATTCGCGTATCCATTTCGACGACTTACTCTTTTTTTTTGTCAATTCATCAAAGGTGTGAAACTACCTGATGGGTTCGGATCTAACTTCAAGCATAAAGTGACCGACAATGATAGCAACATAACAGGCTTGAAGGCTCATGACTGTCACATAATGATGCAGCGGTTGCTTCCTGCTGGACTTCAAAATTACTTGAAGGACCAAACCACCGCAACACCAATAATCGAGCTTTGTTCATTCTTCAAACAAATATGCGCTCGAACTTTGATGGTGGATGACATGCTGAAAGCTAAAGAACAACTCATCAATATTTTGTGCAGTTTCGAGCAAATTTATCCTCCTGCTTTTTTTGACATAATGATTCACTTGGTTATTCATCTACCCGAAGAGGCTATTGAAGGCGGGCCTGTTTACATGAGGTGGATGTATCCATTTGAAAGATACATGAAAAAGCTCAAGAATTATGTCAGAAATAAAGCTAAGCCCGAAGGTTCAATAGCGGAGGGTTATATTGCTGATGAAGCATTAACTTTCTGTTCGCATTATTTCCGGGGTGTTGAGACGAGATTTAATCGTCCTGACCGGAATGAGGACGGTCCAAGCCCAACAAGTCAATTTCAGGTGTTTTGATCAATAGGTAAACTGAATGGCAAGCAATCATTGATCCGGGTTCAACCAGACACAATGAAGAAAGTAGTATGGTATGTACTACACAACAGTGATGAAATCGACCCGTACGTGAACGAGTACGAGAGGTACGCGTTTTATTTCAAAATGTGTTTTACGTGAGTTATTATTCGACGACTTATTCTAATATCATGAACGTTTACAGGGCATTTCCTGGCAATGATATACAAGAAGGATTTCCTGGCTGGTTTGGGAGCAAGGTAGACTTATTGTATGTATTACCCTGTAAAAATAACGACTATTACTCATCTATATCTATTCTTAACTTTTTCATAGATTCGTGAATTAAAAGTAAAGAATGACCCAAGTTGTACTTCCGAGTTATTCGCTTTGGCTTGTGGACCAGCATGGACTGCAGTCTCAGTCGACTCTTGCGTAGTCAACGGTGTGAAGTTTATCGTACACGACCGTGATTTATGTCGTTCAACTCAAAACAGCGGAATTTCAACTCCTAATCCTAGCGGAGGAATGTATTATGGCCAGCTTGAAGAAATTCTCGAGTTTTTGTATGTTCCGTTCAAGGTTGTGCTGTTCAAAGTCAAATGGTTCGACACTAATAACGAGGGTCGCATAAAACGTTGTACATATAGAAATAACATTACACAAATTATGACAGACCGTGTATCGTTTCAAAATGAACCATACATTCTTGCAACACAAGCAACACAAGTCTTTTACCTTGATTTCCCAGGTAAACGTGGTAGTTTGAAGGCCGTCCAAGATTCTTATCATCGAAAGATTTGGAACCCGGATATAATCGTGGTAGAAGACAATCAAGATGTTGTACATGACAACAACTCATCACATGTCACACTCTCTGCTGAGTTGGAAAACTTGAATTATAGCACC
The DNA here is from genome assembly GCA_021014915.2 of Artemisia tridentata subsp. tridentata. Taxonomy (NCBI): domain Eukaryota; kingdom Viridiplantae; phylum Streptophyta; class Magnoliopsida; order Asterales; family Asteraceae; genus Artemisia; species Artemisia tridentata. The sequence continues at coordinate 319,669,221 of CP139509.1, forward strand.
ATAGATATAGATGTCCAGCCAGCGGAAGTTGAGGCACCACCAGCACCAATTATCACTGATGTCGACGACGACGATGATATTGATTATGATGACCACATTCCTCATGATTTAGCATCTGATCATGAAGACCACGTCGATGGTGAAGATGAAGCTGGCACTAATAATGATGATTTTTATCTTAGTGATGTAGGAGATTGATCTCAAATTGTAATTTGTTAAACGACACTTATTTTATTGAAATTGTTATCGAGTTGTTAAATGTGTTTATTTATTTATTTATTTGATTATTTGTTATTATCTTTTTTGGTTTATATTGTTATTTATTTGAATGTGTGTATATATATGCGTATATGTGTTTCTTCACTAATTTCTATGTTCTAGTACAGATGGCGGATGTTATAGCGACAAGCCATGGTGGTGATGGGGGTCACGAGCCACCCCGGGGTCCGGCGAGGAGGATAGGCACAAATTGCGAGCGTAAGAATTTCTCCTTTATTTTAATTAAACTTGATCATTATTTGAAATTGATAACTTGTTATTTTATGTCACCATCACTTTAATTTGATTACTTGCAGGCTCTAGCTCGAGAGCTCCCAGGCCTAAGCCGATGAAGCCTGGGTCAAAAATCGGGAAAGAAGGGAAGGTGGTTCGTGGTCCCTCCAAGAACACAGCATTAATCGCCATGCGGAATGACACTGGCCGCCCAGTCTCTATCAGATTTAGAAAGAATGCTAAAGGCTTCTGGGAGCATGTGGGCAATCACGCTGCGTGGTACTCGAGCTTTGTCGGGACCTTGATACGGGACACCGTTCCACTGTATCACGATACGTGGGATGATGTTTCAGAGGCCTCGAAGGCACACGTGGATTCTCAGCTCAATGTAAGTTTTTTTTTATCTTTTATTTTTTTAATTATTGTGTTTATTTATTTTAATTGTGTTTATTTATTTAAATTTGTCTCTTTATTTAAATTTGTATATTTATTTTAATTATATTTTATTGCAGCATTACTTTGATCTCGCCCCCCACCTTGCTGGTCCAGATGGAGAGAATATTGTTAAAAGTATCGAAGCTTACTTGAGAAAGGTATACAATGACCAAAAATTCAAGCACAAGAAGAAACATTTTACAGACCAAGGTGGGCTCGATAAACTTGACGATATCAGGGCAAACCGTCCCGAGAACATGGCGGCAGATCAATGGGAGAAGCAGGTAAATTTCTGGATCGACACATACTTTGTTGTTGTTGTTATTATTATTATTATTATTATTATTATTATTATTTATAATAAGCAGATTCAGCATTGGATCGACCCGGATAAGTTAAAGATCGGGAAGATCAACAGCGAAAATAGGAAGAAAATGAAGACTACGACACTTCATGGATCTCATTCTTTGGCAGTCATAGCAGATAACTTTGTAAGACACTTTTTAATAATTTTATTTATATATATAGTGTTGGGTGAGTATTGATTGATTTTATTTATAAACAGTTGAGCTCCCCTGACCCCGACTCTGAGAATACTCCAGACTATATAGACATGTATAGACACACTCATACCAGAGATGGCACCTGGGAGTCTGAGGCCGCCGAATCCAGCTACGTAAGTATAATTTATTTCCAAAAACTCACCAACATTAATGCAATATAATAAATCACGACTTATATATTACTTTTCTTGTTTTTTTGTAACTAAACAGAATCAGATGGTCCAGCTTCGGTCAGAGAGCACCTCCTCCGGGACGCGCATGACAGATACAGAGATCTTGAGCCAGGTTCTCGGTGGCAAACAGAGGGGACATATTCCTGGCGTAGGTCCAGTTTTATCAGGAGGTGGTCACAGGCCGACTATGAGTGCCTCACGAGCTCGTCAGGAAGCCTCCTCGTCCACACTGGGCGAGACCGTGGCGCGGCAAGGGGACACGCTGGAGATGATTCTGAGTTGGGCGAGGCGTCAGCCGGGCTTTCCTCAGGAGCTAGCAGGATTGGCGGGGACATCAGGATCCCAGACTCCGACGCCGGGTGAGTCTAGACCTGCAGGGGAGGGTAGTGGGGGAGCTGGGGGTAGTGGGGGTAATGGGGATGGTGGGGAGAATGGGGATTAGGCATGTATGGGTCGGATGGGTCACTTTATGCTTGTTTTGGGCTGTTGGACACATTGTGTAGATTTAGATTGATTATTATGTCTTAGGATTCCCACTAAACTGTTCCTCGCTAGCTTATTTTTTGGGTTGTTGGACATTTTGTGTGGATCACGGTTTTTGAACCGTTTTTGGCAAATTAGGATTCATATGTTGTTGGACATTTTGTGTGGATCACGGTTTTTGAACCGTTTTTGGCGAATTAGGATTCATATGATTATGTTTAGCGAATTTGGATTGTTTAGGGCAGTTGGATTAATATTATTTTTGGTGAATTTTGTTTGAAATTGTTGTTGTATATATGTTTAGCGAATTTGGTTTTAATATCGTGTTGTTGGCGAAATTTGTGAAATGGGAACAGCAGGTTTAGCATACAAACCTGCATTTGGTAGGTTTTTGCTGCACATATTTGCGGCAAAAACCTGAATAACCCATTTTGCAGCAAATTGCTTTGCTGCAAAATGGGTCAGGCACTTTCTGCGGGGACATGTCCCCGCAAAAAGTAATAAAACACTTATATAAAAACCTTTTTTGCGGGGACTTGTCCCCGCAGAAAAGAATTTCGAAAATATATAAAAGAGTTTCTGCGGGGACAAGTCACCGCAGAAAACCAATTATAATTACGGAATTAATTAATTTTTACTTAATTTTTTAGTTTTCTGTGGGGACATGTCCCCGCAGAAAGGTATTGCCACGTCGGACAATCTTTGACCGGCTAAAAAAGAGCTGGGACCCACACGTCCCCGCAGAAAGTGATATAACGTCACCGCGTAATGTATTAGCGACGAGCTTGCCGCGGTGACGTTTGGGCGGTGACTTGTCCCCGCGGAAAGTGTTTCTGCGGGGACATGTCCCCGCAGAAAGGTGAAAAGTGTCCCCGCAAAAAGTGGTCAATGTTGTAGTGGTAAAAGGGCAATGTGTGTGTTCGAGAGTATGAATGGGTATGGGAGTGTGTTTGTTTCGGACTTAAAGTAAGTCGGAAATACGTTTAATATGGCTTATAAAATAGGCTAAGTCCTAAGTTGGTCATTATGAAATTAATTTACTGTCACACCCCCAAATTACGTGACTTGCAGCGGAATGAAGCATTCGAGGGCGCGACTGATCATAGCACCACAGTTACAGTTATATTGAACGACCTAAAGTGTCGTTCAGAAAATACATCATTTGATCATTTAAAATATTCAGAGTTTACAAAACAAGGTCCCAAAAGGTGAAACAGGTTTTCAGAAATCAAGTTCATACAATTCAAATGATCGATAAGTGCATAAAATATAAAGTGAGACGCGTCGACTTCGCGACTCCATGATATGTCCATATGCAAGCCAACATGCGATACCTTAATTACCTGAAAATACATTGCTAAAAATGGTCAACAAAAATGTTGGTGAGTTCATAGGTTTATGTAAATGAAATGTTATACGGATACCACAAGTATAAAGTGTATGACAAAACAATTTCACATAAAAATGATACATTAGCTCTTAAGCTCATGACCCCGAAGCTAGACTGAATGAAATGCCCCAACTGAGTGTTTGCCATTCACTCTAATATGACAGAAATGAAATGCGTTCGTTTGACAAGTTGGCGCTACCAACCCGAACGGAGGAGTCACCCTCAATAGATCTATTCACTCACTCTCGCTTGCTCACAATTAACGGTTCATGATAATAAAGAGGACTTTAATCTGGGCAAATGATGTAACTTAAGCAATGTAAATGAGTTTGTATACTTTGGTCCGCATGAAAAATGGTGCAATGTATTCTCCCCCGAGAATTTAGAAAATTATGTAGACAATTGAAAGCGGGGCTATGAAAACTCACCTGATATGATAGCAACAATGACAACAATGGATATGATGAAAATGAACTCTGTCTCTAACCGCGACCTATTATGAATGATGTGATCCAATGTAAGCAATGGTACAATGTTACACATGCAAATACGTATGTTAACGATACCACTCGTTAGTTTTGAAAATAACGTTTATCGATGAAAAATACACTTTTGATGTCTCGTTAAGTTATAAACTACTTTTCGTGAAAATATGTTGAAACGGTACTCCACGATCCTCGTTTGGTGTTCTGTCGGAAAAATATAATGTTTTCGTCGCAAAAATAACGCTTTTCATTACTTTTTGAAAATATGTCCAAAATGGCTTCGTGAAACTAGTCGCGAAATATTGTACGTTAAGTGTTAGTGATCAAACTTGCCGTTTTTGAAAACCTTGAAACAATGACTTAATGTTGTTTAATTTGACTTTTGATCAAACGCGCCTTGATCATATAGAAAATCGGCTATCAACTTAGTGACTTGTAGAAATACTAGTTTCTATACTTAGAACATTTTCTATTAGTGGGCTGTCAAAATAGATTGTGAATCGTCGGGCTTTAAACGTGTATATCTCGGTCGTTATAAGCTCGTTTGCTATGTTCTTTATATCCACGGCTTCGTACAAATATGAACTAACATATTTTCAATAGGTCGGCTCACCTAGATCACTTCTAAGGTCTCGTTTTGTCCTTTGAAGTTCGGAAAAACAGCAAGCTATTTTCAGAAAATAGTTATTCGTCGTCTAACTTAGAAAAATCATATCTCCTTCGTTATAAGTCGGTTTTCGTTCATTTCGGCGGCCACGGTTTCGTTTTTGAAAGTATTTTCTAAATATGAAGGCCAAAATAGTCCAAGAGTTACTGATATTTACAGATTTCACAAAAATGGACAGCACCTATTTCTATTGTTGAAAAATCAATGTTTAAGGTTCAAGACTAGATTATACCACTTCCAATCAACACCACAAGTACTCTAATCCTACCATACACCTTCTCAAGGTGTCATGGGGTCCTAAACATCACCAAAAATGGTGGATCTCATGATGATCATACTAAAAATCCATAGATCTATGTTTATAAAGAAAAATATGTAACAAGTGGTATGTATAACATAAACTTTGCATACTAGCTACTAATAAAACTTGATAATACAACATTATATAGATAAAATGAAAGTATGAGATGATAAAAAAAAAATGTTCTTGAGCTTACTTGAATTATGGAAGAGTTTTGGATGAAAATGCTTAGAACCTTGGGGTTTTTATCACAAAACCTTAACAAGGAAGGTAAATGAGACTTGATTATGACTTTAACTTGAAAACTTGATGGATCTTCTCTTGTGTTCTTGGTTGGGCCGAGCAAGGAAGGAGAAAAAGAAGAGAGAAAATATCTTGATTTAGCTAGATGATTATGTGTTATGAGATGTTAGTGGAATTAAATCAAGTTTTAAGTATACATTGGCATTAATGGTTTTTGGTGTATTAGACATATGGGATGGGTTAGGGGGGCGGCACTTGACAAGAAATGGGGATGGATTTGATGTTAATTAAAGAAATTGTCCCACTAAGATAAGTATTAGTATATTTAGTGTATACATTAGGTGTTATCGGGTACCGAGATAAGAAAAAATAAATTGTGACGATGTAAAATAAAATACGATGAAGTTGTAAAAATTGTAAAATCATATTCCTTGCAAGAATCGGGTGTTAAAATAATTATCGGATTGAAATATCGCAAACCGACGGAGTTATAAGCTCCTAACGGAAATTATAGCAATTGGTTTAAAAACACCGGGTAAAATAATAATATAATCTTTATGAAACACCCCAACCCGATAGGGGTAGAAGTATTACGTTATGGTGACATATCAAAGCAAACACAAGCATATGACCAAAATAATACAAATGAATTTCAAAGGTTACAAAGGGAAAATCTGAAATACAAGGTTACAAATGAGAACAACAATAAATACTAAGTCTGATACTAAACATCTCTTCTAGTCATCTCTAAATCCAGAATTGCTATCAAGGTATAGTCTTCTAAGTCCAAAAGTATTCTCCCCTCATAACCCAGCCTCCTACTGATGAAGCGAAAAGTGTACCGCTTTTAAGGGGTCATTTAAGCCCTAAATCGTATTTATTTGATCAAATATTGCCCTAAATCGTTCCTTTTGTCATTTTAGGTACTTTTGAGAAGAAATCTGAAAAAGAAAGCATTTTGGACGTTTTTGGAGCATAAAAGTGAAGAAAACGACAAAGTCTCAAAATCTTGCTGAAAGTTACCTTTGACGGCATCAGGATTAACCCTGGACGGCGTCATTGCTTGGCAAAAGTGGTGGATGTGAAATTTACTCATGATAAGCCAGAGAAATTGCATGGAAATTCTGACGGCGTCACCCTTTAATTTGATCAAGGTCGTCACGTTATAATTTAAAGAGGGACGGCGTCACGTTCATAGTCTGAGGGCGTCAAGCCTTGATAAGCCAGAACGGATTTTGGAGAGCTAAAGAGGGACGGCGTCAAGAAGGTCATCCGAGAACCCTAAAAGCGGCGAGGTGACGGCGTCACACTCCATAACGTGACGCCGTCAGATCCAAAAATCTATATATAGTTTTGCAATTCTTTGTCATTAGTGTGGAACTTATTGGGGAACTTTGTGTGTGAAAACCCTAGGACGAATTTGGCAGCTCTTTCAAGGCTTTTTGCCTTGAGATCTTTCATGTTACATTGAAGATAAGTTATCAATTAATCATTCAATATGTCTATGTGTTGTTTGATTCTATCTTATTCTTGTCTTTTGTTTAACATGTTAGGCTAGATTTATCTTGTGTTTGCTTAGATCTAATGAAACCTAGCTATTGATTATTGGTTATTAGTGTGTTGTTAGTTGTATTGGATGATTGTTTATCTATGTTAGGCTTAAGAAAACTGGCTAACTTCCTATTCGGTAACTTGCTTGAACGTCTTAAGAAACATGAACCAATGTCGTACTAAAGGTTTTTATGGTTGTATTTAATGCACAAGCGAATTCTAGTGATCCCATGTTAGGAGCTTCCTAGCCGGCTCGACATAGGAGTGAAGTAGGAGCTTGTAGAGTTGGGGAAGTACGTACGCCACCCCACGAATGGTATTAAGGAATACACCCGTCATCCACGCAACTAATACACACTAATCAACCGGTAAAAGATAGTTAGGGAGTAAGGAAATCTAAGTAAACACATTTCCATCCACATAAGTTTTCACCAACATTTTCATTTTTGTTATTTTATTTTATTTGCATTCGTAGTAATTTGGGTTAGTTGACTAGCAACTAATTCCGCCCACTCTTTCAAACCCGAGATTTTACTTGCTTTCATAAAAATATAAAAACCTAAAAAGAATCTTCTCTCACCCTTAGACCTATTAGAGTAATTTTTCATACCTAACGAACACTATTCCCTGTGGAGAACGATCAATCCCCCGTACTTACCACTACACTATACTACATCGGTCAGGTACACTGCCTGGTGGGGTTGTAAGCCTCTTGAGATCCCTCGAGAGGTAAAACCTGTTGTAAGGTTGCAAAACCACGCATCAAGTTTTTGGCGCCGCTGCCGGGGAATAGTTATTGTTTAGGTTGAATTTTTATTTTATAGGTCTACTCACTAGATTCCTTTCTAGTGAGATTTTTATTTTATTTTTCTAGGTTTTCTTTAGTCTATCTTTTTTTTTCTTCGTTTCTTTGTTCGTAACCATTACCATTCGACATCATGGAAGATGGTAATATCCTTAATCCCAACAACCCACCACCACTACAACAACCACCACCTCCTAGAGCCCGTACTTTAGGAGAGTACTCCCATCCTAGCCACCATGGCTATTGTAACACCATTGAGCTCACTCAAGGAGCCAATGTCACACCCTTGCGATCCGACACCATCTGGTTGGTGCAAAGCGGATGCGCATTCCATGGACTTCGTTCTGAAGATCCTAATCAACATCTCAAGGACTTTCTCAAAATTGTTGATTCTATAGACCTTGATGTTGCCACTCGAGAGACGACCCGATTGCGTCTCTTTCAATTCTCTCTGCGGGACCAAGCTAGTCAATGGCTAGAACGTCAACCCGCAGGATCCATCACCTCTTGGGATGATCTCACTACTCGTTTCCTTGCTCAGTTTTTCCCACCGGGAAGAACTACCAAGCTAAGGAATGATATCTTGATGTTCCAACAACGTCAAGGCGAAACCCTCTACGAGGCATGGACTCGATTCAAGGACTTACTCCAAAAAGTCCCTCACCATGGCATAGAACTTTGGCTCCAAGTCCAAATCTTCTATGACCATATCAATCTCTCCACGAGGCAAATCATTGACCAATCGGCCGGTGGTAAGCTACGTGATCTAAGTGCGGAACAATCATGGGCTCTCCTAGAGGATCTTGCTCTTTATGACAACGAAAGTTGGAGTGATCCCCGTGATTTGAATAAAACGGTCAAGGCAATATCTTTGCCTTCGAACAATTCAAGCACTTCCGACCGTAGGATCATGGAACTTGAAGACCAAGTCAAGTTTCTCATGAAATCCTACGAGGCTCCTAAACTTTCAAGCCAAGTGAACAAAATCACTTCTTCATGTGAATTATGTAGTGGTCCCCACGACACTCGTGATTGCATGGAACTCCCCGAACAAGCTTTTGTGGACTACGCATCCTCGCGTACCGACGGAGCGGGAGACAAGTGGTACACTTTCAAACCCGAGCCAAACCATTACGGTGATTCATACAACCCCTCATGGAAAAATCACCCGAACCTTAGGTGGAAACAAAACCAAAACGCACAACAAACCAATTATTCCAACCCACCTAATCGTTTCCAATCAAGCGGTTCCAACTCGAACCGTACTTTCAACAACAATCCTTCCGAAAATGGTAGTACCAATAACTTTGAAGGATTGATGTCCCAATTTATGGCATCTCAAGAAGCTCGGATAGCTAGATTCGAATCCGAATTCAATCAACAACAAACGGAGATGACCAATAAAATTGACAACTTGTTGAAAGCTCTCAATAACCAAGTGTTATCACCTCCACATAAGGACGCTAGGAACACAAACAGCGGACCCCGAGTAAAAGACCCCTCTTCATCCAAACACGTCCACTTTGTCAACATTGTCACTATTAAACCAATTGAAAGGAATGAGGATAATAGTGAACCTAAGGATGAGGATAAGAAAGTCGAGGTTGATAAGGAAGTTAGGACAAGTGAGATTGAAGAAGTAGATGATGATAAGGACTACTTCAATAGGCTACCCACTAAGGAAGAGCGCGCATATCATACAAACTTATTCGATGACCCCGAGACACCATACTTCCTAGGTAGACCAATTATAGAAATAGGCGACCCTTCTAATCTCAACATACCATGCAACATCGGACATTTGCATGTGTGGAAAGCCTACATCGACCTTAGATCACCCATAAACATCATGACTAGAGCCCACTACAACTTGATAATGAAAAATCAACTTGGGTATAGGATGTTCCCTGACAAGGGATGGATGAGTAACTTCACGGGAAGAGTTAAGGGATTACCGGTTTATGTAGGAAACTTCACCTATGTCATCGACTTTGTAATTGTAGAAGATATCCGCCCAATAGTCGATGCATCCTTAACTCAAGTGGTTTTTGGAAAACCATTTGTTGAGGTCTCTAGAATGACTTATGAACCTTCCTTAGGGATAGTTAGATTTAAGGATGAGACCGATGAGGTAAACTACCAAATGCCATATAAGATAGAACAATTCCAACACTTGTCAAATGTTGAGAAGGAGCTCAAGCAAGCTATTTACTATAGGAATGATGAGGATAGAAATAAAGGAGTAGACTATGTTATGGAAAGGATATTCGGTTTCTATAAGGATTGTTTGAAATTGGGACCGGAATATAAAACCGGGAATGAAAATGGCCTAGGAACCGTGACCAATGATGGAGTCACGTAATGTACGTGACTTTGAGTCTAGCTACAAGACTCGTTAATAAAGAAAAGCGCTTCTTGGGAGGCAACCCAAGCTTTATTTGCTTTGTGTGTTTATTTGTTTGTTTGTTGGATTTTATTTGTTTCCGTATGCAAGTTTAATTGTTATTGTTTGTGCTCATGTTTCAAAGTAAATTGTGAAAATGCTTTATTTTGTTTTTAACTTCGTCTTAACTACATATAAAGGTATTTTGCAAAGGATAAGTGTAAGGGAATCCAAATTTGTTTACAAGAACAAGATTGAACATGAATCACAACAATATTAAATGAGCATGCATACTAGTAATTGTTAGAGTCAAATGCTTGTATCGAGTCATAATGAATATTTTGTAGGATTTCCAGGAAGTGAGGCATAAGTTTTTCCAGAAATTTTCCGGAAACTAACCAAAAAATTTCTGCAGGTCACTTCTGACGGCGTCAAGGTTAACACCTGACGGCGTCAAGTGTAAAATTCTGGAAATTTTGCAAGTTTTGTTTTTCCACCAGAGTCATAAAGTTTTTGTTAAATCTTTAGTTTTATAAACTCCAGGAAATCTGCAAATATTCATTCTACAAGCATTATATCTTTAATCGTTTTGTTTTTATTTCTAAGTCTGGAATTACATCTAGTTGTGAGTTTTCTTTGTTCAGGTTGATGCTTTGGGTTTTTTGTGTTTGTTTTCTCAGGTTTAACAGGTTATATTGGACAAGAAGATGATTTATATTTCGGAAGGGAAGCTTTCAACGTTCATTTTCTTGGAGGAGGATTTAACCATGTTACCGGATTATCCACATCGAACGAATCAGGGGAGTATTTGTTTTCATTCTTTTACCTTATTTACTTTTACATCCTTTGAATGAACATTGGGGACAATGTTCAGCTTAAGTGTAAGGGGAGGGTAAATGATGATACTTTAGAGAATACAATTGCACTTGATTTTTGTTTGTTTAATAGTAGAGGTGTAATAAAACTGAGAGAAATACCTGTTAGGGCAATTTTAGTGCCAAATTTAAAATTTTTTACAACATTTAGGAGTGAAACTTTGATCTTAATGAGCGTCTCATGGATAGGAGTTATATGACTAGCACAAAAACCGTACCACTAAAAAAATTTTTCACCCCCAAATATGTGAGGTTCGCCCCTAGAATTGGTAGGAAAAGCATTTTGCTATGATGTGTGTACCGGTAGCACTTAGATTCTAGAACTTGCGTTAGGACCATTCCGAGGCCACAAGTGAGACTACATTCGTGTAGTTAGATTTACTACATGATAAGAGGCATTAGGATTCACCCATTGTTTTACACCTGTTTTTTTGTTATAATTACATTGGCTACATTGGTCAAGTAATTCTCCCACACCCTTTGCGTTGTACTCATTTTTAGTACACGATACCCCTAGTACACCCCTCAGAGCCTATCTTTTCGTTTCTAACTTTAAGCATTTTACTTAAAGGAAGAATTTGTTTACACCCCACTTAAATGTACACCCAAATCGCCTTAGCCTACCTTGTATGCACTCATTTTTAGTGCATTATTGTTACAACATTTGTTTAAACCCAAGTTAATTATCTAATTGATTACATGGTTGCTAAGTCGAGTCATATCCTTGTACATATTGTTTTGGGACGATTGGGACTCATGGGTAAAGTACTAGTGTAATAGAGTAATGGGGAAGAACATCATTTATTACCCTCATATGTGCTAAATATTTTAAAAGTACTCCAAGTTTTTCAATTATCTTAATTCGAGTCATTAGAATAGTTATTTGTAAAGTTATGTAAAAGTTCAAGTGTAAGGGGAATGCAATGCCCCTATGATGTATTATTTTGGATGGTAGGGCAAAAGTGTATGCAAAAAAAAAAAAAAAAAAAAAAAAAAAAAAAAAAAATCAAGAAAAATACAAAAAAAATGAGAAAAAGAAAAGTAGAAAAAAACATACGGACTACCATCCCGTTTTATTTTATGTTTATTTTATGTTTTTGTTATTTTCTTTCATTAGCTTAAATCGAGTCGAGTCTTGGCTTAGCAACATTGTATAGTACATGTAATTGATCAAGATCTTTAACTCGCCACCAGTAAAATATCCTTTATTCAACAAAACCGTGTTTTCCTTTTCCCTACACCTAACATTATAACCCATTTAAAAGCCCTCTTTGATAGTTTATCTTAGGTGCTTACGCCTAGTGGAGGAGGTTTTTGATCCTTTCCCAAGCCTATGGTAATCTATTTGCTATGACAGGTAGTGAGAGATATTATCCGTTTCCATTTATGAGATTTATTTTGATGACACTTGAGAGATGTGAGTATCTAAACACAACTTGTGAGGTGCTAGTTTATAATCTCCGTGCTTATTATGATTAAAGTGGAACGAATATTTGTTGTAATTACTTTTATGTTAGCATTAAATGACCCCTAACTTGTATTTTGATTAGAATAAAAGCGCATTTGCTTGAGGACAAGCAAATCTCAAGTGTAAGGGTATTTGATGAAGCGAAAAGTGTACCGCTTTTAAGGGGTCATTTAAGCCCTAAATCGTATTTATTTGATCAAATATTGCCCTAAATCGTTCCTTTTGTCATTTTAGGTACTTTTGAGAAGAAATCTGGAAAAGAAAGCATTTTGGACGTTTTTGGAGCATAAAAGTGAAGAAAACGACAAAGTCTCAAAATCTTGCTGAAAGTTACCTTTGACGGCGTCAGGATTAACCCTGGACGGCGTCATGGCTTGGCAAAAGTGGTGGATGTGAAATTTACTCATGATAAGCCAGAGAAATTGCATGGAAATTCTGACGGCGTCACCCTTTAATTTGATCAAGGTCGTCACGTTATAATTTAAAGAGGGACGGCGTCATGTTCATAGTCTGAGGGCGTCAAGCCTTGATAAGCCAGAACGGATTTTGGAGAGCTAAAGAGGGACGGCGTCAAGAAGGTCATCCGAGAACCCTAAAAGCGGCGAGGTGACGGCGTCACACTCCATAACGTGACGCCGTCAGATCCAAAAATCTATATATAGTTTTGCAATTCTTTGTCATTAGTGTGGAACTTATTGGGGAACTTTGTGTGTGAAAACCCAAGGACGAATTTGGCAGCTCTTTCAAGTCTTTTTGCCTTGAGATCTTCCATGTTACATTGAAGATAAGTTATCAATTAATCATTCAATATGTCTATGTGTTGTTTGATTCTATCTTATTCTTGTCTTTTGTTTAACATGTTAGGCTAGATTTATCTTGTGTTTGCTTAGATCTAATGAAACCTAGCTATTGATTATTGGTTATTAGTGTGTTGTTAGTTGTATTGGATGATTGTTTATCTATGTTAGGCTTAAGAAAACTGGCTAACTTCCTATTCGGTAACTTGCTTGAACGTCTTAAGAAACATGAACCAATGCGTACTAAAGGTTTTTATGGTTGTATTTAATGCACAAGCGAATTCTAGTGATCCCATGTTAGGAGCTTCCTAGCCGGCTCGACATAGGAGTGAAGTAGGAGCTTGTAGAGTTGGGGAAGTACGTACGCCACCCCACGAATGGTATTAAGGAATACACCCGTCATCCACGCAACTAATACACACTAATCAACCGGTAAAAGATAGTTAGGGAGTAAGGAAATCTAAGTAAACACATTTCCCTCCACATAAGTTTTCACCAACAATTTCATTTTTGTTATTTTATTTTATTTGCATTCGTAGTAATTTGGGTTAGTTGACTAGCAACTAATTCCGCCCACTCTTTCAAACCCGAGATTTTACTTGCTTTCATAAAAATATAAAAACTTAAAAAGAATCTTCTCTCACCCTTAGACCTATTAGAGTAATTTTTCATACCTAACGAACACTATTCCCTGTGGAGAACGATCAATCCCCCGTACTTACCACTACACTATACTACATCGGTCAGGTACACTGCCTGGTGGGGTTGTAAGCCTCTTGAGATCCCTCGAGAGGTAAAACCTGTTGTAAGGTTGCAAAACCACGCATCACCTACTAAAACCTGCCGCATGAAAAGAAAATGCGGCTAAGCTTAAAAAGCCCAGTGAACAGATATATATAAACGAAACCAAAAGATAAGGAACGAACATATAAAGTATGGTGCATTGGGAAAAGCATAAGGTATAAACAAATTGATATCAAAAGTAAGAAAATAGGTCAGTAATCCACCACGAGCCCGAACACAAATCAAATCAAATATCATAGTAACCATGGAGTAGCTAGCTCCCGAACATGTGAAAGACGTGGATTGCACCCATGCATCAGTCACCGAACATAGCATATCATATCATATCATGTCATATCCATCAAATACAAATCGAACCTAGGATGCATCCATACGCCCCCGAACAATAGTATTGGCCATTATAAATATAATGTGCACATATAATAATAAAAATGGGACGGTGTGGAACATCACTCAACTACACTAAAGTCATGCCATTGGTGCATCAATGACACGACCATGTTACCTTCATGGCTAGGAAACGAACTTGGATCGGGTATCAAACTGAAGGGTTCAAATGTTGTAATAACCCAAAAATTTTCGAGTTATTAACTTTCTGTAAACCCGAAGCAATTGATTATGAACTTTAATCAAGTTATTTTATTCACCTTTGCATTCGAAATATTACTATATATATATTTTTTTTACTGAGAAATAACTAGTAAGATTTCAAAACAAACCCTGTGACAAAACTCACGTTCCATTTTCACTGGAACCGCACGCGTACCGACACCGTGATAGTATGGCATAAGTTTAATAGATCAAAACGAAGAATGTACAAAACAGATCATAAAAATAAATACGAACTCGGAAATAAAAACAAATCATTTATGACGACTCTAAAACTCTCGAGCTAGAGATATTTAAACGAAGCTAGATCCGACACAGTCTAGCGAGACTCGGGTATTTAATTTACTCACTTTAGTTAAAACTAAACTTATACTTATACACACTAAAATAAATATACTCTCCTCCACTCACACAAAAACCGAAACATTTCAACCCTTATCTTCTTTGACTGCCTTTCTCCTTCCCCCAAAAATGTCGAACCATCACCCTCACCAGCCTTCTAGCCTTTGACCTAGAAATGTTGTCTTCTTCAGGAGTCACGGATCGACCTAGGATGAATACCCATAGAAAAAGAGATAACACAAGAAAGGGAGTGTTATTCCCCCCAAACCGAAAGTCCACTAGAACTACTCTCCAGAAACCGCTATTAAAGCCGCACCTCCAAGAGTCATCGAATCACCACTCATCAAAAACACATCAAGGCTTTGAGAAGTTCTCAAGAAAGGTTAGCAGTGGAGGTGTGTGATTCGATTTGGAGGATTTGGGGGTATTCGGTTTGGAGCAGTAGGTTTCTCGGATCAAGGTCACTCAAGAGTTCGCCTATCAACAAACCTGTAAGATTTAATTCGATTCACTTAGTCTTAGTTAATATTTTAGAACCAATGATGATAAGATAATATGGGTCGAATGAGTATATGAGATTAGTATTGAGGTTATCATTTTTGAATGGTTTGTTCTAACTAATTTCCCAGGAGCTATAATGGGTTTGAGAAAATAAAATTTAGTGTTATAATAATTAAGTTCGGGTCGAATGGAAGTTTGACTTAAAAAGTCATTGGGTTAGTTTGATTTCGGAATTGTTAAAAGTTATTAAGGAATAGCAGTTAAAGAGTAAGTCGAAATCGTGTACATAAAACCCGGGCTAGTCTCTGCGTTATCAACCCCTAGACACCCAACAACTTGAGCTCGAGTGGTACTCGAGAGTCGTGTAACCAACGAGACCATAGCTTCAACCTTAATAACATTCGAACCTCGCCGAAGTCTCATTTGAGGTAGCCTATTTCTTTAAAACTGCTAATGGTTGTTTTTGGTTCCAACTAAAATACCAGGTAGACCACAGACTCAAAAACAAATCCGCATAATTAAAAGTGAGATTGGGTTTAGATTGTACACTGGGCCGAAGCCCAGCAAATAAATAAAAGAGGAAGTTTGTGTGAGCTTAGAACCAGGCCAAAGCCCGCCAAGGATTGGAAAAAGATTATATTAGGGCCGCAGCCCACATGGGAATAAATAAAATGTAGGGTACGTTGAGTTTATAAATTAAAAGGAGAAATGTCTATTTTTTTTTAAAAACATGTCAAAGCTTAATAAAACCAGAACTGACAACACGTCGAATGTTAGCTATTAAAATTGTGGCAAAAGCGACTAACCGAAACACTAAAAATTGTTATACGACAATGATAATTACGCCGTAAAGTAAATAGTTAACACGTGCAACAATAACATGATCGTTTTGAAAATATGTATACTATTTTACGTTCATCGAATCTTAAATCAAAAATGCAAACTAAATTATGCCATACTAATCTAGGTCACGCGTTGAAGTTACTACACACCTTTTGATTCTATTGCATCACAGATTCTACTACTACCAAGGTGAGTTCATAGTGTAAAACCCGAAAATCTAAAACATGCAAAAATTACCAAAATGCCCCTACAACTTGAAAATTTAATTAAAGAGTTTATAAGCACCAAATAAATCCCGAACTTCTGGAAATGATCATGATATGAAGTAAAACTAATTCTAATATAATTTTTGACAATTGTGATGTACCAAAATTATGTTATACTCTATACGTAGTCCGAAAATACTTAAGGTATATTAATAAGATTAATTAACTTTATAATAAATTCAAAATGCATATAAAAACTATGGTAAGTATGGAAATTATCATCACATTGATTTAGTCCATCATAATGCCGAAAATTCCAGCCCATGATTCCCTAAATCTCAGCCTAATCACAACCATATCAACCCTATAATTTCTTTTCTTGATTTAAACCCTAAAACTAAATTGCCGACACACAAAATAATTCCCACACACACCATTCGATTTTTCTGAAGCAAAGAAACATTTTTTTGGAGTCCATTACATTGCTAGGAAGGCTAGAAAAATAACCATTCGATTTGTGGAGTCCTCGATCAAGCTTTGTCGAATTTATTCCATTTTATCCATTCGTAAGGTAACAATTCTGAATTAATTTATGCGACCTCTATAAAATTCTTTTCCTATTTTTCCTGTGTTCCTCACATCTTGTATGATCTGCTAAAAATGATTCCAAGGTGGTTTGGTCGCATCTTTGGTCGTGGTGATTTATTTGGTGTCGAAGGGTTCTAGCGAGTGACACAAATTCGTACAGCCTTTTCCACTCGTCCTAAATTCGATCTAGTATTTTTCTAGACTTCTAATGATCATATCTAACGTGGGAAAAATGAGAAAAACAGGCCATGCATCATATATAAATCGTATGGAATTATTGTGTATAAAACCCTAGAAATCGAATTAAATCTCAAATGCTTGCATACGAATTTTTTGGGCCAGGTTGTTATTTTTCGTGGCATCTATGATCATCATATATCATCAAAAAAATGTTCATTTGAATTGTGGAAGCCTAAAACCCTTGTTGTTGAATATTGTTTATAATCGGCTAAAAAGGAAATAAAAGGAAAAATTATTTGAAACACCAAGAACATGTTCGACCTAGGGTTTATGTGTTTAGATTTGGAAATTTAATGTGATTTAATGTTGTGATAATGATGAGATGATGATTAGAAAAGTTAGGGTTTTGATTTGGATAATAAAATGTTAAACCGATTGAATTAATTAAAGTTAAGGGTGTGTTTTGTAATTTTCAAAACTCATGGGACCATTTTGTAAATTATGTTAGATCTGCTGGAATTCATATAAAATATAAAAGGAGGGCCTCATGTGTTAATTTTGTATTTAAAAGGGTTATTTTGGTTAATTAGTTAACGTGTTATTAGAATTGTAAAATAATTAAATAGAGGGACTAAATATGTAATTTCTGGAAAGTTAGGGTCGAATTGAGTAATAAATTATATTCAGGGGGTTATGTGTAATTTTGGCAATTTAATGGCTTAATATGTAATTGTTAATAATTAAAGGTTGAAATGGTAAATTACAGGGCTTAAAATGTAATTTATGTAAGTACAAGGGTATAAAATGTAAAGTATGAAAACTAAAGGACTAAAGGTGTAATTCTGGATAACTTGAGAATGAGAATGAGTTAATGGTGATATTTTCATTTTAAACCTTGAACTTTGGCAAATTTACACTTATAACCCTGAACTATGAAAAACTTGTCATAACTAACCCTGAACTTGTGTAACTTGTTAAAATGAATATTACTTCCATAATAAGCTAATTAAAGACTTGACTTGAATTATATCACTTGGATCTTGCTAAATGTGGTAACTTACTAATTATGGAAACCTGCTAAAAATAGAAAGTTACTAAAAATAAAGTTACTTATAATGGGAAGATAACTGAAACCCCTTCCGAATTTTTGTCTTCTACTCCTTTAGGTTCGAGGAGGGAGTGATCTTGATCCCTGTCAGCTACTCTTGTGTTTGTGCTTGCTATTTGAATAAGGTACAGATATTCTGCTCTTCTTGTAAAGAGCCTTCGTCTCATTTCTGATTCCTGATTCATTGTTATGTTTCCCCTTGTATTGTGAACCATAGATTTGAACCTTTTTCTTGAACCTTGTCATGAACCTGAACTTGAACCTTGATACACTTTATATGAACCATTTGACTTGAACCCTGCTATGTTTCTTCCGATACTTGACATGACTTATTGAACCCTGATAACCTGGATAATTAAGACCTTGGGTACTTGAAGGTTCATAGGATTTATGAACTACTTTTTAGTTGTATATAAAGAGGTTTTTGAACATTTCCTTAAAAGACTTTTCATTATGAAACTGTTCTACGATCATTTTATTAAAACCATGTAAAAAGGATTTCTTATAATAAACTATTATGAACCTTCCAATATTTGACCTTCCTGATATGGACCTCCTGATAATGAACCCCTGCATTTATCTCCTGTCTTGAACCCTGATATGAAACCTGATATGATACCTGACACTTGATACCTGAGACTTGACACCTGACACCCGAGATTTGATACTTGACCTTGACCTACAGTTTGAGACTACGAGCCATCCACTAGGCATGAGGGTTTCATGTCCATGTCTGTGATGCACCACCGGCATGACTGTTGTGTAGCCCTAGTGATTTGGTTACACCGTCCCCGACCTGATTTGATTTGTTACGTAGAGGAAGACCCTATGGCCTGCGGGGGCGCATGGATGCATCCTAGACCTGTCCTAATTGTTATAATTCCTGTTATCCTGGTGACTGATGAGTGTGTGCGTTACACGTCTTTCACAAACCCTGGGAGCTTGCAACTCCAACCCCTGGAGGTATCCCCTCACCCTGTTCCTGGTATGCTGAGGTCACCTCTCCATACACCCTGATATGTGTTTTGATTTGATATGTACTGTTTCTGGGCTCGTAGAGGATTTCTGTTTACCTGAAACCTTGTAACCTTATGACCTGATACTTGACCTGACATTTGACCTGACTTGATTAGACTTGGGTTGTGATGGGTTATGTTTCCTTTGTACCTAGCTATTGCAACCATTTCTTGGTAATCTCTTATTCCTTTATCCTGATTCTTGCTATACCTGGTATTATTTCATTTGCTTCATTACACTTTACTACTGCTTTGTTTCCGTTATATCTGTTCACTGGGCTTTTTAAGCTCAGCCGCACGTTTTCTTTTCGTGTGCGGCAGGTTATAAGCAGGACGACGGGTTTGGGTATGAGTGAAGAGACTTTTGGACTTAGAAGACCTTGATAGTTATTTCTGAAGTAGAAGTCATTAGAAGGATTGCAATTTCAGACTTAGTATTTAGTTTTGTTTCATTCTTAACCTTATAATGTTAGTATTTCATTTGTAACCTTTGACATTTTATTGTATTACTATTGAAGTATGCTTTGTTTGATCTGATATGAAACCATTAACGTGACATCTTTACCCTTGCCGGGTTAGGGTGTTACAATTTATGGTATCAGAGAATAGGCATCAGAAACCCTTAGAGCTTAGGCTTGACCTGTGAGGATTAGGTAGACATTAGGTTTCCGCACGCGCACTCTCTTTTCCTGTTATGCTCTGTCATCTTTCCTTGATTCTGCTCTGTCATATTTTCATGTTCTGCTCTGTCATTCTTCATGTTCTGTTCTGTCATATTTTCTTGATCGTCGGCTTAATTCGGAGTTTGCAGATCCGTCAGCATGTTGCGATGCAGCTCGCAACATCGAGATTTTCATGAGGGCGTTGGTTACAAATGAGACCGTGATGGCGACAAGGTGCAGCAACAGATGCAAAGTCGGGACGTCAAGGAGTATTCGGGCAAGAGCTACGATCAGAAGAAATCAGATTCGAGGGGCCGAGATTCGAGGTCAGTTTCTAAGCAGGATGGTGATCGTCAGGAGCGCAGCGTCAACCAAACGGCAGCGGAGAGATCATTCTTCTAGAGGCTAGCAGCAAGATTGGGCTACTGGATCAAACTCGCAGAAGAGATCATCTGAGTACTCTACTTCCCTACCTGTTTGTGGTTCTTGTGGGAAAAATCATACTGGAGCTCGTCATATAACGTCTGGTGCTTGTTTCCGAGGTGGTTCTTCTGAGCATCAAGTGAGAAATTGTCCTAAGAAATCTACGTCAGCACTTGAGAAATTTCTTGATCCTCCTCCTCCTGCTCCTCATACCGGTCGTGTTTTCTAGCTTTCTCGTGACCAGGCAGATAAGGCGTCTGGTATGTCCTTGTTTTGTTTTCCGTTCTCTTTCATTTCTATGTCCTTGTAAATTTTGAGGACGAAATTTTTCTGTTAGAGAGGAAGAGTTGTAAAACCCGAAAATCTAAAACATGCAAAAATTACCAAAATGCCCCTACAACTTGAAAATTTAATTAAAGAGTTTATAAGCACCAAATAAATCCCGAACTTCTAGAAATGATCATGATATGAAGTAAAACTAATTCTAATATAATTTTTGACAATTGTGATGTACCAAAATTATGTTATACTCTATATGTAGTCCGAAAATACTTAAGGTATATTAATAAGATTAATTAACTTTATAATAAATTCAAAATGCATATAAAAACTATGGTAAGTATGGAAATTATCATCACATTGATTTAGTCCATCATAATGCCAAAAATTCCAGCCCATGATTCCTTAAATCTCGGCTTAATCACAACCATATCAACCTTATAATTTCTTTTCTTGATTTAAACCCTAAAACTAAATTGCCGACACACAAAATAATTCCCACACACACCATTCGATTTTTCTGAAGCAAAGAAACATTTTTCTGGAGTCCATTACATTGCTAGGAAGGCTAGAAAAATAACCATTCGATTTGTGGAGTCCTCGGTCAAGCTTTGTCGAATTTATTCCATTTTATCCATTCGTAAGGTAACAATTCTGAATTAATTCATGCGACCTCTATAAAATTCTTTTCCTATTTTTCCTGTGTTCCTCACATCTTGTATGATCTCCTAAAAATGATTCCAAGGTGGTTTGGTTGCATCTTTGGTCGTGGTGATTTATTTGGTGTCAAAGGGTTCTAGCGAGTGACACAAATTCGTACAGCCTTTTCCACTCGTCCTAAATTCGATCTGGTATTTTTTTAGACTTCTAATGATCATATCTAACGTGGGAAAAATGAGAAAAATAGGCCATGCATCATATATAAATCGTTTGGAATTATTGTGTGTAAAACCCTAGAAATTGAATTAAATCTCAAATGCTTGCATACGAATTTTCTGGGCCAGGTTGTTATTTTTCGTGGCATCTATGATCATCATATATCATCACAAAAATGTTCATTTGAATTTTGGAAGCCTAAAACCCTTGTTGTTGAATATTGTTTATAATCGGCTAAAAAGGAAATAAAAGGAAAAATTATTTGAAACACCAAGAACATGTTCGACCTAGGGTTTATGTGTTTAGATCTGGAAATTTAATGTGATTTAATGTTGTGATAATGATGAGATGATGATCAGAAAAGTTAGGGTTTTGATTTGGATAATAAAATGTTAAACCGATTGAATTAATTAAAGTTAAGGGTGTGTTTTGTAATTTTCAAAACTCATGGGACCATTTTGTAAATTATGTTAGATCTGCTGGAATTCATATAAAATATAAAAGGAGGGCCTCATGTGTTAATTTTGTATTTAAAAGGGTTATTTTGGTTAATTAGTTAACGTGTTATTAGAATTGTAAAATAATTAAATAGAGGGACTAAATATGTAATTTCTGGAAAGTTAGGGTCGAATTGTGTAATAAATTATATTCAGGGGGTTATGTGTAATTTTGGTAATTTAATGGCTTAATATGTAATTGTTAATAATTAAAGGTTGAAATGGTAAATTACAGGGCTTAAAATGTAATTTATGTAAGTACAAGGGTATAAAATGTAAAGTATGAAAACTAAAGGACTAAAGGTGTAATTCTGGATAACTTGAGAATGATAATGAGTTAATGGTGATATTTTCATTTTAAACCTTGAACTTTGGCAAATTTACACTTATAACCCTGAACTATGAAAAACTTGTCATAACTAACCCTGAACTTGTGTAACCTGTTAAAATGAATATTACTTCCATAATAAGCTAATTAAAGACTTGACTTGAATTATATCACTTGGATCTTGCTAAATGTGGTAACTTACTAATTATGGAAACCTGCTAAAAATAGAAAGTTACTAAAAATAGAAGTTACTTATAATGGGAAGATAACTGAAACCCCTTCCGAATTTCTGTCTTCTACTCCTTTAGGTTCGAGGAGGGAGTGATCTTGATCCCTGTCAGCTACTCTTGTGTTTGTACTTTCTATTTGAATAAGGTACAGATATTCTGCTCTTCTTGTAAAGAGCCTTCGTCTCATTTCTGATTCCTGATTCATTGTTATGTTTCCCCTTGTATTG
Organism: Artemisia tridentata subsp. tridentata; assembly: GCA_021014915.2. Classification (NCBI taxonomy): domain Eukaryota; kingdom Viridiplantae; phylum Streptophyta; class Magnoliopsida; order Asterales; family Asteraceae; genus Artemisia; species Artemisia tridentata. The sequence goes on from CP139509.1 coordinate 319,692,051, forward strand.
TGAACCATAGATTTGAACCTTTGTCTTGAACCTTGTCATGAACCTGAACTTGAACCTTGATACACTTGATATGAACCATTTGACTTGAACCTTTGACTTGAACCCTGCTATGTTTCTTCCGATACTTGACATGACTTATTGAACCCTGATAACCTGGATAATTAAGACCTTGGGTACTTGAAGGTTCATAGGATTTATGAACTACTTTTTAGTTGTATATAAAGAGGTTTTTGAACATTTCCTTAAAATACTTTTCATTATGAAACTGTTCTACGATCATTTTATTAAAACTATGTAAAAAGGATTTCTTATAATAAACTATTATGAACCTTCCAGTATTTGACCTTCCTGATATGGACCTCCTGATAATGAACCCTTGCATTTATCTCCTGTCTTGAACCCTGATATGAAACCTGATATGATACCTGACACTTGATACCTGAGACTTGACACCTGACACCCGATACTTGATACTTGACCTTGACCCACAGTTTGAGACTACGAGCCATCCACTAGGAATGAGGGTTTCATGTCCATGTCTGTGATGCACCACCGGTATGACTAGTGTGTAACCCTAGTGATTTGGTTACACCGTCCCCGACCTGATTTGGTTTGTTACGTAGAGGAAGACCCTATGGCCTGCGGGGGCGCATGGATGCATCCTAGACCTGTCCTGATTGTTATAATTCCTGTTATCCTGGTGACTGACGAGTGTGTGCGATACACGTCTTTCACAACCCCTGGGAGCTTACAACTCCAACCCCTGGGGGTGACCTCAGCATACCAGGTACAGGGTGAGGGGATACCTCCAGGGGTTAGAGTTGCAAGCTCCCAGGGGTTGTGAAAGACGTGTATCACACACACTCATCAGTCACCAGGTATAACAGGTAATATAACAAATCAGGACAGGTCTAGGGTGCATCCATGCGCCCCCGCAGGCCACAGGGTCTTCCTCTACATAACAAATCAAATCAGGTCGGGGACGGTGTAACCAAATCACTAGGGCTACACACTATTCATGCCGGTGGTGCATCACAGACATGGACATGAAACCCTCATGCCTAGTGGATGGCTCGTAGTCTCAAACTGTGGGTCAAGGTCAAGTATCAAGTCTCGGGTCTCAGGTGTCAAGTCTCAGGTATCAAGTGTCAGGTATCAAGTCAGGATTCATATCAGGGTTCAAGACAGGAGATAAATTCAGGGGTTCATTGTCAGGAGGTCCATATCAGAAGGTCCAATACTAGAAGGTTCATAATAGTTTATTATTAGAAATGGTTTTAATAAAATGATCGTTAGAACAATTTTCATAACAAAAGTCTTTTAAAGAAATGTTCAAAACCTCTTCATATATAACTAAAAAGTAGTTGTAAAATCCTATGAACCTTCAAGTACTCAAGGTCTTAATTATTCAAGTTATCAGGGGTGAACAAGTCATGTCAAGTATAGGAAGAAAACATAGCAGGGTTCAGGTCAAAGGTTCAAGGAAAGAGTTCAAGTAAAGTTTCAAGTCAAATGGTTCATATCAAGTGTATCAAGGTTTAAGTTCAGGTTTATGACAAGGTTCAAGACAAAGGTTAAAGCAAAGGTTCAAATCTACGGTTCACAATACGAGGAAAACATAGCAATGAATCAGGAATCAGAAATGAGACGAAGGCTCCTTACAAGAAGAGCAGAATATCTGTACCTTATTCAAATAGCAAGCACAAACACAAGAGTAGCTGACAGGGATCAAGATCACTCCCTCCTTGAACCTAAAGGAGTAGAAGACAGAAATACGAAAGGGGTTTCAGTTATCTTCCCATTATAAGTAACTTCTATTTTTAGTAACTTCTATTTTTAGCAGGTTTCCATAATTAGTAAGTTACCACATTTAGCAAGATTCAAGTGATATAATTCAATTCAAGTCATTAATTGGTTTATTATGGAAGTAATATTCATTTTAACAAGTTACACAAGTTCAGGGTTAATTATGACAAGTTTCATAGTTCAGGGTTATAAGTGTAAATTTTGCCAAAGTTCAAGGTTAAAATAGAAATATTATAATTTATCAATTAAATACTTAATTTTCCAGAATTTCACGTTTAGCCTTCAAGTTTTCATAATTTACACAATAGGTCCCTCAAATTAATTAATTTACATATTTAACCTTTAATTTACATTTTAAATCCTTAATTATTAATAATTACATATTAATCCATTAAATCCTCAAAATGATACAACACACCCTTAACCTGTTGAAATACACGAATACACCTTAACTTTCCAGAAATTACACTTTTAACCCCTCTACTTATTTAATTTCCAATTCGACTTATAATTTATGTAATTAAACATTTTAATCCTTTTAAATACAAAAATTACACATGACACCCTCAAGTTATATTTTATACGAAATATAAACAGTCCAAATAAAGTTATAAAAATAGCCCTTGAGTTTTAAAAGTTACAAAACACACCCTAAACATTTTATTTCAAATCGTATGGTATTTTAAACAATAAAAACTTAACCCTAGTGTATCCAATCCATTTCTAATCATATCATCATCATTAAACATCATTTATTATCATCACAACAAGCCCTAATCTTCAAACCCTAGTTCATACGAATTTTTCTACTTTTCTTTCTTTAAATCCGATTAACAAATAATTCCCAAAAACCACGAATTCGACTCCACAATTCGAATGGCTATTTTTCTCATGTTATATGATGCATATAGAACCCAGGAAAAATAAGTAAACACCTCAGAAAAATCGCATGTAATATATATAGAATAATTACGTTTTTAGGGTTTGTTGATTCGTTATTTTTCATACGACCAAAATATTGTGCATGATTCAATTATACCATTTTTCCCACTTTATATATGATTAAAAGAGTGTTAGAAAAATACCAGAAAAATTATAGATCAAAGGAATCACACGTTGTGATTTTATGAGGCTCGGTACAAGTTTTTCGACCCAATTAATTCACCACGACCAAATGAGCACTTCCAGAACTATGTAGCTATTTTTATCACATACACCACTCGGATGATGTGTGTGGGATTTTTGGTGTGTGTCGGCAATATAGAATTAGGGTTTAATGGGCAAGAATAATTATGGAATAATATCAATGGTGTTAGACCGAGTTGTTTGGGGGGAAAGATAGGCTAGAATACCGGCCTTAATTGGTCAAATCAATTTACCATCTTTATTTAATTTTTCTTTAATTAAATTGTATTTAAAAGGTTTTTAAATAATATTTATTATGTATTATTTATAAGGAATTCGGCCCAAGTGGTATTTAAGTGAAATAATACATTTTGTACTTTCTAAAAATAATTAGAGCTTGCCTCAAAATTATCTCGCTTGATTTGTAGTTCGTTTCCAGAGATTCGGGATTAATTCGGTACTTTAAATAAGCTTTATTTAAATTTTAAAATTTCAGGGGTACTTTGGTAATTTTTGCATGTTTTAAATTTTCGGGTTTTACAATCTGTACCTTAAACCGCCAACTAAACCATAAGAATAGGAAGCCACTCTTTCTTCAGCGAATCTACACGAATTAATGATCGGCTTATTATTCAAATGCTCATTTTAAAATCAGATTACTTGTTTTAGTCGGCTTTCTATTTTTAGTAACTTTCCATAAATAGTATGTTTCCCGAATTAGTAACTTTCATAAATTAGGGTTACAAATGACAATTTAGTAATACTTAAAGGTTTAATATGATCAATAATAGTTTAGATTTTTATATGACAATTTGTCACAGTTTAGAGTCTAAAATGTAAGTCTAGCAAAGTCTAAAGTTTAACATGACAATTATTATAGTTTAAGGGTTCAAAGCAAAATTGAGGGTCTAACATGCAAATCTATCATTGTTTAGGGTTAGACTGTGTTAATTTAATTTTTTGGCTTAGATAGCCCACGAGGTAGATATCAAATGGCATGCAAATTCTCATTTCAAAACAAAATTCACGTAAAGTTTTATATATGATAGAAATTTTTATTGACTCATGCTATCATCTTCAACGTTCAACACATAGTAATATCGAGACCCAATGTCGCACTCAAAATATACGAACATATACGAATCACATTCATTCAAAGCAACATCGGTTACTCCGTGATGTATCGGTAATAGATTCATACCGCGACACACTTCGGTGAGACCAAATAACAAGACTCGGGTTGAACTTTAACATGCCCTCGGTAATTAAACTCTCACTGATACAGCAAAACAACCCACACCACTCGAATACTTATCAAAACTTACCCACACGGCATGATGTCCAGTCCAGACTCACACTAACGAACAACGTAACGCAACTTTGATCACATGTCGACACCAAAACTTCACACACAACAAGGATTTATCAACGTCACAAAAAAAAAACTCACAACAGTCATGTTACCAAGATCATATTCATAACATTAACACCTTAATTTTTGACTATTACAATTATACTCTCGTTATCAATAAAAACTATCCCACTTGAAAAAAGAGTTTGAACAAAATATGTCTTAATATGTGACATTAACATCTCAAATATATGTTCCACATTACATTCTTGTTATCAATAATGAGTGTAAAAAGCACAACAAAAGATACCCGTCTTTAAGATCAGTAACATGAATTTCATCCTCATTAGGCGAGGCAACTTAGGGCAAACAGTCTTGGCGAGACCAAAAAAAACAAAGGTGGTGAGAGGGGAAACTAAAAACAACAGCGACAAGACAAGACAACCCATCCAATAAGCCACTAGGGTGTCATGTAAAATGAGTTCATTTACACGGGTCGACACACACACAATACATAAAATCATAGATTCGTTTAGCGTATTTAAACGTTTATTAAGTGGTTTATATATCATATTTTAGGGCTGGACGACTAAGATGGTCGAACACATCAATATGGGTTGATCAAGACGGCCAAACAAAGGTCGATCAAGAGGAGAATAACAGATCGAATATGTGATGTTTTTAACATGGTAAGTTTTGTGATTTCATGTGGCCTCTATAATGATTAACGAATATCAAATTTAACATATTAGTACATGTTACTACTTCGGTTAAGGTGTTTATATGTTCGTGTCATACCACAAGTGTGTCGAAGGAACAAGAAAAACAAGAGATAGATGATACCTCTAGTGTTAACGAGACAGGGAAAAGAGAACAAGGACCAGACCACGAATTTAACCACACCCGATTTTGGAAAACTCTTAACCCCGAATGGAATACCACGGCAACGACCTTCGACTTCTTCCTTGAACTCGAGAGAAAAAAATAACAACAGTAACCTTGTTTTGTTTTTCTTTTGTGGCGCATGAATGAAAGAAAGGGAGAAGGTTATATAATAGGAACAATAGGTGGAGCGTGGGCTGTATTATGGGAAAGGAGATCAGGCTATTAAGTGTATAATATTGAGTTTGTGTTATATTAGTCAAATGAATGGGAGGGATAAAAAGAAGATACGTATAATATTTAAGAGGAGCGTGTCTTTTTAAAATGGTAATGACGTGTTTTCCTTGACGAGGTTTAATAGCATGCAATATTATAATTTATGGGAAGATTTCATGTCATTCTTATCTTACAATTACATGACTCCAAGGAGAGTTGCTAGGCACAAAAGAATTGGTTCATATGTAGGACTAGGATAGGTAACTTAGGATATCATTAGATTAGGATTTATTTTAAATGTGTAATGTTAATTTTTGTGTATAATTGTAATGACATATTATTAATACTTCAAACTTAGGATAGGAGTTCACATATGAATAGGACTTAGGATAGGAATTCGTTGGTAATTTATTTATACTCTATAGTATTAAATGTCATTAGTTATTAATTATACTCAGGTTAAATTCAAGACAGTAAATAAAATTATGGTCCAAATTTTAGGGTTTTACAACTCTTCCCCTTTTAGAAGAAAATTTCGTCCTCGAAATTGAAGTCGCAAAGTTAGACGGAGACGTAGCAAATCACAAAAGATCGTCACAAATATCCTCACGTTCGGGGAGTTTCTTCCAAAAGAATCTTCCACTACAACAAAAGTGGCTTTTTAGGACCCTTTGTGTGGGACGGTATGATAATAGAGTCCTAAAAAATAGTTTAATAGGACATATGAGCGTTTGGGGTCCTTTTTAAATATTTGCTACTTAGGCGGTTTCCTAAAAAGTTATATAATAGGATGGTTGATTATTTAGGGTCCTATTATCATATAACTTAATAGGACACTTAAAATATGGATCCTAATAAATTACTTTATAAGACATTTAGTTGTTGGTGTCCCATTATGTGATAGTGTAATACGACACTTGATCACTAGATGTCCTATTATAACATAACCTAATAAGACCCTTGACACTTGGGTCTTATAACTTTAACCTTTATAGGACGTTTATTCATTATGGTTTTATTATAATACACCATAATAGGACACTTGAGTTTTGAATCATAAGACATCAGTTAGTTAAAATGCTTATTCACAAAAGTTTTATTATAACAAAATTTAATAGGACCTTTGACACATGGGTATTATAATGTTAACCTTTATAGGACGCTTATGCACAATGATTTTATTATCGTACACCATAATAGGACATTTCAGTTTTGAGTCATATAACATCATTTTTTTAAAACGATTATTCGCAAAAGTTTTATTATAACAAAACTTAATAGGACCCTTAAGACGTGGGTATTATAATGTTAACCTTTATAGGACGCTTATGCATAATGGCTTTATTATCATACACAATAATAGGACTTTTTATTTTTGAGTCATAAAATATTAGTTTTTAGAACGTTTATTCTCAAAAGTTTTATTATAACAAAACTTAATAGGACCCTTAAAGGACGCATATTCATTATGGTTTTATTATAATACACCATAATAGGACACTTGATACATAAGTCATAAAACATTAATTATTTAGAACGCTTATTCGCAAACGTATTATTAAAACATAACTTAATATGACACTTGACACTTGGGTCCCATAGATTGATACACCATTATAGGACACTTGATATTTGAGTCATAAAACATCAGTTTTATGGAACACTTATTTGCAAACGTTTTTTATTATAACAAAAGTTAATAGGACCCTTGACAATAGGGTCTTATAACGTTAACCTTTATAGAACGCTTATTCATAATGGTTTTTTTATGATACACCATAATATGACACTTCTTTTTAGAGTCATAAAACACCCGCTTTTTATAATGCTTATTCATATTAAGTTTTATTAAAACATAGCTTGATATGACACTTGACACTTGGGTCTCATAAATTCATCCACCATAATAGGACACTTGAAATTTGAGTCATAAAGTATCAGTTTTATAGAACGCTTACTTGCAAAAGTTTTATTTTAACAAAACTTAATAGGACCCTTGACACCTGTGTCTTTTAAAATTAACCTTTATAGTACGCTTATTTGTTATGGTTTTATTATCATACGCCATAATAGAACACTTCTTATTTGAGTCATAAAACATCAGTTTTTTAGAACGCTTATTTACAAAAGTTTTATTTAAACATTACTTAATATGACACTTGATACTTGGGTCTCAAAACTTGATACACCATAATAGGAGAATTGATATTTGAGTCATAAAAGATCAGTTTTATGGAACTCTTATTCACAAAAGTTTTATTATAACAAAACTTAATAGGACACTAGCTATTTAAGTAATAAAACATCAGGTTTTTACAACGGTTATTCGCAACAGTTTTATTATAACAAAATTTAATAGGACCCTTGTCACTTGGGTCTCATAGGTTGATACACCATAATAGGACACTTGAAATTTTAGTCATAAAACATCAATTTTATAGAACGCTTAATTGGAAAAGTTATATTTTAATAAAACTTAATAGGACCTTTGACACTTGGGTCTTATAACCTTAACCTTTATAAGACGATTATTTATTATGGTTATATTATCATACACCATAATAGGACACTTCATATTTGAGTCATAAAATATCAGTTTTTTAGAATGTTTATTCGCAAGAGTTTTATTTAAACATTACTTAATATGACACTTGATACTTGGGTCTCATAACTTTATACACCATAATAAGACACTTGATATTTGAGTCATAGTATATATCACCCTATCCACAAAAGTTTTTATTATTTTTTCATTAAATAATAGAAAATAACGAGAGAAAAATGACCCGCCACGCTGCGGCGAGGTCTTTTTTTTTTCTTTGGTTTACATTTATGCGTTATTTTTTTTATTAGTTGCGTTGACGTTATTAGAAAATCTGTTTAGTAACATTTTGTTTCTATCTTTTTTTATATGAATTTTTTTTTATTTAACAATAGTGTCAAAATAGCCCCCCCCCCTTTTTTTTAGCCAGTTGGTTTGTGTTACATTTTATAGGTGCCTTATTTATTATTGTGCTGAACTTGGAGGGGGTGGTTTTTTAAAGGGTACAAAGTTTTTATACAATTGGGAGTTGGGGTTGAAGGAGTGTCTTTTAATTAAACAGAAACAATCATGGTTCATTGTCTTTGGTTAATCATTGTAGCAGCCGGCGTCTCAAGTAATTATGTAGAGCAGGTTATTGTAATTGGTGAGTAATTTCTCCACCTTCAATTTTCTTCATACCGTTGCTGTACGTAGTAGAATATTACTTAGTAGAAAGAATGATCATAATGAAAGAATGAAAGCGAGAAAGAACCAATAACAAGTTATTACATGCATGTAGTATGGATAAAAGTTACAAGTCAAAACAACCAAAATAACCCACTTTTAACAATGTAGATAAAAACAGGGAGTATTACTATTTAGCTAATTGAAATCATGAAGCTGCTTCAACTGGATCTTCATCTCCGGCAAAAACTAAGTTATTATTGTCCACAACGGTTCCATTGAAATCACCTCTAACCAATTCAATATCCATGGTTTCATCAGGTTGAAGACCCATAAATGAGTCACTCTGCAAATGTGTTTCCACGTCATCAAGACTTGTTTGTTCATCCATGTCATAAACATGTCTGGGTGCTGCCTTGATCACAACTTGCCATCCTTTGTCAACACGATCTGCAACGTAAAATACTTGTCACTACTACAAAAAAGTTTATGAACACCGGTTAGAATGACTCACGGTGAGTGGTTTTTGAACCACTCTCTGTGGGGGGTATCTCTATGGTCGAGTGTCAAGACACATAGAAACTGTTCTCTATTAGAAGTATTGGAACCGGTTTTCTACTAACAACCGGTATCTACTATAGAGTAAAACACATGTATATCTTTGTGTAAAGATCATATAGAGAGTGGTGTATGTGATAAAGAACCTGTCTCTATAATGCTTTTCACGAAAAAAAAAATAAGGGCTGTTTGGGACTGCTTATTTAGACTGTGGTTTTAGGGGTTGTTTGGGATTACTTATGAAGTGGACTTATAAAGGTAACTTTTTATCTCAAAGCTGCTTATGGGGGTTGTCTAGGGTTGCTTATTGAAACTGCTTATCATAAGCAGTTTCAATAACCAATACTAAACATCCCCTATAAGCATTTGATTCAAAAAGCAATCCCAAACAACCCTATAAGCAAATACTTCAATAAGCAATCCCAAACAGCCTCAAAAAGCAGGCAATTCCAAAAGCAATCCCAGACAGCCCTATAAATAGTTAATTCAATAAGCAATTTTTCAGATATCCCTCATGAATTATGTATGTTGAGCTACATTCAAGTCCACCTAACCAAAAAATATCATTTAGAAGTAAAATGTCAAATTTGTCATCTCTAAATGAAAAATAGCTATGTCCTTGACACGCAATCCGGAGTAGCCTGTACAAGCAATCCCATACAGCCCCTAAACTTGAATTCAACGGTGACTCTGCACGATTTACTAGAGCAGACAAGATAGATTCCAACAGAAGATCGAGAGCTGAAGGTGGCACCACACACTCCATCTGAAAATATCAGCTATAGCCGACTTGAACCCCTATAAATATATCACACGTGTAAGGATTGTTGCACATGTAACAGAGTCATTCAAGAACAAACAATCAGAAAAAAAATTGTTACAACAAATCACTAAAACAATCACAATATAATCATGTGACATACGCATTTTATCATTAAATAAGTTTGAGTCATTACAACATATCACCGAACAAGTTCAAGTAGTAAAGTTATTTGTGTTCTCAATTACAAGTGTGTACACATAAGAACTACACTTTTTTAGAAATTGAATGCACCATACCTCTTTAGTTTATGATAATTCTGATAGTGTATTTGCAACTGGTCTTTTAACAGCCTTCTTATTTGCTCCTCTTGTTGATCTTGAGTTCATCCTTTAGGCCTATAAAGCTACATATACATGTATTTATTATTAAACATTTTTAAGCTACATGTCATAGGTATAACAATGTACTTACATCTCAAAAAATTCAGAATGCCACAATCAAGAACAAATGCTTCTAGTCACTTTGTACATGGTAACTCATTAGTTGTTATCTCAGCTACGACCTGTGAATTTTTTTTGAATAATGTGAATAAGACTAAGAGGTCCTAACTAAAAACAGTATCTTACCATACCTACAACCAATCAAATTACAGCTTTAAGGACTTTCAAAGAGTAGTTATAGATATATTTCTTGTAGTTTATAACAAAGCATGCCACACATGGAAACATTTTACTTCGACATGGAACCAGTAGCTTTGATCTAAGTATGTTAAAAAATAAAGGCCCAAGCACATCAACGTTAATTATATAGTTTGACACTACCCCAGCACAAAAACACATACACATGTATTAATAAGTTTACAGGAATTATATCGAACCTGCCACAACTAAATCAACTAGGAAAAATATAGGATGCCTCCAGTAAGTCGATCAAATTTTAGAACAACATAAATTCAAGGAGCCATATACCATAGTAGTTGTGTATTGTTTGTTTCTGCAATTAAAACAAGAAAAGACCGATGTGAGAGGACTACAAGATCACGAGAATTACATTAGGGGTTCGACTGATGTGAGAATCAGTCAGTTAGAAATACCATCCATATTAATAAGCATAAAACTAATAGTTGTAGTTAGCCAGATAACATGAATTTTCATTAATAAATGAGCACAAAGATCATAATAATATGATATACTAATTTGAGCACACTAATATATAATATACTTAATTTGGTGTATGTTGGTTTAATATGGCACTTTTAACACCTCCAAACCTTCCGAAACAAAAGATGAACTTGCCCTGCCCATTGGCTATTTGTAGAATAATAAGTGGTAAGCAAAAATTATAGTCAGACGATGAACATTAACCCTTTTAATTGCAAAAAGATTCACACATACATTTAGCCTTTAATTAACACATAGATACATATACATTAACACATACAAACATTAAGCCAAAAATTTAGCCTTACGTTTCAATAGAAATATAGGAGAGAGATATGACTCACCATAGCGGTGGCGGCAGTTGTGTGGTCGGCCGCAAAGGTGAGGGTAAGAAAGAGACGATGAAAAAATGATTGACAAGATGGTTTTCTTTTTGAATAAAAATTGGGACGATTCAAAAATTGGGAAAACCAAAGGCGGCAACGAAATAATTTTTTGGGAAAAAAGGAGAGGTAAATCAAAGTTTGGAGTAAACCTACATTATGTGGGGCAATTATATTAGAAAACCTTACCTTATTGAAAAAAAAATATATTTCTATCCAAAATTAAACTAAATCTTTTAAATTTCTTACTAATTTAATGTTCTAAAACTTAAAAAAATAATCCCAATCTTTTTCCTTAAAGAAATATACATATCGGCGGAAAAATCATGACCCGTGCACCCTATTTGGCTGTCGGCAGACCTTACTCCAAGCATTCATCCTTGGGCTTGTATCACATGTTCCAATGATATTTAGTCGTTAGTAGAATTTAGTCGAACTTTGGCAGGCTCGATTTGATTGTATTGTACTAAAGATCGACGAGCCTTCACAATCGAATCTCAAGCTAAACATGAAGTTATTTGAATTCGGCCCATATCGACTAGACTAGCTTGATATATGTTCAACATTGTTCTTTTAAATCAACTAAACTATAATATAATATAAAATAAGAATTAAGCTCCATGCATTCATAAATAAGTATTTATACTTAGTGTACTTAAATAATATATATAAAACATATAAATTACTACTAGATCCCTTGAAAAGCTCGATGATACCTCGAGCGGAGCCTTTATAAGCTCGAACTCGACTCTTTAAATATTTTGAGGTTGTTTATTAGGCACGAGCTCGAAGTTCGGTAAAGCTCAACTCGAACGAGTTCGAGCTCGAGCTCGAGACTCGGTAAGTATTTGAGATATTTGAACTTCCAAAAGGTAAATTAAGTGAGATAAAATGTTTGCGGGAAAGGACAAAGCAAGTACGAGCTAGGTGATTCGGATGTATGCTTGCAGTCCAGGAACACTTAGTGAACAGTAGACAACGTTGTTCGCTAATTTTTTTTTTCTCTTTATAAGTATTTGAGATATTTGAACTTCCAAAAGGTAAATTAAGTGAGATAAAATGCTTTCTATCATCTCAAGAAACTCTTGTTTCTACTCGTAAAAATCATAGAGTTATTCTACATTATTATATGTCGGATTTCGCAAAACCTCATTTTCATATAATTTCATAATAGCCTTACAGAAAGCTTTGAGAGAATCACGAGATGTTTTCGCACCCATTTGGAGATATTCATCTGGAGCACCAGGAATGGTGTCGTATGCCAATTGACGAACTGCGGAGGTACGTTTCATCAATGGGAAAATGCTAACTCTTCTCGAAGAATCACTAGTTTGTTGAAAATACGGATCATGGTCGGATATTTCACGAACAATGCGTGTGAATAGCGTTCGGCTCATTTGAAACCGCCTACAAAATATTTCTTCATCATACGTTGGGTTTTCAGAGAAGCAAGCCGCCACTAGACGATCATGATCAATGGAACGATCTCTTTCTATCGGGTTTCGTGGCATTTTAGGTTTGAAGAAGACGAAGCTTGAATAACCGTAGTAACGATCTCCGTAAAAAATGCTAGATCGCTACTAACTTCATCTTTATCATCCGATGATGAAAAAAAGAATAGATAAGACATTTGTTTTAGATAAAATGTGTAAAGTGTATAAGACATAATGTTTTTGAAAGTGCATGTCCATAAGTAACGGGGTATTTATATGGTAAAGTGTTTAAATTTTAAAAGACAATTTTTTTATTAAATAAATGGCCAAATTTTTGTTTTTGGTGTGCATCCAACTCGGTGGGCTAGCCGACCCATTTGTTTTTCTGCCTACCGACGAAAGCGACCGACTGTAGTAAGGTAGACTCATCGGATCGGGTAGACAGATGGACTTGTCTACCCTTACTACACCCACCCTTGGTTTTGAGGAAACAAGATTAAAATCTTACAGGTATACGTCATAAGCCCTAATTCTCCGGCTTATTTTGTATCTTATATGCTTATTTAAGCATATTCTGATATCATAATTTTATATAAATGCATGAGTATCAAAATAAGCATATGTGAGTTGTTGCATTATAATCTCGTGTAGGACTTGTCAAGTCTCGCTTGAGACATTTTTTTTGGGTAACCATGGTTTTCGACCTTTTAGATGGCTAATTTATGATGTTTGAACTCATCGCCATACATACTTAAACCAGGTAAATCCTTTCTTTTCACGATGTCGGTGTGACTATTTCATAGTTGTTTGCATTTAAAATGTATTAAACTTGAGACCTCACACATTCTGACATTCTAATGAGATAATCACAAACTCTTTTGACACTAGACCACCATCGAAGTGATATAGGTGTGAAAAAATTATCTTTATAGAAATCATATGTGAAAACTTCAAATAAAAAATTACTAAATATCAGTGTTGCAAAACAAGGCCTACAAGGCCGATTAATCGCCGATTACGTGCTATAAGGCCGCCAACCTTTCCGATTTGTGTAAATCGGTCAAACAACTCGGTCAACCGTGGTCAACGATGGTTAATGATGGTCAACGGTGGTCAAGCTTGCCCGAAACCTTCAACCTTGCTGAAAATACCCAAAACTCGCCGTAAAAATGTTTAATAAGTTATACTTGTTGTTTATATCTATTTCAAGATGTCTTTTTAAGAAAAATCTTGCCATTAATACCTAAATTTTGCCGGAAATACCTAAAACTTGCCAGAAATACAGAAAACTTGTCGAAAATACCGATTCGATTAATCAATTCCTATTGCTAAGAAAAGCATAATTTATAGTTTACCGACCAATTTTACTTAAACAAAAAAAAAACCTTATCTTTTCCCCAAAATTTCAATCTCCCCCTCAAGATCCCGCCCCTTTTTCCCCCAAAATCAAAACCCTAACACTTTTTAAAGTATGAGTATCATCCAATAAAAAACCAATACCGCCCATTTTTTTCCCTAAAATCAAAATGCTACCACTTTGGCTCTTCCTTTTCCCTCCTCATGTTCTCAGTTTTCAATCACCATCACTACCTCTGTGAATCTCGGTTGCACACCTGATAGGCTCATACCTATATGGAAGACATGTATTTCGGTTTGATTTTTACCAGGGGAAGTATTTCTAATTGACCGATTGTCACCTCAATTGAAACCCTAATGTAGTGTTGTTGATTTGGCGGCCCTCTCTCTTTTTCTTGTTTCAGTCGCGTGAATGAACAATATGTAATATGTACACAATTTCTTTATATTTTGACTGTGTTTATTTCCTATATACATTCTTTATATTCCCTGATTATTTCGCTTGTGGTAGGTTCGATTTGTAATTCCTGTAAAGTTATTGATCTTTGTATGCGTTTTTGTGCTTGGGTAGTGTGGATGATGCAATTGATGGTGTTGCACTTGGGCCTTGAGTTTTATCAGTCTAGAAATTGAAATAATTTACTTATTTTGGTAAGACCTGAACCTAAAAGGTGAGATAATGAGTTGCGAAACCTGATTCCAAAAACACAATAGTAATGTGGACATAATGAAGTGGGAAGACACTGCAGTTTCGTAACTTGCTGTCATGGAATTTAGAGTTTGCACAGCTTATGTGTACATGTTTATATACGTTAGAAAAGGCTTAAATGCTTATGCGTACATGTTTATATACATGATTTTTTTACTAATATTTCGTGACTATTTCAACGGGTTCTGTGTTCTTTGAATGACTCATGCACCTGTGCAACAATAGTTCTTACATGTCTGATATTTTCAAAGGGGTTCAAGTCGGGTGCAGCTAGTATCTAAGGATGGAGGGTGTGGTGCCACTTTTCAGCTATCGTTCTTGTGATGGGATCTACCTTCTCTACTCCTATAGCTCGTGTCAAGTCACTATTGAATTCAAGTTTAGCTGCTGTTTGGGATTGCTTGTACAGGTTGTTTTGGATTGCTTGTCAAGGATATTGTTGATCTATCTTCATTTACAAATTATGAATTTGACATGTAATAAGAACATTGAAATACGTATTACTTATACGAACAGCATTACAGTTTTGACAGTTTTGACTATTTTATAAATGTTTGGACAGACTTGGGAGATGGCAAGGGTTCAGGATACAATTCCATTATTCCTGATGCTCCCAGTGCGGATTCACATCCTTTAACAAAAGAGTGTGCAGAGAAAATTGGTGACTTAGTTGATCAATATGTGAAGGCCATGGAGAAGGTAAGTGTTTATACTCGATGTATATAGATGTTCTGGTTACTTCCTTTATTTTTAATGCATCTTTCTTTGGCAATTGAAACAGGTCAAACTAAAGAATGGATTAGAACACGCGATGAAAATCTCTGATGAGGGAAATAAATACCTGCAAGTAAGTCCATAAGCTTTCAGTTCTGTTTTTGCAATTCTTGTTTTACATCTTGGCGAAGAAAATTTACCAGCAAATGCAGATGCATTCTCAATGAGCTTTCTAATTATCTTCCTCGTTTGCTCATTTATTGAGATTCTCACACTAAAGGATAAAAAATAATGTATCCCTCCCCCTAAGTAAGTTAATAAGGCGTCAATTGTGAGACATCCTTAAATATGCTTGGTAGCCTGCAGCCTGCTAGTGCGGTTCATCTCAAGAATATTGAATCTGATCAACCTTTGTTCTCTGTGTATGTAGATACCTCAACTGGATTTTGAGATTCCTCCAGAATCGCAACGTGGATCTTTATCAACGGTAATTCATTTCCGCATGCCATTAATATCCTCTATATCAGATTTTGTGTTTACTTTTGAATGTAGCCTCTGATTTTCATATATGATGAGGTTATGCATGTTTTGTACATTTCTTGATCAATGAAAATAGAGATCACATAACTAGGTAAAAAAGTTACTTTAGCGGTATAGGGAGCACTAGCACAACATACAAGTGTATGTATATAGGAAGATAGCTAGTGAAACATAAATCATGAATTTGTATTAGTTGAACCCGATATAAGTTTTAATAACTTTTTTACTACTTGTGAGGTTTTCTGTTACACAAAACTTGGTTTTTATGACATCAGTCGTATCATGTATATGTTTCAGGTGGAGGGAATCCTGGTCCGAGCTTCAGATGAGTTGCAAGCACTTCAAGATGAAAGAAAGGTGGGGCAGTTTATTTCATATGGCAGTCAATTTCTTTCTCATTATTTTCATCTTTGAATGTTCATATGACTTGTTGATTTCATATGATATGTTGGACCTTTTCAGAAAATTGATCCCCAAACTGCTGAGGCTATACACGAGTTCATACTAAAACTAAGAGCATGTGCCATAGGGAATTCATCATTTACTTTCATACTAGACGATCCTGCTGGCAATAGCTTCGTAGAAAACCCTTAAGTGTTTCCTTTCGTTGCAAATTACTGCATTCCTACTAATTTTTATGAATTATACCATTATGTGCTTCTACGTCTATCAGTTTCATTAGTCGTGTTGCGTATTATGAATTTGTTGACCCGCGCTTTATAACAGGTATGCTCCATCCCCAGATCCATCACTAACTATTGATTTCTATGAGCGAACTCCTGAGCAAACAGCCTCGCTCGGATATCTTGTTGACCAATCTCAGATGAGAGAAGATGGAAATGATGGATCATCAAACAATCAAGCATCTGAACCCAATGGATCGGTTGGAGCAGTTACTGGAAGGCGAGTTATTGCTCAAGGCAACAGTGCAGAATTTGCAGAAGCACTGTTTCGCTATACTGCGCCAGAAGAGGTACTACACTTTTCGGTTTTCTCCATAGTATAGTTATGATGTTCGTTTATGTAAGTAAATAACATTAAATATATGTGTTCTATGCCCTTGGAGCTTAATGCTTATACATGGATGTTTATTTGTAGGTGGTCCGTGAGGATTGACAAAGGATGCATGATGACCCCGGACTAAGCTTCTTGTTGCTTTAATTTCTTGTTTAATGTTACAAGACTTTATGTTGGATAATGTCTATACCTTATTTATGTTTAGTGCTTTTGTTATGACAATTGCTTATTTGAAATACAATTTCGTTTTATTCATTTAATAATTAGTTGATGTTTTATTCATATCGTAAAATAGAGTGCATGCTGAAAATAGCGTCCTATCATATGACTTGTTAGGACTTTGAAATTGTCCTATTAAACTTATTAAGCGTCCTAACAATAAACTTTTAAGGACGCTTAACATTGTAAAAGTGTCCTAATATGTTATTAGGACGTTATTTAGGTTGTTAATAGACATTTTATACGACCAAAAAATTGGTTTCATAATCTTCTTTGAGATATTAGAACCCTTTTTTGGTGCTAAAGTAGCTATAATGTTATATAATAAGTGTCCTAACAATTATCTTTTAAGTACGCTTGTATGTGTATCAAAAGATTAAAATTAGGTAACCACATGTTAGAACATTGTAAAAGTGTCCTAATATGTTGTTATTAGGACGTTATTTGGTTGTTCATAGACATATTATGCGACCATAAATTTGGTTTCATAATCGTATTTGGGATATTAGGACCCTTTTCTTGGTGTTAAAGTAACTATAATGTTATATGATAACCGTCCTAAGAATTAACATTTAAGGACGCTTGTATGTGTATCAAAAGATTAAAAGTAGGTTACCACATGTTAGAACATTGTAAAAGTGTCCTAATATGTTTTTATTAGGACGTTATTTGGGTTGTTTATAGACCTATTATGCGACCATAAAATTGGTATCATAATCTTATTTGAGTTATTAGGACCCTTTTCTTGGTTGCTAAAATAGCTATGATGTTGCATCATATGCGTCCTAACAATTAACTTTTAAGGACCTTTTTATGTGTGTCAAAAGATTAAAAGTAGGTAAGCACATGTCAAAACATTGTAAAAGTGTCCTAATATGGTTTTATTAGGACGCTATTTGGGTTGTTCATAGACATATAATACGACCATAAAATTGGTTTCATAAGGGTATTTGAGATATTAGGACGCTTGTGACCTATTACAACCCCCTTACATACATCCCTTTCATCCTTGGTCCTATTAAATGAAAGGTCCTATAAAGTACCATTTTATGACGCTTTTGGGGGTCCTAAAAAGCCACTTTTGTTTTAGTGTTCACAAACCAAATACTTTCTCATGACTCGGTCTTGACAACAAAGATACAACGAATGTGGGACAAATGAGTAGCAGATGACAAATGACAGATGATAGTTGGAATCCTACAAGGAGACATACGAAACATATAAACCTAAGAAGAGATCGATAGAACTTAATCAACTCCTACCAGATTCTGAATGAACAAAGGAATTTGCCGAAATACAAGGAACACCAATCGATTCATCAACGTATCAAGAGTTTCCTAAGAAAAGGTGGATAACCTATTCATATTAACGATCACTAGGCGCGTATCGGAGTATCAAAACATATCAGAAGGCATAATAAGAATGATAGGATAATCGTACGGATAAGAATGAGCCTAAGGGCTAACATGTCGTGAATAATTCTTCCAAAGACATTCTCATAAATAGACAGTTATTGATCCTCATATAACAAAATTCTCAGATTCTACCCATGGCGGATCATAGCAAAATAGGTCCAACGGACGCGGAACGTGCATGCATCGAAACATAGGTGTACTTCTTCATAGTAACAGATCGAATCCATACTGACAGAAAACAAATTGGTTGATAAAATCAAACGGCAGAAAGCTCTACAATGAGTCCCTAACAGATGAACAGAATTTAGCAATCGCGGTCAAAAGTTCAAACGTATCCAGTCGCCTGACGATAACGGTAGAATAAACACATCGGTAGAGTAAATCTATAGTCTCACTAACCGCTGATAATGCCAGATATCTAAGCTTTCTAGGCACTCCACCAGATATCCTATGCCCACAATAAGTGCACGTTATATGATGTAAGTATTATCAAGTTGACCAGGCGTCATAATACTAGCATCATATAAATATGCCCTCATGATGGTCATACTTTATTTCAAGTCGTGAACAACCTATCTTAATCCACCTAGTCCTTCTACAGTCTCAGAGGTCATCAAAATCAAACAATATAACTAAGAGGAGAACGAAACTACTCGTAAGAGTAACGGAAATCCTAGAATGTCTATCAGAATTAAGGTACGTCATTAATAGCATCAATCCTTCATCACTCACCGAAATCAACTCAGCCAATATAAGTGGTTGCTTCAAAATCCGCCCATTCCTAAACATAAATCTCAAGGTTCCTTCCATAATTCGTCAAAATTCGCATAACAAAACCATCATCCAACATACGCAGAATGAACACAGGACGGAATTACTAATAGAGAACCTAAATCATTCAAAGGATCTCATTATCAGGTAAAGAAAGCTTAAGTAGGTTAAGCAGAAGTGATTTACGTCATCAATAACTTCATCCTTCACAAAATCAACTCATCCAAACATAAATGTTTGCTTCAAAATCCATCCATTCAAATACATAGTCTCAAATCTATTCTAAGTCCAAGTAGTCTGTCTTTGTTTGCCCATTTGATCATAGGGTGGAAAGGAATTATAAACTTGAGTCTGGTTCCTCAAGCCTTCGTCAACTCTTCTTGGAATTGTGGTGTAGTAACGCGAATCTCTGACATGATCACTGTGTATCCTTCCATCCGCAAGTCTGCTTCTGCTCTCAATTCATCTTAGTACAACTAAAATGAATAGAGAAGCAAGACTGCGTGTCTTCGACAGGTCCTCTAGCACAACTCAAAATTCGCCAAATCGATTACATTCTCCTTCTATGTCCGCCACCACCTTCGTCTTTGCAAGAAGTGTCTTCCAATCTTCAAGGTAAACACCGCTGCTGTCAACTCCAGGTCATGTGCTGAATAGTTCATCTCCTACGGTCTAGTTGTCTTGATGCCCAAGCTGTAATCTCCTAGTACTGTATAAAGTATAATTGAGTCTCTTCTAAGCGTCTCTCCTCTTCTCATATGCTTCATTGATGGTAACGCCAGTCGTGAACATCTTCCACTACTCTTCTGTAAGGTTGCTAACTTCGGTAACTGTCATCGATCTTGGCCCATTCAGTGGAAACCTCAGTCTTCGCATGATCCATAATAGTACTATCTGCTGCAACTTATGAACATCAATCAAAAGTTCCTCTTCCTGAATGAGGGTCATTCTAACTTAATACGAACATGGTCTTCATGTTTCTCTTTCGCCTCTGAACACATTACAATGTCATACTATAACAAGTTTGTCCAAATACTCGCGAAAGACATGATTCTATCAAATGCGTGAGAATAGTTGACGTAATAGCCAATACAATTGGCATCATTAAACTCAAAAGATCAAAACGAGTACGAAAGCAGCTTTAAGAATCGTCTTGCTCCTTTACACGTAACAGATGATGACCAAACCTTAAATCACTCTAAGGGAAACTTCACATTCACCGCATATCACCTTCCTTCTTCTTCATGAATAAAACTGAAATACTTCACGGAGGTTACTCTCTGTTAGTTAACCTACTTCTCAGAGGTTCTTGTGGTTGCTTCTTCAATCCTTCAAATCTAGATGATGTAATTCGATACGGAGTTTCAAAGGTAGGCAAAAATCGTCTCATACATATGAGGTTTTGTAGAACTGTTTTCAAAATAGCAATGAATATAACGGTTTTTACCAGTCGGAATTCATGGTAAGAGGCTTAATAAGGATAATCGTTTGTGTCACCAAAAGTGAGACGTATAGTATGACAGTCGTTAGCATCTACAAGCTCAGTCAACAACCCATATCAGTATAATATCAAAATCATAACCTTCCAAAGGAAACAATTAGCAGAGTTGATTCATCATCAGAATGGAGTGGACGATTTCCTATACTCGTGGTTAATAATTACCAGAGTTCTCATAGGAGTAGTAATGGATTATGCAGAGTTAGGTAGTATCAGATGATACATTTATATCCAGCATAAGTAATGAATTCACATAATGTGTCAATCACATTATGGTTGAATGACCTTTGGGATGGTCGAAAAGGTATCAAACTGTTTATCAAACAGATCGGAATTGGAGATCAAAATTAGAAGGTGAAACTTAAATGGTGTAAGGTATCCATGTAGTTTCCGAGGTATTCCAAACTTGCTTGGTTACTAAACTTAGGTTGCAAAACTTTCTAGCTTCTGAAACAAATGTTCTTATAAGGCATAGCTAAAGGAAGAGGTACGAATCAGAGTGATGCGGAAGCAATGCTACTTACATAGATGTCCTAGTCTACCCATTCCTCACCGGTAATAACTTAAGTTCCTATGAGGAAATCCTAAAGCAAATTCTCAAAGGTTGTCTTATGAGCGCCTACAGTGGAAACTTAAGGGTCCAAACTTCACAGGTCAAGGTTTAATGTACTACATGTCGCAGCTTGGGCTCTGATACCATAATTGTAACACCCCAACCCGATAAGGGTAGAAGTATTACGTTATGGTGACATATCAAAGCAAACACAAGCATATGACCTAAATAATACAAATGAATTTCAAAGGTTACAAAGGGAAAATCTGAAATACAAGGTTACAAATGAGAACAACAATAAATACTAAGTCTGATACTGAACATCTCTTCTAGTCATCTCTAAATCTAGAATTGCTATCAAGGTATAGTCTTCTAAGTCCAAAAGTATTCTCCCCTCATAACCCAGCCTCCTACTAAAACCTGCCGCAGGAAAAGAAAATGCGGCTGAGCTTAAAAAGCCCAGTGAACAGATATATATATAAACGAAACCAAAAGATAAGGAATGAACATATAAAGTATGGTGCATTGGGAAAAGCATAAGGTATAAACAAATGGATATCAAAAGTAAGGAAATAGGTCAGTAATCTACCACGAGCCCGAACACAAATCAAATCAAATATCATAGTAACCATGGAGTAGCTAGCTCCCGAACATGTGAAAGACGCGGATTGCACCCATGCATCACTCACCGAACATAGCATATCATATCATATCATGTCATATCCGTCAAATACAAATCGAACCTAGGATGCATCCATACGCCCCCGAACAATAGTATTGGCCATAATAAATATAATGTGCACATATAATAATAAAAATGGGACGGTGTGGAACATCACTCAACCACACTAAAGTCATGCCATTGGTGCATTAATGACACGGCCATGTTACCTTCATGGCTAGGAAATGAACTTGGCTCGGGTATCAAACTGAAGGGTTCAAATGTCATATCATATCAAAGGTTCACAAGTTTATAGCAAAGGATCAAAGCAAAGGTTCACAAATCTAAGGGAACATAGCAAAGGCTTAGATCATATAAGAAAGCCACAACAAGGAGGCTCAGATCATAGGCATCACAATCAAACTAATATCAAAAGGATGTAAATGAATCATGAGAAACCTTAAGAGATAAGGTCAGAATATCTGTACCTTAAACCGCCAACTAAACCATAAGAATAGGAAGCCACTCTTTCTTCAGCGAATCTACACAAATTAATGATCGGCTTATTATTCAAATGTTCGTTTTAAAATCAGATTACTTGTTTTAGTCGGCTTTCTATTTTTAGTAATTTTCCATAAATAGTAAGTTTCCCGAATTAGTAACTTTCATAAATTAGGGTCACAAATGACAATTTAGTAATACTTAAAGGTTTAATATGATCATTAATAGTTTAGATTTTAATATGACAATTTGTCATAGTTTAGAGTCTAAATGTAATTAAGTCTAGCAAAGTCTAAAGTTTAATATGACAATTATTATAGTTTAAGGGTTCAAAGCAAAATTCAAGGTCTAACATGCAAATCTATCATTGTTTAGGGTTAGATTGTGTTAATTTAACTTTTTGGCTTATCAAATGGCATGCAAATTCTCATTTCAAAACAAAATTCACGTAAAGTTTTATATATGATAGAAATTTTTATTGACTCATGCTATCATCTTCAACGTTCAACACATAGTAATATCGAGACCCGATGTCGCACTCAAAATACACGAACATATACGAATCACATTCATTCAAAGCAACATCGGTTACTCTGTGACGTATCGGTAATAGATTCATACTGCGACACACTTCGGCGAGACCAAATAACAAGACTCGGGTTGAACTTTAACATGCCCTCGGTAATTAAACTCTCACCGATACAGCAAAACAACCCATACCACTCGAACACTTATCAAAACTTACCCACACGGCATGATGTCCAGTCCAGACTCACTCTAACGAACAACGTAACACAACTTTGATCACATGTCGACACCAAAACTTCACACACAACAAGGATTTATCAACGTCACAAAAAAAGCTCACAACAGTCATGTTACCAAGATCATATTCATAACATTACCACCTTAATTTTTGACTATTACAATTATACTCTCGTTATCAATAAAAACTATCCCACTTGAAAAAAGAGTTTGAACAAAATATGTCTTAATATGTGACATTAACATCTCAAATATATGTTCCATATTACATTCTTGTTATCAATAATGAGTGTAAAAAGCACAACAAAAGATACCCATCTTTAAGATCAGTAACATGAATTTCATCCTCATTAGGCGAGGCAACTTAGGGCAAAAAGTCTTGGCGAGACCAAAAAAAACAAAGGTGGTGCAAGGGGAAACTAAAAACAACAGCGACAAGACAAGACAACCCCATCCAATAAGCGACTAGGGTGTCATGTAAAATGGGTTCATTTACACGGGTCGATACACACACAATACATAAAATCATAGATTTGTTTAGCGTATTTAAACATTTATTAAGTGATTTATATATCATATTTTAGGGCTGGACTAAGATGGTCGAACACATCAATATGGGTTGATCAAGATGGCCAAACAAAGGTCGATCAAGAGGAGAATAACATATCGAATATGTGATGTTTTTAACATGTTAAGTTTCGTGATTTCATGTGGCCTCTATAATGATTAACGAATATCAAATTTAACATATTAGTACATGTTACTGCTTCGGTTAAGGTGTTTATATGTTCATGTCATACCACAAGTGTGTCGAAGGAACAAGAAAAACAAGAGATAGATGATACCTCTGGTGTTAACGAGACAGGGAAAAGAGAACAAGGACCACACCATGAATTTAACCACACCCGATTTTGGAAAACTCTTAAACCCGAATGGAATACCACGGCAACGACCTTCGACTTCTTCCTTGAACTCGAGAGAAAAAAATAATAACAGTAACCTTGTTTTGTTTTTCTTTTGTGGCGCATGAATGAAAGAAAGGGAGAAGGTTATATAATAGGAACAATAGGTGGAGCGTGGGCTGTATTATGGGAAAGGAGATCAGGCTATTAAGTGTATAATATTGTGTTTGTGTTATATTAGTCAAATGAATGGGAGGGATAAAAAGAAGATACGTATAATATTTAAGAGGAGCGTGTGTTTTTAAAATGGTAATGACGTGTTTTCCTTGACGAGGTTTAATAGCATGCAATATTATAATTTATGGGAAGATTTCATGTCATTCTTATCTTACAATTACATGACACCAAGGAGAGGTGCTAGACACAAAAGAATTGGTTCATATGTAGGACTAGGATAGGTAACTTAGGATATCATTAGATTAGGATTTATTTTAAATGTGTAATGTTAATTTTTGTGTATAATTGTAATGACATATTATTAATACTTCAAACTTAGGATAGGAGTTCACATATGAATAGGACTTAGGATAGGAATTAGTTGGTAATTTATTTATACTCTATAGTATTAATTGTCATTAGTTGTTAATTATACTCAGGTTAAATTCAAGATAGTAAATAAAATTATGGTCCAAATTTTAGGGTTTTACACTTTATATCCTTAAAATTAGCATGAAAATATATTAGGATCATAGTCGGGAGTATTGGGTATAATGTTAGTAGTTATGACTGAGTGGTAACGTTTAATGAATAAATGAACATACGTTATTGAAAATCACACAAACCCGTGCATGACCTAATATGATAATGATGTTACTGATGATATGTAGACTACTCTAGTCTATATGATGTGTCCTTACTGATGATGCATGAATACGCAACTAAACCATAATGGTTACGCGCATTTGAATACCCCTAAATCTAGTTTACGAAATGATGAATGATGACCATGAATAGAAATTTTCCTCCGGGAATGAACAGTGTCACATGAATAGTAAAAATTTTGACAACTTCTCAAAGTCTCAAACTGACTTCGAAAATGATGAATAGTAAATAATGAATAGTATTCCTGTGAATAGTATTTTGTCGAGGTTTGGAAAATGGCCTGAAATTGTGGTTTGTGACAGTCACCCACCCTAAAAGGAATTGAATCCCTGAATTCAGTTGTTGTTGGTCTCTGGAGTGGACTCGGTGAAAAGATGTGGGTACTTGAGTCGCATCTGGTCTTCCCGTTCCCAGGTAAACTCAGGACCTCTATGAGAATTCCAGCGAACTTTCACGATCGGAATTCGACTTTGCTTCAACTGTTTGACCTCACGGTCTATGATTTCTACTGGTTCCTCCACAAAGTTAAGCTTATCATCGAGCTGAACTTCTTCCAATGGGATTACGAGCGTTTCATCTGAAAGACATTTCTTGAGGTTTGAGACATGAAACGTGTTATGGACACTGCTGAGCTCTGACGGAAGCTCAAGTCTGTATGCTACCGGACTAATTCTCTCCAGAATCTTAAATGGTCCAATGTATCTCGGGTTAAACTTCCCGCGTTTCCCGAATCGTATCACGCCCTTCCAAGGCGAGACCTTCAACATGACTTTGTCTCCAACCTGAAATTCTAATGGTTTGCGTCGAACATCGGCGTAGCTTTTCTGTCGTCTTCTAGCTGTTTAGAGTCTTTCTCGAATCTGAACTATCTTTTCAGTTGTTTCTCTAACAAACTCTGGATCGGTTAGTTGTACATCACCAACTTCGGCCAAACAAACTGGTGCCCGACACTTACGACCATAGAGTGCCTCGAATGGTGCGGTTTTTATGCTAAAGTGATAACTGTTATTGTAAGAGAACTCGATCAATGGCAAATGGTTAGCCCAACCATTTCCAAAGTCAATCACACATATGTCTTCCAATGTTTGTATTGTTCTCTCGCTCTGACCATCGGTCTGAGGATGATAGGCGGTGCTCTTGTCTAATTTAGTTCCAAATGAATCTTGTAATGAATGCCAAAAGTTTGATGTAAAGCGACTGTCTCGGTCAGAAATGATGGAAATTGGTGCACCGTGCCTTGAAACTATTTCCTTGACGTAAAGTCTGGTGAGCTGATCCATAGAATAAGTCTCTTTGATTGGAATGAAATGGGCTGATTTGGTGAGACGATCAACGATTACCCAAATAGCATCGTAACCGCCTGTTGTCTTGGGAAGTTTAGTGACGAAATCCATTGTAATGCGTTCCCATTTCCACTAGGGAATCTCTGGTTGCTGAAGTAATCTTGATGGTTTCTGGTACTCGGCTTTTACTTTAGCACAAGTAAGACATTTGCTAACATACGTCGCTATCTCTGCTTTCATATTGGGCCACCAATAAAGCTTCCTGAGATCTTGATACATCTTATCAGATCCTGGGTGAATGGAGTACTTCGACTTGTGCGACTCGTGCATAATCAACTCTTGTATTCCACCATAGAGAGGTATCGAACTTCTATCCTTGAAGCATAATATTCCGTCTGATCTCCTTACTAAACCGTTTGCATTATCCTGCATTCCCTTTAGTGTTTCACTTGGTAGGTTTTCTTCCTTGAGTGCTTCAACTTGAGCCTTGAGAATTTTTGATGGTAGTGGTGAAATGATTGTCATACCCAACGATCTGACTCTCAAATGCATGAGTCGTTCCTTCCGACTAAGTGCATCTGCTACAACATTGGCTTTTCCTGGGTGATATCGAATCTCACAGTCGTAATCACTAAGCAGTTCTAACCAACAACGTTGCCTCATATTGAGTTCCTTCTGATCAAGTATATATTGTAAGCTCTTATGGTCTGTGAATACTACACAATTAGTTCCATAAAGATAGTGCCTCCAAAATCTTGAGTGCAAAAACCACGGCACCCAACTCTAAGTCGTGAGTAGTGTAATTCTTCTCATGCTTCTTAAGCTGTCGAGATGCATAAGCTATCACCTTCTCGTTCTGCATTAATACTGCTCCAAGTCCTTTGTGTGAAGCATCACAATATACCACGAAGTTTTCAATCCCTTCTGGCAGTGCCAAAATTGGTGCGCTGCAAAGCTTCTGCTTCAATAACTGAAAAGCGGTCTCTTGTTTCTTTCCCCATTCGTACTTCTGGTTCTTTTGTGTCAACTTGGTCAGCGGCTTAGCTATCTTAGAAAATCCTTCAATGAACCTTTTATAATATCCGGCAAGTCCTAAGAATTGACGAATTTCTGTAGGAGTCTTTGGTGTTGCCCAATCTTTTAGTGCCTCAATCTTTGCTGGATCAACCTTTAGTCCTTGGCTATCAATGACGTGACCAAGAAATTGTACTCTGCGGATCCAAAAATCACACTTTGAAAATTTGGCGTACAGTTTCTCTCTGTTGAGCAGTTCTAAAATCGTTCGAAGGTGTTCTCGGTGCTCTTCTTCACTCTTCAAGTAAATTAAGATATCGTCAATGAATACAATCACAAACTTATCTAGATATGGCTTGCACACCCTGTTCATGAGATCCATGAACACAGCTGGTGCGTTGGTCAGTCCGAATGGCTTTACCTGAAACTCATAATGACTATACCGAGTTCTAAATGATGTCTTTGGGATATCATCCTCCCGAACTCTAAGCTAATGGTAACCTGACCTTAAATCGATCTTGGAGTAGAAACTAGAACCTTGCAACTGATCAAACAAATCGTCGATCCTGGGAAGTGGATAACGATTCTTCACCGTTAACTTGTTTAACTCTCGATAGTCAATACACATTCTGAAAGATCCATCTTTCTTCTTCATAAACAAGACCGGTGCTCCCCACGGTGAGGAACTTGGTCTAATGAAACCTTTGTCTAAAAGTTCTTGCAATTGGTTCGACAACTCTTGCATTTCTGAAGGTGCAAGTCGATAAGGTGGTCGCGCAACTGGTGCAGCTCTTGGCACTAAATCAATCGGAAATTCCACTTGGCGAGTTAGTGGTAATCCAGGAAACTCTTCTGGAAAGACTTCTGGAAAATCTTTAACTGTTGGTACATCTTCAAGTCGTTTCTCATTTGACTTCTTTTCTGTGATATGAGCCAAGAATGCATAACAACCTTTCTTTATGTACTTATCAGTTTTGATGCATGAAATTATACTGAGTCTGGTTCCACTTCGTTCTCCACGAATGACCAATGTTTCACCGTCGTAAGGAAGATGAAATTTTTTTTCATCACAAATGATTTTTGCATGGTGTCGAGATAACCAATCCATACCGATAACAATGTCGAAACTTCCAAGTTCTACGGGTATGAGATCTATATTGAATGGGTGATTTAGAAAATTGAGAGTGCAACCACGAATGATCGTATCGGTGCCAACTAAAGAATCATTAGCTAGTTCGATGTGATAAGGAGTGTCTAATGTGGTTGGTTCAATGTTGCGTAATGGTGCAAATGCAGTAGAAACAAAACTTCTATCAGCTCCTGAATCAAATAGTATGGATGCATAGCGATTATGAATGAGGAACGTACCCGTAACGACATTCGGGTCCTCCCTGACATCTTCACCTCCAAGGACATAAGCTCTTCCTCTAGCTGTTCCACCTTGGTTATTGTTTCCCTGATTCTTTCCTTTTGGACAGTTATTCTTGAAGTGTTCGACTTCTCCACAACCAAAGCATGTTACTGGGGGTTTCTGATTATCAACCACAATCGGAGCTTTGCAATCCCTGGTCGAATGACCAACTTTCTTACAGTTCCCACATGGATTCGGACAATTTTCAGGGTTATGGTGGGTTTGACACTTGTTGCACTTAGGTAAAGTACCATTGTAACCTCTTTTCTCAGCTGGACCTGCAACATAGGCCTTTGCAGTTTCCTGTCTCTTGGGTGGTGGTTGAGTAGTATTGCCACTCTGGTTGTTGTCCCGATTTCTTTTGTTGTTGTTGTTATTGGAATTGTTTCGGTTGTTGTTATTGTTGTTGTTTCGATAGTTGTTGTTGGAGTTACGGTTGTTGTAGTTACGGTTACTGTTGGTGTTGCTGTTGTAGCTGTTTGAAGTAGTTTCTTTCTTCACTATCTGAGCCATGAGTTTCTGAGACATTCTGATTGCCTCATCTAATGTTTGTGGGTCAAAAGAAATCACATCTCCACGGATGCTGTGAGGTAATCCTCCAATGAAATTCTCTAATAGCTTCTCAGTGTCCGGAACCATTGTCAGACATAATGCTGCCAATTCCTGAAACCTCCTGATATATGCCTCAATATCATTACCTACTGTCACTAGTTCATAAAACTCTGTTTCCATTTTCTTCACTTCAGTTCATAGGCAAAACTTCTTTGTCAGCAATTTCTTGAATTCGTCCCACGTAAGCTTTTGAGCATTTTCCATTCCCATGGGTTTTGCATACGAATTCCACCATGACATAGCCTCCTCAACAAGTGTACTAGTAGCAAACTTCACTTTTTACTCCTTTGGACAATTGCATAAGAGAAACACAAATTCAATCTTTTCGAACAAACAAATCATGGCAGTGGCTCCCTCAGTGCCTTTGAATTTTGGTGGATCTCCACTCTTGAAGTCTTTGTACATACATTTACGTCCGTTAGTTCCATTAGTTATTTGTTCCTGCAGCTTCCTCAGTTTCTGCCCGCGAAGCGGCTTCAGCAGCAGCTGCAGCTACGACAGCTCTTTCTGTAACCAATGCTGCCTCTATACTGTCGGCAACAAGCTTTCTGATCTCGGATGGTGTCATAGCAGTAGTGGCTCTTTTGGGTGGCATGATTCTTTACAATCACAAAAAATAACACAATGAGAACTCACAATAGAAACGATCATCATACATAATATATACAACCACAACATGTATATATAACCACAGCATGTATAAATACAACCACAACATGTATAAATACAATGAATCACAATGAGAAATAATCACGAAATATCATAAGTATAATCACAACGACATGAATATAATACATGAAAATTTCGGTCTGTGTGGACCGATATCATAAAATAGCACAACGAATATCCTGCATAGTAGAGTCACACTTGATATGTTTGTTTGTACTACAAGCAAAAGACAACAAGTTCTAAACTATGTCCCACACCCCGGGACTAGGATAATAATGTACAAGCTACATGATAAAAGTCTAACACTAGGCACCTCCTCCTGGTGCTCCACCTAGCCTACGGCTAATCCTCTGAAGATCTCTAGTTATAGCAACAACAATCTCCTCTAAGTGCTGAACTCGAAGCTGAAGATCTGCCTCCCTGCTCTCTGACGCAGACATCCTAGCCTGAACTGAAGCTAACTCACTGGCCTGACGGTGGTGCTCATCCTGAGACATCTGCGCCCTATCAAATAACTCAGGCACCTCCTGCCTCAACTGGGCAATACGCTCAGAACTCTCTAGCTGTCGGGCCTCCAATCCCTGATATGAAGCATCTATAGCAACTCTGCCCATGACTAATCCCTCGACCTCCTCCTCTATAGTCTCAATCCGGCTTACTGGTATCTCCTCCACATAACCTACTGCCCTGTCAATCTGTTCCTGTAGATGATCTAGTCGCGAGTCAAGTGTAGCGGCAGTAAGTAGTCTGTCAACAGCAGCCCTCGAGCTCTCACCAACCTCGAATCTGCTGGGTGGTGCATCCTATGATGTATCTGAAGGGTCTGGTGATGGGATATCAAGCCGTGCCCGCTTCTTGAGTGGTAGGTCGGACATAGGAGTAGGATCCCTGGGATGAACTGGTGCTGATGGTGCATCACCTGGAGCACAATCTGGTAGGGATGGTAAAGATGGTGATAATGATGATAGGGATGGTAATGGTGATAATGGTGATGGAGTACGGAATGCTACACTCCTCCTCGCTGTCAAGCGGCGACGGAGTGGATGAGATGAAGTAAGTGATGATGGTGGTGGTAAGGGTACAAAAGCAGCTGGTGATCTGACCACAGGACGGCGAACCCTCTTAGCAGCAGTGCGCTTCATGCGCGGCCCACCGGGATATGTACGGTAAACTCGACCATAGGGTATAAACTCCCCTGGCTGGATCACTAGGATGACTCTGGGACCACGGTGGATCACAGGTGACAGTGGTGGGGTAGGTGCGACTTCCCCCTCCTCAAAGTGTTCTGTCTCAGCCTCTGACATCACAGGTGATGACTGTGGAGTAGGCTCCACAGATGACAGAATGATAGTGGGTAGTGAGGGTGATGTAACCGACTCTAGTATGATGGAGGGTAGTGAGGAAATCTCTGCTGACTCAGAGTCCTACGAGATAACAATAGGGTGCGAGTCTGAAGACATCTCTGTTACAATCGATGTGAAATAAATGTAAATAACCATATACACAATGTGGGTTATGATGAAATGATATATGCATGAGATCGCATTCATAATACATGCAATATGATGAATATGCACTTATGCTACAATGATGAGATGCTATGATGGTGTAGTTATAGTCTAGGGTATTATGGAAAACCTAGTTCGCTATAACCTTTGCTCTGATACCAATCTGTCACACCCCCAAATTACGTGACTTGCAGCGGAATGAAACATTCGAGGGCGCGACTGATCATAGCACCACAGTTACAGTTATATTGAACGACCTAAAGTGTCGTTTAGAAAATACATCGTTTGATCATTTAAAATATTTAGAGTTTACAAAACAAGGTTCCAAAAGGTGAAACAGGTTTTCAGAAATCAAGTTCATACAATCCAAACGATGGATAAGTGCATAAAATATAAAGTGAGACGCGTCGACTCCGCGACTCCATGATATGTCCATATGCAAGCCAACATGCGATACCTTAATTACCTGAAAATACATTGCTAAAAATGGTCAACAAAAATGTTGGTGAGTTCATAGGTTTATGTAAATGAAATGTTATACGGATACCACAAGTATAAAGTGTATGACAAAACAATGCCACATAAAAATGATACATTAGCTCTTAAGCTCATGACCCCGAAGCTAGACTGAATGAAATGCCCCAACTGAGTGTTTGCCATTCACTCTAATATGACAGAAATGAAATGCGTTCGTTTGACAAGTTGGCGCTACCAACCCGAACGGAGGAGTCACCCTCAATAGATCTATTCACTCACTCTCGCTTGCTCACAATTAACAGTTCATGATAATAAAGGGGACTTTAATCTGGGCAAATGATGTAACTTAAGCAATGTAAATGAGTTTGTATACTTTGGTCCGCATGAAAAATGGTGCAATGTATTCTCCCCCGAGAATTTAGAAAATTATGTAGACAATTGAAAGCGGGGCTATGAAAACTCACCTGATATGATAGCAACAATGACAACAATGGATATGATGAAAATGAGACTCGGTCTCTAACCGCGACCTATTATGAATGATGTGATCCAATGTAAGCAATGGTACAATGTTACACATGCAAATACGTATGTTAACGATACCACTCGTTAGTTTTGAAAATAACGTTTATCGATGAAAAATACACTTTTGACGTCTCATTAAGTTATAAACTACTTTTCGTGAAAATATGTTGAAACGGTACTCCACGATCCTCGTTTGGTATTCAATCGGAAAAATATAATGTTTTCGTCACAAAAATAACACTTTTCATTACTTTGTGAAAATATGTCCAAAATGGCTTCGTGAAACTAGTCGCGAAATATTGTACGTTAAGTGTTAGTGATCAAACTTGCCGTTTTTGAAAACCTTGAAACAATATCTTAATGTCGTTTCATTTGAATTTTGATCAAACGCGCCTTGATCATATAGAAAATCGGCTATCAACTTAGTGACTTGTAGAAATACTAGTTTCTATACTTAGAACATTTTCTATTAGTGGGCTGTCAAAATAGATTGTGAATCGTCGGGCTTTAAACATATATATCTCGGTCGTTATAAGCTCGTTTGCTACGTTCTTTATATCCACGGCTTCATACAAATATGAACTAACATATTTTCAATAGGTCGGCTAGCCTAGATCACTTCTAACGTCTCTTTTTGTCCTTTGAATTTCTGAAAAACAGCAAGCTATTTTCAGAAAATAGTTTTTCGTCGTCTAACTTAGAAAAATCATATATCCTTCGTTATAAGTCGGTTTTCGTTCATTTCGGCGGCCACGGTTTCGTTTTTGAAAGTATTTTCTAAATATGAAGGCCAAAATAGTACAAGAGTTACTGATATATCCAGATTTCACAAAAATGGACAGCACCTATTTCTATTGTTGAAAAATCAATGTTTAAGGTTCAAGACTAGATTATACCACTTCCAATCAACACCACAAGTACTCTAATCCTACCATACACCTTATCAAGGTGTCATGGGGTCCTAAACATCACCAACAATGGTGGATCTCATGATGATCATACTAAAAATCCATAGATCTATGTTTATAAAGAAAAATATGTAACAAGTGGTATGTATAACATAAACTTTGCATACTAGCTACTAATAAAACTTGATAATACAACATTATATAGATAAAATGAAAGTATGAGATGATAAAAAAAAATGTTCTTGAGCTTACGTGAATTATGGAAGAGTTTTGGATGAAAATGCTTAGAACCTTGGGGTTTTTATCACAAAACCGTAACAAGGAAGGTAAATGAGACTTGATTATGACTTTAACTTGAAAACTTGATGGATCTTCTCTTGTGTTCTTGGTTGGGCCGAGCAAGGAAGGAGAAAAAGAAGAGAGAAAATCTCTTGATTTAGCTAGATGATTATGTGTTATGAGATGTTAGTGGAATTAAATCAAGTTT
This sequence comes from Artemisia tridentata subsp. tridentata, assembly GCA_021014915.2. NCBI lineage: Eukaryota > Viridiplantae > Streptophyta > Magnoliopsida > Asterales > Asteraceae > Artemisia > Artemisia tridentata. The sequence continues at coordinate 319,726,333 of CP139509.1, forward strand.
TAAGTATACATTGGCATTAATGGTTTTTGGTGTATTAGGCATATGGGATGGGTTGGGGGGCGGCACTTGGCAAGAAATGGGGATGGATTTGATGTTAATTAAAGAAATTGTCCCACTAAGATAAGTATTAGTGTATTTAGTGTATACATTAGGTGTTATCGGGTACCGAGTTAACTAAAAATAAATTGTGACGATGTAAAATAAAATACGACGAAGTTGTAAAAATTGTAAAATCTTATTCCTTGCAAGAATCGGGTGTTAAAATAATTATCGGATTGAAATATCGCAAACCGACGGAGTTATAAGCTCCTAACGGAAATTATAGCAATTGGTTTAAAAACACCGGGTAAAATAATAATATAATCTTTATATCCTTAAAATTAGCATGAAAATATATTAGGATCATAGTCGGGAGTATTGGGTATAATGTTAGTAGTAATGACTGAGTGGTAACGTTTAATCAATAAATGAACATACGTTATTGAAAATCACACAAACCCGTGCATGACCTAATATGATAATGATGTTACTGATGATATGTAGACTACTCTAGTCTATATGATGTGTCCTTACTGATGATGCATGAATATACAGCTAAACCATACTGGTTACGCGCATTTGAATACCCGTAAATCTAGTTTACGAAATGATGAATGATGACCATGAATAGAAATTTTCTTCCGGGAATGAATAGTAAAATTTTTGACGACTTCTCAAAGTCTCAAACTAACTTCGAAAATGATGAACAGTGAAATGATGAATAATGACCGATGAATAGTAAATAATGAATAGTAATCCAGTGAATAGTAAATTGTCAAGGTTTGAAAAATGACCTAAAATTGTGGTTTGTAACATTTACAATATAAAACCTAAGCTTAAACATTTGATGTAAATAAACCCAACTTTCACAATTAGATCCTAAACTTTGATAAATGGCATATAAAACCCTAAACTACGATACTTGTCATATTAAACCTTTAATTTAACTTTTGAGCATTTGTAAACTCTAAGTGTAATTAATTATGAATGTAACCTAACTTACTAAATATGAAAACTTACTAATTATGAAAAGTTACTAAAAATGAAAAGTTTCCAAAAATAGGAAGAAATCTAAATTATGAAATTTGATTAAAATGAGCTTATAAGTAATATGTGATTATTAATTTGTATAGGTTCGGTGAAGAAGGAGTAACTTTCCATTTCTTTTATCTATTTGTCTATTTGCATAAGTTACAGATATTCTGACCTTTCTTATAATGTTTCTCATGATCCTTTCACATCTTCTGATTTATTAACCCTGATTATGAATCCTTGCTACGTACCCATTGATTATGAACCTTTGCTATGCACCATTGATTATGAACCTTTGCTATGCACCTTTGATATGAACTTTTGATATGCACCCTTTGATATGAACCCATGATTATGATATTTTTGATGACCTTAGATTCTGTGTCATGACTATGACATTCAGTTTGACCCTTCAGTTTGATACCCGAGCTATCACTAGTCATGGGGGTTCCATGACCATGTCATTGATGCACAAATGGCATGATTCTAGGGTGGTCGAGTGATGTTCTCCCCCGTCCCTTTTGTTATGTAATATGTATGGCCACGATGATTATGATTTTCTGCAGGGGTGCATGGATGCATCATAGTTTTGATCTGTTATGCTATATGATATATTTTTGGTGACTGGTGCTGTGTGCAATACACACCTTTCACAATTCTGGGAGCTGATCACTCCATTTTGGTTACTTATGGTTACTTATGAAGAGTATGATATGATGTTATGATATGATATGTTTCTGGTCTCGTGGTAGATTTCTGACAACCCTTACACCTTTGATACATTTTGATATACCTTCTGTTAGTCCCCAATGCACCATATTCTATTTTCTCCATTTCAGTTGACTTATGATATTTGTTCAGATGATCTTGATCTCTCATTCTTTTGACATATGATATTCGTTTCAGCAGGAGCTCGTGTTTTCCTTTTTCTTTTTATATATATATATATGTTTGATTATTCGTTGTTATACATATATATATATCTGTTCACTGGGCTTTTTAAGCTCAACCGCATTTCTTTTCCTGCGGCTGGTTTTAGGTTGGAAGCTGGGTTTGAGTGAAGAGTGCGTAGGAGCTCTTAGTGGACTACCCTGACGATAGATACCCGTTTGCTTTTGGATTATAATTTTGATTTATCTTCAATTAGATTTAAGCTTGGAGTTGTATTTCAGTTTTGGAAATTATTTTGTATAGAGTAGCTATCATTAGAATACCTTTGTAACTTTTATGTTTATAAGTCTTACGCTTGCATTGTACGTTCTGATTTGTCACCATAATGTAGCATTTTATCACTTGTCGGGTTAGGGTGTTACAATTATGGTATCAGGGCCCAGGCTGTGACTTGTAGTACGTAAGTTATGGCCTGTGAGGATTTGGACCCTTAAGTTGCACTTTAGGAGCTTATGGAACAACCCTTGAAGTTTTGCCTTAGGTTTTCCCTGTAGAAACTTTAGTTATGACCGGTGAGGATTGGGTAGATTATGTGATAAGACCTTGATTATTTATCTTTCTTCCGCGCCACTCTGATTTATGCCTCTGCTTTTAGTTAGGCTCTTATAAGATCATTCGTTTTGGAGACTTAGGAATTTAGCAAGATACACAATATAAGTTAGTGATCACAAAAGTTTAGAATGCTTTGAGACTTTTGTAGTAATGCCTTACAGGCTTCACTCTCTGATGTGACCGCATTCTTTGAATTTTGATCTCCGATCCGTTTATGATTCGTTTGGTTACCTTTTCATTCGTTCAGAGAATTTGTATATATACGAATCCGATGTGTTTGACACATTCTGTAGTTTCCCTTGCTTTTGCTAAGCATATTAAGGCCCCCTCTGCACTATTAGAATCTGCTTTACTCATTTCTATTTCTATGAGAAAACTTGTGATTATCCGTCACGAGTATCGAAATTATCCAGTATGTTTTGAAGGTATTGGAAGATAAGTTCCTTCTTCTAATCTGTTTCCTTTAGGAATGTTTAATTTGATGTTATTTTGAATATGGATGTGCTGACTAAGCATCAAGATGCTAACAATAGTCATATTAGATTTGTAATCTTTGGCGATTTCAGAAACTCGAACTCTGTACCATGTTTCCCAACCTGGTAAATAATTATGATCACACCTGTGTTAAAAATTCATACGTTAATCTGTCGTGGTGGTGAAGATGTTTCGTTTGATGAAACTCGCCTCGAGAGTATTCGGTTGTTTGAAATTTTCGTAATGTATTCCTTAATGAACTGTCAAGATTTCCATCTGAGTGTGATCTTGTTTTGATCTGGTTATGAAGTTTGTTTAGTGACGACTCAAGGTAAACTGTGATTGCAATAAAGGCATGTGTAAATGATGCAAGTATTATGACGCCTGGCCAACGTGATAATAGTTACATCATATAACTTGAACTTATTCGGATCATAGGATGTCTTGAGAAGTGCCTGAGATCAGTAAGTTGGTTGGTTTAGAAACTCTATCCGTATAAGAGCAATGTTTTTTCTAATTCTGAAACTCCGTATCTTATGACATCGGTTGAATGGAAAGAATTGAAGGACCAGCTTTTAGAAAGTGGTTTCATCCGTTTGAGTGTGTATCTATGGTGTACTCAAGTTGTATTCATGAAGAAGGATGATGATATAATGAAGTTGTGTAGTGATCTCGGGAAGCTGAATAGTATTGTGGTTAGAACCATTATCCGTTACCTCGAACCGACGATTTGATTAATCAACTCCAGAGTGTGAAGTTTTCCCAATGATGAATTTTAGATCTGATCATTTTTCAATTACGTTTAAAGGGGCGAGATGTTCCTAGAATTGCTTTCCGTATTTGTTTTGATCTCTATGAGTATTGTGATGCCAATCGTATTGGCTATTGCTCCTACTGTTCCTATGAACTTGATGAATCGTGTCTTTCATGAATACTTGGAGAAATTGTCATAGTATGACGTATTGGTATATTCAGAGACAAAAGAGAAACACGAAAATCATCTTCATATTCTGTGTTGAGGTTTCTATGTCAGAAGAAGCTATATGTTATACTCTTGAAGAGTAAATTTTGGTTTGGGATGAAGAATGAGAGGAGAAATTTTGAGGAGCTAAAAAGAGAATTGTTCTACTCAAGAAGGGGACTTAGCTATTGCCCTTATGCAACTCGGGAAGATTATTGGTACATCTAGAACTGCAAGAAGTGAACTATCCGACGCATGGCTTGGGAGTGACTGGTGACAGGCAGGAAGAAGCTCGAGAGCAAGACGGTGAAGCATGATCTATGTTAGAAGACTTGAAGGAAGCCATTTTGATTGAAGCACACTATTTGCTCTACTTATCTTAGTTGTACTATTGTGTGTAGAGACTTGCAGCAGAAATTCTGATGGAATGGTATGAAGACAGTTGTGACTACATTAGTGGTGAAGTGGTTGGCGTGTCAACAGGTTAAGATTCAGTATCAGTGTACAAGTGTTTTTCTTTAGTGTTGGATGTTAGTATGTAGAAGTGAGATTAAACTTTCAGGGATTTGGTAACGAAAATTCCATGCACATTGAGGAAGGACAACACGATTTGAGTGGTAGAGGACGGGTTGACTAGGTCGGCTCATTTGGAAGATTGGCAGTGATTTCTTTCGGCAGAAGATTATTCAAAACTACATGGCGCACCTGCAGTGATCGTGTCAGAGATTTGCGTTTCAACATCACATTCCTAGAAAGAGCTACTGAAGGCTTGAGGGACCAGACTCGAGTTGGTAATGCTTTGCATCTCCAAACTGATGAATAAGCAGAACAACTATTCGAGCTTGGAAGATGTGTTGAGCAGGATTTTTGACAGAGCTAAAGAACACCTTTTGGGTTAAATTAGGTTAGGGAGCTGTTTATTGAAGGACCTGAGTAAATTCAATGACTAATGGATTAGTTATCATGTTAGAAGAGAAATTCTAAAACTTTAGACCAGGAATTGGTGTGTTCCGTTTGATGTTCTGTACAATAGTGTTGGGCGTTTTGGTGTTTGAGGAAGATTTAGTTCACGACACGTTAGACCTTAGATTTATTCTGATCCGTGCGATTATTCTACCTATTCCATTAGACTTCTGATACGTTTTGATATTTCGATATGTGCTTAGTTGATCGTAGATACGAATATGTTGCCCACCTGTTTACGAAACTCTTGATACGTTGATGATTCGTTATATGCTTCTCTGCGTATTAGAGTTGATAAAGTTTTATCGTTTATTACTACCTCCGTATTTGCCTCATGTGTATATGTGTTTCATGTATCTCTTAGTGAGATTACAAATATCATCTGTCATGTATATATTCCGCATTTGTTCGATCGAGATTTGTTATGATTTTTCTGTTATTGATGAGCCTGAGGCTATATTGGGGCGTCAGGATCGGGTCATGAGAAATTGAAGAATTATACGTATATGTCTTCCACACATCTTCTGTGATTCGATACATTTCCATCTGATCTCTCTACTCCAATTTCGAGGACGAAATGTTTCTTTTAGAGGGGAAGAGTTGTAAAACCCTAAATTTCCATTCATTTGAAATTCCCATTTTGCCCCTCTAATTTTTGAAATTTTAAGAGCATACAAATAATTATACAAGAGCATTATATATTTTAACCTAAGTATAATTTTTTTTTGACTATATGTCACTTAAAAACATTACCTTATGATTAAATTACACATTATAATTAAAGACCTAAAACTATATGTTATATGCTTTAATGAATATGAATCTCAAACTACATTATGAGTTAAATACAAAATAAAGTCTAACAAACCCAAGTTATGTGATATCACACGTTTTTAAGTCATGATAGGCCGATTTTCCCTTAACTTGTATATACACATTTAAGATCGCAACTATGGAAAATACAATCACACGTTAAGTAGTAATAAGGGCCGAATAAATTAAATCTTGTACACACACTCATTTAATATCAAATATGGAAATTAAAAGTGATAATCACCTCATTACTACCCCACTTATATTTTTGGCATATTTCCCATTTGATCACCCTAACCAAACCGATCAATCGCTCCAATCAATCAACCACCAATTGATAACTTACCTTATTTTGAGAACCATCCCACTCGTTAATTTAACAACTTACATCCTCACCTTCTCTTTTGTCCCATGCGTACAACACCTCATCTCTCTCTAACACCTAATCTCTCTCTTGCACCGATCCACAAACAAGAATAACACACACTCTTTTTAAATATCGAATATGGAAAGTTGGAAAGTGATACTCCTCTCTTTATTCCCACTTGATCTTCAGCATATTTCCTTAACAAACTGATTCAATAAAAATCACAAATGATTGACTTTCTGTATGTGACTCTCCTTTGTCTCACTAAAGTTAACGCCACACATGCACATCTTGTCCCATTTTTTTTTTTGTTTCATACGTGCAAAACACACGCCCTTCTTCTTTTGCTTCCTTCATGACCATTAAAAACAAGAACACACAACAAAAAAATAATTACATACGATCCACATATTTTTGATAAACAAGGTGCGACAAAGAAAGCTAGTGAAAAGAAGGTTTCATTCGTAGCGTATAGTGGTTCGAAGGGACGGATTTGATTTGTAGAGTTTGATACGTCCTTTGTTCTCGCTTCTAGTCGTGCTTACGACACAAGGTATCTCCAAACCGTTCGATGTTCTCTTTGTTTAGCATAAGTTTGCCTTGTATGTACTTATATACGATCACCACATATTTATTTCATTTCATAAAGGGTTACACGAGGTTGTAAACAAAACCATGTCACGTTAACTAATCACGACTCGTACATATATATCGATCACTAATATGTTTATCTCGTTAATAACAAGTCACGTGAAGCTTTAATATGTTATCTCATTTATATGTAATACGCATGGTTGGAGCCTCATAAAATCAGGAAGCTATGTCATATATATACGTATCGACTTAATTAGTTTTGAAGCTTTCGAATACGTTTTGATACAACATATGATTATACGTTTAGAAACTGGAAATAAAGTCAAGTAAATAAAAATGGGTATACGTGATTAGTTTGGGTGAGTAAGGTTTGTATTTCATAAATTCATGTTATGTTTTGCTTAGTTATGTTGTGGGAATAAAGTATTAAACGTGTATACTTACCTGACAAAATTTGGTATTGTTTTGATGCATGAATCTAATTAAATATCTAAAACTAGTCACCAAACTCTAATATATGGTGATCAGTTACTCTGCGTCAAAAAGAGCAATATGAAATCTTGAAATATGTGGTTATTACTAAAACTGAGACCGAAGCATAAGGTTGATAGAAAAAAATCCAACAAATACGTAATGTGATCCTTTATCGGTGAGCAGTGCATGTGTGTGTAATGTTGTAATCTATCTTTTGGCTCGTTGAATACATAGGTGTATGCATGTGTGTGTCATTCAAAAAAAATAAAATAAAATAGAATGTTAGGGTCTGTGTTGGTCGCATTAATAAATATATGTTGGTGTCAAATGTGTGATATTGTAGAATGGTTTAGTATGTGTGGTATCGTATGGGTTGACAAAAGGGCAATGTGTGTGTATTATATGAGTCGAAGGAGGTATAAAAGGCTGGGGTACAAACTGTTTTGAAAAGGAGTCGTGGGTAGGTTGGTTTAAGTTGTGGTGTCTCGTTGGAATTGTGAGGAAATGGTTGGGTTAAACGTGGGTGCCATTTGGTGTGTTGGTCTCGCACAAATTCCACATCGAGAGGGTGTTGTCTCGGTAAGTTTTGTGTAAAAGGGCAATGTGTGTGTGTTCGAGAGTATGAATGGGTATGGGAGTGTGTTTGTTTCGGACTTAAAGTAAGTCAGAAATACGTTTAATATGGCTTATAAAATAGGCTAAGTCCTAAGTTGGTCATTATGAGATTAATTTACAATATAAAACCTAAGCTTAAACATTTGACGTAAATAAACCCTAAACTTTGGTGGTTTTCACAATTAGATCCTAAACTTTGATAAATGGCATATAAAACCCTAAACTATGATACTTGTCATATTAAACCTTTAATTTAACTTTTGAGCATTTGTAAACTCTAAGTGTAATTAATTATGAATGTAACCTAACTTACTAAATATGGAAACTTACTAATTATGGAAAGTTACTAAAAATGAAAAGTTACTAAAAATAGGAAGAAATCTAAATTATGAAATCTGATTAAAATGAGCTTATAAGTAATATGTGATTATTAATTTGTATAGGTTCGGTGAAGAAGGAGTAACTTTCCGTTTCTCTGTGATCCATCTTTTATCTGTTTGTCTATTTGCATAAGGTACAGATATTCTGACCTTTCTTATAAGGTTTCTCATGATCTTTTCACATCTTCTGATTTATTAACCCTTATTATGAATCCTTGCTATGTACCCATTGATTATGAACCTTTGCTATGCACCATTGATTATGAACCTTTGCTATGCACCTTTGATATGAACTTTTGCTATGCACCCTTTGTTATGAACCCATGATTATGATATTTCTGATGACCTTAGATTCTGTGTGATGACTATGACATTCTGTTTGACCCTTCAGTTTGATACCCGAGCTATCACTAGTCATGGGGGTTCCATGACCATGTCATTGATGCACCAATGGCATGACTCTAGGGTGGTCGAGTGATGTTCCACCTCGACCCTTTTGTTATGTAATATGTATGGCCATGATGATTATGATTTTCTGCAGGGGCATATGGATGCATCCTAGTTCTGATCTGTTATGCTATATGATATATTTATGGTGACTGGTGCTGTGTGCAATACACGCCTTTCACAATTATGGGAGCTGATCACTCCATTTTGGTTACTTATGGTTACTTATGAAGAGTATGATATGATATGTTTCTGGGCTCGTGGTAGATTTCTGACAACCCTTACACCTTTGATACATTTTGATATACCTTCTGTTATTCCCCAATGCACCATATTCTGTTTTCTCCATTTCAGTTGACTTATGATATTTGTTCAGATGATCTTGATCTCTAATTCTTTTGACAGATGATATTCGTTTCAACAGGAGCTCGTGTTTTCCTTTTTCTTTATATATATGTGTTTGATTATTCGTTGTTATATATATATATCTGTTCACTGGGCTTTTTAAGCTCAGGCGCATTTCTTTTCTTGCGGCAGGTTTTAGGTTGGAAGCTGGGTTTGAGTGAAGAGTGCGTAGGAGCTCTTAGTGGACTACCCTGACGATAGATACCCGTTTGCTTTTGGATTAGAATTTTGATTTATCTTCAGTTAGATTTAAGCTTGGAGTTGTATTTCAGTTTCGGAAATTATTTTGTATAGAGTAGCTATCATTAGAATACCTTTGTAACTTTTCTGTTTATAAGTCTTCCGCTTGCGTTGTACGTTCTAATTTGTCACCATAATGTAGCATTTTAGCCCTTGTCGGGTTGGGATGTTACACAAATTTTGGTTCTTGAAACTCTTCTAAACCTGTGTGTGCTAGGTCAATACCTGGAGGTAAAGGAATACCTCTGTATGGTGGAGGAACAGACTTATAACCTATACCAGACTTAGCTTTATTGACTACTTGAGCTTCCCAAATTTTATTGATTCCATCTGAGGCATGAGCTAAAGTATCTACTGTTATCTTAACATTTTCATTTACCTTTTTGACCTTTTCTAGTTCTTCCTTGAGCACACAAATCACATCCATTTTGTACTCTAAATCTCTTTTTAGCACAACTATGTCATCACTAAACTTAGATTCATTTCCTTTATAATGCAAGATTTGTGTTTCAAGAACAGCTAAACCTCTTTTATGATTAGCTAAGTTATAACTTGTTTGAATTAGCTCTGACAGTCGATCATCAAATTGCTTTTTAAGTATTTCAAAAGCTTTAAGAGCAGAGCAAGATTCAGAACAACTGATTTTAGAATTTACCTCAGAATCAGTAAAGGCTATCAATGCAATCTCAGTTGCCACCATTGCAACTTCTGTTGGTGCTTCCTCTTCATCAGCCATGAAGCTCCAATCATAGCTAACACCATCAATAGCTTGCATAGCCTTTGGCTCTTCCACTGTGACTTCCTTCTTCTTATCTTGCTTATACCATGTGGTCCTATTATCCTGCTTTCTTGGCTTTCTGCACTCTCTTGCAGAGTGTCCCAACTTTTGATAATTGAAACACTCTACTTTCTTCTTAACAAACCCAACAGTTTCATTACCATTAATGGTAATCTGCTTTCCAGTTCTCTGCCAAAACTTTTTAGCCCTCATGCTAAGTAAAGCAACCTGCCACTTGATATCCATCTCTTCTAAATCATCATCATCCACCTGTTCAAGGTCTTCATGAGTTAGAGGAGAACCACTAGTTTGACTAGTCAGGAATGCATAGAATGTTGAATCTCCAAGACCAGCAACATTCTTCTGTGAACTAGCAGTAGAGACACCAAAGCTAGCAGTAGAAACACCTTTTTTCTTCATCTACCTCCTCTGACTTACTAATGTTGGGAGATGACAAAAGTGCCACATTCCCAGAACTAGTACTGTAGCTTCCAGACTTCTTCAGACTTTGTTCAACAATTTTGAAATTGTTGTACAAATCATTGAGTTTCATGGTTTCAATGTCTGGCTTATTTATCCAGACAACCACATGAGTATTGAATTCTACAGGTAGACTTCTTAAAAACTTCATGTTGAGATCTTCCTTAGCTATCTCAACTCCCAACACAGCTAACTGACTGACAAGCTTGTGCAATCTTGTGAACAACTTATCAAGAGATTCATTGCTATTTGAGCTAAAGTTTTCAAAGCATTGTTTCAGCAATGTCTTCTGAGTTTTCTTGGTAGTTTCATTACCACCAAACCATGCACATATCTCTTCAAACAAAGTTTTTGCATCAGGATACTTGCTAAAAGATAACATCTGTTAACCAGGAATGGTCATAAGCAACAAATTTCTTGCCTTTTGATCATTCCTCTTCAGTATCCTTTCATCATTGGTAATTGGTCCAGTATTCCTTTTCTGAACTGTTTTGCCTTCAAGAATGGATTCTGTAATACCTAGTGTGAAAGAATCACCATATAGAATAATATCCCAGAGAGCATAATCATTCATTAATTTTTTATATAAGTTGTGTATATTTGTTAGATAGGTGTAAGCATAATTGCTTAGGCTAGATTAGTGTGTAAGTAGTGAAGTTGTGAAGAAGTTAAGGTGTGTAAGTAGTGAAGGTGTAAAGAAGTAGAAGAGTACATAAGTAGTGCTAGGTTGTGAAGTAGTTGTGAAGCCGGTGTGAAGAAGTTGTGAAGAAGTCGTGAAGAAGTTGTGAAGAAGTCGTGAAGCCGTTGTGAATAAGTTTTGAAGAAGTTGTGTAGAAGTTGTGAGATTGGTTCTAGCTACGATTAGAACCCGACATCTAGCTTTGTGTCGTTAAACCGGTGTAAGCAAAAGTTGTGTAAGGTTTTCTCCGCCATAAGGGAGCTTGTTGAAATAGTGAAGAAAACTCTCGAGTTAGGTGCTCGGGGAGTGGAGTAGGGCAAGGAAGGTATCCTTGTAGCCGAACCACTATAAATCTTTTGTCTCGCGGTTAGATCTTTCCATCTTTATCTTTCATTTCAATTCATTACTTTACTTGCATTGTTTATTTAGATTTACTTATATTTGTTCATATTGTTCAAGAGTTGAGTTCACATAAATTCGAATCTAAGTTTTTAAAAGTAAACAAAGTTTTCAAAATAAAATTAAAAAGACGTAAAACTATTCAACCCCCCCTTCTAGTTTTCCACAATTGGTATCAAGAGGCACGTCAAACAAGATATTTAAAATAAACTGTATTTTAAAACTTGAATCGATCTATGGAATCGGAAAAATATTTAGAAGGGCAATCTATGTAAAGACCACCGCTATTTGAAAGTAATGGTTTTCTTTATTGGAAAAATAGTTTCGAAACTTATGTGAAATCAAAAGATCTTGATCTTTGGCATGTTATTACCTATGGTGATTTTCCCCCTATTCAAAATAATCCTTTAACTAAAAGAGATGAAATTGGACCTTTTAAAAAACAAAATGATGATTTGAAAAAGAAACTAGCTAAAAATAATGAGGCAAAAATGGTTATTTATTATGCATTACCACGTAAAGAATACGAAAGGATCTTTATGTGTGAAACCGCAAAAGAAATTTGGAACTCCTTACTAATAACTCACTAAGGTAATAGTCAAGTCAAAGATAATAAAATAGATCTTCTTGTTCAACAATATGAACAATTTACGATTCCGGAAGAGGAATCAATAGATAATGCTTTTGCTACGTTTAATACTATCATCACAAGTTTAAAAGTACTTGATGAGAATTTTTCTAGTAAGAATTTTGTTAGGAAATTTCTTAGGGCTCTTCATCCAAAATGGCGAGCTAAGGTTACGGCGATTGAAGAATCGAAGAATTTGTCAACTCTTCAACTTGATGAGTTGATCGGCAACTTGAAAGTCTACGAAGCAATAATAAAGAAAGACTCCGAGATGGTCAAAGGAAAAAGATAGGAAAGCAAGTCAATTGCATTGAAAGGTAGGAAGGAATCTAGTGAAGAGGATAGCTCAACCTCCGAAAGTGATGACGAAGAATATGCAATGGCCGTAAGAGAGTTCAAGAAATTTCTAAAGAGACGAGGAAGATTCACAAGACAACCACGAGATGAAAGAAGATCGCTTCAAAGAAATAGGAATGATAACTACGGGAAAAGAAAGTGCTTTAGATGTGGAAGCCCAAACCATCTCATTGGCGAATGTCCAAAGCCACCGGGTCATCATTACCAAAGCGCCTTTGTTAGTGGAGCATGGAGTGATAGCGACAAAGACGAAGCGGACAAAGCAAACGACGAAAAATGTCTTATGGCAAAGACATCAAATGAGGTACTTTCCGAAACCAAATACTTTAGTGACAAAAATCAATCATTAGACGAAAAAGATCTAGATAATGAATATAATAGGTTATGCAAATTAGGTCAAAAAGTCATTGCTAAAAATAAATCACTAAAACATATTAATAATCGATTAGAAAATGAAGTACTCGAATTAAAAATTAAACTACAACATTTAGAAAAAGGAAAAGAAGTTTTTATAGAATGTAAAACATGTCTAGAGGTCAAAAATGAAAACGAAAAACTTAAAGATGAAATTTCCAAACTTGACAAGTTTAAAAATAGTAGTAACTCACTTAAGAAAATAATAAGTGTTCAAGGAACTTCGGGAGATAAAACCGGTCTAGGATTCAACTTAAATAATGTTTCAACTAGTGAAAATAAAAATGCAAAGTTTGAATGTCAATCTAGTAAACAAAAACCATTAGAGTCAAAACCTAAGTATATACTTATAAAAGATAGAAAAATACCTATTACGAGTGATGAGGAAGTAAAAAGTTTTTATAAACCATCATTAAAAGCCAAAACCGGGTTTTCTTAACCGAAATTAAGATCTAAAACTCCACCTCCAAATAGACCAAATAATCCTCATCCTCGGTCTAAAACCCCTCAACCTAGAAGAAATCAAGGTAGACAAAACTTTCCTAATAATAATAATCACCCAATGTGGAATTATTCACTTCAACCAAGTTTCAACCCTTGGGGAATACTTTCACCATACATGCAAATGCAAACCATGTTTGGTTCAAACAATTTTGGACAAATGAGACAATGGGGACCAAGTGGCTAAATCCTCACTCATTGAATAATTTGGAAACTCATCTATGATTGGCTTCTATAAGTCAATATATCACCTTGAAGTATTTGAAGAAAAGCTGGACATAAGGTACGTTCTCTCTTTAAATTTCATGAGTAGTTACTTTATACATATAGTCTTATTAATCATTGCCTTAGGATATGCTTAGTTTGATAGGTTGCATTGCATTCACACTTTTAGTTATATCCGTTTTATGATTTAATAAACTAGAAACCCTTTAGTTAGCCCCCTAAGTATTAAATGAAGTATTCACTGTCGAGCTCATTTAGCATTCTCAAATTTAAAATGGAAATCTTCTATGTCCACTATTAGAAAACTAACGGTGATGAAGTGAAATGAGTTAAGTGGAATAATCATTAACATAGAAGTAAGATTAGATTTCTCGCATTAGAAAACTATGGTTGAAACAAGCTCTCGTAGAATATGGCATCAAGTTAGATAAGTGTGCGACAACAAAGGAGCTATAGATGTTAGGTTATACCCCATTCAACACTCTCGCATCAAACATATAGAATTTTGTCATCGCTTCCTTATGACCATAGGATATGTAGAAACGGGTAGCATGTGACAATAGCCTTAACCAATTCCCATGAGCATGAGATCTTTAACAACCATTTTTTAAAATATAGGATTAATGGTTTTTGTTGTCAAAAATCTAGTATTTTTAAAAATATACAGAAACTTCACATTTTGGAAAAATGTTTTTTTTTTCAACACGTTTTACTATGTCATTTTTCTTCTTAATCTATGTCCATAATTCTGTTTCGATCAAAGTCAAAGATTGGGAATTTTTTTACCCATTCTTCATAAACACATTTTGAAATAAAACCCAATCTATTTTATTCAAATAACTTTCACATCTACATAAAAACCCACTTTCAAACATTGTTGAATAATGCTAAAAACATTTCTTTAAATCATGCATGGTGATCTCATATTTGTCATCTATATTTATGTACATGACATTTATAAGTGAACTAAGTCAAATCAAGCGGACCATGGTTTGTCTATTAAGATTTTGTTTGTAACAAGTCTAGAAGTCGATGCTATCTTAAGAAAATACTTGGTGTAGTGTATTGTTTCCTAGTCCATATATATTACTTGCTTGATGAGTATGTTTACATGCTAGATGAAATTACGTGTTTGCTTAATCTCTTTAATTAACATGTTTTGCATAAATATCTATTACATGCTTAATTGCCTCAAAGAGTTGGACTTGCTTGAAACTAAACCCAAAAACACAACCCTTTCTACAATTTTCTGCCAAAAACCCATTTCCAGTAATCTGGGAACCTACAGATAGGCTGCCCCCTTAAATCATAAGGCGGCCCCCTTAATGTTTAAGGGGACCGACCCCTATTTAAGGGGACCGGCCATCTGATGGTCGAAAGTGCTGTCTCCTTTTCTAATTTTTAGCCCATTTCATCCTACACTTCCCAAAATTCACTTCCAATCCATCCAACAAAGTTTATCCATTCCTTAATCCCATCAATCCTACACTATAATCACTCCCATTCCTCATAATCTTCCATCATCTCATCATGCCATCTCCCATCAAACCAAAGCCAAAATCCTCAAGGTTAGCAAGGATAACCGAAAAACCTGTTTGGAGAAGAAAACCAAACCCCCGAAACAAGTCCATCATAACAAATGATGTGGCTAAACAACCAACACCTCCACCCACATTTGTTCTCAATTATACTCCCAATCCTCAAGCTCATTCCAATGAACCCTTTCACAAACCTCATCATAATAACCAACCATCCATCTTTACTCCCGAAAATACACCTTCATCTCACTCATATGATTCATATGAAGAGCATGATCAACCCCAAAACAACAATCCCAATCTCATTCACAACACCTCTTATCTTATTCAACATACCAATGAACCATCCAAAACACTCACCACTCTTGCAATATCCTCTTTTTCCATATCTCCGTCCTCATCCACTCTTGATTACCCAAGCTCAAAAATGTCTCCACCACCAAGAGTATCACCACCATCTCCCACCAACTCACATGCTTCTTCTATGTTGCATATCCAAACATCCATCCCAAATAACAACCACACTCCACCATCATAACCTTCTTCCAAACACTTGAAGTTCATTGAAGAACTTAAAGAAGCCCATGAGCTTTGTGCTCTTCTTGCCTTACACCTTGCTCAACGCAAGATTGGATCAACTCCCTTCTAGCCCTCCTTCATCACAAAATAACCTCAACCTCCACCTTCGTTCCAAACTACACATCTCAACCTCAAACTAATCTCAATGAAACCTTTCAAAACCCTCATCATATTGGTCAAACATCCAACTTTACCTCAAACCACACACCTCAATTTCATCCACTTCCACCAAATGATCAAATCCACATTCTCACGGAAAAGGAAAGGTTCCGTGAAGATATAAACCAAATCCATGACCTTTGTGATCTCCTTGCTATACACCTCGCACAACACAACAAGGGCCAACCTCGATCCTCCATCCTCACTCTACTTAAATTGCTTACCTTACCCCCACAACTTTAATCAAGTTGATAATCATGTCAACTATTGTCCTTGTCGTACCTCCACTCCAAACTCTAGCACAACACCTCCACTTGCACAACACTCTAACCCTCAATCAACCCACTCCGCTCCAAACTCTCTACCTCCAAACTCTCCACCCCCAAAAATATACCTCTATTAATCTAACATTCTTACCCTCACTCAACCAATTCCATCCCAAACACTCTACCATCAACCATCTAAGCATACTATATGCTTATGTTTCTCATTTTCCAAGCTTTCGTGTCACAAGCAAGTCAGAAAGCTCTCTTTGGCAATTTAGGACCTTTAAATTAATGAATGTCTTGCTATGTGTTCTTAATATTTGTTTGCCATAATTGTTGTTTTCCATGTTTGTTATTCTTGTATTCCATACTTTGCTATATATGCTTGTGCTTCTAATATTTTTCTTGCAAGTATTTCATATCTCGATTCTTTGATGCCCTCAAATGAGGGGGAGCACACATCAAGGGGGAGTTCTCGTCCTGACAAATTTCATATCTAAAGCTTGTCGGAATAACCTTTTTGATTCTACAAAAAGGGGGAGAAGTGAATATAAACTCACTAAATACTTGTTCAAAAATAAAATTTTGGATTTAATGAGTTTAAGTTTTGTAGTCATCAAAAAGGGGGAGATTGTTGATATAAATAATGCCTAAAAACATTATTAATACTTCTTGATATCTCTATGTTTTGATAATCACAAAATGTAAACTCATTAAACATAAACTTATTAAATAAACAAGTATTTAGTTGTAAATATTCATTTGTACAACTCAATCACTTAAGGTATGAATAAACAAATGCCTAATGCATTATATGATCAAAGGAACATTTTCTTAATCACTTGATTTTTTATAAAATGACACAAACATTTTATATCTTTTAGAAAATCATTTTTGGTAGTAAATAAAAATGTTTAATCCATTATAAATTTATGAATTCAAATTTTCAACCAAAAATGGCAAAAATGTCCAAGAAAAACCTTTCCCACAAAAAGACAAATCCGAGCAACGTTCAGATGGGCGGCCCCCTTAATTTTACTAGGCGGTCCCCATAATTTTAACGGGGCCGGCCACCTATTTAAGGGGACCGCCCCGCTCCTCTAGCTCCTCAGATTTGCCTATAAATACTGGTTCATCTCTGGACTTTTTCCTCACCTTTTGCACCTCAAACCTTCTGTTCTAAATCTCTTCTTATCCTTCCAAATCCTTTCTAAATCCTTTGATCATATATTCTTAAGCATTGGTTTCCAAGTGATCCAAGCTTCTACCATTCAAGTGCAAAAGAAGAATACTCCTTCAACATCTAGAGAAGAGGTATTGCAACTTAGTATCATCTTGCTACCTAAGTTGTTTGTATAATCATTCATTCATTTTTGTATAAGTTGTGTATATTTGTTAGATAGGTGCAAGCATAATTGCTTAGGCTAGATTAGTGTGTAAGTAGTGAAGTTTTGAAGAAGTTAAGGTGTGTAAGTAGTGAAGGTGTAAAGAAGTAGAAGAATACATAAGTAGTGCTAGGTTGTGAAGTAGTTGTGAAGCCGGTGTGAAGAAGTTGTGAAGAAGTCGTGAAGAAGTTGTGAAGAAGTCGTGAAGCCGTTGTGAATAAGTTGTGAAGAAGTTGTGTAGAAGTTGTGAGATTGGTTCTAGCTACGATTAGAACCCGAAATATAGCTTTGTTTCGTTAAACCGGTGTAAGCAAAAGTTGTGTAAGGTTTTCTCCGCCATAAGGGAGCTTGTTGACATAGTGAAGAAAACTCTCGAGTTAGGTGCTCGGGGAGTGGAGTAGGGCAAGGAAGGTGTCCTTGTAGCCGAACGACTATAAATCTTTTGTCTCGCGGTTAGATATTTCCATCTTTATCTTTCATTTCAATTCATTACTTTACTTGCATTGTTTATTTAGATTTACTTATATTTGTTTATATTGTTCAAGAGTTGAGTTCACATAAATCCGAATCTAATTTTTTAAAAGTAAACAAAGTTTTCAAAATAAAATTAAAAAGACGTAAAACTATTCAACCTCCCCTTCTAGTTTTCCACAAGTAGAATGTAATACACTAGCAGTAGTATTGACACTTAGTGTATTTCCTTAAGCAGTACTAACCTTGTGAACATTTAATTCCCAATACTAATCTTCAAAACATTTAATTTCCAACAGGAAGTTTCTAGTGAGAGAAAAACACCTTGTGGTGTGTATGTATTATCAGAAACAACCAACCCTTCCCATGGCATGGAAATGGTATATATACTTCTTACAATAAACGCCCCACATGGGCTGTGGATTGAGCTGACAGTGGGTAAAGACCCGACCCAATACCACAAATACTACTATAGCTAAACTAGTATTACTATAACTAAACTAATACTAATAAGCCTACGCGCTAACTTAATGCTAATAGATACTCGGGGTGACCGAGTCTTTCATATGAATATTTATATTCCTAACATCCTTTTATAGACTGAGTCTTAGTCGACTTACACTAACTTGTTCTCTAAGATAAATATTTCTAAATCATTTCTATATTTATCTAAACAACTTTACATGTATATCTCATTAAAAGTTGTAACATAACCGACTAAATAGCCTAACAGTACTAACTATGAAGCAGCAGCATTAACTTCATCACAATATTAACTTTGCTCTGGCAGCACTAAGTTTGTACTAGCAGCATTAACTTTACTCCAACAGTCTTAACACACTTAGAATATTTCTTGAAGTTTTTCAGCAGTTGTAATCTTCTAAGAGCAGTAGTAAGTGGCACTAGCAGTCTTAACTTTTAAACCAGCAACATTAAAACACTTAGCATTTTCCTTTGAAATCCAAGAGCAGTCTTAACACCTTAGAGCAGCAGTATCACCAAGAAGCTTTAAATCCCAACAATCCTCCCCTAAACTTGATATTTTCTCCCAAAATCATCAAGTTTCTTCAATCAAAGCTTCATATTCACCAGAGGATGCTTCCAAACACCTTACTTCTTCATTTTCTGCTATATAATAAACCAGAGAAGATCCAAAGACATCTGACTATCATATTCAACTTCTAGCTAATTTTCCAATATATGATGAAGTGTAGCTAATGATAGAGGATACATTTTAACAACCAACATGTAAATCTGAAGTCCTCCCATTGCTAAGGTATGAACTCCACAGGAGTCATATAGCTTCCAAAACAATACGTTGTTTCCAAACTGGGCTCTCCATAATTCATCTTCACAATGTGGTTGAAACATGATTTTCAAATCTTCCCATAAAACTCTATGCGTGATGTCAGCGCCTAGTAGATCCATATTTAGCTTTAACCAACTTCCACAGAGTTTCTAAATCCTCTCTATCAAAGCTTTTGAGCATATGACCAAAAGTGATAAACTTCTGAGACTTTCCATCAGCTCTCATTATCTCCCAATATACTTTCTTTCCCTCCTTGTGAATTCTCCAATCAACGATACTTGGAGGCTTTGTTGACAAAGGTTTAGCATCTATAGGTATTTGCTCATCATCTGAAACAAGTACCATGTATTGTTTAAGATCATCTGTACCTTTGTCATCACTATCCATTTGCTCCTTTTGCTCATCAATCTTTTGCTTCTTACTGCTTTCTTGTTGTAGCTCTAAACCTTCTCTCTTAGAACTGCTACCTTCTACCACCTCTGTCTCCATAGCAATGAATGTGTTTACTCTCTTGAAGACTTTTTCAAATACTTCTTGGATCTTTTCAAAGCTCATGTTCTTGAACTGACTGGTCTTCCAGTTATCCATATTCTTCAAATAAGTACACATTATTGATCTTTGTTAAGCCTTGGTGGGTGGTTTGTTACTTTTAGCTTCAGCCCTCTTAGATGCAAAGAACTTTTTCCTTTGTTCTAAGAACTCTATAAGCAGCTTAGCTTTCTATGCATCTGATAGCCGTTCTTGCTCTTCTTGTTGCAGTCTTTGAGCCAAAAGATAACCAGCATCACACTTAGCCTCTATGTCATCTCATGTATTCATTAGTGGAATGTTGGCTTCATCTTTAGCAGCTGCAATTCTTGCTTTCTCTTTCAACACCCTGTCTTCTTCATCGTATTCTTCTTGTAACTTTTTAGCAGCTTCTTTATTAGCCAAAAGTTGTGCTTTCCTTGACAGAGGTTTTACTACAAGTTCTTCTATCAAAATTCCTTTTCCTTTGCCCTGTGGCTGTGATAGAACAGTTGTTGTTGTTTTTGAAGCAGCTGGTTCTCTAATAACAACCCCTTTTGTTGGTGGCTTTGCACTTTTCAAACCAGCAAGAGCTTGAGCCAAAGTGAGGTCATATTCAGTAATTGTAGCACTGGCAGTAGTATCTTTAAGTCCAACAACACTAACATTTTCACTACTAGCAGTACTAACCTTAGCAACATCAACAATCACCCAGTAGTTTTAACCAACTCAACCTGTTGTTCTACAACAGTTTCAGAAGTATTAACCTCTTCAACCAGAAAGGAATCTCCCTCATCAACCATCATCTGAGTATCCTCCCCTGCACCCATGCTATCATTCCTCCCCTGTTTGGAGGCATCCTCCCCTAAACTCTATGCATCATCTAAGGATTCTACCCTTGCCTTAGTACCAATTTTGTAAAGTCTTTTCAGCTTATGTGTTCTTGACCTTTTCCCAGCTTCAAGCAACTTTACCCTCTTTTTCAAACTTGTAAGTTCCTTCTGTTGGGTAGATGTAAGTGCCTTTAGGTCAACCAAATCCTTCTGTAATGTCTTAAATGTTTCCATCAATTCCTTTAGTTGCATACTACCCTCATCACTTCGGAGTGTTTTACCTCTCCCGAGTGGCGAATCATTGGGTATGTTAGACACAGTCTCAAACTTGGTTTGAGCATATGTGCCCCCATGGTCTCTTGGCGCCTGGGACAACTACCTGAGCTAGTTCCTGGGGAACTTGGCTAATTAAGTGTTGCCTTGGATTGGGTCTTAGATATGTTACCACTGACCTGCTCTGCATCTAAGCTAGCAGCAGTAGTGGCAGCCCTCACCAAACTGTCATCCTTCTCCTCATTGATAACCTCATCTGCAGCCATACCAGAGACACCAGACTGAGGTATCTTAGTGCTCTTTCTTTTGGGGTTCCTATGTGTTTGGTTCTTTTGAGGTTGTGAGGTGGATGGTGGAAAAATTGTGGGTGTGTGTTGGGTTTCAGATGGGTTTCTTGAACCTTCACCCTGGTTTTGTTGTTGGTTCTGCACAAGCATTGTTGGAAACAATGGTGTGACAGTCCCTGAAAAACCATTACCAATTCTTTTCATATTACTGAAAATATTTTTGGTATGAGAAGGGGTAATATATGTTCTCTTATGAGATACCTTCTCAGAAAATTGTTTATTCAAAAACACTTGTAAAAACCTTGGATATATATAAAATTTGTTTGCTAAAGTATCCAACTTCTTAACCATACTATCAAAAATTTATTTTGAAAAGTTAAACTTTTGGTCTGTGGCCAAGTAGATAATGGCAGATGCCATAGTACTGCTAAAATCATTCCAAGAAGTTGTTTTTAGACTTAAGCATTGTAAAATAGTATGGATAAGAAACTTTGATTGAGGGGAGAAGAAGGCTTTAAAAAAAGTAAGTTTGTCAGACTGCCTCTCATACCCCATCCATGCAAGGTTTTCAAAAATAGTAGAGTTTGGGAAACACTTAATACCTCAATCATCTTCCAGGCGAAGATTTCTCCTAACAGACGTTTCAATAATGATAATTTCTTGGCTATCTACAACAACATGAATTTGTACTTTCTCATTGAGTGTTTTGACCTTAGCAGTAGACCAAAACTGTTCAATGTGAGAAATATATATAGAAGGACTTACAGTTAATGCATACCTTATTGGGTTTGTATTCAAGAAATAAACAAATTATGTAAATCCTTCACTTTCAGTGTGTTTGTGTAAAAACACGATCATATTGTAAGTATCAGCAAAAGTTAGGTTCGACATTGTTATGATTGTTGGTGGGTTGTTACGATTAGATGATAAAAAAGAGAGTTAGGGTTTGTTTTGAGAGAGAATTATATGCGCATAAAATCGATTAAGTGAACGATTTGGGAATTTAAACCCTTAATCGAAATATTTATGAAACAGTCCCTTGAACAAACAAGCAATTGTAACTTCAGCAACACTAAGTTATGCCTAGCTAACAGCATTAACTTATGCCTAGCATTAGTAACTCTGAGGCACCAGTACAAACTCTAATTCCACATTAATCAAACACTTTTCTTTGCTTTTCCTGCAAAATGTTAGTGTAAAAACCACAAAAACACAAGCAATAACCATATTCACAATGGTTACAAGATTTTACTTAACAGTTTTAAGTATAACCAATAGCAGAAACTTAGCAGTTTTAAGTATAACTAAAAGTACTAAGTATACTTAACAGTAGAAACATTTAAGACTTGAATAACAGTACTAATCCATATAAAATTCTACAAAAACATAAAGAGATCAAAACTTTAAAGAGTTAACATTCCAATAGTAGCAATCAAATATTGAAATCTACTTACATCAAAAGCTTTTGTAAGCAAATCTGCAACATTCTTGTCAGTATGGATTTTAATCCCTTGAATTAATTATTTTCATTGCAATCTCTAATAAAATGATGTCTGATCTCTATATGCTTTGCTTTTGAATGAAAAACATGATTTTTAATTATGCACATAGTACTGTTATTGTCAATAAAAATCTTGGTATGCATAAAATTATACGCATAATCAAGTAGTTGATTCTAAATCCAAAGCACTTATCCACAACAAACATGAAGCAGCTACATATTTAGCTTATGTTGTAGAATTTTCAACCACAGTCTGTTTCTTGCACTGCCATGAGATCAATCTGCACCCAAGAAATTGACATCCTCCTGTTTTAGACTTCCTATCCAAGCTTGCTCCAGCATAATCACTGTCAGTGTATGCTTCTAAATCAAAAGGAGAATCTTTTGGATACCAAAGGCCCAATTTAGGCTGACCTTTTAAGTACCTAAAAATGCTTTTTACAGCATGAGGATGTGAAACCTTTGGAGTGACTTGGTATCTAGCACATGTACACACTGCAAACATAATATCTGGTCTTAAAGATGTGAGGTACATCAATTAACCAATCATTGATCGATACAAATGAACATCCACTTCTTCACCATCTTCATCCTTGAGCAGAGGCTTTCCAATTTCCATTGGTGTGCTTGCAGTCTTTACATCTGTAAACCCAAACTTCTTCAAAATTTCAGCAACATATTTATCTTCGCTGATAAATATACCATCCTTCTTCTGCTTCACTTGTAATCCTAAGAAAAATGTAAGTTCTCCCATAGAACTAAACCGAAACTTTTCATGCATCAACTTCTCAAACTCAATGCATAATTCCTTCTTAGTTGAACCAAAGATGATATCATCCACATACACCTGGACTAGCAAAATATCACATTTGTGCCTTCTGATGAATAAGGTCTAGTCAATCTTGCCTCTGTGAAACCCATTGTCTAACAGATATGTTGACAAGGTTTCATACCATGCTATAGGAGCTTGATGTAGTCCATATAGTGCTTTTTCAACCTTGTACACTCTATCAGGAAAGTCTAGATCTTCAAACCCTGGTGGTTGACATACATACACCTCTTTTTCAATCTTCCTATAGAGAAAAGCACTCTTGATATCCATTTGAAACATCACAAAGTCTTTAAATGAAGCATAACCTAAGAACAACCTAATTGCTTCAATTCTTGCAACAGGGGAAAAGACTTCATCATAGTCAATCCCTTCTTCTTGTGTGTACCCTTTGAGCTACCAATCTTGCTTTGTTTCTTATCACAATTCCTCTTTCATCCTTCTTGTTCCTGAAAACCCATTTCGTACCTATAGCCCTTTTTCCATTTGGTAATTCCACCAAAGTCTAAACTTCTTGTAACTTGAACTGTAGAAGCTCTTCTTGCATAGCCTCTATCCAGATTGGATCATTCAATGCTTGAATCACCTTATTGGGTTCTACTTGTGATAAAAAGCATGCAAACAAGCAGTTTTGAAGGTCTTTATGACTGTTTCTTTGTTTAAGAGTTCTAACGAGCAGCCCATGTTCCTTCAAATTCTTTGACATCTTTCTTGTTTATACAGCTGAATGCACATCTCCAATCACTTGAGTCATAGGATGATTTTTATTAATTCTTGTAGTTGGAATAGGACTGACTGGTATTGTTGGATCCAAATTGGTCATATCAGCCACTTCAACATTATCTTCAACATCACTATCAACCCATATATCTTCCAAAGCAGGCATTTCTGGATCCCATGGAATTGTTAGTGCTGTTTCCTTTAGTAACAATATTAACATCATTAATGATGTCATCTTTATCATCATTCTCTTGATCATCACTTTCAGTTTCTTTCCTTGGATCATCATCATCCTTCTTTTCATCATCACTTGAATCTTCATTATCACTTGAAGGTTTGACTTCATCTACTTGAGAACTCTTTGGATCTTGGGAGAATGGTAGATCAGCAGTCCATAATGGTAGCAAAATGTAATCCTTTGCAGGTTGTGTCTCCTTTCTAGCTTGAACGGCATCAACATTAGCTTTTGTACCTGCAAAACCATTAGACTATGTACCTGCAACAGCTGGATCATAATTCATTGGTTTTGTTAGTGCATCAATATCAAATAGCCAATCTGGTCCACTACCTACAACATTAGGTGTACTCTCACTAAACCTAATATGCAAGTTCTCTTCCACTATTCTTGTTCTACTATTGAATATTCTAAATGCTTTACTATTCAAAGAGTATCCAACAAAGAAACCTTCATCAGCCTTACCATCAAATTTTCCTAAGTGACCTATGGTATTGAGAATAGTAACAGGACACCCAAATGGTTTCATAAAACTTACAGTTGGTGTTCTACCATGAAACAGTTCATATGGGGTCTTGTTATGAGGCTTAACAACTAACACTCTATTTTGCTCATAGCAAGCAGTACTAACTACTTCACCCCAAAAGGTAGTTGGCAACTTAGAATCAGCTAGCATAGTCCTAGCAGCCTTAATTAGTGTCTTATTTCTCCTCTTAGCTACTCCATTTTGTTGAGGAGTTCTAACTACACTATATTGTCTCAAAATACCCTTCATCTCACAAAACTGATTCATCTCTCTATTCTTGAATTCAGTTCCATTGTCACATCTTATCACCTTAACTTTGTGATCTACTAGATTTTCTATCCTAGTTATAAAGGACATAAGAATGCCACTAGTTTCATCCTTAGTTACTAGAAAGAAAACCCAAGTAAATCTACTAAAATCATATGTGACAACTAGGCAATACATCTTTTTGTTGGGAATTAAATGTTTCAAGACTTAGTACTGCTAGAAGATTACACTAACAGTACAAACTGCTATTGTATAACTGATGACTGCTGAAGAACAACTAATAGTACAAACTGGTAAGTTAGTACTGCTGGTAGTAAAAGAAGGTATAGCTGCACGATAAGGTTTTAGAAGACGTGTAAAAGATAAGTATGGTATAGATTGTATGTATATCACAATTAGTTAGAATTATATGGGTAGATACTTATCTCGTAAAGGACTCCTTGTGTCTATAAAAGGAGGTCCTAGGTTAGATAAGTTATATACGTTTTTGTTAAGATTCAAGGTATTTGTAACCCTAGTGATATTAAGATCACTCGTATTATTGCTTAATAATATTGAATCGTTTGAAGTTATACACTGTGTTGATTATTCATATTGTGTTACTGTTACATCAAACAAAATCTTCTAAGTGTTATCAAGTAAATTCCGCATACTTGATAATATAACCTCAAATACATCAAACAAAATCTTCTAAGTGTTATCAAGTAAATTACGCATACTTGATAATATAACCTCAACGTATCCTAAACACATTCTAAGTGTTTGATCCTCCCAAGTGGTATCAGAGCCAGGCTGATACTTTGATTTAGAAGAACTCTTTTTGAAGATAATGGAGATGGAAACCACACAGACCAACATTGCTGCTAGGTTGCCTATACTGAAGCAAAATGATTTTGAGATGTGGAGGCTTTGAATCGAACAGTACTTCCAAGTTCAGGACTATGCACTCTGGGAGATCATTGAAGAAGGAAACTCTTTTAAACCTTCAACATCTGTGACAACAGTTAATGGTGAAGAAAAGACTGTTGTGAATACCTCTCTAGTGACTGCAAAAGATAAGCTGCAAAAGAAGAATGATGTCAAGGCTAGGAGCTTGCTGATGATGACCATTCCCAAAGATCAGCTCCTAAACTTCATCAAATACAAGGATGCAAAGTCCTTGTTTGAAGCAATCACTACTCGGTATGGTGGGAATGAAGCCACCAAAAAGACCGAAAAGACTATTGAAGCAGAACTTTGAAAAATTTAGTGCTACCAGTAATGAGTCTTTGGATCATATGTTTAACAGATTGCAGAAGATTGTTAGCCAACTGGCTGTGCTTGGAGTTGAAATCCCTCAGGAAGACCTAAACTCTAAGTTCTTAAGGAGTTTACCTACTGAATGGGCTATGCATGTGGTGGTTTGGAAGAATAAACCAGATATTGACACTATGAGCCTCAATGATCTATACAACAACTTTAAGATTGTTGAACAAGAAGTGAAGAAATCTAGAGGTACAAGCTCAAGCTCAAGCTCTGGGAATATGGCCTTTGTGTCATCTCTTAGTACTACAAGTCCAGATGAGGTAAAAGTAGCTGCAGGAGTTAGTACTGCTAACCATAGTGTTGGTATTGCTAGCTCATCAACTAGTACTAGTATTCTGAGTGATGCTACCTATTATGCATTCTTGACCAGCCAAAACAATGGGACTATGCTGTCACATGAAGATTTGGAACATATTGATGATGATGACTTGGAAGAGATGGATCTCAAGTGGCAGATTTCACTTCTCAACATGAGGGCTAAGAAGTTCTATCAAAGGATTGGCAAGAAAATCAACATCAGTAGTAACGATACTGCTGGTTTTGACAAGTGTAAGGTGGAGTGCTTTAACTTTCACAAGTTAGGGCATTTTGCCAGAGAGTGTAGAAGACCCAGGCAACATGATAGCAAGAGTAAGGGATATAGAAGCAAGCAAAAGGCAGTGGAAGAAGCTGAAACATCTTCAAAGGCTATAGTGGTAATTGATGGTCTAAGCTATGACTGGAGCTTCATGGCAGATGAAGAGGAAGCACCAGCTGAGATGACACTTATGGCCTTCTCTGACTCAGAGGTACTATCAGCTAATAGTTGTTCTAAAACTTGTACTGCTCTCAAAGAATATGAAACTTTAAAGAAAAACTATGATGAGCAGAGGATTGAATTAAACCAAACAAACTATAATTTGTCTAATCATAAAAGAGGTTTAGCAGTCCTAGAAGAAAAAATTATGCATTATAAGAACAATGAGTCTGTTTTTACTGAGGATATAGCTGTTCTTAAGAGAGATTTTGTAAAACCCAAAATTTCCAAACACGCAAAATTACCAAAATACCCTTGTAACTTAAAATTTCAATAAATACTTAAATAAAACATCAAATAAATCCTAAACACTTAGTAACTAGCAACATATGAAGTATGATAATTTTTGCAAGAACATTTTAATATTCTAAATGTCCTAAAAATACTTGTCACATCATAAAAAATTATATGGGCCGAAAATACTTATATATATATATATATATATATATATATATATATATATATATAATATATATATATATTATATATATATATATTTATTTATTTATTTATTTATTTTTCTTGTTAAATAATTAAAATCAACTAAATAAAAGATAAGCATTAAAAATTGAGAGGAAATCTTTGCAAATCAGAATATTGATCTCCTTGTACTCCTTGGGCCGAAATCCATGCCCTCCCATCATCCTTATACACGGTTTCTAATTGTTTTCCCTTTTATATCTCTTAAAACCCTAAAATCAAAACTAAAAACCACCAAGGCTATACAAGAATTTTTGAGGGCTTCCACTTATTTTTCCTGGGTTCTTACAAGTTCAAGAGAAGTGATAAAAATAGTGCCAATATTGTTGGGTCATTCGTGTGATCGAGGGAATATTGTTTGGGTCGTATTCTTCCAGCCGAGAAGGGTTAATTCGATCGGACACATCCTCTGTCCATTATTCAATTTGGTATTTTTATAGTGTCCCTAATATCACTATGATTCATGGAAAATTTATAAAATTTAATCATGCAAATTTATATGATCGTTTGAATTAAAATACGATCTAAAACCCTAAAAACCAAATAAATTGTGAATCGGCTATTACGAATTTTGTGTCCTTCAAGCCTATTTTTCTCAGGTCCTATTCATGCTAGATAGCGCTAGAAAAATCAGTAACATAATTTTCAAGGCTTAGATTCGTGTTTGGGAATTAATTTGTAATCGGCTGAATTAATAAGAATGGTAAATAAAAAGGAAAAAGGTTATACGATTAGGGTTAGGGTTTGTAAAGAATTTTCCTGGAAATAAATGCTTTTAATAATGATGTAATGATGGTGTGTAGGCTTTGGAAAAATTAGGGCTTGGTTTGGTTGTTTTTAGAAGTAGCCGATTAGGGTTTTAAAAAGAAAAGGGTGTGTTTTGTAATTTTATAAACTTGTGGATTATTTTTGTAAGTGACTTTGAACCAGGGTGAATCGTATAAATTATTATATGGGGGTGTCATATGTAAAATTTGTAACTAAAAGATTTATATGGTAATTTGTTTAATTAATTAATCCGATTTGAAAATTTATAAAATAGAGGGACTTGTTTTGTAAATTATGTAAAATGGAGGATGTTTCGTATAAATATTAATGTAAGGGGTGTAATGTGTAATTTTGGATATCGAAAGGCTTAATGTGTAAATATGAATAATTAAGGATTAATTTGTATTTTAATTAATTAAAAGGTTTAATTTGTAATTCAATTAATTAAGGGGTTTAATATGTAAAATTGTTAAAATTAAAGGATTGGAATTGTAATATGGGAAACTTAAGGGTTAAAATGAATAACTTGTAATACTTGCACTTTAGACCTTTATCTTTGGCATAATTGCATTTAAAACCCTAAATATAGAAATTTGTCTTATTTAACCCTAAACTATTATAACTTGTTAAAATGAACCCCATTCCCATAATAATATTTAGTAAATGACTTAACCTAATTACTTTATGGAATTTATCTAATTATGGAAATTTGCTATTTTTGGAAACTTACTAAATAAGGAAACTTTCTAAAAATGAAAACTTACTAATTGAGGAAACCTGCTAAAAATGGAATGTTATTAAAACGAGTAAACTTTCTGAAAGTGGAAACTTAATATAAATGGAAAGTTGCTAAATTTGGAAAGTTACCTAAAATGGAAAGATAAACTAAAATTAGTAATCTGAGTTATAGGAACCACTTGTAATTCTGTCTTATACTCCTTTAGGTGTGAAGAAGGAGTGATCTGATTCTTTTCAGTGTTTGCTATCTTGTGTTTGTTTGCGTTCCGAATAAGGTACATATATTCTGACCTTCTCACAGGTTTCTCATGAATTCTCTCTCTCTCTTATCTATCTTACTCCCTTGAACCTTGCTGTGCTCCCCTTGATTTGTGAACCTTGCTATGCTCCCCTTGATAAATTGAACCTTGCTATGTTCCCTTGATACTTGATATAATTCGTTCGTCACCCTGTGACATGAATATTCAAATCCTTGGATACCTTGAAGGTTCATTTGATATTATAACTGGATGCGAAAACCTTTCTTAATTATATATGAAAATGTTTTGAGAAAAACTATTTTAAAATAATGTTGTTGAGCACGATGCGATACCACTTTTAAATGTAATTTTACTAAAAGTTTTATGAAAACTACTTTTAAGACTATCTTTATGAAAGACTTTACTAAATATCATTTTATGAAAGTCACTTATTGAAAGATTACTTCTAAATACGCGTTTGATATGAAACCTTTGAATTAAATCTTTACTATGAACCTATGAATCATTTGATTATGAACCTTTGATATGATCTATTTGAACTTTGATTTAAACCTTTGCTATAAACCCTATGCTATGATTCTTGATTTGAACCTTGACTTGAACTTTGATATAAACCTTGATATGATATACTTGAAATGGAAACTTGACTTGAACCACTTGATATGAAACTTGAACTTGGACACTTGATACTTGATTTGACTCTTGATCCATATTTTGAGACTATTAGCCACCACTTGATTTGACTCTTTGTCATTGATGCACTGATGGCATGACTCTAGGGTAGGAGAGTGATGACCTATCCCGTCCCTGACTTGACTTGTTACGTAGAGGAAGTACTTGGCCTACTGGGGCGTATGGATGCATCCTAGATTTGTTACTTGTTTCGATGGATTTATCATGATATTACTTGTTATATACTTGGTGACTGATGGTGTGTGCGATACACGTCTTTCACAGCTTGGGAGTTAGCTACTCCAACCCTTGAGGCATTCCCTCACATTATACTTGGTATTCCAAGGTCACCCCTCCGGATACATGGCTACTTGGTTACTTGATACTTTTCTCGATACTTGACTTGACTTGGGCTCGTGGTGGATTACTGTTTTCCTTACCTTATAATCTTTTACATTTTCCCTAACTCTTATTATATCTTGCATTGTTTCCCTTACTTCACTATTCCATTATTACTGCTTGTTACCTCTGTATATGTTCACTGGGCTTTTTAAGCTCAGCCACATTCCTTTTCTTGCGGCAAGTTTTTGTAAGAAGCTGAGTTATGAGTGGAGAGTACCATTGGACTTAGAGGACTACACTTTGATAGCTATTTTGAAATAGAGATGACTAGAAGGATTGGCATTTTCAGATTTAGTATTTATCTCTTTGTTCTCTTTTGTAACTTTGTACTTCAGTATTTCCTTTGTAACCTTTGAGATTTCTTGTATTACCATAGATGTATGCTTGGGTTTGCTTTGATATGTCACCATAATGTGTCACTTCTACCCTTGTCGGGTTGGGGTGTTACAACTTATGGTATCAGAGACCACGCTGACGACTTGTAATACATAAACCTGGACCTGTGATTTTTGGACCATTAGGCTTCCACTGTAAGAACATAGGAGAACACCTTGAGAACTTGCTTTAGGATTTCTTAATATGAACTTAAGTTTTGACCAGTGAGGAATGGGTAGACTATAAGGAATTTGTTTAAGTATCATTGCTTCCGCATCACTCTGATTCGTGCCTTGCTTTTGGTTAAAGCCTGTTGAGATCACTTTTGGAGATTGAAAGCTTATGCTTTGCACCACCTAAGATTTGAAACCTAAATAAATCTTGAAGGCATTGAGAATTGCATAGTAATTGCCTGACACTATTTGATCCTTATCTTTAGATTTCGACTCTGACCTTTGATCCTTTTGTTAATCATTTTGATGCCTCTTCGGGCATTCTGAGAATCTCCATGGCGATGACGTACTTGATACATTCTGTTATTTGTCTCTTGCTTTTGAAAAGCATCTATGAATCTTCCGACGCTATTTGATTTCGTCTTACCCATCTCTGTCCTTATGAGAAGTCTTGTAGTGTTTAACCACGAGTATAAGAATGTTTCCCTCTCACTTTTGAACGATAAGATTTGCTATGTTGATCTGTCTTTCTTTGGATAGTTAACTTCGATTTTATTCTGATAAGGGATTGGTTGATTGAGCATTCAAAATATTGACAACTATCCTCCTATGTCTCACCTTTGGCGCTTGAAACAATTTTGAACTCCCTACCATGATTACCGATTGTTAAACTTTTGGCTATCAATATTACTCTGGAGACTCGTGTGTTACTTTCGCGGTTATGAAGTTTTCCTAGAACCCATTTCGTACACCAATGAATGAACCTTGTCTTGAGAATTATTTGGCACCCTGAGTTTTTTGAATATGATTCCTGGTTGAACCACCAAGTTTTCCACCGGAGTGTGAAGTAGGATTTGACATGATACCGAGAGATTGTCTAGTCACCAAGCGAAGATGTATTTCAGATGTGTCCGGGATCATACCAGTTGATTTGAGCAACCGGGAAGAGCAGCAACCGAAGACCAGGAAGTGAGTTTGCTTAAGTGTATCTTCTGGGCGTGTTTCAGTTTCGTTCGCGATAAAGAAGGATGGTGACAGGGGATATGTATTGATTACTGGAAGCTGAACCGTATTGCTGTTAAGAACCATTAATTCTCCACCCTGAAAATACTATGTATCTGTTCAATTTCAGAGCGCGAAGTTTCCTTCAGATGGAAGTATGAATTGAGGTTATTCTTGGAATCGCCTTCCGTATTCTTAACGACTGCTATGACGGTTAGTGATGCTAATAGCATTAGCTAAAGCTCTGACTATTTTGTGAATTTGATAAATGATGTTTTCTCGTGAGTACTTTGGCAAATGGTCATTGAATGACTTAATAGTACATTCGGAGACGAAGAAGAGCTTGAAAATCATTTTTGCACTTTGTTAGAAATTTGATGATCATTTATGCATTCTGGGAGGTTGATATTTGTTGAGACAACGGTGTTCTTAATTGAGGATATCTCTTTTAATCCCGCAAGTTTTGAAACTATCACCAAGTGGTCAAGACCGATAACAGAGTGGAGAACTGAAATCTTTTGAACTTTGCAGAAGAATTTTGGAAGATGTTTACAACTTGCGTTATCATTGATAAATTTCATGAACAGAGAGAAACAGTTTAGTTTGAGTGAGAATGGAGTTTTGGAAAAGATGAAATAGAAATTAGCTTCCATACCTTCAGGCGGAACAAATTTTAGGACATTTCAGAAAGAGACTCGGTTATACTCCCTTGCAGCACAGAAGGTTTTACGCATGCATCAAGACAACTAGAAACATATCAGAAGAATTACTTCACTGCCTGACCTGGAGTTGACAACAGCGGTGGCTACCCTGAAGAGTGAAGACATTCCTTACAAGACAGAAGTGTTGGAGATGCAGAAGAAAAAAAAATCTAGTCAAGATGGCGAACCTGGAGCTGATGAAGACATTCAGTCTCACTTCCCTATTCATCTTGGTTGTACTAAGATGAATTTAGAACGGAAGCAGACTGGATGATGAAGGGATTTAAAGATCGTGCCAAAAATTCACATTACTCCATCACATTCCAAGAAGAACTGCAGGAGGCTTGATGAACCAGACACAAGTTCACAATTTTGTTTCACTTCCAGATTGATGGACAAACGAAGACAGATTAACCGGACTTGAAGAGATTGGATGTTTTGAATGAACGAATTTTTGAAACAGACCATTTATGTTTGGAAGAATTTATTCTGTGAAGGCCGAAGTTATTGACGACTAATTTCCACTTCCGTTGACTCACTTAAGCTTCGTTATATAGTAATAAGATCCTCTAATGATTTAAGTTCCGTAGAAGCATTTCACTTTCGTGTTTATTTTTCGTATGTTCGATGATGGCTTTGTTTTAGGGAATTTTGGCGAATTGTGGAAGATCTGAGACTTGTGGATGGCGTACCTTACTTCTGCTAGGCAATCTGGGATTTCGATACTCTTGCGAGTAGTGTTTTTCCTTCTTGACTATGACATTTGATTTTGTTGACCTCTGAGACTGTAGAAGTACTAGGTGGATTAAGATAGGTTGTTTTGCTCATGACTCGAGATAAAGTATGATCATCATGAAGGCATATTTATGTGGTGCTAGTATTATGAAGCCTGATCAACGTGATAATACTTACACCATATAACGTGCACTCATTGTGGCCATAGGACATCTTGGGGAGTACCTAAGAAGTTTAGAATTTGATCTCCGTTGGATTATCCGTGATTAGTGAGACTTTAGGTTCATTCTACCTATGCGTATACTCTGCCTTTGTTCATTAAATATCTGGATGAGTTTGGACTCTCGTT
This sequence comes from Artemisia tridentata subsp. tridentata, assembly GCA_021014915.2. Lineage (NCBI taxonomy): Eukaryota > Viridiplantae > Streptophyta > Magnoliopsida > Asterales > Asteraceae > Artemisia > Artemisia tridentata. The sequence goes on from CP139509.1 coordinate 319,760,542, forward strand.
TTGCATTCTGTTGACCTCAGTTATAAATCTTAAACTCTTTGTAGAGCTCTCTACTGTTGATACAGTTAATTTGATTTGAAATTTTGTTCGTATTCCATATGAGCTTTCCAGAAGATTCACCTATCATCCATTTTATGTTGCATGGGCCTTTTGATCAGAATCAACCTAATTTGTCTCCTTCTGAGGAATTTGAACCCACCTTGTTTTGATTGAGTCATGAGAAACTATTTGGTTTGAAGATCCTTTTTGGAAGAACCTCCCCGGGCGTGAGAATGTTTGTGACGATCTTTTACGATTTGCTACGACTTCGTCTAACTTTGCGACTTCAAATTTTGAGGACAAAATTTTTCTTTTAGAGGGGAAGAAGTTGTAAAACCTAAAATTTCCAAACATGCAAAATTACCAAAATACCCTTGTGACTTAAAATTTCAATAAATACTTAAATAAAACTTCAAATAAATCCTAAACACTTGGTAACTAGCAACATATGAACTATGATAATTTTTGCATGAACATTTTAATATTCTAAATGTCCTAAAAATAATTGTCACATCATAAAAAATTATATGGGCCGAAAATACTTGTATATATATATTTATTTTTCTTGTTAAATAATTAGAATCAACTAAATAAAAGATAAGCATTAAAAATTGAGAGGAAATCTTTGCAAATCAGAATATTGATCTCCTTATACTCCTTGGGCCGAAATTCATGGCCTCCCCTCATCCTTATACATGGTTTCTAATTATTTTCCCTTTTGTATCTCTTAAAACCCTAAAATCAAAACTAAAAACCACCAAAGCTATACACGAATTTTTGAGGGCTTCCACCTATTTTTCCTGGGTTCTTAAAAGTTCAAGAGAAGTGATAAAAATAGTGCCAAGGTTGCTGGGTCGTTCGTGTGATCGAGGGAATATTGTTTGGGTCGTATTCTTCCAGCCGAGAAGGGTTAATTCGATCGGACTCATCCTCTGTCCATTATTCGATTTGGTATTTTTTTAGTGTAGAATCAGGATCAAGCTCATCTAGGATATAGTAACATTGATTGCACAGCGGAATAAGAACAAGAAGAACATCAACATTACTTCAAGGTTTTCTTTATTGAAAGTAAAATAAACTACTACTACTACTAATATACACACGCTATAATCGTGTGTCTAGACTCTCATTGAAAGAGTTTTCTATTAATTGGATAAGTAAAACTAACGCCCTTCCCCTCTTTATATAATAGAGAGGCTAGGGTTTACATAAAAACCTAGCTTACTAAGAAAGCTAGCTAACTATTTTATCTTAGGTCCCTATTGTTTCTTCTTTCTTCATTTCTTCTTGTGGGGTTTGTAATCTTCAAATCTGTAATTCCCAACAATCTTCCCCTATTTGATATTACAAAACAATCTGCATGAAGAAACAATACTAAAAACATGTCATCACCAATAATAAGCTACACATCATAACTCTTCTTCCCCTTTTTGTAATCGTCTAATAGGGGTCTTGTGCATCTCGTAAACGCTTCCCCTTAAGTGATGCATGTAGATGGTTAACAAGCATCCCCTTAAGAATAGACTAACCATCTCATAAATCTCGGACCTAAAATACTGTATCAGATAATCAGCATCGAAAACCAAACAAACAGCAGAAACAAACCAGTAGAAACCAATCAGCAGAAATAAAACTTTTTTTTTACGAGCAGCAGAAACAGTACTACCAGCTGTCAAATACATCAATGACCCAATCATAGATCTGTATAGGTGAACATTCACTGCAGGATCTGGTTCAAGAGTGTTCTTTGGTTTTGGAGCTTCGTAAGGTGTAGTGGCAGTTCTGACATTTTCCATATCAAACATCTTCAATATATCCTTCACATACTTATCCTGACTGATAAAGATACCATCTTGTTTCTGCTGAACTTGTAGACCCAAAAAGAAAGTAAGCTCCCCCATAGCACTCATCTGAAACTCTCCCTTCATCAATTCCTCAAACTCTCTGCACCAAGCTTCTTTAGTGGAGCCAAAGATAATGTCATCCACATAAACCTGCACAAGAATTACATCCCTGGAATTCTTCTTAATGAAGAGTGTTTTGTCAATGGCACCTCTTCTTTATCCATGCTTCAGCAGAAATGCAGAAAGCCTAGCATACCAAGCTCTTGGTACCTGATGTAGTCCATAGAGAGCTTTTACAACCTTGTAAACATGTTTTGGATTATCTGGGTCTTCAAAACCTTTGGGTTGAGTGACATATACTTCCTCTTCAATTTCACCATACAGGAAAGCACCTTTCACATCCATCTGATATACCAGGAAACCCATATAAGATGCATAGCCCAAGAAGATTCTAATGGCCTCAACCCTAGCTACTGGAGCAAAGACTTCATTATAATCAACTCCTTCCTCTTGTCTGAACCCCTGAGCCACCAATCTTGCTTTGTTTTTAACCACAATACCCCTTGCATCTCTTTTATTCTTCAAAATCCATTTTGTCCCAATGGCTATCTTCCCGTCAGGTAGTGGTACCAAGATCCAAACCTGCTGATTCTTGAATTTTTGCATCTCATCTTGCATTGCTTCAAGCCAATTTGAATCTTCAAGAGCTTGAGCAACACTTGTTGGCTCCACTTGAGAAAGAAAGCAAGCAAACATACAATGCTTAAAGTCTGTATGATTGTCCCTTTGCTGATTTGAGACATAGGAAAGAGAAGCAACTTGACCATACTTAGAACCCTTCACAGTACTTCTAGTTCTAACAGGTGCTTGAGGATCACCAAGAATATTGGATTGGGGATGAGAAATGTTGATCCTTTTGGTAGCATTGGGGTTGACATCAATTGTGGTGTCAAGATTGTTCACATTGGGTCCAAAATCACTATCATAGGATGCTGAGTTGAAGATACCAGCTTTGGGTTGGTGATTCCCAAGATCAGAAGGACTTGGAAACCGTGTATATGGCTCTTCAAGGTCTGTGGACACACTATGAGAAATGGGAGAACCTTCAGGAGAACTGTCAGCAGAATTGGTAATTTCAGGGGAAACAGAAGGCCTATCAGCAGAATCCTGGTTTCCACTGACTGGTTGTGCTAACTCCACACCAACTCTTTCAGCTTCTTGATTGGCTGCATGCTCCTGCTTCTTGAGTCTAGCAAGGTCCTCTGCATAGTGTGACTCATCTTCAAGCTCATCAGAAGTTTCTTTGGAGCTATCACCTGCAAATTGGTTAGGAGAAAAAGAAGGTACAACAATTGTTTGTTCATCATGCTCAGACTCACTATCTGAGTCAACATTCATGGTACTAACACTGTTTGAGGGAGACTCTTGAGTACCTGCAAATTGGTTAGCTACATATCTAGTATAGCCCAAGTAATCAGTTAAGTAATCCAGGTCAAAATACCAAGCATGACCTTGACCCTGAACATTAGGCTTGTCTTCTAGGTATCTCAGGTTAAGGGTCTCCTCAATCTTTTTAACATTTAAATTATATACCCTATAAGCCTTACTATGTGCTGAATAACCCACAATATACCCCTCATCAGCTTTCTCATCAAACTTTCCCAGTGGATCACTAGTATTCAAAATGGTCACTTGACATCCAAAAGGTTTAAGATAATGAATATCAGGAACTTTCCCAGTGAGAAGTTCATAAGGTGTCTTGAGATGAGGTCTAGTGATGGATACCCTGTTCAAAACATAACAGGCAGTGCTTACTGCTTCAGTCCAGAACATAGTGGGTAATTTAGAGTCTGCAAGCATGGATCTTGCTGCCTCTATTAAGGTCCTATTCTTTCTTTCAGCAACCTCATTTTGCTGTGGGGTTCTTGGATTGCTATAGTCCCTTTTTATCCCCTTAGACTGACAAAGTTCTATTAAAACAACATTTTTGAACTCTGTCCCATTATCACACCTAATACCTTTAACCTTTTTGTTTAGCTGGTTTTCAACAAGGGTAATGAATTCTTTTAAAATTGGAGATATTTCATCTTTAGTTTTCAAAAAGAATACCCAACAAAACCTGCTATAGTCATCAGTGATTACCAGGCAGAAGTACTTGTGATCAATACTTCTGATTTGAGTTGGACCAAAGAGATCCATATGCAGCAACTGAAGAGGTTCTGAGATGGTTCTCACAGCAGTAATAGCTTTGTAAAAGGCTCTATGTTGCTTTCCTTTGTTGCAGGCAACACAATTGTGCTCTTTGGTGAAGACTTTGGAGGGAAGTCCATGAACTAGACCAAGTTTAGAAAGCTTGTTTATGGTCTTGAAATTCACATGAGCCATCCTTCTATGCCATTTTGTAGACTCATCCAGGGATGCTTTAGCCACCAAACATGTTAAGTCACCTTCAGGTTGAACATCATTCAAATTGAATGTGTACAAATTGTAAGTTCTGGGAACTCTCAGCAGAATTGGTGTATCTTCTAGAAGTTTGAAGTTTTTAGAGAGCACAAGACATTCATCCTCAGAGAAGAATACTTTGTTCTTGGTGTCACAAATTTGTGATACTGAGAACAAGTTGAAATGTTGCAGTTCCTTCACATAATACACATTCTCAAAGTCCAAATTAGGTGTTCTGATTGTTCCTTTCCCAGTGATTCTACCATCTCCTCTACCAAAAGTCACATTGCCTCCTCCTTCAATGGGTACAAAATCATGCATCATCTCAATGTTTCCTGACATACTCCTGGAACAACCACTATCTACTATGCCTACATCTTTACTCTTCAGAGGATGATCCTACAACAACAACAAAAATATACAAGATATAAGTGTACATTGGAGACTCAAGTCATTGCTGACTTGAGCCTGCCTTGTGGATCATAAGAATTAGGCCATGTAGATGTATAAGATCCACCATTGTTCTTGGACCTAATATGAAAATTAGGTCCCTTTTTAGTCCAAAAACAACCTGCTGAGGGCTTAACAGCAGTATCCCAATCTCCCCTACCCACATACATTGGGTCAATAAATCCAGGCCAGTAACCATTCTGAAAATATGAACTAGTTGGTCTCACATATGGTCTAGCAACACATCTTCTCCAAGAAGGTGGAGAATGTCTATCAGCAGAATTGCTGGTCTTTTGAGTTGCTTGTGGAAAATATGGTGGTATTCCATTAACATTTTTCCACATTGGTCTAGATTTATTTTGATCAGCACATACACCCATTCTTTGCTCATGAAAAGTACAATCCTTAATCAAATGAAATTTACTTCCACAAACAAAACATTTCTTCTTTTTAGAAGATTTATTAAAAGTGAAAGATGTTCCATTACATGCAACATTATTCAAACCACTAATATTAACAGGATTGTTTTTTACAGAATTAGAAACATTGTTTTGCAAAGAATTAAAAGACAAGTCTTCAAAAGAAATTATCTTGGACTTTGATTCCTCAGAAGCAACTCTAACAGACTTGTAGGGAGTCTTGGGTGTAGGCTTTGGTGAGGTCTTGGGTGAGGTCTTGGGAAGGTCTGACTTTTCACTTGAATCACAACTGGTAGTAGACCCTTGGTCTGAGGACATGTCACTAGAAGAACAAGAGACATAGTCAGTAGAATTAGAATCAGGGTCTGGCAAGTCACTTGACTTTTTGCCATAAAGATGGTGTGATCCATCAAAGTCTGAGGTGGTGGTGCTTGAGGGTATGTGTTCTCCTCTTATAGGTCCGGGTACAGCATGTAAGTTTCCTTCTTTAACAAAATTTGCTAAACCTGCTGGTGTAGATTTACCCTTATCATCCCTAGCCTCTAAACCAACATATTTTTTAAAGCCTAAACCTATACTAGAGTTTACAGGTTGACTATTATAGAGACAGTTAGATAACTTATCACCTGACATTAACCAAATATTATGATTAGCTATTTCCTTCTCTAATTTCTCTTTCAGTACTTGGTTTTCAGATTCTACATTAGCTTTTTCTTTCTCAGTTCGTTTTAAATCAATTCTTGTACATTTCAAATCACTTTCCAACACCCTTATTTTTTCATCATAAGCAAGCTGATTCTTTTGAAACCAAACCTTTTGTTTTTCTAGAGTTTTTAAAGCCTGTTTCAAAGACTCAACTTCTACATAACATTTATTGTATTTAGGTTTCAATTCATCATATGCCTCCTTAAGTTCATTATATCTTTCATTACAACCAAAAACACAATTATGTACCTGAGAGATGCCCATTAAGGCAACTTGATCATGTTGATCCTCTGTAGTACAGCATGCCAGCAATCCACTCTGCCCAGAAGCTTCATCATTATCAGGTTCATGCACCTTCCAGTTGACATGATCATCCAGAGTGACCAAAGCTCCAGCTTTCCCAGCTTCCACTTGTTTCTGCTGATAGGTAGTATACCTAACCTCATCACCAGCCTTCCTATCCTTGCATTCTCTTGAGAAGTGACCCATCTGGCCACATGTATAGCATTTGACCTTCCTCCTGTCAAATCTAGCAGAGTCTCTTCCCTTGAAACCAAACTTTCTTCCTGACTTGTCTTCAAACCTTTTGATGTTCATTGAGAGCATGGCCACCTGCCACTTTAAGTTCATCTCTTCCATATCCAGAGGATCCACTTGATCAAAATCCTCAAAAGCAAGTTGCTACTGATGATCATAATCAGCAACAAAAGATTGAATAACATCTTCCAATACACCACTAGACTTTGGTTATGAATTTGGTCTGGTGTTGTTGTAGGAAGATGATGCTGAGGAGCTTGGGCTTGAAGCTTGATTCATCTTATTGGAGGTGGTGCTAACAAAGGCTGAGTAACTGGGAGTGGATGAACGAATGGGACTTCTAACATCAGGCTCAAGAGTTTTGAGCTTGTTGTAGAGATCATCAAAAGAAAGCATATCCAATCCACCTTTAGCTTTGAGTGCAATGCTCACATGCAGCCAAGATGGAGGTAAAGATCACAAGAACTTTGCATTGCAATCCTCATTGTCTGGCCTGGCCTTCAGCTGATTCAATTGACTCAAAATTTTATGAAACCTGTCATACCCCTTGTGAATACCTTCTTCCTCAGAGATTTGGAATTCTTGAAACTGCTGTTTCAACATTGATTTTCTCATCCTCTTTGACTCATCGTTGCCACCAAACCTAGCCTTGATGGCCATCCAGATGTCCTTTGCATCCTCCATGTAGTGAAAATCACCAATGTGATCATCTGGAATAGCCTGAAGGAGAATGGATGTAACTTTATTCTCTCTCTGTACAGTAAGAATCTCTTCAGCAGTTTGAGGATCAACAATGGTAACTACACCATCAGCATCTTTGATGTGCTTCTTCAAAGTATTTCCCTTTTTGACAATTTCCCAAAGATTCCAATCTACATTAGTGATCCAGTTCTGCATCTTCATAGCCTACAATTCATATTCTTCCTTCTTGAGGTATGGAAACTTTGCATTGCTGTTGGTGAGAGTGAGTTGTCGAAAAGATGAAGATGTGGTGTTATGGTTGTTGTTGACTTCTGAACCATCGTCTGATCCAGGCATTGTTTCGGTTGTATTGATTGAGAGGGTGTAAAAGAAAAGATGTTCTTAGGATCACAGAGACTCTCCCGAGGCTCTGATACCACTTGTAGAATCAGGATCAAGCTCATCTAGGATATAGTAACATTGATTGCACAGCGGAATAAGAACAAGAAGAACATCAACATTACTTCAAGGTTTTCTTTATTCAAAGTAAAATAAACTACTACTACTACTAATATACACATGCTATAATCGTGTGTCTAGACTCTCATTGAAAGAGTTTTCTATTAATTGGATAAGTAAAACTAACGCCCTTCCCCTCTTTATATAATAGAGAGGCTAGGGTTTACATAAAAATCTAGCTTACTAAGAAAGCTAGCTAACTATTTTATCTTAGGTCCCTATTGTTTCTTCTTTCTTCATTTCTTCTTGTGGGTTTTGTAATCTTCAAATCTGTAATTCCCAACAATCTTCCCCTATTTGATATTACAAAACAATCTGCATGAAGAAACAATACTAAAAACATGTCATCACCAATAATAAGCTGCACATCATAACTCTTGTTTCTTCTTTCTTCCATTTCTTCTTGTGGGTTTTGTAATCTTCAAATCTGTAATTCCCAACATTTATTGTCCCTAATATCACTATGATTCATGGAAAATTTATAAAATTTAATCATGAAAAGTTATATGATCGTTTGAATTAAAATACGATCTAAAACCATAAAAACCAAATAAATTGTGAATCGGCTATTACGAATTTTGTGTCCTTCAAGCCTATTTTTCTCAGGTCCTATTCGTGCTAGATAACACTAGAAAAATTAGTAACATAATTGTCAAGGCTTAGATTCGTGTTTGGGAATTAATTTGTAATCGGCTGAATTAAAAAGAAAGATAAATAAAAAGGAAAAAGGTTATACGATTAGGGTTAGGGTTTGTAAAGAATTTTCCCGGAAATAAATGCTTTTAATAATGATGTAATGATGGTGCTTAGGCTTTAGAAAAATTAGGGCTTGCTTTGGTTGTTTTTAGAAGTAGCCGATTAGGGTTTTAAAAAGAAAAGGGTGTGTTTTGTAATTTTACAAACTTGTGGATTATTTTTGTAAGTGACTTTGGACCAGGGTGAATCGTATAAACTATTATATGGGGGTGTTATATGTAAAATTTATAACTAAAAGATTTATATGGTAATTTGTTTAATTAATTAATCCGATTTGAAAATTTATAAAATAGAGGGACTTGTTTTGTAAATTATATAAAATGGAGTATGTTTCGTATAAATATTAATGTAAGGGGTGTAATGTGTAATTTTGGATAATGAAAGGCTTAATGTGTAAATATGAATAATTAAGGATTAATTTGTATTTTAATTAATTAAAAGGTTTAATTTGTAATTCAATTAATTAAAGGGTTTAATTTGTAAAATTGTTAAAATTAAAGGATTGGAATTGTAATATGGGAAACTTAAGGGTTAAAATGAATAACTTGTAATACTTGCACTTTAGACCTTTATCTTTGGCATAATTGCATTTAAAACCCTAAAATATAAAAAGTTGTCATATTTAACCCTATACTATTAAAACTTGTTAAAATGAACCCTATTCCCATAATAATATTTAATAAACGACTTAACCTAATTACTTTATGAAATTTATCTAATTACGGAAATTTGCTATTTTTGGAAACTTACTAAATAAGAAAACTTTCTAAAAATGGAAATTTACTAATCGAGGAAACCTGCTAAAAATAGAAAGTTATTAAAATGAGTAAACTTTCTGAAAGTGGAAACTTACTATAAATGGAAAGTTGCTAAATTTGGAAAGTTACCTAAAATGGAAAGATAAACTAAAATTAGTAATCTGAGTTATAGGAACCACTTGTAATTCTGTCTTATACTCCTTTAGGTGTGAAGAAGGAGTGATCTGATTCTTTTCAGTGTTTGCTAACTTGTGTTTGTTTGCATTTCGAATAAGGTACAAATATTCTGACCTTCTCACAGGTTTCTCATGAATTCTCTCTCTTTCTTGTCTATCTTACTCCCTTGAACCTTGCTATGCTCCCCTTGATTTGTGAACCTTGCTATGCTCCCCTTGATAAATTGAACCTTGATATGTTCCCTTGATACTTGATATAATTCGTTCGTCACCCTGTGATATGAATATTCAAATCCTTGGATACCTTGAAGGTTCATTTGATATTATAACTGGATGCAAAAACCTTTCTTAATTATATTTGAAAATGTTTTGAGAAAAACTATTTTAAAACTATGTTGTTGAGCACGATGCGATACAACTTTTAAATGTAATTTTACTAAAAGTTTTATGAAAACTACTTTTAAGACTATCTTTATGAAAGACTTTACTAAATATCATTTTATGAAAGTCACTTATTGAAAGATTACTTCTAAATACGCGTTTGATTTGAAACCTTTGAATTAAATCTTTACTATGAACCTACGAATCATTTGATTATGAACCTTTGATATGATCTATTTGAACTTTGATTTAAACCTTTGCTATAAACCCTATGCTATGATTCTTGATTTGAACCTTGACTTGAACTTTGATATAAACCTTGATATGATATACTAGAAATGGAAACTTGACTTGAACCTTTTGATATGAAACTTGAACTTGGACACTTGATACTTGATTTGACCCTTGATCCACAGTTTGAGACTACGAGCCACCACTTGTATACTAGGCATGAGGGTTTCATGTCCTTGTTATTGATGCACTGATGGCATGACTCTAGGTTAGGAGAGTGATGACCTATCCTGTCCCTGACTTGACTTGTTACGTAGAGGAAGTACTTGGCCTACTGGGGCGTATGGATGCAACCAAGATTTGTTACTTGTTTCGATGGATTTATCATGAAATTACTTGTTATATACTTGGTTACTGATGATGTGTGCGATACACATCTTTCACTGCTTGGGAGTTAGCTACTCCAACCCTTGAGGCATCCCCTCACATTATACTTGGTATTCCGAGGTCACCCCTCCGGATACATGGCTACTTGGTTACTTGATACTTGACTTGGGCTCGTGGTGGATTACTGTTTTCCTAACCTTATAATCTTTTACTTTTTCCCTAACTCTTATTATACCTTGCATTATTTCCCTTGCTTCAATATTCCATTATTACTGCTTGTTACCTCTATATCTGTTCACTGGGCTTTTTAAGCTCAGCCGCATTCCTTTTCCTGCGGCAGGTTTTTGTAAGAAGCTGAGTTATGAGTGGAGACTACCGTTGGACTTAGAGGACTACACTTTGATAGCTATTTTGAAATAGAAATGACTAGAAGGATTGGCATTTTCAGATTTAGTATTTATCTCTTTGTTCTCTTTTGTAACTTTGTACTTCAGTATTTCCTTTGTAACCTTTGAGATTTATTGTATTACCATAGATGTATGCTTGGGTTTGCTTTGATATGTCACCATAATGTGGCACTTCTACCCTTGTCGGGTTGGGGTGTTACAGATTTGACACTTAAAAATGCTGAGATTAGTTTGCTTAAAGCTGAGCTAGAGAAAATCAATAAGGCAAAATATAATATTTAATTAACTGTGGACACTTTGGAGTATGCATCAAAGGGTGTTAATAAAATAATAGAGTGCCAAATGGTTAATAAGGCTAAGTCTGTTTTGGGTTATAAAACATGTCCACCTTCTCATAGAGGAGTGCCAGCACCCCCAGGAATAGACTTAGAACACACAGGTCTAGTTGAGTTTCAAGAGTCAAAACTAGAATATGGTTGTAAGGCTAAAGAAAGTATTAAAGTAGATAAACCTGATGTGTTAAATGAGCCTTTTGAGAGTGCAAGTGACACCTCTCTTACCGAGGATAAGGTGTCAACTGATAGGAACTCAGATGCTCCCATCATTGAAGATTAGGAATCTGATGATGAGGATCAGGTTGTGGCTAAACCTGATGTAGTAAAGCTAGAAGGGACTAATGTTCCTAAGGTGGTTAGTGATGAAACTGTTAAACCTAGAATAAATGTAAAACCAGCTAGGAAAACAGTTAGGTACTCTGAAATGTATAGGTCCACAAGCAAGCCTAGAGGTAACCAGAGGAACTGGAATAACCTCAAGACCCAACAACTAGGTGATGAATTTGTCATGTACAACAAGGCTTGTTTTACTTGTGGTAGTTTTGACCACCTTTAGGCTTTTTGTCATAACCATCAAGGGAGAAAGATGGTTACAAGGAATAATAGGGAAATTGGGAACACTAGTCATAGGGTGAACTCATACAGGTCTCAAACTCACCCCAATGCTAATAGAATGACTCCCAGGGCACTTTTATTAATGTCTGGCCTCAAAGCAATTAGTACTGCTCGACCAGCAGTTAGTACTACCAGACCATTTAAAACTGTTAACCCTAAAACAACAGTTTCAAGTGCTAGACCAATCACATGTTTTGTAAAATCAGCACAAGAAACTGGAAAATGGTCTTTTTACAAGAAGGCAGTGTTTCAAAACAAAGTTTGGAAACCAAAAGTTAAAACTGCAAGGCCAGCAGTTAGTACTACTAGACCAGTATTTAGTACTGGTAAGCCTAAAAATACTGTTAGGGATAAAAGGGCAAATGCTGTTAAGGCCTCAGCATGTTGGGTATGGAGACCAATCAAACCCAATGGTGCATCAATTGTATTAAAAAGATTTGACTATATTGATGCACAAGGCAAACCCGAGTCAGTGATGGCTTAGGTACCCCAAGGAAACTGATTTCCTTCTTTTATGTGTAGGGACATTCACAAGATGATGAGGAAGATCAAGGCTATGCAGATAGTGGATGTTCCAGGCACATGACAGGCAACATGTCCTATCTTTCAGACTTTCAACCAATGGATGGAGGATATGTTACCTTTGGGGGAGGAATAGGTGGAAGGATTACTGGTAAAGGCATATTGAAAACCGGTAAATTAGACTTTGAAGATGTGTATTTTGTGCAAGATCTTAAGTATAACCTGTTTAGTGTCTCACAAATGTGAGACAAAAAGAACAAGGTTCTTTTTACTGACACTGAATGTCTTGTGCTTTCCCCAGACTTTAAGTTACCTGATGAAAGTCAGGTGCTGCTTAAAGTTCCAAGAAAGGGCAACATGTACAGTGTTGATATGAAGAAGATTGTTCCTAAAGAGGCTCTTACTTGTCTTGTTGCAAAAGCCACATTGGATGAGTCCATGTTATGGCATAGAAGACTTGGTCATGTCAATTTTAAACTTGTAAATAAAACTGTTAAAGATGGTTTGGTAAGAGACTTGCCTTAAAAACGTTTTGAAAATGACCAGACTTGTGTTGCTTGTCTCAAAGGAAAACAATACAAGGCTTCTTGTAAGCCCAAGACTCAGAACTCTATTACTCAACCTTTGTTTATGTTGCATATGGACTTGTTTGGTCCTGAGTCTGTGAGTAGTATTATGCATAAGAGGTACTGTCTAGTAGTTACTGATGACTATAGTAGATTCACATGGGTTTTCTTTTTAAGATCTAAGTATGAGACACCTAGCATTCTTAAGACATTTATAACTGAGATCGAAAACTTAGTGGATAAGAAAGTAAAAGTCATCAGGTGTGACAATGGGACATAGTTCAAAAATAGAGTTATGGATGAGTTCTGTAAGGAAAAGGGTATTAGGAGAGAGTTTAGTGTAGCTAGAACTCCTCACCAGAATGGGGTTGCTGAAAGGAGAAATAGGACACTAATAGAAGCTGCTAGAACCATATTAGCTGACTCTAAGCTGCCCATCACTTTTTGGGCTGTAGCAGTTAATACTGCTTGTTATGTGCAGAACGGGGTTTTGGTAGTTAAACCTCACAACAAGACACCATATGAACTGTTTAGGGGTAGAACGCCTGCTTTAGGTTGTCTAATACTATTTGGGTGTCATGTAACTATTCTCAATACCTTAGACCATCTAGGTAAATTTGATGGCAAATCTGATGAAGGTTTCTTGGTTGGTTACTCACTAAACAGCAAAGCCTTTAGGGTATACAACACAAGAACATGGAAAGTAGAGGAAAACCAGCATGTTCAGTTTCTAGAAAATAAATCTAATGTTGCAAGTGAAGGTCCAAAATGGCTTTTTGATCTTGATACTCTAACCCAGTCCATGAACTATGTGCAAGTTGTTGCAGGAACTTTTTCTAATGATTTTGCAGATTCAGGAGAGAATGTTGCAACAAATGAAGCAAGCTTAGAAAAGGAGAAAGATCAAGATCATATACTGATGCCAATATGGAACAGTGTGGATTCATCTTCAAAGAATGGTGAGCCTTCTACTAATGAAGATAAAGAAGGTTTTGAAGATGGAAATAATGAGGATGTAGCTGAAGAACATGAGAATCAAGAAAATAGTACAAATGAAGATTGTACTGCGGAGCCTCAAGTTGGTATTGCTTGGCAAAATAATCATACTGCTGGCCCATCAGGTCCTAATACTGATGATTTCTTAGAAGATGAAGTAGATATCAACAATTTACCACTCACCTATCCAGTTCCAAAACTCCACACACAAGGATACACAGAGATCACTCCCTAGACAATGTGTGAAGACAAGAAGACAGACCATGACTTCAGATCAACAAGGCTTTCTTAGTGCTGTTTATGAAGAAAAAAAGCATGAAGATGCCAATACATGTCTATTTGTATGTTTCCTTTCCCAATCTGAGCCCAAAAATATCCTTAAAGCCTTAGAAGACTCAAGCTGGGTAGAAGCAATGCAAAAGGAGCTTCTCCAATTCAAGATTCAGAAGGTTTGGGTACTAGTGGATTTACCCAAGGGTATGAGGGTAATTGGAACCAAATGGGTTTTCAGAAACAAGAGAGATGAAAGGGGGATAGTGATCAGAAACAAGACAAGGCTTGTAGCCCAGGGGTATACACAAGAAGAAGGGATAGACTATGAAAAGGTTTTTGAACCTGTAGCTAGAATTGAAGCCATAAAATTGTTCTTAGCTTATGCTTCTTTCATGGGCTTTATTGTTTACCAGATGGATGTCAAGAGTGCCTTTCTTTATGGTACTATTGAAGAAGAGGTATATGTTTCTTAACATCCAAGTTTTGTCGATCCAGAACATCCTGACAAGGTGTACAAGGTGGTGAAAGCTCTTTATGGATTGCATCAAGCTCCAAGGGCCTGGTATGAAACATTGGCTTCTTATTTGTTAGAGAATGGATTCCAAAGGGGTAAGATTGATCAGACTCTCTTTATCAAGAAAAACAAGGGGGATATCTTGCTAGTACAGGTTTATGTGGATGATATTATATTTGGATCCATAAGGAAGGAGATGTGCTTAGAATTTGAGAAACTTATGTATGATAAGTTTCAGATGAGTTCCATGGGGGAACTTACCTTCTTTTTGGAGTTACAAGTGAAGCAATCACCTGAAGGCATATTTATCAGTCAAGATAAATATGTGACTGAGATACTAAGGAAATTTCAATTTACTGATGCTAAAGTGGCAAGCACACCTGTTGATCCAGAGAAACCTTTGATTAAAGATGCTAATGGAGAAAGTGTTGATGTACACACCTACAGATCAATGATAGGGTCCTTAATGTATCTTACTTCATCAAGACCAGATACCATGTTTGCTGTGTGTGCTTGTGCAAGGTTTCAAGTCAATCCCAAGGCTTCCCATTTAACTGCTGTCAAGAGGATCTTTAGGTATCTTAAGGATCAACCTAAGTTGGGTATGTGGTATCATAGGGAATCACCTTTTGATTTGGCAGCATACTCAGACAGTGATTATGTTGGTGCATGTCTGGATAGGAAATCAACAACTGGTGGTTGTCAGTTCCTTGGTTGCAGACTCATATCATGGCAATGCAAGAAGCAGACAATCGTGGCAACTTCTACAACTGAAGCTGAGTATGTAGCTGCTGCAAGTTGCTGTGGTCAATTTCTTTGGATTCAAAATCAATTTCTTGACTATGGGTATAATTTTATGAATACCATGATATATATTGAAAATAGCAGTATAATATGCATTATTAAAAATCCAGTGCAACAATCTAAAACAAAACACATAGAAATTAGGCATCATTTTATAAGAGACTGCAATGAGAAAAAGTTAGTTCAAGTTGTTAAATTTGATACTAATCAAAACTTTGCAGATCTTCTCACTAAAGCCTTCGATGTTGGAAGATTTCAATACTTGGTAGCAAGTATTGGAATGCTTAACCCTTAAAGTTTTTAATCTGTGTATTTTTGTACATTAAATTGGACTTGTACTGCTAGGTTTGTCAATAGGTACTGCTATGTATAGTTTGTACTGTCAGTACAAATTTGGACTTTTTGTTAGAACTGTTGGTCATATGTTTATACTGCTATGAAGCAAATGCTTTGCCATTTGTTTTCTTGGTTTTGGACTAACAATTGCAGGTATGGATCGTTTGGGCACAAAGGAATTACTAGTGCATTGTGTGAGCAGCATATGGTAGAATGGTTGCTGACATGATAGATTGATGATGGACTGAATTTGGGCATCTCTTAAATAAGATTTTATATCTTAATTAAGAGATTTTTTAAAATTTCTTTCTTGAAATCTTATTATGATGTTTTGCCTTGGAATTGATGGCATAGTTAGTCAGATAGTAACTGACCTAACTCACTCTCTACCATTTTATACTTTTAGTATAATGTGTTAGTCCAAGGACATCTGGTAGAGAGAACAGTGAGCAAAAGTGAATCTAGCACATTTGTGTTAGAGGCAACACCTGCCACGAGCTGGAAACCCTGTCAAGAAAGCTCTTTGAATGAGTTTATCTGATCATAGGCAGTTATTTATAACTGAAATCATTGGTTCTCACACAACCAGAGGTTGCATTAAACCAAAATTATGATTAAGTGTCTGTCTTTACACTTAATCCCTTCAAAATCGTTGTAAGCAGTATTGTTTTTAGTCAAAATTGAGTTCATACTGCTATGTCAAATTTTTTTCAAAAAAGTTAGTACTGCCAAGCAAAAAGTTAGTACTGGTAGGCTTAAATTTGTACTGCTGAATAACCGTTAGTACTGGTGCGAAATAACAGCTTTTTGAAAATAGCCGTTGAAAGTTTGTTGAGATTTTTACTGATCAATATCTTATCTTAAGGGTTTCCTTTTTGGATATTTTTACTTTTAATCTATTATATTCACTTTTCTTCAATCAAAAGTTATCTTTTAATTGAAGTCGTTCCAATGGAAACCCTTATAAGTCTTTCATAATATCTCAATTCACTTTCTTCCACCTACTTTCTAACCTAAATTACTCTAATCCCAGCAGTCAAATCCCACTTTTACTAACAAATAATGGCATCTCTATTTTTTTGTTGATAAGCACAACATGGTCGCATATTTGAAAAAAGAAGAGGAGGATACCCAATTCCATCAGATAGTGAACTTTTTAAATGCTTCACATATACGGTATTCCTTGACTCTTAATCCCACTATCTATGCCTCCTAAATCAAAGAGTTTTGGCAGACTGCTACTGTCAGAACATTTAACAATGGAGACAAAGAATTAAATGCAACAGTGGATGGCAAAACCATCACTATTATTGAATCATCACACAGGAGGCATCTCCACCTGAATGATAAAAATGGTATTAGTGCTATGCCAAATACTGAAATTTTTGAAACTTTAACCAGAATGGGGTACAACATCCAATCACAATCTTTAACTTTTCAAAAAAGTTGTTTTGCCCCACAATGGAGGGTTTTGATTCACACTATCCTTCACTGTCTTAGTCCTAAGAAAACCTCATGGGAACAGTTTAGTAGCAATATTGCAACTGCTCTCATCCGCTTAGCTACTGATAGGACTTTCAACTTTTCAAAACTTATCGTTGAAGGAATGGTGAAAAATGTTGATAGCAAATCAAAGTTTTTGATGTATTCCAGGTTCATTCAAACTATTTTGAACATGAGGAAATATCAGCTTCTTCCTCACAAAAATGTTTATCCAACACCCAAACCTACCCAAAAACTTTTTAGTAATATGAGGATGGCCTCAAAAGGGTACAGTGGGGAAGATGTTCCTTTATTTGATACAATGTTACAGGTACAGGGTGAAGGGTTAACAACCCCAGTTGTCTCCCAACACACACCCACAAGCTCAGAATACTCAGCCTCACAACCCACCTCATCACCTGATAGGTCTTTATCCAAAGAGGGCTCTGATGTACCTCAGCACAGAGTTCCTACCCCTCCCCATGTAGCAGATGAGGCTGACATTGTCATTATAGGAAGGGCTGCCCCTACTATCATAAGCTTAGAAGTTGGGTAGGATAGGGGTAACATCCATAAGACCCAACCTATGGCAACACCTACAGTACCTAGTTCTTTTGAACCTAGTACTATTGGTGGAATCCCAAGCCAACCAGATATATTAGGTGGCTCAGGTCCTCACCATGTGGTGGAGTCTGAGTCTTTGCCCCATGATGCACCTCTCCTTGAAGGTCACACATCCAGAAGTGCAGAGGGCAGTCAAACACTTAATGAATTGATGAATTTATGTACCACATTGTCTCAAAAGGTTGCTAACTTGGAGGTTGAGCTCACTACTCACAAGAAGGTCTTTGGCAAGGTGTATACCAAACTAGTATAGAAGGTCAGGAAACTGGAGCAGAAGGTAAAGACACTTCAAACAAAGAGATCAACTCAATTGGTAGAATCATCTTCTTCATCAAGTTCATCAGATGGTCAGAGTGAAGGTAAATGTGAGGAATCTTCCAAACAGGGGAGGAAGATTGCTCATTTAGATGAAGATCCCCATGTTTCTTTGGTCCAAGAGGAATTTGATAATCAGGGGAGGCTAGATGAGCATATGGAAGAAGATACTGCTCCGGAACAAGAAGGTACTGCCAGTGCATTGGAAGGTACTGGTGGTGTTTCTCAAGGTACTGCTGGTGCAGTGTATACAAGAAGACCAAAGAAATTAAGAACAGATAAGGGTAAAGGAATAATGGTAGAAGAAGAACCATCTCAGAAGATCACCAAGAAAAGTCAAGTTCAGATTGCTCTAGATGAGGAGTTAGCTCAGAGATTTCATGAAGAAGAGTTAGCAAGGGTAGCTAAAGAAGAAAGATTGACAAGATTTATGGTTGAACACAAGTTTTTAACTGAAGAAGAAGAAAGTGCTGCTCAAGTTCTTGCTGATAGGGAGCTAGCTGCCAAATTACAAGAAGAGGAAAGGTCACAATTCACAAGAGAAGAACAAGAACAAGCGATTGATGACCTTTTGGAGCAGATTAGACAAAGTAAAAGAAAGAAGAAATCTTATCAGAAGAAACGTCCTACAAGGAAAGAACAACTGTCTTATTTGAAGACTTATCTAAAGCACCAAGATAGCTGGAAGGAACAAAACTTCAAGGGAAGAACTTATGAAGAAATAGAAAAGATATACATCAATACTCATAGAAGGATACAGATGTTCCTAAGAGGTGATCTAGAAACAAGTGAAGGCAGAGGAGAGAAAAGAGCAACAGAGCAATTGGAATCTGAGGAGTCCAAGAAACAAAGAACTGAAGAAGAAACAGTTCAGGAGGAACCAGTTGAAGAAGAATCAGCTGAGGAAGAGGAAGAGATATTGACTGATGAACAGATCCATGGAATGATGGTGGTAATTCCAGAAGCTCTTAATATTGATCCCATACAAGCCAAACATCCCATCATTGATTGGGAGGTTTATACAGATGGGGTGATTAAAGGATGGAAAATCATTAGAGTAGGAGGAAAATTTAAAGTTTGCAAGTTCTTTGAAGATTTGATCAAAGCTTTTGACAGAGAAGACTTGGATAAGTTTTGGAGCATAGTTTAAGAAAGGTTAAAGTCTGCTGATCTTATAGATGATAAGGACAAAGAGCTATGGGTTGAGCTGAAGAGGCTATATGAGCCTGATGCAAATGATGCACTATGGAGATTTCAAGCTCATAACCTAGATACCACATGGAGATTATTTGACAACTGTGGAGTTTACAGAGTTTCGTCTAAAGCAGGAGTGGAAATCTACATGTTAGTAGAAAAGGATTATCCACTAAGAGTAGGAGTACTACTTGTCATGTTATCATCAAAGCTTCAAGTTGATGAAGAATCTGAAATGGCAAGAGAATTGGTGAGAAAGATATTCCAGCAAGCAGAAGACATGAAGCTCAGAAGATAGTGTTTGGAAGAGTCCTCACAATCCTCATTTAATTCAGAAAACTTGATGATTTAGGGTAAATCACAAGTTTAAGGGAGGTTTGTTGGGAATTAAATATCTCAAGACTTAGTACTGCTGGAAGATTACACTAACAGTACAAATTGCTAGTATATAACTGAGGACTGCTAAAGAACAACTAACAGTACAACTGTCAAGTTAGTACTGCTGGTAGTAAAAGAAGGTACTGCTACAAGATAAGGTTTTAGAAGACGTGTAAAAGATAAGTATGGTATAGATTGTATGTATATCACAATTAGTTAGAATTATACGGGTAGATACTTATCTTGTAAAGGACTCCTTGTGTCTAGAAAAGGAGGTCCTAGGTTAGATCAGTTATATACGTTTTTGTTAAGATTCAAGGTCTTTGTAACCCTAGTGATATTAAGATTACTCGTATTATTGCTTAATAATATTGAATCATTTGAAGTTATACACTGTGTTCATTATTAATATTGTGTTACCGTTACATCAAACAAAATCTTCTAAATGTTATCAAGTAGATTCCGCATACTTAATAATATAACCTCAAAGTATCCTAAACACATTCTAAGTGTTTGATCCTCCCACTTTTTCATAAGACTTTTTACAAATGTTGGACCAAACAAATCCATATGCAACATATGTAAAGGTTGACTGATTGAGTTCTCAGTTTTGGACTTACAAGAGGCTCTGTGCTACTTTCCCTTTTGACAAACAACATATGTTTGATCATTTTCAAAAAGTTTTGAAGGTAAACCTCTTACAAGATTTCCCTTAATCAATTTGTTCATTGTTTTAAAATTTAAGTGACCTAGCCTTCTATGCCAAAGTTTAGATTCATCATATGTGGCTTTTACAAAAAGACAAGTTAAACCTCCTTTAGGAACTATGTTCTTTAAATCAACACTGTACATGTTGTTCTTTCTAGGAACTTTAAGTAAGACTTGACTTTCGTAAATTAACTTAAAGCTTGGAGATAAAACAACACATTCAGTGTCAGTAAAGAGAACACTATTCTTTTTGTCACACATTTGTGAGACACTAAAAAGATTAAACTTTAACTCTCTTACAAAATACACATTCTCAAAATTTAGTTTACCAGTTTTGATTGTACTTCTTCCTGTGATTTTCACTCCTTTAGGGTTACTCCCAAAGGCAACATATCCTCCATCAATTTCTTCATAATCAATAAGATAGGACATGTTTCCTGTCATGTGCCTTGAGCATCCACTATCAATCACTCCTTGATCCTGTAAATCCACCTGTGGATTGCCCTGCACATAAGGTAAGCAAATCAGTTTCTTTTGGGGACCTAAACCATCATTTACTTGGATCTGCCTTGTGCATCAACATAATCAAATTTCTTTAGAATGATTGATGAACTGTCATGGTTGGAAACATGGTCTAAAACTTTAATTTTTGGTTTCCAAACCCAACAAGCTGAGGCCTTGCAGCATAAAAATGATTTCTCTTAACAATATTAATTACTGCTTTTGGCTTAGCAGTATTAACTACTATTTTGTTTTGAATGGGCCTTTTAACAATTGAATGTGCTATTTTTGAAAAATGTGACATTGACTTAGCAGCATTCACTGTTGTTTTGGTGTGAGCAGTATTAACTTGTCTAGTATTATTAACCAATACTGCTGGCTTTGAAATTTTTTATCTAGCAGTATTAATTGATACTAGACCAGACTTCATTAACACTGATCTTGCAACAAAGTTCTTTTTAGCATTGGGGTGAGTCTTTTTAGCAAAATTTTGGTGATTCACCCTTTGTATATTGTTCCAAACAGGTTGGACCATCTTTTGATTTTGAAATTTGTTTTGATGGTAACATCAATCATATTGTAGATGATCAAAACTCCCACACACATAACAAGCTTTATTGAACATCTTAAAATTACTTCATAATCTTTGAGACATCATGTTATTCCAGTTCCTCTGATTACCTCTAGGACTGTGTGTGTTGTTCCTAGGTTGCTCAACTAGGACAACAGTTTTCCTAGTCAACTTTTTGCCAAAACTAGTTTTGACAAACTCTTTCTTATTACTAGTCCTAACTGTTTTACTCTCAATCTTAGGTTGAGCTACATACTGATCCTCATCATAAGACACCCAATCTTCAATAATTGGTGCATCATTATTCTTCTTACCTACCTCTACCTTAGGCTCTTCACTAGATTCAACTTTTCTTTTCTCAATGATAGGTTCATTAGCAAACTCATCTAGACCAGTGAAAGACAAATCAGGTGTTGGAGGCAAAAACTTTCATGTGATAAGAGGGGGAACTGTATTATAGCATAAACCTGTCTTACATTTGTTAACAATTTGACACTCTATGATCTTGTTAACACTTTCAGATGCATGTTCAAATCTATCTACACTTAGTTGTATACCATCTTTTTTCCTTTTGAACCATCTCAAGCCTCTTCCTAAGCTCTTTAATAGTTTCTTCTCCTACATAGATTTCACCTTTTAAGACATTAATCTTTTCTATGTATTTAGACTCATTCTTCTTATAAAACTCAAGTCTTTCTTCTACTGACTATAATCCTGTTTTATAACCTAGAACCCATAACCCAGATTTCCTTAAATCTTCTAATAATTTGTCATTGTGAGATTTAAGTGTATTAACAGTTTCTAAGCAAGCTTTTGAACAAATATAATTCTTTGATACCTCGTAGTCAGAACTTGAAGATGAAGATGAGTAAGCCATAAGTGCATAGTTAGGCCCTTCCTCTGGCTGATCACTCCAATCATAGCCACCAAGACCATCACATGACACCAAAGCTGTGGAATTTGAGGTTTCCACAGGCATAGTTCTTCTGTTTGGTGTTTTCCTATTCTTGTTGTCTTGATTCCTTGGAGCTCAACACTCTCTAGCAAAATGTCCCTTCCTGTGGCAGTTGTAGCACTCCACCTTGGACATATCAAAACCAATATTATCATTGCCATTGACAGTGATCTTCCTTCCTATACTCTGTAAGAACCTTCTAGACCTCATAGTTAACATAGCCATTTGCCACCTTAAATCCATCTCTTCTATGTCATCTGGATGAATTTGTTGTAAGTCCTCATGTACAAGTTGAGGACTATTAGGTTGACTAGCCAGGAATGCACAAATAACAACCTCACTCAAGTTATCAAGGTTTGTAGGGTTAGAAACATTAACTTGAGTGCTAGCAGTAGAAACTCCATGAGCAGTATTAACTGCTTCATGAGAACTGCTAGAGTTGTTGTTTGAGGAGGACACAAAAGCCATGTTTTGTGTGCTTGTACTGGAGCTAGACATTCTTTTGACTTCTGGCTCATACACCTTTAGATTGTTGTAGAGGTCATCCATGCTCATTCTGTCCAGATCATCTTTGTTCCTCCACACAACAGCATGTGTGTTCCATTCTGGAGACAAACTCCTTAAAAGCTTTTGGTTTACATCTTCTTGTGGAACCTGTTATCCCAAGAGCTCCAACTGACTCACAAGCTTTTGAAGCCTGTCAAAGGTTTGATCAAGCATCTCTGTGCTTGGAGCAGTGAAGTTCTCATACTGTTGCTTTAAAAGAGTTTTCTTGGTCTTCTTTGTAGCAGCATTCCCTCCAAATCTCTTTTCAACAACTTCAAGCAATGACTTAGCATCCTTGATTGAGTAGAATGTCAACTGATGTTCATTAGGAATGCCCATCATCAAAGTGCTCCTTGCTTTTACTTCCAATCTTCTTTGAGATTTGTCTTCAGCAGATGCAATAGGTACCACAGTCACAACACCTTATGGAGATCTTGTTGTTTTAGGCAAGGTGTTACCAGTCTCTATGACTTCCCAGAGTGAGTAGTCAATCATCTGGATGTACTGTTCGATTCTCATTCTCTAGATCTCAAACTCTCTAGGTTTGAGCATAGGTACCTTTGATGCAGCCACTGTGTGTGCAGAATCCATGTCTTCTAGTAAGATCTTGTGTATTTAAAACAGGTTCTTCTTGATCACAAGCTCTGATACCACTTGTTGATCCCAGTTGAGTACTTGATCGAATTCCTTAGCTTGTAAAAGGTTAAGTTATGCTAGATAGTCTAACACAACTAGAGTAGAAACTATGTTTGAATTTATCAAATACTATGAGGAATCTAGTATATGATATTAAGAAGAACTCTTTGATGAAACACTAAACACAAGAAAAAAATACTTTTATAAACAAAACAATCAAACAGCCTCAATATTATTAAATAATAATACGAATACTCTAAATAGTGTTAGGGTTACAAAACCTTGAAGCTATAAACTCTATATTAAATCACGTATCTAACTCTATGCCTTAAGACCTCCTTTTATAGACTAAGGAGTCTTAGTCGGCTTACAATAATTTGTTCTCTATGATAAATCTTTCTAAATCTTTTCTATATTTATCTAAACAACTTTACATGTATATCTCATTAATAGTTGTAACATAACCGACTAAATAGCCTAACAGTACTAACTATGAAGCAGCAGCATTAACTTCATCACAGTATTAACTTTGCTCTGGCAGCACTAAGTTTGTACTCACAGCATTAACTTTACTCCAATAGTCTTAACACACTTAGAATATTTCTTGAAGTTCTTCATCAATTGTAATCTTCTAAGAGCAGTAGTAAGTAAAACTAGCAGTCTTAACTTTAATACCAGCATCATTAAAACACTTAGCATTTTCCTTTGAAATCCAAGAGCATTCTTATCACCTTAGAGCAGCAATATCTTGATAGTG
This sequence comes from Artemisia tridentata subsp. tridentata, assembly GCA_021014915.2. Taxonomy (NCBI): domain Eukaryota; kingdom Viridiplantae; phylum Streptophyta; class Magnoliopsida; order Asterales; family Asteraceae; genus Artemisia; species Artemisia tridentata. The sequence continues at coordinate 319,784,902 of CP139509.1, forward strand.
AACAACAATATCACCAAGAAGCTTTAAATCCCAACAATGGTGGTACTTTTTATGCTCAGAAAATGGTGTCGCAATTACAAGAGGCTCGTAAAAAAAATGAGGGTTTTGCTGCGACAGCAGCTTGCAATAACAGCAGTTACGATAGCAGCAGTTACGATGGCTGGTTGCGGCACTCATTTGTGATAGCAGTTGTGTTATTAACATGTTGCGACAACAAGATATACGAGACTTCAGTTACCCACATTTTTATGAAAAGAAACTCTGCCAAAATTGTGACTTGGGTTGCGAGACTTAATGTCGCAAAACTTATTTCTTTATCTCAAAACAAATCCGAGTCTTGCATTAATTACAAACCAAGATCTGTTGCGAGATATACCACGAGAGCTTGTGATACTGATGAAGCGAAAAGTGTACCACTTTTAGGGGGTCATTTAAGCCCTAAATCATATTTATTTGATCAAATATTGCCCTAAATCGTTCCTTTTGTCATTTTTGGTACTTTGGAGAAGAAATCTGGAAAAGGAAGCATTTTGGACATTTTTGGAGCATAAAAGTGAAGAAAACGACAAAGTCTCAAAATCGGCTGGAAAAGTACCGTTGACGGCGTCAGGGATTGTTCCAGATGGCGTCAAGGCTTGGCAAAAAAGGTGGATACGAAAAATATACATGATAAGCCAGAGAATTTTACTATGGAAAATCTGATGGCGTCACCCTTTGAAGTAATCAAGGCCATCACGGTTTAAGTTAAAGAGGGACGGCGTCAAGCCCATTTCTGACGGCGTCAAGCCTGGATAAGCCAGAGCGGATTTTGGAGCACTAAAGAGGGACGACATCAGGAAGGCCATCCGGGAACCCTAGACACGGCGAGGTGACGGCGTCAGGATCTACAACGTGACGCCGTCAGCCCTTAAACTCTATATATAGTTTTGCAATTTTTTGTCATTGGTGTGCAACTTTGTGAGGAGAAACCCTAAGACGAATTTCTGCCATTTTTAAGGGTTTTCATACCCTTGGATCTCCCATGTTTAATTGAAGATAAGTAATTGTTTAATCAATCAATATGTCTATGTGTTGTTTGATTATATCTTGTTCTTGTCTTTTGATTAACATGCTAGGCTAGATTTATCTTGTGTTTGCTTAGATCTAATGAAACCTAACTATTGATTATCGGTTATTAGTGTGTTATTAGTTGTATTGGATGATTGTTCATCGATGTTAGGCTTAAGAAAACTGGCTAACTTCCTATTCGGTAACTTGCTTGAACGTCTTAAGAAACATGAACCAATGCATACTAGGTTTTTATGGTTGTATTTAATGCATGAGCGAATTCTAGTGATCCCATGTTAGGAGCTTCCTAGCCGGCTCGACATAGGAGTGAAGTAGGAGCTTGTAGAGTTGGGGAAGTACGTACGCCACCCCACGATTGGTATTAAGGAATACACCCGTCATCCACGCAATTAATACACACTAATCAACCGGTAAAAGATAGTTAGGGAGTAAGGAAATCTAAGTAAACACATTTCTCTCCACATAAGTTTCACAACATTTTCATTTTCAGTTATTTTATTTTATTTGCAATTCGTAGTTATTTGGGTTAGTTGACTAGCAACTAATTCCGCCCACTCCTTCAAACCCGAGATTTTATTTGCTTTCATAAAAAAATTATAAAAATACAAAAAGTAATCTTCCTTCACCCTTAGACCTAATTAGAGTAGTTTTTCATACCTAACGAACACTATTCCCTGTGGAGAACGATCAATCCCCCGTACTTACCACTACACTATACTACATCGGTCAGGTACACTGCCTGGTGGGGTTGTAAGCCTCTTGAGATCCCTCGAGAGGTAAAACCTGTTGTAAGGTCGCAAAACCACGCATCAAGTTTTTGGCGCCGCTGCCGGCGAATAGTTATTGTTTAGGTTGAGATTTTTATTTTATTGGGTCTACTCACTAGATTCCTTTCTAGTGGGATTTTTATTTTATTTTTCTATGATTTCTTTAGTCTATCTTTTTCTTTGTGCCCTTTGTTTGTAAAACCATTTTTCATTTGTCACTATGGCGGATGAAATTCCATTTAGATCATTGACAATAGAGGAACAATTATATTTCACCAATAGATTTGCTTCCTACCATGAATTTTTGCGAACTCTTAGTGACATCCGTGAAGATTTGGGGTAAAGTTAGATGGGTTTGATGAATTCTATGCATGTGTGAATTCTATTAAACGATCATTATCAGGATCAATTCCTTTTAGTGAGACCCGTTGGATGAATTTTGAGGAAAGCTCCCTAACCATGGCCGATAAGTACGACGAATTAATGGATTTGTATGAGCAAGATGACCTAGTTTCTAAGAACATGAACTTAGAATCAAACCAAGATTCTGAGACGGTTAGAGTTGAGCCACCTAGCTGCATGTCATGGTTAGGCACTACCATAATACAGGGTGAACACTTAGGTGATCTTGATGTGATGGAGGATCTAGCCGAGCATGATCACATTTATCAAAAAGACCTAGGTTTTATGATCGATGACGATGAATCTCAAGAAACACATGATGAATCTTTTGGGCAATTTGAATATAGCAGTCAGAATATTGAGGATGATCCTTATGATTCGGATATAGAAGTTGAGATGCCTAGAGAAGCACTTGAGATATTAGGGAAAATGTTAGGTTTAAATTCTACCAAAACCCATGATGAGGATATAGGTGATCTTGACACAAGGAATGATGAGGTTAGTAACATAAGCCCGCTAAGTACCTCACAAGTCCTACCATCATTTGAGGCACACACACCGCCCGTGACTTACCCGGAAGAAGTAGAAGAGACTTTAGGAATCCCGATGGAGGTAGAACCTTTGAACCAAACACAACTAGAAGAAATAGGTTTGAATACTTGTAGTCACAACCTTTCTTTTAGTTCTATGGAAGTTCCTAGTTTTGATGAACCGGAGCCTCAACCGAGACCCTTACCCAATTTTCCATCCTTGGATGAAAAGTTAGGAATTAAAAAAGGTCCCGATCCACCCATCAAACCATGTAGTCCGGGTAATGTTAAGATTAAGGTAGTAGACTCTAGGCCATGTGGAGTGGAAGCTAATATAGGAGTGAACCATGACCTTACATACTTACATCACCCATTCATGATTGATCACAAGAAACATTATGGGTTTAAACCGGGTTTATTAGGTCAAGATGGATTCCCAACTAGGAGTCTCTCGAAGTTGATAGAAGATGATCCCTTTCTAGGAGAAAACTTCAATTCACCCATTGACCCAATTAAACTAAGTAAGGTTATGATGATTGGATCCCACATCTTTGAGCATATAATTCATCCACCACTCTTTCCTCACGTGGCATACTCATACCGAGTCGGTGTGTATCGCTACTATCACCCGCACTTAACCCTAAGTGTAGGGAAAACCTCTCTTTTATCCGTTAAATAAGGGCAGAGTCAGGCTCGTGACTCGAACAAAAACAAGCGCTTCTTGGGAGGCAACCCAAGCTTTATTTGCTTTGTGTGTTTATTTATTTGTTTGTTTGATTTTATTTGTTTCCGTATGTGTGTTTAATTTTTATTATTATTGATTCATGTTCAAAATTAAATTGTGAAAATGCTTTATCTTGTTTTTAACTTCGTCTTAACTACATATAAAGGTATTTTGCAAAAGATAAGTGTAAGGGAAATCCAAATCGGTTTATTAGAACAAATGAACATGAATCATAATAATAATAAATTAACATACATATTAGTATTTGTTTGAGTCAAATGCTTGTATCGAGTCATAATGATATTTTGCAGGATTTCCAGGAAGTAAGGTATAGGTTTTTCCAGAAATTTTCCGGAAACTTAACATGAGAATTCTGTCAGATCATTCTGACGGCGTCAGCTTTACAACCTGACGGCGTCAGGTTTTAATTTTCTGGAAATTTTTGAAAGTTTTGTTTTCATAAAAAGTTTTTATTAAATCTCTAACTTATAAACTCTAGGAATCTGCAAAATTATCATTCCACAAGCATTATATCCTTATATATAGATTTATCCCGCCGATGTTATGCAGGTTTTCGTGTTTGTTTTCTCAGGTTTAACAGGTTATTTTGGACAAGGAAATGTATGTGGAATCAAGCTTATGGCGATGCATTAGTTTTGGAGCTCCTACATTCTCTTGGAAGAATATCTAACCATGTTACCACATTATCCACCGAGCGAATCAGGGGAGTATTTGATTTCATTCTTTTACCTTATTTACTTTTACATCTTGTTATTTGAACATTGGGGACAATGTTCATCTTAAGTGTAAGGGGGGTAAAAATACGATACTTTAGAGAATACAATTACGCTTGATTTTTGTTTGATTGATGGTAGATGTGTAATAAAACTGAGATAAATACCTGTTAGGGCAATTTTAGTGCCAAATTTAAAATTTTTTACAACATATAGGAGTGAAACTTTGATCTTAATGAGCGTCTCACGGATAGGAGTTATATGACTAGCACAAAACCGTACCACTAAAAAAATTTCCACCCCCAAATATGTGAGGTTCGCCCCTAGAATTGTTAGGAAAAGCATTTATGCTATGATGTGTGTACCGGTAGCACTTAGATTCTAGAACTTGCGTTAGGACCATTCCGAGGCCACAAGTGAGACTACATTCATGTAGTTAATTTACTACATGATAAGAGGCATTAGGATTAACCCATTGTTTTACACCTGTGTTTTTGTTATAATTACTTTGGCTACATTGGTCAAGTAATTCTCTCACACCCTTTGCGTTGTACTCATTTTTAGTACACGATACCCCTAGTACACCCCTCAGAGCCTATCTTTTCGTTTCGACCTTTAAGCATTTTACTTAAAGGAAGAATTTGTTTACACCCCACTTAAATGTACACCCAAATCGCCTTAGCCTACCTTGTATGCACTCATTTTTAGTGCATTATTGTTACAACATTTGTTTAAACCCCAAGTTAATTATCTAATTGATTACATGGTTGCTAAGTCGAGTCATATCCTTGTACATATTGTTTTGGGACGATTGGGATTCATGGGTAAAGTACTAGTGTAATGGAGTAATGGGGAAGAACATCATTTATTACCCCCATATATGCTAAATATTTTAAAAGTACTCCAAGTGTTTCGATTATCTTAATTCGAGTCATTAGAATAGTTATTTGTAAAGTTATGTAAAAGTTCAAGTGTAAGGGGATGCAACGCCCCTATGATGTATTATTTTGGATGGTAGGGCAAGAGTGTATGAAAAAAAAAAAATCGAAAAAAAATCAAGAAAAATACAAAAAAATGAGAAAAAGAAAAGTAGAAAAAACATACGGACTACCATCCCGTTTCATTTTATGTTTGTTTTATGTTTTTGTTATTTTGTTTTTAGCTTAAGTCGAGTCTAGTCTTGGCTTAGCAACGCCATATTGTACATGTAATTAATCAAGATCTTTAACTCGCCACCAGTAAAATATCCCTTATCCAACAAAACCGTGTTTATCATATCCCTACACCTTACGTTATAACCCATGTAAAAGCCCTCTTTGATAGTTTATCTTAGGTGCTTACGCCTAGTGGAGGAGGTTTTTGATCCTTTCCCAAGCCTATGGTAATCTATTTGCTATGACAGGTAGTGAGAGATATTATCCGTTTTCATTTATGAGATTTATTTTGATGACACTTGAGAGATGTGAGTATCTAAACACTACTTGTGAGGTGCTAGTTTGTAATCTCCGTGCTTATTATGATTAAAGTGGAACGACTATTTGTTGTAATTACTTTTATATTAGCATTAAATGACCCCTAACTTGTATTTTGATTAGAATAAAAGCGCATTTGCTTGAGGACAAGCAAATCTCAAGTGTAAGGGTATTTGATGAAGCGAAAAGTGTACCGCTTTTAGGGGGTCATTTAAGCCCTAAATCGTATTTATTTGATCAAATATTTCCCTAAATCGTTCCTTTTGTCATTTTAGGTACTTTGGAGAAGAAATCTGGAAAAGGAAGCATTTTGGACGTTTTTGGAGCATAAAAGTGAAGAAAACGACAAAGTCTCAAAATCGGCTGGAAAAGTACCTTTGACGGCGTCAGGGATTGTTCCAGACGGCGTCAAGGCTTGGCAAAAAAGGTGGATACGAAAAATACACATGATAAGCCAGAGAATTTTACTATGGAAAATCTGACGGCGTCACCCTTTGAAGTAATCAAGGCCATCACGGTTTAAGTTAAAGAGGGACGGCGTCAAGCCCATTTCTGACGTCGTCAAGCCTTGATAAGCCAGAGCTGATTTTGGAGCACTAAAGAGGGACGGCGTCAGGAAGGCCATCCGGGAACCCTAGACACGGCGAGGTGACGGCGTCAGGATCTACAATGTGACGCCGTCAGCCCTTAAACTCTATATATAGTTTTGCAATTTTTTGTCATTGGTGTACAACTTTGTGAGGAGAAACCCTAAGACGAATTTCTGCCATTTTTAAGGGTTTTCATACCCTTGGATCTCCCATGTTTAATTGAAGATAAGTAATTGTTTAATCAATCAATATGTCTATGTGTTGTTTGATTATATCTTGTTCTTGTCTTTTGATTAACATGCTAGGCTAGATTTATCTTGTGTTTGCTTAGATCTAATGAAACCTAACTATTGATTATCGGTTATTAGTGTGTTATTAGTTGTATTGGATGATTGTTCATCGATTTTAGGCTTAAGAAAACTGGCTAACTTCCTATTCGGTAACTTGCCTGAACGTCTTAAGAAACATGAACCAATGCGTACTAGGTTTTTATGGTTGTATTTAATGCATGAGCGAATTCTAGTGATCCCATGTTAGGAGCTTCCTAGCCGGCTCGACATAGGAGTGAAGTAGGAGCTTGTAGAGTTGGGGAAGTACGTACGCCACCCCACGATTGGTATTAAGGAATACACCCATCATCCACGCAATTAATACACACTAATCAACCGGTAAAAGATAGTTAGGGAGTAAGGAAATCTAAGTAAACACATTTCTCTCCACATAAGTTTCATAACATTTTCATTTTCAGTTATTTTATTTTATTTGCAATTCGTAGTTATTTGGGTTAGTTGACTAGCAACTAATTCCGCCCACTCCTTCAAACCCGAGATTTTACTTGCTTTCATAAAAAATTATGAAAATACAAAAAATAATCTTCCTTCACCCTTAGACCTAATTAGAGTAGTTTTTCATACCTAACGAACACTATTCCCTGTGGAGAACGATCAATCCCCCGTACTTACCACTACACTATACTACATCGGTCAGGTACACTGCCTGGTGGGGTTGTAAGCCTCTTGAGATCCCTCGAGAGTTAAAACCTGTTGTAAGGTTGCAAAACCATGCATCAGATACCATAAGATACCAAAGCCTCATAGTTTGACCAAGAAGTTACAACAATCAACAGCCTTCTCAGTCCAAAGTCAAAAGTCTAAACAAGATGAAAAATGCAAAAAGTAGTACAAAATTAAGGATTAACAGTTTACTACTACTATATCTTAACACAACAAAATCAAACCATTGCCACTATCCCATATCACATCTACAATTCACAAATACTGCCCCACATCAATGAATCATTTATCTCATCTCACAACACATCAAACTACAACATGCTTCTCAAACCAAACACAAATATAAACTAAAATGAAAAAAGGGGTCTCAAATTTCTTTTTTTGGTATCTTTCACGAGATATCAAGATCGTTATCGATCTTTACAAAACAAAAGCTAACATCACTGATCTTTAACTTAAAACAAACAAAACCTACCCGAGATCTCTTTAATGAGATATTGATGACATACTTGTGCTTTGGTTTTTATTTGCTCGATCTTGGTTTGTGTTTCGGTTATGTGATGATTGATGGAGTAATAAGGATGGAAATTTGTTGCTAGTTATGTTTGTTAAAGGAATTATAAGGATGGAGTTTATTTATTTTTGATGGAGTAGCAAGGTTGGAACCGATTGGAATAATAAGGTTTGGATGATTTGATCTGCGTTTCACCAGGAGAGATAAGGAGGCAGTTTATAAGTAAGAAGAAGTTGTAGGCGTGTGATAAAGTGAAATGGGGGATTAGGTTTAACGCTACTTAGTATTATATATCCCCAAGAAATTAGGGTAATGTGATTAATGGGTCTTAATATCCGGTTCTTGGTTATACTAAATTTGGGCTTCAATGCAAATAACCGGGTATAGTTTAATGGATTGGACTCAATCAAAAGTTGGGTCTGTAAATGGCGTTGTATAATAATTTGATGCATGGGCCAAATTTCTTAAAATGAAGGATAGGGAGATATAAAAAGACTTGGGATAATTGTGTTAATTGAATCTTTTAAAATAGCTTAAGTATGATTAAGAAATTTGGCTAAATATGTGGTTGGACTGATTGTTGGTTATATGATGTAAAGGTTGTTGGGATTAACTTTTGACCAATTATTGGACTAAGGTTGGAATTGGACTTTGGACAAATAAAACTTACAGGGTTTGACTATGTTTTTTGGGATAAGTTTGTGCTACGAGATCGGTAGAAATTTGAGAAGCTATGGTCACTCGGTTGGTTTGTTAATTTATGAGTTCGTGCACTTAGTATCTCAAATATCTCGGGGTTGGTTGGATGGACGATGTTTGATGATCCTTGTTCGAGCGTATTCTTAGTGATTAGACTTGGCTATCTAGTTATATCTGTCAACGGATTTACGTTTTGGTTACACAGTATATAGCTATCACTTAAAGGAGTTACATTGTAGTGCTCAGTGTCACACGAGATGTGGATAGTTCAAGAGGCGGATATATACAATAAAGGATGGAAGGTTTGGTTTATACCACTACCTATATTTTAAGGAGTTACGTTGTTGTGCTCAATATAGGTTCTCAATCATAAATTTAGTGCCAGTTTAAGTCGCGGATTTGTCTATTATCAAGCTTCATCAAGGGACCTTCGTTTCTCGAGCTTCTAACGGGATTGTAGTACAAGATCTTCACAAAGAGGTGGTCAGACTTAAAGACACGAGGTGGATTATTAGAGACGTGTTTTAACTTTTTACTCACTCTAAAGTTGAACACATTTCATCAAGTGGTTTAGGCATATTACGAGCTTCATTGAATTCTTCATTTGCGAAACCATTGATGAGGAGACAAAAGAGGGGTTACTACAAGTGAGTTTTAATGACCATCTTCTTCGCAGTACTTTTTGGGTCTTTACACGTATTCATGCTGTGCCAGATAAATCATAACCATCACGAACTCTCAGCTATGGCAAAAACATGATTGCATGCCATTTTTGAGGGGGAGAATAGGCGCATTTCTCTTCTCCTTTTCTGTGGGAAGAAAAATGTGTATGATGGGGTTATAAATCATGAAGGGATCGAGCTTAATCAGTCGTGTCGGGGAGATTAGTGTCTACCGTGCCAAAATGTTCTGTGGTTTGTTACCCTGTTCGGGTTCTATTATCGCCTCTGGGATTCGAACTTGGTATTATCATTTATTACTCCAGTTGATTTGTTGATTCAGTTGACCATTAAATATTCATACTTCTTCTGATGACTCGCAAATATAGCAAAAACACCATGAATGCTATTTGGGGGGGGGGGTGGGAGAATAGGTGTATACTGTTCTCTTTTCGGTTTACGTTTACATGAAATAAAAATGTGTACATGCAGGGAGTTAGCAAGTCATGAATAGGGCTATAGGCATATGATACCATGGTTTGTTCGCTCCGTTTGAAGTCACTCAATTACGAATAGGGCTACAGGCATATTATACCATAGTTGGGTGATTAGAACTTAGTATATCATTTGGAACTTCATTTGCTCGGTTAAACTGGATGATTCAAAAATAGAAGAGATGGTTGATATCAAGACCCTCAAATGTGATCATGACCTTAAAGTTTTTGAATCTATAAAAGGGGATGGTCAGTTTGAGGGGGAGCTGATTCAGAAACTTCACAAGTCTTTGAAGAAGCTCGGTGTTGAGTAGTTTTTTATGATTATTAATATAATCTTTTTTTAGCTCAAGACTACGACGGCCTAATTGAGGGGGAGCAAACTTAATTAGTCATCACAACATTGTTTGTCTTCAAGGATGCTGCACACCAAGCTCAGAACAAAAGATCAACCGGTCTCCCTTTTCTATCCACACCAAAACCCTAATTTGGTACCAAACTCATTCGATTCTCTTCACAAGATCAAGAAAACGAAGGTATTATAGCTTGGTGATTCGAAGCAAGCCAATGGGAATGTGTTGGTGATCTATTCGTGGTCCTTGTTCTTCCCTTGATCTCTTGTTTCGGCCTAGAAGGTATCACATGTTTAACCACTTTGTCATCACTATAATATACGACATACAGGAACCTAATCAGATCTTAACATACTTACTAATCATTATTATCATGATGTTATGCTAAAAATTAGTTTCGTTAAAATATGGGCTAATGAATAAAAAGTACACACCACATAGAATGATAAACCTTGTGTCGATTATTGTTTAGACTTCATTCGAATCAGTTTTGTTACAATCCCTAAATCATAATCATTAAAAACACATTAAATATGATCTATAAACCTGGAATCCCTAGAATGAATATTAATGAGGGCATTAGGAGGGTTAGGGTTTATTTGTCTCACTGCATGCTGTCCAGAATTTGGGTCGGATTGAACGGGGTGAGTCCTGATGATACCAACGTATTTTTGCATGTTTCTAGAGTCTAAAATTAAGTTCACGTCGTCTATTTTCTGAATATGTAAGTTTTTTGGTCATTGGGGGTCGGGAAAGGGGTCATTTGATTTTTACAAGATTAGTTGTCGAATCTGAAAATCTTGAGTCTGAAATCAGTCGGTTTCTATGATTTTTAATTCACAAAATATAAGGTCTGGGAACCCCAAATTTTGGCAAGTTGCCACCTGTCCATCAAAAACCGGAATGAGGGGACAAAGGTCAGTTCTATAAGGCAAGAAAAGTAGAATTATGGGAACAGCCGTATGATGGAAAACGACTTTCACGTTCGGTTCAGAGAGCACCCCCGAAATAGCCAATCTACAATCAAACTTTTAATCAGGTCGAAAAATTCTTGCCAAGAGAATATATAACATGTTTATGAGTTACTGTAATATTTGTGAATTTTTCTGGAAGGTTTAAGTGTGTTAATAAAATACAAACTTTTCGGGTATACCATCAGATCACTTTCTAGAACAGGTTTAAAAAACGATATTTGTTTGTAAACTTGCACTAGGAGATAAAATCTGTAGAAATTAGTGGAAGTACTAAACATATATAGGTGTCTCTTGTAAAATTTATAGAACCTCGGAAGCTTGTTTGATGTGTAATAAAAATTATAAGAAACTGAACCAGATTCACATGATAAACCCTAAACTTGTTATTAAATAGCAATAAGCGTAAAATCAGTTATGACACATGAATGAACTTATAAAATGGACTCCTAAATGATAAACAACTATTAATCCATGAAGATCATTTGAAGATGGAGTGATTGTGTTTCCGAGTGATCCTTTCATTTGCGTTAAGTTACAAATATCCCACCCTTTCTCAGTAAGGGTATCTCATGACTTGATTCCTTGGTATTTGCTATTCTGATTCATTTGATATTCATTTGATTATTCTGTTTGATATGAGATTCATTTCTGTTGGACGTTATCTTAATGGAATAAGAGATTTGACGAGAAAATCAAGGAATTTGGTTTCACTCAGAATCTTGATGAGCCATGTGTATACCATAAGGCTAGTGGGAGTAATGTCATTTTCCTTATCATGTATGTCGATGACATATTGATCATGGGAAAAGACATTCCAAGTTTACAAGATGTTAAGTCTTATCTTGGAAAGTGCTTTTCTATGAAGGATTTAGGAGAAGCAACATATATACTAGGAATCAAGATCTACAGAGATAGATCTAAGCCATTAATTGGATTAAGTCAAAGTACTTACATTGATAAAATCCTGAATAGATTTAGGATGCAAAATTCCAAGAAGGGATATTTGCCAATGCAAGTAGAACATGGCTTAAGTAGCAAACTGTGTGCTTCAACACCTGCGGATGTGGCATACATGAGTAGAGTCCCTTATGCTTCGGCGGTGGAATCTATCATGTATGCAGTCAGATGCACAAGGCCAGATGTGACATTAGAACAAAATATCACCAGTCGATATCAACAGAACCCAGGTGGACTTCACTGGCATGCTGTTAAGAACATTCTCAAGTACTTAAGGGTTACTCGAGATATGTTTCTAGTGTATGGGGGAAATCCAGATGCAGAACTTGATGTTACAGGTTTCTGCGATGCGTCCTAGCAAACTGGTAAAGATGATACAAAGTGTCAGACGGGATATGTCTTTGTCATTAATGGAGGAGCAGTAGACTGGAAGAGTAAGAAGCAGAGTACAATTGCAATGTATGCAACAGAAGCTGAGTACATAGCTGCTTCAGAAGCTGCGATGGAAGCTGTTTGGATTAGGAAATTCATTTCAGGACTTGGAGTTATGCCTTTAATTGAATTACCTGTAAATATGTATTGCGACAATTCTGCTGCAATTACATTCACCAATGAACCTGGAGTCATGAAGGGCACCAGACATTTCCAACGGAAATACCACTATGCTCGACAACAAGTTGAAATAGGTGAAATTAATCTACTCAAAGTTCACATAGATGACAATCTAGCTGATCCCTTCACGAAGGATTTACCTAAGGAAAAGCTTACTCAACATGCCAATGGCATTGGACTTCGTTTATCTAGTAGTTTCATGTAAATCCGTGGTTATGTATTTGGATAAAGGATGTTATGAACAATTATTATTTTAATGAAATTAAATATTTGTTATGTTTATTTTCCGTTTATAATATTGTATCCTATATTTGCGTGTTTCATCCATGAATAACTTATGTTATTCTAAATAGTCCGTTGTCAATGAATGATATAGGAATATCATTGAATTAAGAAAAATCTGAGTTTTGGGTAGAATATACTTATGTATATTGATGCGTGGACATGCCAAATTCACATGATATTCAATGAATTGAGTATATGATAGATCCCAACTGCATGATTGTACTTTATGGATCTATGTCATTAAGTAAATCATGGTTATTTATCCTCAGACTGTGAGATACCAGAAAGTTGTCGTGGATGTAGCACATTTTCTGTAAGATAGTCTAACGTTATCCGTAACTGGTAGTTATAAGGGCTATTTTCAGGAGTGTTGTAAAATTCATGGGTTTGCTTGTAGTCAAAAGAGAATTTGTTCCTTCGAATTTGTTTTGAAGTTTAATACTACTGGGCCCCTCGTAAGGTTGACAAGATGTTTGCATGGCCATGCCCAAGATATATTTGGAATACGTTCTGATGATTTGGTAATCTTGCTCAATCATATATAACGAGAAACAAAATAGTTAACTTATGGAATGACTTTGATCCATATCCATAGTTAACAGGGTATTAGTAACAAAAGGAAATGTACAATGATGAATCATTAAAAGGTTTTCCAGGAAACCACACTCAGGGTCTTCTGGGGGCATTGGCGTGTTTTCTACACGCTTAACAATGTCATTACTATATTAAGGTATATCCAAGTGGGAGCTGAAAGGTTTATGGATATAATTAATATACGTATGACTGGATTCGAACACGAGCCTATGAGATTGCACACTTTACATATGAGAGTCAATGTTCAAATAATTAATATATAAAATGTTATATTTAATTATTAATTCACAATAACGACTAACGGACGTTAGTACTTAAAGGTAATTGACTAACGGTCATTAAATATTAAGTTAAGGGACTAGAGATGAAAATAGAAGGCAAGAAGGATCCGGAACCCTTTCCATTCTTTATGGCCGATCAATTAGGGTTATGGGATACCCAATCCCACTCTAACTTGGAGTCTAAGTTAACACACAATAAATACAAAGGTTTGTATTCATTGTTTGTTAATCCTTATTCTCATTAGCTAGCCAATTCTTCGCTTCTCTCCCCTATTTGACCTTGCCGATCGTACACCCCATTCCATATGGGTTTTGATTTGTTCAAGCTCAACAAAATTGTTTTGGTTAGTTATTGTGATTCAAGGAACCTAGCATTCACATCGAATTGCTACCAATACGTGTGTACAAGAACATAGGACAAACGCCACTTGTGTTTGTGTTTTTCCTTGATCAAATTTTACATAAGTCGAATTACACAAACCCTAATTTTAGGGTTTAACTTGATTTGATCTTGTTTTGCTTGGAGTTGCCAAAAGATACGCGTTTCTTTATTTTTTGGTTAACTAAAATACAAGTATTGTTTCTTATACTTCCGTTGCGTGCTTTTTATAATTACATGTTTATTATATAATGGTTATGATTAATAAATTCCAACAGTTTAGGCATATGTTTCGAGCTCGTGGGCGTTCCCCTAATTGTCCTTGGATTTCTTATCTCCTGTGACTCTTATGACATTTGATTCACTTGTTTCTTATCTCTATTATTCACTTGTCTCTTATTCCATTTGATTCTTATGACTTATGATGTTCTGGTTCAGCAGGTTCTGATGACTTCGTTCACTTACTTATTTACATATAGTTATCCGTTTGTTTATATCTGTTCACTAGGCTTTTTAAGCTCAGCCGCATTTCTTTTCTCTTCGGCAAGTTGTAAGAGGGAAGTTGGGATTGAGTGAAGAGTGCATAGGAGCTCTTAGTGGACTACCCTGACGATAGCTTCCCCATTTGCTTTTGGCTTGGATTAGACTTGGACATTTAGTTTACCCTCTTTTCAGACTTGGTTTAGAGTTGTATTTTAGTTCGGAATTCTTAATGTTTCAGACTTAGCATTTTATTATTTCCTTAGAATTACCTTTGTAACCTTATTATATTAAAGTCTTCCGCTTACGTATGTTCTGTTGATGCCATAAGTGTGACATTTGACCCGTTCTCGGATGGGGGTGTTACAAGATATGTTAGAATGGGGTGAGAAACAAAGGAGAAATGGTTCACTATTTATAGAGTAAACTGTCTATTGTACAGCCAGTTTCGCCGGATCCCTTACCAGTGGATCTGGCTAGTGTAATCCAACGGATCCGGCAACTGGGTCAGTCCACTCTGGATTTTGGGTTACAATTTCAGGTTTTGGGTTATGGGTCATGGACTATGGGTCATGTGATGTCATGCATGATGTAGTAGACATCATGGGTTATGGGTTATGAACTTTGGGTCATAGGTCATGGACTTTGGGTCATGGGTCATGGATTTTACTCATTGTGATGTCATGCATGATGCAATGAGCATGGGCCATGGGTCATGGGTCATGGGTTTTGGATTTTACCCAACGCATTTACTTACATTTCTATTATTACAAACAAATACATAACTAAATAAATGTAAGTAAGTAGTAAAAATAAATGCGGTAACACCTAATCTTTAGATTTGTACTTGATATAATTTTATGTTGTTATCAACAAAACTTACAAAGATTGAGAAATATAAATAAACGTTTTTTTGGCTTATTTGTAATAACAGAAGTTACCAAATTTGAGCTTCGATAGACATTTTTGTGATATGTGTAATGTAGTTAAACAAGGTCTTTCTAGAAATAGGACAAGTAACACTATTTTTACTACTAGATTCTTAGAGTTACTACATATGGATTTATGAAACGCCCCTTTTGCGATTTGACTAAAACTTCAAAAATTTCGTAAAAATGTAATAATCATAACGGACCCCCTGTTACTCTTACACAAACTAACAAAAATCTATTACAAAACAGCCCTTGAAACTATTTTTAAATGAAACTACCTTTAAAATGACGGGTGAACAGACCTCTAACGACTTATGGTTTAGGAGATATGTTTTTTTGAAAATCGACAAAATCTTAAAAATACTCCATTTATACTCTGACAGAAGCATATGGCCGTATGCTGAAAATTTCATATAACCATATGCTGGCCATATGCCCCTTTAAATTCCTTGATGCAACCATGCCCTATTCTGGAAATTTAATATGGCCATATGCTCACTGTAGAAAATATTCCATAAGACTATCTATGCTCTATTTCCGGAACACATACCTACACATATTGTTATGACATGAAATTGCACAGAACTATTACATAAACATAACTAAACAAATCTGGAGTTTTACAAACTCTGAACGTGAGCAGAAGCGTGTTTTCGAGGTTATGCCAAACGCCCTTTTAAAACTACTAGGCAAGGCTACATGTTGGGAATTAAACTAACAGTTGGTACTGCTCATGCATAAATTAGTACTGCTGAAGATCGTTCAAGAATACTCTATCAGTACTAAGTCAATTAGTACTGCTGGTAGAAGAGTTAGTACTGTTTATTAGATAAAGACAAAATCGTGCATGGATAAATATAGAAAAGATATGATGTATATCTTATTTGTATAGATTGATACGTATAAAAGTTTACTTGTAAAGGACTCCTTGTCATATAAAAGGAGATCCTAGGTTAAGTTTTATGTACATGCATTATTATTAGAGCTTCAAGGTCTTATTGTAATTCGTGTGATATTCCAAGATCACTCATAATATATTGAAGCTAATCGTTTGGTTAAACGGTATGTCATTATTTTACTATTACATTCATATAAACACATACATCACCAAACACAACATCTTCTAAATACTTGGTAGTAAATTCCGCGTGCTACTAAGTATATACTCAAAGTACCTTCAACACAATCCGTGTGTTTAGATCCGCTCAAGTGGTATCAGAGACTGGTTTCTGATACTTTGATTTAGAAGATCCTGAAGTACTTACTCTCTTGCAACCAAGAAAATGGACATGGACACACCTCAAACCTCAATCCTTTCTAAACTCCCCATGCTGAAACAGAATGTATACGATTTATGGCTGCTCAGAATAGAGCAATATTTCATGGTGCAAGACTATGCATTATGGGATATTATAATCAATGGTGATTCCTTCAAACCAACTACTTCTGAGGAAACAAGTGTGGATGGTTCCAAGACCACAAAGTTCAACACTGAGCCAGTCACAAATGATGAGAGAGTCAAATAGAAGAATGATCAGAAGGCTAGGAATTTGTTACTCATGGCAATTCCTAATGATCAAGTGTTAAACTTTAGCCACTATGAGACTGCTAAGACACTTTTTGAAGCAGTTGTGGAGAGATTTGGTGGAAATGAAGCCACCAAGAAGGCACAGAAGACCCTACTTAAGCAGAGTTATGAGAAATTTAGTGCCTCAAACTCTGAATCACTTGATCATATCTTTAATAGACTTCAAAAGATTGTCAGCCAGTTAAATGTTCTGAAAATTGTGATTCCAGAAGAAGATCTCAATATGAAGTTTCTCAATAGTCTACCTGCTGAGTGGAACACCTATGTGGTTGTCTGGAGCAATAAGCCAGAACTGGAAACGATGTCACTGAATGAATTGTACAACAATCTCAAGATTGTTGAACAAAAGGTGAAGAAAGGAGGAAGCATCAGTTCAAGCTCTAGAAACACTGCATTCTTATCATCTTCCAACAATAACAGTTCTGATGATGTTGAAGCAGTTGGTACTGTTTGCCCTAAAGTTAGCACTGCTAGTGTAAAAACTAGTACTGCTGGCTTGACTGAAGAGACCATATATGCATTTGTGTCAGAACAATCTGGTGGGTCTCAAATCTTCAATGAAGACCTTCTTCAGATTGCTGAAGATGATTTGGAAGCTATGGATTTAAAGTAGCAGTTGGCCTTGATAAGTATTAGGGCTAAGAAGTATTATCAAAGAACTAGGAACAAGATTACCTTCAATGGAAGAGATGTAGCTGGGTATGATAAGTCCAAGGTGTAGTGCTATAATTGTCATAAGATGGGGCACTTTGCCAGGGAATGTAGAAGTCCCAGACAACAGAGCAATGGGAATGGAAACAAGAGTCAGAATAGGAGGACAGTGAATGTGGAAGAAACTTCTTCCTCAAAGGCAATGGTTGCTGTGGATGGAGCTGGTTTTGATTGGAGCTTTATGGAAGAGGAAGTGGAGCTAGCCAACATTGCATTGATGGCCTTTTCAGATTCTGAGGTACATATAGTTCAAAAATGCTCAAACACTTGTCATGCTTTAAAAGATTATGAAACTCTTAAGAAACAGTATGATGATCTTAGAGTAGAATTTAATCAAGTGAATTTTAGTCTGTCTAATCATAAAAGAGGACTAGCTGTTTTGGAAGAACAACTTGATTTTTATAGAAAGAATGAGTCTAACTTTAATGATGATATAGCTGTGTTAAAGAGAGATTTGCAACTGAAAGATGACAAGATGAGTGGACTTGTATATGAACTAGAGACACTTAAGAATGAAAAAGAAAATATAAAGTTAAGTTTTGACACTCTAGAGTACACATCAAATGGGGTACAGAAAATAGTAGAGAGTCAAATACTTAATAAAGCTAAATCTGGTTTAGGTTACAAGTCTGTTGCACCCCCAAATAGAGGAATGTTTGTCCCTCTAGGAATTGATTTGGCTCATACAGGTTTAGAAGAGTTTAAGGATATGGATTTTCCTGGATATGGTACTAAAATTAGTGAGAATCCTGTTAAATTTGTTAAGGCTGAGGATTCTTATGTTAGTGCAAGTGATAAATCTCTCTCTGAGGAAAAGATGTCTTCTGGTAGGAACTCAAATGCACCAACCATAGAAGATTGGACATCTGATGATGAGGATAATCAGGTTAAGGTTAAACCTGATGTTGTTAAGGTAGAAGTTAAACATGCTCCTAAGGTGGTTAAAACTGAAAACATAAAACCAGTTAGGAAAAATGTCGAATATGCTAAGATGTATAGAACTAAGAACAGATCACCAGTTTCTAAAGATAATCAGAGGAATTGGAACCACACAAAATCTAAGCAATTGGATGATGAGTTTGTTATGATTAGAAAAGTATGCTTTTTTTGTGGAAGTTTTGACCATTTGGCTGCTTATTGTGACTCAAACCCATGGAAAAAGAGGGGTTTGGGAATTCAAGGGTGAATAAGAATAACAATGCTAGGGTAACTCAAAATAGTCCAACAAGGTTGACTGACCCTAATGTGAATCATAAAATATCACCCAGAGCAGTTGTGTTAAGGTCTGGCATCAAATCAGTTTTAACTGTTAGACCAGCAGTTCCAACTGCTAGACCAAACAAATGGTTCAATAACAGACAAATTGTTACATGTGCAAAACCACTTTCAAATCATGCACAAACAGTTAAAAGGACCTTTTATCAGAAAACATATTTGAGTAATAAAAAATGGGTGCCTAAAGTTAAACCAGCAGTTCCAACAGCTAGGCCAGCAGTTCCAACAGCTAGGAATTTTAATGCTGTTAAGGGTAAATGGGGCAATGCTGTCAAGGCCTCAGCACATTGGGTTAGAAAATCTACCAAACCCAATGGTGCATCAATAACTTTCAATAAATTTTCTCATATTGATGCACAAGGCAGATCCAAGCCAGTGATGGTTTGGGTCCCCAAAAGGCACTAAAACCTATATTATGTGTGCAGGAACATCCTTCAAATGGTGAAGAAGACAGAGGCTACTCAGATAGTGGATGTTCCAGGAACATGACTGGTAACATGTCATACCTTTCAGAATTCATTGCTCTGGATGGAGGACCTGTTATCTTTGGAGGTGGTGTTGGAGGAAGGATTACTGGTAAAAGTGTAATTAAAACTGGTAATCTTGATTTTGAGAATGTGTATTTTGTACCAGAGTTAAAGTACAACCTCTTTAGTGTGTAACAGATATGTGATAAAAAGAATAAGGTTCTTTTCACTGATACTGACTGCCTTATTCTTTCTCCTGATTTCAAGCTGCCTGATGAAAATCAAGTTTTGCTTAAAATCCCAGAAAGGGTAATACATACAGTATTGAGATGAACAACCTTGTTCCAAAAGAAGGTCTTACTTGCCTTGTTGAAAAAGCCACATTAGAAGAATCAATGTTGTGGCATAGAAGGCTTGGTCATGTTAATTTTAAAACCATTAACAAAATTGCTAAAAATGGATTGGTAAGAGGATTACCATATAAGATTTTTCAAAATGACCAAACCTGTGTTTCTTGCCTTAAGGGTAAACAACATAGAGCCTCTTGTAAGCCCAAGGTTCATAACTCAAATTATCAAGCTTTATATATGCTGCATATGGACTTGTTTGCTCCTACTTCTGTGAATAGCTTGAATTTTAAAAGATATGGTTTGGTTATTACTGATGATTATTCCAGGTTTTCTTGGGTTTTCTTTCTGAGAACTAAGGATGAGACTAGTGAAATCCTTAAGTCATTTATTGTTGAGGTAGAAAACGTAGCTGATAAGAAAGTCAAAATAATCAGATGTGATAATGGAACAGAATTTAAGAATAGGGTTATAGATGATTTTTGCAGAGAAAAAGGTATTAAAGGGGAATTTAGTGTGGCTAGAACCCCCCCAGCAAAATAGAGTAGCAGAAAGGAAGAATAAGACCTTAATAGAGGCTGCTAGGACAATGTTAGCTGACTCTAAGTTGCCTATTTCATTTTGGGCTGAAGCAGTTAGCACTGCTTGTTATGTTCAGAATAGGGTTCTGGTAGTGCAACCTTACGATAAGACTCTTTATGAGCTTCTTAGAGGTAGAACCCCTGCCTTAGGCTTTATGAGACCTTTTGGTTGCCATGTCACTATCTTGAATACCAAAGACCAACTAGGAAAGTTTGATGGGAAATCTGATGAGGGTTTCTTTGTTGGTTATTCTCTACACAGTAAGGCTTTTAGGGTGTACAATAAAAGCACCAAACATGTTGAGGAGAATCTGCACATAGAATTTCAGGAGAATATTCCTAATGTTGCAGGTGGTGGTCCTGATTGGCTGTTTGATCTTGATATGCTGTCAGATTCTATGAATTATGTGCATGTTACATGTACAAATACTAATGATCATACAGGTGATGAAGATTCTGATGAAGAATATGTCTTGATGCCAATCATGGAAGAAAGTCCATTAAATACTTCTTCTTCAAAGATTGATGATGTTCCATCATCAAGTGATGCTGCTAAGGAGAAGATTATTGATGACTCTAGTGGACAGAATGGTAAAGAAGCAGAAATTCCTGAGAGCAGTACAAATGGAGTTAGTACTGCTAAGCCAAATGTTGATACTGCTGGACCAAGTCAATCTAATATTGATTCACCAGTTAATACTGCTCCCGAAGTTGATGATTTTGATTTCTTTGGAGATGGTCTGCACAGTATGCCTATCACCTATGAGGCTCCTTCTACTCCCCAAACAATAGTTCACAAAAATCATCCACTTACCAATGTAATTGGAGATGTACAATCCGGAGTAAAGACAAGAAGACAGATTCAAGATCTAGATCACCATGGTTTTCTTAGTGTTGTGTATGAGGAAAAACATCATGAAGATGAGCATGAGTGTATGTTTCCTATCTCAGATAGAACCCAAGAATGTGCTAAAGGCTTTAGAAGAATCAAGTTGGGTTGAGGCAATGCAAGAAGAACTGCTTCAATTCAAAATTTATAAAGTTTGGGTTCTGGTTGATCTACCAACGGAAATGAGAGTGATTGGTACTAAGTGGGCATTCAGGAACAAGAAGGATGAAAGGGGCATTGTGATAAAGAACAAAGCAAGATTGGTTGCTCAAGGCTATACTCAGGAAGAAGGGATTGATTATGAGAAGGTTTTTGCTCCTGTTTCCAGGATTGAAGCAATAAGGCTATTTCTTGCTTATGCTTCCTTTATGGGTTTTATGGTCTATCAAATGGATGTGAAGAGTGCCTTTCTATATGGTACTATTGATGACGAGGTCTATGTTTCTCAACCTCCAGGCTTTATAGACCCTGACCATCCTGACAAAGTTTACAAAGTGGTTAAAGCCCTTTATGGCTTGCATCAAGCTCCAAGAGCTTGGTATGGGACTGTTGCTACTTATCTTATAAAGAATGGGTTCCATAGGGGTAAAATTGATCAAACTCTCTTTATTAAAAAGGACAAAGGTGACATTCTATTGGTTCAAGTTTATGTAGATGATATCATCTTTGGTTCTACAAAGAAGGAAATGTGTAAAGAGTTTGAAAAACTTACGAAAGATCAGTTTTAGATGAGCTCTATGGTAGAGCTTACTTTCTTTCTAGGACTTCAAGTACAGCAAAAGTCAGATGGAATATTTATCTCTCAGGATAAATATGTTGGTGAAATTTTGACGAAATTCCAATTCACAGATGCCAAAGTTCCTAGTACACCTGTTGATAAGGAGACACATTTGTTATTAAAAGATCACAGTGGTAAAGATGTGGATGTGCACATGTATAGATCTATGATTGGGTCTTTGATGTATCTCACATCATCCAGGCCTGACATTATGTTTGCAGTTTGTGCTTGTGCAAGATTCCAAGTCAATCCTAAGGTGTCTCATCTAACAGCTGTTAAGCGAATCTTTAGATACCTTAAAGGTCAACCTAACTTAGGTCTATGGTATCCTAAAGAGTCTGCATTTGATCTGGAAGCATTCTCAGATTTTGATTATGCTGGTGCTAGCATGGATAGAAAATCTACAACAGGTGGTTGTTAATTCTTGGGTTGTAGATTGATCTCTTGGCAGTGTAAAAAGCAGACTATGGTGGCTACTTCTACTACTGAAGCAGAATATGTAGCAACAGCAAGTTGTTGTGCTCAGGTTCTTTGGATTCAGAATCAGTTGCTTGATTATGGGTACAATTTCTTGAACACAATTATTTATATTGACAATAGCAGTACAATGTGTATCATTAAAAATCCTGTTCAACATTCAAAAACTAAACATATTGAAATTAGACATCATTTTATCAGGGATTGTAATGAAAATAAGTTAGTTCAAGTTGTCAAAATTCCTTCTGATGACAACTTTGCTGACTTATTAACAAAAGGTTTTGATGTGGGAAGATTTCAATACTTGGTCACAGGTATTGGAATGCTTAACCCTTCCAATTAAGTGTCTATGTGTTTAAGTTTTCAAAAGGATTTGATACTGCTGGTTGTGTCAGTTAACACTGCTTGTTGTAATAGTTTATACTGTTTGCATAATTGTTAGTATTCTTATGGAATTTGTTAGTCATTTGTGATAACTGTTAAAAGGAAAAT
The DNA here is from genome assembly GCA_021014915.2 of Artemisia tridentata subsp. tridentata. Lineage (NCBI taxonomy): Eukaryota > Viridiplantae > Streptophyta > Magnoliopsida > Asterales > Asteraceae > Artemisia > Artemisia tridentata. The sequence goes on from CP139509.1 coordinate 319,808,020, forward strand.
ATTGTGTATTGTATTTTCTTTGGTTTTGGACTAACATTTCAGGTTAAGAAAGTATTTTAATTTGGATTGTGCTTTGGAAAGTATGGTGGTTTGAAATGTCAGGTGTGAAAGCTTGTCACACAACAAATGGTAATTGGTTCACCATGTCTAATCCACATAAGAACCAACTAGTCCAGATCAAACGGTTTCTGGTAAAGACTACTCAAATCCGTTTATGGTTGACAATTTGCCAAAAATTGTATGGTAATCAACTCACCATATCTTAAAGTGAAGAGTTGACTAGTCCAAAGCAAACGGCTATTGGTAAAGACATATCAAATCCGTTGATAGCTGATAGTTTGCTAAAAATTATAAGTGGACAAAAATGTTTTCATATCCACATTGAGTTTATCCTAAACTCTGAAATTTTTTGCTAAACAGTTTGTACTGCTAATTTCCACTAGTTTGTACTGATGATTTAAACTTGGTTTCATACTGAGTTTATGCTCTATGATTCACCTCTCTCAGAAGGTTACACATCTGGAAGTGTTGAGAGCAGTTTGAAACTACACAACTGAATTGATGGAAATTTGTACATATTGTCATCTTGGAAGCTGAGCTTAAATGTCATATGTTCTAGTTAATCTGATGGTGAAGATTCTTCCAAACAGGGGAGGAATTAAAGTTTGTTCAGTTGCTGTTAAAGATAATTATGTATCTCAGGGGAGGATATCAACTCAAAATCACAGATGAGTGTGGAGTTTATATTGGAGTACTTACTGTTATGGTTTCTTCAAAAGCTTATATGTGAAGAAAATTCTCAAGTGATTCAAGATTGATGATAAGAGTTTGAAAGAATCCACCTCATCATCAACATTGGAGTTTAATTCGAAAAACTTAATGATTTACACAGAAATCATAAGTTTAGGGGAGGATTGTTGGGAATTAAACTAACAGTTGGTACTGCTCATGCATAAATTAGTACTTCTGAAGATCGTTCAAGAATACTCTATTAGTACTAAGTCAATTAGTACTGCTGTTAGAAGAGTTAGTACTGTTTATTAGATAAAGACAGAATCGTGCATGGATAAATATAGAAAAGATATGATGTATATCTTATTTGTATAGATTGATACGTATAAAAGTTTACATGTAAAGGACTCCTTGTCCTATAAAAGGAGATCCTAGGTTAAGTTTTATGTACATGCATTATTATTAGAGCTTCAATGTCTTACTGTAATTCGTGTGATATTCCAAGATCACTCGTAATATATTGAAGCTAATCGTTTGGTTAAACGGTGTGTCATTATTTTACTGTTACATTCACATAAACACATACATCACCAAACACAAAATCTTCTAAGTTCTTGGTAGTAAATTCCGCTTGCTACTAAGTATATACTCAAAGTATCTTCAACACAATCCGTGTGTTTAGATCCGCTCACTGTGGCACAAAGTTTAACACATGAACCAACATAACTTGTTTCTAAACTGAATATACACATGCTTAGGGCGTTTACAAGCTAAATATCAGAGTGAAAGCAAGAGACACTCGCCACCTATGACACGAGTGTGCCTGTTCTTACAAAATTACAACTTCTAGGCTTCTAGCTCAATCCTTGCATCAAGTACCTATATGAGACATGGAAACTGAAAATGGTAAGTCAAAAAGACATAGTGAGTGAACAGAACTAAACTAAGCTACAATTAGCAAAAGTGAGCATTTTCTAGATGCTAACCCGCCCATTTTCTAAATGGGTCGAACTTAGCTATATTCATGAGCTACTAATATAGTCTAACATAAGCTCAAGTCTAATTACTAATTGGATTTCCAACATGATGATAACATATAACCACTTCAAAGAACTATGCTTCCACATCATGACCCGTTCAATGTCTAAATGGACCAATTTGTGAAGTTCTTGTGCTAATAATTGCAAATTCTTATATAAACATAATAATCTACAACATGACGTGTATCGTACAACATGTAGTCGTCTTGTTACTTGTACATGATTCTAATTATAAATTCATATTCATAGCATGATTTCTAATTTGTGGTTCATGACATAATTTATGGTTCATGGTATAATTTATGAGCACGTGCTTCTGAACTAGACAATTGCTTATTTGTCCTACTGAGATCGAGAACATCCCTAACCAACGAGTACTCTTTTTGGGGTTCTAACTTGTCATCATGCTTATCTATACTCGGGTCATCCACAAAGGACGCTTAAACACGTAACTTGATATACTAATTCTAGACAACGATCTTCCACAAATGATGTAAATACTATGTTTAATACGGGTCATCCACAAAGGATGCTACTAAGGGATTTCTACATCGTGTGGTTCTTAGGCACGCCGTGCACTCCTTAGGCACGCTACATGGCATGTGGTGCATTACCTAGGCATCCATGACATAGCTAATGGCACTTCTTCTGAGCAGCCTTAACATGACTTGTATTCAGCTATATCTGAATCATGAGCTAATTGTACTAAAATCATGTGTAACTACAAACCATGAAACTAAATTCATTACTCGCCTTATTCGTGGTCTAGGCCCTCCGCTTTCATCCCGCGAGCACCTAAACATATAACTATAACATACTAACTTCTTAATAATTTCTACAAATCAAATAACTTATGAAGTAATTACTTGGCTATATGGGGTTTCTATGACCTTGTGCCAAACACCCATAATTCTAACATAACTAGTTCTAAGCATAAGCTTAGCATAATATGTAGAAACGTAGAGGGGGGTGAATATGTTTCCGTTTAAAATCTAAAATCTTTGTATCGAATTTCTGATTAAACGTGGCTAAATATGAATAATGGTTATGATATTTGCAACAACTATGTCTATTTATATTCAACATAAAGCTATAGACACATAAATTAACGGGATTGAGCTAGTTATGATCCAACTGGGGAGGGTCCCAAAAATATAAGGACGGTCCTATATATATGTGGGACCGTCGGTCTATTTAAAGGACCGTCACCAGTGGCGTGTTGATATATGTCAGATTATAGTCTAAGGAATTGCACAAGAAATATGCAAGACCCAAGTCGTTTGTCCCGACGAAGATTAAATGGAATTATGATTCGGGATCGTGATTCGTGAATTGAATGGAAGATAAAAGTGAATGAATTTTGGTTTTTATCACTACGGAAAGTAAATCAACACTAGAAATAAAGAAATAAAGCATATAAAATAATAACGTAAAGAACAATTAAGCTAAATCGTAATTGAAACTAAAAACGAGTGTTTTACTAAAAATAAACGTAAGCGCGCGAAATAAAAAGTGAAATCGAAGCACTACTAATCCTACGGGCATGAAAATAATTTTCCTACATTCTATATAACAAAAGTAAATTTTGAGAAAAAGAAAAATATTTTTTTGATTTTTTATTTATTTAATATGAATTTAAAACTAATTTAAACTATTTAAATGATTTAAAAATATTAAAACAGTTTGGAAAAATCTGGAAAAATCTGAGTAAATCTAAAATTAAATTACTAAGCTAGGAAAAATAAATTCAGAAGCTAACTAGGCCTAAATAAGCTGAACAGTGCAATAAGCTAATGGGAAATAAGCTAAAAATAAGCTAAAGTGCTCAAAAAATTATCCAAAGTTCAGGATAGGTCCTACACACTACTGAAAACTTAAAGGAACTGAGAATTGTAAAATAAGCACAAGCAATAAGCTGATAATCAGCTGAACAGTTTCAATGATAAACCGAAAACAAATGGGGTGCACAGCCAAATTGCAGCTACTCTAGAAGCCAGGAATAAGCTGATTTTTTTTAAATCCAGATGCATGAACTAACAGCTTATATGAAAAGCTACTAAAAATCCAAGTATGCCTAAAATTGATCAACAATAGCTAAGCTAATAGGGGCTTAGATCAGATGCTTTTAGATACCAAAATCTGATGTGCAGAGTGAGCAGGTTGAGTGGCATATATTCAGACTGAAATTAAGCTAACTGATAAGCCACAAATTGGAAACCAAGCTCAGAATCTAAAAGCTTATACCATAAACTATTCAGGAAACCAATTTTGAACTATTTTTGAAACAACTTATGCCTGAAATCAAGCCTAGATCAGACTTGCTCAACTGATTCCTTCCTATATTACTTTTTTGCTGACTTTTTTTCCTATTACCCTATCTTTTGACCTTAATGATTTTCAACTTAATCAAACTGATAAATGATGATGAAATAAGTTTTAACAAAAATGGAATAAGCTATATTAACTATTTTTGCAACTACATTAGTGATCTGACCAGACTGTTCCACTAACCTATGTGCAGAAATTTTGATTTTGACTATTTAACTAATATGCTATTGAATTTATGCCTTAACTATCCTAAATTATACTAATAGAAACCAACTACCTTGTATGCAGAAGTCTAAACAGCCTGAAACTCAGAATTTTTCAATGATCCAAACACTTCTACTCAAACACTGATTATGAACTATAAACTAGAAACCATAAGCTAATTACCATTCATCATTAGAACCACTGACCTTCTAGTTATTATAGTAAAAATTATCAATCAGCAATCATGTGATTAAGGCAGAAGCTAAGTTAAACTGATAGGACTTGTAAAATGAGAAATTAAGCAAGATTAAGCACTAGTGACTGAAAATAAGAAATAAGGTAATGAATTAAAACTAGTGAACCAGAAAAGCTGAAAAACATTAATAAGTACTAATTTAAGCAGATTAACAATACCTTTGACCAAAAGTTGACTTTCATTTAAAAACCAAAATCTGAGTACAAATGAGCTCTGGAAATTACATTAAACTCAAAACATAATAAGCTAAAATTAAGCTTCTCTGAATTAAGCCTAAACTAACCTAATAAGCTACCCTACTATCTACCTAGCTACTAACTAACTCCAAATCCGTGAGTGAGAGAGGCTATATATAGCCTTCCTCAGAAGCTTCTGGGTCTCTCATGAAGCAATCCAAGCCCTTGATCCAAGCTTGCTCCCTACGCTTCAATATCAGCTGTTAGATCATTTTTGTGATGTGGCTCCTCCAATCAGCTGCACACACGTGTCCCTGGCAGCTGTCAATCCCTTCTAGAACATTTAATCATTGGTAATAATTGGGGATACGAGGTTAATTTGGGCATACGGTAAAAATAGGGTTTATGGCAGTGAAATTGGGGAAGAAATACTGGGTGCGTGTGTTGTGAGTGTTTATATATATATATATATATATATATATATATATATATATATATATATATATATATATATATATATGTATATATATATATATATATTTTTAATTTTTTTTTTGACTTTGGGTTAGTATATTGTTGACCGGGTATAAAAGCTATGGGTCGGGTTTAAGGGTTAAAGTATGGGCTGGGTTTATTTTTTAGGTGCGTTGGGTTTGTAATTGGTGGGTTGGGGAATGTTTGTAAATCCGGTTATAAGGTTTTTGAAAGTTTAAGGTTTTTGATTCAAGGGACCAATTGTGTAATTTCTGATTTCTCAAGGGACTGAACTTGCTTATTTTTCAAAGTGAATCCAAGGGCTGAACTTGACAACTTTTTATAATATGAGGACCCTGGTTGACTTTTTGACCGTAATTTTCTTCCCGGCTTCGAGTCTTTTCCATATCTCGTGCTCGTTTTCCCGGTTTTTCTTCGATTTTGTCCTTTTTCTGAAATATCCTTCCCTGCACAATCAAAAAACACAAAAACACAATATCTTTTGGCATTTTGGTTAGTTTTTGGTATTTTTGGGTCCGGTTTTGGTCAAATAAAGGTATGTGAATAAGCACATACCAAAATCCCCCAGACTAAGCTATTGACGTGTCCTCACGCAATGTTATAAAAACACGTTTTTGAAACCGAAAATTTCCAATCTCTTTTTACTAACTTTGAGAAGTAGCAAAATTTTCAAAAGAGATCAAGAAATGTTAAGTTCTAAAAACTCCCCATTTTTCCTTTTATTCTATTTTTGTACTTTTCTCATTATTCATGTGACGGCTTTGTCGACAATCATTATCTAACGATAACTTTTAGGGTCTTTGAGCAGGAAACACGACTCATAAAGAAGTGACCATACGGATAAAATTCGTCGTCCTCGATTTTTCACAAGTCCCCAAACTAAGCTTAAAAACGAAATCATTGTTATTTACAAGTTAGATTGCTATCACTACCCATGAAAGCTAATTGTGTAACTTCTTGTTCCCAAATTCCTATTTTCCTCTATTTATTTTATTTTTGGTGAGAAATGAATTTCTTCAAATTCTCATTTCAATAATTTTTAGGCCGATAAAGATACCTTGTTTAGATGCTAAGTAGTTTCCAATCCTTCCCTCGAAAACTGTTGCATACAAAAATGAGGTCCACATCAAGGTCTCTGATTTAACACGATTTTGAGGATATCCTTTTTATATACGACCGAAACAACTCATCTACAAGTCCAGAGACAGAAGCTTTTATTAGGATACCCCCGGAGTCGAAGTTTGGCATTTTTAACATTATTAAGCACATTAACATATTTAATCCTTGGCCCTTTATAACAATCACAACATCGGTTGTGAACCAGCAAGATGTGATAGTCTATTATGACGTTGGATATTTTTCCTCCGCCTTTATTAGAAGTCTACAACATCGGCTGCGAACCGGCAAGATGTAGAAAACTTTTTATAGCTTTGGATTATTATTATTCATTATCATATTAATTAATTATTTGTGTTGCCAAACCCCAAGTCCTACGGCTTTTATAACAATCCCAACATCGGTTGCGAGCCGGCAAGATGGAATAGTCTATTACACCGTAACACTGACAGTACCTTGATGTGTACCCAACTCTTATAAGCAAGGATTTTCTTAAGAAGGATTAAAAACTAAATTTCGCCAAAACCAAAATAGCTTTATTATTTATAGAGTACTATTCTTGATGAAACAAGCTGATGGGAACAAAAAGCCACAAGTAACTTTGATGAGCTTTAAAGAGATCCAACTACTCCACGTTTAGCAATCTAACTTACAAACAACTCTATCATTTCTCGTTCTTCGCAAATTTAAAATCTTAAATAATAAGATCCGCGAATGCTTAGCCAAATAATCAAGCCATGCATATATAAAGTCAATTATGGGAACTTGCAAATTCTTAAAAAGAATTCGCGTTTTCTAGCTCCTTGTATAAAAGACTAGCACGAGCTTATAGATTATAAATGGTTAAGGGGACAAGCTAGGGCTCAACACGCCCGGTCAAGTCAGAATTTTATTCCTACTCTCACCAACGGAAAATCAACAAAATGTCAAAATTTATTATATTTTTGCAAAAAAATTTAAAATTTTCTAATTTTTTTGGATTTTTTCAATTTTTTTAGGAAAAACGGGATTGCATGAGAAAACGGCAAGAAATGCAAGGCAAAAATCAAATCGACAGATTACCGTCCCCCCCCCCCCCCCCCCCCCGACTAAAACGACACATTGTCCTCAATGTCTTAAAGGTAAGGGTTCTCCTACATAAATCTAAGGCCGTTTATTAATTATGCCAAAAGATAGATGTAAAACGATAAGATTTTAGGATATTGATAAGCAGTGAATGATGAAACTCGAGTAGCGTGAAGGAAACTACGAGCACGAGAGTCTTCATCATCGGGCAAACCTGGACACATCACAGAAAATCACGAAACACAAGATATGGAAGAGGAAGCCCTCCTCACGTCACTTATTAGAAAATAGAAAAGAAAATAGAAGGATAAGCATGGGGTGCCTCCCACGAAGCGCTTGTTTATTTATCGAGTCGGAAACCTTAGACTCGCCCCGAATTTATTTGTCCTTGGGGGAGCATGTGGAAAAGATAATCTCAATCGGACTTTCGTTCAAGATGTTAGGATAATCATTGAAGAATACGAAAGTTCCACTCCGATGAGATACCCGCGGCTTAAAAGAATTAGAGATGCCGGGGTCAAAGATGGTATCTTCACTCCTGAAGGAGTGAAGGATAGAAGAAACCACCGGGTAGGTGAAGAAAGTAAGAAAGATCCTTATTAGAATGGGAATCCATTCTTCATCATTAAGGCTTTTGAAAACCTCGGGAGGGAGGTTCGGGGTGATATCATCAAGCAAACTCTTAGGATAGAGTTTACCTCCCCCCGGGTCAGGATCTTCTTCAATAACAAAATAATCATACTCCGGAGGAGGTATGATATGAGTGAGTTCTTCTGAGAACTCCTCATGAAGAGATTCAAGAATACGAGGAGAATCTGTGAGTTCCGGTATAGGCTCATCAAGATTAGAAAGAAGATCCTCCTCGCCCTCAACGTCCTCTAACCCTCCATCGAAAAGAAGATTAAGTTTGCAAGAAGTATACTCATTATTGAATTCAAAAAGAGGGTTAGAGAAAATTCCGGAAGTAATCTCGGAAACGTCAAGGGAATCTCCATATGATTGAAAATCACTTTCATCGTCGGAATCGGAGAACATCTCATCATTATCATTAGCGGTCTCATCAACAACTTCATTGCTCATCGGAGGGAGGGAAGATAATGGTTCTTCATTCAATAACCTTTCAAGGAAACAAATATCTCCCTCTGAATCAAAAGTAGAGTCATCAACCATCGTCGAATCGGAATTATTATTAGCAAGAGAAGTATCGACCTCTTCCAAAACGGAGTCACTTTCCTCAACTGGTGTGAGGGAAGGATGGGAAGAGTCGGGGAGGATAGATTCAGAAGACAGAGTGGGATTGCCACTCGAAGAGTCATTGATGTCATGTTTACAATATAAAGCTATTATAAACCGCCTCTGCTCCTCAAATAACAATTCTTCCATGCTTTTCGTTCCATCATCTTCGACGGTTGTGGTAAAAAATGATGAAGAATTATAATAAGAATTAAACATGAGAGGGAGAAAGAGATAGAATTATACGGTTTAGAGGGTAAGGAATAAAGAATCAAACGAATAAGAGGATTAAGAAGAATATTTTGGTTTTTTAAATTTTAGAAACATGGAAAATCACAAAGGAAAAAGGAAAATAAATTTTGAAGTGAAAATCTTTTTGGGTTTTTAGATAAAAATATTTGCAAATGGAAATGATAACTTCACGAGGAAGGGTCTTCAAAACACGAATCGATAAACGGAATCACGCACTCCCTTCAACCTTCCACCGCAGCGGCGCCAAAAATTGATTTAACAATTATAGATCAAGGGAGAAATCACAAAAGGTAAATGATGTGAAAACCCCGAGTTCGTTTGTCCCGACGAAGATTGAATGGAATTGTGATTCGGGATCGTGATTCATGAATTGAATGGAAGATAAAAGTGAATGAATTTTGGTTTTTACCACTACGGAAAGTAAATCAACACTAGAAATAAAGAAATAAAGCATATAAAATAATAACGTAAAGAACAATTAAGCTAAATCGTAATTGAAACTAAAAACGAGTGTTTTACTAAAAATAAACGTAAGCGCGCGAAATAAAAAGTGAAATCGAAGCACTACTAATCCTACGGGCATGAAAATAATTTTCCTACATTCTATATAACAAAAGTAAATTTTGAGAAAAAGAAAAATATTTTTTTGATTTTTTATTTATTTAATATGAATTTAAAACTAATTTAAACTATTTAAATGATTTAAAAATATTAAAACAGTTTGGAAAAATCTGGAAAAATTTGAGTAAATGTAAAATTAAATTACTAAGCTAGGAAAAATAAATTCAGAAGCTAACTAGGCCTAAATAAGCTGAACAATACAATAAGCTAATAGAAAATAAGCTAAAAATAAGCTAAAGTGCTCAAAAAATTAGCCAAAGCTCAGGATAGGTCCTACACACTACTGAAAACTTAAAGGAACTGAGAATTGTAAAATAAGCACAAGCAATAAGCTGATAATCAGCTAAACAGTTTCAATGATAAACGGAAAACAAATGGGGTGCACAGCCAAATTGCAGCTACTCTAGAAGCCAGGAATAAGCTGATTTTTTTTAAATCCAGATGCATGAATTAACAGCTTATATGAAAAGCTACTAAAAATTCAAGTATGCCCAAAATTGATCAACAATAGCTAAGCTAATAGGGGCCTACATCAGATGCTATTAGAAACCAAAATCGGATGTGCAGAGTGAGCAGGTTGAGTGGCATATATTCATACTGAAATTAAGCTAACTGATAAGCAACAAATTGGAAACCAAGCTCAGAATCTAAAAGCTTATACCATAAACTATTCAGGAAACCAATTTTGAACTATTTTTGAAACAACTTATGCCTGAAATCAAGCCTAGATCAGACTTGCTCAACTGATTCCTTCCTATATTATTTTTTTGCTGACTTTTTTTCCTATTACCTTATCTTTTGACCTTAATGATTTTCAACTTAATCAAACTGACAAATGATGATGAAATAAGTTATAACAAAAATGGAATAAGCTATATTAACTATTTTCGCAACTACATTATTGATCTGACCAGACTGTTCCACTAACCTATGTGCAGAAATTTTGATTTTGACTATTTAACTAATATGCTATTGAATTTATGCCTTAACTATCCTAAATTATACTAATAGAAACCAACTACCTTGTATGCAGAAGTCTAAACAGCCTGAAACTCAGAATTTTTCAATGATCCAAACACTTCTACTCAAACACTGATTATGAACTATAAACTAGAAACCATAAGCTAATTACCATTCATCATTAGAACCACTGACCTTCTAGTTATTATAGTAAAAATTATCAATCAGCAATCATGTGATTAAGGCAGAAGCTAAGTTAAACTGATAGGACTTATAAAATGAGAAATTAAGCAAGATTAAGCACTAGTGACTGAAAATAAGAAATAAGGTAATGAATTAAAACTAGTGAACCAGAAAAGCTGAAAAACATTAATAAGTACTAATTTTAGCAGATTAACAATACCTTTGACCAAAAGTTGACTTTCATTTAAAAACCAAAATCTGAGTACAAATGAGCTCTGGAAATTACATTAAACTAAAAACATAATAAGCTGAAATTAAGCTTCTCTGAATTAAGCCTAAACTACCCTAATAAGCTACCCTACTATCTACCTAGCTACTAACTAACTCCAAATCCGTGAGTGAGAGAGGCTATATATAGCCTTCCTCTAAAGCTTCTGGGTCTCTCATGAAGCAATCCAAGCTCTTGATCCAAGCTTGCTCCCTACGCTTCAATATCAGCTGTTAGATCATTTTTGTGATGTGGCTCCTCCAATCAGCTGCACACACGTGTCCCTGGCAGCTGTCAATCCCTTCTAGAACATTTAATCATTGGTAATAATTGGGGATACGAGGTTAATTTGGGCGTACGGTAAAAATAGGGTTTATGGCAGTGAAATTGGGGAAGAAATACTGGGTGCGTGTGTTGTGAGTGTTTATATATATATATATATATATATATATATATATATATATATATATATATATATATAATATATATATATATATTATTTATTTATTTATTTATTTTTTTTTGACTTTGGGTTAGTATATTGTTGACCGGGTATAAAAGCTATGGGTCGGGTTTAAGGGTTAAAGTATGGGCTGGGTTTATTTTTTAGATGGGTTGGGTTTGTAATTGGTGGGTTGGGGAATGTTTGTAAATCCGGTTATAAGGTTTTTGAAAGTTTAAGGTTTTTGATTCAAGGGACCAATTGTGTAATTTCTGATTTCTCAAGGGACTGAACTTGCTTATTTTTCAAAGTGAATCCAAGGGCTGAACTTGACAACTTTTGATAATTTGAGACCCTGGTTGACTTTTTGACTGTAATTTTCTTCCCGGCTTTGAGTCTTTTCCATATCTCGTGCTCGTTTTCCCGGTTTTTCTTCGATTTTGTCCTTTTTCTGAAATATCCTTCCCTGCACAATCAAAAAACACAAAAACACAATATCTTTTGGCATTTTGGTTAGTTTTTTGTCTTTTTGGGTCCGGTTTTGGTCAAATAAAGGTATGTGAATAAGCACATACCACGTGTGATGAAATTTTTTGATAGATTGCGAATATGTTTACCAAGCTAAGACACGTATATTATCAACGCAATATAAATAATTGATCACACAAGCATAAGCAAGAAACTAACAAGATAATAAGCAATGAAGGCGAATATAAATGTAAAGCAAAAGGTAAAAGAAAGAGCAAACCAGACACGGTGATTTATAGTGATTCGGTCACGAAGGACCTCTTCGCCCTACTCCACTCACCAAGTACCCAACTCGAGAGTTACTTCACTAATCAACAAGCTCCCTTTAGGTGGAGAAAACCACGCAACGTTGCTTACACCGATTTACGACATTAAGCAAAATGTCGAGTTCTAATCTTGGCTAGAACCAATCCACATACGATCTTCCCGATCTACATGATCTACACGATCAACACGATCTACTCAATCTACACGATCAACATGATCAACCCGATCAACCCGATCAACACGATCAACACGATCAACCCGATCAACACGATCTACCCGATCTACACAATCTACCCGATCTACATACAACACTCACGGACTTAGACATCGTCTGGATACACATGACACTTTCACGGACTTACACATCGTCCGGGTCTATATATTACTAAAGATTTGGACTCGATCTATATGAAACAAATGTTACATGTGGACTAGCTAGGCTTCAGAACTTCGTATCTAGATGATGACAAAAGTTCTTCTCTTTGCACTTGAGGGAAGAAAGAAAGAATCACATTTAAACAAGATTCAAACAAGTTAATGTGATCAAATAAGGTGAAATAAGTGATTGAGAAAGAAAATAAAGTTTTGTGCTAAAGAGGGTTGAGAACATCTGATGAAAATAGTGCAGTATTTATAGATAGCTCGAGGAGCAGGGGACGGTCCCTTAAACATTGGATGGTCCCATATATATAAGGGACAGTCACCTATTTAAGGGAATGTCACCTATTTTTGTCCTTTAGTGGTGAAATGTTTTTCTGATGAAGGTGCTATCTTTTGGGCGGGAAAAATAGGCGTTTGGTGATTTCAAAATTCAAATTTGAATATTTTTCTTATTAAAACATTTCCTTATAATTACAAAATAATTTGTATAATTTAATTTTGTAAAAGGTTTTGTCACATTTATTAAAATGTTAGTTTTAAAGACAAATTAATTTCTTTGATCACTTAACTAGTTTGGTAACTTGTTTGTACATACCTTAAGTGATTCAGACTTGAGCCGTCGAGAGATGTTGATGCATGCATGCATTGATGATTTGTGTAAATGAGTAACTTGTACACTTTACGTTATGTATTACAATTTACATGTTTTTCATCATTAAAATATAAAGACACTGGATAGATTAAATGTCGTAACGTTTGCACTAACAATCTCCCCCTTTTTGATGATGACAAAATATATAAACTGTAACTCATTGTAAAGTGTAAAAGTTATTGTTTTACACTCCTTCTCCCCCTTTTGTCGAAGTAAAAAGGTATCGCCAATGTAGAGATAGAAAGAAGATCGGCAAAAATAGGAGAGACTTGAGAAGAAGACTTGAGCATATAGATGAAGACTTGAGAGAAAGACTTGGGAAGTAGACTTGAGCATATAGGTTGAAGGTGATTTTGTTAGAAAATTCCTAGTTGAAGGTGATTAAAATATAAAGATACTTTATAGATTAAATGTCGTAACGTTTGCACTAACAATCTCCTCCTTTTTGATGATGACAAAATATGTAAACTGTAACTCATTGTAAAGTGTAAAAGTTATTTGTTTACAATCCTTCTCCCCCTTTTGTCGAAGTAAAAAGGTATCGCCAATGTAGAGATAGAAAGAAGATCTACGAAAATAGGAGAGACTTGAGAAGAAGACTTGAGCGTATAGACGAAGACTTGAGAAGAAGAATTGAGAGAAAGACTTGAGAAGAAGACTTGAGCATATAGGTTGAAGTTGATTTTGTTAGAAAATTCCTAGTTGATTGTGGATGATCCCCGAATGTATTTGATGATCCCAAATCCCATCATTCAAAGAAGTGAGCTGGCATCATCCTAGTGAAGCCTTCTATCATCACGGTTTAACCAACGCCATGCCATTTACTCCAATACCTCTGAGCTCCCCCTAGCTCATTGCATCCCCATAATTGTTATATCCTTTTTATATTGATTCTAGCGCATCCATGGATCAAATTAGTTAGAAGTGGTGCGTGTAGGAAGTTTATAAATGCTCCCCCTTGGTGTATGCTCCCCCTTGTTTGGGGCACCAAGTAAGTTAGAAGTAGAGAAGTGCTACAAAACAGAGTTAGTAGACAAGTGCACATATACAATTATTGAATCTAAAATAACACCCTAAATGATAGACAGAATCAAGACACATATTTTAGGACTAAGACGCGACCATTACTCTTTGTTTTAATTGTTTAACCAATTATACCAACTTTAATGAACGAGAAAGTGATTCGTTTATTGATTGACACACCATTATCTAATTTCTTCCAGGAAAGTGAGGAATCAAGACCAGTGTCTAACATCATAATGATGAAGACGATATGACTCTATGAAGTAAAGAAGTGGGGAAAGATGAATGGAAATGAAGAGGGAAGGTGTTGAGCCTAAGGTTGACAAGGATGGTGTGGATTAACAAATCGTTTGCACTAACAATGAGTAAGGATGAAGGAAGGTGAGGAAGATAGTAGGCTTTAAAGAAGGTTCATGCAATCCTAGTTTTTTTGGGTGTTTTATCAAGAAGAGGTAGATGTGAAAAAGAAGAGAGGTGGTAGTGTGGACTATGAGTATGGTCTAGAAAGTGAAGAAGAAGAAGAAGTTTTTGATGGAATTCTCATGAGTGCATTTGGTGCTAATGGTGAGAGAGGTGTGTATGTAGTAGATGATGTTCTTCTACTGTTTGGTGAGATCAGTGATTGTTATCCTAAGTGTGAGATGAAGAAATCCTAAGGAGGAGAAAGAAGAGAATGAAGGTGATGATGAAGGAGAGTGAAGTGGTTGTTATTTTAGACATGGCATGGTATGGGAAGGTTACGAATCTATGTAATGTTTGCCTAAGCGAAAGGAAGGAAATTGGTCTAGAGAATGATGAGTCAAGGATGTAGAAGAAGAAAACAATAAAAATATTCGTGACACCTTACTGGGGACGGTCCTGTATATATAAGGGACCGCCCATATGTTTATGGGACCGTCATCAGTGGGGGTGCGGAGTTTTTCTAGTTTTCTCTGTTTTTCCCAGTTTATGTGAAATAATCAAAGGATTGATTATGTGAGAATCATATTGCCATTAGGAAAGAAAAGAATTGGACAATAATGATTAAGGAATGATTTAGGGATTTGGTAAAGAATGTTAATAGGAATGTTGGGATTGTGTGGAAAAGTATGAATAATCATTTGTTGGGTAAGAAGAGAATTTACAAATGATTGGAGAAATTTTAGAAGGAAGATAGGTGTAATATTTGGAAGAGAGCGAGATAATGGTTGTGTCCATGATGACTCTAGAAGTTTTAAGATCATTTCGCGACTATTATGACATTTTGTGGCACTAGAGACTCTAAGAACGACATTATAGTGTGAGAAAATATATGCCTAGATGTATAAGACTCATAGGTTTAAACAAGTAAGCATTTTTAAGCATGCATCGATACAATAATCAAAGATGTTAATGTGTAAGACTATATGACATCTAAGAAGTTATAATGATAGGCATACCTTGACATAGTGTGGGAGCACAAATAACACGTAAGTCATGTAAAGAGATGCATACGAAGCATGATTATTTTAAATGAAAACATTAAGTAAAACATGTTGATATTTAGCACATATAAGCATGTATCATAGATATATATCAAGAGATATAATATTTGAATAGCTAACAAGACCTTTCTAATAAACATGAATTCAATAAATATGCAAGTAAGCATTGAGCATTCAAGAAATCATGAAAACATGTAATCATGTTTCACAAAAACAAATAGTCATTTTGAAACATCAAAAACACATATGTAATATGCAAGTAATCTAGGTTCGCTAAGAAGAATCCTAATTACTACTTGTTCAAGGTGCAATCCTAATGAGAGACAAAGTTCACCGATGTAAACTATCTTTAGTCAAACGTAGGAATGAAAATTTTTCAAGATAGAGAATGAATATGAGGCTATCACTAGTGGTGCTCAATTAAGGCTAAACACGACCATTTTTACGGGTTTACCATAAACCCAACTTCTCTCCTGGAAGCAATTCAACCTCCAGGTCAAATTGAATTTCTAGTGCAATAGGTTCTCCAGTAGTCATTCTCATATTAGAAAAATTGGAATTCCTATATTTTCCTATCAAAGTTTACCAAAGATGATATTAGCCGATTCTGCTAGTACATGTGTGTTGACATAAATAAATGCCTAAAAACATTATCAATATTTATTCATATCTCTATGTTTTGATGATCACAAAATGTAAACTCATTAAAACATAAACTTATAAATTAAACAAGTATTTAGTTGTAAATATTCATTTCTACAACTTAATCACTTAAGGTATGAATAAACAAGTGCTTAATGCATTATATGATCAAAGGAACATTTTCTTAATAACTAGATTTTTTATAAAACATCAAAAACATTTTATATATTTTTGAAAAACATTTTTAGTATTAAATAAAAATGTTTAATCTTTTATAAAAATATGAATTCAAATTTTTAACCAAAATCAGTTAAAATGTTCCAGAAAAACCTTCCCCACAAAAGGACAAAATTGGCCAATGTTCAGTAGGGGCGGCCCCCTTAATTTTACTAAGCGGCCCCCTTAATAATTAAGGGGACCGCCCCCTATTTAAGGGGACCGCCCCCGCTCCAGTAGGCTCTAGCTGTCCAGATTTTTCCCTATAAATACAAGCCTTCTCCTGGATTTTTTCTCAACCCTTTTGCACTAAAACTTTCTGTTGTAGATCTCATTTCATATCTTAAATAAACCTTTGATCATGTAATCTTAAGCATTGGTTTCCAAGTGATCCAAGCTTCCACCATCCAAGTTGCAAAAGAAGAATACTTCTATCAATCAAGATTAGAAGTATTACAACTTAGTATCATTTTGTTACTTAAGTTGTGTGTTTAACAAAGTTTGTAAATCATTCATTCATTTGTATGTAAGGTGTGTGTTGTAGATTAGTGTTGTGTGTAAGTAGTGAAGATGTTGTATAAGTAGTTGTGGAATAGAAGTTGTGAGGTCAAAGTGTAGAAGTCATGAAGCCGTGGTGTAGAAGTTGTGAAGCCGTAGCTTAGAAGACATGAAGTCCTTGTGTTGAAGTCATGAAGCCGTAGCATAGAAGCTGTGAAGCGGTCGTGTTAAAGTTATGAAGTCCTAGTCGTGAAGTCCTTGTGTTGAATTCATGAAGCCGTAGCATAGAAGCTGTGAAGCGGTCGTGTTAAAGTTGTGAAGTCCTAGTCGTGAAGTCCTATTGTTGAAGTCGTGAAGCCGTAGCATAGAAGTTGTGTAGCGGTCGTGTTGAAGCCGTGGAGTCCTAGTCGTGAAGTCCTAGTGTTGAAGTCGTGAAGCCGTAGCATAGAGGTTGTGTAGCGGACATGTTGAAGTCGTGAAGTCTTAGTCATGAAGACATAGTGTTGAAGTCGTGAAGCCGCATCATAGAGGTTGTGTAGCGGTCGTGTTGAAGTCGTGAAGAAGTCGTGAAGAAGTCGTGAAGCCGTTGTGAAGTAGTCGTGAATAAGTTGTGAAGAAGTTGTGAGATTGGTTCTAGCTACGATTAGAACTCGACATTTAGCTTTGTGTCGTTAAACCTGTGTAAGCCAAAGTTGTGTACGGTTTTCTCCGCCATAAGGAAGCTTATTGAAGTTGTGAAGAAAACTCTCGAGCAAGGTGTGCTCGGGGAGTGGAGTAGGGCAAGGAAGGTGTCCTTGTAGCCGAACCACTATAAATCTCTCGTGTCTCGGTTAGATCTTTCCATACCTTATTTATTTCTTTACTTGCATCGTCATTACTTTCATACACATAGGCTTATATAATTGCTAGTATTAATTTGAGGTCGTCTTCACTTAAAGATCAAGTTGAAAATCCATTCAAGAAACCAAAACTTTTACAATCAATTTAAAAGAATACATATATAACTAATAATAAGATTTAAGTTTTATTTTTCATAACAAACTAGAATCTAAAGTTTTTAAAAGTATAAAACAAAGGTTTTATAATAAATTAAAAAGACGTAAAACTATTCAACCCCCCCTTCTAGTTTTCCACAATTGGTATCAAGAGCCACGTCAATCAAGATATTTAAAATATACTGTATTTTAAAACTTGAATCGATCTATGGAATTCGAAAAATATCTAGAAGGGGAATTTTTGCTAAAACCACCACTATTTGAAAACTATACTTTTCTTGAATGGAAAAATAAATTTGAAACTTATGTGAAATCAATTGATCTAGATCTTTGGCATGTCATTTCGATTGGTGATTTTGAAAGTCAAACAAAAACATATTTTGAAAGTTAAACAAAAACATATTTTGTAAGTTAAACAAAAACTGATTTTGAAAATCAAACAAAAACGGATTTTGAAAGTCAAATTGATTATTTGAAAATGAAGAATGAAATAAATAATAAAGCTAAAATAATTATTTATAAAATCTTGCCGAAAGTTGAATATGAAAGAATATTCTTCTATAAAACGGCAAATGATATTTGGAAAAATTTCTTAAACTTTCATCAAGAAAAATGTCAAGCTAAAGATGAGGATTTTGATCTTGTACATGAATTAGTTATCTTAGAAAATTTAATAGATAAACATGTAGATAAAATAGATACATGTGCTACTAGTTCAAATGTTGTTAATGTAGGTGTTAGCGACGAAGACTACATGAATCAACTCCAAAGTGAACTCAATCCAAGATCATGGAGTGACAGAGACGAAGGAGAAGATCATCATCCGACTCACCTATCATTCACACGTCGATCATCATCTGAGACATTATGAAGAAAAGCTAGGACGTGAGGTAAGTTCTCTTTTTAAATTTCATAAGTAATTACTTCATGCATATAATCTTATTAATGCCTTAGGATACGCTTAGTCTGATAGGTTGCTTTGCCTTTACACTTTAGGTATATTCGTTCTGTGGCTTAAAGAACTAGAAACCCTTTAGTTAGCCCCCCTAAGTATTAGTAAACCAAGCAATCTTCATATTTGGTACTCTTCGATAGGTAAATTTAGGAACTTAATTTCTTCTAAAAAGAGAATGACTACTGGAGAATCTATTGACTAGAAACTCAATTTGACCTATCGGTTGAATTGCTTCTATGTGAGAAGTTGGGTGTGTGTAACCCGTAAAAACGGTCGTGTTTAGCCTAAATTGAGCACCACTAGTAATAGTCTCATACTCATTCTCCAACTTGAATACATTATTCTTCCTAAATATACCTAACGATAGTTTACTGTTATGAACTTTGCTTTTCACTATAGCTTTTCATTCCTAGATGTATGTCATCCTGCATATATAAAATTTCTAGATGTTTAACTTGCTCCTATGTGATTTGACTGCATGCCTTCGTAATTATTTTGCTTAGTTGAATGCATTGTCATTATAATAGCTTTTGTTTTTCCTCTAACTACTCTGACATGATGTATTTTTGTATTTAGTCATAATACATGCGTAAATGTCATAGGATATGTAGAAAGAGGTAGCATGTGACAATAGACATGATCATGAGATCTTTTATAAACCATTATTTTTTAAAACCTATAATTAATGGGACTTATTTTGCTTAGTTGAATGCATTGTCATTATAATAGCTTTTGTTTTTCCTCTAACTACTCTGACATGATGTATTTTTGTATTTAGTCATAATACATGCGTAAATGTCATAGGATATGTAGAAAGAGGTAGCATGTGACAATAGACTTGATCATGAGATCTTTTATAAACCATTATTTTTTAAAACCTATAATTAATGGGACTTATTTTTAAATTTGCAAAAACTTCGCATTTTGGAAAAATAATTTTTCAAAAGATTATGACACATTTCTATTTTACATGTTTCACCATCCTACATTTCTTCCAAACTTGTGTCTATAATTACGTGTTTATCAAAAACCAAAGATTGGAAAAATATGTTTTCTTTCCTCATAAAAACATTTTGAAATAAAGCCAAAACTATTTCATTAATATATTTTTCACATCCACATAAAACCTACTTTCAAGCATTGTTGAATAATGCCAAAAATATTTCTTTAAATCATGCTTGGTGATCTCATATATGTCATATATACTTGTGTATATGACACTTATAAGTGAACTAAATCAAAAATGAAAAATCATGGTTTACTTATTAAAGATCTCACTTGGTACAAGTCTAGAAGTCCATGCTATTACAACTCCACATTCCCTTGTACATAGATAATCAATAGGATTAATTAACTAGCCTTTTAATCTTCTTAAGTATGATACTATGAATTACTTGGTGCTATGTATTATCTTCTTGTCTAATATATGTATATACATGTTATATGCTTAATGAGTAGTTTGCATGTTAGATAAAGTTGCTTAAATAAATATGCTTAGCATATATGAGTTATTAAATTCTAAATTGCCTTGAAAGAAGTTGGACTTGCTTGAAACTAAACCTAAAAACACAACCTTTTCTACAAATTTATACCAAAAACCCATTTCCTGTAATCTGGAAGTCAGCAGATGGGCGGCCCCCTTAAATACCCAGGCGGCCCCCTTAAAATTAAGGGGACCGGCCATCTGGAGTGACGGATTACTGATTTCTTCTTCAATTTCCAACCCATTTTATCCTATACTCCCCAAAATTCACAAACACATTTTATCACAAACCACCCTCCAAAATTTACCTTCCACAATCACATCATCACTACACCATACATACCCATTTGGAGGAGGAAGCTTGACATTTTCCATAACCCAACAAATGATGTTGTTCAAACTCAACCAACACCTAAACCTCATCCTAATGAACCCTTTCACACACATAACCAATCATCCATATGTCCACCTTCATTCACTCACAATTACCCAAGTTCACAAATGTCTCCACCACCAAAAGTGTCACCACCACTTCCACCAAATAACAACCACTCTCCATCATCATCACCTTCCACTCAACACTTGAAGTTCATTGAAGAACTCAAGGAAGCCCATGAGCTTAATGCTCTCCTTGCTTTGCACCTTGCTCAAAGCAACTTAAACCCATCACCATCCATATCACCATCATTACCATCATCACCACATCACTTGAGTCAAATTGAGAAACATGTCAACAATTGTCCTTGTTGCATCTTTCTCCAAAATCAAACCATCATTACCATCATCACCATCCATCTCACCATCACTACCATCATCACCACATCACTTGAGTCAAATTGAGAAACATGTCAACAATAGTCCTTGTTGCATCTTTCTCCAAAATCAAACCATCACCTTAAATGAGCGTCTCACTTGGATTGAGTATCTTCTCACTAGATCTAATCCAACACCACCACGTGAACAACATCAAAACCCTCATTCAACATGGTCAAGTCCAAGCTCTCCACCTCCAATTCCTCTATCAACACTCTCTCCAACATCCATACACCCAAACTTACAACCCCATTAATCCAACATTTTTTACCCCCTCTTTACCATCATCCATCCAAAATAATCCAAATTTTCATGTCTCAAGCAAGTCCAATGGATCTCTTAGGCAATTTAAAATTTTCTACTTATTGCATGCTATAAGCAAAATATGTGTTGTATCAATAATTATGTTTTTAACATAATTATTTTCAACTAGTGAATGCTTTATTTCTTGTCCTTAATATATGATTGTTATGCTTATTGCTTGTATACTTGATATCATAATATATATACATGCTTGATGATTAATAACATGCTTATTCCTTAATATGTTTTAAATGTATGCATGTGTAATTAACATGTTTATGTCACTATTTAATAATTCTTGATGTACATGATTCAAATGGAGCTTGCTGCAAAAACACCCTAAAAATGACCCTTTTCTGGAAAATTTTCAAATTTGGTCGCCTGGGAAAACACCAGATGGGCGGCCCCCTTAATTCCCTAGGCGGTCCCCTTAATTTTAAGGGGGCCGGCCTACAATTAAGGGGACCGGCCATCTGGGCAGTAAAATTTACTATTTTCTTTTGCATCTTGCGACCCCTTTTTATCTAGCCCAAACCTTACCTAAATCAACCATCACCTCCATCATACACCCATTTTCATTCACCATGCTATCACCAAAATCATCTCTAAGACACCAAAACTCCATCACCACCACCTCAATGTTAATCCCCAAGTGCACCAAATACACCATCAAAAACACCCTTCACTCATGACACAACATCTTCATCCATATCTTCCACTTCATCCATCAATAACTACATCAACTCACACCTTTCATCACCACCATCAAGAGCATCAACTCCACCTCCTACTCAAAAACCTCCATTCACCCAACTTGTCATTTCCATATCACCAATAACACCTCTTGATGCTCATTTCTCATCATCACCAATACCACCACATCCACAACCGAACCATCATCTTTAGTCTTAGAGATGAGATACACTACATGTTTTCTTCCCTTGAACACATGCTTAACAACCAACCTCTACCACAACCTCCATCATTTTCACCCACTACACCACCACCACCTTCATTCTCACCAAATTAAGCATATGCAATGCTTAATCAAAAATAATTTTTCAAACCATTTTGTGTGCAAGCCCCATGGAAGATCATGTACTCCTAGTATGATTATGTAGATTGCATTACCTACTAGCTAATGTAGGATTAAATATAATCTTGGATGGTTGTGTATTGATACACAACATTTTTACTGAATGTCTTTATATGCATGCTTATTTTTGCTATATATATATGCTTGTGCTTCTAATATTTTTCTTGCAAGTATTCCATATATCGATTCCTTGGTGCCCCCAAACGAGGGGGAGTATACATCAAGGGGGAGTTTTCGTCCCGACAAATTTCACGTTTAAATTTTGTCGGCTTAACCTTTTTGATTCTACAAAAAGGGGGAGAAGTGAATGTAAACTCACTAAATACTTGTCCAAAAATAAACTTTTTGGTTTAATGAGTTTAGGTTTTGTAATCATCAAAAAGGGGGAGATTGTTGACATAAATAAATGCCTAAAAACATTATCAATATTTATTCATATCTCCATGTTTTGATGATCACAAAATGTAAACTCATTAAAACATAAACTTATAAATTAAACAAGTATTTAGTTGTAAATATTCATTTCTACAACTTAATCACTTAAGGTATGAATAAACAAGTGCTTAATGCATTATATGATCAAAGGAACATTTTCTTAATAACTAGATTTTTTACAAAACATCAAAAACATTTTATATATTTTTGAAAAAAAATTTTGGTATTAAATAAAAATGTTTAATCTTTTATAAAAATATGAATTCAAATTTTTAACCAAAATCAGTTAAAATGTTCCAGAAAAACCTTCCCCACAAAAGGACAAAATTGGCCAACGTTCAGTAGGGGCGGCCCCCTTAATTTTACTAGGCGGCCCCCTTAATAATTAAGGGGACCGCCCCCTATTTAAGGGGACCGCCCCCGCTCCAGTAGGCTCCAGCTGTCCAGATTTTTCTCTATAAATACAAGCCTTCTCCTGGATTTTTTCTCAACCCTTTTGCACTAAAACTTTCTGTTGTAGATCTCATTTCATATCTTAAATAAACCTTTGATCATGTAATCTTAAGCATTGGTTTCCAAGTGATCCAAGCTTCCACCATCCAAGTGCAAAAGAAAAATACTTCTATCAATCAAGATTAGAAGTATTACAACTTAGTATCATTTTGTTACTTAAGTTGTGTGTTTAACAAAGTTTGTAAATCATTCATTCATTTGTATGTAAGGTGTGTGTTGTAGATTAGTGTTGTGTGTAAGTAGTGAAGATGTTGTATAAGTAGTTGTGGTATAGAAGTTGTGAGGTCAAAGTGTAGAAGTCGTGAAGCCGTGGTGTAGAAGTTGTGAAGCCGTAGCTTAGAAGACATGAAGTCCTTGTGTTGAAGTCATGAAGCCGTAGCATAGAAGCTGTGAAGCGGTCGTGTTAAAGTTGTGAAGTCCTAGTCGTGAAGTCCTTGTGTTGAAGTCATGAAGCCGTAGCATAGAAGCTGTGAAGCGGTCGTGTTAAAGTTGTGAAGTCCTAGTCGTGAAGTCGTGAAGCCGTAGCATAGAAGTTTTGTAGCGGTAGTGTTGAAGCCGTGGAGTCCTAGTCGTGAAGTCCTAGTGTTGAAGTCGTGAATCCGTAGCATAGAGGTTGTGTAGCGGACATGTTGAAGTCGTGAAGTCTTAGTCATGAAGACATAGTGTTGAAGTCGTGAAGCCGCATCATAGAGGTTGTGTAGCGGTCGTGTTGAAGTCGTGAAGAAGTCGTGAAGAATTCGTGAAGCCGTTGTGAAGTAGTCGTGAATAAGTTGTGAAGAAGTTGTGTTGTGAAGTTGTGAGATTGGTTCTAGCTACGATTAGAACTCGACATTTAGCTTTGTGTCGTTAAACCCGTGTAAGCCAAAGTTGTGTACGGTTTTTTCCGCCATAAGGGAGCTTATTGAAGTTGTGAAGAAAACTCTCGAGCAAGGTGTGCTCGGGGAGTGGAGTAGGGCAAGGAAGGTGTCCTTGTAGCCGAACCACTATAAATCTCTCGTGTCTCAGTTAGATCTTTCCATACCTTATTTATTTCTTTACTTGCATCGTCATTACTTTCATACACATAGGCTTATATAATTGCTAGTATTAATTAGAGGTCGACTTCACATAAAGATCAAATTGAAAATCCATTCAAGAAACCAAAACTTTTACAATCAATTTAAAAGAATACATATATAACTAATAATAAGATTTAAGTTTTATTTTTCATAACAAACTAGAATCTAAAGTTTTTAAAAGTATAAATCAAAGGTTTTATAATAAATTAAAAAGACGTAAAACTATTCAACCCCCCTTCTAGTTTTCCACAATTGGTATCAAGAGCCACGTCAATCAAGATATTTAAAATATACTGTATTTTAAAACTTGAATCGATCTATGGAATTCGAAAAATATCTAGAAGGGGAATTTTTGCTAAAACCACCACTATTTGAAAACTATACTTTTCTTGAATGGAAAAATAAATTTGAAACTTATGTGAAATCAATTGATCTAGATCTTTGGCATGTCATTTCGATTGGTGATTTTGAAAGTCAAACAAAAACATATTTTGAAAGTTAAACAAAAACATATTTTGTAAGTTAAACAAAAACAGATTTTGAAAATCAAACAAAAACGGATTTTGAAAGTCAAATTGATTATTTGAAAATGAAGAATGAAATAAATAATAAATCTAAAATAATTATTTATAAAACCTTGCCGAAAGTTGAATATGAAAGAATATTCTTCTATAAAACGGCAAATGATATTTGGAAAAATTTCTTAAACTTTCATCAAGAAAAATGTCAAGCCAAAGATGAGGATTTTGATCTTGTACATGAATTAGTTATCTTAGAAAATTTAATAGATAAACATGTAGATAAAATAGATACATGTGCTACTAGTTCAAATGTTGTTAATGTAGGTGTTAGCGACGAAGACTACATGAATCAACTCCAAAGTGAACTCAATCCAAGATCATGGAGTGACAGAGACGAAGGAGAATATCATCATCCGACTCACCTATCATTCACACGTCGATCATCATCTGAGACATTACGAAGAAAAGCTAGGACGTGAGGTAAGTTCTCTTTTTAAATTTCATAAGTAATTACTTCATGCATATAATCTTATTAATGCCTTAGGATACGCTTAGTCTGATAGGTTGCTTTGCCTTTACACTTTAGGTATATTCGTTCTGTGGCTTAAAGAACTAGAAACCCTTTAGTTAGCCCCCCTAAGTATTAGTAAACCAAGCAATCTTCATATTTGGTACTCTTCGATAGGTAAATTTAGGAACTTAATTTCTTCTAAAAAGAGAATGACTACTGGAGAATCTATTGACTAGAAACTCAATTTGACCTATCGGTTGAATTGCTTCTATGTGAGAAGTTGGGTGTGTGTAACCCGTAAAAACGGTCATGTTTAGCCTGAATTGAGCACCACTAGTAATAGTCTCATACTCATTCTCCAACTTGAATACATTATTCTTCCTAAATATACCTAACGATAGTTTACTGTTATGAACTTTGCTTTTCACTATAGCTTTTCATTCCTAGATGTATGTCATCCTGCATATATAAAATTTCTAGATGTTTAACTTGCTCCTATGTGATTTGACTGCATGCCTTCGTAATTATTTTGCTTAGTTGAATGCATTGTCATTATAATAGCTTTTGTTTTTCCTCTAACTACTCTGACATGATGTATTTTTGTATTTAGTCATAATACATGCGTAAATGTCATAGGATATGTAGAAAGAGGTAGCATGTGACAATAGACTTGAGCATGAGATCTTTTATAAACCATTATTTTTTAAAACCTATAATTAATGGGACTTATTTTTAAATTTGCAAAAACTTCACATTTTGGAAAAATAATTTTTCAAAAGATTATGACACATTTCTATTTTACATGTTTCACCATCCTACATTTCTTCCAAACTTGTGTCTATAATTACGTGTTTATCAAAAACCAAAGATTGGAAAAATATGTTTTCTTTCCTCATAAAAACATTTTGAAATAAAGCCAAAACTATTTCATTAATATATTTTTCACATCCACATAAAACCTACTTTCAAGCATTGTTGAATAATGCCAAAAATATTTCTTTAAATCATGCTTGGTGATCTCATATATGTCATATATAATTGTGTATATGACACTTATAAGTGAACTAAATCAAAAATGAAAAATCATGGTTTACTTATTAAAGATCTCACTTGGTACAAGTCTAGAAGTCCATGCTATCACAACTCCACATTCCCTTGTACATAGATAATCAATAGGATTAATTAACTAGCCTTTTAATCTTCCTAAGTATGATACTATGAATTACTTGGTGCTATGTATTATCTTCTTGTCTAATATATGTATATACATGTTATATGCTTAATGAGTAGTTTGCATGTTAGATAAAGTTGCTTAAATAAATATGCTTAGCATATATGAGTTATTAAATCCTAAATTGCCTTGAAAGAAGTTGGACTTGCTTGAAACTAAACCCAAAAACACAACCTTTTCTACAAATTTATACCAAAAACCCATTTCCAGTAATCTGGAAGTCAGCAGATGGGCGGCCCCCTTAAAATTAAGGGGACCGGCCATCTGGAGTGACGGATTACTGATTTCTTCTTCAATTTCCAACCCATTTTATCCTATACTCCCCAAAATTCACAAACACATTTTATCACAAACCACCCTCCAAAATTTACCTTCCACAATCACATCATCACTACACCATACATACCCATTTGGAGGAGGAAGCTTGACATTTGCCATAACCCAACAAATGATGTTGTTCAAACTCAACCAACACCTAAACCTCATCCTAATGAACCCTTTCACACACATAACCAATCATCCATATGTCCACCTTCATTCACTCACAATTACCCAAGTTCACAAATGTCTCCACCACCAAAAGTGTCACCACCACTTCCACCAAATAACAACCACTCTCCATCATCATCACCTTCCACTCAACACTTGAAGTTCATTGAAGAACTCAAGGAAGCCCATGAGCTTAATGCTCTCCTTGCTTTGCACCTTGCTCAAAGCAACTTAAACCCATCACCATCCATATCACCATCATTACCATCATCACCACATCACTTGAGTCAAATTGAGAAACATGTCAACAATTGTCCTTGTTGCATCTTTCTCCAAAATCAAACCATCATTACCATCATCACCATCCATCTCACCATCACTACCATCATCACCACATCACTTGAGTCAAATTGAGAAACATGTCAACAATAGTCCTTGTTGCATCTTTCTCCAAAATCAAACCATCACCTTAAATGAGCGTCTCACTTGGATTGAGTATCTTCTCACTAGATCTAATCCAACACCACCACTTGAACAACATCAAAACCCTCATTCAACATGGTCAAGTCCAAGCTCTCCACCTCCAATTCCTCTATCAACACTCTCTCCAACATCCATACACCCAAACTTACAACCCCATTAATCCAACATTTTTTTACCCCCTCTTTACCATCATCCATCCAAAATAATCCAAATTTTCATGTCTCAAGCAAGTCCAATGGATCTCTTAGGCAATTTAAAATTTTCTACTTATTGCATGCTATAAGCAAAATATGTGTTGTATCAATAATTATGTTTTTAACATAATTATTTTCAACTAGTGAATGCTTTATTTCTTGTCCTTAATATATGATTGTTATGCTTATTGCTTGTATACTTGATATCATAATATATATACATGCTTGATGATTAATAACATGCTTATTCCGTAATATGTTTTAAATGTATGCATGCGTAATTAACATGTTTATGTCACTATTTAATCATTCTTGATGTACATGATTCAAATGGAGCTTGCTGCAAAAACACCCTAAAAATGACCCTTTTCTGGAAATTTTTCAAATTTGGTCGCCTAGGAAAACACCAGATGGGCGGCCCCCTTAATTCCCTAGGCGGTCCCTTTAATTTTAAGGGGGCCGGCCTATAATTAAGGGGACCGGCCATCTGGGCAGTAAAATTTACTGTTTTCTTTTGCATCTTGCGACCCCTTTTATCTAGCCCAAACCTTACCTAAATCAACCATCACCTCCATCATAAACCCATTTTCATTCACCATGCTATCACCAAAATCATCTCTAAGACACCAAAACTCCATCACCACCACCTCAATGTTAATCCCCAAGTGCACCAAATACACCATCAAAAACACCCTTCACTCATGACACAACATCTTCATCCATATCTTCCACTTCATCCATCAATAACTACATCAACTCACACCTTTCATCACCACCATCAAGAGCATCAACTCCACCTCCTACTCAAAAACCTCCATTCACCCAACTTGTCATTTCCATATCACCAATAACACCTCTTGATGCTCATTTCTCATCATCACCAATACCACCACATCCACAACCGAACCATCATCTTTGGTCTTAGAGATGAGATACACTACATGTTTTCTTCCCTTGAACACATGCTTAACAACCAACCTCCACCACAACCTCCATCATTTTCACCTACTACACCACCACCACCTTCATTCTCACCAAATTAAGCATATGCAATGCTTAATCAAAAATAATTTTTCAAACCATTTTGTGTGCAAGCCCCATGGAAGATCATGTACTCCTAGTATGATTATGTAGATTGCATTACCTACTAGCTAATGTAGGATTAAATATAATCTTGGATGGTTGTGTATTGATACACAACATTTTTACTGAATGTCTTTATATGCATGCTTATTTTTGCTATATATATGCTTGTGCTTCTAATATTTTTCTTGCAAGTATTCCATATATCGATTCCTTGGTGCCCCCAAACGAGGGGGAGTATACATCAAGGGGGAGTTTTCGTCCCGACAAATTTCACGTTTAAATTTTGTCGGCTTAACCTTTTTGATTCTACAAAAAGGGGGAGAAGTGAATGTAAACTCACTAAATACTTGTCCAAAAATAAACTTTTTGGTTTAATGAGTTTAGGTTTTGTAATCATCAAAAAGGGGAAGATTGTTGACATAAATAAATGCCTAAAAACATTATCAATATTTATTCATATCTCCATGTTTTGATGATCACAAAATGTAAACTCATTAAAACATAAACTTATAAATTAAACAAGTATTTAGTTGTAAATATTCATTTCTACAACTTAATCACTTAAGGTATGAATAAACAAGTGCTTAATGCATTATATGATCAAAGGAACATTTTCTTAATAACTAGATTTTTTATAAAACATCAAAAACATTTTATATATTTTTAAAAAAAATTTTTGGTATTAAATAAAAATGTTTAATCTTTTATAAAAATATGAATTCAAATTTTTAACCAAAATCAGTTAAAATGTTCCAGAAAAACCTTCCCCACAAAAGGACAAAATTGGCCAACGTTCAGTAGGGGCGGCCCCCTTAATAATTAAGGGGACCGCCCCCTATTTAAGGGGACCGCCCCCGCTCCAGTAGGCTCCAGCTGTCCAGATTTTTCCCTATAAATACAAGCCTTCTCCTAGATTTTTTCTCAACCCTTTTGCACTAAAACTTTCTGTTGTAGATCTCATTTCATATCTTAAATAAACCTTTGATCATGTAATCTTAAGCATTGGTTTCCAAGTGATCCAAGCTTCCACCATCCAAGTGCAAAAGAAGAATACTTCTATCAATCAAGATTAGAAGTATTACAACTTAGTATCATTTTGTTACTTAAGTTGTGTGTTTAACAAAGTTTGTAAATCATTCATTCATTTGTATGTAAGGTGTGTGTTGTAGATTAGTGTTGTGTGTAAGTAGTGAAGATGTTGTATAAGTAGTTGTGGTATAGAAGTTGTGAGGTCAAAGTGTAGAAGTCGTGAAGCCGTGGTGTAGAAGTTGTGAAGCCGTAGCTTAGAAGACATGAAGTCCTTGTGTTGAAGTCATGAAGCCGTAGCATAGAAGCTGTGAAGCGGTCGTGTTAAAGTTGTGAAGTCCTAGTCGTGAAGTCCTTGTGTTGAAGTCATGAAGCCGTAGCATAGAAGCTGTGAAGCGGTCGTGTTAAAGTTGTGAAGTCCTAGTCGTGAAGTCCTAGTGTTGAAGTCGTGAAGCCGTAGCATAGAAGTTGTGTAGCGGTCGTGTTGAAGCCGTGGAGTCCTAGTCGTGAAGTCCTAGTTTTGAAGTCATGAAGCCATAGCATAGAGGTTGTGTAGCGGACATGTTGAAGTCGTGAAGTCTTAGTCATGAAGACATAGTGTTGAAGTCGTGAAGCCGCATCATAGAGGTTGTGTAGCGGTCGTGTTGAAGTCGTGAAGAAGTCGTGAAGCCGTTGTGAAGTAGTCGTGAATAAGTTGTGAAGAAGTTGTGTTGTGAAGTTGTGAGATTGGTTCTAGCTACGATTAGAACTCGACATTTAGCTTTGTGTCGTTAAACCCGTGTAAGCCAAAGTTGTGTACGGTTTTCTCTGCCATAAGGGAGCTTATTGAAGTTGTGAAGAAAACTCTCGAGCAAGGTGTGCTCGGGGAGTGGAGTAGGGCAAGGAAGGTGTCCTTGTAGCCGAACCACTATAAATCTCTCGTGTCTCGGTTAGATCTTTCCATACCTTATTTATTTCTTTACTTGCATCGTCATTACTTTCATACACATAGGCTTATATAATTGCTAGTATTAATTAGAGGTCGACTTCACATAAAGATCAAATTGAAAATCCATTCAAGAAACCAAAACTTTTACAATCAATTTAAAAGAATATATATATAACTAATAATAAGATTTAAGTTTTATTTTTCATAACAAACTAGAATCTAAAGTTTTTAAAAGTATAAAACAAAGGTTTTATAATAAATTAAAAAGACGTAAAACTATTCAACCCCCCCTTCTAGTTTTCCACAATGTGATAAAGATTTATTTGGTACCTTTTTAAGGGGTCATTTAAGGCCAAAATCGTATTTATATGATCAAATATTTCCCTAAATCATTTATTTTTGCATTTTAGGTACTTGGGATAGAAAATCTAGGAAACGGCATGTTTTGGGCTTAAATCGACAAGAAAAGAGAAGAAAATGATCAAGTCTCAAATCTGTCAAAAAAGGAGTCCTGACGGTGTCACACTTTACTAAGTGAAGCCGTCAATTGTTAATTAAGAGGGAATTTTGGTGGAAAATTAACAAGTGACGCCCCAGAAGAAATTGAAGACATCATAACCTAACGGCGTCAGGTGTATTTAAAGACTAAAGTCACGTACAAAGTTTAACAAGAGACGGCCCAGATGATTTAATAAGGGACGACGTCACGACACCCATGACGGAGTCAGACATCCTAAGTGACGTCGTCATAATGGCGACTTGCACAAGACGAAACCCTAATGACGGTGAGTTGACGGTGTCACAACCCATAAATTGACGATGTCACAAGTGTAAACTTATATATACTTTCGTATGTTTTTCATAATTCGTGTAACATCTTGGAGTAGGGTTTTAAGAATGATTTTCTCATCTATTGTAAGGGTTTTACAACCCTCCCAACACATGTTTCATTGAAGATAAGTTATCCCTTTAATCATTCGATATGTCTATGAATTGTTTGATTACTTATTTATCTTTTCTTTGCTTTAACATGTTAGCTTAAGTTAATTAGTGTTTGCTTAGATCTAATGAAACCTAGTTATTGAATGTTGATTTGTCATCTCTTGTTTAATTGATTGCATCATGTTAGGATAAGAAAATTGGCTAAGTTCTAATATGTATTAGCTTGAACGTCTTATAAAACGCAACCATAGAGTGCACTATTGGTTTTTCTCGTTGTATTTATTGCGTGAATTACGGATTGTAGATCTTAAAAAACTTAATAGACTTTAATGGGTTTAGGGGAGACTAATGTTCATAGAGTTGGGGATTTCGGTACCTCCCCACGACCAATATTAAGGAATACAACGCTTGAATTAAAATAAGGACTTGACAATTTGACAAATCAGTAGGAGATAACTAGGGAGTAAGGACATCTAAGTGAACACGTTTTTCCCTATCATAAGAAGTCACCAATTTACTTTTTCTCGCATATTAGTTTAATTTAGTTTTAATAATAGTTTTTGGTTAGTTAACTAGTAACTAATTCCGCCCACTCTTCAACCCTGAGATTTTTACTTGCTTTCTAAAAAAATTATAAAAATACAAAAAGAATCATCCCTCACCTCTAGACCTATCTTGACATACATTTTGACCTAATGACACTATTCCCCTAGAGAACGATCAATCCCCCGAGACTTACCTATACTACACTACAGTGATTAGGTACACTACCTAGGAGGATTGTAAAACTTCATGTGAGGTCTTGCAATATCCGCATCAAGTTTTTGGCGCCGCTACCGGAGAATAGTTAATAGTTTATGTTTAATTTCTATCTCATTTAGGTCTACTCACTAGATTCCTATCAATTGAGATTTTTATTTTCTTTTTATTTGTTTTGTTGTAGTCTATCTTTTCTTCGTTGCATTTGTTTTGTAATTCTCTTCATTTGCCACCATGGTGAATGAAGGCATCTTTGACCCCATTGACCAACCACACCAACCACACCAAGAGCAACCCCACCAAGAACAACCAGACCAAGACCCACCTCGAGCCCGTACTCTAGGTGAGTACTCCAAACCAAGCCACCAAGGCTATCGAAACACCATTGAGCTCCCCCGAAGAGCCAATGTGTGTCCCTTGAGATCCGACACCATCCGGTTGGTGCAAAGCAGATGTGCATTCCATGGACTTCGTTTTGAAGATCCAAACCAACATCTCAAGGATTTCCTAAAAATCGTAGATTCCATAGACCTTGATGTTGCCACTCAAGAGCCAATGCGATTACATCTCTTCCAATTCTCTCTACGTGACCATGCTAGTCATTGGCTTGAGCGTTTACCCATGGGATTTATCTCATCTTGGGATGATCTTACTTCTCGTTTCCTCGCTTAATTTTTCCCACCGGGGAGAACTACCAAGCTAAGGAATGACATCTTGATGTTCCAACAATGTCAAGGTGAAACTCTTTACGAAGCGTGGACTCGTTTCAAGGACTTACTTCAAAAAGTCCCTCATCATGGCATTGATCTTTGGCTTCAAATCCAAATTTTCTATGATCATGTCAATCAATCCACAAGGCAAACCATTGACCAGGTGGCCAGTGGTAAGCTACATGACAAAAATGCGGAAGAATTGTGGGGAATCATAGAAGATCTTGCTATCTATGACAATGAATGTTGGAATGATCCCCGCGAGTTGAGCAAAACGTTCAAGGCAATATCCTTGCCTTCGAATAACTCAAGCATTCCCGACCGTAGGATCATGGTGTCACACCCCCAGAATCGGGTCCAGCGGAAGCACACATATAGCTGGGGTGCAACTCAATTGGTATCACAACACAAGTGCAAAGAACGGTTTTCAACTCAATCATTTAGAATAAAATTGTTTAACAAAAATGTTGAATTACATTGTTAAAAGTAATGCAGAATTAGGCCCTTAAAAATATAGTTTGAAACGGTCCCTGTATAAATATCAGAGTCTTCTATGACCATGCCATGCCCTGCCAAAGCCTCCAGTAGCGTGTCTTTGCTAAATACCTGAAAATACACGCTAAAATGTCAACACGAGGTTGGTGAGTTCATAGAGTTGTTGTAAAATGTAATGCCTTTGAAATGATTTCCCAGCAAAGGCATTGTAAATCCACTCAGTCCCAAGCCTTGGCCATAACAAGACTTGCAACCTGTGTGTTTACAACCCACTGCCAAATGAGTTTTGGTTTGGTGAATAAAAGTAATATGTGGACCACAAGGTTCACAGTACATTTGGTTTGATCAATACATTCGATGATGTGACCAATTCATTCGGTTGTGTGACCAGTTCATTCGTCATGTGACCCGTTCATTCGGTCATAATACCCGTACATTCGGTTATGTGACCCATTCATTTTGTCATGTATGTACATAGTAGTGGAGCCGGTTCATTCGGTTAAGTATGCATAATGTTTGAAGTGCTTGTGTCCATGAGTGATAAGAATTTAGTGCAATACTAGTGAATACATTCGGATGAATAACAAATTCATAAGTGGAGCAAGTAATGCTTTGATGAAACAAGTGGCATAATCAAGTAAATCATGTATACATTTGGATGAAAATGAGCATGTATTCTCCCCCAAAACAGTTATTCAAAACGTACGAAAGTAGGGGCTATGAAACTCACCTGGTGCGATAGCTACGATGACAAAAGTGAATACACTGAAATGAGGCACGATCTCTAACCGCGACCTAATATGAATGATGGAATCTAATGTAAGAAATGAAATGATGCTGCACATGCAAATACGTATGTTATCGATACCACTTGATGATTTTGGAAAATAACGTTTATCGTCGAAAAATACATTTTTGACGTCTCGTTAAGTTAATAAACACTTTTCGTGTAAATAGGTTGAAACGGTACTCCACGATCCTTGTTTGGTGTTATATTGGTTAATATAATGTTTTCGTCGCAAAATAACTCTTTTTACAACTCGGGAAAATATGCCCGAACGGCCTTGTAAAACTAGTCGTGAAATATAGCTCGATAAGTGTTAGTGACAAAACTCGATGTTTTTGTAAACCTTGTAACAATATCTAAATATCGTTATATTCAACTTTTGACCAATTATGTCTCGATCAATTAGATAATCGGCTATCAACTTAGTGACTTGTAAAAATACTAGTTTTCATACTTAAAACACTTTATAAAAGTGGGCTGTCAAAATAAGTGATGAATTGTCGGGCTTTAAACGTGTATATCTCGGTCGTTATAAGCTTGTTTTCTACGTTCTTTATATCCACGGTTTCGTATAAGTATAAACTAACATATTTTCAATGGCTCGGCTCATCTAGATCACGGCTAACGACTCGTTTTGCCCCTTAAAGTTCGGCAATCAGCAACAGTTTTTCTGAAAAAATATAGTTTTCGTCGCGTAACTTAAATAATTCATAACTTCTTCGTTATAAGTCGGATTTTAGTGATTCTTGCGGCCACGGTTTCGTTTTTGAAAGTACTTTCTAAATATGAAGGCCAAAATGACCCATCAGTTACTGAAAATTCCAGATCTGCCGATTAAGGGCAGACCCTTATCTATAATGTTTAAAATCCATTTTTAAGGTTCTAAACTTACTCAAATCTCTTCAAATCAACTCCACAAGTTCGCAAATCCTACCATACACCTTCTTAGGGTGTCATGGGGTCCTAAACATCACCAACCATGGTGGGTTTCAAGGGAATAAGCATAGGATAATCAAAACCCATTTTTATGTAATAAAAACCTAATAAAGTGGTATGGATCATACATACTTGCATGTTTTGTTACTAGATCATGAAAATGCACCAAGTAAATGTTTAAAAGAGTAGGAAAATGATGGGTAACTTACTTGTGATGATTATTGAAAGATGGTGATGAAAACCCTATAATCTTTGTGGTTTTTATTCCAAAACCCTAACTAGATTACTACTAGGACTTGTTTAAGCTCTTGATCTTGAAAAATTAATGGTTTCTCCTTGTTGTTGTTGTGTTGGCCGATCCACCAAAGAAAGGAAGGAAGAAGATGAAGTTTTTGCTTGTAACTTGAAGTGTATAATGAAAGATAAATGGGAAAGTGCAAGTAATAGTCTTTATGGTCTTATTATAATCAAAAGGAGTCTTGATCTTAGGGGGGGGGGGCCATCTTGGCGTGAAAAAGGGAAAGGGGGGAAGGGTTTTGTGGGCTAATTAAAGCTTGTGTCCCCATGTGTGTGTATTAGCTAGTTTAAGTGTACATTGGGTGTTATCGGGTACCGAGTTATCTTGAAATAAATGTTAACGAGGTGAAATAAAATATGACGAAGTTGTAAAAGTTGTAAAATATTATTCCTTGCAAGAATCGGGTGTTAAAATAATTATCGAGTTGAAAATTCGCAAACCGACGCTGTTATAGGCGTTTTCCGGAAATTATAGCAAATGGTTTTAAAACACCGGGTAAATTAATAATATAATTTTTATATCATTATAATAAGTATGAAATATGTTAGGATCATTGTCAGGAGTATCGGGTATATTGTTAGTAGTAAAAACTGAGTGGTAACGTTAATTACAAATTAAGCATACGTAAATAGAAATAATGCATATCCGTGCATGATCTAGGATACTGATGATGTTACTGATGATATGTAGACTACTTCTAGTCTATATGACGGGTCCTTAATGATGATGCATGAATATGCCGCTAAACCTTACCGGTTACGCGTATTTGAAGACCCGTAAACCCAGTTTACGAAGTGATGAACGATAACCATGAATAGTGAATTCTTCCGGGAATGAATAGTGTCATGTGAATAGTAAAATTTCTGAACGCTTCTCAGAATCTCAAATTGACTCCGAAAATGATGAATAGTAAAATGATGAATAGTGATCGGTGAATAGTAAATGATGAATAGTAATTTCCCGAGATGAATAGTGAATATGGAAAATATCCTGAAAATGCGGGTTGTGACAGTCTCCACCCGTTAAAGGAATTCAGTCCCTGAATTCAGTTAGCGTTGGTCTCTGGAGGGTACTCGGTGAAGAGACGTGGATATATGAGTCACATTGCGGTGATAAAAGATAAAAATTCATTAGATCGGAATCGTAATAGTACATGAAGTTCGTACGATAGAACACAAAGTGGACACAAAAGAAATACAACACTAGAGGGTTTACGCTTCCGTTTAAATAGATAAGGCAGAAGTTCTCTTCTTAACCATTGTCATTGTTGTTGTTGTCCTGACGAGCTTCGCACTTCAACGAACTCTTCCTCCATTCTGGGTTCTCAGCTCTGGACATTCACTCTTGAAGTGTCCAATTACTCCACACTCATGGCAGGTTACCGTGACTTTCTGATGCATTACGAGGGTGGGAGCCTTGCAATCCTTGGCTTTGTGTCCGACCTTTTGGCAGTTTCCACATTGAGTGGGGCAAGGTCCCTCGTGGTGAAACCGGCACTTGTGGCACTTGGGCAAAGTCCCGGCATATCCTTTCCTTCTACTTGGTCCTGCAACGTAGGCCTTAACCATTTCATGTCCTTTGTTTGGCTGCCATACTTGATCATCTCGTTGGTTGTCATCCCTTTTCCTCTTGTTTTCGTTGTTGTTGTGGTTGTTGTTGTTGACAGTAGTTTCTTGCTTCACTACTTGAGCCATAAGCTTTTGAGACATTCTGATAGCCTCGTCCAGTGTGTGTGGTTCAGAGGAAATCACATCTCCTTGGATGTTGTGAGGTAGTCCACCAGTGAAATTTTCTAGCAGCTTTTCATTATCTGGAACCATAGTTGGACATAGCACAGCCAATTCTTGAAATCTCCTGATGTATGTTTCGATATCATTACCTGTTGTCACTAGCTCGTAAAACTCTGTTTCCAACTTCTTTATTTCAGTGCGTGGACAGAACTTCTTAGTCAGCAACTTCTTGAATTCATCCCACGTAAGCTTGTGAGCATTTTCCATTCCCACGGGTTTTGCATAAGAATTCCACCACGACATAGCTTCCTCAACAAGTGTACTAGCAGCAAACTTTACCTTGTATTCCTCTGGACAGTTACATAAAAGAAACACAGATTCTATCCCTTCATACCAACGGATCATAGCAGTGGCTCCTTCAGTGCCCTTGAATTTTGGGGGATCTCCACTCTTAAAGTCCTTGTATGTACATTTACGACCATTAGTACCATTAGCAGCCATTCCGGCAACTCCTGCGGTTTCTGCCCGAGAAGCGGCTTCAGCAGCCCGTGCAGCTACGGCCTCCCTTTCAACTACTAGTGCTGCCTCTATACTATCCGCAACAAGCTTCCGAATAGCAGCTGGTGTCATAGTTGAAGTAGCTTTCTTTGGCGGCATAACTCTTCAAAACAAGAAAAGAAGGGTGAAACGTAAATAGGACGTTTCCTAGAAGTAGATGTTCTGAGTGGCTTGTCATAAAATGAAAACTTGAAGTCGTTATGATTAGTTGACATGCTTCTAGGCGGTGGTTCACGAGGGAAATGAAGGCATGAATGTTCTATAATCTTGGTTAGGAGGTTGGATTCATCCCTATAAATGTTTCTTGGTGAGCATTCGTACCATAACGGATCTTGTAATTCGGTCAAGCCAATGCTTTCTAGATTATAGAATTTCGGCGATCAGGCCAGTGATAGCGGTTCGGATGGTTTAGTGATACTTTGAGATTTCTGTTGAGTTTTGAATGGTCTTAATGTACCGAGGGATCCTCCTCATAGATGGTATGGAAAGCCTTTCCTAAGAAGGTCTTTGATAATATCCACTTATTAACATTGGGAGTAGGGAGTGATGAGTAACCTAGGAATCCCTAGAGTGTCGTCTAATCCTTGTATATGGGACTGGGGAAAGGAAATGATAGTGATGGTGAGAAGGGAAATGACTGTAACAACCGCTATATGAACAATGGTGAGGAAGTCAAATAACAATGATGAGGAATTCACATAACAATGATGAAAGAGAGTACGGTGATGTAAATGTATGGTGCACAATGGGAATGTCCATGAGATGCAATGATTTATCGGCGCACTTCCACTCAGTGGTAACCGAAGTGGTGTAGGTGTGAAATGTTCTTGCAACGTTTGAGTACGCACACCTGAATGAAACATTTGGAAGTTGGGTAGAGAATTGATCTGGACAAAATTTCATTATAACCATTCTCAGTATTGCAAAATTCATCTCTGAGTCGGATATAGGTGGTCAGCCTATGTCCCACTATCCCGGGTCGAATATAGATGACCAGTCTATATTTTACCGAGGTTCCATGAATTTTGAAATACTCAGCCCAGTTATACTAATACTATGTCCTTCACATATGAAAAGATGTTCTGAAAGACTAATGCAAATGACCAATCTCGAGGTCGAATAATGAAACTATGCAAGGAAAAAGGCGTAACAATGAAACGCATATGATATGTAAGCATACTAATATGGAAGACAAGTATGGTAATCAACTAGAATAAGTGAGTATAATCTATCTGATAATGAGATACAAATCTCATCAATTAAGTCAGCAACAAACCACAAATGAGGCATCAGCTTGGCAGGCAGGCACGTGGCGGTCATAGGGTTAAGTTTTCGTGAATGTAGCTATAGTCTAGGTTTTAAAAACACTCAGTTCTCTATAACCTGGCTCTGATACCAATCTGTCACACCCCCAGAATCGGGTCCAGCGGAAGCATACATGTAGCTGGGGTGCAACTCAATTGGTATCACAACACAAGTGCAAAGAACGGTTTTCAACTCAATCATTTAGAATAACATTGTTTAACAAAAATGTTGAATTACATTGTTAAAAGTAATGCGGAATTAGGCCCTTAAAAATATAGTTTAAAACGGTCCCTGTATAAATATCAGAGTCTTCTATGACCATGCCATGCCCTGCCAAAGCCTCCAGTAGCGTGTCTTTGCTAAATACCTGAAAATACACGCTAAAATGTCAACACGAGGTTGGTGAGTTCATAGAGTTGTTGTAAAATGTAATGCCTTTGAATAATGATTTCCCAGCAAAGGCATTGTAAATCCACTCAGTCCCAAGCCTTGGCCATAACAAGACTTGCAACCTGTGTGTTTACAACCCACTGCCAAATGAGTTTTGGTTTGGTGAATAAAAGTAATATGTGGACCACAAGGTTCACAGTACATTTGGTTTGATCAATACATTCGATGATGTGACCAATTCATTCGGTTGTGTGACCAGTTCATTCGTCATGTGACCCGTTCATTCGGTCATAATACCCGTACATTCGGTTATGTGACCCATTCATTTTGTCATGTATGGACATAATAGTGGAGCCGGTTCATTCGGTTAAGTATGCATAATGTTTGAAGTGCTTGTGTCCATGAGTGATAAGAATTTAGTGCAATACTAGTGAATACATTCGGATGAATAACAAATTCATAAGTGGAGCAAGTAATGCTTTGATGAAACAAGTGGCATAATCAAGTAAATCATGTATACATTTGGATGAAAATGAGCATGTATTCTCCCCCAAAACAGTTATTCAAAACGTACGAAAGTAGGGGCTATGAAACTCACCTGGTGCGATAGCTACGATGACAAAAGTGAATACACTGAAATGAGGCACGATCTCTAACCGCGACCTAATATGAATGATAGAATCTAATGTAAGAAATGAAATGATGCTGCACATGCAAATACGTATGTTATCGATACCACTTGATGATTTTGGAAAATAACGTTTATCGTCGAAAAATACATTTTTGACGTCTCGTTAAGTTAATAAACACTTTTCGTGTAAATAGGTTGAAACGGTACTCCACGATCCTTGTTTGGTGTTATATTGGTTAATATAATGTTTTCGTCGCAAAATAACTCTTTTTACAACTCGGGAAAATATGCCCGAACGGCCTTGTAAAACTAGTCGTGAAATATAGCTCGATAAGTGTTAGTGACAAAACTCGATGTTTTTGTAAACCTTGTAACAATATCTAAATATCGTTATATTCAACTTTTGACCAATTATGTCTCGATCAATTAGATAATCGGCTATCAACTTAGTGACTTGTAAAAATACTAGTTTTCATACTTA
The DNA here is from genome assembly GCA_021014915.2 of Artemisia tridentata subsp. tridentata. Taxonomy (NCBI): domain Eukaryota; kingdom Viridiplantae; phylum Streptophyta; class Magnoliopsida; order Asterales; family Asteraceae; genus Artemisia; species Artemisia tridentata. The sequence continues at coordinate 319,849,203 of CP139509.1, forward strand.
AAACACTTTATAAAAGTGGGCTGTCAAAATAAGTGATGAATTGTCGGGCTTTAAACGTGTATATCTCGGTCGTTATAAGCTTGTTTTCTACGTTCTTTATATCCACGGTTTCGTATAAGTATAAACTAACATATTTTCAATGGCTCGGCTCATCTAGATCACGGCTAACGACTCGTTTTGCCCCTTAAAGTTCGGCAATCAGCAACAGTTTTTCTGAAAAAATATAGTTTTCGTCGCGTAACTTAAATAATTCATAACTTCTTCGTTATAAGTCGGATTTTAGTGATTCTTGCGGCCACGGTTTCGTTTTTGAAAGTACTTTCTAAATATGAAGGCCAAAATGACCCATCAGTTACTGAAAATTCCAGATCTGCCGATTAAGGGCAGACCCTTATCTATAATGTTTAAAATCCATTTTTAAGGTTCTAAACTTACTCAAATCTCTTCAAATCAACTCCACAAGTTCGCAAATCCTACCATACACCTTCTTAGGGTGTCATGGGGTCCTAAACATCACCAACCATGGTGGGTTTCAAGGGAATAAGCATAGGATAATCAAAACCCATTTTTATGTAATAAAAACCTAATAAAGTGGTATGGATCATACATACTTGCATGTTTTGTTACTAGATCATGAAAATGCACCAAGTAAATGTTTAAAAGAGTAGGAAAATGATGGGTAACTTACTTGTGATGATTATTGAAAGATGGTGATGAAAACCCTATAATCTTTGTGGTTTTTATTCCAAAACCCTAACTAGATTACTACTAGGACTTGTTTAAGCTCTTGATCTTGAAAAATTAATGGTTTCTCCTTGTTGTTGTTGTGTTGGCCGATCCACCAAAGAAAGGAAGGAAGAAGATGAAGTTTTTGCTTGTAACTTGAAGTGTATAATGAAAGATAAATGGGAAAGTGCAAGTAATAGTCTTTATGGTCTTATTATAATCAAAAGGAGTCTTGATCTTAGGGGGGGGGGGCCATCTTGGCGTGAAAAAGGGAAAGGGGGGAAGGGTTTTGTGGGCTAATTAAAGCTTGTGTCCCCATGTGTGTGTATTAGCTAGTTTAAGTGTACATTGGGTGTTATCGGGTACCGAGTTATCTTGAAATAAATGTTAACGAGGTGAAATAAAATATGACGAAGTTGTAAAAGTTGTAAAATATTATTCCTTGCAAGAATCGGGTGTTAAAATAATTATCGAGTTGAAAATTCGCAAACCGACGCTGTTATAGGCGTTTTCCGGAAATTATAGCAAATGGTTTTAAAACACCGGGTAAATTAATAATATAATTTTTATATCATTATAATAAGTATGAAATATGTTAGGATCATTGTCAGGAGTATCGGGTATATTGTTAGTAGTAAAAACTGAGTGGTAACGTTAATTACAAATTAAGCATACGTAAATAGAAATAATGCATATCCGTGCATGATCTAGGATACTGATGATGTTACTGATGATATGTAGACTACTTCTAGTCTATATGACGGGTCCTTAATGATGATGCATGAATATGCCGCTAAACCTTACCGGTTACGCGTATTTGAAGACCCGTAAACCCAGTTTACGAAGTGATGAACGATAACCATGAATAGTGAATTCTTCCGGGAATGAATAGTGTCATGTGAATAGTAAAATTTCTGAACGCTTCTCAGAATCTCAAATTGACTCCGAAAATGATGAATAGTAAAATGATGAATAGTGATCGGTGAATAGTAAATGATGAATAGTAATTTCCCGAGATGAATAGTGAATATGGAAAATATCCTAAAAATGCGGGTTGTGACAGTAGGATCATGGAACTTGAAGACCAAGTCAAGTTTCTCATGAAATCCTACGAAGCTCCTAAACCAACATGTCATGTGAACAAAATCACTTCTTCATGTGAATTATTTAGTGGTCCACATGACACTCGTGATTGCATGGAACTCCCCGAACAAGCTTTTGCGGATTATGCATCCTTGCATACCGATAGAGCGGGAGATAAGTGGTTCACTTTTAAACCCAAGCAAAACACCCTTGGTGATTCATAAAATCCATCTTGGAAAAATCACCCAAACTTTAGGTGGAAACAAAACCAAAATTCTTCTCAAAACAATTTTTCAAATCCACCTAATCGTTTTCACCCAAATGGTTCATCCTTAAACCGTACCTTTAGCAATAATCCTTCCACCAATTCCAATAATCTTGAAGGATTAGTTTCTAGTTTTACGTCATCTCAAGAGGCTCGTTTGTCTAAGTTTGAAGTCGATTTCAAACAACAACAAAGCGAGATGACAGATAAGATTGACAACTTGTAAAGGCTTTCAACAACCAAGTAATAGCCCCGTCAAGTAGAGTGCCTAGGAACACAAGTGGAGGTTGTTAGGAATATAAATATTCAAGTGAAAGACTCGGTCACCCTGAGTATCTATTAGCATTAAGTAGCTCATAGGATTATTAATAGTTTAGTTTAGATATCTTATCATTCATGGAGTTGGGTCGGGTCTTTACCCACTGTCAGTTCACCCCACAGCCCAAGTGGGGCGTCTCATGTATGTGTATAAATAGCCCTTCCCTCACAAGGGAAGGGTTGGACCTTCACTTCATTCTAATCTAATATCTTATACTTTCTCTCTCAAGGTTACACTCTTTCTCTCTTTGTCTTCTCTCTAAATCGGCCAAAACCACAAGTACCATATGAGTTTGATTTATAAGTATCATACAAATGGTATCAAAGCCAGGTTTGATCTTTTGGTGTGTGGGTACTCAGATTTTTATTGATTTTGTGGTTTTTATTTTTGGTTCGACTAGTTATTTTGTGAAAACACATTGGTTCGACTTTGTTTGTGGTTTGACTTGTTAAAAGCTTGTACTTTCTTGATTAGGATTGTTGTATAAGCTTAGTTTAGTGGTTGGATAGCTTGTTTCATCCGTTTATTGGTGTATTTTAGTCAATCCGTTTACTAGTTTGAAGTTGCTCTTCGTTGCGATTTGAGTCTCGGTAAGACTTTCTTTGTTGCGATTTGAGTTGGTTAAGGAAACTGGTTGTTGCAATTTGGTGTACATCGGTTCTGCGATTTGGCATTTTACTTAAAAGTGGAAAGAAGACAAATTGCAAGATAGTGATTGTTTTGTCCATTTTTGACTTGCGATTTGGGATTGCGATTTGTGTCTGCGATTTGAGGTTGTGACTTGCGATTTGGGATTGCGATTTGTGCCTGCGATTTGAGGTTGTGACTTGTGATTTGGGATTGCAATTTGTGCCTGCGATTTGAGGTTGTGACTTGCGATTTGAGTCACTGCAATTTGATCTTTGTGATTTGAGTTACAGTTGACTAGTTGCGATTTGATTAGTTGCGAATTGACAAGTTGCGATTTGACTAGTTGCGATTTGACTGATTGCGATTTGACCAGTTGTGATTTGACATTGCGAGTTGATACTTGCGATTTGACTTATTGCGATTTGGTTAATTGCAATTTGACTTGTTGCGATTTGACTAATTGTGACTTGGCTTGTTGCGATTTGAGTTATGTGACTTGATTTTTGAAGACCAGTATTGCAATTTACTCTTGGCTATTCATTGTGATTTGCTAACATTATCATATCACACTCAAGTAATCAGTATCTTACGGTTTCTTTTGTTGATTTTATAAAATACCGTGAAAGATTCGATTTCTCGGTTTAAATCACAAGAGTTGTAAAATCCCGTGTAAGTTTAAATCATGGCAATCACTTCTTCTAACGACATTCAAGCTGCCGGGTCCGATACCCGCCCTCCTATGCTTGATAGGATGAATTATGAATCATGGGCATAAAGAATACGACTGTACTGCTTGGGAAAAGAGAATGGTGTCAACATTCTTAAATCCATTGATGAAGGACCTTTTCAAATGGGCACCACTAGAGATGCTGTCACTACCGATGAGAATGGAACTGTCACTTTTGAAATCGACAGGCCACGCACTTACAACGATCTTAATGAGGAGGAAAAGAAGCGTTATGATGTAGACATTAAAGCTTCAAACATCGTGATTCAAGGACTTCCCAAAGACGTTTACAAGCTTATAAACTTCAACACCGAAGCCAAAGCTGTTTGGGATAATGTTAAAATGCTTCTGGCTGGATCTGAACTGACCAAAGAAGATTGTGAATCTCAGCGGTATGATGAGTTTGAGCATTTCAAGATGAATCCTGGCGAAAACAACACTGACTATTATGTGAGATTTCACAAGCTTGTGAATGACATGAGGATCATCAGGATGACAATGCCAAATATCCAGCTCAATTCTAAGTTTGTGAACAATATGCCACCTGAGTGGGATAGATTTGTTACAGCCGTGAAGCTCAACAAAGGATTGAGACAAACCAATTATGAACAGTTGTATGCTTACTTACAACAACATGAAAAGCATGCTGTCTATGATCGTCAACTCAGGGAAAAACTCAATCCAACAACAACAAATTATCCACTTTCTTTTATCTCAAATGTTCAGCCGATCAATCAATCCTCACATGATCAAGTTTATCACCATCCCTCTTCATCACAAAATCAGACACCATTTGTCCAATCATCTTTGCACCCACTATCTGCTGTGAACAACCATCTGGATTCAGGATACTCTCACACTAACAAGATGATTGATAATCTCTCCAACCAAGTTACTCTACTTGTTCAACAGTTCAGAGCAACACTCCCTCAAACCAACAACCAACTTCAAACTTCATCAAATCCACGTAAATCAAGCAACAGTAGAAGATGGAAGGGTTGTGGTTCAGAATGTTCAAGGAAGGCAGAATGTGAATCAAAGGAATGTTGCTCGGGTTAATATACAGAACAGAGTTGGGAATGCTAATCAGGGACAGGGAAGGAAAACCAAGTGTTACAACTGTGGTGGACTAGGACACATAGCAAGGAACTGCACTCAACCAAAGCGTCCACAGAACTCTGACTACTTCAAGGATAAGATGTTGTTGATGCAAGCTCAAGAGAATGGAGCAGCTTTGAACGAAGAAGAGTTATTGTTCCTTGCTGGTGATGAGGGGAACACGTTTGATGCTGATGTGGATGATCAACCAGTTTCGGACTTGGCACTGAATGATCCCAACATCTTCCAAGCTGATGACTGTGATGCTTTTGACTCAGACGTTGATGATGAACCCACTGCTCAAACCATCTTCATGGCTAATCTCTCTTTTGCAATCTCATCACCCCAACAAGCTGGTCCTTCCAATGCATCTATCATATCTGAGGTACTAAAGCTTTATGACACATATAACATGGTAGATGAACAGAAGATTCCTAACAAAGTACAACAGACAGATGTTGTTGAATCAGATACTGTTGATATGGGAAATAGTAATGTTATTCCATATGAACAATATGTGAATCACAATGACGTGTCTGTTGTACCAAGTAGTGCATCTTCTATTGTAGATAATGCTTGTGTTGTAGATAATGCTTGTTAGTTGCATGAGAACACCGTGTTTATCCCCGATGACACCTTGACCACTAGACTTAACATCTATAAAGATCAGGTAGCCATATATGAACAACGTTCAAAATTTGAGCTAACTGAACATGAGCAGAAAATGGATAGTCAAATGCATACATTCATAACAGAACGTAATTTAAGGGAAGAAACATTGAAAACGAGTTATATTCTTTACGAAAACAACTTGATCAAACTGTTAAACAAAAACAGGAGATCCAAGAAAGTGTAATTACACTAAAACATTATTTCAAAGAAAAAGAAACAAAACTCTTAAATGATTTTTCCAAACGTTAAAGAACAAGATTGAAAACAAATTGTACACACAAGACCAGACCAGACAAACTGCTCAAATGATTCAAAAGCATAAAAGGCTATGTGATGAAAATAGTGAAAAGGATGTAGGTGAACCTAAATCAGTTTTACTTAAGAGTGTTAAAGTTGCCCAACCTGCCTTATATGATGCAAATGTAATGCTTAAGCCTGGTCATGCCCCTCCCGATGTGTCATCATTAGAAGAGAGTAATGAGATAGAAGTAATAAGTAGAAAAAGAATGGCTGAAAAAATGAAGGATCCCAAATGTATAGCCAATCGATTCATAATCAAACCCCATGATTATTATGAGGAGAACCGATTGACAGTTTTTGCACCTGAAACTAAGTTGACGCCAGAACAGAGAAAGGCCGAAGAACCTAAACCCAAAACTCCACCCTTTAGAAAGATAGCTGCTGCAACGGTGTATCCACCCAATACACCCAGGCACTTAGTTCCTTTAACTCTTCCCACAGAATGTAAAACTCTAATTAGCATATATGTTCTTTGTCAACTATTTGCTGATTTTGATAAAACATGTAAGAAGAGAATTACGCCAACGGGAATTACTGAAGGGGAAAGGGGTTTTGAACTAACAAAAGAGTGTTACTTAACTGAGGTTATTCCATTCTTTAAACTCCTCAAGGAACATTTTGAGGGCATGCAAAAATCCCTTAAAACTGAAGTAAAAGAGATGAAAGAGGTATTTAAATGCGATAGAACTTAAGAGTCATGAGATTGAGAGAAAGAACATTCTCATCACCAATGAGAATTTGATTGCCAGATGTATTGCACAGGATGTGTTTTATACTGCTACTGATTCTGCCTTAACTGCCTGTCAATTTCATGAGTTGTCTATTGCATTGAATGTTTCCCAGAATCGTGTTGTTGAGCTTGAGGGGGGAATTTAAAACTGCATGAGAAAATCCAAAACGATGACCATGATAACATGGTCAGGCATTTTTCAAAACTAGAGGTTGATAATCTTACCTTGCAATTAAAATATCAACATTTAGAAGAAAGAGTTAAAATCTCAAATGCCAAGACATCTTTGGATGCTCCTGAATTTGATGCATATTTTGAATTAAGCAAATGAGGTGAAAAAATTCAAGCTCACACTAACACGATTCAAAAATTGAGAGCCCAAATTGCCCAATTAAAATCAAATAAGAGTGATGTGATTGGCACCCATAAAGCATCGTCTTCAGATTCTCAGAATTTTCACTATCAAGACACCATCAATAAATTACAATATGAAAATGAGTGTTTTCAAGCTAAAAATTCAAAAATCAAATAGCATTACAAAGAGTTATATGACTCGATTAAAGTCACACGTAACAATCACAATGAAAAGATAACTTCTTTGATAAATGAGATTGAGAATCTAAAGACTCAGGTGAAAGGGAAAATGCCAATCATCACTAGTGAAAATGTTGTTCCAAAGGTTTCTGCTTGTAGAAAATATGCAATTGATGCTGTGACTATTCCGCTTCCTCTTAGAAATAATAGGTCAGCTCATCAAGTTTATCTCACTCATCTTAAGGATAGTCTTGACATTCTTCATGAAACCGTAGAAGAGGATAGGATAGAGAAACCACTAGATAGTGCAGTTGTAGAATACGTCATTGGCACATGTCCTAAGATTGATAACAAGCGAGATAGGTTTATTGCATCTTCCTCAATGACTAAGAACAAGCATGTTACCTTTGATGTACCACTGAAAACATCTGAACCCAGCACATCAAAACCGGAAAAACAAATGGCAGTGAAACAAACTAATGTTCCCATCATTGCTTCTACAGGAGTAAACAGTGACACTAAAGCTAGCGGGTCAAAGCCTAGTCGCAATACAAAGAAAGATAGGACTGCGCCAGCTAAGAGTGCTCATGAGAAGAAAGTAGAAGTCCACCTTAGGAACAATAAGTTTGATTTGGAAAAAAAGAATCGTGTATTAGCTATAAGCGTACTGTAATTAATTCGAATTCTAATGCTGTCTGTAAAACATGTAACGAACATTTAATTTCTGTTAATCATGATGATTGTGTTGTGTCATTCTTGATGTCTCCTAAACAATCCCCAATTAAGAATTTTAGGAAACCTGAACTGAGTAAGCAGCTTTGGAAAGCAACGGGAAATCTGTTTAAAAATGTTGGTTATCAATGGAAGCCCACTGGAAGAAAATTCACTTTAGGAAATAAGTGGCCCTTAACTAGAATGACTAATCATAAAGTAGTGATTGTTAAGGAATGGAAGCCAACTGGTAGAATTTTCTCGTAAGAGAAACAATGCCCCGTAACTAGGTCCATTGCATCTACTAGTAAAGTTTCCACTGTGAATTCCATGGCATCTATGATTCCTGTAGTTCCATAATTTGTTTGTACTAACCAAACGGACCCCAGTTGCACGTGGGGATCCTCCTTTTTCAGTTATCCATCGTTGTCTATTTTCAAATGCAGGTCATACAAATCGTCATTTGGTATTTGGACTCAGGCTGCTCAAAATATATGACCAGGGATCGCTCACGGCTCAAGAATTTCGTGAAAAAGTTTATCGGGACAGTTAGATTCAGGAACGACCATTTTGAGGCGATTATGGTTTATGGAGATTATGTGTTTGGTGACAGTGGAATTTCCAGGGTATACTACGTGGAAGGACTTGGGCACAATTTGTTCTCTTTTGGTCAATTTTGTGATTTCGATCTTGAAGTTGCTTTCAGAAAACACACATGTTTCGTCAGAGAATTGGATGGTATTGATCTTCTTAAAGGCAATCGTGGCACTAATCTATACACCATCTCTATTGAAGACATGATGCGGTCCTCTCCTATTTGCTTGCTGTCAAAAGCCTCAAAGAACAAATCATGGCTTTGGCATCGTCGTTTAAATCACTTAAACTTCGGTACCATAAATGAACTTACTCGTAAGGATCTCGTACGAGGTATGCCCAGATTGAAGTTTGGAAAGGATCATCTGTGTTCTGCTTGTCAACTGGGCAAAAGCAAGAAGCATACTCACAAACCCAAAACTGTCAACACCATCATGGAAGTTCTTCACACCCTTCACATGGATCTATGCGGACCAATGAGAGTGCAGAGTCTAAATGGGAAGAAATATGTGATTGTAGTGGTCGACGACTACTCTAGGTTCACATGGGTGAAGTTTATAAGAACCAAGGACGAGACTCCAGAGGTTATCATCAAACTTATCAAACAGCTGCAAGTAAGACTCAACAAAACTGCCAGAATCATCCGCACAGACAATGGGACTGAGTTTGTTAACAAACAACTTATTCAAATTTATGAAAGTATTGGTATAACTCACCAGAAAAGTGTTCCACGCACTCCTCAGCAGAACGGAGTTGTTGAAAGACGAAATCGTACTCTTGTGGAAGCTGCATGAACCATGCTGATATTTTCTAAGGCACCGATGTTTCTTTAGGCGAAAGCCATTGCTACAGCTTGTTACAACCAAAACAGATCCTTGATACATACTCTTTACAACAAAACTCCCTATGAGCTGATGCATGGCAAGAAACCAGATCTTTCCTTTCTACGAGTGTGCGGTGCTCTATGCTACCCAACAAATGACAGTCAGGATCTGAGAAAACTAAAGGCTAAAGCAGACATAGGATTCTTCGTTGGATATGCATCAGATCGCAAGGGATACCGAATCTACAACAAATGAACCCGACAAATTATGGAAACCATTCACGTGACATTCGATGAGCTGACTGAGCAAACAGCTCCTGGACACACAAGTTCTAGACCCATACCTAATCTTTTATCTCCTAGACCAATTAGTTCAGGTCTTGTACAGCATCCCACTCCTACAATTCCTTATGTACCTCCTACGAGTGAGGAGTTGAATAATTTGTTTGATACGATGTTTGATGAATACTTTGAGCCACCAATTGTTGATACTACCACTAAAGCTCCACATGTTCCTCCAGTTGCTGATGCTCCAATTCCACAAAAACTCAGAGGGTCCGTCGGCATCTATCCCAATCAGTCAAGATGCACCATCTGCAAGTCACTCACCATCATCATCAAATATTCAATCTCCTTCGATACAGCAAGGTTCTGCAGTTGACAATTCTTTTGAAGTGAATCCTTTTGCTCCTACTGATGATACTCCATTTAAGAATATTTTTGCTCCTGAATCTTCTACTGAGACATCTTCTTCAGGGGATCCTAACACAGCAACATCAGTTCCTTACCCTCAACCACATGAACATCTCAGAAAATGGACCAATGATCATCCAATTAACAACATCATTGGAAATCCCTCTCGTCCGGTATCCACACGAAAGCAACTTGCCACTGATGCATTGTGGTGCTTCTTTAATTCAGTACTATCCAAAGTTGAACCCAAGGATTTCAAAGATGCTTCGTCTAAAGACTGCTGGTTTACTACAATGCAAGAAGAAATTCAAGAGTTTGATCGACTTGATGTATGGGAATTAGTGCCTCCTCCAGATAGTGCAATGATTATTGCTCTTAAGTGGATCTTCAAAGTGAAACTTGATGAGCATGGCGACGTTCTAAAAAATAAGGCACGGCTTGTTACAAAGGGATATGGTCAAGAAGAGGGCATAGACTTTGAAGAATCGTTCGCACCTGTTGCTCGAATTGAAGCCATAAGAATCTTTCTCACCAATGCTGCCAGTCAGAATATGATAGTCTACCAAATGGATGTTAAGGCAACATTCTTGAATGGTGATTTGAAAGAGGTAGTCTATGTCAGTCAACCAAAAGGATTTGTGGATCCTGAACACCCTACTCACGTCTATCGTTTGAAGAAGGCTCTCTATGGCCTAAAGCAGGCACCTAGGGCGTGGTATGACACTTTGTCCAAGTTTCTTCTGGCAAACAAATTCTCCAAAGGTGTTGTTGATCCTACACTATTCACTAGGAAAACGGGCAAACATCTACTTCATGTTCAGATCTACATAGATGACATTATCTTTGCCTCCTCTGATCCTATGGAATGTGATCGTTTTTCTAACGAGATGAGCTCCAAGTTCCAAATGTCCATGATGGGCCAAATGTCGTTCTTCTTGGGTTTACAAATTTCTCAAAGTCCCGGAGGCATATTCATTAATTAATCCAAGTATGCAAATGAAATATTGAAGAAATTTGGATTTGATTCAAGTGATCCAGTTGACACTCCTATGGTTGAGAGATCGAAGTTGGATGAAGACCTCTCTAGGATCCCTGTTGATCAAACCAAGTTTCGAAGCATGATTGGATCCCTAATGTATCTCACCGCTAGTAGGCCAGATCTCCTGTTCGCAGTATGCATGTGCGCTCGGTACCAGTCTAAGCCCACCAAAAAGCATCTGGAAGCGGTAAAGCGGGTCTTTCAATACCTTCAAGGAACTATTCACATGGGTCTCTGGTATCCAAAGGACACCGCCATGGCACTCACAGCCTATGCAGATGCAGACCATGCGGGGTGTCAAGATACTCGTCGAAGTACGTCAGGAGGTGCTCAGTTTCTAGGAGAAAAGTTAGTAAGCTGGTCATCTAAGAGGCAAATGAGTACATCTATATATTTCACAGAGGCTGAATACATTTCACAGAGGCTGAATACTTTCGAACTATGGCTTTGCATACAACAAGATTCCTCTGTATTATGATAACAAAAGTGCTATATGATGCGTGGTTTTGTAACCTTACAACAGGTTTTACCTCTCGAGGGATCTCAAGAGGCTTACAACCCCACCAGGCAGTGTACCTGACCGATGTAGTATAGTGTAGTGGTAAGTACGGGGGATTGATCGTTCTCCACAGGGAATAGTGTTCTTTAGGTGTGAAAGGCTACTCTAATTAGGTCTAAGGATTGAGGAAGATTCTTTTTTTATGTTTTTATAATTTTTATGAAAGCAAGTAAAATCTCGGGTTTGAAGGAGTGGGCGGAATTAGTTGCTAGTCAACTAACCCAAATTACTACGAATGCAAATAAAATAAAATAACTGAAAATAAAATGTTGGTGAGAAACTTATGTGTAGAGAAATGTGTTTACTTAGATTTCCTTACTCCCTAACTATCTTTTACCGGTTAATTAGTGTGTATTAGTCGCGTGGATGACGGGTGTATTCCTTAATACCATTCGTGGGGTGGCGTACGTACTTCCCCAACTCTACAAGCTCCTACTTCACTCCTATGTCGAGCCGGCTAGGAAGCTCCTAACATGGGATCACTAGAATTCGCTTGTGCATTAAATACAACCATAAAAACCTTTAGTACGCATTTGGTTCATGTTTCTTTAGACGTTCAAGCAAGTTACCGAATAGGAAGTTAGCCAGTTTTCTTAAGCCTAACATAGATAAACAATCATCCAATACAACTAACAACACACTAATAACCAATAATCAATAGCTAGGTTTCATTAGATCTAAGCAAACACAAGATAAATCTAGCCTAACATGTTAAACAAAAGACAAGAATAAGATAGAATCAAACAACACATAGACATATTGAATGATTAATTGATAACTTATCTTCAATGTAACATGGAAGATCTCAAGGCAAAAAGCCTTGAAAAAGGAGCTAAATTCGTCTTAGGGTTTTCTCCCAAAATTCCACACACTAAGCTCTCCCTTAATGACAAAAAATTAGAAAACTATATATAGATTTTTGGATCTGACGGCGTCACGTTATGGAGTGTGACGCCGTCACCTCGCCGCTTCTAGGGTTCCCGGATGACCTTCTTGACGCCGTCCCTCTTTAGCTCTTCAAAAATCCATTCTGGCTTATCAAGGCTTGACGCCGTCGAACCTTGAACGTGACGCCGTCCCCTTTTGATTTAAGCCGTGACGCCCTTGATCAAGTTAAAGCGTGACGCCGTCAGAATTCACATGCTATTTTCACTGGCTTATCATGAGTAAATTTCACGTCCAACTTTTCTTGCCAAGGCATGACGCCGTCCAGAGTAAATTGTGACGCCGTCAAGAGTAACTTTTATGCTCCAAAAACGTCCAAAATGCCTCCTTTTCCAGATTTCTCCTCAAAAGTACCTAAAATGACAAAAGGAACGATTTAGGGCAATATTTGATCAAATAAATACGATTTAGGGCTTAAATGACCCCTTAAAAGCGGTACACTTTTCGCTTCATCAAATACCCTTACACTTGAGATTTGCTTGTCCTCAAGCAAATGCGCTTTTATTCTAATCAAAATACAAGTTAGGGGTCATTTAATGCTAACATAAAAGTAATTACAACAAATAATCGTTCCACTTCAATCATAATAAGCACGGAGATTACAAACTAGCACCTCACAAGTAGTGTTTAGATACTCACATCTCTCAAGTGTCATCAAAATAAATCTCATAAATGAAAACGGATAATATCTCTCAAGTGTCATCAAAATAAATCTTATAAATGAAAACGGATAATATCTCTCACTACCTGTCATAGCAAATAGATTACCATAGGCTTGGGAAAGGATCGAAAACCTCCTCCACTAGGCGTAAGCACCAAAGATAAACTATCAAAGAGGGATTTTAAATGGGTTATAACGTTAGGTGTAGGGAAAAGGAAAACACGGTTTTGTTGGATAAAGGATATTTTACTGGTGGCGAGTTAAAGATCTTGATCAATTACATGTACTATACAATGTTGCTAAGCCAAGACTAGACTCGATCTTAAGCTAGAAACGAAATAACAAAATAAAAACATAAAACAAACATAAAATGAAACGGGATGGTAGTCCGTATGTTTTTTTCTATTTTTTTTTCTCATTTTTTTTTTTGTTTTTCTTGATTTTTCGATTTTTTTTTTTTTTTTTTTTTTTTTTTTTTTTTTTTTTTTTTTTTTTGCATACACTTTTGCCCTACCATCCAAAATAATACATCATAGGGGCATTGCATTCCCCTTACACTTGAACTTTTACATAACTTTACAAATACTAATCTAATGACTCGAATTAAGATAATCAAAACACTTGGAGTACTTTTAAAACATTTAGCACATATGGGGGTAATAAATGATGTTCTTCCCCATTACTCTATTACACTAGTACTTTACCCATGAGTACCGATCGTCCCAAAACAATATGTACAAGGATATGACTCGACTTAGCAACCATGTAATCAACTAGATAATTAACTTGGGTTTAAACAAATGTTGTAACAATAATGCACTAAAAATGAGTGCATACAAGGTAGGCTAAGGCGATTTGGGTGTACATTTAAGTGGGGTGTAACAAATTCTTCCTTTGAGTAAAATGCTTAAAGGTCGAAACGAAAAGATAGGCTCTGAGGGGTGTACTAGGGGTATCGTGTACTAAAAATGAGTACAACGCAAAGGGTGTGGGAGAATTACTTGACCAATGTAGCCGAAGTAATTATAACAAAAACACAGGTGTAAAACAATGGGTTAATCCTAATGCCTCTTATCATGTAGTAAATCTAACTACACGAATGTAGTCTCACTTGTGGCCTTGGAATGGTCCTAACGCAAGTTCTAGAATCTAAGTGCTACCGGTACACACATCATAGCATAAATGCTTTTCCTACCAATTCTAGGGGCGAACCTCACATATTTGGGGGTGGAAAATTTTTTTAGTGGTACGGTTTTTGTGCTAGTCATATAACTCCTATCCGTGAGACGCTCATTAAGATCAAAGTTTCACTCCTATATGTTGTAAAAAATTTTAAATTTGGCACTAAAATTACCTTAACAAGTATTTCTCTCAGTTTTATTACACATCTACTATTAAACAAACAAAAATCAAGCGTAATAGTATTCTCTAAAATCGTACTTTTACCCCCCCTTACACTTAAGATGAACATTGTCCCCAATGTTCAAATAACAAGATGTAAAAGAAAAAAGTAAAGGAATGAAATCAAATACTCCCCTGATTCGTTCGGTGGATAATGAAGTTACACGGTTAGATCTTCCTCCAAGGTAATGTTGAAGCTCCATGACTAATGCATCGCCAAAAGCTTGATTCAAAACATTTCCTTGTCCAAAATAACCTGTTAAACCTGAGAAAACAAACACGAAAACCTGCATAACATCGGCGGGATAAATCTATATATAAGGATATAATGCTTGTGGAATGATAATTTTGCAGATTCCTGGAGATTATAAGTTGGAGATTTTAATAAAAACTTTTTATGAAAACAAAACTTTCAAAAATTTCTGAAAATTAAATCTGACGCCGTCAGGTTATAAACCCTGACGCCGTCAGAAATGACCTGACAAAAATTCTCAATTTAAGTTTCCAGAAAATTTCTGGAAAAACCTTTACCTTACTTCCTGGAAATCCTGCAAAACATCATTATGACTCGATACAAGCATTTGACTCAAACAAATACTAATATGTATGCTAATTTAATATTATTACGATTCATGTTCATTTGTGTTAATCAACCGATTTAGATTTCCCTTACACTTAACTTTTGCAAAATACCTTTATATGTAGTTAAGACGAAGTTAAAAACAACATAAAGCATTTTCACAATTTACTTTTGAACATGAATCAATAATGATAAAAATTAAACACACATACGGAAAATAAAATCAAACAAACAAATAAATAAACACACAAAGCAAATAAAGCTTGGGTTGCCTCCCAAGAAGCGCTTGTTTTTGTTCGAGTCACGAGCCTGACTCTACCCTTATTTAACGGATAAAGGAGAGGTTTTTCCTACACTTAGGATTAAGTGCGGGTGATAGTAGCGAGACACACCATCTTGGTGGAAGTATGCCGCGTGAGGAAAGAGTGGTGGATGAATTATATACTCAAAGGGGCGTGCTCCTTTCATCATAACCTTACCTAGTTCACTTTGGTCAATGGGTGAATTAAAGTTTTCTCCTAAAAAGGGATCATCTTCTATCAACTTCGAGAGATTCCTAGTTGGGAATCCATCTTGACCTAATAAACCCGGTTTAAACCCATAATGTTTCTTGTGATCAATCATGAATGGGTGATGTAAGTATGAAAGGTTATGGTTCACTCCTATGTTGGCTTCCTCACTATAAGGCTTAAAGTCTACTACCTCCAACGTAAGACTATCCGGACTATATGGTTTGATGGGTGGATCGAGACCTTTTTCAATTCCTAAGTTCACATCTAAGGATGGAAGATTAGGTAACGGTTTTGGTTTAGGCTCCGGTTCATCAAAACTAGGAACTTCCATAGAACTAAAAGAAAGGTTATGACTACAAGTATTCAAACCTATTTCTTCTAGTTTTGTTTCTTCCAAAGGTTCTGCTTCAATTGGGGTTCCTATAGTCCCTTCTACTTCTTCCGGGTAAGTCACGGGCGGTGTGTATGCCTCGAATGATGGTAGGACTTGTGGGGTACTTTGTAGGTTTGTGTTATTTACCTCATCCTTCCTTGTCTCTATATCAATTATATCCACATCATGTGTTTTAGTAGAATCTAACCCAAACATGTTCCTAAGTATCTCAAATCCTTCTCTAGCCATTTCAAGTTCTAAGTCCGATTCATAAGAATCTTCCCCGATAACATGATTACTATGTTCAATTTGCCTAAAGGATTCATCATGTGTTCCTTGAGATTCAAAGTCATTGATCATAAAACCTAGGTCTTTTTGCTCAATATGCTCATGTTCGGCTAAATCCTCCTCAATTGTTTCCTCAAGTTGTGATGTATACGAACCCATTAATTCATTAAACTTATGGTTCACGGTTAGGAGGCTTTCCTCAAAATTTTTCCAAAGGGTCTTATTAAAAGGAGTTGATCCTAACAATGATTGTTTAATAGAAGCCACACATGCACATAATTCATCAAACCTATCAAACTTTATACCCATCTCCTCTTGTATATATCTAAGATCACTTAAAAATTCATTGGAACAACAGGAAGCAAATCTATCCGTGTAAAGTAATTGTTCCTCTATTGTTAATGATCTAAATGGAATTTCATCCGCCATGGTGAAAAATGAAAATGGTTTTACAAACAAAGGGCACAAAGAAAAAGATAGACAAAAGAAATCTAATAAAAAGAAAAATAAAAATCTCACTAGAAAGGAATCTAGTGAGTAGACCTAATAAAATAAAAATTCAACCTAAACAATAACTATTCCCCGGCAGCGGCGCCAAAAACTTGATGCGTGATTTTGTAACCTTACAACAGGTTTTACCTCTCGAGGGATCTCAAGAGGCTTACAACCCCACCAGGCAGTGTACCTGACCGATGTAGTATAGTGTAGTGGTAAGTACGGGGGATTGATCGTTCTCCACAGGGAATAGTGTTCGTTAGGTGTGAAAGGCTACTCTAATTAGGTCTAAGGATTGAGGAAGATTCTTTTTTTATGTTTTTATAATTTTTATGAAAGCAAGTAAAATCTCGAGTTTGAAGGAGTGGGCGGAATTAGTTGCTAGTCAACTAACCCAAATTACTACGAATGCAAATAAAATAAAATAACTGAAAATAAAATGTTGGTGAGACACTTATGTGTAGAGAAATGTGTTTACTTAGATTTCCTTACTCCCTAACTATCTTTTACCGGTTAATTAGTGTGTATTAGTCATGTGGATGACGGGTGTATTCCTTAATACCATTCGTGGGGTGGCGTACGTACTTCCCCAACTCTACAAGCTCCTACTTCACTCCTATGTCGAGCCGGCTAGGAAGCTCCTAACATGGGATCACTAGAATTCGCTTGTGCATTAAATACAACCATAAAAACCTTTAGTACGCATTTGGTTCATGTTTCTTTAGACGTTCAAGCAAGTTACCGAATAGGAAGTTAGCCAGTTTTCTTAAGCCTAACATAGATAAACAATCATCCAATACAACTAACAACACACTAATAACCAATAATCAATAGCTAGGTTTCATTAGATCTAAGCAAACACAAGATAAATCTAGCCTAACATGTTAAACAAAAGACAAGAATAAGATAGAATCAAACAACACATAGACATATTGAATGATTAATTGATAACTTATCTTCAATGTAACATGGAAGATCTCAAGGCAAAAAGCCTTGAAAAAGGAGCTAAATTCGTCTTAGGGTTTTCTCCCAAAATTCCACACACTAAGCTCTCCCTTAATGACAAAAAAATTAGAAAACTATATATAGATTTTTGGATCTGACGGCGTCACCTTATGGAGTGTGACGCCGTCACCTCGCCGCTTTTAGGGTTCCCGGATGACCTTCTTGACGCCGTCCCTCTTTAGCTCTTCAAAAATCCATTCTGGCTTATCAAGGCTTGACGCCGTCGAACCTTGAACGTGACGCCGTCCCCTTTTGATTTAAGCCGTGACGCCCTTGATCAAGTTAAAGCGTGACGCCGTCAGAATTCACATGCTATTTTCACTGGCTTATCATGAGTAAATTTCACGTCCAACTTTTCTTGCCAAAGCATGACGCCGTCCAGAGTAAATTGTGACGCCGTCAAGAGTAACTTTTATGCTCCAAAAACGTCCAAAATGCCTCCTTTTCCAGATTTCTCCTCAAAAGTACCTAAAATGACAAAAGGAACGATTTAGGGCAATATTTGATCAAATAAATACGATTTAGGGCTTAAATGACCCCTTAAAAGCGGTACACTTTTCGCTTCATCAAATACCCTTACACTTGAGATTTGCTTGTCCTCAAGCAAATGCGCTTTTATTCTAATCAAAATACAAGTTAGGGGTCATTTAATGCAAACATAAAAGTAATTACAACAAATAATCGTTCCACTTCAATCATAATAAGCACGGAGATTACATACTAGCACCTCACAAGTAGTGTTTAGATACTCACATCTCTCAAGTGTCATCAAAATAAATCTCATAAATGAAAACGGATAATATCTCTCAAGTGTCATCAAAATAAATCTTATAAATGAAAACGGATAATATCTCTCACTACCTGTCATAGCAAATAGATTACCATAGGCTTGGGAAAGGATCGAAAACCTCCTCCACTAGGCGTAAGCACCAAAGATAAACTATCAAAGAGGGATTTTAAATGGGTTATAACGTTAGGTGTAGGGAAAAGGAAAACACGGTTTTGTTGGATAAAGGATATTTTACTGGTGGCGAGTTAAAGATCTTGATCAATTACATGTACTATACAATGTTGCTAAGCCAAGACTAGACTCGATCTTAAGCTAGAAACGAAATAACAAAATAAAAACATAAAACAAACATAAAATGAAACGGGATGGTAGTCCGTATGTTTTTTTCTATTTTTTTTTCTCATTTTTTTTTTTGTTTTTCTTGATTTTTCGATTTTTTTTTTTTTTTTTTTTTTTTTTTTTTTTTTTTTTTTTTTTTTTTTGCATACACTTTTGCCCTACCATCCAAAATAATACATCATAGGGGCATTGCATTCCCCTTACACTTGAACTTTTACATAACTTTACAAATACTAATCTAATGACTCGAATTAAGATAATCAAAACACTTGGAGTACTTTTAAAACATTTAGCACATATGGGGGTAATAAATGATGTTCTTCCCCATTACTCTATTACACTAGTACTTTACCCATGAGTACCGATCGTCCCAAAACAATATGTACAAGGATATGACTCGACTTAGCAACCATGTAATCAACTAGATAATTAACTTGGGTTTAAACAAATGTTGTAACAATAATGCACTAAAAATGAGTGCATACAAGGTAGGCTAAGGCGATTTGGGTGTACATTTAAGTGGGGTGTAACAAATTCTTCCTTTGAGTAAAATGCTTAAAGGTCGAAACGAAAAGATAGGCTCTGAGGGGTGTACTAGGGGTATCGTGTACTAAAAATGAGTACAACGCAAAGGGTGTGGGAGAATTACTTGACCAATGTAGCCGAAGTAATTATAACAAAAACACAGGTGTAAAACAATGGGTTAATCCTAATGCCTCTTATCATGTAGTAAATCTAACTACACGAATGTAGTCTCACTTGTGGCCTTGGAATGGTCCTAACGCAAGTTCTAGAATCTAAGTGCTACCGGTACACACATCATAGCATAAATGCTTTCCTACCAATTCTAGGGGCGAACCTCACATATTTGGGGGTGGAAAATTTTTTTAGTGGTACGGTTTTTGTGCTAGTCATATAACTCCTATCCGTGAGACGCTCATTAAGATCAAAGTTTCACTCCTATATGTTGTAAAAAATTTTAAATTTGGCACTAAAATTACCTTAACAAGTATTTCTCTCAGTTTTATTACACATCTACTATTAAACAAACAAAAATCAAGCGTAATAGTATTCTCTAAAATCGTACTTTTACCCCCCCTTACACTTAAGATGAACATTGTCCCCAATGTTCAAATAACAAGATGTAAAAGAAAAAAGTAAAGGAATGAAATCAAATACTCCCCTGATTCGTTCGGTGGATAATGAAGTTACACGGTTAGATCTTCCTCCAAGGTAATGTTGAAGCTCCATGACTAATGCATCGCCAAAAGCTTGATTCAAAACATTTCCTTGTCCAAAATAACCTGTTAAACCTGAGAAAACAAACACGAAAACCTGCATAACATCGGCGGGATAAATCTATATATAAGGATATAATGCTTGTGGAATGATAATTTTGCAGATTCCTGGAGATTATAAGTTGGAGATTTTAATAAAAACTTTTTATGAAAACAAAACTTTCAAAAATTTCTGAAAATTAAATCTGACGCCGTCAGGTTATAAACCCTGACGCCGTCAGAAATGACCTGACAAAAATTCTCAATTTAAGTTTCCAGAAAATTTCTGGAAAAACCTTTACCTTACTTCCTGGAAATCCTGCAAAACATCATTATGACTCGATACAAGCATTTGACTCAAACAAATACTAATATGTATGCTAATTTAATATTATTACGATTCATGTTCATTTGTGTTAATCAACCGATTTAGATTTCCCTTACACTTAACTTTTGCAAAATACCTTTATATGTAGTTAAGACGAAGTTAAAAACAACATAAAGCATTTTCACAATTTACTTTTGAACATGAATCAATAATGATAAAAATTAAACACACATACGGAAAATAAAATCAAACAAACAAATAAATAAACACACAAAGCAAATAAAGCTTGGGTTGCCTCCCAAGAAGCGCTTGTTTTTGTTCGAGTCACGAGCCTGACTCTACCCTTATTTAACGGATAAAGGAGAGGTTTTTCCTACACTTAGGATTAAGTGCGGGTGATAGTAGCGAGACACACCATCTTGGTGGAAGTATGCCGCGTGAGGAAAGAGTGGTGGATGAATTATATACTCAAAGGGGCGTGCTCCTTTCATCATAACCTTACCTAGTTCACTTTGGTCAATGGGTGAATTAAAGTTTTCTCCTAAAAAGGGATCATCTTCTATCAACTTCGAGAGATTCCTAGTTGGGAATCCATCTTGACCTAATAAACCCGGTTTAAACCCATAATGTTTCTTGTGATCAATCATGAATGGGTGATGTAAGTATGAAAGGTTATGGTTCACTCCTATGTTGGCTTCCTCACTATAAGGCTTAAAGTCTACTACCTCCAACGTAAGACTATCCGGACTATATGGTTTGAT
The DNA here is from genome assembly GCA_021014915.2 of Artemisia tridentata subsp. tridentata. Taxonomy (NCBI): domain Eukaryota; kingdom Viridiplantae; phylum Streptophyta; class Magnoliopsida; order Asterales; family Asteraceae; genus Artemisia; species Artemisia tridentata. The sequence goes on from CP139509.1 coordinate 319,870,461, forward strand.
GGGTGGATCGAGACCTTTTTCAATTCCTAAGTTCACATCTAAGGATGGAAGATTAGGTAACGGTTTTGGTTTAGGCTCCGGTTCATCAAAACTAGGAACTTCCATAGAACTAAAAGAAAGGTTATGACTACAAGTATTCAAACCTATTTCTTCTAGTTTTGTTTCTTCCAAAGGTTCTGCTTCAATTGGGGTTCCTATAGTCCCTTCTACTTCTTCCGGGTAAGTCACGGGCGGTGTGTATGCCTCGAATGATGGTAGGACTTGTGGGGTACTTTGTAGGTTTGTGTTATTTACCTCATCCTTCCTTGTCTCTATATCAATTATATCCACATCATGTGTTTTAGTAGAATCTAACCCAAACATGTTCCTAAGTATCTCAAATCCTTCTCTAGCCATTTCAAGTTCTAAGTCCGATTCATAAGAATCTTCCCCGATAACATGATTACTATGTTCAATTTGCCTAAAGGATTCATCATGTGTTCCTTGAGATTCAAAGTCATTGATCATAAAACCTAGGTCTTTTTGCTCAATATGCTCATGTTCGGCTAAATCCTCCTCAATTGTTTCCTCAAGTTGTGATGTATACGAACCCATTAATTCATTAAACTTATGGTTCACGGTTAGGAGGCTTTCCTCAAAATTTTTCCAAAGGGTCTTATTAAAAGGAGTTGATCCTAACAATGATTGTTTAATAGAAGCCACACATGCACATAATTCATCAAACCTATCAAACTTTATACCCATCTCCTCTTGTATATATCTAAGATCACTTAAAAATTCATTGGAACAACAGGAAGCAAATCTATCCGTGTAAAGTAATTGTTCCTCTATTGTTAATGATCTAAATGGAATTTCATCCGCCATGGTGAAAAATGAAAATGGTTTTACAAACAAAGGGCACAAAGAAAAAGATAGACAAAAGAAATCTAATAAAAAGAAAAATAAAAATCTCACTAGAAAGGAATCTAGTGAGTAGACCTAATAAAATAAAAATTCAACCTAAACAATAACTATTCCCCGGCAGCGGCGCCAAAAACTTGATGCGTGATTTTGTAACCTTACAACAGGTTTTACCTCTCGAGGGATCTCAAGAGGCTTACAACCCCACCAGGCAGTGTACCTGACCGATGTAGTATAGTGTAGTGGTAAGTACGGGGGATTGATCGTTCTCCACAGGGAATAGTGTTCGTTAGGTGTGAAAGGCTACTCTAATTAGGTCTAAGGATTGAGGAAGATTCTTTTTTTATGTTTTTATAATTTTTATGAAAGCAAGTAAAATCTCGAGTTTGAAGGAGTGGGCGGAATTAGTTGCTAGTCAACTAACCCAAATTACTACGAATGCAAATAAAATAAAATAACTGAAAATAAAATGTTGGTGAGACACTTATGTGTAGAGAAATGTGTTTACTTAGATTTCCTTACTCCCTAACTATCTTTTACCGGTTAATTAGTGTGTATTAGTCATGTGGATGACGGGTGTATTCCTTAATACCATTCGTGGGGTGGCGTACGTACTTCCCCAACTCTACAAGCTCCTACTTCACTCCTATGTCGAGCCGGCTAGGAAGCTCCTAACATGGGATCACTAGAATTCGCTTGTGCATTAAATACAACCATAAAAACCTTTAGTACGCATTTGGTTCATGTTTCTTAAGACGTTCAAGCAAGTTACCGAATAGGAAGTTAGCCAGTTTTCTTAAGCCTAACATAGATAAACAATCATCCAATACAACTAACAACACACTAATAACCAATAATCAATAGCTAGGTTTCATTAGATCTAAGCAAACACAAGATAAATCTAGCCTAACATGTTAAAACAAAAGACAAGAATAAGATAGAATCAAACAACACATAGACATATTGAATGATTAATTGATAACTTATCTTCAATGTAACATGGAAGATCTCAAGGCAAAAAGCCTTGAAAAAGGAGCTAAATTTCGTCTTAGGGTTTTCTCCCAAAATTCCACACACTAAGCTCTCCCTTAATGACAAAAAATTAGAAAACTATATATAGATTTTTGGATCTGACGGCGTCACGTTATGGAGTGTGACGCCGTCACCTCGCCGCTTCTAGGGTTCCCGGATGACCTTCTTGACGCCGTCCCTCTTTAGCTCTTCAAAAATCCATTCTGGCTTATCAAGGCTTGACGCCGTCGAACCTTGAACGTGACGCCGTCCCCTTTTGATTTAAGCCGTGACGCCCTTGATCAAGTTAAAGCGTGACGCCGTCAGAATTCACATGCTATTTTCACTGGCTTATCATGAGTAAATTTCACGTCCAACTTTTCTTGCCAAGGCATGACGCCGTCCAGAGTAAATTGTGACGCCGTCAAAGGTAACTTTTAGCCGATTTTTGAGACTTTGCCGTTTTCTTCACTTTTATGCTCCAAAAACGTCCAAAATGCCTCCTTTTCCAGATTTCTCCTCAAAAGTACCTAAAATGACAAAAGGAACGATTTAGGGCAATATTTGATCAAATAAATACGATTTAGGGCTTAAATGACCCCTTAAAAGCGGTACACTTTTCGCTTCATCAAATACCCTTACACTTGAGATTTGCTTGTCCTCAAGCAAATGCGCTTTTATTCTAATCAAAATACAAGCTAGGGGTCATTTAATGCAAACATAAAAGTAATTACAACAAATAATCGTTCCACTTCAATCATAATAAGCACGGAGATTACAAACTAGCACCTCACAAGTAGTGTTTAGATACTCACATCTCTCAAGTGTCATCAAAATAAATCTCATAAATGAAAACGGATAATATCTCTCAAGTGTCATCAAAATAAATCTCATAAATGAAAACGGATAATATCTCTCACTACCTGTCATAGCAAATAGATTACCATAGGCTTGGGAAAGGATCGAAAACCTCCTCCACTAGGCGTAAGCACCAAAGATAAACTATCAAAGAGGGATTTTAAATGGGTTATAACGTTAGGTGTAGGGAAAAGGAAAACACGGTTTTGTTGGATAAAGGATATTTTACTGGTGGCGAGTTAAAGATCTTGATCAATTACATGTACTATACAATGTTGCTAAGCCAAGACTAGACTCGATCTTAAGCTAGAAACGAAATAACAAAATAAAAACATAAAACAAACATAAAATGAAACGGGATGGTAGTCCGTATGTTTTTTTCTATTTTTCTTTTTCTCATTTTTTTTTTTTGTTTTTCTTGATTTTTCGATTTTTTTTTTTTTTTTTTTTTTTATTTTTTTTTTTATTTTTTTTTTTTGCATACACTTTTGCCCTACCATCCAAAATAATACATCATAGGGGCATTGCATTCCCCTTACACTTGAACTTTTACATAACTTTACAAATACTAATCTAATGACTCGAATTAAGATAATCAAAACACTTGGAGTACTTTTAAAATATTTAGCACATATGGGGGTAATAAATGATGTTCTTCCCCATTACTCTATTACACTAGTACTTTACCCATGAGTCCCGATCGTCCCAAAACAATATGTACAAGGATATGACTCGACTTAGCAACCATGTAATCAACTAGATAATTAACTTGGGTTTAAACAAATGTTGTAACAATAATGCACTAAAAATGAGTGCATACAAGGTAGGCTAAGGCGATTTGGGTGTACATTTAAGTGGGGTGTAACAAATTCTTCCTTTGAGTAAAATGCTTAAAGGTCGAAACGAAAAGATAGGCTCTGAGGGGTGTACTAGGGGTATCGTGTACTAAAAATGAGTACAACGCAAAGGGTGTGGGAGAATTACTTGACCAATGTAGCCGAAGTAATTATAACAAAAACACAGGTGTAAAACAATGGTTAATCCTAATGCCTCTTATCATGTAGTAAATCTAACTACACGAATGTAGTCTCACTTGTGGCCTTGGAATGGTCCTAACGCAAGTTCTAGAATCTAAGTGCTACCGGTACACACATCATAGCATAAATGCTTTTCCTACCAATTCTAGGGGCGAACCTCACATATTTGGGGGTGGAAAATTTTTTTAGTGGTACGGTTTTTGTGCTAGTCATATAACTCCTATCCGTGAGACGCTCATTAAGATCAAAGTTTCACTCCTATATGTTGTAAAAAATTTTAAATTTGGCACTAAAATTACCTTAACAAGTATTTCTCTCAGTTTTATTACACATCTACTATTAAACAAACAAAAATCAAGCGTAATAGTATTCTCTAAAATCGTACTTTTACCCCCCCTTACACTTAAGATGAACATTGTCCCCAATGTTCAAATAACAAGATGTAAAAGAAAAAAGTAAAGGAATGAAATCAAATACTCCCCTGATTCGTTCGGTGGATAATGAAGTTACACGGTTAGATCTTCCTCCAAGGTAATGTTGAAGCTCCATGACTAATGCATCGCCAAAAAGCTTGATTCAAAACATTTCCTTGTCCAAAATAACCTGTTAAACCTGAGAAAACAAACACGAAAACCTGCATAACATCGGCGGGATAAATCTATATATAAGGATATAATGCTTGTGGAATGATAATTTTGCAGATTCCTGGAGATTATAAGTTGGAGATTTTAATAAAAACTTTTTATGAAAACAAAACTTTCAAAAATTTCTGAAAATTAAATCTGACGCCGTCAGGTTATAAACCCTGACGCCGTCAGAAATGACCTGACAAAAATTCTCAATTTAAGTTTCCGGAAAATTTCTGGAAAAACCTTTACCTTACTTCCTGGAAATCCTGCAAAACATCATTATGACTCGATACAAGCATTTGACTCAAACAAATACTAATATGTATGCTAATTTAATATTATTACGATTCATGTTCATTTGTGTTAATCAACCGATTTAGATTTCCCTTACACTTAACTTTTGCAAAATACCTTTATATGTAGTTAAGACGAAGTTAAAAACAACATAAAGCATTTTCACAATTTACTTTTGAACATGAATCAATAATAATAAAAATTAAACACACATACGAAAATAAAATCAAACAAACAAATAAATAAACACACAAAGCAAATAAAGCTTGGGTTGCCTCCCAAGAAGCGCTTGTTTTTGTTCGAGTCACGAGCCTGACTCTACCCTTATTTAACGGATAAAGGAGAGGTTTTTCCTACACTTAGGATTAAGTGCGGGTGATAGTAGCGATACACACCATCTTGGTGGAAGTATGCCGCGTGAGGAAAGAGTGGTGGATGAATTATATACTCAAAGGGGCGTGCTCCTTTCATCATAACCTTACCTAGTTCACTTTGGTCAATGGGTGAATTAAAGTTTTCTCCTAAAAAGGGATCATCTTCTATCAACTTCGAGAGATTCCTAGTTGGGAATCCATCTTGACCTAATAAACCCGGTTTAAACCCATAATGTTTCTTGTGATCAATCATGAATGGGTGATGTAAGTATGAAAGGTTATGGTTCACTCCTATGTTGGCTTCCTCACTATAAGGCTTAAAGTCTACTACCTCCAACGTAAGACTATCCGGACTATATGGTTTGATGGGTGGATCGAGACCTTTTTCAATTCCTAAGTTCACATCTAAGGATGGAAGATTAGGTAACGGTTTTGGTTTAGGCTCCGGTTCATCAAAACTAGGAACTTCCATAGAACTAAAAGAAAGGTTATGACTACAAGTATTCAAACCTATTTCTTCTAGTTTTGTTTCTTCCAAAGGTTCTGCTTCAATTGGGGTTCCTATAGTCCCTTCTACTTCTTCCGGGTAAGTCACGGGCGGTGTGTATGCCTCGAATGATGGTAGGACTTGTGGGGTACTTTGTAGGTTTGTGTTATTTACCTCATCCTTCCTTGTCTCTATATCAATTATATCCACATCATGTGTTTTAGTAGAATCTAACCCAAACATGTTCCTAAGTATCTCAAATCCTTCTCTAGCCATTTCAAGTTCTAAGTCCGATTCATAAGAATCTTCCCCGATAACATGATTACTATGTTCAATTTGCCTAAAGGATTCATCATGTGTTCCTTGAGATTCAAAGTCATTGATCATAAAACCTAGGTCTTTTTGCTCAATATGCTCATGTTCGGCTAAATCCTCCTCAATTGTTTCCTCAAGTTGTGATGTATACGAACCCATTAATTCATTAAACTTATGGTTCACGGTTAGGAGGCTTTCCTCAAAATTTTTCCAAAGGGTCTTATTAAAAGGAGTTGATCCTAACAATGATTGTTTAATAGAAGCCACACATGCACATAATTCATCAAACCTATCAAACTTTATACCCATCTCCTCTTGTATATATCTAAGATCACTTAAAAATTCATTGGAACAACAGGAAGCAAATCTATCCGTGTAAAGTAATTGTTCCTCTATTGTTAATGATCTAAATGGAATTTCATCCGCCATGGTGAAAAATGAAAATGGTTTTACAAACAAAGGGCACAAAGAAAAAGATAGACAAAAGAAATCTAATAAAAAGAAAAATAAAAATCTCACTAGAAAGGAATCTAGTGAGTAGACCTAATAAAATAAAAATTCAACCTAAACAATAACTATTCCCCGGCAGCGGCGCCAAAAACTTGATGCGTGATTTTGTAACCTTACAACAGGTTTTACCTCTCGAGGGATCTCAAGAGGCTTACAACCCCACCAGGCAGTGTACCTGACCGATGTAGTATAGTGTAGTGGTAAGTACGGGGGATTGATCGTTCTCCACAGGGAATAGTGTTCGTTAGGTGTGAAAGGCTACTCTAATTAGGTCTAAGGATTGAGGAAGATTCTTTTTTTATGTTTTTATAATTTTTATGAAAGCAAGTAAAATCTCGGGTTTGAAGGAGTGGGCGGAATTAGTTGCTAGTCAACTAACCCAAATTACTACGAATGCAAATAAAATAAAATAACTGAAAATAAAATGTTGGTGAGAAACTTATGTGTAGAGAAATGTGTTTACTTAGATTTCCTTACTCCCTAACTATCTTTTACCGGTTAATTAGTGTGTATTAGTCACGTGGATGACGGGTGTATTCCTTAATACCATTCGTGGGGTGGCGTACGTACTTCCCCAACTCTACAAGCTCCTACTTCACTCCTATGTCGAGCCGGCTAGGAAGCTCCTAACATGGGATCACTAGAATTCGCTTGTGCATTAAATACAACCATAAAAACCTTTAGTACGCATTTGGTTCATGTTTCTTAAGACGTTCAAGCAAGTTACCGAATAGGAAGTTAGCCAGTTTTCTTAAGCCTAACATAGATAAACAATCATCCAATACAACTAACAACACACTAATAACCAATAATCAATAGCTAGGTTTCATTAGATCTAAGCAAACACAAGATAAATCTAGCCTAACATGTTAAACAAAAGACAAGAATAAGATAGAATCAAACAACACATAGACATATTGAATGATTAATTGATAACTTATCTTCAATGTAACATGGAAGATCTCAAGGCAAAAAGCCTTGAAAAAGGAGCTAAATTCGTCTTAGGGTTTTCTCCCAAAATTCCACACACTAAGCTCTCCCTTAATGACAAAAAATTAGAAAACTATATATAGATTTTTGGATCTGACGGCGTCACGTTATGGAGTGTGACGCCGTCACCTCGCCGCTTCTAGGGTTCCCGGATGACCTTCTTGACGCCGTCCCTCTTTAGCTCTTCAAAAATCCATTCTGGCTTATCAAGGCTTGACGCCGTCGAACCTTGAACGTGACGCCGTCCCCTTTTGATTTAAGCCGTGACGCCCTTGATCAAGTTAAAGCGTGACGCCGTCAGAATTCACATGCTATTTTCACTGGCTTATCATGAGTAAATTTCACGTCCAACTTTTCTTGCCAAGGCATGACGCCGTCCAGAGTAAATTGTGACGCCGTCAAAGGTAACTTTTAGCCGATTTTTGAGACTTTGCCGTTTTCTTCACTTTTATGCTCCAAAAACGTCCAAAATGCCTCCTTTTCCAGATTTCTCCTCAAAAGTACCTAAAATGACAAAAGGAACGATTTAGGGCAATATTTGATCAAATAAATACGATTTAGGGCTTAAATGACCCCTTAAAAGCGGTACACTTTTCGCTTCATCACTATAGCTCTTTGCTGCAACAATGTCCAACACTCCTGATCAAAGCACATCGACATCCGGTATCACTTTATAAGGGAACAGGTTGAGAAAGGGATTGTTGAACTCTACTTCGTGAGGACTGAGTTTCAGTTGGCTGATATCTTCACTAAGGCACTTCCGAGAGAACGGTTCCAATTTGTTCTCCCGCGACTTGGCATGAAGAGTTTGACGCCAGAAACCCTCCAGCGTCTTCAGGAAGAGAATGAGGAGTAATGGATTTGCTTCATATATCCTTGTATATATTTGTATATATTTTAAACCAAAAAGAAAAGAGAAAAATATAAAACCTATATAAAAACCATAAAAATCAGAAAAACACAAAAATACCAAAAATAGTTGCTCTAGGCATGTCTTCTGTTTATCGATAACATTTACGGCCCTAGAAATGTCATTCAATAACGACACAGGACTTTAAATGAAGCTCGAGCAGAAGTTCAAATAAACTGTTAAAACATGTCTTATTGGCTTGCAGTTACTTCAGACTGTAACCCGTTCTTTATTATGGGGAAAGCATGTCGCCAAAAAGACGGCTGTTCCTCCCACTAGGTGAAGTTCACCTGGGCGTGGATTACTTTATATCCATGCTTCTTCGATCTGATGTATGTTTCAGTGCATCATTTCTCGTATAAGAAGAGAAATCTTCTTTACAACACAGATACTTTTACATCTATGAGTCTTCAGGAAAGTATTTGTGCTAAACTTGGTGGTACCATGATTTTTGAATATCAATCAGAATTGAACTTTTCATAAAAATCTATCACTCAATCAATGAATACAACTATTTAAATAGAAGAGGGGTCATCAATTGAGGGGGAGAGTGATGATTTCAAAATTTTATATCATCAAAAACAAGTCACTTTGTACGTAATAAGCAGTGAATAAAATGTGGTTGTGATGGTCCCTAACAACGATGTAACACTAGATCTAGTCTACTAATAACCACAATCAAAACTACAACTATACTACGATTAAGCTAATAACGATAGATTAAATAAGCAACGAGAGATAAGAGAATTAAGAAGAAGAGATTAAGAGAAGAGAAGGATGATTATCATTCATACATTAATAGGAGAGAGCTTCCGCACAATAGACAAATAACCAACATGTAAAATGAGCACCATGCGTCTCTATTTATAGGAGAGGATTAGGGTGCCATGTGCTAAGTATATTCTTAGCATATTCTAATCTAAGCATATTCTAGAATTATGCTCTTTGGATTCCCTAAGGCACATGGGCTACTAATGTGCCTTGGGCTTTTCCTAAACATATAGCCCATTACAATTTAAGCAACCAATTAACTAAAAAAGACTAAGACTTGATTAATAAATAAAACGTGTTCCCAACAATCTCCCCCTAAGTCTTGGTCATCTTGGTTGCTTGACGTCATCTTTGCTTCTTGGGCTTCTGACGTCTTCATAATCTTTGTTCTTTGTACTTGATCTAATATGATATGGTATGGTAATGATTTGTCGTTCTCCAATGGTCTTTAGTACTGGTGTCTTTACGTCATTTCCATCATGCTCATATGTTCTTTGACTTTTGTTCTTCATACATCACATAGTTCTCTCTTCATAAGCTTGATCTTATACTTGTGAAAGATTAACATACTTGATCTTTGACTTTTCTTTAATAACTTTGAACTTTTGCTATCTTTAGTCTTTGTGAGAACCGATCTTTAGGATATTAGCATGATGGAGTCTTGATGGTGGTAGAACTCTAAGTCTTCATGATCCTCCGCAGGTACATCACGAACAATCCGGCACTTACAGATTTGGACTTCGAGATCATTAACAGCATAGTGTGAGGACTTTCTCTAATCCAAACCCAGGCCATTCTGAACCGGATACCCCCGAAAGGTCTTACACGGACACACCGAAGTGCACCCATGATTCAGTGAGTCGCTGGAGATCACCCCACGACTGTAGACCATTTTATAGCCAACACTAAGCGTAAATCACAAGGAGTTACCGAGGTAACCTGCTGTCGGGGCTGTTTGATGTTGACCCTGGCAGGATTTCCATTCTATCACTAAGAATCACAATTGTGAATTCTCTCAAGAATGTTCTCGGCAGATTGCTAAGATCTGCGAAGGACTCTTCTTAATTTTACAACTGCTGCCCATGATGTAGAACAACAGTGTAATACTAAGTGTTCCTAAGAGATCTTTGATGAATCTCATGGCTCTAGACTCGATTAGTGCACATTTGTTTGGTCATTGGAGGCGTGGAGCAGAGTGCCTCCTTTTCAATATCAACACATCTCGTAGTGAGAGGTCGATAGATGATGAAGGGTTCTTCGTGTGAAATGAAACAAGTGTCTTTTGAGAGACACCTGAGTGGCTAGATGGTTAGTGCAGTGTGTCACTGGGTCCATGACGTCTTTTGTGTTCAATACCGGTGATGCCCATCAACCAGTAGATTATGAATTGAACCCGGTGTCTGCCCTAAGGTTGAATAAATGGAGGGCTATTTCTTTTCACCCTTTTCTTTACTTTTTCTTTTTAATTCTTCAACCCCTTCTTTCTCCTTTCATTTCATATCTCCTTTTTAATCATACCTAGGACTTTCTAGTTCTAAACTATTGGTATTGTCCTTGGGTAGATCCCTCCGGCTCTGGCGGATCATAGATCGGTTATTCCTAACCTTAGTCACCTTATAACTCCACGACTATCCTATTGATGCCATAAACCAAACCTTTTGAAAATATCTCAAAGTGTTTATGATTATAAAAACATATTTTGTTAACACTTTGAGAGTTTTGTGATTTTCATAAAGACTCCCCCTTAACATGTGCTCATATATAGTTAAAGTAAATTTGCACATGCCGGGTAGAGTTAGCACTTTTTGAATTGATTGATTTTCAATGAACATGATCATCGCGAGACACGCTTACATCACCAGATGAACTGGCTTGAAATTATTATCCGTCCAGATCACATTCAAGGAAAATCGCTCGAAAATGGTACATTCTACTCAGACATATCCTTTGCGAGACACGCTTACATCACCAGTTAAACTGGCTTGAAATTATTACCCGTCCCGGATATATCTTTTTGACTATTGACTTTAGTTATCTTTAATTCGAGGGTCAATTCTGAGCCTAGCTCACATGAGATTCCATTTTGCAAGTTACCATATTTTTGATCATGTCGTTATTCTCCTCCTCAAAAATAGCATACTTATGATGTTTTTGACAAAGTTTTTGATAAAAATATGCCATTTGAGTTTTGTGGGAAGAATATTCAAGAACGTTTTGTCTTTAGAACAAAGATTATTTTTCAAATACTCCCCCTTAATGAGAGAATACTTGTCCTTATGAGCAGAATTTTAAAAAAAAATAGAAAAATTCTAGTTTAATTCTACTCATAAGAAAGAAGCTTTCGCTCCTGTGATTAGGATTGAGGCACTGAAGCGTACCTCAGGGTCCTTTCTTGACAGGTGCGGGTTGTGCACTGTTATGTCTACACAAGCCATAATTTTACAATCATATAGGCAACAATATGAAATAAGAATAATGAATTATGAAATCAAATTCTTACATTAACCTCCTTTCCCAAATGTTGTGAATACCGGATCCGTCCTTTGATATGTTCTGATCGGGAATGGTGGACGACCTCCAACATAGGTTTCCAATCTTCGCATCTAATCTCTACGATATAATCTTCTCTCGATCTTCCAGATGAACTGCTTTACTTGCCTCAGCTGATCACTGTTCCATCTCTTTGTATTCCCCAATTCTTGATCACGAACTCTATGAACCAACCTGTCACGGACGTTTTTCAATGTGTCGTCGCAGAACTTGTGAATCTCGTGAAATGACATGAAGCAGTTTATTGTCATTGCACTCCTGTAGATGAAACCGAAGATTGGCTTGCTCTTCATGGTGTATTGAGCTTCATGGTTGATGTTTTCAAGATGTAGTACCGGCTCAACGAGATTCAACTTCTTTTGATAACTCTCCACTCCTAGCTGAAGATCTTCTACTCGTTCTTTGATGATCGTTATTCTGATGAAATGGCAGATAGACGTAATGAAAGAATATTGAAGATCTTTAGTGAGATGATGCAGCTTTCCTTGTACTTTGATGAGGTACATGTCTTCAATGTCATTGAGACTTAGGTCTGGGAAGTCTGCTTCAGAGAACGAGTAGATTTTATTGTCATGTCTTCTGACGTTGATCTCAGATAGGAATGTGTAGTCATACTTCTTCACCTCTCTGACACTAACCACTGCCACAATCCTGAGGACACTATATACCTTATCGTGAGATTTCTCGGTGAGTTTACTCTTATACCATGTCTTCCGTTTGTCGAACCAGTGATAGATCCCCAATTCAGCATCACGATCATAATTCACTTGTTGTTTGATGAAAAGGTGTTGGTGAATGGCAGTTTCCTCAATGGCTGGTTGTGGATAACTTGCTGCTGGAGTGAAAGTTATTGAGGTAGCATACTTGGTTTTGATTATAGATCCATGCCTGAGTAGTTCGAAATCGTTGTTGAAAAAGAATTGGTAAGGGAGTTCTGATGAATGATGTTTTCGTATCACGGGAAGTGGCTTGGACCAGTCTGTGATGTAAGGACGATTTTTGCTGTCTTAGCCACCAACCCTAAGTATGTCTAGATTAGTCCAGTCAAACTCACTTGACATTGCTTGGGCAATGTTTTCAAGGTGATATTCTAGCTCAGCTGCGCTTGCAGATTTGTCTTTGAGAAGAGTAAAGGCATCATTTTTAATCCGACGAAGTTCTCTCTTGGTCATCTTCTTGACATTTAGAGTATGTTTGATTTGTTGTGTGATCTCAAACGTACTGTCTTCTATCTTAGAAGCTTTGTCTTCTTGGATTTGTGCACTAGCCAACTGATCAAACCAGTCATTGCCTTGTGTGTCATCATCATCGAGCCATGTGACTACAGAAGGTTTTTTGGAAGACTTCTTGCTTGTTGTAGTCTTGGCCTTTGGTGGTGACTTGGGTTGATCATCTTGTTGTTGAAATTCCATGTCGACGGCAGTAAAGTGCTCAAAATGATGCTCAGTAGCAGTACGACCAGATTCTGGAGCTTTTATTTGTGGAGATGTGGTTGTTGTTGACGGTCCAGTTGATTGTTTAAGCCGAATTCCAGACCCGCCTTCACTCTTGTGTTTCTTTGATTTGGAGTCTGGATCTTGGTCTTCTTCGTCTCTGTGACGTTTTCCACGATCGGCTGCTTCTTTGCAAGATTCCATATTAGCCTGAATAGCTTCAAAGATAGCCAATTCTGTGTTGGATGGTGAGAGTTTTGCAGTGATTTTGGTGAGAAGGGCCATTTGGAGTTCTTCAATGGAGTAGTCAAGAAGACGCTTCTGTTGAATTATTGTTGCAGGAATGTCTTTAATTTTATCTTCAAGATGTTTGTTGATGTACTCTTCAATGTCTTTCTGAAGATCGGGAAGAAATTTCTTGACATAATGTCTTGTGTTGACATTAGCTACTTTGAGCATCTGATCTTTGACATCAACATCTAACAACTCATCCATTTTCTGCTTTGTCTCCTGCAACTGTTGTACCTGCTCAGACAAACCTTTGACCGTGTTCTGCAACTCTGTTACTTGGTCGGTTAGTTTGCTGTCACGTATTGCTTGAGCAAGTTTGGCAGCTTTCTTTAATTTCTTTCTTGCAAGAGATAAGACTTCTACACGTGTAATCCTAGCAACTCTCTTTATATACTTTCCTTTCATGATTGTCCTTAGAGTTTCTTCTATTGTTGCTTTTGATGATTGGGGTGGTGGTAATTGTTGTGATGAAGATTCTGGAGGAGGTGAATCTTTTGGAGGAGAGAATGGAGGTGTTGATTCCTTTGATGATGAGGGAGAAGGTGTTGACTACTTTTGTTGTTCCTCAGATTGAGACTTGTAAACGACGATTTGTAGCTGTGATGGAGTGAGAGGTGGTGTTTGAATGTAGTTATCTGCTTCCTTTCTTGCCTCTTCTTCTTCCTTCTGCAATCTTTCTGCGTCCTTCTTCTTTTCTTGTTCTGCCTTGTGTTCAATTTCTAGTTCAAGTGCGGCTTTAGTGGTCTTGTCCCCAATAATTTCCTTTTCCTCTAATGTATCCCAATCAACAGGCGCATCAAGATTACGCTGCTGCTGATTACCTTCATCGAACATGTCATCCTTAATTTCCTCGTCTGTTAATGGTTCTCTTTCGTTACCGGGTTGATTAACCGGATTGAAAGATGGAGGAATGTCCTCTGAATGTGACTCAGGCCTCTCGGGTTGATTAACTGTATCAGGCTGAGGAATAATAGTTGTAGCCACTTCAGACCCTCCGGGTTGATTAACCGGATCAGGTTGAGTCGGAACTGCTTCATGAACGTTTTCGGATCCTCCAGCTCCCTTTGCCATTTCCATCTTCCTCATTACTTCAACCCTTAGATTGGCCCTTTTGGCGTCATCTTCTTTGAGTGACTTCTTGCTAGCTTCCATTGCTATTGTTGTTGCAATGTCAACTTCCATGTCAACATCTTCCTTATTCATTTGAACAGTTACTTCTTCTTCTGATTCTGACTTATCTGATTCAGTTTCTTCTTCATCATGAATCCCACCTTCTTCTACTTTGGGTTTGGGAGTAGCATTGATTCATCTTTTGAGAGTTCTGGGGTGTGGTTTTCTTGGTTGTTTTAAAGCACTTGAAGCACTCCCAGCTTTGCTATTTCCTGTTGAACAGGTCTTGGTAGATCCAGTTCCTTCTTTACCCAGCTTCAAGAATCCTACGCGACCAAGTCTAAGTGCTCTTTCATAGTCTTTGTAGGCTTTAGTTTTCTTTACATTTTCTGTCATTAGAGACTCTGACAGTCTAGCCCCTTGCTTGTGTCAACTCTCTTTGGGAAAATAGACAGACTTGACAGTTTTATCGATTCTGTACAAATGCATCTCTAAATCTCCAGCACGAGGAGAGATGTTTTTGTTCTCATCAAGCAATAGACTGATGAGCACTTTGGTGTACCGAACAAAGGGAACTTTGGGGAATGACTTCTGCATTTGAAATCTCATGTCTTCCCAGATGAGCTCCGCATAGTCAATCTTCTTCTGATTCACTAATCCCCAGAAAAGTTGTAGGTGAGATATCCGTGGATGTTCATGACCACTGTCCCTCCCTGAGACAGAACGAATCACTATGTAGTAAATGACTCTCCAGGGTTGAGGGATGTTCTTTCCGTTGACGTGTGAGATCTTGGTCAAAGGAGTATCTGGTTGGACATCATACCCAATGTCAAGGAGGAACTTAAGGACTTCATCTTCTGAGGGTGTGGGCCAGTATTTGTTAGCTGGTTCTGGTGGTTCGGGTAAGCCTAGTGCTCTGCGAAGGAGATCAGGTGTGATTTTGGGTTTCTTGCGGTCCAGTGTGCATTTGAAGTATCTCTATTTTGTGTCTAACTCCAAAGTGTTCCACAACTGATGAATGTATAATTCTGGAATGTTATCAGAACTGTCCAGTAAGTTCCTGCATTCGTGTTCCTTGAGTACTTCCACAGCAATCACACAGCTTGGTTCAGGACACTTTATCTTCTCAAAATCTACCCTCGCGTTGTTGTTCCCAAAATCTGCCTTGTATCCATGAGGAAGAACTTCAGCTCTTGTGAGCATTGGGAGTGGTTGTTGTTGAGGTGCAGCCATTGGAGAATGCTGAAACATCAATCAAGCACAAATATGCAGGATACTTTTGTAGCTTAGATTAATTTTTCATGTTTGACTATAGTAGTTATCAAATTATATCAATTTTTCCAATTTATATAGAATTTGTGGAATTTCGATAGACCTTGAGGAGTCTAAGGAATTTGTTCAATTTCTATAAAAATCAAAATTGCGATAAGTATGGCATTTGCGATAAGTATGGCATTTGCGATAAGTAATCGCATTTGCGATAAGAATCACATTTGCGATAAAAATCACATTTGCGATAAAAATCAAATTTGCGATAAAAATCACATTTGCGATAAGAATCACTTTTGCGATAAAAATCACATTTGCGATAATTATTGGCAATTTCGATAAACCCTTATACAAGGGATTTCGATAACAACTGTAGACGAAAAATTTGTTCACTTTTTATTCAAACATTTGTTCCAATCGTATTCAATGATGTTTCTGAGTTATCTGACCAAGTTATAACAACTTTTATCCACAAAAACTCAAGATTCAAACTGCACGTGTTCATACGTTCTTCTTAAACCCTACTGATCAATTTTCACACTTGTGATGTTTCTGGGTGCAAATTAAGGGTACAAACATTCAATTCGAGGCATAAGAACAACATATCAGTGAATTAATTTAACTATAATACTCTCAATCAGTTTTCCCCAAATCGTACGCTTAAACCCTAAACTAAGAACATTCAAAGTTTATGTTTCTGAAATAATTGGGCACATGAATTATGTTAAGGACACTATTCCGACACTAACACACGAAACAAATACCACATAAACACTCAGAATCTAATTTCTACAATTTAGCGCAAACCCTAGATTAAAAACAATTAATATTGACAATTTTAACCGTTCGATTGAAAAATCCTTCAAAACCATTGTTTATAATCATACATTAAAGGTTAAAACACTCACAAAATCGATAGATCTTGAACGGATTTAGTTGATTGATTCTAGCCGTGGATGCGGTTGTTGTGTGTATTTACTAATGTGGGTGAAAATGTCAGATAAATTGAACGTCTGTATAAACTATGGTCATATCTTTTCTTTTTATTTAACTTTTATTATCTTTGCCACTTTAACACTTTTGATCCCCTAACCTTGTTTTTACTTTCTAAGTTCTATCATGCTAACTCTAAGTTATAAAACTTATCAATATTGGCACATACAAGTCTAAATCTCAAGATATTACCACCCTTTTCATTTGAAGCAACATTTTTTGAAGAAATTATGCAAGTACAAAATTTGAAAAAAAAATTTGAAATTTTGTGTCTCCCCCTCAACACTTGTTCAAAAATAATTGTTGACGGTTTAAAATGAACAAAGTGTTGAAAGGTTTTGTACATGCATTTTTTTTATATATATAAAAAATGGAAAATCTTTTTGTGTTTTTATCAAAAATATTTACAAAGATAGTTTTGATATTTGACTCAGATTAATTGTTTTTGAGAAAGTTTTCCAAATCATCAGGAGTCAAACATCGCATTCCAATTTGGTGAACGAGTTCCACAAATCTTGCATGAGGCAAGGCTTTGGTGAACAAATCCGCCAATTGGTGTTCAGTACCCACAAAGTATAATTCAACAGTACCCATTTCCACATGCTCCTTGATAAAGTGATATCTGAGAGCAATATGCTTCGATTTGCAGTGTTGAACCGTGTTGCATGAAATAGCGATGGCACTCTTGGAGTCGCAGTACATCGGAATCTTGTTAAACACGTATCCGTAGTCCATCAACTGAGATCGCATCCAAATGACTTGAGCACAGCAGGCAGACATGGTGACGTATTCTGATTCTGTAGATGACAGTGATGTACAGTCTTGTTTCTTTGACTGCCAAGAGACGAGCTTGTCACCTAAAAACTGTACTCCCCCAGACGTACTTTTTCGCGTGTCTAAACAACCTGCATGGTCAGCGTCTGAAAAAGCAACAAGTTCAAACCCGGAATCCTTCGAATACCAGATCCCCAAATGAATGGTTCCCTTGATATATCGAAGAATCCGCTTAACAGCAGACAAATGACGTTCAGTAGGTCGAGACTGGTAGCGAGAACATAGGTACGTGGCAAATAAAACATCCGGCCGGCTAGCGGTGAGATACATGAGAGACCCAGTCATACTACGATATTTCGTAGGATCAATGGGTGTGCCTTGTATGTCAGCATCTAGCTTTGGGGATGAGGAAGACATAGGGGTGTTATAGGTGTCACAAGTATTTATGCCATGCTTTTTCAGGATTTCCTGAGCATATTTGGACTGACTCAAGAATATACCACGGGGTGATTGATGAACTTGTAGTCCTAAGAAGAACTTTAGTTCACCCATCATGGACATCTCAAAGTTTTGTTTCATAAGTCTTGCAAAAGCATTTGAGTACTTTTTATGAGTTGATCCGAAAATGATATCATCTACATAAATTTGTACGATGAGAATGTCCTCCCCGTGTTTTTGTATAAACAAAGTCTGGTCCACAGATCCTTTAGTAAAATGATTGGCAAATAAGAATGCAGACAGTTTGTCGTACCATGCCCTCGGGGCTTGTTTAAGTCCGTAGAGGGCTTTCTTGAGTCTGTAGACGTGGTTTGGATGCTCTTGATCGATGAAGCCCTCTGGTTGTGAAACGTACACCTCTTCCCGGAGTTGGCCGTTGAGAAATGCCGTCTTCACATCCATTTGGTAGACCGTGATATTTTTATGTGCAGCGTACGACAGGAACATCCTAACAGCCTCAAGACGAGCCACTGGTGCAAATGATTCTTCGAAGTCAATTCCTTCTTCCTGACTGAACCCTTTGGCGACCAAGCGGGACTTGTTACGAATCACTGTACCATCCGCATCTAGCTTATTTTTCCAGATCCACTTCAAACCAACAACGTAAACCCTAGTCGGTCTTTCTACCAATTCCCAGACTTCCAACCTCTTGAATTGATCCAATTCTTCTTGCATAGATATCCAGTTGTCGCAGGAAAGGGCTTCTTTAATATTTTTAGGTTCGGATTGACAAACGGTGAGTGCATAAATGCATGTTTCACCGTCTGTATGGAGTCGTTGTCGAGTCATTACAGGGTTTTCTGGATTGCCAATTATGTTTACAAGGGGATGATCCTTTGTCCATTTATGTGTTGATGGGTAATGTTGATAAGTATGGTGCAGATTTGACGATTCCAAATTGCGTGAGGACGACTCTTCAGCATCAGAAATGGTTGGAGTCGGCGCAAATGGATTAAAGAATGCATTCCCGTCATAATCTGCTGGTGTGGGTATTTCAGAAGAATGGTGGGGGGTCCTTCAGCTGCATTCGCAGAAGTAGAAGGTGTTTGATTGATTGATGATGATGGTTCTGGTTGAGGTGCATCTTCGGCAACGGTTGTTGAGGAAGTTGCTGGTGTATCAGGTACTAGATTATCGACGAGTGGTTGTGCAGCGGAGTTTGTGGATACATCAGGAGCACGACTAACCATATTGTCATCAAAAAATGGAGCAAACAAGTCTTCTAGATCTTTGCGGTTTAAAGAGAAGGTTGCAGCTGAAGGATCAAGAAAGTTGAGACGGTTGGTTGCGGGTTCTAAGCTGTTTTGCTCAAAAGCCATTTCTGTGAGGTCATCGAAATTAGCATGGATAGTCTCCTGGATCTCCCTGGTGCGACGATTCCAAATTCTGAATCCTTTCGAATTTTCACAATACCCAACAAAAATTCCGATGTCCGCTTTGGCCTTCAATTTTCCGAGGTCATCAAGATCATTCTTTGGATAGCAGAGAGCTCCAAAGACATGAAAGTAATTGATGTTTGGTTTTCTGCGATGAACAATTTCATATGGTGTCTTGGTGTGCCTTTTAATGATCATGCATCTATTTTGGGTGTAATAGGCTGTTGAAACGGCTTCGGCCCATAGATAATCTGGTAACTGAGCATTGATTAACATTGTTCTAGCCGCTTCCACTAAAGTTCGGTTGCGCCTTTCGACCACACCGTTCTGTTCGGGGCTGCGAGCGATGGACGTTTGATGTTCAATACCCACTTTCTCATAATACTCCCGAAGAGTCTGATTCTTGAATTCAGTGCCATTGTCTATGCGAATTTTTCTGACGGTGTTGCGTAACTGAACTTGAATCTTTGTGAGAAAGGTGATGATCATGGACGGTGCTTGAACTTTACTGCGAAAAAAATAAGTCTAAGTCCATCTTGAATAATCATCGACTATTACCAGAATATACCGCTTCCCATTAATAGTTTGAACACGCATAGGGCCACATAGATCCATATGTAACAGTTGAAGTACGTGATCAGTATTGTGCTCTGGTTTAGGAGGAAAATGAGCACGAGTACTTTTTCCTTGCTCACAAGTGGGACATAGATGATCTTTGGCGTATCTGAATTTTGGAAGGCCGTCTACCAACTTTTTGCTAGCTAGCTCGGTCATTGTTTTGAAGTTCAGGTGAGACATCCGTTTGTACCTTAGCCAAGCTTTTGTGGGATGTGCCTTGGATAGTAGACATATTGGAGTGGAAGCTGTCATGCCTTCGAAGGAAATAGTATACAGACTGGTGCCACATTTCCCTTTCATGAGGTCATTCCCTTCAAGATCTCGAATGAAACAAGTTTTTTCCCTAAATGCCACTTCTAGATCACCATCACAAAATTGTCCGACTGAGAACAAATTATGACCTAGGCCCTCAACGTAATATACCCTGCTAAGCTTGATATTCCCATTGACATAATCACTGTAACCCATGATAGCTGCGTAATGATCATTCCCGAACCTGACAGTGCCTATGAACTTCGCGACGAAGTTTACTAGAAGCTTTAAATTCCTTGTCATGTGCCAGGAACACCCGCTATCAACAATCCATAGAACAATTTGAATTACTTGCACCACAAGAAGAGGACACAGGAGAGTTAGAACCAGTGGATCCAGTTGGGTTAGTAATACAAGTTTTCAACATCTTTGGAACCTAGGTAAAACTAGGTTTATATTGCAACCAACGTTGCCACGCCCAACTAGTTTATGCTTTCTTCTTTGTGAATGTGCTAGGTGAATGGATTTTCTTAGGGGCGACTACGGGCTTGTCAATGATGGTCTCAGAAACTACTTGAGGCGGTTTTCCTAAAATAGACTTAATAGCTGTTTTGTGCCTATGGGAAATGTCAGAAGTATGTTTCTTTTTCCGTGACAAAAAGGTCTTAGTAATGCATTTCTAAAGATTTCCAGATAACATACTAGTGTGACAGACTACACAAGAAGGATCAACCATAATATCATTAGTAACATTCAAAGATTCAACATGCATTACATCAGATTTAGAATGAGACTTAGACAAGCTAGATTCTAAACTAAACGTAACATGTGTCTTATTTAAACTACTATCATTAACTTCTGCTTCTGCATTCTTAGATAATCCACTCTTAGGTTGCCAAACTCTAATCTTCTTTTGTCTTTTCTTTTGACTCTTGGTGGTCTTTGAGTTGCTAGCCTTAGATGTGGTGCCTAATCCTGTGGAAGTTGAAGTATTCACATTAGTAGGTTGACATGATGCTTTCTTAGGTGCCTTGTCTACTTTGTACATTCCTGGTGCTATCACATTATTTGATACAGCTTTCCCTTTGTCAAGAGTTCTGAGTTTCTCTTTCAAATCAATAATGATGTGGTTTAGTTCTTGATTTTTTGAATCCAAGATTCTGTTTAATCGGACGGTTTCATTCCTGTTTTTGCAAAGTTCATCTATTTCCTTTTCATATTCAAACTTTTGATGTCGTAAACCATCAATTTCGTTTTGAAATTCGGAAGTATGACTGTTTTGAAAAGATGCTTGTTGTTTTTGCAATTCCAACTCAAACGCAGCACTTTGAGCCTGACACCATTCCATTTTTTTGTTAAGTTTAAAAACTTTGGGTTCCACATCAGTATTGATTTATCTGAGTCTCTCATTTTCTTTTCTCAGATTTTCATTCTCAATTCTCATTGTCTCAAGTTCATCACAGTGATCATTAACAAGCAATTCATGACATGACAAATAAATCAAATTCATTATCACAGATATCACATCATAACTGAGAACATTCATCAAGAGTCGATCAACATCTTTTTCTAAAGCTTTCTTTTGACCTTTTTGTTTTGCAATTTTGACATCTTTTGCATTGAAAATACTCATCATTGATACAACTTCTGACTGGAGATCCTGTTCCCATTGAGTTGCACAAAGTCACAGGTGATTAACAAGTGGCAAAAATTGTTTTTGAAAAACTTCTCGCTTTTCTTTCTCATAAGGAGAGAGAAAAGTGGAGACTTTGATTTCAGAATTTCTTTCAATAGCGTTTTCCAAAAGTTGAATGTCTTCCATAAATGTTTTGAAATATTTAAGAACGCGACATTCTTTTGGCATTTGTTCATTATCACCTTGACTTGGTAATGGACCATTGATTTGGGCAACAGTGGTAACTAGAGCAATTTCAGATGAAGTATTTATTTCATTTAAAGAGCACGGTTGTAAAGATTTCTCTTTTTGAGGTACAAAAGATTCTTTAATATGAGGTACTTCCGAATAATCATATGGTTTGTTATATTTGACATGACTCATCTTTGATCGACACTCGATATAATGTTCTTCTTCCTCTTCAGTACTGTAAACAACCACACATTGAAACGTATCCTCAAACAACAATTCGGCACTGTACAACTTAGGGTTAGTCTCGAGTGCTTTGTTTAAAAAACGAGGTTGATCACATCCGATTTCAAAACCATATCCGAGAGGATTTGGTTTGACAGTTAGATTTCGAAGAGCTGTTACAGAATTACCTGCTTTATAAACAACGTTTTGAAAATCCTTAAGTTTGCCTTCCAATGTCACAATTTCTTCAAGATATGAATCGACACGTTTCCTTGAAGCTTCTTTGTGTACAGAAAAATTTGTTTGACAAGTTGACAATTCTGTATTGGTTTTATTAATTTCCGATTGGGGAATGTCCACCTGTTTTTGAAAACCAAATATTTCTTGTTCCTTTTGTGAAATTATTTTATTCTTGGAAACGGTCAGTTCACGAATTTGATGTTCCAAATTTTGTACTTTTAGGTATGACTCTTGGAATGCAGTCTCAAAACTTTTCTCACGTTTTTCTGGATTTTCATAATTTGAAAGTTGTTGCTTGTAGCACTCATGGTCCTTTGTTAACAGTGCAACTTTGGCTTTTAAGTTTTTGTTAATGTCATTGCATTTGTCCATCTGGGATTTACGTGCATTCAATTATGATTTGGTGGCAAGCAATAAGGTCATGAGATCTGAATCCGAATCTTGCATAGGATCATTTTGCTCAAGATGTTCATAATTGTCATCGTCAAAAGAATCATCAAAAGAAACTACTGGGTTAATTTGATATTCATCAAAGGTAACCACTGTGTTTATTTGATCATTGTCTGAAGATGAGAATGATGATTCATGTTGAGCAAAATTATCTTGTGCAGACGTAGATACAGATGGTGATGCAATTTCATGAATTAGACAATCTGCTTCAGATACCTGAGATAAGCCATCGGAGTCATATACCGGGCCTGTCTCGGTCATGTTCATCTCCTGCATGTTGGTCATTAACATGACTGCAACATTAGCCTCCAAATCCTCCATTTCATCATCGGAGTAGACATTTGCCATAAAACTCTGCTCTTTATCTATCAACATTCCACTAGCCTTTTCATCCTTCAGTGCCATGAGAAGAGCTTCTTTATGGTATGCACTACCCATAGTTCTTGGTTTGGGGCATGCATTTTCCATGTGACCATTACCCCCACAATTGTAGCAAGTGGTGGAAGTATTAGCAATCCCTTTCCCTTTATCAGCAAACTGATTCCTTCTCTGAGAATTTCCCATACTGTTTTGACCACTTCCTGAGCTGAATCGTTGAACACCTGAATTCCCCATGTTTCCTAACCCAAACCTTCCTGAAGATCTATTTTGAATCCCTACTCTTCCATCATTGACAACTGCTTGATTTCTTGTATTAGATGAAGATCTCAAACGATTGTTTGTTTTGTTAGAGAATTTGCTGAATGCACGGGCGATCAGTGCAAATCCTTCATTCAGAGATTGAAAGGCATCATCTTCATCAGTGTCAATATTTGAGTACATGTTGTAATCAGTGTTGTCATATTGGACGAGTTGATTCTCAGGATATGAAGAAGGTGCTTCATAAGGGACAATTTGATTTGACGGTTGAGGTGCAAAACCTGAATGAGGTGGTGGTGGTGAAACAAACTCCTGGTTTGGTGCAAAATGTGATTGAGCCATGAGAGCAAGTGAGTTTGGAGTAGGTGCTGATGAGAATCCTCCACGTGCAACTCGATCCTTATCAACCTCATATTGGTGTTGTTTTAGGTAGTCATATAACAACCCATTAGACACGTCATTGATCTTTTTAGCTTGACGAACGAATGTAACGAACTTCTGCCAATCTGGGCCGAACGAATTGTGGCGATCCAGATCATTAATGATGTTGGTGAAACGATGATAGTATGATTCCAAGGATTCCTTAGGTTCGATCATGAAGTGTGTGTATTCCATGTACAACTTTGATTCCAAATCCTCTTGATTCAGTTCAGTACCTTCCATAAGCAGATGTACGTGCTCCCACATGTCCTTGGCTGTCTTTTGGGCATCAATACTCCTGAAGATAGGATTGGGAATCCCTTGGAGTATATAAGACATAGCTAGCTCATTGGACTCTTGTTGTAGGACTTGTTCTGCTGTTAGTTGAGCTAGAGGAGTGGGGGTTGTTGTCGCTTCTCTTGGAGGAACTTGAGTTAGATCACCGGGAATGGTTGTTGTAGGTGCTGGATATGGTCCATCAATGATGACTTTCTTCATAAATTTCCCGTGAGGTTTCCTTAGTTCAATGAAATAGAGAAAACGACTGGACCACTGCACATAGTTTCCAGGTGTGAGCATAGGTGGTGTGTCTTGAGAACCTGCTTCATGCCTCGATTGCTGACTACTTATGGCTTCACACATTTTGGTAAACCAATGTGGTTCTCTGGAAGATGGTTGGTAGTTCTGCATTGGTTGTGGAAGAAGTTGTTGCTGCTGAGGGAATTGATGTTGATGCATGAACATTTGATGTTGTTGATACTGTGGTTGGTATGATGGTTGGTACTGTTGCTGAGGATATTGTTGCTGAAAGTGTTGTTGATGGTACTGTGGCTGTTGTTGATTGTAGAAGTTGTAATTGTATGGTGGTTGAGACATCCTTGTGTTGTTGTTGATCGTGTAGATAATTAAGATGTGTGTTATGAGTTATGAGATTTGGTTTGGTTAAGTTAAGTTTTTGTTCAATTTCGATAATCACTGTTCACCACAATTTAGATAAACACTGTTCACGTTGCACAATTTCGATAAAAGTCCAATTTGCGATAAGAGTCCAATTTGCGATAAGAGTCCTGTTTGCGATAAGAAGACCAATTGCGATAAGAAGACCAATTACGATAGGAGTCAGAATTGCGATAATTCCTGCAATTGCGATAAAATTTATAATTGCGATAAACTTTCTAATTGCGATAAATCTCACAATTTCGATAAGTTATCTTAATTGCGATAGAAATGGCAATTTCGATAAGTTAACAGAATTGCGATAGATTTTGCAATTTTGATAGATTTATCTAAATTACAATTTTAATCACATTCTCAAAATCTTAAACAAGATATGAGAATAACCGCCAAGTCGAAGTATTTTCACAAACTTACACAAGTAAGGAAAACACTGAGTTCCAATTTCGATAAATCCGGAGGCTGCTGGAATTGCGATAAACCCTTGAAGACAATTTCAATAAACCCTCTTTTTCACAATTTTGATAAACCCTCTTTTTTACAATTTCGATAAACCCTCTTTTTCACAAATTCGATAAACCCTCTTTTTCCACCAACTTTTCCTAATTACGTTAATACTTAACTAATAGTAATTAACCCGATTGTTTTAGGTTTTAAACGTTAATTAAATCGTAAATTATGTAGAATTTTATGACTCGTAACGTTAAAAAGAAAAAAAAATGTTGAGGAAAGTTTACGATTAGCAACAAATTGAACAAGTGATTATACGAAATTAAACTAGAACAAACACTCAAGTAATTAACGTTAAATCTAATCTCAATCCACTATTTTATCTTTTCACTTAACAAGTTTAACGATAAGATATTGAAATGAAATGTTCGAACGTTTTTTACCACATAACCACGTAAATCACTTAAACCAAATGCAAAAACTGATTAATTAACGATTTAATCTTCTCGATAACACACTCTTAAAAATCCTATGGTGTATGATACCACTTGATGGTCCCTAACAACGATGTAACACTAGATCTAGTCTACTAATAACCACGATCACGACTACAACTATACTATGATTAAGCTAATAACAATAGATTATATAAGCAACGAGAGATAAGAGAATTAAGAAGAAGAGATTAAGAGAAGAGAAGGATGATTATCATTCATACGTTAATAGGACAGAGTTTCCGCACAATAGACAAATAACCAACATGTAAAATGAGCACCATGCGTCTCTATTTGTAGGAGAGGATTAGGGTGCCATGTGCTAACTTCCATAGAACTAAAAGAAAGGTTATGACTACAAGTATTCAAACCTATTTCTTCTAGTTTTGTTTCTTCCAAAGGTTCTGCTTCAATTGGGGTTCCTATAGTCCCTTCTACTTCTTCCGGGTAAGTCACGGGCGGTGTGTATGCCTCGAATGATGGTAGGACTTGTGGGGTACTTTGTAGGTTTGTGTTATTTACCTCATCCTTCCTTGTCTCTATATCAATTATATCCACATCATGTGTTTTAGTAGAATCTAACCCAAACATGTTCCTAAGTATCTCAAATCCTTCTCTAGCCATTTCAAGTTCTAAGTCCGATTCATAAGAATCTTCCCCGATAACATGATTACTATGTTCAATTTGCCTAAAGGATTCATCATGTGTTCCTTGAGATTCAAAGTCATTGATCATAAAACCTAGGTCTTTTTGCTCAATATGCTCATGTTCGGCTAAATCCTCCTCAATTGTTTCCTCAAGTTGTGATGTATACGAACCCATTAATTCATTAAACTTATGGTTCACGGTTAGGAGGCTTTCCTCAAAATTTTTCCAAAGGGTCTTATTAAAAGGAGTTGATCCTAACAATGATTGTTTAATAGAAGCCACACATGCACATAATTCATCAAACCTATCAAACTTTATACCCATCTCCTCTTGTATATATCTAAGATCACTTAAAAATTCATTGGAACAACAGGAAGCAAATCTATCCGTGTAAAGTAATTGTTCCTCTATTGTTAATGATCTAAATGGAATTTCATCCGCCATGGTGAAAAATGAAAATGGTTTTACAAACAAAGGGCACAAAGAAAAAGATAGACAAAAGAAATCTAATAAAAAGAAAAATAAAAATCTCACTAGAAAGGAATCTAGTGAGTAGACCTAATAAAATAAAAATTCAACCTAAACAATAACTATTCCCCGGCAGCGGCGCCAAAAACTTGATGCGTGATTTTGTAACCTTACAACAGGTTTTACCTCTCGAGGGATCTCAAGAGGCTTACAACCCCACCAGGCAGTGTACCTGACCGATGTAGTATAGTGTAGTGGTAAGTACGGGGGATTGATCGTTCTCCACAGGGAATAGTGTTCGTTAGGTGTGAAAGGCTACTCTAATTAGGTCTAAGGATTGAGGAAGATTCTTTTTTTATGTTTTTATAATTTTTATGAAAGCAAGTAAAATCTCGAGTTTGAAGGAGTGGGCGGAATTAGTTGCTAGTCAACTAACCCAAATTACTACGAATGCAAATAAAATAAAATAACTGAAAATAAAATGTTGGTGAGAAACTTATGTGTAGAGAAATGTGTTTACTTAGATTTCCTTACTCCCTAACTATCTTTTACCGGTTAATTAGTGTGTATTAGTCACGTGGATGACGGGTGTATTCCTTAATACCATTCGTGGGGTGGCGTACGTACTTCCCCAACTCTACAAGCTCCTACTTCACTCCTATGTCGAGCCGGCTAGGAAGCTCCTAACATGGGATCACTAGAATTCGCTTGTGCATTAAATACAACCATAAAAACCTTTAGTACGCATTTGGTTCATGTTTCTTAAGACGTTCAAGCAAGTTACCGAATAGGAAGTTAGCCAGTTTTCTTAAGCCTAACATAGATAAACAATCATCCAATACAACTAACAACACACTAATAACCAATAATCAATAGCTAGGTTTCATTAGATCTAAGCAAACACAAGATAAATCTAGCCTAACATGTTAAACAAAAGACAAGAATAAGATAGAATCAAACAACACATAGACATATTGAATGATTAATTGATAACTTATCTTCAATGTAACATGGAAGATCTCAAGGCAAAAAGCCTTGAAAAAGGAGCTAAATTCGTCTTAGGGTTTTCTCCCAAAATTCCACACACTAAGCTCTCCCTTAATGACAAAAAATTAGAAAACTATATATAGATTTTTGGATCTGACGGCGTCACGTTATGGAGTGTGACGCCGTCACCTCGCCGCTTCTAGGGTTCCCGGATGACCTTCTTGACGCCGTCCCTCTTTAGCTCTTCAAAAATCCATTCTGGCTTATCAAGGCTTGACGCCGTCGAACCTTGAACGTGACGCCATCCCCTTTTGATTTAAGCCGTGACGCCCTTGATCAAGTTAAAGCGTGACGCCGTCAGAATTCACATGCTATTTTCACTGGCTTATCATGAGTAAATTTCACGTCCAACTTTTCTTGCCAAGGCATGACGCCGTCCAGAGTAAATTGTGACGCCGTCAAAGGTAACTTTTAGCCGATTTTTGAGACTTTGCCGTTTTCTTCACTTTTATGCTCCAAAAACGTCCAAAATGCCTCCTTTTCCAGATTTCTCCTCAAAAGTACCTAAAATGACAAAAGGAACGATTTAGGGCAATATTTGATCAAATAAATACGATTTAGGGCTTAAATGACCCCTTAAAAGCGGTACACTTTTCGCTTCATCACTATAGCTCTTTGCTGCAACAATCTCCAACACTCCTGATCAAAGCACATCGACATCCGGTATCACTTTATAAGGGAACAGGTTGAGAAAGGGATTGTTGAACTCTACTTCGTGAGGACTGAGTTTCAGTTGGCTGATATCTTCACTAAGGCACTTCCGAGAGAACGGTTCCAATTTGTTCTCCCGCGACTTGGCATGAAGAGTTTGACGCCAGAAACCCTCCAGCGTCTTCAGGAAGAGAATGAGGAGTAATGGATTTGCTTCATATATCCTTGTATATATTTGTATATATTTTAAACCAAAAAGAAAAGAGAAAAATATAAAACCTATATAAAAACCATAAAAATCAGAAAAACACAAAAATACCAAAAATAGTTGCTCTAGGCATGTCTTCTGTTTATCAATAACATTTACGGCCCTAGAAATGTCATTCAATAACGACACAGGACTTTAAATGAAGCTCGAGCAGAAGTTCAAATAAACTGTTAAAACATGTCTTATTGGCTTGCAGTTACTTCAGACTGTAACCCGTTCTTTATTATGGGGAAAGCACGTCGCCAAAAAGACGGCTGTTCCTCCCACTAGGTGAAGTTCACCTGGGCGTGGATTACTTTATATCCATGCTTCTTCGATCTGATGTACGTTTCAGTGCATCATTTCTCGTATAAGAAGAGAAATCTTCTTTACAACACAGATACTTTTACATCTATGAGTCTTCAGGAAAGTATTTGTGCTAAACTTGGTGGTACCATGATTTTTGAATATCAATCAGAATTGAACTTTTCATAAAAATCTATCACTCAATCAATGAATACAACTATTTAAATAGAAGAGGGGTCATCAATTGAGGGGGAGAGTGATGATTTCAAAATTTTATATCATCAAAAACAAGTCACTTTGTACGTAATAAGCAGTGAATAAAATGTGGTTGTGATGGTCCCTAACAACGATGTAACACTAGATCTAGTCTACTAATAACCACAATCAAAACTACAACTATACTATGATTAAGCTAATAACAATAGATTATATAAGCAACGAGAGATAAGAGAATTAAGAAGAAGAGATTAAGAGAAGAGAAGGATGATTATCATTCATACGTTAATAGGACAGAGTTTCCGCACAATAGACAAATAACCAACATGTAAAATGAGCACCATGCGTCTCTATTTGTAGGAGAGGATTAGGGTGCCATGTGCTAAGTATATTCTTAGCATATTCTAATCTAATCATATTCTAGAATTATGCTCTTTGGATTCCCTAAGGCACATGGGCTACTAAAGTGCCTTGGGCTTTTCCTAAACATATAACCCATTACAATTTAAGCAACCAATTAACTAAACAAGACTAAGACTTGATTAATAAATAAAACGTGTTCCCAACAGGTTGTTATGTGTCAGAGTATGATTTTTTTAAATTCAAATCTTCCAAACCTATCATACATGACACTAACATTCTCCCCCATAGATTGAGGGGGAGCATCGTAATGTTCTATTATCAGCACATATTAAACCTGACCACATTTTCTCCTATATTTTCTAAACTTATTTAAATCAATTGGGATCACAAATCTCAAAAGGTTTGAAATTTTTGATCGGGGGAGAGAATGTGATTTAAATATGCAATCTGATAAAAATGTGATGTTTTGGACTCAAATGTAAGCTCTCTCATATGTGCTAAACTCTTTTGTATATCAATGCACATATTGAGGGGGAGCAAATGGTTTGTGGTGACAAAAAGGATATGGCATCTCATGTGAACGCGACTCAGACTTCACAAATGAATTGACGAAGCAAAACTGTCATTAATCGAAAGGACTTGTCCTGGCCGGGTAATAATTTCAAGCTGGTCTAACCAGTGATATAAGCATGTCTCCAAGAGGACTTGTCTGAGTAGAGTGTACCATTTTGAGAAACTTTCTGTGGACTTGACCAGGCCGGGTAATAATTTCAAGCTAGTCTAACTAGTGATGTAAGCGTGTCTCGAATCGGTCATGTTCACTGAAAGTGGATCAATTCAAAAAGTGCAAACTCTACCCAACATGTGCAAATTTATAATAAAAACATTTGAGCACATGTTAAGGGGGAGCATTTGAAAAGTTTAAAACTCTCAAAGTGTTATCAAAATGTGTTTCATAATCATAAACACTTTGAGAGATTTTTCAAGGATTTGGTTAATGGCAACATAGGATAGTCATGAAGTTATATGGTGGATAAGGTTAGGAAAACCGTCCTATGATCCGCCAGAGCCGGAGGGATCTACACAAGGACAATACCCAATAGTTAGTATTAAAAAGTCCTTAGGTATGATTATGAAAAAAGGAGTAATATGAGAAAGGAGAAAGAAGGTGTTGAAGAATTAAAAAGAAATGTAATGAGAAAGGGTGAAAAGAAATAGCCCTCCAATTATTCAACCTTACGGCAGAAACCGGGTTCAATTCATATGCTACTGGTGGTTACTAAGGTAACACCGGTATTGAAGACAAGACGTCATGGACCCAGTGACGCACTGCACTAAACCTTCTAACCACTCAAGTTCTCTTAAAAGGACTTGTTTCATTCTCACGGGGAACCCTGCATAATCTATCGACCGCTCATTACGAGTCATGTTGATATTGAAACTGGAGACGCCGCTCCAGTCTCCGACTACCAAAAATGCACTTATCGAGTCTAGAGCCACGAGATGCATCATAAGATCTCATAGGAACATATGTTACTTCTACACTGGTTGTTCAACATTAAGGACACTAGTTGTAAACTTATGAGTCCTACGCAGATCTTAGCAATCTGCCAGAACATTTATGAGGGAATTTACAAATGTAATTCTCAGTGATTGAATGGAAATTCCTGCCAGTGTCAACATCAAACAGCCCTGAAAGCAGGTCACTTCGGTAATTCCTTGTGGATTACGCTTAGTGGTCGCAGCGGTTTCAAACGGTCTACAGTCGTGTAGTGAACTCCATCAACTCACCTAATCGTTGATCTACTTCGGTAGATCTTGTAAGCCCTCTCGGGGGTATCCGATTTAGGAACGGCCTTGGTAAGGATTAGATAAAGTTTTCACACTATGCTATTAACAATCTCGAAGTCCAAACCTGTAAGTACCAGACATTTTATTGCTAACTGTCGTATGCAAGAATCCCTGGCGGTTGCAGCTGATTGCCGAAAAGATGCCGATCCATCACCCCATGCTCACACTTACCCATCATAAACAAAGAAATCATGATAATTGAAAGGCCTTTAACACTGCTTTCGCAACTCTGATGCTGAAAATCATGATCCAAAAAAAGTGTAAGCATGTCGGTCACCCGCTTTTAGGCTTACATTGACCTTAAGTCCCTTATAAAACGTTTTTAGTTTAAATTGTAGGGGACTTACGGAATTCTAAAAACGAGCCTAAAAGTAAAATCTTTTAAAAACTAATCCTACAAGTGCAAATTTAATTTTCCTAAGTCCTAGATGATAAAAGAAAATTTTAGAAAAAAGAATTATATTTTTTTGACTTTTATTTTTTTATTTATGAATTAAAAACAATTTTAAAAAGAAAAATACATATAAAATACCAAAACTATTCTAAAAATTTTGAAACTTTTTCTGAAATTACTTTAAGTAAAAACACTCCTAGGAAAAATAATGATAACGACCCAGCTTATTCAGTTAAGCTGAAATAAGCTTAAACGTGGCTGATAGGCAAAATGGAAAAAAAGCTTAAAAGGATTAATGAGTATGGATCTCACAGAAAAGACCCAAGGGCGCTAGTGGTTTGTGTGTGGTTGTGTTGTGGCTTGGTGAGGCTGAGGTCCCAGGTTCGAATCCTGGCCTCAGCATTTTGTTAACTATTTTTTTTTTTTTGAGTTTTTCATATTGAACCTAGTAAATAAGCTAAAATTAAGCAACTATTGTAAAACAACTATTTTCAGAAACTCAAAATTAAGCAAGATATAAGCTTATGAAAATCAGAACATAAGTGAATAAAGAAAACAAGCTAAGGATAAGATCAAATAAGCTATAAGCTAATATAAGCTACAAAAAGGACTGAAACAAGCTAAAGCAGACTGAATATAATCTAAATAAGCTAAAGGGGACAGAAAAAGCAATAAACTCCAACCAATAAGCAAAAATAAGGACTTAATCAACCAAGGGTCTGAGGCACAGTCCCAAATCAGTCCACAAGGCTGATTTTTAGCTTAAATTTAAGCACTTGGATAAAACTTAAAAACTTAAAAATTTTAAAACTCGTATACAAATAAGCAGATAGGATAAGTTTCAGGCTTATAAAAGCTTAATAAGTGCTTTAAAATAAGCTTGGAAAGTTGCTACTTGGGACAGATATGGTTGTGCAGGGAAAGACTTAGGCTAACTGGGGTGAGCTATTTTAAACTTCTACAAAGCTGTTAACAAGTTATGCTGAAGTTGAAATATTAAGGACAAGCTCAAATCAATTAACAAGCTAAAACAAACTGAAGAGATTAAGCACTAACATCAGCAGTCTATTGAATCAAACCAAGAGAAATATGCAGACTGCATAAAAAGGATAGTGCTGACTGCACATAACTTGCCCTAATGGCTATACTCCTAGTGCACTGAAACCAATTGTCAGCCATTCTTTTGAAACATTCTAATGATTATGTAAACAACAAAAACAGGCTTAACCACAAATCTAATTAATGATAAGCCATAAGAATAGGAGCAATCTAAAAATGATGACAACTACCTCAATCCTACAAGTCCAATGAAAACAAGTAATATCAGCAGTGGATCAACTAAAATGGGTAAGAAACAGCTGAACAAGAATGGGGAACTAGCAAATGAATAGTGACAATCAGTTTTTACCCGTTTGACCTACTGACCCAAACACCCCCTTAAATAGGACTGTTTTGGATTTTTGAAAGAACGGACCAAATTAAGCTTGGACTTTGAAAGAAAAATGTTACCCTAAGTTTATTAAGCACTAATAAACTACCTTTAATCCAGAAATAAGCACTAATCAAGCTAAACTAGATTTAAGCATTTTTTTTGGATTTTTATTTTTTATTTATTTATTTTTTTTGAGAATTTTAAGTAAGAATAGATATGAACTACTAACATATAACAAATGTATTCAAATAACTATTTAAAAGACAAATAAGCTCAGAAAACACAAATAGGCACACAAATAAGCAAATGAACAGTAAAAACGCAAATTTTGGAATTTCATGAGTAATTAAATTGAAGACTGAATTAATATTAAAAAGAGTAAATTACAATACTGGAATAAAAAAAAGTACAATATCTTAAAAATAAGCTAAATAAAACCTAATTTACAACTGTTACAATCTAGTCTATTTATACTAATCTAAGAACTAAAGGTCTTCAACTTTTTGTGCTAGTTCTGTGAGAGAAACAAGCCTTGGATGCTTCTTGTACTTCATGGGATTAAATCCCACCCGTTGGATAGAAAAGAGATGATCACAGCCCTTCAATTGGTTTTGGCGCCCATTGTGAGTGGTGGATTGATGACCTGGAGGAGGGGGAAAGGGTACAAGAAGGGTAGGGTGGCTGGTAGGTTATGGGGAGTGGGAGAGGGGAGACAATCTTGTCTCACAAAGGTAAGGTGATGGGATTGGGTATGGGAGTTGTTTAGGCGGGAAGGGGGATGAAGGAGAAGTTGACCGGGTCAACTTGTGTTTAGCTAAAAAAAAACCGGGTGTTGGGTTTTCTTATTTGTTGGGCTTTTTAGTCTTTGGGCTGGGTTAAAAAATGGGTTAAGGGTTTATTAGATATGGATTTGGGATAAGTTAAATATGGGCTGACTTGGACCATATAAATAGGTCGGGTCGGCCCATAAAAATGGTTTTGGTTACGGTTATCCAATCTTGATCCAAAATTATATCCCGGGGTTGACTTTGACTTCGTCTCGGTATGACCAAATGCACAGTTGTTGTCGAGTCGATCCAAAAATGCTCGTTTTGCTCCGTTTTCAATCCTTTGTACCTGAAATGCGTAAAAACACAAACCAAGGATATCTGCAGTAATATTTGGTATATTTGGACGTTTTTGGTTATTTTTGTGTCTTTTATGGGTGTAAAATGATGAGTATTTACACACTCATCAATCCCCCACACTAAACTATTGCTAGTCCCTAGCAATCCGATCGTATAAAGTAATGAAAGGATCAAAAGAAAATACTAAGCATACCCCGTTTCGACTTTTTATTCAATGCAAGAAATTTAAATTAGAACAAAATAGATAACCTGCTTGATTTTCAAAAAACGGTATCATGGAACGGGATTCACACAAAATGGGTGTCTCCAGGGAATTGTAATCGTCATCCTCTTTTTTATACTCCCAACTAAGCTTAAACTCAATGTGCAAATGCTTTAGTAAAATGCTAACACTACTTATACTAATAATCTATGTAAGCCGAGACTTAACTTTTCACTCCCACATTTATTTAAGTTAGGTGAATGTGCTTAATTTTCAAAATTTTGATCACAAAAATTGACGTTTTTATAAACTTTTGACTAATACTAGTTGAAAGATAGATTTAAAATTCACAACAAGCAACTTTCAAAACTTTATTCAACACATCAAAACTTATTGCATTTATCAATATCATTCCATTTTATTCTTTTTTTTTTTCATTTTTTCATCATTTTTTTTTTTTTTTTTTTTTTTTGTTTGTTTTTACTTGTGCAACATAAACTAACGGAGTTTCACGGGAACCAAGACCTTACACCTTCCGGAATAATGGTTCCAAGGGCCATTACAACGGAGAGTTCCAAGACTCTAAACATTCTTGAAATGAGGATCCAAGATTGTTAGACCAAGACCTCACACATTCCTGAATTAGAGGTCCAAGGGCCGGTGTAAGAGGGTAACCAAGACCTAAACGCCTTCCAGAAATAAGGATCCAAGGGCCGATCTTGAATCCGCAGCTTATAGCACATACATTTATTATTTAACTTTTACATTACTATGACATATGCTTGTTCCGAAGTTTAAATAAATCTTTGAACTAGTATCTTTCAAAATCGTATAAAAAAGGATTTTGTGTGTTCAAATGTTTGAAAATAATCACTAATTTATTTTGATTAAGAGCTTATGGGAGGAAAAGCCATAGATTACTTATATAAGCTTTAAAGAGAACCAACTACTCTACGCTTAGCATTTTCATTTGCACAAATCGTAAAACCTTAGTCTAATCGTTAAGGAAGCAGCCAGATCAATACTCTGGCAGAGTCGGGATTCCCTCTGTTCTAACCTAATCAAGACTAAACATAACACACTTTTTTTTATGACGTTTTTTTTTTTTTTTTTTTTTTTTTTTTTTTTTTTTTTTTTTTACGACAAAAATTTTAAAATTTTGGTAAAAAACGGGGGTACTAGGGCACTAGAAGGTACAATTGTGATCAAATTCGGGAGAATTCCCCCCACACTTAGAATTGAATATTGCCCTCAATATTCAAAGTACCGGCTATTATGCCGCCACTTAGAACGTAAAAAGGTAATAGTAATAGCCAAGTGTGGAACAGAAATCTTCGTTTTTCATAAAAAGGATTAAAAAGATATCCCTAGATAAACGTTAGCAAAAAGATCGGATATTGGGCGGCTGGATTGTAAATAGGCGCATCAATCATCACGATCTCAGGGAAACCTGAAAACACGAGCAAACAACACACAAAAGCAAAGCACAACAGAGGAATTCCCCCACACTTAGTGTTAGAAAATAGAGAGAAGTCAGAAACATGGGTTGTCACCCATGTGGTGCTAATGTTTTTGTTAACCGAGTCACTAGCTTGACTCGACCCCGAATTCATTTGTTCACGGGGAAGCAAGTGGAAGAAACAATCTCCATCGGACTTTCATTCAAATGGTTTGGATAAACATTGAATTCGATGAAAGTTCCACACCGATGAGATACACCCGGCTTGAAATAGATATAAGCGGTGATGCCGGGGTCAAAAATGGTTTCCTCATTCCCGTAGCAGAAAAGGGAAAGAGAAATCACACCATAAGTGAGGAATGGAAGAATGATTTTTATAACAATTAAGATCAATTCTTCATCCTCAAAAGCAGATTTTTTAAAAGTCTCGGGAGGGAGGGATGGGGTAATTTTATCAACAAGCACATTCTTATGATTAAGAACACCTCCCCCCACCCTAGAATCTTCCTCAAGATCAAAATAGAAATGATCATATTCTGGAGGAGATATAATAAGAGAGAGTTCACCGGAGAACTCCTCAAAGATAAACGAATCATACTCGGGAATAGAGATATGAGAGTGAGAAGTGGTACTGCCACGACTCGTCTCTTCAGTATGATCGATATCAAAGCAAAACGACTCATAAGTCGAAAGAGAAAGATCGGGATGAGAAGTGGGATTGCCACTACTCTCTTCAGTCGTATCAAAGATAAAACTTTCATATTCGGGTAAAGAATCCTTGAGCTCGAGCTCCGGAGGATTTGACGGAGTGGGATTGCCACTCGGAGAATTATCCGAGAAAAAGTCATTATCCTTGACGGGGATAGGAAATGAGGAGGGAGAATTGAGCACATAACCAGAAGATGGAGTTGGATTATCATTCAATGATTCAATCTTAGAAATTAGAAGATTGATATTCAACAATCTTTCACGAAGTATATCATCCTTGATCGTCAGAAGAATATCAGTGTCAATCTCTCCTTCATCTGGGTCAGAATCTATCACGAGCTCAAAATGGGGAAGTGATGCCTCAACATAATCGATGTCTCCATAAGATAAAGAATCGTCATCACTTGTGGTACAATCATCTGAGGAAGTCTCAAAAGTATCAAGAGGAGGCAAATCACATATTTTGTCAGAAATACCCTCGGACTCACTTTGGATTAGGACAAGGTCCTTAACACTAGACTTTATTACTTCGTCTGATTCTGTTTCCAGAATAGTGCTAAGATGCTTGTCCCCCATTATGAGAGAGTCAACGGGCTCTTTAGTTGGTAAGACGGGTGCAATTGCAGCTGACGAATTCTTATAAAATTCACAAATTTGAATAGAATCCTCGTCATCGTCATCGATGAGAAATCGGTAACGTCTTTTAGCTGCTTGTTCTTCGGCAAGTACTT
The DNA here is from genome assembly GCA_021014915.2 of Artemisia tridentata subsp. tridentata. Lineage (NCBI taxonomy): Eukaryota > Viridiplantae > Streptophyta > Magnoliopsida > Asterales > Asteraceae > Artemisia > Artemisia tridentata. Next base: position 319,908,297 of record CP139509.1, read on the forward strand.
CTTCAATAGATTTTTCTTTCTTATAGGAAGTAGAGGGGGAAACACTCATTCTGGAAGCAAACGGTTTGCTTCGTGTAGTGTGAACCGTGGACTTGTTCTCGATAATAGTTAAAATATCTTTCGGAGTTCGATACAAGATATTGCCACCGGCGGCTGCATTAAGCGAATCTTGATCGGTTTGCGTCAAAGCATGATAAAACATATCAATTTGTTGCAATTCCGAAAAACCATGAGGTGGGCACTTATAAAGAAGATCTTTGAATCGATCCCGTGCCTCACCAAAATTTTCATCAAAAAGTTGTTGAATATTTGTAATATCGTTCCTAAGATTCGCAATCTTAGAATAAGGAAAGAAATGATTCACGAATTTAGAAACGAGATCTTCCCAAGTCGAAATCGAACGAGGGGGTTCTTTATCGAGCCAACTCCGAGCTTCCCCTTCGAGAGAAAACGGGAATTAAATCAACTTAATCGCGCAATCAGGAACATCCTTATATTTAACAGTCGAAGTTAACTTATTAAACCATCGGATGTGAGCATAGGGATCGTCCCTCTCGAATCCATGAAATTGATTCGACATAACAAGTTGAATTAAACCGGTTTTTATCTCGAAGTTCCCGGAAAGAACTGCCGGTAAAATGATAGCATCTTCGTAACCCTCGGTGGGTACTTGAAGTAATTCCGACATCATACGTATGTCCGCCATGAGAATCAAAGATTATAGAGGGATAAGAAGATAAAATTAAACAATTTAAGAGGATAAAGAAGATTATTTTTGAAAATCATTAAAAGTTTTTTTTTTTTTTTAAGAGAAAAAATGGAAAACAAATCAATTAAAACAAGATCAAAGCAAAACACAAGGAACTTAAACCTTAAATCAAACAAGCGTACGGTAGCTCTTTGAAAGAAAAATGCACAGAGTGGTGGAGGAGCAAAGGTGGGCAATAAATGCCACTAAAAAACCCGCTCCTTTCGGTCTGCAATTTAATGTCAAGACCTCCTAGAACCTCCGTTATAGTTTGTTAATCAATCAAAGGTGAGCCGAATTCGCAAGCGACACAAAGGCAAGTTTTATATCTTTTGTTTGGGAACTTATTATGATAATACTCCAAGTTGAGGAATATTATATTGAGATTGCTTTTATCTTTTATTTAACACAAGAAAACGAGAAATGTTTTTGGGTTTTTATAAACACTTTAGGAAAAGTGTTTTGATTTTTCTGATATATATATACAAAGAAAAAGAAAAATATTTTTGTATTTTATGGGGTTTATAGAAAACGGGAACTTCACAAGGAAGGATCTCAAGTCACTAATCGTTAAAACCGTAACGATATTTTTGCAACACAACCTCCCCGGCAGCGGCGCCAAAAATTTGATCCGTGTGTGAGTATATATATAAATATAGTATCGGATGCACGTGATACACGAGAGTCAACAAGTCAACCCTTTAGGAAAAAGACCAACTTGTAAAACCCGTGAATGTGATATGTGTGATACCGGGCAAGTGATCACCCGGGTCGTGTCCCAACGAAGTGTGAATGGAGGATATCGTTTTAGGTTCGGAATTAAAGTGCTTGATGAATGGAATGAGATTTTTGAATTTTTTACTTCTAATTAAGATGAGAAAAACAAATTCACAAAGAAAAATTAAGATTAAAACAATTTAAACTAAAAACGTGAATCGGGAATTCTAAAAACGAGCCTAAAAGTAAAATCTTTTAAAAACTAATCCTACAAGTGCAAATTTAATTTTCCTAAGTCCTAGATGATAAAAGAAAATTTTAGAAAAAAGAATTATATTTTTTTTACTTTTATTTTTTTATTTATGAATTAAAAACAGTTTTAAAAAGAAAAATACATAAAAAATACCAAAACTATTCTCAAAATTTTGAAACTTTTTTTGAAATTACTTTAAGTAAAAACACTCCTAGGAAAAATAATGATAACGACCCAGCTTATTCAGTTAAGCTGAAATAAGCTTAAACGTGGCTGATAGGCAAAATGGAAAACAAGCTTAAAAGGATTAATGAGTATGGATCTCACAGAAAAGACCCAAGGGCGCTAGTGGTATGTATGTGGTTGTGTTGTGGCTTGGTGAGGCTGAGGTCCCAGGTTCGAATCCTGGCCTCAGCTTTTTGTTAACTATTTTTTTTTTTTTTTTTTTTTTTTTTTTTGAGTTTTACTTATTGAACCTAGTAAATAAGCTAAAATTAAGCAACTATTGTAAAAAAACTATTTTCATAAACTCAAAATTAAGCAAGATATAAGTTTATGAAAATCAGAACATAAGTGAATAAAGAAAACAAGCTAAGGATAAGATCAAATAAGCTATAAGCTAATATAAGCTACAAAAAGGACTGAAACAAGCTGAAGCATACTGAATATAATCTAAATAAGCTAAAGGGGACAGAAAAAGCAACAAACTCCAACCAACAAGCACAAATAAGGACTTAATCAACCAAGGGTCTGAGGCACTGTCCCAAATCAGTCCACAAGGCTGATTTTTAGCTTAAATTTAAGCACTTGGATAAAACTCAAAAACCTCAAAAACATAAAAATCTTAAAACTCATATACCAATAAGCAGATAGGATAAGTTTCAGGCTTATAATAGTTTAATAAGTGCTTTAAAATAAGCTTGGAAAGTTGCTACTTGGGGGCAGATATGGTTGTGCAGGGCAAGACTTAGGCTAACTGGGGTGAGCTATTTTAAGCTTCTACAAAGCTGTTAACAAGTTATGCTGAAGTTGGAATATTAAGGACAAGCTCAAATCAATTAACAAGCTAAGACAAACTGAAGAGATTAACCACTAACATCAGCAGTCTATTGAATCAAACCAAGAGAAATATGCAGACTACATAAAAAGGATATTGCAGACTGCACAAAACTTGCCCTAATGGCTATACTCCTAGTGCACTAAAACCAATTGTCAGCCATTCTTTTGAAACATTCTAATGATTATGTAAACAGCAAAAACAGGCTTAACCACAAATCTAATTAATGATAAGCCATAAGAACAGGATCAATCTAAAAATGATGACAACTACCTCAATCCTACAAGTCCAATGAAAACAAGTAATCTCAGCTGTGGATCAACTAAAATGGCTAAGAAACAGCTAAACAAGAATGGGGAACTAGCAAATGAACAGTGACAATCAGTTTTTACCCGTTTGACCTACTGACCCAAACACCCCCTTAAATGGGACTGTTTTGGATTTTTGAAAAACAGACCAAATTAAGCTTGGACTTTGAAAGACAAATGTTACCCTAAGTTTTTTAAGCACTAATAAACTACCTTTAATCCAGAAATAAGCAATAATCAAGCTAAACTAGATTTAAGCATTTTTTTTGGATTTTTTTTTTTTTTTTTTTTTTTTTTTTTTTTTTTTGAGAATTTTTAGTAAGAAAAGATATGAACTACTAACATATAACAAATGTATTCAAATAACTATTTAAAAGACAAATAAGCTCAGAAAACACAAATAGGCACACAAATAAGCAAATGAACAGTAAAAACGCAAATTTTGGAATTTCCTGAGTAATTAAACTGAAGACTGAATTAATATTAAAAAGTGTATATTACAATACTGGAATAAAAAAAAGTACAATATCTTAAAAATAAGCTAAATAAAACCTAATTTACAACTGATACAATCTAGTCTATTTATACTAATCTAAGAACTAAAGGTCTTCAACTTTTTGTGCTAGTTCTGTGAGAGAAACAAGCCTTGGATGTTTCTTGTACTTCATGGGATTAAATCCCACCCGTTGGATAGAAAAGAGATGATCACAGCCCTTCAATTGGTTTTGGCGCCCATTGTGAGTGGTGGATTGATGACCTGGAGGAGGGGGGAAAGGGTACAAGAAGGGTAGGGTGGCTGGTAGGTTATGGGGAGTGGGAGAGGGGAGACAATCTTGTCTCACAAAGGTACGGTGATGGGATTGGGTATGGGAGTTGTTTAGGCGGGAAGGGGGATGAAGGAGAAGTTGACCGGGTCAACTTGTGTTTAGCTAAAAAAAACCGGGTGTTGGGTTTTCTTATTTGTTGGGCTTTTTAGTCTTTGGGCTGGGTTAAAAAATGGGTTAAGGGTTTATTAGATATGGATTTGGGATAAGTTAAATATGGGTTGACTTGGCCCATATAAATGGGTCGGGTCGGCCCATAAAAATGGTTTTGGTTACGGTTATCCTATCTTGATCCAATATTATATCCCGGGGTTGACTTTGACTCCGTCTCGGTATGACCAAATGCACAGTTGTTGTCGAGTCGATCCAAAAATGCTCGTTTTAGCTCCGTTTTCAATCATTTGTACCTGAAATGCGTAAAAACAAAAACCAAGGATATCTGCTGTAATATTTGGTATATTTGGACGTTTTTGGTTATTTTTGTGTCTTTTATGGGTGTAAAATGATGAGTATTTACACACTCATCAAAATGCTTTATTTTGTTTTTAACCTCGTCTTAATTACATATAAAGGTATTTTACAAAATGCTTGTATTGAGTCAAATGCTTGTATCGAGTCGAACATCAAAGTAAACAATGAATGATTATCATATATTTGTGTGTTTGTTTGAGTCAAATGCTTGTATCGAGTCACAATGAATGTTTTGCAGAATTTTGAGGTTTTAATTCTCAGATTTTTCCATAAATTTTCTAGAAACAAAACGTAAAAATATTGTCAGGTCAATCCTGACGGCGTCACGCACTGTAGCAGCACAGTTTTCCAGAATTTTGTTTTTCCGGTGGAACTTAATTTTTGAAAATTTCCAGAATTTTTAAATTTCAAGAAATCTGAAAACATTTATTTTGCAAGCATTATATCTTATTTGCTTTCTAGGATTTAGTTTTAAATATATAGTGTTTACTATCGATTTTATGCGAGGTTTCATGTTTGTTTTCTAAGTGAATTACATGTTATATTGGACAAAAAGATAAAAGATGAAGTATGATGTGCGTTTATTGAAGTTTATTTTCTTGGAGGAGGATTTAACCTTATTTCACGTCGCCCATGCCGAGCAAATCAGGGGAGTATTAGTTTCTTACATCTATTTTATTTTTCCCTTTTTTCATAACTTTGATACTTTTCAAGAATATTGGGGACAATGTTCAATTTAAGTGTAGGGATGGTAAAATGGGATACCTTAGAAACTATAACTCGCTTGATATTTGTTTTGTTTTATAGTAAATATGTAATAAACTAAAAGAGATACTTGTTAGTGTGATTTTAGCACCAAATTTAAATTTTTTTACAACATATAGGAGTGAAACTTTAGTTTTAATAAGTGTCTCATGAATAGGAATTATAAAGCTAGAACAAAAACCCTTCCACTCAAAACTTTCCACCCCAAAAATGTGAGGTTCGCCTTTAGATCTATATGAAAAAGCATTCACCTTTAATGCTTATGAGTATACTGGTAGCATATAGATTCTAGAACTTGCGTTTGTGATGCAACCCGAGATCACTAGTGAGACTACATTCGTGTAGTTAGGATTATTTAAATGATAAGAGGCATTAGGATAACCCTGGTTTTAAACCTATTTATAATTACATTGGATTCATTGGTCAAGTAATTTTCTCACACCTTTGCGATATACTCATTTTTAGTACACAATACCCCTAGTACACCCCTCAGAGCCTATCCTTTTCGCGGTTCTCGTGATATTTCGGTGGATTCCGAAATATTAATGAAGAGCATTGTTTACAATCCACCCCCAAATGTACACCCAAATCGCCTTAGCCTACCTTGTATGCACTCATTTTTAATGCATTATTGTTACAACTTATATGTAAACCCTTTGTTAATTGTCTGGTTGATTACATGTTGATGTGTCGTTTACCATAGGTAATTATTGTTATCAAGTTTTAATATTTATATTTAGACAACTTAACCTATAACAAACACTAACAAGCAGTGTACCTGATCAATGTAACCTAGTTGGTAAGTAGAGTGTCGATCACTAAGAGTGGAACGTTAAAACCTAAGTATCTATCAGTATTTTATTCCTAAAGTTAGTTCTAATTAAACCTAAGCTAACGCAAGGGGGGGTTTTCAGCCTGAGAGACTGGCACGATGTGTAGATTAAGTAAAACAGCAAATTAAACTAATAAGGTGATAGACACACACGTACACAGATAGAATATTGCTGGGAACACATTTCACATTATCAAGTATCAGTCATATTTTATGTGATAGGTTGCTTTATTATTTAGGCCTTTATGTTAATTATTAAGGTTCGACCTATGTAGAAGGCCCATGGGCCGTGACCTTTTATTTATTCTTACATTAGGGCATCGCCCCTACCTTATGTGTAAACACTATAAATACCCTCTCCCTTGAAGGGAGAGGGTGTTGGTTCATGTCATAATACATTTCATTATTCTTATACATGTCCCTTCCATTCTTTCTCTCTCTAGATCTACGTAGCTTGTGTGATAGATTTGTGACCTAACAAGTGGTATCAATCGCCAAGGGGTAGATTAGGTTGGTTTAGATTAGATTTGGTAGAAAATTTGAAGATTTTAGCTGTTGTCCTTTGAGTTAGAAGCGTTTTCTCCGAGTAAGAGTTGAAGTTCTTCGAGTTAGAAGAGTTTCTCCAACTTAATTCTTCGAGTAAGCCTCTGTTCTTCGAGTAAGTAAGTTGAAGATGTTCGAGTTAGAAGTAATTCTTCAACTTAGCTTTCTAGTAATCTTTAATTCTTCGAGTTAGAAGATCTCTTCGAGCAACATTCTTCGAGAAACATTCTTCGAGTTGAAAGAATTCTTCGAGCAACATTCTTCGAGTTAGAAGATTACTCTTAAGTTCTGTTTATACTTTCCGAGTTAGGAAATCAGAATTTCTTCATTTATAATCCTTCTACTAGGGGGTTATATACTTGGTGAAATCTTATTCTTCGAGTAAGGATTCTTCGAGCAAGGAAGCTTCGAGTAAGAACTGTATTCTTCGAGTAACCACTTTTCGAGTAAGGAACTTCGAGTAGAACTAAATTCTTCGAGTAAGAACTACAACTGATTTCTTCAAGTAAGGACCCAATTCTTCGAGTAAGGACTTAATTTTTCAACTAAGGATTTTTCTTCATATCTTCTACTTAGAGATCTAAACTACAACAACAACCTTCTTTATCCTAAAAGATGCCTCATCCACAAGTTACTTCTACATATTGTTTCAACCACCGAACTACAACTACTTCTACAATCAACAACAACAGTATCATTAGCAACAACAGTATCATCCACAGCTGCAATATCCACAACAACAACTCTTTATGCAACAACATCGGTTTTTCCCACAACAACAACTCCCTCAACAACAACCATATCAACAACAACCAATGCAGTCCTACCCACTTCTAGCAAAACAACCACACTGGTTTGATCAAATGTGTGAAGCCATAAGTAGTCAATAAAATCAAGACACGAGGCAAGATCATTAGACATACCCCCTATGCTCACTCGGGGTAACTATGTGCAATGGGTAAGTCAATTCTTACGGTTCATTGAACTCAAGAAACCGCGTGACAAATACATGAAAAAGGCTATCATTGAAGGACCATTCCAAGTGCCAATTACAACGGTTCCTAGAGATCCAAATGCTATTCCTCCAAGAGAAGTAACTGTGACCCCTATTCCTGATGCTCAGCTTACAGCAGAACAAATACTTCACCGTGAAGCTAATGAACTTGCAATGTCTTACATTCTTCAAGGAATTCCTAATCCAATCTTCAGAAGTATTGATGCACAGAAGACTACTAAGGACATGTGGGAACACGCTCATCTTCTCATGAAAGGAACTTAATTGAACCAAGAAGATATGGGATCAAAACTCTATCATGAATATACAATATTCATGATTGAAGCATGAGAATCACTAGAGTCTTATTACCATAGGTTCACCAACATCATAAATGACTTGGACAGACACAACATTATTCTACCCAGGATTGTAGTCAACACAAAGTTCCTCAGTTGTCTTGGTCCAAACTGGCAGAAATATGTCACCTTTGTTCGGCAAGCAAAAAATCTACACAACGCATCTTATGGGTTGTTGTATGATTATTTGAAACATCATCAGTCAAAAGTTGATAAAGATCGAGCTTTACGTGGTACTTATTCACCGTCCATAACTCCAAACTCATTGGCACTAATAACTCAATCTCATTTTCCTCCACCTCCACAGTCAAACCAGGCGTTTGTCCAACAACAACATCACTTTGCTTATCCTCAACAAACCTCATCGAATCAACTCATTCCATATGAATCAACACCGCAATCAACTGACAATCAACTTGTTCCTTATGACAACGTGGATACCATGCTTTACTCCAATGCCAACAGTGATGAAGATGATGCATTCAATTCATTGAATGAAGGATTTGCATTAATTGCTCTTGCTTTCAGCAAGTTCTCCAACAAATCCAACAATCATCTTTGTACTTCATCTAACACTCGTAATCAAGCTGTTGTCCAGGATGGAAGAGTTGAGATTCAGAATCGAGCTTATGGAAGAAATGGATCGAGAGGTTACATGGGAAACTCAAGAACTGGACAAAGGTTTAATACAGCAGGCGGCAGTAGGAACAATGTTGGTACTCCATAGAGAAGGGCTGAGATTGTTGAAACCGGGAATCAAGGGATTGGAAATACAATGGTTAGATCTTACAATTGCATTGGGAAGGGTCATTTGGCTAGTGCATGTCCCAAACCGAGAACAAGAGGCAGTGAGTATCACAAGCAAGCACTACTTCTTGCTCTTAAGGATGAATCTGGGGGCACTCTTATTGAAAAAGAGAACAACTTCATGGCAAGTGCATATTCTGATGATGATATGGAAGACTTGGAAGCTAATGCAGCCGTGATGTTGATGGCCAACATGCAGGAATTGCACATGAGTGAAACAGGCCCAGTATATGATACTGACAGTCTGTCTCAGGTACCTGATTCAACATGTCTAATACATGAAATTGTATCACCATCTGCATCTGCATCAGCCAAAGAGCAAGTTGTTCAAAATGCTTCATTATTATCTCCTCAAGAAGATGAACAAATGAACACAGTGGTTACATTTGATGATGATCAAATTAACACAGTTGTTACATTTGATGATCCAATTGATGATGATAACAATGATCAATTCGAAGAAAATGATCTTTTGCTTGGTCCAGATCCAGAACTTATGACCTTGCTATTGACCACCCAAACCCAGTTGGACTCACAAAAATCCCAGATTGATAAATGCAATGAGATCAATCGAAACTTAAAATCAAAAGTTGCATTATTGACTAAGGATCTTGAGTGCTATAAAATACAACTTACAAATTATGAAACAAAAGAAAAACGCGAACAAAGTTTTGAAGTTGCATTCCAAAAGGCTTATGTCAAAGAACAAGATTTAGAACATCAAATAAGAGAATTAACTGTTTCCAAAAATGACTTGATCTCTCAAATGGAACAAGAAAAATTAGATTTCAAACAACAGGTTGAACATCTAAATTCTGAACTTTCAAAATCAAAAACAGAGTTGTCAACTTGTCAAACTAGTTTTTCTGAACATAAACAATAGGAAACGGATTGATTCTTATCTTGAGGAAATCATAGAGTTGGAATGTAAGTTAAAAGAGTTTCAAAAGGTTGTTTATAAAACTAGTCAGTCGGTAAAAACAATTCAAAAGTTTACTCTAAAGCAAAATCCCCAAGGATATGGCTTTGCTATTGGGGATGACAAACCACGTTTTCTACACAAAGAACTCAAGGAAAATCTACGTTTTATGTTTATGACATTATTTTTGGTTCAACACATAAAAAGTAGTCAAATGCTTTCGCAAAATTAATGAAACAAAATTTTGAGATGTCTATGATGGGTGAACTTACGTTCTTCTTAGGACTTCAAGTTCATCAATCCCCCCGTGGTATTTTTCTAAATCAGTCCAAATATGCTCTTGAAATTTTAAAGAAACACGGCATGACAAGTGGTGACACTTATAATACTCCTATGTCTGCATCATCTCCAAAGCTGGATGCTGATTTACATGGGACACCAATTGACCCTACAAAATACCGAAGTATGATTGGGTCACTCATGTATCTAACAGCCAGCCGACACTGGTACAGAAAGTGGCTTTCGTCACACATGTTGTTTTTCCAATGGCCACACAGTAACTTTTTTATGTGACTAAATGTACCAGAATAAAATAAACAGCCACACTTGATCCGACTTGTGTGACCATTTCAGAATTACATCTGAGGCTACAGCCACACATTTGAATATTTTCGTCACTAGAGGTATCTGGTAAAACTTGTTTGGATTAATTAGTCACTTATAATTTGGGACGTGTGACAGATACAAATAAGTTTGAAACATTAGTCACACTGTATATATACATATATGACAAATATATGTCGCACAATTGAACAGTGTGACGAAAATCCATATATGGTCACATGAAGTAATTGTGTATGTGGCTAAATCATATACTCAAGTTTGTCACACATTATTTAAATGTGACTACTAGTTTTTGTTGAAAATTTAGCCACATATGAATTTGAAATGTGCGACAATTGAAAAGTAAGTTTGAAGCATTAGTCACGATATGCATTTAAAAGTGACAAATATATGTCACACACTTGAACAGTGTGACCAAATGTCATATATGGTCACACTAAACCATAGGCATACATGATTAAGTGTGACCAAAATTCGATAGATATGGTCACGTAAGTTAATATGTGTGTCTAAAGTTTAGTGTGTGTTTTCCTACCAAATCCTAATGTGTATGGTCACATTTAATTGTATCAGAATCATGTGACTATAGGCTATACCATAGTCATACCATATCACAAATATGTATCTAAATTATGTTTATGGTCACATTATAAGGGTATTATATGTGACAAATACATTCAAAATAGTTACACTGTGAAATATTCATGTGACTATTATTTATAGCAAAATGTGAACTCAGTTACCATTAACCTTGATATTAGTCACATTGAGTGTTTGTGTGACTAAATTCAAGATGTTACATATGGTCATAAGATGAAGTATTTATTTAGGTGTCTAAATCATAGAGTCATATTTTGTCACACATTATTTAAGTGTAGTCACAATTCGATACATATGGTCATACATTTCTGATAACTTATGCAATTTTGAGGGGTTAGATATGGGATTTTATAGTCTATCTAGTTTGATTCTAATTTGATATTCACTGAATTGAGTTCAGACTATTAGTCATGACTCTTCATTTTCCCCATTACAATACTGGGATTTTATAGTCTATCTAGTTTAATGCAGTAGTATGTAAGTATGTTACTTGCCCCTAGGAACTAGGTTACTTGACTTTCTAAAGTCAATTTTCAACTTTAATGAAGTAACATGTTACTAAAGTGCCTGCAAGTGCATATAAATGATAAATGCAAACTGCAAATACAATAAAGCTTGACTACAATTGGATATATAACAGTGAAAACCGTAAAAATTTTCATTGCCATTGAAAAGCTTGACTTTTGGAGTCAAAATCCATTACAACAGGCTAAATTACAGAAACAACTATTTAATACAAAAACTGCTAATCATCTAACAGTACTAACTTAACAATACCAGCAGTAACCTTGCACTTAGCCTTGAGCAACAATCTTAACTTCAACCAGCAGTCTTAAATGTGACACTAGCAGTCTTAACTTGCAGCATGACATGCTTCACTTGGATTTTCGTATAACAATACCTTCACAATCTGTTCGATAGTAGTCACTTCGTGATTCCTTGCCCAAATCTTCTTTACTTACACGTGCCAATATGTTTTCATTGTGCTCGTGAATGACTGTACTAAACTCCTCATCGACTTCGTCATATGTATCTTTGTAATTCTTGGAATGTGTTTTAAAGACAATAGACAAATTTTTATGTGCCTGGTCTTTCACATAAAACACTTGTGTTGCTTGTGAGGCTAATATGAATGGATCATCCTTGTAGCCTAAACTATTTAGGTCTACCAACGTATAAACAAGAGTATCATGTTTGACCCCTCTAGTTTTGAGATTAACCCAATCACATTTGAAAAGAGGAATTTGCCTGAAACGGTAATCTAGTACCCATATCTCTTGTAAAACCCCATAATAAAATGCTTTTCTTGTGGTTTCAACTTCTTTGGATATGTGAAGATCTACTGCCTCAACACTAACCCCACTGTTCTGGTAAACTATGCCATCATTACTTTTTCGTAAGAAATGTATACCTATTGATGTTATACGCCTCGTATTTCACTATGTTGGCGCATGGTCCAAATGATATCCACCTCACAGTTTCTGATACACTATCATTGGATATCGCTAACTCTCTCTCAACCTGAATTTCATTACACGTATATATTACTTTTAAATTGCAGGAACAACAAACAAACAATTAAAGAATAGGAGTGTTTGGGATAATGAAATGGTGTGCTGGTGGACCTCTATCTAATGTCATATACAGGAGGGACAATGATGCGTGGTTTTGCAACCTTACAACAGGTTTTACCTCTCGAGGGATCTCAAGAGGCTTACAACCCCACCAGGCAGTGTACCTGACCGATGTAGTATAGTGTAGTGGTAAGTACGGGGGATTGATCGTTCTCCACAGGGAATAGTGTTCGTTAGGTATGAAAAACTACTCTAATTAGGTCTAAGGGTGAAGGAAGAATATTTTTTGTATTTTTATATTTTTTTATGAAAGCAAGTAAAATCTCGGGTTTGAAGGAGTGGGCGGAATTAGTTGCTAGTCAACTAACCCAAATTACTACGAATGCAAATAAAATAAAATAACTAAAAATGAAAATGTTTGTGAAACTTATGTGGAGAGAAATGTGTTTACTTAGATTTCCTTACTCCCTAACTATCTTTTACCGGTTGATTAGTGTGTATTAATTGCGTGGATGACAGGTGTATTCCCTAATACCAATCATGGGGTGGCGTACGTACTTCCCCAACTCTACAAGCTCCTACTTCACTCCTATGTCGAGCCGGCTAGGAAGCTCCTAACATGGGATCACTAGAATTCACTCATGCATTAAATACAACCATAAAAACCTAGTACGCATTGGTTCATGTTTCTTAAGACGTTCAAGCAAGTTACCGAATAGGAAGTTAGCCAGTTTTCTTAAGCCTAACATCGATGAACAATCATCCAATACAATTAATAACACACTAATAACCAATAATCAATAGTTAGGTTTCATTAGATCTAAGCAAACACAAGATAAATCTAGCCTAGCATGTTAATCAAAAGACAAGAACAAGATATAATCAAACAACACATAGACATATTGATTGATTAAGTGATAACTTATCTTCAATTAAACATGGAAGATCCAAGGGTATGAAAACCCTTAAAAATGGCAGAAATTCTTCTTAGGGTTTCTCCTCACAAAGTTGCACACCAATGACAAAAAATTGCAAAACTATATATAGAGTTTAAGGGCTGACGGCGTCACGTTATAGATCCTGACGCCGTCACCTCGCCGTGTCTAGGGTTCCCGGATGGCCTTCCTGACGCCGTCCCTCTTTAGACCTCCAAAATCCGCTCTAGCTTATCAAGGCTTGACGCCGTCAGAATATGGCTTGATGCCATCCCTCTTTAACTTAAACCGTGATGGCCTTGATCACTTCAAAGGGTGACGCCGTCAGATTTTTCATGCAAAATTCTCTGGCTTATCATGAGTAATTTTCATATCCACCTTTTTTGCCAAGCCGTGACGCCGTCTGGAACAATCCCTGACGCCGTCAAAGGTACTTTTCCAGCCGATTTTGAGACTTTGTCGTTTTCTTCACTTTTATGCTCCAAAAACGTCCATAATGCTTCCTTTTCCAGATTTCTTCTCCAAAGTACCTAAAATGACAAAAGGAACGATTTAGGGCAATATTTGATCAAATAAATACGATTTAGGGCTTAAATGACCCCCTAAAAGCGGTACACTTTTCGCTTCATCAGACAATTATGATGATAGCAACAAACAAACAATTAAAAACAACATACTAGTAATTACCTCTTCGCGTAACCACTTAGCAAAAGATTTAATGTGCTCATTCTCCAGCAATGCCATTTTTTTACCCGGGATTTTTGTTTTCAAAACTTCCTTGTATCGCCTGAAACAAATAAATGTCTTTGATTATTATATTTGATAGAACATTTTAAGCAACGAAATCGACATGTGTTAGTAATACTTACTCGATATATGGTTGAATTTCATCTGTATTTTGTATTAAATACAAATCTGCTTTCTGAAAGGATTCTCTGGAAACTTCACTTGATTTGCCAGCTGACAATGGCTTTCCGTCCTCATCTTCATTGGTTACATGTTTATCAGCTGGGATACCAATAGTTTTCATGGTTTTATGATATTCGCTAAAAAACTCTATTGTTTCTTCCGTGATAGTCTCCTCAGCAATGCATCCCTCTAGTCTATTTCTGTTTCGCACATGTCCTTTAATAACCTTCATACATCTTTCGAAGGGATACATCCACCGAAAGCATATGGGACCACATAATTTTACCTCCATAGTTAGGTGCACAGTCAAGTGTATCATAATATAAAAAAATAATGGAGGAAAGAACTTCTCGGGTAGGCACTGTGTCACAACAAGTTCTTCTTGCATCTTAACTAGTTCTTGCAAGCTGATTTCTTTCCTACATATAGATTTAAAGAAAAAGCAAAACCTGATAATAGCATATCGTATGGGCGGGTGCATGACTGAACGTATAGCAATGGGCAAAAACTCTTGCATTAGCATGTGATAGTCATGCGATTTAAGACCAATGAGCTTCCTATCATTTAGGCTGACCAAACAAGAGAAATTTGAACAATAGCCTTGTGGTACCCTGATGTTGCTTAACGTTTCACAAAAGATGTCTTTTTCAGCATTTGTTAATGTGTAACCTGCTGGAGGTAGTGTTGTTTTTTCTGCTTCTTGCATAGCAAACAACTCTTCTTTTATCCCCAACTCTTCCAGATCCAGTCGAGCATTCATTCCATCTTTTGTCTTTAGAGGAACATTCAACAAAGTTTTGACTAGACTCTCACCAACATTCTTTTCTACATACATGAAGTCAATACAATGCGGAACAGAATGATGCCTCCAATACCTTAGCTATCGATACCAAATTTTGAATTTCTTCCAATATGCTTCATTTTCTTGGCTTGAACTACCCTCTTCTTCTGTTGTTTTCCTTTTCTGCTTTTTAATCTTCCCACCTCTGCCTCTGGTATCTTCTTGGTTTTTCGAGGTTTTTCCTTTTCCCCACTTATTTTCAATATGTTGTACCTCGTTGTATATTTGTTCCCTGGTCAATGGATTTGGAGCATGACGTGGTTCTTCTTGTCCATTAAACGCCTTCGCTTGCCTTCTGAACGCATGGTTGTACAGTAGATATCGTCTGTGTCCAGCATAACTTTGCTTGGATGAGGTGGAAAGTCTAACACAGTGTGTATCTTTCCCACACACTACACAACCTTTGAATCCACTGTATGGGCAGCCACATAATGTACCAAGTGCAGGGTAATCATTTATCGTCCATAATACAATGGCATGCAGATCAAGGTTTTCTTTTTTGGAAGCATCATATGTATCAACCCCTTCCTCGAATAAGGTATGCAGATCATCAACCAACGGTTCTAAAAATACATCGATGTCATTTCCTGGGTATCACGATATTAATACCGAAAGCATGATAAACTTTCTTTTCATATACAACCATGGAGGAAGGTTGTATATGACAGATAAAACTAGCCATACACTGTGATGCCTATTTCCTGAGTTGACGTCAACCTCATCAGCCGATATCCCTAGCTGTAGATTTCTTGGATCTTTAGCAATTTCGGGGAATTTTTCATCTACGGTACGCCATGCCTGTGAATCTGCGGGGTGACGTAAAATACCATCTGTTATCCTCCTTGTTACGTGCCATGTTAGATCTTCTAAAATACTTTCTAACTTAAAGAGGCGTTGCAGTCTTGGTATAATTGGAAAGTACCACGTTACCTTTGCCGGAATGTTTTCGTACACTTTATGTGTCTTACTATCCACCTTCTATCTTGATGTCCCACAAGTTGGACAAACAGTCAACTCCTTGTTAACCTTCCAGTAAAGAATGCAGTTGTTGCTACATACATGTATCTTTTTGTATCCTGATCCCATCATTCTCACTAGTTTTTTGGCCTGATGAGTTTTTTCAACCATTTCGTTACCAGCAGGTAGCATCTTTTTTAACCATCCTAGTAATTCAGTAATGAACTTATCAGAAGCTCCATACTTACCCTTCAAGTTGAGTAGTTTAACTATTGCGGAAAACTTTGTGAAGTCAGGACATCCTTCGTAAAGTGGCTTCTCCGCGTCTAATAATAGTTGTTTAAACTTGGCAAGGTCATCCTCATCAAAACATTCTTTTGTAGCATTAACGATGTCTACTGTTGCTGGGCCATCTGTTGGAATTTCTGGACCAAAATCCATGTCGAAATCCGTGTCGTCAACAAACTCCTCTGTTGTAGCATTAACAGGTATTTGGGCAGTTGTTGCTTGCTCATCATTTTCTCCATGTTTATCCCATTTTGTGTAGCTTTGATCAATCCCGTGGTAGAATAAATGGAACTGCACATCCTGTGTTTTCTGCTCTATGCAGTTTAAAGATGAGATACACGGACATGGCATCTTAAGCTGTTGTTTATTACCTCGTGGGTCGATGTTCCTCATCTTCTGCAAGTTTTGTTCTGGATACTTAATAAACGCTTCTACTCCAGCAATATATTGTGTCTTGGTCCTACTAGTTCTCATCCAAGACTTGTCCATGCTATTGTTGAGGTCAAATGGTAACGTATGTATCCTATAAGTCACAAATTAAACCAATATAAGCATCAAATCATTTGTGCATAAGTAAACCAAGTATTTACCACTACTAGTACAAAAGGTACTACTGCTAGTGAAAGTTAGTACTGCTAGTATAAAGTTAGTACTGCTAGTACAAGTCACAAATTAAATCAATATAAAATTGTAAATGTTTTATACATTTGGGCCCAACTCTAATGTGGGATAAAATGTTTATTTTGAAAATATTACAACTATACATTAGTAAAATCTAGTATTAATGGTTTCTGTTGCAAATCGAAAATTAAAATAATAATCTGTATAGTATTAATGGTTTTTTTTGCAACTTGCAACTTGCAAGTAAATGGGGAAGGCTATTTCATCATTACACACTATTCACATTGCTAGGCTCGATACATCTTCCTTCCTCTAGGTGTTTCTTGAATGTTGCTGTATACATTAGTAAAATCTAGTATTTTGGTACTCATGAATGGTTTATGTTAACTAAAACTTGGTTATGGTCTTTACTACTTATGGTCTTTTGTTCTTTTGTGGTTATGCAACTGGATTAAGTGTGTTTCTTACCTGCACATACAAAAAATACATATACTTAAGAAATTCAAAGTCAAACTGTCTTTATTACACCTAAATGCAGGAAGTTACCTGCGCATACCAACCAAGCCTTTAATGGCATTTACTTATACATTGAATTATGTGATCCTCTTTACTTTAAATGGCCATTACATAAACACAACATTACACACAGCATTACACCATCAAAAACCTGTCAAACACTAAACCTCATCCATAATGACTTCCAAGCCAAATGTTATTGAAATATCCTCTGATTCATCAGAACTAATGTCTCCTAAACCTGATTGGAATTTCCCCTACCCTCCTACAGGTAGCTTTGGTAAGATACCACCTAAGGGAAAGGTTGTTGACTCAAGCTCTGATTTTAGCTCCTTTAACAGTAGCTTTTTTAATGATAGTTGGGTTTCTAGCTATCATTCAACATCTGAAGATGAAGCTGTCTCAAAAAAGCCACAATCTCCAAAAAAACCTCCTCCAGTTCACACTCTGTCAATCCCAAGAAGAAGGGAACAAGTTCTAGGCCTACCAAATCAGGAAACATAGGAAGAAATCCAATCAAAGAAGAGAGAGGGAAAGGCCCAATTGAACTCACTAAGGGTAAAGGGAAAAGGACCATTGGCTACCTATGTATGTCTTGATGTTATGATGCTACTATAACAAGTACTATGTTTTCTCTTGCTATGTAATCAACTATGCAATCAACAATGCATCCATGTATGCAGAATTTTGTTATGTAATAACAGTTGGTTTTCAAGTTGGAGATGCTATTTTTCATTCATGTTAAACCCAAAATACAACTTGAAAAAACTATACATCCTACAAGTCACAAATTAAACCAATATAAGCATCAAATCATTTTTGTAAAATTACAATGGACAGTGGGTATTGTAGTGGTACTCAAAATTCCATTTGATCACGAACATCAAGCACATAATAATTGGAACCTGTCTGGGCAGAATTTGCTATCTTTATAATTGTAAAAAAACAATTTCGAGAATAATATAATTTCACCATTGCATCAAAAAAAATGATTTCCTAATTAAAAAAAGTACATAATTTAGATCTAAATGAACCTCCCTCGGTTGTTGATGGCCGGACCGGCGAGTGGTGGATGTGATTGGTTACTGGTGAATGGTGGATGGTGACTGGTGGCTGTGACGTGACTGGTGAATGGTGACTGGTGGCTTTGATTGGTGTCTGGTGGCTGTGATTGGTTACTGGTGAATGGTGGATGGTGACTGGTGGCTGTAACGTGGCTGGTGAATGGTAACTGGTGGCTGTGATTGGTGAGAAATGTGCGAAATTTAAAATTTGCTAAAAAAATATGGGGGGCTTTAATTTTGAAATTTGCTGAATAAAAAATGGGGGGCTTTTTAAAAATTTTGGGGAGGGAAATACCAAAAAGGAAGCCACAGGTATTGAACCTGTGACCTCCCCTTCACAACACCAACAACTCAACCATCTCCGCCTTTGGGTCTTTTTCGATCATACCTTCATTTGTATTCGTCTTATAGACTATATGTTTTATTAAAGAAAATTGTTACAAAATCCAAATATCTTCTATACAAAGTTAAACCTGTTAGTACAAAGTTAAAGCTAGCAGTACTAATATTTACACTAGCAGTACTAACATTATTTCCTTTTTACTTGTGTGAAGATCTTTCTCAGTAACTCCCTTACCATTTCTGAGTCTTCATCAGTAACGGTGAGCTTAGCATCTAACATAACAAATAAGCTAGCTGCCCTTAATGGATAATCTTTTTCTATCAGCATGTAGACATCCACCCCATTCTTTGTAGATACATGTTGAACACCAAATGTATCATACTGTCTCCATGTTGTACTCAACTCATGAGCTCGAAAATGCCATAAGATATCTTCTGTATCAGGTTCATACAACCTCTTCAATTCCAACCATAGCTCCTTGTCTTTGTCTTCTATAGGAGTTGTAGATCTGAACCTTTCTTGAACCAGACTCCATAGCTTGTCCAATTCTTCTCTATCAAAAATCTTCAGCATATCTTCAAAATACTTATAAACTTCTGAGTGTCCTCCTACCCTGATTATCTTCCAAGCTTTCCCAAATGTATCTGTGTGTATCTCCAAATAAATAATTGGATGTTTAGGTTGAATAGGATCAACATTCAATGCATCTGGGATTATAACCAACATATACTGTTGAAGCCTTTCATTTGTTAATTCCTCTACTGTTTCTTCTACCTCAACTGCTTGATCTTCATTATCTTCTTCAGTCTTTTGCTTCTTTGAATCCTCTGCTATAGGTACTTCTTCCTCACCAATCTTCTGTTTCTTTGAAGATTCAGACTCCAATACTAAACTGTTGATGCAAATAATGTTCTAAATACGTTATTTATATCTTTCGATTATTTCACGTTTTGAGGATGACAAAATGTGAAATCACGTTACGTTAAAATTAACGTAAACAAGTTTTTAATCAGAAGATCCCGTTTCTACGCAAATCACTCTGGAACAAATTTACAACTTGACAAATGATCAAAGAAGTGAATTTGTGTTTTGAGAGTTCACATTTTAATGGGACAAAACATTATTTTTTCAAAAATAACACATGACAAATTATTTTTGAAATATTAAGAAATGTTTTAATGGAAAAATATGTTTGAAAATCACAACAGCTATTTCCCCCCCCCCCCCAAAATCAGCTCCAACCTTCCCCAAATAAGTTTTCACCAGAAAAGACAAAATTTGGAGCGTCCTAGTCTAGGACGGCTCCACGGTTCCACTAAATTTAGTGGAGCCGTGGCATGTTTAGTGCAGCCGTCCATACTATTTTTTCTGTAACGTTCAGATTTTCTTTGCCTATAAATACCAACCCCTTTCACAGATTTTAGGCATCCTTACACACACAAAACTTTCTGAGTTGAATACTCTCTTCACACTTTCTTTCTTAGATCATTTAGGTTAGTTTTTCTTTTGTTTAAGAGTGATCCAATCATCCTTCAAGTGATCCTCTTCATTCCTCTTCACTTGTAAGAGAAGAACACAAGTATCCAAGTTGATACAAGGTGTTATCATTCCTCTTCATTATCAAGAGAAGAACACAAGTGTCCAAGTTGATACAAGGTGTTATCATTCCTCTTCATTAGCAAGAGAAGAACTCAAGGTATTCAAGAAGATACAAGAGTTGTAGTTGTTAGGTTTTGTAACACTTGTTACATCCTTGTTGTATCTTAGCATACATCAAGATTATCTTTCTTTTGTGAGAGTGTGAGTGAAGATCATTGTGATCTTAAGAGATAGTGAAGATCTCTTAAAGCCATCGGGCTTGTGTGTGAGTGATCAAAGGATCTAGAGTAAAGTGAGAGTTGATCTTTGTGATCGTGTTGAGATCGTGGTGATCTCTTGTAGCCATTAGGGCTTGTGTGATTGGTCACGTGGACCTTGGTAGATTGGTGCTAGCTAAGATTAGCACTCGACATTTAGCTTAGTGTCGGTAATAGGATAAGCGACGTGTACGATTTTCTCCGCCTGAAGGGAGGTTGTTGACATAGTGCTTGAAACTCTCGAGTGTGGTACTCGGGGAGTGGAGTAGGGCGAAGAAGAGCTTCGTAGCCGAACCACTATAAATCCTTTGTCTCGGTTTGATCTTTCCAACTCTACTCTTTACTTTCATTATTTTGTATTAGTTAGTTTAGTGTGTAGTTCATATTGGTGTTGATTGATTACACA
The DNA here is from genome assembly GCA_021014915.2 of Artemisia tridentata subsp. tridentata. Classification (NCBI taxonomy): domain Eukaryota; kingdom Viridiplantae; phylum Streptophyta; class Magnoliopsida; order Asterales; family Asteraceae; genus Artemisia; species Artemisia tridentata. Next base: position 319,929,428 of record CP139509.1, read on the forward strand.
TAGAGTTCGAATCAAAGTTTCTAATAGCCAACTTTTAAAACAAGATTTTTAAAAGAATTTTAAACCGGTAAACTATTCAACCCCCCTTCTAGTTTCCCACAATTGGTATCAGAAGCCACGTCAGTCAAGATTTTAAAATATATTGTATTTTAAAACTTGAATCGATCAATGGATTCCGACAAATATCTAGAAGGGCAATCTATGCAAAGACCACCACTTTTCGAAACCGATTGTTTTATATATTGGAAAACAAGATTCGAAACGTATGTGAAATCAAAAGAACTTTATCTTTGGCATGTTATTACCGAGGGTGACTTTCAACCTATCCAAATGAATCCGGAAACTAAAAAGAATGAAATAGTTTCTTATGATAAACAAAGTGATGAACTTAAAAGGAAATTAGCCAAAAATAATGAGGCTAAAATGATAATTTATAATGCTTTGCCTAAAAAGGAATTTGAAAGAATTTTCATGTGTAATACGGCAAAAGATATTTGGAAAACTTTGTTAGTCACTCACCAAGGTAATAACCAAGTCAAATAGAACAAGATAGATCTTCTTGTTCAACAATATGAACAATTTTCCATTACGGAAGATGAGTCAATAGATAATGCTTTTGCTAGATTCAATACTATTATTACTAGTCTTAAAGCTCTTGATGAAGGTTACTCTAGCAAGAATTATGTTAGGAAGTTTCTTAGGGCTCTACATCCTAAATGGAGAGTAAAGGTTACCGCCATAGAAGAGTCAAAGGAGTTGGCGATGTTGTCACTCGATGAACTTATAGGAAACTTGAAAGTTCACGAGATGATAATCAAGAAGGACTCCGACATAGTCAAAGGAAAAAACAAGAGAGTTAGATCTCTAGAATTGAAAGCCAAGAAGGAGTCTAGTGATGAGGAATGCTCAAGTTCCGATAGTGAAGATGAGGAATATGCATTAGCGGTTAGGGACTTTAAGAAGTTCTTTAGGAGAAGAGGTAGGTTCGTTAGGCAACCTCGTGATGAGAAGAAGACATCACAAAAGAACCATGTTGAAAAGAAAGGGACAAGTGATAGGAAATGCTGTAGGTGCGAAGATCCTAATCACCTCATAGGAGAGTGTCCCAAACCACCGAAATTCAACAACCAACGAGCTCTCATAGGAGGCTCCTGGAGTGATAGCGGTGATGATGAAGAAAAGAAACCCAAGGACGAAACATGTCTAACGGCTCATACTTCAAATGAGGTACTTTATGACTACCCTGATCTTATAGATGACAACTCGTCAATAGATGATAACATACTAAATGACAAATATAATAATCTATGCAAAATTGTTTCAAAAATGCTAAGTAGAAACAAATCACTAAAATCAAAATTGCATGAACTTGAAGTAGAAATTTTAGGACTAAAGGAACAAGTCAAAGGACTTGAAATAAATAAAGAATTAGACATAGATTGTGAGTCATGCTTAAAACTTCAAGCAAAAAATGAGAAACTCAAGGAAAATGCAATTAGAATCACTAGGCTCAAAAATGAAACAGAAAATGGTTCGACAGATAAAACAAATCAAGTAAAATCTGTCAAACCCACGAATTCTGTCAAATCCCCAGACAGCACCACTAAAGGTACCAACGGTACCATTAAACCTAACGGAACCGTGGTACCGTCTAGCATTGGAGACAGAACTGAGTCAAATTTCAAAAACAAATCAGGTCCTAAACCAACTCACATAATTGTAAATGGTACAAAGGTCTCTTTTGCTAGTATAGAGGAAGTCAAAAAATTTTACAAACCTATGTCAAACCCCAGACCTGGATTTGTAAAACCCACTAGGTCTAAGACTCCTCCACCTAGAAAAACAAACACTCCTAAACCTCGGTCAAGAACTCCTCTACCGAGACATAACTCTAGAAGACAAAGTTTTCCAAGTAACTATCCCGTAACTTGGAATGACTGTCAACTACAAAGTTACTTGCCATGGGAAATTTGCCCTCCATTTCAACATCCCAACCACATACAAGTAATGCATGGGATGTTTAATGCTAACCACTTTGGACCCATGAGATATTGGGGACCAGATGTTTGAATGTTTGTCTTTTGCAATAGATATGCTTGGGAATTGACTTGGAGCCTGACGAATGGGTCAAGGATAGTGGATGCACTAACCATATGACGGGTAACCGAAGTTTATTCTCATCATACAAGGCATACAACGGAGGTAATGTCACTTTCGGTAGCAAACTTAAGGGCAACATTATAGGCAAAGGTACGATCACTCAAAACTCCCTCACTATTAGAAATGTTGAGCATGTAGATAACTTAGGATTTAATTTGCTTAGCATTAGTCAAATGGTAGATAATAAGTGTAGAGTTATATTCTCTGAAGAGGGTAGTGAGATCATTAAGGATGGTAAAACCATAGGCAAAGGAGTTAGGAGAAATGGCTTATTTGTTATGAAAATAGGAAATAAGCCTCAGGATAGGTGATAAGTGTGTAAATACTCATCATTTTATGCCCATTTTATACCATAAAAATACTTAAAACGGCCAAATACACCAAATATTACTGCAGATATCATTGGTTTGTGTTTTTATGTGTTTCAAGTACAAAAGGATCAAAAACAGGGCAAAACAGGCAAAAACCGAGCACAAGATTGGAAATTCATGAAAAGCCGAGGCCGGGAAGGAATTTACGAGTTTGGATCACAAGAAAATGCTCAAGTGTCAAGATTCAACCCTCAAGAATATCCAAATGACAAAATAGTCATTGGATATATTTTTCAGAATCGGCATAAATGGTCCCTCAAAGTTTGAACAAATTTCAAAACCAATCCTTTAACTTAAATCAAATCCCTTTCCTATCCTAAATCTACCTTAACCCTTTATAACCCTTAACTAAACACAAGCCCACCAAATAAAACCCTTAACCCATTAAACCCCTAAGCCCAATACCACCATGTCCAATTCCCCAGGCCAGACAATCATGTCCCCCCATCCCTTTTCTCTTATACACGCCTCCCCCTCCTCACTTAGCTCCAGAAACAGTACACCTTGTTCACATGTCTACCAATCTAGCTAAAAACCCACTACCCATTTTCCCGCTAAAATGCAATTGAGGGCTAGGATTAGTTTCAAGCCAATCCAACGAGTGGGAAATGTTCAGAAGAAAGAAGGATGCATTTGGAGTAATATAAAAAGCCCTCACTTCACAAAGAGAGAAGTTTGTCAATGTTTTAGACCAAATTTCGTAGTGTAGGATGCTTATTTCAAGTTTTAATTTCAGTTCAAACAATTGTAATTCTTTATTTTCTCAGTTGTATGAAAGTATTTTTAAGTTATTAATTACAGTTGATCAAGTTCAGTTCTCATTTCCTTGTTTACTTGAAATTCAGTTTGTTAAAGTTATTGTTGTGCAAAACCTTTTAAGCTTCCATTCCTGTTCAATAAGCTTGTATAAGCTTATATTAGCTTTAGAAAAAGTTCACTTGTTTCATTACAGTTTTAAACTCAGTTTTCCAAAAAAGTCAACATAAGTCAACCAAGGGGTCAAATAAGCAGTTTGAAGAATAAGCTGACTTGATCAGCTTATTTGGGTATTTTCTGGCTTATTGGATAAGCCTGGGTTGGATTAGTTACCAAGTTCATTCATTTTCAGCCAGAAATAACTTGTGAGTTTCAATTTCATTTTTAGCTTATATTCTGCTTAATTTTGCATAGCTTAATTTATTGCTTATTTGTCTGTGTTTTATGTTTCTTAGATCATTAATGATTTAGATAATCCTAGCTTAGAGCAAAATATGGCTTAAATTATAGTGTTGTAGTGTAAAATTTAAAATCAATTTCAATCAAGGGTGTTTGGTTTAGATCAATACTGAGTTATATATGCCTGTTACTGTTCATATGCATTTTTTGTGACCTTTGTTCTTGCTTAATGTAGTCCAAATTAAGTGTTGTTGGAAGCTTTCCATCTGTTTTTATTGCTTTTGGTGTTTTGAGGTGACTAGTTTAGTTGCAAGTCATAAACTAAGCTAATTAGCTTAATCAAGTTATAAGCTAACCTGTGCCACCCCTTTAGTATTTTTAACTTCCTTTAGGTTCATTTAAAGTGTTATTCAGTGTTTTAGTTAGGAGTCTTTAGGCTTGAATTGGTTTTTGATTGTTAATGTTTCTGTCTGCACAAACCTGCACAGATAAGTTCTAGCTCACATCTGTGCAGCTAATTTACTGCTTATTCTTTGGAAGTTTAGGTTTGATTTTTGGTTTATGACTAGTTTTGCAAATTATCCTTTAGCCCTGTTTTAGTTAGGTCTGCAAATTAGCCTTTAGCCCTGTTCTGAGCCTGCACTCAGTTTTAATGTTTTTAGTCATCTGATCTAGGTCCATTTTAGATAAGCAATTGTTTGTATATTTTGGGCATTTTCAGTTTGTAGGTAGTCAGTAGTATGAGGTTTTAGACTATGCTTTTTATTTCCCCTGAAAAGCTCTTTCCTAGCTTATAGGACAGCTGCAAAAGTGCTTCTGACTCATTCATTTCTGCCTTTAATTGAATCTGTTCAGCTGCTTAATTGCTGATTCCTTGTGCTTATTTGTGCTTTTCCAGTTGTTTTATGCTTAAGTAAGTATGCTAATCTGTTTCTGAACTTGTGGTAGCTGTTAGTGCTTTAGTGCTTATTTTAGTGCTTATTTTCAACTACTTATTGGCCCATTCTGCTTATTTGGGCTGAAATAAGTTCTGATTTCATTTTTCCTAGATTCCTAGTTAAATTTTAGATTTACCTGCAATTTTTCAGATTTTTCCCTTTTCATTTAGTATTTTTAATGTATTTTTCTTTTTAAATTAGTTTTTAATTCATATTAAATAAAATATAATTCAGAAAAATGTAATTCTTTTTTGTAAAATTTTCTTTTGTCATTTAGGATGTAGGAAAAATAATTTGGTATTCCTAGGATTAATATTTCTTAGATTACACGTTTTAGTCTCTCGTTTTCCCGTTTTTAATTACATTTTCAGTTTTCTTTACGTTTTTAATCTCGAGCTCTTTAGATTATCGTTTTTCTTACCTTTTAAATTGTTTTTAGTTCATGTTCACTTATTTTAGCTTAAAAAAAACCAAAATCCCTTTTATTTCACCATTCAAACACGTAATCACGAATCGAGAACACGGAATTCCATTCACGCCTTCGTTGGGGATAACGACCCGGGTTACACATACTTCACTTGTGTTTCCTTGAAGATATTTATGCATTGATTCCAGCGAATCAATAGGATATGCTTAGCAACCATAGATGATAATTCAACTCTATGGCATAGGAGGTTAGGTCACGCCAATATGCGTTTGATACAATCATTGGCATCTAAGGAATTAGTTAGAAACCTACCTAAGATTAAGTTTGACAAACACTTTTGTGACGCTTGTAAAGTTGGAAAACAAGCTCATTCAAGTCACAAAGCTAAGAATATGGTCTCGACCTCTAGATGCCTAGAACTCCTTCACATGGACTTATTCGGTCCATCCGCCGTACGGAGCTACGGAGGAAATCACTACACCTTAGTAATAGTTGATGACTATTCTAGGTATACTTGGACAAGATTTCTTAAGAATAAGACACAAGCTTTTGAGGAATTTTAAATCTTTAGTAAGAAAGTCCAAAACCAACTAGGATGTACAATAGTTTCTATTAGGACGGATCATGGTCGGGAATTTGATAATGAGGTGCAATTTGGAGTATATTGTGATGCTAATGGTATTACTCACAATTTCTCGGCTCCACGCACTCCACAATCAAATGGGGTAGTAGAGCGGAAAAATCGTACTCTACAAGAGATGAGTAGAACGATGTTGAATGAACAATCAATTCCGCAAAAGTTTTGGTGTAATGCGGTGGACACCTCAACTTATATTCTTAATAGGATTCTAATTAGGCCTATCCTAGGAAAAACCCCATATGAAATCATGAAAGGTAGAAAACCTACTCATGATTACTTTAGAGTGTTTGGAAGCAAGTGCTTCATAATAAACACTAAAGATTACCTCACCAAGTTTGACCCAAAGTCTTACGAAGGTATCTTCCTAGGTTACTCCCAAAATAGTAAAGCCTATGTTGTCCTAAATAGAAAAACCATGAAAGTCGAAGAATCACTCAACGTGACATTCGATGAAAGTCCTCCACAAACTAAGACATCACCCTTGGTGGATGATGACTTAGATGAGGATGAAGCCATTAAGGTTAATGGCAAGAAAACCCTAGAAGATGACATTGAGGATGAAATAGTTAAAGTTAACAAAATTGTCAACATTAAGGAATCCAAAAACCATCCTATTGAAAATGTCATAGGTAATCTAAACCAAAGAACCCTTAGGTCACAAGCACAAAACAAAAGTAATTTCTTTTGTTTCATATCAACCGTAGAACCTAAGAATGTAGGTGAAGTGATTAAGGATGAAAGTTGGATACTTGCCATGCAAGAAGAACTTAATCAATTCACCGCAAGCCAAGTTTGGGATTTAGTACCTCTTCCTAAGAATCAAACAATCATAGGAACTAAGTGGGTGTTTAGGAATAAACTCGATGAAAATGGAGTCGTAGTTAGGAATAAGGCAAGGTTGGTAGCACAAGGCTATAACCAACAAGAGGGAATAGATTATGATGAAACCTATGCACCCGTAGCTAGATTAGAATCAATTAGAATACTCCTTGCCTATGCTTGTGCCTTAGACTTTAAACTATACCAAATGGACGTGAAGAGTGCGTTCCTTAATGGTTATATCAACGAGGAGGTGTATGTTGCACAACCTCCGGGATTCGTTGATTTCAAATATCCGAATCATGTTTACAAACTCAAGAAAGCACTCTATGGTCTTAAGCAAGCTCCTAAAGCTTGGTATGACAGACTGAAAGCTTTCCTGATTGAACATGAATACACCATGGGAAAGGTTGATAACACACTCTTCACAAAGAAAAGAGATTCACATCTTATCATTGTTCAAATATATGTCGACGACATTATATTCGGATCAACTTGTTCAGAGATGTGCGATGATTTCTCTAAGATCATGCATGACGAGTTTGAGATGAGCATGATGGGTGAATTGAACTTCTTCCTTGGTTTACAAATTAAACGAATGGAAGATGGTATCTTCTTTAATCAAGCTAGGTATAGTAAAGAAACGCTTAAGAAGTTTAGTTTAGAAGAGTCTAAGCCCATGAAAACCCCCATGTCCACAGAAGTAAAACTCACGAAAGATGAAGAAGGTGAGTCCGTGGATAGCACTAAGTATAGAGGTATGATAGGAAGTTTACTATACCTCACGGCAAGTAGGCCCGACATCATGTTTAGTGTCTGCCTTTGTACTCGCTTCCAAGAGGATCCCAAAACCTCTCACCTTAAAGCGGATAAGCGTATCTTCCGATACATTAAAGGCACTATACACTTGGGATTATTCTATCCCAAGGGGACCGGCGTAGAAACTGTTGTCTATGCCGACTCTGATCATGCAGGAGATTATGTGGATCGAAAGAGTACGAGTGACGTTTGTTCCTTCATGGGTTGTTGCTTAACTTCTTGGTTCTCCAAGAAACAAACGGCTCTTGCTATCTCCACAACCGAAGCCGAGTACGGAAGCGCCAGAAAGGCATGTCAACAAGCACTATGGATGAAACAAGCCCTTATAGACTATGACATCCATTTAGATGACGTCCCCATTATGTGTGATAATAAAGGTGCTATTGACTTGAGCAAGAACCCCGTTCAATACTCCCATACTAAACATATCGAAATTCGCCACCACTTCCTTCGTGATAATGTTCAGAAAGGAAATATTTCTATTGAGAAAGTTCCTTCTCAGGACAATATCGCAGACATCCTTACCAAACCTCTCAAACGAGAATCCTTTAACTACCTTCGTCTAGGTCTAGGAATGATGGAACATGTTCCATAAACCTCATGACTCTTGAAGTCATCTCGTGTGTCTCGTTAAGTCTAGTTTAGGTTCCCTAGTCAAAGGAATTTATTAGGTATAAATTCCTTCCTTGTGTCATAGAGTCTCACTAAAACAGCGAGACTTATTCGTCAGACATCAAAATGGGACAGAAAACCATCCCTGTAGATACACAACTCCACTAAATGTGGCACGGCACCGTTAAATTTAACGGTACCGTGGAACCGTGCATCTGGAACATTCCGTATTTCAGTTCCCCTTTTCCACACCACTCATTCCAAACCCTCATAACCTCAGCAATTGCTGTAATAACTTAACTTCACACCCAACACTTAATTACACCCCTTCAAGATCATATTCAAGACATTGAGTTTCAAGATCCTCAATCATTCTCACCCTTTTTCAACAAAAATTGTAAGTCATCTTACTCCAATTTTTTAATTTTGGGTCTAGGGTTTATGCATTGATGAAAATTAAATTGGGGTTTTTCAATTTTTTCTAGGAAATTTTCAATTAGAAGTCATCAACACCAAAACATTTCAAAATCTTTGGTACCAAAACATTGAGGTTACGAAAACACCCCAATTCCATCATTTTCATAATCTCACGAAACTAGGATCATGAAATTGTTCTTTTCATGCATTGTTGATGCAAACTAAAAACACTTTCCCATGCATACAAGATCTCACAAATCATGATCGAACTACATAATCAATATGTATTCTTCGACTTATTTGCTTGAGCAAAAGTAAAATTAGGAGTGTTTGGGTAATCTCATTATTTTCTTTTGAGTCGAGATTGCCGCACCTCCACATAGTTTGCATATAGGCTCACACTAGGCATGTGTATATAATGCAACTATTCTTCATACTAATTTTTCCTAAAAACACTTTTATAGGAAACAAAAATGTCTCATGAATATGATTTTGATCATCTCCTAACCGATACCTACATACCTCAAATATCACAAGAACCCACAACTCCCGTTAACCACATTCGTGCCTATGTCAATATTGAAACCCGTCGGTTTCATGAAGGCCGTGTCGTTGATCCATCCCTTGTTTACCATCGAGACATCAACACTTCTTTTAGAGCTATAGGATTCGATTGCTTACTCCACATAAACGAGCACATTTGTCCTCGCTTTATGTTGGAATTCTTCCGACAAGTTGAACTCGTACGTAACGAGGATCAATCCTTGTCTCTTTGGTTTTGGGTCAGAAATTTCAAATTTGTCCTAACCCTTGAGCAATTTGCTCAAATCCTTCAAATCCCAAATCCTTCAAACCCTTGAGCAATTTGTTCTAAGTCTAACAGGAAATCGTGAGCAACTCCCGGCGTGTTGTGCTCATATGATCTACTGTCTCCTTACCCAACAACCATACAATCTCGCTTACTTCTTCGCTAAGCGAATTGTACATCTCAAGGGTAACAAGAATAAATTGATACCCTATGGGATGTTCCTAACCCGCCTCTATCACCACTTCATGAACCTACACCCTTACCTTCATGGTCCCCAATACTCACTTTTCACACCAATCATGAAACCCATAACCGAGTCATACGTGTCAACCATTCTCATTTCCGAATCCTCCACCCACTATGCACCCTTTGATGATCCAAATCATGTGAATGAGATAAATGTTCAGGACGGGAGTATAACAAGAATGGGAGAAGGCTCAAGTCATAAGTAGTTATGAAGGGATTTAGATCTCCTACTAAGGCTTATTCTTAATAGACTATATTAGGAATTAATACTCTATTATCTTGCATGCTTAGTACTAAATCTATCATCATGCATGAATGATCTATGTGATATTTGGATGTTAGTTTATCTTGTCCTTTATGCTTGCATGCTTATGATTATCTTGGAAAATTGCTTGATAATCTTTATGTGCTAGATGTAGCATTGTAGGGGACATATTAGGAAAACAAATACTTAGTGAGTTGAGGCACTCTCATTTCCAGGAACTAGTTCCCCTAGAAAACATCCCCCTAGCTGTCCAGAACTAGCCTCAACAGGAATTTTCGTGACAATTGTGTCACGGTACCACTAAATAGGGACGGTACCGTTAAATTTAACGGTACCGTGGGTCATTTAGAGGAACCGTGTCCCTGTTTGACGGATTTTTACTGTTCCTCCTAGAATCCCTGCAACCCTAACCTCAAACCTGCAAATTTTGCAACCTCACACACACCCTAAGATTCCCTTGCTACACCATAGGACACTCCCATCAACTTTAATTCAAATTTCAACTAACTTGCCTATTTAAGGCCTCACCCTTGCAAGCTTATCTTGCACTTCACCTTCAACCTCCCATCACACAAACACCATGTCTTCCACACAAGGTTCCATGATGAAGCGAAAAGTGTACCGCTTTTAGGGGGTCATTTAAGCCCTAAATCGTATTTATTTGATCAAATATTGCCCTAAATCGTTCCTTTTGTCATTTTAGGTACTTTGGAGAAGAAATCTGGAAAAGGAAGCATTTTGGACGTTTTTAGAGCATAAAAGTGAAGAAAACGACAAAGTCTCAAAATCGGCTGGAAAAGTACGTTTGACGGCGTCAGGGATTGCTCCTGACGGCGTCATGGCTTGGCAAAAGTGGTGGATATGAAAAATACACATGATAAGCCAGGGAGTTTTACAATGGAAAGTCTGACGGCGTCACCCTTTGAAGTGATCAAGGTCGTCACGGTTTAAGCTAAAGAGGGACGGCATCAAGCCCTATTCTGACGGCGTCAAGCCTTGATAGGCCAGAGCGGATTTTAGAGGACTAAAGAGGGACGGCGTCAGGAAGGCCATCCGGGAACCCTAGACACGGCGAGGTGACGGCGTCAAGATCTACAACGTGACGCCGTCAGCCCTTAAACTCTATATATAGTTTTGCAATTTTTTGTCATTAGTGTGCAACTTTGGGAGGAGAAACCCTAAGACGAATTTCTGCCATTTTTAAGGGTTTTCATACCCTTGGATCTCCCATGTTTAATTGAAGATAAGTAATTACTTAATCAATCAATATGTCTAAGTGTTGTTTGATTATATCTTGTTCTTGTCTTTTGATTACCATGCTAGGCTAGATTTATCTTGTGTTTGCTTAGATCTAATGAAACCTAACTATTGATTATTGGTTGTTAGTGTGTTGTTAATTGTTTTGGATGATTGTTTATCGATGTTAGGCTTAAGAAAACTGGCTAACCTCCTATTCGGTAACTTGCTTGAACGTCTTAAGAAACATGAACCAATGCGTACTAGGTTTTTATGGTTGTATTTAATGCATGAGCGAATTCTAGTGATCCCATGTTAGGAGCTTCTTAGCCGGCTCGACATAGGAGTGAAGTAGGAGCTTGTAGAGTTGGGGAAGTACGTACGCCACCCCACGATTGGTATTAAGGAATACACCCGTCATCCACGCAATTAATACACACTAATCAACCGGTAAAAGATAGTTAGGGAGTAAGGAAATCTAAGTAAACACATTTCTCTCCATATAAGTTTCACGACCTTTTCATTTTCAGTTATTTTATTTTATTTGCATTTGTAGTTATTTGGGTTAGTTGACTAGCAACTAATTCCGCCCACTCCTTCAAACCCAAGATTTTACTTGCTTTCATAAAAATATAAAAATACAAAAAGGAATCTTCCCTCACCCTTAGACCTAATTAGAGTAGTTTTTCATACCTAAAGAACACTATTCCCTGTGGAGAACGATCAATCCCCCGTACTTACCACTACACTATACTACATCGGTCAGGTACACTGCCTGGTGGGGTTGTAAGCCTCTTGAGATCCCTCGAGAGGTAAAACCTGTTGTAAGGTCGTAAAACCTCGCATCAAGTTTTTGGCGCCGCTGCCGGGGAATAGGTATTGTTTAGGTTGAATTTTTATTTTATTAGGTCTACTCACTAGATTCCTTTCTAGTGAGATTTTTATTTTATTTTTGTAGGTTTTCTTTAGTCTACCTTATTTCTTTGTGCTTTTGTTTGTGATACCTTCCACCTACCTCATGAGTAATAGTGATCGCTTGATCCTTGTTATTCGTATTTTCCGCCGTGCAAACTTCCAACTACCCGTTCCCGCCCCCATCGTAGAAAACAACAACCTTTCACCCGACCACCACTTTGGTAACAATTCTGAGATGGAGGAGTCTGACCGTGAGAATGACTATGTTAGTCCATTTTACGACTCAGACTCCGATGAGGATGCTGGTAATGGAGAAGTAGTTAACGAGGAATGGAGAAAAGAGGAAATTGATCCCTTTAAGTATGTTAACCCTAGAACTAAGATAGAAAAGGATAGCCTCTTTAACATGCAATTTCCATGTAAGATTGGTTATCATAGTTTTTATGCTTATCTTAACTCATCTTTGCCTATGAACATTATCTCTCGCGCCAATTATAATAAAATCATGGTAGATGAGCTAGAATATCAAGGAGATAACATTGTTGCTAGGATTAAGCCACTACACGTATTCGTAGGAAGTTTTGTGTATTTGGTGGATTTTATGGTTATGGAGAACTTAGGAGAATTTATTGATAGCAAATTAACCCAAGTCATTTTTGGAGAACCCTTCAAAAGGTTGACCAACCTTGACGAAAAACTTGTGGACGGGTTAATTACATTCTCGAATGGGGATGAAGATTTTGTTTACCAAATGCCCCGATCACATCCTAGGTTTAAGAACTTCTCCAATGAATCTTGCAATAGGATTGCGCCTATTGACTTGTTAAGTGAAAATGATAAGAGAAAGGGGCTCAAATATCCACATAAAGAAAATAAGAGATATTATCATGGATGTCTGGAGCTGAATGATGAATACAAGAAAGATGAGGCAACAATTAGATGGCTCACACTCAGATACGTAAGCATAAGCGACACTAGATGAGCCCGACTTTGAGTCTAGCTACAAGACTCATTAATAAAGAAAAGCGCTTCTTGGGAGGCAACCCAAGCTTTATTTGCTTTGTGTGTTTATTTATTTGTTTGTTTGATTTTATTTGCTTCCGTATGTGTGTTTAATTTTTATTATTATTGATTCATGTTCAAAAACTAAATTGTGAAAATGCTTTATCTTGTTTTTAACTTCGTCTTAACTACATATAAAGGTATTTTGCAAAAGATAAGTGTAAGGGAAATCCAAATCGGTTTATTAGAACGCAAATGAACATGAATCATAATAATAATAAATTAACATACATATTAGTATTTGTTTGAGTCAAATGCTTGTATCGAGTCATAATGATGTTTTGCAGGATTTCCAGGAAAGTAAGGTATAGGTTTTTCCAGAAATTTTCCGGAAACTTAACATGAGAATTCTGTCAGATCATTTCTGACGGCGTCAGGATTTACAACCTGACGGCGTCAGGTGTTAATTTTCTGAAATTTTTGAAAGTTTTGTTTTCATAAAAAGTTTTTATTAAATCTCTAACTTATAAACTCCAGGAATCTGCAAAATTATCATTCCACAAGCACTATATCCTTATATAGAATTTATCCCGCCGATGTTATGCAGGTTTTCGTGTTTGTTTTCTCAGGTTTAACAGGTTATTTTGGACAAGGAGATGTTTGTGGAATCAAGCTTTTGGCGATGCTTTAGTCTTGGAGCTTCTACATTCTCTTGGAAGAAGATCTAACCATGTTACCTCTTTATCCACCAAACGAATCAGGGGAGTATTTGATTTCATTCTTTTACCTTATTTACTTTTACATCTTGTTATTTGAACATTGGGGACAATGTTCATCTTAAGTGTAAGGGGGGTAAAGTACAATACTTTAGAGAATACAATTGCACTTGATTTTTGTTTGTTTAATGGTAGGTGTGTAATAAAACTGAGATAAATACCTGTTAGGGCAATTTTAGTGCCAAATTTAAATTTTTTTACAACATATAGGAATGAAACTTTGATCTTAATGAGCGTCTCATGGATAGGAGTTATATGAGTAGCACAAAAACCGTACCACTAAAAAATTTTCCACCCCCAAATATGTGAGGATCGCCCCTAGAATTGGTAGGAAAAGCAGTTATGCTATGATGTGTGTACCGGTAGCACTTAGATTCTAGAACTTGCATTAGGACCATTCCGAGGCCACAAGTGAGACTACATTCGTGTAGTTAGATTTACTACATGATAAGAGGCATTAGGATTAACCCATTGTTTTACACCTGTGTTTTTGTTATAATTACTTTGGCTACATTGGTCAAGTAATTCTCCCACACCCTTTGCGTTGTACTCATTTTTAGTACATGATACCCCTAGTACACCCCTCAGAGCCTATCTTTTCGTTTCGACCTTTAAGCATTTTACTTAAAGGAAGAATTTGTTACACCCCACTTAAATGTACACCCAAATCGCCTTAGCCTACCTTGTATGCACTCATTTTTAGTGCATTATTGTGACAACATTTGTTTAAACCCTTAGTTAATTATCTAATTGATTACATGGTTGCTAAGTCGAGTCATATCCTTGTACATATTGTTTTGGGACGATTGGGACTCATGGGTAAAGTACTAGTGTAATGGAGTAATGGGGAAGAACAACATTATTACCCCCATTTGTGTTAAATATTTTAAAAGTACTCCAAGTGTTTCGATAATCTTAATTCGAGTCATTAGAATAGTTATTAGTAAAGTTACGTAAAAGTTCAAGTGTAAGGGGAATGCAACGCCCCTATGATGTATTATTTTGGATGGTAGGGCAAGAGTGTATGAAAAAAAAATCGAAAAAAAATCAAGAAAAATACAAAAAAATGAGAAAAAGAAAAGTAGAAAAAACATACGGACTACCATCCCGTTTCATTTTATGTTTATTTTATGTTTTTGTTATTTTGTTTTTAGCTTAAGTTGAGTCTAGTCTTGGCTTAGCAACGCCATATTGTACATGTAATTAATCAAGATCTTTAACTCGCCACCAGTAAAATATCCCTTATCCAACAAAACCGTGTTTATCATATCCCTACACCTCACGTTATAACCCATGTAAAAGCCCTCTTTGATAGTTTATCTTAGGTGCTTACGCCTAGTGGAGGAGGTTTTTGATCCTTTCCCAAGCCTATGGTAATCTATTTGCTATGACAGGTAGTGAGAGATATTATCCGTTTTCATTTATGAGATTTATTTTGATGACACTTGAGAGATGTGAGTATCTAAACACTACTTGTGAGGTGCTAGTTTGTAATCTCCGTGCTTATTATGATTAAAGTGGAACGACTATTTATTGTAATCACTTTTATATTAGCGTTAAATGACCCCTAACTTGTATTTTGATTAGAATAAAAGCGCATTTGCTTGAGGACAAGCAAATCTCAAGTGTAAGGGTATTTGATGAAGCGAAAAGTGTACCGCTTTTAGGGGGTCATTTAAGCCCTAAATCGTATTTATTTGATCAAATATTGCCCTAAATCGTTCCTTTTGTCATTTTAGGTACTTTGGAGAAGAAATCTGGAAAAGGAAGCATTTTGGACGTTTTTGGAGCATAAAAGTGAAGAAAACGACAAAGTCTCAAAATCGGCTGGAAAAGTACCTTTGACGGCGTCAGGGATTGCTCCTGACGGCGTCATGGCTTGGCAAAAGTAGTGGATATGAAAAATACACATGATAAGCCAGGGAGTTTTACAATGGAAAGTCTGACGGCGTCACCCTTTGAAGTGATCAAGGTCGTCACGGTTTAAGCTAAAGAGGGACGGCGTCAAGCCCTATTCTGACGGCGTCAAGCCTTGATAGGCCAGAGCAGATTTTGGAGGACTAAAGAGGGAAGGCGTCAGGAAGGCCATCCGGGAACCCTAGACACGGCGAGGTGACGGCGTTAAGATCTACAACGTGACGCCGTCAGCCCTTAAACTCTATATATAGTTTTGCAATTTTTTGTCATTAGTGTGCAACTTTGGGAGGAGAAACCCTAAGACGAATTTCTGCCATTTTTAAGTGGTTTCATACCCTTGGATCTCCCATGTTTAATTGAAGATAAGTAATTACTTAATCAATCAATATGTCTATGTGTTGTTTGATTATATCTTGTTCTTGTCTTTTGATTAACATGCTAGGCTAGATTTATCTTGTGTTTGCTTAGATCTAATGAAACCTAACTATTGATTATTGGTTGTTAGTGTGTTGTTAATTGTTTTGGATGATTGTTTATCGATATTAGGCTTAAGAAAACTGGCTAACCTCCTATTCGGTAACTTGCTTGAACGTCTTAAGAAACATGAACCAATGCGTACTAGGTTTTTATGGTTGTATTTAATGCATGAGCGAATTCTAGTGATCCCATGTTAGGAGCTTCTTAGCCGGCTCGACATAGGAGTGAAGTAGGAGCTTGTAGAGTTGGGGAAGTACGTACGCCACCCCACGATTGGTATTAAGGAATACACCCGTCATCCACGCAATTAATACACACTAATCAACCGGTAAAAGATAGTTAGGGAGTAAGGAAATCTAAGTAAACACATTTCTCTCCATATAAGTTTCACGACCTTTTCATTTTCAGTTATTTTATTTTATTTGCATTTGTAGTTATTTGGGTTAGTTGACTAGCAACTAATTCCACCCACTCCTTCAAACCCAAGATTTTACTTGCTTTCATAAAAATATAAAAATACAAAAAAGAATCTTCCCACACCCTTAGACCTAATTAGAGTAGTTTTTCATACCTAACGAACACTATTCCCTGTGGAGAACGATCAATCCCCCGTACTTACCACTACACTATACTACATCGGTCAGGTACACTGCCTGGTGGGGTTGCAAGCCTCTTGAGATCCCTCGAGAGGTAAAACCTGTTGTAAGTTCGCAAAACCACGCATCATTCCACCTCTCACATCTCCAAGAAACCTAGGATAACCGTGAAACCACCCTCAAAACCACTCTTTGTGGATCTCACAAAAGATGATGAAGCTATGACACCACCTTCCCAAGTCACTCCTTACTCACCATCACCACCTAATGCACCCTCTAAAACATCCTCTTCCTACACAACATCTTCATCATCCTTTAACACAACATCTTCTATGGAGTACACACTATCCCCCATAACTCCATTGGACTATGCCATGCTAACTCCATCCCCAACAAACTCACCACCACCACCTTCTCCTATCATGGCACAACCCATCCAACCCCATCCCTTTGATTTACATAGGGCTAATTGCCTATGTTGTCTCCATAACCGTAATCTCATCTTCTTCTTAAGAGACGAGATTCACTTCATGTTCTCTTTTATAGAACATCTCTTAACACCACCACCACCCCAAATGATGCCACAATCTCCACCACCTCCTAACCCAAACAACTAAACATGCCCTTGTTTAGTTTCTCACCAATAAACCTTTAGGACCTTTCTTGGAAATGAAGCTTGCCTTTAGTCATTAGGGATTTAGGTTTCCTATTGTCTCTTTTATGCTTCTTATGTAGTCATACCTATGTATGACATTTTCTTTTATGAATGAATGCTTTCATTTTATGTGGATGCTTAGCTACTTAGTCATTCATTTTGTGGTTGGACATTTGTCTTAGGTACAACATGTTAGATATTGTATATATGTCATCTAACCTTGTTTTGTAGCACGAATCCTTTCTCGATTCCTTGGTATTCTCCAAATGAGGGGGAGTATACGTCAAGGGGGAGCTTTAGTCACCTTTTTTATTAGACAAAAAGGGGGAGAAATGGGAGTAAACTCATTAAAAACTTGTTAAAACTAATTTTAACTTAAAAAGAGTTTATATTTTGTCATCATCAAAAAGGGGGAGATTGTTGATGCAAATAATGTTCTAAAAACGTTATTTATATCTTTCGATTATTTCACATTTTGAGGATGACAAAATGTGAAATCACGTTACGTTAAAATTAACGTAAACAAGTTTTTAATCGGAAGATCCCGTTTCTACGCAAATCACTCTGGAACAAATTTACAACTTGACAAATGATCGAAGAAGTGAATTTTTGTTTTGAGAGTTCACATTTTAATGGGACAAAACATTCTTTTTTCAAAAATAACACATGACAAATTATTTTTGAAATATTAAGAAATGTTTTAATGGAAAAATATGTTTGAAAATCACAACAGCTATTTTCCCCCCCAAAATCAGCTCCAACCATCCCCAAATAAGTTTTCACCAGAAAAGACAAAATTTGGAGCGTCCTAGTCTAGGACGGCTCCACGGTTCCACTAAATTTAGTGGAGTCGTGGCATGTTTAGTGGAGCCGTCCGTACTATTTTTTCTGTAACGTTCAGATTTTCTTTGCCTATAAATACCAACCCCTTTCATAGATTTTAGGAATCCTTACACACACAAAACTTTCTGAGTTGAATACTCTCTTCACACTTTCTTTCTTAGATCATTTAGGTTAGTTTTTATTTTGTTCAAGAGTGATCCAATCATCCTTCAAGTGATCCTCTTCATTCCTCTTCACTTGCAAGAGAAGAACACAAGTATCTAAGTTGATACAAGGTGTTATCATTCCTCTTCATTATCAAGAGAAGAACACAAGTGTCCAAGTTGATACAAGGTGTTATCATTCCTCTTCATTAGCAAGAGAAGAACTCAAGGTATTCAAGAAGATACAAGAGTTGTAGTTGTTAGGTTTTGTAACACTTGTTACATCCTTGTTGTATCTTAGCATACATCAAGATTATCATTCTTTTCTGAGAGTGTGAGTGAAGATCATTGTGATCTTAAGAGATAGTGAAGATCTCTTAAAGCCATCGGGCTTTTGTGTGAGTGATCAAGGGATCTAGAGTAGTTAGATTAAGTAGAGTGAAGTGAGAGTTGATCTTTGTGATCGTGTTGAGATCGTGGTAATCTCTTGTAGCCATTAGGGCTTGTGTGATTGGTCACGTGGACATTGGTAGATTGGTGCTAGCTAAGATTAGCACTCGACATTTAGCTTAGTGTCGGTAATAGGATAAGCGACGTGTACCATTTTCTCCGCCTGAAGGGAGGTTGTTGACATAGTGCTTGAAACTCTCGAATGTGGTACTCGGGGAGTGGAGTAGGGTGAAGAAGAGCTTCGTAGCCGATCCACTATAAATCCTTTGTCTCAGTTTGATCTTTCCAACTCTACTCTTTACTTTCATTATTTTGTATTAGTTAGTTTAGTGTGTAGTCCATATTGGTGTTGATTGATTACACATAAAGTTCGAATCAAAGTTTCCAATAGCCAACTTTTAAAACAAGATTTTTAAAATAATTTTAAACCGGTAAACTATTCAACCCCCCTTCTAGTTTCCCACATAAACCATACCTCTTTGTAGTTATACTTGGTTCTTCTGTTCCCATGGGAATAAATGTGTTCACTCTTCTGTAAACCCTTTCAAACTCACTCTTGATCTCCTCAAAGCTTTAACCTTGGAAATCCTTCCTTTTGTATCCAACCATGTTCATCATGTAAAGACACATGGTCTTTCTTTGCTCAGCTTGACTAGGTGGTTTACTCCTCTTTTCTTTGGCTTTTTGTTCTGCAGCAGACTTTCTTCTGGAATTTATTAGTTCAGCAAGTTGTCTTGACTTCTCTTCAATGGACAACACTTCATCTGCTCTGAGTTCATCTAGTATGTTCTTTAAAACATCATCAACATCAATCATAGACTGAACTTGTGAAGCGTCGTTAAACCTTGCTTGTTCATCATCATGTAACTTCTTAGCCAGAAGTGCATCAGATTGTTCTTGTGCTAACCTTTGTGCTTCAGCTGTGTTCTTCTTCAGTCTTTTTTCTTCAAGGAATTTTGCAATCTCAAATTGTGCTCTTTCATCTTCCTGTGCTTTACTAGCTACCTCTTCATCAAAACTAATCTGAGCATGAACACTCTTCTTGACCTTCTTTGGTGGCTCTTCTTCAATCATAATGCCCTTTCCTTTATCTGCCCTTTGCCTTCTATCATACACAACCATAACTTGTTGATGAGCAATACCAATATTTTCAGCATCCAAATTTTCTTCACCCATATCTTGCCTCCCCTGAAACTCAACATTCTCTTCAACCAAAGAAATATTGAGGTCTTGATCAATATCAACTGTCTTCCTCCCCTGTTTGGAAGATTCATCCATGTTATCATCTGAATCATCATCATCTGAGCTTGTAGACTCCACAATATTTGCCTTTCTCTTTGCTTTAAGTGACTTGACTTTAGACTGCAATTTCTTCACTTTTTCAATGAGCTTCTTGTAAGCAGTACTATACAACTGCTTTGTCTCCTTGAGTTCTTTCTTTGTCTCCTTGAGTTCTTTCTCCAAGCCAGTCACCCTGTGAGTCAGTTTGGTACAAATATCAATCAATTCCTTTAGTGACACTCTGCCCTCATCACTTCCAGGTGTGTTACCTCCTGGGAGAGGTGAATCATGGGGCATTTCCAGGTGTGTTTCAGTTGGTTGTGAGGCTGATTGAGAACCAGATGAACATGTGGGTGTGTGATGGGACTCAACTGGGCTTGTTGATCCTTCACCCTGAATGTTTTGATTTTGAACCAACATTGTTTCAAAAAGTGGAACTACTATCCCATTAAACCCCCTAGAAGCCATGCTCATGTTACTGAAAAGTTTTTGAGTAAGGCAAGGAGTTGGATAAACAATTTTATGAGATAGAAGCAAACTTTTCCTTAAATTCAAAACCTTTTTTATAAACCTTGGATACATTAAAAACTTGTATTTGTTATCCACATTTTTCACCATACCATCAAAAATTAATTTTGAAAAGTTAAAAGTCCTGTTTGTTGCTAAACAAATGAGAGCAGTTTCAAAATTGCTACTGAATTGCTCCCATGAGGTTTTCTTTGGACTTAAACAATGAAGGATGGTATGTATGAAGAATCTCCATTGTGGGGCAAAACATCCTTTTTGAAAAGTCAGAATTTGAGAAGATGTGTCATACCCCATTCTGGAAAGGTGATGAAAAATTTCAGTAATAGGCAAAGAACTAATACCATTTTCATCTGCTAAACTATTTGATTTGAGAGACATAGATAGTAGGATTGACTGTAAGAGCATACCTGATGTGGGTAGTGTTTAGAAAATCTACTATCTGGTGGAAGTCTTGACTCCCTTCTGGTTTCTCCAAGAATGCAACCTGGTTATGTGTATCACAAAACTCTAAATTTGCCATGAAAATTGATTAAATGCTTGATTAGAGTGCTGGGTTATGATTGGACCGACTTCAATAAATTGTTTCTTTAGTTTGAAGAAATCGTATAAATTATATAAAGAAAGAGAATTATCCAAATTATGAAACCCTTAAGTGAAGTAATTGAAAAAATTTACCCCAACGGCTATAAATAAACCACGGTTAAAACCCAGACAGTACTAACAGCTACCCAGCAGTACAAAGTTTTACGGTAGCAGTACAAATGTTTGCCTAGCAATACTAACTTTGTGCAAAACCTTTTTCTCAGCAGTATGAACTCAATTTTCTTTTAAAACCATACTGCACTCATACATTTGGAGGGGATTAAGTGTAAAGGAAGACACTTAATCAGTTTTGGTGATATTGTTGTTCTTGCATTACAACACAGTTTACTGTTTCAGTGTTAATAGTCTTCTAAAAAGACTGCTATTATCCAAGAAACCAAACAGCCCTTTAACATCAGGGGAAACACAGATAACGATTCACAAGCAACCACAAACAATTAATTAAACATCAAATATTTCATTGATATTTTTAAAAAGCTACAACCATACATCTAATTATCCAACCTAAATACTAAACATACTATAAACATTAAAACACCATCATCATAAACTGCTTCACTCCATTTCACACCAACTTGTTAGAACCAGAGCTCTCTTCCCTGCTTTCCTTCCACTTCTTCCTTTCCTCGAGTCGTTTAAACAGAATTTCAAGATCACTAATCCTCTTTTCTAGATTATAAGGGTCTTCAAACAACCCATCTTGCTGCTCCCCCTGGTTTTGATGCACCACCATATTTTGCTGCTCCACCACATTTTGCTGCACCTTCGTAGCCTGTTGCACCTCCTCCTCCTCCTCCTCCTCATCTTGTTCCTCCTCCTCTTCATCTGGTTCCTCCTCCTCCACCTTATTCACTCCCAAAACCTCGTCCCAGTAAAAGTCTTGCGCATGCAGCCAGTTCAAAATTGTACTCCTCATCTACGTATCTATCTGCATATATGACCCATATTCTGCAATGGGTTCATACCCAAAATGATCAAACACTGTGTCAAACAGCAAATAGTTGTTTAACATGAACTCGTACTCTTCTGCATCATTTTCAAAGTTACCATTATTTGCTGCCATTGTTGAAGTTTTATTTGAATTAAAAGGGATATACGTGTTTGTGTACGTGTGTTCTTTGGTATACAATCGATAGGTATAAATCCCTTTACCTGATCAATTGTAAACACACACAATAATCAATAAACCCTAATCAAAACACACATTCTTCTGGCAAACACAAACACGCAAAAAATGAATCCAAATAACAACAAAGGTATGTTTTTTAATGTTTTCACATATCAGTTGATGATTCATTGTACAATAATTAGTAACAAGCTTTTGATCTATAATTGGTGATGTTTGGGGTTGTTATCGATTCTAATGTAAAGCTGTGTGAATTTATTGTTGAATGTAAAGCTGTGTGAATTTTTAATTTATTCAAGTTTATGCTTTAACAGGTTCAAAGGCAAAAATCCCTAGGTCCAAATTCAAAATCATTTCCAACAAGGTATACTAAAGTTGTTATGCGTTTGTGCCTAAAGTTATATACCTTTATACCATTAATTAAACTTTTTGAAACACATGGTATGTTGAACTATTAGGAGGTATGGGAAAACACAGATTGGAAGAGAAACAGCCCCTTCTATTTCTCCAGCGATGAAGAATCTGGTGATGCTGACACAAAAGGGGTAATAATGGTCCATTTAATAAGTGTTGTTTCGCTACTTTTATGACATTCTCTAGACTTAATCCATTATACTCGTTCAACTTGTGGGTAAATGACAAAGCTGAATCCTCTCAAGCTACTCCCAAAACTCAATCCCCTCAAATACTAGTTGAAAGGCACACAAAAAGAAATTTACTTAGGATATTGTCTTGGGACTACCGTGTAAGAAGATGGTTTAGGGGTTTAGGATATCCATTAACAGCTTTTGTGTTTGTGTAAATGGTATTTGGTACTTTAATATGGTAGTAGTATTTCTGACATTTAATTTGGTTAAATGTAATTATTAATGGTACAATAACTGGTAATTAGTAGTTTAACTGTATCTATTTTATAACTGTAATGATAGTATTTTGGTTTGATAAATGGTAGCAATTTGTGTTCTTGACGTGATGATTGCACAGTTAGATTTAATGGTAGAAGTTTATTTTGTTGATTTGATGATTGCACATATTTATTTAATGGTAGCCGTTTGTGTTCTTGATTTCATGTTGGTTTATAATTTAATGGTAGCAGTTTGTGTTAAATGGTATCAGTTTGTGTTCACGATCTTGGTGTAATTATGTAAATTTGAGTTCTTGATTTATATGCAGTTTGTGTTCATGATCTTGGTTCTAGATCTTGGTTCATGATTTGCGATTAAGATAATGATATATAACATTTAGAGCCAAAATTTTGATTTATTCAACTTTATGATTTACTTACATGTTCAAATTAAAGGCAAAATTTTTAAATAATTCAATTGTTATTTTGAAATTAGAATTTGGAGCCAAAATTTTGGAATCGCCTAATTAGAAGCAGTTACCAAGAATAAGGTACGATTCATATTCTTCCTATACCCTCCTTTCTCTCCTAAAAAAAAGACTGCAAAGAAAACACAAAAATAAAATCTTCTATCACCATTACTCACAAAGCCCGAATTATTTTCTTTTACCCATTGTTACTCGAGAGTCATGGGAATTCAACCCATTGTTGATAATCATCTTTTGCTTCCTGTTGATAATGAACATGATGATAACAACCTAGAATATGAATTCAAAAAATCATTCTGATGATGAAGATCTAGATGCGCCTGGAACCAACCAATCTGATCGGATACTAGCTAAGAGAGGCATAACCAGGCTATTTAAGTTTCGCATGAAATATGGCAACCCTGGTGGAATAAAGCTCAAGGTAACCTTCGATGCATTTAATACGGTATCAGCGTTACACAGAGCACTGTTTTCGAATTTTTTAGGAGATCTGGTTCGTGAGCACATAGGTTTGAAGATTCTTTCCTAGATGAATGTGAATAAAGAATCAAGAGATAAACTATGGACTGAAATCACTGTACATATATACTATTTTTAACCCAGTACTACATAAGTTTATCTATGCAGTTACATTATGTGCAACTAATTAACAACATTGTGTTAATCTTTGCAGCGATATTTTGATGTTGACGTAACATTCATAAAATTGGTAACGACTCGTCTTGGTAAACTGCTAAGGATTTTTAGGACGAAGCTCAGAGAAAAATACATTTTCCCAACCTAAATACACATTCCAAACTAAATGAAGTCCCGGCCAAGTATAGTGCATTTGTGAAATCAGAAGACTTGGTCGAGTTTGTAAACCACACGACCACCGATGCATACAAGGTTTTAATTAGTCATCTTTATTTAAGTCAATATGTCATTTCATAATTTTTAGTTTGCAGCATTACCGCATGTAAACGCCTAATGATTTTGTGTTTTTAGGAGATATCTGATAAAGCTAAAATGTCGCGTTCCAAAGATATTTATCAGCATAAAATGGGACGAGGTGGATATGTTTATGTGAAAGAGAAAATGGTAAGATTACATGTGTATGCATACTCATATTTTCGTTTATCTTGTTCTAACTTATCATTTGTATGCATTTGATGTTTATTAGATCGAAAATATAGAGATTGAAGCAGATGAAGAACCCCCGCGTGGTATAATGTGGTTGAAAGGAAGGGTAAACAAAGACGGCGAATTTCCAGATGATGAGATTAGATCAGTGGGAGATAAACTTGTAAGTTTGACTGCAAATTCTATTATTATGCTTATATACCAGCAGCATTAACTGTGTACTAGCAGTAGTAACTTGTATACCAGCAGTATTAATTGCGTACTAACAGCAGTAACTATGTACTAGCAGTACTAAACACTAGGCATATTTTTCATTGAAGTTCATAAGCAGCACTAACTCCAGCTGAGCAGCATTGACACAAATATGAGCAGCGGTTACTCTAACAGCATCAAGAAGACTTTTAATCCCAACATTTCCTATATTTTTTGTGCAGAAAGAAGATGATGACCAGATCAAGAAATTGTCCAATGAGATTACAGAAACAAAGAGAATACTTACTCAACTGATGGCACAGTTGAGTCAATAAGGGGTGCAGTTAAATTTGTCATCTCAATTGCCAGTAGCCTCAGATGTAAGCCAACAAGGGTCTACAGATTCCCAATCACAAGGAAATGTGTCTCCAACACAAGGAGTACCAACAGTATGTATTTCAACATGTTTCTTGTTATTCTTTTGTTTAAATAATGTAACGTGTTTTATATATACATATAGGAACCTACTAAAACTGTCAGACTTAAGAAAAAGCTTAAGTCACGACAAAACGGGTCTCTAGATTCCCAATCGGAACAAAATGTGTCTCCAACACAAGCACTGCCAACAGTATGTATTTCAACATGTTTCCTGTTATTCTTTTGTTTAAATAATTTCTGATATATACATGCAAAAATTCTTTTTTTTTAGCCATTTAAGTGCAAACTGTGGCACTTAAAGAAATCAAATATCATTGCTTTTGGTAAATACATGTGTTTTTTCAACCTACATATATATAATTCTTCATGTATAATTCAATGTTTGATACAAGCGTCTTTTGTTACTACAGGTTACACCACCAACTACGATGCAAAAGATTAGTGACAACAAATGTGGACCAACAGCACCATCGAAGCGCAAAAGTTATGTCTCTATTGAAGCCCTAAAGCAAGCTAGGCCGGCGAAGAGTCAAAAGTCTTTAAATTATGGTACTTGAGAATTTGATTATGTACGACATTACAATTGTTTATTCGGTTGAGTTTAATTCAATTTGAAATTTCTTTTTGTTTTTAATTCTGTTATATATATATATATATATATATATATATATATATATATATATACTCATTCCAGCAGCACTAGCATAGTACTAGCAGTAGTAACTCTGCTTCAGAAGGACTAACTTAGTACTAGCAGTATAAACTCTACTCCAACGGTACTAACTTAGTAATAGCAGTAGTAACCCGGTGACTAAATGATGAACTCACATAATATGGTCACGCTTATCAACATTATTGGTCACTCTTTGTTTAATTCGATGTGTGACTAAATATTACAAAAAGCCACACAAACTAAAAATTCATGTGACCATTGGATGAACAATAGTCACGCAAAATACACATTTCTTCACTTTAAACAGCATATGGTCACACTTATTAGCACTTTTGGCCACTTTATGCTTAATTATATGTGACTAAATACCCAAAACAAACATGCTTTGTGTGACTAAATATTACAAAAGGCTACACAAACATAAAATTCAAGTGGCCATTGGATGATCAATAGTCACACAAAATACACATTTCTTCACTTTAAACAGCATATGGGCACACTTATTAACACTTTTGACCACTTTTTGCTTAATTGTATGTGACTAAATACCCAAAACAAACATACTTTGTGTGACTAAATATTACAATAGGCCACACAAACATAAATTTCAAGTGGCCATTGGATGATCAATAGTCACACAAAATACATATTTTTTCACTTTAAACAGCATATGGTCACACTTATTAACACTTTTGGCCACTTTTTGCTTAATTGTATGTGACTAAATACCCAAAACAAACATGCTTTGTGTGACTAAATATTACAAAAGGCCACACAAACATAAAATTCAAGTGGCCATTGGATGATCAATAGTCACACAAAATACACATTTCTTCACTTTAAACAGCATATGGTCACACTTGTTAACACTTTTGGCCACTTTCTTCTTTTTTATATGTGAATAAATACCCAAAACAAACATGCTTTGTGTGACTAAATATTACAAAAGGCCACACAAACATAAAATTCAAGTGGCCATTGGATGATCAATAGTCACACAAAATACACATTTTTTCACTTTAAACAGCATATGGTCACACTTATTAACACTTTTGGCCACTTTTTGCTTAATTGTATGTGACTAAATACCCAAAACAAACATGCTTTGTGTACGTAAATATTACAAAAGGTCACATAAACATAAAATTCAAGTGGCCATTGGATTATCAATAGTCACACAAAATACAGATTTCTACACTTTAAAAAGCATATGGTCACACTTATTAACACTTTTTGCTTAATTGTATGTGTCTAAATACCCAAAACAAACATGATTTGTGTGACTAAAAATTACAAAAGGCAACACAAACATAAAATTGAAGTGGCCATTGGATGAACAATAGTCACACAAAATACACATTTCTTCACTTTAAACAGCATATGGTCACACTTATTAACACTTTTGGCCACTGTTTTTTAAATTGTATGTGACTAACTCCAAAAAAACAACACACGTTGTGTGACTAAATCATCACAAACGTCACATATATTATATATTCATGTGGCTATAGGACAGGAAATAGTCACACAAAATACACATTTACTTGAATAAATCATCTCAAATGTCACATATATTATATATTTATGTAGCCAAAGGACGAACAATAGTTACTCTCAAAAAATATTTGTGTGACTATAAACTGTTTACGGTCACACAAACCTGATAAATCCAACAAAACATGTGCCTAATTTGTCACACATATTCGGGTTTTGGTCACTCTTTTTCAATGAAAATGGCCACAAACTAAAAAATGTGACCATATGCTACCTACGGTGGCGCGACCTTTCGTGACACACACCCAAAAAAACGTGTGTGACTATATGCATATCGTCACACATTTTTGGTGTGACGAAAGCCACTTTCTGTACCAGTGCGACCAGATATTGTATTTGTTGTATATATATGCTCCCGTTATCAGTCTCGACCAACTGAATGACACCTCTCTGAGGTTAAAAGAACCCTTTGATACCTAAAGGGAACCATCGATTTGGGGATCAGGTATCCGAAGGATTCTGGTTTTGAACTAATTGCTTTTTCAGATGCTGATCATGCAAGATGTTTAGATACACGTAAAAATACATCTGGAGGAGTGCAGTTTCCAGGAGACAAACATGTATCTTGGCAGTCAAAGAAGCAGGATTGTACCTCACTGTCCACTACAGAATCAGAATATGTAGCCATGTCAGCATGCTGTGCTCAAGTCATTTGGATGCGATCACAGTTGATGGACTACTGATCCGTTTAAAAGTATATATATGAAAGTATCGGATACGCGGGGATCAACAAGTCAACCTTTTGGGAAGAAGGTTGACGTGCAAAACCCTTGAATACGATATGAGATACCGGGAAAGTGTTACCCTGGTCGTTTCCCGACGAGGTGAACCCGAAGTTCGTTGTCCCGAGGAAGATTGAATGGAATTGTGATTTCGGGATTGTGAATCATGAAGTGAATGGTGTAAGACTGGGGGTATTAGGGATTTATAACTAAGATAATGAAATACTAACTAAAAACAGTAAATAACGCAAGGGAAATTCTAAACTAAGGCAAATCCATTTAAAAACCCAAAGGAATCCTAAAAACGCACATTCCCGGGCTAATCCCGAGAATAAAAGTGAAATCTATGGAATATTAACCCTAGGTATTGAAATGTAATTTTCCTAAGTTCTAAATTATAAAAGAAAATTTTGAGAAAAAGAATTATATTTTTCTGATTAATATATAATTTTTTATGAATTAAAAACTATTTTTAAGACATTGAATGATTAAAAATATTAAACCTTATGAGAAAAATCTGAAATTTTTATAAAAACTACTTTAAGATATTAGAAATACAGGAAAAATAAAATGATTCTAACCCTAAGAAAATTATCGAAATTAGTGATTCTCAAAATGATGATGATCTTTTTGATTTCGGAGCTGATCGTAAAGAATGGGAAGATCTCTTATATCATAAACCTTCTGATGATAAATATTTTGAAAATAAAGACATAAAAATGAAACCCGTAACTGAGGAACCAAAAATTGAACCTAATGACTTATTTCCTCTTTTACCCGAGGGTGATTTCCTTTTCTCTGTTGAGTCTTCCATCGAGCATCCTGTTGAGTTTTCTTGTGAAAACAAAGTATTCAATCCAGGCATACTCGATGGTAGTGAAATTCATTATGAGATGAAATTGACTCCCAATAAGAATTTAAAGTTGCAAACATCATCTGAGGGACTTTTAATTATTGAGAAAAGTAATTCTCATTTTCTTCTATCTGATCATGGACTCTTTTTCTTCATGGAGTTTATTGATATTGAGACTTTGCTATCATTTCCATCAGGAAATGAGGACAAGGTTTTTGATGGAGTTGACTCTTTCACTCAAAAAAAGGTCCCGTATCATCAAGGATACTTTCATGATCATAATATTTCATCAGTATATTTTAAAAGTGATCCTACTGGAGGTTGAGCTAGACTTCCAGTCTTTCCCCATGGACAATTTAATTCGAGGCGAGTCAAGCTAACGACTCGATAATAAACAAGCGCCTCTCGGGAGGCAACCCGTGTTTTCTATCTTCTTTCTATTTTCTAATAAGTGTAACGTGAGGAGGCATACCTCTTCCATTTCTTGTGGTTTATGCTTGTTGTTTTATGTCCAGGATTTGCCCGAAGGATGAAGACTCTCGTGCCCGTGGTTTTGTCCTTCCTCTACTCGAGTTTCATCCTTCATTGCTTATTGGGAAATCCGATATCTAAAATCTTATCGATTAACGTTTATCTATTAGCATAATTAATAAACGGCTTTAGATTTGCGAAAGAGAACCCTTATTACAAAACATTGAGGACAATATTTCGTTTTAGTCTGGGGGGAAATATTTCGATTTGATTTTAACTTGCATTTTTTCCTTATACTCTCGCAACCCCGTTTTTCCTCCAAAATTCCAAAAAAATTAAAAAAATTAATAAAAATAAAAAATTTTGCAAAAATATAATAAGTGTTTTGACACATTGTTGATTTTCCGTTGGTGGTAGTACGAATAAAATTTTGACTTGATCGAGCGTGTTGATATCTAAATAAAATTCCGAAGGTCACAATGCGCTTAATAATGCCAAACTTCGACTCCGGGGATATCTAAATAAAGCTTCGGTCTCTGGACTCGTAGATGAGTTGTTTCGGGTGAAATAAAAAGGATATCCCCTAAATCGTGTTAAATTAGGACCTTGATGTGGACCTCATTTTTATGGGCAGTGGTTCTCGAGAGAAGGATTTTAAACTAGTTAGTGTCAAAACTGGGTGCTTTTATCAGACTAAAAATCTATCGAAATAAGAAAAACTCATCTTTTTCAAAATAAAATCCTTAGAGGAAATAGGAATAAGGGAGCAAGGAGTAGCTGCGCGTACACAATTAGCATCTATGGGTAGTGTTAGCATCTAATTTTATATTTAGCTATGATTTCGTTTTTAAGCTTGGTTTGGGGACTTGTGAAAAATCAAGGTCAATTAATTTTATCCATGTGGACGATTTTTCATGAAAAGTGATTCTTACTCCGTTATCCTAAATTTATTTATTAAATAATGAAAGTCAACATCCCGTCATAAAAAGAAACATGCAAAAAGATATTATACATGATAAAATGGTCAAACGGGGCATTTTTAGAGCTATTGATTTCTTAATCTCTTTTGAGGAACAGTTTGCTACTTTTCAAAGTTTTTAGTAAAAAGAGGTTTGAAATTTTTAGTTTCAAAAACGTGATGTGATGACATTGCGTGAGCGCACGGCAATACCTTAGTCTGGGGGATTTTGGTATTTGTGTTTTCACAAACCTTTTATATATAAAAAATGGACTTAAAGGACCAAAAACTAACCATAAATGCCAAATATATGCTTGTTTTTGTGTTTGTGTATGTGCAGGTAACGGATATGAGAAAAAGACAAAAATAAAGACTAAAACAGACAAAACGAGCACGAGATTGGAAAGAGCATGAAAAGCCGGAGCCGGGGATGTGTTTCTACATTTTGGATCAAGCTAAACCTAGAAATACCAAAACCTAGTCCCTAATGTTAAAACCTTTTTCACCATTTGTCCTTAACCTTTACACAATTAGTCCTAAACTAATTACAAAGTTAGTCCTAAACTTAACACCCGTTAAATCCATTTTATACTATAAACCAGCCCAACCTTTTATTAAACCCAAGGCCCAAAAACCAATCCAATAACCATAACCCGACCAACCCGTCCCTTTTACCCAAGTCAAACCAGTCAAAAGACTGGTAAAATAGGCGCCAAAACCCCTTGTTACTATTCACCCATCTCCCCTACTTTTACCCTGCAAATTAACCCCACTTAAATCTAATACAACCTTCTAGAAGGCTGACAAGACAGAGACTAACATAATTTGAGGCCACACTGGCAATCCTAAGGCCAATGTTTGGCTAATCATTGCTGGCACATGATCCAAGGGCCATTATCCCTGCTTAATCAAGAAGCTAAGATTGGACTATCATGATGGAAAGCTCAAGATGCTCCCCAGCTCCTAGAACCTTCACGAGCTGCCTATAAAAGGAACTCCCCACTCAACACACAAGTGGTCAAATTTTTTTGTCTTGTTTTTAGCCTATTTACTAGTTTATTTACTTACTTGTCATTTAAATTTTGTATTATTTACTTTTCAAAGTATTGTAAACCTCCTTCGTTATTAATAAAATTCATTTTACTTTTAAATTCGAGTTCAATTTTACTTATAAGCAATGTTGTTGTTTTTATTTGGTTAATAAGCTGTCATAATAAGCTCTTATACTCTCACTTATACTCAAACAAGCTTCTCAATAGCTTGTTTGAGTTTGTGTAGTTTGTGGCTTGAATTAGGAACAGTTTGTTTTGAAAATTTGGTTTTAAGTCAAAATAAGCTTGAAATGGAAGATAAGCCAGAAATGGAAGGGCATATAGGGTCTCACCAGCTTATCAGTTGATAAGCTGGAGCTTGTAGAGTAGCTTCTCGAGCTTATTTGATCATTGTTTGAGCTAGGATCAAGGTAATCTTCATTTTAGTTTAAAAACTATTTTTAGCTTATTAGTACTGCTTATTGCTTATTATCTACTTATATTGCTTTTATTTGTCTTAATTGGGCTTTTTATTGATAGATCTTTTTGTTTAATAGCTTATTTCATACTTTAGAAGTTAACTGTTCATATTAGTTTTTAAACTGTCTTAAACACCTAGAAGCCTTAGCTTATTGGTAAGTGCTTTTTAACTAGTCAAAACTGTTTTAATTTAGTCATTTAGTCATTATAATCAGTTTTCATAAAAATCTTATAAGTTTTGTAGTCCAGGTTTGTTTTAAATAGCTTATTCAGTTTTTGAAGTGGTGTTTGGTTTAGCAGACTTAGCCAGCTAGTCTGCTAAAATTGTTCTAGTTCCGTGAGTTTGTTTTGATTTAGCTTTTAATCAGCCTTATTAGAAGTTTTAAGTTAGTTTTAATCATTTTATTTAAGTCTTATAGATTTTAGACTAGTTTTTAAAAGTTTCATATTCTAGTAATAGTATAACAACTTATATTAGTAATTTCTTTAAAATTTCTTTTAAGTTGTAGATTTTTGGCTCAAATTCAGTCTAATATGCATGTTTTCAACTTTTGGTTAAGTGTCAAAAAAAGAGTTGAGTCATTTTTAATCAAGAGTTCAGTTTTCAAAATTGGATCAGCATAGGTTTTTCATAGCTTATTTTTCAGCTCATTTCTGGTTCAAAGTGTCTAAAAATTGTTCCTAGGTGTTCATTAGTGGAAGATCTTGATCTGCTTTAAGTTTTTTAGGTTTGATTATAGCTTATAGTAGCTTATTTTTTGTCTTAAAAAGTAGCATTTTCATGTTTTGCAAAAATCCAATCAGTATACACTGATTCATCAGCATAGTTTTTCTCAGCTTATTTTTGGTTCAAAATTCTTAAAAATCATTTCTAAGTATTGATTAGTAGTAAGTCTTAATCCGTTTCAAGGTTTTAAGGTTTAGCTTAAGCTTTTAGTAGCTTAATTTTAGCTTAAAATAGCAGTTGAGCATAAAAGTTTCCAAAAAACCAAAAAGTAGTTTAACTGTCTTGTTTATCAGCTTATTTTTAAGCTCAATTTATGTTTAAAATGTCTGAAAATTGGCTTATAATTTCTTTGGTAGGTATATTTCATCTGTTTTTAGGTTTGATAGTTTAGCTTGTTCGTTTAGTAGCTTTTTAACTAGCTTAAAAGTGCCTCTTTAGACTGTTTTTATAACAGTTTTCACTTATAAGCTTATTTGATTTTTTGAGCTTTTCTAGCTTATTTTCTGCTTGAATTTAGGTTAGATTTTCATATTAAGTTAGCTATTAGGTTTTAGAAGCTTTGTTTGCTTAAGCACAAGCTTATAGAGTTGGATTTTAGCTTTTTAGTTGTTTTAGTGTAACTGTTAGCTTATATCAGCCTTTTCCAGCTTATTTTAGATGTTATAAAAATTTTGTTTTCACAAAAGTTGTTTCATGTTAGCTTATTTTTAACATTCAAAAAGAAAATTTCAAAATAAAAAAAACTTTGGAAGTTGGGAAGCGAAGGGTGAGCCAGGCTCAAACCCAAGACCTCAACCAACCTCAACCAAAGCTTCACACACCACACTCACTACCATCCGCGCCCTTGGGTCTTTTTCGTTTAGGTTTGCATACCTTTTATACTTAAGTCATTTTTCAGTTTTTACCTTTCAGACCCTTTTTTCTTATTTCCAGCTTATTTAATAAGCTGGTTGTCCTATTTTATTTTTCCTAGATTCTTAATAGCTTAAAGTACTTTTCATAAAATTTTCAGATTTTTCTCAATTAGTTTAGTATTTTTAATAATATTTTTAGTTTAAAAGTGTTTTTAATTCATAGTTAATAAAATAAAAATCAAAAAAAATATAATTCTTTTTTCTAAAATTATTTTTAATCATTTAGGACTTTTATAAAATAAATTTGCACTTCTAGGGTTAAAATTTGATAATTTAGGTTTTTAGGCCCGTTGAATTCCCGTTAAGTGCCCATTTTAAGTTTAGTTTGCATTAGGACTTATTTGTGCTTTGTTTTCTTGTTTTATATGCTTATTATTTACTTCTTTGTTTACGTATTTTATTTTAAGTAGCATAATTTCAAAATATCTTGCTTATTCAAATCACCAGATCACGGACCAAACCAATTTTCCATTCACACTTCGTTGGGACATAAACGACCCGGGAATATCTAATACTTCCGGAAATATATATAGTTTGACTTTCTTTGACCGTTTGGGATTTTCACTCTTGGTTAAAGAGCGAATTGACTAATTGGTCGGTTTCTTACTATTATATATATATATATATATATATATATATATATATATATATATATATATATATATATACACTTTGATATCGCATCAGGCAATCTACGTAAAGACCCCAACTTTTCGAAGTTGATAGCTTCATTTACTGGAAACTAGATTCGAAACTTATGTGAAATCAAAAGATCTTGATCTTTGGCATGTTATTACTATGGGTGACTTTCAACCTATTGAACAAAAACCCAGAAACTAAAAAGGATGAAATACTTCCTTATGAGAAACAATGTGAAAACCTTAAAAAGAAACTGGGTAAAAACGATGAAGCATAAATGGTTATTTATAATGCTTTACCGAAAAAGGAATTTCAAAGAATTTTTATGTGTAATACGGCTAAAGATATTTGCAAAACTTTGTTAGTCACTCATCAAGGTAATAATCAAGTCAAAGATGACAAGATCGATCTTCTTGTTCAACAATATGAACAATTCGTCATTCCTAAAGATGAATCTATAGATAGTGTTTTTGCTAGATTTATTACTATTATTACTAGTCTGAAGGCACTTGATGAAGGTTTTTCTGTCAAGAGTTCTATTAGGAAATTTCTCAGGGCTTTACATCTAAAGTAGAGAGCAAAGGTCACGGAAATAGAAGAATCCAAAGATCTAGCCTCACTCTCACTAGATGAGCTCATCGATAATCTAAAGGTTCATGAGTTAATCATCAAAAATGAATCCGAGATAGTCAAAAGCAAAGTAGAAATGAGATCACTTGCTTTAAAGGCTAAAAAGGAATTAAGTGATGATGAAGACACAAGTTCCAAAATATCTTGCTTATTCAAATCACCAGATCACGAACCGAACCCGATTTTTCATTCACACTTCGTTGGGACATAAACGACCCGGGAATATCTAATACTTCTAGAAATATATAAAGTTTGACTTTCTTTGACCGTTTGGGATTTTCACTCTTGGTTAAAGAGCGAATTGACTAATTGGTCGGTTTCTTACTATATATATATATATATATATATATATATATATATATATATATATATATATATATATATATATATATACATATATATATATATATATATATATATATCTACATATTATATATAACAGGATGTGTATGACGTCATCAAATGCAGGATTGATGAATAAGCGCTGGATTGATGAGTAATCATGCTCTTATTCCACCTAAGCAGTCCACCTAAGCAATATTTGACCGAATAAAATTCGTTAGTTGACTTTTAATTCCGAAATTTTAAAAAGGATTCTAAATATTTGAACTTGGGTTGTTTACATAGCTTAATTATACGTCAATGTTACCATTAGACCAATTTATATTTTGTGATATAACTCGCACAAAAAATAACTATAATCTTCTTCTTTGATTACCAGGCGGAATTTTTGGAATGGTATATGTATTTTCTAAACATGTATCCCGGATTTTTTTAAAAGATATGTTTAGTTTTAATTTGTAGAATATATAGTTTGAAAGATAAGTTTGGAATGTATTTTGTATAAATCTTTTGTTCCTATATTTAACATCATAATTATACTTTAACGCGTATTTTGTATAAACTTTTTGTTCCTATATTTAAGATCAGAGTTCTACCCTATCACTATATATACATCATATATATACATCATATATATACCTCATATTATAACGTTTTTTATAAACTCAAAAAAACAATAAACTCTATTGATAATAATATAGCCATTATGCACGGCCAAAGACACTCTGCAAGGCTTGCAAAAGGAACTGACAAGAAGAACATGAGTGCTTCTTTAGGAGGTATGTTTTTTACATGTAATTTAATCATTAGAATGTAATTTAATCATTAGTTTGCTAGCACTGCCAGACTGTATTGGTAGTACTGCTCGATGTACATGATACTGCTTATGTGTGTTTGTACTGCTGGAGATACTTGATACTGCTTATGTGTGTTTGTATTGCTCGATATATTTGATACTGCTTATGTGTGTTTGTTTTGTTTGTTAATAAACGATGGTGCATGTAAATATTAGCTTGATTATACAACAACAACATAAAAATTACAATATTAAAAACTATTAATATAAATTAACAATATAAGTAATACATTAATGAGGATAGCATATGTTATGTAAATAATTTGATGTTTTAACACATGAATGTTTTTTAACGAATAATTTATTCGTAAAGTTGTTATAATCTTATTTATGTTGTTGTTGGATCAATCTAATGCTTTATTATATGAACGTCTTTATATATTGATTATAGTTCCTGGTGCAAATACAAGCAATACCATACAGAAGAAACATACTAAAGCCTCTTCACAAGGTATTCTATTCTTATATAGGTTTTCGTGAATCCTACATTAATTTGTTTTAATTTACCATATAAGTTTATGATTTGTATCCACCTTCAGATACAACAAGCAGAGGATCTGGCAGTCACGTTCATCCTAAAACCCCTTCACAAGGTATTTTGTTGTTGTATATGTCTTTCATGTATCGTATCTTAGTTTGTATTGTTTTACCCTGAAAGTTGTTGATTTTGTATTTGGTAATCATCCACACTATAATTTTGATACAACAGGTACAAGATCAGCCAACCATGTTTCCGATGTTGTTACACGATCAACATGTATTAGCTTCATCAATGTTTTATTGCAGTAACTTTGTTGATATTTTATTTATGTACATTTTACATGATGTTTATACTATGTTACTTAATTTATAACTG
Source organism: Artemisia tridentata subsp. tridentata (assembly GCA_021014915.2). Classification (NCBI taxonomy): domain Eukaryota; kingdom Viridiplantae; phylum Streptophyta; class Magnoliopsida; order Asterales; family Asteraceae; genus Artemisia; species Artemisia tridentata. Next base: position 319,966,443 of record CP139509.1, read on the forward strand.
CTAAATTAGTAGGAAATATAGGTTTGGTTCAGCCATCTTCTACGTCTGAATTGGATAATTCCATATTTGAAAGTGATACACCCGGTAGTATATCTGGAACAGTTGTTTCTGATGTCGTTGCTAAAGCTAGAGGTAGTACATTGAACATTAATTTTTTTATTTAATACAGTAATACATTGTATTTATACAATCGTAATTGTTCCAGCATCTAAACCACCTGCAAAGGGCAGATTTGGCCACGTCTCATCATCTTTTGAGTCACAACCATCTCTTGAAGGTAACATGTTTCTAAACTGATCGTGTTCATATTATAAATTGTGATTATAGTATACACATTAAGTATGTTTGTACATTCTAAATTGCGGTAAATCTATATCCATTGAATAATAGGATCTGTTCGATCATTAAAAAGGAAATCTACCAGTCAATCAAGCTGTTTTGAAACACACTCCACATATGAAAACTCTAGGATTGATTCTTCCAACTTTCAATCTCAATCAGGTATGAATATTTGTTTATAAAAACCCGCACTTTTAATGTTATATGTTATACAACAATTTGTTTTGTTATTGTTGCTAGGGGCGACAAACTCAAAAGGTGATTCCAAAAGATTTGCTTATATTAGAAATCAACAAAAAGATTTGAGGTACCAAACAACATCTTCGGACGCACCTTCACACCGGAACAAAAAAACCGTTATGCATACATCGTCTTATGCAAAATTTCCTTCAGGTTTTGTACAAACATTCTGGATAATGTCTGTTCCAGATTGCTTATTTTATATAAATAACATTGTCATAATTCCTTTGTGTATTCGTAGGATCTAATTCTCATCCAATTAAAAACAATGGAAAGAGTATGTCCACAATTAAAATTCCTAAGCCAGGTTTATTTAAAATGGTTGATTCATTATACATATTTCATTTTAATGTGATATAAAAAAAAAAAAAGCGTTTTCTATATATATATATATATATATATATATATATATATATATATATATATATATATAATATATATATATATATATATATATATATATATATTTAGTGGTGAGAGAGAGAACAATGACTCTCATTAAAGATGTCAGTCCGATGAATGTGAACATGGCCATTAAAGGAAGATGCATCTCCGTATGGCATTCACACAAATTTAACGAAGAACACGATCCTTACAGTCTTGACTGTGTTTTCCAGGATGAAGAGGTATATCAGATGAAATTAGTAAATACCTATATTTGTGTATATTTATTATATATGTTAAATTGATATTTGAACTATATGTACAGTCGAACCGTATCCAAATATATGTCAAAAAAGAGTTTATGTTTAAATTTGAGCCTCTTTTACGAGAAGGTCAATGTTACATAATCTCTAATTTTGGAGTAGCAGAGAATGCCGGAAGGTTACCTTTGTTACCAAACCAGTGGAAAATATCTTTTTATAAAGGAACCGAGGTTACCCGTATTGATCACATCGACGACAACTTTGTTGGGTTCGTTAACGAGCCATTCTCAAGTATTCTCGATACAGATAATGAATACCACGAACATGATTGTGTTGGTATGTGTTTTTTTAAAAATTATATACAACAGTTGGTGTTACTTGAATGTTTATGTGCATATTTTTATAACAAATGTTTTCCCAGATATTGTTGGTACAGTCGTAGCTATTGGGAAAATAGTGACCGTGAACAATTCTGGCGGTCCTAAGCTACGGAGGACAATTGTCGTTGAAGATGCCGAGTAAATATATTTTATAAATTATTATTTGTTTAAAATAAAATAACGTGTATAGAATAGTATTAATTTGTAATCATATATTGAGTGTACCCTATTTTATGCAGATCTCTGAGAATTGATTGTACTTTTTGGGACAATTGGGCATTAATGTGGAATGACTACGACAACAAACGTGACGAACTTTGTCATATAGACATCCTCTTGATGCTGGGGAAAGTGAAATATTGGGACAGTAAGTTTTATAGATGACTTTTAAATTTTTGGTTACGTAATTAAGATTTTTAATTCATATTAATAGATTTTAAAAGTGTCTATATTTGTTGTGCAACACAGATAAGCCATCAATACATAATGCTTTGTTTGGCACAAGAATATTCATAAACAGGGATGTGCCACAATTGTTGGATTTCCGGAAAAGGTATATACATTGATACCGGCACATGTGTGTTTTAGTTTTAAACTAAAAACATGTTAAATTTATTAGGAACCTATTTATACGTTTCACAGATACGAAGAGCAGGAGGGGTATGATGCAGGTGAATTCAGAATTGAGGATCATTCAGTTGGCAGCCGTGTTGTTACGCCTGCGGAGTTCATGCACGGCTGTGTGAAGCAAATAGTTGGAACAATTCGAAGCATTGAACCGGTAAAACCAAATTTATTGTTATGGGTATAATATAAATATTATTTTATCACTAATTAAACCCACGTTAGTAATGTTTATATGTGTTTTTGTATCTAAATACAGGAGTCACAATGTGTAGTTTATGCAGAAGTACATAGCATACAAGAGGAAAATGGGTGGGTTTATACGGGTTGCAAATCATGCAGTACAAGAGTGACACCAATTGTTTCAAAACGCAACTCGGGCACAAGGAATAAGAAACAGTTGTGGTATTGTAAAAACCATGGAGAAACATATGTCGTTGCTTCCAGGTATGTAAAACAACCTATATATATATATATATATATATATATATATATATATATATATATATATATATATATATATATAATTATTTGGATTTGTCCTTAAACATATAATACATAATGTGGATATTTGGATACTTCGCGTTCGGTGATAAATATTTTATATATGTAGGTTCAAAATCATTGTGCGCATATTTGACCATAGTGGTACTGCACAAGTCGTGATTTTTGACAAGAGTGTGCACAAAATGACAAATTTAACAGAGTGGGAGATAATGGAGAGCGACGGCATGAACACAGAAGAATACTTTCCGGATGCAATTAATCAAATTATTGGGAGGAAGTATCTTTTCAAAATTTTATTTTCTGAGTTCAATCACAACAACAATAGTTATATATATAGAGCGAAGAAAGTGACGGACGATGTTGATATAATCAACTATTTCAAGAATGGCTTTATAGAAGAAGAGGTCTGATTCATTTTTCCTTTAATGTACCTAACAATGGTTTGTGTTTATAAACAAGTATATGCTAATCCTTATGAATGAATCAAAATAGGATGACGACGAGGAAGACGAAGGTTTAGAGAACAATTCCGTGTGTTCAGATGATGGATCGGAAACACATTCTGATGATATTAGTGAGGTATTATGCATTGTATTTTTTAATTTCTAAAAACACCGTTAAATTGTAACAAACAATACAAATTAATCTTTTACATCTTCTCGCAACATGTAGCAGGAACCAACAAACGAAGATGTTGTTGAAACGACAGACGCAACGGATGATATTCCAGCAGTGTGCGTTGGTGCCACGAACGCCACTTTAATTCAAATTGATGATGTAGGCAAGCGTACGACAGACAACGTTAACAGTGTACCAGCGACACTGGATGACGAAACACCAGCTAATGATCTTAATAATCAAGAGGAGCAAGAAGACAATTAATTTACATAAGCGTTTTTTAATATTTTTGAACAATTTAATTACAAATTGCAAACTTGCATGTGTGTGGATATTCGTATTAAGCTTTATTCATATTAAGTTTCATTAATTTATCTACCAGTGCAAATGTTGATCATTACGTTAAAAAATGATATAGCAGTACCAAGTATATGAAGCGGTACTAATATAATATTGCATTGATAACCACATGTATAACACTATATTATCTCAAATACAACAGTACTAACGTAACCAGCAGTATTAACATTGGTGATGTTTAAAAATAATATTAACCGGGATAGAAGATGTTGTTGAAACGATAGACGCAACGGATGATATTCCGGCAGTGTGCGTTGGTGCCACGAATGCCACTTTAATTCAAATTGATGATGTATGCAAACGTACGACAGACAACGTTAACAGTGTACCAGCGACATTGGATGACGAAACACCAGCTAATGATCTTAATAATCAAGAGGAGCAAGAAGACAATTAATTTACATAAGCGTTTTTTAATATTTTTGAACAATTTAATTACAAATTGAAAACTTGCATGTGTGTGGATATTTGTATTAAGCTTTATTCATTACGTGAAAAAATGATATAGCAGTACCAAGTATATGAAGAGGTACTAATATAATATTGCATTGATAACCACATGTATAACACTATATTATCTCAAATACAACAGTACTAACGTAACCAGCAGTATTAACATTGGTGATGTTTAAAAATAATATTAACCGGGATAAGGATGTATACACGATACTTACCTATAAAATTAAAATAAAAAAATTACTACTATTTCGAAGGATGAATATGTACACATTTAATTTTTAAAATTAAAACAACAACCTTATCAATTCCTTGGGTCAAGTGAAGTCGATTCATTGCCCTATTTTCGTGTATATAACTTCCTACACATGATAATAAGAATTTTTAAAATGATATATACATATTATAATCATTTTTTCAAGAATATGATAAATTTATAGAAAATATGATTTGAAAGATAAGTTTAGAATGTATTTTGTATAAATATTCTGTGCATATATTTAAGATCATATACCTACTTTGACACTATATGGGGGTCAAATATATATATTTAAGAGTACTTTGTACTGTTATAAACAATACGTATGTGCTATGTAGTACTGCTGAGTTATCTCCATTATGTATTTTAATTTTGTACTACTACGTCCCCGACTTGGTACTGATATTATAACCAGTTCATAAGAGTTATATTAAAACGCAATGTCACTTTAAATATAAGTAGTCCATTGTTTTTATACCCCATTAATTCTAACAACGTTTTTAAATGCTCATACACAAACGAACGTAATCTTTATATACAATAAAGCTATGATAATCAAATATTTTGTAGAATTTCCAAATCTATATTTAGAGCATGATATAAATCATGTAAACTCTAGAAAACGTTTAAATTGTAAACGTAATCTTTATCTATAACAAATATATGAGAAACAAATTTTCGGTTTCCATTATATGGTCACCTTCAAACTCTATAAATAAAGCCATATATTAACACATATTGAATATATATCTTCAAAAATTACGAACATAAAATACAAACAATGTCACACCGAAGATCACACAAGGTACATAATCTTAAGTTGAATGTGTTTTGTTAATTATCAGATGAATTAGATACTAATTACTACAATTTTGTCAGGGTAATCCGAAAACAGATCACCACCATCCTCCATCATCAGCCGATGGCTCGCTCGATAAGAATATACCAAACATCATCATATCAGATGATGAGGATGTACAATAACTAAATTAACTGTTTATTTACATTATATATGAAACACATTATCTGATTATGTTTAGCATGAATGCAGGATGGACAATTTGATTTGTTCAAAAAAGATATATCGAGTGTGCATATATTGGACGATGAAGAGGTATCCTTCATAACATGTCTAAGTACTTTTTTTCTAAACTACCCACAGGCACTACCTTATAAGATTATCATGAATTGTTTTACATATACGAATACTTATTTACCAATAATCTTTACCTAAAATAAATGCTTGAACAATGGTACATGTTTAAAACAACAGGGTTGGTTGATTCTATTGGTCGAGACGTTTCCATGTTTAGATAATCAATTGATTATATCTATAAACATCTGCATCTCGCAAACATCACTTAAAGTCAAACTGTTTGTACATGCCCTAACAACAGCCACAATGAATACAAATAAACTACCCCAACTAATCAACAAACAATCACAGACCAAACAAAAAAAAATCATTTTCATTTAAAGTCAAACTGTTTGTACATGCCCACATATATGTTTCCAAACATCAAGAGAGAAACACACCACGGATGATTAAATATAGACAATGTTTAACAACCATAAACATTCAGTTTGAACTACTTTCCCAAAAGCTACGACCCATAAACATTGACATACTCTAAAACAAACTTAAACTAAGATTTACATAACCCAAGTGACTTTCCCACAAAATATACCAAACTGAAAGTCAAACCAAAAGACCATATCTTCAAAGCTACAGACATATACTACATCAAATTTCCATTAACACCAGCTTCTCCAAGAAAGAGAATAAATCACGGAGTCGGGCATGTCTTTTCGCGACACCTAAGAGCAACCCAGCAACTTCAGCCAAATCTTGCGTCTGCATCTTCATCATGTCATTGATGGAATGCAAAGATGAGTCTGAGCCACAAAGGAGCTGAAGTTCATTTATCATTTGATCCCTATCATCAACTCGCGTACTAATCTGTGAAGCCTTAGACATCAAATCTTCCTCATCCTTAAAAGTAACATCAATTTCACGCCTATAATGGACAATCATCATGTCCTTAACAAGTCTTGAATTAGCAATTTTTGCTAACTGATCCAGAATAACCAGACGAGTTTCCATTACTAAGCTTAACACCTGTGTTACTATGACCTGAAAGCCCTAACAAATAAACCTTTATTATCTTCTTACCATTCTAAACTATTTTTTCCTAACTGATCAATAAGAAACAGTATAACAAACAGGTTTCATCAACATCTACCCAAATGATTACTCAAGTTAATTACGGAGTATAAGTTGATAAATATCTACCCAAATGATTACTCAAGTTAATTCTAAACTATTTACCAGCTGTATCTTCTAACATTAAGTTAATAAACAAAAATACATAAAATGAACAGGATATTAACAATCAAATGATCCAGGGTTTCGTCTTTTCAATAAGAAAAACGGTTACAAGAGGTTAAGAAAACATGAACATAAATATTAGATCAAGATTCAATACCTAACCTTTTGTTGATCCGGCCACAGATATTTTGATCGGTAAACACTTGGTGTTTTCGAGAATGTAATGATTCGGTGTGAAGAAACGCTATGAGTAAGATGAAAAGACAATGTAGCAAGTCTATGGGAATAGCATATTAATGAGTAGTATGCTACACAACTTGCATGTTCCTCAAATATGTTTCTCTTAATAATTCACAAACGAAAGGTCATGCAAAAAAAAAAAATTAAATAAATAAAAAATCAACAGGATTATTTACATCAAAATATATTTGGTCTATTAAATTTAACAATAATTGTTAATCACTTGAAAGTGAAAAGACCATGTTTAGGCTAACTTAACCTTTGAATAGTAATCAATGCCATTCATGTTTAGAAATATACAACAAGTTTAGAAATATACAACAAATCATGTTTAGAGATTATTAAAATGTAAAATGCATTTTCGTACAAAATTATTAAGATGTACAATTTAGTTGTCCATATTCTATTGTGCTTCTATATAAGTAGTTATATTTTATTTTCTTCTATGTAACGTAATAAAAGCTTAATTTAAAATTGATCAAAACTATCCATATTCTATTGTGTTTATATATAAGTATTTATATTTTATTGTGTTCCACGTAACGAACTTAAAGCATAATATAAAATTGATCAAAACAAATCAATCTAAAATTAAAAGTCATGCCCGCCCATTGGGCGGGCTTTGAAGTCTAGTATATATATATATACATAATATATATATATATATATATATATATATATATATATATATATATATATATATATATATATATATATATGTATATATATATATACTAGACTTCAAAGCCCGCCCAATGGGCGGGCATGACTTTTAATTTTAGATTGATTTGTTTTGATCAATTTTATATTATGCTTTAAGTTCGTTACGTGGAACACAATAAAATATAAATACTTATATATAAACACAATAGAATATGGATAGTTTTGATCAATTTTAAATTAAGCTTTTATTACGTTACATAGAAGAAAATAAAATATAACTACTTATATAGAAGCACAATAGAATATGGACAACTATATTGTACATCTTAATAATTTTGTACGAAAATGCATTTTACATTTTAATAATCTCTAAACATGATTTGTTGTATATTTCTAAACTTGTTGTATATTTCTAAACATGAATGGCATTGATTACTATTCAAAGGTTAAGTTAGCCTAAACATGGTCTTTTCACTTTCAAGTGATTAACAATTATTGTTAAATTTAATAGACCAAATATATTTTGATGTAAATAATCCTGTTGATTTTTTATTTATTTAATTTTTTTTTTTGCATGACCTTTTGTTTGTGAATTATTAAGAGAAACATATTTGAGGAACATGCAAGTTGTGTAGCATACTACTCATTAATAGGCTATTCCCATAGACTTGCTACATTGTCTTTTCATCTTACTCATAGCATTTCTTCACACCGAATCATTACATTCTCGAAAACACCAAGTGTTTACCGATCAAAATATCTGTGGCCGGATCAACAAAAGGTTAGGTATTGAATCTTGATCTAATATTTATGTTCATGTTTTCTTAACCTCTTGTAACCGTTTTTCTTATTGAAAAGACGAAACCCTGAATCGTATGATTGTTAATATCCTGTTCATTTTATGTATTATTGTTTATCAACTTAATGTTAGAAGATACAGCTGGTAAATAGTTTAGAATTAACTTGAGTAATCATTTGGGTAGATGTTGATGAAACCTGTTTGTTATACTGTTTCTTATTGATCAGTTAGGAAAAAATAGTTTAGAATGGTAAGAAGATAATAAAGGTTTATTTGTTAGGGCTTTCAGGTCATAGTAACACAGGTGTTAAGCTTAGGAATGGAAACTCGTCTGGTTATTCTGGATCAGTTAGCAAAAATTGCTAATTCAAGACTTGTTAAGGACATGATGATTGTCCATTATAGGCGTGAAATTGATGTTACTTTTAAGGATGAGGAAGATTTGATGTCTAAGGCTTCACAGATTAGTGCGCGAGTTGATGATAGGGATCAAATGATAAATGAACTTCAGCTCCTTTGTGGCTCAGACTCATCTTTGCATTCCATCAATGACATGATGAAGATGCAGACGCAAGATTTGGCTGAAGTTGCTGGGTTGCTCTTAGGTGTCGCGAAAAGACATGCCCGACTCCGTGATTTATTCTCTTTCTTGGAGAAGCTGGTGTTAATGGAAATTTGATGTAGTATATGTCTGTAGCTTTGAAGATATGGTCTTTTGGTTTGACTTTCGGTTTGGTATATTTTGTGGGAAAGTCACTTGGGTTATGTAAATCTTAGTTTAAGTTTGTTTTAGAGTATGTCAATGTTTATGGGTCGTAGCTTTTGGGAAAGTAGTTCAAACTGAATGTTTATGGTTGTTAAACATTGTCTATATTTAATCATCCGTGGTGTGTTTCTCTCTTGATGTTTGGAAACATATATGTGGGCATGTACAAACAGTTTGACTTTAAATGAAAATGATTTTTTTTTTGTTTGGTCTGTGATTGTTTGTTGATTAGTTGGGGTAGTTTATTTATATTCATTGTGGCTGTTGTTAGGGCATGTACAAACAGTTTGACTTTAAGTGATTTTTGCGAGATGCAGATGTTTTGTTTGGTCGTTATTTTAAGCATGTTGTACTGGTGTTTGTTATTACAACTGTATCTGAGTGTGTATTTGAAAGATTTGTCCGAGTTTTATTCTTTGCTAAATGTTTTATGTTTTTTTAATGGTCGCAGAACAATGACCACACAATTCATCACGGATTATAATCATGTGGAAAATATGGGAACATTGGTAGGTATTTATGGAATTATATTCCCATAATAATCTTCTTATACGTGTATATTTTGTTTTTGTAAAACCGTAGGTACTGCCTGATGAATGTGTTTGTTTTGGTTTTTGTAAAACCATAGGTACTGCCTGATTACTATCATATTAACTACTACAACAATAATGACTATGTGTACCTGATTAATAATAATCGGGTTAAAAGGAAAGTTTTTATTTGCCGGAGAAGAGGTACCGAAGAATGGAGCATATCTGGTGCAGGGTGGGATAATTTTATAGAGCTGAGCGGCTATTTGAATATTAGGACTTTGCATTTCATAAAGGAGGCTGCAGACACCTTTTTTGTTACAGCATATGATGCAGATGGATTGGAAATCGGTGGTTATGGGATAATTCACACACGAAACAGACTGGTTAGGTGCATTGCTGAAGTTGGGGCCGATCAAAGTTCATCACCGGTAAAGTTATGATATAATTGTATATATGTAAAATTCATGGAATTTATAAACCTTGTTTCAATATTTTTAAATTTTGTTTTATTAGTGGTTTCCTGTGGAGTTCCTTCAAGGCATTGAACGTGATGATTTTTTGATTGAATTTTCCGGTTCTGAGATAAACGTGGGTGCAAAGCAGAGTGTTATTCCTGGGACTTTGGATAGTGTGGGTTTCCAGTTTAATGTTCACTGGAATACGGTTGTTCAGCGAGCAAATCTAATGGTTGGTGAGCGAGTTGTATTGACCAAAAAGACTGGTATGCGGTTGGCGTTGATGAGGTTTGATAATGATGGTTTTCAGCTTATACATGAACATCATTACCCCACACGTCTTGCATTTGTTCAAGGGCATGATGTAAATGAGTCAGGTAGTAATACGTTCTTTTAAAAAATATATTCAATGTTACATGTTTATTTGAGGTGAGTCACTTGTATTTGTTTGCGAATATGTAATGTTTACTTTGTGGATGGTATTCGTTAGATGCAAGGTTGGTCCACGGCTGTAATTGGTTCCAACATGCAGTGCATTTGTCTGAAGAGAATACTTTCTACCGAAGGCTTTTCCCGTTTGTGATCGATTCCGGAAGAATGGTAAGGGTTGTCTCTTTATATACATTATGTATTTTCGTAATTTTTAATAAATATTTAATAGTAAAAGAGTTGAAGTTATCAAGTTGTTGTAATTGCTTTCAGACCATACCAAGCAATTTTGTTTCTGACAACAATCTGCAACAATTTGGTCATGCGCTTCTAAGGAGGATGGAAAGTGAACGCCGTGTAACCATGAAACTTGAACGTCATGCTGATAGGCCATGGAGAAACGATCACATGAACTTTAGGACAAATTGGAGTACCTTAGCCGAAGATTTCCAGTTTCCAATGAACAAAATGATCAGATTCCAGATGGTTGGAACAACAGTCGATCCAGCTTTTGAAGGTCAGTTGTTTAACGGTCCTGTTCCGTTGGTGGCTGTGTTTGATGTATGTTGAATCGCTAAACTAAAATATTTATCAGGTTAGGATGGAGTCTGATTTTGAACACTGGTTGTCTGTAATGGTGATAAATAATAACAATCAAGTATGCTTAATTTTCGATAAATTGTAAGATGCAAGTATCCTACTGCCAAAAAATGAAAATACTAAGGTTCATAAAGTTAAGATGCAAGTATCCTACTTCCAAAAAATAAAAAAACATATGTTAAGCTGTTTACTTTCATTTTTCCCAAAACATATACTTAACATTATTTGATTTGTTCATTTACATGAACATTGTGATGGTACCATCTGCAAATGTGATGCATTATCGGGTCTGCAATAATATTGTGATTGCGTTGTTAAGCAGTGTGACAATAGATGTATAGGATAGTTTGATACGTATTTGAATTATAAGAAAAACTAAAAACCATATATGTTAACTGATATGAATCACGTATTTTTAAAAATTCACTAACAGTACCTATCGGTGGTACTGTTAATATCAATACTAACAACATCAATTATGTATATAGGTTTAATATAGGTTTAATTCACATCTAAAAGAAAAATGTGTCAATTATGACGGAGGTAAAATTTGGTGTTAACGTACCTCAAACATAAATCCCTAAACACATATAGATGTAGTGCACATATGAATCATAACCAATATGCTACATGGTACGGCTTTGCAACATAAAACATGTATTGACTGTGATAATAATATTAAAAAACACAAAGTATGAGTAGCGGGTAAAACATTGTGAGGGTTTGTTATCATATAATCGCCACCACAACGATTGAATTGTAAGTTACGATTATAAACCTTAATCAGATTTACAAATTATTAAAAATTAAATATTATGCTTACCCGAAGATTTTTTAAAGAGTTGTTGATTTTCCAAGATTTGATATAAGCTTAATGAAGAAGGATATTTAGTCAAATAATTATGAGGGGATGGAATATATGGAGAGTTGGGCTGCATGTTTTATTGTCTCAAACCGACTTTGTGGTTAATATATATATTCATTTTTTTCCTTTTTATTTTTTTTACCCCTTCATACGAAAAAATATAAATTCATATAATGTTGCATAACACAATGTTTATAAACCCGAGTACATGTATATACATACATCGGGTTTCAAACATGGTGTATACAACATGATACTTAATCCTACACACGCAACTAATGGATCATGTGTCGTATAAATTATAACCAATTATTTTGACTAACTGATGTGGGATAATAAGCTACTCATTTGACACATGAGTTAGTCCACATTCTTTAGCGGAATCAATTGTCGGGTCAAGATTATTAACGCCTTATGTGTTTACATCATATTCTTAAACATCAATCCCGAAACAAAAATTCATCTAACACACATAAAGTATTTATAAAATTCACCAGTACTATTATACATAACATCTATTCAAAAGGTTCTTAGCATATGTAGCATAACATGAAAGTTTCTTAACATTCAAAAGTTTCAAAAGTGCCTAACATGTGGCATGCCAATATAAACAAAATCCAGCTACTAACTTAATTTAGGGTGTTGAAGCAAAAGAGTATGCCAAATGCAAGTCATCATAAGTGAAAGTTTCAAAGTCTTCAGGGTCAATGTCGTCTTCGTCTCGATCGACATCAACTTCTTCATTTATGCCTTCTGCATTCTCAAAACCATCACCTTCTTCTAAAATTTTCTTAGCATTTTGTCTTTCTTTTTTCACCTGCTCATCTCGTTCCTCTTTACGTTGCCATTTTGTCATTCTCTTGGCTAATTGTTCAGAAATCAACCAATCATAAACAGAACTTACGCTCTGTGTTTCGTCATCATTTTCAGAATCCTCAACTTCTAATAAATGAATAAATATAAGTCAAACACAATAGTTATATACCATATCGTTTTTAACATTAATTTCATCATGTTAACAAAGTACCTTCAGATGATTCTTCTGATTCAAATATTTCTGCAAGTGATTGGTTTTCACTGGACAGCACCTCGTGTCCTTCCCGTTTGGGTTGCTTGCTACAAAAAAAATCAAAGACATTCAGTTACTAAATATATAGGGTAACACATAGTATAAAAATTTTAACATACTTTGGTTGGTCTTGTTTTTGGTCTTCAATATCTGCAATTTTTAGGGTTCTTTTGTTAGTTAATGACATTTTTTTGGTCAACAGTACCTTCAGTTTAAGATTTATTTATTTATTTTTTTTTTTTTTTTTAAATAAAATGACAACTATGATCATCAAATGCTGTTTATACAAAAAATTATAACCGATATGACATATGAACAGTTTAGCCGTAGTTTGCATTGGAAAGTGTATACGTGTAGAGTCAAGTTGGGAATATAATGATTATCCTTTAACTTCTTTTGTAATTATGATAAGTATTTTGTTTATTTAAATTAATAAACTTTTACCATTATCATTAATATTGGATGAAATATTTAAAAATTTGATATCTTCCAATATTGTAAATATATAGAATGATTTTTGCTTGAATTATATTTTTATCTGTTATGAAATTTTAAATTAAAAACCACTATAGTTCGTGTCTAAACATTTAAAAATGTTGTTAGAGTTGATTATGTGTAAAAACAATGGACTACGTTATAATATAACCTTTATGAATTGGTTATAAAATCAGTACCAAAACGGCTGCGTAGCAGTACAAAATTAAAATACAAAAAATATCAGAAACATGGCGACAACTCAGCAGTACAATTCTATTGTGTCCCCTTCTAATTTCCGAATAACATTATCCTTTTGTGCAAACACGTTATGGAAATAAAATTAAATAACTTTAGAAATAACATAATATTAAAAATATAATATATATGAATTCAAACGTATCTGTGTATATAGAGTATCTAACTACAAATGTTTGTTTACTCTTTTTAGTATTTTTTATAACATTTTAAACGGGTTTTCATGCTAACATTTTAATCATTATATTCTTATAGTTAATGACATTTTTTTTGGTCAACAGTACCTTCAGTTTAAGATTTTTTGTTTTTTTTTTGGTTTAAATAAAATGACAAATATGATCATCAAATGGTGTTTATAAAAAAAATTATAACCGATATGACATATGAACAGTTTAGCCGTAGTTTGCATTGGAAAGTGTATACGTGTAGAGTCAAGTTGGGAATATAATGATTATCCTTTAACTTCTTTTGTAATTATGATAAGTATTTTGTTTATTTAAATTAATAAACTTTTACCATTATCATTAATATTGGATGAAATATTTAAAAATTTGATATCTTCCAATATTGTAAATATATAGACTGATTTTTGCTTGAATTATATTTTTATCTGTTATGAAATTTTAAATTAAAAACCACTATAGTTAGTGTCTAAACATTTAAAAATGTTGTTAGAATTGATTATGTGTAAAAACAATGGACTACGTTATAATATAACCTTTATGAATTGGTTATAAAATCAGTACCAAAACGGCTGCGTAGCAGTACAAAATAAACGGCTGCGTAGCAGTACAAAATATAGAATGATTTTTGCTTGAATTATATTTTTATCTGTTATGAAATTTTAAATTAAAAACCACTATAGTTCGTGTCTAAACATTTAAAAATGTTGTTAGAGTTGATTATGTGTAAAAACAATGGAGTATGTTATAATATAACGTTTATGAATTGGTTATAAAATCGGTACCAAAACGGCTGCGTAGCAGTACAAAATTAAAATACAAAAAATATCAGAAGCATGGCGACAACTCAGCAGTACAATTCTATTGTGTCCCCTTCTAATTTCCGAATAACATTATCCTTTTGTGCAAACACGCTATGGAAATAAAATTAAATAACTTTAGAAATAACATTATTAAATTAATATAATAATTCAACAAATTGATAAGGATCAATCAAATGTTTGTTTATAAACTTAATTATTATCATAACATTATAACGTTGGGTGTTACCCGTTTAATTTTACAATGGTAATGTTTTATAACTTTAGACAAGGTTATATAATGATTATCCTTTAATTCTTTTTAAATTTGAAAGTATTGTGTTTATTTAAATTAATAGTAAACTTACCATTAATCATTATAATTATTTATAAAGCTAACAAAATTTGAAAATTGTTTCCAATACTGTCAAATAAATAAACGATCCATTAACAAAATCCAAATCGGTATATTTTAAATAATATAAAGCTTTAGTTAGTGTCAGAAAGAATCGTTGCAAATGTAGATTGTTTGGGTGTTAAAAACAGAGGGCTCGTATATTAAAGCTTTGAAATCGTTTGGTTTAAATAGTACATGAAACGGCTGCCGTACATCGAATTAAAGGCTTCTGATTGAAACATGATAAAACTTAGAATGATTTATTTAGGAATGAATGAAATATAATATCTGTTATGAAATTTGGTAGAATTTTTTAACACTAGTGAGTTTGTAATGGGTGTCTAAACCTATTAAAAGTTGTTGGTTAGGTTAGATATTTAAAAACAATGATTGTTAATATCAAGTTGATGTCAATTTCGTTTAAAAGACCAAAAACTGCTAAATTAACGATATAAATTAAAATTTAAATAAATATCAAGATATACATGGGGCAATTCATACAGTACAATCATGTCCCTCTATTTCGAATAACCATATATATTTGTGCACCCATGGAAAATAAAATAAACTAACTTTACAAAAACAAATATTAAAAATCTATTATACAATAAATTTCAAAGCAAAGAGTTGTTAACAGTATCTAACTACAATGAGGTTTGGTAGCATTAAAGTATTTTCTACAACATTTAAATGGTGTTTATCCCTTTACCCTGCTGATTAAACTCATTTTAATGGTAATGATATTTCAAACATATTTTTCAAACGTGTCTCTTCTTAATGATTCCTATAGTGTTAGAATTTGCTCTTTAGTTCTTTACAATGTTTGGGTAAAAAAATCATTGTTAATATTTCTTAGGGTATAATAGTCAGCAACTAATTCATCTCTTTATAATACTATTTAAAGACTACCCAATACTGTTAGTAATAGTTTCTTTTACTCAAGCACAAAAAAACACAATCACACAAGTTCATAACCAATTCACCCAAATTCGGTTGCTCTGTTCCCCAACATTTAAGGGGAAGGCTTTGTATAGTGGGTTCAAGAAAGAGGATCGTTGCAATGAAGATCGTTTGGGTGTTAAGAAGGACATGGAAGAGGCTGCCGACATCAGGTTGTCAAAGGCTTCTGAAGATCGTTTGGGTGTTAAGAAGGACATGGAAGAGGCTGCCGACATCGGGTTGTCAAAGGCTTCTGATTTGGAATCAAGGATTAAGAATCTTGAAGCTGTGTTTAAATTTCTAAAGGAAGTGAAGGAAATGAAAGAAAACAGTGGTACTGAAAGTTGTGGGTCTAGCTAAGTGTGTGTTTTAGATGACAGGGAAGTTTGTAATGGGTGTAAACATGAAACCTATACAATAAATGTTTGGTTGTTGTTGGTAAACGTATAGTTTCACCATTACAAATCAAAAAAATTTGCCTTCATATTCAAGGTCGATGTTCAATTTCTTTAAAGCACCAGAGAAAACATGATAAAATTAACGATTTATAAACTTAAAATTAAATAAGTATATACAAAAAGATTATACATAATGAAATGTTATACAAACAAAAACGAAATAGCAACCATCTTTTAATTAGATCCATCATATAATATGTGCTCACCAATTGAAAAATAACAAAAGCCCCTAACACAACAACAAAATTAGATATCGTTTCATACACAATAAATACATATAGCCAAAAGGAGTTGTTACATGTTACATAATGCACAATGAAGGGGTTTGGTAGCGGAAAATGGTATTTTTCTACAAACTGTTCCAAATTGGTGTAATTAATCACACCCATTACCCACATGGCTGGAATTAAACTCAAGTTTTGATGTTCATGGGATATTTCCAAACAATTCACTTCTTTTCTTCTTCAGGCATCGTGTCTCTTCCTTTCAAACTGATCATATATCCTGTGTATTAGATTTTGGACTACTTCAGAATTTTCTTCATACTTGAGCTGTAAAGAAATCATCATTGCAAGTACTTCATAACTTAACGGATATTCTAGTTCAGCTAACATGAATATATCGATTCCGTCTTGTGCCGACAGACGATGAACATTGCACGTACCATAGAACTCCCATACAGTTGATAGCTCAAAGAAAGGAAAATACCAACGATCATCCGAAGGATCTGGTTCGTATAATCTCTTTAATTCAACCCAAAGTTCTTGCTCTTTCGCATCACATTTCTTCTTTATTTTAAGCTTATTTTGAACTAACCTCTATAAAGCATCCAGATCTTCTCTATCAAAGGCTCTCAGCAAATTGTCAAAATTCTTGTACACTACTGTCTCTCCACCAAATCTAGTAACCTTCCAAGCTGACCCAAATCTGTCCATGTAAATATCCCAGTCAATTATTGGATGTCTAGATTGGAGTGGTTCAACATGTAGAATTTCTGGCACCTTAGCTAACAGTTTGCTCATCTTCTCTTGCGATACTTTTACTCTCTCCGTAGATGTGTCCACATTCACATGTTGTGCTTTCTTAGCAGCCTTGAGCCTTTTTGGTGATCTTTCATGTTGGTCCATAGGAATTTTCGTTCGAACAGTTTTGTATGCATTGTAATACAGAGATTGAATTTCTAAATCTGATTTTCCCTTCAACTGAACTGCCGTCAACCCAGCTTCATTCATAACATACGTCTTCATCTCTCTGATGACTTGTTCCTTTGTTGGGTTTTTATTTCTCTTTTGACCTTTATTCTTACCAATAGTCTGTGTTATCTGATTATAAGATTCTGCATAACTCTTTAAGTTAATAAAATCTTCAAGCATGTCTGACTTTTTCCCATCAGCTATGCGTTCATCTGCTAAAAGTTCTATACTCTTCTTCCTCACAACCATATCAGAATCAATTAGTTGTTGTATTTTATCTTGTTCTGTCACAATAGTATCTGAAGATACTCTCCTCACTTGCAATTTCGGATTTCCCGTAGAACTTGCAACTTCATTTCCACTTGCTTTCATTGCTAATTGTTCATCCAAGTCAATTTGAACATTGTTTTTTGGGTTAACTTCATTTTTTTTCTCAGGTTCCTGCTCAGGTTCATCTACTGTCATGGATGCCTTTCCTTTTTCTACCCTTTTAATTTCAAAAGCATCAACAGCACTACTTTCCATACAAACATCTTGCACTTTTAACTTTGTACTGTCAACACCATTTCGACGACTAATACTTTCTTCATCAATATTTGTTTGATTCCCATTCTGAACCAAATAATCATCCAATTCTATTGGTGCTCTTTCCTTCGTTGACAATTTCCTTGATGGTTCTTGCTCAGCCATTATTCCTTTTCCCTTGTATGCATTTGATTTTCGTGGTGTCCTTGTATAAAATGCACTGGCAGAACCTTTATACCCAGCATCCATTAAACTATGCAGGATAGTAGCACCCTCAACAACACCAACATCATGTTCTGTCTCATCATCACCATCACCAAATCCACCAGTACTTCCATCAAAATCTGCAGTATCATAATCCATCTGATGTTCTTGCCTCTCCTGAGTCTCATACTGCTCTTGAACAATAAAAACAGATGGATTTTGGTCAATCTGAGCAATTTTCCCTCCATGTTTGGAAGAACCCACATCTTTACCTGCACCTTCACCATCCAATGAACTTGCTGAAGAAGATGATTCAAAAGATGATACCATGTTAGCCGACCCTTTTCTTTTAAGTGTCTTGACCTGTTTTTTCCAAATTTTTTATTTTACGCACCAGCTTTGTATACACATTGCTGAAAAGCTTTTTGTGAGAAGTGAGTTCAGCTTCCACCGTTTCCATTTTTGAATCCTTAGAATTGAGATCAGACTCCAATGCAGTAACCTTCTGAGACAAATTTGTACATGTTTCCATCAATTCCTTAAGTGTTTGGCTGCCCTCAATACTTCCTGATGTATTACCTTCATAAACAGGTGCATCATGAGACACAGCTTCATGATCCACCATGTGCTGACTTCCCGAGCCAACAAATATATCGCGTCGGCTTGCGATTCCACCAATAGTACTGGGTTCACATGAACTTGGTACTGGAGGTGTTGTCACAGATTCTTTATTATGTACATTGGTTTTGTCCTGCCCATTTTCTAAACTCGCGACAGTAGAAGCATCCCTTTTTTTAATGACAACGCCAGACTCATCTGCTACATGGAGAGTTACAGGGTCTTGATGCTGAGGAACAACAGAGCCCTCTCTGGATACAGACCTATCTAGTGTGTGATGGGGTGCAACTTGGCATGATGATCCTTCACCGTCTACTTGTAACATGGAATCAAATAAAGGGACCTCTTCCTCATTATACCATTTTGAGGGCATCTTCATATTACTGAAAACTTTTTGGGAAAGCTTGGGAGTGGGATAAACATTTTTATGATGAAGAAGTTGATGTTTAGATTTGTTCAAAATACTTTGTATGAACCTGGGATACATCAAAAATTTTGATTTGATATAAACATTTTTAAGCATGGCTTGAAAGATAAGTTTAGAAAAATTGAAAGTTCTGTTAGTGGCTAAACAGATGAGAGCGGTCGTGATATTGCTACTGAACTGTTCCCATGAGGTTTTCTTAGGGCTGAGGCAGTGAAGGATGGTGTGAATTAAAAACCTCCATTGTGGGGCAAAAGCCCATTTTTGGAAGGTTAAAGCTTCTGATTCTATATTGTAACCCATTTTAGTTAAATTTTCAAAAATTTCAGTGTTTGGCATAGAACTAATACCATTTGAATCACCCAATCGGAGATGCCGCCTGATTGATGATTCAGTAAAAGTGATACATTTACCATCAACTGTTGCAACTAATTCAGTAAGACCATCTTCAAATGTTTTGACAGTGGAACTCTGCCAAAACTCTTTGATTTGGGGAACATATATAGTAGGATTTAATGTTAGAGAATACCTTATGTGAGAAGCATTTAAAAAGTCGATTATCTGATGGTATTTGGTGTCATCCTCTGCCTTTTCCAAATAAGCTACCATGTTGTGTTTGTTGGCAAAGGTTAAAGTAACCATGACTGCTGGTAAATTGTTGATTTGACTGCTGGAATTAAAGTATTTTGGATTATAAAGTGAGATGAAGAATGTGAAATGGAATTTTATGAAATAATTATTAGGGCTTGTATTGGAGCACCGTCAAGTAAAATAAGTATGTTTTTCCATTCAAAAAAGGTGAACAAAATATATTAAAATTCAAAATATACAAAAAATAGTCCCTTTTAAACAAATATTAATAATAATATAAACATAAGTCCTCAACGGATATTTTAATAAAGACGTAAATTTCGACCCAGTACCAACGTCTATCTAACAGTACAAATATATTGATAGCAGTACTAACCTTTACTAATATAAACTGCCGATACTTTAATATGACGTTTATCCAACAGTACAAAATGATTCTGCATTTAGATTGGTATGTCATTTGTCCATGTAAACATTAGATTAATTATACAACAACAACAATTAAAATACAACAACGTGATTGATTATACAACAATGATTACCTTTTAATGGAGTACCCGTACTATTCTTATAAGACCTGCTTCCATTGGATTGCTTAAAGAACAACATCAATAAGAATATAACAACCAAACAAATAGATGTGTGTTATACATATGATTGTCCATGTAAACATTAGCTTAAGTACAACAACAACAATATAAAACATATATGATTGTCCATGAAAACATTAGATTAATTATACAACAACAACAATAAAATCACAACAACACATTCATTAACAACACAGTGGTTACCTTATGAATTCTTATGAGACCCTCTTGCGTTGGATTGCTTCAACAAAAACATCAACAACAATATAGCAACCAAACAAATACGTGTTTGCTATATATATGATTGTCCATGTAAACATTATATTAATTATATAATAACAATAAAATTATAACAACACATTGCTTAAATTATATATAAAAAACAAACCTTCTGAAGGAGTATATGTATTATTCTCATAGGATTGGCTTGAGAAGAAACTTTATATTTTATCCACATATAGTGTAAAAGTAGGTATATGATCTTAAATATAGGAATAAAATAATATTAAAAAACACAAAGTATGAGTAGCGGGTAAAACATTGTGAGGGTTTGTTATCATATAATCGCCACCACAACGATTGAATTGTAAGTTACGATTATAAACCTTAATCAGATTTACAAATTATTAAAAATTAAATATTATGCTTACCCGAAGATTTTTTAAAGAGTTGTTGATTTTCCAATATTTGATATAAGCTTAATGAAGAAGGATATTTAGTCAAATAATTATGAGGGGATGGAATATATGGAGAGTTGGGCTGCATGTTTTATTGTCTCAAACCGACTTTGTGGTTAATATATATATTTATTTTTTTCCTTTTTATTTTTTTTACCCCTTCATACGAAAAAATATAAATTCATATAATGTTGCATAACACAATGTTTATAAACCCGAGTACATGTATATACATACATCGGGTTTCAAACATGGTGTATACAACATGATACTTAATCCTACACACGCAACTAATGGATCATGTGTCTTATTAAGTATAACCAATTATTTTGAATAACTGATGTGGGATAATAAGCTACTCATTTGACACATGAGTTAGTCCACATTCTTTAACGGAATCAATTGTCGGGTCAAGATTATTAACGCCTTATGTGTTTACATCATATTCTTAAACATCAATCCCGAAACAAAAATTCATCTAACACACATAAATTATTTATAAAATTCACCAGTACTATTATACATAACATCTATTCAAAAGGTTCTTAGCATATGTAGCATAACATGAAAGTTTCTTAACATTCAAAAGTTTCAAAAGTGCCTAACATGTGGCATGCCAATATAAACAAAATCCAGCTACTAACTTAATTTAGGGTGTTGAAGCAAAAGAGTATGCCAAATGCAAGTCATCATAAGTGAAAGTTTCAAAGTCTTCAGGGTCAATGTCGTCTTCGTCTCGATCGACATCAACTTCTTCATTTATGCCTTCTGCATTCTCAAAACCATCACCTTCTTCTAAAATTTTCTTAGCATTTTGTCTTTCTTTTTTCACCTGCTCATCTCGTTCCTCTTTACGTTGCCATTTTGTCATTCTCTTGGCTAATTGTTCAGAAATCAACCAATCATAAACAGAACTTACGCTCTGTGTTTCGTCATCATTTTCAGAATCCTCAACTTCTAATAAATGAATAAATATAAGTCAAACACAATAGTTATATACCATATCGTTTTTAACATTAATTTCATCATGTTAACAAAGTACCTTCAGATGATTCTTCTGATTCAAATATTTCTGCAAGTGATTGGTTTTCACTGGACAGCACCTCGTGTCCTTCCCGTTTGGGCTGCTTGCTACAAAAAAACTCAAAGACATTCAGTTACTAAATATATAGGGTAACACATAGTATAAAAATTTTAACATACTTTGGTTGGTCTTGTTTGTGGTCTTCAATATCTGCAATTTTTAGGGTTCTTTTGTTAGTTAATGACATTTTTTTGGTCAACAGTACCTTCAGTTTAAGATTTTTTTTTTTTTTTTTTTTTTTGGTTTAAATAAAATGACAACTATGATCATCAAATGGTGTTTATACAAAAACTTATAACCGATGTGACATATGAACAGTTTAGCCGTAGTTTGCATTGGAAAGTGTATACGTGTAGAGTCAAGTTGGGAATATAATGATTATCCTTTAACTTCTTTTGTAATTATGATAAGTATTTTGTTTATTTAAATTAATAAACTTTTACCATTATCATTAATATTGGATGAAATATTTAAAAATTTGATATCTTCCAATATTGTAAATATATAGAATGATTTTTGCTTGAATTATATTTTTATCTGTTATGAAATTTTAAATTAAAAACCACTATAGTTCGTGTCTAAACTTTTAAAAATGTTGTTAGAGTTGATTATGTGTAAAAACAATGGACTACGTTATAATATAACCTTTATGAATTGGTTATAAAATCAGTACCAAAACGGCTGCGTAGCAGTACAAAATTAAAATACAAAAAATATCAGAAACATGGCGACAACTCAGCAGTACAATTCTATTGTGTCCCCTTCTAATTTCCGAATAACATTATCCTTTTGTGCAAACACGTTATGGAAATAAAATTAAATAACTTTAGAAATAACATAATATTAAAAATATAATATATATGAATTCAAACGTATCTGTGTATATAGAGTATCTAACTACAAATGTTTGTTTACTCTTTTTAGTATTTTTTATAACATTCTAAACGGGTTTTCATGCTAACATTTTAATCATTATATTCTTATAGTTAATGACATTTTTTTTGGTCAACAGTACCTTCAGTTTAAGATTTTTTGTTTTTTTTTTTTTTTTTTTTTTGGTTTAAATAAAATGACAAATATGATCATCAAATGGTGTTTATAAAAAAAATTATAACCGATATGACATATGAACAGTTTAGCCGTAGTTTGCATTGGAAAGTGTATACGTGTAGAGTCAAGTTGGGAATATAATGATTATCCTTTAACTTCTTTTGTAATTATGATAAGTATTTTGTTTATTTAAATTAATAAACTTTTACCATTATAATTAATATTGGATGAAATATTTAAAAATTTGATATCTTCCAATATTGTAAATATATAGACTGATTTTTGCTTTATTATATTTTTATCTGTTATGAAATTTTAAATTAAAAACCACTATAGTTAGTGTCTAAACATTTAAAAATGTTGTTAGAGTTGATTATGTGTAAAAACAATGGACTACGTTATAATATAACCTTTATGAATTGGTTATAAAATCAGTACCAAAACGGCTGCTTAGCAGTACAAAATAAACGGCTGCGTAGCAGTACAAAATATAGAATGATTTTTGCTTGAATTATATTTTTATCTGTTATGAAATTTTAAATTAAAAACCACTATAGTTCGTGTCTAAACATTTAAAAATGTTGTTAGAGTTGATTATGTGTAAAACCAATGGACTACGTTATAATATAACCTTTATGAATTGGTTATAAAATCAGTACCAAAACGGCTGCGTAGCAGTACAAAATTAAAATACAAAAAATATCAGAAGCATGGCGACAACTCAGCAGTACAATTCTATTGTGTCCCCTTCTAATTTCCGAATAACATTATCCTTTTGTGCAAACACGCTATGGAAATAAAATTAAATAACTTTAGAAATAACATAATATTCAAAATATAATATATATGAATTCAAACGTATCTGTGTATACAGAGTATCTAACTACAAATGTTTGTTTACTCTTTTTAGTATTTTCTATAACATTTTAAACGGGTTGGCGTGTCTACCCGCTTTAATCATTCTTTACAATGGTAATATTTTCTATAACATTTTAAACGGGTTTTCATGCTAATATTTCCTATAGTGTAATAGCCTCGTCCTTTACAATGTTGGGGTCAACAAAAAGTCGTGTGTTATATTCTTAGGGGTATAATAGTCCAACCACATTCATAACTATTATAATCTATTTAAAGCTAACCCAAAAGCTGTACCGTAATATTGTTTCCATTTTACTTCAATTCACCCTAAATAAACAGCAACACACATTCAACCAAAATCCCAAATTCGGTAGCTATGTCACAAAATGATAAGGGGAAGGCTTTGTATAGTGGGTTCAAGAAAGAGGATCGCTGCAATAAAGATCGTTTGGGTGTTATGAAGGACATGGAAGAGGCTGCCGAAATCAGGTTGTCAAAGGCTTCTGAAGATCGTTTGGGTGTTAAGAAGGACATGGAAGAGGCTGCCGACATCGGGTTGTCAAAGGCTTCTGATTTGGAATCAAGGATTAAGAATCTTGAAGCTGTGTTTAAATTTCTAAAGGAAGTGAAGGAAATGAAAGAAAACAGTGGTACTGAAAGTTGTGGGTCTAGCTAAGTGTGTGTTTAAATGACAGGGAAGTTTGTAATGGGTGTAAACATGAAACCTATCAATAAATGTTTGGTTGTTGTTGGTAAACGTATAGTTTCACCATTACAAATCAAAAAAATTTGCCTTTATATTCAAGGTCGATGTTCAATTTCTTTAAAGCACCAGAGAAAACATGATAAAATTAACGATTTATAAACTTAAAATTAAATAAGTATATACAAAAAGATTATACATAATGAAATGTTATACAAACAAAAACGAAATAGCAACCATCTTTTAATTAGATCCATCATATAATATGTGCTCACCAATTGAAAAATAACAAAAGCCCCTAACACAACAACAAAATTAGATATCGTTTCATACACAATAAATACATATAGCCAAAAGGAGTTGTTACATGTTACATAATGCACAATGAAGGGGTTTGGTAGCAGAAAATGGTATTTTTCTACAAACTGTTCCAAATTGGTGTAATTAATCACACCCATTACCCACATGGCTGGAATTAAACTCAAGTTTTGATGTTCATGGGATATTTCCAAACAATTCACTTCTTTTCTTCTTCAGGCATCGTGTCTCTTCCTTTCAAACTGATCATATATCCTGTGTATTAGATTTTGGACTACTTCAGAATTTTCTTCATACTTGAGCTGTAAAGAAATCATCATTGCAAGTACTTCATAACTTAATGGATAATCTAGTTCAGCTAACATGAATATATCGATTCCGTCTTGTGCCGACAGACGATGAACATTGCACGTACCATAGAACTCCCATACAGTTGATAGCTCAAAGAAAGGAAAATACCAACGATCATCCGAAGGATCTGGTTCGTATAATCTCTTTAATTCAACCCAAAGTTCTTGCTCTTTCGCATCACATTTCTTCTTTATTTTAAGCTTATTTTGAACTAACCTCCATAAAGCATCCAGATCTTCTCTATCAAAGGCTCTCAGCAAATTGTCAAAATTCTTGTACACTGCTGTCTCTCCACCAAATCTAGTAACCTTCCAAGCTGACCCAAATCTGTCCATGTAAATATCCCAGTCAATTATTGGATGTCTAGATTGGAGAGGTTCAACATGTAGAATTTCTGGCACCTTAGCTAACATTTTGCTCATCTTCTCTTGCAATACTTTTACTCTCTCCGTAGATGTGTCCACATTCACATGTTGTGCTTTCTTAGCAGCCTTGAGCATTTTTGGTGATCTTTCATGTTGGTCCATAGGAATTTTTGTTCGAACAGTTTTGTATGCATTGTAATACAGAGATTGAATTTCTAAATCTGATTTTCCCTTCAACTGAACTGCCGTCAACCCAGCTTCATTCATAACAAACGTCTTCATCTCTCTGATGACTTGTTCCTTTGTTGGGTTTTTATTTCTCTTTTGACCTTTATTCTTACCAATAGTCTGTGTTATCTGATTATAAGATTCTGCATAACTCTTTAAGTTAATAAAATCTTCAAGCATGTCTGACTTTTTCCCATCAGCTATGCATTCATCCGCTAAAAGTTCTATACTCTTCTTCCTCACAACCATATCAGAATCAATTAGTTGTTGTATTTTATCTTGTTCTGTCACAATAGTATCTGAAGATACTCTCTTCACTTGCAATTTCGGATTTCCCGTAGAACTTGCAACTTCATTTCCACTTGCTTTCATTGCTAATTGTTCATCCAAGTCAATTTGAACATGTGTTTTTGGGTTAACTTCATTTTTTTTCTCAAGTTCCTGCTCAGGTTCATCTACTGTCATGGATGCCTTTCCTTTTTCTACCCTTTTAATTTCAAAAGCATCAACAGCACTACTTTCCATACAAACATCTTGCACTTTTAACTTTGTACTGTCAACACCATTTCGACGACTAATACTTTCTTCATCAATATTTGTTTGATTCCCATTCTGAACCAAATAATCATCCAATTCTATTGGTGCTCTTTCCTTCGTTGACAATTTCCTTGATGGTTCTTGCTCAGCCATTATTCCTTTTCCCTTGTATGCATTTGATTTTCGTGGTGTCCTTGTATAAAATGCATTGGCAGAACCTTTATACCCAGCATCCATTAAACTATGCAGGATAGTAGCACCCTCAACAACACCAACATCATGTTCTGTCTCATCATCACCATCACCAAATCCACCAGTACTTCCATCAAAATCTGCAGTATCATAATCCATCTGATTTTTCTTGCCTCTCCTGAGTCTCATACTGCTCTTGAACAATAAAAACAGATGGATTTTGGTCAATCTGAGCAATTTTCCCTCCATGTTTGGAAGAACCCACATCTTTACCTGCACCTTCACCATCCAATGAACTTGCTGAAGAAGATGATTCAAAAGATGATACCATGTTAGCCGACCCTTTTCTTTTAAGTGTCTTGACCTGTTTTTCCAAATTTTTTATTTTACGCACCAGCTTTGTATACACATTGCTGAAAAGCTTTTTGTGAGAAGTGAGTTCAGCTTCCACCGTTTCCATTTTTGAATCCTTAGAATTGAGATCAGACTCCAATGCAGTAACCTTCTGAGACAAATTTGTACATGTTTCCATCAATTCCTTAAGTGTTTGGCTGCCCTCAATACTTCCTGATGTATTACCTTCATAAACAGGTGCATCATGAGACACAGCTTCATGATCCACCATGTGCTGACTTCCCGAGCCAACAAATATATCGTGTCGGCTTGCGATTCCACCAATAGTACTGGGTTCACATGAACTTGGTACTGGAGGTGTTGTCACAGATTCTTTATTATGTACATTGGTTTTGTCCTGCCCATTTTCTAAACTCGCGACAGTAGAAGCATCCCTTTTTTTAATGACAACGCCAGACTCATCTGCTACATGGAGAGTCACAGGGTCTTGATGCTGAGGAACAACAGAGCCCTCTATGGATACAGACCTATCTAGTGTGTGATGGGGCGCAACTTGGCATGATGATCCTTCACCGTCTACTTGTAACATGGAATCAAATAAAGGGACCTCTTCCTCATTATACCATTTTGAGGGCATCTTCATATGACTGAAAACTTTTTGGGAAAGCTTGGGAGTGGGATAAACATTTTTATGATGAAGAAGTTGATGTTTAGATTTGTTCAAAATACTTTGTATGAACCTGGGATACATCAAAAATTTTGATTTGATATAAACATTTTTAAGCATGGCTTGAAAGATAAGTTTAGAAAAATTGAAAGTTCTGTTAGTGGCCAAACAGATGAGAGCGGTCGCGATATTGCTACTGAACTGTTCCCATGAGGTTTTCTTAGGGCTGAGGCAGTGAAGGATGGTGTGAATTAAAAACCTCCATTGTGGGGCAAAAGCCCCTTTTTGGAAGGTTAAAGCTTCTGATTCTATATTGTAACCCATTTTAGTTAAATTTTCAAAAATTTCAGTGTTTGGCATAGAACTAATACCATTTGAATCACCCAATCGGAGATGCCGCCTGATTGATGATTCAGTAAGAGTGATACATTTACCATCAACTGTTGCAACTAATTCAGTATGACCATCTTCAAATGTTTTGACAGTGGAACTCTGCCAAAACTCTTTGATTTGGGGAACATATATAGTAGGATTTAATGTTAGAGAATACCTTATGTGAGAAGCATTTAAAAAGTCGATTATCTGATGGTATTTGGTGTCATCCTCTGCCTTTTCCAAATAAGCTACCATGTTGTGTTTGTTGGCAAAGGTTAAAGTAACCATGACTGCTGGTAAATTGTTGATTTGACTGCTGGAATTAAAGTATTTTGGATTATAAAGTGAGATGAAGAATGTGAATTGGAATTTTATGAAATAATTATTAGGGCTTGTATTGGAGCACCGTCAAGTAAAATAAGTATGTTTTTCCATTCAAAAAAGGTGAACAAAATATATTAAAAGTCAAAATATACAAAAAATAGTCCCTTTTAAACAAATATTAATAATAATATAAACATAAGTCCTCAACGGATATTTTAATAAAGACGTAAATTTCGACCCAGTACCAACGTCTATCTAACAGTACAAATATATTGATAGCAGTACTAACCTTTACTAATATAAACTGCCGATACTTTAATATGACGTTTATCCAACAGTACAAAATGATTCTGCGTTTAGATTGGTATGTCATTTGTCCATGTAAACATTAGATTAATTATACAACAACAACAATTAAAATACAACAACGTGATTGATTATACAACAATGATTACCTTTTAAAGGAGTACCCGTACTATTCTTATGAGACCTGCTTCCATTGGATTGCTTAAAGAACAACATCAATAAGAATATAACAACCAAACAAATAGATGTGTGTTATACATATGATTGTCCATGTAAACATTAGCTTAAGTACAACAACAACAATATAAAAAATATATGATTGTCCATGAAAACATTAGATTAATTATACAACAACAACAATAAAATCACAACAACACATTCATTAACAACACAGTGGTTACCTTATGAATTCTTATGAGACCCTCTTGCGTTGGATTGCTTCAACAAAAACATCAACAACAATATAGCAACCAAACAAATACGTGTTTGCTATATATATGATTGTCCATGTAAACATTATATTAATTATATAATAACAATAAAATTATAACAACACATTGCTTAAATTATATATAAAAAACAAACCTTTTGAAGGAGTATACGTATTATTCTCATAGGATTGGCTTGAGAAGAAACTTTATATTTTATCCACATATAGTGTAAAAGTAGGTATATGATCTTAAATATAGGAATAAAATATTTATACAAAATACATTGTAAACTTATCTTTAAAATCATATCTTCTACAAATTAAGCATATTTTGAAAAATAAAACGGGATACATGTTTAGAAAATACATATATCTTTCCAAATATTCCGCATGGCCATCAAAAAAGAAGATTATAGTTATTTTTTTTCGTAGCTATACACAAAAAATAATTTGGTCTAATGGTAACATTGATATATACTTAAGACATGTAAACAACCCAAGTTCGAATCTTTAGAGACTTTTTTAAAATTTCAGAATTAAAAGTCAACATACGAATTTTATTCGGTCAAATCTTGCTTAGGTGGACTGCTTAGGTGGAATAAGAGCATGATTACTCATCAATCCAGCGCTTATTCATCAATCCTGCATTTGATGACGTCATACGCATCCTGTTATATATATATATATATATATATATATATAATATATATATATATATATATATATATATATATATACGCATCCTGTTATATATATATATATATATATATATATATATATATATATATATACTAGTTTTCAAAGCCCGTCCAATGGGCGGGCATGACTTATAGTTGTTGTTTTGAAAAAATAAGTTAACGAAAAATAAGATATAAATGTACCAAAATTTTATTCAATGCATTAAGAATGAAAAAAAATTAACGGTTATCGAATATGTGATAAAAAAAAGTTTCAAAGGGGTACGCAAGAATAAAGTATCAAAGCATAGCATGTTTGATGGGCGAGCAGTCCTTATAAATATCGTTAAAAAACTTAAGTTAACAAAAAATAAGGTACAGGTATAACCAACACTCGAATGAGTCTTTCCAGGATGTGCATATCGAGCTATCTGAACGGGAACATTCCTTCTTGTACTTGTTGCGTCTACATCCCTTTGTTCTTTTGGTTCAAGCTTCACTGTGATGTTTTTACTCTGTGCATTCAGACACATTTGTTATTAGGGAGCAGTAAATTAAAAAAACAAAAAGAAAAGTTAATTATAGGTTTCCCCGTCCATTTTGACACCCATTTATCCGTATTAACCAATTAACTTACCCGCCCATTTTCCAACATCCAAGTATTCCTTAAGGTAAAGAAAAAAGTAATTATATAATGATGGCCTGTTTTAAGTAATATAAGCGTTTGCTATACGGGCTCTTCATACGAAATAAGAACAGAAGATCACAACATTAAAATTATCACAAAATATCAAACTATGTACCGGGAAGAATGATAATCAATAGCTGTTGAGGGCTATAAAAGAATTATCACGTTAGGTTTGACTTGTGGATTACCCAGTTTTCTTTCCCTACCATGATATATCAATGATCTTTCAAAATTCAAAGAGTAAGCAATAAAAGTGGTACCTTCCTGAATTTAACAACTTTATTTTCCAATTATGTTGTAGGCCTCGATCGTCTTTACTCGAAATGCCATGATATTGTTTAGCATTGACAAAAGCATGTTCCTCTTCCATTACTGAACCTACCAATTATCAAAGTGATTTACATTAATGTAAACAAAGAATAATAGTACTCTTGAGTGACGTATAAGAAGATAGTTAAAAAACCCAAACAATGCAATTAAATTAATTGGATGGGAATTAATAAGGATATACTTGCGATCTGTTTTTTTTTTCTTTATATATAAATATCCAAATCCCAACCCGTTTTACGATGGAAATTGCTCGTTGTTGCCCCAACCGTTTTGATCCGTTAATTAACACGTCCGTCCTGCCAACTCTAAGTTTCGTTGACCTACATTAGTCACTGAATCCATCGTTGTCAAGTATCTTTTGTTTATGAATATCGTTATCATATTTTTCTTTAACAAAAGGAGGGTGTTAAATGTTTTTATTGTTGTTTGTAAGTGAATTATATATTTAGAGATACAATAATTGGAAAACGAAGAAGTAATAAGACTTATGAATATTGAGTAGATATGTGCACCAATCCATTTCAAATATCTTATTCATGTCGGTCAAGCAAGGACTATGTTACAACACATGCTCTGTTTTGACACATGAGATTCTAACTAACTACATTGCAACTGACACCCAAACATGGGACTAACACAGAAGGAAAACTAACACCATACTTCATTCGACACACCGGGACCGACATACAAACATGGGACTTACGCACATTGAAAATTAACACTATACTTCATTTGACACACTGTTCATTTGGCACATCAACATACTAACTTACACATGCCTAAATGGGACTGTTCATTTGGCACATCAGAATACTGTAATTGTCATACGTGACTGACACACAAGCATAACACACACAACACACCTTACAACAACTCCAACGAAGCACAACCGAAAGAAACCCACACTCAGCGAGATTCTGTATAAGTTCTTAATTTAAAGTACCTAAGTCATTGGAAAAGGCTGACTGAAGAGTACACACATGTGACTCCTTCCCGTGGTTCCTGTTTGTCTAAATGATTGGAATGACTCAGTTACGGTGTATTTGAGCCGGACACTATATTGTTTCTTGAAATGGCTAATATAGAAGACTTCGAATTCAACTCATTGACACCTGACCCTATATTATTTTGACCCATTACCCAACCCGCTCATTTTGCCACAATACCACCTACACAATGCCCTCATATATGCTAGATTAAAAGTGGGAAATAATATAGTGTTGCAATTGGTAGAATCATCCATTCATAGACTCAAGTTAATCAAGATGTAGGGTTTACATTTACCATATGCTTATATATTCATAGATCTGTTTTTTTGGACATCACAATACCAACTACAATTGGATCCCTAGTCAACTCTGCAACTGCCTTTAACCATGATAAGTTAACTTTTTTCCCGTTAAACAATGGTTTATTTGATAGCAATTCAACCATGATACACCCAAATGACCGTATATCAATTGCAGTAGAATGGTGTTTTGATCCAAATAAAAGCTCTTGCTCCCTAAAAAGAGATAAACAATATGATTAGCTTGAAAACATGTAACACTCGAAGGCCTGTGATAGCAAGCGAAGTATCAATATTCGGAACTCATTTAAAGCATAAGATTTTTATGCCTATTATAACAAAATGCACAAGTAAATATCAATTTCAGTTAAGGGAGATTTACGTTTACCTTTTTGAGATAAGCACCAACACCAAGATTGAGCTTCAAGTAACTTGTGTCAGCCTTAAAAGCTTCAGATACTCCAAGAATAGGGTCAGGAGAGCCATTGTTATGTTATAAAATCGTGAAGTGTTGACAGTTACAACCATGGTAACTCGACCATGAGACTAAAATTATAATATAGAACTAAATATCATATCAAATGAAACTATCTGGGATATAGTCAAAACGGTTGCAAAGATATGAATAAAGTGTTCCTACAAAAAAGATGTAGTAACATGCAATACTTATATATGCAATTGATGCTTTGCTATCCTGCCCCAATAATTATTTCATTCAATCATATCATATAACATATCTGCTAATATATCAAGATACAACAAATAGAATAGCTGCTGCTTCCACAACCCAAGATAGAGGAATCGCCATCTTTCCATATATGCCATCTTTCCATTGTTACCTTCTTCGGTTCAATGGAAAATGAGAGTTGCATTTCCTCCTAGTTCCTAAAGAAGAAATACATGAATGACTTTATTGGAATAAGAAAATGAGCACCCAAATGGCGAAAGTGCAGAATGAGAAGATGATTTTAGCACCTAAATGGCAGTTGGGCTGTTTGTTATAATCTCTGTGCACCAGATAACTGTTTCCTGTTCTAGCTTTTCTAGCTAAAACATGATTTAAAAAATATTTCTCAGTATTGAGTTAGACCAATCTAAGTATTGACTAAAGTATGCTCCTTCACATACAATATGCCCATTTTAAAAATAACATAGATCGTGATTATATGAATGAAAATGAACTTACAGGTACCACGGTATTGATCTGTCCCATATTTTCTGCTTCGAGGAAGTTGCCAGTATTTCGATATAGTTGTTGAGCTTGCTACTTTGGAAGCCAGCTGGAACTTTTTTTGCAATATCTGGCGGTGTTACAGCTGCTACAGGTTTAAGAGTCGGCTCAGTAGTACTTACAGCATGCACCTGAATGGCTGGAGCCTCTGCATTGCCTTTGCTGTGTTTTGGTTCATCTCCGCTACCAAATAGGTAGTAGAGTGAACTCTGTCCCCCGCCACTGCTGACACCACAACCCATGATTTCTGCTTTTAACTTCTGTATACCCTGCTTGCCACAATAATGAAATAAGTCACGATAAGCTCCACAATAAATAAGTACATCAAATGAAATTTAGCTGACAGTTCAAACTACAGAGCATAGCGATGTTACTCTAACAATATCTAAACACGTCTAATGCAAATCAAGAGTGTATCAACAGACTTCCATTCTAAGTAACGTAGAATCATCCTCATCACTCAGTAGTTTGACATGTCTTTTGGACATGGTTGTGCGTTTGGTACCTGCTACTCATATTAAGAAGCTTCTGAGTTGTGTGGTGGCTTCCCCGATCAAACGCGCAGAATCACAGGTACGATATTATGAAACAAAAGAGTGATAAAAAAATACCATCAAAAAAAAAAGAAAAAAAACAAAAAACAAAGACCATATAATCAAGAAACTAAAACATGTAACCAAGCCGCTAAACTCAGCCTATTCATTGACTTGTTTAGACCCGAAAGTAATCAGAAAAGAAAATAAATTTGAAGCCTACCAAAAAGATGATTTTCGAGGCTACCCATTGGCTTCTACTCATAAAACAAACGCCTTTGATCTCCATCAGTGCAGTAACCTATCAAAGTCGCAAGGTTCGAATGACGCAAGAGACTCAGCATAAGAAACTCCATAATGAATTCCTGGTGCCCTTGAACACCGTTAAGGTTGAGTTGCTTAACAGCAACTACCTGTTCATCAAACACACGAATCAATGCTAAAGACCAGCAATCAAATGGAATATCATAAACTAAACAAATATTATAAATTTTGTAAGCTTACTGTATGACCCACAAAAACTATGAATTTCTGAAATCCCACATATATCGGCCATGCTTATAAAAATTGGATTGAGTAGCCATTTATTACGAATAAAATCCAATAATAGCGTCTCTGCATGATAAGCCTATTGATTTTTCCTGTTATATATGTTTGTAAACACTATATGTTGCTGTTGCATTATTTTGTTTTGATAGTTAAATTTGATTTCAGGTTTAGCGCGTTCTTTTCTACTCTCAAAGTCTCACCCTAACGCAATAGTAAGCAACATGCTTGCACAACTTTAATGTATATAAACACGCACACTATTGACACACCCATCTCAATATTAATGAGTGTTAATTAACAAATTGAACCTGAGCATATTTTGAAGCTACGACAGCTATGATGGCTACAATGAGAACTTACCAGGTCACTGACGCCATAATGGCAATTGTGGCTAGTATTTCTATACCAGCACCAATCACATATGCAATCGAAAAAGGTATGTCAAAATCAATTACACTCTGATCAGATGAGGCCTGTATGAACAACAGATAACTTCGCAAACACGTTGCAAGTGTATAGGAGACTAACTCAGGTCAATGAACTCTTACCCTTTTCGTCCAACTGGAGTCGAGTCAAAGAAGACCATTGGAGCATTGAAAATCGAATCAGTAAAGCAAATAACTTGCTGCTGTCTGAAGACCTGTAAAACCAATATAAGAAATAAGACCATGGTCATCTATACCAGATCACACAAGAACCGTCTGCATAATTTACTCAATAGAAAGTAATCGGATGCTATGACCATAATAATTACAATTGGTATCCCAACAGTTTGTAACAAAACTATAAGTTTTTTACACAAACGAATACCATGACACAATGAAATTCAGCAAAATAATGCTGAAATCATTCAATCCATTTTTTGCATTTATATCCAAATAATTTGTATCAAATCATTCAATGCATGCTTTACATTCTACATACGTATATCAGTACCCAAAAAAAAATAAAAAAAAAATTGAGTCTCAGATCTGTGAACTCACCTATTGTCGATAACCTCCTGTATATTCCGACCATCCAAACTTGTCGGGCCGCCATCATCAGTTAGGAACCAATTTTGAAGATAGTAACTATGAATTTAGAGCTAGAAAAATTCATCATTCATTACGTAAAAGCTAAACAAATAAAAAATCGAGAAACAGACAAATAAGTTACAGTGCATTTTTAGTGGCACGGCGTTGAAGAATGTTGTATAATTCAATGGACTTGCAAGAAACCGTAAGGCTTTCCTCAGCTTCTCTTTGTTCTTCCTCAGATAACTGATCAACACGAATGTCCAGGTCTCTGGAGTAACTGCAAACAAAAGCAGAATTCTTATTCCTTGAGTCCATCCATAGACGTTTAAAAATTGCTTATTTGTCCAAAAAAATGGCCTAAAATGCAAGATAACATACTTGGCTTCACGAGAAACTAAAGGTATCCCTGGCATTCTTGTTAAACAATTCAAAATCTCAAACTCATTGCAATCTGCACCTCTCCATGGTCACTTTTGGCCCCTGCAGACCTGTATTTAATAAATGCAAATAAGTAGATGGTAAAATGAGCATTACACGTTATCAGTTTGACTCTAGAATTAAACCGATGATGTGTAAATTGACCAGGGGCGGGAAACTATAAGAATTAGGGATGGGGCGGGAATGAGCAACCCTACGGGTACCTTACACTAAACTGGCCTGTGTATATTTTATCCAAAAAAAGTATACATTTAAGCTCCAAATCATAACTCCATATATCGACAACCTAGTCAACTACGATGAATAAGTTTCCGAGTCCTTACCCTGTTGTTATCCCTATCCTACTCTACCGTAATTCAGTAGTCTTAAACCACTCAAGTGTGGCTTAGTGGCAAAAGGGCTTGTGACTATTGAAATAACAGTCGTACATTAACAACACAAATCAGTAATGATCATATAACCAAAAAAAAACACAAAACGATAACATAATGTACCTGCAAGTCTGAAACCTACACACTTTAGAAACTATTTCGACAATATATAAAAACGACTTAATTAGAGCGAGAAGAAGCACATAATGTACCTGCAACCTATACAATGTTGTTATCTCATATTGCCGCGTGTTGGTTATACTTGATGTTTTCGATTCTTTTTGTCAGCAGCCTAAAAATTTAAAGGCAAATTCAAAATGTTTAATCAACGGAAATGTAAAAGTGACAAAACCCAGTGGAAGGTGAAGGTGCATACCGCTCAAGACCACTTACATTGCTGATTTTCTGTATTTTCTGTATTTTCTGTATTTGAGTGTCTCCTTGGTAGCCTAAAAAGTTAAACTCAAAGTCAAAAACTTTAATCAAGGCAAATCTATCATCAACATCATTAATAAAGATTATCATGTACCTGATGTTGATCATACAAAGAGAATTGTCATCCTTCCTGCAAATTAATTTCATAACGTGGTAAGAAGTCACTGATTTCAATATTTACACAGCTGCAACTTGAAGCAACTTAAAATTATCATCGAAGATTTGATAAAATCCCCAACATTAATATACAACTTCGCAAGGACTATTATAAAAATCCCATAACTCAAACCCGATTAAGTTCATACCTGGATTCGCAAAAGTTCTTGTAGAGCCAAAACCCAAAAAGTTTGCCTTGGTATGATATTCTTCATGATCACAACCTCCAAGACCTGACCACAACACAACAATGCATCAAGCAATGCATTAACCTAAATTTCCACTATGATCAAAACGTACCAAACACACAAACCAACTTTCCTAATAATTATGATCAAAACATACCAAACACACAAACCAGCTTTCCTAATAATTATTACCTGTTAATGATGAAACTTATGAGTACACATGTAATGCTTAGAATGATAAAAAGATGTGTTGTGCACAATAGTAGCACCTTCTAGATTTGTCATCCACCATAGGGCTGATTGCTAGATGTGTCATCCACCTGTTGTGAGGCGTTTCCTTGTGATTTCCGTGATTTTTTTTTTTTAAAGATTCATGGGATCTTAGCAAGTTTTATGAGATCAGTGGTTTTGTGGTTATTGATGGATCGAAAAGACCTTTTGTATTACATTAAAAAACCTTTACCTTTTCTAACAAAAACATAGTTATCACACAGACACATAGATCAACAAATTAATGGGCTGAGACTGTACCATGTACGAACGTGTCTTGAGCATTGGAGGACCGAACCTCTCTTTCGCCATTTTTCTGCTTCCCTTTCATGTTATTTAGGGTTTTGGGTTTTTTGGAAGGGTAGCAGGTTGATAAGAGATTGAACAGGGGTTTAGTTATGGGGTTCAGGGGTTGCATTTTCTTCCCTTAGTGTTTTTCCAAATTACCTTTATAGATTATAAGTTGCAAATTAAATTACAAATGATGTGTTGGTGTAGTGGTGAGATGTATGTCAAATGTATTTACCACCCGGGGTTCGAATCTTGTAATGGACTAAATTTTTGAACATCTTAATTAATCCGAATTTTAGTTGATTAATAGTTGCTTAGGTGGACATAATGTGATGACATGGCTTTAAATCACAATTACATGGCATTGAGGTGGCATTTACGTGGCATTATCTACGTGTAACGCCTCCTGTTATATATAATGTAGATATATATATATATATATATATATATATATATATATATATAATATATATATATATATATATATATATATATATATACACTTTGATATCGCATCAGGCAATCTACGTAAAGACCCCAACTTTTCGAAGTTGATAGCTTCATTTACTGGAAACTAGATTCGAAACTTATGTGAAATCAAAAGATCTTGATCTTTGGCATGTTATTACTATGGGTGACTTTCAACCTATTGAACAAAAACCCAGAAACTAAAAAGGATGAAATACTTCCTTATGAGAAACAATGTGAAAACCTTAAAAAGAAACTGGGTAAAAACGATGAAGCATAAATGTTATCAAGGAATTTCAAAGATTTTATGGTAATGTTATTTATAATGCTTTACCGAAAAGAAACTAAAAAGCATAAATGGTTATTTATATGCTTTACCGGAAAAGGAATTTCAAAGAATTTTTATGTTTAATACGGCTAAAGATATTTGCAAAACTTTGTTAGTCAC
Source organism: Artemisia tridentata subsp. tridentata (assembly GCA_021014915.2). Taxonomy (NCBI): domain Eukaryota; kingdom Viridiplantae; phylum Streptophyta; class Magnoliopsida; order Asterales; family Asteraceae; genus Artemisia; species Artemisia tridentata. The sequence continues at coordinate 320,005,470 of CP139509.1, forward strand.
TTATCAAGGTAATAATCAAGTCAAAGATAACAAGATCGATCTTCTTGTTCAACAATCTGAACAATTCGTCATTCCTAAAGACGAATCTATATATAGTGCTTTTGCTAGATTTATTACTATTATTACTAGTCTGAAGGCACTTGATGAAGGTTTTTCTGTCAAGAGTTCTGTTAGGAATTTCTCGGGGCTTTACATCTTAAGTAGAGAGCAAAGGTCATGGAAATAGAAGAATCCAATGATCTAGCCTCACTCTTACTAGATGAGCTCATCGGTAATCTAAAGGTTCATGAGTTAATCATCAAAAATGAATCCGAGATAGTCAAAAGCAAAGTAGAAAGGAGATCACTTGCTTTAAAGGCTGAAAAGGAATTAAGTGATGATGAAGACTCAAGTTCGAAAAGTAAAGATGAAGAGTATGCCATGGCGGTTAGAGACTTCAAGAAGTTCTTTAAGCGAAGAGGTAGATATGTAAGACAACCACGAGATGAAAAGAAAGCACCCCAAAAGGGTCGTGATGACAAATATAGCAAGGATGAAAGTAGATGCTTTGGATGTGGGGATCCAAGACACTTGGTAGGAGAGTTTCCTTATCAAACGAAAGACAAGAACCAAAAGGCATACGTAAGCGGCGCTTGGAGTGATAGCGACGAAGATGTCAAAAACAAAGCTTGTCTAATGGCCGGAACATCAAAAGAGGTACCTTTCGAAACCGATATCTATAATGATGACACACTCTCTCTAGATTCACTTAAATTAGATAATGACTATCATCGAATTTGAAAAATGAGTCAAAAGATAATTTTCTAAAACAAATCTCTAAAATCTATTAAGTCTAAACTAGAGAAAGAAATATCGGAACTAAAAGATAAATTATCTAAACTTGAAAAAGGCAAAGAAATTGACTTAGAATGCAAATCATGTAAAAATCTTAAAATCAAAAATGACGGACTCAAGGAGGAAGCCTCAAAACTAAACAAATTTAAAAAGAGTACTCATTCTCTTACACAAATGATAGATGATCAAAAGTTTTCCGATACTAAAACCGGTATAGGCTATAATTTTTTTGAAGCATCAACAAGTGGAAAAAAACAAACCAAATTTGTAAAATCTCAGGCATTCAAGATTACTGGTGACGGTCCCCAAAATACACCAGACGGTCCCGAAAATATAAAGGACCGTCCATCATTTAAAGGACCGTCCACCGTAGATAAGTCTGTGACTTTTTCAAAATCTGTATTTGGTCCTGCACCAAAACATTTAACTGTAATGAACACTGAAGTACCTATTGCTAGTATAAGAGAAGTTAAATGGTTTTACAAACCATTACTAAAACCTGGAATAGGATTTAACAAAACAACGACTAGATCAAAAACTCCACCACCTAGGAAAATAAATGTTACCCAAAGACAAACTAGACCAAGATAACCTAGAAAAAAAATTATCCAAACATGTATCCCTCAGCATGGAAGAATAATTTTCTACTTATAGGTTTTTACTCATCATTTCAACATCCTAGTCAAATGCAACAAATGCATGGGATGTTTAATGATAACCACTTTTGACCCATGAGATATTGGGGACCATATGTTTGAGTTTGTCTATGTTATCATTAGATATGCTTGGGAATTGACTTGGAGCCCGACGAATGGATCAAAGATAGTGGATGCACTAATCACATGACGGGAAATCGTAAGCTATTCCCATCAAATCAATCATGCAATTGAGGTAATGTCACTTTTGGTAGTAAACTCAAAGGTAATATAAATGGCAAAGGTATGATCACTCATAACTCTCTTACTATCACTAATTTTGAACATGTAGATAACTTAGGTTTTAATCTCTTAAGTATTAGTCAAATATGTGACAATAAGTGCAAGGTAATCTTTTTCAAAGAAGGTAGTGAAATCATTAAGGATGGAAAAGTCATTGACAAGGGCATTAGGAGAGGTAATCTATATGTCATGAAGATAACTAATAAATCTAGTAACAATATATGTTTAGCTATGGTTAGTGATAACTTTACTTTGTGGCATAGAAGATTAGGTCACGCAAATATGCGTTTGTTGCAATCATTGGCTTCTAAGGATTTAGTTAGAAATCTTCCTAAACTTAAGTTTAACCAACATTTTTGTAACGCTTGTAAAGTTGGAAAAAAAGCTCAAGACAAAAGCAATTTCTTTTGCTTTGTCTCAATCATAAAACCTAAGAACGTCAACGAAGCATTGAAGATGAAAGCTGGATCGTCACAATGCAGGAGGAATTAAATCAATTTAAGTCTGATGATGTTTGGGAGTTAGTACCAAGACCTAAGTACGTGTCCATAATAGGAACCAAGTGGGTATTTAGGAACGAATTAGACGAGAACGAAATTGTATCTAGGAATAAAGCAAGGTTAGTAGCACAAGGCTATAATCAACAAGAGGGAATTGATTATGACGAAACCTATGCACCAGTAGCTAGACTAGAGTCCATTAGGATATTACTTGTCTATGCTTGTACGTTAGACTTTAAGTTGTTCCAAATGGATGTGAAGAGTGCATTCGTAAACGGTTTCATCAATGAGGAGGTATATGTAGCACAACCTTCAGGATTCATTGACTTCGAGAAACCCGAGAATGTTTATAAACTAAAGAAAGCTTTGTATGGTCTTAAGCAAGCTCCTAAAGCTTGGTATGATAGGTTAAAAGCTTTTCTTCTTAAACATGAATACTCAATGGGAATGGTAGATAACACTCTTTTCACTAAGAAAAAAGAATCAAACGTCATCATCGTCTAAATATATGTCGATGACATTATATTCGGATCAACTTGTCAAGACATGTGTGATGAATTCTCTAAAATCATGCATGACGAGTTTGAAATGAGCATGATGGGCGAACATAACTTCTTCCTTGTACTTTAAATAAAACAATTGGAGGATGGAATATTCTTTAATCAATCTAAGTACATTAAGGAAATGCTTAAGAAATTTGGATTAGAAGATACTAAACCTATGAAAATACCAATGACTACGGACACAAAGCTCACCAAAGATGAAGAAGGTGAAACCGTAGATAGTACTAAGTATAGAGGTATGATAGGAAGTTTATTATACCTAATGGCAATTAGGACCGATATCATTTCTAGTGTCTGCCTTTGTGCTCGCTTCCAAGAAGATCCTAAAATTTCTCACCTTGAAGCGGTTAAGCGTATCTTTCGATACATTAAAGGCACTATGCACTTAGGATTATGGTATCCTAAGGGGACTGGCATAGAAACCATAGTATATGTCGATTCTGATCATGCGGGAGATTATATGGATCGAAAAAGCACTAGTGGCATTTGTACCTTCAAGGGTTGTTGTTTAACTTCTTGGTTCTCCAAGAAACAAACGGCACTAGCTATCTCCACAACCGAAGCCGAATATGTAAGCGCTGGAAAGGCATGTCAACAATCACTATGGATGAAACAAGCTCTCGTAGACTATGGCATCACACTTGATGATATCCCAATCATGTGTGACAACAAAGGAGCCATTGATTTAAGTAAGAACCCCGTGCAACATTCTCGCACAAAGCATAAAGAAATTCATCACCACTTTGTTAGGGATAATGTACAAAAGGGAAACATCTCCATCAAAAAGGTTCCAACGGAAGAAAACATTGCCGATATACTCACCAAACCTCTCAAGCGGGAACCTTTCTTCTATCTTCGTTTAGGTTTAGGAATAATGGAACACATCTCTTCTTTTTAACTTCCGTATGTCTCTTTCTTCTTTTCTGAGTCTAGGATTCTATTGGGCACAAAATTAAATTGGGGAATTTTTTTCTTCTTTAAAACTTTACTTATCTTAAAAATAATCCATGCATGATTAAAACCAACTCTAAATTCGTTTTGTGAATGAAAAACCACAATTTCTTCTATTTAAAACTTCTCACTTTTAGGAAAATCATCTTTCTCGCATTGTTAATACAATTCAAAAATGATTTTCTCAAGCATGCATAATGTACTCAAAATCCCTGATCAGATCATGTAACTAATACATAATCTGACATGGAAAAATGAGCAAGATTGAACTAAGGAGACTTTGGATTATCTCTTAGGTTTTCTTTTCTCTGGAGTTGAGACAATCACATTTCCACATATGTTTCATGTAGGCACACACTAGGAATACCTTCTTCTGAGGGAATTCCTGCCTTTCTGGTGGCGGTCCCTTATCTCCAGACGGTCCCCAATATATAGAGGACCGTCGACCTATATGCGGGACCGTCCAGCCTTTCTTTTATGTCGTTATCCTCCTTTCTGATTTCTTGCCTCTGCACTCTTAATCTCTACTTGCTAGTCTAACCTACACTTCCCTTATTACTTAAATATAATTTGAATTATTTAAACATAAAATGCATGCTTTGCCTAATATAACACTCTCTTCTTCTATTTAAACCTTCATCTTCCTCCCTAAATCTAATGGCATAACTTCTTCTTCCTCCTTCCTCACAATGTCATCCCTTAGAAAACCTAGAATGTCGGTTAAACCCATTTAGAAGAAGAAACAAAGCCTATGCATCTTCATGAACAATTCCACCATTTCAAATATTCACAGTCCCAACTTCAATTCAAAATCTACACCTTACAAAGAAGCATCATCCTCATCCTTCTCTTTCTTTGCTTCACAACCCCAAAATGAGTCTCCATCCATTCACAAAGAGTCTCCTAACCTTACTTCTCAAGATCATTCATTGCCACCAACATATCCACCTCAAATGACAAATCTAAACTCTCTACACTTCATCAAAGCTCAATAATTCTCCCATCTTGTTGACTTGAACCTTCTAAACATCATTCTCTCCCAAAAGCTTGACCCTCCAACCATGGTTCATCCCTCTCTTGACTATGTGGATACCCATGGAGGTTATTGTGTTTGTTGCATTTACAACCACAACCACTTTCAAAAGCTCAAGAATGATCTTGACTTCATCACATCTCTTCTCTTGCCACCCGACTTTCCACCACCTTCAAGCAACACTCTTTCACCACCTTTTCTCCGCAAATCATAGACAATATGCATGCTCTACAATAAAACCGGACTTAACTTTGAAGACTAGACTAGGACTAGTAATGTAGGACTTTGTTGTAATGGTCATCCTTATATATGACTTTGTTCGTGATTTATGAATGTTTAACTTTATGCATGCTTATTAAATTTTGTCTTCTGTCTAACCCACTGCCAGCGGTCCCTTAAATACCTGGCGGTCCCCAATATATAAGAGACTGTCCAAGCATTTATAGGACCATCCAGCTGCTGCAGCCTCTGATTCTATCCTCTTTCTACTTCTCATCTATTCTGTGTGTTGCATATGTATACTCTTGCACCTGTAGGCTAACTTGTTTTTGTAGCAAAATACCATAGATCGATTCCCCGTTGCCCTCATCTAGGGGGAGCATTAAGCAAAGGGGAGTCTTGATACAGTCGATCTCTTTCCTCTTTACGCATCGACAAAGCCTTTTTGATTCTACAAAAAGGGGGAGAAGAAAACGGAACTCATTAAAAACTTACTAATGCTTAATTTTACCTAAAATGAGTTTATATTTTGTAATCATCAAAAAGGGGGAGATTGTTAATACAAATAATGTCAAAAACCTCATTTGCATTCTCCGGTCTCTACATGTTTTGATAATCACAAAATATAAATACACGTTACGTAAAATTACGCTGTTTATAATCGAGAAAACTCGTTTCAACCACAACATCACTTAAGGTATGAACAAACAATCTACCAACTTAGTTAAGTGATCAAGGAATTTATTTTTCACTAAACCTTACATTTTTATGTGACAAAATATTTTTACAAAATTATTTTTGTAAATTTAAAGAAATGTTTTATTAAGAAAATAAATTTGAATTTCAAATTCTCCAACAACTAGTTTTCCCGCCTAAAACCAGATAAGTTTTTCACCAGATAAACTTTCACAATATCAGGACAATAATAGGAGCGTACGTTAAGACGGTCCCGTAAACATGGCGACGGTCCCTTATACATACGGGACCGTCCTCCGCTCCTCCTGGTGCTTATAAATACTGAACTGTTTCATACTAAAAAATCACCTCTTGAGCACTAAAACTTTCTGTCTTCCAAATTCACTCTAAATACTCTTCTGTGATCACATTAACGAGTTGTAAGTTGTTTACAAGTGATCTCATCCGTCCCTCCCCCAAGTGCAAGAGAAGAATGCTCGTATTCGTCAAGAAATGAAGTGTTGAAGAATAGTCCTTCACCTTATAGACCGTTGTTACGGATCTCTCCACAACCTCCATTTTTCGTATCTTAATTCTTGTGTGTAATACAACTTGAGTGCAAGCTCAGAATTGTGTATTGTGTTGATTCAGACTAGGTGTTGGTTCGAATTGTGTAGCCACGTGGGCTTTTGTGTAGATTGGTTCTAGCTAGAATTAGGACTCGACGTTCCACTTAGTGTCGTTAAACTTGGTGTAAGCTTTGGTGTACGGTTTGTTCCGCTATAAGGGAGCGTGTTGATATAGTGTTTGTGAAACTCTCGAGTGTGAGACTCGAGGAGTGGAGTAGGGCGAAGATTGAGCTTCGTAGCCGAACCACTCTAAATCTCTATGTCCTGCTTTGATCGTGTCTTTCCTTAACTTTACTTACTTGTTTATAATTGTGTACTGACCAATCCATGATTTCATGTTGGGTTTTAAAGACTTTTAGAGATACTGCTGCTCATGTAATTACAACTACTCAGGGATTACAAGAAAAATATTGCAAGTCATTACTGCTGCTAGTTATAAAGCGTAATGATGCTTATGGAAATTAACACTGCTAGAGTACATTAAGACTGTTGATAGACTTTAAGGAAAAATACTCTAAGTAGTTAATGCTGCTAGAAGGAAACTTAGTACTGCTAGTACTAAGTTAATACTGCTAGAGATTTAATGCTTCCAGAACTAAGAGTTAGTGCTGCTGATGCATTATTAGTGTTGCTGGAGTATTAGAGTCGGTTTATGTTTATAGAATCTCTTGTAACGAAAGTTTAGTAATAGATAAATATAGAAAAGATACTTATCTTGTATAGAAAGTCATTGTAAGCCATAATACTTTTGAGTATTCGTATTATATCAATAATATTGAAGTGTTTAGTTTGATATACTTGTGTTCTTGTTTACTGTTTTATACAATACAAAGTTCTTCTTAAGATCAAATACAAAATTCCGCATTGTGTTTGATATACTTCAAGGTAGTTTCTATACTTAGTTGTTTTAGATTTATTTAAGATAACTAACCTTTACAAGCTAAGGAATTCGATCAAGTTAACAACTAGGATCAAAAAGTGGTATCAGAGCTTCTGATCTAGAAGTTGTGATCAAGAAGAAACTGTTTAGACTCATGGCTGTTCTGATCTTACTGAAGACATGGAGTCAGAATCTACACATATGATTACTGCATCAAAGGTGCCAATGCTCAAGTCTAGAGAGTATGAGCTATGGAGAATGAGAATAGAGCAGTATATTCAGATGGTTGATTATTCTATGTGGGAGGTAATAGAGACTGGCAATACTTTACATAAAACAAAAACTTCTGATGCTGGTGTTGTCACTATCTTGCCTATTAAAACTGCTGAAGACAAGACACAAAGAAGACTTGAAGTTAAGGGAAGAAGCAGTCTCATGATGGGCATTCCTAATGACCATCTGTTGACTTACAATCACATCAAGGATGCTAAATTGTTGTTAGAAGCAATTGAGAAAAGGTTTAGAGGGAATGCTGCTATCAAGAAGACCAGAAAGAACCTTTTGAAGCAACAATATGAGAATTTTGCTGTTCCAAGTTCTGAGAACCTTGATCAGACCTTTGACAGACTTAAGAAACTTATTAGTTAACTAGCACTTGTGGAAGTAACAATTCCTCAAGAATATATAAATCAAAAGTTTCTGAGAAGCTTGTCACCAGAGTGGAACACACATACTGTGGTGTGGAGAAACAAGGCTGATCTTGATACAATGAGTTTAGATGATCTGTATAATAATTTAAAATTATATGAACCTGAAGTCAAAGGAACATCTAGCTCATCTAAAAGCACCTAAAACTTAGCTTTTGTGTCCTCCTCCAATAACAGTTCTGGCAGTACTAATGAAGCACTTAATACTGCTCATGGAGTTAGTACTGCTGGCACACAAATTAATGTTCTTGGGTCTGCAACCCTTGATAACTTGAGTGATGTTGTTATCTATGCTTTCTTAGCTGGTCAATCTACTAGTCCATAGATTATGCATGAAGATTTGGAACAGATTCATCAAGATGATCTTGAAGAGATGGACTTGAAGTGGCAGATGGCAATGTTGACAATGAGGGAAAGGAGATTTTTCAAGAAGACAGGAAGAAACCTCAAGGTCAATGGGCAGGATAACATGGGTTTTGACCAAATCCAAGATTGAATGCTACAACTGTCACAGGAAGGGACACTTTGCAAGAGAATGCAGGGCACCAAGGAGCCAAGACTACAAGAATGGAGAGAGCTCAAGGAAAGCTGTGTCTGAGGAACCTAAGAATTATACAGCTTTGGTGTCTTGTGATGGTTTGGGTAGATATGACTGGAGTGATCAAGCAGCTGAAGGACCAAACTTTTCACTTATGGCTTACTCTTCTTCATCATGTTCTGATTCTAAGGTATCTAATGATTCTGGTTGTTCTTATTAATCTTGTTTAGATACTATTGAAGAACTTAAGGCTAGGAATGAAAAACTAATAGAAGATGTAAGGAAGTTCGAGTTAGATAATTTAGGCTATAAAGTAGGCTTAAAATCTATTGAGCAAAGACTTGAATTCTGTAAACAGAATGAGTCAGAGTATGTAGAAAAAGTTAATGTTCTTGAAAGTAAGCTTTATGTTAAATAGAATGTCATTAATGAACTTACTAAAAGGTTAGAAAAGGCTCAAAAAAAAAGATGCAGCTTATTAGGAAAAAGAAAAACATCAAGTTAAAGTAAATAAGCTTGAATTTGCATCTGAAATTGTAAATGAGACAATTGAGTGTCAACTTATGAGGAGAGGTAGTGGTATAGGTTATAATGAAGTTCCTCCTTCAATAACAGGAAAGTATGTACCTCCTATATCTGAATTGTCTTGTTTAGTTGAGTTTATTGATAAGTCTTTAGGTGAGAATAGTAAGTCTAATGAGGAAAAACCATGTTGAAAAGACATATACTGATGCACCTATCATTGAAGATTGAGTGTCTGATGATGATGTGGAACAAGTGGATTCTACACCTAAAGTTGAAAGGAAACCAGTTAAGCCTAGTGTTGAACAGATTAAGTTTGTCAAACCTAGGTTTAGTGATAAGGTTTCTAGGAAAATTGTTGAATACACTGAGCAACCTAAGGAGTACACTAACAGGCCTAGAGGTAACCATAGAAATTGGAATAACATGATGTCACAAAGGTTAGGGAGTGACTTTGAGATGTTTAACAAGGCTTGTTATCACTGTGGTAGTTTTGAGCATTTACAGGAAAATTATTTTTACTATCAAAAGCCTGTTTGGATCTATGCTACGAGGGTGAATCATAAAAGTTTTTCTAAAAACACTCACCCCTTTGCTAAAAGAAACATGGTTCCAACAGCAGTACAAACGAGATCTGGTTTAGTATCAGTTGATACTGCCAAGCAAAATGTTTTTAAACCAGCAGTATTAACTAATAATGCTAGATCAATTAGTACTGCTAACTCAAAAAGAACAGTGAATGGTGCTAAATCAAGATTACAGATTTTAAATACAGCACATTCATCTGTAAAAAGGCCTATTCAAAAGAATACAACATTTAGTAGTGCTAAGGCAAAAGCAGTAGTTACTACTGCTAAGTCAAAAGCAGTAACTGATACTGTTTTGGGAAATCATTTTTATGCTGTTAAGGCCTCAGCTTGTTGGGTCTGGAAACCAAAAGTTAAAGTTTTAGATCATGTCTCCCGACACAGTAGTGCATCCATAGTTTTAAAGAAGTATGATTATGTTGATGCACAAGGCAGATCCAAGTCAGTAATGGCTTGGGTCCCCAAAATGAACTGATTTTCTTACTTTATGTGCAGGGCAATCCACAGGTGGAATTAGAGTATAAAGGATTATTTGACACTGGATGCTCAAGGCACATGACTGGAAACATGTCCTATCTCACAGATTTTGAAGCAATTGATGGACAATATGTTGCTTTTGGGAGTAATCCCAAAGGAGGGAAAATCACAGGAAAAAGGTACAATAAAAACTGGTAAATTAAAATTTGATAATGTGTACATTGTAAAAGAGCTTAAGTTTAACCTCTTTAGTGTCTTACAAATGTGTGTTAAAAAGAACAATGTTCTTTTTACTGACACTGAATGTTTTGTCTTGTCTCCTGACTTTAAGTTGACTGATGAAAGTCATGTTTTGCTTAAAGTTCCTAGAACAGACAATATATACAGTGTTGATTTAAAGAATATGGTTCCCAAAGGAGGTTTGACTTGTCTCTTTGCAAAGGCCACATCTGATGAATCTAAGCTTTGGCATAAAAGGCTTGGACATTTAAGTTTTAAAACAATGAATAAATTGGTTAAGGGAAACCTTGTAAGAGGGTAACCTTCAAAAGTTATTGAAAATACTGAAATCTGTGTTGCTTGTCAGAAGCGAAAATGAGAGGATGTGATGCACTCTTAAGATGTTACTCCTTTGTAATGTATATATGATACTTTGAGTGAATATGATTAAGTATGCGAAATCTACTTAACCACACTTAGAAGAATATTTGTTTAAGTAATGGAACAGTAATGCTTGTTATATTGGATAATGAACACATAATGTATAACGCCAAACGATTCTATATAATTGATAATAATATGAGTGATCTTAGTTATCACTAGGGTTACAAAACCTTGAATCTCTATTACAAAGAAAAAGTATGACTGATGTGTTTTTCCCACTTGTGTCACTTGCGTGTTGTGCGTGTCGATTTTATACTTATCACATGCATCAACTTGTTATTATATCTAACCTAAGATCTCCTTTTTATAGACCAAAGGAGATCTTTACAAGATAAGTATCTACCGTTTGTATTTGACTTATTATACACAAAAGATCTATTTCATACTTATCCTCTACTTAGTCAAACGGAACTGTTATCCATTAAGCAGTTCCTTCTTTGCACTAGCAGTACTAACTTAGCAGTTAGTACTGTTAGTTATAAATTAAGCAGTCTTCAGATATACACTAGCAGTTAGTACTGTTAGTGTATTTCCCTTAGCAGTACCAATCTTCAGAACATTTAATTCCCAACAATCCTCCCCTAAAGTTGTGATTTACCCCAAATCAACAAGTTTCTTCTGAATTAAATGAGGATTGTGAGGATCTTCTAAACACTACATAGTCAGTCTCTTGATCTGAGCTCTCCTTTGTTGTGCAAGATTGAATATCTTTCTAACCAACTCATCTGCCATTTCTGAATCACTTTCAACTTGAAGAGTTGAACATACTAAAGTCAATAAAACTGCTACTCTGAGAGGATACTCTTTTTCTACCAACATATAAATTTCTAATCCATCCTTGGTAGAGATCCTGTGTACACCACAAGAATCAAACAATCTCCATGTAATCTCTTTAATTGGAGCTTGAAACCTCCAAATAGCTTCTCCTCCATCAGGTTCATATATTCTCTTCAATTGTACCCATAGCTCCTTATCTTTGTCATCAGATGGATCTGAGGTTCTAAACCTTTCCTGCACAGAACTCTATAACTTGTCTGAGTCATCTCTGTCAAAAGATCTCAGCATATCTTCAAAGAATTTGTGCTCCTCAGTCTTTCCTCCTACTCTGATAATCTTACACCCCTTCATTCTCCCATCTGAGAACACTTCCCAATCTATAATTGGATGCTTGGCTTGGAGTGGTTTAATATTGAGATATTCAGGAACTACCACAATCATACTATGAACCTGTTCATCAGTCAATGTTTCCTTTTCTATTTCTGCTTCTTCCTCTGCAGGCTCTTCTTGAACTAACTCCTCATCAGTCCTTTGTTTCTTAGCCTCCTCAGACTCCAATAACTCTGCTCCTCTCTGCACACCTTGACTTGACTGAGTCTCAATTATGAACTCTTTTGGAACAGGTCTATTAATTCTTGCATAGGCTTCAAAGTAAGCCTTCTCAATCTCTTCATTAGACATACCTTTGAAGTAGCTCTGCTTCCAGTAGGCTTGATGCTTCAAATAGCTTCTCATGTAACTCAACTGCTCACTTCTTGAAGGCATCTTTTTCTTGTAAACTTTCTTTTTACTCTGCCTATTTCTGAATTCCTCCAATAAACTAGTAATAGCATCTTGTTTTTGTTCTGGAGTATATTTTGTTCTCTCTTCTGCTTGTACTTCTTCAGCATACTCTTTGTCTAACAAAATCTGAGCTGCTCTTTCTTCTTCTTCAGTTTGCTCTTTTCTTTCCATCATATAGGCAACTAATCTTGCCTCTTCCATCAACCTCTCTTCTTCAGCAACCTTATCAAGTTCTTCCTCATGAAATTTCTTAGCCATTTCCTTAGCCAAGTGTTCATCAAGTGCTAACTGAGCTATCTCCTTCTTTGTCAACTTTTAAGGAGAAGGATATGCCTCAGTCATTATCCCTTTACCCTTGTCAGCCCTTAATATCTTTGGTTTTCTTGTATAAGTAGCACTAGCAGTACCTTGATAACCAACTTCCATCAAACTTTGAAGAGTAGTAGTACCTTCTATGCTGGCCGTACCTTGCTCTGTCCCAGCAGTACCTTCTTGAAAACTTGTAGCAGTAACATGAACTTCCTCCAACTCTTCAAGATCAACCAATTTTGTACCCTCTTCAATATTCACAGGCTCTGTAGCATGATCATCATCCATATTAACATCATCACCATTACCACCAGCTACTTGTTCTTCAAAATCTTCATGCCTCCCCTAAGACTCATGTTCTTCTTGAACCAAAGAAACATCTGGGTTCTTATCAATTTGGGCAATCTTCCTCCCCTGTTTGGAAGATCCCTCACTATCATCTGAACTTGAACCTTTTGATGAACTAGAAGAAGTTGTTGAAATTACCATCTTTGCTGCTCTTCTCCCTTTAAGTATCTTGACAGTTGTCTCCAACTTCTTCACTTTCATAACCATTTTGGTATAGACAACTGAAAAATTCTTCTTATGGCTTCTGATTTCATCTTTATGGCTCCTGAGATCATCTTCCAATTTGGACTCCTTTTCAGACAATTTGTTACATAGATCCGTCAATTCATTGAGTTTATTGTTGCCCTCATCACTTCCAGGTGTGTTAACTCCTGTGAGAGGTGAATCATGGGGCATAGACTCAGTTTCTTCCCTAGTTGGACTAGGTAGTACTCCTGAGCCACCCATATGTTCCATGTGGCTTGTGGTTACATCACCTGTGACAAGTGTTGAAGGACTTGGAACATTAGATGTTTCCATGGTAGGGGTCTTAATGATGTTAACACTTTCCTACCCAGCTACTTAGCCTAAAGCAGTAGTGTTAGCCCCATCCATATTATCAAAATTGATAGCCTCATTTGCTACAATGGGTTGAGGAGGAGAACTAGGCTGAGGGACCATAGTTTCCAGTCTGGAATCAATCCTATGTGTTGAGGAAGATGATTGGGTTGATGTACTTTCTGAGGATGTGGGTGTGTGATGGGAGCCAACTAGGGTATTTGCTCCTTCACCCTGATGTTGTAGCATTGTATCAAAAAGAGGTATTGCCTCTACACTATGACAGCTTGAAGCAATTTTCATATTGCAAAAAAGTTTTTTAGTAAGCTTGGGGGTTGAATAAATTGTTTTTTGTGGAGGCAATGCATGTTTGTTCAAAATAGATTGAATAAATCTTGGATACATCAAAAATTTTGATTTGCTTTCAACATTCTTCACCATACCTTCAAAAATTAGTTTTGAAAAGTTAAAAAATTATGTCTGTAGCCAAACAAATGAAAGCAGTAGCAATATTACTACTGAACTATTCCCATGCGGTTTTCTTGGGGATAAGACAATGAAGAATGGTGTGAATGAAAAATCTCCATTGTGGGGCAAAACAACTCTTTTGAAAAGTCAAATTTTGAGATTCAGTATTGTACCCCATTCTGGACAAATTTTCAAAAATTTATGTGTTTGGCATAGCACTAATACCATCTTCATCACTCAGATGAAGATGCCTCCTGAGTGAGGATTCAGTAACAGTGATTGAATAGCCATCCACTTTAGCTTTAACTTCTTTGTCACCATTTTCAAAGGTTTTGACACTAGCAGTGTGCCAAAACTGCTTGATGTGAGTGACATAGATAGTGGGATTTAAAAGTAAAGAATACCTTATGTAAGTGTTGTTCAGAAAATCCACTATCTCATGAAAAGTTGGTTCATCCTCTGCTTTTTCCAAATAAGCAACTTGATTGTGTCTTTCAACAAAGGATAAAGAAACCATGTTAATTTCAGTAAAAAGGTGATTTGACTGCTGTGAATAGTGAAAAATTTAGGGTAGAAAGTAGAAGAAGAAAGTGAAATGAGATAAAGTATGATGATTTGCTTGTTAGGGTTTCTGATTGGACCGACTTGGATTAAAATATAACTTTTAATCGAAGATAAGGTTAATAAAATATATTAAAGGTAAAAATATCCAAAAAGCAAATCCCAATTGACTTTCAATGGCTAGTTTCAAAAAACGGTTATTTTGCACAGTACTAACGTCTATCCAGCAGTACCATTTTAGCCTATCAGTACTAACTTTAAGCCTGGCAGTACAGCCTTTTTAAGAAACTTTTTGACTTAGCAGTATGAACTTGATTTTAATGAAAAATCATACTGCTAACAACCATTTTGAAAGGAGTAAGTGTAATGACAGACACTTAATCAAGATTTTGGTTTAAATTAACCTATGGTTGTATGAGAACCAATGTATTCAGTTATAAATAACTGTTTGTGCACAGATAAACCCATTCATAGGGCTTTCTTGATAGGGTTTCCAGCTCATGACAATTGTTGCCTCTAACACAAGTGTTAGATTCACGTTTGTTCGCTGTTCTTTCTATCAGATGTCCTTAGACTAACTAGTTATACTAATTAAAGTATAAAATGATAGAAAGTGAGTTGAGTCAGTTACTATCTGATCAACTAATCCATTAATTCAATATGAACCATCACAATAAGTTTCAAGAGAGAAATTTTAAAGAATTGATTAACTTAGGTTTAAATATTTGTTAATGAATTCCTGAATTTTGTCCATCAAGAACCTATTATGTCAGCAACTTGAACCACCAACTTTTGTTTGCTCATATATTGCACTTGTAACTTCTTTGTGCTTAATCTCCATATCTGCAATTGTTAGTCCAAACCAAGAAAACAGAGTGCATAGCACTTGCCTTATAACGGTATGAATATATGACTAACAGTATGAACTAAACAATCCAAATTTGTACTAACAGTACAAACTTTTCAATACCAGTACCAATTGACAATGCTAGCAGTACAAATCCAATTTATATACAAAACCACACAGTTTAAAAATATTAAGGATTAAGCATCCCAATACTTGCTACCAAGTATTGAAACCTTCCTACATCAAAAGCTTTTGTGAGAAGATCTGCAAAGTTTTAATCAGAATCAATTTTAACAACTTGAATCAACTTTTTCTCATTGCAATCTCTAATAAACTGATGCCTAATTTCTATGTGTTTTGTTTTAGAGTGTTGCACTGGATTTTTAATTATACAAATTGTACTGCTATTATCAATATATATGACAGTGTTCATGAAATTGTACCCATAGTCAAGAAGTTGATTTTGAATCCAAAGCACTTGACCACAGCAACTTGCAGCAGCTACATATTCAGCTTCAGTTGTTGAAGTTGCCACAATTGTTTGCTTCTTACACTACCATGATATGAGTCTTCATCCAAGGAATTGACATCCTCTAGTTGTTGACTTTCTGTCTAAGCTTGCACCAGCATAATCACTGTCTGAATATGCTACCAAGTCAAAAAGGTGATTCCCTAGAATACAATAGACCCAACCTAGGTTGACCCTTGAGATATCTAAAGATCCTTTTGACTGCAGTTAAGTGAGAAACCTTAGGAGTCACTTGGAATCTTGCACAGGCACAAACAGAAAACATGATATCTGGTCTTGATGTTGTAAGATACATCAAGGATCCTATCATAGATCTGTATGTGTGAACATCCACATTTTCTCCATCTACATCTTTAAGAAGAGGCTTCTCGGGATCTATTGGAGTGCTTGCCACTTTTGAATCAGCAAATTAAAATTTTGTTAGAATCTCCACAACATATTTATCCTGGCTTATAAATATGCCTTCATTAGACTACTTAACTTGCAGACCCAAGAAGAATGTAGGGTATTCACAATGCATGAATCACTATCTTGAGGCTTGTTTGGATCGAATGGAAGAGGTTTTTAGAGAGAGAAATGGGAGCCTTTTAGTGAGAGAAAGAAACTTGTGTAATATTAGCTTGAAAGGTCCAACCCTTCCCATGTGTGGGAAGGGATATATATACTACTACATATTACGTCCCTAGTGGACTGTGGAGCGAGCTGACAGAGGGGAAAGCCCCGACCCACTCCACAAATATAGATACTACTAATACTAATACTAATTATACTAAGCAACTGATAATATTACAGATAATCTTATGAGCAATGATGATCTAATAAGTACTCGGGGTGACCGAGTCTTCTGCTGAATATTCATATTCCTAACAATCTCCCCCTAAGGGAGGTCACCCCAGAAGTAATGTTCTGAAATTCAGCACTTCTTCCTTGGATCTTGACATCATAGCTCGTATTCATTGAATCTTCAATGTCATAGATTGCTGTGCAAACGTCAGTGATCTGAAGATGACTTCTCTTTTGTCTTGGATGAACTTTGAATAATCTCTGAACGTATCATCCCACTTGAGTCTCCACGTCATCTTTCAGTAGTAATACTCCATGTGATGAAATATACTTAGAGCCGGCATGCTCACACGATATGGGGTCATGATCTTCAGCATCAGAGTTAGCAGAAGCTGTGTCGAAGGTCTTTTAGAGTGATCATGACTTCTTTGATGATGATGTAGTGTGAACATGTGGTGATGGATTGGCATCTTTTCTGCAACCAGCTACGACAGCAACCAGCTACAGCATTCCACTGCTACAATCGCCAGAAGTTCCTGCATACGACAGTTAGCAATAATTCGACCGGTACTTACAAGTTTGGACTTCGAGATAGTCAACAGCATATTGTGAAAACTATCTCTAATCCTTACCAAGACCGTTCCTAATCGAAAACTCACAGAGAGCTTTTTAAGATTTTACCGTAGTAAATCAGCGATTAGGTGAGTCGCTGGAGATCACTCCACGACTGTAGACCGGTTGAAACCGCCGCGACCACTAAGCGTAATCCACGAGGAATTACCGAAGTGACCTGCTTTCAGGGCTGTTTGATGTTGACCCTGGCAGGAATTTCCATTCAATCATTGAGAATTACATAAGTAAATTCTCTCATAAATGTTCTGGCAGATTGCTAAGATCTGCGTAGGACTCATGAGATTACAACTGGCGTCCTTACTGTTGAACAACCAGTGTAGAAATGATTCGTGTCCCTATGAGATCTTATTATGTATCTCGTGGCTCTAGACTCAATTGTGCGTTTTGATTTGGTGATCGGAGGCTGGAGAGGACTGCCACCTTTTCAATATCATCTAACTCGGAGTGAGAGAGACGATAGGAATGTATTGAACTCCGTGACAATTGAAACAAGAATCCTTTGAGGGACCTTGATTGGCTAGGGAGGGTTGTGCAGCGTATCACTGGGTCCATGATACTTTGTCTTCAATGCCAGCAATCAACTAAGTGATTCTGACAGCATATGTATTGACCCGGTTTCTGCCTAAGTTGTAAGGAGGGCTATTTCTTTTCACCCTTTATCTTTACAATTCTTTTTCATTCTTCAACCCCTTCAGTGCTTACCGAGACTTCCTTACTAGTACCTTGTTGGGTTTATTCCAGTACTAGCTCCATCTCAGTCGGCACTTTTCCCTCATTCATTTTTCTCCTTTTTAATCATACCTAAGGACTTCTACACTAACTAGTGGATTGTCCCTGGGTAGATCCCTTCGGCTTTGGCAGGATCGTGGGAACTTGAGCCTAACCTAACCATCCTTATAACTCCATGCATTAATTAAAATGGTCGGTCTTTGGTGTACTTCCACGATTGCCATAAACCAAATCTTTGAAAAATCTCTCAAAGTGTTCATGATTCTGAAACACATTTTTGCATACACTTGAGAGTTTTATATTTTTCAAATGCTCCCCCTCAACATGTGCTCGGTTGATTGTTTTATAAATTTGCACATGTTAGGTAGAGCCTGCACTTTTTGAATTGATCCACTTTCAGTGAACATGACCGATTCGAGACACGCTTACATCACTGGTTAGACCAGCTTGAAATTATTACCCGTCCTGGTCAAGTCCATAGAAAGTTTCTCGAAACGGTACACTCTACTCAGATACATCTTTTTCGAGACACGCTTACATCACTGGTTAGACCAGCTTGAAATTATTACCCGGCCAAGACGTATCCTTTCGATTGATGACAATTCAAGTTTCGTCAATTCTTTTGTTAATTCTGAGTCACAGCCACATGCGATGCCATAATCCATTGTTTTGTAAAACCATTTGCTCCCCCTCAATATATGCATTGATATAAGAAAGATTTTCGTACTTATGGAGGAGCTTGCTTTTATGTCCAAAACATTTTGCTCCCCCTCAATATGTGCCTTGATATACAAAATGGTTTAGCACATACGGGAGAGCTTACATTAATTGCCAAATCATCACATTTTATCAGAATTTCCTATTTAAATCACATTCTCTCCCCCGATCAAAAATTTCAAACCATTTGAGATTTGTGATCCCAATTGATTTAAATACGTTTAGAAAAAAAATTCGGGAGAAAATGTGGTCAGGTTTAAATGTATTCTGATTTAGGAGCATACGATGCTCCCCCTGAAACAACGAGAGAGTGTCACTGCTGAGGTTGCACAAATTTGGTAAGGTGTCGGAAATTTGAACAAATATACTCCCCCTCAATTAATGACCCGTTTTCCATTAAAAGAGCTGTAGTCATTCAATTGAGCGACGGACATTTGTGAAAATTTAGTTCATTTTACCACCTTGTGTAACATCAAGACTCTCTTGAGGGATCTAACAAGATAGAGAATCTTGATGAAAAGAAGACTTCTCTTCTTATATACGAAGTGATGCACTGAAACGTACATCAAGTCGGGAGAACATGGATATAAAGTAATCCATGCCCAGGTGAACATCACCCGGTTGGAGAAACAGCTGTCTTTTTGGCGACATGCTTTCCCCATTGTACAGTGCGGGTTGCAGTATGAAGTAACTGCAAGCCATTTAGACATGTTTTAACTGATTATAACTTCTGCTCGAGCTTCATTTAAGAATCCGTGCCATTGTTGAATGACATTTCTAGATACGTAAATGTTATCGATAAACAGAAGACATGCCTAGGTAGAACTATTTTTGGTATTTTCTGATTTTTCGATTTTTATGGTTTTTATAGGTTTTATATTTTTGTATTTTTCTTTTAGATTTAAGATATATACAACTATGTACAAGGATATAAGAAGACAATCCTTTACTCCTCCTTTTCTTCCTGAAGACACTTGAGGGTTTCAGGAGTCATGCTTTTCATGCCAAGGCGTGGGAGAATAAACTGAAACCTTTCTCTTGGGAGGGCCTTGGTGAAGATGTCAGCTAACTGAAACTCTGTCCTCACGAAGTATAGCTCCACAATTCCTTTTTCCACCTGTTCCCTGATGAAGTGATGCCGGATGTCGATGTGTTTTGACCTGGAGTGCTAAACATTGTTACAACAAAGAGCAATGGCGCTTTTGTTGTCACAATATAGGGGAATTTTGTTGTATGAGAATCCATAGTCCGAAAGCTGTGATCGCATCCAAAGGATTTGTGCACAGCAAGCAGACATAGCAATGTACTCAGCTTTAGTAGATGATATGGAAGTACTCATCTGCTTCTTAGAAGACCAACTAACCAACTTTTCCCCTAAAAATTGAGCTCCTCCTGAAGTACTTCGACGAGTGTCTTGACAACCCGCATGATCAGCATCTGCGTATGCCGTTAACTCCATTGCAGTGTCCTTAGGATACCAGAGACCCATATGAACTGTGCCTTGAAGATATCGGAAGATCCTTTTCACAGCTTCAACATGCTTCTTGGTTGGTCTGGATTGATACCGAGCACACATACACACAGCAAACAGAAGATCTGGTCTGCTAGCCGTGATGTACATCAAAGATCCAATCATGCTTCGATACTGTGTGATATCAACTGGAATCCCTGAAGGATCTTCATCCAGCTTCGTTCTATCAACCATGGGGGTGTCAACAGGTTCACTTGAATGGAATCCAAACTTTTTCAGGATCTCGTTGGCGTATTTGGATTGATTGATGAATATGCCTCCGGGACTTTGAGAAACTTGTAGTCCTAAGAAGAATGACATTTGTCCCATCATGGACATTTGGAACTTGGAATTCATCTCCTTTGAGAAACTATCACATTCACCAGGATCTGTTGAAGCAAAGATGATATCATCTACGTATATCTGAACTAGCAGTAGATGGTTTCTTGATTTCCTGGTGAATAGTGTAGGATCAACAACACCCTTGGAGAATCTGTTCGCTAGGAGGAACTTGGACAATGTATCATACCATGCCCTTGGCGCCTGTTTTAGCCCATAAAGAGCCTTCTTCAAGCGGTAAACATGAGTAGGGTGTTCAGCATTCACGAATCCCTCAGGTTGACTCACATAAACTTCTTCCTTTAAGTCACCATTCAAGAATGCCGTTTTGACATCCATCTGGTAGACTATCATATTACGACTCGCAGCATTTGCCAGGAAGATTCTTATGGCTTCAATTCTAGCAACCGGAGAAAACGATTCTTCAAAATCAATGCCCTCTTCTTGTCTAAACCCTTTAGCAACTAGCCGTGCCTTGTTCTTTAGGACATCACCATACTCGTCAAGCTTCACTTTGAAGATCCACTTCAAGGCAATGATCATTGCACGCTCCGGAGGAGGCACTAATTCCCAAACTTCAAGTCGATTAAATTCATGGATTTCATCCTGCATGGCCTGGAACCAGCAATCTTTAGTCATTGCTTCTTTGGCATCCTTTGGTTCGACTTTAGACAGTACGGAATTGAAGAAGCACCATAGTGCATCAGTGGCTAGTTGATTACGTGTAGATACTGGACGTGAGGGATTGCCAATGATGTTGTCGATTGGATGATCACTGGTCCATTTCCTGAGATGATCGTGAGGTTGATGGTTATGAACAGATGTAGCAGTGCTGTGTTCCTCAGGTAAGGATGTGTCTGATGAATGTACAGGAGCAAATATGTTTTCAAAAGGAGCCTCTTCAACAGGAGCAAAAGGATTAACTCCCAAAGGATTATTATCTGAAGATTCTTGCATTACTGGAGAAGTTTGAGTGTTTGATGACGAAGGCGATTGACTGGCAGCAGGAGCATTGTGACTGACTGATACTGAAGCTGCAGGGCCTTCTGAGCCTTGTGGGGCTTGAACCTCATCCATAGGAATTGTATCTGGTTCACTCGGGATGGTTCCATTCGTTGGCTCAAAGTATTCATCAAACATACGATCAAATAACTTCTTCAACTCCTCACATGTAGGAGGCACATAAGAATCTGCAGGCGTGGAATTCTGTACAAGTCCTGAACTAATGGGTCCAGGAGACAAAAGGTGAAGATCGGGTCCAGAACTGATTTGTCCTGAAACAGGTAGCTCACTCAGCTCATCGAACGTAACATGAATGGTTTCCATGATTTTACGGGTCCTTTTATTGTAGATTCGATACCCTTTACTGTCAGGTGCGTATCCAACGAAAATACCTATATCTGCTTTAGCTCTTAACTTTCCCAAGTCTTGACTATCATTAGTTGGATAGCAAAGAGCACCAAACACACGCAGAAAGGAAAGATCTGGTTTCTTGTTATGAATTAACTCGAAGGGAGTCTTCTCATGAACCGGATGAATTAGGGATCGGTTTTGAGTGTAACATGCTGTTGCTATAGCTTCTGCCCAGAGAAACATCGGTGTCTTTGAAAATATAAGCATGGTTCTTGCAGCCTCCACCAGAGTACGGTTCCTTCGTTCAACCACCCCGTTCTGTTGAGGCGTGCGAGGGATACTTTTCTGATGCGTGATGCCAATACTTTCATAGAAATTACGGAGTTGTTGGTTAACAAACTCAGTACCATTATCTGTGCGAATGATTCTGACAGTTTTATCTAGCCTTACTTGCAGCTGTTTTATCAGTTTAATGATAACCTCTGGAGTTTCGTCCTTGGTTCTCAAAAACTTTACCCATGTGAACCGAGAATAATCATCTACTATCACCAGAACATACTTCTTTCCATTTATGGTTTGTATTCTCATTGGACCGCACAAGTCCATGTGGAGGGTGTGAAGAACTTCCAAGTTGGTGTTGACGGTTTTAGGCTTGTGGGTTTGTTTCTTGCTTTTACCCAGTTGACATGCAGAGCAGAGATGATCTTTCTCATATTTCAGTCTGGGCATCCCTCTAACAAGATCTTTACGGGAAAGATTATTTATGGTACCGAAGTTCAAGTGGTTCAGACGACGATGCCACAGCCATGATTTTGTTTTAGAGGCTTTAGAGAGCAAGCATATGGGAGAGGACTTCAACATTTCTTCAATTGAAATGGTGTATAGATTGGTGCCCCGACTGCCCTTGAGGAGATCTAAACCATCCAATTCTCTGACGAAACATGTATGCTTTCTGAAAGCCACTTCCGGATCTGAATCACAAAATTGACCCACAGAAAACAGATTGTGTCCTAGTCCTTCCACATAATATACCCTTGAGATTACACTATTACCAAACACATAATCTCCATAACCCATAATAGCACCAAAGTGGTCGTTCCCAAATCTAACTGTCCCGATAAACTTTTTCACGAAGTTCTTGAGTCGTGAGCGATCTCCAGTCATATGTTTTGAGCAGCCTGAGTCCAAATACCACAGGACGATTTGTACGACCTGCATTTGAAACCAGACAACAATGGATAACTGAAAAATGTGGATCCCCAAGTGCAATTGGGGTCCATTTGGTCAGCATACACATATTCAGGAACTACAGATTTCACAGATGCTACTATCTTTTCTGTGGAGACAGAACCTGAGACAGGACAAGACCTAGATGGAGGGCATTGTGATTCTAAAGGCAAGATTCTACCAGTTGGTCTCCATTCCTTATTCTTCACAATTTTATGCATATTCATTTTAGGCAATGGTCTCTGTTTTCCTAAATTGAATTTCCTTCCAGTGGGTCTCCATTCCTTAACTTTTACAATTTTATGCTTATTCATTTTAGGTAACGTGCACGGTTGTCCTAAATTGAATTTCCTTCCAGTGGGTCTCCATTGATAGCCTATGCTAGCAAATGTTTTTCCTGTTGCTTTCCAAACCTTTTTGCATGCTTTAGTTATCCTACCATTCTTAACATGGGATGATGCAGAAGACATCAGAAAAGACACAACACATTCATCATGATTAGCAGAAATTAAACAATTGTCGCAAGTTTTACAGATAGCATTAGAATTCGAATTAATTACAGTACTTTTGATACTAGAATCAACACGATTCATCCTACTCATTGTAAACTTATTGTTCCTAGGTTGAGCTTCTACATTCTTCAAGTGATCATTCTTAGCTGGCGCAGTCATATCCTTTCTTTCATTTCCTCTAGACCTTGACCCGCTAGCTTGGGTGTCACTTTTTACTCCTGTAGAAGCATCGAAGGTAACATTAGTTTGATTTTCTGCCTCATGCCTTCTTGATAATGATGTGTTGGGTTCTAATGTTTTGGGTGGTAGGTCAAAGGCTACATACTTGTTCACAACATTTGATGATGATGCAACAAATCTATCTCTATGGCCTCTAAACTTAGGAATTGAGCCTATGGCATATTCTAAGTTTTCCTGAATCCTTTTCGTGAGTTTGCATGCATAGACAACTGCTTGATCAAGTGGCTTATCATTCCTATCCTCTTCAACTACCTCACGAAGTGAGTCAAGACCTTCTCTAAGATGATCTAGATATGTTTGATGGGCAAGGCTGTTATTTCTAATCTTAAACGGAATACGCCCAACATCAACATCATACTTTTTACAATCATTAGCCTTTGGTGTATCACAGTTACAAGTGGTGCATGGCATTTTACCTTTCACCCGAGCCTTAAGATTCTCAATTTCATTTGTCAAAGAGGTTATTTGATCATTATGATTGCTTCTTGTAACTTTAATAGAATCATATAACTCTTTGAAATGTTGTTTAACCTTTGAATTTTCTTCTCGATAACACTCATTTTCATAATGTAACTTATTTATGGTGTTTTGATATTGAAAATTCTGAGAATCTGAAGACGAAGGTTTATTGGTGCCATATACTTCACACTTGTTGGATTTCAATTGGGCAATTTGGGCCCTCAGCAGTCGAATCGTGTTCGTGTGAGCTTGAATTGTCTCATCTCGTTTGCTTAATTCAAAATAAGTATCAAACTCAGGAGCATCCGAGGATGTCTTGACATTTGATATTTTGCATTTTTCTTCTAAGTGTTGATGTTTGAGTTGCAAATTCAGATAATCAACTTCTAGTTTTGAAAAACGTTTAACCATGTTAACATGGTCATCATTTTGAATTTTTTCAAGCAATTTCAAATTCTCCCCCTCAAGCTCAACAACACGATTCTGGGTGACATTTAACGCAATAGCATACTCATTAAATTGACAAGCAGACAATGCAGAATCAGTGACAGTGTAAAATACATCTTGTGCAATACATTTAGCAATCAAGTTGTCATTAGTAATGAGTATGTTTTTTCTTTCAATCTCTCGACTCTTAAGTTCTATTGCATGTTCATTCACCTCATTTTCCATATCTTTAAACACTACTTTCATTTCATTTATTTCAGCTTTAAGGGCAGTTTGCAACCCTTCAAAGTGTTCTTTAAGTAGTTTAAAGAATGGCATGACCTCAGTTAAGTAACACCTTTTTGCATGTTCAAAACACCTTTCCCCCTCAGTAATGCCAGTGGGTGTGATTCTCTTCTTACATGTTTTATCGAAATCAGCAAACAGTTGCCAAAGCACATATAAGCTAATAAAGGTTTTGCATTCAGTGGGAAGAGACAAAGGCACCAAATTCCTAGGTGTATTGGGAGGATACACCGTTATGGACGCAACTTTTCTAATGAGGGGGGTGTTGGCCTTAAGTTTTTCTACCTTAAGTTTTTCATTATCTTGTTTCCAAAATATCTGCTCAGGTGTTAACTTCGTTTGAGGAGCAAACACAGTCAAACGATTTTCCTCATAATAATCATGGGGTTTGATTATTATTCGTCTGGCTATGCATTCGGGATCCCTCATTTTCTCATTCATTTTTTCCCTCGTTTTATCACTTAACTCATCCTCTTCATCAGTGTAGATATGCTCAGGTTGGTCATGAATAGGCTTAATCATCACATTACCATCATATAGGGCTGGTTGAAGTACTTGCATACCCTTAAGGATGGTTGACTTTGGTTCACCTATCATGATTTTACTATGCTTATCACTCAACTTTCTGTGCTTATGAATCATTTGAGCAGTTTGTATGGTTTGATTTTGTGTGTACAACTTATCTTCAAGCTTATTTTTTAGCGTCTTGAGTTTAGAGAAATCATTTAAAAGAGTTGTTTCTTTTTGTTTGAATTCTTGCTTAAGTGTTGTTACACACTTTTGTGCATCCTGTTTCTGTTTGTCAGACTGTTCTAGCTGACTTTTCAAAGAACTTAACTCTATTTTTAATGTTTCTTCTCGCACTCTAGACTCTTTAATAAGTGTATTCATTTGACCCTCTAATTTCTGCTCACGATCATTAAGTTCAAACTTAGCACGCTGTTCATACATAGCAACTTGTTCTTTATAGATGTTAAGTCTAGTGATCAAGTTAATATCAGGGACAGGCAATTGGTTCTCATGGTACACACAAGCATTATCTACATTTCTTGCATTATCTAAGGCACATGCATTACTCATAGCACACACATCATTATTGACAAAGGATTCACCATTTGGTACATCAGGCGAGTTGTTGCTATTCAAATACTGTTCATATGAGACAATATTGCTATTTTCCATATCAACATCACTTGAGTCAGAAACAACTGCCTGATGTACTTCTTCGGGAATCTGATGTCCCTCGACAATATTATATGTGTCATAAATTTTTAGTACCTCAGAAATCACGGATGCATTAGAAGAACCAGCTTGACGAGATGAGGCCAGGGAAGACAAGTTAGCCATGAAGATTGTTTGAGCAGTAGGTTCATCATCCACATCAGAGTCAAATGCATCACAGTCATCTGCCTTGAAGATGTTAGGATCATTAAGTGCCAGATCCTGAACAGGCTTCTCATCCACATCTTCATCAAAAGTATTTCCTCCATCTCCTGCCAAGAACAATAACTCTTCCTCATCCAATACAGCACCATTTTCTTGAGCTTGCATTAACAGCATCTTGTCTTTGAAGTAATCTGAGTTCTGAGGACGTTTAGGTTGATTGCAGTTTCTAGCAATGTGTCCAAGCCCCCCACAATTATAACACTTGATCTGTTTCCCTTGCCCCTGATTGGCATTCCCTGCTCTGTTCTGCACATAACCTCGACCCATGTTTCTGCCAGCTCTCCCTTGCACATTCTGGACCACAATTTTCCCGTCCTCCACCATTGCTAGATTGCGTGGGTTGGAAGAATTCCTTAACTGATTGTTGGTCTGAGGGAGTGATGCTTGAAACTGTTGAACCAGTAGAGATACTTGATTGGTGAGGTTGTCAATCATTTTGTCGGTCTGAGAGTAGCCTGAGTCAAGTTGTGAACTCATAGCAGGTACTTGTGAGTGAAGTTGGTGATAGCTTGGATTGGATGATGATTGGATTGTTGGTTGTACATTTGTCATGAAAGCCAGTGGGTCATTCGTAGTTGAAGGATTCAACTTTTCTCTCAGCACCCGATCATAGGCAGCATGCTTCTCATGTTGTTGCAGGTAAGCATACAACTGTTCATAGTTAGTCTCCCTTAAACCTTTGTTGAGTTTGACGGCAGTAACAAATCTGTCCCATTCCGGAGTCATGTTGTTCACAAACTTTGAGTTAAGTTGGATGTTGGGCATAGTCATTCTGATCATCCTCATATCATTTACCAACTTATGAAATCTCACATAGTAATCTGTGACATTTTCTCCTGGGTTCATTTTGAAATGCTCGAACTCATCATACAGCTGTGACTCACGATCTTCCTTTGTGAGTTCTGACCCTGCCAACAACATTTTAACGTTGTCCCACACAGCCTTGGCTTCAGTGTTAAAATTGATGAGCTTGTATACATCCTTTGGAAGACCTTGAATAACTATGTTGGAGGCTCTAATATCGGCATCATACCTCTTCTTTTCTTCTTCATTAAGATCATTGTAGTTTCTAGGTCTGTCGATGCCCCAAGTTACAGTACCATCTTCACCAGTTGTAACAACGTCTCTGGTGGTACCCATCTGATAAGGTCCTTCGTCAATTGACTTAAGAATGTTAACACCATTATCTTTTCCCAAGCAGTAAAGTCTAATTCGTTGTGCCCAAGACTCATAATCCGTCCTATCTAGCATAGGTGGACGAGTGTCAGATCCTGCTGCTTGAATATCATCTGATGATGTACTTGATGTGGTAGCCATAGTAACTACGGGATTTTACTGATCTTGTGATTTAACCGAGAAATCGAACCTTTCGCGGGAATTTCTAAAATCACCAAGACACAAACCGCCTAGGCAAACAGCGTAGACACAAACCGCGTATGTGCCTAAGAGACAAACCGAGTTCACACAGGAGACACAAACCGCGTGTGCGCCAAAGAGACAAACCGAGTTCACACCAAAGACACAAACCGCGTATACGCCAAATAGACAAACCGAGTTCACACCGGATATACAAACCGCGTATGTGCCAAGAGACAAACCGAGTTCACAATGGAGATACAAACCGAGTTCACACCAAAGACACAAACCGCGTATACGCCAAATAGACAAACCGAGTTCACACCGGATATACAAACCGCGTATGTGCCAAGAGACAAACCGAGTTCACAATGGAGATACAAACCGAGTTCACACCAAAGATACAAACCGCGTTGACACAAACCGCGTAAGCGCCAAATAGACAAACCGAGTTCACACCGGATATACAAACCGCGTTGACACAAACCGCGTGTGCACCTTAGAGACAAACCGAGTTCACACCAAATGTACAAACCGCGTATGCACAAACCGCGTATGCACCTAAGAGACAAACCGAGTTCACACTTGAGATACAAACCGCGTAGACACAAACCGCGTATGCGTCAAAGAGACAAACCGAGTTCACACCGTAGACACAAACCGCGTACGCACCGTAGAGACAAACCGCGTTGGCTCAAACTTCCAAACCTGTCACTATCAATGCCGTTTGTCCTTTTGCCTAAACTAGTATAAAGACAAACCGAGTACACGATGCTACACAAACCGCATTCAAGAATCGTCCAAACAACACAAACCGCATCCAAGAACTCTTGAAAGAAAAACCCTCGAATCACCCACAAACACCACACGAGCCTTAAATCTGTGAATCCAAACACTAAATACCACTCTAATACTAATCTTAATCAAGAAAGTACAAAGAAAAACAACTTCTAATCACTAAACAAAGTACAAAATGAGATTTATGCTACTAAACAAAAAAAAAAAAAAAAAAAAAAAACTAAAACTACAAGTCGAATCCAACAAGAAAACCTCAAGAACTACACAAATTCATGAATACCAACTCTCATGGACCTAACCATGGCTCTTGATACCAATTGTAGGGTATTCACAATGCATGAATCACTATCTTGAGGCTTGTTTGGATCGAATGGAAGAGGTTTTTAGAGAGAGAAATGGGAGCCTTTTAGTGAGAGAAAGAAACTTGTGTAATATTAGCTTGAAAGGTCCAACCCTTCCCATGTGTGGGAAGGGATATATATACTACTACATATTACGTCCCTAGTGGACTGTGGAGCGAGCTGACAGAGGGGAAAGCCCCGACCCACTCCACAAATATAGATACTACTAATACTAATACTAATTATACTAAGCAACTGATAATATTACAGATAATCTTATGAGCAATGATGATCTAATAAGTACTCGGGGTGACCGAGTCTTCTGCTGAATATTCATATTCCTAACACCCAAGAAGAAAGTAAGTTCCCCCATGGAACTTATCTGAAACTTATCATGCATAAGTTTCTCAAACTCTACACACATCTCCTTCCTTGTAGATCCAAAGATGATATCATCCACA
Organism: Artemisia tridentata subsp. tridentata; assembly: GCA_021014915.2. Lineage (NCBI taxonomy): Eukaryota > Viridiplantae > Streptophyta > Magnoliopsida > Asterales > Asteraceae > Artemisia > Artemisia tridentata. Next base: position 320,034,981 of record CP139509.1, read on the forward strand.
TACACCTGAACTAGCAAAAGATCCTTCTTGTGCTTCTTGGAGAATAATGTCTGATCAATCTTGCCTCTTTGGAATCCATTCTTTATCAAATAAGAAGCCAATGTTTCATACCATGCCCTTGGTGCTTGATGTAGACCATAGAGAGCCTTAACAACCTTGTACACCTTATCAGGATGATCTGGATCAATAAAACCTGGAGGTTGTGAGACATAAACCTCCTCTTCAATAGTACCATATAAGAAGGCACTCTTGACATCCATTTGATAAACTGTGAAGCCTATGAATGAAGCATAGGCGAAGAATAGTCTAATTGCTTTAATTCTTGCTACTGGAGCAAAAACCTCTTCATAGTCTATACCTTCCTCTTGTGTGTACCCTTAGGCTACAAGTCTAGCCTTGTTTCTAATCACAATGCCCATTTCATCCCTTTTGTTCCTGAAAACCCATTTAGTTCCAATTACCCTTACACCTTTAGGTAAATCCACTAGTAGCCAAACCTTCTGAATTTTAAATTGGAGAAGCTCCTCTTGCATAGCTTCTACCCAACTTGAATCATCTAAGGCTTTGAGTACATTTTTGGGTTCTATTTGTGAGCGGAAACATACAAATAAACAAGAGTTTGCATCTTCATGTTGCTTTGATGCATAAAGAGCATAAAGAATCCCTTGTTGGTCTGAAGTCAGAAGTTGCCTCCTTATCTTCACACCTGATTGAACATCACCAATCACATTATCTAGGGAGTGGACTTTGTGAATCCTTGTGTGTGGTGTAGTAGGAACTTGATAGGATGATGGTAGATTGTTGAAGTCCACCTCATCTTCTGAGAAATCCACTGCATAAGAGTATGATCAGCCAGCAGTATGAACACTTGAACTAGCAGTATCAATATTTGGCCTAGCAATAGAATCATCATTTGGCCTAGCAGTAGAATCATTATTTGGCCTAGTATTATCAAGTTGGGGCTCAGCAGTACTATCATCATTAGTACTGTTAACTTGATTCTCTTGTTCCTCAATCTCAACTACATTGTTTTCGCCTTCAATTCCTTCCTAAGCTTCATCTGTAGAGGGTTTTCCATCCATTGAAGTTGAATCCACACTTGTCCATATTGGCATCAACACATGATCTTCATCTTTCTCCTTTCCCAAACCTGTTTCATTTGTTGCATCATCATCTTCTGAACCTGCAAAATCATTAGTTCCTGCAACAACTGGCACATAGTTCATTGATTGGGATAGAGACTCAAGATCAAACAACCATTTCAGATCTTCACTTGCAACATTAGATTCGTTCTCTAAAAATTCAACATGCAGGTTTTCCTCAACCTTCCTAGTTCTTGTGTTGTATACTCTAAACGCTTTACTATTGAGAGAATATCCAACCAAGAATCCTTCATCTGCTTTACCATCAAATTTGCCTAGATGGTCTAAGGTATTCAGAATTGTCACATGACATCCAAAAGGCCTATGAAATCCTAATGCAGGAGTTCTACCTCTAAAAAGCTCATAAGGTGTCTTATTGTGAGACTTAACTACTAAAGCCCTGTTCTGGACATAACAAGCAGTATTAACTGCTTCAGCCTAAAAAGTGATAGGCAACTTAGAGTCAGCTAACATGGTTCTAGCAGCTTCTATGAGTGTCATATTTCTTCTCTCAGCAACTCCATTCTGCTGATGAGTTCTATCAACACTAAATTCCCTTCTAATACCCTTTTCTTTGCAGAAATCATCCATAACTCTATTCTTAAACTCTGTCCCATTATCACATCTAATGACTTTTACCTTCTTATCCACTAAGTTTTCTGTGAAGGATTATACAAACACTTGGGATGTTGATCTTAATAATGTGTTTGGGATATTTAGGAATGAATGTGATTTAGTACGCGGAATTTACTATAACATACTTAAAGGAACAAAGGTGGTAAATATGCAAACGTGACTTATTTAGAACAATGAACACAACATGAATAACACAAAACGATTCAATATTATTTATGAGATAATACGGGTGATCTAAACTATCACCGGGATTACAAAGGTAACCTTGAATCTTTGATTTGTAAAAGGGATTTGTGAATTTGTAACTAAGTTACTAGGAAGATTGTGGTGTTTTAGGATATTACAAGTTTATAGTTGAAGAGATATTTCTAAGGTGGTGACTAAGGGTTCCTTTTATAGGATAAGGAACCCTTTTTACATGTTGTCAAGTTACATTATAATAAGATAATTAGACTTTTCTAACCTACTATTACAACTTTCAATGTAAAACACTCAGTATTATCTAATGCACGACATGAAAGACTGTACTACTTTTACTTAACGTATTACAATGTACAAAGACTAATAATACAACTAAAATATCTACAAATAAAATATCTAACAACTTGACGTTCAAACTGGCAGGACCTTCTTTAACTAGTAGTACCTTCTCACCCAGAAGGTACTGTTAGTTTATCTTCAACTTCTTCAAAAAGAACTAGCAGACCTAATAATTCATCTGGCAGGCTCTTTGACTTGAGCATTTTATTCCCAACAATCCTCCCCTAAACTTGTTATTCCCTTTAAAATAAACAAATTTCTTATGAATAAAATCCATACCTTGAGGATCTGAGGGAACTCTTCCAAAAACTTCACTCTCTATTCTTCTTTTTTCTTTCACATTGTTCAAAAATGCTCATCAAAAAACTTTGAACAACTTCTGACTTTTCTTCATCTTTATCACACCTTAACCTCTTGGAAATCATGGTTGAAAGAACTTCATAGCTCAGTGGATACTCTTTTTCAGCTAACATAAAGAGCTCAATCCCACTTTGTGTAAAAAGATGATGCACACTGCTAAGACTTAGGAATTCCCATGTGGTGGTAGGATCATGGTATGGAAACTTCCAATGAACATCCTTTGGATCAGGATCATACATCCTATTGAACTCTACCCAAAGTTCTTGTTCCTTAACATCAGTGTTATTCTTAGAGTTTAGCCTGATTTGAACTAAATTCCACAACTCTTCTAAATTAGCTCTATCACATGCCCTTATCAGATTCTCAAAATTTTTGAAGATGGCAGTTTGACCCCCAACCCTGGTTATCTTCCATGCCTTTCCTGATCTATCATGGTCAATCTCCCAATCTATAATAGGGTGTCTAGACCTAATTGGATTAGCATGAATAATTGTTGGTAAAGCAATTATCATTTTACTTACTTGTTCTGGATCCAATTCTGCTTCTTGTTTCTTTTGAGCACCTTTCTTTTTCTTTGAAGGTTTAGCATCAGATGGGATCTTGAAGTAACATGTCTTGTAGGCATTAAGATAAAGGAAGTTGATTTCATCATGAGTTTTCTTCTTTAGTTGAGATTCAGTCCAATTAGCTTGACTTCTTAGAAACTTCTTCATGAAAATCACTTGATCTTTCTTAGATGAGCCCACCTTAAAACCTCTCTTCTGGCTTTCCTGAATCTTTTGAAAAATATTATCCAGAGCTGCTTCTTTATATTTGTTGTTGATAAAAGTTTCAAGCTCTGCTGTTTTCTCTTCAGTGTTAAGATTCTTGTCATCCAAAATTAAGTTAGCTTGACCTCTCACAATTGGATCATTGGCAATGATCCATTGCATCTGAGCATCAAATGTTTCCTGAGCAGCTTGAGTGTCAAGAAGAATTTGAGCAGCATCCTTTTGTTCTTGCATTTCTGCAAGCAGTCTTGAATCTTCTAAAGCTTTTTGCATTTCTTCTTCATGAAGCTTTTTGGAGACTTCCTCATCTAAAGCCATCTGCACTTGCTCACTTTTCTTCAACCTTTTGGGCCTAGGTTCATCTTCAACCATAATTTTCTTGCCCTTATCTTTTGGTGTTGGTTCTTGACTTGGAGCAGCAGATTGTTCATCAGCAATAAATAACCTTCCTTGAACAAACAACCCCCCTTGAGGCTGTGATTCCCTCTTTCTTTTGTAAACATTTTTAGCAGTACCTCTATAATCCATAGCCAACAGCCTCTTAATCCTAGCAGGCTCTTGCTCTGCTTCAGCAGGCTCTTTTGCACTAACAGGCTCTTGCCCTGCACCAGCAGGCTCTTCATCATATACTTGAGTTCCTTCATGAAATTGAAATTGAGCCTCCTCTTCACCTTCTGAACTACCCATCCTCCCCTTTTTGGAAGAGAGACCTATGTTTTCTGCATCTGAACTTGAAGAACTAGATAAAACCAACTGTGAAGATCTTTTACCCTTCAGCATCTTCACTTGAGCCTCCAATTTCTTAACCCTCTTAACTAGCTTGATGTTGATCTTAGAAAATTTTGTGTTCTGTCTTTGAAGAGCATTTTCCAAGAGCTGCACTTTCTCCTTTAGTTCTTTCACAGTCTGAGAATCCAGACTTTGATGTTGAGGTGATTAGGATGGTGATGCATGATATGATGGTGATGGTGTTGTTGCAGATGGTACTGGTGATGGGATTGGTGATGGATGATGAGATGGTGATATGTATCCAGGTGAAGAACTTGGTGATGGTGATTCAGATGATGGGGATGGTTCTTCAGTATTTTGTGGTAACATTTCCTCAAACAGTGGTACTTCTTCCCCATTAAAACCAATTTTCATATTTGAAAACACCTTGTGTGAAAGTTTTTGAGTTTCATAAAGAGAGTGTGGGGGAAGTAACAAAAGTTTTGATTTGGTGATGATGCATTGAATAAATATGGGATACATCAAAAACTTTGTTTGGCTATCCACATTTTTAACCAATCCTTCAAAAATATGTTTTGAAAAGTTGAATTTTCTGTTTGTTGCCAAGCAAATGAGAGCTGTAGCCATGTTACCACTAAACTGCTCCCATGAGGTTTTCTTTTGGCTTAAACAATGAAGGATGGTATGGATCAAAAATCTCCATTGTGGGGTAAAATGCTTTTTAAGAAAAGTGAGTTTATTAGAATTTACATTATACCCCATTCTTTCCAAATTTTCAAAGATTTCAGTATCAGGCAATTGACTAATACCATCTGAATCATCCAATCGAAGATGTCTTCAAATGGATGACTTGGTAAGAGTCAAGCTTTTGCTATCCACTTTGGCTTTTATCTTTTGGTCCCCATTTTCAAGAGTTTTAACTTTAGCCGTTTTCCAAAATTGTAAAATTTGTGATTCATAAATAGTAGGATTTACAAGTAAAGCAAACCTGATGTAAGAATCATTTAGAAAGTCCACTATTTGATGAAAAGATTCATTATCCTCAGACTTTTCCAAAAATGCTAACTGGTTGTGACGTTTAACAAAAAATAGATCAGCCATGGTGAAGGTTAAGGAAAATATTGATTAGGATGGTGGGATTTTATTGTGATACTGGTAGAAGATGAAAGGTGAGTGTTAATTGTGATAAGGACTGATGAAAGATATTATGAGAGTTTTACTTTTAACCGACTATGAGAAAATTTAAAATAAGTAAATGAAGAGGCGGTTAAAAAGATCTTTTATATGAGAAATATAATATAATATAACATCAGAAATTTACAGAATTACCCCAACGGCTAATTTTAACTACCAGACCTAACGGCTATAATTTTAACTGACAGACTCAACGGTTATCTAGCAGTACCATTTTACTCTACCAGTACCAAAATTTGAACTACCAGTACCTTTGATTTTGAAAGAAAATTTTACTTGGCAGTATCTTTGAAATTTTAGCAAAAATCCCTTATAGTTTTTTAGCAAACTATCAGCTATCAACGGATTTGTCTTGTCTTTACCAAAAGCCGTTTGCTTTGGACTAGTCAACTATTTACTGTAAAGTATGGTTAGTTAAATACCATATAGTTTTTGGTAAACTATCAACCATCAACGGATTTGATGTGTCTTTACCAATAGCCGTTTGCTGTTGGACTAGCCAGCTCTTAAGTTTGTAAAACTTGGTGAACTGAATACCATCTCCACATCATGATCCTTGTTTTGTTATCAACTTGAGAACCTGAAATTTGTTAGTTGCAGACCAAAAGAACAGAGTGCAAAGCACTTATTTTATAGCATTGTAAACATTTAAGCATCAAGATGAACAAAACAGAGCAAACTTTATACTAGCAGGACCAATTATGAACTGACAGTACCTTTTGACTAACTAGCAGTACCATGTTTAATAGCCAGTACCATATATTTTATGTACAAAAACACATGTTTTTCAAAGATTAATCATTCCAATACCTGCTACCAGGTATTTAAATCTACCTAAATCAAAAGCTTTGGTGAGAAGGTCTGCAAAATTATTTGCAGAATCAATTTTGACAACTTGTATTAACCTTTTCTCATTGCAATCTCTTATGAAATGGTGTCTGATTTAAATGTGTTTTGTTTTTGAATGTTGAACTGGATTTTTAATGATACAAATAGTACTGCTATTGTCAATGTAAATAATGGTGTTAAGAAAATTGTACCCATAGTCAAGCAATTGATTTTGGATCCAAAGCATTTGCCCACAACAACTTGCACCAGCAACATATTCTGCTTCAGTTGTAGAGTTGGCCACCATTGTTTGCTTCTTGCATTGCCATGATATGAGTCTGCAGCCAAGAAATTGACATCCACCAGTTGTGGATTTTCTGTCTAGGGTTGCACTAGCATAGTCACTATCAGAATAAGCCACCAAGTCAAAATATGATTCCTTTGGATACCATAGACCCAACCTAGGTTGACCCCTGAGATATCTAAAGATCCTTTTGACTGCTGTGAGATAAGAAACTTTGGGATTTACTTGAAACCTTGCACATACACACACTAGGAACATGATATCTGGTCTTGATGATGTAAGGTACATCAAGGACCCAATCATTGATCTGTAATTGTGCACATCCACATCTTCACCCTCAGCATCCTTGAGTAACCCCTTTTCTGAATCCATTGGAGTACTTGCAACCTTAGAATCTGCAAACTGAAATTTCCTCAGGATCTCTGCTACATACTTATCTTGGCTGATAAATCTGCCTTTATTTGATTGTTTCACTTGGAGACCCAGAAAGAAAGTAAGTTCCCCCATGGAACTCATTTCAAACTTACTATGCATAAGTTTTTTAAACTCCACACACAACTCTTGGTTAGTGGATCCAAAGATAATGTCATCAACATAAATTTGCACCAGCAAGATTTCTTTCTTGGTTCTTTTGATGAACAAAGTTGGATCAATCTTGCCTCTTTGAAATCCATTTTCCAATAAATAGAAAGCCAATGTTTCATACCATGCCCTAGGAGCTTGGTGTAGACCATAAAGAGCCTTGGTAACCCTATACACCTTGTTTGGATATTCTGCATCAATGAAGCCTGGAGGTTGAGAAACATACACTTCTTCTTCAATAGTACCATACAAGAAGGCACTCTTAACATCCATTTGGTAAACAGTGAAGCCTATGAAAGAAGCATAGGCCAAGAATAGCCTAATTGCTTCAAGTCTTGCAACTGGAGCAAAAACCTCTTCATAATCTACCCCTTCTTCTTGAGTATACCCTTGGGCCACCAATCTTGCCTTGTTTCTGATCACAATCCCCCTTTCATCTTTCTTATTCCTGAACACCCATTTGGTTCCAATTGCCCTATGACCTTTGGGCAAATCAACCAGTTTCCAAACCTTCTGAAGCTTGAATTGAAGAAGCTCTTCTTGCATTGCTTCAACCCAACTTGAATCATCTAAGGCTTTGTTAATGTTTTTGGGTTCAGCCTGTGAGAGAAAACATGAAAACAGGCATATGTTGGCAACTTCATGGTTCTTTTCTTCATAGACAGATGAGATAAACCCTTCTTGGTCTTAAGACAAGACTTGAGTTCTTGTTCTAACACCAGAATCAATGCTACCAATCACATTATCAATGGAGTGATCTTTGAGAATTCTTGTGTTGTGTGTTGTAGGAACTTCATAGGTAAGTGGAAGATTGCCAATCCCCACATCTTCTGGTAAGGAATCATCTGATTGAACATTTAATGGTTCAGCAGTACCAACTTGTGAACTGGCAGTACCATCTGGTGAACTGGCAGTACCATTTCCATCTGCACTACTTTCTTGATTCTCTTGACCCTGAGATCCATGATCATCTTCAACACCTTCATTTGCTGTATTTGAAGGTTCTCCATGACTTGAAGATAAATCCAATCCTTTCCAAATTGGCATCAAGATGTAATCTTGATCTTCAGCTGTTTCAACATTGTCTTCAAAACCTGCATTATCATTAGTATTTGTACCTGTAACAGGCACATAATTCATAGATTTTGAAAGCCTATCAATGTCAAAAAGCCAATCTGGCCCAATGCCTGCAACATTTGGTAGTTTCTCTTGAAACTCTATGTGCAGATTTTCTTCCACTAGCCTAGTGCAACTATTATACACCCTATAGGCCTTACTTTGCAAAGAGTACCCTATCATGTAGCCTTCATCAGCTTTTCCTTCAAACTTTCCTAGATGGTATTTGGTATTGAGAATAGTGACATGACATCCCAAAGGTCTCATAAAACTTATAGATGGTGTTCTACCAAAGAAAAGTTCATAAGGAGTCTTTTTATGGGGTTTAATCACAAGAACCCTGTTCTGCACATAACAAGCAGTACCTACAGCTTCAACCCAAAATGAGATAGGCAACTTAGAGTCTACTAACATTGTTCTAGCAGCCTCTATTAGTGTTCTATTTTTCCTTTCTGCTACTCCATTTTGCTGTGGGGTTCTAGCTACACTAAATTCTCTTTTTATTCCTTTTTCTTTGCAAAATTCATCCATAACCCTATTCTTAAATTCTGTCCCATTGTCACATCTAATTACTTTCACTTTCTTATCAGCTTGGTTTTCTACCTCAGTTATATAGGACTTAAGGATCTCACTAGTTTCATCCTTAGATCTTAAAAAGAAAACCCAAAAAAATCTGATGTAATCATCAGTAACTACAAGGCAATATTTTTTACCATTCAAGCTACTCACAGAAGTAGGACTAAAAAGGTCCATATGAAGCATGTATAAAGCTTGAGAAATTGAGTTATGTGACTTGGGCTTACAAGAAGCTCTATGTTGTTTGCCTTTAAGACAATCAACACAGGTTTGGTCATTTTGAAAAATCTTTTTGGGTAAACCTCTAACCAAATCATATTTTGCAATTCTATTGATTGTTTTAAAGTTTATATGACCAAGCCTTCTATGCCAAATCATAGATTCATCCAATGAAGCTTTTGCTACTAGACAAGTTAAACTATCCTTAGGAACAATGTTCTTTAAATCAACACTGTACATATTGTTCTTTCTAGGAATTCTAAGAAGTACTTGACTTTCATCAGGCATCTTAAAATCAGGAGAAAGTACAAGACATTCAGTCTCACAGAAAAGAACATTATTCTTTTTGTCACACATTTGTGAAACACAAAGGAGATTAAACTGAAGCTCTTTCACAAAGTACACATTTTCAAAATCTAATTTACTAGTTTTGATTGTACTTTTACCAGTAATCTTTCCTTTAATTCCTCCCCCAAAGGTAACATTTTCTCCATCAAATGATTTGAAGTCTGTGAGGTAAGACATGTTCCCTGTCATGTGCCTTGAACATCCACTATCTACATATCCTTGATCAGCAATATCATTTGAATGTTCCTGCACATGTATAAACATATTAGTTTCCTTGGGGTACCCAAGCCATGACTGACTTGGGTTTGCCTCGTGCATCAATGAAATCAAACCTCTTTAGGATTGTTGATGCACCTTTTGATTGGAGTGGTCTCCATATCCAACATGCTGAGGACTTAACAGTATTTTCCCTTTTAACCCATTTTGTGGTCCTTGGTCTGACAGTACTAATTTTTGGCAGTACCATTTGGTCTAGCAGGACCTTTTGGTTTTGGTCTCCAATCTTGTGTTTTAACCGTAGATTTCTTTTCAATGGGACTTTTCACAACTCTTGGTGCATGTTTGAAAGTATTTCTTGCACCCTTAGTAGTTGGTTTTGAGTTAACAGGCTTATTTGGTCTAACAGTATGATTAACTTTTGGTGTGTTAGACTTCACAAAACTTTTTCTGGGGTTTGTTCCATTTATTTTAGACCTTGATGTTCTCCCAGAAACCCAATTGTTACAATAAGCATGAGTATGATTAAAACTACCACAGTAATAGCAGGCCTTATTGTACATAACAAAATCATCACCAAGTTGGTGTGACTTAAGATTGTTCCAATTTCTCTGGCTACCTCTCGGTTTGCTATTACACTTAGCACAACATTCAACTGTTTTCAGAATAGTTTTAGCCTTTGTCTTAATCTCTACACTTTTAGGACTGGGTGGTCCTACTTTGTTTCCTTTGTTTGAAACAGTCTCTTTTTCCTCATCATCAGATGTCCAATCTTTAATAATTGGAGCATCTGAGCTCTTATCAGTGAGCACCTTTTTGTTAGAGAGTGAAGCATCATTAGCACTCTCAAAAGGTTCACTTTTCTCTATAGGTTTCTCATTATCTAGTGGTTTATTGGTGAATTCATGTGAGCCTGATTCTGCAAGATCTAAACCTGGGGGACAGGGGATTCCTCTGTAAGGAGGTGGACAAGTTTTGTATCCAATCCCAGATTTGATTCTCTTGTTCATTTGATTTTCAACTATCCTTCTATTACAGTCAGAAGCAGTTTCTAATGTGGTAATAGTTAGTTGAATGTTATCCTTTGCCAGTTTCACTTTAGCAAACTCAGTTCTTAACAGGTTTATTTCAGCATCTTTCAAAAATATTTCCCTATTAAGAATGCCTTTTGTGTCTGAAAAAGTGAGTTCATTTTCCCTAAAGTGGATTATTTGCTTCTCAAGTTTGGCCATACCACACTTATGATTAACTAGGTCTTGATGAGTTTTTCTTTGTTCTACTTTCAGTTCATCATAAAGTTTTATTAAAGTTTCTAATTCTTCAAAAACTTTATAAGTATTAGAACATTTAGTAATTTGTACCTCAGGATTGGTGAAAGCCATTAAAGCCATTTCATTTGAAGTTGACTCCTCTTCACCCATAAAGCTCCAATCAAAACCCAGCCCATCAATAGCTACCATAGCTTTAGGCTCAGTGATTTCCACAGCCTTGCTCTTGTTCTCAAAGCTTCCCTTGTTCTTGTTCTCAAAGCTTCCTTTGTTCTTGTTCTCAAAACCTCTTCCCTTATCATCCTGCTTCTTTGGTCTTCTACACTCTCTTGAGTAGTGACCCTTCATGTGGCAGTTGTAGCACTCTACTTTAGACTTGTCATACCCAGCAGGCTCATTACCATTGATGGTAATCTTCTTTCCAGTTCTTATCAGAAATTTCTTAGCCCTCATGCTAAGAAGTGAAATCTGCCACTTTATGTCCATTTCCTCAAGATCATTATCATTGATCTCTTGAATATCTTCAAAATTCAATATGGAACCATTGTGTTGTGATGTCAGGAAAGCACAACCAATTGTTTCATCTAGAATGGTTTTGGTACTGCTAGAAGTATCGACAGTACCAAAATTTGTGTTGGAAGTACCTTCTTCTCTACCATCTTTTTCTTCATCTACTATCCTTGAGGTGCTGGGAGATGACACAAAGGCCATATTCCCTGAGCTTGAACTAGTAGACTTCTTCAGTTCATGCTCTACTATCTTGAAGTTGTTGTAAAGATCATTAAGACTCATGTAATCAATATCTGATTTGTTTTTCCAGACAATGACATGCATGGCCCATTCAGAGGGTAAACTTCTAAGAAATTTGGAGTTTAAGTCTTCTTGAGATATCGTCACTTCATGAATGGCTAACTGACTTGAAAGCTTTTGTAGTCTATTGCACATGCTGTCCAAAGACTCATTTGTTGTGGCTGAAAAGTTTTCAAACTATTGTTTGAGGAGAGTTTTCTGAGTTTTCTTGGTGGCATCAATTCCACCAAATCTAGCCACAATAGCTTGAAAGAGGGTTTTAGCACATTTGTATTTGTTGAAGATCAAAAGCTGGTCATTTGGAATAGACATGAGAAGCTTTTTCCTCATCATCAGATGTCCAATCTTCAATAATTGGAGCATCTGAGCTCTTATCAGTGAGCACCTTTTTGTTAGAGAGTGAAGCATCATTAGCACTCTCAAAAGGTTCACTTTTCTCTATAGGTTTCTCATTATCTAGTGGTTTATTGGTGAATTCATGTAAGCCTGATTCTGCAAGATCTAAACCTGGGGGATAGGGGATTCCTCTGTAAGGAGGTGGACAAGTTTTGTATCCAATCTCATATTTGATTCTCTTGTTAATTTGATTTTCAACTATCCTTCTATTACAGTCATAAGCAGTTTCTAATGTGGTAATAGTTAGTTGAACGTTATCCTTTGCCAGTTTCACTTTAGCAAACTCAGTTCTTAACAGGTTTATTTCAGCATCTTTCAAAAATATTTCCCTATTAAGAATGCCTTTTGTGTCAGAAAAACTGAGTTCATTTTCCCTAAAGTGGATTATTTGCTTCTCAAGTTTGGCCATACCACACTTATGATTAACTAGGTCTTGATGAGTTTTTCTTTGTTCTACTTTCAGTTCATCATAAAGTTTTATTAAAGTTTTTAATTCTTCAAAAACTTTACAAGTATTAGAACATTTAGTAATTTGTACCTCAGGATTGGTGAAAGCCATTAAAGCCATTTCATTTGAAGTTGACTCCTCTTCACCCATAAAGCTCCAATCAAAACCCAGCCCATCAATAGCTACCATAGCTTTAGGCTCAGTGATTTCCACACCCTTGCTCTTGTTCTCAAAGCTTCCCTTGTTCTTGTTCTCAAAGCTTTTTTTGTTCTTGTTCTCAAAACCTCTTCCCTTATCATCCTGCTTCTTTGGTCTTCTACACTCTCTTGAGTAGTGACCCTTCATGTGGCAGTTGTAGCACTCCACTTTAGACTTGTCATACCCAGCAGGCTCATTACCATTGATGGTAATCTTCTTTCCAGTTCTTATCAGAAATTTCTTAGCCCTCATGCTAAGAAGTGAAATCTGCCACTTTATGTCCATTTCCTCAAGATCATCATCATTGATCTCTTGAATATCTTCAAAAGTCAATATGGAACCATTGTGTTGTGATGTCAGGAAAGCACAACCAATTGTTTCATCTAGAATGGTTTTGGTACTGCTAGAAGTATCGGCAGTACCAAAATTTGTGTTGGCAGTACCTTCTTCTCTACCATCTTTTTCTTCATCTACTATCCTTGAGGTGCTGGGAGATAACACAAAGGCCATATTCCCTGAGCTTGAACTAGTAGACTTCTTCAGTTCATGCTCTACTATCTTGAAGTTGTTGTAAAGATCATTAAGACTCATGTAATCAATATCTGATTTGTTTTTTCCAGACAATGACATGCATGGCCCATTCAGAGGGTAAACTTCTAAGAAATTTGGAGTTTAAGTCTTCTTGAGATATCGTCACTTCATGAATGGCTAACTGACTTGAAAGCTTTTGTAGTCTATTGCACATGCTGTCCAAAGACTCATTTGTTGTGGCTGAAAAGTTTTCAAACTATTGTTTGAGGAGAGTTTTCTGAGTTTTCTTGGTGGCATCAATTCCACCAAATCTAGCCACAATAGCTTGAAAGAGGGTTTTAGCACATTTGTATTTGTTGAAGATCAAAAGCTGGTCATTTGGAATAGACATGAGAAGCTTTTTCCTCATCATCAGATGTCCAATCTTCAATAATTGGAGCATCTGAGCTCTTATCAGTGAGCACCTTTTTGTTAGAGAGTGAAGCATCATTAGCACTCTCAAAAGGTTCACTTTTCTCTATAGGTTTCTCATTATCTAGTGGTTTATTGGTGAATTCATGTAAGCCTGATTCTGCAAGATCTAAACCTGGGGACAGGGATTCCTCTGTAAGGAGGTGGACAAGTTTTGTATCCAATCCCATATTTGATTCTCTTGTTCATTTGATTTTCAACTATCCTTCTATTACAGTCAGAAGCAGTTTCTAATGTGGTAATAGTTAGTTGAATGTTATCCTTTGCCAGTTTCACTTTAGCAAACTCAGTTCTTAACAGGTTTATTTCAGCATCTTTCAAAAATATTTCCCTATTAAGAATGCCTTTTGTGTCTGAAAAAGTGAGTTCATTTTCCCTAAAGTGGATTATTTGCTTCTCAAGTTTGGCCATACCACACTTATGATTAACTAGGTCTTGATGAGTTTTTCTTTGTTCTACTTTCAGTTCATCATAAAGTTTTATTAAAGTTTTTAATTCTTCAAAAACTTTACAAGTATTAGAACATTTAGTAATTTGTACCTCAGGATTGGTGAAAGCCATTAAAGCCATTTCATTTGAAGTTGACTCCTCTTCACCCATAAAGCTCCAATCAAAACCCAGCCCATCAATAGCTACCATAGCTTTAGGCTCAGTGATTTCCACAGCCTTGCTCTTGTTCTCAAAGCTTCCCTTGTTCTTGTTCTCAAAGCTTTTTTTGTTCTTGTTCTCAAAACCTCTTCCCTTATCATCCTGCTTCTTTGGTCTTCTACACTCTCTTGAGTAGTGACCCTTCATGTGGCAGTTGTAGCACTCCACTTTAGACTTGTCATACCCAGCAGGCTCATTACCATTGATGGTAATCTTCTTTCCAGTTCTTATCAGAAATTTCTTTGCCCTCATGCTAAGAAGTGAAATCTGCCACTTTATGTCCATTTCCTCAAGATCATCATCATTGATCTCTTGAATATCTTCAAAAGTCAATATGGAACCATTGTGTTGTGATGTCAGGAAAGCACAACCAATTGTTTCATCTAGAATGGTTTTGGTACTGCTAGAAGTATCGGCAGTACCAAAATTTGTGTTGGCAGTACCTTCTTCTCTACCATCTTTTTCTTCATCTACTATCCTTGAGGTGCTGGGAGATAACACAAAGGCCATATTCCCTGAGCTTGAACTAGTAGACTTCTTCAGTTCATGCTCTACTATCTTGAAGTTGTTGTAAAGATCATTAAGACTCATGTAATCAATATCTGATTTGTTTTTCCAGACAATGACATGCATGGCCCATTCAGAGGGTAAACTTCTAAGAAATTTGGAGTTTAAGTCTTCTTGAGATATCATCACTTCATGAATGGCTAACTGACTTGAAAGCTTTTGTAGTCTATTGAACATGCTGTCCAAAGACTCATTTGTTGTGGCCGAAAAGTTTTCAAACTGTTGTTTGAGGAGAGTTTTCTGAGTTTTCTTGGTGGCATCATTTCCACCAAATCTAGCCACAATAGCTTGAAAGAGGGTTTTAGCACATTTGTATTTGTTGAAGATCAAAAGCTGGTCATTTGGAATATATATGAGAAGCATACTCCTGGCCTTAAGATCATTTCTCTTTTGGATTATTTCTTCTGCAGTTGTTGGGTTCACTTGCACATTTGTTACTATTGCATCGTCTACTGTGGAGGTGGTGATTATAGGTTTGAATGAGTTTCCTTCTTCAATAATCTCCCAAAGTGCATAGTCTAGCACTTGGAAGTATTGCTCTACCCTCAGTCTCCACATCTCAAACTCATTCTGTTTGAGTAATTGAAGTTTTGCAGCCACATTGGTTTGAATGTGTTCAACGTCCATTGTTCTTATAAATCGTAAATATCAGCCTTGCTCTGATACCACTTGTGAAGGATTATACAAACACTTGGGATGTTGATCTTAATAATGTGTTTGAGATATTTAGGAATGAATGTGATTTAGTACGTGGAATTTTCTATAACACACTTAAAGAAACAAAGGTGGTGAATATGCAAACGTGACATATTTAGAACAATGAACAAAACATGAATAACACAAAACGATTCAATATTATTTATGAGATAATACGGGTGATCTAAACTATCACCGGGATTACAAAGGTAACCTTGAATCTTTGATTTGTAAAAGGGATTTGTGAATTTGTAACTAAGTTACTAGGAAGATTGTGGTGTTTTAGGATATTACAAGTTTATAGTTGAAGAGATATTTCTAAGGTGGTGACTAAGGGTTCCTTTTATAGGATAAGGAACCCTTTTTACATGTTGTCAAGTTGCATTATAATAAGATAATTAGACTTTTCTAACCTACTATTACAACTTCCAATGTAAAACACTCAGTATTATCTACTGCACGACATGGAAGACTGTACTACTTTTACTTAACGTGTTACAATGTACAAAGACTAATAATACAACTAAAATATCTACAAATAAAACATCTAACAACTTGACGTTCAAACTGGCAGGACCTTCTTTAACTAGCAGTACCTTCTCACCCAGAAGGTACTGTTAGTTTATCTTCAACTTCTTCAAAAAGAACTAGCAGACCTAATACTTCATCTGGCAGGCTCTTTAACTTGAGCATTTTATTCCCAACATTTTCTATCTCTGTGATGAATGTTTTAAGGATACTAGGTGTCTCATCCTTAGAACCTAAAAACAAAACCCATGTAAACCTGCTATAGTCATTAGTAATAACAAGAGAATACCTCTTATGCTTAATACTACTCACAGAAGTAGGTCCAAATAAGTCCATGTGAAGCATAAACAATGGTTGATCAATAGAGTTAAAAATCTTGGGCTTACAAGAAGCCTTTTGTTGTTTGCCTTTGAGACAAGCAACACAAGTTTGGTCATTTTCAAATCTTTTCTGAGGCAAGCCTCTTACCAAACCATCTTTCACAATTTTATTAATGGTTTTAAAATTAATGTGACCAAGTCTCCTATGCCATAACATAGATTCATCCAATGTGGCCTTTGCAATAAGACAAGTAAGGGCCTCTTTAGGAACAATCTTCTTCATATCAACATTGTACATGTTGCCCTTTCTTGGAATTTTGAGCAATACATGACTTTCATCAGGTAGCTTAAAATCAGGAGAAAGTACAAGACATTCAGTGTCAGTAAAAAAAACTTTGTTCTTTTTGTCACACATTTGTGAGACACTAAACAGGTTATACTTAAGCTCTTGCACATAGTACACATCTTCAAAATCCAATTTACCGGTTTTAATAGTACCTTTACCAGTAATTCTTCCTCCTATTCCTCCCCCAAAGGTAACATATCCTCCATCCAATGGTTAAAAGTCTGAAAGATAGGACATGTTGCCTGTTATATGCCTGGAATACCCACTATCTGAATATCCTTGACCTTCACCATCTGCTTGTGAATGACCCTGCACATGAAATAAGGAAATTAGTTTCCTTGGGGTACCCAAGCCATCACTGACTTGGGTTTGCCTCGTGTATCAATATAGTTAAATCTTTTTAGAACATTTGATGCACCATTGGTTTGAAGAGGTCTCCAAATCCAACATGCTGAGGCCTTAACAGCATTAGCCCTCTTTTCCCTAGCAGTGTTTTTAAAGTTGCCAGTACTAACTGCTTGGCTAGCAGTATGAACTGCTGGCTTTGCAGTTGTACCCTTTGGTTTCCAAATTCATTTTTGTACCACTACTTTTGTTTGAAAAGGCCTTTTAGCAGCCTTTGATGCATATTTGAAAGTAGTTTTTGCACTTTGAACTACTGGTTTTGGGTAAAATGTCTTAAATGGTCTAGCAGTACTAACTGCTGGTCTAGCAGTATGAACTTGTTTTGGGCCAGACTTCAATAAAACTGCTCTGGGTGATATTCTAGCAACATTAGAGTGAGTATGAGGTTTTTCTAAGTTCACCCTATGGTTTGAATACCCAGTTACCCTCTTGTTGCAAAAAGCTGCAAGATGGTCAAAATCTCTACAAGTGAAACAAGCTTTGTTATAAAAGACAAAGTCATCACCTAGTTGGTGAGACTTGAGGTTGTTCCAATTCCTTTGGTTACATCTGGGCTTGTTTGTGGTTCTATACTATTCACAATTTCTTACTGGTTGCCTAACATGTTTGACATTTGTTTTAGGCCTAACAGTATGATTCCTGACCATCTTAGGAACACTTGTTCCTTTTACCTTAACAACATCAGGTTTAGCCACAACCTGATCTTCCTTATCATCATCAGGTGTCCAGTCCTCAATGATTAGGCCACCTGAATTCCTACCAGAGGACACCTTGTCCTCAGGGAGTGAAGTATCACTTGAACTTACTTTACAGTCTTATCAACAACTACATTTTCCTTTGGCTTAACACCATATTCTAACATTGGTTGTTGAAATTCTGGCAAGCCTGTATGTTCTAGGTCTATCCCTGGGGGTGCAGGGATTCCTCTGTGAGGAGGTGGAACAGACTTATATCCTAACCCATACTTTGCCTTGTTGATTAATTGACATTCAATTAATTTGTTTACACCCTTAGAGGCATATTCCAATGTTTCTACACTTAATTGAATGTTTGCATTTGTCTTTTTAATCCTATCATACTCAGTTCTCAAAAGACTAATTTCAGCATCTTTAAAAATTAAATCCCTTTTAAGAATTCCTATGTCATCAGCAAAACTAGATTCATTGTTCTTATAGTGTATTATCTGCTCCTCTAGGACAGCTAAACCTCTCTTATGATTTGACAAATTATAATGAGTTTTTTTT
Organism: Artemisia tridentata subsp. tridentata; assembly: GCA_021014915.2. Lineage (NCBI taxonomy): Eukaryota > Viridiplantae > Streptophyta > Magnoliopsida > Asterales > Asteraceae > Artemisia > Artemisia tridentata. The sequence goes on from CP139509.1 coordinate 320,053,417, forward strand.
AGTTCTATCATTTGATCATCATAATGTTTTCTTAAAGTTTCTAGTTCTTTAAGAGCAGTGCAAGATTTTGAACAAACATTTGCAGATTGTACCTTAGTATCAGTGAAGGCCATGAGTGCCATCTCAGTAGATTCTTCCTCCTCTGTTGCCATGAAACTCCAATCAAACCCTAGGCCTTCAATGGCTACCATAGCTTTTGAATTTGGCTCAGTGGTTTCCATAGCCTTGGACTTGATTCCATAACCTTTGCTCTTGCTATCCTGCTGCCTAGGTCTTCTACATTCCCTTGAGAAGTGCCCCATCTTGTGGCAATTGTAGCATTCTATCTTTGATTTGTCAAAACCAGTAGTATCATTGTTGTTAATTGTGATCTTCTTTCCTGTTCTTTGATAGTATTTCTTAGCCCTCATGCTAAGAAGAGAAATTTTCCATTTGAGGTCCATCTCCTCCAAATCATCACCATTGATCTCCTGGAGGTCTTCATGAGTAAGCATAGACCCATCATTCTAGCTTGTAAGGAAGGCACAACAAGTTTTCTCATCCAGAATACCAATAGTACTGCTTGATGAACTAGCAGTACCAATATTTGAGTTAGCAGTACTAACTCCCACATCAATCTTAACATCTTCAACTGGATTTGAGTTACTAGGAGATGACACAAAGGTCATATTCCCAGTGCTTGAGCTAGATACTCCAGACTTCTTCACATCTTGTTCCACAATCTTGAAGTTGCTATACAAATCCATCAAGTTCATAGTGTCAATGTCTGGCATGTTCTTCCAGACAACAACATGCATAGCCCACTCTTCAGGTAGACTTCTTAGAAATTTAGAGTTTAGATCTTCTTGAGGTATATCCACACCAAGAACAGCAAGTTGGCTCACAATTTTCTGAAGCCTGTTGAGCATATGATCCAATGATTCATTGCTGGTTGAAGAGAAGTTTTCAAAGTTCTGCTTGAGAAGAGTCTTATGAGTCTTCTTAGTGGCTTCATTCCCACCATACCTAGCAACAATAGCCTCAAACAATTTCTTGGCATCCTTGAACTTGCTGAAGTTCAAAAGTTGATCATTTGGAATGGTCATCATCAGCATACTTCTAGCCTTGAGGTCATTCTTCTTTTGTACCCTCTCTTCTATAGTTGCTGGATTGGTCTGCACAGTTGTCACTACTTTACCATCAACTGTTGATGTAGATGTTGAAGGCTTAAAAGAGTTTCCTTCTTCAATAATTTCCCAGAGTGTATAGTCTTGCACCTGGAAATATTGTTCTATTCTTAACCACCACATATCAAACTCATTCTGCTTGAGCATTGGCAACTTAGCAGCCACATTCGTTTGAGTAGACTCCATATCCATTTCTTCTTCTAAATCAAAAGTATCAGCCTAGCTCTGATACCACTTGAGAGGATATGATACACTCTTAGGATGTTACTCCTTTGTAATGTGTATATGACACTTTGAGTGAATATGATTAAGTATGCGGAATCTACTTAACCACACTTAGAAGAATATTTGTTTAAGTAATGGAACAGTAATGCTTGTTATATTGGATAATGAACACAGAATGAATAACACCAAACGATTCAATATATTTGAGAATAATACGAGTGATCTTAGTTATCACTAGGGTTACAAAACCTTGAATCTCTATTACAAAGAAAAACTATGACTGATGTATTTTTCCCACTTGTGTCACTTGCTTGTTGTGTGTGTCAGTTTTATACTTATCACATGCATCAACTTGTTATAATATCTAACCTAAGATCTCCCTTTTATAGGCCAAAGGAGATCTTTACAAGATAACTATCTACCGTATATATTTGACTTATTGTACACAAAAGATCTATTTCATACCTATCCTCTACTTAGTCAAACGGGAATGTTATCCATTAAGCAGTTCCTTCTTTGCACTAGCAGTTAGTACTGTTAGTTATAAATTGAGCAGTCTTCAGATATACACTAGCAGTTAGTACTGTTAGTGTATTTCCCTTAGTAGTACTAATCTTCAGAACATTTAATTCCCAACAGAAAACAACACAGAGCTTCTTGTAAGACCAAAGCAGTGAACTCTATAAGTCATCCTTTACATATGTTGCACATGGATTTATTTGGACCAACATTTGTGAAAAGTTTAATGAAAAAGATGTTTTGCCTAGTTGTCACAGATGATTATAGTAGGTTTACTTGGGTTTTCTTTTTAGCACTTAAGGATGAAACCAGTGGCATTTTTAAGGCTTTCATAACCAGGATAGAAAACCTAGTTAATCATAAGGTTAAAGTGATAAGATATGACAATGGAACTGAGTTCAAGAATAGAGATATGAACTAATTTTGTGAGTTGAAAGGTATTGAGAGACAGTATAGTGTAGCTATAACTCCTCAATAAAATAGTGTTGCAGAGAGGAGGAATATGACACTAATTAGGCTGCTAGAACAATGTTAGCTGATTCTAAATTACCTACTACTTTTTGGGCTGAAGTAGTCAATACTGCTTGCTATGTGCAGAATAGAAGTAAAGTAGTTAAGCCTCACAACAAGACCCTTTATGATCTTTTACATGGTAGAAAACCATTGCTAGATTTCTTAATACCATTTGGGTGTCCTGTTACTATCTTGAATACCATAGATCACTTAGGCAAGTTTGATGGCAAGGTTGATGAAGGTTTCTTTGTTGGATACTCAATGAATTGCAAAGCTTTTAGGTGTTCAATAGTAGGACCAGGGAAGTGGAAGAAAACTTGCATGTTAGGTTCAGTGAGAGTACACCTAATGCTGCAGGGAGTGGACCAAACTTGCTGTTTAATATTGATTCACTAACCAAGACAATGAATTATGAGCCAGTTGTTGCAGGTACACAATCTAATGAGTATGCAGGTACAAAGGCTAATACTGATGCAGGTACACAAACTAGGAAGGAGACTGAACCTGCAAAGAAGTACATTTTGTTACCCATATGGATTGCAGATCCACCTTTCTCAACCCAAGAGTCAAAGAGTTCACAAGAAGATGATCTTGATGAAGATCAAAAAGATGCTAAAGAAGATGGTGTAAAATCTTCTGATGATAATAAAGTGGTTAATGAAGGAAAGAAAACTGATGAACAAGTAAAGGGTGATGTGTCAGATAATATTGCCAATAAAGAAATTAACACTAGCAGTACTAACTATGTTAATACTGCTAAGCCAAGTGTTAATGTTGCTGACAAGGAAGGCTTTACTTTTAATGAGGATGAATATCCACATGATCCAAACATGCCTCCATTGGAAGAAATATATCCTAATATTGATGATGATGTACTTGGTGCAGAGGCTGACATAACCAATGTGGAAGATGAAGTTCCTGTCAGTCCTATTCCAACTACAAGAAATTACAAGGATCATCCTAAAGAACAAATCATTAGAGAGCCACATTCTGCTGTTCAAACAAGAAACATGACAAAAGGTTTGAAGGAACAAGGTTTCTTTGCTAGATCCCTTCATCAAAGAAACAGTTACAAAGGCCTTCAAAACTGTTTGTTTGCTTGTTTATTGTTGGGAATTAAATATTCTGAAGTTAGAGTATTAGAATTTACTCTAAGTCAAAGGTACTGCTAGTTCATGATCAAGGTACTGCTAGTACATCAAGGTACTGCCAGAACAAGAAGGTACTGCTAGTTCAAGTAGAAGGTACTGCTAGTAGAGAATGGTACTGCTGATCAGTGAGTCATAAAGCTACTTCAAGGATAAGATCGAAAAGATATTTATTGTATTTTGGTCAAACATATACGGTAGATAATATCTTACTCCATGTGCTTAGTTAACAAGTTGTATACATAGATACATGTTGTATCTTATGTACTGACACACACAACTGACACACTCATAACTGTTAAGACATAGAACAAACACAAATCACAAGTTGTAACATAAGATTCAAGGTTTTGTAACCCTAGTGATAAACACAAGATCACTCGTATTATTTTGAATAATATTGAATCGTTTAGTGAAAAACTTTCTTTGTTCATTGTTAAGTAACAAATATAATTCTTCCATTTCCATAACATACATAACCTTCTAAGTGTGGTTAAGTAAATTCCGCGTGCTTAATCATATTAACTCAATATATCTTACACACAAAGTATACAAGGTTTAACCACCTTACCGTGTGTCACAGGTCCTCTCAGTTGGTATCAGAGCCAGGCTGATATAATTGAATTAGAAGAAACAGAAATGGATGCACATGATGTTCAAACAAATGTTGCTGCAAAGTTGCCCATGATCAAACCTAATGAGTTTGAGTTATGGAGGATGAGAATTGAGAAATATTTCATGGTCCAAGATTATACTCTTTGGGATATCATTATATATGGTGATTCTTTTTCACCAAGCTATTCAGAGGTTGTCCTAGAAGGTAAAACAAGTAGGAAAATAAATACTGGACCAGTGTCAAATGAAGAGAAGATACTGAAGAGAAATGATCAGAAAGCAAGAAATTTGTTGCTTATGACCATTCCTAGTGAGCAGATGCTATCATTTAACAAGTATCTTGATGCAAAAACTCTTTTTGAAGAGATTTGTGCATATTTTGGTGTTAATGAAACTACCAAAAAGACACAGAAGACACTACTAAAGCAACAATTTGAAAACTTTACTGCTTTTAGTAATGAGTCTCTTGATAAGCTATTCTCAAGATTACATAAGCTTGTCAGTCAATTAGCTGTGTTAGGTGTTGAGACAGAGAAGGAAGATCTCAACATGAAGTTTTTGAGAAGTCTACCTGATGAGTTCCATACTCATGTTATTGTCTGGATGAACAAACCAGACATTGAAACAATGAAGCTCAATGATTTGTACAACAACTTCAAAATTGTTGAACAAAGTCTTAGAAAGTCTGGAATTTATGGTACTAGTTCTGGGAATGTGGCACTTTTGTCATCTCCTAGTATTGGTAAGTCTGAAGAGGTAGAAGAAGTTGAAGGTGTTTCTAATGCTACAAATGGTGGTCCTTCTACTAGTTCACAAAAGACTGTTGCAGGACTTGGTAATCCAGCATTCTATGTATTCATATCTAGTCAGTCTAGTGGTTCTCCTCTAAATCATGAAGACCTTGAGCAGGTTGATGGTGATGATTTGGAAGAGATGGACATCAAATGGCAGGTTGCTTGCTCAGCATGAGGGCCAAGAAGCATTGGCAAAGAACTGGGAAGCAAATTACCATAAATGGTAATGATACTGCTGGGTTTGATAAAAAGAAAGTGGAGTGTTTCAACTGTCATAGGTTAGGACACTTTGCTAAGGAGTGTAGAAGCCCAAGAAAGCAGGAGAATAGAAACACATGGTATAAGCAAGATAGGAGAAAGGAAGTTACTGTTGAAGAGCCAAAGGCTATGTTGGCTATTGATGGTATTGGTTATGATTGGAGCTCTATGGCTATTGAAGAGGATGCACCACCAAATGCTGCTCTTTTGGCCAATGAATTTGCTCTAATGGCCCATTCTGATTCAGAGGTAAACAATATTACATCTTGTACTGAATCATGTCCTAATCTTAAAGCTTATGAAGACCTTAATAAGAGATTTGAAGCTCATAAAGAAGAGCTACTTAATTCTCTTTTTAATTTGGCTAATCACAAAAGAGGTCTAGCTGTTTTAGAAAAACAAGTCTTACATTTTAAAAATAATGAATCTCATTTTACTAATGACATCAATATACTAAAAAATGACATTAAGATCAGAGATGAGTGTATTGTTGAGTTGAATGATTCATTAGCTAAACACAAAAATGAAAGAGAAAATGTAAAGGTATCTGTGGATGTTTTAGCTCATTCCTCAGAAGGATTCAATAAGCTTTGGGAAGCCCAAGTTATTGATAAGGTTAATTCTGGTGTTGGATTTAAGTCTGTACCCCCACCATACAGAGGTGTTCATTCACCTCTAGGTATTGATTTAGCACACACAGGATTAGCTGAGTTTCAAGAACCAATCATGGAATATGGTTCTAAGGCCACTAAGAGTCCTAAGATAGAAAAGGTAAGTAAAAGTTTAGATAAAACTTTATCTTATCAGGACAAGGTGTCCTTTGTTAAGAAAGGAGATGCTATAGTTGTTGAAGATTGTACAACTGATAGTGATAGTGATGAAGAAGAACATGTTATGTCTAAACCTGTATTGGTTAAGAAAGTAGGAACAAGTGTTCCTAAGATAGTCACTCACAACACTAACAGGCCTAAGTCAAATGTTAAGACTGTTAGGAAACCAGTTAGATATTGTGAACAATATAGAACTACAAACAAGCCCAGAGGTAACCAAAGGAATTGGAACAACCTCAAGTCTAACCAATTAGGTGATGACTTTGCATTTTACAATAAAGCTTGTTATACATGTGGTAGTTTTGACCATCTTGCAGCTTTCTGCAACCAAAGGGTAACTGGGTATGAAAACAATAGGGTGAACTACAAAAGGCAAACTCCTCAAACTCATTTTCACTCTAATACTCATAGAACAAAACCCAGAACAGTCTCAAACAAGTCTGGACCAAAAGGTCCTGATAGACAAAAAGGTCCTGCTAATACATACAAAAAGGTACTGCCAGTTCAAATTAAAGGTACTGGTAGAACTAAAGGTACTGTTAGACCTTTGATAACTGTTAACCCGAAATCAATAGCTAAGGATGCAAAAACAACTTTCATACATGCATCTAAAATTGTTCTAAGACCCATTCAATCAAAAGCAGTGGTCCACAAACAAATTTGGAGACCAAAGAGTTCAACTACAAAGCTAGCAGACTCTGCTAAGCATATTACTCACTCTGCTGCTAAGGGTAATAGGGAAAATGTTGTTAAGGCCTCAGCATGTTGGATTCAAAAATCCAATGTTGCATCAACTGTCCTTAAAAGATTAAATTATATTGATGCAAGAGGCAGATCCAAGTCAGTAATGGCTTGGATCCCTAAAGAAAACTAACACTCTTATTTGTGTGCAGGAACATTCTATTGATCATCAAGATCAAGGATACTCAGATAGTGGATGTTCCAATCACATGACAGGCAACATGTCTTATCTTTCAGATTTTCAAGAATTCAATGGAGGATATGTTACCTTTGGAGGTGGTTTTCGTGGCAAAATTTCTGGTAAAGGTACTATTAAAACCAGAAATTTAGATTTTGAAAATGTGTACTATATACAAGAGCTAAAGTATAATCTTTTTAGTGTCTCACAAATGTGTGACAAAAAGAACAATGTCCTTTTTACTGACACTGAATGTCTTGTTCTATCTAAGGATTTTAAGATGCCTGATGAAAATCAAGTGCTTCTTAGAATTCCTAGAAAGGCCAATATGTATAGTGTTGATATGAAGAACATTATTCCTAAAAAGGATTTAACTTGTCTTGTTTCAAAGGCCACATTGGATGAATCAATGTTATGGCATAGAAGGCTTGGTCATATTAACTTCAAAACCATAAATAAAATTGTTAAGAATGGTTTGGTAAGAGGTTTACCTCACAAAAGATTTGAAAATGATCAAACATGCATTGCTTGTCTAAAAGGCAAACAACACAAAGCCACTTGTAAGCCCAAGATTTTTAACTCTATCAATCAGTCATTGTTTATGCTTCATATGGACTTATTTGGACCTGTTTCAGTAAGGAGTATGCAACATAAAAAATATTGTCTTGTTATAACTGATGACTATAGCAGATTTACATGGGTTTTCTTTTTAGCCACTAAGGATGAGACATCAAGCATCCTTAAGGACTTCATTACACTGATAGAAAACCAAGTAAGCAAGAAAGTAAAAGTCATTAGGTGTGATAATGGGACAAATTCAAAAATAGAGTTATGGATGATTTCTGCAAAGAAAAAGGTATTAGGAGAGAATATAGTGTTGCTAGAACACCACAACAGAATGGTGTGGTTGAAAGAAAGAATAGAACACTAATTGAAGCTGCTAGAACAATGTTAGCTGATTCTAAGCTACCTATAATCTTTTGGGCAAAGGCAATCAACACTGCTTGCTATGTTCAAAATAGAGTTTTAGTTGTGCAGCCTCACAATAAGACATCATATGAACTCTTTAATGGTAGAACTCCTGCAATAGGATTTCTTAGACCTTTTGGATGTCATGTGACAATTCTCAATACCTTAGACCATTTAGGAAAATTCGATGGTAAAGCAGATGAAGGTTTCTTAGTTGGATATTCTCTTGTTAGCAAAGCTTTTAGAGTTTACAACTTAAGAACTAAGAAAGTTCAGGAAGAACTACATGTGGAGTTTCTGGAAAACAAATCCAATGTAGTAGGTCAAGGACCAAAATGGATATTTGATCTTGATTATCTAACAAATTCTATGAATTATATACCTGTTGTTGTAGAAACTAATAATTTTTCAGGTTCACAAGCAACAAATGAGGTGGAGTTAGATAAAGATCAATCTGATGTCATTATGCCATTGTGGTCAAGTACAAGTGTGAATTTAGCTTCAAACAATGATGAATCTTCTTCTGGTAAAGCAAAAGAAGATGTTGAGGCTCAAAGAAGAGATGTTGGAACAGAGGAACAACATAATATGTTAAATATTGATGGTACTGCCGAGACAGAGCAAGGTACTGCTAGTACTTCTAAAGGTACTGGTAGTTCATTTGAAGGAACTGTTAGTTCAGTTGAAGGTACTGTTGGTCCTTCACTCTCAAAAGATGCAGAGTTCCAAGAAGATGAAGTGGATTTGAGTAATCTTACACCATCTTATCATGTTCCTACTACTCCACACACAAGGATTCACAAAGTTCACTCCCTGGATAATGTGATTGGAGATATACAATCTGGTGTGAAGACAAGAAGACAATTGGTCTCTTCAGACCAAAAAGGGATTCTTGATGCCCTTTATGCTTCAAAACAACATGAGCTTTCAAACTCTTGTTTATTTGTATGTTTTCTCTCTCAAAAGGAACCAAAGAATATTCTTACAGCCCTAGATGATTCAAGCTGGTTAGAGGCTATGCAAGAAGAGCTTCTTCAGTTCAAGATTCAAAAGGTTTGGGTGCTAGTTGATTTACCTAGGAATGAAAAGGTAATTGGCACTAGATGGGTTTTTAAGAACAAAAGGGATGAAAGAGGAATTATGATCAAGAATAAGGCTAGACTAGTAGCACAAGGGTACACACAAGAAGAAGGAATAGATTATGATGAAGTTTATGCTCCAGTAGCAAGGATTGAGGCAATTAGGCTGTTTCTAGCTTATGCTTCATTTTTAGGCTTCACAGTCTACCAAATGGATGTCAAAAGTGCATTTTTATATGGTAAAATTGGAAGAGAGGTGTATGTTTCACAGCCTCCTGGTTTCATTGATCCATTACATCCAAACAAAGTGTACAGAGTAGTGAAAGCTCTCTATGGCCTTCATCAGGCACCAAGAGCTTGGTATGCAACACTAGCTTCCTATTTATTAGAAAATGGATTTCAAAGAGGGAAGATTGATTAGACACTTTTCATCAAACAGCACAAGAAGGATCTTCTGTTAGTGCAGGTGTATGTGCATGACATTATCTTTGGATCTACAAGGAAGGAAATGTGTTTAGAATTTGAGAAGCTTATGAAAGATAACTTTCAGATGAGTTCTATGGGAGAACTTACATTCTTTTTGGGTTTGCAAGTTAAGCAATCATCTGAAGGCATATTTATTAGTCAAGACAAATATGTTGCAGAGATACTTAGAAAATTTCAATTTGCTGATTCAAAAATAGCAAGCACACCAATGGACGCTGAGAAGCACCTTCTGAAAGATGAAGATGGAGAAAATGTAGATGTACACAGTTAAAGATCTATGATAGGCTCTTTGATGTATCTTACATCATCTAGACCTGATATCATGTTTCCTGTTTGTGTCTGTCCAAGATTTCAAGTTACTCCAAAGGTTTCTCATTTAACTGCAGTCAAGAGAATTTTTAGATATCTTAAAGGTCAACCAAGGTTGGGTATATGGTATTCTAGAGAATCTCCTTTTGACTTGGTAGCATATTCGGATAGTGATTATGCTGGTGCTAGCTTGGACAGAAAGTCAACAACTGGAGGATGTCAATTCCTTGGGTGTAGACTTGTCTCATGGCAGTGTAAGAAGCAAACAAGTGTGGCAAATTCAACAACTGAAGCTGAATATATAGCTGCTGCAAGTTGCTCTAGTCAAGTTCTATGGCTTCAAAACCAACTCCTTGATTATGGGTACAATTTCTTAAACACTGTTATTTATATTGATAATAGTAGTACAATTTGTATTATTAAAAATCCGGTACAACACTCTAAAACAAAACACATTGAAATTAGACATCACTTTATAAGAGATTGCAATGAGAAAAGATTAATTCAAGTTCTTAAAATTGCTTCAGAGCATAATTTTTCAGATCTGTTAACAAAAGCTTTTGATGTTTCAAGGTTTCAGTACTTGGTAGCAAGTATTGGAATGCTTAATCTTTAAATTTTTCAAATGATGTGTTTATGTACATAAATTTTTGTTGGTACTGCTGGATTTATAAGGTACTACTAATATATCAAAATTTGAATTGTGTTATTCATACAGTTGGTTTTATGATTAAACTAATGCAAGACAAGTACTTGGTACATTGTTCTTTTGGTTTTAGACTAACTATTTCAGGTATGAATATGTGAACACAAAGGATATTTCAAGTGAAATGGGAACAGCAGAATGCTTATCAAATTGCTTACCATAATAGGTTTATGATGGACTGAGTTTAGGAATTTAACCTCCTTAAAACTTCTTTCTTGAAATCTAGTTATGATATTTCACATTGAATTGATGACTTAGTTGATCAGATAGTAACTGATACAACTCACTTTCTATCATTTTATACTTTTAAGTATAATGAGTTAGTCTAAGGACATCTGATAGAAAGAACAGCTAGTAAAAGTGAATCTAACACTTGTGTTGGAGGTAACAATTGCTATGAGCTGGAAACCCTGTCAAGAAAATCTTTTGAATAGATTTATCTTTTCACAGGCAGTTAGTTATAACTGAAAAACATTGGTTCTCACACAACCAGAGGTTACTTTAAACCGAAATTTTGATTAGGTGTCTGTTATACACTTGATTCTTTCAAAATGGTTGGAAGTAGTATGATTTTTCAATTCTAAAATCATGAACATACTACTAAGTTAAATGATTTCTTAAAAGGATTTTCAAGGATTCATAAAAACCATCCATTGATGGATTTTGAATCAAAATGTCCACTGATTCACCTCTCATAGGAGTTAACACACCTAGAAGTGATGAGGACAGCAACTTAAACTCTTAAGGAATTGATGGCTTCATGTACAATATTGTCTGACAACAAGTTCACATTGATCGATCAGTCAAAGGTACATAGTGAGATCTTCCAAACAAGGGGAGGAAACAAAAGTTATTTGCTTCAGGGGAGGTAACAATCTCAGGGGAGGAAATAATTTCCCAGAAAAGGAAGAATAAACCAATATATGGAAGGAGAAGACAAGAGCATACAAGATGATGTAGAGGTTGAAAATGATTAGAACAGATCAAATATCTAGAAGGGATGAAGCATTCCTAAAGGAGAAAATTCTATCTAGATCAAACGAAGAAAAGTTTCAATTTCACTTCAAAGACATGCTGGTTAGATGATTTCACTTGTTGAAACAAGCATCCAAGATACACAGCAACATTGCCTCTTACAATTCCTCCATCCAAGGAAATTGCACCATCTTTTGGTACAATGTTTTGATATTGCTGAAGTCAAAGAAGAACAAAGCAGATGAGTTCAGAATAGAAGAATAGTTCAGATTCATGAAGTGTTTGAAAGATCTTTTTCAAGTCCTCATTTAATTCAGAAAACATGTTTGAATGATTCACATGTTTAGGGGAGGATTGTTGGGAATTAAATATTCTGAAGTTAGAGTATTAGAATTTACTCTAAGTCGAAGGTACTGCTAGTTCATGATCAAGGTACTGCTAGTACATCAAGGTACTGCTAGAACAAGAAGGTACTGCTAGTTCAAGTAGAAGGTACTGCTAGTAGAGAATGGTACTGCTGATCAGTGAGTCATAAAGCTACTTCAAGGATAAGATCGAAAAGATATTTATTGTATTTTGGTCAAACATATACGGTAGATAATATCTTACTCCATGTGCTTAGTTAACAAGTTGTATACATAGATACATGTTGTATCTTATGTACTGACACACACAACTGACACACTCATAACTGTTAAGACATAGAACAAACACAAATCACAAGTTGTAACATAAGATTCAAGGTTTTGTAACCCTAGTGATAAACACAAGATCACTCGTATTATTTTGAATAATATTGAATCGTTTAGTGAAAAACTTTCTTTGTTCATTGTTAAGTAACAAACATAATTCTTCCATTTCCATAACATACATAACCTTCTAAGTGTGGTTAAGTAAATTCCGCGTGCTTAATCATATTAACTCAATATATCTTACACACAAAGTATACAAGGTTTAACCACCTTAACCGTGTGTCACAGGTCCTCTCATTTATAGGATCCAAGCTGGGTGAAGGCTATGCAAGAAGAGCTTCTCCAATTCAAGCTTCAAGAAGCTTGGACTCTGGTAGATTTGCCTAATGGGAAGAGGGAAATTGGTACTAAGTGGGTTTTCAGATGCAAAAAAGATGAAAGAGGCATTGTGATTAGAAACAAGGCAAGGTTAGTAGCTCAAGGATACACTCAAAAAGAAGGTATTGATTATGATGAAGTATTTGCTCAAGTTGCAAGAATTGAAGCTATCAGGTTATTCTTGGCTTACGATTCATACAAAGACTTTGTAGTGTATCAAATAGATGTGAAAAGTGCTTTTCTATATGGGACAATTGATGAAGAAGTTTATGTCTCTCAAACCTAGTTTTGAAGAACCTAATTTTTCTGACAAGGTTTACAAGGTGGAAAAAGCACTTTATGGTTTACATCAAGCTCCTAGAGTTTGGTATGACACATTGTCAAAATATCTGCTGAACAATGGTTTTTGTGGAGGGAAGATTGACAAGACTTTGTTTATCAAAAGGCACAAAGATGATATCTTGCTAGTTCAAGTTTATGTTGATGATATTATCTTTGGATCAGCAAACAAGGTGTTATGTGTTGAATTTGAGAAGCTAATGCATGAAAGATTTCAGATGAGTTCTATGGGTGAACTCACATTCTTCTTAGGGTTACAAATCAAGCAAAAGGAGGATGGCATACTTATCAGTCAAGATAAGTATGTAGCTGAAATTTTGAAGAAGTTTAGGTTTATTGATGTGAAGCCTGCAAAGACAAAAATGGAAACTTCCAAGCCCCTGCTCAAAGATGAAGATGGTGAAGAAGTTGATGTCCATTTATATAGATCAATGATTGGCTCATTGATGTATCTTACAGCTTCAAGACCTGACATTATGTTTGCAGTGTGTGCCTGTGCCAGATATCAAGTTACACCAAAAGTTTCACATCTTAATGTTGTGAAGAGAATTTTTAGATACTTGAAAGGTCAACCTAAATTGGGCCTTTGGTATCCAAAAGATTCACCTTTTGATTTGGTTGCATACACGGATAGTGATTATGCTGGAGCTAGTTTGGATAGAAAATCAACAACAGGATGTTGTCAATTTCTAGGATCCAGGTTAATTTAATGGTAGTGCAAGAAACAAACTGTGATTGCAAATTCCACAACAGAAGCTGAGTATGTGGCTGCATCAAGTTGCTGTGGACAAGGGCTCTGGATTCATAATCAATTGATGGATTATGGGTACAATTTTATGCATATAAAAATATATATTGATAACAGCAGTACTATGTGCATAATAAGAAATCATGTTTATCACTCAAAAACAAAACATATTGAGATAAGACATCATTTAATAAGAGATTGTTATGAAAAGAAGTTAATTCAAATTGTTAAAATTCATACTAATAATAATGTTGCAGATTTGCTCACAAAAGCTTTGATGTTGGTAGATTTCAATTTTTGGTTGTCAGTATTGGAATGATAAATCTTTGAAAATTCTTATCTCTTTGTGATTTTGTAAAGTTTTGTAAGGATCAGTACTGTTATTAGGTCAATAAATTGCTTCTGCTGCTAAGTATACTTAGTGTTGCTAGTTTACTTAAAATTGTTGTGTTAATGTTGCCAGTTATACTTAGTACTACTAAATATAATTGATGATGTGATTATTGTAAATTGTGTTATGTTTGTGGTTTTATGTTTTTGGTACTAATCTGATGAGGCGAAAAGTGTACCGCTTTTAAGGGGTCATTTAAGCCCGAAATCGTATTTATTTGATCAAATATTGCCCTAAATCGTTCCTTTTGTCATTTTAGGTACTTTTGAGGAGAAATCTGGAAAAGGAGGCATTTTGGACGTTTTTGGAGCATAAAAGTGAAGAAAACGGCAAAGTCTCAAGAATCGGCTAAAAGTTACTCTTGACGGCGTCACAATTAACATGGGACGGCGTCATTCCTTGGCAAGAAAAGTTGGATGTGAAATTTACTCATGACGGGCCAGTGAGTTTGCATGAGAATTCTGACGGCGTCACGCTTTAACTAAATCAAGGGCGTCACGGCTTAAATCATAAGGGGACGGCGTCACGTTCAGGATCCGACGGCGTCAAGCCTTGATAAGCCAGAATGGATTTTTGAAGAGCTAAAGAGGGACGGCGTCAAGATGGTCATCCGGGAACCCTAAAAGCGGCGAGGTGACGGCGTCACAATGCATAAGGTGACGCCGTCAGATGTCAAAGTCTATATATAGTTTTCTAATTTTTTGTCATTAAGGGAGAGCTTAGTGTGTGGAATTTTGGGATAAACCCCTAAGACGATTTTAGCCACTTTTTCAGGGCTTTTTGCCCTGAGATCTTCCATGTTTCATTGAAAGATAAGTTATCAATTAATCATTCAATATGTCTATGTGTTGTTTGATTCTATCTTATGCTTGTCTTTTGTTTAACATGTTAGGCTAATTTTATCTTGTGTTTGCTTAGATCTAATGAAACCTAGCTATTGATTATTGGTTGTTAGTGTGTTGTTAGTTGTATTGGATGATTGTTTATCTATGTTAGGCTTAAGAAAACTGGCTAACTTCCTATTCGGTAACTTGCTTGAACGTCTTAAGAAACATGAACCAAACGCGTACTAAAGGTTTTTATGGTTGTATTTAATGCACAAGCGAATTCTAGTGATCCCATGTTAGGAGCTTCCTAGCCGGCTCGACATAGGAGTGAAGTAGGAGCTTGTAGAGTTTGGGGAAGTAAGTACGCCACCCCACGAATGGTATTAAGGAATACACCCGTCATCCACGCGACTAATGCACACTAATTAACCGGTAAAAGATAGTTAGGGAGTAAGGAAATCTAAGTAAACACATTTCTCTACACATAAGTTTCTCACCACTTTTCATTTTTGTTATTTTATTTTATTTGCATTTGTAGTAATTTGGGTTAGTTGACTAGCAACTAATTCCGCCCACTCCTTCAAAACCCGAGATTTTACTTGCTTTTATAAAATATAAAAACATAAAAAAGAATCTTCCTCAACCCTTAGACCTAATTAGAGTAGCCTTTCACACCTAACGAACACTATTCCCTGTGGAGAACGATCAATCCCCCGTACTTACCACTACACTATACTACATCGGTCAGGTACACTGCCTGGTGGGGTTGTAAGCCTCTTGAGATCCCTCGAGAGGTAAAACCTGTTGTAAGGTTGCAAAACCCACGCATCAAGTTTTTGGCGCCGCTGCCGGGGAATAGTTATTGTTTAGGTTGAATTTTTATTTTATTAGGTCTACTCACTAGATTCCTTTCTAGTGAGATTTTTATTTTATTTTTATAGGTCTTCTTTAGTCTATCTTATTTCTTTGTTTGTTTGTTCGTAATTTCCATTGACTCTTCCGTTCACCATTATGGAGAACGCGAATCCACCATACTACCAACCACGTAATTCACCCACTCCATATGACATCTTGATGTTTAAACAACATAAAGATGAACCTCTCTATGATGCATGGACTCGTTTTAAATATTTACTCCAAAAAGTCCCTCATCATAACTTCGATTTTTGGTCCCTAACTCAATTCTTTTACAATCATGTCGACCGACAAGCCCAAAGGTACATTTACCATATTGCCGGCAGGGATATTAGGGAATTAAGTGCTGAGAAAGCATGGGAAGCTATTGAAGAGTGTGCCCAATATTATTATATAGTAGACAACCCAACAAACGTTAGTACAAGTCAATTGACCACAAAATTCGAGGATCATGAAACAAGTTTGTTTGGGGATGAATATGTTAGTGTTGAGATACCTAAGTGGTTGTCATGTAATGCCATAGTACAAAACAAACACATAGGTGACCTTGATGTGATGGAGGATTTAGCCAAACATGATCACATTGATCAAAAAGACCTAGGTTTTATGATCGATGATGATGAATCTCAAGAAACACATGATGAATCTTTTGGGCAATTTGAATATAGCAGTCATAATATTGAGGATGATCCTTATGATTCGGATATAGAAGTTAAGATGCCTAGAGAAGCACTTGAGATACTTGGGAAAATGTTAGGGTTAGATCCTACTAAAACACATGATGAGGATATAGGTGATCTTGACACAAGGAATGATAAGGTAAGTAACATAAGCTCACCAAGTACCCCACAAGTCCTACCATCATTTGAGGCACACACACCGCCCGTGACTTACCCGAAAGAAGTAGAAGAGACTATAGGAACCCCAATAGAGGTAGAACCCTTGGACCAAACACAACTAGAAGAAATAGGTTTGAATACTTGTAGTCATAACCTTTCTTTTAGTTCTATGGAAGTTCCTAGTTTTGATGAACCGGAGCCTAAACCAAAACCGTTACCTAATCTTACATCCTTAGATGTGAACTTAGGAATTGAATTAGGTCCCGATCCACCCATCAAACCATGTAGTCCGGGTAATGTTAAGATAAAGGTAGTAGACTCTAGGCCATGTGGAGTGGAAGCTAATATAGGAGTGAACTGTGACCTTACATACTTACATCACCCATTCATGATTGATCACAAGAAACATTATGGGTTTAAACCGGGTTTATTAGGTCAAGATGGATTCCCAACTAGGAATCTCTCGAAGTTGATAGAAGATGATCCCTTTTTAGGAGGAAACTCAAAATTACCCACTGACCAAAGTGAACTAGGTAAGGTTATGATGAAAGGAGCACACCCCTTTGAGCATATAATTCATCCACCACTCTTTCCTCACGTGGCATACTCCTACCAAGTTGGTGTGTATCGCTACTATCACCCATACTTAATCTTAAGTGTAGGAAAAACCTCTCCTTTATCCGTTAAATAAGGGTAGAGTCAGGCTCATGACTCGAACAAAAACAAGCGCTTCTTGGGAGGCAACCCGAGCTTTATTTATTTGCTTTGTGTGTTTATTTATTTGTTTGTTTGATTTTATTTGTTTTCGTATGTGTGTTTAATTTTTATTCTTATTGATTCATGTTCAAAACTAATTTGTGAAAATGCTTTATGTTGTTTTTAACTTCGTCTTAACTACATATAAAGGTATTTTGCAAAAGATAAGTGTAAGGGAAATCTAAATCGGTTTATTAGAACACAAATTAACATGAATCGTAATAATAATAAATTAACATACATATTCGTGTTTGTTTGAGTCAAATGCTTGTATCGAGTCATAATGATGTTTTGCAGGATTTCCAGGAAGTAAGTTAAAGGTTTTTCCAGAAATTTTCCGGAAACTTAAAACGAAAATTTTTGTCAGGTCATTTCTGACGGCGTCAGGGGTTATAACCTGACGGCGTCAGATTTAATTTCCAGAAATTTTTGAAAATTTTGTTTTCATAAAAAGTTTTTATTAAAATCTCCAACTTATAATCTCCAGGAATCTGCAAAGTTATCATTCCACAAGCATTATATCCTTATATATAGATTTTATCCCGCCGATGTTATGCAGGTTTTCGTGTTTGTTTTCTCAGGTTCAACAGGTTATTTTGGACAAGGAAATGTTTTGAATCAAGCTTATGGCGATGCATTAGTCATGGAGCTTCAACATTCTCTTTGGAGGAAGATTTAACCGTGTAAATTCATTATCCAACGAGCGAATCAGGGGAGTATTTGATTTCATTCTTTTACTTTATTCTTTTACATCTTGTTATTTGAACATTGGGGACAATGTTCATCTTAAGTGTAAGGGGAGGGTAAAAGTACGATTTTAGAGAATACAATTGCGCTTGATTTTTGTTTGTTTGATGGTAGATGTGTAATAAAACTGAGAGAAATACTTGTTAAGGTAATTTTAGTGCCAAATTTAAAATTTTTTACAACATATAGGAGTGAAACTTTGATCTTAATGAGCGTCTCACGGATAGGAGTTATATGACTAGCACAAAAAACCGTACCACTAAAAAATTTTCCACCCCCAAATATGTGAGGTTCGCCCCTAGAATTGGTAGGAAAAGCATTTATGCTATGATGTGTGTACCGGTAGCACTTAGATTCTAGAACTTGCGTTAGGACCATTCCGAGGCCACAAGTGAGACTACATTCGTGTAGTTAGATTTACTACATGATAAGAGGCATTAGGATTAACCCATTGTTTTACACCTGTGTTTTTGTTATAATTACGTTGGCTACATTGGTCAAGTAATTCTCCCACACCCTTTGCGTTGTACTCATTTTTAGTACACGATACCCCTAGTACACCCCTCAGAGCCTATCTTTTCGTTTCGACCTTTAAGCATTTTACTTAAAGGAAGAATTTGTTACACCCCACTTAAATGTACACCCAAATCGCCTTAGCCTACCTTGTATGCACTCATTTTTTAGTGCATTATTGTGTCAACATTTGTTTAAACCCAAGTTAATTATCTAATTGATTACATGGTTGCTAAGTCGAGTCATATCCTTGTACATATTGTTTTGGGACGATTGGGACTCATGGGTAAAGTACTAGTGTAATGGAGTAATGGGGAAGAACATCATTTATTACCCCCATATGTGCTAAATATTTTAAAAGTACTCCAAGTTTTTCAATTATCTTAATTCGAGTCATTAGATTAGTATTTGTAAAGTTATGTAAAAGTTCAAGTGTAAGGGGATGCAACGCCCCTATGATGTATTATTTTGGATGGTAGGGTAAAAGTGTATGCAAAAAAAAAAAAAAAAAAAAAAAAAAAAAAAAAAAAAAATCGAAAAAATCAAGAAAAATACAAAAAAATGAGAAAAAGAAAAATAGAAAAAACATACGGACTACCATCCCGTTTTATTTTATGTTTATTTTATGTTTATGTTATTTTGTTTCTAGCTTAAGATCGAGTCTAGTCTTGGCTTAGCAACATTGTATAGTACATGTAATTGATCAAGATCTTTAACTCGCCACCAGTAAAATATCCCGTATCCAACAAAACCGTGTTTTCCTTTTCCCTACACCTAACGTTATAACCTATTTAAAAGCCCTCTTTGATAGTTTATCTTAGGTGCTTACGCCTAGTGGAGGAGGTTTTCGATCCTTTCCCAAGCCTATGGTAATCTATTTGCTATGACAGGTAGTGAGAGATATTTTCCGTTTTCATTTATGAGATTTATTTTGATGACACTTGAGAGATGTGAGTATCTAAACACTACTTGTGAGGTGCTAGTATGTAATCTCCGTGCTTATTATGATTGAAGTGGAACGATTATTTGTTGTAATTACTTTTATGTTTGCATTAAATGACCCCTAACTTGTATTTTGATTGGAATAAAAGCGCATTTGCTTGAGGACAAGCAAATCTCAAGTGTAAGGGTATTTGATGAGGCGAAAAGTGTACCGCTTTTAAGGGGTCATTTAAGCCCGAAATCGTATTTATTTGATCAAATATTGCCCTAAATCGTTCCTTTTGTCATTTTAGGTACTTTTGAGGAGAAATCTGGAAAAGGGGGCATTTTGGACGTTTTTGGAGCATAAAAGTGAAGAAAACGGCAAAGTCTCAAGAATCGGCTAAAAGTTACTCTTGACGGCGTCACAATTAACATGGGACGGCGTCATTCCTTGGCAAGAAAAGTTGGATGTGAAATTTACTCATGACGGGCCAGTGAGTTTGCATGAGAATTCTGACGGCGTCACGCTTTAACTAAATCAAGGGCGTCACGGCTTAAATCATAAGGGGACGGCGTCACGTTCAGGATCCGACGGCGTCAAGCCTTGATAAGCCAGAATGGATTTTTGAAGAGCTAAAGAGGGACGGCGTCAAGATGGTCATCCGGGAACCCTAAAAGCGGCGAGGTGACGGCGTCACAATGCATAAGGTGACGCCGTCAGATGTCAAAGTCTATATATAGTTTTCTAATTTTTTGTCATTAAGGGAGAGCTTAGTGTGTGGAATTTTGGGATAAACCCCTAAGACGATTTTAGCCACTTTTTCAGGGCTTTTTGCCCTGAGATCTTCCATGTTTCATTGAAAGATAAGTTATCAATTAATCATTCAATATGTCTATGTGTTGTTTGATTCTATCTTATGCTTGTCTTTTGTTTAACATGTTAGGCTAATTTTATCTTGTGTTTGCTTAGATCTAATGAAACCTAGCTATTGATTATTGGTTGTTAGTGTGTTGTTAGTTGTATTGGATGATTGTTTATCTATGTTAGGCTTAAGAAAACTGGCTAACTTCCTATTCGGTAACTTGCTTGAACGTCTTAAGAAACATGAACCAAACGCGTACTAAAGGTTTTTATGGTTGTATTTAATGCACAAGCGAATTCTAGTGATCCCATGTTAGGAGCTTCCTAGCCGGCTCGACATAGGAGTGAAGTAGGAGCTTGTAGAGTTTGGGGAAGTAAGTACGCCACCCCACGAATGGTATTAAGGAATACACCCGTCATCCACGCGACTAATGCACACTAATTAACCGGTAAAAGATAGTTAGGGAGTAAGGAAATCTAAGTAAACACATTTCTCTACACATAAGTTTCTCACCACTTTTCATTTTTGTTATTTTATTTTATTTGCATTTGTAGTAATTTGGGTTAGTTGACTAGCAACTAATTCCGCCCACTCCTTCAAAACCCGAGATTTTACTTGCTTTTATAAAATATAAAAACATAAAAAAGAATCTTCCTCAACCCTTAGACCTAATTAGAGTAGCCTTTCACACCTAACGAACACTATTCCCTGTGGAGAACGATCAATCCCCCGTACTTACCACTACACTATACTACATCGGTCAGGTACACTGCCTGGTGGGGTTGTAAGCCTCTTGAGATCCCTCGAGAGGTAAAACCTGTTGTAAGGTTGCAAAACCCACGCATCATAATCTTTTGTAGGATAAGCTAAGAAAAGTGCTGGAGTGCTGATTAATAAGCTATTAGGAGTGGAAATTGAGTTTATACTGCTAGGCATAAGTTAGTGCTGCAAAGCCTAACTTAGTGCTGCTAGGTTTCTGCTGCTATGTTTGAGAGTACAGTGTACTGTTTTAGAAATATGAACGATTAAGGGCTTATATCCTTCAATCATTCACACAAGTGTTGTTATCCAATAAAATCTCTCTCAAACATAAACCCTAACTCCTTTTTTATCCATTAATTGCAAAATCCAGCGAAACCCTACAAATTTTTTCATAATTCACAATGTCGACTCTGTCTTTTGCAGATCAACATAACGTGATTGCATTTTTGCAAAAACCCAAAGAAAGTGAAGGTTTTTCTAAAATCATTTATTTTCTTAATGCTACTCATATTAAGTATGCATTAACAGTAAAACCTACCATATATATTTGCAACATCAAACAGTTTTGGGCTACTGCTAAGGTCAAAACTATTGATGAGGAAGTACAAATTCATGCCCTTGTGGATGGGCAGAAGATTATTATGGCTGAGGCATTTGTTAGAGAAGTTCTTCATCTAGCAGATGTTAATGGAATTGAGAATCTTCCAAACTCTACAATTTTTGAAAATCTTGCACTGATGGGGTATGAAAGGCAAAGTAATTCTTTAAAATTTTCAAAAGATGCCTTTTCTCTACAGTGAAAATTCTTAACACACACTATCTTACAGTGTCTTAGTCCAAAGACTACTGGTTGGAATGAGTTCAGTAGTAATATGGCTTCTGCCATTATCTGCTTAGCTAAAAATCAAAGATTTAATTTTTCAAAATTAATTTTTGATAGTGTGGTTAAGGGCTTAGATAGTTCTTCAAACAAATATTACTTATATCCAAGGTTTTCGCAACTTCTTATGGACAAACAATTTATAAATAAAAAGGTTCATAACAAGGTTTATCCTGTTCTCTCTCATACTAAAAAGATTTTTGCTAATATGAAGAGAGAGGGCAAGGACTTTTCAGGCATGGTTACACCATTTTTTTAAACAATGTTGAAACTAGGTCAAATTCAGGGTGAAGGTTCAACAATCCCAGCTGATATCCATCACACACTCACAATTTTACCATCCACATCAACAACTCAAAAGACCTATACCCGTAGGTTCACCAGAAAGGGCACTCAGCTACCTCAGGCTAGTGCTAGTATGGATGCAGATGAGGCTGTGCATAAGGAGATGGGTCATAGTTTAGAAAGGGCTGCCACTACTGCTGCTAGCTTAGATGCCGAGCAGGACAGTGGTAACATAAGTAAGACCCAATCTAAGGAAACTTCTAATGAATCAAGTTCCAATGGAACTGATTCAGTTGAAGGTCCCAGCTAAATAGAAAACATAGGGGGTGTAGATGCTCAGACTAGGTCTGAGGCTATGCCTCACTTGCCCAATGATTCACCACTCGGGAGAGGTAACACACTCCGAAATGATGAGGGAAGCATGGAACTTATTAATGAATTGATGGTAACTTGTACCAAATTGTCAGCACAGGTTCTTGACCTTCAACAAACAGCTGTTTCTCAAGGTGATGAAATTAAAATGTTGAAGAGAAGAGTTAGGTTTCTAGAAGCGGTACATAGGTCAAGAACCCACAAGCTTAAAAGAATACAAAATGTGGGTACTGCTCAAAGAGTTGTTTCTTCTGAAGATGCTAGTTTGGGGGAGGATGCCTCTAAATAGGGGAGGAGTGATAGCATGGGTTCAGAGGATGAGACTCAGATGGATGAGCAAGTTGAAAGTGATGTGTTTGTTGATGCTGCTGATCCTAAAGCTGCTGCTGATAAGGTTAATACTGCTAGTGAGCAAGTTAATGTTGTTAGTGAAAAAGTTTCAGCTGTTGGGTCAGAAGTTAATGCTGTTGGGTCAGAAGTTAATTTTGTTGCTTCAAAAGTTAATGCTGTCGTTGCTGAACTTAATGATGAAACCATCTTAGCTAAGGTTCTTACTGATCTCAAGAAGATTCCTCTACAAATCAAAGAAAGTTCAAGGCCTAAAGCTAAAGGTGTGACTATAAAAGAACCAACTGCAACAACAACACAAACAACACAATCACCACCACCACCACAAGGAAAAGGTAAAGCTATTATGGTAGAAGAGCCTTTGGTGAAACCTTTATCAAGAAAGAAGCAAGAGTTACAAGATGCAGAGTTAGCTATAAAGCTTCAAGAAGAAGAAAGACTTAGACTCCAAAAAGTTCAGGAAGAAGAACAAGCTACTCTTGCAGAGATCAACTCATGGGATGACATCCAAGCTAAATGTGAAGCTGATCACATGGTAGCTCAAAGGATGTGGCAAGAAGAGCAAGAGGAGCTATCTTTAGAGGAGAAGTCTAAATTGTTCATGAAATTTTTGGCAGAACAGAAGAAGTTCTTTGCAAAGAAAAGATCTGAAGCAAAGAGGAATAAACCACCTACCATGGCACAACATAAGCAGATTATGATAACCTATCTGAAAAATATGGATGGGTGGAAACAAGCTCAGTTTAAAGGGATGAGCTATAACAGCATTAAAAAGGAGTTCGATATTGTTTTCAGAAGGGTTAATAATTTTATTTCCATAAATGAAGATGAAGTGGTAGGGGGTTCTAAGAGAGCTGGAGAAGAATTAGGAGTTGAAGGCAGCAAGAAGTAGAAAACACATGAGCAAGTTGAGCAAACACAAGAGCAAACAGAGCAGCTTCAAGAAAGTGATGCAAAAGAAATAGCTGATCTACAACAATTGGTTGAAATTGCAGAACATGATGATGAATTTGTTGATGTTGTTCCTTTGAAGACTAAAGTCCCTATTATTGATTGGAAAACTGGTTATTGTGGAGATAGTCAGAGTTGGTGGGCAGTCTCAAAGGTTTGTAACTTTTCCCCAAATGCTCAGAAATATTTACAGAGAAGATTTGGAGACCTTATGGGCCATTAGTCAAGGACAAGTACGGAGATTCTAGACCAGAAAACATTTTGGATAGAGTTCTCTGGGGAGACTTGAAGATTATGTTTGAAACTTATCCTGAAGATAGAGTTTGGAATGATCAATACTCCAATAAAGTTCTACTTTGGAAGCTTTTTCAATCATGTGGAGTTCATACTGTGATGATGAGAGGACTTCAACACTACATGTTAGCGGAAAAAGACTATCCTTTAGCAAAACATATGCTTGACATGATGCTAAATGGTTCTATCAAACTTCAAGTTGAATATTGGAGTGAAATGGCATATCAGCTTCTCAAGAAAATGGAGAAACAACTTTATGGAGCTGATTACAAGAAAATGAGGGAATAAGTGTTTGGAAGCATCCTCCCGGTGAAGGTTCAAGCTTAGATTGAAACTTGATGATTTTAAGGGAAAATATCAAGTTTAGGGGAGGAATGTTGGGTTTTAAAGGCTTTTAGAGATACTGCTGCTTATGTAATTACAACTTCTCAGGGATTACAAGAAAAATATTGCAAGTCATTACTGCTGCTAGTTATAAACGGTGATGCTGCTTATGGAAGTTAAGACTGCTAGAGTACATTAAGACTGCTGACAGACTTCAAGGAAAAATGCTCTAAATAGTTAATGCTGCTAGAAGGAAACTTAGTACTGCTAGTACTAAGTTAATGCTGCTAGAGATTTAATGCTGCCAGAACAAAGAGTTAGTGTTGCTAATGCATTATTAGTGTTGTTGGAGTATTAAAGTCAGTTTATGTTTATAGAATCTCTTGTAACTAAAGTTTAGTAATAGATAAATATAGAAAAGATATTTATCTTGTATAGAAAGTCATTGTAAGCCGACTAGGACTCCTTAGTCTATAAAAGGAGGTCTTAGGGCATAGAGATATACACACGATATTTATAGAACTTCAAGGTTGTAAACCCTAATACTTTTGAGTATTCGTATTATATTAATAATATTGAAGTGTTTAGTTTGATATACTTGTGTTCTTGTTTACTTTTTTATACAATATAAAGTTCTTCTTAAGATCAAATACAAAATTCCGCGTTGTGTTTGATAAACTTCAAGGCAGTTTCTATACCTAGTTGTTTTAGATTTATCTATGATAACTAACCCTTACAAGCTAAGAAATTCGATCAAGTTAATAACTGGGATCAAAATTTCACAAACTCATGGTCAAGTGGCCTTTCCTCAAACGAATACAAACAACGACCACTAGCAGGAATACCTAACATCTCATGAATTTTCGCTTGAGTGACATGGATCGACAAAACATTATCCAAATTCAACCTATAAGTTGTTGCATTAAAATTTGCTACCACATACCTACCCAACATAGACGGACGTTGATCAATGAAAACTTTATGAAAAGATTTAAACTATATTTCAGACAGAAACATCCCCATATCGACTCTCGAATCACGAATCGTAGAAAATAATGAAAAAGGCATTATCCTTACATGAAGAGTTGGAAAATGAGTAAGATAATCTAATTGATCTTGTTCCTCCTTTGACAACAACTTTTTTTTCTTTCTCAACTTTTTAGACTTCCGGACATAACCTTTATATTCGGAATCAGAATCCTCTTTCTTAACCTTACCCTTTAATTTCTTAACTTCATCTTCATCTTCAGAAACATTAATCATACCTTACAATTTCTTAAGAACAAGCTTAAAAGTCTCATCATCATCATCATCATCAGAATCACTGAGTAACAACTTCTTAAGCCTCAATCTCTTTGACTTTTATTCCCCTCTTTTTTTGGAAAAAATGGAAGATTTTCCATTTCCTATATCTGACCTAATGAAGCTTTATTTTAATATTATAGATTGGTTGGGTAAAAAGTCAGAATTTGAAATTTTAGATCAACAATTCCAAATAAAAAAAAAAACAACCAGGAAGACGCAATGGAATTCTGGGAAAACATTCCATATGCACAAAAAACAAGAAGTATTCTGTTACTAGCACAATCCATTTTTAGAAGGTATATTAAATTACCCTTATTGATAATAGCTAAGAATATTGGCCGTATTTTATTACGGCAATCTCCGGAATGGTATGAGGATTTCCAAGATTGGAATAGAGAAATTTATTTAAAGTGCAGCTATAATGGTCTTCAATTCTCCAAAACAGAATTTCCTAAAAATTGGTTAATAGAAGGTTTTCAGATCAAAATATTATATCCTTTTCATTTGAAACCGTGGCACGGATCTAAGCTACGACTCTCTGATAGAGATCGAAAGCAACAAGATGATTTTGATTCTTGTTTCGTAGATTCTTATGCCTCAATCTCTTTCTATCTTACGTAGTACCACCTTCATCTGACGATTCAAAAGAATCAAAATCAACTTCATCATTTGCAAGAGAAGATTCAGAAGAATCTTTAAACCTCTTCCCTTTGATCATCTTCACCTTCGATTTTTTTAACAACTTGATACGCTCATCGCTATCTTCCTCATCTGATAACTTTGTTTTTTGCTTAGACAAAACAAAATTAACCTTCGGCTTCGGGACATCAGCAGCCTTTGGCTTAGGCTTGGGGATATCAGCAGCCTTTGGCTTAGGCTTCGGGACATCAACAACCTTCAGCTTAGGCTTCGGGACATCAGCAGCCTTCGGCTTAGGATTTGTGACATGACCAGCCTTCAGCTTAAGATTCAGGACATCAGCAGCCTTAGGCTTAAGCTTCAGGACATCATCAACTATCGACTTAGGCTTCGGGACATCAGCCGAAACCTTAGACATGGGGACATCAGCCGAAACCTTAGACTTCGCAGCATCAGCCTTGGGCTTAAGATTTACAACATCAGTTGAAGTATTAGGCTTCACAACTTCAGTCAAAGGATTAAACTAAGACACCGGCATAGGATTATATTCCCAGGAACAACGGGTTTCTTAATAGCAGTCATTTCCCGAATCAGTCCTAGTATACCTACCCTTAGGAGAACTAGACTCAACATGAGGAACCGCAGTCACCGACGCCTATTAAAAACAGAACCACCTAACATCAACAAAAACAGAAACAAAAAAATGATTGAAACTTAATTAGAAAGTAAACAAATATAAACATATAAAAACTGCTCTAGATAAAACCATATAACAACTACGAATAATAACAGGACTACTCTATAACAAAAAAGCTTAAGAAATCACATGTGATTCATATACTCAGTTCATCATTAACATATAAAAACTACAACACTACCTAATAACAACACTACTAAAAGGAAATCACATGTGATTCTTCAAAAAAAAATAAATAAATAAATAATAAATTAAAAAAAAAAAAAAAAAAAAAAAAAAAAAAAAAAAACCCATAAAACTGCAACAAAAACAATCAAAGCAGCAAAACAACTAACTAACAAATCATCATCACTAAACAAACACACATAAAAATAACATCCAAATAACAACTCATCACCAATAAAAAAACGAAATAACAAACAAACTACATGAATCTACTAGTTATATTTTAAATAAGATAAGATGAACAAACAAATGTATACCAATATCGTCATTTTGAGGCTTATTTTGATCAGCGAGTGCCGATGATGACAATTGGAGCAACGACTGACCTTTAGATAGAGCTATTTCATGTCGTATGTCTATTGAATAACAATGATTTAGATCAATTTTGCATCCGGGGGTAAGGGTTTGTAGATATCATGAATTGGGGAAGGTGAGAGAGATAGATGTAAATGAGAAGTAAATAAGGCGGTGAGAAATGACGGGTGAGTAAATGAGAGTGGGTATCATAAAGTTACAAAACTACCCCTCCCTCTAATTTAAAATGACGGGAAAAAATTAAATGGAGCCGTCGGATGAAGAATAAATCAATGGCTGAGAATGCATGGTTTGTTCTTTAGAAAAATCTTGTTCTTTATGGAACTTTTGTCTTTGAAAATCATGTAGTTGACTTCGCATTAAACAATGATGTTTATAAAGAGCAGATGTTAGGACATAAGTTACCCACTTTTTGTCTTTGTCTTTGTGCCAACTACATTTGTAAAGTGTTACACGAGTTGCCTAAGGGTGATCAACATTGTTCAAAGACTGAGATTCTCGATCTTTAAAATCTTGTTCAAGAGAATCAATTTGTTTGTGCACTATTCTCACTTCCTTATCACTTTAACCTTATTTAACATCTCTTTTTGTCTGTAAAATTTTGCTTGAATGAATTTTGAAAGATTGTTAATTTGAACCTTTAACAAAAATCTATTTGCTCAGTGAATACTTGAAAGGGTGTCAAATATTTCTTTGTCTCAGAAAACTCACGGCTTTAGTACCCAATATCTCAAATTCTTTGTTGAATAATATGTCTTTGTCTCGGAAAACTCACGGCTTTAGGCTGTAAACGAATAAGATGAACACGAACGGAGCCTTGTTTATGTTTGTTCATTTAATTTTAACCGGACAAATAAACGGACACGAACGTTTAAACGAATGAATTTTCTTGTTCATGTTCGTTTATTAAGAAAATGAGTTGTTCATGTTCATTTATGTGCGTTCGTTAAGACACTATACGAGTGATAAACGAACGCTAAATGATCGAACATATATGAACATATATAAACAAACATAAACTTTATTAAATTATACACAATTTATTGTTATACAAGTGCTGTTTTATTAAAAAAAATCAATTTCAAAATTATACAATTAAAATATATGACATACCAACATAAAATAAATAAATGAACATAAAGTAACGTTAACGAACACATAATCGGACGTTCACGAACATAAATGAGCGGGCGCGACTTTTGTTCACGTTCGTTCATTTAACTAAACGAACATAAATTATTGTTCATGTTCGTTCATTTAATAAATAAACGAACGTAAACAAACTATTTACCAAACAGTTTATGAAATGTTCATTAAACGTTCAGTTCTATAACTCAAATTCTTTGTTGAATAACCCTATGATGAATATTACCCTTGTTGGATAATGGAGAATGTCAAGTAACAATTATCACGGATATAATCACAAAGCACAAATTTCTCTCTAGAATTTAATTCCTAATTTTCCCTCGAAAATTAAATATGAAAAACTTTATTTTCTCAAAACTTGAATTTCACTTTAAATTGAATTCGAGCCTGTTGGGATTTTATAATCAAGTTAACCATTTAACTACGAGTACGCAGCGGATAATGGATCTAGTTCACAATTATAGTTAACACGTATAATAAACAAATAAAGAATAAAAGGGAATGAGAAAACTAACTCTCATAGACACCAGCAAATGAAACAAGTGATAAAAACAATCACCTCTACGGTTGCTCACACTACACGTCAAACAAATACGCCACGATGCTAATCGTTTGCTTCACGTATACAACCGAACAGACTTATGTTCTTGTTGTAGCTTAAACACGATTCGAATACTAAATAAGTATACGTTCGAATCGACTCAATAAAAGAGGAACAGAAACTAAAAGAATTCATATTCTAGTTATCAATACTTTTTGATTTGATATGTTTGAAAAGTCAAAACAATCAATCTAATTCTTGGATTTGACTACGGAGAAAAGAATAATGAATATCGTACGTAGGGTATGATATTATTTAGCTTATGTCGTGTGTTTTAATAAGGCCAAAGGGTGTTTATATAGCACCTCAACTTGTCCAACAAGTTATTGTTTTCACCTCCTTTAGTTACACAAAATCGACACTCTCCTCCCCTCCTAGAACCTTCCCATAACTGGCCACATTGGAAGGAGGTCCGAGAGTTTCGTTTTCCGACATCCAAGTCCTTCTCTTTTATATTTAACATATATTTAAATTAGTTAAAGCGTCTAACGATTTAAACTAATAACCGTTAAATTATTTCGTGAAACATATTAAACACTTAATAAATATAACAAGTATATATATTAATTATTTAATAAACGTAATCTTCGTGTATTAACGTGTGTGCCCCCAATAGGCTCGCACATTTCTAGTTGTATAACAGCTAATCTAACTACCATAACCCAACAGCTCCCACTTGGGAGTTGGAGTAGCAGACACCATATATACCAACGACAGAAACGTCTAGCAACACTCACATTCGTTATTGAACTAGAAATGTCTGAGATAAAGTTTCAAAAAATATTCTCAGTAGTATGGTCATTTATTTCTTGCTATAATCATCCCTTATTATAGATACCGTTAAACCATGGATATGGATCCTAACTCATTCCATATAGTTTAACCATTTAGATTCTCGTTATAGAATTTAATTCAGATATACCAAATGTAATCAAGAATCATCTTGCATTACCCTTTGGGTTTGGCCAAACAATTATCTGATTAATTCTAGAGAGGGCCCATGGTATCTTTCTGCACATATCAAGTGGAGTAACAAATCCTTTGTTGACTACAAGTGTTGTGGATGCTGCTTCACATCACTCCGAAAAATAGCTTTTATAACTACCTTATTCAGGACAGCGTTTGGCATATAATTACAAAAGTGATATCCATACATAACAGAACTTGCTTGTATCTCAAGTCTAAGGATGACTTAATAAACCATTTTCAACATCTTACTCATGACAAGGATCCAAAAGTAAATGTTCGAAAGTTGGGGTATCCAATATGCATCCCTTGTGAATACATATGAGTTTGGCGGGAACAATCCACATTCTCATAGAATATAACCAACACTCACATTTGCCTTGCATAACAATATTCCCAAATTGTTAACTGACAATGGACATATTTAGAACGATAAAATCATTCAAGGATTAAACATGCAAATATAGGATAACAATTATTATATGAATGAATAACAAATACCAAGTATCTTTATTCATCATAAAGTAAACATTGTCTTACAATCCCAATTATCCAAATACTAAAAACAGTTATGCATGAGACTAATTAGTAAGTAGAAGTCTAATGTTTTCAACATTCTCAACTTTTCTTTGCAAGAAAACTAAATAGTCATCTGAGTAAATTTCCGAATACTAGTTTCAAATTTCACATATAGTGAGGGATTTGAAATATATGATGAGTGTCTTATCTCATATGCTCATACTATTGCAAGTGTCATAGTATGGAGATGTCGCCCTACCTTGCATAAGGTATTAGAAGTCAACGACATACTGACAGTCATCTTTACAGTTTCTTAAAATGTAAAGTATTCTTATTCCTTAATGTGTAATGCAATAATGCTCTTTGTTGAGCATATCTAGTTAGCAGATTTATCATAAATGATAAAATCCTATTTTAACTAGTTTTAATTATCCTCTAGCATCATTGTACGTATACAACACTATGCTTTATAATTCGTAAACAACTGTATTAACAATAATCTAAATATTCTCAATTAGATATTGTTGTTGTCAGCTCATCTTGCTCTTGTGCAAAAGTAACAACCAGTCTTATACACAATATAATATATACATGACAAATCCATAGTTAAAAACATAAGGTTTCCATCCATGTAATAAATTATTTCAAGTGAAATATACCATTTAAGACTTGCTTGAATGATATATTGCATTTGTGTTGGACTTAATTTTCCGCATATGTTTATTCCAAATAAACATTTATTCCAAGGTTGTTTGTTCTATTCCCTAAATCCCAAGTGAAGTTTCATTCCAAGCTTAAGGATTAAAATCTAGCTTAAATGGAATGATATCTTCAATATGTTATACAACATATGAATTTTAAGGAAAAACATAGTGCTCCCACTTAATGTCAGATGTAATCAGGAGTTATCTTAATTCAATCAAAATCATATTGTAATTAAATTCAAGATCTCAACTCCTAGATGCATGATCCAATCCAAACTTGGATTGCTTAAACTTGTATACTACATAAAGATTATATAAACTCATAACCATTTTGATTACACACCGTCCTCGCAAAAGGTAATCACAAAGGAAAGATTTATAAAACTTAATTGCCATATTTCACATTCAAGGAAAACTTGTATGACAATTAATTATCTTTATTTAATTAATGCGTGTATATAAGAAAATCTAATCACAATCAATTGCATGAATATAATTAAAAACTTCTTATTATAAACCATGCATTAATCATGTATACAATTTTGCCCTTGTAAGCCTTTCTTCAAAAGAAACTTATTCCAACCTCATAGGTTAACTATTAGACGAAATAACAATCAAGATCAAAACATTGATTTGCCTTTTAAGGACTGCATCTTATCATTCATAGTTCTAAGACATTTATCAGATTCAAGAGGTGATAATATACCTTAGTAGTTAGCAGATTTACAATGATCTTCTAACTTATATCCCTCAGCATTGATATTAAAATATCACTCAAGTGATGAGGCATCCTTGCAGATTTATGAATGAGGGTAACATTACACTTCGGTCAACATTTACATGTTTAACCTTAGTATGACATTAAGAAGTGGATTTTAGAAGGTTATGTATTTGTTCTTGAATATCTTCAAGATTTGCTGACGCTCCCACTTACTTTTGTAAGTAGAGACAATTTTCTAAATACTAAGTATTTAAGCAACAATAAATTGTTCTTTATTTGGGAACCACAAAATACATTTTAAGTTCTCATCTCAAGATTTGTTAAAAAAAAATGCTTCATAAGATTTTAACAAATTCAGAACTTAAATCAAGACATAATGGAATTTCTTCCAACAACTCTAATTAAGGTTTGCAACAAAACCCTAATTTTGTATCACCCTTTAACCGAAAACCTTAGCAATAGTTTTGTGTTTCGTCGAGCTAGGAGGAACACCAATACTACAATCTTCAAGCTAGGAAGTGTAGATAAATCAAAAACCCAAAAGGGTTTAGGATTCGATTGGTTTGAGTGGAAAAACCAAAAATCCCTAAAGGTTTAGGGGTTTCGGTCGTGGGTTGTCTTGAATACCTTCTAGGTTTGAACTACATTGAGTGTATCCATGACACATGCAATTTTCTAACCTTGATAGATTTTGGAGGTAGAGCAATTAAAGCTATCATGAATCAAACAATATGAATATAGTTTGTTTCAACCTATTAAACATACCATAATAATGTGGTATTCTATGAGTATTGGAATTGTGAGACTATATCAGAATTCCATAGATAACTTAATTCTCTTTGGATCAAATACTTGTCAATTGGGTCGAGCCAAATTGCATATTAAGTATTTTTGAACCAAGTGCATGCTATAATGTATATTTCTTGAATAATACAAGAACCTTATGCTCATGTGTTCACAAGAAGACAGAACTGTTCAAGAATTATATGTTCATGTGTTTACAAGAAAACAGAATATGTCAATAATACATTATAAGTATTTGAATAATTC
Source organism: Artemisia tridentata subsp. tridentata (assembly GCA_021014915.2). NCBI lineage: Eukaryota > Viridiplantae > Streptophyta > Magnoliopsida > Asterales > Asteraceae > Artemisia > Artemisia tridentata. The sequence goes on from CP139509.1 coordinate 320,086,964, forward strand.
AAAGGCCTCATGTTTATGTGTTAACAAGAAGACATAACAATTTTACTATATACTTTATGTTATAAGTCATTGATTAATTCAAGGACTTTATAATTATGTCTTAACATGTAAACATAATTATACTAACAAAAGTAATCATGAACGCAAACTCTTGAGTTTTGTAGTAATTTCAAGTTAATTTTATACTTCAGAATTATGATTATTATCCTTTAACCAAAATTATGTTGACTAAAACATGTAGTCAAAATGTTGAAGTATTTTTACATTATATCATGACATTTGAATGTAGTAGGGCAAAAAACATCTTGCGTGTTCAGGTCCTAGTAGAATGATTAGCTTTCTTATCTTGCGGTTAAGAGAAACCAATAATATGTTGTTCCTTGCACACACTTTGAGATTTCTCCCACTTGTGTAAGGCACAACATCATATTATGAAAAACAAACAACATGAGATTGATTGTGTAAACAATATGATAATGTCATAGATATTACAAGTAGTTTTAGAACCATAACCTTTAATAAGGAATTGTGGATTATTATTCTATAGATAACGTTCAGAAAGCAGCAGCAGAAAGGCAACGTGTTATCTAATAAAATAAAATGCAATTATCCTTTAAGCAATGGTCGTTCATATTCGGAAAGTAATGAATTATTTCAAAGCAAGTTTGAAATGATATGGGTGACTAACAAGGAAATAAATCTCGTAGCTCCCACTGAAATTGACAACATTACAGGAATGTTATTTCAGTAATAAAACGCAATGCTCCCACTGGATTTGTCAACATTGTAAGTGTTACATTGCCAGTAGAAAGCATATTGCAATTTAATATACTTTCCTATTCTCTTCGAATGCCTACAAGTAGCAATGTACTTAGGTATTGAACAGAGTATATGAAGTCCTACTTATGTAGATGAGAGACTAGCCATTCATGCTTTCATTTAACTTGAATATTTAGCATGCAATTCCTCCTTTATCGTCTACATAGCCCCAAGGGTATTTAGCACTATAAGGAATAATAAGAGTCCAAGAAAAAAAAAATACCTAGCGAATATGCTAGTAATTTCTTTACTCTTTGCAGTTTAAACTCATACATCGTGACAAGTGCAAGATGTCATTTATTTTGGTAGCTATAGACAAAATGTTTTCTAGTTACACAAAATATTTTATCTTTCAATTATTTCAATACCGGAAAAGGGTAATGAAAGATCATAAGTGAGTTTAACAATTGTAATCCTATCTTAGTTTGTCAACTAAGGAGAAAACAAATAGGAATAAGTCTCACTCTTAAAACAAACTTTGTTTACGAATTATGTTGCAACAACACAATTTTAATCAGAACATAGAAAGTTCAATGTTAGTATTTTCGATAATTAAATTCTTAAAAGAATTAACTACCCAATTAATTACTAATTAAGACTAAGATCCATCTTGACCTCCCACTTATTACCGGAGGTCTGACCAGCGTGTAAACAAGTAGGGCAAGAGGTAAGCGACGAGCGTTAATTGCATAAACTGCAACTCTTAGACTTATGAGACTGATCAAGACATTAGTAGACAAGTAATAATGTCATGAGCATGTTTAGTCGCATCTTATGCCTCGGGTCCAAGGTCTGACCAAGCATACTCGAAATAAGTCGACCAAGCAAGAACGTGCAAATATCGCCAAAGGTCTGACCAATGAGCAAAATTCGCCATGGGTTGAAATGGCCCTAAGGTCTGACCAAAGAGGTCAAGTCAAATGCACGTGTTCTTGGTTGGGTGGCATAGACTTAAAATTTTCATATAGGGTATACAAATAAATGTGATAAAATTGTGTACAAAGAAGCATGCAAAACAACTTTGTAGCACTTAATTTTAAAAACTTTTAGTAATGACACTGTAGTGATCATCATGGTTCACGGTAGCTCCAATCGAACTCGCAAGGAAGCGGAGGACCAGGTCAGCGCGAAGCTATGACCGAAAATCCTTTAGGTGTGACTGTGCGCACCGCCTGAAACCCCCCTTATAATTTGTTCTAGTGGGTGAGCCGTACTTCCCAAGTGTCCATAGCGTCCAGTTTTTAATTTCATGAAAACTTGTTTCAATAATTTAGGTACTTTATTTTACAAAAACAATTTTCCACGAATCAAATAGCAGGTCACAATGAGCATGGTATTTAGGCGTGTAAATTAAGACCATATTAATGTCATCTTTTTATAAGTATTAGTCCTCTTTTATTTTAGTTTTAGGCGTGTAAACATGTAGGCTAAAAACAAAAATCACTAAAGAACATAATACTAAAAACATGACAATAATATTAACAAGTAAACATTTAGTTCCGAGTACTCTAGCGAGTCTTCCCCAAAAAGAGAACCATAAGACCCTCACTAGGTTTTCATCAAGTGCCTAGATCGCCACATGCATCACAAAAAATGATTTCGTAGGTCTTATAGCCGGAATACACACATAAAATAATCATGGCAAACTTATTAACTTTTAATTTTTGCTATTTTATGAATCTAATTAACCGTTCATTAATTTGTGTGTGTCTTGTTATTTTTTATTAATTAATAACAAGTATTGCATTATAGTTGTCAAAATAAAAATAAAACAAATAACTAAGTTAGATTTCATGCAGCCTTTTCGCGTGTTTATTAAATCGTGTAACCCATAATCGTTAAACGAGATGGCTCGTGATGCCACTGTTGGGATTTTATAATCAAGTTAACCATTTAACTACGAGTACGCAGCGGATAATGGATCTAGTTCACAATTATAGTTAACACGTATAATAAACAAATAAAGAATAAAAGGGAACGAGAAAACTAACCCTCGTAGACACCAGCAAATGAAACAAGTGATTAAAACAATCACCTCTACGGTTGCTCACACTACACGTCAAACAAATACGTCACGATGCTAGTCGCTTGCTTCACGTATACAACCAAACAAACTTGTGTTCTTGTTGTAGCTTAAACACGATTCGAATACTAAATAAGTATACGTTCGAATCGACTCAATAAAAGAGGAACAGAAACTAAAAGAATTCATATTCTAGTTATTAATACTTTTTGATTTGATATGTTTGAAAAGTCAAAACAATTCCTGCGATTGGATTTGACTACGGAGAAAAGAATAATGAATATCGTACGTAGGGTATGATATTATTTAGCTTATGTGTATAGTGTTTTAATAAGGCCAAGAGGTGTTTATATAGCACCCCAATTTGTCCAACAAGTTATTGTTTTCACCTCTTTTAATTACACAAAGTCGACACTCTCCTCCCCTCCTAGAACCTTCCCATAACTGGCCATATTGGAAGGAGGTCCGGGAGTTTCGTTTTCCGACATCCAAGTCCTTCTCTTTTATATTTAACATATATTTAAATTAGTTAAAGCGTCTAACGATTTAAACTAATAACCGTTAAATTATTTCGTGAAACATATTAAACACTTAATAAATATAACAAGTATATATATTAATTATTTAATAAAAGTACTCTTCGTGTATTAACGTGTGTGCCCCCAATAGGCTCACACATTTCTAGTTGTATAACAGCTACTCTAACTACCATAACCGAACAGAGCCTAACAAAAAAAATTGCTTTTAAGATATTTCCCCGCCAAACTTTAACATAAAAACCGCAAATTTTACAATTGACTCGAAATTTTTAATTGGACGTAAAAACTTAATTTTAAGACTAACACTATGACGTGTGTTATGCACTAAAACTCTCTCAAAATTTAAGTAATTGATATTTACACTTGTTACAATTAGATGAGTAAAATGATAACTCTCCATTTCATATATCAAATTAACTATTAAATAAATGAGAAACTACTGGTATGATTTAGGTACAATATTAAGATTATGAAATTGGTATTCGATTAACAAGAAAATATGATGACAAGCATTTACAGTTAATTCTTTGGTAACTTTCACACGATGAACGACAAAATGAGAGGAAAATGTTAAAAAGGTTAAAACAACGCCAAAAATACATATCTTGTTTGGAGTCTTAAATTGTGCATAAAGTAGTTTCAACTTTCAACTTCCACAACATGCACATAAAGTTTTTGTTGCTTAAGATCTTTTCTATGTTTGTTATCCATCCTTTTCACATTTTGACTTTACAAATATGCAAGAAATATTTGATTCCAAGTATCAGGAACTCCTGGCAAACACCAATGTATGCAATCTGCGAATTTTAATGGATCAGCTTTTTGCTCATCAGTCAACAATTTGCCTCCCATTTCTGTGTATATTGACGAATGGGCTTCTACCCTGTATTCTGATAGTTGTGTTATGTTGAGGAAAGTAACTGGAACTTTCATTTTTCTCACAACACTATCGACCACGCTCATTATCCTCCTGTCGGATCCAGTTCCCCAGTGTCCTTTTTTCGTGACTGGTTTTGTTTCGTTGTAGCATTTGATCCCTCCCTTGTTGTTCCAGTCCGCACTCCTACATAACTTCCAAAGTGATATTTAGATGTTTTCACCTTTAAAGCTACCAAAACTAATGTCCATATACTAAGTCTCATCACTCAATTTACGTCAAACATATCAAAATCATGTTCGCCTTTTCAATTGTTCTCATACAAATATGCATCAATGTCACTCGCCGAGTAAAAACATGAAAAGTTCAAATGAGAAACGACTAACCTTTGATGAGTAGGGGACATGGTGGTGAAAAATACGCGCGTTTTGTTCTGATCAATGTTTGAGTCGACCCAATTTGCCCATGTTTTCAAAGCTATTCTGTATGAAACTGGAGCATCTAATTCTTCATAACCATCTTCACCGTTTGCAAATGAACCCCATCTATGCCCGAAGCAGCCTTTATCAAAATTTATTTAACAAAAACATTTGTATGATGTCGAGAATCATACAATTAAATATACTGTAAAATAACTTACAAGGAATTGATCTTAGTGCCGGTCATCCACCAAACGTAAGTATTGAAAACAAGCACGTCTACTCCTACCCAATGTTTGGTATGTTTTTCAACGGAATCCACTCGAAGTATTCTCTTCTTTGGATCTCCTATTATTTTTAAATCCGTATTTGAGTCTATTAAATATGGTGCCCAATAAAACTCAATCGTCGCATTGTGATCCTGTTAAAGAAATCCAATCTCGTTAAAAATATATATATAAATAAATAAAAAATAAATAAATAAAATAAATAAACATTTGTTTTAACCCAAAATTTCATTATTTCTCGAAGTAGTGTTCCATTTGCTCTGAATGAATATATTTCCTCGTCTACGTTATCTTTTCATTTTAACTTGTTCAAGAGAATGAAAAAAAGTCATGCTTTCACCATATTGTACTTCTTTTATTTCAAAGAAATATGCATTGAGTAAGCAAAGTACCTTTATTTTAAAGACAGAATGAACTTTTCCACGCTTCATTGATTTTTGATCGTCTGGTATGAGAAATTCAACTAAACAAACAAAAGATTGCCATTGCCCTCTTTGTAGGGAGTCTCCTACGAACATTACCCTCTTTCCACGGATTTTCTCAAGTGCGAGTTTTGCATCAAATCTGGTGAAATCAACTCGTTATCATAAAAGTTGTATAAAGTCATGATTATAAGCCATAAAACTAAAAGTAAGTTATGCGAATGACTCGACTTGTTTATACCAAATGATTATTAAAATCACATAATGGGTGTTTTTTTCATAAGAAATTACAACATAAGGAGTGCTTTTTATAAAATTTCGTATTAAGAATTCCAAATGGGTAATATGATATACATAATCAGTTTTCTTTATTTGTGTATATTAGTAGATAATTAATTTGAAACGGAAAATAATGCAAAAATTGACAAATAATTTATAAAAGACAAAATATGAAATATGGATGACCTATATATTTCCCTATTGTAGAAATTTTTTTCATAAACAATTAGTGTATCCAATTATTATTGAGTAACAAATTTGGTTATTTGTTATAACTAGCATGGTAGCCGCGCAAAGCACCGGGTTCAGAGGCGAATGTTGTTTAATGATTTTTTGATTTTACGTTTTTTTGCTGAATATTATTTAACGATTTTCTATAAACATATTATATGCAAATTTAAAAAGTTATTAATTTTAAATGTAAGCATATTTAATTCATTATATTAGTTACATTTTACTATTGTAACATCCAATTAATGTCATAATTTAAAGTGCAATTACTGTATTTTTAAATTTTATTTTAATAATTACTAATATTAGAAGGTGTGTTAACTTAAGTTTTTAATCATAAAACCTTTTTAGGGCACTAAATGTACTAAGAAATTGAAATCTTAAAAATTCAGCAATACAATATAAAAGTTAAATGTACAATTAAATTAAACAAAATTTTCTAACAAAGTACAAATGCTAGATTCAACTTTTTTTCCATGCACATATAGCTTAAATTACAATTAAAAAAACACATTGTACAAACCAATCAAGCTACTAGACACACAAAACAAACAAATAAAATAAGACAAAGTAAGCAAATCTCCACTAAATTTTTGACATTGCTTATAATCCCTAAATAAACCAACTAATCGCTAAAGCTATTATCAAAAAACATAAAAATGAAATAAATTATTGGCGAAAAAAATTAAGTTATAGGGTACCCGCAGACGCATCGCGCGGGGACCCTGCTAGTATATTATAAGGAGTAGAGATAGAAATTGTAGTTCAAGCTATACAATTTGGGAAATTTTTTTATAACTTGGCGTAAAAATATGGGCAGTCAACTTCAAAATCGCTCTAAATTGGTCATACGTGGTTGGAACATGCATTTAGCCAATTTTAGAAATACGTCAGGAACTGGTCTTGATTTCAGGTAATTATGATCGAAGTGATGATGCATGACTTTACACTTGAAATTCTCTAATCCGTGAGAAAAAAAAATTGCATGGAAGAGATGCTAGATTAGATGGAAGTTCTACTACCTTGGAAGGATGCAATCATCAAGTTGCCATTCCCAGAGACGATAATCAGAATTGGGTTTCCCATTCTTAACACAAGATACTTGCCTATCAAGGTATGGACAAGTGAGGTCAGTGTACAGCGGCTTAAATGAGCGATTGTAGACCCATTTCCCTTTAGCAACGTTGCATTCATCAGGGTCAAAGATGAATCTGTCATCTACGATAGACTTAAATCTATTATCTTCCCTCGCGTTTCTTTCATCTATTTCATTCAAAAGATTAGACGTTTGAAGAACATGATCACTAAACATATAAACACTAAACACAGAGGCATAAAGTATAGTAAATAAATCGTTGAAATTTAAGAAAATGTCTATGTTCTTTTAACATTAAATGTTTAAGAAATGTACCTTGAATCGACTTCTTTGTGGACTTAGAATAACCCTTTTTTGCACAAGACTTGGACGTAAAATAAGTTGTAGATGATAGTAAATTGATTCTCTCAGCATACAATAAAACAATAAACAACAAAGAAAATATCAAGACTGCAAGGACAGAAAGAGAGAGCTTTGTATGCAGATGTTTAGCAATACCCATCGAACAAGTCTTTTCTTTTTGCTGAGAGAAAATGTAAGCCTTGATTGAATCTTAAACATGACAATTGTATGATGTTATATGGTAGAGGTGATTTGATCTTTTAGGTACAATAAAAATTTGAATGATTATGAATTTCTTTTTCATGGAGGAGTTTGGAGTAGGAGTGAAGCTAAAGCATTGCATATTATATTATTTCTTTACAAAACATTTTCTTTATAGAGGTTAGAATGCAACGACACTTCGAAAGTTGGGGCAAATCAGGTGTAAGGCCATTGTCGTGTTCTCAAGTTATTAGGCTCGAGATTTACATAGAACCACCATATAGCATTTTGTAAAGACTTCATGGATTTGGCCCAATTGCTTTACATATAATACATGCAGATTACGAAGTAAAGAAGTATAGTAGTAGCTGAAAACAACAGTTACACTTATTACGATTTTATTCTACTACATAGAAAAACGTACATGTCTATCTTGTGTAAGATCTTAGCAACCGTAGGATATACGGTTATCAATATGATCCCGGTCTTAACCATAAAATCATAAAATTTTGATACAATCTGATCTTACTTTTTCAAATCTTATATAAAAAGAGAAGATACAAAGTGTGAAAATCGATACTTCGAAAGACCAATAAAAATCAAGCCTTCTGATTATACAATAAAAGTCAAAATAGACTTCAATTTAATCAAATTCATCTAAACTTCATCCAATCAAATAAATATATAAAAAAAAACACATGGATCGACTCATGTTATTCTCTTTTATAAGTTTAACCCGTAGGCACACGGGTTTAAAAATTGAATGCGGCTAAAAATATTATTAACAGAAATATAAATATCATTATGAATGCATGGCTCCGCGAGTTACTATGAGATGAAAATAAATATAGTTATTATAAAATTTAAATTGTAAAAATTGCCTCGGGTGTGATTCAAAACCAGTTGCACTATTACAATATTTGTGTTATGCTACTACATTTCTTTAATTTATCTTATAACAAATTCTTTTAAAACAAATAAAAGACTCTAGATGAACAGTATATTCCCTCACAAACATTTAGAAACATTTTTTTTTTCACAAATGTTACTATTAGAATGAGAATTGTACTTATTTGAGTTGTTAGTAGCAACTTAAGTATTCGTCTACTTAAACTCGGTTATCTACACAAGGACAAGGGACCACGCATATGGTAGCTATGCTGTTTATTGAAAAAATGGTGACATGTATTGAGTGCAGAAACAGTTTCAACAACAATGAGTTAGCTGAAAATGAAATAGACATTACACTAGTAGCCAGAAATGAAATACTAGACCAATGGTAATACAATTTCCTTGGTCACCCTTGTCACATTAACGCCAACTCATTTTTTTTTTAATTTCCATGACTAAACACCGATCACAATTTGCTAAGGCCAATGGTAATGGTAACCATAATTTTTGTGGTCACCCTTGTTGTCTGCTTCACTTGTTTACTGTGACAATGTCAGTGCCATTTATTTGACAGCTAACCCTATTCAATAACAGCGAACGAAACATATTGAGATCGATATCCATTTTGTTCGTGATATGGTTGCTCGGGGTCAGGTCCGCGTCCTTCATGTACCATCTCGTTACCAGTATGCTGATATATTTACCAAGTGTTTACCATTAGCTCTTTTTGAGGAGTTTTGTACCAGTTTGAGTGTTCGCTCCTCTCCCGCTCAAACTACAAGGGAGTGCTAGACGTTTATTGTTAAGGCCTTATGACTTACTTATTATTTGACAGGCCTAGCTGTAACACCCCAACCCGACAAGGGTTAAGATATCACATTCATGGTGTCAAACAGAACATACACAAGCGGAAGACTTTAATAATACAATTAAATTCAATGGTTACAAATGAAATCTAAAGTAAATGAATTACAAGGACTACAACAAAGGTACAATAAGTCTAGCAATGAAAATCTCCAAGTCAACTCTAATCCAAGGTAGCTATCAAAGGTGTAGTCCTCCAGGAGCTCTTATGCACTCTTCACTCATATCCCAGCTTCCCTCTAAAACCTGCCGCGGTGAAAAGAAATGCGGTTGAGCTTAAAAAGCCCAGTGAACTGATATATGATAATAGAAAACGGAAATATAAATGTGAAGTTCAATTGAAGTACAATGGGGAAACATAAGTAGGCATAATGTAATGTAAGGGAAAACATAGCGTATAGGTTAAGTAATAGGAATCCATGCAGTCGACTGCATAAACAGAATCATAATACCATTGGCTTGAAACATAACATAGTCTTCACTTCTCATAAATTAAAAAGAGGGGAGACCTCTTAAGTAACATAAATGGAGTAGCGAACTCCCATGTGTGTATGGCGTGTATTGCACACAATCATCATACACCAGATACAATATATATAACAGATACAGATCCATATCTAGGACGCATCCATACACCCCTGCAGAAAATCATAATCATCGTGGCCATACATAATATAAAATAAAATGGACGGGATGGAACATCACTCAACCACCCTAGAGTCATGCCATTGGTGCATCAATGACATGGTCATGGAACCCCCATAACTAGTCATACAGATACAGAGTACATAATAAGAGCCATTATAATCACATTAAGGGTTTATAGCAAAGGTTCATGTCCAAAAGTTCATAGCGAGGTTCATATCAAAGGTTCATAATGAAGGTTCATAACTATGGTTCATATCAAAGGTTGTAAGTCACAAAGGAAACCTTAAAGATAAGGTCAGAATATCCGTACCTTGAGTAAATGAAAGGTTGAATATGGAAAGGATCACAGAAAGGGAAATACTCCTCTTCAGAATCTACACCTGACATCGTAGTACTTATTAATAACTTGTTTTATAAGTTGTTTACTCATTGATGTCGTTCTTATTACATATTAGGGCTTCTTTCCATTTTTAATAACTTTTCACTTTTAGTAAGTTTCCATATTTAGTAACCTTCTACAATTAGTAACTTTTAATACGACTTCCCAATTTAATTAAATTAGATTTAGGTTTTGGGATTACCAATTATGTTTAACGTACCCACACACAAGTCAACACGTCACTAACATATCATACACGACATAGAAACAAGTATAGGGCATCAAGTATTAAGAGAGACACCTTGAACATATAAATAACACATGAACACTTGTTGATAGATTTTAACATAAAATTAAGCCCACTTAATGAATTTTACAAAGCCCATACTAAAAATCCACAAAATTACCATAGTAGCCCACACGTCTTAGGAGTCTACTGGAATTTTTCTAGATTTTATTATCAATGATAAGACCCTTTGTAAAATCGTTCAAGTTAAAGTGTTCAGATTCGTAACTGCAGTTACACATCAAAAGTATACACCTAAAAACCTAACCAAATGACCTCAGAAAATTCTACAAAAATTCCAGGAAGTAGTACACATATGAAATATGACTCCTGTAAAATTGTGGCCTCTAACTCGCTATGGTTTGGAAACTAAAAATCAAAGAAACTGACTGAAAAATAACTCAGCAACCAGATTTTAACATATAAACACACTCAAATTCGTTCAAATCAATTAGAATACTTTCATAGGACCCTAGTTTACAAATAAGAAATCCAGACTTAGACATCATTTAAACTTGTCTCATGACCCATACAAATTCTGTTAATACAAATATCGTACTAAAAACGTTATTTATATTTTACGATCTTTACTTAGTTTTGTTAATGACAATTACAAAGCATATCTTTTAGCAGATTATAAATACTAGCTAAAGTCACTTTAAAACAAATTTTACATTTCACAAGATTACTTAGAATTACAATTTACACATCTACTATTTTATTTCCTTAAAAGGAAACTTTATTTTCAAAATGATACAATGACATCATGGCATGCATCATACATAGATTATGTGATATCTTAGTTAGATCTTCAAGCAAGATAGTTGACTTTGAGAGATCTTGATATGACAACACAAAGATATGGAAAGATTGTGGAAGATTTGGAGAGATTTGATAAATCTCTTAGTTGTCATACCTGCGGAACCGAACGACTACAAAGACAGATCCCTTTTGTGGGATCCGCCGGATCCGTGGGCTGTTCACCAAGTTTGCCTATAAATAGCAGACTTATCATTTGTGCATTTTATCACTTAAAAAGTAAAAAACATTCATCTATTTATTTACTAACCCATATTAGTCATATCATTGATCTCTCTTTTGTAGCAAAGAAGATCAAGCTAAAGAACTTCAACAAACATACTGTTGCAAGTTGTAGTAGCTAAGTACTGTGTGATATAGTTGTAGTTCACACATCATTATTTGTATCTTTTATCTCAGTGAGTGTGGTTAGTGTTTTAGTCCTCAAAATACAAAGAGTGTAGGGAGTGGTTGTACCCTTGTGAAAGAACCAAACGGGAGTGGTTGAACCCTTGTAAAGAACTCGACATCTAGCTTAGTGTCGGTAATTGTATAGGCGACGTTAGGTTTGTTCTGCCTTGAAATAGAACCCGGTGTTTAGCTTAGTACCGGAAAAGGAAGTGAGCAACGTGTAAAGGTTTTCTCCACCTAGAAAGGAGTTTGTTTCTTAGTGAAGAATTACTCTCGAGTTAAAGGCTCGGGGAAGTGGAGTAGGGCAAGAAAAAGAGTCCTTGTAGCCGAACCACTATAAACATCCGTGTTATGTTGTTTGATCATTCCTCTCTTTACTTTTCGGATATATTGTTTGATTATTTTTTCCATAGTTCCATTGAATTCACATAAGTTACAAAATGGTTTAAATTAATTTAAACGGGAAAACTATTCAACCCCCCCTTCTAGTTTTTCACAATTGGTACCAGAGCGGTGTTACTCAAGAAATTTAAAATATATTGTATTTTAAAACTTGAAACGATCAAATGGATTTTGAAAACTTTAAAGAAGGGCAATCTATGCAAAGACCATCACTTTTTTAACCAAACAATTTTATATACTGGAAAAATCACTTTGAGACTTATGTGAAGTCAAAGAACCGTAGGAAGTGTTTTAGATGCAGGAATTTTAGTCACTTGATAAGAGATTGTCCAAAGCCTCCAAAGAACAAATCTCAAATAGGAGATTGTAAATATAATGACAACAAACCAAAGATCAACGAAGTTGCTCTCATGGCCAATGACACAGAAGAGGTACTATCTGACTCGTCATACTCTTTCATAAATGATAACACGTTAGATATAGAATATAACAAATTATGTAAAATTATTCTAAAAATCATAAGTAAAAATAAGTTCTTAAAAACCAAAAAGGAATTTTTAGAAAATAAAATTCATCAGTTAAAAGAAAAAGTCATAGGATTAGAAAAAGGTAAAAGTACTAAAACATGTGTCTTATGTCAAGAACTAAAACATGAATTAGAAATACTAAAGCTTACCCAAGAGAATCTTATAAAACAAAACTCCGTTTTTAAAAGATTCGATAAGCACATAAACTGTACAAATGATACAATGAGGTTACTAAAAATACCTTATGGTAGTTTCAAGCCAGATTTCATGAAAAATGGTCACTTAAATGATTTTCAGATTCAAATGACAAAATAAAATAAGACTACACCAACTGAGTCAGTGACCCACGAAACCAAAACATTGGATCCGCGTAGTTTAACCTAAGATCTGTAGGAACAGTACAGAAAAGTCAAAACTTAAAAAGTATTGAACTTGTTAAGATATCTAGAGAGCCTAACACTAATTCAATTAGAAGAAAAGATAAGAATGAAGTTAAAACGACAGTAGACACTTCATTATATAAAGGAACAATGCTTAGTGAACATATTCCATTTGATTACCTCCAAGATATTAGTGAACCTTGGTAATATTTTGATTAACCCAAAAGGACCCATGAGATATTGGGGACAAAATACTTGAGCTTTCATTAGGTATGCTTGAAAGAAAGGATTAGATCCAAATAAATGGAACTTCAAGAAACATTATTGAAAACAAATGTATCTTCTCAATCCAGAAAGTGTCCAATGGAGGTTACATTTTGTTAAATAGCATTCTTAGAAACAATCATTGGAAAAAGGTACGGTTCCTCATAACTCCTCATGATAATTGCTCTCATAGATAATTCAGATTTCATACTCACTTAATATACGTTATTGGTACCACATCTTTAATATAATATTTGAAAGTTAGCATGATGAGTAGGAAAAGGTTCTTAAACCTTTATGACATAAAATTAGATTAAAATACCTAAAGACAAGTATTGTTTTAACTTGGATTATATCTCAACAATATAGCATCAATACTTAGATAATGTCAATAAAATAGGATAAGTATATATCATATTCTCTCGGTATTGCCGTAATCACAAACTTAAGCAAGCATCAAAAGTTTGGAATGATCAACTTGTCAAAATAAACAGTAAGTACACCTAGTAGAGAACACTCTTTACTAAGTAGGATCATGTGCTATTAGGATGACATCGTCTCTAAATCAACTTGCCAAGATATGCCATGACTTCTCAAAAATCATGCATAACAAGTCTTGAAATAGGTAGATGAACTTCATCTAAGATCTTCAAAAAGTTAACAATTAGGAAAAAGGATATTTTCAACCAATTTGAATATATCACGGATATGCATAAGAAAATTTAGACTCGAAACCATTTGAAAAACACTCACGTTCTCCTAAACCAGACTCACCAAGGATTAAGATAGTAAATACACAAGATGACCCTAAACATATAGATGCATCAGGTAGAATATTCTATCCCATAGCTCCAAATATTATATATATCTACACTTTCAAGAAAATTCCAACTTGAAGCCATCAAACATTTAGGAACTTAAGAGACATTTATGGTATCTCAAAGGTACGGGTGTAGAAACCATAATATATATCAACTAAGATCATCCCGGTAATTAGAGATATAGGAATAGTTCAAACAATATGTGTACCAATGTAAGACATTGTATCACATCATGATTTACTAAGAAACAAATGGTCCTTGCTACCTTAAGGAAAAGTGTGGAGAAAACTCTAGTGGTCTATAATATTAACCTCTGTAAACCTCTTTTCGCTTGTTGCAACAACATTGCAACTGTTCACCTCATCAAAAATTTAGCTTAACTTTTTCATCATCATTTCCGTCCTAAACAATGTTCAGATGATAAGAACATCTCGAATTGAGAAAGTTTCTCAAAAGACAACATTGATAATCCTCTCACAAATACCTCAAGAAAGAACCCTACTTCTGTCCATGGATTATTGAAAACAATCGTTCGAATCCTAGTTCAACCAAAAAACGGAAATAACCAAACATATATTCTGATCCTGCGGATCCAATCGATAACAAGGGCGGAACCCTTGTTTGGGATCCGCCGGATCCGTACTTTGCTGAGACTAATTCTCAATAAACAGACACTGTTTACTGTTCATTACACTCACTAACCACATAAAAACCAATTTGTTGACGACCCTTATCATCCCAAAACTCAAAAATTTCATTCGCCACAATTAACACGCACCTAATCGATCATTGTAAGTATCCTAATCCATTTCAATCTCTTATTTGTGTCTAGAGTTCATATAGGTTGCACTAAATTAAATTAGGGATTATCAAAAATAATGAGGCACTTCAAAAATAACTATCAAATCATGTTTTCAATTAGACACTACAATTGTAAGACCTCGATCTTCACTTGGAATGAACACCGAGAGCTTCCTCTTTATCACACACAAGCAAGCTAGATGATGACTCTCACAAACTCATTAAGAACACAAGAGTGGTATGGATCATTGATGCGTGGTTTTGCAACCTTACAACAGGTTTTACCTCTCGAGGGATCTCAAGAGGCTTACAACCCCACCAGGCAGTGTACCTGACCGATGTAGTATAGTGTAGTGGTAAGTACGGGGGATTGATCGTTCTCCACAGGGAATAGTGTTCATTAGGTATGAAAAACTACTCTAATTAGGTCTAAGGGTGAAGGAAGATTATTTTTGTATTTTTATATTTTTTTTATGAAAGCAAGTAAAATCTCGGGTTTGAAGGAGTGCGCGGAATTAGTTGCTAGTCAACTAACCCAAATAACTACGAATTGCAAATAAAATAAAATAACTGAAAATGAAAATGTTGTGAAACTTATATGGAGAGAAATGTGTTTACTTAGATTTCCTTACTCCCTAACTATCTTTTACCGGTTGATTAGTGTGTATTAATTGCGTGGATGACGGGTGTATTCCTTAATACCAATCGTGGGGTGGCGTACGTACTTCCCCAACTCTACAAGCTCCTACTTCACTCCTATGTCGAGCCGGCTAGGAAGCTCCTAACATGGGATCACTAGAATTCGCTCATGCATTAAATACAACCATAAAAACCTAGTACGCATTGGTTCATGTTTCTTAAGACGTTCAAGCAAGTTACCGAATAGGAAGTTAGCCAGTTTTCTTAAGCCTAACATCGATAAACAATCATCCAGTACAACTAATAACACACTAATAACCAATAATCAATAGTTAGGTTTCATTAGATCTAAGCAAACACAAGATAAATCTAGCCTAGCATGTTAATCAAAAGACAAGAACAAGATATAATCAAACAACACATAGACATATTGATTGATTAAACAATTACTTATCTTCAATTAAACATGGGAGATCCAAGGGTATGAAAACCCTTAAAAATGGCAGAAATTCGTCTTAGGGTTTCTCCTCACAAAGTTGCACACTAATGACAAAAAAAATTGCAAAACTATATATAGAGTTTAAGGGCTGACGGCGTCACGTTGTAGATCCTGACGCCGTCACCTCGCCGTGTCAAGGGTTCCCGGATGGCCTTCCTGATGCCGTCCCTCTTTAGTGCTCCAAAATCCGCTCTGGCTTATCAAGGCTTGACGCCGTCAGAAATGGGCTTGACGCCGTCCCTCTTTAACTTAAACAGTGATGGCCTTGATCACTTCAAAGGGTGACGCCGTCAGATTTCCCATAGTAAAATTCTCTGGCTTATCATGTGTATTTTTCGTATCCACCTTTTTTGCCAAGCCTTGACGCCGTCTGGAACAATCCCTGACGCCGTCAAAGGTACTTTTCCTGCCGATTTTGAGACTTTGTCGTTTTCTTCACTTTTATGCTCCAAAAACGTCCAAAATGCTTCCTTTTCCAGATTTCTTCTCCAAAGTACCTAAAATGAAAAAAGGAACGATTTAGGGCTATATTTGATCAAATAAATACGATTTAGGGCTTAAATGACCCCCTAAAAGCGGTACACTTTTCGCTTCATCAAATACCCTTACACTTGAGATTTGCTTGTCCTCAAGCAAATGCGCTTTTATTCTAATCAAAATACAAGTTAGGGGTCATTTAATGCTAATATAAAAGTAATTACAACAAATAGTCGTTCTACTTTAATCATAATAAGCACGGAGATTACAAACTAGCACCTCACAAGTAGTGTTTAGATACTCACATCTCTCAAGTGTCATCAAAATAAATCTCATTAATGAAAACGGATAATATCTCTCACTACCTGTCATAGCAAATAGATTACCATAGGCTTGGGAAAGGATCAAAAACCTCCTCCACTAGGCGTAAGCACCTAAGATAAACTATCAAAGAGGGCTTTTACATGGGTTATAACGTAAGGTGTAGGGATATGATAAACACGGTTTTGTTGGATAAGGGATATTTTACTGGTGGCGAGTTAAAGATCTTGATTAATTACATGTACAATATGGCGTTGCTAAGCCAAGACTAGACTCGACTTAAGCTAAAAACAAAATAACAAAAACATAAAACAAACATAAAATGAAACGGGATGGTAGTCCGTATGTTTTTTCTACTTTTCTTTTTCTCATTTTTTTGTATTTTTCTTGATTTTTTCGATTTTTTTTTTCATACACTCTTGCCCTACCATCCAAAATAATACATCATAGGGGCGTTGCATCCCCTTACACTTGAACTTTTACATAACTTTACAAATAACCATTCTAATGACTCGAATTAAGATAATCGAAACACTTGGAGTACTTTTAAAATATTTAGCACATATGGGGGTAATAAATGATGTTCTTCCCCATTACTCCATTACACTAGTACTTTACCCATGAGTCCCAATCGTCCCAAAACAATATGTACAAGGATATGACTTGACTTAGCAACCATGTAATCAATTAGATAATTAACTTGGGGTTTAAACAAATGTTGTAACAATAATGCACTAAAAATGAGTGCATACAAGGTAGGCTAAGGCGATTTGGGTGTACATTTAAGTGGGGTGTAAACAAATTCTTCCTTTAAGTAAAATGCTTAAAGGTCGAAACGAAAAGATAGGCTCTGAGGGGTGTACTAAGGGTATCGTGTACTAAAAATGAGTACAACGCAAAGGGTGTGGGAGAATTACTTGACCAATGTAGCCAATGTAATTATAACAAAAACACAGGTGCAAAACAATGGGTTAATCCTAATGCCTCTTATCACGTAGTAAATCTAACTACACGAATGTAGTCTCACTTGTGGCCTCGGAATGGTCCTAACGCAAGTTCTAGAATCTAAGTGCTACCGGTACACACATCATAGCATAAATGCTTTTCCTACCAATTCTAGGGGCGAACCTCACATATTTGGGGTGGAAAATTTTTTAGTGGTACGGTTTTTTGTGCTAGTCATATAACTCCTATCCGTGAGACGCTCATTAAGACCAAAGTTTCACTCCTATATGTTGTAAAAAATTTTAAATTTGGCACTAAAATTGCCCTAACAGGTATTTATCTCAGTTTTATTACACATCTACCATCAATCAAACAAAAATCAAGCGTAATTGTATTCTCTAAAGTATCGTATTTTTACCCCCCCCCCCTTACACTTAAGATGAACATTGTCCCCAATGTTCAAATAACAAGATGTAAAAGTAAATAAGGTAAAAGAATGAAATCAAATACTCCCCTGATTCGCTCGGTGGATAATGTGGTAACATGGTTAGATCTTCTTCCAAGAGAATGTAGGAGCTCCAAAACTAATGCATCGCCATAAGCTTGATTCCACATACATTTCCTCGTCCAAAATAACCTGTTAAACCTGAGAAAACAAACACGAAAACCTGCATAACATCGGCGGGATAAATCTATATATAAGGATATAATGCTTGTGGAATGATAATTTTGCATATTCCTGGAGTTTATAAGTTAGAGATTTAATAAAAACTTTTTATGAAAACAAAACTTTCAAAATTTTCAGAAAATTAAAACCTGACGCCGTCAGAAATGATCTGACAGAATTCTCATGTTAAGTTTCCGGAAAATTTCTGGAAAAACCTATACCTTACTTCCTGGAAATCCTGCAAAATATCATTATGACTCGATACAAGCATTTGACTCAAACAAATACTAATATGTATGTTAATTTATTATTATTATGATTCATGTTCATTTGTGTTCTAATAAACCGATTTGGATTTCCCTTACACTTATCTTTTGCAAAATACCTTTATATGTAGTTAAGACGAAGTTAAAAACAAGATAAAGCATTTTCACAATTTAATTTTGAACATGAATCAATAATAATAAAAATTAAACACACATACGGAAACAAATAAAACCAAACAAACAAATAAATAAACACATAAAGCAAATAAAGCTTGGGTTGCCTCCCAAGAAGCGCTTTTCTTTATTAACGAGTCTTGTAGCTAGACTCAAAGTCACGTACATTACGTGATTCCATCATTCATAATGAAGTATCCCTGATAGATATAATCCTTATTATCAGGGTGGTAGTGTCTCAATCGCTTGACATTTGCAGTCACTTCACCTCCTACCTTGCTAATCAAGCTTACTACCCCATCCTGATGTAGACTTTTAATTGTGAATGGTCCGTACCACCAGGGACTTGGTTCATCGGTAGGTGCCTTTGTTTCTGAATGCCTTAGGAGCACTAAAGCTCCTTTTGTAAACTCAACGGGGTTATTGATCTGCTCATCAGCCTCAATATACTTGTTATTTCCACCCTTACATTCTCTAATCTTCTTTTCATCGTAATTCTTAATCCTTGCCTCCCATGCAAGGATTTTCTCTCGAACATTACCACGGATTATGTTGGGGTTCGCCTCCATCTTCTTTTGTAGAGCAACATCTCGTATATGTCGTGGGATCGTTGGGAAGTTTATTGTTTTCTTCCCCTTCTTCATTTGGATGGTACTATTTCTGTAATCGATTTGTGCCCTAGTGGTAACGAGAAAGGGCGCCCCAAGGATTATTGGCATATTCATATAATTTCTCTCAATAATCATGAAGTCGACCGGATACAGGAATCCGGCAATGTTGACCAACACATCTTCTGCAATTCCTAACGGGTACTCATACGAATGTTTTGCAAAGGAGAGTTTAGTACGGGTGATGGATGGCAGTTCGTCGGTTAACTGGACATAAACGGATAACGGCATCAAATTTACGTCGGAACCTTGGTCAGCTACCGCATCCAGATACTTGAGTTTTCCAATGCTGCATGGTATTTCGAAGACCCCGTAGAATTCCTGCTTTTCCACTAACTTCTGTCTTATGAGGCTCTCATACAACTGCCCTCCGGGTAATGTGTCGGATTCATCCTCCGGTTCCCTTCTCTTGGACTCTTTGTTGGGTAGATGAGTACGTCGATAGTTTCTCACCCAATCGTTTATGGTCTCCTCGTTTATTTCGTGTTTCAAGTAATGCCTCACTTGTTGTGACTTAGGCGGTTCTATCATTTGGCGCTCCTTAGAGGGCGCCTCCTTGCCTTTGTCTGAATCGCAGTTGCAGGCATTGGTGTATCCATCATTAAGTGGGACGAGGTCAATTTTGTTAACTTCCATAGTTATCGACTTCCCTCTTCCATCATATTCGCCCTCTTGGATGACGGAGATGGCTTTGACGAATTTAGTGTTGGGAACTTCAATGTCATTCCGCACCAGCACTTTTTCAGGAGCTTTTGTATTTGCGTATTCTTTCAAAAGGTCCATCATCTCCGCCATCTTCTCTACCATTTCCTCCTTCTGTTTGTAGACGGCTTCCTCAAATTTTGCCAACCGTTCGGAGTGTTTTGACATGTATTCTCTCATTTGAGCTTCGAATGTTGGACTAAGTTCCTGAGGTGGTGAGTTGGGTTGAGCGTGCTTATGGAAGGGTTTAGTATTTTCCCTAAGGGGTGATTCGGACAATGGTATTTGCTTAACGCTTGAGACCGAGTTAATTGTTGCTTTTTGTGGACTTAAGGGTCTCTTTTGCTTTTCCATAAGATATGCAACCCTTTTCTCAAGTTCACTAACGCTTTCCTCAGTGATTTGATTGGCTTTATCGGGCAATGAATATGTCTTGACCGCCGAGCGTACGTCGTGGGAAACTTGCCACAATTCATCATCGTCGGATGCAAGCTCATCAATGATTTCCCATGATTCCTCGGCACTTTTGTCGCGCAATCTGCCCCTGGCAGCTCGATCGATGGCACGCTTGGTGTGGTAATCAACATGGTCATAGAAGATCTGGATTTGAAGCCAAAGATTTATGCCATGATGAGGGACTTTTTGGAGTAAGTCCTTGAATCGAATCCATGCCCCGTAGAGGGTTTCGCCTTGACGTTGTTCAAACATCAAGATATCCTTCCTTAGCTTGGTAGTCCTTCCCGGTGGGAAAAACTGAGCAAGGAAGCGAGTGGTGAGATCATCCCAAGAGGTGATGGATCCTGCGGGTAGGCACTCTAGCCATTGACTAGCTTGGTCCCGCAGAGAGAATTGAAAGAGACGCAGTCGGGTCGTCTCTCGAGTGGAAACATCAAGGTCTATGGAATCAACGATTTTGAGAAAGTCCTTGAGATGTTGATTAGGATCTTCTGAACGAAGTCCATGGAATGCGCATCCGCTTTGCACCAACCGGATGGTGTCGGATCGCAAGGGAGTGACATTGGCTCCTTGAGTGAGCTCAATGGTGTTTCGATAGCCATGGTGGCTAGGACGGGAGTAGTCTCCTAAGGTACGGGCTCTAGGAGGTGGGTGTTGTTGTGGTGGTGGGTTGTTGGGATCAAGGATATTACCACCTTCCATGATGTCGGATGGTAATGGTTACGAACAAAGAAACGAAGAAAAAAGATAGACTAAAGAAAACCTAGAAAAATAAAATAAAAATCTCACTAGAAAGGAATCTAGTGAGTAGACCTAATAAAATAAAAATTCAACCTAAACAATAACTATTCCCCGGCAGCGGCGCCAAAAACTTGATGCGTGGTTTTGCAACCTTACAACAGGTTTTACCTCTCGAGGGATCTCAAGAGGCTTACAACCCCACCAGGCAGTGTACCTGACCGATGTAGTATAGTGTAGTGGTAAGTACGGGGGATTGATCGTTCTCCACAGGGAATAGTGTTCGTTAGGTATGAAAAACTACTCTAATTATGTCTAAGGGTGAAGGAAGATTATTTTTGTATTTTTATATTTTTTTTATGAAAGCAAGTAAAATCTCGGGTTTGAAGGAGTGGGCGGAATTAGTTGCTAGTCAACTAACCCAAATAACTACGAATTGCAAATAAAATAAAATAACTGAAAATGAAAATGTTGTGAAACTTATATGGAGAGAAATGTGTTTACTTAGATTTCCTTACTCCCTAACTATCTTTTACCGGTTGATTAGTGTGTATTAATTGCATGGATGACGGGTGTATTCCTTAATACCAATCGCGGGGTGGCGTACGTACTTCCCCAACTCTACAAGCTCCTACTTCACTCCTATGTCGAGCCGGCTAGGAAGCTCCTAACATGGGATCACTAGAATTCGCTCATGCATTAAATACAACCATAAAAACCTAGTACGCATTGGTTCATGTTTCTTAAGACGTTCAAGCAAGTTACCGAATAGGAAGTTAGCCAGTTTTCTTAAGCCTAACATCGATAAACAATCATCCAGTACAACTAATAACACACTAATAACCAATAATCAATAGTTAGGTTTCATTAGATCTAAGCAAACACAAGATAAATCTAGCCTAGCATGTTAATCAAAAGACAAGAACAAGATATAATCAAACAACACATAGACATATTCATTGATTAAACAATTACTTATCTTCAATTAAACATGGGAGATCCAAGGGTATGAAAACCCTTAAAAATGGCAGAAATTCGTCTTTGGGTTTCTCCTCACAAAGTTGCACACTAATGACAAAAAAATTGCAAAACTATATATAGAGTTTAAGAGCTGACGGCGTCACGTTGTAGATCCTGACGCCGTCACCTCGCCGTGTCTAGGGTTCCCGGATGGCCTTCCAGACGTCGTCCCTCTTTAGTGCTCCAAAATCCGCTCTGGCTTATCAAGTCTTGACGCCGTCAGAAATGGGCTTGACGCCGTCCCTCTTTAACTTAAACTGTGATGGCCTTGATCACTTCAAAGGGTGACGCCGTCAGATTTTCCATAGTAAAATTCTCTGGCTTATCATGTGTATTTTTCGTATCCACCTTTTTTGCCAAGCCTTGACGCCGTCTGGAACAATCCCTGACGCCGTCAAAGGTACTTTTCCAGCCGATTTTGAGACTTTGTCGTTTTCTTCACTTTTATGCTCCAAAAACGTCCAAAATGCTTCCTTTTCCAGATTTCTTCTCCAAAGTACCTAAAATGACAAAAGGAACGATTTAGGGCAATATTTGATCAAATAAATACGATTTAGGGCTTAAATGACCCCCTAAAAGCGGTACACTTTTCGCTTCATCAATCATATGTATAAATTTCAAGTCAAATGATTATATTCAAGAAAGAAAATAATACAAGACTTGAGGTGTTACTCTCTCACACACACACACACTCTTTTTCTAATAATAATGAGGCACTTCTAAACTAAGAATGTGTGTGTGTGTATATACGGTTCACACAGCCAACACATGGCTTGGTGTGGGCTTTGACTTGGACCTAAGGTGGGCTTTGTATTTGCACTACACTTAAACAAATGAAACACTTATAGTTCTAGTGCTATAAGCCCACTTTACTAACATATTATACATTACACACTTAAGACTTAACAACTAATGACCATCACTTTTGCAATTAAGAAAATTAATTGCTAACAACAATAATCATCAAATACTCCATTAAGATTACTTTTTCACAACTAGGAAAAACTCCTTTCAATCATTGTTCATACAAAATCAAAAACGTTATAATCCATATGTATCTTTGGATCAGGAGTGTTTGGATTATCTCATATTTTACTACAAAAATCTTTGCATCAAAAGAGTCGAGATAATCATACTCCACATTATTCTCATTCAGACACATATGTATACATTATGTGATTCTAACTTAAATTGTATGTCTAGGAAAACCATGCCTCCCGCTACTAACTATGATCACAAAAAGACCACCAACTACCTACCCAAACATCATCAAACAAAGGGACTCTCAGAATCTCAAGTCAAAATTTTTAAAGCTTTAGAAAGTCGGTACGTTCATGAAGGCATAACTGTAGATTCATCATTCTTAGAAGAAACAAACATCCGTGAACAAATGACTGTCATTCAATTTGATGCACTCCTAGACATAGATGAGCCAATCATCCCTAAGTTTATTCTCGAGTTTTATGCTTCCGTGAAACTCATCACTGATGACCTTGGATCTTTTAGCATCCATTTCAAAATAAACCAAAATCCCTACAATTTCCCATTAGATCATTTCGGGGAAGTATTAGGCGTTCCTAGAGAAGGAACTTGTTTCTACTCAGAAAAATGGCCTTTAACCATTCTTGATTCAAACCTAGGTCATGAACACCCATATGATACTCCTCTAACTCCTAAAGAAACAATCCGTGATCAACTTTTCAAGCCTAGAAGCAACCAAACTAAGAAACTCCGAGGAAAAGATGTTAGTCGTGATCCATTCGCTATGGAACTCAATGAACTTAAACCCGAATTTAAGAAACTTGAAGAGATTCTTAGAGCAAATATCATTAGCACTATTGGAAACAAAGATCATGTGAATGCAAGCTTACGCTACAAGCTCTATTGTGTGTCTACTCATCAAAAGTTCAATCTAGCCTACTATATCGCCAAAAGAATGGTTGATATACGTGTCTTAGGAAAAACCTCAATGCCATATGGAATGCTTCTTACACGTTTGTTTAGAGCTTCCATTCCTATTCCTCTAGACTCATTCGGCTTTGTTCCAGACCACATCGAAATCAAACACACCTTCGTTCCGCTTAGTGACTATAGAGTGGCAGTAGGAAAAGGGAAACAGGCTCACACCTCATCCTCATCTTCATCATCATCATCAGCTAGTGATGAAGATGGTTTACCTAACTCTAAGCTTCCTCCAATTGACTACTTGAGTCAACTTCCTTCCCTTGATGATGAATCTGCGGAACATCGACAAGCAAAGGGAATTTTAAAGAATGTTGGACGATGGATGATGAAAGTCCGCAAGGATCAGAAGAAAATACTTAAATTATTGAAAGATAAGTAAGATTTAAAGAGTGTTTAGTATAATACGTTATTAGACTATGTATTGTTAAATTTATGTGCTTACTAAGACCTTATGATAGTACTTGACTCTTTTGTGGTTTAGCTCAACTTGAACTAATGATAACATGTATTGTTATCAATTTTCTGAATTTAAACCACTGTTTGGCTTAACTTCCTTTGTGATGAAGTTTGATGATCAACTTTATTTATAACGTGTGTTAGAATCTACATATTTGGTATCTTCGCTTTACATAATAGACAATAGATATGTTCTAGGAGAATTTACGGGTTTTCATTGAAAAACGCGAAATTTGCATTCCTCTCTGTTTGTCTTAGGATTTTTGTTCGGCGGATCTGGCGGATCCCTCAGTTTGGATCCGCCTAGTGTTAACGTTGGCTCCGCCCATCTTAAACCTGCGGATCAGACGGATCCAAAAGTTTTGGATTCGCAAGCTTTGTAAATTGGATCCGCAGGAATACACAGTAAACTTTTTCACAAAATCCAACTCATTCCAATACTTAGATTGTTGTTTAACTTTCTTAGATTATATTTAGACATCTTAGAAAATTAGGAAAATCCACTTCCCACCAAAATTTGAATATTTTGTCCTACTCATAACTCACAGACTCTTTCATTACCTTCTCGAAAACCGTGAATCAATTACATTTCTCCCTTTTGAGTCATCTTTCTGCATACCTTCATGTCAACTCCATTTCTATGGATTGACTTTGTCAATAGGACAAACTACTTTATCTTGTTCCAAGTCTTTGAAATTTACACATCATTAATCCAAACACGAACTTCTATAAAAATGGGAAGTATAAATTAGAACCTTAAGATGATCATAATACACTAAATCTTCATCTTCTTTGCACATCATACCTGTAAACCTCTCACAATGCACAAATCAAACAAATCTCATATGTCTAGACCATACAGACAAACTGCTAGAATTAGTGTTAGACCTTACTGGCTCATTAATCCAGTTCCAAACGTAAGTTCACCAATCATATCCACTACTACCACTACAAATTCTATCATAACTCCTATAGTCAACATGTCTTCATCTCCAAAATCACCATCACCAATCATAATTCCACTAGGTACAACATCATCACCCACATATAACACACCACCACCTGTAATTACACTAATAGCTTCCTCACCATCACCTTTACCATCTGAAGAAAGAAAATCATCATCACCACTAAATCCACCCAACCTTCAACCACATGATCTACTTACCACACTTCAACACATTGATGATTCAATGTGGCTAAATCAAACAAATACTCAAGAAAATGAAGAACATAACACTAACCTTTGTGACACTAAGGATTTAGAAACTATGTGGCTAGCTTCCATCATATCTCCATCAACACCAACAAATTCCTCTTCATAGAAGCTGTCAGCTTTTCCTAAGTATCATCTTAGTGTACTTCGTAGAATTATTCTAGGATTTCTTCAATTTTTAGGGACTTTCTAAATGTAACTTCAAGTTTGAGCCGTTTGTCACAAACAAATTTTCAATGAATAAAAGTTACATTTCAATATTTGTAGGTGATCAAATATTTGTAGTACTATCTTACTTTAATACATGATAGATTTGGCCTCTCATATTTTAGACAATTTTTTCTATCAGACACTAACATTTTTCCTACAAGCTTAACGACGGATCTGGCGGATCCCTCATTTTGGATCCGCCGTGTGTTAGCCTTGGCTCCGCCATTCTTCAACCTGCGGATTAGGTGGATCCCAAAATTTGGATCCGCACGCCTTGTCGATTGGATCCGCAGGTGTAACAGTAACAATCCTAAATATTTTCGACTCATCCCGATTCTTAGATTTTAGTTTCTAGTGTTCTTTAGAATAGGTTCACTGATCATTATACATCTTAGAATGATTTAGAAACTCTTAGAAACTTAAGAACAACATTTCCCACCAAAATTTGAATCTTTAAATTTAAGGAGTGAGTTACCTTTCTAATACAGACAAGGAACCCTTTTTAGGGATCCTTCAAATCCGTGGGTACATCACATCACAGGATTTTCCACTATCCCTTTGCATTTACTGCATATCTTCATCATATTACTCAACATAAGTTCTATGGATTGACTTATGTGATGTGATTTGCACAAATTTTTGTTCCAAATCATTAGGAACCAACATTCTCTATTGGATTTACATCAAATCCAAACACTAGTTTCTATAAACCATCTGCCTATAAATTAAGATCATAACTTAGAGCAAAACTCACTCATTTACCTTCTTTACCACATATAACCTGTACATCTTAGTTCTCTTAGCTAACCATGACCAAATCAACCAACTCCTCCACCTCTAGACCTCCAAAACGCACTGCCCGCATTAGTGTTAAGCCCTATTGCTTCATCAATCTTGCTAACTCATCATCAGAGGAATCATCTCCTCTTAATATCTCATCTCCTATAGCAAGTGAAAATTTCCTTACTCTATCCACACCTACACCATCCAATGTTGTCATACAAACTCTACCTCCAACCTTAACTCCAATAGCAACCACACCACCACCCGCTCCATCACAGCCTGTCAAATCAACATCACCCCCAAAATCACCCAAGTTGCAACCTATGGAGCTATTTAGAACTCCACCTACATCACCTCATCCATACCTTGATGACTTGGAGGATCTCCCACCAAGATCAACCAATCCTCCACCCATGACCTTTGAAGGTCAAGAGCCTATGCTTTTTTATCCAATTTTCCCAGATATCCATGGTCCTTTATACCATGATGCACCATCATCTCAACCTCAAATACCACCTCTCTCACCCACATCAACTCTCATTGCCATAGACGAGGCAATGTGAATCAATTTTCCTCAAACCCAAGAGGAGATTAGTGAAGAGCTCAACCGTCTCTACACTCTCTCGGGTATGATAGATCACCGCCTCAATGAAGCCATGGACCTTCAAACCATCCTCATGAACTCCATCCAAACACTACCACCAACCAATGAACAAGAACAACATCCACCACCCAACAACCAATCACCACCACCACCACCACAACCAAATGAGCCTACTTTTCCGCCTGGTTTTCCTCGCCATGATTGCAACATGTGTGAAAGAACCGCTCACATAGCTCAAAGGACAAACATTTTGGTGCACGAGCTCCAAAATGAAATGAGGTTCATATTGAATCACATTCTTGAGCGTCTTAACGCCATCTCTCATCCTCCTCAATAGGAGTATTCTAGTCTCATTATATAGGACCTTTAAGGATGTTGTCTTAGGATTTTTAAGATGTATTTTTCATTTTCTTGTAACTTCATATTTTTGTGACTTTGGTCACATATTTTCAATATATATGAATGTTATATGTTATGCTTGTGAGTGATCAACATTAAGTATATTATCATTATTTAGGTGACTAACATCATTATATAGCCATTTGGAATCTACATTATAGTTTTGATCACTTGTACTTTAGGTACAAAATTTTGATCAGACACTACATTTTGACATTTTCAAGTCAACTAGATTAACATTCTTATTTGGATGACCATTTCATATGCATTATGCTATTCACAACTAACATTTCTTTTGTAGCATCTCATACCCTTCAAATGTATACGTTGGGACTCTTGTAATGGGGAGTATACATCGAGGGGGAGCATTTCATTTTTCTAACCATTTGTTTTGTAGGTTCATGCATCATTACCTTGTTACTCCATTTATGGGGAGTATCAAACAAGGGAGAGCTCTTAAAGTTCTCAAAATCGCATTCCGCTACGTAACTTTTCTTTTTGTTTCGACAAAAAGGGGGAGAATGGGTTAAGTTTCCGTAACTGTGAATCATCACAGTACATACACTTTTGCATAAAAATAGTTTTTAAACTCAAATAAAACAAACTTAATCTATATTTTAAAGAACTCATGCTATATTTATTCCTTTGCTCAAAAATATACTTTATGTTTTGTCATCAACAAAAAGGGGGAGATTGTTAATACAAATATCGTACTAAGAACGTTATTTATATTTTACGATCTTTACTTAGTTTTGTTAATGACAATTACAAAGCATATCTTTTAGCAAATTATAAATACTAGCTAAAGTCACTTTAAAACACATTTTACATTTCACAAGATTACTTAGAATTACAATTTATACATCTAATAGTTTATATCCTTAAAAGGAAACTTTATTTTCAAAATGATAGAATGACATCATGGCATGCATCATACATAGATTATGTGATATCTTAGTTAGATCTTCAAGCAAGATATTTGACTTTGGAAGATCTTGATATGACAACACAAAGATATGGAAAGATTGTGGAAGATTTGGAGAGATTTGATAAATCTCTTAGCTGTCATACATGCGGAACCAAACGACTACAAAGACGGATCCCTTTTATTGGATCCGCCAGATCCGTGGGTTGTTCACCAAGTTTGCCTATAAATAGCAGACTTGTCATTTGTGCATTTTATCACTTAAAATGTAGAAAACATTCATCCATTTATTTACTAACCCTTATTATTCATATCATTGATCTCTCTTTTGTAGCAAAGAAGATCAAGCTAAAGAACTTCAACAAACATACTGTTGCAAGTTGTAGTAGCTAAGTACTGTGTGATATAGTTGTAGTTCACACATCATTATTTGTATCATTTATCTCTGTAACACCCCAACCCGACAAGGGTAGAAATGTCACAATGATGGTTTCATATCAGAACAAACACAAGCATATGACATAAATAATACAAAAGAATTTCAATGGTTACAATGGAAAATCTGAAACTACAAGGTTACAATGAGAAATACAAAAATCACTAAGTCTGAATATATACACTTCTGGTCATCTCTAATCCAAAGTAGCTAGTAATGTCTTCTAAGTCCAAGGTACTCTCCACTCATACCCAGCTTCCCAACTAAAACCTGCCGCAGGAAAAGAAATGCGGCTGAGCTTAAAAAGCCCAGTGAACAGATATAACGATAACAAAGCAGTAATGATGGGATGGTGAAATAAGTGAAACAATACAAGGTATAACAAGAGTTAGGAAGGAAAATAAAGATTATGCAGAGATATCAGGAATTAAGAAACAATTACAATAGATAAGAGTAAAGGGAACAGTAATCCCAACCCGAGCTCAAGTCATATCAAGTCAAGTATCAAATCAAGTATCAGGTTATATGGTAACAGTAACAGTAATCCACTACGAGCCCAAATCAAATCAAATCAAATATCAGGGTGTACGGAGGGGAGACCTCGGTACCAAATACAGTATGAGGGGATACCTCCAGGGGTGGAGTAGCTAGCTCCCAGGATGTGAAAGACGTGTATCGCACACACCATCAGTCACCAGTAATAACAGTATATAACAGTAACAGTAACAGTAACAGTAACAAATCTAGGATGCATCCATACGCCCCAGGTGGCCAGATTCCTACTCAACACACCAAAATAAATCAAGTCAGGGACGGGACAGGTCATCACTCTCCTGCCCTAGAGTCATGCCATCGGTGCATCAATGACATGGACATGAAACCCTCATGCCTAGTTATGGCTCGTAGTCTCAAACTGTGGGTTAAGGTCAAGTATCAAATGTCCAAGTATCTAGTTCAATTTTCATATCAAGTGGTTCAAGTCAAATTTCCATTTCAATTATATCAGAAAGTTCATATCAGATGGTTCAATATCAGATGGTTCAATATCAGAAAGGTCAATATCAGAAAGGTCAGTATCAGATGGTCACTATCAGATGGCCCATAGCAAAGTTCAAATCAAGGTTCAGATCAACAGTTCATATCAAAGGTTTATAATCAAAGTTTCCTAGAAACAGTTCATTTAAAAAGGTTTTTATTTAAAAGTCCATTTAAAGCAATCTTTCAAAAATGGTTTTCATAATAAATGATCTTACAAAATAGTTTTCATAAAAATAGTCTTTCAAAACAGTTTTCATAAAGGTTGTCTTAAAAATAGTTTTCTTAAAAACTTTTAGTAACTTTCATTTAAAAGTAATATCGCATCTTTTTAAAATAGCTTTTCTCACACATTTTCATACATAATTCAGAAAGGTTTTCACATCTAGTTACCAAAGTCAAATAATCCTTCAAAGTATCAAGTGATTCCAATATTCATGTTACAGGGTGACGAACAAGTCATATCAAGTATCAAAGGAACATGGCAAGGCTCAAATATCAAGGCTCACAAATCAAGGAAAGCATAGCAAAGGCATAGATTAAATAAGAAAGCCCCAAATAAAAGGCTCAGATCAAACCAATATAGACAGATGTATGTGAAACATGAAGAACGAATCAAAGTATATGGGAACATAGCAATGGCTTAGGGAATCCTATAATGAATGAGAAATCAAAATGAAATGAGAAAGAAGGCACCCTTACTGAAAAAGGGCAGAATATCTGTACCTTATTAACCAAGCAAGCAGAATCACAAAACAAACACTAACAGGAAAACCGGTCACTCCTTCTTCGGACCTAGAGGAGTAAAAGACAAAATTACTACTGGTTCCAATTTACAGATTTAGTTATCTTTCCAGTTTAAGTAACTTTCCAAATATATCATAAGTTTCCACTTTAAGTAAGTTTACTCATTTTAAGTAACTTTTATTTTTAGAAGGTTTCCAAAATTAGTAAGTTTCCATTTTTAGAAAGTTTCCTTATTTTGTAAGTTTCTATAATTAGCAGGTTTTCCATAATTAGAAAGATAAAATTAGGTTAAGTCATCACTTTAATAATGTTATGGAAATAAGGTTCGTTTTAGCAAGTTACAATATTTTAGGGTTAAATATAACTTTCCATATTTTAGGGTTTTAAATGTAATTATGTCAAAGATAAAGGTCTAAAGTGCAATTATTACAAGTTATTATTTTTAACCCCTAAGTTTCCCATATTTACCATTTTAATCCTTTAATTATAACAATTTACAAGTTAAACCCTCTAAATAAATTAAATTACAAATCAACCCTTATAATTAAATAAATTACAAATTAATCCTTACAATATTCATATTTACACATTAAGCCATTAATTATTCAAAATTACACATTATACCCCTCACATAAATGTTTGTACGAATAACCCTATACTTTTTTATAATTTACAAAACTAGTCCCTTAATTTATAAAAATCACAATTCGAATTAAATATAAAATCAATTTACCCTTTAAACCTTTTAATTACAAATTTTACACATAGGACCCCCATATTATAATTTTTACGAATTGTCCCTGGTCTAATACATGTTACAAAAATATCCCATAACTTTATAAAATTACAAAACATACCCTTCTTATTTTGTTTTTAAATCGGTAACACACAAAATCAATATAAAACCCTAACCCTAATTCCAAAATCATTTTCTAATCATTAAAGTATCCTTAAACATTAAATCCAAACAATGATTACACCAAAAACCTAACCCTAATTCAATTCGACCCATTTTATTTTTAAAAACCCTTTTTATTTTAAAGATCCGATTAGAACAAAAATTAACAATACATGATCTAAGCTTCTATAAATTTGACTAGCATTTTTCTGATGGTATATGACTTGTTTAGGATCGAAATAAAATATATAGAAAGCCTCAAAAATTCGCATGGTTGTTTTAAGGTTTTATGTACATTTTTAACATATAATTTTCATTCAATTGATCTAGGCTTCAACAATTACTAAGACCATTTTTCTCATATTATATGATACATATTTAACTCAGGAAAAATACATTAGAGACCCAGAAAAATCGCATGAACAATATAGAATTTATTTGTGTTTTTAGGGTTTACTTCTCATTAATTTTCATATTATCAATAGAGAATGCATGATTCGAATCTACCATTTTATATGAGTCATATATGATGTAAAGAGTGCTAGAAAAATACCAGATGAATTTTAGAATGAAAGAACAAGTCGTGATGATTTTATGTTACTCGGCTCAATATTTTCGACACCAAACAATTCCCAGCGATCAAACGAACGACCCAGAATCCTTGGCACTATTTTTCCTACCTTCCTTGGACTTAGATGAACCCACGAAAAATATGTAACAACTTCCAGAAATTCGTATGGAGTGTAGAGGAGTTTTTGTGTGAATCGTATAATATTTTTGAGATAAAAAAGGATATATTAAATAGAAACCGTGTGATATAGGGGGAGGGTGCATAAATTTCGGCCCAAGGAGGATTAAATGAGATCAATTTCTGATTTTCAATATTTCCTTAATAATGGTAATGCTTATCCCTTTATTTTGTACATTTTTATTTAATTAACAAGAAAATAAAATGTATAAGTATAAGTATATTAAATGTTTTTGGCCTATATAGTTTTTAAATAATGTGACATGTATTTTTAGAACATGAAAAAAATATATATTAAAATGTTCATGCAAAAATTATCTTACTTCATATGTTGCAAATTTCCAAGAGTTTGTGATTTATTTGGTATTTCATGTAATTATTAAGTGAAATTTTAAGTTACAAGGGTATTTTGGTAATTTTGCATGTTTTGAAATTTTAGGTATTACAACTTCTTCCCCTCTAAAAGAAAATTTTCGTCCTCAAAATTTGAAGTCGCAAAGTTAGACGAAGTGGCAGCAAATCGCAAAAGATCGTCACAAACATTCTCACGCCCGGGGAGGTTCTTCCAAAAAGGAAAGCTCATATGGAAATATGAACAAGATTTCAGATCAAATTAACTGTATCAACAGTAGAGGGTTCTACAAGAGTTGAAGATTTATAACTATGGTCAACAGAATGCAAAACGAGAGTCCAAACACATCCATGTATCTAATGAACAAAGGCAGAGTGTACGCATAGAATGAACCTAAAGTCTTACTAATCACGGATGAACCAACGGAGGTCAAATTCTAACTTCTTAGGTACTCCCCAAGACATCCTATGGCCACAATGAGGGCACGTTATATGGTGTAAGTATTATCACGTTGGCCAGGCGTCATAATACTAGCACCACATAAATATGCCTTCATGATGATCATACTTTATCTCGAGTCGTAAGCAAACAACCTATCTTAATCCACCTAGTACTTATATAGTCTCAGAGGTCAACAAGATCAAATGTCATAGTCAAGAAGGAAAACAAAACTACTCGCAAGATCAAATGCCTTATAGTCTACCCATTCCTCACTGGTCAAAACTTAAGTTCATATTAAGAAATCCTAAAGCAAGTTCTCATGGTGTTTTCCTATGTTCTTATAGTGGAAGCCTAATGGTCCAAAACGCACAGGTCAAGGGTAAATGTATTACAAGTCGCAGCCTGGTCTCTGATACCATAAATTGTAACACCCCAACCCGACAAGGGTAGAAATGTCACAATGATGGTTTCATATCAGAACAAACACAAGCATATGACATAAATAATACAAAAGAATTTCAATGGTTACAATGGAAAATCTGAAACTACAAGGTTACAATGAGAAATACAAAAATCACTAAGTCTGAATATATACTCTTCTGGTCATCTCTAATCCAAAGTAGCTAGTAATGTCTTCTAAGTCCAAGGTACTCTCCACTCATACCCAGCTTCCCAACTAAAACCTGCGGCTGAGCTTAAAAAGCCTAGTGAACAGATATAACGATAACAAAGCAGTAATGATGGGATGGTGAAACAAGTGAAACAATACAAGGTATAACAAGAGTTAGGAAGGAAAATAAAGATTATGCAGAGATATCAGCAATTAAGAAACAATTACAATAGATAAGAGTAAAGGGAACAGTAATCCCAACCCGAGCCCAAGTCATATCAAGTCAAGTATCAAATCAAGTATCAGGTTATATGGTAACAGTAACAGTAATCCACTACGAGCCCAAATCAAATCAAATCAAATATCAGGGTGTACGGAGGGGAGACCTCGGTACCAAATACAGTATGAGGGGATACCTCTAGGGGTGGAGTAGCTAGCTCCCAGGATGTGAAAGACGTGCATCGCACACACCATCAGTCACCAGTAATAACAGTATATAACAGTAACAGTAACAGTAACAGTAACAAATCTAGGATGCATCCATACGCCCCAGGTGGCCAGATTCCTACACAACACACCAAAATAAATCAAGTCAGGGACGGGACAGGTCATCACTCTCCTGCCCTAGAGTCATGCCATCGGTGCATCAATGACATGGACATGAAACCCTCATGCCTAGTTATGGCTCGTAGTCTCAAACTGTGGGTCAAGGTCAAGTATCAAATGTCCAAGTATCCAGTTCAATTTTCATATCAAGTGGTTTAAGTCAAATTTCCATTTCAATTATATCAGAAAGTTCATATCAGATGGTTCAATATCAGATGGTTCAATATCAGAAAGGTCAATATCAGAAAGGTCAGTATCAGATGGTCACTATCAGATGGCCCATAGCAAAGTTCAAATCAAGGTTCAGATCAACAGTTCATATCAAAGGTTTATAATCAAAGTTTCCTAGAAACAGTTCATTTAAAAAGATTTTTATTTAAAAGTCTATTTAAAGCAATCTTTCAAAAATGGTTTTCATAATAAATGATCTTACAAAATAGTTTTCATAAAAATAGTCTTTCAAAACAGTTTTCATAAAGGTGGTCTTAAAAATAGTTTTCTTAAAAACTTTTAGTAACTTTCATTTAAAAGTAATATCGCATCTTTTTAAAATAGCTTTTCTCACACATTTTCATACATAATTCAGAAAGGTTTTCACATCTAGTTACCAAAGTCAAATAATCCTTCAAAGTATCAAGTGATTCCAATATTCATGTTACAGGGTGACGAACGAGTCATATCAAGTATCAAAGGAACATGGCAAGGCTCAAATATCAAGGTTCACAAATCAAGGAAAGCATAGCAAAGACATAGATTAAATAAGAAAGCCCCAAATAAAAGGTTTAGATCAAACCAATATAGACAGATGTTTGTAAAACATGAAGAACGAATCAAAGTATAAGGGAACATAGCAATGGCTTAAGGAATCCTATAATGAATCAGAAATCAAAATGAAATGAGAAAGAAGACACGCTTACTGAAAAAGGGCAGAATATATGTACCTTATTAACCAAGCAAGCAGAATCACAAAACAAACACTAACAGGAAAACAGGTCACTCCTTCTTCAGACCTAGAGGAGTAAAAGACAGAATTACTACTGGTTCCAATTTACAGATTTAGTTATCTTTCCAGTTTAAGTAACTTTCCAAATATAGTAAGTTGCCACTTTAAGTAAGTTTACTCATTTTAAGTAACTTTTATTTTTAGCAGGTTTCAAAAATTAGTAAGTTTCCATTTTTAGAAAGTTTCCTTATTTTGTAAGTTTCTATAATTAGCAGGTTTTCCATAATTAGAAAGATATAATTAGGTTAAGTCATCACTTTAATAATATTATGGAAATAAGGTTCATTTTAGCAAGTTACAATATTTTAGGGTTAAATATAACAACTTTCCATATTTTAGGGTTTTAAATGTAATTATGTTAAAGATAAAGGTCTAAAGTGCAATTATTACAAGTTATTATTTTTAACCCCCAAGTTTCCCATATGTACCATTTTAATCCTTTAATTATTACAATTTACAAGTTAAACCCTCTAAATAAATTAAATTACAAATCAACCCTTATAATTAAACAAATTACAAATTAATCCATACAATATTCATATTTACACATTAAGCCATTAATTATTAAAAATTACACATTATACCCCTCACATAAATTTTTGTACGAATAACCCTATGCTTTTCATAATTTACAAAACTAGTCCCTTAATTTATAAAAATCACAATTCGAATTAAATATAAAATCAATTTACCCTTTAAACCTTTTAATTACAAATTTTACACATAGGACCCCCATATTATAATTTTTACGAATTGTCCCTGGTCTAATACATGTTACAAAAATATCCCATAATTTTATCAAAATTACAAAACATACCCTTTTTATTTTGTTTTTAAATCGGTAACACAGAAAATCAATCTAAAACCCTGACCCTAATTCCAAAATCATTTTCTAATCATTAAAGTATCCTTAAACATCAAATCCAAACAATGATTACACCAAAAACCTAACCCTAATTCAATTCGACCCATTTTATTTTTAAAAACCCTTTTTATTTTAAAGATCCGATTAGAACAAAAATTAACAATACATGATCTAAGCTTCTATAAATTCGACTAGCATTTTTTTGATGGTATATGACTTGTTTAGGATCGAAATAAAATATATACAAAGCGTCAAAAATTCGCATGGTTGTTTTAGGGTTTTATGTACATTTTTAACATATAATTTTCGTTCGATTGATCTAAGCTTCAAAAATTACTAAGACCATTTTTTTGATATTATATGATACATATTTAACTCAGGAAAAATACATTAGAGACCCAGAAAAATCGCATGTACAATATAGAATTTATTTGTGTTTTTAGGGTTTACTTCTCATTAATTTTCATATGATCAATAGAGAATGCATGATTCAAATCTACCATTTTATATGAGTCATATATGATTTAAAGAGTGCTAGAAAATTACCAGATGAATTTTAGAATGAAAGAACAAGTCGTGATGATTTTATGTTACTCGGCTCAATATTTTCGACACCAAACAATTCCCAGCGATCAAACGAACGACCCAGAATCCTTGGCACTATTTTTCCTACCTTCCTTGGACTTAGATGAACCCACGAAAAATATGTAACAGCTTCCAGAATTTCGTATGGAGTGTAGAGGAGTTTTTGTGTGAATCGTATAATGTTTTTGAGATAAAAAAGGATATATTAAATAGAAACCGTGTGATATAGGGGGAGGGTGCATAAATTTCGGCCCAAGGAGGATTAAATGAGATCAATTTCTGATTTTCAATATTTCCTTAATAATGGTAATGCTTATCCCTTTATTTTGTACATTTTTATTTAATTAACAAGAAAATAAAATGTATAAGTATAAGTATATTAAATGTTTTTGGCCTATATAGTTTTTAAATAATGTGACAAGTATTTTTAGAACATGAAAAAAAAATATATTAAAATGTTCATGCAAAAATTATCTTACTTCATATGTTGCAAATTTCCAAGAGTTTGTGATTTATTTGGTGTTTCATGTAATTATTAAGTGAAATTTTAAGTTACAAGGGTATTTTGGTAATTTTGCATGTTTTGAAATTTTAGGTATTACAATCTCAGTGAGTGTGGTTAGTGTTTTAGTCCTCAAAACACAAAGAGTGTAGGGAATGGTTGTACCCTTGTGAAAGAACCAAACGGGAGTGGTTGAACCCTTGTAAAGAACTCGACATCTAGCTTAGTGTCGGTAATTGTATAGGTGACGTTAGGTTGGTTCTGCCTTGAAATAGAACCCGGTATTTAGCTTAGTACCGGAAAAGGAAGTAAGCAACGTGTAAAGGTTTTCTCCACCTAGAAAAGAGTTTGTTTCTTAGTGAAGGATTACTCTCGAGTTAAAGGCTCGGGGAAGTGGAGTAGGGCAAGAAAAAGAGTCCTTGTAGCCGAACCACTATAAACATCCGTGTTATGTGGTTTAATTATTCCTCTCTTTACTTTTCGGATATATTGTTTGATTATTTTTTATATATTTCCATTGAATTCACATAAGTTACAAAACGGTTTAAATTAATTTTAAACGGGAAAACTATTCAACCCCCCCCCCCCCTTCTAGTTTTCCAAAAATTCGACATATGAAACAGTTCATAACACAACTCCATATTAGGCCACGTTTAGCCCCATTTTAATTATCAATTTTCGCATATATGCTTACACCACTTACCCACAACTCATTTAGGCATCAAATTAACATGTTTATGAATTCAAAACCAAAAGATCAACCACCAAATTCAGTCCATGAAACTTCAATATTCAAAAACCATTTTCTCAAACAAACCCTAATTCGTATTTAATACTAACCACACAACATAGGGTTTCATATCTTTATATTATTCATAATTACTCAATTAATGCAGATTTTTAGGGTTCAATTAGAGGTGTCACATGTCAATTAGAGGCTTGATCAAAACACACCAATTTAATCCATACTCACGCGACACATTTAATCACATATATGTATACATGTTATAATTTCATGTATTATCTTATTAGACACATTAACAAGTATATCAAAAGTGACATTATAGGTTCAATAAGAATTAAAACTCATGTCTAGGGCTTCAAAATAAGGATGGGTCGAATTACAACACATGGGTCGATTAACACATAAACTAATGAGTCGAAACACAAGATTTTTAGCATGGTAAAATTTATGATCTCATGGAGCATTTATAATAATTAATGAGCAGCAAGAATATGTGATTATTATGTGTATCATACATGTTACAAATTAGATTATTTTTGTATTGATTGCAATCAGTTTTATGGTTATTTGTTTGTGTCGACTGGGAAGGAAAACAAAGATGGATTTGATGATACCTTAAGATCAACGAGTCAACAAGGAATGAAACAAGAACCTTAGAATCCCTAATGATCAAACACTCTTGAACCACCCGTAGCAACCTTCAAACTCCAAGCTTTTGTGAGAAAAGAGAATGGCAGAACCTTTTTTTTTTTTTTTTTTTTTTTTTTTTTTTTTTTGTTTCTTGT
Source organism: Artemisia tridentata subsp. tridentata (assembly GCA_021014915.2). Taxonomy (NCBI): domain Eukaryota; kingdom Viridiplantae; phylum Streptophyta; class Magnoliopsida; order Asterales; family Asteraceae; genus Artemisia; species Artemisia tridentata. Next base: position 320,126,459 of record CP139509.1, read on the forward strand.
GTCGACTAGAATGAAAAGGGAATAGAGAAAAGGCCGGACTTAAAAGGAGCGTGTATATGGATTTGGAAAGTATTGTAATTGAAATTAATTTGTTATTGATTGAGAGGATTATGGTAAATTCATACAAATCTTATCTTTAAAAAAATGGCTAGGGGGGGGGCGGCTTTCACCTTTTTTTTTTTGGGCCTGTAACAATTATATTTTAAATGTATGACTTAGGTTAATTTTTATATTTAGGTTTATATTGTCCTTGTAATATTTATTTTATGCTTGTAAAATTTCAAAAATTTTGCGGGGCAAAATGGGAATTTCAAATGAACGGAAATTTTGGGTTTTACAACTCTTCCCCTCTAAAAGAAAATTTTCGTCCTCAAAATTTGAGTAAACAGGAGAGATGGAGACGTATCGAATCGCAGAAAGCACATGGATAATAAATACGCATAACTCTTCAGTTTCTCAAGTAGCCCCGAGTTCAGTATAATACATCTAAAGGGTTCTCACAAACAGACATATCTCGAACCTCATAATTCATATTCTCAGATCTCTATCCAGAGTAGGTCATAATGAATCAGATTCACGAAAATGAAACGTACATGTAGCAGATGGTAGGCTTAACTTCTCAATGGTATCATATAGAACACATACGGACAGAAGACAGATCAGATGGCAATATCCAACGTTAGAGAGCTCTACGATGAGTCCTAAGATTCTTAAACAGATGAACAGAGGTCAACAATACATGTCAAGAATTCATACGTATCCAGACATCTAAAGATGAAGGTAGAGTATTCGCACAGGTAGAATGAACTTAAGGTCTCACTAATCATGGATAATCTTCATTAAAGATCAGAAATCTAAAGCTTCTCAGGCACTCCTCGAAATGTCCTATGATCACAATAAAGGTACGTTATATGACGTAAGTATTATCACGTTGGCCAGGCGTCATAATACCAGCATCATATAAATATACCTTCATGATGGTCATATTTTATCTCAAGTTGTGAAATAAGCAACCTATCGTCAACCTCCTAGTTCTACTTCACTCCCATAGGCTAACATAATAAATCGTCATTAACGGAACAAAAAAGGAAACAGGTCTTATCATAAAGGTAACGAAAACCTAAGAAGGTCTAGCAGAAGTGAGATACGTCATCGATTGCCTCAGTCACACCATTATTCACTGTAATCAACTCAACCAGACATGAATGTTCGCTTCAAGAATCCGTTCATTCAAAATACATGATCTCAAAACCTCCTCAAAGTCCGTGTAGTCTGTCTTTGTTTGTCCATCAGTTTGAGAGTGAAAAGAAATCTTAAACTTGTGTCTGATTCCTCAAGCCTTCTGTAGTCCATCCTAGAACTGAGAGATAGTAATGCGAATCTCTGACATGATCATTGAATACCCTTCTACCAGCAAGTCTACTTCTGATCTCAATTCATCTTAGTACAACTAATATGAATAGGGAGGTGAAACTGCGTGTCTCATTCAGGTCTTTTAACACAGCTCAACTTCGTCATCTTGATTAGCTTCTCCTTCTATGCTCGCCACCACTTTCGCCTTGTGAGAAATGTCTTCCAATCTTCAAGGTAACCACCACTGTTGTCAACTCCAGGTTATGTGTTAAATAGTTCATCTCCTGCGGTTTGGTTGTCTTGATGTGCAAGAAACACTCTTCGCGAGTTGTATAAGCATAATCAAGTCCATCCTAAGTTTCACTTCTCTTCTTGCATGCTTCATTGACGGTAACGCCAGTCGCGAACACCTTCCACTACTCTTCTGTACGTTTCTAACTCCGGCAACTGTCGTCGATCTTGGCCCTTTGGTGGAAATCTCAGTCTTCGCAGGATCCATAGTAGTACTATCCGATGCAACTTATGAACACCAATCAAAATTTACTCTTCCAGAAGAACGGGTCATCCTGGCTTAACAAGAATTGATCTTCATGTTCCTCATTCGCCTTTGAACACACCACAATGTAATATTATAACTAATTTGTCCAAATACTCGTGAAAGACATGATTTCATTAGATCCATAAGAATAGTTGAAGTATTTGCCAACTAAGTAGTTAAGGACAAAAATTTCGGTGTTTCGGTCAAGGACCGAGATACGAAATTTTTGGTATTTCGGTGGTATTTCGGTAATTTTAAATATTAATATTTTATATATTTTATATAATATATCTATAGTTTTTTAATATATAGAAGTTTGCATATAATATTTTATGTATTTTATATAATATATCTATATTAAAAAGTTTGTTTTATTATGTTTGGCCCAAAAAAGTAAAAAAAAAAAAACCAAACTGGTATACCACTGAAATTTCGGTCAAAAAAGTCAAAATTTCGGTCAATTTCGGTCAATATTTCGGTCAATATCGCCGATAATTTCGGTTTGACTTTTTTTGAAATTTCGGTCAACTGGTATTTCGGTGGACCTCCGAAATCCGAAATTTCGGTGGTATACCAGTGGTATACCACCGAAATTGATAACACAGTTTGCCAATACAATTGACATCATTAAAATTCATAGTGATCGCAATGAGTACGAAAGGCAGTTCAGGAATATCTTGTTTTCTTACACGTAACAGATGATAATCGGACTTTAAGCAATGTCCATGGAGACTTCACATCTTACGGTTGATCAGATAAATCCTCAATTTGAGGTAATGAATAACGGTTTCGCCAGTCGGAATTTATGGTAAAAGAATTAATAAAAACGATTGTTTGAGTTGCCAAAAGTGAGACGTATAGCATGACAGTCGTTAGCATTATCATGCTCAGTTAACAAATCCATACAAGAATAATATCAAAATTATATATTTCAAAAGGAAAACACTCAGCAGAATGAATCTTATGATCAGAATGGAATGGTCAAATTCCTATACCTCTGGTTAATAACCACTTGGTTTCTCATTAGAAAAGAAATGATTTATGTGAAATCTAGAAGTGTTAGAGGAAACTTTATATGCTCAGCATAAGCAAAAGAATTCACAGAATGTGTCAAACACATTATAGTTGTAAGAATTCTCAGAAAGGCATCAAACTGATTATCAAACGAATCGGAAATGAAGGTCGGAATCAGAAAGTGAAACTTAAATAGTGTAAGGTATATCCATATGGTTCTCAAAGCATTCTAAACTTACTTGGTTACTTAGGTTGTGCATAAATTCTAATCTCTGAAAGAATGATCTTCTTGGGCTTAACTAACAGTAGAGGCATGATTCAGAGTGATGCGGAAGCAATACTACTTAGACAATGTCCTAGTCTACCCAATCCTCACCGGTCATACTTTAAGTTTCTATAGGGAGATTCTAAAGCAAGTTCTCAAAGGTTGTCTTATAAGCTCTTACAGTGGAAGCGTAGGGGTCCAAACTTCACAGGTCAGGGTTTTATGTACTACAAGTCGCAGCCTATTCTCTAATACCATAATTGTAACACCCCAAGCCGACAAGGGTTAAGATATCACATTCATGGTGTCAAACAGACTATACACAAGCGGAAGACTTTAATAATACAATTAAATTCAATGGTTACAAATGAAATCTAGAGTAAATGAATTACAAGGACTACAACAAAGGTACAATAAGTCTAGCAATGAAAATCTCCAAGTCAACTCTAATCCAAGGTAGCTATCAAAGGTGTAGTCCTCTAGGAGCTCTTATGCACTCTTCACTCATATCCCAGCTTCCTTCTAAAACCTGCCGTAGTGAAAGAAATGCGGTTGAGCTTAAAAAGCCCAGTGAACGGATATATGATAATAGAAAACGAAAATATAAATGTGAAGTTCAATTGAAGTAAAATGGGGAAATATAAGTAGGCATAATGTAATGTAAGGGAAAACATAGCGTATAGGTTAAGTAATAGGAATCCATGCAGTCGCCTGCATAAACAGAATCATAATACCATTGGCTTGAAACATAACATAGTCTTCACTTCTCATAAACTAAAAAGAGGGGAGACCTCTTAAGTAACATAAATGGAGTAGCGAACTCCCATGTGTGTATGGCGTGTATTGCACACAATCACCATACACCAGATACAATATATATAACAGATACAGATCCATATCTAGGATGCATCCATACGCCCCTGCAGAAAATCATAATCATCGTGGCCATACATAATATAAAATAAAAGGGACGGGATGGAACATCACTCAACCACCCTAGAGTCATGCCATTGGTGCATCAATGACATGGTCATGGAACCCCCATGACTACTGATACAGATACAGAGTACATAATAAGAGCCATTATAATCACATTAAGGGTTTATAGCAAAGGTTCATGTCCAAAAGTTCATAGCGAGGTTCATATCAAAGGTTCATAATGAAGGTTCATAACTATGGTTCATATCAAAGGTTATAAGTCACAAAGAAAACCTTAAAGATAAGGTCAAAATATCCGTACCTTGAGTAAATGAAAGGCTGAATAAGGAAAGGATCACAGAAAGGGAAATACTCCTCTTCAGAATCTACACCTGATATCGTAGTACTTATTAATAACTTGTTTTATAAGTTGTTTACTCATTGATGTTGTTCTTATTACATATTAGGGCTTCTTTCCATTTTTAGTAACTTTCCTCTTTTAGTAAGTTTCTATATTTAGTAACCTTCTACAATTAGTAAATTTTAATACGACTTCCCAATTTAGTTAAATTAGATTTAGGGTTCGGGATTACCAATTATGTTTAACGTACCCACACACAAGTCAACACGTCACTAACATATCATACACGGCATAGAAACAAGTATAGGGCATCAAGTATTAAGAGTGACACCTTGAACATATAAATAACACATGAACACTTGTTGACATATTTTAACATAAAATTAAGCCCACTTAATGAATTTTACAAACATACCAGAAGCCCATACTAAAAATCCACAAAATTACCACAGTAGCCCACATGTCTTAGGAGACTACTGGAATTTTTCCATATTTTATTATCAATGATAAGATCCTTTGTAAAATCGTTCAAGTTAAAGTGTTCAGATTCGTAACTGCAGTTACACATCAAAAGTATGCACCTAACAACCTAACCAAATTAAATCAGAAAATTATACAAAAAATACAGAAAGTAGTACACATATGAAATATGACTCCTGTTAAATTGTGGCCTCTAACTCGCTATGGTTAGGAAATTAAAAATAAAATAAACTGACTGAAAAATAACTCAGCAACCAGATTTTAACATATGAACACACTAAATTCAGAAAACATTCATAACACACTCAAATTCATTCAAATCAATTGGAATACTTTCATAGGACCCTAAAATAAGTTTACAAATAAGAAATCCAGACTTATACATCATTTAAACTTGTCTCATTACGCATACAAATTCGACATATGAAACAGTCCATAACACAACTCCATATTAGGCCACGTTTAGCACCATTTTAATTATCAATTTTCGCATATATGATTACACCACTTACCCACAACTCATTTAGGCATCAAATTAACATGTTTATGAATTCAAAACCAAAAGATCAACCACCAAATTCAGTCCATGAAACTTCAATATTCAAAAACCGTTTTCTCAAACAAACCCTAATTCATATTTAATACTAACCACACAACATAGGGTTTCATATCTTTATATTATTCATAATTACTCAATTAATGCAGATTTTTAGGGTTCAATTAGAGGTGTCACATGTCAATTAGAGGCTTGATCAAAACACACCAATTTAATCCATACTCACGCGACACATTTAATCACATATATGTATACATGTTATAATTTCGTGTATGATCTTATTAGACACATTAACAAGTATATCAAAAGTGACATAATAGGTTCAATAAGAATTAAAACTCATGTCAAGGGCTTCAAAATAAGGATGGGTCGAATTACAACACATGGGTCGATTAACACATAAACTAATGAGTCGAAACACAAGATTTTTAGCATGTTAAAATTTATGATCTCATGGAGTATTTATAATAATTAATGAGCAGCAAGAATACGTGATTATTATGTGTATCATACATGTTACAAATTAGATTATTTTTGTATTGATTGCAATCAATTTTATGGTTATTTGTTTGTGTCGACTGGGAAGGAAAACAAAGATGGATTTGATGATACCTTAAGATCAACGAGTCAACAAGGAATGAAACAAGAACCTTAGAATCCCTAATGATCAAACACTCTTGAACCACCCATAGCAACCTTCAAACTCCAAGCTTTTGTGAGAAAAGAGAATGGCAGAACCTGGTATTTTTTTTTTTGTCTTGTGTCGACTAGAATGAAAAGGGAAAAGAGAAAAGGCCGGACTTAAAAGGAGCGTGTATATGGATTTGGAAAGTATTGTAATTGAAATTAATTTGTTATTTATTGAGAGGATTATGGTAAATTAATACAAATCTTATCTTTAAAAAAATGGCTGGGGGGCGGGGGGGGGGGGGGGGGGGGGGGCGGCATTCACCTCTTTTTTTTTTTTTTTTTTTTTTTTTTTTTGGGCTTGTAACAATTATATTCTAAATGTAAATCTTAGGTTAATTTTTATACTTAGGTTTGTATATACATACTTGTCCTTGTAATATTTATTTGGGATAATTCTAAAAGTAGACCAAACACAAATGGGCGGTTCCCTATCTACCCCGAAATCCGAAAATAATTTTGTTGCCCAGGGCAACCGGCAATTTTTTGGGCAACTGAAGGATTTTCAGTGTATTTTTTGGGCAACAATCGCCATTTTTTGGGCAACTTGGGACATTTTTTGGGCAACCGGGGTATGGGATAGACCATTTGGTGTTTGGTCTATTTTGGTAATTATCCATATTTATTTTATGCTTGTAAAATTTCAAAATTTTTGCGGGGCAAAAAGGGAATTTCAAATGAACGAAAATTTTGGGTTTTACACTAGCTTATTTATTTTGTATCTAGAATAATCTCCTAGATATTATATATTATAATCTTGAATTAATAAATGGCAAGCAACTTATCATTCCAATGTCATGAGCATTGTTACTTATTTGGTACTTTGCTTTGTGAACACGCCTTTAGCTAATTGATATGTGACAATCATAATGGCTTTGTTACTTGATAAACTCTCTATGAATTGCTTACATTTCCCTTTGGGATGACCTGGACTTACCTAGGCTATATTGCACTGGATAGGGTATGCTTGCCCGTGTTGTGTTTTTAGTCGTTCATTTGGTAAATCTAGTAATATAAATTTAAAGCTTGTAAAACACACATCAAACATACTAATATCTCTTGTATTTAGTTTTTTACTCTTTATGTCTTTCCTTATTTCTTTGAACGTGTCTTTGACTTTCTTAGCTTTGATGCAGTTCTTTGCCTTGATCATATTTGAGTTGAACTTGTTGAGGTTAAGTCATGTGAGTATGAGTATGTGGAGTTTAAAATGCTGAGATGCTTGATGTATATGGTGGTGGCGGATCAGGGACAACTTCCTTTGTCGGTATCTGTCATAAGAACTAGGTAACGATAACCTCCGAGTCTGTAAGACCGTTTTGCAACTCTTGAGATATCCCATGGAGTTGACCCGCTAGGTATTACTACCGCTTTATCAGGATTTTCAATCGATCCTCGTGGACTTCCTTAGATAATTATTCCACTACGATTGTTCTCGGATGAAACGTCTTGATTCCGTGTCATCTTAGGTAGGTAGAATTAACCTTTGGTTCTGTTAGGATCGTTATCAATACATTGGATAAAATCCAAGTATAGACCTACGTCATCAGGAATCGATTCATGAAGGAATCTCCTTAGTAGGGTTCCCAACTCGAAGTGCCAGGTAATGCTTACGCATTTCCCCACCTGCCGTTCTAGAATCGGATGCCTCAAGTATGCTTACAACGATTCAGGTGAACCGCTGAAGTGCTTATAAAGCATTCCTTCACAATTGTTAATTTGTGAAACATAAATTTTCGAAAACAGACACTCCTCAAATCACCATATGGCTCTTAATACCAAATGTAGGTCTCCACATATATATCATTTCACACACATATTGATCTTAGAAGCAAGATTTTAGAGAGAAAAAGAAAGAAATTGTAAAAAGAGAGGGAGAGATAGAACTATGTAAAGGAGAGAATATTGTGAGAACTGGTTAATTTCACATAGATAAAATGAGTTCCACACATAGAAGAGAAGAGGTGGATGGCTCTTATACAAGAGAAATGTGGTCATGGGACTTTGATGGGCTTGGGTATTTGATTGGACTTATACTTGGACTATTACATGAACTAATATATCTAACATTAGTCCATATTAGATTAACTAAGTCCTATACCCATTAGCTAGTCTATTACATATTATGTTGATCATTAAAAGGTCCATTAGTCGTATAATGATCACCACTTTAATGCTAACAAGTATTATTACAACAATTTGTTTTGACTTGTTGAAAATAAATGGCCCATCATTATCTCACTACGATGGAACCCATTTTTCCTCACCCAAAGTAGCAAATTGTATACAAATTCAAAAGCGAAAAAAAACCCTCATTTGTTGCCAATTCCTCTCATCTGTTGTTCGTCTCCCTCTGCTATCATCGATCTGCCGCCACGATCTCGTCTTCCTCCGATCTGCTTTATTCACTTGCCACTTGCAACATAGATCTACCCTTTTTTACATATATTTCGCTCAGATCTCAAAATGCATGCGGGAGAATCAATCCATGTGTGTAAATTAGTGTGTGTGTGATCTACAAACATGGTTATTGTTTTGTCTAATAATTTTTTGTGAGTTGTATTTTGTCCTCCTATGGTATGTATGGCTCAACACATTTAAAAAAAAAAAAAAAAAAAAAAAAAAAAAAGAAAGAGAAGAGAAAAAATCTTAAAAGATACCGTTGTGTTTGTTTATGTTGTGTGGGATAGTACATTTAGGAGAATTTAAAAGTGTGTTAACCAATCAACTTGTTGTAGCTTTGTTGGTTTGATTCCCTATTATTAATGGTATTTTCTCATTCAATTTCTTTAACAATCACATTAATTGTAGATTATAGGTATTTGCTAATACAAATAATGTCAACAACGTCATTTGAATTATTCGGTCTCTATACGTTTCGATAATCACAAAATATAAAAACACGTTACGTAAAACTACGTTTAATAAGTTTTTGATCGTGAAAACTCATTTCGACAACATCTCGACTACAACATCACTTAAGGTATGAACAAACACTATACCAATATTAGTTAAGTGATTAAAGAAAATATTTTTCTTAAAACCTCACATTTTTATGTGACAAAATATTTTTACAAAAGTATTTTTGTAATTTTAAAGAAATGTTTTAATAAGAAAATATATTTGAATTTCAAATTTCCGAACAGCTAGTTTCCCACCTAAAATTAGATAAATTTTCATCAGATAAATTTTCACCACACCCGGACAAAAATATTAGCGTTTGTCGGGACTGTCCTGTCAACATGGCGACGGTCCCCTATATATACGGGACCGTCCAAGTTTTAAAGGACCGTCCCCACTCCTCCTGGTGCCTATAAATAATGCACTATTCCCTGTTGAAAAGCTGACCCTCTTGGCACAAAAACATTCTGTTCTTTCACTCTTCTTCTTTGATCACAATAAATTAATGATATGTGGTTATAAGTGATCTCGTTATCCTCTACATCAAAGTGCAAGAGAAGAACGCTCGTATTTGTCAAGAAACGAAGTGTTATTGATTAGTCATCACACACACGTAACTCGTGTTACGATTCTCTTCTTCCCCCAAACTCTCTCTTTTGTGTAAATTGTATATTAGTGTATCCAACTTTAGTGTGAGTCAAGATTAGGTGTGTTAGTATAGATTAGGACTTGGTGTGTAAGTCCTTGTATTAGTGTGTGAAGACTTGGGCAGTGTGGACGTCCGTGTGAATACTTGGGCGGTGAGTACATCCGCGTGAAGACTTGGATTGTGGGTAAATCCAAATGGATAAGGTGCTTGTCCGTGTAGCCGTGTGTCGGTTTGTAGATTGGTTCTAGCTAGGATTAGGACTCGATATTCCGCTTAGTGTCGTTAATTGGTGTAAGCGTTGGTGTATGGTTTGCTCCGCCTAAAGGGAGTGTGTTGACATAGCGATTGTGAACTCTCGAGTGTGATACTCGAGGAGTGTAGTAGGACGAATAGTGAGCTTCGTGCCGAACCACTATAAATCTCCGCGTCACGTTTTGGTTGTCTCCATCCCTTACCTCTTCTTTACATTTCCTTTTACTTTATGCATTATCGTTGTGTTCATATATATATTTGATTGATATCACATAACTTAGAATCAAACAATTTTCAAAAAGAATAAAAAGGTTGCAAAAAGTCTTAAAATGTAATTATAAACGGTGAAACTATTCAACCCCCCTTCTAGTTTCTACAATTGGTGCCAGGAGCTTTAAAATATAATGTATTTTAAAACTTGAATCGATCTATGGAGTCTGAAACATATCTAGAAGGGCATTCTTTGAAAGGAATACCATTTTTCGAAAACAATAACTTTATTGAATGGAAAAATAGATTTGAAAGTTATGTGAAATCAGTAGATCAAGATCTTTGGAATGTCATTTCAATTGGTGATTTTCAACCAACGGAGATAAATTTTGAAAATCAAAGTGATGATTTTGTGGAAAACTAGAAGGGGGGTTGAATAGTTTTTACCGTTTTTCAAGTTTTATTTGCTTTGTTACTATATGTTAATTTCAAAGGAAACAATCACAAATAAATAATCACACAATGTAAACAAAAGATAAAGAGAGGAAAGATCAAACCACACGAAACTGTTGTTTATAGTGGTTCGGCTACAAGGACTCTCTTCCTTGCCCTAATCCACTCCCCGAGTTTCCTACTCGAGAGCTTATCTTTCACTAAGAAACAAACTCCTTTACTAGGCGGAGAAAACCTTTACACGTCGCTTACTTCCTTTTCCGGTACTAAGCTAAACACCGGGTTCTTTCACAAGGTAGAACCAACCTGACGTCGCCTATTTACTTTACCGACACTAAGCTAGATGTCGAGTTCTTTACACGGGTACAACCACTCCCTACACTCTTTGTGCTTTAAGGACTAAAGCACTAACCACACTCACTGATTACAAATGATAGATATGATGTGTGAGACAAACTACAATATCACACAGTAATGCAACTAAAGGATTACGGTTTTGTAGATCCTTGAATGCTTGATCTCTTTTCTACAAAATGAAAGATCAAAGTGAAATGCAACTATGAATGATGTTAGTAAGATATGTACTGAATGAATATGTTGTTAAAGCTATATGAGTGATGAGAGAGCCAAATGATCAGCTTCCTATTTATAGGCAAGCTGATCTTCAGCTCACGGATCCCACGGATCCCTCACAAGGGATCCGTCCTTCATATGATTTGGATCAGTGGGATGTGACAGCTAAGGTTTAGTTGTCTCTTACCATATCTTAGTTGTATCTTACCAAATCATCCAAGATCTTCAAATGTCAACTATGTATCTTGCAAATCTAACCAAGATATATCAAAGATATTGTATGTGATGCATGCAATGATGTCATGGAATGGTTTAAGAATTAAAGTTTCCTTTTAAGGAAACAAGTTACTAAACTTGTAATTCTTGGTTATTATGTGAAGTGTAAAATGTGTACTCAAGATACTTAAGCTAGTATTTATTATTTGCTAAAAGATATTCCTTTTATTTGTCATTAACAAAACTAATGAAAGATCAAAGAATATAAATAACGTTTTTGAGACGCTATTTGTATTAACAATCTCCCCCTTTTTGTTGATGACAAAACATAAGGTATATTTTTGAGCAAGAGAATAAATATAGCATGAGTTCTTAAAAATATATATTAAGTTTGTTTATTAAAGATAAGTTTTGTAAAAATGTATGTACTGTGATGAATCACGGTTGATGCAAACTTAATCCCTTTCTCCCCCTTTTTGTCGAAACAAAAAGAATAGCGTAGCGGAATGCGATTTTGAGAACTTTAAAAGCTCCCCCTTGTTTTATACTCCCCCCTAGATGGAGTAATCAAGGAAATGATGCATGAATCTACAAAACAAACGGTTAGTATATGAAATGCTTATGAGATGCTCCCCCTTGATGTATACTCCTCACTTCTCGAGTACCAATGTATACAATGAAGGGTATGATATGCTGCAAATGAAGTGTTAGTAATGAATGACTTCAATGAAGAAGTAGAATGCTTGTGAAGTATTCTCCCAAACAAGCCTTTCAATATGTTTTGACTTTTAAAAGTCAAAGTAAGTGTCTGATCATTATTTGTACCTAAGGCAAACATAATCATGGTATAATATATGCTATATAAGAATGTTAGTTCACAATGATAATGATAATATGCAATATGTTGATCACTCATAAGCATATCACATTCATAGATATTGAAAATTTTGTGACAAAAGTCACAATGATGAAATGATGTTACAAGTACAATAAAAAGACATCCTAGAAAGAAATAAAAAGTCCTAAAACAACAATTTAAATGGTCCTAACAACTAGTCTAGAAAGCTCCTATTGAGGAGGATGAGAGATTGCGTTTAAACGTTCAAGAACATGGTTCAAGATGAACCTCATCTCATTTTGAAGCTCATGGACCAAGATGTTGGTCCTTTGGGCCAAGTGAGCTGTTCTCTCACAATGTGCGCAATCATGACTTGAGAAGCCGGGAGGAAGACTAGGCTCCAAGTTTTGTGGTGGTGGTGGTGGTGATGGTGGTTGGTTGTTGTTGTTGTTGGATGGTTGTTGTGGTGTTTGGAGGGAGTTCATAAGAATGTTTTGAATGTCCATTGCTTCATGAAGGCGATGGTCAACCATACCCGAGAGAGTATAGAGTTGGTTTAACTCCGCACTTATCTCCTCTTGTGTTTGAGGAATGTTGCTCCACATTGCTTCATCAATGGCAATGAGTGTTGAAGTTGGTGATAGTGGTGCTATTTGTGGACGAGGTTGTGGTGGTTCACGGTATAGAGGACCATGAATCTCCGGATGGAGAGGATGAAATAGCATAGGTTCTAAGTTTTCAAGACTTATTGGTGGAGGATTGGTGGATGTAGGTGGAAGATCCTCTAACTCTTCAAGATATGGTTGTGGAGATGTTGGTGGTGTCCTAAATAGTTCCATGGGTTGGAGTTTTGGTGAGGATGGTGATGAGGCAGACTTCTCAGACTGTGATGGAGCGGGAGCAGGAGCGGGTGGTGGTGTGGTTGCTACAGGAGTAATGGTAGGAGGTGGTGTTTTTATGACTACATGAGAGGGAGTTGGAGTGGATAAAGTAAGGAAGTTTTCACTAGCAATGGGTGAGGATATGTTTAGTGGTGATGATTCTTCAGAGGATGAGTTGTGAATGTTGATGAAACAACAAGGTTTCACACTCATACGGGCTGTTCGTTTTAGTGGCTTGGATGTGGAGGAGTTGTGTGATTTTGTCATTGAGACTTTTAGGTGAAGTATGATAGCTAAAATGTACAGGAGAAGAGATGGTTGTGATGTGAATTGAAGATCCTAAAGTGCTAATTTATAGACAGAAGGTTTGTGAGTCTGTGTGTTTGGATTTGATGTGAATCCAATAGAGAATGTTGGTTGCTAATGATTTGGAACAAAAATTTGTGCAGGTCATATCAAAGAAGTCAATCCATTGAGCTTTGGTTGAGTAATGTGTTGTGGATTTGCAGTTAATACAATGAGATAGTGGAAAATCTGATGATTTGATATTTCCACGGATTTCACGGATCCCTAAAAAGGGTTCCTTCTTTGTATTGGTTTGGTAACTCACACTTAAAATTAAAAAATTTAAATTTTGGTGGGAAATTTTGTTCCTAAGTTTCTAAGAATTCCTAAGTTATTCTAAGATGAATTATGATCAGTGAATGAATCCTAAATGATACTAAACACTTAAGATTTAAGAATCGTGATAAGTCGAAAATTTTTTTTTATAATTTTACTAGGAAACCTGCGGATCCAAGTTGAATCAAAGGCGGAACCTTTTTCAGGGATCCGCCAAATCCGTGGGTTGGCGGATGGCGGATCCAACGATAAGCCTTGGCAGAGCCCAGGTTAGGGATCCGCCGGATCCGTATGCCTAAAACTAAAGAAACTAAACAGAACATATGTCATATTTCGCGTTTTTCGACGAAAACCCGAAAATTCACCTAGACCTTACTTAACATCTAATATGTATAGCAAAACAACTAAATATGATAACATTAACACATGATTGCACATAGTTTAATCCGTTCTTAGAAACTTACCGTTTTAGGTGTTATGCAAAACATAGGCTATAACCCGGAAAATTGATAACCGTGATGGTTATCTACCTGCAAATGTTAGTTATTACACATACATAATAAGTATTATCAGATAAATTCAAGACACATAAAAGTTTAACATCACAACATCCAACATTGTTCAAAACCAAACACTCCATCATGTTAGCTTTTTCTTCAACTTCTTCATCCCCTTTACTAGGCGGAGAAAACCTTTACACGTCGCTTACTTCCTTTTTTGGTACTAAGCTAAACACCGGGTTCTTTCACAAGGTAGAACCAACCTGACGTCGCCTATTTACTTTACCGACACTAAGCTAGATGTTGAGTTCTTTACACGGGTACAACCACTCCCTACACTCTTTGTGCTTTAAGGACTAAAGCACTAACCACACTCACTGATTACAAATGATAGATATGATGTGTGAGACAAACTATAATATCACACAGCAATGCAACTAAAGGATTATGGTTTTGTAGATCCTTGAATGCTTGATCTCTTTTCTACAAAATGAAAGATCAAAGTGAAATGCAACTATGAATGATGTTAGTAAGATATGTACTGAATGAATATGTGTGTTAAAGCTATATGAGTGATGAGAGAGCCAAACGATCAACTTCCTATTTATAGGCAAGCTGATCTTCAGCTCACGGATCCCACGGATCCCTCACAAGGGATCCGTCCTTCATATGATTTGGATCCGTGGGATGTGACAGCTAAGGTTTAGTTGTCTCTTACCATATCTTAGTTGTATCTTACCAAATCATCCAAGATCTTCAAATGTCAACTATGTATCTTGCAAATCTAACCAAGATATATCAAAGATATTGTATGTGATGCATGCAATGATGTCATGGTATGGTTTAAGAATTAAAGTTTCCTTTTAAGGAAACAAGTTACTAAACTTGTAATTCTTGGTTATTATGTGAAGTGTAAAATGTGTACTCAAGAGACTTAAGCTAGTATTTATTATTTGCTAAAAGATATTCCTTTTATTTGTCATTAAAAAAACTAATGAAAGATCAAAGAATATAAATAACGTTTTTGAGACGCTATTTGTATTAACAGATTTTAAAACAAAATTCTACAAAAATATTGAAGCTAAAATAATGATCTACAAAGCTTTGCCAAGAATTGAATATGAAAGAATTTTATTATGTCAAATGGCAAATGACATTTGGAAAAGTCTTTTTAACTTTCATCAAGAAATCAGTCAAGCCAAAGATAACCAAATTGATGTTGAACATATATATGAACAATTCGTCACTTCTGAAGACGAATCAATAGATAGAAATTTAGATAGATTAAATACAAATACTACTAGTTCAAATGTTTTCAATGAAGGTAACGCCATCAAGGAACACATGAGTAATTTATGAAGAGAACTTATTGGAGAATCTTGGAGTGATAATGATGAAGAAGACAACGCCTGTCCTGAATACGAAATATGTCGAATGGTTGAAACTTCAAGTGAGGTACATTCCAAAATGGAACATTTTTGCTATGACAAATTCATTCTAGAATTTTCAAAATTAGAAACTGATTTTGAACATTTTTGCAACATGAGTCTAAAAACATTTTCGGAAAATGAATCTTTAAAACCTTTTGAAAGTAAATTGGAAAAAGAAATCATTTTAGAAGATAAAATGTCTAGACTTGAAAGTGGTATAGAAATTAATCTAGAATTTAAAATGTGTGAAGATCATAAAAGTGAAATTAAGAAGCTTAAGGAAAATGCTAATAAGTTAGCTAAATTTGAAAAGAGTTCTCAATCTCTTAATAATTTTCTAAATAGTCAAAAGGTATTCGGAGATAAAACGGGCTTAGGTTTTAATTCATGTGAGTCATCAACGAGCAAATCAAAACAAATTAAATTTGTGAATCCTCTTAGACAAATCTAGATTTGTTATTTGGAAAACTTGTTTTTCTAAAAATCTCGTTTATCATTAATGAATTTTAAGTAAAACAACTTCAAATAAAATCATTTATATCTTGAAATAAAATTCAACTAGACATATATGAGAATTTTTTATTGCTAACGACATCCCCATCTTATGCATGTAAATGCAAAGTATGTTTATTACTAACCATCTCGGACCCATGAGAAATTGGGTACTAAGTTTTCTTGCAAGTTATCTCTTTAGATGCACGAGGGAAGCAAATTAAAGATATGAATGTCTACTCATGCTCTCGTCAAACATGGGATAATCCGTCACTACTCAAACCTTGTTTCACTCATGACGTGTCGCACGGTAAGGTATCTTTAGGAAATGCTATTGGCAAAGGTACGCTTTTCTCTAAACCGTGATAGTCCTACATGCTACGTACATGCTAGTAACATGTTAATTGCTTGATTGAAATCCTACGTGTTTTAATTCTATACGTGGTAGATAAAATTTAGGAAATTAGACTCTGTGCCTAAATGCTTATCCCCCGTAGGATCTTAATGAATTTTTGGAGATAATAGTGATATTGTTACAAAAACTATCAATAGTCGACTACGCAGTCGCCGAAAAGGCACGTCTATCAATCATTATGGATGACACACACTCTAAACGTCCTCGACATCTCTTCCCACCTCTATTTCTCATCTATGACTACTATTCTACTCCTCTTCTTGTCTCTATTCACCATAGACATGATTGACTTCAGAACAAGTCGATGCAAGTCTCATATTTGATTCTCGTCTCATCTATATCTCTTTTATTTCTTCTGTCTCGACTTTACTCCTACTCTACATTCAGCGTGTCGTCAACCTCCTCACTCAAAACGAGTCTCTCCTACTTCTTCTGTCTCGATTCTCCTCTATACCCATTCCTCTAAACTACTCGTGCGTATCGTGTCTCCTCTGTTTTCTCTATTCCGTGTCTAGAATTCTATATCATCTAAATACTCGATCCTAAGAGTCCTCAATAAATTACTTTTCATAAAACTTAAGTTAAAAACAAGTCACACTTCTTCTTTGACTCAGTTATCATTCCCTGACCAAGAAAATCTCAAGTCAAAGAAGATGAAACTGGAGAAGTTGGGTTACTACATGGACTGAGGGATTCATGTTTATGTTTTTTCAGTGAGTGATGACAATAACTCACTGAACCCCAAATCTCCTCTACTATGAAGACTGATGAATGAAAACAGAAGACTGAAGTAAAGGCGGGATAATGCGTGATAAGTTTGAAACGTATAAGGGTGAGTCCTTATCACTCAGAAGTCAAACTTACCCTGAATAGATTAAAACCAAAGCAGTGTCATCACTGCTCATCAAAAAGCACCATTGTCTTATACCCAAAGTAGAATTGTAACAGTGTTTTGTCCAAAGTAGCTTAGGTCATCTTTGTCTTCTTAGATAACGGTTGTATTGAATTTGTTTATAAATAGGATCATAAGTAGGAGTAGAAAAGTTGACAAGTTTGTGCAATTAATTTTTGTGATAAAATTTTTGTGACTTTTTTTTAACTTGAGTTTTATGAAAATTAATTTATTGAGGACTCTTAGGATCGAGTATTTATATGATATAGAATTCTAGACATGGAATAGAGGAAACAGAGGAGACACGATACGCACGAGTAGTTTAGAGGAATGGGTATAGAGGAGAATCGAGACAGAAGAAGAAGGAGAGACTCGTTTTGAGTGAGGAGGTTGATGACACGCTGAATATAGAGTAGTAGTAGAGTCGAGACAGAAGAAATAGGTAAAATGGCAATTTACTTTTCAGGGCATTGGTTCATTCTATGAACCTTCAGGCAGTTTGTGTGTCATGAGCTTAGAGCAATAATTATTATTTATCCATAATTGTATTCGTTTCAATTATTATTTTTAACTTTGAAATCTTGTGGTCCAGTAATTATTTATAAACCTGTGAATTTCACTCAACCTTTGTGTTGACTTTTTAGCATGTTTTATCTCAGATCTTAAGGTAATTGGCAAGCACAAAGTCGCACGGAGAATGTTTTGATGGCTTGTATAATATTTTCATTCGATAAACCTTAATAAACTTTTATGTTTATGTGTCATGTACTCTAAAACTATTTGGGACCTCTTGTAACTCTGATGTTTTATTATGATCGAAGGATAAACTTTTAAAAGCATCTCATTTAGAGTTGTTTTCTACGATTATGACTTTTTTACTAATAAGTAGCACCCCAATGATATTACATTCCGCTGCGATATTTTGGGGGTGTTACAGATTGGTACCAGAGCAATGGTTATAGAGAACCAGGTCGCATTTTTAGACCTAGACTATAACCGCTTTTTATATTTTAACTACTCCACTTTGCATTGCCTTACACTCTCCGTGCGCTTACACTTTTCGAACACTTATGCACAATTTTATGCACCATTATTCTATTTATATATAAAGAATATTTATATATACACTTGATTGAATTTTGATCACTATTTATTTATATAAAAGATTATTTATATAAACGTTTGATTGATTTTGATCTCTTATACTCATATCCAGAACTTCATGTCGAATCTTGTTTTTCCCCGATCATATTTTTATTATATAATATATATTTTTTTCAAGACATTGTAATTGATTACAATGGTCTCATTCATTATTATGACATTGTGAGTGAAACAATGGTCTCAATAAATTTCAAAACATTGCGAGTAATCCCATGATTCGCTAAAACTTTTCATGATCTTTCATAACATCGTTTTACATAAACCCGTTACAGTCTATCGAATTCCCTCGATTGTCTTACTATCTGTCTCCAGAGACGAGTTTGAACATTCGTCCCATACTCATGGAACATCTACATCGCCTCATAAACCATCACCTAAAGACACGCCGGTTGATTAGAATTTAACGTGCCGTCTTGGAACACCTACTTTCTGAACATGACTTTATAATATCTCATTCTTTTACACTCCTTTTGCTTTTGAAGAATTACGCCGCCAGGAAGCTAACGTCAAAACTCGAATGCAATGTTTACTCTAACTTAATACTATTTTTTGACTCCTAGGACAAGTTGGAGAACTTGTCGGTCACCGCTCTGACACCCACTCTACCGACCTATTTACTGATGCCTGACAGTGAGACTGAGCTATTTGAGGACGAGGCTATGGAATATGAACCCAAACCAGAAAATCACTCACTCAAATAAGAACCCCTCAGAAGACAAGGAGGAGAACCACTACTACACCTACTCCTCCCACCCGACCAGAGTTTATCACCAGAGAGCCCATCCACCACAGCATCCCATCACTGGTGAGACACATGGCACATCATGAGAGATATTACACAAGCTGTGATGGCCAACCTACAGTCTCGTTGGAAGCAGAGTAAAGCTCGAGGAGCCAAATACGGATCTTACTCAATCAACGTTCGTGATGTTTATTGACTTTACCATTTATTATTTTTTTTCATTTATCCTCAATCAACTTTCGTAATACTCAATGTCTTTCTCATTTTATGTTTATTCTCATTTAACACGCATGCTTACAACGTAATGCTTTTCTCATTTATTGTTGGTCCCCATTCATTCTCTATTAGCATTCGCAATGCTTATTTTCTTTGTCACTTATTGCTATTTTCATTTATTGTTTACTCTCAGTTAGCATTCGTGCTGCTAATTGTCTTTCTCATTTATTGTTCGTTCTCATTTCTTCTCATTTAGCATTTGAGATGCATATTGTCTTTCTCATTTATTTATTTTCTCAGTTATTCTCATTTAACATTCGTAATATTTATGGACTTCATCAGTTATTCTCATTTAACACGCATGCTTACAACATAATGCTTTTCTCATTTATTGTTTGTCCCCATTCATTCTCTATTTAGCATTCGCAATGCTTATTGTCTTTGTCACTTATTTCCGTTTTCATTAATTGTTTACTCTCAGTTAGCATTCGTGCTGCTAATTGTCTTTCTCATTTATTGTTCGTTCTCATTTCTTCTCATTTAGCATTCGAGATGCATATTGTCTTTCTCATTTATTTATTTTCTCAGTTATTCTCATTTAACATTCGTAATATTTATGGACTTCATCAATTATTGTTTGATCTCCTTTGTGACACTTAGTGTCTTCCTCATTTATTGTTTGCTTTCACATTTATTTTCTATCTCATTTGTTCTCATTGGACATATTGTAATGCTTATTTCTTACTCAATTCTTGTCCATTTCACTTAATCTCTCTTAACAATCATGATGTTTATTATCCTTCTTAGATATGGATTTTCATTATTCATTCTCATTTAAAATTCGTAATGAATATTGTCAGTCTCATTATTATTGAACCTCATTTAGAATTCTGTCTTTCAGTATTGACCTCTTTTGGATATTGGTTTGATTCGATTGATTCTCTCGGTTAATTGAATTACTTCGTGTTGATATTCTATATCTCTTCTCTTTACTATTGTGATAAATTATGATTCTTCTATTTGCGTAAATTTGAGTCATTGGCTTCCCTTTTACACATCCTTTCGTTTGCTTCTTTGTTCGTACGAATATCAAATCTTTCTTTCGAGCACTGCTTACTCATACCAGTACGAATAATATTGATATCTAAATCTATTCACTATTATTTTAATTCATTGATCCTTCCATTTGCGTCGGTTGGTAACGGTTTATTTCTTTGTTCGTATAGATGTCTACCTTTCTTTTGAGCACTCTTTGCTCATGATAAGTACGAATGTTCTTGATATCTAATTTTGATCCATTATTGTTATTCATCATTTCTTCATTTGCATTGATCGATAATGGATTGCTCCTTTGTTCATAAAGATATTTAATTCATCCCTTTTAACCAATCTTTGCTCCTAAATATTACACACGGCAGAATCACATTACTATTTTTATGATTCATTAGCTCTTTCAATTGTATTGTTATTCATTTTTTTTAGTATCATTTCTTCCATAACATTGATACCTACTCCTTTCGACTGTTAGTACGCCTCCGTGGTTGTCCCATCTACATTAATCGTTAGTACGCATCAGGGCTTAGGAACAGCACTCATGACAACAGGCTGCAGGCAGCACAAGATTGTCTGGAGAGTTACGCGAAAGTCTCGCCATGAAAGTACGTGATACGTTTTGAGTAGGGGTGAGCAAACAAAACCGAAAAAACAGAAACCAAACCGAAAACCGAACCGGAAAAACCGACCGAAACTAAAAACCGATGGTTCGGTTTTTAATTTTTCAAAAACCGAAAAATGCAGTTCGGTTTCGATTTTCGTCCAAAAACCGAACCGTAAAAACCGAACCGAACCGATTTTATTATATAATATTATATAATTAATATAATATGAATAAATAACTAAACAAATCAAATTTATAACTTCATATTCATTTTGTGGGTGGATTTAATATATTTATCTTCACGTTTATGTTTATATGCGTGTTTTTCGTGTCGTGTGTTTACTTGAGAATATATTAATAAACATATGACAATGATTATACTATGTGTATGTTCACTTGTATGTGTGTGTCTCATCTATATGTTTGTAGTTGTAGAATTATGAAATAAACATTATTATGCTTAGATTGACAAAAAAGATGTGAAGAAGAATAATCAATTTTCTATGTAATACAAGTTTGTTAGTATAAATTTGCCATGCCCAAATATAAACGGTTAAAAACCGGAAAAACCGGAAAACCGAACCGAAACCGATAATAAACCGAAAAACCGAACCGCCAAAAACCGAACGGTTTTGGTTTTGGGTTCTATAAAAACCGAACATTTCGGTTCGGTTTCGGATTTAGCCAAAAACTGACCCAAACCGAACCGTGCACACCCCTAGTTTTGAGAAACAAGGAAAAGTGAACCCGAGGTACATTGAACCCTTCAAAAGTTTGGCTGAAGACGGTCCGGTATCTTACCAACTCGAATTTATATACCATAACTCAGTAGAGTACATAACACATTTCATGTTTCCAACCTGAAGAAATACTTATCAGAAGAAACCCTCGACATTCCATTAGAGGAGATTTAACTTGACGACAAACTTCATTTTGTCGAAGAACCGGTAGAAATCATGGACCAAGAGTTCAAGTGACTGAAGCAGAGCCGTATCCCTATTGTCAAGGTTCGTTGGAACTCTCGACGAGGACCGAAATACACTTGGGAAAGAGAAGACCAAATGCGTCAGAAATATCCACATCTCTTCGCCAACACATCATCGACATCTAACTCGAATTGGATCCCGGGACGGGCTTCCCTTTAAGGATTAGGTACTGTAACAATTCACTATTTTGAGTAATTAATTTTACTATTTTAATTACTTAATTATTCTATTATAAGTAAATTAGCTTTTTCCGTGAAAGTTACCTGCGTACGTCGAAACGCGTACATTTAAACTATTAAATTGCTTCAGACTATGCCCAGTCTACCCGTTTATATGATTTATTTCCCCCACGTACTTGTTTTCACATGGAATAATTAAAGTTTCCATTTCTACGCGAAGTGTGCACTTTTTATGTTTTACGCGTTTTCGGCTCGCGTTTTAAGCTTTAACGACTTTATAACACTCCGAAAGGCCCGGGAAATACATGAAACATCAAATTTACTCATTTTAGGCTAAATGTAACTATTTTTACAAAAATATTCGCGTCTTAAAAAAAAACTACACATTTTAAATTACCGGGGATCAAAACTACTTCTATAACACACTTAAGCTCAAATTATACACAAAAGACCCACTAACTCACCCTCTCCCACTCATGTGGCTCGTCCTAAGAGTGTCACCAAGACACTTGTCTTGGTGATAACTCTACATACACCATGTGTCTTCCACTTTGTATCCTACCATATATAAACACCAAAACTAACACATAGAGTACATCACCATCAATTATTTCACTAAAAAATCTGCATTTTCACTTTCAATTTCGTAGCTTCTCTAGACCAAACACACCTTGGAGTTGGATTTTTCCTAGCTACATTTAGTGCAAGATTGAAGGTCCTAGTGTACAAGTTTGTTCCAAACCTTTTCTTTTCATTCAAATTCATTATATCTTGATTTATTATAAGTTTTCTAGGGTAGAATCTTACAACTCTTGCATGTACTCTTAGAAGGAATTGATCAAGTTTTCATAGGGAATTAGGTGATAGATAGGTAGATAGGCTTGAATGAATTGGAAAATGCAAGAGTTGTTAGTTACATTTTTTATTGATAAATCTTGTTTTCATCCTAATTTGATCATGATGAGCACCATTATTTTCTTTAAAACTTTAAAATATTCCTGGTCATTTTGAGTATTTTGATGTACGTAAATATTTACCATTGGTGGTTTTACATTTTATCTACAAAACATAGCCTATGAGCCCTAGAAAACATGACTTTGAAAAAGATGAATCTGTCCATGTTAGTACCTGTTGAAAAAAGACTCACCCATTTTATCTCAGTGAGTCTAGAGTCAAAAATAAAATATATGAAACGTTATCTACATGTCTCTGGGTCATTTCCCTGAAAACCATGCATCCCAATTCATCCCGATGATTTTTTGAGAAAATCTACACTAAAAGTTGTCCAGAAATGCATGTCAGTTTTGAAAGGCCAAATGCTCCAAAATTTTGCAAAGATTCTTATGTTGATCAAAACATGAAAGTTTGAGCTAAGACATATTGAAAACTTTTTCCATTGGTCTTGTGTCCACTGGACCTGTAGATCAAAAGATCTACACATTTTCCTAAGCCTAACTGATTGCTGGAATTTCCTACATTGAAACATAGGGGTAAATTAGTAATTTAACCCTAGTTATAAAATTCTCAGTCAAGTGAGGCATTTATTTTTGAAATGTACAGACTCATACCTTTCCAAGTATATAATGTTCATAATTTTTCCCTTTACGGTTTAGAAATGGTGACCCGTTTAGTGCGGTATTTTTATCCAAATTTTCATCAGCATTGCATTTCAACCCGTATAAGCTTATATAAATGTCACATTGACCCGTAACTTGCCATGAAACTTCTAACTAATTTACCTTATGGTATTATAAGACTAATACTGTATGGAAACTTAAGTATAAGCATCACATATTATTTCCACGAGCCTAAGTCGTATTATATTTTAGTTAGGTCGTTTGTGACTTTTGCGACTTTTCTCAGCGTGCACGCTTTCCGTTTCTACTACTACTTCATCGTTGGTGAGTTCATGGCCTCACTTTAAATCTTTAAACTGTTTATAAACCCATTGCGACTTTTCTCAGCTTGTAGCTGCCCTTTTGGGTGCCCTTGTTTAGCTAGGGTCTCAATTAAGTTCAATTTTTTAGCTTATTTCTCTTAATTATTCAGTTACTGTAGCAACTGCTTATTCTCTGCTTATCTTTGTGTTCTCTGTGCTTATTTAGTTAGCAATAGCTTATTTGATCTCAGTTTTAGTTATCTTTTAGACTTTAAGTGTTCAAACCTCATTTTTGTTTTTAAAAGCTAAAAAGTCCAAAAACAGTCAAATAAGCACTCAGTTTATTTGAGTGCTTATTTGCAGTAGAGAGCTGTTAATTAGGGTCTAATTAAGTTATTGAAAAAGTCATGTTTAGAAATCTAGGGTTAAAATTGGCATTTCTAGTTTAAAACTCAAATCAGCCCACATAAGGACTGTTTGGGTTAAGCAGTCAAATATGGTCAATATGGTTAGGCACTGTTCATGTGCAAATGTGGAAGTTTAAATCTTGCTTAAATTAAGCTAGAAAAGTTGTTTGTTAGTTATTTTGGCCTGATTTGGTTGATTCCTTGGTTTTGAGTTATATAGTGTAAACTTACTTAGGAATCTGATCAAATAAGCTATCCACAGCCATTAGCTTTTTCTGTCCCATCTTTTGCTCATTTTATGTCCATTATAGTGCATATAGTAGGTTTGCATGAGTTGGTTAAATTTCATTAGCCATTGAATGGGTTTGACCCATTTTGCAAGTCTGCACAAATAGAATCCATAAGTGCAGACTGCATCAGATTTGTGGGGCCATTTAAGTGCTTATTTGTGTTAATCCGAGCCTAAATCTTTGTTTGCTAGTGTATCTTTGCTTATTTCCAAATCCAGACCCTCTCCTAGCTTATTTGAGCTTTGGAATAAGCTCAAAAGTTGCCTGATCAACACAATTAACACTGAGTCATCAGTGTTGAATTATGTTGACTAAGCTATTGTTCAGCTTATTTTTAAGCAACAAATAAGCTTCTCTTGGTCTGATTTTTGGTTCTATGTGATCCTTGCTATGTCAACTTTAAGTGTCATCAGTTTTTGTGGTTTTTAGTTATTATATAAGTGCTCATAAATAAGCTCAAAGTTGCCTAGGAAGACTGCTATTGCCCTGTGCAATCAGCAGCCTCATTATTTGCTTATTGAGTTGGTTTTGTGCTTATTTGTTTTTCAGTATAGCTTATCCTGAGATTAGATGTTAACTTAGATTTAGTTTATCACAATTGAGTTTATTTTCAATTTCTAGTTAGCTTATAGTAGCTTTAGTAGTTCATCAGATCAGTTTTTCT
Source organism: Artemisia tridentata subsp. tridentata (assembly GCA_021014915.2). Lineage (NCBI taxonomy): Eukaryota > Viridiplantae > Streptophyta > Magnoliopsida > Asterales > Asteraceae > Artemisia > Artemisia tridentata. The sequence goes on from CP139509.1 coordinate 320,152,138, forward strand.
TCTTATTTCCTTTTATAGCTACTGATCCATCTTATTAGCTTATTTCTGAATTCATCAGTGGTTTAAAAAAAGAGTTTTAGTTATAAAGTTTACTTATTGGTTTGTCCTTGTTGAGTTTTAATCAGAAAATATAAAAAAAAAATAATTTAAGCAAAAAGCTAAGGCCCGGATTCGAACCCTGGACCTCAAGCTCACACACCAACACACATACCAGTCGCCCTAGGGTCTTTTTCAGTTAATCCTTGCACTTTTTTTTATTTAACCTTTCTTTTCATTTTAAGCTTATGACCCATTTTGCTTAATAACTGCTTATCTGAATAAGCAGTTGCCCCAACTTTATTTTTCATAGGATTAGTTTTTCATCAAGAAGTTTTCTGTAATTTTTCAGATTTTTCCAGTTTCATTTAGTATTTTTAATTAATTTGTCTTTTAAATTTAGATTTTAATTCATAATAAAAAATATAAAAGTCAAAAAAATATAATTCTTTTTTCTAAAATTTTCTTTTATCATTTAGGATTTAGAAAAAATAGATTTGTACTCGTAGGGTTAATTTTTAAAGATTTTAGTTTTTAGGCTCGTTTTTGGAATTCCCGATTTGCGTTTTTAGTGTAATTTTGATGTTTGTTTTATTCTCTTTGTAAATTCACTTTCCATATCTCATTAGATTAGTAAAAACACAAAAATCCAAAATCCTCACTTCAAGCACTTTAATTCCAAACCGAAAATGAAATCCTCGATTCACACCTCGCTGGGACACGACTTGGGTAATCACTTGCCCGGTATTACACATATCGTATTCACGGGTTTTGTAAGTTAACCTTTTTCCTAAAAGGTTGATTTGTCATTTCCCGCGTATCACGCATATCCGTCTGATATTATATATATATACTTTAGAACGGATCAAATTTTGGCGCCGCTGCCGGGGAAGGCTTGAAGCGAATTTTTAATTCTCGTTTGTCGATGCGTGTTTTGAAGACCCTTCTTCGTAAATATTTTCTTATTAAAACCCAAAAAGATTTTCTTTTCAAATCTATTTTCCTTTTTCTTTTGTGTTCTTTAAATGTTTCTAAATCTTAAAAACCAAAAACATTCTTCTCATTCCTCTTATTCATTTAATTCTTTATCTCTCACCCTCTGTCCGTTTAATTCTATTTTCTTCTTATCCCTCCTTAATGTTTAATTCTTATGTCGTCACTCGACTATCACTCTTTTCATTGTAAAAATCCAGTTGGTTATGATCTTCGTTGTTCCATGTGTTCGTGTGAGCGGTGTGGAAATAATGCACCAGACGGATCTTGTTATTGGTGTGAATTATCCATCAAATCAAATCCTAATTCCATCAATAATTCTCAAGGTTTTTCCGACTACCCTCCACACTCCCTGCCATCTCCAATCAATCAGCAAAATTGCTTTAATTATGGAGATCCTTCGGGAGATGATTCACTTTATGAACGATGTTTTTGTAAGAAATGCGGGTTTACTTATGAACTTGGTGTATGTTGCACTTCTGAAATCGGAGATACATTTACTTATCCAAATTTTCAATACGATTTCAGCCCTCCTCAGAATTTATTTAGGCAAGAACCGTGTTATCAGAACTTCAATGATACATCGTTTCAAAATTTCCCAAATAATCTTTGTGCAAATTGTGGAGGTCCTCACCAAAGTGTTAATTGTCAAACGGACACATGCTTGTCTATGAGCAGGTTTCGTGTAACAATCAGAATTTTGGTTATGACCAATATCCGTATACTTCCCTGAATCAACCACAACAATCTTATTGTTGCGAGTACTGTGGAGGTCCGCATTATGATTCTGATTGTCAAACGAGGGACTCGCTTGTCTATGAGCATGGCCCTTGTGACAATTATGACTATTATTGTCATGACCAACCCCCACAGTATCAAACGGTTCAACCTCAGCCTCAGCCATCTCCTCAGGATTTGGTTTTCAATGATGTATTCCAAAAATTTCAAGTTGTGAGGAATGCACTTAATGATTTGGCTATTAAACATACCCAAGAAGATCGTCATGGTAAATCTATGGAAGATTTACTCGCCGAAGAACGAGCAGTACAAAAGCGTTTCTTGTTTAATCAGGCTTGCATGCTCGATGACGAAGATGAGGACGACGAGGAGAGTACTATTCCTTTGAGCGATATCATTTCTCAACTCCCTCAGTCTATTGCAATCACATCATTCTTTCTAACTTTGGACCCCAAGGACTCTCTTATTATGGGGGATGAGCATATTAGCATTATTCCTGAAAAGGAATCGGACGAATTCATAAAGTCTAGGGCTGAGAACCTTATCCCAATCCCAAGTGAGTCTGAGGATATATCGGACAATGAATGTGATTTGTCTATTTGTGATGATTATCCTCTTGACATTGAGGATGATTTTTCTGGGATTTTCTCTAACCCTCTTTTCAAATCCAATGATGATTTTTCCTCTAGTGATGACGAATCACTTTCTGATGAGGACGTTCCAAATGAAAGTCTCGAAGTCTATTCAAACTCTCTTTTTGAATTTGATGACGAGTACTTTTCCAGCAACGTAAATCCTCTCTTTGTTGAAGAGTTAGAGAACAATGAGGTCAAGGACTCTATTATTTCTAATCTTGATGATATGACCTCAAATATCAATCCCGAGATTCAAAAGGACATTCTTTCTCCGACATATGTGACATTTCTCGTTGAGGATCGCCATTATATTGCCTTCACATATGTCGTTCGAGTTTTTCTACCTTTCTGTGCTTATAAGGTAGCTTGTCCTTTCCTTCATTCGTTTGTAAATAAGGACAAAGTTTTTGACCCCGGCATCTCCATTTATCATTCTTTTGAGCCGGGTGTATCTCATCGGAGTGGAACTTTCAAGTACTTCAATGTTTATCCGAACATTTCGAATGAAAGTCCGATGGAGATTTTCTCTTCCACATGCTTCCCCAAGAACAAATGAATTCGGGGTCGAGTCAAGCTAGTGACTCGGTTAAAAAAAACATTAGCATTTCATGGGTGACAACTCGTGTTTCTGACTTCTTTCTATTTTCTAACAACTAAGTGTGGGGGGATTCCTCTACTGTGCTTTGTTTTGTGTGTTGTTTGCTCTTGTTTGCAGGTTTCCCTTAGATCGTGATGATTGATGCGCCTATTTTCAATCCAGCCGCCCAATATCCGATCTTTTTGCTAACGATTATCTAGGGATATCTTTTCAATCCTGTTTGTGAAAATAGAGAATTCTTTCACACACTTGGCTATTAGTATTACCTTTTTACGTTCTAAGTGTCGGGATAATAGCCGGTACTTTGAATATTGAGGGCAATATTCAATTCTAAGTGTGGGGGGGAATTCTCGCGATTTTTGTCACATATGTACCTTCTAGTGCCCTAGTACCGCCGTTTTGAGCAAAAATTATAAATTTTTTTTTCGTTTTTAGATAAGAAATTGCAATAAAAAAGAAGTGTTTAGTCTTGATTAGGTTAGAAAAAAGGGAATCCCGACTCTGCCAGAGTGTTGATCTGGCTGCTTCCTTAACGGTTAGACTAAGGTTTTACGATTTGTGCAAATGAAAATGCTAAGCGTAGAATAGTTGGTTTTCTTTAGAGCTTATATAAGTAATCTATGGCTTTTCCTCCCAGGAGATAACTAATCTGACTTAATATGTGATTATTTTCAAACATTTGAACATACAAAATCATTTTCTTATACGATTTTGAAAAATACTAGTTCAAAGCTTTATTTAAACTTCGGAACAAGCATATGTCATAATAATGCAAAATGAAAGTGATATGTTGCTTGAAAGTTGCAAAAGTTAAGTAATAAATGTATGTGCTAAAAAAGCTACGGTTCAAGATCGGCCCTTAGATCCTTATTTCTGGAAGGCGTTTAGGTCTTGGCTACCCTCTTACACCGGCCCTTGGACCTCTAATTCAGGAATGTGTGAGGTCTTGGTATAACACCCTTGGATCCTCATTTCAGGAATGTTTAAAGTCTTGGAACTCTCCGTTGTAACAGCCCTTGGATCCTTTATTCCGGAAGGTGTAAGGTCTTGGTTCCCGTGAAACTCCGTTAGTTTATGTTACACAAGTAAAAAAAAAAATGATGAAAAAATGAAAAGAAAAAAATAAAATAAAATGGAATGATATTGCAAAATGCAATAAGTTTTGATGTGTTGAATAAAGTTTTGAAATGTATAGACTCATACCTTTCCAAGTATATAATGTTCATAATTTTTCCCTTTACGGTTTAGAAATGGTGACCCGTTTAGTGCGGTATTTTTATCCAAATTTTCATCAGCATTGCATTTCAACCCGTATAAGCTTATATAAATGTCACATTGACCCGTAACTTGCCATGAAACTTCTAACTAATTTACCTTATGGTATTATAAGACTAAGTACTATATGGAAACTTAAGTATAAGCATCACATATTATTTCCCCGAGCCTAAGTCGTATTATATTTTAGTTAGGTCGTTTGTGACTTTTGCGACTTTTCTCAGCGTGCACGCTTTCCGTTTCTACTACTACTTCATCGTTGGTGAGTTCATGGCCTCACTTTAAATCTTTAAACTGTTTATAAACCCATTGCGACTTTTCTCAGCTTGTAGCTGCCTTTTTGGGTGCCCTTGTTTAGCTAGGGTCTCAATTAAGTTCAATTTTTTAGCTTATTTCTCTTAATTATTCAGTTACTGTAGCAACTGCTTATTCTCTGCTTATCTTTGTGTTCTCTGTGCTTATTTAGTTAGCAATAGCTTATTTGATCTCAGTTTTAGTTATCTTTTAGACTTTAAGTGTTCAAACCTCATTTTTGTTTTTAAAAGCTAAAAAGTCCAAAAACAGTCAAATAAGCACTCAGTTTATTTGAGTGCTTATTTGCAGTAGAGAGCTGTTAATTAGGGTCTAATTAAGTTATTGAAAAAGTCATGTTTAGAAATCTAGGGTTAAAATTGGCATTTCTAGTTTAAAACTCAAATCAGCCCACATAAGGACTGTTTGGGTTAAGCAGTCAAATATGGTCAATATGGTTAGGCACTGTTCATGTGCAAATGTGGAAGTTTAAATCTTGCTTAAATTAAGCTAGAAAAGTTGTTTGTTAGTTATTTTGGCCTGATTTTGTTGATTCCTTGGGTTTGAGTTATATAGTGTAAACTTACTTAGGAATCTGATCAAATAAGCTATCCACAGCCATTAGCTTTTTCTGTCCCATCTTTTGCTCATTTTATGTCCATTATAGTGCATATAGTAGGTTTGCATGAGTTGGTTAAATTTCATTAGCCATTGAATGGGTTTGACCCATTTTGCAAGTCTGCACAAATAGAATCCATAAGTGCAGACTGCATCAGATTTGTGGGGCCATTTAAGTGCTTATTTGTGTTAATCCGAGCCTAAATCTTTGGGTTCTCAGTAGTTTGCTAGTGTATCTTTGCTTATTTCCAAATCCAGACCCTCTCCTAGCTTATTTGAGCTTTGGAGTAAGCTCAAAAGTTGCCTGATCAACACAATTAACACTGAGTCATCAGTGTTTAATTATGTTGACTAAGCTATTGTTCAGCTTATTTTTAAGCAACAAATAAGCTTCTCTTGGTCTGATTTTTGGTTCTATGTGATCCTTGCTATGTCAACTTTAAATGTCATCAGTTTTTGTGGTTTTTAGTTATTATATAAGTGCTCATAAATAAGCTCAAAGTTGCCTAGGAAGACTGCTATTGCCCTGTGCAATCAGCAGCCTCATTATTTGCTTATTGAGTTGGTTTTGTGCTTATTTGTTTTTCAGTATAGCTTATCCTGAGATTAGATGTTAACTTAGATTTAGTTTATCACAATTGAGTTTATTTTCAATTTCTAGTTAGCTTATAGTAGCTTTAGTAGTTCATCAGATCAGTTTTTCTTCTTATTTCCTTTTATAGCTACTGATCCATCTTATTAGCTTATTTCTGAATTCATCAGTGGTTTAAAAAAAGAGTTTTAGTTATAAAGTTTACTTATTAGTTTGTCCTTGTTGAGTTTTAATCAGAAAATATAAAAAAATAAATAATTTAAGCAAAAAGCTAAGGCCCGATTCGAACCCTGGACCTCAAGCTCACACACCAACACACATACCAGTCGCCCTAGGGTCTTTTTCAGTTAATCCTTGCACTTTTTTTTATTTAACCTTTCTTTTCATTTTAAGCTTATGACCCATTTTGCTTAATAACTGCTTATCTGAATAAGCAGTTGCCCCAACTTTATTTTTCATAGGATTAGTTTTTCATCAAGAAGTTTTCTGTAATTTTTCAGATTTTTCCAGTTTCATTTAGTATTTTTAATTAATTTGTCTTTTAAATTTAGATTTTAATTCATAATAAAAAATATAAAAGTCAAAAAAATATAATTCTTTTTTCTAAAATTTTCTTTTATCATTTAGGATTTAGAAAAAATAGATTTGTACTCGTAGGGTTAATTTTTAAAAATTTTAGTTTTTAGGCTCGTTTTTGGAATTCCCGATTTGCGTTTTTAGTGTAATTTTGATGTTTGTTTTATTCTCTTTGTAAATTCACTTTCCATATCTCATTAGATTAGTAAAAACACAAAAATCCAAAATCCTCACTTCAAGTACTTTAATTCCAAACCGAAAATGAAATCCTCGATTCACACCTCGCTGGGACACGACTTGGGTAATCACTTGCCCGGTATCACACATATCGTATTCACGGGTTTTGTAAGTTAACCTTTTTCCTAAAAGGTTGATTTGTCATTTCCCGCGTATCACGCATATCCGTCTGATATTATATATATATACTTTAGAACGGATCAAATTTTGGCGCCGCTGCCGGGGAAGGCTTGAAGCGAATTTTTAATTCTCGTTTGTCGATGCGTGTTTTGAAGACCCTTCTTCGTAAATATTTTCTTATTAAAACCCAAAAAGATTTTCTTTTCAAATCTATTTTCCTTTTTCTTTTGTGTTCTTTAAATGTTTCTAAATCTTAAAAACCAAAAACATTCTTCTCATTCCTCTTATTCATTTAATTCTTTATCTCTCACCCTCTGTCCGTTTAATTCTATTTTCTTCTTATCCCTCCTTAATGTTTAATTCTTATGTCGTCACTCGACTATCACTCTTTTCATTGTAAAAATCCAGTTGGTTATGATCTTCGTTGTTCCATGTGTTCGTGTGAGCGGTGTGGAAATAATGCACCAGACGGATCTTGTTATTGGTGTGAATTATCCATCAAATCAAATCCTAATTCCATCAATAATTCTCAAGGTTTTTCCGACTACCCTCCACACTCCCTGCCATCTCCAATCAATCAGCAAAATTGCTTTAATTATGGAGATCCTTCGGGAGATGATTCACTTTATGAACGATGTTTTTGTAAGAAATGCGGGTTTACTTATGAACTTGGTGTATGTTGCACTTCTGAAATCGGAGATACATTTACTTATCCAAATTTTCAATACGATTTCAGCCCTCCTCAGAATTTATTTAGGCAAGAACCGTGTTATCAGAACTTCAATGATACATCGTTTCAAAATTTCCCAAATAATCTTTGTGCAAATTGTGGAGGTCCTCACCAAAGTGTTAATTGTCAAACGGACACATGCTTGTCTATGAGCAGGTTTCGTGTAACAATCAGAATTTTGGTTATGACCAATATCCGTATACTTCCCTGAATCAACCACAACAATCTTATTGTTGCGAGTACTGTGGAGGTCCGCATTATGATTCTGATTGTCAAACGAGGGACTCGCTTGTCTATGAGCATGGCCCTTGTGACAATTATGACTATTATTGTCATGACCAACCCCCACAGTATCAAACGGTTCAACCTCAGCCTCAGCCATCTCCTCAGGATTTGGTTTTCAATGATGTATTCCAAAAATTTCAAGTTGTGAGGAATGCACTTAATGATTTGGCTAATAAACATACCCAAGAAGATCGTCATGGTAAATCTATGGAAGATTTACTCGCCGAAGAACGAGCAGTACAAAAGCGTTTCTTGTTTAATCAGGCTTGCATGCTCGATGACGAAGATGAGGACGACGAGGAGAGTACTATTCCTTTGAGCGATATCATTTCTCAACTCCCTCAGTCTATTGCAATCACATCATTCTTTCCAACTTTGGACCCCAAGGACTCTCTTATTATGGGGGATGAGCATATTAGCATTATTCCTGAAAAGGAATCGGACGAATTCATAAAGTCTAGGGCTGAGAACCTTATCCCAATCCCAAGTGAGTCTGAGGATATATCGGACAATGAATGTGATTTGTCTATTTGTGATGATTATCCTCTTGACATTGAGGATGATTTTTCTGGGATTTTCTCTAACCCTCTTTTCAAATCCAACGATGATTTTTCCTCTAGTGATGACGAATCACTTTCTGATGAGGACGTTCCAAATGAAAGTCTCGAAGTCTATTCAAACTCTCTTTTTGAATTTGATGACGAGTACTTTTCCAGCAACGTAAATCCTCTCTTTGTTGAAGAGTTAGAGAACAATGAGGTCAAGGACTCTATTATTTCTAATCTTGATGATATGACCTCAAATATCAATCCCGAGATTCAAAAGGACATTCTTTCTCCGACATATGTGACATTTCCCGTTGAGGATCGCCATTATATTGACTTCACATATGTCGTTCGAGTTTTTCTACCTTTCTGTGCTTATAAGGTAGCTTGTCCTTTCCTTCATTCGTTTGTAAATAAGGACAAAGTTTTTGACCCCGGCATCTCCATTTATCATTCTTTTGAGCCGGGTGTATCTCATCGGAGTGGAACTTTCAAGTACTTCAATGTTTATCCGAACATTTCGAATGAAAGTCCGATGGAGATTTTCTCTTCCACATGCTTCCCCAAGAACAAATGAATTCGGGGTCGAGTCAAGCTAGTGACTCGGTTAAAAAAAACATTAGCATTTCATGGGTGACAACTCGTGTTTCTGACTTCTTTCTATTTTCTAACAACTAAGTGTGGGGGGATTCCTCTACTGTGCTTTGTTTTGTGTGTTGTTTGCTCTTGTTTGCAGGTTTCCCTTAGATCGTGATGATTGATGCGCCTATTTTCAATCCAGCCGCCCAATATCCGATCTTTTTGCTAACGATTATCTAGGGATATCTTTTCAATCCTGTTTGTGAAAATAGAGAATTCTTTCACACACTTGGCTATTAGTATTACCTTTTTACGTTCTAAGTGTCGGCATAATAGCCGGTACTTTGAATATTGAGGGCAATATTCAATTCTAAGTGTGGGGGGGAATTCTCGCGATTTTTGTCACATATGTACCTTCTAGTGCCCTAGTACCGCCGTTTTGAGCAAAAATTATAAATTTTTTTTTCGTTTTTAGATAAGAAATTGCAATAAAAAAGAAGTGTTTAGTCTTGATTAGGTTAGAAAAAAGGGAATCCCGACTCTGCCAGAGTGTTGATCTGGCTGCTTCCTTAACGGTTAGACTAAGGTTTTACGATTTGTGCAAATGAAAATGCTAAGCGTAGAATAGTTGGTTTTCTTTAGAGCTTATATAAGTAATCTATGGCTTTTCCTCCCAGGAGATAACTAATCTGACTTAATATGTGATTATTTTCAAACATTTGAACATACAAAATCATTTTCTTATACGATTTTGAAAAATACTAGTTCAAAGCTTTATTTAAACTTCGGAACAAGCATATGTCATAATAATGCAAAATGAAAGTGATATGTTGCTTGAAAGTTGCAAAAGTTAAGTAATAAATGTATGTGCTAAAAAAGCTACGGTTCAAGATCGGCCCTTAGATCCTTATTTCTGGAAGGCGTTTAGGTCTTGGCTACCCTCTTACACCGGCCCTTGGACCTCTAATTCAGGAATGTGTGAGGTCTTGGTATAACACCCTTGGATCCTCATTTCAGGAATGTTTAAAGTCTTGGAACTCTCCGTTGTAACAGCCCTTGGATCCTTTATTCCGGAAGGTGTAAGGTCTTGGTTCCCGTGAAACTCCGTTAGTTTATGTTACACAAGTAAAAAAAAAAAATAAATGATGAAAAAATGAAAAGAAAAAAATAAAATAAAATGGAATGATATTGCAAAATGCAATAAGTTTTGATGTGTTGAATAAAGTTTTGAAACTTGCTTGTTGTAAATTTTAAATCTACCTTTCAACTAGTATTAGTCAAAATATTATAAAAACGTCGATTTTTGCGGTCAAAATTTTGAAAATGAGCACATTCACCTAACTTGAATAAATTGTGGGAGTGAAAAGTTAAGTTTCGGCTTACATAGATTATTAGTATAAGTTGTGTTAGCATTTTACAAAAACATTTGCACATTGAGTTTAAGCTTAATTGGGAGTATAAAAAAGAGGATGGCGATTTCAATTCCCTGGAGACACCCATTTTGTGTGAATCCCGTTCTATGATACCATTTTTGGAAATCAAGCAGTTTATTTATTTTAATTCTAGTTTAAATTTCTTGCATTGAATAAAAAGTCAAAACGGGGTATACTTGGTATTCTTTTAATCCTTTCATTACTTTATATGATCGGATTGCTAGGGACTAGCAATTGATAGTGTGAGGGGATGATGAGTGCCTATTTACTCATCATTTTATGCCCGTATAAGACACAAAAATGACCAAAATCACCCAAATATATCAAATATTGTTGCAAATATTCTTGGTTTGTGTTTTATGTGTTTCAGGTACAAAAGGATCGAAAACAGGGCAAAAACGAACAAAACCAAGCACGTGAGTGGAAAAATCATCTAAATCTGAGGCCGGGGAACAAATTTACAAGTTTAGACCAAGAAATTGCTCAAGTGTCAAAAGTCAGCCCCTAAGATAATCAAAATGACAGAATTGGTCCCTTGGAATAAATTCCCAGATTTGGCAGAATAAGTCCCCCCAAGCTTATCCCATTTCAAGTTTAATCCTTTAAACTTAATTAAACCTTTTCCCTTAAAATCCAAAACAAAAAATAAACCCTTTAACCAAATCCAATAACCAAAGCCCAAATTACCCAACCCCGTTATTTAACCAAACCCAGATTTGACTTTGGTCAAATCCGCCTTCCCAAACCACCTTTGCCGCCAAACTCAAAACCAGAAACCACCACCCCTCCATGCCTATTCCTGACATCCACCATCACCACACCCCTCCTCCTACTCCACCCAACCTACCCCAGTCCAAAAGCATTTAATGCTTCCCCAACATCACAAGATAACCAACACAGAAGTGGGTATCCTCTATCACCATTTTGGCGCCAAAACTAGAATTAAAGGCTGAGATCAATTCAAGGCTATCCAAGGGTTGAAAACTGGTCAGAAGAAGTCAAAAGAGATATCCCACCTCAGAATTAGTATAAATAGAGCTTGTTGTAGCCTTTCAAGGCATGTAGAATTTTTAGTTTAGTCGTATTTTTAGTTAAGTTCTTAATTTGTAGCAATTTAAGTTTTCAATAGTCAATTCAAGTTCTATTATGCTCATTTGTCTTGAGTTATTTAAGTATTGTACTGATTTCATAGTTAATGAAAATTCAAGTTTCTGAGTCTCTACTGTTAATTTTAAATTAAGCACATTAGTAAGTAAAAGGTTTCCTCATTGTTTGAATAAGCTCATATAAGATTATCAAAGCTTTTGTGAGCTTATCAGTGGTAAAGCATTGTTCTAATTCTAAAAATTACAAAAAGTCAACAGAAAGTCAAGATGGGTCAATTAGAGCATTTCGGAAGTTGCCTGAAATGGATTGGGCAAGATGGACTTTACCTAGCTTATCTGAGATAAGCTAGGAGCTTGTAGCTGCCCTTTTGGGTGCCCTTGTTTAGCTAGGGTCCCAATTAAGTTCAATTTTTTTAGCTTATTTCTCTTAATTATTCAGTTACTGTAGCAACTGCTTATTCTCTGCTTATCTTTGTGTTCTCTGTGCTTATTTAAGTAGCAATAGCTTATTTGATCTCAGTTTTAGTTATCTTTTAGACTTTAAGTGTTCAAACCTCATTTTTGTTTTTAAAAGCTAAAAAGTCCAAAAACAGTCAAATAAGCACTCAGTTTATTTGAGTGCTTATTTGCAGTAGAGAGCTGTTAATTAGGGTCTAATTAAGTTATTGAAACAGTCATGTTTAGAAATCTAGGGTTAAAATTGGCATTTCTAGTTTAAAACTCAAATCAGCGGACTGTTTGGGTTAAGCAGTCAAATATGGTCAATATGGTTAGGCACTGTTCATGTGCAAATGTGGAAGTTTAAATCTTGCTTAAATTAAGCTAGAAAAGTTGTTTGTTAGTTATTTTGGCCTGATTTGGTTGATTCCTTGGTTTTGAGTTATATAGTGTAAACTTACTTAGGAATCTGATCAAATAAGCTATCCACAGCCATTAGCTTTTTCTGTCCCATCTTTTGCTCATTTTATGTCCATTATAGTGCATATAGTAGGTTTGCATGAGTTGGTTAAATTTCATTAGCCATTGAATGGGTTTGACCCATTTTGCAAGTCTGCACAAATAGAATCCATAAGTGCAGACTGCATCAGATTTGTGGGGCCATTTAAGTGCTTATTTGTGTTAATCCGAGCCTAAATCTTTGGTTTCTCAGTAGTTTGCTAGTGTATCTTTGCTTATTTCCAAATCCAGACCCTCTCCTAGCTTATTTGAGCTTTGGAGTAAGCTCAAAAGTTGCCTGATCAACACAATTAACACTGAGTCATCAGTGTTTAATTATGTTGACTAAGCTATTGTTCAGCTTATTTTTAAGCAACAAATAAGCTTCTCATGGTCTGATTTTTGGTTCTATGTGATCCTTGCTATGTCAACTTTAAGTGTCATCAGTTTTTGTGGTTTTTAGTTATTATATAAGTGCTCATAAATAAGCTCAAAGTTGCCTATGAAGACTGCTATTGCCCTGTGCAATCAGCAGCCTCATTATTTGCTTATTGAGTTGGTTTTGTGCTTATTTGTTTTTCAGTATAGCTTATCCTGAGATTAGATGTTAACTTAGATTTAGTTTATCACAATTGAACTTATTTTCAATTTCTAGTTAGCTTATAGTAGCTTTAGTAGTTCATCAGATCAGTTTTTCTTCTTATTTCCTTTTATAGCTACTGATCCATCTTATTAGCTTATTTCTGAATTCATCAGTGGTTTAAAAAAAGAGTTTTAGTTATAAAGTTTACTTATTGGTTTGTCCTTGTTGAGTTTTAATCAGAAAATATAAAAAAAAAATAATTTAAGGAAAAAGCTAAGGCCCGGATTCGAACCCTGGACCTCAAGCTCACACACCAACACACATACCAGTCGCCCTAGGGTCTTTTTCAGTTAATCCTTGCACTTTTTTTATTTAACCTTTCTTTTCATTTTAAGCTTATGACCTATTTTGCTTAATAACTGCTTATCTGAATAAGCAGTTGCCCCAACTTTATTTTTCATAGGATTAGTTTTTCATCAAGAAGTTTTCTGTAATTTTTCAGATTTTTCCAGTTTCATTTAGTATTTTTAATTAATTTGTCTTTTAAATTTAGTTTTTAATTCATAATAAAAAATATAAAAGTCAAAAAAATATAATTCTTTTTTCTAAAATTTTCTTTTATCATTTAGGATTTAGAAAAAATAGATTTGTACTCGTAGGGTTAATTTTTAAAGATTTTAGTTTTTAGGCTCGTTTTTGGAATTCCCGATTTGCGTTTTTAGTGTAATTTTGATGTTTGTTTTATTCTCTTTGTAAATTCACTTTCCATATCTCATTAGATTAGTAAAAACACAAAAATCCAAAATCCTCACTTCAAGCACTTTAATTCCAAACCGAAAACGAAATCCTCGATTCACACCTCGCTGGGACACGACCTGGGTAATCACTTGCCCGGTATCACGCATATCGCATTCATGGGTTTTGTAAGTTAACCTTTTTCCTAAAAGGTTGATTTGTCATTTCCCGCGTATCACGCATATCCGTCTGATATTATATATATACTTTAGCACGGATCAAGCATCCTCCCCCAAACTTATAGCCTCAGAAGAACTAACCCTTTGAGATGTTCCCACGTTACGTACTCTTTTTAGTTTTTGAGCTCTTGACCTTTTGATACCTTCTAAGAATCTAACCCTTCTCTTCAAAGATTTGATTTCACCACCTTGAGAAGCAGTCAGTTGTTGTAAGTCAAGAACCTGTGCAGATAGTTTGGTACAAGTTGCCATCAGTTCCTGATGAACTCAAATAAGTACATTTTATTACCATCATTTATCCTATTTATTTGACTTGTTTTATTATATTATATATGAGAATTGATACGTTAATGTTTACTTTTGTAATTCTCAGGTAAAAACAAGTATTATGTGAAACTTGGCGATTTTGGAGTAATTATGGAGCAAAACAAGCAAGATGTTAAGAGTCTACTGAAATGTACAAGATCTAGATCATTCTGCTCCATATGCGCCGCAACACACTTCGTACATACGGCGCATCACTATCAAGATTTCACAAGTGACGATCCAAGACAGCGAAGGACATGCGCCGCATAGATAAATGGAGTTACGCCGCATCTTAAGGCGGTGTACGAATATTCCTGAATATATTAATCTTGGACCCCACGCGAAGTTAAGTCAATGCGCCGTATCTACTTATTCTATGCGCCGCATCTAACCCTCAGACTGAAACTATAAATACCCCAAGGCCAGACGAATTTCGAGAGCCTAGTTTTACAAGAAGACCGAAGACCACAAAACCCTAAGGCCGAATTCAGACGTGTTAGCAGCACAAGACACACCCTAAACGAAGATACAAGAGCTGTAAGAAGGTCCTGCATGTATTCAATTCATTAAGTAGTTTTGTTTTATTGTATTAGTACACTTTAATTCATCAGGATTGATGGGCCGATTCCATGTGACTACGGAAAATCATGGGCACCCCTTAAAATTGCTTTCCCATTAATTAAAGTTTATATGTTGATGTCTTTGGTGACTTTTATTAGTGCATTGATAACCTCTATGTCTAGCTGAGCATTGCTTGGGTCGCCATGCCCCTTCCTCGCCTATTTGTTTCAGCGTCTCTTTAATAAATAGGATAGACATAAGTAATCATTAAGGGTTTACTCGCCGATAAGATTAGAGCCAACGAGAAAGGGTTAATTATATACACTTCATATAAAACTAGCAATAAAACAAGTGACAAGCTACTTAATTATCAGGACAGGTCTTCTTATTGTCTCAAGTATCTATCTGTGTACGTGTGTGCTAATCGCTGATTCGTGCTTATTAGTTTAGTTTATTATATTTAATCATAACCAAACCGTGCCAGTCTCTCAGGCTGAACCCCCTTGCGTTAGATTAGGTTGTATAGCTAACTTAAATATTAAAATACTGATTAGAATAACTAGATAATACGTTCCACTCTTAGTGATCGACACTCTACTTACCATTATATTCATACTGACCGGGTATACTGCTCGTTAAAGTGTGTGTTTTATTGATAAGTCGGCTAAATATAAATTTAAAACTTGAGTAGGCATTAATACTGCTAAAACCACAACGACATCATGCGCGCACCAAATCTTTGGCGCCGCTGCCGTGGATATAAAAGAATTAGAGCAATACACACACACATCAGTTCCTTAAGTAGTCCAATTCTATTCTCACCACTTTGGCTTGTGTTACCTAGCCCGAGAGGTGGATCACTGGAAGTGTTAAGCTCAGCCTCAACCCTAGGTTGAGTATCTGAACCCCCCATATTAGCCAGTTGACTAGGTTCTTCACCTGAATCAGTTCCATGGGAACCAGGCTCATTAGAAGTTGTCTTGGTTTGGGTCTTATTAATGGTACAACTGGTCTGTGCTACTGCTAAGCTAGACACAGTAGTGGCAGCCCTTACCAACATGTCATTCTCCACTCCAATGACATCCTCATCTGCAACAATGTGAGTAGAACCACTAGCCTGAGGTAGCTCAGTGTTTTGTGAATGAGTCCTACGTTTGTATTTCTTTTGAGATTGTTGTGATGATGATGCCAAAAATGTGGGTGTGTGATGGGTAACAGCTGGGATTGCTGAACCCTCACCCTAAGTTTGTCTAGCAAGTTCCAACATTGTAGCAAACAATGGTGTAACTTTGCCTGAAAAATATTTTCCATCCCTCCTCATGTTAGTGAAAACCTTTTAAGTAAGAGAGGGAGTGGGATAAACATTTTTATGACTTTTCTTTTTAACAAACTGATTGTCCAAAAAGAGTTGTAAAAACCTTGGATAGATAAAATATTTGCTTGAAGAACTATCCAAGTTCTTAACCATACAATCAAAAATTAATTTAGAAAAATTAAATCTTTTATCATTATCAGCCAAACAAATTATAGCAGATGCCAAATTGCTACTGAATTCATTCTAACCAGTGGTCTTTGGACTAAGACACACTAAAACAGTATGGATTAAGAATTTCCACTGATGAGAGAAGTTTCCTTTGTAAAATTTTAAAGCATCATTTTTCCTCTCATATCCCATCTGTGAAAGTTTTTCAAAAATTGTAGCATTAGGAAGATTCTCAATTCCATTAGCATCTCCTAGATGAAGTTTTCTTCAAATAGATGCCTCAGTAATGAGTATCTTCTGCCCATCTACAAAGGCATGAATTTGTACTTCCCTATTATGAGTTTCGACCTTAGCAGACGACCAAAACTGTATAATGTTGGAAATATATATAGTAGGTTTTACTGTTAAAGCAAACCTTATATAGCTTGCATTAAGAAAATCAATGATTTCAGTAAAATCTACAAACTCGTTATGTTTTTCTAAAAATGCAACATTATTGTGTGGTTCAGTAAAAGTTAAATGCGACATGATGATTTGATTTGGGGGTTTTTCGATTTGATGATAAAAACTGAATTAGGGTTTAGACAAGAGTGAATTATGTGCGCGTGAAACTGATTATATGAATCAATTGGGGATTTATACCCTTAAGTGAAAAGTTACATAATCATACCCTGCACTCTAAAACCTAGCAGCAGAAACCTAGCAGTACTAAGTTAGACTTAGCAGCACTTATTTTATGCTTAGCAGCGCTAACTTTTAACCCAAAAAAATTAAAAAAAAAATAAAAAATCTCAGCAGTATTTTCCCAATATCGTTTAAAACAATACTGCACTTAGATATTTTGAAGGGATTATGTGTAAAGGAAGACACTTAATCATTTTCGGTTGCATTTAACCTCTGGTTGTGTGAGAACCAATGATGTCAGTATAAATACTGCCTGTGATCAGATAGACTCATAAAAAGAGCTTTCCTGACAGGGTTTCCAGCTCGTGGCAGGTGTTGCCTCTAACACAAATGCATTAGATACACTTTTGCTTTCTGTTCTCTATAGCAGATGTCCTTAGACTAGTCACACTATCATTAGAATATGATAGAATGGTATAAAGTGAGTTAGCTCAGTTACAATCTGACTAACTATTGCCATCAATACATGTTCAAAATATCATAAATTGATTTCAAGAAAGAGATTTTAAAGAATCTCCCAACTCAGGTTTAAAACCTTTATCAAGGGATCCCTGAACTCTGTCTATCATTAATCAATTATGACTGCAAACTTTCCACCACATTTGCTTCTCACACAGCACCAAATCCAAGTATGTTACTTTGCTTATTCTACAAGTATTAGTCCAAAACCAAGAAAAACACAAGCACTAACACTTTACACCATCTAATTATACTCAGCAGTTGTTCAGAGAAACTAGCATTATTAACTAGCAGTTCTAAGTATAACTAGCAACACTAAGTATAATTAGTAGCAGAAACAATTTATTGACCTAATAACAATACTAATCCTTACAAAACTTTACTATAACACAAAGAGATAAGAATTTTCAAATATTTATCATTCCAATACTAACAACCAAAAATTGAAATCTACCCACATCAAAAGCTTTTGTGAGCAAATCTGCAACAGTATTATCAGTATGAATTTTAACAATTTGAATTAACTTCTTTTCATAACTGTTGGTCCATGAAATTGAGTAAAACAAGAACAGTTCATTGATAGTGAAAAGAATTGTTACAAGATTACTCAAAACCTATTAGATTACATGATAACATCTTCAACTTCTTAAAGGGGATACTTTCGGTATGGTATCCCCTTAGGTGAGGGTTTTTCCTCTTTGGGTGACAAATAAACTCTCACTGATCCAAGCTATACTTGTGATTCAGTGAGAGGATGTTCCTATCAACTAATACACTATGTGTATCTTTTTGGTTTGTTTAGGAATCCATACTATCTCTATTACAAGGCACACTATATATACAGGCAAATAAACAAAGTCAAGTGTGGTAGGTATGAGTAGACATCCACTTGTTGTGAGTTGTCATCAACTTGGTGTGAGTTGTCATCCACCAAGTGGTCCCTCTTCATCTTCCTCTTTTGTACTTTGTCTGACTTCTATCTTTTCTTGTAGAAGTTCCCGCCCATATTTTCAGCCTGCATTGTAGAGATAGCATCTTCAGGTTCACTGAGACATTTGTCAATTCTCAGTGATACTGGTGTTGTTTGTAGCTCGCATACTTTACTCACTGACACCGTATCAGTAGGTAAAGTGTTTCTTCAACAACGGGCTTTTTACAACACTCACTGATTTCTTTATCAGTGAGTAACCCACTATTTATCAGTGAGTTAGGCTATTTTATGTTCAAATCTTGTCAGGGTACTTGGGTCAAATTCTTGACCCAACAATAACAATCTCTTATAAAATGATGTCTTATCTCAATATGTTTTTTTTTTGAGTGATAAACAGGATTTCTTATAATGCACATAGTTCTGCTATCTTGCACAAGCACACACTGCAAACATAATGTCAGGTCTTGAAGCTGTAAGATACATCAATGAGCCAATCATTGATCTATATAAATGAACATCAACTTCTTCACCATCTTCATCTTTGAGCTGGGGCTTGGAAGTTTCCATTGTTGTCTTTGTAGGCTTCACATCAGTAAACCCAAACTTCTTCAAAATTTTAGCTACATACTTATCTTGACTGATAAATATGCCATCCTCCTTTTGCTTAACTTGTAACCCTAAGAAGAATATAAGTTCACCCATTGAACTCATCTGAAATCTTTCATGCATTAGCTTTTCAAATTCAACACATAAAACCTTGTTTGTTGATCCAAAGATAATATCATCAACATAAACTTGAACTAGTAAGATATCATCTTTGTGTCTTCTGATAAACAAAGTTTTGTCAATCTTCCTTCTACAAAAACCATTGTCCAACAGATATTTTGACAATGTGTCATACCAAGCTCTGGGAGCTTGATGTAAACCATATAGTGCTTTCTCCACCTTGTAAACCTTGTCAAGAAAATTAGGATCTTCAAAACCAGGTGGTTATGAGACATAAACTTCTTCTTCAATTGTCCCATATAGAAAAGCACTTTTAACATCCATTTGATACACTACAAAGTCTTTGTATGAAGCATAAGCCAGGAATAACCTTATAGCTTCAATTCTTGCAACTGGAGCAAATACTTCATCATAATCAATACCTTCTTCTTAAGTGTATCCTTGAGCTACTAACATTGCCTTGTTTCTAATCATGATGCCTCTTTCATCCTTTTTGCATCTGAAAACCCACTTAGTACCAATTACCCTCTTCCCATTAGGCAAATCTACCAGATTCCAAACTTCTTGAAGCTTGAATTGTAGAAGCTCTTCTTCCATAGCTTCCACCCAACTTGGATCCCGTAATGCTTTATGAGCATTCTTGGGTTCAATTTGTGATACAAAACAAGCAAACATCAGTTTTGAAAGTCTTTGTGACTGTTTCTTTGATGAAGGGATCTAGCAAAGAAACCTTGTTCCTTCAAACCTTTTGTCATGTTTCTTGTTTGAACAGCAGATTGTGGCTCTCCAATGATTTGTTCCTTAGGATGATTCTTGTGAATTCTTGTTGTTGGAATAGGACTGACAGGAACTACATCTTCCATATTGGTTAAGTCAGTCTTTGCACCAAGTACATCATCATCAGTATCACGATATATTTCTTCCAATGGATGCATGTTTGGATCATCTTGATAGTCATCATCATCAAAAGATATGCCTTCCTTGTCAGCAACATTAACACTTGGCTTAGTAGTATTAACAGAGTTAGTACTTCTAGTGTTAATTTCTTCATTGGCAACATTATCTGATACATCATCCTTTTCTTGTTCATCAATCTGCTTTTCTTTACAAATCACTTTATTATCATCAGAAGATTTTACACCATCTTCTTTATCATCTTTTGGATCTTCAGCAAGATCATCTTCTTGTGAACTCTTTGACTCATGGGTTGAGAAAGGAGGATCAACAGTCCAAATAGGCAGCAAAATATAATCTTTGCCAGGTCTTGTCTCGTTACCAGTTTGACCTACATCATTACTTGCTTTTGTACCTACAAAATTGTTAGATTCTGTACCTGCAACAACTGGCTCATAATTCATAGTCTTGGTTAGTGAATCAATATCAAACAGCTAGTTTGGTCCACTCCCAGCAACATTAGGTGTACTCTCACTAAACCTAACATGCAAGTTCTCTTCCACTTTCCTAGTCCTACTATTGAATGTGGGAAATTAGAAGGGGGGTTGAATATTTTACCGGTTTAAAATTCTTTTAAAAATCTTGTTTTAAAAGTTGGCTATTGGAAACTTTGATTCGTACTCTATGTGTAATCAATCAACACCAATATGAACTACACACTAAACTAACTAATACAAAATAATAAAAGTAAAGAGTAGAGTTGGAAAGATCAAACCGAGATAGAGGATTTATAGTGGTTCGGCTACGAAGCTCTTCTTCACCCTACTTCACTCCCCGAGTACCACACTCGAGAGTTTCAAGCACTATGTCAACAACCACCCTTCAGGCGGAGAAAACCGTAGACGTCGCTTATCCTATTACTGACACTAAGCTAAATGTCGAGTGCTAATCTTAGCTAGCACCAATCTACCAAGGTCCACGTGACCAATCACACAAGCCCTAATGGCTACAAGAGATCACCACGATCTCAACACGATCACAAAGATCAACTCTCACTTCACTCTACTTAATCTAACTACTCTAGATCCTTTGATCACTCACACATAAGCCCAATGGCTTTAAGAGATCTTCACTATCTCTTAAGATCACAATGATCTACACTCACACTCTCAAAAAAGAAAGATAAGCTTGATGTATACTAAGATACAAAAAGGATGTAACAAGTGTTACAAAAACCTAACAACTACAACTCTAGTATCTTCTTGAATACTTGAGTTCTTCTCTTGCTAATGAAGAGGAATGATAACACCTTGTATCAACTTGGATACTTGTGTTCTTCTCTTGATAATGAAGAGGAATGATAACACCTTGTATCAACTTGGATACTTGTGTTCTTCTCTTGCTAATGAAGAGGAATAAGGATCACTTGAAGGATGATTGGATCACTCTTGAACAAAAGAAAAACTAACCTAAATGATCTAAGAAAGAAAGTGTGAAGAGAGTATTTAACTCAGAAAGTTTTGTGTGTGTAAGGATGCCTAAAATCTGTGAAAGGGGTTGGTATTTATAGGCAAGAAAAATCTGAACGTTACAGAAATTTTTGTACGAACGGCTCCACTAAACATGCCACGGCTCCACTAAATTTAGTGGAACCGTGCAGCCGTCCTAGACTAGGACGCTCCAAATTTTGTCATTTCTGGTGAAAACTTATTTGGGGAAGGTTGGAGCTTATTTTGGGGGGAAAAATAGCTGTTGTGATTTTCAAGCTAATTTTTCCATTAAAACATTTCTTAATAATTCAAAAATAATTTGTCATGAGTATTTTTGAAAAAATGTTTTGTCCCATTAAAAATGTGAGTTCTCAAAACCAAAATTTACTTCTTTGATCATTTGTCAAGTTTGTAAATTTGTTTAAGAGTGATTTGCGTAGAAACGGGATCTTCCGATTAAAAACTTGTTTACGTTAATTTTAACGTAACATGATTTCACATTTTGTCATCCTCAAAACGTGAAGTAATCGAAAGATATAAATAACGCTTTTCGAACATTATTTGCATCAACAATCTCCCCGTTTTTGATGATGACAAAATATAAACTCATTTTAAGTTAAAATTAGTTTTAACAAGTTTTTAATGAGTTTACTCCCATTTCTGCCCCTTTTTGTCAAATCAAAAAGGTGACTAAAGCTCCCCCTTGACGTATACTCCCCCTCATTTGGAGAATACCAAGGAATCGAGCAAGGATTCGTGCTACAAAACAAGGTTAGATGACATATATACAATATCTAACATGTAGCACGGAAGACAAATATCCAACTACAAAATGAATGACTAAGAAGCTAAGCATCCACATAAAAGAAAAGCATTCATTCATAAAAGCAAATGTCATACATAGGTATGACTACATAAGAAGCATAAAAGAGACAATAGGAAACCTAAATCCCCTATGACTAAAGGCAAGCTTCATTTCCAAGAAGAGTCCTAAAGGTTTATTGGTGAGAAACTAAACAAGGGCATGTTTAGTTGTTTGAGTTAGGAGGTGGTGGAGATTGTGGCATCATTTGGGGTGGTGGTGGTGTTAAAAGATGTTCTATAAAAGAGAACATGAAATGAATCTCGTCTCTTAAGAAGAAGATGAGATTACGGTTATGGAGACAACATAGGCAATTAGCCCTATGTAAATCAAAGGGATGGGGTTGGATGGGTTGTGCCATGATAGGAGAAGGTGGTAGTGGTGAGTTTGTTGGGGATGGAGTTAGCATGGCATAGTCCAATGGAGTTATGGGGGATAGTGTGTACTCCATGGATGATGTTGTGTTGAAGGATGATGAAGATGTTGTGTAGGAAGAGGATGTTTTAGAGGGTGCATTAGGTGGTGATGGTGAGTAAGGAGTGGCTTGGGAAGGTGGTGTCATAGCTTCATCATCTTTTGTGAGATCCACAAAGAGTGGTTTCGAGGGTGGTTTCACGGTTATCCTAGGTTTCTTTGAGATGTGAGAGGTGGATCCTTGTGTGGAAGACATGGTGTTTGTGTGATGGGAGGTTGAAGGTGAAGTGCAAGATAAGCTTGCAAGGGTGAGGCCTTAGATAGGCAAGTTGGGTGAAATTTGAATTAAAGTTGATGGGAGTGTCCTATGGTGTAGCAAGGGAATCTTAGGGTGTGTGTGAGGTTGCAAAATTTGCAGGTTTGAGGTTAGGGTTGCAGGGATTCAAGAAGGAACAGTAAAAATCCGTCAAACAGGGACACGGTTCCTCTAAATGACCCACGGTACCGTTAAATTTAACGGTACCGTCCCTATTTAGTGGTACCGTGACACTATTTTCACGAAAATTTCTATTGAGGCTAGTGCTGGGCAGCTAGGGGGATGTTTTCTAGGGGAACTAGTTCCTGGAAATGATAGTGCCTCTACTCACTAAGTTTTTGTTTTCCTAATATGTCCCCTACAATGCTACATCTAGCACACAAAGATTATCAAGCAATTTTCCAAGATAATCATAAGCATGCAAGCATAAAGGACAAGATAAACTAACATCCAAATATCACATAAATCATTCATGCATGGTGATAGATTTAGTACTAAGCATGCAAGATAATTAGAGTATTAATTCCTAATATAGTCTATTAAGAATAAGCCCTAGTAGGAGATATAAATCTCATCATAACTACAAATGACTTGGGCCTTCTCCCGTTCGTGTTATACTCCCGTCTTGAGCATTTATCTCATTCTCATGATTTGGATCATCAAAGGGTGCATAGTGGGTGAAGGATTCGAAAATGAGAATGGTTGACATGTATGACTCGGTTATGGGTTTCATGACTGGTGTGAAAAGTGAGTATTGAGGACCATGAAGGTAAGGGTGTAGGTTCATGAAGTGGTGATAGAGGCGGGTTAGGAACATCCCATAGGGTATCAATTTATTCTTGTTACCCTTGAGATGTACAATTCGCTTAGCGAAGAAGTAAGCGAGATTGTATGGTTGTTGGGTAAGGAGACAGTAGATCATATGAGCACAACACGCCAGGAGTTGCTTACGATTTCCTGTTAGACTTAGAACATTTTCTCGCAGGATGACTGCCCAAGAAAGTAGTTCATGACGCACCTCTTCCAAATGAATTTTCGTTGGATTAGGATAAGAGGAGTACTTATGAGTACGGATGATTTTGATTAGTTCGGTGGGAGAGGGTATGTAGGAACAATATGGACTATCCTCTTCATGATAGTTGAAGAGGGACTCAAGACACCAATCCTCAGTATAGGCACATTGCCCATGATTGGGGATTTGTAGGATTTAAGCAAATTGCTCAAGGGTTAGGACAAATTTGAAATTTCTGACCCAAAACCAAAGAGACAAGGATTGATCCTCGTTACGTACGAGTTCAACTTGTCGGAAGAATTCCATCATAAAGCGAGGACAAATGTGCTCGTTTATGTGGAGTAGGCAATCAAATCCTATAGCTCTAAAAGAAGTGTTGATGTCCCGATGGTAAACAAGGGATTGATCAATGACACGGCCTTCA
This sequence comes from Artemisia tridentata subsp. tridentata, assembly GCA_021014915.2. Lineage (NCBI taxonomy): Eukaryota > Viridiplantae > Streptophyta > Magnoliopsida > Asterales > Asteraceae > Artemisia > Artemisia tridentata. Next base: position 320,176,580 of record CP139509.1, read on the forward strand.
TGAAACCGACGGGTTTCAAGATTGACATAGGCACGAATGTGGTTACCGGGAGTTGTGGGTTCTTATGATATTTGGGGTGTGTAGGAGTCGGTTAGGAGATGATCAAAATCATATTCATGAGACATTTTTGTTTCCTATAAAAATGTTTTTAGGAAAAATTAGTATGAAGAATAGTTGCATTATATGCACATGCTTAGTGTGTGCCTATATGCAAACTATGTGGAGGTGCGGCAATCTCGACTCAAAAGAAAATAATGAGATTACCCAAACACTCCTAATTTTACTTTTGCTCAAGCAAATAAGTCAAAGAATACATATTGATTATGTAGTTCGATCATGATTTGTGAGATCTTGTATGCATGAGAAAGTGTTTTTAGTTTGCATCAACAATGCATGAAAAGAACAATTTCATGGTCCTAGTTTCGTGAGATTTTGAAAATGATGGAATTGGGGTGTTTTGGTAACCTCAATGTTTTGGTACCAAAGATTTTGAAATGTTTTGGTGTTGATGACTTCTAATTGAAAATTTCCTAAAAAAAAATTGAAAAACCCCAATTCAATTTTCATCAATGCATAAACTGTGGAAACCGTAGAGGGGGGGGGGGTGAATACGTTTCCATTTAAAAACTTAAAAACTTTTTGTATCAAACACCCGATCGAGTGTGACGTAATATGAAAAGTGTAAACTATGAGTTTATAGCATCTAGAGATGACTATAGTAAACTACAACATATGCACAATCAAACCATGGAGCATACATAATCAATCATGAAAAAAGCAACTAGCCACACAAACATATACGCTATGCAAATATAAATATAAAGCGATAACGAATGAAATGAAAGTAAAGAGATAAGTTAGAAGGCGCAAACCGGACACGGTGATTTATAGTGGTTCGGTTACGAAGCTCCTCTTCGCCCTACTCCACTCCCTGAGTACCCAACTCGAGAGTTACTTCACTAATCAACAAACTCCCTTTAGGCGGAGAAAACCGTACACGTCGCTTAACTTGTTTTTCGACACTAAGCTAGATGTCGAGTGCTAATCTTAGCTAGCACCAATCTACCATGATCTACCCGATCTACACCATACACGTCGCTTATCCTATTTCCGACACTAAGCTAGATGTCGAGTGCTAATCTTAGCTAGCACCAATCTACCACGATTTACCCGATCTACCCTTGATCCACATGATCAATCACACAAGCCCAATGGCTTCAAGAGATCTTTACTATCTCTTAAGATCACAATGATCTTGACTCTCTCTCTCTCACAAAAGAAAAACAATCTTGATGTATGCTATGATACAATCAAGAGTGTAACAAATGTTACAAGACCTAACAACTCCAACTCTTGTATCTTCTTGGATACCTTGAGTTCTTCTCTTGCTAATCAAGTGGGATGACAACACTTTGTATCAACTTGAATACTTTGTGTTCTTCTCTTGATAATCAAGAGGGATGACAACACTTTGTATCTACTTGGATACTTTGTGTTCTTCTCTTGCTAATCAAGAGGGATGACAACACTTTGTATCTACTTGGATACTTTGTGTTCTTCTCTTGCTAATCAAGAGGAATGAAGAGGATCACTTGAATGGATGATTGGAGCACTCTTAAACAACCTAAGACTCTCCAAATGATCAAGGAAAGTGTTTTAAGTGAGGTGGACTATACCAGAGAAAAACTCACTGGAAAATCAAGTTGGAAGTGTGGACTGGTCCACTATTTATAGGCAAGGGAAAATCTGACCGTTACAGACCCACGGCTCCACTAAATACCCGACGGCTCCGTTAAATTTAATGGAGCCATACCTATTTAATGGTGCCGTAGACGCTCCTTCGTTTGTCTTTAGTGGGGAAGGTTTATTTGGGGAAGTTGGAGCTGTTTTGGGGGGAAAAATGGCTGTTGGGAGTTTTCAAATTTATTTTTCAAAATAAAACATTTCTTTTTAATTCAAAAATAATTTGTAAAATATATTTTTGAAAAAATGTTTTGTCACATTAAAAATGTGAAGTTTAGAAAAATATAATCCTTTTATCATTTGTCAAGTAGTAGATTTGTTTGTCCATACCTTGAGTGATTTATGTCGGGATGGAAATCTACGACTTCGTTGAAGCATACTTGAGACGTCGGGAGGTGTTGATGAAGTATGCATTGATGATTTGTGTTTACAAGTAACTTGCACATTTTACGTTATGCATTACAAGTTACATGTTTGTCATCATTAAAACCGAAGAAACCGTTTAGTTTAAATATCGTAATATTTGCACTAACAATCTCCCCCTTTTTGATGATGACAAATATGTAAACCGTAACACATAGTAAAATATAAAAGTTACCTGTTTACACTCCCCTTCTACCCCTTTTGTCGAATCAAAAAGGTAGTTGCCTCGAGCGCTCCGTTGAATTCATTCCCTACTCCCCCTTATTGAACTACATTCCTTTCTTCTTAGAAAGGCGAGTTTGCATCATCCTAGTGAAGCCTTCTATCATCACTTGTGAAGATGACTCCATGCTATGTATTCAAATACTCCCGAGCTCCCCCTAGCTCAATGCTCCCCTATGGTGACTTAATCCCCTTGTTTATTTAACTTAGTATCTAGCAGATCCATGGATCAAATTCTTACAAAGGCTTTTCCTACATCAAGGGTTAGCTTCGTGCAACATAATATATAACATTATAGGAGCAACATTATAGGGATAGAATACACATAGCAAGACATGCATGGGTTGAACTATGTTAACACATAAGTGTCACAACCCGACCGAAAACCTAAGGTGTAACTGTTCACTCAATCACACTAATCAAGAACGAGATTCGTTCATTGACTAACGCACTAAATGACTTCTTCCAAGTTGTCATTGGGAAGGAAAGTTCTAACAAACCTTTTGAACAACATAATCATCTACCTAAGATGATTGATGTTAAGGATAGTTTGTTGATAAGACATACTCTAAATGATTACTATTATGACAAGTCGTGCCATAAAGTAGACTCGATAGAGGTTATACCTAAATGATTCCATAAGGTGGGAGAGTGTTGGTTGTGGTGACAACAAGGACAACTTGGGTTATGTGGTTGTAGGGGAAAAATAATGGGATGACCCATTAGTGGTTGTGGTGATGGTGATAGTGATAATGATGATGTGTTGGTGCCAAGTCCAAAGAGGTTTGATGGTGATGGGGTTAGTGTGATAGCTAAAGGTTGTGGTGGATTTGGTGGAGGTGAGGGTGTAGGAATCCTAAAGGATGATGATGATGTGGTTGGAGATGTTGGTTTTGCCCTTTGAGGAAAGGTGGGAAAGGATGGTTTAGGTTAATATATCGTTTGCACTGACAATGAGATGCATGATATATTTCAAAAGGGAAAAAGAAAAGGTGTATGTGATCCTAACAGGATTGTTGGTGGATATCTCTAACGGGGTTAAGGTAACGAAGTTCTAGGTTTCTAGGTTGGATGATCCTAGTTGTGTGTTAGAGATAATTTGGTGCATGAAGGGTTTCATGTGTTTGTGAGGATTGAAGATTGTTGTAAGGTTTGAGTGTGATGAGTTGAGGGTTATAAGGTTTGAGTGTGATGATATATAGGTTGAAGGTTCTTAGACTAACTATCACTGTCAAGAGTGAAGTGTAGCTAAAAGGTTTGAGTGGGATTGATATAAGGGTTGAAGGTTGTAAGGTTTGAGTGTGATGATCGATGAGTTGAAGGTTGTAAGGTGTGAGTGTGATGATCTATGGGTTAAGGTTCTTAGACTAACTATCACTGTCAAGAGTGAAGTGTAGCTATGAGGGTTGAGTGTGATGATGCAAGATAAGCTTGCAATAGTGAGGCCTTCTATAGGCAAGGGTTGTGGGATTCAAACTAAAAGTTGGTGGTAGAGTCCTATGGTGTAGTGAAAGAATCCTAGGGTGTATGTGAGTTTGCAAAATTTTGCAGGTTTGAGGTTAGGGATGCAGGGATCTAAAGGAAACAGTGAAAATTCGTCAAACATAGGCACGGTACCACTAAATACCACACGATACCGTTAAATTTAACGGTACCGTGGCCTATTTAACGGTACCGTGACCTGGAAGTCACGAGTTTTCCTGTGCAGCCTAGTTCTGGGCAGCTAAATGGAAGTTTCCTAGGGAATAAGAACCACATTTGTGTGTTCTTGAGAGTGTTTGGTGAAAGACTGTATGAATGTGTTTTCGCTCCCCCTTAATCTATGACCATCCGGACAAGATGTAAGAGATAAAGAGGAAGACAAACGTTGACAAAAGCGATGAGCTTAGTAACGTCATGACAAGTGGTGGATAGCATGCGATAAACTTCACCTTTGAAGTCACGTAGCTCTTCTCAATCATTGTGAATATTCATAGAATATTTATATGATGAGGCATGTGATTACTAGGAGATATCCTAAGGGTTAAGAAGATAAAATCTTCAGAGCTATGAGGTTGGTGACAAGGTTCTAGTTGGATTATCTCAACTTATCCTAGCGGTTCTTCATTTGAGGTGTGTGGAAGGTGAGTGGGATGCGGAAGCATTGGTAGTGCTTAGTACCATGCGGAAGTGTGAGGGAAAAGGTGAAGGAATCAGATGATAGATACAATCTATTCTGATAAGAGATGGTTTTAGGTTCAAGACTACATCGAATGAGTTTTGATGGAGTTAGTGAGAATTGAAAGCAAGATTTTTTGACAAAGAAATTTCACATATGTTGTGATTTTTATGGACTTTAGATTAAAATAATTTATACCGAATAAATTCTTTTATGAATGAATCCAACGAGATTCGATAAACGTTGATCGAGAACAAGAGATGACATTTAATTGCATTTCGCAAATTAAATACACTTTAAATATTTCGGATGAAATATTTAATTGTCATCGGAGTTTAAGATTATTTTTCGAATAGATCTCGCTGATTTAGTGAGACTTTTCGACACGAGAAATGACATTTAATTGCATTTCACAAATTAAATATACTTTAAATATTTCGGATGAAATATTTAAGTTGTCATTGGAATTTAAGTTGATTTCACGAATAAATCTCGCTGATTCAGTGAGACTTTTCGACACGAGGAAAGAATTTATACCCAATAAATTCTTTGAACGGTACTGGACGAGAAGAGATGACTTTTATATTTTCGAGGAAATACATAGGTAGTCATTAGAGCGATGTGAAAGATGACTTAATATTTCCTGTGAAATATTTAAAAAGTAATCAGACGAGACACAGGATATGACTTGACATTTCCAATGAAATATCTAACAGTCATGGGACGAGATAGAGGGAATGACTTGATATTTCCAGTGAAGTATCTAAAAGTCATGACACGAAATAGAAGAGATGATCTCAATATTTCCAGTGAAATATTCAAGAGATCATGCAAGGAATGTGAGGGATGACTTAATATTTCCAGTGAAATATTTAGATATTCATTAGACGAGACACACGAGATGACTGCAATATTTCCAGTGAAATATTTAAATAGTCATAAGAGGGGTACAAGGGATGACTTTAATATTTCCAGTGAAATATTTAAATAGTCATAAGATTTATGGAAAATGTTCCATCATTCCTAGACCTAGATGAAGATGGTTAGGGGATTCTCGGTTGAGAGGTTTGGTTGATTTACGGATTTTGATGTGCTTCGCACATGAGTGTTTCATGGGGTTTTGAAAGACGTAAAGTAAAGCCTATGGTGCTGATTCGCAGCAGGGTTTGGGATCTTAAGACGTGTATATTCACACGAGGATGAAAGGGACTACTAATTACTTATATAGTAACTCGTGAGTCCTTTGGATGAGCGTTTTAACATATGTTGTTAAAAGGCTTGAGTATGATGTTTCGGATATGACATTTAACAATTGCGATCGCAAGTTAAACTTACTTTAATATTTCGGACGAAATATTTAAGTTGTCAATCCTACTCCGAGTTCTACTAGGTTTGTATCTAACCTTCCCATGACAAAAGGGTGTATTACTTGGAAGAAGGCGAAGTGATAACTAGGGAATTAGCACAACTTCGCGACTACTCTAACTTATGGGTTTTGACACTAGTGTATGACTCTATGGCTTCTAAGGGTTCATAGTGATAGGCATACCTAATTCCTAATGTGTCAAAATGACCTAGTGTGGGTGCAAGCAAATCATGTAAAATGCACATAACGAATAACTGCAAACATCATGCAGAACATGATAATCATTTAGCATTTAAGATCACGAAGACATTTAATCATATCTTATGAAAACATGTTATCATTTTGAAACACATATGTGGGATGCAAGCAATCTAGGTTTGCTAAGGAAGATCCTAGTTACTACTTGTTCAAAATGAGATCCTAAAGGGAGATAAAGTTCACCGATGTAAACTATCTCTAGTCAAATGTAGGAATGAAAACTTTTCAAGTTAGAGAATGAGTATGAGACTATCACTAGTGGTGCTCAATTAAGGCTAAACACGACCATTTTTACGGGTTATACACCAACCCAACTTCTCTCCTGGAAGCAATCCAACCGTTAGGTCAAATTGAATTTCTAGTGCGATAGGTTCTCCAGTAGTCATTCTCATGTTAGAAGAATTTGAATTCCTATATTTGCCTATCGAAGTATAGCAAAGATGATTTTATCTTGTTTTGCTATACATGGCCTAATATGACTCAATTAACCATACTTTGAAAGTAGGTTAAGAAAATGACATGTCTTACACAACTCCTAACAAAGGCAAGCGAGATGTTTTAATTTCGTGTTTGAGATTTAAAGGTTGTTTGATGGGTATGGTGTATTTTATGATCTCTTGGACAACATCTTTGTTTGTTGAGTTGTTACATATTATTTTAACATGATTTGGTTTCCTAGAACCAAGAGACACTCTAATGTGATACAACGTAGAACCTACTACATCGTGTGTGTTTCAAGAATGCTCCTTTGCATATCTTGAGTGAGAATCTAGTGAAGGTTACTTACCTCAATAGATCTTGTGAGCATTTTATTTGAAATGAGACATACTGTTTATTTCAAAAAGTATGCTTTTCTAAGAGGAAACATATCACTCTTAAGAATGCTTTGTGAAACAAGTATTTTAATGTATGACCAATTTTACTTGTTTATGCAATGACACATGTCCTATTAGGTTATTATTCAACTCTAATATCCTATATTTGTTAACATCATGCAATGTATTCTCTTGTAACATAACCATTCATGTTACAAAGAAAATGAGATGCATAGGATATAAGTTATCCATTGTCAATCTTTTGATAAGAGAAATACATGTGATATTCTCAAGATTGATGACTTACATAATAGTTAATAACATATTATGTGTGACACTTTTACTAGACATGTGACTTTGAGTGTTGAGTCGTTCATGAGCAAAGTTTACATATGTTGTTTGTTTGCTCGTGTTTGGTTTTTCAGAAACGACACATTTACTAATTGCACTGCAATGTAAATTACTTGTATATTTCGGATGAAACATCCAAGTTGTCAATCCTACTTGGTTGTGTATTTTATGCATCTTTTAAACATGTTAGTTTAAAGTTAGGAACACAAGCATTGGACAACAAAACTTAACATAGCATCTTCAACACAAGTGTGAGTTATGATCCGATGCATATTATTTTCGTCTTGAGAGGACGTCATTATTTTCATAACAATCGAGTGTGATTGAGTATGTAGATTCAAGATAATATATTTCATCATGTTTTGATGTTATCTTGAAGCTAGACAAATAATGACTCCAATTTCGTGTCCACTCTCGAAAACTTGTCAATTAGATTCGATGATGATATCAGTCATAATTTGAATAATGAATTGATATGTACTCGAAATCTTTCTTGACCCTCACGATCACTCCTTTTAAGAATAAAATAAAAATTTAAGGAGTGTGTTCCATTTATCCTAGTACTAGTTGTATGTGTGAGGTTAATGACATATTAAGTTACTACTTTGATATTGTCATTAATTTTTATTTGAGAAAAACTATTTATATTATTAAGTATAATACTTTAAGTTTTTCGACACCTCATTAGTATAAAAATAATTATCTTAACTATTTTTATACAACATACGTAAAATACTAAATGTTTAAAAACATTTTGTATGTGTGTTAGATTAATGCAAGTTTAATACATTTTCTTTTACTTAAATACTAATGTATTAAAATGACCTTTTATATTGTTTAGACAACCCATGGTCAAACAAGACAAACGATGTAATGTTTTAGAGATCATGTTACGGATTTTATGAAAGTGTTAAGTATTTTGGGATGATGTACTTTTTACACTTAAACCTTTGGAAAAATAATTGTGTAAGACAATATCTTTCGACACACATGATCTACCAACTTAGTTTCTATTCCTAAGAAGCTTACTAAACCATTTTAAGAACTTGCAACAAATGCAAGACAAATGGTTGATGCCTATATGCAATGCAAAATCAATTACGCAACTTAGTGCAAGAAGTCTAGCCTAAGTCCTATTGACACATAAGCCGAAAAGCTAATATTCGACACATAGCAACTAGGCATGAAAGACACTTATGCTTAAAGATAAAATTAGCTTAACAAAGATTACAATAAGCATACAAAAGTATTAACTAACAATATTAAGACACAAACAAAAGCAAATAGTCATTTAGCATAACACACAAAGATACTTATCGTCATTTTGTGTATTAAGTATAACAATGTACACTTAGCTTGACTTTATTTGGAAAAGAATTATTTTCCACCCCATTTAAAAATTTGATCAAGTTCAACACCTTGAAATCATGAATGCATCAACGTGTGATGTTCACTTTGTGATTTGACAACAAAATTTGTGCAATCGGCAAGACCGGAAAAGACTCTGTGTTACGAATTAAAGACATTTGTAAATTTTACTTTACAATCACTTTCTAAAAATATTTTTAAGTGAAAGTAGACTCAATTATGTTTAAAACGATAGGTGGCACGACTCGTATGGACTTACGGTTGATTTTATACGAATTTTTGAAAATTACCGAATTCTGAAAAACAGACGGACGGCTCCGTTAAATTTAGCGGTACCGTCCATATTTAATGGAGCTGTCTGTTGTATTTAACGGTGCCGTACGTGTTACTTCAGTTTTTGAACAGAACCAACTTTTATCAATTAAAAAAAAACTTCAAGCTAGTATGACAACATATACTTAACAACAAAACTTGTAAGTAATATGCAACTAAATACTTTTCATATTTTTATCACCTTCATGGGTAATTTGATACATGGATCGTACTCAATTTTGAAAACTATTTTTTTTTAAAAATTTGAGCGACGTGGCTCTGGTACCAATTGTGGAAACCGTAGAGGGGGGGGGGTGAATACGTTTCCATTTAAAAACTTAAAAACTTTTTGTATCAAACACCCGATCAAGTGTGACGTAATATGAAAAGTGTAAACTATGAGTTTATAGCATCTATAGATGACTATAGTAAACTACAACATATGCACAATCAAACCATGGAGCACACATAATCAATCATGACATAAGCAACTAGCCACACAAACATATACGCTATGCAAATATAAATATAAAGCGATAACGAATGAAATGAAAGTAAAGAGATAAGTTAGAAGGCGTAAACCAGTCACGGTGATTTATTGTGGTTCGGTCACGAAGCTCCTCTTCGCCCTACTCCACTCCCCGAGTACCCAACTCGAGAGTTACTTCACTAATCAACAAACTCCCTTTAGGCGGAGAAAACCGTACACGTCGCTTAACTTGTTTTCCGACACTAAGCTAGATGTCGACTGCTAATCTTAGCTAGCACCAATCTACCACGATCTACCCGATCTACACCATACACGTCGCTTATCCTATTTCCGACACTAAGCTAGATGTAGAGTGCTAATCTTAGCTAGCACCAATCTACCACGATCTACCCGATCTACCCTTGATCCACATGATCAATCACACAAGCCCAATGGCTTCAAGAGATCTTCACTATCTCTTAAGATTACAATGATCTTGACTCTCTCTCTCTCACAAAAGAAAAACAATCTTGATGTATGCTATGATACAACCAAGAGTGTAACAAATGTAACAAGACCTAACAACTCCAACTCTTGTATCTTCTTGGATACCTTGAGTTCTACTCTTGCTAATCAAGAGGGATGACAACACTTTGTATCAACTTGAATACTTTGTGTTCTTCTCTTGCTAATCAAGAGGGATGACAACACTTTGTATCTACTTGGATACTTTGTGTTCTTCTCTTGCTAATCAAGAGGAATGAAGAGGATCACTTGAATGGATGATTGGATCACTCTTAAACAACCTAAGACTCTCCAAATGATCAAAGGAAAGTGTTTTAAGTAAGGTGGACTATACCAGAGAAAAACTCACTGGAAAATCAAGTTGGAAGTGTGGAATGGTCCACTATTTATAGGCAAGGGAAAATCTGACCGTTACAGACCCACGGCTCCACTAAATACCCGACGGCTCCGTTAAATTTAATGGAGTCGTACCTATTTAATGGTGCCGTAGACGCTCCTTCGTTTGTCTTTAGTGGGGAAGGTTTATTTAGGGAAGTTGGAGCTGTTTTGGGGGGAAAAATGGCTGTTGGGAGTTTTCAAATTTATTTTTCAAAATAAAACATTTCTTTTTAATTCAAAAATAATTTGTAAAATATATTTTTGAAAAAATGTTTTGTCACATTAAAAATGTGAAGTTTAGAAAAATATAATCCTTTGATCATTTGTCAAGTAGTAGATTTGTTTGTCCATACCTTGAGTGATTTATGTCGGGATGGAAATCTACGACTTCGTTGAAGCATACTTGAGACGTCGGGAGGTGTTGATGAAGTATGCATTGATGATTTGTGTTTACAAGTAACTTGCACATTTTACGTTATGCATTACAAGTTACATGTTTGTCATCATTAAAACCGAAGAAACCGTTTAGTTTAAATATCGTAATATTTGCACTAACATAAACCCTATACTCAAAATTAAAAAAAATTGGAGTAAGATGACTTACAATTTTTGTTGAAAAGGGTGAGAATGATTGAGGATCTTGAAACTCAATGTCTTGAATATGATCTTGAAGGGGTGTAATTATGTTTTGGGTGTGAGGTTAAGTTATGACAGCAGTTGCTGAGGTTATGAGGGTTTGGAATGAGTGGTGTGGAAAAAGGGAACTGAAATACGGAATGTTCCAGATGCACGGTTCCACGGTGCCATGCCACATTTAGTGGAGCCGTGTATCTGCAGGGATGGTTTTCTGTCCCATTTTGATGTTTGAAGAATAAGTCTCGCTGTTTTAGTGAGACTATATGACACGAGGAAAGAATTTATACCTAATAAATTCCTTTGACTAGGGAACCTCAACTAGACTTAACGAGACACACGAGATGACTTCAAGAGTTATGAGGTTTATGGAACATGTTCCATCATTCCTAGACCTAGACGAAGGTAGTTGAAGGATTCTCGTTTAAGAGGTTTGGTGAGGATGTCTGCGATATTGTCCTGAGAAGGAACTTTCTCAATAGAAATATTTCCTTTCTGAACATTATCACGAAGGAAGTGGTGGCGAATTTCGATATGTTTGGTACGGGAGTGTTAAACGAGGTTTTTGCTTAAGTCAATAGCACCTTTATTATCACACATAATGGGGATGTCATATAAATGGATGTCATAGTCTATAAGGGCTTGTTTCATCCATAGTGCTTGTTGACATGCCTTTCCGGCGCTTACGTACTCGACTTCGGTTGTGGAGATAGCAAGACTTCGGTTGTGGAGATAGCAAGAGCCGTTTGTTTCTTGGAGAACCAAGAAGTTAAGCAACAACCCATGAAGGTACAAATGCCACTCGTACACTTTCGATCCACATAATCTCCCGCATGATCAGAGTCGGCATAGACAACAGTTTCTACACCGGTCCTCTTGGGATAGAATAATCCCAAGTGTATAGTGCCTTTAATGTATCGGAAGATACACTTAACCACTTCGAGGTGAGAGGTATTGGGATCCTCTTGGAAGTGAGCACAAAGGGAGACACTAAACATGATGTCAGGCCTACTTGTCGTGAGGTATAGTAAACTTCCTATCATACCTCTATACTTAGTACTATCCACGGACTCACCTTCTTCATCTTTCGTGAGTTTTATTTCTGTGGACATGGGAGTTTTCATAGGCTTAGATTCTTCTAAACTAAACTTCTTAAGCATCTCTTTACTATACTTAGTTTGATTAAAGAAGATACCATCTTCCATTTGCTTAATTTGTAGACCAAGGAAGAAATTTAATTCACCCATCATGCTCATTTCAAACTCGTCATGTATGATCTTAGAGAAATCATTGCACATCTCTGGACAAGTTGATCCGAATATAATGTCGTCGACATATATTTGAACAATGATGAGATGTGAATCTCTTTTCTTTGTGAAGAGTGTGTTATCAACCTTTCCCATGGTATATTCATGTTCAATCAAGAAAGCTTTCAGTCTATCATACCAAGCTTTAGGAGCTTGTTTAAGACCATAGAGTGCTTTCTTGAGCTTGTAAACATGATTCGGATATTCGAAATCAACGAATCCCGGAGGTTGTGCAACATACACCTCCTCGTTGATATAACCATTAAGGAACACACTCTTCACGTCCATTTGGTATAGTTTAAAGTCTAAGGCACAAGCATAGGCAAGGAGTATTCTAATTGATTCTAATCTAGCTACGGTTGCATAGGTTTCATCATAATCTATTCCCTCTTGTTGGTTATAGCCTTGTGCTACCAACCTTGCCTTATTCCTACCTACGACGCCATTTTCGTCGAGTTTATTCCTAAACACCCACTTAGTTCCTATGATTGTTTGATTCTTAGGAAGAGGTACTAAATCCCAAACTTGGTTTGCGGTGAATTGATTAAGTTCTTCTTGCATGGCAAATATCCAACTTTCATCCTTAATCGATTCACCTATATTCTTAGGTTCTACAGTTGATATGAAACAAAAGAAATTACTTTTGTTTTGTGCTTGTGACCTAAGGGTTCTTTGGTTTAGATTACCTATGACATTTTCAATAGGATGGTTTTTGGATTCCTTAATGTTGACAATTTCGTCAACTTCAACTATTTCATCCTCAATGTCATCTTCTAGGGTTTTCTTGCCATTAACCTTAATGGCTTCGTCCTCATCTAAGTCATCATCCACCAAGGGTGATGTCTTAGTTTGTGGAGGACTTTCATCGAATGTCACGTTGAGTGATTCTTCGACTTTCATGGTTTCTCTATTTAGGACAACATAGGCTTTACTATTTTGGGAGTAACCTAGGAAGATACCTTCATAAGACTTTGCGTCAAACTTGGTGAGGTAATCTTTAGTGTTTAGTACGAAGCACTTGCTTCCAAACACTCTAAAATAATCAAGAGTAGGTTTTCTACCTTTCATGATTTCATATGGGGTTTTTCCTAAGATAGGTCTAATTAGAATCCTATTAAGAATATAAGTTGAGGTGTCCACCGCATTACACCAAAACTTTTGCGGAATTGATTGTTCATTCAACATCGTTCTACTCATTTCTTGTAGAGTACGATTTTTCCGTTCTACTACCCCATTTGATTGTGGAGTGCGTGGAGCCGAGAAATTGTGAGTAATACCATTAGCATCACAAAATACTCCAAATTGCACTTCATTATCAAATTACCGACCATGATCCATCCTAATAGAAAATATTGTACATCCTAGTTGGTTTTGGACTTTCTTACTAAATATTTCAAATTCCTCAAAGGCTTGTGTCTTATTCTTAAGAAATCTAGTCCAAGTATACCTAGAATAGTCATCAACTATTACTAAGGTGTAGTGATTTCCTCCGTAGCTCCGTACGACGGATGAACCGAATAAGTCCATGGGAAGGAGTTCTAGGCATCTAGAGGTCGAGACCATATTCTTAGCTTTGTGACTAGAATGTGCTTGTTTTCCAACTTTACAAGCGTCAAAAAAGTGTTTGTCAAACTTAATCTTAGGTAAATTTCTAACTAATTCCTTTGATGCCAATGATTGTATCAATCGCATATTGGCATGACCTAATCTTCTATGCCATAGAGTAGAGTTATCATCTATGGTTGCTAAGCATATCCTATCCTGAGGCTTATTTCCTATTTTCATAACAAACAAGCCATTTTTCCTAACTCCTTTGCCTATGGTTTTACCATCCTTAATGATCTCACTACCCTCTTCAGAGAATATAACTCTACACTTATTATCTACCATTTGACTAATACTAAGCAAATTAAATCCTAAGTTATCTACATGCTCAACATTTCTAATAGTGAGGGAGTTTTGAGTGATCGTACCTTTGCCTATAATGTTGCCCTTAAGTTTGCTACCGAAAGTGACATTACCTCCGTTGTATGCCTTGTATGATGAGAATAAACTTCGGTTACCCGTCATATGGTTAGTGCATCCACTATCCTTGACCCATTCGTCAGGCTCCAAGTCAATTCCCAAGCATATCTATTGCAAAAGACAAACATTCAAACATTTGGTCCCCAATATCTCATGGGTCCAAAGTGGTTAGCATTAAACATCCCATACATTACTTGCATGTGGTTAGGATGTTGGAACGGAGGGCAAATTTCCCATGGCAAGTAACTTTGTAGTTGACAGTCATTCCAAGTTACGGGATAGTTACTTGGAAAACTTTGTCTTCTAGAGTTACGTCTCGGTAGAGGAGTTCTTGACCGAGGTTTGGGAGTGTTTGTTTTTCTAGGTGGAGGAGTCTTAGACCTAGTGGGTTTTACAAATCCAGGTCTGGGGTTTGACGTAGGTTTGTAAAATTTTTTGACTTCCTCTATACTAGCAATAGAGACCTTTGTACCATTTACAATTATGTGAGTTGGTTTAGGACCTGATTTGTTTTTGAAATTAGACTCAGTTCTGTCTCCAGTGTCAGACGGTACCACGGTTTCGTTAGGTTTAATGGTATCGTTGATACCTTTAGTGGTGCCGTCTAGGGATTTGACAGAATTCATGGGTTTGACAGATTTTACTTGATTTGTTTTATCTGTCGAACCATTTTCTGTTTCCTTTTTGAACCCAGTGATTCTAATTGCATTTTCCTTGAGTTTCTCATTTTCTGCTTGAAGATTTATGCATGACTCACAATCTATGTCTAATTCTTTATTTGTTTCAAGTCCTTTGACTTGTTCCTTTAGTCCTAAAATTTCTACTTCAAGTTCATGCAATTTTGATTTTAGTGATTTGTTTCTACTTAGCATTTTTGAAACAATTTTGCATAGATTATTATGTTCGTCATTTAGTATGTTATCATCTATTGACGAGTTGTCATCTATAAAATCAGGGTAGTCGTAACGTACCTCATTTGAAGTATGAGCCATTAGACATGTTTCGTCCTTGGGCTTCTTTTCTTCATCATCACCTCTATCACTCCAGGAGCCTCCTATGAGAGCTCGTTGGTTGTTGAATTTCGGTGGTTTGGGACACTCTCCTATGAGGTGATTAGAATCTCCGCACCTAAAGCATTTCCTATCACTTGTCCCTTTCTTTTCAACATGGTTCTTTTGTGATGTCTTCTTCTCATCACGAGGTTGCCTAACGAACCTACCTCTTCTCCTAAAGAATTTTTTAAAGTTCCTAACCGCTAATGTATATTCCTCATCTTCACTATCGGAACTCGAGCATTCCTCATCACTAGACTCCTTATTGGCTTTCAATGCTAGAGATCTAACTCTCTCGCTTTTGCCTTTGACTATGTCGGAGTCCTTCATGATTATCATCTCGTGAAGTTTCAAGTTTCCTATAAGTTCATCGAGTGACAAGGTCGCCAAGTCCTTTGACTCTTCTATGGCGGTGACCTTTGCTCTCCATTTAGGATGTAGAGCCCTAAGAAACTTCCTAACATAATTCTTGCTAGAGTAACCTTCATCAAGAGCTTTAAGACTAGTGATAATAGTATTAAATCTAGCAAAAGCATTGTCTATTGACTCATCTTCCGAAATGGAAAATTGTTCATATTGTTGAACAAGAAGATCTATCTTGTTCTCTTTGACTTGGTTATTACCTTGGTGAGTGACTAGCAACGTTTTCCAAATCTCTTTTGCCGTATTACACATAAAAATTATTTCAAATTCCTTTTTAGGCAAAGCATTGTAAATCATCATTTTAGCCTCATTATTTTTGGCTAATTTCCTTTTAAGTTCATCACTTTGTTTATCATAAGAAACTATTTCATCCTTTTTAGTTTCCGGATTCATTTAGATGGGTTGAAAGTCACCCTCGGTAATAACATGCCAAAGATCAATGTCTTTTGATTTCACATACGTTTCGAATCTTGTTTTCCAATATATAAAACAATCGGTTTCGAAAAGTGGTGGTCTTTGCATAGTTTGCCATTCTAGATATTTGTCGGAATCCATTGATCGATTCAAGTTTTAAAATACAATATATTTTTAAATCTTGACTGACGTGGCTTCTGATACCAATTGTGGGAAACTAGAAGGGGGGTTGAATAGTTTACCGGTTTAAAATTCTTTTAAAAATCTTGTTTTAAAAGTTGGCTATTGGAAACTTTGATTCGTACTCTATGTGTAATCAATCAACACCAATATGAACTACACACTAAACTAACTAATACAAAATAATGAAAGTAAAGAGTAGAGTTGGAAAGATCAAACCGAGACAGAGGATTTATAGTGGTTCGGCTACGAAGCTCTTCTTCGCCCTACTCCACTCCCCGAGTACCACACTCGAGAGTTTCAAGCACTATGTCAACAACCTCCCTTCAGGCGGAGAAAACCGTACACGTCGCTTATCCAATTACCGAAACTAAGCTAAATGTCGAGTGCTAATCTTAGCTAGCACCAATCTACCAAGGTCCACGTGACCAATCACACAAGCCCTAATGGCTACAAGAGATCAACACGATCACAAAGATCAACTCTCACTTCACTCTACTTAATCTAACTACTCTAGATCCTATGATCACTCACACACAAGCCCAATGGCTTTAAGGGATATTCACTATCTCTTAAGATCACAATGATCTTCACTCACACTCTCACAAAAGAAAGATAAGCTTGATGTATACTAAGATACAACAAGGATGTAACAAGTATTACAAAAACCTAACAACTACAACTCTAGTATCTTCTTGAATACTTGAGTTCTTCTCTTGCTAGTGAAGAGGAATGATAACACCTTGTATCAACTTGGATACTTGTGTTCTTCTCTTGATAATGAAGAGGAATGATAACACCTTGTATCAACTTGGATACTTGTGTTCTTCTCTTGCTAATGAAGAGGAATGAAGAGGATCACTTGAAGGATGATTGGATCACTCTTGAACAAAAGAAAAACTAACCTAAATGATCTAAGAAAAAAAGTGTGAAGAGAGTATTTAACTCAGAAAGTTTTGTGTGTGTAAGGATGCCTAAAATCTGTGAAAGGGGTTGGTATTTATAGGCAAGAAAAATCTGAACGTTACAGAAAGTTTTGTACGGACGGCTCCACTAAACATGCCACGGCTCCACTAAATTTAGTGGAACCGTGGAGCCGTCCTAGACTAGGACGCTCCAAATTTTGTCTATTCTGGTGAAAACTTATTTGGGGAAGGTTGGAGCTTATTTTGGGGGGAAAAATAGCTGTTGTGATTTTCAAACTAATTTTCCATTAAAACATTTCTTAATAATTCAAAAATAATTTGTCATGTGTATTTTTGAAAAAATGTTTTGTCCCATTAAAAATGTGAGTTCTCAAAACCAAAATTTACTTCTTTGATCATTTGTCAAGTTTGTAAATTTGTTTAAGAGTGATTTGCATAGAAACGGGATCTTCCGATTAAAAACTTGTTTACGTTAATTTTAACGTAACGTGATTTCACATTTTGTCATCCTCTAAACGTGAAGTAATCGAAAGATATAAATAACGTTTTTAGAACATTATTTGCATCAACATTGAACACTCTAAATGCTTTGCTATTCATTGAGTATCCAACAAAGAATCATTCATCGGTCTTGCCATCAAACTTGCCTAAGTGATCTATGGTTTTCAAGATTGTGACAAATCGTAATTTCAGGTCATTTTCCAAACTTCGAAATTTACTATTCACAGATTACTATTCATCATTTTTGAAGTCAATTTGCGACTTTGAAACTTTATCAAAAATTTTACTATTCACAAAATACTATTCATTCCCGGTAAGAAATCACTATTCCTGGTTATCATTCATCATTTTGTAAACTAGGTTTACGGGTATCAAATTCGCGCAACCGTAAGGGTTTAGTTGCGTATTCATGGAACATCACTAAGGACACATCATATAGACTAAAGTAGTCTACATATCATCAGTAACATCATCTTTATATTAGGTCATTCACGAATTTGCATAATTTCGATTCACGTACATTTATTTATTAAATAAACACTATCACTCAATCATTTACTACGAACAATATACCCGACACTCCCAACTATGATCCTAATATATTTTCACACTCATTACAGTGATATAAAAATTATATTATTAGTTTACCCGGTGTTTTGAAATTACTTACTATATATACCGTTAAAAGCCTATAACTACGACAGTTTACGAAATTTCAACACGATAACTATTTGGACACCCGATACTTGCAAGAAATGTGAATTTATAATTTTTATGACTTCGTCATACCTTATCTTGTTCCGTTAAAATTTATTTCTAGCTAACTCAGTACCCGATAACATAATATCCTAGCTAAATCCTAACCTAATTATACTAGATACAAAACTAATGAATAGCAACCAACACCTCATCCCCCCTTTCCCCCTTTTCACGCCCATATGCCCCCCCTCCTAGCCTAGCTTTGACTACCATTTGACCAAAGAATAAATATCTACCCTATTTCACTACATAATCCCATTTACACTACATATATCACTTCATACTTCAAGTAAGAAAAAAAATATATCATCACCATCTCCACCTTAGGTAGAATCGGCCAAGATCAAGAGCCAAGAAGAAACCATAGCCAATCAAAGATCAAGTTATTTTCTAGTTCTATTAGTGTTTCTAGTTAGGGTTTTGAAATAAAAACCTTGAAGTAATTAAGTTATTAGCCTCAAAAACTCTTCGTCATCAAGTAAGTGTTCTAAGTGATAATTTTTCTACTCATTCATACTCCTAGTTAATCTATTTTTATGATCTAGTAGAAAAACATGCAAGTATACTTATGTTACATACCACTTATCGCTTGTTTTTGTCATTAAAATGAATTTAAAGGATCTTATTAGTGTTCTTATGAACTCTATCATTTTTGGTGAAGATTAGGAACCCATGACACCCTAGGAAGGTGTATGGTAGGTTTAGAATAGCTTTGGTGTTGATTGGAAGGGATTTGTACAAGCCTTGAACTAGTAAAAATGGTTTTTGACAAAATATAATAAGGGTCTGTCCATTTTTGCAAAATCTAGAAATTTCAGTGGATCATGGGTTATTTTGGTTTACATATTTATAAAATACACTAAAAAACGAAGCCATGGCCGCTGGAATGAGTAAAAACGAGCTTACGACGAGAAAGATACGTTAATTACAAGTTTAACGACGAAAACTATATTTTCTGAAAAATAGTAGGCTGTCACACGATTTTCAATGGTTAAAATGAGGCGTTGAACGCGAACTAGATGAGCCGGCATATCAAAAATCTATTAGTTAGCTGTAGCATGAAGCCGAGGGCACAAAGGACGTAAAAAACGAGCTTATAACGACCGAGATACAAGCGATAGAAAACCGACGTTCACAACACCTTTTCATCAGCTTTTACTTAACAATATTTCCTAAGTGTAAAACTGTCTTTACGGGTAACCAAGTTGAGAGCCGTTTTCTCACTGATCGATTCAGTTTTGAGACATTAACACCTTGAGGTAAAATCAAGTACTCCCGGCCTATTTTCCAAATTGATCAGTCGTTCGTCAATCGGACTTGTAACGAGTAGAATACGACCTTTCCAATATACCCGAAAACTGCACAAAAACAGCGAATTTAGCCCGACTATCTAACTTAACTATTATTTTTATTTATGATCGGGACTCGTATGGAGAAAATTTCAGTGTTACGAATTTAAGATATTGTTACAAGCTTTCTAAAACCACTGAGCCTACTTCCTAACACTCAATATTCATCAACTTACGACTAGCTTTGCGAGGCTACTTAGTCATTTTCAGAAAATTATCAAAGTGTTTTATTTGCGACGAAAAACTCTATTTTCTCGATTAATCACTAAACGACTATCGTAGAATGTCGTGGCAACGTATATACACGTAAAGTATCTTATACCTTGACAAGACGTCATAAACATCTTTTTCAACGATAAACATTATTTCAAAAATATATGAGTGGTATCGATAACATACGTATTTCCATGTGTAACATCATTTCATGACTTACATTAGATCATATAATTCATATTAGGTTGCGGTTAGTGATCGCGCCTCATTTCAGTGTATCCACTATTGTCATCATAACCATTGCATCAGGTGAGTTTTCATAGCCCCGTTTTCAATTTATAATTTCATTTCTAAACTTGCGGGGGAGAATACATTGCACCATTTTTCATACGGACCAAAGTATCAAATTAATTTACATTGCTTAAGTTACCTCATTGCCATGTTAAAGTCCCCTTTTATTTATCATGAGCCGTTAATTATGTAGTAAGCGAGGGTGAGTGAATAGATCTATTGAGGGTGACTCCTCCATCCGGGTTGGTAGATCCAACTGGTCAAACGGATGCATTTCATTTGATAACAAATTCAGAGTGTCTGGCAAAACACTCTGGTGGGGCCTTCATAATCAGTCTAGCTTCGGGGTCATGAGCTTAAGAGCCAATGTATGATTTTTATGTAGCATTCTTGTCATTTCACTTTATACTTGTGGTTACCGTACAGACTTATCATTTACATAAACCTATGATCGTCACCAACATTTTTGTTGACCGTTTTAGCAATGTATTTTCAGGTAATTAAAGCATTTGCTCATGGCCTGCATGAGGACTTATCAGAGTCGCGATGACGATGCGTCTCACTTATATTTTTATGAACTTAAACTATCGTTTGGTTTGTAACAAACTTATTTCCACAACTTTGACAAATCTTTTGGGACCTATCTTTTGTAAACTCTGAATGTTTTACGAAATCAAACGATGTACTTTCAAAACGACACTTTAGGTCATTCAGAGCTAAGGTTATAGCGAACTAGGTTGTGTCACGGAGCCTACACTATAACCACATCATCTTAGCATCTCACCATTTTATCATAAGTGCATATTCACTATACATGCGGTTTCATACATACATTATGCGAGTTACTTATACTTATATATATTTATATTGACCTGGTTTAAAGCAATATGTCTTCACCCAACCACCCTATTATCATTCCAGCAGACTCGGATATCGAGGATGCTTTTTCATCCACTAATACACCTACATCACTACTCTCACCTTCCTATACCTCGACATTTCCATATCACTCACCATTGTTAGATGATAACTCCCACCTATTTGAGGTATTAGCACCACCTGAGCTAGACTTAGGAGAGACTACCAGATATGACACTGAGACTTTTTAGATTCAGGAGACTGCCCCTACCTTCCCACTACCACCATTGTCATTCCCTTTTTCCATCCCCACATATCAGGAATTAGATGACACCTTGTGGATAGTACAAAGATCATCGACTCAACAGGAACATCAGCAGATTCCTCAAGAATGGTTTGGGATCTATACTATTTCGGATATGGTTGATGCACAACTCCAGGCCCCCCCTATCATAACTCATCACAACCCCAAGATGCCGCAATCCAAGATCCAATCAGAGGATTACTAGGAAGCCTCTAGACTAGACTTATATATTTACTAGCTTTTATGATTATTCTAGCCACGGGATGCGTGGCATAGTTCAAAGAAACTTGTAGTAATTTTGGTTGTTGTACAACGAATTTACCAAGTATTGACTCTACTATATGGATATGGTTGTGCTATGCCTGATATCGGTCTATGTAGGCCAAAATTTTCATTTTATATATTCACGTGTGTTATGATTATATTTATGATATTTTCGTGGTTGCATCTCGTTGTGATTTCACTCCATTTATACATGTCATGGTTGCGTATATGTGAGTGTAATGATCTATACTACTTATAAATTCTCATGGTCTCTTATGATTTTGAAGAGTTATGTCGAAGCAAGCCGCCCCAGCCATGATACAAGCCACTGTTAAAGAAATCATTGCCAATAGCATAGCTACAGCCCTCGCCAAAAATCTTATTTACGAGGAATTTATGGATTGCAATCCCCACACCTTTAGCGGAACTGAAGGCGCGAGAGAATTTTGAAAATGGTTCGAAGAAGTAGAAACAATATTTCAAGGTGGTAATTGTCACAAGGAAGACAAAGTTAGGTTCGCCACTTGCACTTTTCGGGATCGTGCCCAGGAATGGTGGACCAAATATGTTCAGATAGTAGGGGTCGACGCTGCTTACTCAATCTCTTGGGAGAAACTAAGGAGGATGATGATTTTAGAATATTGTTCAAGGAGCGAATTACAAGCAATGGAACAGGAAATCCTATACTTTACCATGGTAGGAGATGATGTTGTCAAATAAACTGATCGTTTTTACGAATTAGCACGACTATGGCCTGCAATGGATGAACCGGAATGCAAGAAACTTGAGAGGTATATCAGGGGACTCTCCCCTGAAATTCGTATGTTGGTCGCCTCATTAGAACCCGATACCATGCCTAAAGCTATCCGTATGGCGATTAAGGCAAAGGAACACATAGCTCACACCAGGGCCGTAGGAAACAATAATGATAACAAAGGAAAAGGGAACAACAACAACAAGAGAAAGTGGGACAACAATCAAGGTGGCAATGCTGCTCGACGACCACCAAAGAGACAAGAAGTTGCTAAGGCCTATGATGCAGGCCCAACTGAAAAGAAATGTTACAAAGGTACCTTACCCAATTGCACAAAGTGTCAAAGTCATCATAGCCCTGGGAATTGTCCTAATCCTTGTGGCAACTGTAAGAAGATTGGTCACTGTAACAATTCGCATTTCAGGTTAATTTCTATTCCCGAAATTTTTACTATTCATTTTCACTATTCATTCCCGAAATTTTCATTTCATATTCTCGTAAGATAAATTATTTCCATGACAAAATAAAAGTTTGACGCTCATCGGATCATTTTCGCAAAAGTTATTAAGAATTTATACGTTTGGTTTAAACATCGTTTAAACATCCTGCGCATAACGAAAACCAACTGCGCCAATTTTCCTCGTATTAGATTAATGTTTAGAACACTCACAATCAATTAGGGAATTTTTGATAATTAAGTTAAAATGTTACCAAATAGACCCTGTGTCTTGCAGAACTAAACTTGCGTTTTAAGCACTTTTACTTATCCGCAACCTTAGCCTTTACCTGCACCATATTTTCTAAGGCATTTAGAAGCTTTTATATTATTGGAAAAGTCAACATATTTTCCCTCCTCCTTTGACCAAAAATCATTCCTTGATTTTTAGGCTTACGGTTTTATGTCTAAAGGACATTTAACACCAACCGACACTAGACTGAGCCTAGTCTAGACATTATAGGCCATTTTAATTCATTATCGTCATATTAGAAAAGTTACATTTTACTTTTCTCAATTTTACACAACTTTACTTGTTTTAGACCCGCGGTTCCAGTGAACAGTGAAAACTAGTTTTTTACCCGTTTTAAATCTAATACCAAACAGTCCTTAATGGAGACTGTTTGGCTTATCTAACTGGAGCAGATGGTTTTAAGCTATAACTAGGGAGAACAAACATGGACTAAGCTGAGATAAGTCCTAACAAGCAAACAACAACAGAAAATAAGCACTAAATAGAATATAAGCAGTTTGACTATTTCTCATTGACTTTGTTTGACTTTTTAGAAATTTTGTAATTAAAACTGAATAACTTTAACATAAGCTCACTAGAAGCTATGAAAAGCTTATATGAGCTTATATAAATACTGAAGAGGGCTTGGATACAATGTAACATTAACTATTTCTCTAATTCGAATTAAGAAGCAAACTTGAAATTTCATTAAACATTGAAATTAGAACAATACTGAAAACATTAAGAACAAACGAGCTTAAATGAGTTTAAATTACATCTTAGAACTGAAATTGAAACTGAAATCTACTCTAATTATTAAAACGACTACTTATGCTAAACTACTCCTAGTTACTCCTTTCTGTGAGCTGAGGAGAGGCTTTTATATCACTCAAAAGTTTCCATGGGTCTCTCTGGACAAATCCCAACCGTTGGGTAGCTTCAAATCAATCTCATTCGTCCAATTGTGATTTTGGCGGGAAAATGGGTTGACTGCTTTTGTGGTATAGCAGCCATGTGGGGGTGTAGGGATATGGATTTAGCAAGTGGGTTTGATGTTAAGTAGCAGTAGGAGGGGGTTGAGGTGATGGGGGATGCAGAGAAACCATGGGCTATGGTGGTATGGTTTTGGTAATGGCGGGGTGAGTGAGGGAAGACGGGTTTGACCTTAGTCAAACTCTGGTATTAGGATATTTATTTAATAAAAGGGATAAGGGCCGGGTTGGGTAGTTAATGGGATTGGGCTTTGGGTTTAATATTGGATGGGTTGGGTAGTGGATAGGAGCTGGGTTTAGTTTTTTTAGATAAAAGGGTTATTTAAGGTTTAGGATTAGTATTAGAATTGTTATAAGTTAAAGGACCAAAACTGCCAATCTGAAAACTGAGGGACCATTATTGTAATTTCTTCAATATTTTCACCCAAGGACCAATTGTGACAACTTGTGAACTCCAAGGACCTTTGTTGACTTTTTCTTTTAAAATAAACCTTCAGGGACTAATTCTGCCAATTTATGAAACTTCAGGGACTGAAAATGACAATTATGTGAACTTTGCTCGTTTTTCACCTGTTTTCAATCATTTTACATCTGAATCATATAAAAACACATTCCAATGATATTTATAGTATTATGTGACATTTCAAAGTGTTTTTGGCTGTTTATGTGGGTTTAAACAAGGTAAATATATGTGTATTTAGACACATATCAAATCCCCCACACTAAACTATTGCTAGTCCCTAGCAATCATTTATGAAAATTTAATGGATTTTATCTCTTTACCAAAAGCCATTACTTCTGGAGTAGCCAATGTTTTAGTATGTGATACTTTGGTACAATGATAACCAAATGATTTTGAGCAAATCATCAGCTGTCAACGGTTTTGATTTGTCTTTACCAAAAGCCGTTTGCTTCTGGACTAGCCAACTCTTAGATAAATTACAACTATTATCTTTGGTGAGCTGATTACCAATCATGGTTTTTCCATTGCCTTTACCACAAGCCATAACCTTGCGGGATAGCCAACTCTTCACTTATAAAGATATGGGGAGTTGAATACCATACAATTTTAGGCAAATTGCAAGCCATAAACGGATTTGATATATCTTTACCAAGAGCCGTTTGCTCCTGGATTAGCCAATCCTTATGTGGGTTAGACATGGCGGACTGATAACCATTTATTGCGTTCTAAGTGAGAAAAATTTTTTTAAAATTTTGGCCAAAATGGGGGTACTTGGGCACTAAAAGGTACACATTTAATCAAATTCGCCAAAATTCCCCCCCCCCCTCCCCCACACTTAAAACTGAATATTGCCCTCAATATTCAAAGTACCGGTTGTTAAACCAACACTTAGATCGTAAAAAGGAAATACCAATAGCCTTTTTTTTTTTTTTTTTTTTTTTTAACCTATATACAACATGTGGCGCATCTCCCTCACACTAGGGTGAGACATGGGTGAAAACCCATGGTTTACTACTGTTTTTATTAACCGAGTCGCTAGCTTGACTCGACCCCGAATTTATTGGTTCTTGAGGAAGCATGTGGAACAAAAAATCTCCATCGGACTTTCGTTCAAGATGTTTGGATAAACACTAAAGTACTTGAAAGTTCCACTCCGATGAGATATACAGAGATCCGGCTTACAAATGATAAATGAAAATGCCAGGGTCAAAGACTTTGTTCTCATTCCCAAACGAGTGAGGGAAAGGACAAGCTACCTTATAAGGACAGAAAGGTAGAAAAACTCGAACGACATATGTGAAGTCAATATAATGGCGATCCTCAGAAGGAATTGGCACATATGTCGGAGAAAGATCGGGATTAAGAGTTGAGGTCACATCATCAAGTTTATGGATAATAGAGTCCTTGACCTCATCGTTTTCTAACTCTTCATCAAAGAGAGGATTTATTTTGATAGAAAAGCACTCATCATCAAATTCAAAAAGAGAATTTGAATGGACTTTGAGACTTTCATTTTGAACATCCTCATCAGAAAGTGATTCATCATCACTAGAGGAAAAATCATCATTTGAATTGAAAAGGGGATTAGAGAAAATCCCGAAAGAATCATTGAAGAGAGGGTTAGAAAACGTCTCGGAAAAATCCTCAGTAGTGTAAAGAGGCTGATCACTACTAGAAGAACAATCACTTTCACTGTCGGACATATCCTCAGACTCACTTGGGATTGGGATAAGGTTCTCAGCACTAGACTTTATGAATTCGTCCGATTCCTTTTCAGGAACAGTGCTAAGAGGCTCATCCCCCATAATACGAGAGTCCTCAGAGTTCACAGTCGGAAAGAATGATGTGATTGCAATAGACTGAGGGAGTTGAGAAATGATATCACTAACAGGAATAGTACTCTCTTCGTCGTCTTCATCTTCATCATCGAGCATGCACGCCTGTTTAAATAATAAACGATTGTGTGCAGCTCGTTCTATGGCAAGTATCTCTTCCCTAGATTCACCATGACGATCATTTTGGGTATGCCTAACAGCCGAATCATTAAGTGTATCCGCAAAATTTTTAAGTTTTTGGAATACATCTTCGAAAGATCCTTCAAGAGGTAGCTGAGGCTGAGTTTGAATCGTTTGATGCTGTGGAGGCTGGTCGTGATAAGAATGATCATAATTGTCACAAGGGCCATGCTCATAGACAAGCGGGGTCCTCGTCTGACAATCGGATTCATAATGTGGACCACCACAGTACTCACAACAAAACATTTGCTGTGACTGATTCGGCGAATCATAAGGATATTGGTCATAGACAAACCCGTTTCCCGGATTCACAATGCTACAACCATGGCAATTTCCACCATTAGGAGGTCCCCCACACTGGTCACAACCATAGTTGTAAGATGAAGACATTTGGGGCTGTGGAGAGTAGTCGGAGAAATTTGGCGGTTCATTGAAAGAATTTGGATCATAAGTAATTGAATTCCTTGAACCGCAAAACAAACAACTTCCGTCTCGAATATCATTACCACATTGTTCGCATGTACACCAATGACATGGTAAACCGAAAAGCGGCTCACCACAACCGACACACGGAATAAAATCCGGAGGTGGGACAAGTGGTGTGCTCTGAGAGCTAGGAATTTCCACCACTTCCGTTATAGTCTCTGGTTCTTGTTCTTGATAAACGTGAAGATTAGGCAAGTCGTTCTTTTTAGTCACCGTTCTAAGCTCCGTACGTTCTCTTGACAAACTTTTAACCGTAAATTGTGAAAGGTCTTGATTAATTCTTGACGGTTTGTCATTAATAGCACGTATCTCGGGCTGTGAAGGGTAGTCAGAAGGACTTTGAGAATCATTGATGGAATTAAGCACTCTTTTGAGGGCTTCTTTACACCAATAACAAGATCCACCATCCTTTGGTGCATGCTCTCCACACAGCTCATACGCACACTTTGAACAACGAAGGCTGTCAATCAACGGGCTTTTGCAATTCAAACATTTGTACCCGAGAGACGCCATAGAAGAAAGGTATAAGAAGTTTAGAATCAAATGGATAGAGGGTAAAGGGATAAAGAATCAAAAAGGGTAAGAGGGTAAAGATGAATATTTTTGGGTTTTTGGTTTTTCAATTAAAACAAGATCAAAGCAAAACACAAGGAACTTAAACCTTAAATCAACCAGCGTACGGTAGCTCTCTGACTGAAAAACGCACAGAGTGGCGGAGAAGCAAAGGTGGGCAATTAATGCTCCTTAAAAACCTGCTTCTTTCAGTTCGACAATTTAATGTCAAACTATCCTTAAACCTCTGTTATAGTTTGTTTATCAATCAAAGGTGAGCCGAATTCGCAAGCGACACAAAGGCAAGTTTTAATCTTTGGTTTGGGAACTTATTATGGTCGTACCCCCAGTTAGGTAGTACTCTGTCTTGGTTCTCGATGGTAAATTTTATTGTTTATTTATTAAAGAAAACGGAAAATGTTTTTGGGTTTTTAATTTTTATATGATAATATATATAGAAAAAATATTTTTGTATTTTATATTGGTTTATGGGAAAAAGGAACTTCTGGAAGAAGGATTTCAAATCACTAATCGCTAAAACTCAACACAATAGTCGCAGCACAACCTCCCCGGCAGCGGCGCCAAAATTTGATCCGTGCTAAAGTATATATAAATATTATGCAACGACGGATACGCGTGAATAATTACAAATTACCCCTTTGTGAAAAAGGATACTTGCAAAAACTCACGTTCGTGTGTAGTGTGAAGACAGGTAAGTAATTACCGGAATCGTTTCTCAACGAGGTGTGAATGGGCAAACTGTGAAAAGTTAGGATTAGAGTGACTGATGTGATTAGATATTTTGGATTTTGCTTTTTTAATAATTCTAAATAACAAATGATAAACAAATATGCACAAGAAAATTAAACGCGAATAAAAATAAACTAAAACGCGTAACAGGAAATTTAAAATGGGACAAAAAAGTAAAATTTATGAAATTAAAACCTAAAAATGTAAAATTACTTAAAACTTATTTTGAAACTAAAATTATATTTTTTTACACTTATTATCTAATTATTATTAATTATTTATTACTTAATAATTATTTAAAACTAATTAAATTTATAATAAATACTATATAAACAAAGAAAATTCTAAAACTTTTTCTATAAATATTATTAAGTGAAAAGAAGATAAGAAAATTATAAAAATGAAAATTACTTAATTAAAAATTTAAAAAGATAAAATCTATTAAATAGAAGCTATCACTTATTTTCTATTTTTGATTTTCTTAAGGTATAAAAATGTTAATATATTTTTCCTAGATTATAATTAATAAAATAAAATTATGAAAATTAAAATTATATTTTTTTTATTAATATTCTATTTATTATGATTTAATTACTATTAGAAACTAATTAAAAAGATTAAAAATATCAAATGACTTAGGAAAAATCTGAAAAATTTAGGATAAGTCTAAATTAATATTTAAAAGGTAGGAAAATTAAAATCAAAAGTTCACTAAACCCTAATAAGCAGTTTGGCCAATAAGCAGTTTGGCAAATAAGCCAAAAATAAGCTAATAAGCACAAAAATATACCAAAAGCTCAGGACAAGTTTAATACACTATAAGAAGCTTAAAACAACTTAAAAATACAAATGAGCACAAGTAATAAGCAAGAATAGCACTAGGGCAGTAGGCTTGTTTATGGTTTTAAGAACTTGGATTTTCCAAACAAGCTATAAGCTAGAAAATAAGTTAAGGGCTGAATGAAAAAGCTAAATGGGACTGTTTACACTATAATTAAGATAAGGGATTCAAGAACAAGCTGGCTGATAAGCCAGAAAAGCTCAATAAGAGCTTATGGTTTCTGAGTCTGCTGATGTGCTTATGCACAGGGCAAAATGGGAGCTTTTCAAGGCTCCTAAAAGCTATCAAAAGCTTTTCTAAAAATCTGAACAAAAATACTAGGGTGAGATGAGCTGGGGAACTTTACTAATCCAGAAATTCAGCTTATGACTACCTAAACTGAGGGAACTAGAAAATCACAAAAATCTGAGAAAGTAAGAACAACAAAATATAAAGACTGCTATTGCTAAGCTTGGCTGAAATGGGCAAATCTGAGAACTAGGCTAAAGGTATCATATTGCAGACTTAAAATAGATTGTATAGGAACCTGAGAATGCAAATTGAGCTCCAAAATAAGCCAGAGCTTATTGGAGCTTGATAAGGCAGCTTCACTGCCTAAGCCTGCAGTTTCTTATCCAAACCTGCAAAAATTGGTTAACAAAAAATACCCACTAATGAACTTTATTTAATTGTAGCAACACACTTAACAACTAAGATGAACTTAAAATCAACACTTAAAAATTTTTGCTACTGAGAATAAGCCAACAGAACAGTGAAGACTCAAAATTTGGTAATAACTGCTAAAACAACCAAAACCTTTAACTGAGCTTCAAAAAGTCCTAGCAACAGCTTTACATAAGCTAAATAGGGAAAATTAAAGGTGAACCAGAGGTCAGTGAACAGTGAAAACTAGTTTTTTACCCGTTTTAAATCTATTACCAAACAGTCCTTAATGGAGACTGTTTGGCTTATCTAACTGGAGCAGATGGTTTTAAGCTATAACTAGGGAGAACAAACATGGACTAAGCTGAGATAAGTCCTAACAAGCAAACAACAACAGAAAATAAGCACTAAATAGAATATAAGCAGTTTGACTATTTCTCATTGACTTTGTTTGACTTTTTGGAAATTTTGTAATTAAAACTGAATAACTTTAACATAAGCTCACAAGAAGCTATGAAAAGCTTATATGAGCTTATATAAATACTGAAGAGGGCTTGGATACAATGTAACATTAACTATTTCTCTAATTCGAATTAAGAAGCAAACTTGAAATTTCATTAAACATTGAAATTAGAACAATACTGAAAACATTAAGAACAAACGAGCTTAAATGAGTTTAAATTACATCTTAGAACTGAAATTGAAACTGAAATCTACTCTAATTATTAAAACGACTACTTATACTAAACTACTCCTAGTTACTCCTTTCTGTGAGCTGAGGAGAGGCTTTTATATCACTCAAAAGTTTCCATGGGTCTCTCTGGACAAATCCCAACCGTTGGGTAGCTTCAAATCAATCTCATTCGTCCAATTGTGATTTTGGCGGGAAAATGGGTTGACTGCTTTTGTGGTATAGCAGCCATGTGGGGGTGTGGGGATATGGATTTAGCAAGTGGGTTTGATGTGAAGTAGCAGTAGGAGGGGGTTGAGGTGATGGGGGATGCAGAGAAACCATGGGCTATGGTGGTATGGTTTTGGTAATGGCGGGGTGAGTGAGGGAAGACGGGTTTGACCTTAGTCAAACTCTGGTATTAGGATATTTATTTAATAAAAGGGATAAGGGCCGGGTTGGGTAGTTAATGGGATTGGGCTTTGGGTTTAATACTGGATGGGTTGGGTAGTGGATAGGAGCTGGGTTTAGTTTTTTTAGATAAAAGGGTTATTTAAGGTTTAGGATTAGTATTAGAATTGTTATAAGTTAAAGGACCAAAACTGCCAATCTGAAAACTGAGGGACCATTATTGTAATTTCTTCAATATTTTCACCCAAGGACCAATTGTGACAACTTTTGAACTCCAAGGACCTTTGTTGACTTTTTCTTTTAAAATAAACCTTCAGGTACTAATTCTGCCAATTTATGAAACTTCAGGGACTGAAAATGACAATTATGTGAACTTTGCTCGTTTTTCACCTGTTTTCAATCATTTTACATCTGAATCATATAAAAACACATTCCAATGATATTTATAGTATTATGTGACATTTCAAAGTGTTTTTGGCTGTTTATGTGGGTTTAAACAAGGTAAATATATGTGTATTTAGACACATATCAAATCCCCCACACTAAACTATTGCTAGTCTCTAGCAATCATTTATGAAAATTTAATGGATTTTATCTCTTTACCAAAAGCCATTACTTCTGGAGTAGCCAATGTTTTAGTATGTGATACTTTGGTACAATGATAACCAAATGATTTTGAGCAAATCATCAGCTGTCAACAGTTTTGATTTGTCTTTACCAAAAGCCGTTTGCTTCTGGACTAGCCAACTCTTAGATAAATTACAACTATTATCTTTGGTGAGCTGATTACCAATCATGGTTTTTCCATTACCTTTACCACAAGCCATAACCTTGCGGGCTAGCCAACTCTTCACTTATAAAGATATGGGGAATTGAGCACCATACAATTTTAGGCAAATTGCAAGCCATAAACGGATTTGATATATCTTTACCAAGAGCCGGTTGCTCCTGGATTAGCCAATCCTTATGTGGGTTAGACATGGCGGACTGATAACCATTTATTGCGTTCTAAGTGAGAAAAAAATTTTAAAATTTTGGCCAAAATGGGGGTACTTGGGCACTAAAAGGTACACATTTGATCAAATTCGCCAGAATTCCCCCCCACACTTAGAACTGAATATTGCCCTCAATATTCAAAGTACCGGTTGTTAAACCAACACTTAGATCGTAAAAAGGAAATACCAATAGTCTTTTTTTTTTTTTTTTCTTTTCTTTTTTTTTTTTTTTTTTTTTTTTTAACCTATATACAACATGTGGGGCATCTCCCCCACACTAGGGTGAGACATGGGTGAAAACCCATGGTTTACTACTGTTTTTATTAACCGAGTCGCTAGCTTGACTCGACCCCGAATTTATTGGTTCTTGGGGAAGCATGTGGAACAAAAAATCTCCATCGGACTTTCGTTCAAGATGTTTGGATAAACACTAAAGTACTTGAAAGTTCCACTCCGATGAGATATACAGAGATCCGGCTTACAAATGATAAATGAAAATGCCGGGTTTAAAGACTTTGTTCTCATTCCCAAACGAGTGAGGGAAAGGACAAGCTACCTTATAAGGACAGAAAGGTAGAAAAACTCGAACGACATATGTGAAGTCAATATAATGGCGGTCCTCAGAAGGAATTGGCACATATGTCGGAGAAAGATCGGGATTAAGAGTTGAGGTCAGATCATCAAGTTTATGGATAATAGAGTCCTTGACCTCATCGTTTTCTAACTCTTCATCAAAGAGAGGATTTATTTTGATAGAAAAGCACTCATCATCAAATTCAAAAAGAGAATTTGAATGGACTTTGAGACTTTCATTTTGAACATCCTCATCAGAAAGTGATTCATCATCACTAGAGGAAAAATCATCATTTGAATTGAAAAGGGGATTAGAGAAAATCCCGAAAGAATCATTGAAGAGAGGGTTAGAAAAACGTCCCGGAAAAATCCTCAGTAGTGTAAAGAGGCTGATCACTACTAGAAGAACAATCACTTTCACTGTCGGACATATCCTCAGACTCACTTGGGATTGGGATAAGGTTCTCAGCACTAGACTTTATGAATTCGTCCGATTCCTTTTCAGGAACAGTGCTAAGAGGCTCATCCCCCATAATACGAGAGTCCTCGGAGTTCACAGTCGGAAAGAATGATGTGATTGCAATAGACTGAGGGAGTTGAGAAATGATATCACTAACAGGAATAGTACTCTCTTCGTCGTCTTCATCTTCGTCATCGAGCATGCACGCCTGTTTAAATAATAAACGATTGTGTGCAGCTCGTTCTATGGCAAGTATCTCTTCCCTAGATTCAACATGACGATCATTTTAGGTATGCCTAACAGCCGAATCATTAAGTGTATCCGCAAAATTTTTAAGTTTTTGGAATACATCTTCGAAAGATCCTTCAAGAGGTAGCTGAGGCTGAGTTTGAATCGTTTGATGCTGTGGAGGCTGGTCGTGATAAGAATGATCATAATTGTCACAAGGGCCATGCTCATAGACAAGCGGGGTCCTCATTTGACAATCGGATTCATAATGTGGACCACCACAGTACTCACAACAATACATTTACTGTGACTGATTCGGCGAATCATAAGGATATTGGTCATAGACAAACCCGTTTCCCGGATTCACAATGCTACAACCATGGCAATTTCCACCATTAGGAGGTCCCCCACACTGGTCACAACCATAGTTGTAAGATGAAGACATTTGGGGTTGTGGAGAGTAGTCGGAGAAATTTGGCGGTTCATTGAAAGAATTTGGATCATAAGTAATTGAATTCCTTGAACCGCAAAACAAACAACTTCCGTCTCGAATATCATTACCACATTGTTCGCATGTACACCAATGACATGGTAAACCGAAAAGCGGCTCACCACAACCGACACACGGAATAAAATCGGAGGTGGGACAAGTGGTGTGCTCTGAGAGCTAGGAATTTCCACCACTTCCGTTATAGTCTCTGGTTCTTGTTCTTGATAAACGTGAAGATTAGGCAAGTCGTTCTTTTTAGTCACCGTTCTAAGCTCCGTACGTTCTCTTGACAAACTTTTAACCGTAAATTGTGAAAGGTCTTGATTAATTCTTGACGGTTTGTCATTAATAGCACGTATCTCGGGCTGTGAAGGGTAGTCAGAAGGACTTTGAGAATCATTGATGGAATTAAGCACTCTTTTGAGGGCTTCTTTACACCAATAACAAGATCCACCATCCTTTAGTGCATGCTCTCCACACAGCTCACACGCACACTTTGAACAACGAAGGCTGTCAATCAACGGGCTTTTGCAATTCAAACATTTGTACCCGAGAGACGCCATAGAAGAAAGGTATAAGAAGTTTAGAATCAAATGGATAGAGGGTAAAGGGATAAAGAATCAAAAAGGGTAAGAGGGTAAAGATGAATATTTTTGGGTTTTTGGTTTTTCAATTAAAACAAGATCAAAGCAAAACACAAGGAACTTAAACCTTAAATCAACCAGCGTACGGTAGCTCTCTGACTGAAAAATGCACAGAGTGGCGGAGAAACAAAGGTGGGCAATTAATGCTCCTTAAAAACCCGCTTCTTTCAGTTCGACAATTTAATGTCAAACTATCCTTAAACCTCTGTTATAGTTTGTTTATCAATCAAAGGTGAGCCGAATTCGCAAGCGACACAAAGGCAAGTTTTAATCTTTGGTTTGGGAACTTATTATGGTCGTACCCCCAGTTAAGTAGTACTCTGTCTTGGTTCTCTATGGTAAATTTTATTGTTTATTTATTAAAGAAAACGGAAAATGTTTTTGGGTTTTTAATTTTTATATGATAATATATATAGAAAAAATATTTTTGTATTTTATATTGGTTTATGGGAAATAGGAACTTCTGGAAGAAGGATCTCAAATCACTAATCGCTAAAACTCAACACAATAGTCGCAGCACAACCTCCCCGGCAGCGGCGCCAAAATTTGATCCGTGCTAAAGTATATATAAATATTATGCAATGACGGATACGCGTGAATAATTACAAATTACCCCTTTGTGATAAAGGATACTTGCAAAAACTCACGTTCGTGTGTAGTGTGAAGACAGGTAAGTAATTACCCGAATCGTTTCCCAACGAGGTGTGAATGGGCAAACTGTGAAAAGTTAGGATTAGAGTGACTGATGTGATTAGATATTTTGGATTTTGCTTTTTTAATAATTCTAAATAACAAATGATAAACAAATATGCACAAGAAAATTAAACGCGAATAAAAATAAACTAAAACGCGTAACCGGAAATTTAAAATGGGACAAAAAAGTAAAATTTATGAAATTAAAACCTAAAAATGTAAAATTACTTAAAAACTATTTTGAAACTAAAATTATATTTTTTTACACTTATTATCTAATTATTATCAATTATTTATTACTTGATAATTATTTAAAACTAATTAAATTTATAATAAATACTATATAAACAAAGAAAATTCTAAAACTTTTTCTATAAATATTATTAAGTGAAAAGAAGATAAGAAAATTATTAAAATGAAAATTACTTAATTAAAAATTTAAAAAGATAAAATCTATTAAATAGAAGCTATCACTTATTTTCTATTTTTGATTTTCTTAAGGTCTAAAAATGTTATTATATTTTTCCTGGATTATAATTAATAAAATAAAATTATGAAAATTAAAATTATATTTTTCTGATTAATATTCTATTTATTATGATTTAATTACTATTAGAAACTAATTAAAAAGATTAAAAATATCAAATGACTAAGGAAAAATCTGAAAAATTCAGGATAAGTCTAAATTAATATTTAAAAGCTAGAAAACTTAAAATCAAAAGTTCACTAAACCCTGATAAGCAGTTTGGCCAATAAGCAGTTTGGCAAATAAGCTAAAAATAAGCTAATAAGCACAAAAATATACCAAAAGCTCAGGACAAGTTTAATACACTATAAGAAGCTTAAAACAACTTAAAAATACAAATGAGCACAATTAATAAGCAAGAATAGCACTAGGGCAGTAGGCTTGTTTATGGTTTTAAGAACTTGGATTTTCCAAACAAGCTATAAGCTAGAAAATAATTTAAGGGCTGAATGAAAAAGCTAAATGGGACTGTTTACACTATAATTAAGCTATGGGATTCAAGAACAAGCTGGCTGATAAGCCAGAAAAGCTCAATAAGAGCTTATGGTTTCTGAGTCTGCTGATGTGCTTATGCACAGGGCAAAATGGGAGCTTTTCAAGGCTCCTAAAAGCTATCAAAAGCTTTTCTAAAAATCTGACCAAAAATACTAGGGTGAAATGAGCTGGGGAACTTTACTAATCCAGAAATTCAGCTTATGACTACCTAAACTGAGGGAACTAGAAAATCACAAAAATCTGAGAAAGTAAGAACAACC
Source organism: Artemisia tridentata subsp. tridentata (assembly GCA_021014915.2). NCBI lineage: Eukaryota > Viridiplantae > Streptophyta > Magnoliopsida > Asterales > Asteraceae > Artemisia > Artemisia tridentata. Next base: position 320,213,135 of record CP139509.1, read on the forward strand.
AAATATAAAGACTGCTATTGCTAAGCTTGGCTGAAATGGGCAAATCTGAGAACTAAGCTACAGGTATCATATTGCAGACTTAAAATAGATTGTATAGGAACCTGAGAATGCAAATTGAGCTCCAAAATAAGCCAGAGCTTATTGGAGCTTGATAAGGCAGCTTCACTGCCTAAGCCTGCAGTTTCTTATCCAAACCTGCAAAAATTGGTTAACAACAAATACCAACTAATGAACTTTATTTAATTGTAGCAACACACTTAACAACTAAGATGAACTTAAAATCAACACTTAAAACTTTTTGCTACTGAGAATAAGCCAACAGAACAGTGAAGACTCAAAATTTGGTAATAACTGCTAAAACAACCAAAACCTTTAACTGATCTTCAAAAAGTCCTAGCAACAGCTTTACATAAGCTAAATAGGGAAAATTAAAGGTGAACCAGAGGTCAGTGAACAGTGAAAACTAGTTTTTTACCCGTTTTAAATCTATTACCAAACAGTCCTTAATGGAGACTGTTTGGCTTATCTAACTGGAGCAACTGGTTTTAAGCTATAACTAGGGAGAACAAACATGGACTAAGCTGAGATAAGTCCTAACAAGCAAACAACAACAGAAAATAAGCACTAAATAGAATATAAGCAGTTTGACTATTTCTCATTGACTTTGTTTGACTTTTTGGAAATTTTGTAATTAAAACTGAATAACTTTAACATAAGCTCACAAGAAGCTATGAAAAGCTTATATGAGCTTATATAAATACTGAAGAGGGCTTGGATACAATGTAACATTAACTATTTCTCTAATTCGAATTAAGAAGCAAACTTGAAATTTCATTAAACATTGAAATTAGAACAATACTGAAAACATTAAGAACAAACGAGCTTAAATGAGTTTAAATTACATCTTAGAACTGAAATTGAAACTGAAATCTACTCTAATTATTAAAACGACTACTTATGCTAAACTACTCCTAGTTACTCCTTTCTGTGAGCTGAGGAGAGGCTTTTATATCACTCAAAAGTTTCCATGGGTCTCTCTGGACAAATCCCAACCGTTGGGTAGCTTCAAATCAATCTCATTCGTCCAATTGTGATTTTGGCGGGAAAATGGGTTGACTGCTTTTGTGGTATAGCAGCCATGTAGGGGTTTGGGGATATGGATTTAGCAAGTGGGTTTGATGTGAAGTAGCAGTAGGAGGGGGGTTGAGGTGATGGGGGATGTAGAGAAACCATGGGCTATGGTGGTATGGTTTTGGTAATGGCGGGGTGATTGAGGGAAGACGGGTTTGACCTTAGTCAAACTCTGGTATTAGGATATTTATTTAATAAAAGGGATAAGGGCCGGGTTGGGTAGTTAATGGGACTGGGCTTTGGGTTTAATATTGGATGGGTTGGGTAGTGGATAGGAGCTGGGTTTAGTTTTTTTAGACAAAAAGGGTTATTTAAGGTTTAGGATTAGTATTAGAATTGTTATAAGTTAAAGGACCAAAACTGCCAATCTTAAAACTGAGGGACCATTATTGTAATTTATTCAATCTTTTCACCCAAGGACCAATTGTGACAACTTGTGAACTCCAAGGACCTTTGTTGACTTTTTCTTTCAAAATAAACCTTCAGGGACTAATTCTGCCAATTTATGAAACTTCAGGGACTGAAAATGACAATTATGTGAACTTTGCTCGTTTTTTCACCTGTTTTCAATCATTTTACATCTGAATCATATAAAAACACATTCCAATGATATTTATAGTATTATGTGACATTTCAAAGTGTTTTTGGCTGTTTATGTGGGTTTAAACAAGGTAAATATATGTGTATTTAGACACATATCAAATCCCCCGCACTAAACTATTGCTAGTCTCTAGCAATCATTTATGAAAATTTAATGGATTTTATCTCTTTACCAAAAGCCATTACTTCTGGAGTAGCCAATGTTTTAGTATGTGATACTTTGGTACAATGATAACCAAATGATTTTGATCCGTGCTAGGCGCCAAAATTTGATCCGTGCTAAAGTATATATAAATATTATGCAACGACGGATACGCGTGAATAATTACAAATTACCCCTTTGTGAAAAAGGATGCTTGCAAAAACTCACGTTCGTGTGTAGTGTGAAGACAGGTAAGTAATTACCCGAATCGTTTCCCAACGAGGTGTGAATGGGCAAACTGTGAAAAGTTAGGATTAGAGTGACTGATGTGATTAGATATTTTGGATTTTTCTTTTTTAATAATTCTAAATAACAAATGATAAACAAATATGCAAAAGAAAATTAAACGCGAATAAAAATAAACTAAAACGCGTAACAAGAAATTTAAAATGGGACAAAAAAGTAAAATTTATGAAATTAAAACCTAAAAATGTAAAATTACTTAAAACTTATTTTGAAACTAAAATTATATTTTTTTACACTTATTATTAATTATTTATTACTTAATAATTATTTAAAACAAATTAAATTTATAATAAATACTAAATAAACAAAGAAAATTCTAAAACTTTTTCTATAAATATTATTAAGTGAAAAGAAGATAAGAAAATTATAAAAATGAAAATTACTTAATTAAAAATTTAAAAAGATAAAATCTATTAAATAGAAGCTATCACTTATTTTCTATTTTTGATTTTATTAAGGTCTAAAAATGTTATTATATTTTTCCTGGATTATAATTAATAAAAGAAAATTATGAAAATTAAAATTATATTTTTCTGATTAATATTCTATTTATTATGATTTAATTACTATTAGAAACTAATTAAAAAGATTAAAAATATCAAATGACTTAGGAAAAATCTGAAAAATTCAGGATAAGTCTAAATTAATATTTAAAAGCTAAGAAAATTAAAATCAAAAGTTCACTAAAGCTTGATAAGCAGTTTGGCAAATAAGCCAAAAATAAGCTAATAAGCACAAAAATATACCAAAAGCTCAGGACAAGTTTAATACACTATAAGAAGCTTAAAACAACTTAAAAATACAAATGAGCACAAGTAATAAGCAAGAATAGCGCTAGGGCAGTAGGCTTGTTTATGCTTTTAAGAACTTGGATTTTCCAAACAAGCTATAAGCTAGAAAATAAGTTAAGGGCTGAATGAAAAAGCTAAATGGGACTGTTTACACTATAATTAAGCTAAGGGATTCAAGAACAAGCTGGCTGATAAGCCAGAAAAGCTCAATAAGAGCTTATGGTTTCTGAGTCTGCTGATGTGCTTATGCACAGGGCAAAATGGGGGCTTTTCAAGGCTCCTAAAAGCTATCAAAAGCTTTTCTAAAAATCTGACCAAAAATACTAGGGTGAGATGAGCTGGGGAACTTTACTAATCCAGAAATTCAGCTTATGACTACCTAAACTGAGGGAACTAGAAAATCACAAAAATCTGAGAAAGTAAGAACAACCAAATATAAAGACTGCTATTGCTAAGCTTGGCTGAAATGGGCAAATCTGAGAACTAGGCTAAAGGTATCATATTGCAGACTTAAAATAGATTGTATAGGAACCTGAGAATGCAAATTGAGCTCCAAAATAAGCCAGAGCTTATTGGAGCTTGATAAGGCAGCTTCACTGCCTAAGCCTGCAGTTTCTTATCCAAACCTGCAAAAATTGGTTAACAACAAATACCAACTAATGAACTTTATTTAATTGTAGCAACACACTTAACAACTAAGATGAACTTAAAATCAACACTTAAAACTTTTTGCTACTGAGAATAAGCCAACAGAACAGTGAAGACTCAAAATTTGGTAATAACTGCTAAAACAACCAAAACCTTTAACTGAGCTTCAAAAAGTCCTAGCAACAGCTTTACATAAGCTAAATAGGGAAAATTAAAGGTGAACCAGAGGTCAGTGAACAGTGAAAACTAGTTTTTTACCCGTTTTAAATCTATTACCAAACAGTCCTTAATGGAGACTGTTTGGCTTATCTAACTGGAGCAGATGGTTTTATGCTATAACTAGGGAGAACAAACATGGACTAAGCTGAGATAAGTCCTAACAAGCAAACAACAACAGAAAATAAGCACTAAATAGAATATAAGCAGTTTGACTATTTCTCATTGACTTTGTTTGACTTTTTGGAAATTTTGTAATTAAAACTGAATAACTTTAACAAAAGCTCACAAGAAGCTATGAAAAGCTTATATGAGCTTATATAAATACTGAAGAGGGCTTGGATACAATGTAACATTAACTATTTCTCTAATTCGAATTAAGAAGCAAACTTGAAATTTCATTAAACATTGAAATTAGAACAATACTGAAAACACTAAGAACAAACGAGCTTAATTGAGTTTAAATTACATCTTAGAACTGAAATTGAAACTGAAATCTACTCTAATTATTAAAACGACTACTTATACTAAACTACTCCTAGTTACTCCTTTCTGTGAGCTGAGGAGAGGCTTTTATATCACTCAAAAGTTTCCATGGGTCTCTCTGGACAAATCCCAACCGTTGGGTAGCTTCAAATCAATCTCATTCGTCCAATTGTGATTTTGGCGGGAAAATGGGTTGACTGCTTTTGTGGTATAGCAGCCATGTGGGGGTGTGGGGATATGGATTTAGCAAGTGGGTTTGATGTGAAGTAGCAGTAGGAGGGGGGTTGAGGTGATGGGGGATGCAGAGAAACCATGGGCTATGGTGGTATGGTTTTGGTAATGGCGGGGTGAGTGAGGGAAGACGGGTTTGACCTTAGTCAAACTCTGGTATTAGGATATTTATTTAATAAAAGGGATAAGGGCCGGGTTGGGTAGTTAATGGGATTGGGCTTTGGGTTTAATATTGGATGGGTTGGGTAGTGGATAGGAGCTGGGTTTAGTTTTTTTAGATAAAAGGGTAATTTAAGGTTTAGGATTAGTATTAGAATTGTTATAAGTTAAAGGACCAAAACTGCCAATCTGAAAACTGAGGGACCATTATTGTAATTTCTTTCAATCTTTTCACCCAAGGACCAATTGTGACAACTTGTGAACTCCAAGGACCTTTGTTGACTTTTTCTTTCAAAATAAACCTTCAGGGACTAATTCTGCCAATTTATGAAACTTCAGGGACTGAAAATGACAATTATGTGAACTTTGCTCGTTTTTCACCTGTTTTCAATCATTTTACATCTGAATCATATAAAAACACATTCCAATGATATTTATAGTATTATGTGACATTTCAAAGTGTTTTTGGCTGTTTATGTGGGTTTAAACAAGGTAAATATATGTGTATTTAGACACATATCAAATCCCCCACACTAAACTATTGCTAGTCTCTAGCAATCATTTATGAAAATTTAATGGATTTTATCTCTTTACCAAAAGCCATTACTTCTGGAGTAGCCAATGTTTTAGTATGTGATACTTTGGTACAATGATAACCAAATGATTTTGATCCGTGCTAGGCGCCAAAATTTGATCCGTGCTAAAGTATATATAAATATTATGCAACGACGGATACGCGTGAATAATTACAAATTACCCCTTTGTGAAAAAGGATGCTTGCAAAAACTCACGTTCGTGTGTAGTGTGAAGACAGGTAAGTAATTACCCGAATCGTTTCCCAACGAGGTGTGAATGGGCAAACTGTGAAAAGTTAGGATTAGAATGACTGATGTGATTAGATATTTTGGATTTTGCTTTTTTAATAATTCTAAATAACAAATGATAAACAAATATGCACAAGAAAATTAAACGCGAATAAAAATAAACTAAAACGCGTAACAGGAAATTTAAAATGGGACAAAAAAGTAAAATTTATGAAATTAAAACCTAAAAATGTAAAATTACTTAAAACTTATTTTGAAACTAAAATTATATTTTTTTACACTTATTATCTAATTATTATTAATTATTTATTACTTAATAATTATTTAAAACTAATTAAATTTATAATAAATACTAAATAAACAAATAAAATTCTAAAACTTTTTCTATAAATATTATTAAGTGAAAAGAAGATAAGAAAATTATAAAAATGAAAATTACTTAATTAAAAATTTAAAAAGATAAAATCTATTAAATAGAAGCTATCACTTATTTTCTATTTTTGATTTTATTAAGGTCTAAAAATGTTATTATATTTTTCCTGGATTATAATTAATAAAAGAAAATTATGAAAATTAAAATTATATTTTTCTGATTAATATTCTATTTATTATGATTTAATTACTATTAGAAACTAATTAAAAAGATTAAAAATATCAAATGACTTAGGAAAAATCTGAAAAATTCAGGATAAGTCTAAATTAATATTTAAAAGCTTGTAAAATTAAAATCAAAAGTTCACTAAACCCTGAGAAGCAGTTTGGCCAATAAGCAGTTTGGCAAATAAGCCAAAAATAAGCTAATAAGCACAAAAATATACCAAAAGCTCAGGACAAGTTTAATACACTATAAGAAGCTTAAAACAACTTAAAAATACAAATGAGCACAAGTAATAAGCAAGAATAGCGCTAGGGCAGTAGGCTTGTTTTTGCTTTTAAGAACTTGGATTTTCCAAACAAGCTATAAGCTAGAAAATAAGTTAAGGGCTGAATGAAAAAGCTAAATGGGACTGTTTACACTATAATTAAGCTAAGGGATTCAAGAACAAGCTGGCTGATAAGCCAGAAAAGCTCAATAAGAGCTTATGGTTTCTGAGTCTGCTGATGTGCTTATGCACAGGGTAAATTGGGGGCTTTTCAAGGCTCCTAAATGCTATCAAAAGCTTTTCTAAAAATCTGACCAAAAATACTAGGGTGAGATGAGCTGGGGAACTTTACTAATCCAGAAATTCAGCTTATGACCACCTAAACTGAGGGAACTAGAAAATCACAAAAATCTGAGAAAGTAAGAACAACCAAATATAAAGACTGCTATTGCTAAGCTTGGCTGAAATGGGCAAATCTGAGAACTAGGCTAAAGGTATCATATTGCAGACTTAAAATAGATTGTATAGGAACCTGAGAATGCAAATTGAGCTCCAAAATAAGCCAGAGCTTATTGGAGCTTGATAAGGCAGCTTCACTGCCTAAGCCTGCAGTTTCTTATCCAAACCTGCAAAAATTGGTTAACAACAAATACCAACTAATGAACTTTATTTAATTGTAGCAACACACTTAACAACTAAGATGAACTTAAAATCAACACTTAAAACTTTTTGCTACTGAGAATAAGCCAACAGAACAGTGAAGACTCAAAATTTGGTAATAACTGCTAAAACAACCAAAACCTTTAACTGAGCTTCAAAAAGTCCTAGCAACAGCTTTACATAAGCTAAATAGGGAAAATTAAAGGTGAACCAGAGGTCAGTGAACAGTGAAAACTAGTTTTTTACCCGTTTTAAATCTATTACCAAACAGTCCTTAATGGAGACTGTTTGGCTTATCTAACTGGAGCAGATGGTTTTATGCTATAACTAGGGAGAACAAACATGGACTAAGCTGAGATAAGTCCTAACAAGCAAACAACAACAGAAAATAAGCACTAAATAGAATATAAGCAGTTTGACTATTTCTCATTGACTTTGTTTGACTTTTTGGAAATTTTGTAATTAAAACTGAATAACTTTAACAAAAGCTCACAAGAAGCTATGAAAAGCTTATATGAGCTTATATAAATACTGAAGAGGGCTTGGATACAATGTAACATTAACTATTTCTCTAATTCGAATTAAGAAGCAAACTTGAAATTTCATTAAACATTGAAATTAGAACAATACTGAAAACATTAAGAACAAACGAGCTTAAATGAGTTTAAATTACATCTTAGAACTGAAATTGAAACTGAAATCTACTCTAATTATTAAAACGACTACTTATACTAAACTACTCCTAGTTACTCCTTTCTGTGAGCTGAGGAGAGGCTTTTATATCACTCAAAAGTTTCCATGGGTCTCTCTGGACAAATCCCAACCGCTGGGTAGCTTCAAATCAATCTCATTCGTCCAATTGTGATTTTGGCGGGAAAATGGGTTGACTGCTTTTGTGGTATAGCAGCCATGTGGGGGTGTGGGGATATGGATTTAGCAAGTGGGTTTGATGTGAAGTAGCAGTAGGAGGGGGGTTGAGGTGATGGGGGATGCAGAGAAACCATGGGCTATGGTGGTATGGTTTTGGTAATGGCGGGGTGAGTGAGGGAAGACGGGTTTGACCTTAGTCAAACTCTGGTATTAGGATATTTATTTAATAAAAGGGATAAGGGCCGGGTTGGGTAGTTAATGGGATTGGGCTTTGGGTTTAATATTGGATGGGTTGGGTAGTGGATAGGAGCTGGGTTTAGTTTTTTTAGATAAAAGGGTAATTTAAGGTTTAGGATTAGTATTAGAATTGTTATAAGTTAAAGGACCAAAACTGCCAATCTGAAAACTGAGGGACCATTATTGTAATTTCTTCAATCTTTTCACCCAAGGACCAATTGTGACAACTTGTGAACTCCAAGGACCTTTGTTGACTTTTTCTTTCAAAATAAACCTTCAGGGACTAATTCTGCCAATTTATGAAACTTCAGGGACTGAAAATGACAATTATGTGAGCTTTGCTCATTTTTCACCTGTTTTCAATCATTTTACATCTGAATCATATAAAAACACATTCCAATGATATTTATAGTATTATGTGACATTTCAAAGTGTTTTTGGCTGTTTATGTGGGTTTAAACAAGGTAAATATATGTGTATTTAGACACATATCAATTCCTAAGATGTTTACATGTGTAAAATTATATTTACAAAACTATCCTAAATTTTTCCTATAAATACCAAGCTAAAACACATAGAAAAACTTGCACCACACCTTCTTATAACCTTAAAGTCCTCAAACCAAAGGCACTTCTCTTATATTTTGTAAGAAAGTTCATGTGTTCTTGAGAAAATATAGCATTTGATCTTATTTTCTCCGAGTTTTCAAGAAAGAGTCGTTATAATCTTCAAATAACTTCAAGTCTCCAAAAAGACTTTGTTATTATCTTCAAATAGCTTCGGGTTTCCAAGAAGGCATCGTTATAATCTTCAAGTAGCCTCGGGTTTACGAAGATTACAAATTATACGTCGAAGCTCCGCTTATATTCACTTTTTCTATAATACTCAAGCATTCTATATTAAGGTAAGTATTTATGAATTTTAAATAATTATGAACTTTTATTTGATTATTTAGTGTTTTATAAACTCTTAATATGTCATATAATTAAGTAAGCAAAATATATGTTTCACATATTAAGTACTATGTTAGTAGGGAGCTTCATGTGAGGGGTTTCATTTGAGTAAACGGATCGACGAGTTGCTGGATTTACGAATTAAAGTGTCCTATCTCCTCAAACGTTTACTACATGACCTCTGAATTACGATGGCCCAAACAGTAGTACGAGATATACAAACAAAACATGTTTCATAAACCATATGCAATACATATACATGTACGTCTTTGTATTCTTAGACTTTATTCCAAACCTAAGTCGCAACGTTCTATTGTAGGTTGCACTTAGAGGTTTCCCGACTTATCCATCGAACTCATTGAAGCATTAGAACACCATCCAACTCACGGTGAGTTCATAGCCTCACTTTCTATTACTTAATTGTTTTACAAACCCTTGGGGGGAATACATGCTATTTTAACCGAACACAATGCTTTGAAATTGTATGCTATCTGATTGTTTTATTATCACTAAGTACCATCATTGCCAATCAAAGTCCCCATATCATGAACCATTTAATCCCTTGGATAGTGAGCGCGAATATTGTGAATAAGCCTATTGGGATTGATGAATCCCGTTTGTATTGACTCGGTCCGGTAATCAAACGCACTATATTTGAGTCTTAGGTATGTTGGCAAAGTACCTACAGGGGCAATCAGCCGATCGATATTGGCACATGTTAACGTATTGGTTACATGAGATTAGTGAATAATAATAACCATTTTGTTTTCCAACTATGAGTATGAGTCTAATTAACTCACACTACCAACATATTGTGTTCAACTCCATAACAAACTCTATGAATATCACTCAACCTTTGTGTTGACAGTTTTAAGCATGTATTTAAAGTGCATAATGATCAAGGATAGCACGGAGGGGCACGGACTCAGTCAAGAAGGCTATAACTTATTTTATCATTCAAAACAACATCAAATGACTTTATAGTGATGTATTTTGTACTCGTGGAACCTTTTGGGACCTATCTTGTAAACTCTGATATATTATTTGAATGATAAATCCTTTTTAAAATGACTCAGTTAGAGATTGTTTTATATTATTATGACTGTTGTGCCGTCGAGTAACACCCAGTTTGAATTCCGCTGCATCATTGAATTAGGGGTGTTACAGATTGGTACCAGAGCCATGGTTGTAGAGAAACGGGACTAAATGAGACCTAAACTATAACCACCTTTACAAACAAAAACATTTTATAGCCTTCCGCTCTTCGCGCCTTCCATCCTTCAGACGATCAAGGACTGTTAGACATTTTATACTACACAAACATGCTAACATATTGATATATGTACCCTTAGCACATTTGAGCATTTTCACGTAAGCATGTTATGCTACGCAAACATATTAACATATCGATATATACACATTTGCCATACTATGATCATTTTATATAAACGATGTACTAAACATATCTGCGTATGCCTATTCCAAGGCATTACGGCACAACCACATTTTCCTGATCATTTATCTACTCGTGCATTTTAGGACATACGAAACCTTCTCAAGATATTGTAACTGATTACAATAGTCTCTATAATTTCTCAAGACATTGTAACTGATTACGATGGTCTTCATTATTTCAAAGACATTGTGAATTACACAATGGTCTTCATTATTTCCAATACATTGTGAGTTACACAATGGTCTTCATTATTTCCAAGACATTGTGAGTTACACAATGGTCTCTGTCATTTCCAAGACATTGTAACTGATTACAATGGTCTCTGTTATTTCCAAGACATTGTGAGTTACACAATGGTCTCTGTTATTTCCAAGACATTGTGAGTTACACGATGGTCTCTGTTATATCTTAGACATTGTGAGTTGCACAATGGTCTATCCTATTCCTCAAACATTGTAAGTCCTACAGTGGTCTCTGTTACATCCTCAGACACTGTGAGTGATACAGTGGTCTCGATTACATCCATAGACACTGTAAATAAAACAGCGGTCTCATTTACTCCCAGACATTGTGAGTTTCACAATCCTCTCCTCTATTCTCAAACCATGTACTCACCAACTACTTTAAACACCAAGGATCATAAAACTACTTGACTAAACCGAACATCACATTATCCGTCCTTAATTATACATAGCCTAGCTACCTATGTCTAATTAGGGAGGGATCATGTTATATTGGGAGCAACCACTTGTATGTTTTATGAAAAACAAACTTTTCACTTATATCCTAATTAGACATCATGTCTGTACCTCCATAACCCCATCACATTCCCGCTATGCCCGCTCACTTACCATTTCTTCCCGAACTCAATGATGCCTATCTTGAAACACTTGATTATGACAATGAGGAAGAACCTTATGAGGATATAATCAGTAACCAAGAGGACCAGATACGTAAGAAATACCCACATCTTTTTACCAACAATGCTTCTACTCCTAACACAAATTGATCTCCGGGACAGAGCTCTCTTAAGGGGTGGAGACTGTAACAATTCGCATTTCAGGTTAATTTCTATTCCCGAAAATTTTACTATTCATTTGAATATTCATTTATATTCATTCCCGAAATTTTCATTTCATATTCTCGTAAGATAAATTATTTCCATGACAAAATAAAAGTTTGACGCTCATCGGATCATTTTCGCAAAAGTTATTAAGAATTTATACGTTTGGTTTAAACATCGTTTAAACATCCTGCGCATAACGAAAACCAACTGCGCCAATTTTCCTCGTATCAGATTAATGTTTAGAACACTCACAATCAATTAGGGAATTTTTTATAATTAAGTTAAAATGTTACCAAATAGACCCTGTGTCTTGCAGAACTAAACTTGCGTTTTAAGCACTTTTACTTATCCGCAACCTTAGCCTTTACCTGCACCATATTTTCTAAGGCATTTAGAAGCTTTTACATTATTGGAAAAGTCAACATATTTTCCCTCCTCCTTTGACCAAAAATCATTCCTTGATTTTTAGGCTTACGGTTTTATGTCTAAAGGACATTTAACACCAACCGACACTAGACTGAGCCCAGTCTAGACATTATAGGCCATTTTAATTTATTATCGTCATATTAGAAAAGTTATATTTTACTTTTCTCAATTTTACACAACTTTCGTACGTTTTACGTATTACGTGTTTTAAACCCGCGTTTCCAGCGTTATCAGCATTTAAGCAACCCGATGGAACTTACCACTCATTTTATATTTTATTATGGAGTATAATGATAAGTTAAATCATTCCTACAAGTTTCGTATTTTTACGATACCCGGTTTTACGTTTCGTGACTTAACAACTTACGGTTCACGATTAACGGAACCAAAACTCACTCCGTAAAAGCAAGATAATGCAAGAAACTTATCAAGCTTCTCATGAAAGCTTCATGAAGCTTATCAAGGAAGGAACCAATGGCATGTGGCTTGATCCTAGCCATTGATTCCTAAGATGTTTATAAGTGTAAAATTATATTTACAAAACTATCCTAAATTTTTCCTATAAATACCAAGCTAAAACACATAGAAAAACTTGCACCACACTTTCTTATAACCTTAAAGTCCTCAAACCAAAGGCACTTCTCTTATATTTTGTAAGAAAGTTAATGTGTTCTTGAGAAAATCTAGCATTTGATCTTATTTTCTCCGAGTTTTCAAGAAAGAGTCGTTATAATCTTCAAATAACTTCAAGTCTCCAAAAAGACTTTGTTATTATCTTCAAATAGCTTCGGTTTTCCAAGAAGGCATCGTTATAATCTTCAAGTAGCCTCGGGTTTACGAAGATTATAAATTATACGTCGAAGCTCCGCTTATATTCACTTTTTCTGTAATACTCAAGCATTCTATATTAAGGTAAGTATTTATAAATTTTAAATACTTATGAACTTTTATTTGATTATTTAGTGTTTTATAAACTCTTAATATGTCATATAATCAACTAAGCAAAATATATGTTTCACATATTAAGTACTATGTTAGTAGGGAGCTTCATGTGAGGGGTTTCATTTGAGTAAACAGATCGACGAGTTGATGGATTTACGAATTAAAGTGTCCTAGCTCCTCAAACGTTTACTACATGACCTCTGAATTATGATGGCCCGAACAGTAGTACGAGATATACAAACAAAACATGTTTCATAAACCATACGCAATACATATACATGTACGTCTTTGTATTCTTAGACTTTATTCCAAACCTAAGTCGCAACGTTCTATTGTAGGTTGCACTTAGAGGTTTCCCGACTTATCCATCAAACTCATTGAAGCACTAGAACACCATCCAACTCACGGTGAGTTCATAGCCCTACTTTCGATTACTTAATTGTTTTACAAACCCTTGGGGGGAATACATGTTATTTTAACCGAACACAATGCTTTGAAATTGTATGCTATCTGATTGTTTTATTATCACTAAGTACCATCATTGCCAATCAAAGTCCCCATATCATGAACCATTTAATCACTAGGATAGTGAGCGCGAATATTGTGAATAGGCCTATTGGGATTGACGAATCCCGTTTGTATTGACTCGGTCCGGTAATCAAACGCACTATATTTGAGTCTTAGGTATGTTGGCAAAGTACCTACAGGGGCAATCAGCCGATCGATATTGGCATACGTTAACGTATTGGTTACTTGATATTAGTGAATAATAATAACCATTTTGTTTTCAAACTATGAGTATGAGTCTAATTAACTAACACTACCAACATATTATGTTCAACTCCATAACAAACTCTATGAATATCACTCAACCTTTGTGTTGATAGTTTTAAGCATGTATTTCAAGTGCATAATGATCAAGGATGGCACGGAGGGGCACAGACTCAGTCAAGAAGGCTATAACTTATTTTATCATTCAAAACGACATCAAATGACTTTATATTGATGTATTTTGTAATCATGGAACCTTTTGGGACCTATCTTGTAAACTCTGATATATTATTTGAATGATAAATCCTTTTTAAAATGACTCAGTTAGAGATCGTTTTCTATTATTATGACTGTTGTGCCGTCGAGTAACACCCAGTTTGAATTCCGCTGCATCATTGAATTGGGGGTGTTACAGATTGGTACCAGAGCCACGGTTGTAGAGAAACGGATCTAAATGAGACCTAAACTATAACCACCTTTACAAACAAAAACATTTTATAGCCTTCCGCTCTTCGTGCCTTCCATCCTTCAGACGATCATGGACTTTTAGACATTTTATACTACACAATTATGCTAGCATATTGATATATGTACCCTTAGCACATTTGAGCATTTTCACGTAAGCATGTTATGCTACGCAAACATATTAACATATCGATATATACACACTTGCCATACTATGATCATTTTATATAAACGATGTACTAAACATATTTGCGTATGCCTATTCCAAGGCATACGGCACAACCACATTTTCCCGATCATTTATCTACTCGTGCATTTGATATTGTAACTGATTACAATAGTCTCTATAATTTCTCAAGACATTGTAACTGATTACGATGGTCTTCATTATTTCCAAGACATTGTGAGTTACACAACGGTCTTCATTATTTCCAAGACATTGTGAGTTACACAATGGTCTTCATTATTTCCAATACATTGTGAGTTACACAATGGTCTTCATTATTTCCAATACATTGTTAGTTACACAATGGTCTCTGTCATTTCCTAGACATTGTAACTGATTACAATGGTCTCTGTTATTTCCAAGACATTGTGAGTTACACAATGGTCTCTGTTATTTCCAAGACATTGTGAGTTACACGATGGTCTGTTATTTCTTAGACATTGTGAGTTGCACAATGGTCTATCCTATTCCTCAAACATTGTAAGTCCTACAGTGGTCTCTGTTACATCCTCAGACACTGTGAGTGACACAGTGGTCTCGATTACATCCATAGACACTGTAAATAAAACAGCGGTCTCATTTACTCCCAGACATTATGAGTTTCACAATCGTCTCCCCTATTCTCAAACCATGTACTCACCAACTACTTTAAACACCAAGGATCATAAAACTACTTGACTAAACCGAACATCACATTATCGGTCCATAATTATACATAGCCTAGCTACCTATGTCTAATTAGGGAGGGATCATGTTATATTGGGAGCAACCACTTGTATGTTTTATGAAAAACAAACTTTTCACATATATCCTAATTAGACATCATGTTTGTACCTCCATAACCCCATCACATTCCCGCTATGCCCGCTAACTTACCATTTCTTCCCGAACTCAATGATGCCTATCTTGAAACACTTGATTATGACAATGAGGAAGAACCTTATGAGGATATAATCAGTAACCAAGAGGACCAGATACGTCAAAAATACCCACATCTTTTTACCAACAATGCTTCTACTCCTAACACAAATTGATCTCCGGGACGGAGCTCTCTTAAGGGGTGGAGACTGTAACAATTCGCACTTCAGGTTAATTTCTATTCCTAAAATTTTTACTATTCATTTGATTATTCATTTATATTCATTCCTGAAATTTTCATTTCATATTCTCGTAAGATAAATTATTTCCATGACAAAATAAAAGTTTGACGCTCATCGGATCATTTTCGCAAAAGTTATTAAGAATTTATACGTTTGGTTTAAACATCGTTTAAACATCCTGCGCATAACGAAAACCAACTACGCCAATTTTCCTCGTATCAGATTAATGTTTAGAACACTCATAATCAATTAGGGAATTTTTGATAATTAAGTTAAAATGTTACCAAATAGACCCTGTGTCTTGCAGAACTAAACTTGCGTTTTAAGCACTTTTACTTATCTGAAACCTTAGCCTTTACCTATACCATATTTTCTAGGGCATTTAGAAGCTTTTATATTATTGGAAAAGTCAACATATTTTCCCTCCTCCTTTGACCAAAAATCATTCCTTGATTTTTATAAATCATTCCTTGATTTTTAGGCTTACGGTTTTATGTCTAAAGGACATTTAACACCAACCGACACTAGACTGAGCCCAGTCTAGACATTATAGGCCATTTTAATTCAATATCGTCATATTAGATAAGTTACATTTTACTTTTCTCAATTTTACACAACTTTCGTACGTTTTACGTATTACGCGTTTTAGACCCGCGTTTCCAGCGTTATCAGCATTTAAGCATCCCGATGGAACTTACCACTCATTTTATGTTTTATTATGGAGTATAATGATAAGTTAAATCATTCCTACAAGTTTCGTATTTTTACGATACCCGGTTTTACATTTCTTGACTTAACAACTTACGGTTAACGATTAACGAAACCAAAACTCACTCCGTAAAAGCAAGATAATGCAAGAAACTTATCAAGCTTCTCATAAAAGCTTCATGAAGCTTATCAAGGAAGGAACCAATGGCATGTGGCTTGATCCTAGCCATTGATTCCTAAGATGTTTACAAGTGTAGAATTATATTTACAAAACTATCCTAAATTTTTCCTATAAATACCAAGCTAAAACACATAGAAAAACTTGCACCACACCTTCTTATAACCTTAAAGTCCTCAAACCAAAGGCACTTCTCTTATATTTTGTAAGAAAGTTATTGTGTTCCTGAGAAAATCTAGCATTTGATCTTATTTTCTCCGAGTTTTCAAGAAAGATTCGTTATAATCTTCAAATAACTTTAAGTCTCCAAAAAGACTTTGTTATTATCTTCAAATAGCTTCGGGTTTCCAAGAAGGCGTCGTTATAATCTTCAAGTAGCCTCGGGTTTACGAAGATTACAAATTCTACGTCGAAGCTCCGCTTATATTCCCTTTTTCTATAATACTCAAGCATTATATATTAAGGTAAGTATTTATGAATTTTAAATACTTATGAACTTTTTTTTGATTATTTAGTGTTTTATAAACTCTTAATATGTCATATAATCAAGTAAGCAAAATATATGTTTCACATATTAAGTACTATATTAGTAGGGAGCTTCATGTGAAGGGTTTCATTTGAGTAAACGGATCGACGAGTTGCTGGATTTACGAATTAAAGTGTCCTAGCTCCTCGAAAGTTTACTACATGACCTCTGAATTATGATGGCCCGAACAGTAGTACGAGATATACAAACAAAACATGTTTCATAAACCATATGCAAGAGATATACATTTACGTCTTTGTATTCTTAGATTTTATTCCAAACCTAGGTCGCAACGTTCTATTGTAGGTTGCACTTAGAGGTTTCCCGACTTATCCATCGAACTCATTGAAGCACTAGAACACCATCCAACTCACGGTGAGTTCATAGCCCCACTTTCTATTACTTAATTGTTTTACAAACCCTTGGTGGGAATACATGCTATTTTAACCGAACACAATGCTTTGAAATTGTATGCTATCTGATTGTTTTATTATCACTAAGTACCATCATTGCCAATCAAAGTCCCCATATCATGAACCATTTAATCACTAGGATAGTGAGCGCGAATATTGTGAATAGGCCTATTGGGATTGACGAATCCCGTTTGTATTGACCCGGTCCGGTAATCAAACGCACTATATTTGAGTCTTAGGTATGTTGGCAAAGTACCTACAGGGGCAATCAGCCGATCGATATTGGCACACATTAACGTATTGGTTACATGAGATTAGTGAATAATAATAACCATTTTGTTTTCCAACTATGAGTATGAGCTCCATAACAAACTCTATGAATATCACTCAACCTTTGTGTTGACAGTTTTAAGCATGTATTTCAAGTGCATAATGATCAAGGATGGCATGGAGGGGCATAGACTCAGTCAAGAAGGCTATAACTTATTTTATCATTCAAAACGACATCAAATGACTTTATATTGATGTATTTTGTAAACATGGAACCTTTTGGGACCTATCTAGTAAACTCTGATATATTATTTGAATGATAAATCCTTTTTAAAACGACTTAGTTAGAGATCGTTTTCTATTATTATGACTGTTGTGCCGTCGAGTCGTTTTCTATTATTATGACTGTGTGCCGTCGAGTAACACCCAGTTTGAATTTCGCTGCATCATTGAATTGGGGGTGTTACAGTCACTATACCAGAAATTGCAAGCTTCCAATTGTGGCTAAAAATCAGAAACCTTTAGTGACGTGTTTTGTCTTTGGAGAGAGAGGACATTTTAGGACTGAATGTCCAAAACAGAGGAATCAAGGAACTGGGAATCAGGGTGGAATAGCTCGTGGGAAAGCTTATATCATCAGAGGATGAGATTGCCAGGATATCAACAACATTGAGGACGACAACAATGTTTAAGAACAAGGGACTTCTGCCTTAATAATAAGCCATAGACGGAGCCCTCTAGGGTTGTACTTCTTTAAGTAGTCTATCTTAAGTACTTTCTTGTAACCTCGTTGTATCATGTACTTTTCTATCTAATGTAATCTCTACCTTTTATCATCTCCACAATAATCACAACTTTCATTTATTTCGTTTCCTATTCCAATTGCCCAATTTTCAATCATTTCGCAGCAACATACTGCTATCCTAGTAGGGGTTAGGCAAAATTTTGTCTTTGACTATAGACTATTACCGTTCCGTAAGACTTTCCACACACATCCTATAACCCATTCAACAGGATTTTATTCCAAGATATTTTACTACCACTTCATAAAACCATTTCACATAACTTTACCTCAAGCTATTTTACTACCATCTCAGGAAATTATTTCATAGAATTTTTCAAACGAGTTATATTACTACCACCTTATAAATTGATATTCTGTCATCCTACCAACTATTTACTACTATTTTACCAAACAACACATTGAACATCATCTAAAACTTTTGAGAAACATAAGGCTACTTTGACTAAACCGAGCATCGCATCATTAGGCCTCAATTACACATAGCCTGATCACCTATGTCTAATTCAGGAAGAATTATGCCATGAAGGAAACAATCATCTTTTCAAAAATTCTTAATAACAATCTTCATTCAAAAGTTTTGTAACCAAATAGAATTTTTCACAAACATCCCTTTTGACAAACCCTCTCTAGATACCTACACCACATGTCACTCACTCAACTGTTAAGTTGGATTTTTACCCTTGACCTTTCTAGGAAAGACTTTCCATTTACAAGGAGGATTCCCCGACATAAGAAAACAACGAAAGGATTTCGGAACTACAAACAAGGACTAGAAGTATACAGTAAGTTGATTCATATCGCAACGGAAAATATAAGATCTCACGAGGCAATCCAAATCACTACCTTTGCCATAATCACCTAATCCTATCATTCCAGAAGTACTAGTTAGACTAAGCACCATAGGCGAAGGGAGACTCATATCGTAATACTAGTTAGAGCAAGACACAAGGAATCAAGACAATTACCATAGCTTTATCCTTTTGATAACATGTTGTAGAACTTATGATTGTAGAATTAGTCACAAAACATGTTGTACCAATTTCAAATACTCCCAATAAAAAGTAGACGATACACCTCAAACTTCTGGCAATCCCTTTAAAGTATTTTCTTACCCAATCAGATATACGCACGCTCTACCATCCTCAGACCAACGAACATTGAAGAGAACTATCCAAACAACCATAGAACGTGCTCAACGCCGTATAATCAACTTTGAATTGTTTAGAGTAATCTTTTGACATTGACAGATTTCACATTCAACAATAGCCAACACACGAATATAAAGACTGCACCCTTTAAGGCACCCTATGGTCGAAGTACCAATCACCTATTGATAGACCGAAATCAGAAAAGCCCAACTCACTAGTCTAGGACTTAATTGTGAACCAACAAAGGAAAATCGTACAAGTCAAGAATCAATTACAAGCGACAAAAGAACGATAGAAAAGGTTAGGTTGGTACATGACGCAAATCATTGGAATTAGGTGTCCCTAAGCCGTGAACCATTTGGATTCGAGTTGGAGAACGAGTTATGTTGAAAATCTTGCCTTGGAAAGGCATGATACAAATTTGGAAACGTGGGAAATTGAACCATAGGTATGTTGGACCATTCAAGATCCTAGCTAGAATCGGCCAACTAGCTTACAGACTTGAGTTTCCATCAAAGCTCAACAGCGTACATAACACATTTCAAGTTTCAAACCTCAAGAAGTGTCTTTCAGATGAATCACTCGTAATTACATTAGAAGAAATTCAACTCGACGATAAGCTCAATTTCGTGGAGGAACCAGCAGAAATCATGGATCGTGAGGGCAAACAGTTGAAGCAGAGTCGAATTCCTATCATGAAGGTTCGCTGGAATTCTCGAAGAGGTCTCGAGTTTACTTGGGAGCGGGAAGACCAGATGCAACTCAAACATCCACATCTTTTCACCAAATCCACTCCAGAGACCAACACTAACTGAATTGAGGGACTGAATTCCTTTTAGGGTGGAAGACTGTGACAAATCGTAATTTCAGGTCATTTTCTAAACTTCGAAATTTACTATTCACGGATTACTATTCATCATTTCACTATTCATCATTTTTTAAGTTAGTTTGCGACTTTGAAACATTATCAAAAAATTTACTATTTATGAAACACTATTCATTCCCGGAAGGAAATCACTATTCATGCTTATCATTCATAATTTTGTAAACTAGGTTTACGGGTATCAAATTCGCGTAACCGTAAGGGTTTAGCTGCGTATTCATGGAACATCACTAAGGACACATCATATAGACTAGAGTAGTCTACATATCAACAGTAACATCATCTTCATATTAGGTCATTCACGGATTTGCATAATTTCGATTCACGTACATTTATTTATTAAATAAACGCTATCACTCAATCATTTACTACGAACAATATACCCGACACTCCCGACTATGATCCTAATATATTTTCACACTCATTACAGTGATATAAAAATTATAATATTAGTTTACCCGGTGTTTTGAAATTACTTACTATATATACCGTTAAAAGCCTATAACTACGATGGATTACGAAATTTCAACACGATAACTATTTGGACACCCGATACTTGCAAGAAATGTGAATTTATAATTTTTATGACTTCTTCATACCTTATCTTGTTCCGTTAAAATTTATTTCTAGCTAACTCAGTACCCGATAAGATAATATCCTAGCTAAATCCTAACCTAATTATACTAGATACAAAACTAATTAATAGCAACCAACACCTCATCCCCCCTTTCCCCCTTTTCACGCCCATATGCCCCCCTCCTAGCCTAGCTTTGACTACCATTTGACCAAAGAATAAATATCTACCCTATTTCACTACATAATCTCATTTACACTACATATATCACTTCATACTTCAAGTAAGAAAAAAAATATATCATCACCATCTCCACCTTAGGTAGAATTGGCCAAGATCAAGAGCCAAGAAGAAACCATAGCCAATCAAAGATCAAGTGCTTTTCTAGTTCTATTAGTGTTTCTAGTTAGGGTTTTGAAATAAAAACCTTGAAGTAATTAAGTTATTAGCCTCAAAAACTCTTCATCATCAAGTAAGTATTCTAAGTGATAATTTTTCTACTCATTCATACTCCTACTTAATCTATTTTTATGATCTAGTAGCAAAACATGCAAGTATACTTATGTTACATACCACTTATCACTTGCTTTTGTCATTAAAATGAATTTAAAGGATCTTATTAGTGTTCTTATGAACTCTATCATTTTTGGTAAAGATTAGGAACCCATGACACCCTAGGAAGGTGTATAGTAGGTTTAGAATAGCTTTGGTGTTGATTGGAAGGGATTTGTACATGCCTTGAACAAGTAAAAATTTGACAAAATATAATAAGGGTCTGTCCATTTTTGCAAAATATGGAAATTTCACTAGATCATGGGTAATTTTGGTTTACTTATTTATAAAATACACTCAAAAATGAAGCCATGGCCGCTGGAATGAGTAAAAATGAGATTACGACGAGAAAGATACGTTAATTACAAGTTCAACGACGAAAACTATATTTTTTGAAAAATAGTAGGCTGTCACACGATTTTCAATGGTTAAAATGAGGCGTTGAATGCGAACTAGACGAGCCGGCATATCAAAAATCTATTAGTTAGCTCTAGCACGAAGCCGAGGGCACAAAGAACGTAGAAAACGTGCTTATAACGACCGAGATACAAGCGATAGAAAACCGACGTTCACAACACCTTTTCATCAGCTTTTACTTAACAATATCCTAAGTGTAAAACTGACTTTGCGGGTAACCAAGTTGAGAACCGTTTTCTCACTGATCGAGTCAGTTTTGAGACATTAACACCTTGAGGTAAAATCAAGTACTCCCGGCCTATTTTCCAAATTGATCAGCCGTTCGTCAATCGGTCTTGTAACGAGTAAAATACGACCTTTCCAATATGCCCGAAAACTGCACAAAAACAGCGAATTTAGCCCGACTATCTAACTTAACTATTATTTTTATTTATGATCGGGACTCGTATGGACAAAATTTCAGTGTTACGAATTTAAGATATTGTTACAAGCTTTCTAAAACCACTGAGCTTACTTCCTAACACTCAATATTCACCAACTTACGACTAGCTTTGCGAGGCTACTTAGTCATTTTCAGAAAATTATCAAAGTTTTATTTGCGACGAAAAACTCTATTTTCTAGATTAATCACTAAACGACTATCGTAGAATGTCGTGGCAACGTATATACACGTAAAGTATCTTATACCTTGACAAGATGTCATAACTTTTTCAGCGATAAACATTATTTCAAATATATATGAGTGGTATCGATAACATACGTATTTTCATGTGTAACATCATTTCATGACTTACATTAGATCATATCATTCATATTAGGTTGCGGTTAGTGATCGCGCGTCATTTCAGTGTATCCACTATTGTCATCATAACCATTGCATCAGGTGAGTTTTCATAGCCCCGTTTTCAATTTATAATTTCATTTCTAAACTTGCGGGGGAAAATACATTGCACCATTTTTCATACGGACCAGAGTATCAAATTCATTTACATTGGTTAAGTTACCTCATTGCCATATTAAAGTCCTCTTTTATTTATCATGAACCGTTAATTACGTAGTAAGCGAGGGTGAGTGAATAGATCTATTGAGGGTGACTCCTCCATCCGGGTTGGTAGATCCAACTGGTCAAACGGATGCATTTCATTTGATATCAGATTCAGAGTGTCTGGCAAAACACTCTGGTGGGGCCTTCCGTTGATATAAATAATGCCTAAACACGTTATTAATATTCTTTCGATATCTCTACGTTTTGATAATCACAAAATGTAAAATCATTAAACGAAATATCATGACGTAAACAAGTATTTAGTTGTAAATATCTATTTTAACAACTCAATCACTTAAGGTATGAATAAACAAATGCTTAATGCATTATATGATCAAAGGAACTTTTTCTTAATCTCTAAACTTTTTATAAAATGTCCAAAATATTTTATATCGTTTAGAAAAACATTTTTGGTAATAAATAAAAAGGTTTAATTCATTATAAATTTATGAATTCAAATTTTCAACCAAAATTGGTAAAAATGTTCCAGAAAAACCTTCCCCACAAAAAGACAAAACTGGGCAACGGTTATGCTGGGCGGCCCCCTTAATTTTAAGGGGACCGCCCCCCCTATTTAAGGGAACCGGCACGCTCCTCCAGCTGTCCAGTTTTTGCCTATAAATATTGGCTTTCTCCTAGACATTTTCTCACCTTTTGCACCCCAAACCTTCTGTTCTAAATCTTCTCTAATTCTTGTAAATCCTTTCTAAAATCCTTTGATCATATTCTCTTAAGCATTGGTTTCTAAGTGATCCAAGCTTCCATCATCAAAGTGCAAAAGAAGAATACTCCTTCAACTAGAGAAGAAGTATTGTAGTTCAATTCATATCATTTTGTAATTGTGTAAAGTGTTGTATAGTTGTGATAAGTAGATCTAAGTGTAAGCAAGTAGTTGTGTTGTAAAGAAGTTGTGTAGAAGTTGTGAAGTCGTTGTCTAGAAGTTGTGAAGCCGTCGTGTAGAAGTTGTGAACCCGTCGTGTAGAAGGTGTGAAGCCGTCGTGAAGCTGTCGTGAAGAAGTTGTGAATAAGTCGTGAAGAAGTCGTGTAAAAGTTGTGAGATTGGTTCTAGCTACGATTAGAACCCGAGATCTAGCTTTGTGTCGTTAAGCCGGTGTAAGCTAAAGTTGTGTTAGGTTTTCTTCGCCATAAGGTAGTTTGTTGACATAGTGAAGAGAACTCTCGAGTAGGTGACTCGGGGAGTGGAGTAGGGCAAGGAAGGTGTCCTTGTAGCTGAACCACTATAAATTCTTGTGTTCTGGTTTGATCTTTCCATCCCTATCTTTCATTTCATTTCATTTACTTTACTTGCATTACTTATTTACATTTGTCTATATTAGTTCATATTGTTTAAGAGTTGAAGTTACATAAGATCGAATCGAATTTTTAAAAGTAAACAAAAGTTTTCACAATAAAATTTAAAAGACGTAAAACTATTCAACCCCCCTACTAGTTTTTCACAATTGGTATCAAGAGCCACGTCAAACAAGATTTTTAAAATAAACTGTATTTTAAAACTTAAACGATCTATGGAATCTGAAAAATATTTAGAAGGGCAATCTATGCAAAGACCACCACTATTTGAAAGTGATGGATTTCTTTATTGGAAAAATCGATTCGAAACTTATGTGAAATCAAAAGATCTAGATCTTTGGCATGTTATTACTAATGGTGATTTTTTACCTATTCAAAATAATCCGGAAACTAAAAAGGATGAAATTGTACCTTTTGAAAAACAAAATGATGATTTAAAAAGAAAACTTGCTTAAAATAATGAAGCAAAAATGGTTATTTATAATGCGTTACCGCATAAAGAATACGAAAGAATCTCTATGTGTGAAACCGCAAAAGAAATTTGGAACTCTTTACTAATAACTCACCAAGGTAATAGTCAAGTCAAAGATAATAAAATAGATCTTCTTGTTCAACAATATGAACAATTTATGATTTCGGAAGAGGAACCGATTGATAATGCTTTTGCTAGGTTTAACACAATCATCACAAGTTTAAAAGCACTTGATGAGAGTTTTTCTAGTAAGAATTTTGTTAGGAAATTTCTTAGGGCGCTTCATCCAAAATGGCGAGCTAAAGTTACGGCGATTGAAGAATCGAAGAACTTGTCAACTCTTCAACTTGACGAGTTGATCGGCAACTTGAAAGTCTACGAGGCAATAATAAAGAAAGATTCCGAGATGGTCAAAGGAAAAAGAGAACAAAGCAAGTCAATTGCTTTGAAAGCTAGGAAGGAATCTAGTGACGAGGATAGCTCAACCTCCGAAAGTGATGACGAAGAATATGCCATGGCCGTAAGAGACTTCAAGAAGTTTTTCAAAAGACGAGGAAGATTCGTTAGACAACCACATGACGAAAGAAAGGCACTCCAAAGAAACAAAGACGACAAAGGTAGCAAGAGCGAGAGGAAGTGTTTTAAATGTGGTGATCCAAATCATCTCATCGGAAGATGTCCAATGATGTCAAGAGAGCAAAATCAAAAGGCATTTGTTGGAGGAGCATGGAGTGATAGTACCGAAGACGATAAAGAAACCACAAAGGAGGAGAAATGTCTTATGGCTAAGACATCAAGTGAGGTACATTCCGAAACCGAATACTAGTGATGAATATTTCTCATTAGATGAAAAAGACTTAGATAGTGAATATAATAGGTTATGCAAACTAGGTCAAAAAGTAATGAGTAAAAACAAATCACTAAAACGCATAAATAACCAATTAGAAAACGAAATACTTGAATTAAAAATTAAACTACACAACTTAGAAAAAGGAAAAGAAGCTTTTGAAGAATGTAAAACATATCAAGTAACTAAAAATGAAAACAAAAAACTTAAGGAACAAATTTGTAAACTTGACAAATTTGAAAATAGTAGTAACTCACTTAGGAAAATAATAAGTGTTCAAAGAGTAGTAGGTGATAAAACCGGCTTAGGATTTGATTCAAATGAGGCCTCAACTAGTGAAACTAAAAATGTAAAGTTTGAAAGTGAATCTAGTAAGCAAAAATCCTTAGAGTCAACACCTAAATACATACTTATAAAAACATAGAAAAATACCCATTGCTAGTAATGATGAAATAAAAACTTTTTACAAACCATCTTTAAAAACCAAAGAAGAATCACATCAACCGAAATTAAGATAAAAAACACCTCCCTTAAGAAGACCAAATAATCCTCACCCTCGGCCTAAAATCCCTCAACCTAAAAGAAACCAAAATCGACAAAACCTCCACAATAATAATAATTACCCAATGTGGAATTATCCAAATCCACCAAGCTTCAATCCTTGGGGAATACTTCCACCATATATGCATCCTAGTCAATTGCAACCCATGTTTGGTTCAAACAACTTTGGACCAATGAGACAATGGGGACCAAGTGGCTAAATTGCTAAATCATTGGGAAATCGGCATCTCTTCTTTGATTGACTTCTACAAGTCAACTTAAACACTTTGAAGTACTTGAAGACCACATGTTAAAGACTAAAAGGTACGCCTCTCTTTCATGCTCACCACTATATGCGTAGATTAATGAACTAGCCTATTGCATGCCCCCTTTAGTCTTAAATTCTTAGTAAATACTTATGTGTTTGTTAGTAAGTTTTCTTCTTATATGCATATCTAAACATATAAATAAATATATATATATATATATATATATTATATATATATGTATATATATATATATATATTATATATATATATATATTATATATATATATATATATATATATATATATATATATATATATATATATATATATATATATATATATATATATATATATATATATATGATATATATATGGATATAAATATATATATGTATATATATATGTATATATATATATATATATATATATATATAATATAATATATATATATATATATATATATATATATATAAAATATATATATATATATATAATATGTATATGTATATATATATATATGTATGTATATATATATATATAATATATATATATATATATATATATATATATATATATATATATATATATATATATACATATATATATGGATATAAATATATATATGTATATATATATATATATTTATATCCATATATATATATGTATATATATATATATATATATAATTATATATATATATATATATATATATATATATATATATATATATATATATATATATCCTCTCATAACCTAGATACGTCATTTTTTGACTATCTAGAACTAAAAGAAATTGTTCGTCCTCGAACCTTTTTCTTCCCCCTTTGCCCCTTTTGGACTATAACGTTCAACATGAAAATCTTCTATGTCCACTCTTGCAAAACTCATGGTGATGAAGGGAAGTGAGTTGAGTGGATCAACATAGAAGTCGCAGCCGAACCTTCGCACAAGAAAACTATGAAACAAACTCCCATCGTCGTTAGCACCCATCTTCGTCCTTTACTCATTATCCCTCAACATCATTCAACATCCCTCCTTAACACATAATATATATATATACACACACATTCCCTTTTCATTCCTTAAACCCACCTTTGTCAGCTTGACGTCTTGATCATTTTATCCAAAATTGTCAAGAAAATTTTCTTAACGAAATGTTAATAAAATGTGTCAAGTGTTCTCTTCTCGTGCCAATACAACCCAACGTATTTTGGATATATAATAAATCTATATATATACATATAAATATTTTTCCGCCAGAAACAAAACACAAATTTTTCTGTTTTGGAGGGCGGTCCCCTTAAAATTAAGGGGACCGGCTTGTAAACGGGGGCGGTCCCCTTAATGTTTAAGGGGACCAGCCATCTGTTGCTACCAAAACGAAATTTCCTTCTAAAATCTTTGCCAAACAGCTCATTTTACAAACACTTCTTCCTCACCCTCTGCTGTGAACGAACCAAAACACCAAAATCATTCACCAAATCACCACCTCGGGCTAATTTCGCAAGGGGCAAACACTTATATCCTGATTAGTAACATATTTTGTAAGTTTTCCAATTCACATTTTATCTAATTTCATCCAATTTTGAGTCTAATCATAATTAGATCTTTTACTTAATTTTTCAAAATCCGAATTTTTGTTGAAATTGAGTCTAGGAATGTTTTAATCAAATGCTCCCCATAGGATTAGAATGCTTAATCAACCTAGAAACTAAATAATTAGAAACCCTCATGTCAAAATTTTGAAAAACCAAACACTCTCATTTAAAACTTGTCATACATTGTTGAATTATGCCTTAAAAACTTGTTAAAACTAACTACATTATAGTATCACAACTTTTAATCCTAAAAATATACTTTTTGAATCATGAAAAACGATTTTATAAACATAAGAGGGTGTTTGGATTAGGTCATAAAATAGCCGAAACTAAGTCGAAATAAAATTAACAACTAATTATCGAGCTTATAAACATGCAACTAGTAATTTTGAGTCATCAAGATACATAATTCATATGTATATTGAGATATGAGTCTTTATTTTTCTAGAAAAAGGGAGCGTTTGGCATAATGAATTAAAACACATTTTTGAGTCAAAATCTATGTTTTTACCTTTTCAATGAGTTACTTAACTTGTAAGAAATAGCTAGACATACAATCTAATGTTTTTCTAGTCACATTTCAAAGTGGCTTATGATGTACAAATGAGCATTTGGATGTTCTTGGTTCTTTACCATAATATCTCTATAACTACTCCTTAACATCATAGAATACACTTTAAGTGAGTTAAAAATTAAAAATAAGGAACATTGCAAACTACTTCTTAGGATTAAAATTTTAGAGTCGAAGTATGTTTGTGTTCCACATGAGTAGTATATGTCACATATGCATTTTTTTTCTTTTAATCTTACTTTCTTGTTGCTATCTTGTTTAGGTGAAAATGCCTAAAGTCACGGTTGGTGATGTTTCCAAAACCAAGGAATATATTCCAAAAGCCTCCGCTACTCCCGGCATTTCTCCCGCTATTGCATGTTTCTATCGTCCCATCGAAGATAGAAACATTCATGAAGGGAGAGTTGTCGATCCATCCTTCTATCTATCCGACCAAATCGAACGAATGTTCTCCAATGTTCGTCTTGATTGTCTTTTCAAAATCAATGAACCCATCGTTCCTCGTTTCATTCTTGACTTCTATAGCCAAGTTACGGTGCAAACCGATGACTATGGTTATATCTTCATTTCTTTTACGATCGAAAACGAATTCATCACTCTCACTCTTGCTCAGTTTCGTCAAATCCTCCAAATTCCCTTCAGCGGTCAAACCGTTTTCTCAAATGAATGGGATCTCTCATCTCTTGAGAAAAATAGGCCTCAGGGTGGTCCATACTATTCTGAGATTCCAACTCCTGACGACATTCGTCGACTACTCGAGCTAGAACGTGGTACGACTAGCCGAAGAATCAAGTCGAAGAATGTCGACATTCATGCAAACCAAGTCCTTCTCAAGGAACTAAGCCCCGACATGAAGCATTGGGAAGAACTCATTTGCAAGAATGTGTTTGGTACCGGCGGAAACCGTGACCACCTCACGGCTAGCATCGCTCACATGTTGTATTGTGTTGTTGTGGAAGAACAATACAATTTGGCTTATTTCTTTGTCCATCGCATCATCTCCGCCAAAAATACTCCACATGCCAATCTTCCTTATGGTATGTTCCTCACTAGACTTTATCGTTTTGTCATGGAACATTACCCACATCTTGAGAGTGATATCTATCAATTCGTTCATCCTGTCCTACATCCTCTCACTCGTAGCCAACTTCGTCGATCTCGAAGTGACAAGGGCAAATCTCGTCGCCCTAATCTCTTCGCACCTTGTAGTTCCACATATCATCGAAGAGATGATGATGAGGAGGAGGAAGGCACCTCACGTGTTAGTACTCCATCTCCCACGACGTTCGTGAACAATCTCCCGGAACTTAATTATTCCGACTATCAAGTTCCTCTTCCTTCCGAACAAACCGATCAAATCCTATTTGAACGACAAACCGAATTACTCAACACAACTCAACAGATGCATGAAGAGGTTAGAGGTGGTTTCAAGTCAATAGGAAAAGCTTTCAAGAAGATTTTCGGAAAGAAGAGATAGAGATGTGGATGTTGGCTTATTTGAACAATATTGTTATTAGACAATTTTTTTTTTTACAATTATTTGTTTCTTGTAATTTATAGTATGTTAGTATTTTAACTATTTTCTTGATTAGAACTTGAATGCTATGCTTAAATTAATATGCTTGCTAATGATTGATAACATGCTTATTCTATAATATGATTATTTTAGCCTAAATGTATACATGCTTATTTAAACATGTTTATGCCACTATTTAATCATTCTTGATGTACATGATTCAAATGGAGCTTGCTGCAAATACACCCTAACAATGACCCTTTTCTGGAAATTTTTCAAATTTGGTCGCCTGGGAAAACACCAGATAGGCGCCCCCCTTAATTAGCTAGGCGGTCCCCTTAATTTTAAGGGGGTCGGCCTACAATTAAGGGGATCGGCCATCTGGACAGTAAATTTTACTGTTTTCTTTTGCATCTTGTGACCCCTTTTATCTAGCCCCAGCTACCATTTCTCTTTATGAACGAACTGGTATTGGAATCTTACCACAAAACCTCAAAAATCTACCTAAACTAACCACATTTTCATATTATAAATTCCCTCCAAACAATCACTTCTCATTCCATCATCCTTCACCATCCCAAACCACCATGTTATCACTAAAATCCTCCATCTCTAAGACTCCAAGGAAGCAAAGACTTGTCATCATACCACCAAAACAACTCTTCATAGATTTAACCCAAGATGACACCAAAACTCCATCACCACCACCTCAATGTTCATCCCCAAGTGCACCAAATGCTCCATCAAAAACACCATCTACTCATGGCACATCATCTTCCTCCATACCATCCACTTCATCCATCAATGACTACATCAACTCTCACCTATCATCATCACCACCAAGAGCATCATCACCACCTCCCACTCAAGAACATCCATCCACCCAACTTGCCATTTCCTTATCACCCATCACACCTCTTGATGCTCAATTCTCACCATGACCAATCCCACAACCATTCTTTCCCATACCTTGGGCATTACTAGAAGCCCATGGTGACAATTGTCTTTGTTGCATCCATAACCGAACCATCATATTCGGTCTTAGAGATGAGATACACTACATGTTTTCATCTTTTGAACACATGCTTACCAACCCACCTCCACCACCACCTCCACCATCTTCACCCACC
The DNA here is from genome assembly GCA_021014915.2 of Artemisia tridentata subsp. tridentata. Lineage (NCBI taxonomy): Eukaryota > Viridiplantae > Streptophyta > Magnoliopsida > Asterales > Asteraceae > Artemisia > Artemisia tridentata. Next base: position 320,244,476 of record CP139509.1, read on the forward strand.
ACACCATTACCACCTCCATTTTCACCCAATTAAGCACATGCAATGCTTAATTAAAAATAATCTTTAAAACCATTTTGTGTGCAAGCCCCATGGAAGATCATGTACTCCTAGAATGATTATGTAGATTGCATTACTTACTAGCTTATGTAGGATTGAATGTAATCTTGTATGTTTGTGTACTTATACACAACATTTTTAAATGAATGTCTTTCTTTTATATGCATGCTTATTTTTGCTATATATATGCTTGTGCTTCTAATATTTTTCTTGCAAGAATTCCATTTATCGATTCATTTATGCACACAAATGAGGGGGAGTACACACCGAGGGGGAGTCATCGTCCCGACAATATTTCATATTTGTCGGCATAACCTTTTTGATTCTACAAAAAGGGGGAGAAGTAGATATAAACTCACTAAATACTTGATTAAAAACTAATTTTTCAATTTAATGAGTTTAGATTTTGTAATCATCAAAAAGGGGGAGATTGTTGATATAAATAATGCCTAAACACGTTATTAATATTCTTTCGATATCTCTACGTTTTGATAATCACAAAATGTAAAATCATTAAACGAAAGATCATGACGTAAACAAGTATTTAGTTGTAAATATCTATTTTAACAACTCAATCACTTAAGGTATGAATAAACAAATGCTTAATGCATTATATGATCAAAGGAACTTTTTCTTAATCTCTAAACTTTTTATAAAATGTCCAAAATATTTTATATCTTTTAGAAAAACATTTTTGGTAATAAATAAAAAGGTTTAATTCATTATAAATTTATGAATTCAAATTTTCAACCAAAATTGGTAAAAATGTTCCAGAAAAACCTTCCCCACAAAAAGACAAAACTCGGCAACGGTTATGCTGGGCGCCCCCCTTAATTATATAAGGCGGCCCCCTTAATTTTAAGGGGACCGACCCCCTATTTAAGGGGGCCGGCACGCTCCTCCAGCTGTCCAGTTTTTGCCTATAAATACTGGCTTTCTCCTGGACATTTTCTCACCATTTGTACCCCAAACCTTCTATTCTAAATCTTCTCTAATTCTTGTAAATCCTTTCTAAAATCCTTTGATCATATTCTCTTAAGCATTGGTTTCTTAGTGATCCAAGCTTCCATCATCAAAGTGCAAAAGAATAATACTCCTTCAACTAGAGAAGAAGTATTGTAGTTCAATTCATATCATTTTGTAATTGTGTAAAGTGTTGTATAGTTGTGATAAGTAGATCTAAGTGTAAGCAAGTAGTTGTGTTGTAAAGAAGTTGTGTATAAGTTGTGAAGTCGTAGTCTAGAAGTTGTGAAGCCGTCGTGTAGAAGTTGTGAACCCGTCGTGTAGAAGGTGTGAAGCCGTCGTGAAGAAGTCGTGAAGCTGTCGTGAAGAAGTCGTGTAAAATTTGTGAGATTGGTTCTAGCTACGATTAGAACCCGACATCTAGCTTTGTGTCGTTAAGCCGGTGTAAGCTAAAGTTGTGTAAGGTTTTCTCCGCCATAAGGGAGTTTGTTGACATAGTGAAGTGAACTCTCGAGTAGGTGACTCGGGGAGTGGAGTAGGGCAAGGAAGGTGTCCTTGTAACCAAACCACTATAAATTATTGTGTTGTGGTTTGATCTTTCCATCTCTATCTTTCATTTCCTTTCATTTACTTTACTTGCATTACTTATTTACATTTGTCTATATTAGTTCAAATTGTTTAAGAGTTGGAGTCACATAAGATCGAATCGAAGTTTTTAAAAGTAAACAAAAGTTTTCACAATAAAATTTAAAAGACGTAAAACTATTCAACCCCCCCCTTCTAGTTTTCCACACCTTCATAATCAGTCTAGCTTCGGGGTCATGAGCTTAAGAGCCAATGTATGATTTTTATGTAGCATTCTTGTCATTTCACTTTATACTTGTGGTTACCACACAGACTTATCATTTACATAAACCTATTATCCTCACCAACATTTTTGTTGACCGTTTTAGCAATGTAGTTTCAGGTAATTAAAGCATTCGCTCATGGCCTGCATGAGGACTTATCATAGAGTCGCGATGACGATGTGTTTCACTTGTATTTTTATGCACGTCACTTGTATTTTTATGCACTTAAACTATCGTTTGGTTTGTAACAAACTTATTTCCGCAACTTTGACAAATCTTTTGGGACCTATCTTTTGTAAACTCTGAATGTTTTACGAAATCAAATGATGTACTTTTAAAACGACACTTTAGCTCGTTCAATATAACTGTAACTGTGATGCTATGGCAGTCACGCCCTAGGTATTCCATTCCGCTGCAAATCAGGTATTTGAGGGTGTGACAAAGATAGTAACAAGACACCCAAAAGGTCTTAAGAAATATAGCAATGGTTTTCTACCATGTAAAAGTTCATAAGGGGTCTTGTTGTGAGGCTTAACTACTTTACTTCTATTCTGCACATAGCAAGCAGTATTAACTGCTTCAGCCCAAAATGTAATAGGTAATTTAGAATTAGCTAACATTGTTCTAGCAGCCTCAATAAGTTTCCTATTCCTCCTCTCAGAAACTCCATTTTGTTGAGGAGTTCTAGCTACACTATACTGTCTCTCAATACCTTTCAACTCACAAAACTGGTTCATATCCTTATTCTTGAACTCAGTTCCATTGTCACATCTTATTACTTTAACTTTATGATTAACTAGGTTTTCTGCCCTGGTTATAAAAGCCTTATGGATTCCACTGGTTTCATCCTTAGTTGCTAGAAAGATAACCCAACTAAACCTACTATAATCATCTGTGACAACTAGGCAATACATCTTTATCATTAAACTTTTTACAAATGTTGGTCCAAATAAATCCATGTGCAACATATGTAAAGGCTGACTTATAGAGTTCACTACTTTGGTCTTACAAGAAGCTCTTTGTTGTTTTCCCTTCTGACAAGCAACACAGATTTCAGTTTCAAAAACTTTTGAAGGTAACCCTCTTACAAGGTTTCCCTTAACCAATTTATTCATTGTTTTGAAATTTAAATGTCCAAGCCTTCTATTCCAAAGCTTAGATTCATCAGATGAGGCCTTTGCAAAGAGACAAGTCAAACCTCCATTGGGAACCATATTCTTTAAATCAATATTTTATATGTTGTCTGTTCTAGGAACTTTAAGTAAAACATGACTTTCATCAGTCAACTTAAAGTCAGGAGATAAGACAAAATATTCAGTATCAGTAAAAAGAACACTGTTCTTTTTGTCACACATTTGTGAGACACTAAAGAGATTAAACTTAAGCTCTTTTACAAAGTACACCTTATCAAAATCTAATTTACCAGTTTTTATTGTACCTTTTGTTGATGCAAATAATGTCCTAAAAACGTTATTTATATCTTTCGATAACTCCACATTTTGATGATAACTAAATTTTAAAACACTTTACGTCAAAATTAACGTAAATAAGTTTTTAGTCGAAATATCCCGTTTCTACGTAAATCACTCTAGGTAAGAACAAACAAATTTACAACTTGACAAATGATCAAAGAAGTGAATTTGTGTTTTAAACTTCACATTTCTAATGTGACAAAACATTTTTTCAAAAATACATTTTACAAATCATTTTTGAATTATAAAGAAATGTTTTAATTGGAAAAATAAGTTTAAAAATCATAACAGCTATTTTTCCCCCCAAATCAGCTCCGAACTTTCCCAAATAAACTTTCACCACTAAAAACAAAAAATGGAGCGTCTCTTGTCTGGCACGGTACCATGGTACAACTAAATTTAGTGGTAGCATGTGGTATTTAGTGGTACCGTCCCACTATAACGGGCAAATTTTTTCTGCCTATAAATACCAGTCCACTTCATAGTTTTTGGGCATCCTTTTTCACACACAACTTTCTGAGTTTAAAACTCGTATCACATTTACTCCCATTTGATCATTTAGTTAGTTTCTTTTGTTTAAAGAGTGAACCTATCATCCAACCAAATGATCACCTTCATTCCTCTACTAGTGCAAGAGAAGAACACAAAGTATGAAGAAGATACAAAGTATTGTAGTCATAGTTTACTGCACTTGTAACATTTGTTACATACTTGTTGTATCCTAGCATACACCAAGTTGGTTTTCTTTTGTGTAGTTCGTGAGTGTGGATCATTGTGATCTTGGAGATCTCTTGTAGCTTGTATGGTTGTGTGTTGATCAAGTGGATCAATGGTAGATCAGGTAGATCGTGTGAAGTGTGTTGATTGTGTGATTTATTAAGAATCGTGTGGATTGTGGTAGATTGGTACTAGCTAAGGTTATAAATCTATTTGTCTCGTTGTGATCTTTCCATCTCTACTCTTTATATTTGTTATTTACATTAGATAGTATAGTTAGTGTTAATAATGGTGTTGATTGATTTCACAAGCAATTGAATCTAAGTTTTTCACAAAGAAACTTTAATAATCAACGATAAATCAGCAAAAACTATTCAACCCCCCCCCTTCTAGTTTTCCACAATTGGTATCATAGCCAGGTCAGGCAAGATTTTAAAATAAATTGTATTTTAAAAACTTGAATCGATCAATGGATTTCGACAAATATCAAGAAGGGCAATCTATGCAATTACCACCACCTTTTGAAACCGATTGTTTTATATATTGGAAAACAATATTTGAAACGTATGTGAAATCAAAAGACATTGATCTTTGGCATGTTATTACCGAGGGTGACTTTCAACCGATTGAAAAGAATCCGAAAACAAAAAGGGATGAAATAGTTCCCTATAATAAACAAAGTGATAACCTTAAACGAAAACTAGCCAAAAATGATGAGGCTAAAATGATAATTTACAATGCTTTGCCGAAAAAGGAATTTGAAAGAATTTATATGTGTAACACGGCAAAAGAAATTTGGAAAACTTTGTTAGTCACTCATCAAGGTAATAATCAAGTCAAAGATAACAAGATAGATCTTCTTGTGCAACAATATGAACAATTTTCCATTACAGAAGATGAATCTATTGATAATGCCTTTGCTAGATTAAATACTATTATTACTAGTCTTAAAGCTCTTGATGAAGGTTATTCTAGCAAGAACTATGTTAGGAAGTTTCTTAGGGCTTTACATCCCAAATGGAGAGCAAATGTCACCGCCGTTGAAGAGTCAAAGAACTTGGCGGCATTATCACTTGATAAACTTATAGGAAGCTTGAAGGTTTATGAAATGATAATCAAGAAAGATTCCGACATAGTCAAAGGCAAAAGTGAGAAAGTTAGATCTCTGGCATTGAAAGCCAAGAAGGAGTCTAGTGATGAGGAAAGTTCAGATTACGATAGTGAAGATGAAGAGTATGCATTAGCGGTTAGAAATTTTAAGAAGTTCTTTAGAAAAAGAGGTAGATTTGTAGGACAACCTCGAGATGAAAATAAGACGTTCTCAAAGAACCGAGATGATAAGAAAGGAAAAAGTGATAGAAAATGTGTTAGATGCGGAGATCCTAATCATCTCGTCGGAGAATGTCCTAAACCACCGAGAACCAACAATCAAAGAGCTTTTGTAGGAGGCTCTTGGAGTGATAGCGGTGAAGAAAATAAAGAGAAGCCAAACGACGAAACATGTCTTATGGCTCAAGCTTCCAATGAGGTACATTCCGACTCTTTTTACTATAGTGATGATAACTCATCAATAGATGATAATATACTATATGATGAATATAATAAATTGTGTGAGGTAAGTTCTAAAATCATAACTAGAAACAAAACACTAAAAGTAACATTGCATTAACTCAAAGTGCAAATTTTAGAATTAAAAGACCAAGTAAAAAGACTTGAGAAAAGTAAAGAAATAGATATAGAATGTAGGTCATGCATATGTCTTCGAGTAGAGAATGAAAAACTCAAAGAAAATGCCATTAAAATCATTAAGTTTGAAAAAGGAACAAAGGCACTTAATGACATGCTTGAAAACGTTAGGTATAGTGAACATGCCGGAGCGGGCTTAGGATTTGACCCAAAATAAAGCTTCTTCAAGTGAAACTAAACAAGTAAAATTTGTATAATCTAGAGAATCTGAAATAGCAGAGGACGGCACCATTAATGATGGAAACGGCACCACTAAATTTAGTGGTACCGTGGTACCGCCGGCTGCTAAAGTCATAATAGGGTTGATTTTAAAAAATAACTTAAGTCCTAAACCTAGTCACATAGTAGTTAATAATGTTGAAGTACCTAGCACTGATAAAAAGAAGGTCAAAAGCCTTTATGAACATTTGTCAACCCCTGGGCTTGGATTTGTAAAACCCGATGCTAGGTTAAAAACTCCTCCACCTAGAGAGACAAATGTTCCTAAACCTCGGTCAAGAACTCCTCTACCGAGAGGTAACTTCAGAAGAGAAAGTCATCCAAGTAACTATCCCGTAACATGGAATAACCATCAACAACGAAGTTACTTACCATGGGAAATTTGTCCTCCATTCCAACATCCAAACCAAATGCAAGAAATGCATGGGATGTTTAACACTAACAACTTTGGACCCATGAGATATTGGGGACCAAATGTTTGAGTTTTTGTCTTGCTAGATAGATATGCTTGAGAATCGACTGGAGTCCGACGAATGGGTTATGATTAGTGAGTGCACAAATCTCATGACGGAAAATCAAAGTCTAGTCTCATCTTACTTGGCATACAACGAAGGTAAAGTCACGTTTACTAGTCAAAAGGCAACATCTCAGGCTAAGGTACGCTTTCTCAAAACTTCCTTACTATTAGATATATTGAGCATGTAGAGTTCTTAGAATCTAACTTAGTGAGCACTAACATAATAGATGTGAAAAATGCATCCCTAAATGGTTTTATCAACAAGGAGGTATATGTAGTACAACCTCTAGGATTTGTTGATCTATAAAAACCATATCATGTTTATAAACTCAAGAAAGCAGTCTATGGTCTCAAACAAGCTCCCAAAGCTTGGTACGATAGACTAAAAGCATTCTTGCTTAAACATGAATATACCATGTAAATGGTTGATAACACACTTTTCACGAAGAAATGAAATTCACATCTCATCATTGTTCAAATATATGTCGACGACATTATATTAGGCTCAACTTGTCCAGAAATGTGCGATGATCGTTCTAAGATCATGCGTGACAAGTTTGAGACGAGCATGATGGGTGAATTAAATTTCTTCCTTGGTCTTATTGGAAGAAAGTATCTTCCTTAATCCAATTATATTAAAATATATGAGAAACCTAACTTGGAAAAATCTAAATCTATAAAAATGCCAAAGTCGGTGGAGATGAATCTCACAAGAGACGATGAAGGTGAGTACGCGGATAATACTAAGTATAGGGGCATAATAAGTAGTTTATTCTACCTAACGGCAAGTAGGCCCGATATCATGTTTAGTGTCTACCTTTATGCTCGCTTCCGAGAGGATTCCGAAACTTCTCATCTTGAAGCGGTTAAGCATATCTTCCGATACATTAAAGGCACTATATACTTGGGATTGTATTATCCCAAGGGGACTAGTGTAGAAACTATTCTCTATGCCGAATCTGATCAGGCGGGAGATTATGTGGATCGAAAAAGTAAGAGTGGCGTTTGTACCTTCATGGGTTGTTGTCTAACTTCCTGGTTCTCCAAGAAACAAACGGCTCTTGCTATCTCCACGACCGAAGCCGAATACGTAAACACTGGAAAGGCATGTCAGCAAGCACTATGGATGAAACAAGCTCTAATCGACTACGACATCCATCTCGACGACATTACGATGATGTGCAATTAACAAGGTGCAATTGACTTGATCAAGAACCCCGTGCAACGCTCGCGTACAAAACATGTCGAAATACGTCATCACTTCCGTCGCAATAATGTCCAAAAAGGAAACATTTCTATCGAGAAAGTTCCTTTACAAGACAACATCGTCGATATCCTAACCAAACCTCTCATATGAGAACCCTTCAACTATCTACGTCTAACTCTAGGAATGATGGAACACATTTCGTAAATTTCACAATTTGTGTGTGTTCAAGAACATCTTCCGAATCTCGTCTTATGACTATTTAAATATTTCACTGGAAATATTAAGTCATCCTTCACATCCCTCTAATGACTATTTACGTATTTCCTTAGAAATTACAAAGTCATCCCTTCGCGTCTAGCTTCGTTCATAAAATCCTAATGGATCTAGCTTGTAAAAGAATTTATTAGGTATAAGTTCTCTCCTCGCGTCAAAAAGTCTCACTAATTAAGTGAGATTTATTCGTCAAAAATCAAAACGGGACTAAAATCAGTCTCAGCAGTACACGGCACCATTAACTTTAATGGTACCGTGGTACCGTATAACTGACAAAGCCCGTTTTCCTCCTTTTTCCATATGTTTACTCATTCAAAACAAAACACCAACTTCCCATTTTGCTGTCAAAACCGAGTATCACATCCTAATCCAATTACACTCTTGTCAATCAAGATTGAGGCATTGCATTTAAAGATTATCAATCACTACATCTTACCCAACATCAATTGTAAGTAAATTAACTTTAATTTCTTTCTAATTTGAGTCTAGGGTTTGTTCATATACATAAAATTGAATTGGGGCTTTTCAATTTTGATTGAATTTTTATGCAATTAGGACTAGGATTAGACAATGTATAACTTACATGATTCCCTAAACATAGGATTTGCATAAACTCACTTATACTATATACTTTAGTCTGAATTTTACTATTTAAATTCGAATTAGATTAAATATTTTTAGTGGAATCATGTCTAGGATACTTAAAATTGTATTAAGAGTTATTAATATTCAAGCTTTTCAACTTTATGAGTTTTGGCGCCGAATTGTCGCAGTTGCCAAACACCTCAATTCCATTGTTTTCGAAAAAATTCACATAACTAGGATCATGAAACATTTTTCGTGCATTGTTGATGCAAACTAAAAACGTTTTCGCATGCATACATGATCTCACATATATTGATCAAATTACATAACTAATATGTATTCTTTGATATATTTGTTTGAGCAAAAGTGAAGTTAGGAGCGTTTGGGTAATCTCATTATTTTTGTTTTAGAGTCGAGATTACCGCACCTCCACATTGTTTGCATATAGGCACACACACTAGAGATGTGATCATCAATAATACAAAAGTTAACACATATATACTTATATATTTTTGTAGGTAACAATGCCTCGTAATGATTACCAAGACACCAAATCCTACATCCCTTTACTAATCGATGATCCAAACATTCCTGATGAGCAAAAAGCTTATCTTCAAAAAGTCCAACATCGACACATACACAAAGGTCGTGTAGTCGATTCTTACTTTGCTCCTTTGGATGGCAAAAATGTATGCTTTCCAACAATCGACTTTGATTGTTTATACAAAATAAATGATCAAATTTGTCCTCGTTTCATTCTTGAGTTCTATAGTCGTGTTCGTACCTTCAATGATCTTGAGGGTAATGTCTTCCTAGATTTCTGGATTCGAAATCAAAATATTGTTTTGTTCATTACCGAGTTTGGTGACATTCTGGGCGTTCCTTCCTATGGTCAATGTGCCTACACAAAAGACCATTCCTTAGAGTCCCTTTACTATCATCTTGAAAGTGAAGGTCCATATCTAACCAAAATTCCCGATCCTCAAACCATAAAGCACCATGTTCAAATCCCTCGTGTCGCCAACACGTATCGAAAACGTGATGGTTCAATAGTCCACCTCGACTCCAACCGAATCTATATCAAAGAAATTCTTCCAGATCTCAAAAATTGGGAACTCCTTCTTCGTGAGAATGTCTTGTCTCTTGCGGGTAACCGGGATCATGTTCCAGCAAGTCTAGCCCACATGCTCTATTGCCTTAGTAACAAGGAGCCATACAACCTCGCATACTATATGGCAAAAAGAATTTCTAACATTCATAGTCGGTCTGATAAGCTCATGCCATACGGTATGTTGCTTACTCGTCTCTTTCGTTGGGTCATGGCTAATTATCCACACCTCAAAAACGTCGACTACTTCCTTGTTGATCTCATTATGAAACCTCTTGGTGGACCACAACGTCGCACAAAGCAACGTAGTGACAAAGGGTCAAAACGTGGTCGTAAATCCACTTCCGATGCTACTTTCTCTTCCTCCTCCTTGCATCATGGATCATCATCTCAACCTATGGATAAGGATGATGTTGAAATGAATAAAGAAGGAACCTCTCGTGCTCGTACTTGCTCACCCGATACATACTTTCGTGATCTTAACACATCAACCTTCACACCAAAAACCGACCTTCCTTACAATAGCACCACTTTAAGCGCCGTAAATCGAAGGCAAACAACGATGTATAATCGACAAGTGACCATGGACGAGCAAACCATCGAGGGGTTTAAGTCAATTGGGAAGGCACTCAAAGGCATCGGCAACAAAATCAAGAAGTTAAGGAGGACGAGAGATTGAACAATGTTTTAACGAAACCTTAATTAGTATTATTAACTTAATAATAGGATGATTAACTTGGCATGGGTTGCTTCGGGTGTGTCATTTCATATTACCACCCGACGGTTTTTAAACAAGCATTAGTCTTGGTTAAATTGGCTTATATGTTTCTATTTAGTTTTTCTTTTCCTACATGCATTTTTCTTGCATTATCTAGATGATCATATTACTTGCTTGATTGCATGCTTAATAGTAGCCTAAATTTAGATAATCACATGTTTTTGTTTGTTGCTAGTTGTGGCTATTGTTATGAAATCTATGTGATTATTCTTTAGTGAATTGAGGCAATAGGATTTGCTGCAAATAGTGCCCCTAGAATTACCCATTTAGGTAGCCTAAATCCTGCAGAACTGGAAAAAACGTCACCAGCAGGTCACGGCACCACTAAATAGGGCACGGTACCACTAAATATAGTGGTACCGTGGGTGATTTAATAGTACCGTCCCCTAGGAATATGCAAACATTTGCTGATTCAACCACTCCCAATTCCCTAAACTCATCATCCTACAATCCATGCATACTTTTGATTTGGCTATTTAAGCTCCTATCATGCATTCATCTTCATCACCATCACTCATTCATCATAAACTCACCATGTCTTCCACCATTGCAACCACCTCACACAAAGCCAAGAAACCAAGACTTAACATCAAACCACCAAAGGAGATACTTCTCATTGATCTAACACTAGATGATGATGAAGACCTTCATACACCATTACCTTCCAACAACTCAACCTCATCTATTTCTGCACCATTTACTCCTTCCAAAACCATCTCCAATAGGCCAACCTCATCCTCCTCATCCACAATTAGGACAACAACACCCTCACTACCACCTAGTCCTCCTCAACCTTTGGCATTAACATTCATATTATCACCAACACCTTCTCTTGAGCTTGTTCACACCACACCATCATCTTCCGCTTCTCCATCACCACAACCACTAATGGGTTACCCCATTCTCTACCCACTTGAACCACATAGCCTAAGTTGTGCATGTTGTCACCACAACCGAAACCTCATCTTTAACCTTAGGGAAGAATTGAACTTCATGTTCTCTTAACTTGAACACTTCCTAACACCACCACAAGGGCCTATCATACCACCTCCTCCACCAAACAATAGCCCAAGTAACTAAACATTTTCATGCTTAGTTTTCAAGAATAAATAATTAGGATTCCCTTTTGGAATTGAAGCAAATCTTAGGGCCTCTCAAGTCACTAAAGATTTATGTGTGCTTCTTTTAGTTTATTTTCATGTTTGTATTGTAGTCATGCTTTATGTATGACATCTTCATTTTGAATGCATGGGCTTATTGTATGGTTGTTTTATCTTTTATTGTTTTTGGCTTCTTAGCTCTTTACTTAGTTTATGGTTGGAAATTTATCTTGGTTGCTACATGTTAGATATAGTATATGTGTTATCTAACCTTGTTTTGTAGCAAGTACCATTGCTCAATTCCTTGGTGTCCTCCAAACGAGGGGGAGTATACATCAAGGGGGAGCCATTGCGATCTTTTTGCTTCGACAAAAAGGGGGAGAAATGGGATATAAACTCATGCTAAAAACTTGTTAAAATTAATCTTTCACTTAAAATGAGTTTATATTTTGTCATCATCAAAAAGGGGAAGATTGTTGATGTAAATAATGTCCTAAAAATGTTATTTATATCTTTCGATAACTCCACGTTTTGATGATAATAAAATGTGAAAACACTTTACATCAAAATTAACGTAAAAAAGTTTTTAATCGAAATATCCCGTTTCTACGTAAATCACTCTAGTAAGAACAAACAAATTTACAACTTGACAAATGATCAAAGAAGTGATTTATGTTTTAAAATTCACATTTTTAATGGGACAAAACATTTTTTCAAAAATACATTTTACAAATCATTTTTGAATTATAAATAAATCTTTTAATTGGAAAAATAAGTTTAAAAATCATAACGGCTATTTCCCCCACCCCCCAAATCAGCTCCAAACTTTCCCAAATAAACTTTCACCACTAAAAACAAAAAAATGGAATGTCTCTTGTCTGGCACGGTAGCACTAAATTTAGTGGTAACATGTGGTATTTAGTGGTACCGTCCCACTATAACGTGAAAATTTTTTCTGCCTATAAATATGAGTCCAATTCATAATTTTTGGGCATCCTTTTTCATACACAACTTTCTGAGTTTAAAAATCTTATCACATTTACTCTCCTTTGATCATTTAGTTAGTTTCTTTTGTTTAAAGGGTAATCCTATCATCCAACCAAGTGATCACCTTCATTTCTCTACTAGTGCAAGAGAAGAACATAAAGTATCAAGAAGATACAAGGTGTTGTAGTCATAGTTTAGTGCATTTGTAACATTTGTTACATACTTGTTGTATCCTAGCATACACAAAGTTGGTTTTCTTTTGTGTAGTTCGTGAGTGTGGATCATTGTGATCTTGTTGAGATCTTGGAGATCTCTTGTAACTTGTGTGCTTGTATGTTGATCAAGTGGATCAATGGTAGATCGGGTAGATCGTGTGAAGTGTGCTGATTTTGTGATTTAGTAAGGATCGTATGGATCGTGGTAGATTGGCACTAGCTAAGATTAGTACTCGACATTTAGCTTAGTGTCGGAAATAGGGATAAGCGACGTTGTACGGTTTTCTCCACCTAAAGGGAGCTTGTTGACATAGTGCATAGAACTCTCAAGTTGGGTACTCGGGGGGTGGAGTAGGGCGAAGAAGAGCTTCGTAGCCGAACCACTATAAATCTCTTTGTCTCGGTTTAATCTTTCCATCTCTACTCTTTATATTTGTTATTTAAATTAGATAGTATAGTTAGTGTTCATACTGGTGTTGGTTGATTTCACAAACAATTGAATCTAAGTTTTTCACAAAGAAACTTTAATAATTAATGATAAATCCGCAAAAACTATTCAACCCCCTCCCCCCCTTCTAGTTTTCCACACCTTTGCCTGTGATCTTCAACATAGGACATGTTTCCAGTCATGTGCCTTGAGCATCCACTTTCAAATACTCCTTTATCCTCTAATTCCACCTGTGGATTGCCCTGTACATAAAGTAAGAAAATCAGTTCATTTTGGGGACCCAAGCCAATACTGACTTGGATATGCCTTATGCATCAACATAATCATACTTTTTTAAAACTATGTATGCACTGCTGTGTCTGGAAACATGATCTAAAACTTTAACTTTTGGTTTCCAGTCCCAACAAGCTGAGGCCTTAACAGCATAAAAATGATTTCCCAAAACAGTATCAGTTATTGCTTTTGGCTTAGCAGTAGAAACTACTGCTTTTGCCTTAGCAGCACTAATTGTTGTGTTCTTTTGAATGGGCCCTTTTACATTTGAATGTGCTTTATTTGAAAACTTTGACACTTGTTTAGCAACATTCACTATTCTTTTTGTGTTAGCAGTACTAACTGATCTAGCATTATTAAGTGAACAAGTGTGAAGTACCATAAATCTCTGTTAAGCTTAAAAATATCCTGTGAGAATCAACTGCTGATAACATCTCTACTCTTTTATACTCCTCTCAGCTAACTCTTTACCGACCCCATTATCATTCTGACGGCTCTTTGTAGTGACTACTGATGGAGAAATTCCAATATGACGAACTTGAGACTGAAGTAAAATAGCCCGAACTTGTGACTTAAACTTGCACTATTGTCTGACTGAGAACCAATACTGAGAATTTCAATAAAGGAAGAATCATATACCCATCCAACCATCCTTAACTATATATGAACTTCTCTCGAATTATCCACAGCTTTTTGTGACACTTGAGCACTACAACGTAACTCCTTTAAAGTGATAGCTATACACTGTGAGCACAATAACATAACTCCTTACATCAGGTATAACTAGACAAATCAAGTCTTAATCATTCTTACGGTTAAAAGCTCGAACAAGGATCTCGAAGAATCATGCATCCAACCAACCCCGATATCTTTAGATACTAAGTACACGCGCCCTTGAAATTCCACTTTAACCTCAAATAAATAATAATGAATTAACGTCGTAGTCACATCTTGCGGTTAAATACCCAAAACTAGCCTTTTGACGGTTTTAATGAACTTTGATAATGGTTTTCTTTCCGATCTTATCAAAAAAGTATCCCCGTGAAAATTTGTAATAACTAAAATACCACCTCTTTTTGCCAAAAATTAAACCAAAAATTAACTTAATGTATGAAATACATTTAAATAATCACATTTTGTTGGGAATAAAATGTTCAAAGTCAAAGAGCCTGCCAAAGATGTTAAAGAGCCTGCTAGTTGATTTTGAAGAGTATGAAGATGTTCTACCATTACCTTCTGGGTAGAAGGTACTGCTAGTTGATGAAGAGCCTGCCAAGCTTATGTCAAGTTGATTAGATATTTTGTAATAGATATTTAGTTGAATTATTAGTCTTTGTACATTGTTATACGTTATGTAGAAGTAGTTTAGTCTTCTGTGATGTACAGAAGAATATGGCAGAGTTGTACATTGGTAGTTGTATTTAATTGTAGGCGCTAATATAGTCAAAGTATAGTATTATATTTAACCACTTGAACAACTTGTAATAAGATATCCTTATCTTATAAAAGGATATCTTAGTCACCACTTCATGCATGCATCTTTACCAACTATTAACCAAAAACAAAACTATCTCTCAAGTAACTTAGTTACTCAATTCACAAATCCTTTTACAATCTTAGATTCAAGATTACTTTGTAATCCCGGTGATATTTAGATCATCCGTATTATTTCATCAATAATATTGAATCGTTTTGTGTTAACCAAAGTTGTGTTCTTTATTCATTGCATACTCACGTTTACTCAAACTCACCACCTTGTGTTCTTTTAAGTGTGTTGTAGTAGATTCCGCATGCTAAACACATTCAATACATAAATATCTCAAACAAATCAAAACCTTTCCACAAGTGGTATCAGAGCGAGGTTTGATATTTACTAATTTAAAAGAACAATGGATGTTGAACATATTCAAACAAATGTTGCAGCTAAATTTCCATTACTTAAGCAAAATGAGTTTGAAATGTGGCGACTAAGGGTAGAACAATACTTTCAAGTGCAGGACTATGCACTTTGGGAGATTATTGAACAAGGCAACTCATTTAATCCCTCAATCACCACTACAACAGTAAATGATGCTCTTGTAACACAAATACAAGACCAACCATCAAATGCAGATGAAAAAGTTCAGAAGAGAAATGATCTAAAAGCAAGGAGTATGTTACTGATGACTATTCCAAATGATCAGCTTTTGATCTTTAACAAATACAAAGATGCCAAAACCCTTTTTGAAGCTATTGTGGCTAGATTTTGTGGTAATGATGCTACCAAGAAAACACAGAAAACCCTTCTCAAACAACAATTTGAGAACTTCGTAGCCACAACCAATGAGTCTTTGGACAGTATGTTCAATAGACTTCAGAAGCTTTCAAGTCAATTAGCCATCCATGAAGTGATGATAACTCAAGAAGATCTAAACTCTAAATTTCTTAGAAGTTTACCTTCAGAATGGTCTATGCATGTCATTGTCTGGAAGAACAAGCCAGATATTGACCAGATGAGTCTTAATGATCTCTACAACAATTTCAAAATAGTAGAGCATGAAGTAAAGAAGACTACTGGGTCAAGCTCAGGAAATATGGCTTTTGTTTCATCACCAAGCATCTCAAAGGTTGATAATGAAGAAAAAGGTGGCAGAGAAGAAGGTACTGCCAACACAACCTTTGGTACTGCTAGTACTTCTAGTAGTACCAAAACCATTTTAGATGAAACAATTGGGTGTGCTTTTCTTACATCTCAACACAATGGGTCCGTATTAACATTTGAAGATCTTCAAGAGATTCATCCTGATGATCTTGAAGAGATGGACATAAAGTGGCAACTTTCACTTTTAAGCATTAGAGCCAAGAAGTTGTTGATGAGGACTGGCAAGAAGATAATGATAAATGGAAATGAGCCTGCTGGCTATGATAAGTCAAAAGTGGAGTGTTACAACTGCCACATGAAAGGTCACTACTCTAGAGAGTGTAGAAGACCTAAGAAGCAGGATGACAAGGGTAGAGGGTTTGACAACAGGAATAAAGGAAGCTTTGAGAAGAAAGGAAGCTTTGAAAGCAAGAGTAAGGTTGTTGAAGTTGCTGAGCCAAAAGCAATGGTTGCTATTGATGGCATGGGTTTTGATTGGAGTTTCATGGGTGAAGATGAGTCAACTTCTGATGAATTGGCTTTGATGGCATTCTCCACTCCTGAGGTATAAATTTCTAAATGTTCAAATACATGTGAAGTTTTTGAAGAATTGCAAACTTTAAGAAAATGTTATGATGAACTCACATTAAAACATAGACAAACAACTCAAACCTTAGCCAACTATAAGTGTGGTATGGCCAAACTAGAAAAACAAATCATTCACTATAGAGAAAATGAACTCACCTTTACTGATGCTAAAACTGCTCTTAATAGACAAATATTTTTGAAAGATTCAGAAATAGAAATGTTAAGGACTGAGTGCACAAAAGTGACATTGGCTAGAGATAATATTCAACTGACTGTTACTAAATTGGAAATTGCTTCTGAATGCACTAGAAGCATAGTTGAGAATCAGATGAATAAGAGAATAAAATCAGGGATAGGATACAATAAATGTCCACCTCCTTATAGAGGAATTCCTTGTCCCCAAGGTAGTGATCTTGCTGCATCAGGTTTACATGAAGTTATTAACAAACCATTAGCTAAACCTGTAGAGATAAGTGAACCTTCTGAGAGTGCTAAGAATGCCTCACTCTCCAAGGTGCTCACTAATAAGAGACCAGATGTCCTAATTATTGAAGATTGGGTATCTGATGATGATGAAGATGAGACTATTCCTATCAAAGGAATCAAAGTAGGACCAACCAGTCCTAAAAGAGTAGAAGTTAAGGCTAAGGCTAAAGCTGTTTTGAAAACAGTTGAAAGTTGTGAAAAATGTAATAACAAACCTAGGGGAAGCCAAAGAAATTGGAACAACCTTAAGTCACAACAACTAGGTGATGACTTTGTTATGTTCAATAAGGCTTGTTATTATTGTGGTAGCTTTAATCATCTTCATGCTTATTGTAATAAATGGGTTTCTGGGAGTAAATCAAAGTCTAAAACAAATGTTACTCACCCCAGAAAAAGTTTTGTTAAGTCTAACACCACAAATGTTAAACATACTGTTAGACAAAATAAGCCTGTTATTGCAAAACCAACTGATAAGAGTACAAGAAACACTTTCAAATGTGTACCAAAAGTTGAGAATAGTCCTATTCAAAAGAAATCTGTGGTCAAAACAAAAATTTGGACACCAAAAACCGAAGGTCCTGCTAGACCAAATGGTACTGCCAAAATTGGTATTGCCAAAATTGGTACTGATAGACCAAAGACCACACAATGGATTAAAAGGGAAAGTGTTGTTAAGTCCTCAGCATGTTGGATTTGGAAACCAATCCAATCAAAAGGTGCATCAACAATCCTGAAAAGGTTTGATTTCATTGATGCAAGAGGCAAACCCAAGTCTGTCATGGCTTGGGTACCCCAAGGAAACTAATATGTTTATTCATGTGCAGGAACATTCATCTGATATTGGAGATCAAGGATATGTTGATAGTGGATGTTCAAGGCACATGACAGGCAACATGTCATTCCTCTCAGACTTCAAAACATTTGATGGAGGATATGTTACCTTTGGGGGAGGAATAAAAGGAAAGATCACTGGTAAAGGTACCATCAAAACCAGTAAACTAGATTTTGAAAATGTGTATTTTGTGAAAGAACTTCAGTTTAATCTCCTTAGTGTCTCACAATTGTGTGACAAAAAGAACAATGTTCTATTTACTGACAATGAATGTATGGTTCTTTCTTCTGATTTTAAGATGCCTGATGAGAGTCAGATCCTTCTTAAAATTCCAAAAAGGAACAATATGTACAGTGTCAATTTAAAGAATATTGATCCAAAGGAGAGTCTAACTTGTTTGGTAGCAAAAGCCTCATTGGATGAATCTATGCTTTGGCATAGAAGGCTTGGTCATGTAAACTTTAAAACAATCAACACTATTGCAAAATATGATTTAGTAAGAGGTTTACCCAAAAAGATTTTCCAAAACGACCATTCCTGTGTTGATTGTCTAAAAGGCAAACAACATAGAGCTTCTTGTAAGCCCAAGACCCAAAACTCTATTTCTCAGGCTTTACATATGCTTCATATGGATCTCTTTGGTCCTACTAATGTGTGCAGTTTGAATGGTAAAAGATATTGTCTGGTTGTTACTGATGATTATAGCAGATTTTCATGGGTTTTCTTTTTAAGATCCAAACATGAAACTAGTGAGATACTTAAAACCTATATCACTGAGGTAGAAAACCAATCTGATAAGAAAGTCAAAGTCATCAGGTGTGACAATGGGACAGAATTCAAGAATAGAGTTATGGATGACTTTTGCAAGGAAAAATGTATAAAAAGGGAATTTAGTGTAGCTAGAACACCTCAGCAAAATGGAGTAGCAGAAAGAAAGAATAGAACACTTATAGAGGCTGCTAGAACTATGTTAGTAGACTCTAAGTTGCCTATTTCATTTTGGGCTGAAGCAGTTGGTACTGCTTGTTATGTACAAAACAGGGTTCTTGTGACAAAGCCACATAGAAAGACACCTTATGAACTTTTCTTTGGTAGAACACCATCTTTAAGTTTTATGAGACCTTTTGGTTGTCATGTCACTATTCTCAATACCAAAGATCATTTAGGCAAATTTGATGGAAAAGCAGATGTTGGCTATTTGATAGGGTATTCCTTGCAGAGTAAGGCCTATAGAGTGTTTAACACTTGCTCTAGGCTAGTGGAAGAGAATCTTCACATAGAGTTTCAAGAGAAACTAACAAATGTGAAAGGAATTGGACCAGATTGGATGTTTGATATTGATAGGCTTTCAGAATCTATGAATTATGTGCCTGTTTCAGGTACAAATACTAATGATGATGCAGGTTTTGAAGACAATGTTGAAACTCCTAAAGATCAAGATTATATCTGGATGCCAATTTGGAAAAGTTTGGATCTCTCTTCAAGTCAAGAAGAACCTTCAAACACAACAAATGAAGGCAATGAAGAAGATCATGGAACTCAGAATCAAGAGAATCAAGAAAGTGGTACAAATGACAATGGTACTGCTAGTTCATCAGATGGTCCTGCTAGTTTAAGTATTGATACTGCTGAGCCATTGAATGTTCAAATAGATGATTCTTTCACAGAAGAGGTGGGAATTAGCAATCTTCCATCTACCTATGAAGTTCCAAAAACACCAAACACTAGAATTCTCAAAGATCACTCAACTGATGATGTGATTGGAAGCATAAATTCTGGTGTTAGAACAAGATCTCAAGTTGGTTTATCTCAAGTCTTGTCTTCAGATGAAGAAGGGTTTATCTCCTCTATTTATGAAGAAAAGAATAATGATACTTCCAATATATGCCTGTTTTCATGTTTTCTATCTCAGGCTGAACCCAAAAACATAAACAAAGCTTTAGATGATGCAAGTTGGGTGGAAGCAATGCAAGAAGAGCTTCTCCAATTCAAGATTCAGAAGGTTTGGATATTGGTTGATGATGAAGCGAAAAGTGTACCGCTTTTAAGGGGTCATTTAAGCCCTAAATCGTATTTATTTGATCAAATATTGCCCTAAATCGTTCCTTTTGTCATTTTAGGTACTTTTGAGGAGAAATCTGGAAAATGAGGCATTTTGGACGTTTTTGGAGCATTAAAGTGAAGAAAACGACAAAGTCTCAAGAATCGGATAAAAGTCACTCTTGACGGCGTCAGACTTTACTCTGGACGGCGTCATGCCTTGGCAAGAAAAGTTGGACGTGAAATTTACTCATGACGGGCCAGTGAAAATAGCATGTGAATTCTGACGGCGTCACGCTTTAACTTGATCAAGGGCGTCACGGCTTAAATCATAATGGGACGGCGTCACGTTCATGGTTCGACGGCGTCAAGCCTTGATAAGCCAGAATGGATTTTTGAAGAGCTAAAGAGGGACGGCGTCAAGATGGTCATCCGGGAACCCTAAAAGCGGCGAGGTGACGGCGTCACACTCCATAAGGTGACGCCGTCAGATCCAAAAATCTATATATAGTTTTCTAATTTTTTGTCATTAGAGAGAGCTTAGTGTGTGGAATTTTGGGAGAAAACCCTAAGACGATTTTAGCTACTTTTTCAGGGCTTTTTTCCTTGAGATCTTCCATGTTTCATTGAAAGATAAGTTATCAATTAATCATTCAATATGTCTATGTGTTGTTTGATTCTATCTTATTCTTGTCTTTTGTTTAACATGTTAGGCTAATTTTATCTTGTGTTTGCTTAGATCTAATGAAACCTAGCTATTGATTATTGGTTGTTAGTGTGTTATTAGTTGTATTGGATGATTGTTTATCTATGTTAGGCTTAAGAAAACTGGCTAACTTCCTATTCGGTAACTTGCTTGAACGTCTTAAGAAACATGAACCAAATGCGTACTAAAGGTTTTTATGGTTGTATTTAATGCACAAGCGAATTCTAGTGATCCCATGTTAGGAGCTTCCTAGCCGGCTCGACATAGGAGTGAAGTAGGAGCTTGTAGAGTTGGGGAAGTAAGTACGCCACCCCACGAATGGTATTAAGGAATACACCCGTCATCCACGCGACTAATACACACTAATTAACCGGTAAAAGATAGTTAGGGAGTAAGGAAATCTAAGTAAACACATTTCTCTACACATAAGTTTCTCACCACATTTTATTTTCAGTTATTTAATTTTATTGCATTCGTAGTAATTTGGGTTAGTTGACTAGCAACTAATTCCGCCCACTCTTTCAAACCCGAGATTTTACTTGCTTTTCATAAAATATAAAAATACAAAAAGAATCTTCCTCAACCCTTAGACCTAATTAGAGTAGCCTTTCATACCTAACGAACACTATTCCCTGTGGAGAACGATCAATCCCCCGTACTTACCACTACACTATACTACATCGGTCAGGTACACTGCCTGGTGGGGTTGTAAGCCTCTTGAGATCCCTCGAGAGGTAAAACCTGTTGTAAGGTCACAAAACCACGCATCAAGTTTTTGGCGCCGCTGCCGGGGAATAGTTATTGTTTAGGTTGAATTTTTATTTCTATTAGGTCTGCTCACTAGATTCCTTTCTAGTGAGATTTTTATTTTATTTTTCTAGGTTTTCTTTAGTCTATCTTATTTCTTTGTACTTTTGTTTGGGATACTTTCCACTTACCGCATGAGTAACATTGGTCATTTGATCCCTGTTATTCGTGTTTTTCGCCGTGCAAATTTTCAACTACCCGTTCCCGCCCCCATAGTAGCAAACAACAACCTTTCACCCGACCACCACTTTGGTAACAATTCTGAGAAGGAGGAGTCTGACCATGAGAATAACTATGTTAGTCCATTTTACTACTCAGACTCCGATGAGGATATCGGTAATGGAGAAGTAGTTAACGAGGAATGGGGAAAAGAGGAAATTGATCCCTTTAAGTATGTTGACCCTAGGACTAAGATCGAAAAGGATAGCCTCTTTAACATGCAATTCCCGTGTAAAATTGGTTATCATGATTTTTATGCTTATCTTAACTCATCTTTGCCTATGAACATTATCTCTCGTGCTAATTATAATAAAATCATGGTAGATGAGCTTGAATATCAAGGAGATAACATTGTTGCTAGGATTAAGCCACTACACGTGTTCGTAGGAAGTTTTGTGTATTTGGTGGATTTTATGGTTATGGAGAACTTAGGAGAATTTATCGATGACAATTTAACCCAAGTCATTTTTGGAGAACCCTTCAAAAGGTTGACCAACCTTGACGAAAAACTTGTGGACGGGTTAATTACATTCTCGGATGGGGATGAAGATTTTGTCTATCAAATGCCCCGAGCACATCCTAGGTTTAAGAACTACCCCATCGAATCTTGCAATAGAATTATGCCTATCGACTTGTTAAGTGAGAATGATAAGAGGAAGGGGCTCAAATATCCACATGAGAAAAATAAGAGATATTATCATGGATGTTTGGAGCTGAATGATGAATACAAGAGAGATGAGGCAACAATTAGATGGCTCACACTCGGATACGTGAGCATAAGCGACACTAGATGAGCCTTACTTTGAGTCTAGCTACAAGACTCGTTAATAAAGAAAAGCGCTTCTTGGGAGGCAACCCAAGCTTTATTTGTTTTATTTGCTTTGTGTGTTTATTTATTTGTTTGTTTGATTTTATTTGTTTCCGTATGTGTGTTTAATTTTTATTACTATTGATTCATGTTCAAAACTAATTTGTGAAAATGCTTTATTTTGTTTTTAACTTCGTCTTAACTACATATAAAGGTATTTTGCAAAAGATAAGTGTAAGGGAAATCTAAATCGGTTTATTAGAACACAAATGAACATGAATCATAATAATAATAAATTAACATACATATTAGTGTGTGTTTGAGTCAAATGCTTGTATCGAGTCATAATGATGTTTTGCAGGATTTCCAGGAAGTAAGGTAAAGGTTTTTCCAGAAATTTTCCGGAAACTTAAAATGAAAATTTTTGTTAGGTCATTTCTGACGGCGTCAGGGGTTATAACCTGACGGCGTCAGATTTAATTTCCAGAAATTTTTAAAGTTTTGTTTTCATAAAAAGTTTTTATTAAAATCTCCAACTTATAATCTCCAGGAATCTGCAAAATTATCATTCCACAAGCATTATATCCTTATATATAGATTTTTCCCGCCGATGTTACGCAGGTTTTCGTGTTTGTTTTCTCAGGTTTAACAGGTTATTTTGGACAAGGAAATGTTTTTGGATCAAGCTTGTGGCGATGCATTAGTCATGGAGCTTCAACATTCTCTTTGGAGGAAGATCTAACCGTGTAATTTCATTATCCACCGAGCGAATCAGGGAGTATTTGATTTCATTCTTTTACTTTTTGCTTTTACATCTTATTATTTGAACATTGGGGACAATGTTCATCTTAAGTGTAAGGGGAGGGTAAAAGTACGATTTTAGAGAATACAATTGCGCTTGATTTTTGTTTGTTTGATGGTAGATGTGTAATAAAACTGAGAGAAATACTTGTTAAGGTAATTTTAGTGCCAAATTTAAAATTTTTTACAACATATAGGAGTGAAACTTTGATCTTAATGAGCGTCTCACGGATAGGAGTTATATAACTAGCACAAAAACCGTACCACTAAAAAATTTTCCACCCCCAAATATGTGAGGTTCGCCCCTAGAATTGGTAGGAAAAGCATTTATGCTATGATGTGTGTACCGGTAGCACTTAGATTCTAGAACTTGCGTTAGGACCATTCCGAGGCCACAAGTGAGACTACATTCGTGTAGTTAGATTTACTACATGATAAAAGGCATTAGGATTAACCCATTGTTTTACACCCGGTTTTTGTTATAATTACATTGGCTACATTGGTCAAGTAATTCTCCCACACCCCTTTGCGTTGTACTCATTTTTAGTACACGATACCCCTAGTACACCCCTCAGAGCCTATCTTTTCGTTTCGACCTTTAAGCATTTTACTTAAAGGAAGAAATTGTTACACCCCACTAAAATGTACACCCAAATCGCCTTAGCCTACCTTGTATGCACTCATTTTTAGTGCATTATTGTGACAACATTTGTTTAAACCCAAGTTAATTATCTAGTTGATTACATGGTTGCTAAGTCGAGTCATATCCTTGTACATATTGTTTTGGGACGATTGGGACTCATGGGTAAAGTACTAGTGTAATGGAGTAATGGGGAAGAACATCATTTATTACCCCCATATGTGCTAAATATTTTAAAAGTACTCCAAGTGTTTTAATTATCTTAATTCGAGTCATTAGATTAGTATTTGTAAAGTTATGTAAAAATTCAAGTGTAAGGGGGATGCAATGCCCCTATGATGTATTATTTTGGATGGTAGGGTAAAAGTGTATGCACAAAAAAAAAAAAAAAAAAAAAAAAAAAAAAAAAAAAAAAATCAAGAAAAACACAAAAAAATGAGAAAATGAAAAATAGAAAAAACATACGGACTACCATCCCGTTTTATTTTATGTTTTTGTTATTTTATCATTAGCTTAAGATCGAGTCTAGTCTTGGCTTAGCAACATTGTATAGTACATGTAATTGATCAAGATTTTTAACTCGCCACCAGTAAAATATCCTTTATCCAACAAAACCGTGTTTTCCTTTTCCCTACACCTTACGTTATAACCCATTTAAAAGCCCTCTTTGATAGTTTATCTTTGGTGCTTACGCCTAGTGGAGGAGGTTTTCGATCCTTTCCCAAGCCTATGGTAATCTATTTGCTATGACAGGTAGTGAGAGATATTATCCGTTTTCATTTATGAGATTTATTTTGATGACACTTGAGAGATGTGAGTATCTAAACACTACTTGTGAGGTGCTAGTTTGTAATCTCCGTGCTTATTATGATTAAAGTGGAACGATTATTTGTTGTAATTAATTTTATGTTTGCATTAAATGACCCCTAACTTGTATTTTGATTAGAATAAAAGCGCATTTGCTTGAGGACAAGCAAATCTCAAGTGTAAGGGTATTTGATGAAGCGAAAAGTGTACCGCTTTTAAGGGGTCATTTAAGCCCTAAATCGTATTTATTTGATCAAATATTGCCCTAAATCGTTCCTTTTGTCATTTTAGGTACTTCTGAGGAGAAATCTGGAAAATGAGGCATTTTGGACGTTTTTGGAGCATTAAAGTGAAGAAAACGGCAAAGTCTCAAGAATCGGCTAAAAGTTACTCTTGACGGCGTCAGACTTTACTCTGGACGGCGTCATGCCTTGGCAAGAAAAGTTGGACGTGAAATTTACTCATGACGGGCCAGTGAAAATAGCATGTGAATTCTGACGGCGTCACGCTTTAACTTGATCGAGGGCGTCACGGCTTAAATCATAATGGGACGGCGTCACGTTCATGGTTCGACGGCGTCAAGCCTTGATAAGCCAGAATGGATTTTTGAAGAGCTAAAGAGGGACGGCGTCAAGATGGTCATCCGGGAACCCTAAAAGCGGCGAGGTGACGGCGTCACACTCCATAAGGTGACGCCGTCAGATCCAAAAATCTATATATAGTTTTCTAATTTTTTGTCATTAGAGAGAGCTTAGTGTGTGGAATTTTGGGAGAAAACCCTAAGACGATTTTAGCTACTTTTTCAGGGCTTTTTGCCTTGAGATCTTCCATGTTTCATTGAAAGATAAGTTATCAATTAATCATTCAATATGTCTATGTGTTGTTTGATTCTATCTTATTCTTGTCTTTTGTTTAACATGTTAGGCTAATTTTATCTTGTGTTTGCTTAGATCTAATGAAACCTAGCTATTGATTATTGGTTGTTAGTGTGTTATTAGTTGTATTGGATGATTGTTTATCTATGTTAGGCTTAAGAAAACTGGCTAACTTCCTATTCGGTAACTTGCTTGAACGTCTTAAGAAACATGAACCAAATGCGTACTAAAGGTTTTTATGGTTGTATTTAATGCACAAGCGAATTCTAGTGATCCCATGTTAGGAGCTTCCTAGCCGGCTCGACATAGGAGTGAAGTAGGAGCTTGTAGAGTTGGGGAAGTAAGTACGCCACCCCACGAATGGTATTAAGGAATACACCCGTCATCCACGCGACTAATACACACTAATTAACCGGTAAAAGATAGTTAGGGAGTAAGGAAATCTAAGTAAACACATTTCTCTACACATAAGTTTCTCACCACATTTTATTTTCAGTTATTTAATTTTATTGCATTCGTAGTAATTTGGGTTAGTTGACTAGCAACTAATTCCGCCCACTCTTTCAAACCCGAGATTTTACTTGCTTTTCATAAAATATAAAAATACAAAAAGAATCTTCCTCAACCCTTAGACCTAATTAGAGTAGCCTTTCATACCTAACGAACACTATTCCCTGTGGAGAACGATCAATCCCCCGTACTTACCACTACACTATACTACATCGGTCAGGTACACTGCCTGGTGGGGTTGTAAGCCTCTTGAGATCCCTCGAGAGGTAAAACCTGTTGTAAGGTCACAAAACCACGCATCAGTTGAATTGCTCAAAGGTCATAGGGCAATTGGAACCAAATGGGTGTTCAGAAACAAGAAAGATGAAAGGGGTATAGTGATCAGAAACAAAGCTAGATTGGTAGCTCAAGGATATACTCAAGAAGAAGGGGTAGATTATGAAGAAGTGTTTGCTCCAGTTGCAAGACTTGAAGCAATTAGGCTTTTCTTGGCCTATGCTTCATTCATAGGCTTCACTGTCTATCAAATGGATGTTAAGAGTGCATTTTTATATGGTGAAATTGAAGAACCAGTATATGTATCTCAACCTCCAGGCTTCATTGATGCAGAGTATCCAGACAAGGTTTATAAAGTTACCAAGGCTTTGTATGGTCTACACCAAGCTCCTAGGGCATGGTATGAAACATTGGCTTGTTTTCTACTAGAAAGTGGATTCCAAAGAGGCAGGATTGATCCAACTTTGTTCATCAAAAGAACAAAGAAAGACATCTTGCTAGTGCAGATTTATGTTGATGACATAATCTTTGGATCAACAAACCAAGACTTATGTGTAGAATTTGAAAAACTTATGCATAGTAAGTTTGAAATGAGTTCCATGGGGGAACTTACTTTCTTTTTGGGTCTCCAAGTGAAACAATCCAAAGAAGGCATATTTATCAGCCAAGATAAGTATGTAGCAGAGATCCTAAGGAAATTTAATTTTGCTGATTCTAAAGTTGCAAGTACACCAATGGATCCAGACAAAGGGCTACTCAAGGATGCTGAAGGAGAAGATATGGATTTGCACAATTATAGATCTATGATTGGGTCTTTGATGTATCTTACATCATCAAGACCAGATATCATGTTCTCAGTATGTGTGTGTGTAAGGTTTCAAATACATCCCAAAATCTCTCATCTCACAGCAGTCAAAAGAATATTTAGATATCTTAAAGGTCAACCTAGGTTGGGTCTTTGGTATCCAAGGGAATCATCTTTTGAATTGGTGGCTTATTCGGATAGTGACTATGCTGGTGCAACTCTAGACAGAAAATCCACAACTGGTGGATGTTAATTTCTTGGTTGCAGACTAATCTCTTGGCAATGCAAGAAACAAACAATGGTGGCCAATTCTACAACTGAAGCAGAATATGTTGCTGGTGCAAGTTGTTGTGGGCAAGTTCTTTGGATCCAAAATCAAATGCTTGACTATGGGTACAATTTTCTTAACACCATTATTTATATTGACAATAGCAGTACAATATGTATCATTAAAAACCCAGTTCAACACTCAAAAACAAAACATATTGAAATCAGACACCATTTCATAAGGGATTGCAATGAGAAAAGGTTAATTCAAGTTGTTAAAATTGATTCTGAAAAGAATTATGCAGACCTTCTCACCAAAGCTTTTGATTTAGGTAGATTCAAATATCTTGTAGGAGGTATTGGAATGATAAATCTTTGAAAAACATGTGTTTTGTTCATAAAATTAACTGGTATTAGCTTTTAACCATGGTACTGCTAGTTAGTCAAAAGGTCCTGTTAGTTCATAATTGGTCCTGCTGATATAAAATTGCTATGTTTTGTTCATATTGATGCCTAAATGTTTAAAATTCTATAGATCAAGTGCTCTGCACTTTGTTCTTTTGGTTTGCAACTAACACATTTCAGGTTGATAACAAAACAAGAGTTCTTCCAAACAAAAAGGAGCAACAAAAGTTATATTCATTTCAGGAGAGATAACAATCTCAGGGGAGGAATTAATAGCCCAGAATGGAAGAAAAACCAATTTATGAAAGGAAAGACAAGAGCATACAAGATGATGCAAAGTTGAAAAAGGGAGAGTTAGATCACATATCTAGAAGGGATGAAGCATTTCTCAAGGAGAAAGTTCTATCTAGATCAAACTAAGAAAAGTTTCAACTCAAAGGCATGCTATTAGATGATTTCACTTGTTGAACCAATCATCCAAGATACACAGCATCATTGTCTTTTTAAATTTCCTCCATCCAAGGAAATTGCACCATCTTTAGGCCAATATGGCTTTTGGTATTCAACTCACCAAGTTTTTACAAACTTAAGAGTTGGCTAGTCCATAAGCAAACGGCTTTTGGTAAAGACAACTCAAATCCGTATATGGTTGATAGTTTACCAAAAACTATATGGTTGTTAACTAACCATACTTAATTGTAAATAGTTAGCTAGTCCATAAGCAAACGGCTTTTGGTAAAGACAACTCAAATCCGTATATGGTTGATAGTTTACCAAAAACTATATGGTTGTTAACTAACCATACTTAATTGTAAATAGTTAGCTAGTCCTTAAGCAAACGGCTTTTGGTAAAGACAACTCAAATCCGTTGATAGCTGGTAGTTTGCTAAAAACTATAAGGGATTTTTATAAAACTTTCAAAGGTACTGGTAGTTCAAAATTGGTACTGCTAGAGTAAAAAGGTACTGCTAGATAGCCGTTGAGCCTGTCAGAAAAAGTTTTAGCCGTTGGGCCTGGTAGTTAAAATTAGCTGTTGGGGTAGTTATGTAAATTACTGATGATTATATTATATTATATTTCACATATAAAAGATCTTTTTAACCGCCTTTTCATTTACTTATTATAATCTTTCTTATTGTCGGTTAAAAGTAATTCTCACATATCTTCTTTCATCAGTCATTATCATAATTCACATACATCTTTCATCTTCTACCAGTACTATCAACAAATCCCTCCATCATATTCAAAATTTTCATTATGGCTTCCACAGTTGTTCTAAACTTTGTCCAACGTCACAATCAATTAGCATTTTTGGAGAAGTCAGAGGATAATACCTCATTTTATCAAGTAGTGGATTTTTTAAACAACTCCTACATCAGGTTTGCTTTGCTAGTCAATCCCACTATTTATGAAACTCAAATTTCACAATTTTGGAAAACAACTAAAATTGTAACTTCTGAAAATAGGGAACAAAGAATTAAGGCCAAAGTGGATGGTAAACATTTGACTCTTACTGAGTCATCCATAAGAAGACATCTTCATTTGGATGATTCTGATGGTATTAGTCAGTTACCAGATACTGAGATTTTTGAAAATTTACAAAGAATGGGGTATCATGCTGAGTCTAACAAACTCACTTTTCTAAAAAAGCATATTACTCCACAATGGAGATTTTTGATTCACACAATCCTTCACTGTTTGAGCCAGAAGAAAACCTCTTGGGAGCAATTTAGTGGAAACATGGCTTCTGCTCTCATTTGCTTAGCTACAAACAGAAAATACAATTTTTCAAAACATATTTTTGAAGGGTTGATTAAAAATGTGAAAAGTGAAACAAAGTTTTTGATGTATCCAAGATTTATTGGGTGCATCATTGGAAAATTAAAACATTTGTTACTTCCCACAGACTCAATTTATGAAACACCAAAACTTTCTCACAAAGTATTTTCAAATATGAGAATTGGTTTTAGAGGGGAAGATATTCCACTATTTGATGAAATGTTACCACAACATCCAGAAGAACCAACACCATCAGCTGAAACACCATCATCTAGTTCTTCACATGGTTACATTTCACCAACACATCAAACATCACCAATACCATCTCCAGTACCATCAGCAACACCACCAACATCATCACATCATGTATCACAAACCCAATCACCTCAGACAATGCAAGAACTAAAGGAGAAGGTGAAGCTCTTAGAAGAAGCTCTTAAAAGTCAAAACAAGAAGTTTTCTAAGATCAACATCAAATTAGTAAAGAGGGTAAAGAAATTGAAGGGTAAAGTGAAGAAGCTAAAGGGTAAAAGATCTGCAAAGGTTGTTTTATCTAGTTCTTCAAAGTCAGATGATGATAGGATAGGTCACTCTTCCAAAAAGGGGAGGATGGATAGTTCTGAAGATGAGGAAGAGGCTCAATTTGAATTCCATGATGGAACTCAAGTTTATGATGAAGAGCCTGCTGGTGCAGGGCAAGAGCCTGCTAGGTCAGAACAAGAGCCTGCTAGGATAGAAAGGCTATTAGCTATGGGGTACAAAGGGTCTGCTGAGAGAGTGTACAAGAGAAAGAGGGATTTAGTTGCTGATGAGAAATCTTCTGCTCCATCACAAGATCCAACTCCAAAGGATAAGAGCAAAGGCATTATGATTGAAGATGAGCCAAAGTCCAAGAAGTTGAAAAGAACTCAGCAAAATCAGATGGCTTTAGGGGAAGAAGAGGCCAAAAGAGTTCATGAAGAAGAGCTAAAAGCACTTGAAGCTTCAAGAATGCTTGCAGTAATGAAAGAGCAGAAAGATGCTGAAGATGCTGCTCAGACTCTTCTTGATACTCAAATTGCTCAAGAAACCTTTGATGCTCAGATGCTATGGATTATTAATAATGATCCAATTGTGAGAGGTCAAGCAGAAATTATAGTAAATGACAAGCATCTAAATTCTGATGAGAAAACAGAAGCACTTGAATCATTCATCAACAAGAAGTATAAAGAAGCAGCTTTGGCTGACATTTTTGAAAAGATGAAGGAAAGTCAGAAAAGAGGTTTTAAGGTAGGTCAATCTCAGAAAGATCAGGTGATTTTTATGAAGAGATTTCTGAAAGGTCAAGCAAATTGGACTGATTATCAACTAAAGAAGAAATCTGTTGATGAAATCTTCTTCCTAAAAATCACCTGATCTTTCTGAGATTGACCTACCTTAAAACCTCTTTTCTGACTTTCCTTCATCTTTTCAAAAATGTCAGCCAAAGCTGCTTCTTTATACTTCTTGTTGATGAATGATTCAAGTGCTTCTGTTTTCTCATCAGAATTTAGATTCTTGTCATTTACTATAATTGCTGCTTGACCTCTCACAATTGGATCATTATTAATAATCCATAGCATCTGAGCATCAAAGGTTTCTTGAGCAATTTGAGTATCAAGAAGAGTCTGAGCAGCATCTTCAGCATCTTTCTGCTCTTTCATTACTGCAAGCATCTTGAAGCTTCAAGTGCTTTTAGCTCTTCTTCATGAACCCTTTTAGCCTCTTCTTCTCCTAAAGCCATCTAAATTTGCTGAGTTCTTTTCAACTTCTTGGACTTTGGCTCATCTTCAATCATAATGCCTTTGCCCTTATCCTTTGGAGTTGGATCTTGTGATGGAGCAGAAGATTGCTCATCAGCAACTAAATCCATCTTTCTCTTGTACACTCTCTCAGCAGACCCTTTGTACCCCATAGCTAATAGCCTTTCTATCCTAGCAGGCTCTTGTTCTGACCTAGCAGGCTCTTGCCCTGCACCAGCAGGCTTTTCATCATAAACTTGAGTTCCATCATGGAATTCAAATTGAGCCTCTTCCTCATCTTCAGAACTATCCATATGTATCTTCAAGCCTACAAAAGTCTTTACTACAAAGTTCCATCTGATGTACACCCCTCAATGAAGAAGAAGGATGCTCAGAAGAAAGAAGTAGCAAAATTGGACACAGAGCAAGTAAGTAAAATGTTGATTACTTTGCCTATTATCATACATGCTGATCCAATTAGCTGTAGACGACCTATTATTGATTGGGAGATCAACCATGATAGATTAGGAAAATCATGGAAAATAACAAGGGTTGGAGGACAGTTTGCTATCTTTAAGAATTTTGAAAATTTAGTTAGAGCATGTGACAGAGCAGACTTGGAAGAATTGTGGAATCTAGTGCAGATTAGGCTAGACACAACTTCTAGTTCAGATGCTAAGGAACAAGAACTATGGGTAGAATTCAATAGGATGTTTGATCCTGAACCCAAAGATGTTCATTGGAAATTTCCCTATTATGATCCTTCAACAACTTGGGAATTTCTAAGCCATAGCAATATTCATCATCTTTACACACAGAGTGGAATAGAACTCTTTATGTTGGCTGAGAAAGAGTATCCACTTAGTTATGAAGTGCTTAAAACTATGATCTCCAAGAGATTAAGATGTGACAAAGATGAAGAGAATTCAGAAATTGTTCAGAGTTTGCTAAGGAGCATATCTGAGCAATATGAAAGAAAAAGGAAGAACAGAGAGTGAAGGTTTTTGGAAGAGTTCTCTCAAATCCTCAAGGTATGTATTTTATTCATCAGAAACTTGTGTATTTTAATGGAAATAACAAGTTTAGGGGAGGATTGTTGGGAATAAAATGTTCAAAGTCAAAGAGCCTGCCAAAGATGTTAAAGAGCCTGCTAGTTGATTTTGAAGAGTATGAAGATGTTCTACCAGTACCTTCTGGGTAGAAGGTACTGCTAGTTGATGAAGAGCCTGCCAAGCTTATGTCAAGTGGATTAGATATTTTTTAATAGATATTTAGTTGAATTATTAGTCTTTGTACATTGTTATACGTTATGTAGAAGTAGTTTAGTCTTCTGTGATGTACAGAAGAATATGGCAGAGTTGTACATTGGTAGTTGTATTTAATTGTAGGCGCTAATATAGTCAAAGTATAGTATTATATTTAACCACTTGAACAACTTGTAATAAGATATCCTTATCTTATAAAAGGATATCTTAGTCACCACTTCATGCATGCATCTTTACCAACTATTAACAGAAAACAAAACTATCTCTCAAGTAACTTAGTTACTCAATTCACAAATCCTTTTACAATCTTAGATTCAAGATTACTTTGTAATCCCGGTGATATTTAGATCATCCGTATTATTTCATCAATAATATTGAATCGTTTTGTGTTAACCAAAGTTGTGTTCTTTATTCATTGCATACTCACGTTTACTCAAACTCACCACCTTGTGTTCTTTTAAGTGTGTTGTAGTAGATTCCGCATGCTAAACACATTCAATACATAAATATCTCAAACAAATCAAAACCTTTCCACACATTTCAGCCCATGTTATTTGATATAATCATTTTGGGTCCAATAATAAATCCAACCCAATCTAATATAGTGATACAACATTACAGCCCGTCCAACACTTTCATGCTAATCCAAATGAAATCCGGTCCAGTCCAATCTTCTATAACAAATCAGCCCATTAAACTAAATTTGGATCCAGTCCACAAACTTCATTTGACCTGATCCAACACAAAATTAATAACATGGTATATTTAGGTTACCCTAAAATCTCATTAGTTTAAACCTAAACACACACAAAAAGTATACGCCGCCCCCATCTTATCTTCTCTCCACCTCCTCATCTCCATCTCTATCAATCGGTCTCATCTCCAATCCGATCTAAGAACGAAGCAATCGAACACATATCCTTCTGATCGATTCTCACAAACACAGACACGTTAACTACCGAACCAAAATCACTTCAGTTTCAACTCAAATCGAATCAAGAACGTGTTTTTAGGGCTTCAAGATCCTATACGGGTCTAAGGTAGGTTGTAAAGTCGTATGAGTTTTTGTTTTTTGTTTAAACCGAATAGAGAGAAAGATGAGAACACCAGTTGTTTTTGTTCTTTCTATAAGGTTCGGATATTAAAAAATGAAGTTAATCTTCAAAGTGGATCGATGATGGTTGTATGTGTTTAAATCTTCAATGATTTGTTACGGACACCAACTGAGATCAGTTATCTTTTTACTTTCTTGTTGTACGAGTCTTTGTTGGCAGGTAGATGAGTGTTGGGGAGTGAATTGTAAGGGTTATGGTAGTGTCAAGATTAGGATTTGGTGTAATATGTGGACTTGGCGTGGCTTAGATTTACCATTTATCTTCATCAGTCACGTGTATATTTCATTTAAGTTTTGGACTTATGATGTTATACAACTGAAGTCAAAGAGTGTGTTTGGTATTTGGTTTTGGTCAATGTTTGTCTTCATCTTCATCTTCTATTTCTGTTCTTTTTGGTCAATTTTCGAGCAACTTGATCGAAAACTTACTCAAAAACCTTGCTCAAAAACCTTGCTTGAAAACCTTGCTCGAAAAGTCTTGTTCGAAAATTCTTGCTCGAAAACCTTGCTCGAAAAGTCTTCAAAAATTCTTGCTCGAAAAGCTTGTTCAAAAATTTAGGGTTTCAGACTTGCTCGAAAATTTCTTTACAAGAAATTCGAAACATAAGGGTTTTGACTTGTTGACCATCTGTTCCGGCGTCTTTTCCGACCATATATTCCGACCAGCTTTCCAACCACCCTTTTTAACCATGTTTCTAACCACATTATTAAGACCACAAATATTCCATGGTTGGTACAAAACTGTCGCATAAATCAGTTTACATACACAACTGTTATTTGGACCAAATGGGCACAAAGACATATGTAAAAGTGTGAAATGAAAACGAGACAAGTTTGACCATTTTGATATAAAAAACTTGTATAAGAAACTGTTAACCTAAAAAGATGTGTAGACAGTCAAAACCTATTGTATAACATATCTTAATAGTTTTTTGACAAGAAAAAACATCACAAAATCAACCATATAGATAACAACTAAGGCTCTGATGCCACTTGTAGGATCATGTTTTAGGTTGATATTGTGATTCAGGAGGTCGGGGATGATGGTAATAAATCATATTCATTGTTAGAGAGAGAGAGTAGAGAGAGAAAGGAAAGAGTGTGTTTATTGATAATATTAAAGAGTAAATTACACACACAAGTCTCACCCCTCCACGGAAGTATGGAGGGGTTTATATAGCCTCACACATGCTTAAGTATTACAATATTACATAACTAGTCCATTGTTTCGGCTTAACAAGATAGCTAACGTAATCCCGTAAATGTCGTTCCATTTACGTGTTAGGAGCATTCCCAACATATTTAACCCCCCCCCCCTTCTAGCTTCTACGGTAAGGAACATACTCACTCTGATTGTAGTCTAACCCAGTCGATGAACAAAAGATGGCAAAGTCTAAGGTCAGTGGCCTTTGGCCGCTCATCACTGAGTACTTGATGACAAATTCTCTGAGTGGACGAGACTCATAGTCATCAGAGGATGGGCTTGGGTCATGGACAACAGCAGTGCTCCAAAACTTACTGGGGAGATTTTTGTAGAACACTGAGGGGCATTTGGTAAAGGCAGTTTTTAAGGGACAGTTATACAAAAATTTTGTAATATCTTTGTAGGCTGGGATTTCCTTAGCGTATGTAAAATTGCCTACAACATTGATTTTTTGAAAAGTAACATCATCAAGAGTCATGTTTGCCCATTGAGGTGCGAACACGATTCCTTGGTCAGCAGCCATTTTAGGTCAAAAAAGATTTTAAAGTTTGAAATGGCTTTATATCAAGTACCAGATGGTCACAAGGTGAGTCGAACCTTGATGGCTGCCATGAAATAAATGATATGTTATCAAACAGATAAATACTAAGATGGATATCTTGGTATTAATCAAGGTTTGATCAGGAAACAGTTTTTGAAAAGTATTTTTGAGAAGTAAGTACACACAACTTTGCTTTGAGAAAATTTTTGCAGAGTTTAGTTAAGATTTTTGTGTGTGTGTGTGTGTGTTTTTTTTTTTTTTTGAGGGGGGTATTTATAAAGTGGTGGTGAGGGATCAGTTTTGTCATTTCCAAAACTTGAATTGAAAACGTTTTTGAATCAAACTTTTGATATCTACAATTAATGCCACCATTCCACTTACCCGTGTTTTTCGCGACTGTCGAGGTGAACAGTTGCGCAGTTCTTCAAATGGTACTTTTGCAGGCATGACTTGTGCACACAAATATCATGAGATATTGTTTGTGAGTGTGAACATTAAATGCCTAGTGGCATTTGAAGGGATGTGAGGGCCCAAGAGTGGTTGCCAGTTAGGCAAAAAGAACATATATTCTATTTATTTAATATGTTCAGTCACCAACCCAGGAAATTTACTAACTAAGTACTTAAAGCATTTAGTTTTGAATTGAATATCTTTTGTCAGTGACATGAGCCCATGAACGACATTTCATTCGGTGAGTGTTTTGGACATTGTTTAGTGAGTCAGGGTATGTTTTGGTACTCACTGAGATGTGGTTGTGATCTGGGACTAGGGTATATTTACACCATGAGGATGTTGTTCAATCAGTGGACTGATTTTCAATATCAAACATGCCAAATTTTACTTTCAGTCTTGTGAAAGTAGGTTCATCCAAGGGTTTTGTAAATATATCAGCTAATTGATATTCAGTGGGGATGAAGTGTAATTCAATGTCACCTTTTATAATATGGTCCCTGATGAAGTGATATCTGATATCAATATGCTTAGTTCTCTGATGGAGAACAAGATTGTTGGATATGGCAATTGCACTTTTGTTGTCACAAAAAGATGGGTACCATCTTGTAATGAATGTCATAGTCAATGAGTTGACTTTTCATCCAAAGTATGTTTGCACCACAGCTAGCAGCAGCTACATATTGAGCTTCAGCTGATGACATGGCCACTGATTGTTGTTTCTTAGATCTCCAACATACTAGTTTTCCTCCAAGAAATTGACAAGAGCTCGAGGTGCTCTTTCTGTCCATGTTGCAGCCTGCATAGTCAGAGTCTGAATATCCTTTAAGATCAAAGGCTGAGAACCTTGGATAGTATAGACCAAGGTTTAGTGTACCCTTGGTATGTGCTTATTCACGTACCTTTATTTGACCAAATTGAGACCCAAAATGACAAAAAACTAACCAAAATGCCAAAGATATTTGTGTTTTTGTGTTTGTTTATATGTAGGTACGGATATTCAGAAAAATGGACAAAAATCAAGAAAAACCCGGAAAACCCGAGCACGAGAAACGGAAGAAGAATTTAAAGTCAAGAGAGGAAGAATTTTCAAGATTTGAGCTCTATATGTAACACCCCAACCCGACAAGGGCAAAGGCGTCACAAATACATGGTTTCATATCAGATACAAGCATTCAAGAATTTAAGTAGCGGAAGTCTTAATATAAAAATCCAAAGGAAAATAAGTCAACAAGACTAATGAAGTACGAAACAGAATCCAAAATGCCCAAACAATGGCATAACAGAAATAATATCCAAATGGTCACACTAGAATGACAAGGTCTAAACTTCACACAAGTTGCTCTCATCCCAAGCTAAACCAAGCTCCTAGCTTAAATGTACCTGCCGCAGGAAAAGAAATGCGGCTGAGCTACGAGAGCTCAGTGAACAGATATAACAAAAACAAGCAATAATACAGAATAATGAATAAGAAAAGAAATACGAACCGGTCAGAGTCAAGGTACAAGTATAATGTAACAGTAATGAAAGATAAGTGATATCAAGGTCATGCGAACATGTCAAGGGTTAAGGAAAGTAATATGGGTAAGTGTAAGGGTAACAGAAATCCACTACGAGCCCAGAAATCAGAGATATCATCATGTAGCCATATCAGAAATCCAGAGGGGATGCCTCTCAAGTAACCAGATAATATGAGGGGTGTCCTCATGTATCAGATACAACAGGGTGAGGGGTTACCTCGCAGGGTTGGAGTCATGAGCTCCCAGAGGTTGTGAAAGACGTGCATCGCACACACCATCAGTCACCAGAGATAACAAATCATATATCATATACAGAAAACAGAGACAAGTCTAGGATGCATCCATACGCCCCAGGTGGCCAGAGTCTACCAATACACACCATATAATCAAGTCAGGGACGGGATAGGACATCTCTCTCCTACCCTAGAGTCAAGTCATCGGTGCATCAATGACAAGGACATGAACACCTCATGCCTGGTGGGTGGCTCGTAATATCAAACTATGGGTCAGGGTCAAGTATCAAGTGTCAGGTATCAAGTATCAGGTGTCAGGTATCAAGTATCAGGTAGTTCAGAATCAAGTTTCATATCACAGTTCAAGACAGGATATCAGAAGGTTCATATCAGAGGGTTCCATATCAGGAGGTTCAATATCAGGAAGGTCAATATTAGGAAGGTCGATATCAGTTTGTTTAAAAGTTCATTTTAACAGTTATATTACAAGTCCATATCATAGGTGTTGAAAAGAAATCCTTTAATAATGACTTTCATAAAAGTGATCTTTAAAACAGTTTCATAAAGAAGGTCTTTTAAAAAAAATGGTTTCTATAAAGATAGCCTTACGAATAGTTTCTTAAAACATTTCCATAAATCATTTAAAAAGGTTTTCTCATCCAGTTATAATATCACAAGTATCAAGGTTCAAGTCAAGGTTTTATGGCAGGGTTCGTATCAAGGTTCATGGCAGGGTTCAGAACAAGGTGTAAACCAAAGATCAAGACAGGGTTTAAACAAAGGTTCAAGAACAAGTACAACAGATCAAGGTTCACAAGCAGGGAAAACATAGCAATGGCATCGGGAAATCCTAATACGAATCAAGATCAATAATCAAAAGAGAACGAAGGCACCTTACTAAAAAGGGCAGAATATCTGTACCTTATTTCAATGCAAGCACACAAAATAGAAAAGGCTGACAGGAAATCAAATCACTCCCTCCTCGAACCTAAGGAGTAGAAAACAGAAATACGAAAAGGGTTTTCAGTTATCTTCCCATTATAAGTAATTTCTATTTTTAGTAGGTTTCCAGAATTTAGTAAGTTTCCATAATTATCAGGTTTCCAGAATTAACAGATATTATCATTTCAGATTAGGTTGAACCTTTATTCAAATATTATTATGGAATACAGTACATTTTATCAAGTTACAGAAGTTTAGGGTTTTAAATGACAATTATACAAAGTTTAGGGTTTTAAATGTAAATTCATTAATTCAAGGGTCTTAAGTGAAAAATAATTTAAGTAACAGAATTATATGCTCACTTTATTCAGAATTACATTTTATTCCCTTAAGTTTCACAATTTACAGATTACACCCCTTTAGTTACATAATTTACAAAACCAACCTTATAATTACATATTTTACAAATTAAACCCTACAATATCCATAATTACCAACCAAGCATATTATATTTCATAATTATAGAATATCCCATCAGAATTTAGTACATTACAGATTAGACCCCTCAGAATTCAGAATTTACATATTTAGTCCTTTAAGTTTACAAAACATATATATTAAGTCATAATTCATAACAATTACATAATTAGCCCATAAATCCTCAAAATTACACAACAACCTTTTTATATCAGTATTAACTCAAAACAACTTCAAGATTTCAGATTTACACTTTTGGTCCCTCACTTTTAATTAATTTCAAATCGAAACCCTAATATGCCATTAATTCATTATAATGCAATATTTACACTTAGGACCCTAAAGTTATATTTTTCCCACATTCCTATAGATGTATATGATCTTACAAAAATGTCCCAGAAGTTTCAAAGTTGACAAAACAGGTCCTTATACTTTTTCATTTAGATCGGATTATACTTTTTACAAACAATTACAAACCCTACTATTCACCAATCATTGAACCATCATTAATTCATCCTTAAAACGAATTTAATGACCATAATTTCATCCAAGAACCCAAACCCTAGTAACCCCGATTTTTATTTTATTTGCTTTCTTTATTTTCATGAAATCCGGTTTTAACAATAATTCACCACGTTAAATCTAGGCTTCCAAAAATCAAACTCATATTTTTCCCACATCATAAGACTTATAAAGAACCCACGAAAAATAATTAGCATGCCCAGAAAAATCGGTTAACATATATTTGATATTTACGTACGTTTTAGACATCAAAATTACCATGACTTGATTTAGGCTACCATAATTCGATCTATCATTTTTCCCAGGTCATGTACATCATATTAGGTCTAAATAAAATAGCCATAGCACCCAGAAAATTTGTAACACATA
Source organism: Artemisia tridentata subsp. tridentata (assembly GCA_021014915.2). NCBI lineage: Eukaryota > Viridiplantae > Streptophyta > Magnoliopsida > Asterales > Asteraceae > Artemisia > Artemisia tridentata. The sequence continues at coordinate 320,284,657 of CP139509.1, forward strand.
TTTTGGAATTTACGTGTGTTTAAACCCATAAAATTCAAAGCGACATAAAAACTGTGCATGATTCGATTCATATAATTTTCCTGAGTCTTATATGTTATAAAGATCATAATAAAAATATTGGATTAATTTCAGAACGTATGGAATCAAGGATCACGAATTATACCTATTGTATGGAATAAAGGAGGAAAAATTCGACACCACCTAGACCAGGCCCTTATAAATCGAATGGCTATTTTTCTAGTCTTCCTATCACTAGAATGAACTCCAGAAAAATGTTTCTTGGCTGCAGAAAATTCGGATTGAATGTGTGTGTATTTTTGTGTTTGTCGGCTAAGGTTTTTAGGGTTAAATCAAGGAGAAAATCATGGGAGGCTATATGAATGATATAGACCGAGTATGGGGAGGGTATTAAGGCTAAAGAATCGGTATAAACCTGGACAAAATCAATCTTCCCTTAATTTGAATGATTTCCTAATTTATTTTGTATTTTAAGTGTTTTTAAATTAATTAAATTATAACTTATGTACAAATTTCGGCCCAAGTGTTTTTTTAGTGTAATAATACATTTTTGTACTTGTAAAAATATTAGAAACTTGTATCAAAATTATCTCACTTGATTTGTGGTTCGTTTCCAGAGATTCGGGATTAATTCGGTACTTTAATTAAGCTTTAATTAATTTTTAAAGTTTCAGGGATAATTTGGTAATTTTTGCATGTTTTAAATTTTCGGGTTTTACACTATATTTCTTCACAAGCCCTTGGATCTTACCACATTTGTAAAATCAGTCCCTAAATAATTTTTCCTTGTTAGCAGAAACAGTCCCTCTTGGTTTTAATCCATTTCAAAATTAACCTTAAAACCTAAATAATTAAATCAAAACCAAACCCAAAATAAAATAAATAAATAAACCCACTCCATTATAAACCCAACCCAAGAATTACTCATCCCAAGCCCAACACCCTCCAAGCACACTTTCCAATACCCGAACCCTATTATTAACCCTGGTCAAAACCACCCATACCCGGTCAATGCAATAAAAAAATCCCAAAATAACTAAACCCGCCAAATCCCTTTTTACTGTACATCCCTAACCTCCCAAATTACCTTGCTCCCTCCCTTTTACCCGTACATTTTAATGGCTTCTAGAAGCTTAACTCACATGGCACATGGGCTGACACCAAGAGAATGCCAGCGTGGCCAAATGGAGCAACATCATTGGCTGAAACACATCACTGGTTGATCCAAAGGCTGAGAATAGAAGCTTGCTATGATGGGATGAATCAATGGACATGATGAAAGGATCCAGAGCCTTCTCAAACCCTAGAAGCACCTCCTCAGCTGGCTATAAATAGCCCCTTGCTCTCACAGTTTTTGGGTGTTAGAATTTTAGGGTTAGAAGTTAGGAGTAGCTTAATTTAGAATATGAGTAGTGTAGCTTATCTTAGCTTATTTCAAGCTTTTTCAACTTTTTCTTTAAGGTGTTGTAATCAGATTTCAAGTATCAATGCAATCTCAGTTTACTCTTTTTAAATTTCCTTGCCTTAAATTACTTTAATATTTCAAATATTGATTTAAGCTCTTGTCTACTGTTTAATTAAGCTCATATAAGCTTCTACAAGCTTATTGTGAATTTATCTTTGTTAAATCTGCTTTAATCTCAAAAAACTCAAATAGTCAACATAAGTCAACTTTTGATTAATTAGCTTATTCCAGTACTGTACTATCAGATTTTATTGCTTATTCAATCTTATTATGGCTTAATATGCATCTGTCTTTCAAGTTTTCAGCTTAAATATGGTTTTCCACAGCCTACTAGCAAGACAATCCATTTAAGGGGGTGTTTGGAATAGCTTTAATATGGGTCAAAATTGAGGTATCACTGTTCATTAGTCACTTTGGTTACTTTTGTTAATCTTAGTTTGATCATTAGAAGCTTCATTGGAGTAGTTTTTTAGTTAACTTATAAGGATTAGCAAGTTTGAGTAGAATATTCATAGTTTTGCCTTTTACTGCCTATGCTTAGATTTCAAGGAATTGATTAGTGATCCTGATAGTTTTTGGTGTTTTTATGTCCATTGTAGTGCATTAAGTGTAATTCAAATAGTTGGTCTCATATCTATAGGCATTTGAGAAACTGAGATCACATCAATTATAGCAGTCTGCATCTTTTTTATTTTGAAATTTTCAGCCCTAATTTTCCATTTTTAATTTCTTAATTTTAGGTCCTTTTTAGCTAAAAATTTCCACAGTTAATACTTTGTTGCATATCTAGTTATTCCTATTTTTTTAGATTTTTAGAATTAGCTTCTAGTAGCTTTTTAATAGCTTGAAAACTGCTACTTTTGCCTTGTGCACATCTGCATACTCAGCAGACTCTTTGCTTAATTTGTTAGATTTAGTGCTTATTAGCTTTATTTGTTGGCTTATTCTGAGTTTCATGGATCATTTAGGTAGTTGTTAGCTTAAATTAGCTTATTTCAGTTTTTTAGTAGCTTAATTGTAGCTTATTAGTCCCTAGCTATTTGCCTTTTGCATGTTTCCCTTTATTTGCCCACTGTTCCACTTCCTTTTGCTTATTTCTGACTTATTAGTGGTTTTTAATAAAAAGTTGTTTTATAAAAATTGCTTATTACATGTGCTTATTTAGTTTATAAAAAAGAAAAAAGTATATAGTTTTCAAAAAGGCTGAGCCAGGGATTCGAACCCTGGTCTCCAGCCCAGACAACACCTCACACGCAACACCACACAACCACTAGTACCCTTGGGATTTCTCTGTTAGTCTTTTCATCTTTATTTCATTTAAGGCCACTTTTTCTCTTTAGCTTATTTTTCTCTTTCTGCTTATAACTGCTTATTCAACACTGCTTTTTCCACCTTTTAATTTTTCTTTTAATCCTTATCTCATTAGTTAGTTGTCATAAAATTTCCAGATTTTTCTAAAAAGTTTTATTATTTTTAAACATTTAATTTCTTTAAATTAGTTTTTAATTCATAATAAATTAAATAAAAATCAAAAAAAATAAAATTCTTTTTTCTAAAAATTTCTTTTGTTAATTAGGACTTAGGAAAATTAATTTCATGCCTAGGGTTAGTATTTGCTGAGATTTACTTTTAAAGATCGGGATTAGCCCGGGTTTTGTGCGTTTTTAGGATTTCCTTGCATTTTAGGATTCATATGCTTTAGATTATCGTTTCCCTAGCTTAATTAGTTTTTTTTAGTTTATGTTTACATATTTTAGCTTAAATACCCATTATATCTCTTTTATCACTATTCACGACACGTTTCACGAACCCGAATCACATAATTCCATTCATCCTTCATCGGGACAACGAACCGGGTTACACATATTTCCTTTGTGTTTCCTTTTGGATCTAAATTATCAAATCAATTTTTGGCGCCGCTTCCGGGGAAGGTTGAAGTGAATTTTTGATTCCCGTTTATCGATTCGTGTTTTGAAGACCCTTCCCCGTGAAGTTACCATTTTCTCTTGTAAATATTTTCTTATTATTTTTATAAAAACCCAAAAAGATTTTCTTTTCAAATTTATTTTTCCTTTTCTTTTGTGTTTTTTTTCTAAAATTCCAAAAATAATCTTCTTTATCCTCTAAACTATTTAATTCTTATCTCTTTACCCTCTCATACCGTTTAATTCTTTATCTCTCATTCCTCTTAAACGTTTAATTCTATCTTCTTAATCCTCTATATGTATAATTATGATGGAAACGTTTATTCCTTGCGTCGGTTGTGGAGAGCCGCTTTTCGGTTTACCGTGTCATTGGTGTACGTGCGAACGGTATGGTAATGATATTCGGGACGGAAGTTGTTTGTTTTGTGGTTCGAGGAATTCATTCGCTTATGATCCAAATCCGAATTCGTTCAATGACTCTTCAAATTTTTTCGACTACCCACCACAGCCCGATTTATCTTCGTTCGATCAACGTTATTGCGATGGGTGTGGAAATCCGTTAGATCCGACATCGACTTATTGTCAACGGTGTACTTGCGAGAGGTGTGGAATAAATATTATCAATGGATTTTGTTCGTTTTGTGCTTCGGAAGCTGAAAATTCATACACTTATGATTTTAATCCGAACATTTCCGATTATCCTCAAAACAATTTCAATCACCCTCCTCAAAACTATTATGAGCAAGAACCGTATTTCAATAATACATCGTTCCAAACTACATCAAATTTTGAAAATTGTGGAGGATTATTTGAAAATTTTCATTATGAGCCGAATTTGTGTTACAATTCTCATGGTTTTGACCAACCCCCACAAAATCCCGTCAATTATCAAAATCAAGATGGAATGCTCGAAATTGTAAAACTTTTGGGATCCGTTGTCGAAGAGGTTCGTAATCGAGAGCAAGCGGTTAATCAATTTTTGGCTAATCTTAATACTTATACTCCCGATCCTCATGAGAAGTCTATGGAAAAATTACTTGCCGAGGAAAAAGCGGCTAAATTTTGAAAGGCCTTAATTTACTATGACGATGATTCCGATGATGACGAGGAGAGACTCGTTCCGTTAAACGTTTTCCCTCAAATAGCACCCGTCTTTCCTCCCGTAGAACTTGAGGACTCTCTAAAAATGGGGGACGAGCATCTAAACACTATCCTGGCAACGGAATCGGACGAATTCAAAAAGTCTAGTGTTGAGAACCTCATCCCAATCCCAAGTGAGTCCGGGGAAATTTCTAACGGTGATTGTGAATTTGTTGAAAATAATCGTCTTAATAATCACGTTGATACGAATGATATGCCGTTTGATGATAATCACGTTGAGAATGATGAAGTTGAAATTTATCTCGATTCTCACAATGAGTATACTACGAGTGTTGAAGACTCTTGTGGAGATATCGATGATGTTGAGGAATCGCGTTCCGATTATGAGTTCGTTAGCTTTGAGGAGATAAAGGATTTTGACCTTGATGATGATGAGATCAAAGATGATTTACTTCATGAAAAATTATCCAATAGCTATCTTCTTATTTCAAAGATCGAAGCTTTATATAATCCGACTCCGTCTACTGATGCCGTGATCACCTCTTCATTTCCTATCCCCGATATGGATAGTGATTTCTTACCCGAGCTTGAAATTTTTTGATTTGAAGAGAAGAGTAGTGGCAGTCCCACTATTCATGCTGATACTTCTCTTCCGGATTATGAGCGTTTTGACTTTGAGATCGACTCCGAACTTAATTTGAGCAATATTTCCGATAATCCGTCACGTAACTCTCTTTTAGAGGATGTCGATCTATTTCTTGCTACGGATGACTCGATACTACCGGGTATTGAGAATGACGAGAATGACCTTCGAAGAAATGTTCTTATTGAAGAAATACATGATGATGATTTACTTTCCGATGCTGACTCATTTCTCTTTGATTTACCATCTTCTCGTCCACCCGTGAAACCACCGGACGTAGATTTTGAATCTGATGCGGATGAGAATATTTTTGGAGTGGTGGATGAGATTTCTGAACATGATGTTCCGGTGCGTGATATTTTTCCCACCCAACCCACCCGTGATTCAGAATTTGACTTTGCTTTCGTCATCCGTGTGTTTCACCCATTCTTCACTTATCCCATCATTTCTCCATTTTTCCACTCCACCGGGAGTGAGGATACCGTCTTCGACCCCGGCATCTCCGTTTTTCATGCCGGGTGTCCGTTGCAGTGTTGATTCTCCATTTACTCCCCCAAGATTAAGTAAATTCGAGGCGAGTCAAGCTATACGACTCGATAAAAAATAAGCGCTTTGTGGGAGGCACCCCATGCTTATCCTTCTATCTTCCTTCTATTTTCTTCTAATAAGTGACGTGAGGAGGGCTACCTCTTCCATTTGTCGTGTTTCGTGGTTGTTTGTGCTGTGTCCAGGATTTGCCCGAATTATGAAGACTCTCGTGCTCGTGGTTTTGTCTTTCTCCACTTGAGTTTCATCATTCGTTGCTCATCCGATATCCTAATCTTATCGACTAACGTTTATCTTTTGGCATAATTAATAAACGACCTTAGATTTATGTAGGAGAACCCTTACCATTAAGACATTGAGGACAATGTCTCGTTTTAGTCTTGGGGGGGGGGGGTAATCTTTCGATTTGATTTTTGCCTTGCATTTTTGCCGTTTACTCTCGTAACTCCGTTTTTCCTCCAAAAAAAGAAAAAAGAAAAAAAAAATCCAAAAAAAATGAGAAAATATAAAAAAATTTGCAAAAATATAATAAGTGTTTTGACACTTTGTTGACTTTCCATTGGTGAGAGTAGGAATAAAATTCTGACATGACCTGGCGTGTTGAGCCCTAGCTTGTCTCCTTAACCTTTTAAATGAAAAGTTGTGCTAGTCTTTTATACAAGGAGCTATAAAACGCGAATTCTTTCCAAGAGTTTGCAAGTTCCCATAATCAACTTTAAATATGCGCTTCTTGATTTTATACTTGGCTAAGCATTCGCGGATCTTATTATTTAAGATTTTAAATTTGCGAAGAACGAGAAATGATAGAGTTGTTTATAAGTTAGATTGCTAAACGTGGAGTAGTTGGTTCTCTTTAGAACTCATCGAAGTTATTTGTGGCTTTTTGCTCCCATAAGCTTGCACATCTTAAAAATAGAATCTTAGGATTAATTAAGGGTGTTAGGTTTTGGTGATGATTAGTTTTTGTCTTTTTAAGAAAATGCTTGCTTATAAAAGTTGGGTACAAATCAAGGTTACTACAAGTGTCGTGTAACATAAGCGGCGGTTCATAAAGCGGCCCTTGGATCTCTAATTCAGGATGTGTGAGATCTTGGTCTAACGACCTTGGATCCTCATTTCAGGAATGTCTAGAGTCTTGGAATTATCCGTAAAGTTCCGGTTAGTTTATCGTACACGAGATTTGGAGTGGTGGCACTAAAATTAAGCATAAATAAATAAATCTTAAATTTATGTGCTATAAGTTGTGGATTTGAGATCGATCCTTGGATTCTTATTTCCAAAAGGTATTTAGGTCTTGGTTACATCTTACACCGGCCCTTGGACCCTTGATTCTGAAAGGCGTTAAGGTCTTCGAACTCTCCGTTGTAATGGCCCTTTGATCCTTTATTCCGGAAGGTGTAAGGTCTTGAAATTTCCCCGTGAAGATCCATAGTTTATGGTACATAATCTTACAATTTATTGCCCAGATTTTCTTCCAAGGAATTACAACGGAAATATGTAAAACCCGAGTTCGTTGTCCCGACGAAAATTGAATGGAATTGTGATTTTGTGATCGTGAAGCGTGTTGTGAATGGTGAATAAAAAGTGAGATTATGGACTTTTAAACTAAAATAAGCAAACATAAACTAAAAACAATTTAATAAGCAAGGAAAATAATAAACTAAAGCTTACGTAACCAAAAAGGCAAACGAATTCTAAAAACGCGCACACTCGGGCTAATCCCGAGCTTAAAACGTAAAGTCTATGAAATAATAACCCTAAGGATTCAAATTTAATTTTTCTAAGTCCTAAATGATAAAAGAAAATTTTAGAAAAAAGAATTATATTTTTTTGACTTTTAAATAATTAAATATGAATTAAAAACTAATTTTAAGAAATTAAATGATTAAAAATATTAAATGAAAAGGGAAAAATCTAAAATTTTTATAAAAACTACTTAATAGAATAAGGAATAAAAGAAAAATAAAAAGGGGGAATAAGCAGTTCCTAATAAGCAGTAATAAGCAAATCTAGTAATTAAGCTAAAAAGAAAGAAAAGGTAGAAAACAATTAAACCACAACCCTTGGGCAGAAAAGACCCAAGGGCAGAGTGGTTAAGGGTGTTTTGTTGTGAAGCTTTGGTAAGGCTGAGGTCCAGGGTTCGAATCCTGGCCTCAGTTTTTGAAAAATTATTTTATTTTTTGGATTTTTCTTTTAAAACTTGAAAAGAACTTAACAATAAGCAATTTTAATAAAAGAAGCTATCTCTAAAAATCACTAAAGAGCTCAGCAATAAGCCAAAAGGAGCAGATCAGTGGGCATATAAAGGAAAAATCTAAAGGGCAGTCAAGCCTTAGGACTAATAAGCTCTAATAAGCTAAAATGGGACTAGAAATAAGCTAAGTACTATTAATAAGCTAAAATCACAATAAGGAAAACTGAAAAAGCAACAAAATCAGCAAATAAGCACTAATCATGGCAAATAAGCAATTAAGTCTGCTGCAGCATGCTATGTGCAGGGCAGAATTTGGCTTTTTCAAGCCCATGAAAAGCTATCCAAGAAAAATCTTAAAATTCAAAAAAAAAATAGGATTAGCTAAAAAATCCAGCCAATATCAACTATGCAAAGTTTCAGCTTATAAGAACTTATCACTATCAAATTAAAAATCAACAACATAGGGCTGAAAGTGGAAGGAAAGAAAATATATGCAGTCTGCTACTGCTATGGTGGACTGTATTGAGCTAACTTTTGAAAAAGACTTTTATGGACTTAGTGACTTCTTACTATGGACTTAATATGAACAAAAGGATATAAAAAAAGCATGAAACTAGCTTAAAGCTGCAATAAGCCAATAAGCTCAGAATAGTACCCAAGGTTCACACTACTTGCACAATACCTAGAAATCTATCCATACATCATAAAATTCCTAAAAAAACATCTTATATTGGTTACTTTATGCAAGAATTAATTACCCCTAATGGCACATGAACAGTGTCTATTGGTTTTGACCCATTTTAAGCCTGACCCAAACACTCCTAATGAAACTGACTGATTTGATTTTTTAAACTAAGGAGGAGAACTTAAGCTAATATTTTTGTGAACAGATAATTTGTCAACTCTATTAAGACTTAAAAAGCAAATAGCAACCACAATTAAGCACTACACTTAAGCAAACTACAATAAGCTATTTTTTGGATTTTTTTTGAGTTTTTAAGCAAGTACTAATAGCAGCTAACCTAAAACAGCAAGTCAACACTAAAAGGCAATATTAAGGATAAATAAGTTGATATTACTCTAAGTAAGCACTTAAAATAAGGAAATAAGCAGTTTGACTATAGTTGACCAAGTAATTAAAACAAGAAAACTTTAAATTTCATTAACTAAATTTTAATTACAATACTGAAAAGCTGAGAAAACATAAATAACAATAAGCTAAAAAGAAACTAAAATTACCTAAATTAAGCTAAATCCTACTTAAAATTCTACTGTTACAAAGCTATCTATTTATACTATTTCTACTAGGGTTTCCTATGAATCTCTTTATGCTTTTTCTGTGAGAGAGTTCCACTTGTGCTTCTTGTGCTTCATCAACAACCCTTGGATTTTTCTTGGTCCTCAATCAAAGAAATCACAGCCGTCTGATCAAATCTTGCACCTTGGATTGATGAGGTGGCAAGGAAGGGGGAGACACATCCATGTGATGTTCTTGGATGGTAGTGGTGAGGTGGAAAGCAGGAAAGGGACTGGGTGAGGTTAACTTGGATTTTGGCGGGATAAGGGTGAGGTTAGGGATAATCCACAGTTGTGGGTTTTGACTTTATCTTTGACCGGTTGTTAGCTAAAAGGTGTGGTGGATTGGGCTTTTGGGAGTGGGTTGTGGTGAGATGGGTTTTTAAAATGGGATGGGATTGGGTTGGCTTTGGATCCGGTTGTTTTGTTTAGGATTAGGATTTAAGGATTAGTTTTAGGGATCATGGTTGTAAATTGTGTAAATTTCAGGGACCATATCTGCCAAATATGAAAAGTTCTTCTAGGGACCAATTTTGCCAACCAAGATTATCCAAGGGCCATTTTGGGATTTTTGAGCTTGAATAAAATTCACATGAAAAATGTCTTTTCCGGCTTCGGTTTTCAGCTCTTTTTCATTCCAAGCTCGGTTTTGTCCATATTTGCCTCGTTTTCAATCATTTTGTACCTGAAACACATAAAACACAATCCAAGGATATTTGTAACAATATTTGGTCCATTTGGGTGTTTTTGGTCATTTTTGTGGGGTTTTTCGCGTATAAAATGATGAGTAAAACGCCACTCATCAATCCCCCACACTAAACAATTGCTAGTCCCTAGCAATCCGATCATTTAAAGTAATGAATGGATCAAAAGAATATCTAGGTTACCAAAAGTATCCAGTTTTGACTTATTATAAAATGCAAGTAATTTAAACGCGAACAAACGTAAATATCATGCTTGATTTTCAAAAATGGCATCATGGAACGGGAATCACACAAAATGGGTGATTCCGGGGAATTGTAATCGTCATCCTCTTTTTTATACTCCCCGACTAAGTCTAAAACCCTTGTGCAAAGGTTTTTGTAAAATGCTAACACTACTCATATTCGTAATCTATGTGAGCCGAGACTTAACTTTTCACTCCCACAATTATTCATAAGTTAGGTGTGTGTGCTTGTTTTCAAAATTTGGACCTGAAAAATCAACATTTTTATAAGAATTTGACGAATACTAGTTGAAAGGTTGATTTAAATTTTGCAAGAAGCAAGTTTCGCACATTTATTCATAAGCAACATAAACAAACATTTTCCATACATTTTTTCATCACTTTTTCACTTTTTTTTCTTTTTTTTTTTTTTTTTTTTTTTTAATTTTTTTATTAACAACTTAACTTCTTATTGTACCATAAACTACAGAGCTTCACGGGGAAATTCCAAGACCTTATACCTTAGGAATAAAGGATCCAAGGGACATTACAACGGAGAGTTCTAAGACTCTAGACATTCCGGAAATGAGGTTCCAAGGGTGTTAGACCAAGACCTCACACCTTCCTGAATAAAGATCCAAGGGCCGGTGTAAGAGGGTAGCCAAGACCTAAACGCCTTTTGGAAATAAGGATCCAAGGACCGATCTCGAACTGTAGCTTAGGACTTATTTATTCATACTCAAAACTTTAATTTTTTTGCAACTTTTACAACAATAAGCTTGTTCCGAATTTTAAATAAAACTTTGAACTAGTACTTGTCAAAATCGTATAAAAACAAAATAATTTTTGTGTTCAAACGTTTGAAAATAAGCACTTATTAAGTTAGATTAGGAGCTTCTGGGAGGAAAAGCCATAGATTACTTATATAAGCTCTAAAGAGAACCAACTACTCTACGCTTAGCATTTTCATTTGCACAATTCGTAAAAACTTAGCCTAAAAGTTAAGGGTAGCAGCCAAATCAATACTTTGGCAAAGTCGGGATTCCCCTTGTTCTAGCCTAATCAAGTCTAAACTTCCACTAATACCGAAGCATTAATGTATAGCAAATTATTATTTATTGTGCAAAGCACTTCTTTTTCATGCAATATTTTATTAAAACGATGAATTTATTTTTATTTTTTTTTTAAATTTTGGTCAAAACGGGGGTGCTAGGGGACTAGTAGGTACAACATGTGAAATTTTTTAGAATTTTGGTCAAATAAGAATTCCCCCCCCCCCCCCACACTTAGAATTGAATATTACCCTCAATATTCAAAGTACCGACTATTATGCCGACACTATAGAACGTAAAAAGGTAATACTACTATCTAAGTGTGGAAACGAAATCTTTTTCACAAAAAGGATTAATAAGATATCCCTGGATAAACATAAACATAAAGATCGAATATTGGGCGGCTGGATTGAAAACAGGCGCATCAATCATCACGATCTACGGGAATCCTGAAAACAAAGGCAAACACACAACAACAAAGCAACAAGTAGAGGAATTCCCCCACACTTAGTGTTAGAAAATAGAAAGAAATAGAATGATAAGCATGGGTTGCCACCCACGAAGCGCTTGTTTTTTATCGAGTCGTATAGCTTGACTCGCCCCGAATTCAATTGTTCTTGGGGGAGCATGTAGAAGAGAAAATCTCCATCGGACTTTCATTCAAAATGTTTGGATAAACATTGAAGTGCTTGAAAGTTCCACTCCGATGAGATACCCTCGGCTTAAAAGAAAGAGAGATGCCGGGGTCAAAGATGGTGTCTTTACTCACAAAGGAATGAAAGAAGGGAGAAGTCACCGGATAGGTGAAGAAAGGGAGAAAGGTCTTTATCACAATGAGAAACCAATATTCATCATTAAATCTCTTTGATTCAAAAACCTCGGGAGGGAGGGTCGGGATGATATCATCGATAAGTAAACTCTTAGGATAGATTACATCTCCCCCTGGGTCATGATCTTCTTCAAAAGCAAAGTAATCATACTCCGGTGGAGTTATGATATGAGTGAGTTTACTGGAGAACTCCTCATGAAGAGAATCAATCATATGATGATAATCTGTGGGCTCATGTTCCGTCATGGACTCATCACTCTCCTCCATCTGACTATCAAAGATCGGATTATCTGAAATGAAAGTAAAGTCAGCTCCGAAATCAAACAGAGGATTGGTAATAGTCGTTTTGAATGTTTCAGAAACAAGCTCATCAAATTTCTTTGGAGGATTGATTTCAACTTCCTTCAGAGGGAAAGAAAGAGATGGTTCTTGGTTCAATAATTTCTCAATACAAAGAATATCTCCCTCCGGATCAAGATAAGAATCATCAATTTCTGGAGAAATTAAATCTTCTTTGAGACAAGCATCGATCTCTTCCAAGATAGGATCACTTCCCTCAACCGGAGTGGGGGAAGGGGAAGAGTCAGAAAGGATAAGATCTGAAGACGGAGTGGGACTGCCACTCAGAGGATTGTCTGAAATTTGAAGATCTCCAGGGGCACACTCCTCGTCATAATCGTCGTCAATCTTATGTTTAGCATATAAAGCTCTTATAACTTGCATCCGCTCCTCTGCTAATAATTCTTCCATGCTTCTTTTGTCTTCCTGCTTTTCAACGAGAGTGATAGCAACTGGTGAATTAGAGTAAAACGTCCCAATTTGAATAGATTCCTCATCATCATCGTCATCGTAAACGAAAGTTTGACGATATTGGGAGCTTACTCTAGCTGCTTGTTCTTCAGCTAGAAGTTCTCCATAAGTTTTCTGATGAGGATCTTCTTGGGCAAGTTTAATAACCAAAGCCTTAAAATCTTTTGTTATCTCAAGAAAATCATGGAGAATTTCTTGAGGAAGTGGCTGAGGTGGTGTTTGGTTCATTTGGTACTGTGGAGGTTGGTCATGATAGGATTAATCATAATTGTTACAAGGACCACACTCATAGACAAGTTGGTTCCTCGTTTGACAATCAGAGTTATAATGTGGACCTCCACAGTACTCACAACAATACGTTTGTTGTGACTGATTCGGTGAATTATATGGATAATGGTCATACCCGAAGTTTTGATTACATGGAACTTGTTCATAGACAAACGTGTTCCCTGTTTGACAATCAAAACCCGGGTGAGGACTACCTCCACAAGACTCACAAAAATATGTTTCCATCTCATGGTGTTGTGGGGGCTGGTTGAAAAAGTCGGTTGTTTCATAGTAAGAATAAGGATTTTGGTTGTAGACAAACCCGTTTCCCGATTCCACCATGCTACAACCGGGACAATTCCCACCATTATGAGGACCCCTACACCATTCACAAGAATAATGGTAAGATGAAGACATAAAGAAGAATTAAACGGATAGAGGGATAAGGAGATAAGAATTAAACGAATAAGAGGATTAAGAAGATTATTTTTGGATTTTTAAATTTAGAAACATGGAAAAACACAAAAGAAAAATGGAAAATAAATTTGAAAAGAATATCTTTTTGGTTTTTTTATAATAAGAAAATATTTACAAATGAAAACGATAACTTCACGAGGAAAGGTCTTCAAAACACGAATTGACGAAACGTGAACCAAAAATTCACTTCAACCTTCCCCGGCAGCGGCGCCAAAAATTTGATCTTATAATTTATAGTCCAGATTTTCTTCCAAGGAATTACAACGGAAATATGTAAAACCCGAGTTCGTTGTCCCGACGAAAATTGAATGGAATTGTGATTTTGTGATCGTGAAACGTGTTGTGAATGGTGAATAAAAAGTGAGATTATGGACTTTTAAACTAAAATAAGCAAACATAAACTAAAAATAATTTAATAAGCAAGGAAAATAATAAACTAAAGCTTACGTAACCAAAAAGGAAAAGGAATTCTAAAAACGCGCACGCTCGGGCTAATCCCGAGCTTAAAACGTAAAGTCTATGAAATAATAACCCTAGGGATGCAAATTTAATTTTACTAAGTCCTAAATGATAAAAGAAAATTTTAGAAAAAAGAATTATATTTTTTTGACTTTTAAATAATTAAATATGAATTAAAAACTAATTTAAAGAAATTAAATGATTAAAAATATTAAATGAAAAGGGAAAAATCTGAAAATTTTATAAAAACTACTTAATAGAATAAGGAATAAAAGAAAAATAAAAAGGGGGAATAAGCTGTTACTAATAAGCAGTAATAAGCAAATCTAGTAATTAAGCTAAAAAGAAAGAAAAGGTATAAAACAATTAAACCACAACCCTTGGGCAGAAAAGACCCAAGGGCAGAGTGGTTAAGGGTGTTTTGTTGTGAAGCTTTGGTAAGGCTGTGGTCCAGGGTTCGAATCCTGGCCTCAGTTTTTGAAAAATTATTTTATTTTTTGGATTTTTCTTTTAAAACTTGAAAAGAACTTAATAATAAGCAATTTTAATAAAAGAAGCTATCTCTAAAAATCACTAAAGAGCTCAGCAATAAGCCAAAAGGAGCAGATCAGTGGGCATATAAAGGAAAAATCTAAAGGGCAGTCAAGCCTTAGGACTAATAAGCTCTAATAAGCTAAAATGGGACTAGAAATAAGCTAAGTACTATCAATAAGCTAAAATCACAATAAGGAAAACTGAAAAAGCTACAAAATCAGCAAATAAGCACTAATCATGGCAAATAAGCAATTAAGTCTGCTGCAGCATGCTATGTGCAGGGCAGAATTTGGCTTTTTCAAGCCCATGAAAAGCTATCCAAGAAAAATCTTAAAATTCAAAAAAAAAATAGGATTAGCTAAAAAGCCAGCCAATATCAACTATGCAAAGTTTCAGCTTATAAGAACTTATCACTATCAAATTAAAAATCAACAACATAGGGCTGAATGTGGAAGGAAAGAAAATATATGCAGTCTGCTACTACTATGGTGGACTGTATTGAGCTAAATTTTGAAAAAGACTTTTATGGACTTAGTGACTTCTTACTATGGACTTAATAAGAACAAAAGGATATTAAAAAAAAAAGCATGAAACTAGCTTAAAGCTGCAATAAGCCAATAAGCTCAGAATAGTACCCAAGGTTCACACTACTTGCACAATACCTAGAAATCTATCCATACAGCTTAAAATTCCTAAAAAACATCTTATATTGGTTACTTTAAGCAAGAATTAATTACCCCTAATGGCACATGAACAGTGTTTATTGGTTTTGACCCATTTTAAGCCTGACCCAAACACTCCTAATAAAACTGATTGATTTGATTTTTTCAACTAAGGAGGAGAACTTAAGCTAATATTTCTAAGAACAGATAATTTATCAACTCTATTAAGACTTAAAAAGCAAATAGCAACCACAATTAAGCACTAAACTTAAGCAAACTACAATAAGCTATTTTTTGGATTTTTTTGAGTTTTTAAGCAAGCACTAATAGCAGCTAACCTAAAACAGCAAGTCAAAACTAAAAGGCAATATTAAGGATAAATAAGTTGATATTACTCTAAATAAGCACTTAAAATAAGGAAATAAGCAGCTTGACTATAGTTGACCAAGTAATTAAAACAAGAAAACTTTAAATTTCACTAACTAAATTTAAATTACAATACTGAAAAGCTGAGAAAACATAAATAACAATAAGCTAAAAAGAAAGTAAAATTACCTAAATTAAGCTAAATCCTACTTAAAATTCTACTGTTACAAAGCTATCTATTTATACTATTTCTACTAGGGTTTCCTATGAATCTCTTTGTGCTTTTTCTGTGAGAGAGTTCCACTTGTGCTTCTTGTGCTTCATCAACAACCCTTGGATTTTTCTTGGTCCCCAATCAAAGAAATCACAGCCGTCTAATCAAACTCTTGCACCTTGGATTGATGAGGTGGCAAGGAAGGGGGGGGAGACACATCCATGTGATGTTCCTAGATGGTAGTGGTGAGGTGGAAAGCAGGAAAGGGACTGGGTGAGGTTAACTTGGATTTTGGCGGGATAAGGGTGAGGTTAGGGATAATTCACAGTTGTGGGTTTTGACTTTATCTTTGACCGGTTGTTAGCTAAAAGGTGTGGTGGATTGGTGATGAAGCGAAAAGTGTACCGCTTTTAGGGGGTCATTTAAGCCCTAAATCATATTTATTTGATCAAATATTGCCCTAAATCGTTCCTTTTGTCATTTTAGGTACTTTTGAGAAGAAATCTGGAAAAGGAAGCATTTTGGACGTTTTTGGAGCATAAAAGTGAAGAAAACGACAAAGTCTCAAAATCGGCTAAAAAGTTACCTTTGACGGCGTCAGGATTTACTCCAGACGGCGTCATGGCTTGGCAAAAGTGGTGGATGTGAAAATTACTCATGATAAGCCAGAGAAATTTGCATGGGAATTCTGACGGCGTCACCCTTTGGAGTGATCAAGGTCGTCACGGCTTAATTTAAAGAGGGACGGCGTCATGCCTATATTCTGACGGCGTCAGCTTCTGATAGGCCAGAACGGATTTTGGAGGTTTAAAGGGAGACGGCGTCAAGAAGGCCATCACGTATTATCTAGTCACAACTTGCGCGCGCGGTAGCTGTTACTGTTTTGGCCATAAAATCCTCATACGAACTCGGATTTAGGTGATTCAAAAGGCCACGCGATCGGGACGAAAAGATCTACAATTTGGTGAAAAATTGGATGTGACGGCGTCACTTGTTAAGGCTGACGCCGTCAGAACCCCTCGGACAGCAAACTGCCTATAAATACAACATCATAACTTCATTATTTGTAAGCCCTAAACCCTAAGTCCGATTCTAGGGTTTAGGTAGGTGTTTTTCCAGCAACTTAGAGGGTCCTAATCATGCCATAAACATCTTGTAATGGTTTGTTTATCGATTCAATCTTATGTTATGTCTTCAATTATGATTATTGTTGATTGCTCTTCATTAATTATGCTTGGCTAAATCACCTTGTGTCTACTTATGATTGTGTGAAACTTGTGTATAACTAATTAGATCTTATTGATTTCTTGTTGATGTGTGTGTCCATCTCCATCAATTAGGGCGTGACAACTTCAATAGATCTAGTTGGTTTAGTTTATAATTCTTGTTTCCTATTGTCTCTTGTTTGATTGGGTGATATCGATGTTAGGCTTAAGAAAACTGGCTAACCTCCTATACGGTAACTTGCTTGAACGTCTTAAGAAACATGAACCAATGCGTACTAGGTTTATTTGGTTGTATTTAATGCATGAGCGAATTCTAGTGATCCCATGTTAGGAGCTTCTTAGCCGGCTCGACATAGGAGTGAAGTAGGAGCTTATAGAGTTGGGGAAGTACGTACGCCACCCCACGATTGGTATTAAGGAATACAACCCGTCAATTAAAACAAGGTGTGACAATTCAATAGGTAGAATTGGATAGCTAGCAAGGAGTAACATATCATAAGTAGACATGCTTCATTTCCCTTGTAGAACCCTAGTTTACTTTTCTTGCATATTAGTTTAATTAGTAGCTTTTGGGTTAGTTGATTAGCAACTAATTCCGCCCCTTCTTCCAAAACTAGAGATTTTTACTTGCTTTCCATAAAATATAAAAATACAAAAAGAATCATCCCTCACCTTTAGACCTAGTTAGATTAATTTCAATCCTAACGAACACTATTCTTTGAGTTGAATGATCAATCCCCGGTACTTGCCACTTCACTATACTACAACGGTCAGGTACACTGCCTGGTGGGGATTGCAAACTTCTCAAGATCCCTTGAGAGGTAAAACCTGTTGTAAGATTGCAAAACCACGCATCAAGTTTTTGGCGCCGCAGCTCGGGGAGTAGTTATTGCTTAGGTTGAAATTTTATTTTTATTAGGTCTACTCACAAGATTCCTATCAAGTGAGATATTTTCTTTTTATTTTGTAGCTTTCTCGTAGTCTATCTTTTCTTTGTGATTTTGTTTGTAATTTGCTTCAAATGGACTTTTCACTTAGATTTCTAAGATTGCAAGATATGGTTGAGTGGCTAGAACACCAAGAAGTTCAAAATACCTCATTTAGAGACACTTATGAATCATATGAGCCTTCACCTAGGATAGATTCTTATGAACAACCTCCATGTTTAGGATCTTGTTTTAGTGAGGCTAATAGGAAAAGCGACCTAGTTTGCCAAGGAATTGTGGATAGAGCCGTATCAATAAATCATAAGTTGGATGAAGCACTAGGTTTGTTATTATCACTACCTAAGAAAACAATTGAAGAGGATATAGGTGATCTTGACACATGGAATAATGAGGTAAACACCATAAGCCCACAAAATACTCAACCATCATTTGAGGCACCCACACCGCCCGTGACTTACCCGGAAGAAGTAGAAGAGACTTTAGGAATCCCGATGGAGGTAGAACCCTTGGACCAAGCACAACTAGAGGATATAGGTTTGCACACTTTTAGTGATGACCTTACTCATAGTTCTAGGGAATTTCCTAGTGTTGATGAATTGGAACCTCAACCTTTACACAACTTTTCATCCTTAGATTTACATCTAGGAGAAAAAAGAGGAACCGACCCACCCATCAACCAATATTATCCGGGTAGTTTTAGGATGAAGGAAGCCATTCACTCACCCCCTTCACCTCACGTGGCATATTCACACCCTAAGGGTGTGTATCGCTACTTTCACCCGCACTTAATCCTAAGTGTAGGGAAAACCTCCCCCTATTTTTGTTAAATAAGGGTAGAGTCAGGCTCGTGACTCGAACAAAAACAAGCGCTTCTTGGGAGGCAACCCAAGCTTTATTTGCTTTGTGTGTTTATTTATTTGTTTGTTTGATTTTATTTGCTTCCGTATGTATGTTTAATTTTTATTATTATTGATTCATGTTCAAAACTAAAATTGTGAAAATGCTTTATTTTGTTTTTAACTTCGTCTTAACTACATATAAAGGTATTTTGCAAAAGATAAGTGTAAGGGAAATCCAAATCGGTTTATTAGAACACAAATGAACATGAATCGTAATAATAATAAATTAGCATACATATTAGTGTTTGTTTGAGTCAAATGCTTGTATCGAGTCATAATGATGTTTTGCAGGATTTCCAGGAAGTAAGGTAAAGGTTTTTCCAGAAATTTTCCGGAAACTTAAAATGAAAATTTTTGTCAGGTCATTTCTGACGGCGTCAGGGGTTATAACCTGACGGCGTCAGATTTAATTTCCAGAAATTTTTGAAAGTTTTGTTTTCATAAAAAGTTTTTATTAAATCTCCAACTTATAATCTCCAGGAATCTGCAAAATTATCATTCCACAAGCATTATATCCTTATATATAGATTTTATCCCGCCGATGTTATGCAGGTTTTCGTGTTTGTTTTCTCAGGTTTAATAGGTTATTTTGGACAAGGAAATGTTTTTGGATCAAGCTTATGGCGATGCATTAGTCATGGAGCTTCAACATTCTCTTTGGAGGAAGATTTAACCGTGTGATTTCACTATCCAACGAGCGAATCAGGGGAGTATTTGATTTCATTCTTTTACTTTATGCTTTTACATCTTGTTATTTGAACATTGGGGACAATGTTCATCTTAAGTGTAAGGGGAGGGTAAAAGTACGATTTTGGAGAATACAATTACGCTTGATTTTTGTTTGTTTAATAATAGATGTGTAATAAAACTGAGAGAAATACTTGTTAAGGTAATTTTAGTGCCAAATTTAAAATTTTTTACAACATATAGGAGTGAAACTTTGATCTTAATGAGCGTCTCATGGATAGGAATTATATGACTAGCACAAAAAACCGTACCACTAAAAAATTTTCCACCCCCAAATATGTGAGGTTCGCCCCTAGAATTGGTAGGAAAAGCATTTATGCTATGATGTGTGTACCGGTAGCACTTAGATTCTAGAACTTGCGTTAGGACCATTCCGAGGCCACAAGTGAGACTACATTCGTGTAGTTAGATTTACTACATGATAAGAGGCATTAGGATTAACCCATTGTTTTACACCTGTGTTTTTGTTATAATTACATTGGCTACATTGGTCAAGTAATTCTCCCACACCCTTTGCGTTGTACTCATTTTTAGTACACGATACCCCTAGTACACCCCTCAGAGCCTATCTTTTCGTTTCGACCTTTAAGCATTCTACTTAAAGGAAGAATTTGTTACACCCCACTTAAATGTACACCCAAATCGCCTTAGCCTACCTTGTATGCACTCATCTTTAGTGCATTATTGTGTCAACATTTGTTTAAACCCAAGTTAATTATCTAGTTGATTACATGGTTGCTAAGTCGAGTCATATCCTTGTACATATTGTTTTGGGACGATTGGGACTCATGGGTAAAGTACTAGTGTAATGGAGTAATGGGGAAGAACATCATTTATTACCCCCATATGTGCTAAATGTTTTTAAAAGTACTCCAAGTTTTTCAATTATCTTAATTCGAGTCATTAGAATAGTTATTTGTAAAGTTATGTAAAAATTCAAGTGTAAGGGGATGCAATGCCCCTATGATGTATTATTTTAGATGGTAGGGCAAAAGTGTATGTCAAAAAAAAAAAAAAAAAAAAAAAAAAATCAAGAAAAACACAAAAAAATGAGAAAAAGAAAAGTAGAAAAAACATACGGACTACCATCCCGTTTCATTTTATGTTTGCTTTATATTTTTGTTATTTCGTTTTTAGCTTAAGATCGAGTCGAGTCTTGGCTTAGCAACATTGTATAGTACATGTAATTGATCAAGATCTTTAACTAGCCACCAGTAAAACATCCTTTATCCAACAAAACCGTGTTTTCCTTTTCCCTACACCTAACGTCATAACCCGTTTAAAAGCCCTCTTTGATAGTTTATCTTAGGTGCTTACGCCTAGTGGAGGAGGTTTTTGATCCTTTCCCAAGCCTATGGTAATCTATTTGCTATGACAGGTAGTGAGAGATAATATCCGTTTTCATTTATGAGATTTATTTTGATGACACTTGAGAGATGTGAGTATCTAAACACTACTTGTGAGGTGCTAGTTTGTAATCTCCGTGCTTATTATGATTAAAGTGGAATGAATATTTGTTGTCATTACTTTTATGTTAGCATTAAATGACCCCTAACTTGTATTTTGATTAGAATAAAAGCGCATTTGCTTGAGGACAAGCAAATCTCAAGTGTAAGGGTATTTGATGAAGCGAAAAGTGTACCGCTTTTAGGGGGTCATTTAAGCCCTAAATCATATTTATTTGATCAAATATTGCCCTAAATCGTTCCTTTTGTCATTTTAGGTACTTTTGAGAAGAAATCTGGAAAAGGAAGCATTTTGGACGTTTTTGGAGCATAAAAGTGAAGAAAACGACAAAGTCTCAAAATCGGCTAAAAAGTTACCTTTGACGGCGTCAGGATTTACTCCAGACGGCGTCATGGCTTGGCAAAAGTGGTGGATGTGAAAATTACTCATGATAAGCCAGAGAAATTTGCATGGGAATTCTGACGGCGTCACCCTTTGGAGTGATCAAGGTCGTCACGGCTTAATTTAAAGAGGGACGGCGTCATGCCTATATTCTGACGGCGTTAGCTTCTGATAGGCCAGAACGGATTTTGGAGGTTTAAAGGGAGACGGCGTCAAGAAGGCCATCACGTATTATCTAGTCACAACTTGCGCGCGCGGTAGCTGTTACTGTTTTGGCCATAAAATCCTCATACGAACTCGGATTTAGGTGATTCAAAAGGCCACGCGATCGGGACGAAAAGATCTACAATTTGGTGAAAAATTGGATGTGACGGCGTCACTTGTTAAGGCTGACGCCGTCAGAACCCTCGGACAGCAAACTGCCTATAAATACAACATCATAACTTCATTATTTGTAAGCCCTAAACCCTAAGTCCGATTCTAGGGTTTAGGTAGGTGTTTTTCCAGCAACTTAGAGGGTCCTAATCATGCCATAAACATCTTGTAATGGTTTGTTTATCGATTCAATCTTATGTTATGTCTTCAATTATGATTATTGTTGATTGCTCTTCATTAATTATGCTTGGCTAAATCACCTTGTGTCTACTTATGATTGTGTGAAACTTGTGTATAACTAATTAGATCTTATTGATTTCTTGTTGATGTGTGTGTCCATCTCCATCAATTAGGGCGTGACAACTTCAATAGATCTAGTTGGTTTAGTTTATAATTCTTGTTTCCTATTGTCTCTTGTTTGATTGGGTGATATCGATGTTAGGCTTAAGAAAACTGGCTAACCTCCTATACGGTAACTTGCTTGAACGTCTTAAGAAACATGAACCAATGCGTACTAGGTTTATTTGGTTGTATTTAATGCATGAGCGAATTCTAGTGATCCCATGTTAGGAGCTTCTTAGCCGGCTCGACATAGGAGTGAAGTAGGAGCTTATAGAGTTGGGGAAGTACGTACGCCACCCCACGATTGGTATTAAGGAATACAACCCGTCAATTAAAACAAGGTGTGACAATTCAATAGGTAGAATTGGATAGCTAGCAAGGAGTAACATATCATAAGTAGACATGCTTCATTTCCCTTGTAGAACCCTAGTTTACTTTTCTTGCATATTAGTTTAATTAGTAGCTTTTGGGTTAGTTGATTAGCAACTAATTCCGCCCCTTCTTCCAAAACTAGAGATTTTTACTTGCTTTCCATAAAATATAAAAATACAAAAAGAATCATCCCTCACCTTTAGACCTAGTTAGATTAATTTCAATCCTAACGAACACTATTCTTTGAGTTGAACGATCAATCCCCGGTACTTGCCACTTCACTATACTACAACGGTCAGGTACACTGCCTGGTGGGGATTGCAAACTTCTCAAGATCCCTTGAGAGGTAAAACCTGTTGTAAGATTGCAAAACCACGCATCAATTGGGCTTTTGGGAGTGGGCTGTGGTGAGATGGGTTTTTTAAATGGGATGGGATTGGGTTGGCTTTGGATCCGGTTGTTTTGTTTAGGATTAGGATTTAAGGATTAGTTTTAGGGATCATGGTTGTAAATTGTGTAAATTTCAGGGACCATATCTGCCAAATATGAAAAGTTCTTCTAGGGACCAATTTTGCCAACCAAGATTATCCAAGGGCCATTTTGGGATTTTTGAGCTTGAATAAAATTCACATGTAAAATGTCTTTTTCGGCTTCGGTTTTCAGCTCTTTTCCACTCCAAGCTCGGTTTTGTCCATATTTGCCTCGTTTTCAATCCTTTTGTACCTGAAACACATAAAACACAATCCAAGGATATTTGTAACAATATTTGGTCCATTTGGGTGTTTTTGGTCATTTTTGTGGGGTTTTTTGGGTATAAAATGATGAATAAAAGGCCACTCATCAGTACACAACTTCAATAAAAAGTTAGGTTGTTAAAAAAAAATAAAAAATAAAAATAAAAAAAAAATTTCGCAAAATTCAAAAATATAAAAATAGAATAATAAGCCCCATTTTAAATCACGTTGATGTGGACCTCATTTTTATGGCAACGGTTTTCGAAGGAAGATTAGAAACTAGTTAGCATCTAAACTTGGTGTCTTTGTCGGACTTAAAGAATTATCGAAACAAAAGTATGAAGAAATTCATTTCTCATGCAAAAATAAAATAAATGGAGACATTAGGAATATGGGAGCAAGAAGTAGCTAAGCGTACACAATTAATTTTTATGGGTAGTGTTAGCAATCTAACTAGTATATAACAATGATTTCGTTTTTAAGCTTAGTTTGGGGACTCGTGAAAAATCAGGAACGACGAATTTTATCCGTATGGTCACTTCTTTATGAGTCGTGTTTCCTACTCGTTGACCCTAAAAATTATTGATAGATAATGATTGTCAACAAAGCCGTCACATTAAAATGAGAAAAATACAAAAATAGAATAAGTAGAATAAAAAGGAAAAGCGGGGAGTTTTTAAAACTTTTGATTTCTTAATCTCTTTTGAATATTTTGCTACTTTTCAAAGTTAGTAAAAAGAGGTTGGAAATTCTTGGTTTCAAAAACGTGTTTTTATGAAATTGCATGAGAACACGGCAATATCTTAGTCTTGGGGATTTTAGTATGTGCTTATTCACATACCTTTATTTGACCAAATTGAGACCCAAAACGACAAAAAACTAACCAAAATGCCAAAGATATTTGTGTTTTTGTGTTTGTTTATATGCAGGTACGGATATTCAGAAAAATGGACAAAAATCAAGAAAAACCTGGAAAACCCGAGCACGAGAAACGGAAGAAGAATTTAAAGTCAAGAGAGGAAGCATTTTCAAGATTTGAGCTCTATATTTCTTCACAAGCCCTTGGATCTTACCACATTTGCAAAATCAATCCCTGAATAATTTTCCCTTGTTGGCAGAAACAGTCCCTCTTGGTTTTAATCCATTTCAAAATTAACCTTAAAACCTAAACTAATTAAATCAAAACCAAACCCAAAAAAAAAAAATAAACAAACCCACTCCATTATAAACCCAACCCAAAAATTACTCATCCCAAGCCCAACACCCTCCAAGCCCACTTTCCAATACCCGAACCCTATTATTAGCCCTGGTCAAAACCACCCATACCCGGTCAATGCAATAAAAAATCCCTAAATAAATAAACCCGCCAAAGCCCTTTTTACTATACATCCCTAACCTCCCAAATTACCCTGCTCCCTCCCTTTTACCCGTACATTTTAATGGCTTCTAGAAGCTTAACTCACATGGCACATGGGCTGACACCAAGAGAATGCCAGCATGGCCAAATGGAGCAACATCATTGGCTGAAACACATCACTGGTTAATCCAAAGGCTGAGAATAGAAGCTTGCTATGATGGGATGAATCAATGGACATGATGAAAGGATCCAGAGCCTTCTCAAACCCTAGAAGCACCTCCTCAGCTGGCTATAAATAGCCCCTTGCTGTCACAGTTTTTAGGTGTTAGAATTTTAGGGTTAGAAGTTAGGAGTAGCTTAATTTAGAATAGGAGTAGTGTAGCTTATCTTAGCTTATTTCCAGCTTTTTCAACTTTTTCTTTAAGGTGTTGTAATCAGATTTCAAGTATCAATGCAATCTCAGTTTACTCTTTTTAAATTTCCTTACCTTAAATTACTTTAATATTTCAAATATTGATTCAAGCTCTTGTCTACTGTTTAATTAAGCTCATATAAGCTTCTGCAAGCTTATTGTGAATTTATCTTTGTTAAATCTGCTTTAATCTCAAAAAACTCAAATAGTCAACATAAGTCAACTTTTGCTTAATTAGCTTATTCCAGTACTGTACTATCAGTTTTTATTGCTTATTCAATCTTATTATGGCTTAATATGCATCTGTCTTTCAAGTTTTCAGCTTAAATATGGTTTTCCACAGCCTACTAGCAAGACAGTCCATTTAAGGGGGTGTTTGGAATAGCTTTAATATGGGTCAAAACTGAGGTATCACTGTTCATTAGTCACTTTGGTTACTTTTGTTAATCTTAGTTTGATCATTAGAAGCTGCATTGGAGTAGTTTTTTAGTTAACTTATAAGGATTAGCAAGTTTGAGTAGAATATTCATAGTTTTGCCTTTTACTGCCTATGCTTAGATTTCAAGGAATTGATTAGTGATCCTGATAGTTTTTGGTGTTTTTATGTCCATTGTAGTGCATTAAGTGTAATTCAAATAGTTGGTCTCATATCTATAGGCATTTGAGAAACTGAGATCACATCAGTTATAGCAGTCTGCATCTTTTTTTATTTTGAAATTTTCAGCCCTAGTTTTCCATTTTTAATTCCTTAATTTTAGGTCCTTTTTAGCTAAAAATTTCCACAGTTAATATTTTGTTGCTTATCTAGTTATTCCTATTTCTTTTAGATTTTTAGAATTAGCTTCTAGTAGCTTTTTCATAGCTTGAAAACTGCTACTTTTGCCCTGTGCACATCTGCATACTCAGTAGACCCTTTGCTTAATTGGTTAGATTCAGTGCTTATTAGCTTTATTTGTTGGCTTATTCTGAGTTTCATGGATCATTTAGGTTGTTGTTAGCTTAAATTAGATTATTTCAGTTTTTTAGTAGCTTAATTGTAGCTTATTAGTCCCTAGCTATTTGCCTTTTGCTTGTTTCCCTTTATTTGCCCACTGTTCCACTTCCTTTTGCTTATTTCTGACTTATTAGTGGTTTTTAATAAAAAGTTGTTTCATAAAAATTGCTTATTACATGTGCTTATTTAGTTTTTAAAAAAGAAAAATAAAAAAAATATAGTTTTCAAAAAGGCTGAGCCAGGGATTCGAACCCTGGTCTCCAGCCCAGACAACACCTCACACGCAACACCACACAACCACTAGTACCCTTGGGATTTCTCTGTTAGTCTTTTCATCTTTTCATTTAAGCCACTTTTTCTCTTTAGCTTTTTTATCTTTCTGTTATAATGCTTTTCACATGCTTTCCACCTTTTATTTCTTTAATCCTTATCTCATTTTGTTTCATAAAATTTCAGATTTTTCTAAAAAGTTTTTTTTTTTAAACATTTAATTTCTTAATTAGTTTTAATTCCATAATAATTAATAAAAATATAAAAATAAATTCTTTTTTCTAAATTTTTTTTTTAATTAGACTTAGGAAAATTAATATGCTAGATTAGTATTTTGTTGAATTTTACTTTTTAAACTCGGGATTAGCCGGATTGTGCGTTTAGATTTCCATGCTTTTAGGATTCTATTTGCTTAGAATTTATCGTTCCCTAGCTTTAATTAGTTTTTGTTTTAGGATTATGTTTACATTATTTTTACATAGTTTTAAATTAAATACCCATTATATCTCTTTTATCACTATTCACGACACGTTTCACGAACCCGAATCACATAATTCCATTCATCCTTCATCGGGACAACGAACCGGGTTACACATATTTCCTGTGTGTTTCCTTTTGGATCTAAATTATCAAATCAACCCTTCAGGTACCTGATGATTCTCTTGGCAGCAGTGAGATGTGATTCTCTGGGATCAGACTGATATCTTGCACATAGACATACTGCAAATTGTATATCAAGCCTTGAAGCAGTGACATACATCAGTGATCATATCATACCCCTGAACAAGGATTGATCCACTGATTTGCCTGTTAGATCAGGGCTAAGATTGTTTAGAGGAACCATGGGTGTCTTTACTGAAGAGCAATCAGTGAGCTCATATTTATTCAGTAGGTTTCTGGTGTACTTCTCTTGACTGATGGAAATTCCTTTATTAGTCTGTTTGATTTGTAGTCTAAGAAAGTATGTAAGTTCTCCCATCATGCTCATTAAAAACTTCTTAGTCATCAGTTTTTCAAACTGTTTGCAGAGTTTGTAATTTGTTGAGCCAAATATGATGTCATCAACATATACCTGAACTAGAATTACATCTCCCTTTGTCCTATAGATAAACAGGGTGCTATCTGTCTTTCCTGTGACAAATTTATTTTGGATTATGAAGGCTGAAAGGGTTTCATACCATGCCCTTGGGGCTTGTTTCATTCTATAAAGGACATTGTCAAGCTTGCAGATATGGTCAGGAAATTCGCTACTTTCAAACCCAGGGGGTTGTTGCACATATACTTCTTCCTTAAGTTTCCCATTGAGGAATGCACTTTTGACATATATTTGGTAGACTCTGAAGTTCATGTATGTTGCATAGACAAGGAAGATCCTTGTGGAAAACTAGAAGGGGGGGGGGTTTGAATAGTTTTACGTCTTTTTAAATTTTATTATGAAAACTTTGTTTATTTTTAAAACTTAGATTCGTATTTATGTGAACTCAACTCTTGAACAATATGAACAAATATAAGTAAATATAAGCAAGCAATGTAAGTAAGGTAATAAAATGAAATGAAAGATAGAGATGGAAAGATCTAACCGAGACACAAGAGATTTATAGTGGTTCGGCTACAAGGACACCTTCTTGCCCTACTCCACTCCCCGAGCACCTAACTCGAGAGTTTTCTTCACTATGTCAACAAGCTCCCTTATGGCGGAGAAAACCTTACACAACTTTAGCTTACACCGGCTTAACGACACAAAGCTAGATGTCGGGTTCTAATCGTAGCTAGAACCAATCTCACAACTCATACACGACTTAAACACACCTTCTTCACAACTTCTTCTTCACGACGACTTCTTCACGACAACTTCACGACTTATTCACAACTTCTTCACAACTTATATACTACGGCTTCACACCTTCTTCACAACCTAGCACAACCTATGTACACTTCTACTTCTTCACACCTTCACTACTTACACACCTTAACTACACAACTTCACTACTTACACACTAATCTATCCCAAACAATTATTCACACAACTATCTAACAAATATACACAACTTTATACACAAATGAATGATGACACAAACAACTTAGGTAGCTAAATTGAAATACTTCATCTCTAGTTGTTGAAGGATTATTCTTCTTTTGCACTTGAATGGAGGAAGCTTGGATCACTTGGAAACCAATGCTTAAGAAGATATGATCAAAGGATTTTTGAAAGTATTTACAAAGATTAGAGAAGATTTAGAACAGAAAGTTTGAGTGTGCAAAAGGTGAGAAAAAATCCAGGGGAAGGCTGGTATTTATAGGCAGAAAACTGGACAGCTGGAAGGCTATTGGAGCGTGCCGGCCCCCTTAAATAGGGGGCGGTCCCCTTAATTTTAAGGGGGCCGCCTAGCAAAATTTAGGGGGCCGCCCAAGACAACCGTTGCCCAGTTTTTTCTTTTTGTGGGGAAGGTTTTTCTGGAACATTTTTACTGATTTTGGTTGAAAATTTGAATTCATAAATTTATAATGAATTAAACCTTTTTATTTATTACCAAAAATGTTTTTCTAAAAGATATAAAATGTTTTTGACATTTTATAAAAAATCTAGTGATTAAGAAAATGTTCCTTTGATCATATAATGCATTAAGCATTAGTTCATTCATACCTTAAGTGATTTAAGTTGTAGAAGTGAATATTTACTACTAAATACTTGTTTACTTAATAAGTTTATGTTTGATGAGTTTACATTTTGTGATCATCAAAACATAGAGATATCAAGAGGTATTAATAATGTTTTTAGGCATTATTTATATCAACAATCTCCCCCGTTTTGATGATTACAAAACTTAAACTCCTTAAATCTAAAAATTTATTTTTGGACAAGTATTTAGTGAGTTTACATTCACTTCTCCCCCTTTTTGTAGAATCAAAAAGGTTAAGCCGACAAATTTCAGATACGAAATGTGTCGGGACAAAAACTCCCCCTTGATGTGTGCTCCCCCTTGTTCGAGGGCACCAAGGAGACGAGCTATGGAAATTTTGGCTGCAAAAATATTAGGAGTACAAGCATACATAGCAAAA
Organism: Artemisia tridentata subsp. tridentata; assembly: GCA_021014915.2. Classification (NCBI taxonomy): domain Eukaryota; kingdom Viridiplantae; phylum Streptophyta; class Magnoliopsida; order Asterales; family Asteraceae; genus Artemisia; species Artemisia tridentata. Next base: position 320,314,023 of record CP139509.1, read on the forward strand.
TATGGAATATAAAGACAACAATCATGGCAAACAAATATTAAGAACACATAGCAAGACATATATATGCATAGCAAAAATATTTAGAACATGGAAATAATCTATTCATGCATTCAAGATGATCATGTATAACACATGAATCATCATTACATCACACAATATGCTTAAAACATAAGGATTACAACATAAGTAAAAGATACTAATAGTCATAATATTGCCAAAGAGAGCGATTGGGCTTGCTTGCGACACAAAAGGGTGAGGGATTTTATTTTGGGGCGGAAAGTATGTGGATAGGACTTAGTTATTTGATGGTGATGGAAATGGAGCGGATGAAGTGGATCTAGCGATGGAAATGGAGCGGATGGAGTTATTTGATCCAAGTTGAGAGAGTGGTGTAAGAAATTTGAGTAGGGTGAAGATTGAGGATCAAGGTTGGCCCTTGTTGTGTTGTGTGAGGTGCATAGCAAGAAGATCACAAAGGTCATGGATTTGGTTTATATCTTCACGGAACCTTTCCTTTTCCATGAGAATGTGGATCTGGTTATTTGGTGGAAGTGGATGAAATTGGGGTGTGTAGTTGGAAGTAAAGTTGGATGTTTGACCAATATAGTGAGGGTTTTGAAAGGTTTCAATGAGGTCGGTTTAAGGTTGATATGTGTAGTTTGGAACGAAGGTGGAGGTTGAGGTTATTTTGTGATGAAGGAGGGTTAGAAGGGAGTTGATCCAATTGAGCAAGGTGTAAGGTAAGAAGAGCACAAAGCTCATGGGTTTCTTGAAGTTCTTCAATGCACTTCAAGTGTTTGGAAGAAGGTTATGATGGTGGAGTGTGGTTGTTATTTGGGATGGATGTTTGGATATGCAACATAGGAGGAACATGTGAGTTGGTAGGATGTGGTGGTGATACTCTTGGTGGTGGAGACATTTGTGGTGATGATGGGTGTGAAGGTATTGAGGAAGAGGATATTCCAAGACTGTTGAGTGTTTTGGATAGTGTATTGGTAGGTTGAATGAGATGTGAGATGTTGTGAATGAGATTGGGATTATTGTTTTGGGATTGATCATGCTCTTCATATGAATCATATGGGTGAGATGAAGGTGTATTTTTGGGAGTAAGGATGGATGGTTGGTTATTATGATGAGGTTTGTGAAAGGGTTCATTGGAATGAGCTTGAGGATTGGAAGTGTAGTTGGGAACAAATGTGGGTGGAGGTGTTGTTTGTTTAGCCACATCATTTATTGTGATGGACTTGTTTTAGGGGTTTGGTTTTCTTGTCCAACCGGGCTTTTTGGTCATCCTTGCTAACCTTGAGGATTTTGGCTTTGGTTTGATGAAGATGGCATGATGAGATGATGGAAGGTTGTGAGGAATGGAAGTGTTTATAATGTAGGATTGATGGGATTAAGGAATGGATAAAATTTGTTGGATGGATTGGAATAAGATATGTTTGTGAATTTTGGGAATTGTAGGATGAAATGGGCTAAAAAGTAGAAAAGGAGACAGCATCTTCGACCATACAGATGGCCGGTCCCCTTAAATAGGGGCCGGTCCCCTTAAAGATTAAGGGGGCCGCCTAAGGATTTAAGGGGGCCGCCCATCTGCTGATTTCCAGATTGCTAGAAATGGGTTTTTGGCAGAGATTTGTAGAAAGGGTTGTGTTTTTGGGTTTAGTTTCAAGCAAGTCCAACTCTTTGAGGCAATTAAGCATGTAATAGATATTAAGCAAACAAGTAATTTTATCTAGCATGTAAACATACTCATCAAGCAAGTAATATATATGAACTATTTGAGGGATCCTAATGTGTGCCTATGTGCAACAAATGGGAACTTAAGATAGCATGGATTTCTAGACTTGTTACAAACAAAATCTTAATAGACAAACCATGTTCCCCTTGATTTGACTTGATTCACTTATAAATGTCATGTACGTAAACATAGATGACAAATATGAGATCACCATGCATGATTTAAAGAAATGTTTTTAGCATTATTCAACAATGCTTGAAAATGGGTTTTTATGTAGATGTGAAAGTTATTTGAATAAGATAGATTGAGTTTTATTTCAAAATGTGTTTATGAAGAATGGGTAAGAAAAGAAAAATTCCCAATCTTTGACTTTGATCGAAGAAGAATTATGGACATAGATTAAGAAAAAAAAATTATTTATAGAAAAAAAATATTTTTCCAAAATGTGAAGTTTCTGTATATTTTTAAAGATACTAGATTTTTGAAAAATGGTTGTTAAAGATCTCATGCTCAAGGGAATTGGTTAAGTCTATTTTCACATGCTACCCTTTTCTACATATCCTATGGTCATAAGGAAGTGAAGACTAAATTCTATATGTTTGATGCGAGAGTGTTGAATGGGGTATATCCTAACATCTATAGCTCCTTTGTTGCCGCATACTTATCTAACTTGACACCATAGTCTATGAGAGCTTGTTTCATCTATAGTTTTCTAACGCGAGAAATCTTATCTTACTTCTATGTTAATGATTAATCCACTTAACTCATTTCACTTCATCACCATGAGTTTTCTAATAGTGGACATAGAAGATTTTCATTTTAAATTTGAAAAGGCTAAATGAGTTCGACAGTGAATACTTCATTTACTACTTAGGGGGCTAACTAAAGGGTTTCTAGTTTATTAAATCATCAAACGGATATAACTAAAAGTGTAAATGCAATGCAACCTATCAAACTAAGCATATCCTAAGGCAATGATTAATAAGACTATATGTATGAAGTAACTACTCATGAAATTAAAAAAAAAAAAAGAGCGTACCTTATGTCCAGCTTTTCTTCAAATACTTCAAGGTGATATATTGACTTATAGAAGCCAATCATAGATGAGTTTCTGAATTATTTAATGAGTGACGATTTAGCCACTTGGTCCCCATTGTCTCATTAGTCCAAAATTGTTTAAACCAAACATGGTTTGCATTTGCATGTATGGTAAAAGTATTTCCCAAGGGTTGAAACTTGGTTGAAGTGAATAATTCCACATTGGGTGATTATTATTATTAGGAAAGTTTTGTCTACCTTGATTTCTTCTAGGTCGAGGGGTTTTAGACCGAGGATGAGGATTATTTAGTCTATTTGGAGGTGGAGTTTTAGATCTTAATTTTGGTTTAGAAAATCCGGTTTTGGCTTTTAATGATGGTTTATAAAAACTTTTTACTTCCTCATCACTCGCAATAGGTATTTTTCTATCTTTTATAAGTATATACTTAGGTTTTGACTCTAATGGTTTTTGTTTACTAGATTGACATTCAAACTTTACATTTATATTTTCACTAGTTGAAATATTATTTGAGTTGAATCCTAGACCGGTTTTATCTCCCGAAGTTCCTTGAACACTTATTATTTCCTTAAGTGAGTTACTACTATTTTTAAACTTGTCAAGTTTGGAAATTTCATCTTTAAGTTTTTCGTTTTCATTTTTGACCTCTAGACATGTTTTACATTCTATAAAAACTTCTTTTTCTTTTTCTAAATGTTGTAGTTTAATTTTTAATTCGAGTACTTCATTTTCTAATCGATTATTAATATGTTTTAGTGATTTATTTTTACCCATGACTTTTTGACCTAATTTGCATAACCTAATATATTCATTATCTAGGTCTTTTTCGTCTAATGATTGATTTTTATCACTAAAGTATTCGGTTTCGAAATGTACCTCACTTGATGTCTTAGCCATAAGACATTTCTCCTCCTTTGTGGTTTCTTTCTCATCTTCGTCACTATCACTCCATGCTCCTCCAATGAACGCCTTTTTATTTTGCTCCTTTGACATCATTGGACAACTTCCGATGAGATTATTTGGATCACCACATTTAAAACACTTCCTCTCGCTCTTGCTACCTTTGTCGTCTTTGTTTCTTTGGAATGCCTTTCTTTCGTCATGTGGTTGTCTAACGAGTCTTCCTCGTCTTTTGAAGAACTTCTTGAAAGTCTCTTACGGCCATGGCATATTCTTCGTCATTACTTTCGGAGGTTGAGCTATCCTCGTAACTAGATTCCTTCCTAGCTTTCAATGCAATTGACTTGCTTTGTTCTCTTTCTCCTTTGACCATCTCGGAGTCTTTCTTTATTATTACTTCGTAGACTTTCAAGTTGCCGATCAACTCATCAAGTTGAAGAGTTGACAAGTTCTTCGATTCTTCAATCGCCGTAACTTTAGCTCGCCATTTTGGATGAAGAGCCCTAAGAAATTTTCTAACAAAATTCTTACTAGAAAAATTCTCATCAAGTGCTTTTAAACTTGTGATGATAGTGTTAAACCTAGCAAAAGCATTATCTATTGATTCCTCTTCCGGAATCGTAAATTCTTCATATTGTTGAACAAGAAGATCTAATTTATTATCTTTGAGTTGACTATTACCTTGGTGAGTGATTAATAAAGAATCCCAAATTTCTTTTGAGGTTTGACACATAAAAATCTGTTCATATTCTTTGCGTGGTAATGCATTATAAATTACCATTTTAGCCTCATTATTTTTTGCTAGTTTCTTTTTCAAATCATCATTTTGTTTTACAAAAGGTACAATTTCATCTATTTTAGTTAAAGGATTATTTTGAATAGGGGGAAAATCACCATAGGTAATAATATGCCAAAGATCAAGATCTTTTGATTTCACATAAGTTTCGAATCTATTTTTCCAATAAAGAAAACCATCACTTTCAAATAGTGGTGGTCTTTGCATAGATTGCCCTTCTAAATATTTTTCGGAATCCATAGATCGTTTCAAGTTTTAAAATACAGTTTATTTTAAAAATCTTGTTTTACGTGGCTCTTGATACCAATTGTGGAAAACTAGAAGGGGGGGTTGAATAGTTTTACGTCTTTTTAAATTTTATTATGAAAACTTTGTTTATTTTTAAAACTTAGATTCGTATTTATATGAACTCAACTCTTGAACAATATGAACAAATATAAGTAAATATAAGCAAGCAATGTAAGTAAGGTAATAAAATGAAATGAAAGATAGAGATGGAAAGATCTAACCGAGACACAAGAGATTTATAGTGGTTCGGCTACAAGGACACCTTCCTTGCCCTACTCCACTCCCCGAGCACCTAACTCGAGAGTTTTCTTCACTATGTCAACAAGCTCCCTTATGGCGGAGAAAACCTTACACAACTTTAGCTTACACCGGCTTAACGACACAAAGCTAGATGCCAGGTTCTAATCGTAGCTAGAACCAATCTCACAACTCATACACGACTTAAACACACCTTCTTCACAACTTCTTCTTCACGACTTCTTCTTCACGACAACTTCACGACTTATTCACAACTTCTTCACAACTTATATACTACGCTTCACACCTTCTTCACAACCTAGCACAACCTATGTACACTTCTACTTCTTCACACCTTCACTACTTACACACCTTAACTACACAACTTCACTACTTACACACTAATCTATCCCAAACAATTATTCACACAACTATCTAACAAATATACACAACTTTATACACAAATGAATGATGACACAAACAACTTAGGTAGCTAAGTTGCAATACTTCTTCTCTAGTTGTTGAAGGAGTATTCTTTTTTTGCACTTGAATGGAGGAAGCTTGGATCACTTGGAAACCAATGCTTAAGAAGATATGATCAAAGGATTTTTGAAAGTATTTACAAAGATTAGAGAAGATTTAGAACAGAAAGTTTGAGTGTGCAAAAGGTGAGAAAAAATCCAGGGGAAGGCTGGTATTTATAGGCAGAAAACTGGACAGCTGGAAGGCTACTGGAGCGTGCCGGCCCCCTTAAATAGAGGGGCGGTCCCCTTAATTTTAAGGGGGCCGCCCAAGCCAACCGTTGCCCAGTTTTGTCTTTTTGTGGATAAGGTTTTTCTGGAACATTTTTACTGATTTTGGTTGAAAATTTGAATTCATAAATTTATAATGAATTAAACCTTTTTATTTATTACCAAAAATGTTTTTCTAAAAGATATAAAATGTTTTTGACATTTTATAAAAAATCTAGTGATTAAGAAAATGTTCCTTTGATCATATAATGCATTAAGCATTAGTTCATTCATACCTTAAGTGATTTAAGTTGTAGAAGTGAATATTTACAACTAAATACTTGTTTACTTAATAAGTTTATGTTTGATGAGTTTACATTTTGTGATCATCAAAACATAGAGATATCAAGAGGTATTAATAATGTTTTTAGGCATTATTTATATCAACAATCCTGATGGCTTCCATTCTTTCAATTGGGGCAAAACTTTTCTCATAGTCAATACCTTCCTGTTGATTGTATCCTTTGGCAACAAGTCTAGCCTTGTTCTTGATGACTGTACCATTTTCATCAGTTTTGTTCCTCAACACCCATTTCATGCCAATGACATAGACATTTTGAGGACATTTGACTAAATTCATTACTTTATTTCTGTCAAACTGTTCTAGTTCATCTAGCATGGCCTGAATCCAGCTTAGGTGTTTCAGTGCTTCTTTTACATTCTTGGGTTCCACATCTGAAAGAAAGTCAACAAAGAGGCATTCATTTGCTGAGGCTTCCTTAAGTTTAGTAGCCATGCTTCTAGTAAGCATGCCTTCAGTGGGCTCACCAATGATATTAACAAGATCTATTGTTTTTATTTTGTCCAACTATCCTAAGGTCTAGGATATGAGTTAGAAATTTTGGAGGCTTGATTAGGTGGTGGTGTAGGTTCAAGGACTGAGGCTTGAGGTACTTCAAGGTTTTGAACTTCAGTGGGTTCAATTTGATGACTAGGATTTTCAAATTCCTGAACTGCATGTTCAGTTTGAGTGATTCAATTAGGATCAGGTTGAGCCTCAATGAATTCACTAATAGTTAGGTAACGAAGGTTGTGACGGACAATGTAGTATGAGAAGTCAGTATCAGCTTGATATTGTGTGGAAGGATTATATTCAGGATGTTATTCATCAGGAGGATATCTAGATGAGTCATCAATCCCAATCTCTTCCACTAAGGTGTTTGAGAATCTGATGGCTTCAGTACTCTCATCAAAGGTTACATGAAAGGTTTCTTCATTTTGTTGTCTCCTTGTGTTGAATACCCTGAAGGCCTTGGAGACAAGGGAGTATCCTAAGAAATATCCATCATCAGCTTTGGCATCAAATTTGCCTAAGTGGTCCTTGTGATTATAAATAAACACTGGACACCCAAATACATGGAAATAGCTGATGTCAGGGAGTCTTACTTTGAATATTTCATAGGGTGTTTTGTTATGTCTTTTGATAGTGATGGACCTATTTTGAGTGTAACAGGTAGTGTTAACTACTTCAGTCCAGAAGTGCTTAGATAGTACTGAACCATTTAGCATTATCCTTCCAGCTTCAATGAGTGTTCTATTCTTCCTTTCAGCCACTTCATTTTGTTCAGGAGTGTAAGGAGAAGAGAAATTTTGAGAGATTCCTCTCTCGTCACAAAAACATTCAAGATCTCTATTTTTTAACTCAGTTCCATTGTCAGTACTAATCTGTTTAACGTTGATGTCATTTTGATTTTCAATGTTCCTGACAAATGACATGATTGTTTCAGCTGCCTGACAGTTCTTAGTGAGAAAGTAGACCCAAGTGTATCTTGAGTATTAATCTACTATGACCAGAGTGTACTTCTATTGATGGATGGACATTGGACTAACGAGTCCAAAAAGATCCATATGAAGGAGATGAAGACAGCTTTTAATAGAGAAGTTTTGTTTGGTTTTGATGGATGCCCTGTGATGTTTTCCTTTTTCACAAGTTGAACAAGCTTTATCTTTGGAAAACATAAGGGAAGGTAAGCCAAGTACTTTGTTTTGTTTGGCAAGGTTATTGATGTTTTTCAAGTTAAGGTGGGATAGTCTTTTGTGTCATAGCCAATTGATTGTTTCATTTGCCTTTATGAAGAGATAAGTCCCATCTTGAGTAAGAGTTGACATGTCCATAACATAAACATCATCTCTTCTTGGGGCAATCAAAAAAACTTCTTTATTGGCATTAAATATTGTTCCTCTCTTATCATCAAACTAAACTATGTATTTGGCATCATAAAGTTGACTGACACTGATTAGATTGTATTTTAGACCATTAACATAAGCAATTCTTGTAAAAATTATACCATTGCAGTTTACTAAACCATAACCTTCAGTGAGACATGATGAATTATCAGCCAACACCACTTTAGGTCCTGGTTCTTTCACATATTTGTGCAGATATTCCTTCACACCAGTCATACTCCTTGAGCATCCACTGTCTAGATGCCAAACAGGTTCCCTGGCATGTCTCTGCACAAATAGTAAACTGTGTTAGTTTTTCTTGTGAACCCACTTCCTGGTGGGTTTGGCTTTGTTGGCCTTTTTGAATTGAACAATTGATTCATGGTCAGTGGTTGAGTGAACATTGCTTCTACATACTTTTCATTTAGGTATGGATGTTGACTCATTGGACTGAGAGGATTCAGTGTGATGATCATTGAATCCACAGTGAGAGCAAGGTGGGAAAGGCTTTGCCCTCGTCCTGAGAGTCTGCTTGGATGTTGAAGCATACTTAAAAGCCTGAGCTTTATAGTTAGCATTCAGGGAGACTGAGTGAGCTTTGTGATTAGAGGTTTTGTGATCTTCCTGTTTGCATATCATACAAAACAAGATTCTATAGCAATCATCAGTGGAGTGATTTGAATAATTGCATAGCTCACATCTCGGTATGGGTTTTGTTGTTTTTGGTTTGGTGTTACTTGAGGAAGCAGGTTTAGATTCCTTAGTTTTAGACTGAGGAAGTTTTTTGAAAGATTCTAACTTATCGCTTAGCTTCCTAACAAGTTCAGCTAATTGATCATATTTTGAATCAGTGTTGTTTGTCTTCTCTTCAGTAGGAACTAAAGGTGTGGAAGTTTCAGTAGGGACTGAGACTTCATTGTTTTGGGTTGTGATGGGTCTTTTCAGGATTGTTCTCCACAATCCTGACTTCTCCTTAGGAGAGTGTTGAGAGTAGACCAAAGGTGTGAGGTCTGAACTGGGTGATGCTCCCTGAAGGATTTTCAGAAGAGGCAAAGGTGTTCGGCTATCTGATTCAGACTCATTCATAGACTCAGTATTACTGGGTTCATCAGTGAGTCCAAGCATCTCTTTAATTGCCTGACTTTTAGGTTTCAACACTTTTCTAATGTCAAAGTTGGGTAATTTACTGTCAGGGTTGACTCTTTCAATCCAGTCAGTGGGTTTTTTTTTAACTCTTGCTCAAAGGTAATGCCAGCTGGAGTGAAAGCACTTTCACTTAGATTTTCATTTGAGGTCTCACTGAATTGGTCTTCTCCTAGTATCCACTTTTCAATGTGTTTTCTTTCTTAATTTCAGCTTGAAGAGCCTGTTTTTGTTTCACAAGTTCTGTGTTTTAAATTTGAAGTGTAATAGCCTCAAGTTTGGCTTGTTTTACAGCTAGAAGTTCATCTCTACACTTATTTAATTCAAAAGAAATTTTGTTGTATTTTGAGAACAAATTTAATCTTTACTCTTCAACAAACTTAAGATCCACATTGATATAACTCAAATAAGATTGCCAGTCAGCATCATCATCAATAGACGGTAAAATGTTTACCTTTCTCATGGTGATGTTGACCCATTCCTCATTCCTAGCATGACTTTTTCCTACTGATAGCTTTTCTCCATCTGCAAGTGCCATCAGTGCACTGACTCTTACTTCCTCTTCATCATCAGTAGAGACAACTTCCTCATCCCAATCAAATGTTTCAGCTACAAGACCCTTGTTTTTGGACTGAAAGGGCTTAGTGGTTTGAGTTGGCTGGGATGTTGAGGGTGGCTGCTTCAAGAAGTGCAAGTTTGGCTTTAGCATTTCTGTACTTAGCTTCAAAATCTTTTTGAACATTTTGCTCAGTTTTATTTTGAAAGTGTTGATTAGACTGAAGCATTTTTGGTTGAAACTTGCTACTTCCTGAGAAAGAACTATTTCCAAAAAATTGCATGAGGGTTCTGAGGTTGTTTTAGAAAAACAATCTTTTGCAAAATAACCTCTTTTACCACACTTAAAACATTCAGTGTTTTCGTTAGCTTTTGCACTAGAAAAGTTTGATTTGTTTCTTTTGATAAAACGTTTAGAACTTGCAAGGAGTGCCCTTTCTTGAAATTCAGTTTGTAAATCATTTAGGTACTCCTCATTGGTTCTCTCATCAACCTCATCATATGAATTTTCTTGGAAATCCTGCACAACACCATTAGAATAAAAAGTAGTGGATATGGGTGAAATTGTTAGGGTTTTTTTTTTTACTCTTGAGCTTTCTTAGAGTCAGTGTATCTCTTGAAGATTAAGTTGTCTTCATAGACAAACTTCCCATAGATTTGAGGGAGCTCAAGATTTTGAATGTGATTCACATTTCTAAGACCCTGAGAGAAGTTTAACCACTTCTCAGTGAGACTGTTGACAAAGCCAACATTGATTTCATGCTTAGACAGAATAACACCATCATTGGACAGCTCATTGAGCAGAGTTTTGTAACGGGTATAGGTCTGAGAGAGACTTTCAAAGTCTTTGCACCATGAAAGTGTTATACTCAAGTTTCAGGTCCATTATCCTGTTTTCCTTGGTATCTGAGGGACCTTCAAAGCTATGAACCAAGTCAAGCCAAGTTTGTTTGGCTGTTGGACAGTTAATGACTAATTCCATTGTATCGTCAGGAAGACATGATATAATGATGCTTTTAAGGCGTTGGTCCTGATTGACCACCCTTCTCTCATCAATTGTCTACTGAGCTTCAGGCTTTGGTAGACCTTTAGGAGTTTTGGGGACAAAAGGACCTTCATTGATGCATTTTATGTAGTATGGTTCCATACCAGTTAAGTAGCAAAGCATGCGATTTTTCCACTTATTGAATTTTCCAGCTTCTAGTCTAGGAGCGACAGCTGAATAGCTTCCTCCCTTTTTATCGACTAGCTGGGGTACATCGCTATCAGCCATGGTAGGATCTTGATTTTAAAAACTTTTGAGCACTCTTATTTTTGAAAGTTTTATAAACCAGAGGCTCTGATACCACTTGTTGTTCCCTTTACACAGTTAGAATTAACTACAAAGTTAAGCTAACCATCTTCCATGGCTTAATGATGTAATTAATAACTTGTTAATAAGTAAAACGTAAAAGATAAAAGACAAGAGTTTTTCAACGTTTAAATTCTTATTAGAAGTTAATCAAAGAATCTATACCCAAGTGTTTGCAGAATAACACTTGGGATTGAAATGACATGTGTGGTAATCTCCTCTCTAAACTTAAGCTAAGCTTAAGTACAACTATGCTAACCAACTGAGCTATCTCAGGGACTTACTTGTATTTGGAGGAGTAGAAAGGATTTGTGAATGCTTAGCAGTAATTGCACAAACTTGTCAACTTTTCTACTCCTACTTATGATCCTATTTATATGCAAATGCAATACAACCGTTATCCAAGAAGACAAAGATGACCTAAGCTACTTTGGACAAAATGCTTATACATTTTGTCACTGTTACAATTCTACTTTGGGTATAAGACAATGGTGCTTTCTGATGAGCAGTGATGACACTGCTTTGGTTTTAATCCATTCAGGGTAATTTTGACTTCTGAGTGATAAGGACTCACCCTTATACGTTTCAAATTTATCCCACCTTATCCCACCTTTACTTCAGTCTTCAGTCTTCATAGTAGAGGAGATTTGGGGTTCAGTGAGTTGTTGTCATCACTCACTGAACCCATCACCTTCTTCTTTGACTCAGGTATCATTCACTGAGTTTCGTCTCAGTGAGTGGAAAGCCTTTCTTCTTTAGACTTGTACTTAGTATCTTGAAGGAGACTCACTGAGTGACTACTCACTCAGTGACTTGATTATGTTTACGAATTTACAACACTTAGGTTATTTTCTATTCAAATCCTAGTTTAAGTGAACTTGGGTACTAAATGGACGCAACAAAAACGTTTTCACAACCGTGCAACAACATAAGGCAAATTTTCCAAAATGAATATGTCTTTGCTTGATAAAAATTAAAAGGTGTTTGGCTTAACACATAAAATTAATCAAGATAATCATGAATCCACTTTCTCTTTTCATATAAGCATACACTATACTTCAAGATAAATCTTACTAATAGCATATTTGTTCATAGGTGTAAACATGCTACATATTTAGCTACATTCCAAAAATTTCTTTAGAAACTTACCTACCATTAGATTTTTCCAAAGTTTTAAAGATCTTGAGTCTCGTCACATTCATGAAGGCCGAATCGTCGATCCTTCCTTAATAGCTAAGGAACAAATGATAGAGCCTTTCGTACAATAGGATTTGATTGTCTACTCACTATCAATGAGAAAATTTGTCTTCGGTTCATGTTAGAGTTTCTTCATGAGATTAAAATCAAATGCAACCTAGACTTATCCTTGTCACTTTGGTTTTGGGTCGGTTACTACAAATTTCTCTTGTCTCTTGAGCAATTTGCTCAAATCCTTGGACTTCCAAATCATGGGCAATGCGCCTATACGGAAGAACTTGAGCTTGAATCTCTCCTCGTCAATCGAGAAAAAGATGGTCCATATCGCTCATATATTCCTTCTCCAACTGAGTTAATCGAGTCACTCTGTAATTCGCCAAATGTCATGCATTCCAATAGAATTCGTGTGATTGAACTCCGTCAATTTCTTCAACCCATGGCGGTCATATTACGACAAAATCTCTTATGTCTATTAAGAGATCGTGATTATGTGCCAGCATGTTATGCTCACATGCTTTACTGCATTCTCACTAGAAACCCTACAATCTTGCATACTTCTTCGCTAAGCGAATAATGCATCTCAAGGATAATAACAAAATGTTAATGCATTATGGGATGTTTCTAACTCGTCTCTATAACCACTTCATGAATTCATATCCATACCTTCAAGGTCCTCAATATCGTCTTTTCAATCGAGTCATGGAATAATGAGTGTGTAAATACTCATCATTTTATACCCATAAAAGACACAAAAATGACCAAAAATACCCAATTAGATCAAATATTGTTGCAAATATTCTTGGTTTGTGTTTTATGTGTTTCAGGTACAAAAGGATTGAAAACGGGGCAAAAAAGGGACAAAACCGAGCACAAGATTGGAAAATCGTGAAAAGCCGAGGCCGGGGAAGGAATTTTAAGTTTAGATCACATTTAAAGCTCAAATTGTCAAAAGTCAACCTTCATGAAATTCAAAATGTAAAAAATGGTCTTTGGAGATAAATTTCAGAAATTGGCAGAATTGGCCCCTCACTTTATAAATTTGGCAGCTTTGATCCCTTAACCTAAAACTTAAACCTAATCCAATCCTAACTCTAAACCATTACCTTTTAAACCAACCCTTTTTAACCCTCCAAATAATAAACCCAGCTAACCCATCCAAGCCCAATCAAAATAACAGCCCAATCCCTATCAACCAAACCCAACCCGTTTTATCCCATTAGCTAAAACCAGGTCAACATCCGGTCAACCCCTTCTCCCAAAACCACCCTAGCCCGCCAAAACCAGAAAACCACGACGCCCATTTCCCCAGACTAGACATCATTGTTCCCCCCACTCCTTTTCACTGAAACACGCCTCCCCCCTCCTCACTTAGCTCCTGACACAGTACAATCTTCACGTGCTCTGAAAAGCAGTTAAATCCACTAACTTTACTTTTCCCGCCAAAATCCAATTCAACGGATGAGATTGATTCAAGCTAGACCAATGGTGGGGATTTGCTCAGAAAAACTCAAGGAAGCTTGGGAGTGATATAAAAACTTACTTCTCACACACAGAAGAGAACAACAAGGAGTAGAATAGAAATAGTAGTCGTTTTAATAGTTTAGTAGTTCTTTCAGTTTCATTTTCACTTCCAAACTGTAATTTAAGCTCTTTTAAGCTTAATTGTTCTTAATTTTATCAGCGTTGTTCCTATTCCTAAGTTTAATGAAATTTCAAATTCTTATGTTTTACTGTGAATCGAATTAGATTTATTAGTGGTTAATAATAGGTCACAAGCTCTTAATTCTGTTCATGTAAGCTCATTAGAGCTTATTAAAGCTTTTGTTAAAGTTAATTTGGATAAAACCTGTTTTAATTTCAAAAAGTCTAGAAAAGTTAAAGAAAGTCAAATTTTAGTCAACTGATTATTAGCTTATCCTCAGTGCTTGTTTTCAGTTTATTTTCACTTATGTTTGCTTAATGTAGTTAATTTTACCTTTCCTCAACTTTGTTTGGTCTGAATCTAACCAAAAACAGCCCTCCATAAGGACTGTTTGGGTTAAGCTTGGATATGGGTCAAAAATGAAGTGTCACTGTTCATTGGCATTTGGTAAAACTTTGGCTAGCTCTAATTTAGCCTAAGTGGCTGAAATTAAGTTGGTTGTTGCTGAATTGGGGAGGGGTGCATGATCCCAGCTTGCCCTCCTAAGATTCTAAGGACTTCTGACCAAGTAAGATCTCTAATTAAGATTCATGAATTCAAGCCTATTGTTGTTATTTTTCTTTTTGTTATGGTATGTTAAGTGATATCCAGTAGTTGGTAAATTCTCAATTGGTCTGGTGAAGTTTTGTGGTCACATACTGCATACTTGCATCAGTTCCCCACAAGTTTAATGTAGCCCATGTCTTTGACTTATCACAAGCTTATTTTAAGCTCAAATGATCCAAAGTTTAGTGCATCTAATCTTGGGCGGCTGATACACTTATTTCTCAATTTTTTTAGAATCTTAATTTAGCTTTAGATAGCTTATTTCCAGTTGCAAAAATCACCTTATTGGACTGTGTTGCCCTGTGCACCTCAGCAGACCATCAGTAAGCCTTTGGCTTATTTTGTGCTTTTTAGTGCTTGTTTCCTCTTTTTTATGGCTTATTTTAGTTTTCATGTTAACTTATTTTAGTCCCTTAGCTTATTTTTAGTTTCACTTTAGCTTATTAGTGGCTTAACAGTAAATTAGATGCAAAATTTAGCTTATTTCATTAAAAAGTCCAACTGCTCATCTCTTGTGGCTTGTTTCTAGCTTATTTATCAGTTTTCATAAAATGTTGTAGTTAGTAAATTAGCTTATGATCATGTGCTTATTCAGTTTGTTCAAAGAAAAAAAAAATGATTTTAAAAAAAAGCTGAGGCCAGGGGTCGAACCTGGGACCTCAGCCCTCACCACACCTTACAACACACACGCATCACCAACTGCCCTTGGGTCTTTTTCATTCTTAGTTTGCACTCTTAATTAGTTAACACCCTTTTAGTTATTTAGCTTATTAGCTTTTTATTGCTTATATCTGCTTATTGCCTACTGTTTCCCCCTCCTCATATTTTTCCTAGGTTAGTACTAGAATAAACTATTTTCCTGCCAAATTTCATAATTTTCCAAATTCGTTTACTATTTTTAAAGCATTTAATTAGGAATTTTAGTATTTAATTCATAATAATTAGAATTTTAATCAGAAAAATAAAAATCTCTTTTCCAAAATTTTCTTTAGTCATTTAGAATGTAGGAAAATTAGTTTGATACCCGTAGAGTTAATATTTCATCATTTTGACGTTTATGCTCGGGATTTTCCCGGTATAAACGTATTTTTAGATTTCCTTTACGTTTTTTTATTACGAGCACTTTAGATTATAGTTTTCCTTACCCTTTAAGTCGTTTTTAGTTAATGTTCACTCATTTTAGCATAGAAATTCAAAATCCCTTTGTTTTCACCATTCAAACACGCAATCACGAACCGAATCACGAATTCCATTCAAACCTTCGTTGGGGATAACGACTCGGGTTACATATACTTGATGCGTGGTTTTGCGACCTTACAACAGGTTTTACCTCTCGAGGGATCTCAAGAGGCTTACAACCCCACCAGGCAGTGTACCTGACCGATGTAGTATAGTGTAGTGGTAAGTACGGGGGATTGATCGTTCTCCACAGGGAATAGTGTTCGTTAGGTATGAAAAACTACTCTAATTAGGTCTAAGGGTGAAGGAAGATTATTTTTTTGTATTTTTATATTTTTTTGAAAGCAAGTAAAATCTCGGGTTTGAAGGAGTGGGCGGAATTAGTTGCTAGTCAACTAACCCAAATTACTACGAATGCAAATAAAATAAAATAACTGAAAATGAAAAGGTTGTGAAACTTATGTGGAGAGAAATGTGTTTACTTAGATTTCCTTACTCCCTAACTATCTTTTACCGGTTGATTAGTGTGTATTAATTGCGTGGATGGCGGGTGTATTCCTTAATACCAATCGTGGGGTGGCGTACGTACTTCCCCAACTCTACAAGCTCCTACTTCACTCCTATGTCGAGCCGGCTAGGAAGCTCCTAACATGGGATCACTAGAATTCGCTCATGCATTAAATACAACCATAAAAACCTAGTACGCATTGGTTCATGTTTCTTAAGACGTTCAAGCAAGTTACCGAATAGGAAGTTAGCCAGTTTTCTTAAGCCTAACATCGATGAACAATCATCCAATACAACTAATAACACGCTAATAACCGATAATCAATAGTTAGGTTTCATTAGATCTAAGCAAACACAAGATAAATCTAGCCTAGCATGTTAATCAAAATACAAGAACAAGATATAATCAAACAACACATAGACATATTGATTGATTAAACAATTACTTATCTTCAGTTAAACATGGGAGATCCAAGGGTATGAAAACCCTTAAAAATGG
The DNA here is from genome assembly GCA_021014915.2 of Artemisia tridentata subsp. tridentata. NCBI lineage: Eukaryota > Viridiplantae > Streptophyta > Magnoliopsida > Asterales > Asteraceae > Artemisia > Artemisia tridentata. The sequence goes on from CP139509.1 coordinate 320,330,678, forward strand.
CAGAAATTCGTCTTAGGGTTTCTCCTCACAAAGTTGCACACTAATGACAAAAAATTACAAAACTATATATAGAGTTTAAGGGCTGACGGCGTCACGTTATAGATCTTGACGCCGTCACCTCTCCGTGTCTAGGGTTCCCGGATGGCCTTCCTGACGCCGTCCCTCTTTAGTGCTCCAAAATCCGCTCTGGCCTATCAAGGCTTGACGCCGTCAGAAATGGGCTTGACGCTGTCCCTCTTTAATTTAAACCGTGATGGCCTTGATCACTTCAAAGAGTGACGCCGTCAGATTTTTCATGCAAAATTCTCTGGCTTATCATGTGTATTTTTTCATGTCCACCTTTTTTGCCAAGCCATGACGTCGTCAAGGGCAATCCCTGACGCCGTCAAAGGTACTTTTCCAGCCGATTTTGAGACTTTGTCGTTTTCTTCACTTATGTGCTCCAAAAACGTCCAAAATGCTTCCTTTTCCAGATTTCTTCTCCAAAGTACCTAAAATGACAAAAGGAACGATTTAGGGCAATATTTGATCAAATAAATACGATTTAGGGTTTAAATGACCCCCTAAAAGCGGTACACTTTTCGCTTCATCAAATACCCTTACACTTGAGATTTGCTTGTCCTCAAGCAAATGCGCTTTTATTCTAATCAAAATACAAGTTAGGGGTCATTTAATGCTAATATAAAAGTAATTACAACAAATAGTCGTTCCACTTTAATTATAATAAGCACGGAGATTACAAACTAGCACCTCACAAGTAGTGTTTAGATACTCACATCTCTCAAGTGTCATCAAAATAAATCTCATAAATGAAAACGGATAATATCTCTCACTACCTGTCATAGCAAATAGATTACCATAGGCTTGGGAAAGGATCAAAAATCTCCTCCACTAGGCGTAAGCACCTAAGATAAACTATCAAAGAGGGCTTTTACATGGGTTATAACATAAGGTGTAGGGATATGATAAACACGGTTTTGTTGGATAAGGGATATTTTACTGGTGGCGAGTTAAAGATCTTGATTAATTACATGTACAATATGGCGTTGCTAAGCCAAGACTAGACTCGACTTAAGCTAAAAAAACAAAATAACAAAAACATAAAATAAACATAAAATGAAACGGGATGGTAGTCCGTATGTTTTTTCTACTTTGGAGGAGAAACCCTAGACGAATTTCTGCCATTTTTAAGGGTTTTCATACCCTTGGATCTCCCATGTTTAATTGAAGATAAGTATTTGTTTTATCATTCAATATGTCTATGTGTTGTTTGATTATGTCTTGTTCTTGTCTTTTGATTAACATGCTAGGCTAGATTTATCTTGTGTTTGCTTAGATCTAATGAAACCTAGCTATTGATTATTGGTTATTACTGTGTTATTAGTTGTATTGGATGATTGTTTATCTATGTTAGGCTTAAGAAAACTGGCTAACTTCCTATACGGTAACTTGCTTAAACGTCTTAAGAAACATGAACCAATGCGTACTAAGGTTTTTATGGTTGTATTTAATGCACAAGCGAATTCTAGTGATCCCATGTTAGGAGCTTCCTAGCCGGCTCGACATAGGAGTGAAGTAGGAGCTTGTAGAGTTGGGGAAGTACGTACGCCACCCCACGATTGGTATTAAGGAATACACCCGTCATCCACGCGATTAATACACACTAATCAACCGGTAAAAGATAGTTAGGGAGTAAGGAAATCTAAGTAAACACATTTCTCTCCATATAAGTTTTACCACCTTTTCATTTTCAGTTATTTTATTTTATTTGCATTCGTAGTTATTTGGGTTAGTTGATTAGCAACTAATTCCGCCCACTCTTTTAAACCCGAGATTTTACTTGCTTTCATAAAATTACAAAAACACAAAAAGAATCTTCCCTCACCCTTAGACATATTAGAGTAGTTTTTCATACCTAACGAACACTATTCCCTGTGGAGAACGATCAATCCCCCGTACTTACCACTACACTATACTACATCGGTCAGGTACACTGCCTGGTGGGGTTGTAAGCCTCTTGAGATCCCTCGAGAGGTAAAACCTGTTGTAAGGTTGCAAAACCACGCATCAAGTTTTTGGCGCCGCTGCCGGGGAATAGTTATTGTTTAGGTTGAATTTTTATTTTATAGGTCTACTCACTAGATTCCTTTCTAGTGAGATTTTTATTTTATTTTTCTAGGTTTTCTTTAGTCTATCTATTTTCTTCGTTTCTGTGTTCGTAACCATTACCATCCGACATCATGGAAGGTGGTAATATCCTCGATCCCAACAACCCACCACAACAACCACCGCCACCTCCTAGAGCCGGTACCTTAGGAGAGTACTCCCATCCTAGCCACCAAGGCTATCGAAACACCATTGAGCTCACTCAAGGAGCCAATGTCACCCCCTTGCGATCCGACACCATCCGGTTGGTGCAAAGCGGATGCGCATTCCATGGACTTCGTTCCGAAGATCCTAACCAACATCTCAAGGACTTTCTCAAAATTGTTGATTCTATAGACCTTGATGTTGCCACTCGAGAGACGACCCGACTGCGTCTCTTTCAATTCTCTCTGCGGGACCAAGCTAGTCAATGGCTAGAACGTCTACCCGCAGGATCCATCACCTCTTGGGATGATCTCACCACTCGTTTCCTTGCTCAGTTTTTTCCACCAGGAAGAACTACCAAGCTAAGGAATGATATCTTGATGTTCCAACAACATCAAGGCGAAACCCTCTACGACGCATGGACTCGATTCAAGGACTTACTCCAAAAAGTCCCTCACCATGGCATAGAACTTTGGCTCCAAGTCCAAATCTTCTATGACCATATCAATCTCTCCACGAGGCAAACCATTGACCAATCGGCCGGTGGTAAGCTACGTGATCTAAGTGCGGAACAATCATGGGCTCTCCTAGAAGATCTTGCTCTTTATGACAACGAAAGTTGGAATGATCCCCATGATTTGAATAAAACGGTCAAGGCAATATCTTTGCCTTCGAACAATTCAAGCACTTCCGACCGTAGGATCATAGAACTTGAAGACCAAGTCAAGTTTCTTATGAAATACTACGAGGCTCCTAAACCTTCAAGCCAAGTGAACAAAATCACTTCTTCATGTGAATTATGTAGTGGTCCCCACAACACTCGTGATTGCATGGAACTCCCCGAACAAGCTTTTGCGGACTACGCATCCTCGCGTACCGACGGAGCAGGAGACAAGTGGTACACTTTCAAACCCGAGCCAAACCCCTATGGTGATTCATACAGCCCCTCATGGAAAAATCACCCAAACCTTAGGTGGAAGCAAAACCAAAACGCACAACAAACCAATTCTTCCAATCCACCTAATCGTTTCCAATCAAGCGGTTCCAACTCGAACCGTACTTTCAACAACAATCCTTCCGGCAATGGTAGTACCAATAACTTTGAAGGATTGATTTCCCAATTTATGGCATCTCAAGAAGCTCGTTTAGCCAAGTTTGAAGCCGATTTCAAACAAAAACAAAGCGAGATGACCAATAAGATTGACACTTTGTTGAAAGCCCTCAATGACCGAGAAATGGGAGCACTCCCTAGCAACACGGTCAAGAACCCGAAACTAAACGTCAACGCCATTTCGTCGGTTTCGTCTCCTAGTTCTTGTCCACAATATTATTCGTTCAATTCCATGAGCACGTGTTTCAAACAAACCAAAGTCATAGTTGAAACACCTACCACTCAAAACCTTGACAATGAATTCAAGGAGCTCCAACTTGAAAGTCCGGTTATTGATGTGTTGGATGAGAAGAAGCTCAAGTTAGGCGAAAAAGGGACCGCCTTCGTTCAAAACAAGCTACCTAAGAAATTAGATGATCCGGGCTTATTTGTTCTACCTTGCAAGATCGGTAATTCGGAGGCTTATGACACATTAGCCGATCTTGGATCAAGCCTTAACCTACTTCCGTTACCTCTCTACACCTCTCTAAAACTAGGAAAACTTGAAGAAACGGAGGTGATAATAGGCTTAGCGGATGGGAGTGTTGCTTACCCGGTTGGAGTAGTCAAGGACGTGTTAGTACACATAGGAAAACTAACCATTTTAGCCGATTTCCACGTCCTTGATATGGTTAGCGACCCTACATGCCCCTTGTTGATAGGTAGAGGATTTTTAGCGACCACTAGTGCTATGATTGATTGTAAGGAATCTAAGATAGCGGTAAGAGAAGGTGATACTTGGTCAGTCTATGATGTGAAGAAACATGCCTATGATACTAGTAATGAACCAACACCCCATTGGTTAGAATCAAATAGGAAACCATCTAGATATGGACCTTGGATCGATAGAGACTTCATAGGACCCCAACGCCCATTTTACCTAGAAGAGGACTTTGTGAACCGAACACATACAGTAGAGCAACTCTTGGCTAGGGACACCGAATTGGATCCGTTTGAAGACCCTCTCGTTTTTAGGAAGATGATTGATTTCCTAGGAGTTTTGCCAATTAACCTAGGAATGAATAAGTGGACTTGTGAGGAAGATGATCATAAGTGGGATTGGGACAAACCACCCAAAGATGGAGATGGGTCATGGCATATTAAGATGACATTGTATGACCCGGATGGAGAGAAGTTTGAAAAGATATATTGTACTAAGCGAACCAATAGGAAACTTCAATCCAAGCTTAACCCTAAAGACGTCCTCGATGACGAGCTCACTTACATAGGGTAGAAGGACTTTGAGTCTAGCTACAAGACTCGTTAATAAAGAAAAGCGCTTCTTGGGAGGCAACCCAAGCTTTATTTGCTTTGTGTGTTTATTTCATTGTTTGTTTGATTTTATTTGTTTCCGTATGTATGTTTAAATTTTATTATTATTGATTCATGTTCAAAAGTAAATTGTGAAAATGCTTTATCTTGTTTTTAACTTCGTCTTAACTACATATAAAGGTATTTTGCAAAAGATAAGTGTAAGGGAAATCTAAATCGGTTTATTAGAACACAAATGGACATGAATTGTAATAATATTAAATTAACATACATATTCGTATTTGTTTGAGTCAAATGCTTGTATCGAGTCATAATGATATTTTGCAGGAATTCCAGGAAGTAAGGTATAGGTTTTTCCAAAATTTTTCCAGAAACTTAACATGAGAATTCTGTCAGATCATTTCTGACGGCGTCAGGCTTTACAACATGACGGCGTCAGGTTTAATTTTCAGAAATTTTTGAAAGTTTTGTTTTCATAGAAAGTTTGTATTAAATCTCTAACTTATAATCTCCAGGAATCTGCAAAATTATCATTCCACAAGCATTATATCCTTATATATAGAGTTTATCCCGCCGATGTTATGCAGGTTTTCGTGTTTGTTTTCTCAGGTTTAACAGGTTATTTTGGACAAGGAAATGTTTGTTGAATCAAGCTTATGGCGATGCATTAGTCATGGAGCTTCAACATTACTTTGGAAGAAGATCTAACCATGTTACTTCTTTATCCACCGAGCGAATCAGGGGAGTATTTGATTTCATTCTTTTACCTTATTACTTTTACATCTTGTTATTTGAACATTGGGGACAATGTTCATCTTAAGTGTAAGGGGGGGTAAAGTTCGATTAGAGAATGCTTTTACGCTTGATTTTTGTTTGTTTAATAGTAGATGTGTAATAAAACTAAGAGAAATACCTGTTAGGGCAATTTTAGTGCCAAATTTAAAAATTTTTACAACATTTAGGAGTGAAACTTTGATCTTAATGAGCGTCTCACGGATAGGAGTTATATGACTAGCACAAAAACCGTACCACTAAAAAAATTTTCCACCCCAAATATGTGAGGTTCGCCCCTAGAATTGGTAGGAAAAGCATTTATGCTATGATGTGTGTACCGGTAGCACTTAGATTCTAGAACTTGCGTTAGGACCATTCCGAGGCCACAAGTGAGACTACATTCGTGTAGTTAGATTTACTACATGATAAGAGGCATTATGATTAACCCATTGTTTTACACCTGTGTTTTTGTTATAATTACGTTGGCTACATTGGTCAAGTAATTCTCCCACACCCTTTGCGTTGTACTCATTTTTAGTACACGATACCCCTAGTACACCCCTCAGAGCCTATCTTTTCGTTTCGACCTTTAAGCATTTTACTTAAAGGAAGAATTTGTTACACCCCACTTAAATGTACACCCAAATCACCTTAGCCTACCTTGTATGCACTCATTTTTAGTGCATTATTGTGACAACATTTGTTTAAACCCTTAGTTAATTATCTAATTGATTACATGGTTGCTAAGTCGAGTCATATCCTTGTACATATTGTTTTGGGATGATTGGGACTCATGGGTAAAGTACTAGTGTAACAGAGTAACGGGGAAGAACAACATTATTACCCCCATATGTGCTAAATATTTTTAAAAAGTACTCCAAGTGTTTCAATTATCTTAATTCGAGTCATTAGAATAGTTATTTGTAAAGTTATGTAAAAGTTCTAGTGTAAGGGGATGCAACGCCCCTACGATGTATTATTTTGGATGGTAGGGCAAGAGTGTATGAAAAAAAAAAAAAAAAAAATCGAAAAAATCAAGAAAAATACAAAAAAAAATGAGAAAAAGAAAAGTTGAAAAAAACATACGGACTACCATCCCATTTCATTTTATGTTTATTTTATGTTTTTGTTATTTTGTTTTTAGCTTAAGTCGAGTCTAGTCTTGGCTTAGCAACGCCATATTGTACATGTAATTAATCAAGATCTTTAACTCACCACCAGTAAAATATCCCTTATCCAACAAAACCGTGTTTATCATATCCCTACACCTAACGTTATAACCCATTTAAAAGTCCTCTTTGATAGTTTATCTTAGGTGCTTACGCCTAGTAGAGGAGGTTTTTGATCCTTTCCCAAGCCTATGGTAGTCTATTTGCTATGACAGGTAGTGAGAGATATTATCCGTTTTCATTCATGAGATTTATTTTGATGACACCTGAGAGATGTGAGTATCTAAACACTACTTGTGAGGTGCTAGTCTATAATCTCCGTGCTTATTATGATTAAAGTGGAACGACTATTTGTTGTAATTACTTTTATATTAGTGTTAAATGACCCCTAACTTGTATTTTGATTAGAATAAAAGCGCATTTGCTTGAGGACAAGCAAATCTCAAGTGTAAGGGTATTTGATGAAGCGAAAAGTGTACCGCTTTTAGGGGGTCATTTAAGCCCTAAATCGTATTTATTTGATCAAATATTGCCTTAAATCGTTCCTTTTGTCATTTTAGGTACTTTGGAGAAGAAATCTGGAAAAGGAAGCATTTTGGACGTTTTTGGAGCATAAAAGTGAAGAAAACGACAAAGTCTCAAAATCGGCTGAAAAGTACCTTTGACGGCGTCAGGAATTTCCCCATACGGCGTCACGGCTTGGCAATAAAAGATGGATATGAAAATTACTCATGATAAGCCAGAGAATTTTGGATGAAAAATCTGACGGCGTCACCCTTTAATGTGATCAAGGTCGTCACGGCTTAACTTAAAGAGGGACGGCGTCAAGCCTTATTCTGACGGCGTCAAGCCTTGATAGGCCAGAGCGGATTTTGGAGCACTAAAGAGGGACGGCGTCAGGAAGGCCATCCGGGAACCCTAAAAGCGGCGAGGTGACGGCGTCAGGAGCTATAACGTGACGCCGTCAGCCCTTAAACTCTATATATAGTTTTGCAATTTTTTGTCATTAGGGTGGAACTTATTGTGTGTAACTTTGGAGGAGAAACCCTAGACGAATTTCTGCCATTTTTAAGGGTTTTCATACCCTTGGATCTCCCATGTTTAATTGAAGATAAGTATTTGTTTAATCATTCAATATATCTGTGTATTGTTTGATTATGTCTTGTTCTTGTCTTTTGATTAATATGCTAGGCTAGATTTATCTTGTGTTTGCTTAGATCGAATGAAACCTAGCTATTGATTATTGGTTATTAGTGTGTTATTAGTTGTATTGGATGATTGTTTATCTATGTTAGGCTTAAGAAAACTGGCTAACTTCCTATACGGTAACTTGCTTGAACGTCTTAAGAAACATGAACCAATGCGTACTAAGGTTTTTATGGTTGTATTTAATGCACAAGCGAATTCTAGTGATCCCATGTTAGGAGCTTCCTAGCCGGCTCGACATAGGAGTGAAGTAGGAGCTTGTAGAGTTGGGGAAGTACGTACGCCACCCCACGATTGGTATTAAGGAATACACCCGTCATCCACGCGATTAATACACACTAATCAACCGGTAAAAGATAGTTAGGGAGTAAGGAAATCTAAGTAAACACATTTCTCTCCATATAAGTTTTACCACCTTTTCATTTTCAGTTATTTTATTTTATTTGCATTCGTAGTTATTTGGGTTAGTTGATTAGCAACTAATTCCGCCCACTCTTTCAAACCCGAGATTTTACTTGCTTTCATAAAATTACAAAAACACAAAAAGAATCTTCCCTCACCCTTAGACCTATTAGAGTAGTTTTTCATACCTAACGAACACTATTCCCTGTGGAGAACGATCAATCCCCCGTACTTACCACTACACTATACTACATCGGTCAGGTACACTGCCTGGTGGGGTTGTAAGCCTCTTGAGATCCCTTGAGAGGTAAAACCTGTTGTAAGGTTGCAAAACCACGCATCATTGACAATGTCCAACCCCCACAGTATTCCATCATTCATGAAAAATCTATAGCAGAATTGCTAGCCGAAGAACGAGCAGCGTGCCAAATTTCTCAAGACTTCCATTCTTGATGAAGATGATGAGGATACTATTCAAATAAAGGAATATTATGAGAATTCGTCAGCTGCAATCACACCTGTCCAGAAAAGGCAGGAAGACAAGAGTATTGCAGAATTGCTAGCAGAAGAGCAAATGGAACGTATAAAAGCCATTTATGCTAGCAATAATGATGAGGAGGACGACGAGGAGAGTGTTATTCCTTTGGGTGATATTATTTCTCAACTCCCTGAGTCTATTGCAATCACATCCATCTTATGGACTTTGGACTCCGAGGACTCTCTCATTATGGGGGATGAGCATCTTGGCGCTATTCCTGAAAAGGAATCAGACGAATTCATAAAGTCTAGTGCTGAGAACCTTATCCCAATCCCAAGTGAGTCCGAGGATATATCTGACGATGAATGTGATTTGTCTATTTGTAGTGATCATCCTCTTGACACTACTGATGATTTTTTCGGGACGTTTTCTAACCCACTTTTCAATTTCAAAGATGATTTTTCCTCTAGTGATGCCGAATCACTTTCTGATGAGGAAGTTCAAAATGAAAGTCTCAAAGTCTATTCGAATTCTCTTTTTGAATTTGATGATGAGTACTTTTCTAGCAAAATAAATCCTCTCTTTGATGAAGAGTTAGAAAACGATGAGGTCAAGGACTCTATTATTTCTAATCCAGATGATATGACCTCAAATATCAATCCCGTGATTCATAGAGACATTCTCTCTCCGACATATGTGACAGTTCCGTCTGAGGATTGCCATTATATTGACTTCACATATGTCGTTCGAGTTTTTCTACCTTTCTTCTCGTATACGGTATATTGTCCTTTTATTCACTTGTTCAGGAGTGAAGACAAAGTTTTTGACCCCGGCATCTCAATTTATCATCATTTTGAGCCGGGTGTATCTCATCGGAGTGGAACTTTCAAGTACTTCAATGTTTATCCAAACATCTTGAATGAAAGTCCGATGGAGATTTTCTCTTCCACATGCTCCCCCAAGAACAAATGAATTCGGGGTCGAGTCAAGCTAGTGACTCAGTTAACAAAAACATTAGCACTTCATGGGTGACAACCCATGTTTCTGACTTCTTTTTATTTTCTGACACTAAGTGTGGGGGGATTCCTCTACTGTGCTTTGTTTTGTGTGTTGTTTGCTCTTGTTTGCAGGTTTCCCTTAGATTGTGATGATTGATGCACCTGTTTTCAATCCAGCCGCCCAATATCCGATCTTGTTGCTAACGTTTATCTAGGGATATCTTTTTAATCCTGTTTGTGAAATTAGAGAATTCTTTCACACACTTGGCTATTAGTATTACCTTTTTACATTCTAAGTGTCGGCATAATAGCCGGTACTTTGAATATTGAGGGCAATATTCAATTCTAAGTGTGGGGGGGAATTCTCGCGAATTTTGTCACATTTGTACCTTCTAGTACCCCAGTACCCCCGTTTTGGCCAAAAATTTTAAATTTTTTTCATTTTTAGATAAGAAATTGCAATAAAATAAAAGTGTTTAGTCTTGATTAGGTTAGAATAAAGGGAATCCCGGCTCTGCCAAAATATTGATCTGGCTGCTTCCTTAACAATTAGACTAAGGTTTTACGATTTGTGCGAATGAAAATGCTAAGCGTAGAGTAGTTGGTTCTCTTTAGAGCTTATATAAGTAATCTATGGCTTTTCCTCCCAGTAGCTCCTAATCTGACTTAATTAGTGCTTATTTTCAAATATTTGAACAGACAAAATCATTTTTTCATACGATTTTGAAAAATACTAGTTCAAAGATTTATTTAAACTTCGGAACAAGCATATGTCATAGTTGTAAAAGTTAAGTAATATATGTATGTGCTATAAGCTGCGGATTCAAGATCGGCCCTTGGATCTTTATTTCCGGAAGGCGTTTAGGTCTTGGCTACCCTCTTACACCGGCCCTTGGACCTCTAATTCAGGAATGTGTGAGGTCTTGGTCTAACACCCTTGGATCCTCATTTCAGGAATGTTTAGAGTCTTGGAACTCTCCGTTGTAACGGCCCTTGGATCCTTTATTCCAGAAGGCGTAAGGTCATGGTTCCCGTGAAAATCCGTTAGTTTATGTTGCACAAGTAAAAAAAAAAATGATGAATGAAAAATGATGAAAAAATGAAAAGAAAAAAATAAAATAAAATGGAATGATGTTGCAAAATGCAATACGTTTTGATGTGTAGAATAAAGTTTTGAAACTTGCTTATTGTAAATTTTAAATCTATCTTTCAGCTAGTATTAGTCAAAATCTTATAAAAACGTCAATTTTTGTGATCAAAGTTTTGAAAATAAGCACAGTCACCTAACTTGAATAAATATGGGAGTGAAAAGTTAAGTTTCGGCTTACATAGATTATTGGTATAAGTAGTGTTAGCATTTTACAAAAACATTTGCACATTGAGTCTAAGCTTAGTTGGGAGTACAAAAAAGAGGATGACGATTTCAATTCCCTGGAGACACCCATTTTGTGTGAATCCCGTTCCATGATACCATTTTTGGAAATCAAGCATTTTATTTATTTTAGTTCTAGTTTAAATTTCTTACATTTTAATAAAAAGTCGAAACGGGGTATACTTGGAATTCTTTTGATCCTTTCATTACTTCATATGATCGGATTGCTAGGGACTAGCAATAGTTTAGTGTGGGAGATTGATGAGTGTGTAAATACTCATCATTTTAAACCCATAAAAGACACAAAAATGACCAAAAACACCCAATTAGATCAAATATTGTTGCAAATATTCTTGGTTTGTGTTTTATGCGTTTCAGGTACAAAAGGATTGAAAACGGGGCAAAAAAGCGACAAAACCGAGCACAAGATTGGAAAATCGTGAAAAGCCGAGGCCGGGGAAGGAATTTTAAGTTTGGATCACATTTAAAGCTCAAATTGTCAAAAGTCAACCTTCATGAAAGTCAAAATGTCAAAAATGGTCATTGGAGATAAATTTTAGAAATTGGCAGAATTGGTCCCTCACTTTATAAATTTGGCAGCTTTGATCCCTTAACCTAAAACTTAAACCTGATCCAATCCTAACTCTAAACCATTACCTTTTAAACCAACCCTTTTTAACCCTCCAAATAATAAACCCAGCTAACCCATCCAAGCCCAATCAAAATAAAAGCCCAATCCCTATCAACCAAACCCAACCCGTTTTATCCCATTAGCTAAAACCAGGTCAACATCCGGTCAACCCCTTCTCCCAAAACCACCCTAGCCCGCCAAAACCAGAAAACCACCATGCCTATTTCCCCAGACCAGACATCATTGTTCCCCCCACTCCTTTTCACTGAAACACGCCTCCCCCCTCCTCACTTAGCTCTTGACACAGTACAATCTTCACGTGCTCTGAAAAGCAGTTAAATCCACTAACTCTACTTTTCCCGCCAAAATCCAATTCAACGGATGAGATTGATTCAAGCTAGACCAATGGTGGGGATTTGCTCAGAAAAACTCAAGGAAGCTTGGGAGTGATATAAAAACTCACTTCTCACACACAGAAGAGAACAACAAGGAGTAGAATAGAAATAGTAGTCGTTTTAATAGTTTAGTAGTTCCTTCAGTTTCATTTTCACTTCCAAACTGTAATTTAAGCTCTTTTAAGCTTAATTGTTCTTAATTTTATCAGCATTGTTCCTATTCCTAAGTTTAATGAAATTTCAAATTCTTATGTTTTACTGTGAATCGAATTAGATTTATTAGTGGTTAATAATAGGTCACAAGCTCTTAATTCTGTTCATGTAAGCTCATTAGAGCTTATTAAAGCTTTTGTTAAAGTTAATTTGGATAAAACCTGTTTTAATTTAAAAAAGTCTAGAAAAGTTAAAGAAAGTCAAATTTTAGTCAACTGATTATTAGCTTATCCTCAGTGCTTGTTTTCAGTTTATTTTCACTTATGTTTGCTTAATGTAGTTAATTTTACCTTTCCTCAACTTTGTTTGGTCTGAATCTAACCAAAAACAGCCCTCCATAAGGACTGTTTGGGTTAAGCTTGGATATGGGTCAAAAATGAAGTGTCACTGTTCATTGGTATTTGGTAAAACTTTGGTTAGCTCTAATTTAGCCTAAGTGGCTGAAATTAAGTTGGTTGTTACTGAATTGGGGAGGGGTGCATGATCCCAGCTTGCCCTCCTAAGCTTCTAAGGACTTTTGACCAAGTAAGATCTCTAATTGAGATTCATGAATTCAAGCCTATTGTTGTTATTTTTCTGTTTGTTATGGTATGTTAACTGATATCCAGTAGTTGGTAAATTCTCAATTGGTCTGGTGAAGTTTTGTGGTCACATACTGCATACTTGCATCAGTTCCCCACAAGTTTAATGTAGCCCATGTCTTTGACTCATCACAAGCTTATTTTAAGCTCAAATGATCCAAATTTTGGTGCATCTAATCTTGGGCTGCCGATACACTTATTTCTCTATTTTTTTAGAATCTTAATTTAGCTTTAGATAGCTTATTTCCAGTTGCAAAAATCACCTTATTGGACTGTGTTGCCCTGTGCACCTCAGCAGACCATCAGTAAGCCTTTGGCTTATTTTGTGCTTTTTAGTGCTTGTTTCCTCTTTTTTATGGCTTATTTTAGTTTTCATGTTAACTTATTTTAGTCCCTTAGCTTATTTTTAGTTTCACTTTAGCTTATTAGTGGCTTAACAGTAAATTAGATGCAAAATTTAGCTTATTTCATTAAAAAGTCCAACTGCTCATCTCTTGTGGCTTGTTTCTAGCTTATTTATCAGTTTTCATAAAATGTTATAGTTAGTAAATTAGCTTATGATCATGTGCTTATTCAGTTTGTTCAAAGAAAAATAAAAATAAAATGATTTTCAAAAAAAGCTGAGGCCAGGGGTCGAACCTATTACCGAGTCACATATCATCCTTTCTCAAACCCAAAAGATCACCCATTGATGATATATTAAGAGAAGAAATGAGTATCTATCGAGTGTAAAGCATTGGGGTAGACTGAGGTCAACGGACAAGGACATTTTGAAGCTGGTCATCTTGAAGCAGAAGAATGAACAAGATGTTTCTTATGTTTAAATATTAGAATTGTTATTATATGCAAGACTCTTGCTTGAATGAATGCATGTGTTCCTTGTCTATATATTTGGATGTTACTTCATGAATTGTTTCTTGAATTGAATCTATCATATATTAGTAATAGTGTTATATATTTCTACAGAAATCTGGCTTGATTAGAAAATATTTTTAGTTACAAGTTGCAGAAATGAAAAACTGGGTGGAAACCTGGTAACCTACTGGCGATGGTCCCGTAAATAAGGCGACGGTCCCCAATACATAAAGGACAGTCCCCTTATTTAAATGACCATCCAATGTAGGTCACGAATTTCTGCATTGTTTCTTCTTTCCTGCAATCTTGACCTATTTCATGTTTTTCACCACCATTTCCAGGTTTAGTTAAACAAATTTAAGTGCTATTAGAGTCCTAATGCATGCTTTTCCTGAACTATAATCATCCTTGATTATTTAAACCTTCATCATCTTCTTCTTCATCATCACCTTTCATCTCCTTCATCCTTCACAATGGGTTCTTCCTCAACCCCATTGTTTCTCTCAAACAAAAGGCCTAAAATCACCATCACACCACCAAAAACTAACTTCCTTGATCTCCCTCAAGAAGACACAACTCCATTCACCAAAAGTCAAACCCAATTCTCCTCTTGCTCCTAGTGCACCACTCAAAACACCCTTAACCAAAGGTACATCCTCTTCTTCCTTAAGGCCAAACTCTTCACCATTCTCATCATTCATTAGAAACCTATCACCTTTGCTCACTCACTCTAGCTCCTCCTCATATACACCATTCGTGAGTAACCTATCACCTTCTCTTACCATCTTTAACTCTCCACTCCTCAACACCTCACCAAATGCGCCCTTGGATTACACTCCTTCTACTCTACCACCATCTCTAATCATGGGTTATCCCATTCCTTACAACTTTGTTAACAATCGTACCGTGGAATGTGCATGTTGCTACCACAACTTCCATCTCATCTCATCTCTAAGAGATGAACGCCACTACATGTTTGCCCATGTTGAACATCTCCTTTCTCAACCAAATGTGCAACCAACTCCTCTTGCCACCATGCCTCCAACACCTCCACCTTCTAACTAAACATCTCTACATGTTTAGTTAAAAATAATCAATGATTATCTTTTGGGCCAAGCATGTTCTAGGAACCTAGGTTGTTTTCTAGGAATAGCTTGTAGGTTAATTAGTTTTTGATGTATGAATCTATGATATGTATGCTTCTTTTATGAATGAATGAATGGTTTCTTATTATGATTTATGAAATCTATGCTTTTATGTTTTGATACTTGTCATGGTTGTTTTTAAAATGTGTGAGATTAACCAACTTTAAAATGACTAATGTTAAAATCACAATACTCTGCCCATAACAAGTCCTACTAGCGACGGTCCTTTATACAAGGACGGTCCCCAATATATAAGGGACCGTCAGTGTATATACAGGACCGTCCCTAGTCAGGCTTGAAATTTGGTTTTCTTCTCTGAATAATCTGAATTATTTGCTTCATGTCTGATCTATCTGATTTCATCTTTCTCTAATCATTTCTTCTTATCCATTCTCTATTTCTAACTCTCTACATTTCTAATCTCTTTCTGTTATGTCTATCTTAACTCCCTTCTCATCCCCTCTAATTCTCATATAAATATGTGTATGTGCATTGTACTCTAACTTGTTTTTGTAGCACAACACCATAGCTCGATTCCCCGGTGCCCTCATCTAGGGGGAGCACTAATCAAGGGGGAGCCTTAGCACCGTCGATTTCTTTTGTTTCTACACATCGACAAAGCCTTTTTGATTCTACAAAAAGGGGGAGAAGTAAACGAAAACTTATTAAAAACTTGCTAACATATAATTTTACCTAAAATGAGTTTATATTTTGTAATCATCAAAAAGGGGGAGATTGCTAATACAAATAATGTCAAAAACGTCATTTGCAATATTCGTTCTCTATACGTTTTGATAATCACAAAATATAAAAACACGTTACGTAAAACTACGTTTAATAAGTTTTTGTTCGAGAAAACTCGTTTTGACAACATCTCGACTAAAACATCACTTAAGGTATGAACAAACACTATACCAATATTAGTTAAGTGATCAAAGAAAATATTTTTCTTAAAATCTCACATTTTTATGTGACAAAACATTTTTACAAAAGTATTTTTGTAATTTTAAAGAAATGTTTTAATAAGAAAATATATTTGACTTTCAAATTTCCTAACAGCTAGTTTTCCTGCCTAAAACAAGATAAATTTTCACCAGATAAATTTTCACCACACCAGGAAAAAAATAGGAGTGTTTGTTGGGACGGTCCCGTAAACATGACGACGGTCCCCTATATATACGAGACCGTCCAAGGTTTAAAGGACCGTCCCCGCTCCTCCTGGTGCCTATAAATACTGCACAATTCCTTGCAGAAAAACTGATCCTCTTGGCACAAAAACATTATGTTCTTTCCCTCTTCTTCTTTGATCACTATAACGTATTGATATGTGTTTATAAGTGATATTGTTATCCTCTACATCAAAGTGCAAGAGAAGAACGATCGTATTCGTCAAGAAATGAAGTGTTATAGATTAGTCATCATACACACGTAACTCGTGTTACGATCCTCTTCTTCCCCTAAACTCTCTCTTTTGTGTAAATTGTATATTAGTGTATCCGACTTGTGTGTGAGTCGAGATTAGGTGTGTTAGTATAGATTAGGACTCGATGTGTAAGTCCTTGTATTAGTGTGTGAAGACTTGGGCGGTGTGTACGTCCGTGTGAAGACTTGGATTGTGTGTAAATCCAAGTGGACAAGGTGCTTGTCCGTGTAGCCGTGTGTCGGTGTGTAGATTGGTTCTAGCTAGGATTAGGACTCGACATTCCGCTTAATGTCGTTAATTGGTGTACGGTTTGCTCCGCCTAAAGGGAGTGTGTTGACATAGTGACTGTGAACTCTCGAGTGTGATACTCGAGAGGTGGAGTAGGACGAAGAGTGAGCTTCGTGCCGAACCACTATAAATCTCCGCGTCTTGGTTTGGTTGTTTTCTGATGACGTATAGTCCGCACTCGGGTCACGAACCCGACCAATACTCAAGCCCATCACGCGTGGGCTTTCACGATAAAGATTTGGGCTTACAACGGCCCAAATCCGAAATCTATTATTTGCCTTGATATAGGATCTCTTATTTACGGGATAAGGATCAATGGACCGAATAAGGCGGGATACGCCGAAGAGTAAGGAACACGAAACCAACAAGGATTTCGTGTGTATATAAAGGGCATCTCGGCTCTCATTAAAAGTATCATATCATAACCCTAACTCTTCACTAAAACCCTAAAACCGATTACTTACTCTCACGCCGGAGGATAATCGTGGGAGACAATCCCACGATAAGCCTAACGGTGGTTTTTGTTCTCTTAGTGCGCAGGTCTCAAGCATTAAGATCCAATTGATACGGGAACAGGAATCCAAACAAGGAACGCCCAACTTTTGTATCAACAAGTGGCGCCATCCGTGGGACCAGACACTAAGAACTCTACGAAGAACTAGAATGACAAAGCACGGAAACCTAAACCAGCGGACTCCTCAGGCGAAGAAAACGCATGGCGACCTACAGGGGAAGAAGCAGCAAAGTGATTCAGCCCCTCAGCAGGCCTCTGGAACAACCAGCGCGTCCAGAAACCAAGGATCAGGCTCAGATCTGGTCTTTACTACAGTAGCATCGCGCACAGGGACTACCCATGCTACTACAACCACTAGCGCGGAAGATCTATAGCGCACTCCTTTCACCATGCCAGAAACAGACCCCACTGAGCCGCCAAATGCGCCTAATCGAAACAAGGGTCCTGATTTGGGAACAGACATCCTCGCGCTAGAAGGAGTCGCGCCTGAACAAGCGCCAAGTGATTTTGTGTCTCAAAACTATGAAACCTTGGCTGTCCTTATGCAGGAGGAAGCGAAAAAGAGGTCAAGTCAGAGCCTGCAGGCCCGGCTCAACTTCGACCCTGAGTATGAAGCATCTCCACCACGTTACCGAAAGGGGAGGCGCGGGAAGGATAGCTGCCGACCCCCAGTGTTTACTAGGATCGGAAAGAAAATTGTGGATGATGAAGAAGCTGACTTACAGTACCGGGAAGAGCACGAAGGAGATGGATGGCGTACCAATGTTCACACCAGGCTTGGTAGTCGCAGGGTCCATGATAGACTTGGGCGACGGCGCTCTCCAAGCGAAAGCCCTTCAAGCTCGGATTCCGAGGACAGTCGAAGCAAGCGCCGCAAAAGAGTAAGCTCGTCCTCAAGTGACTCCTCGGACAACGAGGACGAAGATATGTCTCGTCCCTGGCGCCGCCAAAAGGTCGACGCATTCACTCGGCGCATCAGTGATTTTTCAGAAGATAAGAGAAGGCGCATGCCCGCTAATGTTAAAACTTATGATGGGACAGGTGATCCTGACGACCACCTAAAAATTTTTGAATCAGCCGCCACTATCGAAAATTGGCCACAACCCGTGTGGTGCCACATGTTTAATTCTACATTAGTAGGGAATGCGCGAAACTGGTTCAGTAAGTTGCCACGTAGAAGCATCGATGGGTTTGAAGAGTTGCGGAAGGCGTTTCGCTTAAACTTTACTCAGAGGAAGAAGTGCGCCAAGAACCCTGTCGAGCTTGCTAGGGTAAAACAGCGCCAAGGGGAATCCACAAGCGCTTATGTGGAGCGCTATAAGGACGAATGCATACACGTCAAGGCATGCCCCGAAGTACTAAAGATCTCAGGGTTTATGAACGAAATCAATAACCCGGAACTTATCAAAAGGTTAAACGATAGGGTTCCCCAGACCTTTGACGAACTTATGAAGCGCACGAGGTCCTTTATCCAAGGAGAAGCCGCCGCTGCGGATAGCAAGAAAGGCTACTCAAACTATAGGACACAAGAACAGCCCAGGAGACAATCCAATGACCAGAGTAGCAACCGTAACAAAAGCTACCGCAGTCAGGGGGGCGGACGAGAGAATGACAAGTATACCCCACTAACGAAGACTCCAAGGGAGATATTTGCGACGGAAGGCGCGAACTTTCCGAGACCCCCACCAATACGCACCCCAGAAGATCGGTGCGTAGGGAAAGGATACTGCGAGTATCATGGACAGAAGGGCCACACCACCAATGAGTGTGTCCAATTGCGCCAACTAATTGATAAGCTAGTAAAAGAAGGCAGATTAAACCATCTAGTTAAGAACATCAAGGATGGGAAAGACAAACAGAAGACCGGGAGCAAGAAAGAAGCACCTAAGGACAAGGCTGACACAATCTACATGATACAATCATGGCAGCGAAAGACTAGGCAAAAGGTCAGTCAGAAATTTTCTCATGGAAGCGAAATCCCTTTCCCTACCTTGGCTGCGGACAACGCAGTGGCAAAACCACTCACCATCGAGATAAATACGGGGGATCATGATATCCACCGCATGTATGTTGATGGAGGGGTGATGCGTGGTTTTGCAACCTTACAACAGGTTTTACCTCTCGAGGGATCTCAAGAGGCTTACAACCCCACTAGGCAGTGTACCTGACCGATGTAGTATAGTGTAGTGGTAAGTACGGGGGATTGATCGTTCTCCACAGGGAATAGTGTTCGTTAGGTATGAAAAACTACTCTAATAGGTCTAAGGGTGAGAGAAGATTCTTTTTATGTTTTTATAATTTTTTATGAAAGCAAGTAAAATCTTGGGTTTGAAAGAGTGGGCGGAATTAGTTGCTAGTCAACTAACCCAAATAACTACGAATGCAAATAAAATAAAATAACTGAAAATGAAAAGGTGGTAAAACTTATGTGGAGAGAAATGTGTTTACTTAGATTTCCTTACTCCCTAACTATCTTTTACCGGTTGATTAGTGTGTATTAATTGCGTGGATGACGGGTATATTCCTTAATACCAATCGTGGGGTGGCGTACGTACTTCCCCAACTCTACAAGCTCCTACTTCACTCCTATGTCGAGCCGGCTAGGAAGCTCCTAACATGGGATCACTAGAATTCGCTTGTGCATTAAATACAACCATAAAAACCTTAGTACGCATTGGTTCATGTTTCTTAAGACGTTCAAGCAAGTTACCGAATAGGAAGTTAGCCAGTTTTCTTAAGCCTAACATAGATGAACAATCATCCAATACAACTAATAACACACTAATAACCAATAATCAATAGCTAGGTTTCATTAGATCTAAGCAAACACGAGATAAATCTAGCCTAACATGTTAAACAAAAGACAAGAACAAGATAGAATCAAACAACACATAGACATATTGAATGATTAATTGATAACTTATCTTCAATGTAACATGGAAGATCTCAAGGCAAAAAGCCTTGAAAAAGCTGCTAAAATCGTCTAGGGTTCGTACACACAAAGTTCCCCAATAAGTTCCACACTAATGACAAAAAATTAGAAAACTATATATAGACTTTCAGATCTGACGGCGTCACGTTATGGAGTGTGACGCCGTCACCTCGCCGCTTTTAGGGTTCCCGGATGGCCTTCTTGACGCCGTCCCTCTTTAGCTCTCCAAAATCCGTTCTGGCTTATCAAGGCTTGACGCCGTCAGATTAAGGGGTGACGCCGTCCCACTTTAAATTAAGCCGTGACGACCTTGATCACATTAAAGCGTGACGCCGTCAGAATTTCATGCAAATTTCTCTGGCTTATCATGAGTAATTTTCACATCCACCACTTTTGCCAAGCCATGACGCCGTCCAGCACAAATCCTGACGCCATCAAAGGTAATTTCGAGCACAATTTTGAGACTTTGTCGTTTTCTTCACTTTTATGCTCAAAAAACGTCCAAAATGCCTCCTTTTCTAGATTTCTCCTCAAAAGTACCTAAAATGACAAAAGGAACGATTTAGGGCAATATTTGATCAAATAAATACGATTTAGGGCTTAAATGACCCCTTAAAAGCGGTACACTTTTCGCTTCATCAAATACCCTTACACTTGAGATTTGCTTGTCCTCAAGCAAATGTGCTTTTATTCTAATCAAAATACAAGTTAGGGGTCATAAAATGCTAACATAAAAGTAATTGCAACAAATAGTCGTTCCACTTTAATCATAATAAGCACGGAGATTACAAACTAGCACCTCACAAGTAGTGTTTAGATACTCACATCTCTCAAGTGTCATCAAAATAAATCTCATAAATGAAAACGGATAATATCTCTCACTACCTGTCATAGCAAATAGATTACCATAGGCTTGGGAAAGGATCGAAAACCTCCTCCACTAGGCGTAAGCACCTAAGATAAACTATCAAAGAGGGCTTTTAAACGGGTTATAACGTTAGGTGTAGGGAAAAGGAAAACACGGTTTTGTTGGATAAATGATATTTTACTGGTGGCGAGCTAAAGATCTTGATTAATTACATGTACTATACAATGTTGCTAAGCCAAGACTCGACTCAATCTTAAGCTAAAAACAAAATAACAAAAACATAAAACAAACATAAAATAAAACGGGATGGTAGTCCGTATGTTTTTTCTATTTTTCTTTTTCTCATTTTTTTTTTTTTTTGTATTTTTCTTGATTTTTTTGATTTTTTTTTTTTTAATTTTTATTTATTTTTTTTTTTTGCATACACTTTTGCCCTACCATCCAAAATAATACATCATAGGGGCGTTGCATTCCCCTTACACTTGAACTTTTACATAACTTTACAAATAACTATTCTAATGACTCGAATTAAGATAATCAAAACACTTGGAGTACTTTTAAAATATTTAGCACATATGGGGGTAATAAATGATGTTCTTCCCCATTACTCCATTACTCTAGTACCTCACCCATGAGTCCCAATCGTCCCAAAACAATATGTACAAGGATATGACTCGACTTAGCAACCATGTAATCAACTAGATAATTAACTTGGGTTTAAACAAATGTTGTCACAATAATGCACTAAAAATGAGTGCATACAAGGTAGGCTAAGGCGATTTGGGTGTACATTTTAGTGGGGTGTAAACAAATTCTTCCTTTAAGTAAAATGCTTAAAGGTCGAAACGAAAAGATAGGCTCTGAGGGGTGTACTAGGGGTATCGTGTACTAAAAATGAGTACAACGCAAAGGGTGTGGGAGAATTACTTGACCAATGTAGCCAACGTAATTATAACAAAAACACAGGTGTAAAACAATGGGTTAATCCTAATGCCTCTTATCATGTAGTAAATCTAACTACACGAATGTAGTCTCACTTGTGGCCTCGGAATGGTCCTAACGCAAGTTCTAGAATCTAAGTGCTACTGGTACACACATCATAGCATAAATGCTTTTCCTACCAATTCTAGGGGCGAACCTCACATATTTGGGGGTGGAAAATTTTTTAGTGGTACGGTTTTTGTGCTAGTCATATAACTTCCTATCCATGAGACGCTTATTAAGATCAAAGTTTCACTCCTATATGTTGTAAAAAATTTTAAATTTGGCACTAAAATTGCCCTAACAGGTATTTCTCTTAGTTTTATTACACATCTACTATTAAACAAACAAAAATCAAGCGTAAAAGCATTCTCTAATCGAACTTTACCCCCCCTTACACTTAAGATGAACATTGTCCCCAATGTTCAAATAACAAGATGTAAAAGTAATAAGGTAAAAGAATGAAATCAAATACTCCCCTGATTCGCTCGGTGGATAAAGAAGTAACATGGTTAGATCTTCTTCCAAAGTAATGTTGAAGCTCCATGACTAATGCATCGCCATAAGCTTGATTCAACAAACATTTCCTTGTCCAAAATAACCTGTTAAACCTGAGAAAACAAACACGAAAACTTGCATAACATCGGCGGGATAAAATCTATATATAAGGATATAATGCTTGTGAAATGATAATTTTGCAGATTCCTGGAGATTATAAGTTAGAGATTTAATAAAAACTTTTTATGAAAACAAAACTTTCAAAAATTTTCAGAAAATTAAACCTGACGCCGTCAGGTTGTAACTCCTGACGCCGTCAGAAACAATCTGACAGAATTCTCATGTTACGTTTCCGGAAAATTTTTGGAAAAACCTATACCTTACTTCCTGGAAATCCTGCAAAACATCATTATGACTCGATACAAGCATTTGACTCAAACAAACACTAATATGTATGTTAATTTATTATTATTATGATTCATGTTCATTTGTGTTCTAATAAACCGTTTTAGATTTCCCTTACACTTAACTTTTGCAAAATACCTTTATATGTAGTTAAGACGAAGTTAAAAACAAGATAAAGCATTTTCACAAATTAGTTTTTAACATGAATCAATAATAATAAAACTTAAACACACATACGGAAACAAATAAAATCAAACAAACAAATAAATAAACACACAAAGCAAATAAAACTTGGGTTGCCTCCCAAGAAGCGCTTGTTTTTGTTCGAGTCACGAGCCTGACTCTACCCTTATTTAACGGAAATAGGGGAGGTTTTCCCTACACTTAGGATTAAGTGTGGGTGAAAGTAGCGATACACACCCTTAGGGTGGAAATATGCCACGTGAGGAAAGAGTGACGGGTGAATTATATGCTCAAAGGTGCGGGATCCTATCATCATAACCTTACCTAATTCAATTGGGTTAGTGGGCGGATTAAGATTTTCTCCTAGAAAGGGATCTTCTTCTATCAACTTCGAGAGACTCCAAGTTAAGAATTCACTTTGACCTAACAAACCTGGTTTAAACCCATAATGTTTCTTGTGATTAATCATGAATGGGTGATGTAAGTATGAAAGGTTATGGTTCACTCCTATGTTAGCTTCCGCTCTACAAGGCTTAGAGTCTACTACCTTCAACATAAAACTACCCGGACTATATGGTTTGATGGGTGGATCGGGACCTAATTCAATTCCTAAGTTCACATCTAAGGATGGAAGATTAGGTAACTGTTTTGGTTTAGGCTCCGGTTCATCAAAACTAGGAACTTCCCTAGAACTAAGAGAAAGGTTATGACTACAAGTATTCAAACCTATTTCCTCTAGTTGTGTTTCTTCCAAAGGTTCTACTTCAATTGGGGTTCCTATAGTCCCTTCTACTTCTTCCGGGTAAGTCACGGGCGGTGTGTATGCCTCGAATGATGGTAGGACTTGTGTGGGGTACTTTGTAGGTTTGTGTTATTTACCTCATCCTTCCTTGTCTCTATATCAATTATATCCACATCATGTGTTTTAGTAGAATCTAACCCAAACATGTTCCTAAGTATCTCAAATCCTTCTTTAGCCATTTCAAGTTCTAAGTCCGATTCATAAGAATCTTCCCCGATAACTTGATTGCTATGTTCAATTTGCCTAAAGGATTCATCATGTGTTCCTTGAGATTCAAAGTCATTGATCATAAAACCTAGGTCTTTTTGCTCAATATGCTCATGTTCGGCTAAATCCTCCTCAATTGTTTCCTCAAGTTGTGATGTATACGAACCCATTAATTTATTAAACTTATGGTTCACGGTTAGGAGGCTTTCCTCAAAAATTTTTCCAAAGGGTCTTATTAAAAGGAGTTGATCCTAACAATGATTGTTTAATAGAAGCCACACATGCACATAATTCATCAAACCTATCAAACTTTACACCCATCTCCTTTGTATATATCTAAGATCACTTAAAAATTCATTGGAACAACAGGAAGCAAATCTATCCGTGTAAAGTAATTGTTCCTCTATTGTTAATGATCTAAATGGAATTTCATCTGCCATGGTGACAAATGAAAATGGTTTTACAAACAAAGGGCACAAAGAAAAAGATAGACTAAAGAAATCTAATAAAAAGAAAATAAAAGTCTCACTAGAAAGGAATCTAGTGAGTAGACCTAATAAAATAAAAATTCAACCTAAACAATAACTATTCCCCGGCAGCGGCGCCAAAAACTTGATGCGTGGTTTTGCAACCTTACAACAGGTTTTACCTCTCGAGGGATCTCAAGAGGCTTACAACCCCACCAGGCAGTGTACCTGACCGATGTAGTATAGTGTAGTGGTAAGTACGGGGGATTGATCGTTCTCCACAGGGAATAGTGTTCGTTAGGTATGAAAAACTACTCTAATAGGTCTAAGGGTGAGAGAAGATTCTTTTTATGTTTTTATAATTTTTTATGAAAGCAAGTAAAATCTCGGGTTTGAAAGAGTGGGCGGAATTAGTTGCTAGTCAACTAACCCAAATAACTACGAATGCAAATAAAATAAAATAACTGAAAATGAAAAGGTGGTAAAACTTATGTGGAGAGAAATGTGTTTACTTAGATTTCCTTACTCCCTAACTATCTTTTACCGGTTGATTAGTGTGTATTAATTGCGTGGATGACAGGTGTATTCCTTAATACCAATCGTGGGTTGGCGTACGTACTTCCCCAACTCTACAAGCTCCTACTTCACTCCTATGTCGAGCCGGCAAGGAAGCTCCTAACATGGGATCACTAGAATTCGCTTGTGCATTAAATACAACCATAAAAACCTTAGTACGCATTGGTTCATGTTTCTTAAGACGTTCAAGCAAGTTACCAAATAGGAAGTTAGCCAGTTTTCTTAAGCCTAACATAGATGAACAATCATCCAATACAACTAATAACACACTAATAACCAATAATCAATAGCTAGGTTTCATTAGATCTAAGCAAACACGAGATAAATCTAGCCTAACATGTTAAACAAAAGACAAGAACAAGATAGAATCAAACAATGCATAGACATATTGAATGATTAATTGATAACTTATCTTCAATGTAACATGGAAGATCTCAAGGCAAAAAGCCTTGAAAAAGCTGCTAAAATCGTCTAGGGTTCGTACACACAAAGTTCCCCAATAAGTTCCACACTAATGACAAAAAATTAGAAAACTACATATAGACTTTCAGATCTGACGGCGTCACGTTATGGAGTGTGACGCCGTCACCTCGCCGCTTTTAGGGTTCCCGGATGGCCTTCTTGACGCCGTCCCTCTTTAGCTCTCCAAAATCCGTTCTGGCTTATCAAGGCTTGACGCCGTCAGATTAAGGGGTGACGCCGTCCCACTTTAAATTAAGCCGTGACGACCTTGATCACATTAAAGCGTGACGCCGTCAGAATTTCATGCAAATTTCTCTGGCTTATCATGAGTAATTTTCACATCCACCACTTTTGCCAAGCCATGACGCCGTCCCGCACAAATCCTGACGCCGTCAAAGGTAATTTCCAGCACAATTTTGAGACTTTGTCGTTTTCTTCACTTTTATGCTCCAAAAACGTCCAAAATGGCTCCTTTTCCAGATTTCTCCTCAAAAGTACCTAAAATGACAAAAGGAACGATTTAGGGCAATATTTGATCAAATAAATACGATTTAGGGCTTAAATGACCCCTTAAAAGCGGTACACTTTTCGCTTCATCAAGGGGCATCAGCAGACATAATGTATGAGCATTGTTTCAAAAGATTGCGACCTGAGATACAAAGACAGTTAAGTCCGGCCACGACGTCGTTGACTGGCTTCACGGGAGAAAAGATATGGCCCATAGGGCAACTACGACTACTAGTTGTTGTTGGTAATAAGGAACACTCCACGACAGCCTGGATGAATTTTATGGTGATCAGATCTCCTTCGCCATACAATGGCATTATCGGAAGACCAGGAATTTTCGAAATACGCGCAGTACCGTCCACAACACATGGGATGCTCAAATTCCCGGTAGAAGGCGGCATTGTCACCATCTACAATAACGCCGTGCCACCTAGAGAGTGTAACATGATTACATGTGAGACGACGCACACCCCAGAACAGAGCGCAGCTAAAGTATCAAACCTGAAGGTCGCAATTCATCCTGATTACCCGGAGCAAGAAGTATCGATCGGGGGATCGCTGTCTGATAAAGGCAGAGCTGCCGTGTGCGCGCTCTTGCAAAAGAATTTGGATATCTTCGCATGGGAACCAAAGCACATGACTGGTGTGCCACGCTCGATTGTAGAACACAAGTTGAAAATCCGACAAGGATACTCCCTAGTACGGCAGAAAAAGCGCGGCCAGGCTCCCGAGCGCGCAAAAGCCATTCTAGAGGAAGTGCACAAACTTGTTGACGTATGTATCATGCGAGAGGTCTATTACCATGACTGGCTCTCCAATCCAGTGATGGTCAAGAAGAGTGATGGTAGTTGGCGGATGTGCGTGGATTTCACTGATCTCAACAAAGCATGTCCACAAGACTGCTACCCACTACCAGAGATAGACTGGAAGGTAGAATCTTTATGCGGATACCCCTTTAAATGTTTTTTAGACGCATACAAAGGGTACCACCAAATCCAAATGGCTAAAGAAGACGAGGAAAAAACAGCCTTCCACACAAGCCAAGGTGTCTACTGTTATACAAAGATGCCTTTTGGCCTAAAGAATGCGGGCGCCACCTACCAGCGATTGGTAGATAATGCATTTGAAAAGCAAGTGGGCCGCAACCTAGAGGTCTATGTTGACGACCTTGTCACAAGAACACTACGAAAGATCAACATGAAGTTAAATCCTAAGAAATGCACTTTTGGCGCTACAGAAGGCATGTTCCTTGGATACTTGATAGAACCTGATGGCATTAAACCATGCCCAGAAAAAACAGAGGCTGTCATCCAACTCCCTTCACCACGCACGTTGAAAGAAGTCCAGTCTCTGAATGGAAAACTAGCCGGGTTGAACAGATTCCTGTCCAAATCAGCAGATAAGTCACTCCCCCTCTTTAAAACACTCAAGAAGTGTACAAAAAAGGGAGACTTTCGTTGGACTACAGAAGCTGAAGAAGCTTTTACACAGCTTAAGCAACATATAGCAGCGCTTCCCAAGCTAGTCGCACCCCGACCAGGGGAGGAGTTAATTGTGTACTTGTCTGTGACTCATGGAGCAGTTAGCGCGGTGCTACTGACAGATAGGAACTCCGTACAAACACCGGTATATTTTGTAAGCAAAGTGCTCAAGAAGACAGAGATTAACTATAGCCCAATGGAAAAGTTGGTCTTGGCATTAGCATTTGCCGCCAAGAGATTGCGCAGGTACTTTCAAGCACACCCAATAGCGGTGATCACAGACCAACCAATCAAGCAAGTTATCTCCAAACCTGACGCATCGGGGCGATTACAAAAGTGGAGTGTATTGCTAGGCGAGTATAACATCTCTTATAGACCACGCACTGCGGTTAAGGGGCAAATACTAGCAGACTTCATCATCGAAAAACCAGAAACCGATGCTGCACCTCCACGGAGCGAGGTAGAACTACAAGAACCATGGGTCCTGTTCACGGATGGATCTTCATGCATGGATGGGTCGGGCGCTGATGAACTCAAATAAGTACATTTTATTATCATCATTTATCCTATTTATTTGACTTGTTTTATTATATTATCTATGAGAATTGATACATTAATGTTTACTTTAGTAATTCTCAGGTAAAAACAAGCATTACGTGAAACTTGGCGATTTTGGACTAATTATGGAGCAAAACAAGCAAGATGTCAAAAGCCTACTGAAATCCAGAAGATCAAGCTCGTTCTACTCCAGATACGCCGCAATATACTTCTAACATACGGCGTATCACTATCGAGATTTCACAAGTTACGATCCAAGTACATGCGCCGCATATAAAGATCAAGATACGCCGCATCTGAAGACGGTGTACGAATATTCCTGAATATATTAATCTTGGACCCCACGCGAAGTTAAGTCAATGCGCCGCATCTATCAACTCTATGCGCTGCATCTATCCCTCAGACAGAAACTATAAATACCCCAAGGCCAGACGAATTTCGAGAGCTTAGTTTTATAAAAAGACCGAAGACCACAAAACCCTAGAGCCGAATTCAGACGACCAAGCAGCACAAGACACACCTAAACAAAGATACAAGAGCTGTAAGAAGGTCCTGCATGTATTCAATTCATTAAGTAGTTTTGTTTTATTGTATTAGTACACTTTAATTCATCAGGATTGATGGGCTTGTGTCATGTGACTACGGAAAATCATGCACTCCCCTTAATATTGCTTTCCCATTAATTAAAGTTTATATGTTGATGTCTTTGGTGACTTTTATTAGTGCATTGACAACCTCTGTGTCTAGCTGAGCATTGCTTGGGTCGCCATGCCCCTTCCTCGCCTATTTGTTTTAGCGTCTCTTAAATAAATAGGATAGACATAAGTAATCATTAAGGGTTTACTCGCCGATAAGATTAGAGCCAACGAGAAAGGTTTAATTATATACACTTCATATAAAACTAGCAATAAAACAAGTGACAAGCTACTTAATCATCAGGACATGTCTTCTTATTGTCTCGAGTATCTATCTGTGTACGTGTGTGCTAATCGCTGATTCGGGCTCATTAGTTAGTTTATTATTTAATCATAACCAAACTGTGCCAGTCTCTTAGGCTGAACCCCCTTGCGTTAGATTAGGTTGTATAGCTAACTTAGGATATTAAAATATTGATTAGAATAACTAGATAATACGTTCTACTCTTAGTGATCGACACTCTACTTACCATTATATTCATACTGACCGGGTACACTGCTCGTTAAGTGTGTGTGTTATTGATAAGTCGGCTAAATATAAATTTAAAACTTATGTAGGCATTAATACTGCTAAACCGCAACGACACGTGCACGCATCAAGTTTTTGGCGCCGCTGCCGGGGAGTGAATTGTTATTATCTGTTAATTTGATTTAGTATTTTAATTAGGTTTTTCTTTTTAGTTTTTTTTTTAGATTCTAACCGCTAACCCTGTTATATATTATATAGATTGCATTCATTGTATAATTTGCATATTTTCTGTTTTTGTGTGTCTTTGTTTGTTTTTATTTTTATTTTTGTTTTTCTTTTTCTATTTTTCTGCATTCTGCTATCGTTGTATTGTGCTGATACAAACGATACGGCGCATCTGTTTTCACAGATACGGCGTATTGCGTTTAATTTTTATAAAATACAACGCATTTAATAAATTCGAGTACGACGCATCTTTTCCCCAAGATACGGCGTATTCTGTTTTTAATAAGAAATTTTTCTAAACCCTAACGCCATACGACGCATCTGTTTTCACAGATACGGCGTATTTTCTATTTAAATTAAAAACGGTTTTTCGAATTTTTAAACAAAAGCGACGCATCGATCTTTATCGATACGGCGCATCTACTAAATCAAAAATCTTTTATTTTGAAACATAACGAAAATACGGCTCATTAGCTTTTGTTAATACGACGCATTTAATTTTAATAAATATAATCGATTTTTGATAATTTAAACTTGATACGGCGCATTCTAATTTATAAGCGGCGTATCTGTTTTCTGAATAAAAGTCTGATTTATTTTTAACGATTATAAGATACGGCGCATCCTATTTATAGGATACGGCGCATCATCTTCAGATATCAGTAACTTTTATTTATCCCGAACGGAGAAAATTATAATCATCTTTTCTGTCTCTTAGAAATTTTTTACTTCGAAGCCTATTTGTTCTACGTTTCAGGAATGATGATTGATCTTTTCCCAAGCTGGTTCGGAGTATCATGGATCAAACTTACAATCGACGAGATTATATCAAAGTTTTCCCAAGAAAGCGGAAAGGAACTATTGTTGAAAGAACAAAACAATATGATTAGAGAAGTGACGACTGAAGTGCACCAATTGTCAAGGGTGATTAAAGGAGTTTTGTTCCAAAGGCACGACCTAAAGGGAAATACCTTGATAATTACATCGAAAATACTGAGAACGAGGTGGTGGAGTTTGAACCCGAAGTATTGGAATAAGGAGCTGAACGTGAGTCTAACTTGAAGACTCTGGAATAAAGACAAGTGCTGACCGGGAGACAACCCGGAAGAAAAATTTTTACTTTTCTGTTCTGTGTCGAGTCTGTCAGACCTGCAGAAGATGCGGCGCATCTCCATCATAAGATGCGACGCATCACCTGCACTGGTCATATCTTATTTCATTTTCTGCATTTTTATTTTTGACTTTAAAACTTTTTGTCAGTTTATTAAATGCGGCGCATCCCTGGTTAAGGATGCGACACATCTTTTATTCTAATTCGTATTTATTCCAGGCTCGATACGGCGTATCTTCTTCCATAAGATACGGCGTATCGACTGACCTGATGATTTACAGTTTAAATTTTTAGGTTTTATTTTTACTAACTACTAATGTATTATGCAAGTTTGAACCTTCTTAACTCAGGTGTGTTAAAGTCTAAATGGTATTATAGATTCCTGCAATTTTTGTGGATACATCATCTATGGAGCTTAAACGTTCTCATCCACAAGAAAGTTGATTTTTGCTCTTATACGAATAATGGAGGATCATACCGAGTAAATCTCAGGGGAGTTTTTCTGTTCTAATTCTTTTATTTTCCATTTTTTAACCTTTGACACAAACAACGAGGACGTTGTTTAACTTAAGTGGGGGGATTGGAGAATTAGAACACTTACTTGTCCTAAACTTTTTTAAAATATGCTTAAAATGCGCTTAATATATCAAAATTTAAAATTTTTTTAGCATGTTTTTGTTTAAAGTCTAAATTACATAGCTGCACACATAACTCTATTCTTTCAAAAATATTAAAACTTTAGTGTGCTGGTGACTTGTAAACTTTAGAACTTGGCTTGTATACTATTCGAGACCACCATAATAAGTATTATCTATATAATTGGAGTGACTTATCTAAATTGGTAAATTTCTAGGATTACACCCAAATAACCTTTATATGTTATGTGATATTAACTAACTACACTGGTTAGTTAACCCCTGTATAAACCCTTTGTTACTCTCACTTTTAGAGTAAGATACCCCTAGAAAAACCCTCAGAATCATTCCTTTCGTTCCTTACACCTTTGTTATAATGTTTCGATACACCCTTACACCTTAGCCTACCCTGTAGATTAAAATCCGTGGTTAATTGCTTTAGGCAAAGTGTGTTTCCTTACATTACCTGTGTTCGCGTGCGTAATTCATTATCTTTTGTTAGGTCAGGAAATTGCACAATGCAATTGGTATGAAAGTAAATATTGTATAACTTTTAGTTTATTTTTCGTGTGTTTGCTACTTTCACTATTACAGTTATTTCTGAAAGTATGAAGAATATGGAAAAATTATCCGGAAAAATAATGATAGAAAAGTTGTGAAATTTTACACATATATGTTGATGTCAAAAAAAAAAAAAAAAAAAAAAAAAAAAAAAAAAAAAAAAAGGAAAAAGTTGGAAGTTTGTTTTAACCAACTTATGTAAAGTTTTGTATTAAGTGGGAGATATCACCACTATTTGTTGTATATTATATTTATGGATTGAACGGGAGTTGGCCGTTATGGGAACGCCAACTAAGGTTATTCTTTGATTGAGATCTTGTTGAGTATAATTCGTGTCTACCTAAAGCGTGTGTTTCAAGTGTTAAAGCGTGAGTTATTCAATGATATGAGTCTTATTCATGGGCTGGTTGGGAAAGTGATTTACCACACTTAGGATTTTAATTTATCTGTTTTGTTTATTTTTCATTTTACACCAATTTGTATCCCAAATATTATCCATACCCTATATCATTCTTCATCCAAACCTTTGATTTATTGAGATTAGGGATTTGAGCAATCTTAAGTATCGTAGTCGTGGATTCGGCTATGTATTTATGATTTTGTCGCCCTTTTTGATATAATATTATTGGTGAAGATTACTTGGTCCTATCTTTAGCCCATTCGAGTTAAGGATTTGAGCAATTGCAAGTATCGTGGTCGTGGATTCGATCATGTATTTGTGATTCTGTCGCCTTTTCTGGAATATGAAATCGATAGAGATTAAAAAGGATGATCAACCCTTAAGCCTCAAAACCCTTTTTACCGCTTTAGACTTGTTATTCCTTGGCTTTAGTGGGGGAGATGCGTATACTTGCCAAGCCTATGATAGAATATTCGTCACGACTAAGCAACTAAACGATTTAGAATTGTATTACATTAAAAATTATTTTGGTTTCTACTTCGTTAAGTGTTTGGTTGTGTCATTATGACAAAACGAATACGTGCTTGAATATAAAAATAAATCCTAATATCTTTTAGGATACATTTTCATTTGATTAATTCTAAGGTTTACTTGGAGACAAGTAAAGTTCAAGTGGGGGGATATTTGATGCACTCAAATAAGTACATTTTATTATCATCATTTATCCTATTTATTTGACTTGTTTTATTATATTATCTATGAGAATCGATACATTAATGTTTACTTTAGTAATTCTCAGGTAAAAACAGGCATTATGTGAAACTTGGCGATTTTGGACTAATTATGGAGCAAAACAAGCAAGATGTCAAAAGCCTACTGAAATCCAGAAGATCAAGCTCGTTCTACTCCAGATACACCGCAATATACTTCTAACATACGGCGTATCACTATCAAGATTTCCCAAGTTACGATCCAAGTACATGCGCTGCATATAAAGATCAAGATACGCCGCATCTGAAGACGGTGTACGAATATTCCTGAATATATTAATCTTGGACCCCACGCGAAGTTAAGTCAATGCGCCGCATCTATCAACTCTATGCGCCGCATCTATCCCTCAGACAGAAACTATAAATACCCCAAGGCCAGACGAATTTCGAGAGCTTAGTTTTATAAAAAGACCGAAGACCACAAAACCCTAGAGCCGAATTCAGACGACCAAGCAGCACAAGACACACCTAAACAAAGATACAAGAGCTGTAAGAAGGTCCTGCATGTATTCAATTCATTAAGTAGTTTTGTTTTATTGTATTAGTACACTTTAATTCATCAGGATTGATGGGCTTGTGTCATGTGACTACGGAAAATCATGCACTCCCCTTAATATTGCTTTCCCAATAATTAAAGTTTATATGTTGATGTCTTTGGTGACTTTTATTAGTGCATTGATAACCTCTGTGTCTAGCTGAGCATTGCTTGGGTCGCCATGCCCCTTCCTCGCCTATTTGTTTTAGCGTCTCTTAAATAAATAGGATAGACATAAGTAATCATTAAGGGTTTACTCGCCGATAAGATTAGAGCCAACGAGAAAGGTTTAATTATATACACCTCATATAAAACTAGCAATAAAACAAGTGACAAGCTACTTAATCATCAGGACAGGTCTTCTTATTGTCTCGAGTATCTATCTGTGTACGTGTGTGCTAATCGCTGATTCGTGCTCATTAGTTTAGTTTATTATTTAATCATAACCAAACCGTGCCAGTCTCTCAGGCTGAACCCCCTTGCATTAGATTAGGTTGTATAGCTAACTTAGGATATTAAAATACTGATTAGAATAACTAGATAATGCGTTCCACTCTTAGTGATCGACACTCTACTTACCATTATATTCATACTGACCGGGTACACTGCTCGTTAAGTGTGTGTGTTATTGATAAGTCGGCTAAATATAAATTTAAAACTTGAGTAGGCATTAATACTGCTAAACCGCAATGACACGCGCACGCATCAGGCGCAGGCCTTATCCTCACCAATCCAGAAGGAATGGAATTCACTTATGCACTGCGCTTTGAATTCACAGCTACGAATAACGAGGCAGAGTATGAAGCCCTAATTGCTGGATTACGCATTGCAACTCGAATGGGTGTACGCAACCTAGAAGCAAATGTGGATTCCCGATTAGTAGCCAACCATGTGTTGGGCGAATATGTGGCTAAAGAGGATAACATGGTTCAATACCTCGACAAGACCAAGTCACTAATCCAAGGTTTTGACAGGTTTACCATTAAACAAGTTCCTAGAGGGGAAAACAAAAAAGCGGATGCGCTAAGCAAGATCGCATCTACAAGCTTTGCGCACCTGTCAAAACAAGTGTTGGTGGAGATCCTAAAAAATAAATCCATCTCGGAGATGGAGATATCCACGGTAATAGAGGAGCAGAATCCTACGTGGATGACCCCTGTTGTCGAATTTATAAGCAAAGGCATATTGCCCCATGAGCAGAAGGACGCTCGACGGATACGGCGCACAGCGCAGAGGTTCGAACTTCGAGATGGTATCCTATATCGGCGCTCATTTCTACAACCATGGCTTCGGTGCGTTGGACCTCTTCAGGCAGATTACGTACTCCAAGAGATCCACGCCGGTTCATGCAGTATGCACTCAGGACCACGGTCCGTCGTAGCACGAGCCTTGCGGTCAGGATACTACTGGCCCACTATGCATCGCGATGAGCGTGATGTGATAAAGAAATGTAGCGAATGCCAAGTTCATAGACCCATCCCGCGCCAACCACAACAAGAGCTAATGCCTATCACTTCGCCATGGCCATTCTATAAGTGGGGTATCGACATTGCGGGTCCCTTCCCTGTTGCAGCAGGGGGACTGAAATTTCTTATTGTGGCTATAGACTACTTCACTAAGTGGATTGAGGCAAAAGCAGTGGTGAAAATCACAGGTAATCAAGTAAAACGATTATTTTGTGGAAATATTGTATGTCGCTTTGGATTACCTGGGGAAATCATTTCGGACAACGGAAAACAATTCCGTGATAACCCGTTCAAAGACTGGTGCGCAGAACTAAATATTACACAACACTTCGCGTCGGTTAAACACCCACAAACCAATGGTTTGGTTGAGCACGCAAATCGTAGTCTGGGCGAAGGAATTAAAGCGCGCCTGGACAAACACAAAGGAAGATTGGTGGATGAATTGTCGCATGTCTTATGGACGCACCGCACGACAATCAAAGTTAGCAATGGAGACACTCCCTTTTCTCTTGTCTATGGGACAGAAGCTGTCATACCAGCTGAAATTGGGATGCCAACTATTCGTACCACGGAAGTTAATGTCGCAACTGATGAGTGTCTAAATACTCATCATTTTATTCCCATTTAAACTGCAAAAACAGCCAAAAACACTTTGAAAAGTCACATAATGCTACAAATATCCATAGAATGTGTTTTTATATGATTCAGGTACAAAAGGATTGAAAACAGGTGAAAAACGAGCTAAGTTTACAAAATTGACAGTTTCAGTCCCTGAAGTTTCATAAATTGGCAGAATTAGTCCCTGAAGGTTTAATTTGGAAGATAAGTCAACATGAGTCCTTGGGAATTCAAACATGTTCACTAATGGTCCCTGGAATTAATTTTCATTTTTGGCAAAGTTGGTCCTTGGATTTTCAGCATTTACAACATTGGTCCCTAAGGTTAAAACTAAAGTCCAAATCAAATCCAATCCTAAAACTAAACCCAGCTACTTAAAACCCAACCCACTGAAATAAACCCAAGCCCAATTTATAAAAAAGCCCAACCCCACCCTTAGCTTATACCGGTTTGACTCAGTCAAACCTTTCTCCTAAACCATCAACCCCGCCAAAACCATACCAGATACCACCACTGCCTTATCCTGACACACCACCCTCCTCTTCCTTAAATACTCTACCTAACATGCCAAAAGGCATTAATTGCTTCTTCATCATTTCGAGTTATTAGAGATAGTGGATTTTTCCACTATCTCACTTTTCCCGCCAAAAATCCATTTCAACGATTGAGATGATGTCAGAAGGATCCAAAGGCCAAGATATGATCAGAGGAAGATAAGGAGTTAATCCCACTTAGCTGTAGTATATATAGAAGCCTATGTAAGCCTTAAAGGGCAGGTAGTTAATTTGGATAAATCGTATTTTATATTCCGTAGTTGTAATCTTGTAATTTTCGAATTCCAGTTATTAATTCAAGTCAAATTCAGTCTATTTATTCTAATTCCAAGTAATTTTGTTCTCATTATTAGTTATAATAAATTTCAAGTATTTGTTAATTCGAATTAAGCTTAAGTACTGATAAGTCACCATTACAAATACTCCTCACCCTTGCTATAAGCTTATACAAGCTTATCATAGCTTGTTGTAAGTTTATATTAGTTATAACCTGTTCTTAATTCAAGAAATGGAGAAAGTCAACAAAAGTCAAAGCTAGCTCACAATAAGCTGTTCAGAAGAGAAAAGCTATTCAGGAAGGCTTTTTCTGGGTTTCTAGCTTGTTTTTGACAAGCTAGATATGTTCTGATCTTTAGTTCTTTGTTTCATAGCCTAAATCAGTTGTAAGCCATTTTCAAGCTTTTGCATTATTTCCTAGTTTACTGCTTAATAGCTTATTTGTGTGCTTATTTAGATTTTCTTAGTTTACCTGTGTTATTTGGAGTAATAGTAGCCTAGTGTGATAATTAGTTTAAGTCTAAATCTCATTTTCATTCAATAGCCTAAAAACAGTCAAAATAGTCAAAATAAGCTTATAGCTTATTAAGAGCTTATTTTATTCTGTAATCTGCTTTTCTCAGAGTAATATAGTTATTCAGTCAATAATTAGTCAGAATCCTTGGTTAATTTAGTGGTTTTCAGTATCAAAATCCAATCAGACCCTCAAAAAGGGGTGTTTGGTTCATTGGGTCAAACGGGTCAAAACCCATACTCACTGTTCATTGACCATTTTCCCATATTTAATCTTGCTTAAAATAGTCTAATTAAGTTGTTTTTAAGTTATTTAAAGTTAATTTAATAGTTTTTATAGATTTGAGTAGACTGTGGGTATTTTAAAGTCAACAACTGTCCAAATAAGCTCCAATAAGCCACAAGCTCATTTGGCCCTTAACCTTGGCTTCTTTAAAGTCCTTTCAAACTATTTAGTGCATATCAGAAGAGTTGGATTGGATTTGTGCCATCTGCACAACTCTGCATTAGCAGACTCAGTATATACTGAGCAGACCAACTGTTTATCTCAGCTTATTTGTGGCTTAACTAGATAAGCTGAGGCCTTGGATTTTTTGATTACAAATAGTTTACATAACTAGCTTTTAGTTTCTGTGCCTGGATTCCATTTCTGAGCTTATTTAATAGCTTAAAATAAGCATGCAAATTCCCCCAATTCACTGATTCACCCCTGCATCAGTTTTGTTTGACAAACAGCATCTGATCTAGGTTCCAATTAGGGTTCAATTGGGCTGTTAGAATTGGGGCTTTTTGTGTTTTTGTGTAGCCAGTAGTACTAGGAAGATTTTGCCCCCATAAAGTTCCACTAATCAGCTTAATTAAGTGCTTAAAATCTGTCTGCAAGTTGGTGGTTTTTAGCTTGTTTCTGCCCTAATTAGCATTACTGTACAAGTGCTTATCTGCTTATTCCAATTGCTTATCTGATCATATTCAGTTGTTTTATGCTTCTATTAGTGTATTGAACTAGTCCTAAACCTTTGGTAAATTGTTGAGCTTTTTAGCTTATTTTTGGGCTTATTCCCAAACTGCTTATTAGCCCAACTGCTTATTAGGGTTTAGATAACTTATAATTTTATTTTTCCTAGACTTAGAATATTATTTTAGACTTAACTTGAATTTTTCATATTTTTCTAAAGTCATTTGCTATTTTTAATCCATTTAATTAGTTTTAATAGTTTTTAATTCATAATAAAAAATATAAAAATCAGAAAAATATAAATCTTTTTTCTAAAATTTTATTTTATTATTTAGAGTTTAAGAAAAATAATTTTGTACTTTTAAGATTAGTTTTCTAATATTTCACTTTTTAGTCCCGTTTTAGAATTCCCGTAACGCGTTTTTAGTTTATTTTGTTTGTGCTTTATTTTCCTTTGTATATTTGTTTTTCATATATCAATTAGAATTAAAAAATCAAAAAATCTCATATCTAATCATCAGTCACTCTAATTCCAAAACTTAAACAATTTGCCCATTCACACCTCGTTGGGAAACGATCCGGGTAATCACTTACCTGGTTTCACACTACACACAAACGTGAGTTTTTGCAAGTATCCTTTTTCACAAAGGGGTGATTTGTATTTATTCACGTGTATCCGTCATTGCATAATATTTATATATACGTTTTAGCACGGATCAGCAACCAATGATGACGAACGGCGTATAGACTTGGACCTATTGGAAGAAAGGCGTGAACGCGCAGCTATACGTGAGGCAAAAGCCAAGTCCAAAATGAAGGGATACTACGATGCTAAAGTTCGAAGCACCTCATTCAGACCAGGCGACTTTGTATATCGCGCTAATGATGCGAGCACGCAGAAGATACAGGTAAACTTGGACCAAAGTGGGAAGGACCCTATGAGGTCGTTGAAGCACTAGGAAAAGGCGCGTACAAGCTGCGTGACATGGATGGCCGTGAGCTATAACGCACATGGAATATTTGCAATCTCAAGAGATGCTATCTTTAGGAAAGGTTACGACCCCGCCCACGGACACTTCCACAGTTTAGTAAGTGCTCAATAAATATCCGTGTATTTACATTTTTGTTTCATCTAGGCAAATGTCTTTCTTTTTCCAAAAACTTGCAAGTATTAATTAAATGTCGCGGTTTCTAGCTAACTCCGCGACACACTTTACTTTGTTGTTTACATATTATTTATGTCTCAATATTGTTGTTATATTACCTTTTGCCTACATGGCGTGCATGCACTTATTAAAACCCACGATGGTAAAGGATGAGTAAACCTACTAAATAACTCGTTGAGTAAGAGGGTTGCAAACCCATCAACATCGGATCACGCATCCTTGTTAAACACATTACTCTCAAGACGTTGGAGTAAGTTCATTGTGCATCCCACGACGGATACACAACAATGCACACTGTGCGCGTTTAACAAATTAGGAGTTAAGACTCTTAACCCCTTGATATGGTATTCGTAGTCAGCCCATACACTTGTGAATTTCATATATATTCGCGCTTGACATTAAGTCATGAATTTCATACACGATTATGTTATAAGTGATTATAGATTCCTGTAATCTTTTTTAAGTGCGTTTATATAACGGTTTGATTCTTAGACATAACATAGACGTCTTGTACGCAAAGACAGATAACTAAGTACAAACATCATAACCACAATCACATACAATATGCGTACAATCGCACTTTCAAAATATCATTTTATTATGGACTATGAGTTCATACAAAGTATAGATTTAACATGCACATGTGCAACAAAATGTTAACCTATTACAAAACATCACTAAGTCAAAACAATCTAAAGGCTGTGGGAGCGTCTAAGCTTTGAACTGCTAACATGGTACGCAGCACTCCCAGCTTCCTCAAGCTTCTTCAGGAGATCACGATCCTTGGGCGACACTGCTGGTACACTAACAGGTACTCCATCAGATCTTGGAATATGTGCAGCACCAATACCATAAAGGATGGCCTTCCCCTTCACCCCCTGCTTCTTCGCAAGCCTCATGGCATGGGCCTCTAAGGATTCCTTCAGCGGGATTTCCTTCTCGAGGGCAAAAGGATTTAAGATGTTGCGAGGACGAGAAAAGATAGGTACCTGCAGCTGTGACACATCTGGCTTACGAAACTAATCAGGTTGTGCCTCTGCGTCCTCTGCTGCGTGCCTAGCCAAGGTTAACCCCTCCATAATAACACCTATGGGGTAATCTTGATCACGCTCCAGTTGAGCAATGTGAGGAAGATCTAACAGCTTCATCTTCTCCATAGCAGCGACAAGCTCATCATAGGCATCAGCATTATAACCTGGTACTTGTGCGGCAGGCACTGTCAATAACTTGCTCTCGGAAAGCTCCTCTATAGCCTGCGCCTTGCCACGTGCCAACGCACGCTCAACAACATCCCCAAATGCGTCCCTCACCTCTTGAGACTCCAGAGTACTCAAAGCAGCAAGGCGCAAACCATGGCTGATAAGCCACCTGCGCTCAGCAATTGAAGATACTAGGTGTGGGTACAACTCTTCATCATACTCAATACTGAGATTGCGCAGCTTAACTTCCTGCTTCTCCAGCGACCCCTCCACAGCCTTACGAAATTCATCCAATCTAGAGAAGTGAGCATTCTTGTTAAGCTCCATGTACTTCAAGACCCAAAGACAAGTGGCCTTGTAATCTGTTAACCCAGCACGCTCTTGGCTCACTTGGGCAAGTAATGACATCTTCTCTTCAGCAAGCTTCTGGGCATACGCATCTTTTGCCTTTACCTCAGCCTGAGCATCAGCTAATTGCGCCTTCAGAAGCGCAATCTCCTCATCTTTCTGCACACAGCGGCTACCTTCACCAACATACCTTGATTGTAGCTGTGCAACTAAGGAGGCCTGGTGCGCAGCAGCCAAACCTAGCTCCTCTATCAGATGGTCCGTTGGCACATCCTCAAATGCCTTCGGCTCAGTCTCTTGGCTCTTCTGCGCAAGATCATCAGTATGTGAGGGACTCGCCTTGGGTGGCGAATTCCCAACACGCGCATCATCATCATCAGCAGCTTCAACACTGCACGCAAATAACAAAGTTACTCTATAGTATCAACGCGGAATAAAGAACTGAAGATCTAAAGATACAAGTCTCATTACTTACTTGGGGGGAGGAGTTTTAGTTGGCGACGCATCCTCTTCTGATGATGATTGCCCGCCAGAGATAACATGGCGCCTTCTTTTAGATGTACCCGCGCCATCATCACCAGAAGTTTTCTTGCGCTTCACCCATTGGCTAGCCTCCTCGGGCCCACTTTCAGCCATAGTAATCCCCACACTCTCTGACGAGTCTGTGTGCGATAGCTCTACCACAGGGACTTGTACCCCAGGAGTTGGAAAACTGCGAATAGGAATCGCCTCTAAAACAACTGAGGGGACATCCTCTGGTTCCTCCTGTACGATCTCCATAGTGCGCCTCACGGTAGCCTCCAAAACTGGCTCCTCACCTTCTCTTAAAGGGCGCACTCCTACGGTCACCTGTTTGGGTCTCGTCAAGCGCACCACGCTGAATAGATCCATCTCTGCGCAACAAACCACAAACGAACACAAAGAGGGTTACAAGAGCTACAATAGTGAAGATCGCTTACACTACTGAGCGAAGGAGAAGAAAGGACAAGCACCCACCCCGGTTATTCTCATCCAAAAAGGTTGGCACCTCGTCAGGACCTCCGAAGTAGTTGCGACTAATGCCCATATGCACCAAAAACTCTTCTGGGTAAGCGTTGATAGGGATGCGATTGGCATTAATCGTTTCCGCATCATCTGCGTTATACGCTCCGGGGATGGGGCGCTCATCCTTCGGTAATGACCCTTGGGTATAGAACTCAAAATCCCATGGAAACAATGCATCATCAACCCAAAAGAATTTCTCCCTCCAATTCCTAAGTGCGTCTAACTTTTCCGTATAGCACTGCAGTCGCCCTGCGCGCTTGGAAAAGGACACCCACCCGTTTGACCACGACGAGTGATAAAACGCGCGAAACAGATGGATTGTGGGGTTAATCGCCAACAAGCGACAATTTACTTCAAAATTTGTTATTTTTGCTGCACCTATACAGTGCAGTTGGGAAATATGGAGGCAATAGTAGTTTAAAACATCGCACAAGAATAGAGAAATGGGCACACGTTGGTTAGCGAATTCAAAGAAGCGTGTGTATACCCCTACTTTCCCTTCAGGGAAGTCCGCTATGGACGCAGTCGCCACCGGAACCACCGGGTGCAACGCGATCGGGATATAATAATCCGAGGTGAACAGACGAAGTTCGTCCTCGGTTATATCGGATGTAAAGTCGGTTAATTGAAGAACCATGGTTAGAATTCAATGGATTCTGTAGCGCACGCACTATTACCTTAAGAGTTGTTGATTTCTTGTTCGCTATTTAGAGGTTTTAACAATGGTGGCAATGGACGTTTTTACTGTGATAGCCACAGTGAAATGGAGACAACACTTTATATAGGGATACATGCTCTCATGGATGATTGACATGTGTAACCCACTCGCTCTAATCGTGTGGCTGGGAGATCAAGAGGTGAAACACTTTTTCACCCACCCCTCACGATTTACGAGGGATATTCGGATTTACTTGGACTAGATTCATCGTATTGCTTTTAGGTGGGAAACAC
This sequence comes from Artemisia tridentata subsp. tridentata, assembly GCA_021014915.2. NCBI lineage: Eukaryota > Viridiplantae > Streptophyta > Magnoliopsida > Asterales > Asteraceae > Artemisia > Artemisia tridentata. Next base: position 320,373,272 of record CP139509.1, read on the forward strand.
TTGAAACTTCCCCGCTACGCATTCTAGAATATTTTTTCGCTACAGTTGTTAGTCTAGCATCCGCAGTTTCACCTTGCGCATACTAGACTGGGGGGACATGATGACGTATAGTCCGCACTCGGGTCACGAACCCGACCAATACTCAAGCCCATCACGCGTGGGCTATCATGATAAAGATTTGGGCTTACAACGGCCCAAATCCGAAATCTATTATTGGCCTTGATATAGGATCTCTTATTTACGGGATAAGGATCAATGGACCGAATAAGGCGGGATACGCCGAAGAGTAAGGAACACGAAACCAACAAGGATTTCGTGTGTATATAAAGGGCATCTCGGCTCTCATTAAAGGTATCATATCATAACCCTAACTCTTCACTAAAACCCTAAAACCGATTACTTACTCTCACGCCGGAGGATAATCGTGGGAGACAATCCCACGATAAGCCTAACGGTGTTTTTTGTTCTCTTAGTGTGCAGGTCTCAAGCATTAAGATCCAATTGATACGGGAACAGGAATCCAAACAAGGAACGCCCAACTTTTGTATCAACATTTTCTATCCCTTATCTCTTCTTTACATTTCCTTTTACTCTATGCATTGTCGTTGTGTTCATATATATATTTAATTGATATCACATAACTTAGAATCAAACAATTTTCAAAAAGAATAAAAAGGTTGAAAAAACTCTTAAAACGTAATTATAAACAGTGAAACTATTCAACCCCCCCCCCTCTCCCCCCCCCCCTTCTAGTTTCTACAGTATTGACAAGTCATGTATGTGTCAGTGAATCAATTAGTTGTACACATTGCATGAATGGTTGCATTCCTTAATTTTCAATATTAGTGGCTTGCTTAGATTGTAACATGTGGTAATGTAATTGTACTTTTGAGTGAGAGGGTGTTTAAGAAAAGTATTAATTATATGAGTTGAATTGGCATATTTGTGCATTAAATAGTTGTAAATATTATTTTCTAACTTGTAATGCTTAAAACCTATTTACGAAATTTTAAAAAATTTTAAGTAGAAAGTGCTAAAATGTTTTATAGGTTGTATAGATAATATTGGTATTAATGAAACATAAAAAGTAGGAATATATATTGTTTTCCTCCTTTTTTTTTTAAAAAAAAAAGGCAGGAATATATATTGTTCCCCCCCCCCCCCTTTTTTTTTTTTTTTCCTTTTTTTTTAATCCTAGTACTTTGTTATATGTTATGGGCCCGTTTAGTTTGATGGGTTATCTTGGGTTTTGGGTTAAAAGCATTAAATCAAGTGTTTGTTTGCATTTTTAGAATTTGGGTTTGGCTACTAATTCCAAATATTAGGGCATGTATAAAAGGTTGGATGGTTTGAAGGATTTTATGGCATGTAGGATCATTAGCTTTCTCATCATCATCTTTTCTTTTTATCCTTTCACTATTAATATAAATAATTTTTAATTTATATTTTAATATTATTTTCTCTCTTTTACCTAAAATCTAAATCTAAATCCTAAATCTAATTCAAATTTAAATTCAAATCTTAATTATAAACTCATCTATAAACAAAATGAACCCTGAGTATCAAAATGAAATGAAAGATAGTAATGACATAAATCAAGTGTTGTCTGAACCGGGTCCACGCTGGTGTAGTGGGGACTGAACGGCTTCCGCCTGGAAACCGTACTGCCTCCACACAAGATTACTCACTGGAGTAACAGCCGGATGAAAACCGGGGCCGGCTCAGATTCGAGTCTGTGACATTATTTGCTCACAGACTCTCCTCTTCATTGCCTATGATAACAACAGTGCATGTGGCCCGCCCTCATGTGAGGACTTCCCAGTTGGTCACCCAACGGGTACTACTTCCACAGAGGGCTCCTTAACCCTTTAAACTTTGTTATAGGTTAAGTATCAAAATTTGTTATTGATAAATGAATAAATAGTAGTATCAAATTACATAGTCTCTGATTTTAAACAACCCAACAAACGGACAATAATGTTACCGCATGTCGTACATCAGCACCCTTTGTTTGTATATGGTGATGAAACGTACCGACAGACAACTTGCTTATAAGAAAATATACCTGGAAATCTAACGTTTTTTTTTTATAAGTTTTAAAATAATCATAAAAATAAATGGCTGCATTAAAATATGATTTATTAATGAAACGTGTGTGTTAAAATTTTTGAGGTGTCTCACTCCGGCAGCTTCCTTCTTGCGGGGGTTATTACGACTCATCGCTCAACAAAACTTCCAACTGTAGTTTCCTTCGTCGACAAATCATCACCTCTTTTACCACTAAAAAAATCTACACTACCACCTTTATATATTCATGCTTAAACACGTTCAATTCACTTATCGAACTAACATAGCATATATAAAATGTCTACTAGAAGAACTGTAGGAAGATCCAACACAAACTTAACAACATTTCAAAACTTTTATCAAGGATGGTTAGTGCGTCAAGAACATTACTTGGAAGAACTTCGATCAGTTCTCCGAGATTCTCATGAATTCGAAGTAGATCAACTTCGAGATTTAATCAATAGGGTTTTCATTCATTACCAAGAATACTACGAAGAAAAATCGCTAATTGCGAATCATGACGTTTTATTGGTTTTTTGTCCGCCTTGGTATTCCGCCTTCGAGCAGAGTTTTTTCTGGATAGCGGGAGTTAAACCAGGGCTAGCGTTTCGGATAATCCGAAGTTCGGTGGACGATTTAAGCCAACAGCTGGTTGATAAGATTGAAATTTTGAAAGCTGAGACAAGAGCTGAAGAGAAGGAGATAGGTGACGAATTGGCGAGGATTCAGGAGAGTGTGGCGGCACCGCCTATTGTTGAGGTGATGAAGAAGTTCGTGGTTGAGGAATTTATGGACGGTGATGAGGCGATGGACGCGTTCAAGGTGGAGTTGGAGATGGTGTTGGCGAACGCGGATATGCTCAGGACAAGGACCGCGGAGAGGGTGGTAGATGTTTTAGCACCATTGCAGAGTATTAAGTTTTTGGCAGCGCTGACGGAGTTTCACTTGAAGCTTAGGACTTGGGGGTCGAAATTGAGTTAGTGAGGACTAGATAATGTTTTGGAGTCCAAGTTTGCTTTTTGGTCGATTACGAAACTCGCACGACACAAGCATTGTAGGACAAGTGTGAGAAGTTTTTTGTTTTCTATATTTGGTGGGTTATCAACAACAATAGCTCTGTTGCGCTTCAAGACTTCAAGTTGAGATGTATTACGTGACCTAGTGAAGAAAAAAATGTAGAAGGTATCTAAAAAATGCCAAACTGCCAATCAAAAAAGTCATTCCACGTGGTCTTTGGTTTTAAAAGTAGAATCGCTGCTCGTCTTTGCATATGTTAAACAAGCATACATGAACGAGCAAAATATATTTACTTTATACACATAATATTCGCTTTCGTTCATCCTAGTCCGTTTTCTTTGAAACTTACACGAAGTCCTGTTCATATTCCAAACTTATACACATACATTTATTCCAAACCTATATACAGATTCCAATTCATATTCGAAATCCATACCCAAACCAAACGCACCCTAAATCATTACAAGATTCAACATTCAACATCTATTATATAGAAAATTTCATCTGGTTTTAATTTATAAGTATGAACGTTAAAATATGAAAACAAATATTATCTTTTGAAGTGAATAGGTAACACATTTTGATTGGCTGAGCAGACAATACCACCGGAAACTTGGTATGTTAAGCAGAACACATGTTGCGCCTTCTTTATCAAAAAAAAAGGTGTTAAATTAAACATAAATCTAGTTCAAAAAAGTCTCCTAAAGAAAAAATAGAAGATTATAAACCAAAATTAAGCTTATAAATATCCTTTAATGCTCCTAACAAACAAGATCTAAAAATGTTAAACATTTCAACGACATAAAAAGATAGTACATAATAATCTTAAACCATATAAGCATCCTTTAGTTTCATAGGTCACAAGAGCTCCAAAATGAAAAAAAGATACTGTAATAAAGTATGCTACGAATTCAAAGTTTTTTTTATCAATTTATGAAGCTTTACCAAGTGCAGCCAACAAATAAAGTAGCCAACCATCCCCAAATAAGCACGAGTCCAGAGTGATCCTACATATATCAAAACCCATCTACAACTCTCGAGTTTCCAATCTTTTTTCCAATAAGATCTCGCAACTCAATTTCTCCCGGAAATCTCTTCTCACGCAGTTTAGAGTAAACCTACATTCCGTACAACATTAAACATCCAAAAGTTGAATTTTTACATAATTAATCTATCCGTGTCTTATGAAAACTATCAGGTTTTATTGAGATTCAACACGGGGAATAGGTAAATTCTTGTTTGAAGTCGGATCAACTCTGCTATTGATTTTCTTTACAATATATTATTTACAATAACAGACCCTTCTTATTGGATGATCATGAGACTTGCCAAAAATCCAAATTATTGATGGTCTTTAGTAGCTTCTATCTATATAATATAAAATAAATCCTCATAGACACTAACCCATTCCATTAATTTGACCCGTTTCCTGATAGCTAAAATTTTGAGCTTTAAGTGATAAAACGTAATCCGACCTAATTAGCAAGCAAATGAACCAAAATTTCAGCGTTTGTAGAATATGTAAAAATCCAGTAAAAGACACCAACCAAATGTCAAAGATTGTGAACTCAAATCAATAACTTGAAAACACATAGCAGTAAATTTTAAAATGAAACGTGTCGATTATCAAGAAATGAGTTGGAGGCTTTCTTATAAAAAACACAATATTTCTTTCTTTAGCTACTTTAAAAGATGTAAGTATTTGATTGCGTGTTGTTATTGAGGGAAGGTATGTCAGATTGATTTCGGTTTTACCCCAAGAGTAGTTAAGACGATTTGCATAAAAAATAGTAACATTACCAGTTCGCCATTACAGGAAACTTCAAAAGCACCGGAACTCTGTAAAAAACCTTGAAGGAAATTCCCAAGTAACCAAGTTGAAGAAATGGTCCCAAATCTGTTTGCACGCATGGAGTAATACCAAGGAGGAGGTGCTGCAAACCCTAAACGTGGGAAGATGTGCTCACCCGCCATCACAACTCCTATCACCCCAAATTGAAACACGGGTACTACTTTGGCTAACAAACGTTTTGGTAGAGGAGGTGGATAGTTGGCTAGAATGACATTGACTCCTGGAAAAGCTGATTCTAACATGTTCTTCATCGTCAGAGCATTTCCCCTATCAGAGATTAACAAGATTAACATGTTAAAAATTGGAAGTACACTAGTAAGCTAATTGCGTGTTTAAATCAGTGTTATAAATCTCAACATTCAATTATTGTGACTCAAAATTGTAAAAACAAGTTTTTGGTGTTTCGATATATTTATTCTTAGTTTTATTATTTAATCAGATTTATACATGTCAACAACACTGGTTATTTACAGAACTCTAACATTACTTATCTAACCCACTGTTTTACCCACATTACTTAGGTCACTTTAACTATTACAGTAGTTTAGAAAATTTAATTGGCCTTTTCAAAACAACATTATATTTGGTGACATTATCTGTAAAACCAGATCTGCCAAACACTGACATTACAACGTCCATCACCAGTGAACATATCCAAACTAAGCAAGTTTCTTTACAGCTGTGTATTGACTTAGATTAACAATTTGTTATAGTATCACATAATCATTTTTGAAGCACACATCTAAACAAAAAATAAGTTGATATACAAATGGAGAGGTCTTCCACAATGACGCAACTTATTTAAAAGTGACCATCACCATTATACCCATCCATAACAGCTGTCTAGACCTGTAAACTTCCTCTGCAACTACAATCAGATGGATACTGGATAGACCAAAGTAACTATCTACAGCTAAGTGTTCCGCTTTGTTTTTTACTAATAAAGTACAATTGAATCAAGTGTTTATAAATTAAACAGCTCCAATTGAGCCTGTTAAACTGCTCACTTGTTACCCTAGATTCAAATTAGACTATTATTATCTTGTATCAGTTAATTAACATTTCTCGACTAGGCACATAAGAATTATCAGATCCAGTTTTATAATTGTATCATTCGAACAATTTTGGTGAAGAAAATGTATCATTATTATATAGTATCTAAATATGTTTATGTTTTATATATATTTAAAAAGTATAACATATGCAATGCTAGCATCCATCAAATGCCCTATGTAGGCGAAGAAATGCTAGAACACTCAAGTGCCTAGCAGTGTATTACACGATTACAATTATTGGAAGATTAACCATCACAATATCAAGCAATGACTAAACTGATTATAAGAAGTTATGTCAGCACGAATAAAAGAAGAATAATAAATGGTGAATAACGATACCAACACCGATCCTAGTAAATATATCGGATAAATAACAAAAATAAATTATAAATGGGAAAACAGATGAGGTTTTTCCCTGTTTAGGTTACCAGGGGAGGGCGAGCCTTTTGACTCGAATGTTTACAACCTGAACGAGTCAATCCCAGGACCGTTTCCGACCCTTCCCTAGCCACTCCAAATGTACACACCTAGCAAGGTTTGGATCCTTAACCTCTTGTGAGGAAATCAAGGACCTTACCACTAGGCCATTTGGTGTTGGTTTGTATAAATAATAATACTAATAATTATCCTAATACATAATTCTAATTCACCTTGATATAGTATCATGATTCTCATCAAGATGTATCATAAAAATATTCCATATAAAAACTAACACTAGGTTTGTTTGATCTTTTTTTCCGAAAGGCAAAGACACACGCAAACACTACTTTAACCTACTCTACACCTCTTAATCGACCTGTTTTCCACAATAGGACTTGATCCCACAACATTTAGGTTAATGCACGCCAGGGCACAGCTAGGCTACAAGCCCGTTGGTTGACCCTAGGTCTGGTACCGTGAAGTGTCAATTTTAATCAAGGTATCGGTCATTGACATAAAAATATGCAGCACTTCAAGCAGCACACATGAAGACACATAACTAATCACAAGAGCCACATATATGACTTTAAAAAATGAATACCATAAACACTTCAACCAGTAACATCATAGAAGTTAGGTTGGGATATGCACAATTGCACATCGATGGAAATTTTCATAAGATGGAACTATGGAGGTTTCAAAAGTCAGTTTCCACCTATTTGACTTATAGTACATAGTCACTTCCAAATTAATAGTACAACTACATACAATACAGTTCAGTCACAAATCCAGCAGACTGGAACATCCAGATTCTATCAACAAGTTTTCTAAGTATAACATGTTTAGAGCAACAACAAATTCCATTATCTATCTCTCATCACATTAACTTTCAAAATCCCGTATATGTGTGTGGCAGTCTTAAAACTTTATGCCAACACAAAATGGTCAATGCATGCAGCAGGGCATGCATCATTAACCAATATATCGTAGAACAAAATGAAAGATAGCATATTAGCAATTATCGACTGACATTGCCAAATTATAAAGTTATGACCTTGGTATATTAATAATAAAGTCCATTAAACCATGACCAAGTTGATAAACAAAAAGCAGTTAGCCTTTGTTATGAACCATTCTAGAGTCAACAAATAAGATGCACACAGGGAGGCTAACCGAATTAACCGAAAACCCAAGCTTGTCATAATTAGTTGAAAGAGATGTATCATTCGTAGAAATAGGTAGTCTCACTCAGTCTTTGTAATCATTTTAAATAAGTTTCCGTTGGAATTAAATTCTTATTTCTTGGAATCACAGTCAGTTTGATCCATTGTACAATTCGCTTTGAACACATCAGTCTTTCACAGCTGATCCACCAGAAGAGACAAAAACAATTGAACACATAACATTGAGGATACTTTAACTAAAGGCACGTTTTATCCTTGGTTTAAAAAAATGCCTATCATCGCATCTTAGAATTTGGGCTAACTTATATAATTAATGATGAATAGAGCAAGCCCATATCTTGTATAGTCAGTGCTCGGGTTTGATGATTATGATGATTCCAGGAACTATTAGTTGATGACTAGTTGGTGAGAGATATAAACAAGGATTACTTTGATGCTTTTGCTTTGTTTATCTTGGACTCTCAGTTTTTATTTTCTTTTGACTTGTTTGTTTCATAAAAGGATTTCAGGCCTATTTTTCAATATGCTGACGTATTTGTATGTTTAGCATTTGCTTGGCCAAATTTTTACATAAGTGCTCCGCATCCATAATGCACAAGCATCAGCTTGTGAGACCTTTAGCACATAAGTCACTTAGCACATTTCTTAACCAAGGTTTCACCTAAGAACACCAAATATATCACTAATTAACATTAACTATGTCGTTTTCTTATAATCACACATATTAACTAACTCAAAGTTAAGACCAATAAGAAATAAATAAAAACCTGTAAGAACAAGAAGCGCAGTAATCAATCTGAACAGTATTGCCTAAGCCAATCCCTCCACCAAATCCACTATGTTTCTGTAAAATCACAAAAATCAAAATTAATTAAAACCCATTGAAAATGGGTTTTGAAAAATAAATATAAAAAAAGATATTACCTGGGGAGTGGGGAAATCAAGGGGTTGTTGGATCGATGGGGTTTGAATGTGTTGTTGTTGGGGAACATGGTTGTGGTGGTGGTGGTCATGTTTGACGGGTGCAGGTGCAAACAGATTGAAGACATCTGAACAGAAAAGAAAGAGAGGTAAGCCTACCAAAAGAAGTTGAGATTTATCTATCGCCATCGGAGTAACAAGAGTAATGGTAGACGACTTTATCAATGATGTTCAACACACTTTGGACCGATTCCGGGGGTGTTTCGATAACCGGGTTTATGTTTATCAGATGGTACTCGCGTGAAGTTACCTCAAAATTTTCATCTAGGTGTTTAATACATATATCTTTTATATTCGACAAAAGTTCCGTGTAGATCCACATTTGTGCATAGATCTAGTTAATCCATCCTGCCCGTCCATCTACTTTTGATCTAACGCCTAGGATTAATTTGAATTATCTTTTTTCTTTTGTCATTTATTGAGATAGGGGTAAGTCGGTCATCTCCCATTCATACATTTTTCTGGTAAGAACTGGTAATCACCCATCCCTCTCGTTAACACACACACACACACACACACACACATTCATTTCTCCTCTATCTCTCTCAATAACTTCACACCAAACCCTAATTTTCGCCCTAAACTATTGTGAATAATGAATGTTCGAGATGAAATATTACCGGATAAGCATAAATCGAAGGTCGATTCACCATTTGTTCATCCTGATGATACGGTAATTTTTTTGATCCTTTTATTTTATATTACGGTTATTTTCAATTGATTATGAGTAGAGTAAAAGCATTAGATAATGAATATAATTGTTGTTTTGTATATTTTGATGTTCGGTTTACAGATTTCATTAGATAATCAAATTAAAGTAGTAAATAATCAATTTCATTAAATAATCAATGTTTGATGAAGAATCACATGTGATTTTTTTTATTCATGACATTAGATAATTGTGTATTTAGTACATAATGATTGTTTATTGAAGTAGTAGATAAAATTTTGACTGTTCAGTTTGAAGTATTTTTTGATGAAGAATGGCATGTGATTGTTTATTTAAGTAATAGTTTGGGTAAGTAACAGGTTAAAGCGGGTTCAGTTCAAAATGGATAGTTTTGTGCAGATCAAAATGATTTGGTTAAATAGGATTACAATAACTATCTTATATTGCAATAAGACAATAACTTAATTTATTTGAATGGGATGGCAATGGTGGCAATTTTGGCGGGTAAGTAATAGGTCAAAGCAGGCTCAGGTCAGAATGGGTAGTTTTGTGCGGACTAAAGCGGGTCAGGTTAAATATGAACACAAAAACTATCTTGTTACAATTACTTATTAGGTCAAAGAAGGTTAAGGTTGGAATGGGTAGTGTAAATTTAATGGGGATGCGTCACAAATGATTACCAAAACTATCTTGTTACAATGATTAAATAGTTGTAAAGCAAATGATTTGTAGAGCTGCGAATATGGGATGGTAAGTAACCCGTTAAAGCAGTTTCAGCCCATCGGACTAGAAAAAATTTAGCCCCAAACTCCCCGAATTTTATAAATGGATCGAACTTGACAACTCTATACTTATGCCACCAAGTTTCAGATTATTTAAGCTTGATAGCCTTATTCAACCTGATAAGCCCTGATAAGCTAAGAAGGCTATCAATTCATAACAACGAGTGTCTTTAATTATGTCGACATTGAAACACTTTTGTTCTTATTAAACAATTATGTTCTTTTAAGGATTAGTCAGCCGGGAGTTATCTGTCGTTGTTGAAGTTATGTGTCGTTGTAATGGTTGTTCTGCTCTTTGAACAAATTTATTGTAGCCTTAAGTTATACAGCTAGAATCACATGTGATTTTCGAAGAATAAAATGGCTTGTTACTGTATATATTCAGCAAAGTCTACTAGGTACTGCAAATAATGAGAAGGATATAACCTGTTGGTTTATCACAAACAAATGGTTTACTGGTTAAGTGGCTTTAGAGGAAATAATAATAGCAGTCCTTATAGAGGAATTGTAGCTTCCATTATAAAATTTGTTAATTTTTAAATAAACAATTGGAGTCGCTTTTCTTGTTTTTATCTCTCTATACTTTGAGTTTGTTACTGTTTTCTAGTTCAATTTATCTTTGTATGTGTGCAATACCAAACTAATAACAAAAGAAATTCAATAATGCTCATTTAAATTGACAACTTTATAAGCAGGAAAGAATATCATGCTTCTACATACGCGAATAATGAATCACAATTTCCGGATATTACACCTATTTGTTTTGAGATAACTTTTTTTTTTTGTTAGTTTCTATACTTGTTCATGCGGTTTTAGTTTAACGCTTAATTAACGGATTTACTGATTCAGTTTGTGCACTAGCCTGTGCACTAGCCTGGTTTAGTTGGTACCTTGTAGAAGTTCGCATGAGGTTTTTGGAAAATCACATGTGATTTGTTTCGAATCACATGTGATTTGTTTCGAATCACATGTGATTTGTTCCGAATCACATGTGATTTGTTCCGAATCACATGTGATTTGTTATGAACCACATATGGTTTGTTCTCTCATATAGCATCTTTTTATATGCCGGTTTTACTAGTCAAGGTTACAAATATTTTTACACTGTTAGTTATGCATTGAAGTTGTATTATTAGATCATAAAAGAAAATTACTATTTAGCACCTTAGTAAGTTGACCTACTTGCTTTGCTTTGTTGGGTCCACAATCAACATGTGATTTTGGTTCTGAATCACATGTGATTTTGTTCGGAATCACATATGATTTGTTCTAATCACATGTGATTTTGTAATATTACTCTGAGTAATCACTTACAATTACATGTTACTAACTACATTTTTGTATGTGACTAACTACAGGTCTTGCTTAAAAATTTGAATAAAAGCCTGGCCGATGCTGCTGTTGGTGTTGTGCTAGCCCAACGTTCTAGTGCAACTGCTATAGCTGTTGCTGATATATTGCTATTTCAGAACAATATTTCTGGTGTTCCCTTTTCGTAACCAGTCTCATGTGTTTTTGAACAAATCACATGTGATTTGTTCCGAATCACATGTGATTTGTTCTGAATCACATATGATTTTGTAGTATAACTTTGAGTAATCATTTAAAATTACATGTTACTAACTACATACTTGTATGTAGCTAACTACAGGTATTGCTTAAAAGAGTTGAAGAAAAGCCTAAGCCGAAGCCCGAGTCTAAGCCTATTCAGAGAAAAATGTTGTTATTAGAGATTCCGATGAAGATTTTGAAGGTGACGAGAGTAAGAAGGTGTCAAAGAAATTCAAGGGGAAGATGATTAGGTTTTAGGTACTTTATGTGTTAGCTTATTCAACTTGTGGAGTCGTTATCACCGAATGTAATTGTATGGTTAGGTTTTAGGTACTTTATTTACGTACGAGTTATGATTTATGTACATTTTTTCATTTTATTAAGCTTAGATGTTGATGGTAGTCTTTTGGTAATTACTGATGGTCTTTTGGTACGAGTGATGATTTGTTCAAAAATCATATGTGATTGTAGAGAATCACATGTGATTTTGACCCAGATCACAAGTGATTTACACCAAAATCACATGTGATTGTTATAACCGATGATAACAGCTAATGATTTTTTTTAAACTGCACTTGCTCTTCTCCATTTTCACATTCGTGCACATTAAATCGCAAAACCAAATGATAAACAAATTAAAATAGAGGTTAATCACACTGTAGAACAGTTTGATCATTTCATTTGGTTACACAACGGATATTGAACTGATTCCCAATTTGGAAAGAAGTTAAGTACATTACAAAGAGCTGAACAACTTGATTTCGAGAAACAGAAATTTGTAAACACTAGCCCATCTACCACTTTAGTAATACCTATGGGAACGGAGAAACAAACTGTAATATCTATTGTGTTAAGAATGTACATGATTAATCACTGAATACAGTTCAGGGAAATGTTCCATCTTTACCATGAAAACCATCAGCTTCAGTTTTCAAAAGAATTGCAACCAAAACTCAATTTCTAGTAATCGCTAACTAAGGTCATGTTTCCTCTTCATAGTCAATAGAATCAGAAGGCACTCTCAGTCCCATCAGTGTGTGTTTCAGATTCTTGTTGAGGTTGTCGGTTCGTTGTATTAAGCTCATATTTCCGTTGAGGATCTAGTGGGGTGCTGGTCACATCACAAAAGCAGGTAAAAAAAATAAGAATAAAGATTTTAAAACATTTGTATTAGATCACATGTGATTGTTTCACAAATCACATGTGATTGTAGTAGAATCACATGTGATTTTTCAAAATCACATGTTATTTTCACATAAATCACATGTGATTTAGGCATGAATCACATGTTGCTTAAAATCCAATGACAAAGAACAATGGGAAAGTTTGAAAAAGTAGTTGAACTTACAATCCAATGACGGGCACAAGCACAATTACAATCGTGAATTGCTTCAAGTTCTGATTTTAACATTGTCTCTTCGGCATAAAAGGCGTTGTTCCCGGTTCTTCAACTTTAACATCCAACTCAACTACTTGTAAAATTCTTTTAAAGCAGTCCATGTGTAAGAAAACATGCTCTTGTGTGTTAAAATGTACTCCGTATTCTTTAAAGGCACAGCCGCACAATGACACATATCAAACATCAGAAGAAGAAAAATGAAAGTAGTACAAGAAAAAAAAAAATGCCGATTATATAACAATTGAAAAGTGCTAAGCTTAGACAACTAGACAAATCACTTTAAATCAAATACTGGCTAGAGATGCCAATTTTGACCCATTTACTCATAGTTAGGTCGATTTGGGTTGTGTGTTATATCAAAGGGTGGAGAGTTGACCGAAGTCTAATTATAAATGTATACAACCCTCTCACTTGTTTTCCGATTTATTAATATCCTACCAAGTCATTGAGCAAGATGCCCTGTAGTCCCACTTAATAGAGAGACCCACCAAAGTTTTGTCCTCCCCTTTAAGAGGCTAATTAAGTGCTTCCCTTAGTCCCACTTAATTTAGTAAACAAGGCCTATTAGCCATAAAAATTAAGTCTCCACCTGAAGGTTGTTGAATATAAACCAGTAGCTTCATAGTGCATTGTTAAGAATATTGTATACCAAAATAATCGACTAGCATCCTAAAGCATCATTTAGAATATGGGATTATGGTCTGTTACTATAGATTGTAAATCCTCCTAATTCCCAAAATCGGAAAGAAAAAAAGACGTATATTATAACGTTTGAGTAATTTAAAATTTGAATAGTAGCATAAGACCAATGCAATTAGTTGCAATTACAACTGAATTTTCTAATAAGTTTAAGTTGAAAGTTAGTTTGCGTCAAGTTACAGTCTGTATATAGCTTTCTAGAGTAACCAGTGACATATAAGCACTTGTAAAATTCTTCTAACAAACTACAAGTTGTTGCAACAAGCTTCACTGTTACCTAGAAACATCATACATTTTTAAGTGTAGCATTTTGCCCAACTTGCAATACAAAGCCAATAACCAAATACGTTCATGTAGAAGAGGATTATGAAGCGCAAATGAATAGCTAGCACTCTAGCAAGCACTAAACAGTATTTAGACCAAAAGTTATTGAAATCTTCCTACTGGATATAATCAGTATTTAGACCAAAAATTATTTGAAGAAAGTTACCTGATTTTAACCATTTTTAGATCAATAACGTACAGCGGATCGACGACGGATGACGGCGGCGGATCATCGGTGGATGACGGCGGCGGATCGACGGCGATGGATCGGCAGCGGCATTAAATCGGAGTTAAATCGGAATGTAATCGGGGTGTTTTTTATGGAATCAGAATTGGATAGGGGGAGAGTGTTTTGTGTGTGTGTGTGTTTTTGCCCTATTTTTTTGGTAAAAAAAATGAAGCCGGATTGTTTTTTTATTTTTTATATTTGTCCTTTTTGCCCTTGTTGTGTAATTATCAGATACAATCTCAGCCTTTGGATCATATTGAGATGGATGGTTGAGATGTGCTCACCGGATCTATGACAATGGGTGAATCTAGGTGTTTAATACCTAGGTGTTTAATACATATATCTTTTATATTCTACAAAATTTAATACATAATAGTTTTTAGTTTATGATTCGCTAAAAGTAAAATCGCATCGATCGAGATCTTAAGATCATGATAGCGTTTGTGAGCTTCAGCCCAAACTGGCTAAGACCCATACGCTCTATGTCGACCTAACACGAGCCCACTGAGGCTAAGACTCGGCGACTGGCCTGGGAAACACTTCTCCAGCGCATGCTTAGATAAGTCATGCCTAGTGAACACGCCCAGGAAAGCGGCACGCCTGGCAAACACCCCAGGTAAGTGGCACGCCTGGCAACCAAGCCAAGGCCGTTACAACTAACACCACGCGTAACTACCTCATTCGTGGAGAGGTAGTGCTACCACCATGCATGGATCTTTCCATGCACCCGGCTCAGCCAAGGATGACGAACCACGTGTCATCCTTGTCTTTTCCCTTGATGACCACCACATGGGTCATTCTTGACCACTGGATCACCTTTGCAGGTCATACACAACCCTAAAGGCGTCCATATAAATACTTAGTCGTTTCCCTAAAATGGCACAAAACACTTGATTATTCTCTCACGAATAATACACACACTAAACGCAGTCAACTCGAGAGTGTTACCCTAGCTTATGACTCCAGTCACACCTTGGGGTCCTTACCGAACGTGGCAAACCAAACGATCGACCATCCCCAAACCCTCAATACGTACCTTACGTAAATATGGCACCATTCATGCTATACGCAACAATGCCACAAAACCACCTTTTTCTTCATTGGAAAATTGTTCCAATTAACTGGAAAACTTTTTCTGGCCTCTTTTATAAAATAAAATAAACTCATTACTAAACAATCATAAAACCTCCCGATAACGTCAAAACCCAATAGTTTTCTAACTCACCCACCAGAAAATTTCTCTGTCCGCCCGAAAAACTATACTTCACCAAAAATCTTTTCGAATAACCGGAAAACCTGTCGTTTCATCAAACGAACTCGAAAACCTACATTTTCATACCAAAATCACATCTAAACGACTATGATGAATCACCAAAACCATCCAAAACACGCAAGTCACAATAATACATCGTGTTCGGTCCATTCAGTACCCAAGTTCTCTTAAACTAAGTTTTGAATAGAAAATAACCTAAGTGCTGCAAATCTGTAAACATAAACAAGTCACTGAGTGAATAGTCACTCAGTGAGTGTCCTTCAGGATACTCAGGACAAGTCTAAATGAAGAAAGGCTTTCCACTCACTGAGGTGGAACTCAGTGAATGACACCTGAGTCAAAGAAGAAGGGGATGGGTTCAGTGAGTGATGAAAATAACTCAATGAACCCCAAATCTCCTCAACAACGACAATAACTCACTGAACCCCAAATCTCCTCAACAACTATAAAGACTGAGTACTTAAAGAGACTGAAGACTGAAGAAGACTGAAGCCTGAAGAGCCTGAAGTAATGGCGGGACAAAGCGGGACAAGTTCGAAACGCATAAGGGGGAGTCCTTATCACTAAAGTCAAACTTACCCTGAATGGAGTAAAACCAAAGCAGTGTCATCACTGCTCTTTAGAAAGCACCATTGTCTTATACCAAATGAGGAAGTGTAACAATGACAAAATGTGTAAGCATTTTGTCCAAAGTAGCTTAGGTCATCTTTGTCTTTTTGGATAACACTTGTATTACAGTTGTGTATAAATAGGATCATAAGTAGGAGTAGAAAGGTTGACAAGTTTGTGCAATTAATGCAAAGCATTCACAAATCCTTTCTACTCCTCCAAATACAACTAAGTCCCTGAGATAGCTCAGTTGGTTAGCATAGTTGTACTTAAACTTAGCTTAAGTTTAGAGAGGAGATTACAATACTTTTCACTCAATCCCAAGTGTTATTCCGCAAACACTTGAGTATAATTCTTTGACTAATTTTTAATAAGAATTAAACGTTGAAAAATCTTGTTATTTACTTTTACGTTTTCTTATTACTATCGAAGATTTTATTACATTACTTAACCATAGTGCATGGTTAGATTAACTTTATAGTTAACACTAACTGTGAAAAAGGGAACAACAAGTGGTATCAGAGTGGTTTGATTTATAAAACAAGTTTTATAAACCGTTCAAAACGTTTTTAAAATTAAGATCCTACCATGGCTGAAAGTGATGTACCCCAACTAGTCGACAAAAATGGAGGAAGCTATATTGCTACTGCTCCCCGACTTGAAGTTGGAAAATTTAACAGGTGAAAAAAGCGCATGCTTTGCTACTTGATAGGAATGGAACCTTACTACATTAAGTGTATTAATGAAGGTCCATTTGTCCCTAAAACTGCTGAAGGTTTACCCAAGCCTGAAGCTCAATGGACTCCTGATGAGAGAAGGGTGGTCAATCAAGACCAACGCTTGAAAAGCATCATTATATCATGTCTCCCTGACGATATAATGGAATTAGTCATTAATTGCCCAACTGCCAAACAGACTTGGACTGACTTGGTTCACAGCTTTGAAGGTCCCTCAAATACCAAGGAAAATAGGATCATGGACTTGAAACTTGAGTATAATACTTTCAGGGCCAAAGACTCTGAAAGTCTCTCTCAGACATATACCCGGTATAAAACATTACTCAATGAGCTGACCAATGATGGTGTTATTCTGTCCAAGCATGAAATCAATGTTGGCTTTGTCAACAGTCTCCCTGAGAAGTGGTTAAACTTCTCTCAGGGTCTTAGAAATGCAAATCATATTCAAAATCTTGAGCTCCCTCAAATCTACAGGAAGTTTTTCTATGAAGACAACTTAGTATCTAGGAGATACCCTAACTCAAAGAAAGCTCAAGAGTCAAAAAAGGCCCTGACAATTTCAC
Organism: Artemisia tridentata subsp. tridentata; assembly: GCA_021014915.2. Classification (NCBI taxonomy): domain Eukaryota; kingdom Viridiplantae; phylum Streptophyta; class Magnoliopsida; order Asterales; family Asteraceae; genus Artemisia; species Artemisia tridentata. The sequence continues at coordinate 320,390,684 of CP139509.1, forward strand.
CCATATCCACTGCCTTCTATTCTAATGGTGTTGTGTAGGATTTCCAAGAAACTTCGGATGATGAGGCTGATGAGAGAACCAGTGAGGAGTATCTAAATGATTTACAAATTGAATTTCAAGAAATGACACTCCTTTATAACATCCCGTAAAATTCCCCTGTCATTTGTAAACAATTAACAAGAGTAATCGATCGTCACGATTTAATTAACCATTTTTACAGACTAAATTTTTGCTTTTATCCAACTATGTAAATCTAAACGTCGTAACACGTTCGAACATTCTTTATATCACCCTTATTTGTGCAAATCTTGATATGCTAGAAATCGCTAATTAAATTAAAACGTTTAACAACTAACGTTGTACGTTTCGTCATATAACCAAAACTCATCCTAAACGAAATGTAATGCGTATAACACATTATCACATAAGTTAACAAGTGTGTCTAGAAATACTTTGCATCATATTAAATCCAACTCGACCCAAACCTACGTTGTAACTAACGAATAAAATTCGTTAGTACTCTTATCGAATATACACACTATCAATCTTAGTCGCGTTTTCTATATTACTAAACACATGAAATAACCAATACAAACCACTCTTAAATTCGTTTTGTCTCTTTCTCCTTGGTTGCTAACGCCGATTAACACAACCACAAGCAACCATCATTGCCACTCTTACACCACTCTATTGACTTTCATATACTCACAAAGAGGCTAAGTTACAAAAACATGATTTCCTCTTTTGTTTCTTTCTTTTCGGATCAAGCTCCACAAGGACGATTCATGCAACTAATCCACTATTCATCACTAGTGAAGTAACAATGATCATGAATTCAGTTTTAGTCATGTGCTTTAAAAAGAATTGACCTTCTTAATATACCAACTTGTTCTTAACGTAAAACTTGGAATACTTGTCTTCTTGTCAATTGGAAACATGTACAAGAATAATGAAACCATGATTCATAATTGTTTTCTTCCTCTTGGTCATTAGCACCGACTGATACAAACAAATACCACATTCATTTTGCCAACCCATAACCCCTTTGTTTTAGATTGCTTGTACACTACCATTCTTTTGTCACGTCCCATTCTTTTTTTTTCTTTTCTCAATTGATAAACCTGTATTATATGTCCAATCCCATCTCTCTTATTTGATACTTGTACACAACCTGTTACGTGATGTGTTATTTGACACAAAATACATGTCCTGTCCCATCTCCTTTCATTTATTAAAAGCTGTCTCACTCTCTCAATTGATAAAAGTCAAAACACTTATTCTCTCTCACGTCCCATCCCTCTTAATTGATAAGTTTGTTCCATCTCTTTCAATTGATGAACGCAACTTTTATTTTTTTTACTGAGCCTTCAAATCCAAAACAGACTTTACTTGTACGCAATACTTATTTCTTTTCATTGCACACTTTAACTATATATTGTCTAGTCTCATCTCTCCCTCACATATAAAAAGCTGTCTCATCTCCTCTATCTCTCATAAGTGATACGCTCTTTCCCTCTCTCAAATAAACCGAACCACCACCACATTCACCATAGCCACACCGTCTCCACCAATGGCCACCGTGACTCACCGCCACCACCAACCGACTCAGCTTCATCTCCTCTACAATATGTGCTACTCCACACGCTCTGTGGCCACTCTCGTTAAAAACCACGCGCCATTAAGAACTCATCTCCTCGACACTCGCAAAAGTGTTGATCGATAGAATCAGGTATGACCCACGCACGAGTCAACTCTGTTTAATCTTGATATCTTTTCGGGTTTAATAACGAACGGGTTTAAAGATTTTATTAAATAAAAATGATTAAAAACGAATGGTATCGATGTGGTTTGCGTGTCGAGTTGTATCTCACGGTATCCCTTTTTGATGTTCTTGTTGTCGTTTTATTTTATCTTGATTCGGTGTTGGAATTATTTTATTATCCGGTTGGGTTTATAGCCGAGAAGTTAGGATTAAGATTGTGGGGTGGATTTGATTTTATGCCGAGTGTTATTGATGTTCTTGATGATGTTCTTGTCGTTGCTGTTTTTAACGTTTATTATTCGGTTGGGTTTTGGATTGGTGATATCGAGTGGGTAGGATTTTTGATCGTGGGTTAGATTCAGACTTTTAGGCGGAATGATTATTGTTGTGATGTCGATGTTGCTGTTGTCATTGCTGTTTTATTATTTACGGATCGGCTTTGGACTCGTGGTACCGATGGTGTTTGTAGCCGAGAGGTAGGATTTATGATTATGGAATTGATTCCGATGGTTAGGCCGTGAGAGATATGGTGGTGATGTGGATGGTGGACTGCTGTGGGGAAACAAGCCGAGGCCACTAGGGTCTCGGCCGTGATCTTAATTGATTATCGTTGTTGGTTAAATTGCTGTAGTCGTTGTTGTTTATTTTTGGGTTGGACTTGGATGTGTTGCCGCGTTTTTGCCTAGCCATAGGAATAGGAACGAATGGGTTGATTTGGGTTGGAGTATTAATGACAAAGTTGTGTTGTCGGTGTTGAATTTGGGTTTGGATTATTATTGAAGTTGAGGTTGGCGAACCGTATGATCTAGGGTCGATAACTATTTTGGACATGATTTTTCTTAATTGGATATTGCATCAATTGTGCAACGTCGCTGTCATCGAGACTTTCTAGTCTCGGCTTGACCCGACAACGCCGTAACATGGATCATTAATATGCCTTGGTAATTATTACTAGTAGACCATTAAATCATAAGCTAAACTTAAAAGCTTGGACTATTATTAAGCAACCGACGTAACAAATTAGAATTAATTTGTTATAGTTAACTTAATATTAAAACTCGATGACATATAAACTTGCAAGCCAAACTACTCGATTATTTAACTAGTTGGAAACGATATAAAACTTACGAACTAAAACCATCCGGTAAACTCATTTACTATAACAGGCTAGAATAACTTTGGTTAATCAGGCTAGACTTAACCATTTACTCGTTTTGACACCTATATGCTACATGATTCTTACGTGATTATTTTCTTTTCATACTTGCTTAGTATGTTTTACTTTGGTGTGAGTTTTCGAGTCTTGACTTTCAAACCACTACACGTATAACGATACCAAACACTATTAAACGAATATAACGAAATGCTTTTTGGAAGCAAGTTTTGAAATAACATTTGGGAATGGGAACAATTATCTATTGGAAACCTTTACGTTTTCGTATATGCGTTAAGATGAATTCTATATTCTTTAGATCGTGCCGAATTCCATATCATCGTGCGCTGACTCTTGACATCGCTGATGTTACTCTATTCTGCCATACTCTTTGGCACCATTGTATTACTTACATCACTATAATCCAAGGTGAGTTCATAGCCCCACTTTTCTTGTTTACTGTTTTATAAACTCTTTGGGGGAGATACATGCTCAAATACAATGCTTTTACTTTTCATAAGTACTCTTAACTATTTACACAATACTGTGAGCTTCATATCCCCTACTTTTAAATGTTTTGAACTACTTTTGGGGGAGATACATGCTTGTATTTCATATAAACTTTACTAGTTTACCTTAAACATTATACTCATTTGATAAACCACTCTACTTGTTATTGAAACATAACACTTGCTTTTACTTTCAAAGGCACTATAAACTTTAACGAATTACCATGAACTTATAAATCCTCTTTTATACATTTTTATATCTCATGGAGAGATACCTGCTATAAACATGAACACAAATGATTTTCAACTGTATGCTATACCTGATTCGCTATTGCTTAAGTTTACCTTATTGCCATGTTCGAAGTCCCTCACATCATGAACCTTAATCACTTACGAGTGAACGTAAATAATTGTGAATAGATCTATTTGGGACTGACAATCCCCGTTTGGGTCTGCTGTGATGAGCCACCCAAGCGCACCTTATTTAAACAAACTCTAGGTTATTGGCAAATACCTACCTTGAGGGCCTTTATACTTTACATCATTTTGATGCCTGTTAAGCGTTGAGTTTCATGAGGCTTAGAGCAATAGAAACGATACTGTAGTCATGATACAGTATTGCCATGATTTTATTTAACTTGAACTTGTTTTCACTATATAGCAGAAAATCACTATTTGGCAAACTATAACTATTTTGTGTTGACCCGGTTAGGGCAACCCAACCAACTATGGGAGTATAACAACTTAACTCACCACTTACTTTATAACCAACCAACTATGGGAGTATAACAACTTAACCCACCACTTACTTTATAACAAACCAACTATGGGTGTATATTATCATAACCCATCGCCTATTTTATAAATAATTGTATTTGCTACAATTACTACTTAAACTTGAAATTATTGATAATCAACTGATTTTATACAAACTCTATGGATTAACTCACACTTTGATTTTTGACAATCAACTGGTTTTACCTATAAACACTATGGTATTACTCACTTTTTGATTTTGATAATCAACTATTTATTTACAACTACTATGGACTCATAAACTCTTTGATTTTGGAAAATCAACAGTTTTTAACTACAAACTCTATGAACTCACCAACCTTTGTGTTGACACTTTTAGCATGTATTTATCTCAGGTCCATAATGAGCACGGATGGCACGGAGGAGCACGGATAATTATGAAGGCTATAAATTATCATTCGAAAACCTATTTAATATAAACTTTGGAAACCACTGGGACTTATTTTGTAAACTCTGATATTTCGAATGATAAATCTTTTAAAACGACCTAATTGGTGATCGTTTTCTACTATTTAACTGTTGTGCCATGAAGTAACACCCAGCTTGAATTCCGCTGCATATCACGAAATTGGGGGTGTTACAGATTGGTATCAGAGCTACAGTTATAGAGAAACGGGTCTAAATGAGGTCCGAACTATAACTACTTTTACAAACAAAACATTTTATAGCCTTTCGCTCTCCGTGCCTACCATCCGCCAGACGCTCATGTGACTTCTAGATAGTTTTTGCTACACCAACACTCTAATATATTGATATATATACTCACCAACTATTTCGAATATCGTACCAACCCTCCTTAATTACCTTACTCCCACCTTTATAGATGCGTGTGACGTACTCTTCTTGTAGTTCCGAAAATCCGCACATGGATTATTTTGTGGATTAGTACGAGTGTTAAAACAGAAATTCTTAAGTAGGATGGTTTACAATGCTTTATTTAAATAATTGGGATGCCTTTTATTTAAATAAAGAAATTGTAAAGCGCCGAACCATAAGTTTATAATTCCATATTTACATTGTTTGGGACGCCTCTCTATGTAAATAACGAATTATAAATAAGTGGGCTTATTTGTATCTGTAATAACACGAGTATGAAACCAATAATCACATCAAACACACAACATAACTCTCATTAGAAACCATAAATATTGATACATAGTGATATGATTAGCATTGGGAATGCTAACATTACAAATATCACTAAGAAAGGCATAACATCGTCAATCGGTTGACCCGCTATGCTAATGAAAAACACCACTACTCCTGCAAGAGCAAGAACCACGACTGGATGCAACACCTCGAATATCCTGTACGACAAGAATACACAAGTTATTAATGCAATAAAACATTAATACATGGTGTTAGTATACGGATTCAAAGCAACATTCCTATCGTAACCCTATCTCTTACCCCCATATTTCATCTGCGCTGACGGCCAAAACCACGAGTGCTATGAGAAGCGCTATGACCGTGGCCAAGGACTCCAGATCTTCATCTGGGACGTAAGCCAAGAAGACGGCTGCAGCAGCGTACATAATTACAAGAACGGTGTAGGTGTAAGACATTTTGTAAATGTTGGGTGAGAGAAATGTAGGTGGTGAGGAGTGAAATCCGGCATATATATAGAAGAGTAGCAGTGAGGCTACTATTCTAGCCGCTTGCGTTCACTATTCCTCGCACCAGGACAAACAGGATTTCTCATCCCCTAAAGCAATTTTCTCTACATACACCGAATCCTCATCCAAATATCTCTATGTAAGAATCTGTGATCAACAAAACTCTTTTGTTTAACGGGTAGGTTACCCGCACAGATTCTTGTAATTGGACACCATGTGAAATTTCATAAAAGAATAACGATTTTTCCAAGTTATGTTAACTGGGAAATAATAAATTTCACATGAGATTACAATAATTTCATCTATTATTAAGACATTATGAGCTGCATAATGGTCTTACTTATTCCTCTAACGTTGTAAATTTCACAATGCTCCCTCTAAACTCCCAGACATTGTATGTGATTACAATGGTCTCAAAATTTCTCTGTAACCTTACGTCTCACCACTTTGAATTTATCACAAAACTCTAGTGGTCTCTATATTTTTCTTAGCAGACACTGTAAGTAAATACAGTGGCCTCTACTTTCTTGGACACTGTAAGTGATACAGTGATTCCTATAATTCAACCTTAAGCACTGTAAATTCTACAGTAATCTCAATAAAATTCAAACACCATATTATTCAAAATACTTAAACATTACAAACGATACTAGATTAAAACATCACTTAAACATAAACCTAAACTTCAAAGGTAGTCCGGATGATCCCAGGTTTGAGAATTGTTGGAATCATAACCGCCATCATAAGGATCGAAACTTGCCAATTTCTCCTCTTCCCACTGAGCTTCCAACCTGCTCAGATCCCGATCCATGTCAGAAGTCCAACCACCATCATCAACTGCCACATTTTCCTCGAAACTTGGCTGGAAGTGATCCAGATGAGGCAAATGTTGTTGTTGCACAACCACCCTTGGTGTAGATGAACTTGATGCACCTTGCTGTAGTTGTGGTTGTGGTTGCTGTTGTGGTGGTGGTGGATTTTGTTGTTGTTGTTGTCGTTGATGTTCAACCCTAGCAGCTTCAACATTCTCTTCCAAACTCCAACGGATCTTGTTGGAAATCTGGTTATCTATCTGATGAACACAAGCCCACAGCGATTCGATGACAGCAGCATCCTTACAATACTCATCATATAAAAACGTGTCGATCACATATTTTCTATCATCTGAAATGTCTGTGCACATGGCATAGCTTTCCCTAAGTCGTCGTTTCAGTTGTTTCGTAGCCTCAAACTGTAGGATGACCTTCACAATAGCATTTTGACGATCCACGTCACTACCCTCAGTTTCTGCCTTGATAAACAATCGAAATTGTTCAGCAGTATGTGGTAGCTTACAAGCCATTGATTGTGTGTGTGAGGATAACACAAGCATGCAAATGGTATTTATAAGGGTTTGAAAAAAAAATATATATATTTTTCAATTATTTTAAGAAATATAACCGTTTGTATTCAAACGGTAAAATTTTCAAAAAGTTGTGTCTAGCAACTAGTTCTAGGATACGTGGTAAAATTTTTTTACTTTGGCTTTCGTATTTCAACGCAAGAGGCAGAAACAAATCGCGTTAAACACGCCACACCATGACTTAAAAATCATAAACACGCCACGTATAACACTTTTCCGTACGATTTGACCTCTCAATCTCTAGGAGATTGTGAATCTCCTAACGTCCTCTCAAAACTCTCAGGCATTATACGAGATTTCGATGATCTCGAAACTACCTCGTAACCATATATGTCATGGAACGTATGTTCAACATTTCACATTCTCCAAACCAAACTTACCCTTGAAACGTTTGGGCCTCAGCCCATGGCTACAGTAATCCAACGCACCATTGTTTTAGGCCTTAATCACAAACTTGAGCCCAACATTATTTGGGCCCAGAACTTAAACTATATTCAGAATTCAACAAACTCGTGCTAATTTACCTTGGATCGTTTTCCATGTTATTTTCTTAACAACCTATCAATATTCTTACACGTCGCAATTAAGCACTTACCAACGAATCATGTGTGGCAAGTCTTTTTTTTAAATTACTTAATCATGTGATGACCAAGATATCATCAAAGCTCAACCCAACTGTCATTGCTTCAACTAGGCCAAAAATCATATATTGCATACGTACTTTGATCCATTCGAGCTCCGAACAACCTCAACAAAACTAAAACGAACTCCCACCTAGTTATAGGGTCATATTTCATGTTGTGGACTCGACTACAACCAAAACAAACCAACTTTCGTGTTTCTCTTTTGTCCCCAGCAACGGTTAACAAACCCAAGGAACCAAATGATTTTTAGCTACAACACATTTCATTTTATGACATATTGATTTCCCCTCCTAACTCCCATACCTATTTAACAACTTGAATATTTTGTACGATAGATACAAACAAATTATTAACGTAAGACACGGTTTTATATAAAGCAAACAAATTTTATTTGGGTATACTTTTCACTCAGAAGCAATATGATTCATCATCTACAAAAACTTAGAACCTATTCTGTGTTGTCACTTAAAACTTTATTTAACAAGTTTTTCTTTACAAAAGCTGAATTTCAACAACTTTCTCTACATCCATCAAGTTCTCATCCAAAATTCTCATTGTTAAAAATCTATTACTTACAAACCCTTTGTTTGACGGGTAGGTTACCCCCATAAATTTTTGATTTTCAAAAATTATGAACCATGTTTATTTTCAAAATGCGATAGAATAACAATCTTAAAAAAAAAAAAAAAAAAAAAAAAAAAAAAAAAAAAAAAAAGAAATTTTTCTCAAGTCAAGTTGACTATGGGAATAATGATTTTCACATGTACCACAATAAATTCATCTCTTTCGAAATTCATATAACTCCAACGATTGAAATCCATTGTTTATACGTTCGCTCTTTCCAACACCTCGTATAGAGTGTTGCTCAGCATACGACTTCGTAACAACCTATCATTCCAATAACTTCCACTTATCGCAAAACGACCCTAACAACCACCTTAGACTGGAATCCCGGGACGGGATTCGGTTTAACGGGTAGGTACAATAACATCCCGTAAAATTCCCCTGTCATTTGTAAATAATTAACAAGAGTAATCGATCGTCACGATTTAATTAACCATTTTTACAGACTAAATTTTTGCTTTTATCCAACTATGTAAATCTAAACGTCGTAACACGTTCGAACATTCTTTATATCACCCTTATTTGTGCAAATCTTGATATGCTAGAAATCGCTAATTAAATTAAAACGTTTAACAACTAACGTTGTACGTTTCGTCATATAACCAAAACTCATCCTAAACGAAATGTAATGCGTATAACACATTATCACATAAGTTAACAAGTGTGTCTAGAAATACTTTGCATCATATTAAATCCAACTCGACCCAAACCTACGTTGTAACTAACGAATAAAATTCGTTAGTACTCTTATCGAATATACACACTATCAATCTTAGTCGCGTTTTCTATATTACTAAACACATGAAATAACCAATACAAACCACTCTTAAATTCGTTTTGTCTCTTTCTCCTTGGTTGCTAACGCCGATTAACACAACCACAAGCAACCATCATTGCCACTCTTACACCACTCTATTGACTTTCATATACTCACAAAGAGGCTAAGTTACAAAAACATGATTTCCTCTTTTGTTTCTTTCTTTTCGGATCAAGCTCCACAAGGACGATTCATGCAACTAATCCACTATTCATCACTAGTGAAGTAACAATGATCATGAATTCAGTTTTAGTCATGTGCTTTAAAAAGAATTGACCTTCTTAATATACCAACTTGTTCTTAACGTAAAACTTGGAATACTTGTCTTCTTGTCAATTGGAAACATGCACAAGAATAATGAAACCATGATTCATAATTGTTTTCTTCCTCTTGGTCATTAGCACCGACTGATACAAACAAATACCACATTCATTTTGCCAACCCATAACCCCTTTGTTTTAGATTGCTTGTACACTACCATTCTTTTGTCACGTCCCATTCTTTTTTTTTCTTTTCTCAATTGATAAACCTGTATTATATGTCCAATCCCATCTCTCTTATTTGATACTTGTACACAACCTGTTACGTGATGTGTTATTTGACACAAAATACATGTCCTGTCCCATCTCCTTTCATTTATTAAAAGCTGTCTCACTCTCTCAATTGATAAAAGTCAAAACACTTATTCTCTCTCACGTCCCATCCCTCTTAATTGATAAGTTTGTTCCATCTCTTTCAATTGATGAACGCAACTTTTATTTTTTTTTACTGAGCCTTCAAATCCAAAACAGACTTTACTTGTACGCAATACTTATTTCTTTTCATTGCACACTTTAACTGTATATTGTCTAGTCTCATCTCTCCCTCACATATAAAAAGCTGTCTCATCTCCTCTATCTCTCATAAGTGATACGCTCTTTCCCTCTCTCAAATAAACCGAACCACCACCACATTCACCATAGCCACATCGTCTCCACCAATGGCCACCGTGACTCACCGCCACCACCAACCGACTCAGCTTCATCTCCTCTACAATATGTGCTACTCCACACGCTCTGTGGCCACTCTCGTTAAAAACCACGCGCCATTAAGAACTCATCTCCTCGACACTCGCAAAAGTGTTGATCGATAGAATCAGGTATGACCCACGCACGAGTCAACTCTGTTTAATCTTGATATCTTGTCGGGTTTAATAACGAACGGGTTTAAAGATTTTATTAAATAAAAATGATTAAAAACGAATGGTATCGATGTGGTTTGCGTGTCGAGTTGTATCTCACGGTATCCCTTTTTGATGTTCTTGTTGTCGTTTTATTTTATCTTGATTCGGTGTTGGAATTATTTTATTATCCGGTTGGGTTTATAGCCGAGAAGTTAGGATTAAGATTGTGGGGTGGATTTGATTTTATGCCGAGTGTTATTGATGTTCTTGATGATGTTCTTGTCGTTGCTGTTTTTAACGTTTATTATTCGGTTGGGTTTTGGATTGGTGATATCGAGTGGGTAGGATTTTTGATCGTGGGTTAGATTCAGACTTTTAGGCGGAATGATTATTGTTGTGATGTCGATGTTGCTGTTGTCATTGCTGTTTTATTATTTACGGATCGGCTTTGGACTCGTGGTACCGATGGTGTTTGTAGCCGAGAGGTAGGATTTATGATTATGGAATTGATTCCGATGGTTAGGCCGTGAGAGATATGGTGGTGATGTGGATGGTGGACTACTGTGGGGAAACAAGCCGAGGCCACTAGGGTCTCGGCCGTGATCTTAATTGATTATCGTTGTTGGTTAAATTGCTGTAGTCGTTGTTGTTTATTTTTGGGTTGGACTTGGATGTGTTGCCGCGTTTTTGCCTAGCCATAGGAATAGGAACGAATGGGTTGATTTGGGTTGGAGTATTAATGACAAAGTTGTGTTGTCGGTGTTGAATTTGGGTTTGGATTATTATTGAAGTTGAGGTTGGCGAACCGTATGATCTAGGGTCGATAACTATTTTGGACATGATTTTTCTTAATTGGATATTGCATCAATTGTGCAACGTCGCTGTCATCGAGACTTTCTAGTCTCGGCTTGACCCGACAACGCCGTAACATGGATCATTAATATGCCTTGGTAATTATTACTAGTAGACCATTAAATCATAAGCTAAACTTAAAAGCTTGGACTATTATTAAGCAACCGACGTAACAAATTAGAATTAATTTGTTATAGTTAACTTAATATTAAAACTCGATGACATATAAACTTGCAAGCCAAACTACTCGATTATTTAACTAGTTGGAAACGATATAAAACTTACGAACTAAAACCATCCGGTAAACTCATTTACTATAACAGGCTAGAATAACTTTGGTTAATCAGGCTAGACTTAACCATTTACTCGTTTTGACACCTATATGCTACATGATTCTTACGTGATTATTTTCTTTTCATACTTGCTTAGTATGTTTTACTTTGGTGTGAGTTTTCGAGTCTTGACTTTCAAACCACTACACGTATAACGATACCAAACACTATTAAACGAATATAACGAAATGCTTTTTGGAAGCAAGTTTTGAAATAACATTTGGGAATGGGAACAATTATCTATTGGAAACCTTTACGTTTTCGTATATGCGTTAAGATGAATTCTATATTCTTTAGATCGTGCCGAATTCCATATCATCGTGCGCTGACTCTTGACATCGCTGATGTTACTCTATTCTGCCATACTCTTTGGCACCATTGTATTACTTACATCACTATAATCCAAGGTGAGTTCATAGCCCCACTTTTCTTGTTTACTGTTTTATAAACTCTTTGGGGGAGATACATGCTCAAATACAATGCTTTTACTTTTCATAAGTACTCTTAACTATTTACACAATACTGTGAGTTTCATAGCCCCTACTTTTAAATGTTTTGAACTACTTTTGGGGGAGATACATGCTTGTATTTCATATAAACTTTACTAGTTTACCTTAAACATTATACTCATTTGATAAACCACTCTACTTGTTATTGAAACATAACACTTGCTTTTACTTTCAAAGGCACTATAAACTTTAACGAATTACCATGAACTTATAAATCCTCTTTTATACATTTTTATATCTCATGGAGAGATACCTGCTATAAACATGAACACAAATGATTTTCAACTGTATGCTATACCTGATTTACTATTGCTTAAGTTTACCTTATTGCCATGTTCGAAGTCCCTCACATCATGAACCTTAATCACTTACGAGTGAACGTAAATAATTGTGAATAGATCTATTTGGGACTGACAATCCCCGTTTGGGTCTGCTGTGATGAGCCACCCAAGCGCACCTTATTTAAACAAACTCTAGGTTATTGGCAAATACCTACCTTGAGGGCCTTTATACTTTACATCATTTTGATGCCTGTTAAGCGTTGAGTTTCATGAGGCTTAGAGCAATAGAAACGATACTGTAGTCATGATACAGTATTGCCATGATTTTATTTAACTTGAACTTGTTTTCACTATATAGCAGAAAATCACTATTTGGCAAACTATAACTATTTTGTGTTGACCCGGTTAGGGCAACCCAACCAACTATGGGAGTATAACAACTTAACTCACCACTTACTTTATAACCAACCAACTATGGGAGTATAACAACTTAACCCACCACTTACTTTATAACAAACCAACTATGGGTGTATATTATCATAACCCATCGCTTATTTTATAAATAATTGTATTTGCTACAATTACTACTTAAACTTGAAATTATTGATAATCAACTGATTTTATACAAACTCTATGGATTAACTCACACTTTGATTTTTGACAATCAACTGGTTTACCTATAAACACTATGGTATTACTCACTTTTTGATTTTGATAATCAACTATTTATTTACAACTACTATGGACTCATAAACTCTTTGATTTTGGAAAATCAACAGTTTTTAACTACAAACTCTATGAACTCACCAACCTTTGTGTTGAAACTTTTAGCATGTATTTATCTCAGGTCCATAATGAGCACGGATGGCACGGAGGAGCACGGATAATTATGAAGGCTATAAATTATCATTCGAAAACCTATTTAATAAACTTTGGAAACCACTGGGACTTATTTTGTAAACTCTGATATTTCGAATGATAAATCTTTTAAAACGACCTAATTGGTGATCGTTTTCTACTATTTAACTGTTGTGCCATGAAGTAACACCCAGCTTGAATTCCGCTGCATATCACGAAATTGGGGGTGTTACAACACTCCTTGCTAACTCAAAGCGTTTAATCAAAAGAAACAAAAAAAATTCAAGTGCAAAAGCAAATGAAAACACTGAGTGTTTTAAATGTGGTAAAAAAGTTCATTTTGCAAAAGATTGTTTATCTAAAACTACCTCAGAACCCTCATACAAATTTTTTGGAAACAGTTCTTCTTTAGGAACTAGCAAGTTTCAATAAAAAAAATGCTTCATTCTACTCAGTCCTTTCAAAACAAAACTGAAAAATATCCTCAAAAGGATTTTGAAGCTAAGTATAGAACGGCTAAAGCCAAACTTGCACTTCTTGAGGCAGTCCCTTAAAATTCTCAGTCAACACTAGCTCCTAAACCTTCTCAGGCTAAAAACAAAGGACTTGTTGCTGAAACCTTTGATTGGGATGAAGAAAAAGTATCCTCTGATGATGAGGAGGTTCATGTCAGTGCACTAATGGCACTTTCAGAAGATGACAAGCTGGCAGTTGGAAAACGTCATGCCAGAAATTGAGAATGGGTTAACATCACCATGAGAAAGGTAAACATCTTACTATCTATGGATGATGATTCTGATTGGCAATCTTATTTAAACTACATTAATGTTGATCTTATGTATGTTGAAGAGCAAAGATTAAATCTGTTTTCAAAATACAAAAAACTAGGTTTTGAATTAAACAAGTGTAGAGATGAACTTCTTGATTTAAAACAAGCTAAACTTGAATGTGTTACACTTCAAATTCAAAACACTGAACTTGTAAAACAAAATCATGCTCTTCAAGAAGAACTTAATAAAGAAAAAGCTATCATTGAAAGCTGGACAACTAAAAACCCTAGAGTATATGAAACTGTAAGTCTCACACCTAGTACCAAAAAGAGAATACTTGGAGAAGATCAACTCACTGAAACCTCTAGTGAGAGTCACAGTGAAAAGGCTTTCTTGCCTGCTGGCATACCTTTTGAAAAAGAAATGAAACCAAAATCCGGTGATTGGGTTGAAAGAATCAACCCAAACAGTAAGTTACCCAACTTCAACACTGAAAGAATTTTGGAACCTGAAAGTTAGGCTATCAAAAGTATGCTTGGAGTCACTGATGAACCCAGTTAAACTGAGTCCATCACTGAGTCTGAATCAGAATCTCAATCACCACTTCCTCCACTGAAAGACCTTCAGGGAGCTGTACCTTGTTCAGACCTTACACCCCTAGTTTACCAACGACACTCTTTAAAGGAGAAATCAGGATTGGGCAGAACAATCCTGAATAAACCTAACTCAGTCCCAAACAATGAAGTCTCAGTTCTCACTGAAACCTCCACACCTTCAGTCCCAACTGAAGTAAAAACTGACAACACTGACTCAAAATATGATAAGTTAGCTGAACTTGTCAGGAAGCTGAGTGAAAAGTTAGAATCAACTGAAAAACCTTCTTTATCCAAAGTTAAGGAACCAACACCAACTTCCTCAAGCACCTCCAAACCAAAACCTTCATCTAAACCTCAACAGAGATGTGAACTATGCAATTACACAAATCATACCACTGATAATTGCTATAGGATCCTGTTTTGCATGATTTGCAAACAAGAATATCACAGGACTTCTGATCACAAATCTCACCTTGCCTCCCTGAATGCTCAAGCAAACTACAAAGCTCAGGCTTACAAGTACGCTTCATCATCCAAGCAAGCTCAGAGACTGAAGGCTAAGCCTTTCCAACCATGTCCACACTGTGGATTCAATGACCATCATCCTGATGACTGTCTCATGTACCCTTGCTGTGACATATGTGGAGACCCTTCCCATGATGCATCAGGACATGACTTAGTCATTCAGGCTAGAAAAGGAACCATCACTACTTCTTTACAGTCCACTGAATCCTCCTCCACATCCAAATGCAAATAATATGGAAGCACAGTCCACTCTACCACTGACCATGAATCCATTGCATAATTCAAAAAGGCCATCAAAGCCAAGCCCACCAGAAAGTGGGTTCACAAGAAAAACTAACACTGTTTTCTATTTGTGTAGAGGCATGCCAGGGAGCCTGTTTGACATCTAGACAATGGATGCTCAAGGAGTATAACTAGTGTGAAGCAATATCTGCACAAATATGTAGAAGAACCAGGACCTAAAGTAGTATTTGCTGATAATTCATCATGTGCCACTGAAGGATATGGTTCAGTAAACTGCAATGGTATAGTTTTTACAAGAATTGCTTATGTCAATGGATTGAAATACAATCTAATCAGTGTTAGTCAACTATGTGATGCCAAATACATAGTTCAGTTTGATGATAAGAGAGGAACCATCTTTAATGCCAACAAAGAAGTTGTGTTGATTGCCCCAAGAAGAGATGATGTGTATGTCCTAGACATGTCAACACTTACTCAAAATGGGACTTGTCTCTTCACAAAGGCAAGTGAAACAATCAACTGGCTATGGCACAAAAGACTCTCTCATCTTAACTTCAAAAACATCAATAACCTTGGTCATAGTAGATGAATACTCAAGATACACTTGGGTCTACTTCCTCACTAAGAAGAGTCAGGCAGCTGAAACAATCATGTCCTTTGTCAGGAACATTGAAAATCAAAATGACATCAAAGTCAAACAAATCAGGACTGACAATGGGACTGAGTTCAGAAATCAGGACCTTGAGTGTTTCTGTGATGAGAAAGGAATCTCTCAAAACTTCTCTTCTCCTTACACTCCTGAACAAAATGGAGTGGCTGAAAGGAAGAATAGAACACTCATTGAGGCTGCTAGCACAATGCTGAACGGTTCAGTACTCTCAAAGCACTTCTGGACTGAAGAAGTTAAAACTGCCTGTTACACTCAAAACAGGTCCATAATTGTCAGAAGACACAACAAAACTCCCTATGAAATATTCAAGGGAAGAATCCCTGACATCAACTACTTCCATGTGTTTGGGTGTCTTGTGTTTATTCATAATCACAAGGATCACTTAGGAAAATTTGATGCCAAAGTTGATGATGGATATTTCTTAGGATACTCTCTTGTCTCCAAATCCTTCAGGGTATTCAACACAAGGAGACAACAAACTAAAGAAACCTTTCACATAACATTTGATGAAAGCACTGAAGCCATCAGATTCTCAAGCACCTCAGTGGAAGAGATTGGGATTGATGACTGGAACACCCCCAAAATATCGCAGCGGAACAATAGTATCAATGGGGTGCTACTTCTCAATAGAAAGCACAAGGTATAGAAAATGACCTCTAAATGAGACATTTTGAAAAGTTACCATTCAAAATATTTAAATCAGAGTTATTACATGAGGTCCCAAAGTATACTAATACATAAGAGTTTTCAATATAGGTTGAATGGTAAATGATAAAAGCATAGACTCCAAAGTATGCAAATGACTCTATGATCCATGCATCCGCTATCGCCTTTCTATCCTGAGATAAACATGCTAAAAGTGTCAACACAAGGTTGGTGAGTTCATAGAGTTTATTTAAAATATATTGAAACGGTTTTAAGGAATGTTTTCACAGCAAAGGCACTGTAAATCCACTCAGTTGCAAATCCTGCCCATACAAAACTTGCAACCTGTGTGTTCACAACCCACTGCTAAAATATAATATAAGTAAGACATGAGTGTATACGATATATGTAAGCACTTAATGTAAAGTATAACAGCAAACTGAACCTCATAACTAGAATAAATAAGTATCATAAGTAAACTGGATTATATTCACCCAAGGCCATGAATCTGGGACCAAAGGTGGGGGCGTCAGCCCGATAGTACTATCAATACCTCTCCGTCGGCTCCATCCAAGAGTTAAACAGTTGCTAAGAATAAAGTGTGGAATAAGTGTAACACATTAAGGCACATATCGCAACTATATTTCATGTCCAAAAGTATCATAAGTAAAGCATAGCATAAGAGTATAAATATTTTGAGTATAAAACAAGTAGTTGAGCATGTATCTCCCCCAAAAATAATTCAAAACGTATAAAAGTAGGGGCTATGAAACTCACCTTAATAGTCTGGATGGAAAAACAAATTAAATATAGTTGATAAACGTCTCCGGCACGCAACCTAGGTGAATACATCAAGTTTCAGTATTCATATTCCTATATATGTGGTTTTTATATTTGTTTCGTATTGTAATGTTTGGTTGATGATTAAATGTTAAATGAGACAACATGAAGTCTCTTCAAAAGTTAGATAAGATTTTATCTTATTTCATATTTTTATGTTTAAGGTTCGTTCGTTCATCAATATATAAATATATTCATATATATATATATATAAGTTTTAAAAGTCTCGAGTCGTTATATATATTTCTTATATAAGTTTTATAGCAAATCCTGAATCATTAAGTAGTGAAATATATTATCGAAGTGTTTATAAAAATATTGTACTTTATACCCTTGAACTTTTATAAAAATGACAACTTTTATCCTTCAACTTTGGTGAAATGACAGTTTTTACCCTTTAGTTTCAAAAATGACAATTTATACCCTCTATTATGGATCATTGACAAAACAACCCTAATATTAATATCTTAGTAAAATTTACACTTTCGGCCCAAGAAAAACTTTATCTTTCAGCTTTGACAATTTTTACCCCTAAAGCTTTATTATATTTCATTAAAAGTCCTTACTTTGTTTTGAACGCGTTTTTAATTTAGAAAGAGGCGAGGTCTGTTACGACTTATCAAAATAAGTTGTTATCAGTTTGAGAATAAGTTATATAGAGCTTATTTGCTTATATTTTAGTTTATAGCTTTTCAATAATAAAAATAAATAAAAAGGAGGCATTTGGTTTTATGCCCAAGTCGCCCAAAAGAACAATAAATATAGGCGAGACCTTGTGATGTTTTTACAACGTTCTTAATCCTTCTTATAGTTTGCTGGGTGGTCTTTACAATGGTTCAATTTCTAAGTTCTAAGGTTTTATGGTTTGCTCAAAATAATTTACTAAAGTTGGGGTGTTGGGCGATATTATTATAGTTTATTGTTTTTGTTGTGCGACCAACCCAGGAAAAGACTCAATTAAGGATGGGGCGAGACAAGGTTTTTGTAATACTTTTATTCTTTTAACATCTATGCTGGGAGGTCGTTAAAATGGCAAATTTCCAGATTGTAAAAAGTTCATTTGATGTTCGAACCAAATGCCCAAAGTTGGGTGTTTGGCTGGGTCGAAAAAGAAAGAACAGAAAAGAGAAAAATGATAAAACAAGATTTTGATTACGAAACTTCACGAGACTTTTTCCATAGTTTGTTGATAGATTTTTAAGCTTATTAAAAGTCATTTCCTTAGTAGCTTATGGCTTATAATAGTAAGATTAATAATAGAGTACAAGAATAAATATTTGGTTTTTGTGATTTGCGACCAAAAAAAGACCCAATTACGAACGTGATACTTAGCTATTTTAACTAGGTTATGGGGGCGTTCTAGAGTCCCCCGGGTGGTGATTAAATAGGGTATTTGGCTAGGGTTAGTATCTCTTTCTTGTGGTAGGAAAATAAGGGGCAAGTTGGGGGTTTGGAGCTGAGTTGGGCTACAAGAACAGAGAACATAAAAACAAAATCTGATTTTTTTACAAAATGATCTAGCTCGATTCTATGACATATTATGTGGTTAGTTAACTTGTTTTAATGTATCATTATGTAGCTTTTATGTTCACTTGATATTACAAAGTATATAAGAGAAGCTTTTGTTTACTGGTAATTACAGAAATTTTGCAAATCTTATTTTTAGCCTATGCTTCTAGTTAGAAATTGTTTAGTATCATGTTTAGACATAATTAAGACTTATAAAAGATATTGAAATAGATTAAGAAGACTTACAAGCTGAAAATGATTATGGAAAGTTTTTGACAAAAATGTTTTGAAACTGGAATTCCTAGCCTTTCTCTCCTACTAATCTCTTGGATATCCTTTCTTTGCTTCTATTTGGGACCTCTAGTTTAGTAGATATGTGAGGGTTTTTCTGTTTTTGATATACTTAAAATGAGATGAAGAAAAGAAAAATGGCATGATCGATTTATATATAGGGATGGAGTCTAAGGTTTCACAAAGCTTCTAGTCACCATGTTGGAAAGGAGGGGACATGGTGAGGTGGTTTATAGAAGAATTTGTGGAGAGGAGAAAAGTGGCGTGTGATAGGTGACGTGGTTCATTCTTAAGCCAAAAATCCTAACTACTAGTTGACTTAGGTGAAATTAGCAAGGGACATGGTGAGTTGGAAGTTTTGAGTCCTAGGAAAATTATTATATTGATCTTAAGGTGGCATATATATATATATATAGTTGTTATATATATATATATATATATATATATATATATATAGTGGTATATATATATATATTTAGTTGTTATATTTCATGGTACAAATTCTTATATTGCATGCCATGGCCATCTAATACTACATGTATATATAGACATTAATTTGCTATGGTAGTTTAAACGGTACATGTCTCATTTTAGAATACTACTTCCACGTTCTATGGAGAATATATATATATACGTTATATATGGCATATATATATATATATGGAGAATATATATATACACGTTACGTATGGCATATTATGGCACAAGATTTAGACATGTACATATATATTTGGTTGTTGTATTCTAATGGTCCAAAATCTTACACATTCAAATATTAATATATGTTACACGTATTGTTTTGCATGGGAAGTAGTTTATGTGGCAAAATTTTACGACTCATACTAATTGTTTAAGATATTATTTGATCCCGGTAATTACTAACGTTAAGTCCTTAAGTCACGAAACTTAAGACCGGTTAATGTAAAAATATAATATTTATAAAACTATCAGAGTTTATTAATATACTCCAACTAATTATATTAGACGTGTGATATGTTTAACAGAGAGCGTATACGTTAATAAAATCTAATAGGTTTGAGTATTCGTAAAGAGTATAATGTAATAATAAAAATAATAAAGTGACAATAGTTCATAAAAATACAGACTTATCCTAATCTTGTGTTGGTCTTAAGTATAGTATAATAAAGAAAATTTTAAATTTTCCCGTAAAAATGGCAATTAAAAATAGTGACCGAGATTAATATTTAATTAATTGTTAATAATTATAGTGGAAATTTACCGGTGGTTACAATGACTCATTAAAATATCCTCCTGATGAGTATCACCTTGAAAGTAATCCCTCCACACAACATCAAGTTGATGCTGATTTCTCATATTACATCATCCCTCATAACCTTCCACAACCAACAATCAGTGAGTTCATTAAAGCTCAACAAGTCCCAGATGGGATGACACACACTAAACCAGATGCTCATGGGCCTGAGGACCACAATGTTCAAATTGAACCCACTGAGAACCAAAATCTAGATGTACCTCAGACCTCTATTCTTGAACCTACACATCCACCCAATCAAGTCTCCACGAGTTCTAACTCATATCCTAGACCTCAGGATAGTTGGACAAAATCCAAAACAATAGAACTAGTGAATTAGGCATGTTGGATATTAAAAATCAGTCCACTGATTGAACAATATTCTCATGGTGTAAATATACTCAAGTACCTGATCACAACTGCACCTCAGTGAGTACCCAAACATATCCTGTCTCACTAAATAACCCCCAAACACATTGAATGAAATCTCATTAAAGGGCTCATGTCACTGACAAAAGACATTCAATTCGAAACTAAACGCTCTAAGTACTTAGTTAGTAAATGTCCTAGGTTGGTGACTTAACATATTAAATAAATAGAATATATGTTCTTTTTGCCTAAATGCCTACCACTCATGGGCCCTCACATACCCTTTCACATCCCACATGGCATTAAATGCCCTCACTCACAAATAATATCTTAAGATATTTTATGTGGTGACATCATACCTGCAAAAGCGTCTTCTGTAGTACTGCACACTGTTCACCTCGACAGTTGCGAAAAAATGGGGAAAGTGGAGTGGTGGCATTAAATGCGGATGTCAAACGTTTTATTCAAAACCGTTTTCAGATCAAGTTTTTTGGAAATGACAAAATCAATCCCTCACCACCACTCTATAAATACCCCTCTTAAAAACAAAGAAAAACACACACAAGATCTTAACGAAACTCTGCTAAAAATTTTCTCAAAGCAAAGTTGTGTGTATCTTCTTGTCAAAAACATCTTTCTCAAACTGATTCTTGTTCAAACCTTGATTAACCCTAAGATTTTCATCTTCATGTTCATCTGTTTTCTAACATATCTTTGTTATACAACCATTTCAAACCTTAAAAACTTTTTCTTGACCTAAAATGGCTGCCGACGAAGGAATTGTGTTTGCTCCTCAATGGGCTAGCATGAATCTGGATAATGTTACTTTCCAAACTAACAATGTCATTGGCAATTTTACATACCCCAAGGATGTCCCAGCCTATAAAGACATTACTAGATTTTTGTACAATTACCCTTTGAAAAATGCCTTTACCAGATGCCCCTCATTGCTTTATAAAACCTCCTCAGTGAGTTTTGGAGCACTGCTCTATAAAACCTCCTCATTGCTCTATCATTGGTGAACCCACTAAAAATGCCTTTACCAGCTGCCCCTCATTGCTCTATAAAACCTCCTCATTTCTCTATCATTGGTGAACCCACTAAAGGCATGCTTACAAGAAGCATGGCTGCTAAACTTAAGGCAGCCTCTGTAAATGAATGCCTCTTTGTTGACTTTCTTTCGGAGGTGGAACCCAAGAATGTCAAAGAAGCCCTGAAACACCCAAGTTGTGTTCAGTCCATGCAAGATAAACTAGAACAATTTGACAGAAACAAAGTCATGACTTTGGTCAAATGTCCTCAGGGTGTTTATGTCATTGGCATGAAATGGGTCTTCAAGAACAAGACTGATGAAAATGGCACAGTCATTAAAAACAAAGCTAGACTTGTGGCCAAAGGATACAATCAAGAAGAAGGCATTGACTTTGAGGAAACATTTGCCCCTGTCGCAAGAATGGAAGCCATCAGGATCTTCCTTGCCTATGAAAAATACATGAACTTCAGAGTCTACCAAATGGATGTCAAAAAGTGCATTCCTTAATGGGAAACTTAAGGAAGAAGTTTATCTGCAACAACCCCCTTAGATTGAAAGTAGTGAATTTCCAGACCATGTCTGCAAACTTGACAAAACTCTTTATGGACTGAAACAAGATCCAAGGGCATGGTATGAAACCCTTTTAACATTCTTCATCCAAAAAAAAAATTGTCAGAGGAAAGATAGACAACACCCTATTTATCTATAGAACAAAAGGAGATGTAATACTAGTCTAAGTGTATGTTGATGACATCATATTTAGCTCAACAAATTACAAACTTTGCAAACAGTTTGAGAAACTGATGACAAAGAAATTTGAAATGAGCATGATGGGAGAACTCACTTACTTTCTTGGACTACAAATCAAACAGACTGATAAAGGAATTTCTATCAGTCAAGAAAAGTATACCAAAAACCTACTGAAGAAATATGAGCTTACTGATTGCTCTTTAGTAAAGACACCCATGGTTCCTCCAAACAATCTTGGCCCTGATCTAACAGGGAAATCAGTGGAACAAAACATGTTCAGGGGTATGATAGGATCACTGATGCACCTCACTGCCTCAAGGCCTGATATACAATTTGTAGTCTGCCTATGTGCAAGATATCAGTCTGACCCTAGAGAATCACATCTCACTGCTTCCAAGAGAATCATCAGGTACCTAAAGGGTACATTGAACCTTGGTCTATACTATCCAAGGTGCTCAGGCTTTGATCTCAAAGGGTACTCAGACTCTGACTATGCAGGCTGCAACATGGACAGAAAGAGCACCTCAGGCTCTTGTCAATTTCTTGGAGGAAAACATGTATGTTGGAGCTCTAAGAAACAACAATCTGTGGCCATGTCCTCAGTTGAGGCTGAATATGTTACAGCTGCTAGTTGTTGTGCAAATGTGTTATGGATGAAAAGTCAACTCAGTGACTATGACATTCACTACAAGATGGTACCCATCTTTTGTGATGACATAAGTGCAATAGCCATCTCAAACAACCCAATACTTCATCAAAGAACCAAACACATTGATATCAGATATCACTTCACCAGGGACCACGTCATTAAAGGTGACATTGAGTTACACTTCATCCCCATTGAATATCAACTAGCTGATATATTCACAAAACCCTTGGATGAACCTACTTTCACAAGAATGAAAGCAGAATTAGGCATGTTGGATATTAAAAATCAGTCCACTGATTGAACAATATTCTAATGGTGTAAATATACTCAAGTACCTGATCACAACTGCACCTCAGTGAGTACCCAAACATATCTTGACTCACTAAATAACCCCCAAACTCATTGAATGAAATCTCATTAAAGGGCTCATGTCACTGACAAAAGACATTCAATTCGAAACTAAATGCTCTAAGTACTTATTTAGTAAATGTCCTAGGTTGGTGACTGAACAAATTAAATAAATAGAATATATGTTCTTTTTGCCTAAATGGCTACCACTCATGGGCCCTCACATACCCTTTCACATCCCACATGGCATTAAATGCCCTCACTCACAAATAATATCTTAAGATATTTTATGTGGTGACATCATACCTGCAAAAGCGTCTTCTGTAGTACTGCGCACTGTTCACCTCGACAGTTGCGAAAAAACCGGGAAAGTGGAGTGGTGGCATTAAATGCGGATGTCAAACGTTTTATTCAAAACCGTTTTCAGATCAAGTTTTTTGGAAATGACAAAATCAATCCCTCACCACCACTCTATAAATACCCCTCTTAAAAACAAAGAAAAACACAAACAAGATCTTAACGAAACTCTGCTAAAAATTTTCTCAAAGCAAAGTTGTGTGTATCTTCTTGTCAAAAACATCTTTCTCAAACTGATTCTTGTTCAAACCTTGATTAACCCCAAGATTTTCATCTTCGTGTTCATCTGTTTTCTAACATATCTTTGTTATACAACCATTTCAAACCTTAAAAACTTTTTCTTGACCTAAAATGGCTGCCGACGAAGGAATTGTGTTTGCTCCTCAATGGGCTAGCATGAATCTGGATAATGTAACTTTCCAAACCAGCAATGTCATAGGCAATTTTACATACCCCAAGGATGTCCCAGCCTATAAAAACATTACTAGATTTTTGTACAATTACCCTTTGAAAAATGCCTTTACCAGATGCCCCTCATTGCTCTATAAACCCTCCTCAGTGAGTTTTGGAGCACTGCTATATAAAACCTCCTCATTGCTCTATCATTGGTGAACCCACAAAAAATGCCTTTACCAGATGCCCCTCAATTCTCTATAAAACCTCCTCATTTCTCTATCATTGGTGAACCCACTAAAGGCATGCTTACCAGAAGCATGGCTGCTAAACTTAAGGCAGCCTCTGCAAATGAATGCCTCTTTGTTGACTTTCTTTCGGATGTGGAACCCAAGAATGTCAAAGAAGCCCTGAAACACCCAAGTTGGGTTCAGTCCATGCAAGATAAACTAGAACAATTTGACAGAAACAAAGTCATGACTTTGGTCAAATGTCCTCAGGGTGTTTATGTCATTGGCATGAAATGGGTCTTCAAGAACAAGACTGATGAAAATGGCACAGTCATTAAAAACAAAGCTAGACTTGTGGCCAAAGGATACAATCAAGAAGAAGGCATTGACTTTGAGGAAACATTTGCCCCTGTCGCAAGAATGGAAGCCATCAGGATCTTCCTTGCCTATGAAAAATACATGAACTTCAGAGTCTACCAAATGGATGTCAAAAAGTGCATTCCTTAATGGGAAACTTAAGGAAGAAGTTTATCTGCAACAACCCCCTTAGATTGAAAGTAGTGAATTTCCAGACCATGTCTGCAAACTTGACAAAACTCTTTATGGACTGAAACAAGATCCAAGGGCATGGTATGAAACCCTTTCAACATTCTTCATCCAAAAAAAAATTGTCAGAGGAAAGATAGACAACACCCTATTTATCTATAGAACAAAAGGAGATGTAATACTAGTCTAAGTGAATGTTGATGACATCATATTTAGCTCAACAAATTACAAACTTTGCAAACAGTTTGAGAAACTGATGACAAAGAAATTTGAAATGAGCATGATGGGAGAACTCACTTACTTTCTTGGACTACAAATCAAACAGACTGATAAAGGAATTTCTATCAGTCAAGAAAAGTATACCAAAAACCTACTGAAGAAATATGAGCTTACTGATTGCTCTTTAGTAAAGACACCCATGGTTCCTCCAAACAATCTTGGCCCTGATCTAACAGGGAAATCAGTGGAACAAACCATGTTCAGGGGTATGATAGGATCACTGATGTACCTCACTGCCTCAAGGCCTGATATACAATTTGTAGTCTGCCTATGTGCAAGATATCAGTCTGACCCTAGGGAATCACATCTCACTGCTTCAAAGAGAATCATCAGGTACCTAAAGGGTACATTGAACCTTTGGTCTATACTATCCAAGGTGCTCAGGCTTTGATCTCAAAGGGTACTCAGACTCTGACTATGCAGGCTGCAACATGGACAGAAAGAGCACCTCAGGCTCTTGTCAATTTCTTGGAGGAAAACTTGTATGTTGGAGCTCTAAGAAACAACAATCTGTGGCCATGTCCTCAGCTGAGGCTGAATATGTTGCAGCTGCTAGTTGTTGTGCAAATGTGTTATGGATGAAAAGTCAACTCAGTGACTATGAAATTCACTACAAGATGGTACCCATCTTCTGTGATAACATAAGTGCAATAGCCATCTCAAACAACCCAATACTTCATCAAAGAACCAAACACATTGATACCAGATATCACTTCACCAGGGACCACATCATTAAAGGTGACATTGAGTTACACTTCATCCCCACTGAATATCAACTAGCTGATATATTCACAAAACCCTTGGATGAACCTACTTTCACAGGAATGAAAGCAGAATTAGGCATGTTGGATATTGAAAATCAGTCCACTGATTAAACAATATTCTCATGGTATAAATATACTCAAGTACCTGATCACAACTGCACCTCAGTGAGTACCCAAACATATCCTGACTCACTAAATAACCCCCAAACTCATTGAATAAAATCTCATTAAAGGGCTCATGTCACTGACAAAAGACATTCAATTCGAAACTAAATGCTCTAAGTACTTATTTAGTAAATGTCCTAGGTTGGTGACTGAACATATTAAATAAATAGAATATATGTTCTTTTTGCCTAAATGGCTACCACTCATGGGCCCTCACATACCCTTTCACATCCCACATGGCATTAAATGCCCTCACTCACAAATAATATCTTAAGATATTTTATGTGGTGACATCATACCTGCAAAAGCGTCTTCTGTAGTACTGCGCACTGTTCACCTCGACAGTTGCGAAAAAACCGGGAAAGTGGAGTGGTGGCATTAAATGCGGATGTTAAACGTTTTATTCAAAACCGTTTTCAGATCAAGTTTTTTGGAAATGACAAAATCAATCCCTCACCACCACTCTATAAATACCCCTCTTAAAAACAAAGAAAAACACACACAAGATCTTAACGAAACTCTGCTAAAAATTTTCTCAAAGCAAAGTTGTGTGTATCTTCTTGTCAAAAACATCTTTCTCAAACTGATTCTTGTTCAAACCTTGATTAACCCCAAGATTTTCATCTTCGTGTTCATCTGTTTTCTAACATATCTTTGTTATACAACCATTTCAAACCTTAAAAACTTTTTCTTGACCTAAAATGGCTGCCGACGAAGGAATTGTGTTTCCTCCTCAATGGGCTAGCATGAATCTAGATAATGTAACTTTCCAAACCAACAATGTCATAGGCAATTTTACATACCCCAAGGATGTCCCAGCCTATAAAGCCATTACTAGATTTTTGTACAATTACCCTTTGAAAAATGCCTTTACCAGATGCCCCTCATTGCTCTATAAAACCTCCTCAGTGAGTTTTGGAGCACTGCTATTGCCTTTCACCCAAACCCATCCACCGATGAATCTGAGCCTCTTCCACTCAGAGAATTTATCATCAAATTCTCAGTGATGAACGGCCAAAGGCCACTGACCTTAGACTTTGCCACCTTCAGTGTATCAACTGGGTTGGACTACAATCAGGGTGAGTATGTTTCTTACCCTGAGACTGACGATGTAAAGGGTGAGCTAACCAAAATTGCTCTTGACCTGAGTTACTTGGACAAAGTCCCAGTAACCAAAAATTTGTTTCCTGTGGCTTGGAGAATCCTGTTCACTTTTGTGATTCAGGTTCTCGATGGGAATTGCTCATCCTTTGAACAGATTAATTCCGTTCAATTGATGATGGTCTTCAGTCTCATGACTGGGACTAAGGTCGACATGGGTGAGATCATTTACAGTGATCTCATAACCAGGCTCTTGAGTAAGTCTAGGAATTCATATGTGTCTTATGCTAGATTTATCTCTTATGCCCTTGAAAGGTTTTTGGGTTCTGACTACCCTCAGGATGTAAAAATTGGTTTTACATGTAGTATCCTGAGTCCATCAAACTTTAAAAAGGTGTTAGGAATTAAGCTTAAGCAGTTAAGACTATTGGAGGTAACAGTTAGAACTGCTGAAGGAAGAAGTTAAGACTGCTGAAGGAGTATTGAAGACAAGAGCAGTTAAGACTGCTGAGTATAGAAGTTCAGACGGTTTATGATTTATTGTAAAGTAGATAACTATGGAAAATATATTGTGTATATCGTATAAGAATAGATTGATAGTTATCTTGTACAGGAATCCTTGGTCTATAAAAGGATTGCCTAGGTTAAGGTTTAAGATATACAATATACGACACAGAGAAAGTTATATACGTATTATTAAGATTCAAGGTTGTAAACCCTAGTGATAGGAAGATCACTCGTATTATTTGCTAATAATATTGAATCGTTGGAAGTTATTCATTCTGTGTTCTTTGTTTATTCAATTCATACAAAACATATAAGATCTTCTAAGTACTAGCTAGTAAATTCCGCGTGCTAGACTAAGTATAATTCTTTGTATCACATCTAACAAAAGGAGTGTGTGTAGATTCGGTCAAGTGGTATCAGAGACATGTTGCTGATACATCGATTTAGAAGATCCGAGAAGAACAAAGATGGACATGGAAACTACACCATCCACAACCAACATTGCTGCTAAGCTTCCTATGCTTAAACCTAATGAGTTCGATATGTGGAGACTTCGAATTGAGCAGTTTTTCCAAGTGCAAGACTATGCACTATGGGAGATCATTGAAGATGGAAACTCGTTTACCCCTGTTGTAACCACAACTGTTGTTGAAGGTAAATCTGAGACTACAGTGGAGACAAAGCCAACTACTAATGAAGAGAAGGCAAGATACAAGAATAATATCAAGGCTAGGAGTTTGCTTCTGATGACCATTCCCAATGATCAGTTGCTGAATTTTAGTAAGTTCAAGTGTGCTAAATCTCTTTTTGAAGCGATTGTTGCAAGATATGGTGGGAATGAAGCCACCAAGAAAACCCAGAAGACCCTTCTCAAGCATCAGTTTGAGAACTTTACTGCAACAAGCAATGAGTCGTTGGATCATATGTTCAATCGGCTTCAAAAGTTGGTGAGTCAACTGGCTGTTTTAGGGATTGAGATGCCTCAGGAAGATCTCAACTCTAAGTTTCTGAGAAGTCTACCTTCTGAATGGGCTATGCATGTGCTAGTATGGAAAAACAAGCCTGATATAGATTCCATGAGCTTAATGGATCTATATAGCATCTTCAAGATTGTTGAACATGAGATTAAGAAGTCTGCTGGATCAAGTTGAAGCTTAAGCTCAGGGAATTTGGCCTTTGTATAAACTCCCAGTTCCTCAAATCCAGATGATGAAGTGCAAGTTGCTGGAGCAGTTGGAACTGCTAGTGCAAATCTTGGTACTGCTAGCACCTCAAGCAGTACTAGTGGACTTTTGAATGATGATATTTATTGTGCATTCCTGACTACTCAGCACAATGGAAGTATGTTGACTCATTCAGATCTTCAAGAGATTGATGAAGATGATATTGAAGAGATGGATATTAAGTGGCAGCTCTCTCTTCTCAGTTTGAGAGCTAGAAGATTCCTGAAGAAGACTGGCAAGAAGATTGTCATAAACAGTAATGATGTTGCAGGGTATGACAAATCCAAGATTTAGTGCTACAATTGCCACAAGAAAGGTCACTACTCAAGGGAGTGTAGATTGCCAAGTCAACAAGATGGAAAGAGTAGAGCATATGGAAACAAGTCAAGAGTTGTGGAGGTTACTGATTCAAGCTCGAAAGCCGTGGTTGCTATTGATGGCTTAGGATTTGACTGGAGCTATATTGCAGAGGAGGAAGCAGAAGCATCTACAGAGGTTGCTCTCATGGCATTTTCTGATTCTGAGGTACAAGTTTCAAAATGTTCTAAATCTTGTGAATCTTTAAAAGAATTAAAAACACTTAAAACTAAATATGAGAGTCAGTGGAAAGAATTAAGAGAAACTGCTTTTAGCTTAGCAAATCATAAGATAGCTTTAGCTGTGTTAGAGGAGAAAATTATTCATTATCAAAACAATTAGTCTAAGTTTTCTGATGATATGATTATTGTTAAGAGAGACTTAATGTTTAGAGAGAATGAAATCACTGTTTTAAAACATGAGCTAGAACAGGTTAAGAAGGCTAAGGAGAACATTCAGATGAGTGTAGATACACTTGAATACACATCACAAGGTGTTAAAAAGATAATTGAGAGTCAGATTCAGAATAAAGCTAAGTCAGGCCTAGGATATAAGTCAGTTCCACCTCCTTATAGAGGAATTCCATCACCTAAAGGTATAGACTTAGAACACACAGGACTGCCTGAATTTCAATTACCTGAACTTAACTATGGTCCTCAACCTAAGAAGGATGTAGTTGATAAACATGTGTTTGTTAGTGCAAGTGATAAATCACTATCTGAGGACAAGGTGTCTTCTGATAGGTCCTCACCTAAGGACTCAGATGCTCCAACAATTGAGGAATGGACTTCTGATGATGAGGATGATCAGGATGTAGTTAAGCCTGTTAGTGCAAATGTGGAGGAACCAAAAATTCCAAAGATGGTTAAACCTGAGACTGTTAGGCCTAGTTCTAATGCCAAACCTTTTAGACCAACAGTTAGGTATGCAGAGATGTATAGAACCACAAACAAGCCAAGAGGTAACCAGAGGAATTGGAATGACCTCAAATCCCACCAATTAGGAAAGGATTTTGTTTGCTATAGGAAAGCTTGTTACTCTTGTGGTAGTTTTGATCATCTTGCAGATTATTGTGATAAATGGGTATCTGGATATACAAATCATAGGTTGAGCATTGCAAAACCTCAATCTTTTCCTAGGCATGATAGGATGATACCTAGATCAGTTCTTTTAAGGTCTGGACCTAGAGTAGTTCCAACTGCTAGACCAGCAGTTCCAACTGCTAGACCAACAGTTCCAACTGTCAGACCTATGAGACCAATTCACTCAAGGCCACCAGTTCAAAATCCAATAAATGTTTTTAAACCATCATACACAACTGGTAAAAGAACTTTTTATGAGAAAGCAGTGGTGAAAAACCAAGTTTGGAAACCTAAGGTAACAACTGCCAAGCCAGCAGTTCCAACTGCTAGCAGGGTAATTGGTACTGGTGTGAATAAAAACACTGCTAAGGGAAACATGGGAAATGGAGTGAATGCTTCAGCATGTTGGGTATGGAGACCAATTCAACCTAATGGTGCAAAGACTGTTTTGAAAAGAATAAATTATGTTGATGCTAGAGGAAAGCCTAAGTCTGATTTGGCTTGGGTTCCACAAGGAAATTAATTTTTCTTGTTATATGCATTGTTAGTCATGTGCTTGTTTTTGGAATTCTTTGTTTTTGGACTAACAATTGCAGGATTGGAGAGTAAACACCAAGGGATTATGAATGCTTGATGTTTTGGACTTAATGGTGTTCTGGAGATTAGTATGTGATCCTTGCATACAACAAATGGTAATTGGTTCACCATGTCTTATCCACATAAGAACCAACTAGTCCAGAGCAAACGGTTTCTGGTAAAGACTAATCAAATCCGTTTATGGTTGACAATTTACCAAAAATTGTATGGTTATCAGCTCACCATATCTAAATGTGAAGAGTTGGCTAGTCCAAAGCAAACGGCTATTGGTAAAGACATATCAAATCCGTTGATAGCTGATAGTTTGCTAAAAACTATGTATGAGCCATGTTATTTTAAAATTCTTAATTCAGAACATTGAGACAGCTCAATAAAATTTTTCAACAGTTGAGACGGTTAGTACAAAATATTGGTACGGTTCAACTAGCCATTATGACTGACGTGTCGGTAATTAATTTTGGAGTAAAAACTAGCCGTTGGCGGTTTGTTGAGATTTTTACTGGATGAATTACGGATTTCGAGGGATCCTCTTATAGATATTTTTAACTTTTATTTTATTATATTCTTATACTAAAATAAATAGTTACCATATTTCTTAAGTCGGTCAACTTGTAACCCTAACTCTCTCAATAAACTCTCAATATTACCTTCATCTTCTATCTTTTCACTCACCATGATTACTATTCACGGCTGTTAACTAACATTTTTTACTAAGAATGGCAATATTGGATTTTGCTAAGCGTCACAACCAGGTTGCGTTTTTAGAGAAAACAGAGCAAGGAGATGGGCCAAAATTTTATGAGGTTGTGGACTTTCTCAACCACTCTCACATAAGGTATGCTCTAACTGTTTCTCCTACTCTTTATGTTTCGCACATCACACAGTTCTGGCAGAATTCATCTATCTTGACACGTGATGATGGAAACTTAGAAATTCATACTAAAGTAGATGGCATTAAATTTGTTGTTACCGAGTCTATACTTAGGAGACATCTTAAATTAAATGACTCAGATGGTATCGACACCATGCTAAATACTGAAATTTGGGAAGAACTTGAAAAAATGGGGTATAATACATCTGAACATAAATTGACTTTTCAAAAAGTATGTTTTTCACCCCAATGGAGATTGGTGATACATACTCTTCTATTATGTTTAAGTGATAAAAAGACTGCTTGGGAACAATTCAGTAGCAATATTGCTATTGCTCTCATTTGCTTGTCTACAAACAGAGTTTTTAACTGGTCAAAGTATATTTTTGAGGGTATGGCATCAAATGTTGATAGTAAAACAAAGTTTTTAATGTATCCCAGGTTTGTTCAAACAATTTTGAATAAAAAGAAAAACCTGCTTACAGAACCAACTGAAAATTTTCCTACGCCTAGCCTACAATCAAAGGTTTTTCAAAATATGACTATGGCTAGTAAACATTTTCAAGAGAAACCAGTTCCATTATTTCCTCAAATGATTCAAACTGAGTTGGGTGAAGGTTCAGCAGTTCCAACTGATCCCCATCACACATCCACTCAAGACTTTAAAACAACCCAACAACCACCCATCACTTATAGGAGAAGGTCTAAACCTAGTCTCACTAGGGTTGTGACTGCATCCTTGCCCAAAGATTCACCTCTCATAGCAGGTAATACAGCTAGAAGTGATGAGGGTAGTTCTTCACAAATTGAATTGACGGCTTTATGTACCAAGTTAGTAGCCCAGGTTGACACTTTGGAGAAGGAGCTAAAGCAAACCAAGGAGGAATTCAAAGCTCACAAGGAGACATTTGCCAGAGTTTACACAAAGCTAACAAAAAGGGTGAAGAAGCTTGAAGAACAGTTGCAAAAGAAAAGGGCAAGAGTGGTATTGGATGATGATGATGATTCAAATGGTTCGGACGGGGATGATGAAAATTCTTCCAAACAGGGGAGGAAGTTTGGTAAAGAAAGGAAATTTGGAGATAGATCAGGATCTCAGCGGATGTATGATGAAGGTTCTGAACAAGATAAAGGTTATGATAAAGGTTCAGGTTCTGGTAATATTCATGAAGATTCAGCTGAAGCAGTTCCTAATGAAGAAGCAGTTCAAACTGCTGAGATAGAGCAAGAGACAGAGTAAGTAACAGTTCAAACTGCTGAGTCAGAACAACAAGCAGTTCCAGTTCCAACTGAAGAAACTTCTGCTGAACAAGAATATGAAAGGAGAAGAGCAAATAAAGGAAAGAAACCTATGACATCTGAAGAAGTAGTTGCTGTTCAAGAACTTGAAAGACTTAAAAGGTTGAAGCCAAAAACTAAAGAACAGATTGCTCATGATGCAGAGGTTGCAAGGTTAATGTTAGAGAAGATTTGGCTGATAAGGAAGCTGAAAAGGAAGCTAAACAAGCCCAGATGGATCATGATGAAGAATTTGCAAGGAAATTAGCTGCTGATGACATAAGGAATATAGCTGAATTCATGGGAAGGAAAAGATCAAATGAAGTAGATGATGAAGAATTCAATGATCAGTTGTAATATTTTCTAGATTCTGATGTAATGGTAAGAGCACAAGCTTCTATGGTTCTTAGAGATCAAGAGTTAAATGAAGATGAAAAGACAGAGGAGCTTAAGGAATTTATACTCAAGAAGAATAGAGTTAAAAAGTGGGAAGATCTGATTCATAGAATAAGAGAAAGCCAGAAGTCTGGGTACAAGACTAAGTTACCAACAAAGAAGGAACTTGTTGAGGATATGAAGCATTATCTGAAGAACTCAGCAAATTACTCAATGAAAGATTTCAAGGGAATGTCTTATGCTGTTATTGAAAAAGAATTCTGTGAAACTTATGCTATTTTGAATTCTCCAAGAAGAAATGTCAAAACAGGTAAGAAGAGGGAAGCAGAGTCTATGGAATCAGAAGTTGCTAAGAAACAGAAGTCTGATAAAGAAGGATTAACTGATGAGAAGATTAAAAGCATGATGGTGATTATTCCAGAGTATTCTTACATTAAACCTTTGCAGGTCAAACATCCAATTATTGACTGGGAAGTGTTTACTGATGGTAGAATGAAGGGATGGAAGATTATCAGGTTAGGAGATATTTCTGAAAGATATAAGTTGTTTGAAGATTTGCTTAAAGGCTTTGACAGAGAAGATTTAAATCAACTTTGGAGTTTAGTAAAAGAGAATTTCAGAGATATTGATCCAGTTGAAGATAAAGACAAAGAACTATGGGTACAATTGAAGAGATTGTATGAACCAGATGGTGGAGAATCGCTTTGGAGATTTCAAGCTCAAGTCAAGGATATTTCTTGGAAGTTATTTAGTACATGTGGAGTACACAGAGTATCTACAAAGGATGGAGTAGAGATATATATGCTGGTTGAAAAGAATTATCCACTCAGACCAGGTGTTTTGACTATGCTGGTATTTACTAAACTAGAAGCTAATGAAGAGTCTGAGATGGCTAATATGCTGGTAACGAAGATATTCAACCTTGCACAAGAAGTAAAAGCTAGATCTAAGAGATTTGCTTGATGGGTATTTGAAAGAATTTTCAGCATTAAGAAGAAGAAGCTTAATTTGAAGAAGCTTAATGATTGGGAGGAAATCATAAGTTTAGGGGAGGATTGTTAGGAATTAAGCTTAAGTAGTTAAGACTGTTGGAGGTAACAGTTAGAACTGTTGAAGGAAGAAGTTAAGACTGCTGAAGGAGTATTGAAGACAAGAGCAGTTAAGACTGCTGAGTATAGAAGTTCAGACGGTTTATGATTTACTGTAAAGTAGATAATTATGGAAAATATATTGTGTATATCGTATAAGAATAGATTGATAGTTATCTTGTACAGGAATCCTTGGTCTATAAAAGGATTGCCTAGGTTAAGGTTTAAGATATACAATATACGACACAGAGAAAGTTATATACGTATTATTAAGATTCAAGGTTGTAAACCCTAGTGATAGGAAGATCACTCGTATTATTTGCTAATAATATTGAATCGTTGGAAGTTATTCATTCTGTGTTCTTTGTTTATTCAATTCATACAAAACATATAAGATCTTCTAAGTACTAGCTAGTAAATTCCGCATGCTAGACTAAGTATAATTCTTTGTATCACATCTAACACAAGGAGTGTGTGTAGATCCGGTCAAAAGGACCATGCCCAAGTCTCACCAATTGAATTGACGGACCACATGATTGCTGTAAACAATCATGAGGACTCAGTGTCTCCACCTCCCCCTCCTAAAAAGAAGAAAGGAGGGAAGTCTAAGACTGTGACTACGACCTTACCCAAGTCACAGGGCCCTGAGACTTCTGGAGCACAACCTCCTAAAAGGAGAAGAAAGCCCAAGCCCACTGAGACACCTGATGTGACCCTGGTACAACCACCCTCGGAGGCATCGAAGGGCACTGATACATCACAGTCAGTGTCCTTGGCCCCACCTACTACTCCCCAAGATCCAGAGGGAAATATACAACCCGCTGGTAGGGGAGCGCCTTCCACTCAGCCTGATGAGGACATTCATAAATCACAGCTTTTGTCTAAGGGCACAACTACTGATCCCAAAGACTCAGGGGGAAACATACAACCCACTGATATGGGATTGCCTTTCACGGTTCCTCATGATGGCACTGGCCAAAACTCACCAGTGCCTAAAGGACCAAATGGGAACAAAGACTCAAGGGGAAACAAACCACCCGCTGATATGAAACCAATAACCAACCCTGGAGCTGATCAGTCAGGAATTGGCCCTGAGGACCCGACAGAGAAAACCCACTCTATTGGATTTTAAGGGTCAGGATCTGTCCAAAACCAAGGTAAGTCTTCTAATGAAGAGGAGCCGGCTAACCTATTTTTACAGTTTGGGTCCATGGCAGATGTTCAGGCTGCTCTTCTCTCTGATGATGAACTTGACAAAGAGAGTGAAGATGAAGAAGTGTTTGAGGCTGGTGATAACTTAGACACTGAACATGAAGAAACTGAACAAGAATACCAGCCATCACCATCTCAAAAGCCTAAACAATCACCATTTTAGGCTAGTTCCGATCATGACAATCAAGAAACTGATCAACTTGAGCAAGAGCCACAATCTTAAGGGTTCGAGTCTTTATGTCCACCTGCTCTCAAGCAGTATGACAATGTTTAACCTCTCACTGAAAGGCAGCTGGTTCAGTATCTTCAACAAATTGCAACATCATTATTCAGGAAGATTACTGCAGACCAATGGTAAAAGCACACTGAAGCTGCCATCAACTATGATGACCTCAGGGCTACTATTGAGGCATTCTATGCTGAACGTGTTGACCATCAAGCATGGATTAAAAAGCTCTTCTCAGGCTCACTCACAAATCTGAATCAGTATTTGATCAAGTTTCTTTATTTCTTCACTAATGTCACCAACAGCCTGAGTTCTATTAAGGAAGCTGTCAAAGATGATCCTGCTCTTACAAAGAAGATTCTTGATGCCTCTGAGACTTACATCAAGAATTCTACATCTCTTACTGAGCTCATCTCCCTACTGCAAAGCTTTGATCTTCAGGGCCTTAGCTCCTCCCTGAAAGACATTACCACCACTATAAGTCTCTAACAACAACATCTGGCTTCAGTGGGATAATCACAAGCATCCTTGGCTTCAGTGGGTCTAGGATGACTGCCATTGAATGTTCTCAGGCTAATTTCACCCAGAATTTTGCTGTGCTTCGCCAAGATACCTCAGACGTTAAGTCCATGATGACTGAGTTGTAGCAAGCTTTCAAGGGACCATCCTCTGCTCCATCATTTCATTTGCCTCAATCAATAGCTGCTTCCACTCAGGTTGCAGCAACTGTTGAGGAGGAGAAGATCACACCAAAAGCTGTTATCACTCCAATTCAGCAACTTTTCAGGCAGTTAGACCCTCACAAGACATCTTCCTCTTAGTCTAAGGGGAGCATGTACAATCTATAACTGCACTGGTTATCTCAACAACCCCTCCATCAACTGCTGAAGCCACATTCTCAACAGTCATGGTTGCAGTGCCCTTACAGTCTTACAGACCACCTTCTACTAAAGCTCCACATACTGAACAACCATCTTCATCAGCTCAAATGGACAAAGGCAAAGGTATTCTCATTGTCACTAAGCCTGAACAACAAAAGTTAGTGCCAGCATCTAAAGAAGTTCATCAGGACCCTGATGAACCTATCAGGGTACCTTACATGATAGAAAGGAAGCTGCACTTTCTAACCCAAGATGAATTGGATGATCACATAGAGAAAGAAGAAGCATTAAAGAAGCTAGCTGAAGAAGAAAGGAGGCTGGCCCTGAAAAACTTGGAAGTCACCAAGATTGTTAAGGAAGATGCAACACTACTGGGCCTTGATCCAAGGAAAACCACAATTGATAAAGCTGGGGAAACATACAAAAAGGCTCAGATAGAAGCATTAAAGGCCCTCAAGCTAAAACAACCGAAAATGGCTTAGAGAAGGAAGCATAAGATTGAGCAGTATAACTGGTACATGACTCATAAACTAAGGCCTGAACCAATAATTGATGTATGGATCCAGCCTAAGTCCAAGCCAGTAGTTATCAAGGTGTATAGAGGCATTGATAAAAGGGACTTTGAAGTTCATGATCACTCTAAGTTTGCTGATTTGGGGATCACTGAGCTAGATGAATTGGGTCCATCCTTGACAAAAAGAGGAATGTAATTGTTAAGGACCTGATGAAATCCTTGGGCAAAAGGTATGAAAGGCTGAAGGAAATGTCAAACGAACTCAAGATTCAGTCTACCCTTCTAGCCCCAGCTCCTCAACCATCTCAGGCTCAATCCTCAAGCAGAAAGAGGAAACATGTTGAAGTTGAACCCGAAATCAAGGTCCCTGGTCTTGATTGTGATAGAAGTCTCCCTGAGGGTGTTCCTTTTGTAAACAACATGGTCATTGAAGAACCTGAACATGGTATCTTCTTCATTGATGAATTTGGGAATGAGGCCTTTCAGAGATGGAGTGACATAGGCAAAGCTGGACTTGATGCCATTGTCTCCTACTTAGTGATGGCTTCTCTGGTCAAAACCCCTAAAAATGCAAGATTCTGCATGGGACTGAGAAAGCTAATTGCTGAAGAAAAGCTGAAGTCTAAGAAGGTGAAGTTTGAAGCACTAGGATATTACATGGACTGAGAACCCTGATGTTGTTGAACTATCTTTATCTTGTTTTCTAGTAGTAGTTGTTAGGACCTATGTAACTGATGAATAAACGAAGTATTTTTATGTTAATTAGTGTTCCTTAGCCGCTTTATAGAATCTTCAGTGTAAAAAGAAGTCTCTTGCTCACTTACACTGATCAAAAACTTCGGTTATATTTATATCCAAATAGGGGGAGACTGTTGGATCCATTCAGTACCCAAGTTCACTTAAACTAAGATTTGAATAAAAAATAACGTAAATGCTGCAAATCTGTAAAAATAAACAAGTCACTCAGTGAATAGTCACTCAGTGAGTCTCCTTCAGGATACTCAAGACAAGTCTAAATGAAGAAAGGCTTTCCACTCACTAAGGTGGAACTCAGTGAATGACACATTAGTCAAAGAAGAAATGGAGGGGTTGAGTGAGTGATGATGATAACTAACTGAACCCCAAATCTCCTCAACAACTATAAACACTGAGTACTTAAAAAGACTGAAGACTGAAGAAGACTGAAGCCTGAAGTAATGGCGGGACAAGTTTGAAATGCATAAGCGGGAGTCCTTATCATTAAATTCAAACTTACCCTGAATGGAGTAAAACCAAAGCAGTGTCATCACTGCTCTTTAGAAAGCACCATTGTCTTATACCAAATGAGGAAGTGTAACAGTGACAAAATGTGTAAGCATTTTGTCCAAAGTAGCTTAGGTCATCTTTGTCTTTTTGGATAACACTTGTATTACAGTTGTGTATAAATAGGATCATAAGTTGGAGTAGAAAGGTTGACAAGTTTGTGCAATTAATGCAAAGCATTCACAAACCCTTTCTACTCCTCCAAATACATCTAAGTCCCTGAGATAGCTCAGTTGGTTAGCATAGTTGTACTTAAGCTTAGCTTAAGTTTAGAGAGAAGATTACAATACTTGTCATTCAATTCCAAGTTTTATTCCGCAAACACTTGGGTATAATTCTTTGATTGATTTCTAATAAGAATTAAATGTTGAAAAATCTTGTTATATACTTTTACGTTTTCTTATTACTGTCGAAGATATCATTACATTACTTAACCATGGTGCATGGTTAGATTAAATTTATAGTTAACACTAACTGTGAAAAAGGGAACAACACATCGCAAATTTTAGACGTCCACATGATCCAAACATGGATACCTGGAAAAAAAAGAAACAACGAAGTCCTGGAAGACTGGACTATGTCAATGGGGGACGGCTTCCCTTAGAGAAACTTCGTTCCTTCCAGGGATCCAGTCGTTATCACAACGATAATCGTTTACATAAGATAAGTAGATTATACATGGACGGAGGGAGCTCCATCAACATCATGACGAACACTACTTTAGGTAATTACATGACAATATCAGGAAACAAATTCATCCAGCCACAATCCTGCTCACAAGACTCTCTTCTGAAAGGTTTATACCTTAGGCGATCATTCACCTGAAAACCAAGGCTGGATCAGACCCGCTATCACGAACAATCATCATGGAATTCCACATCATGAAGTAGAATTCCGGTACAACGTCCTGTTCGGGAGAATAGCAATACAAAAACTATGTGCGGAGGTGTCAACGATCATGTCGCACGTGCAACTTCCAACCAAGTCAGGCATGGCTACAATCGAAAGTGACTATCCAGGTAGGGATGCGGAGATGACAGCAGCCGTGGAAACAAATGACAACTAGGGAAATACAGTGGGAAGCCATGCCTGGAGACAACGAAAGCGAAGAAAAGGTAGTCATAAAAGAAAAGCACTTTGATCAGCTAATCTATAACACCCGGTGATTTTCCAAAACCTTTTTCACTAGCCAAATATTTAATTTTGCATCACCTTAGCATTTAAACTTTTTCCCGAGCTATGTGAGCGTGAGAAATGCGAGATATCTTGAGAAATGTGAACGTTATCCCTTTATTGAACCAGCACAACCTAGAAAGCACGAAACGAATCGATTTGCCAAATAAATTAACTTCGAGAAAGTTTTGCATATTTATACTCGTTTTTATTAGAAAAATCATTTCGGAAACAATGGTGCAAGTTTCATAAATTTTCGTGTCCGTTTGGTATGTTAAATAGGTCCCGCGATAAATTTTACCCAAGTTTGCTCAACTTGGCAAAACACCCCCTCCGCTCACCAGTTACACCCCACACCCTTCACTTGCTTTTGTACATGTTTGGCCCTTCCCCTTCAATATATAACCCATTTCTTTCTCTCTTACCTCACATATAACACACACACACTTACACCTTCCTCTCTCTCTCTCCTCCACTTCGCCGAACCATCGCCGGCCGCCACCCTCCATCACCGGAAAACTTTTCCGGCCAACTTCCGACCAACACCCAAAATTTCCCCAGCGTAGATCTATACCCCCGCTTCATTTCTGGAGCGTTTGGAGCATTTTGGAGTTCATTTGACCTACACCGCCGCCACCTCGTCACCACCGCCACCCGCTGCTTCTTCCCCGCCATCTCCTCTTTCATTTTTGGTAACGCACGCGCCCCTAAACCGTTTATTTCTTTTTAAAAATCGAAACCCTAATTTTTATATTTTTATAAAATCAGTTTTTATTAATAAAACTTTTATAAAACCTTTTGTTTTTAATAAAAACCGTGTGGATCTAAACTTTTGACCCATAACTCATTCGGACTCAGTCTAAGTCACACGACTCATCCGAGTTGTATCGGGGTGGGTTATTGTTGTTTTTGATTTATTTGGCTTTATATTAACTTGTTCCTTTGTTTTGAAGCTCGGTATGGATTTTTGGATGGTTTTGTGTTGGATTTGTTTCGGTCGAGAGATACGGCTCGCGTAGCGTCGAGCCATGACTCAAGGTGATTCACGACGTAGTGTAGGGTATGTTTTGCTTGAGTCGGATTTGGTTTTGTGGATAGGCCGAGAGCCTCATAAGCTCGAGTGGGAGTGAGCCGTGACTCAAGGGAGTAACGACATTAGGTTGGTTTATTGTTTATGTTTGGTTTGTGTCTCAGTTTGGATTTGGATGTGTGTGGTTTAGCCGAGAGCCCATAAGCTCGACGAGAGTCGAGCCGTGACTCACGGGAGTCACGGCTAAGGATGGTTTGATGTTTGGTTTGTAGCCGAGGGTTTGGATTTGTTTTTGATGTCGCATTGTGTCGAGTCGAGACTCACGGGAGTCTTGGTCGTGTCGTACTCGAGGTTAGAAAACCTCGAGCCAATGTTATATTATTTGCCTTTTTCTTTTATTTATTTATTTGTTTATCGATTGGTGTTTCAAAAATTATTTGGGTAATATGGGATATGATTTGGACTTGGATATATATTAATAACCTTTGCTTGGATGAGATTGGACGTTATTGGATTTACGATATTAGCTAAAGGACTTATGGACGGTTTTGGTAATTGAGACGGAAGGATATGTTAGACTCATAAGAGCTTAACATATTTGGACCCGAACATACACAAAATGGTCGATAAACTTGACAACTAATATATACGCGAACGATAATGTCTAATTATATATTTAACTTGTAAATGTGACGATAAAGCTTATATTATTCAAGAGTCGTAACGACTTGGAAATGCTTTATAAACGGACTCATCATGTCCAAATTTCGATAAAACCTTTTATGATTTAATCGTTTATAACTATTTAATATCCAAAAGCCTTTTGTAACTTATACGTTTTACTTTCTAAATCATGACGTTATATTAACTATTTGAGAAATGGGTAAATACCAAAACTACCTATTGATGTTTTCTCCTCATTTTTCTTATTTCATTCTTACTTTCTTATTCTTATTTCTTATCTCTTTTCTTTATTCTTTTCTACATATTCATCTGTGTTTGCCAACTTTTATTATTTTAACTTTCCCATATCCACACGAGTCTTAAACGTTCATTTCCTTCAAACTCCATTGAAACTAAACCTTTTCATTTCAAATACGAGTATTACTCTATAAATCGCTTTGAGGTTTATTGCTGAAACATATTATCCACTTATTAGGTTGTGCTGAGGTTCATTTGCTGTGCTGTACCATCTGATCATTTGTGAAATCTTGTTTCTCTACTACTACTAAGGTGTGATTCATAGCCCCACCTTACTTTTAAATTGTTTATAAACCCATGGGGGAGATACATGCTATTTACTTTTCCAGAACACAATTGTTTAAATGTATGCTTTTCTTGACTAAGATGATATTGCTAAGTACCGACCTTGCCAAAAGCAAGTCCCTCGATCAAAAACCATTAATCACTTTCGAGTGAGCGCGAATATAGGGATATAGGCCAATAGGATTTGACCATCCCGCCAGGTTGACTAAGTCTAGTCCGCATGTGATGTACTATATTCGATTTATCACTTGGTATCTGGAAAAGTATCTAGCTTGAGGGAAACTATTATATTATGAATTCCGCGGTTAGTGTCGACTTACGCCAATGTTATTTGGTGCCGGTTAACGTTTTGCGTGTCATGAGCTTAGAAACTGTTTGACGCTTACCAGATATATGTATTTGTTACTTATATCTTCCAGACTTCAAAATCTTGTGTTCAACTATTTATTTTAAACCTATGGATTTCACTCAACATTTGTGTTGACTTTTTAAGCATGTTTTATCTCAGGTAATTGATGCATACTTTTCTGGCACTGGGAGTGGCATGAAGATTATCGATGGCTTTCGGCTTTTACTATTTATCTACTTTTTACTATCTTTTTACTATCACTTATCATTCGAAAAATTCCTTTTGAACTATGTCTTTTATTTCCGCTGCGTATGATGCTTGAGAATCTTTTAAACTCTAATGTTTATTTATAATTTGAATGATATGTTTTCTTAAAACGGCTTGTTACGAGGTCGTTATCTATGATTGTGACTATTTTACCCGAAAGTAATACCCCAAACTATGTTCTGCTGGCATATTTCGAGTTTGGGGTGTTACATAATGGTATCAGAGCCACGGTTTATAGAGAATGAGGCCATACTCGACTATAAAAATTTTCTTTCTTTTTCTTGTGTTAAAACGTTTTCACAATCGATAGCCATCATCCCTCCATGCCACTTCGCTCTTTTATCGTTTTATTTGAACTTTTATGTATGCATTCTTTCATACTATTATGTACTTAAACTTTCCGCAGATATTTTACTTCATATAAAACCATTTTTATAAAAATTGTCTAGAATTTTTATATTTTCCGATGCTCCTTGTAGAGTATCATGTCTTCACCAGTTTCATCCGGTCAGTTTTCAGTTTCACCCCTTGATCCCGCACTTGCACCACCTAGTCCAGAGGAGGATCCATACCCTATTGATGATGAGATTGAGGATGATGATGAGATGGAGGATAATGATGAGATGGAGGATGATGATGATGAGGGTGATGATGACGACGAGGAGGAACCGGAGGATCTCCCTATACCACTTTCACCAGCAGTGTCAGACGTCACATATGAGTCTAATACGTCGGACGAATTAGGACATGCACTTGCTACCAAGGTGACATTTGAGCCAGCATCGATGTTCGAGATTGGAGAGTCTTCAGCAGTGCCGCGAGTGTCACCCTCAGAGCTTAGGGCTGAGCTGAGCCATTTGCGTAAGGATATCGGTTAGTGTACGGGTCGCTACATGTCGATGTCTCGACGGTTGAGTGTGCGACAGATTGATGTTCTAGGGTTTAAGAATGAGATTAAGGGAGATAGGAGAGCTATGGGTGATTTGTATGTTGAGTTGTATGAGCATGCTGCGAGGTTGAGTTCTATAGAGAAGACAGAGACAGAGATTCAGGAGCGTTTGGTGTCGTTGGAGAAGAGGATGTCCAAGGTTGAGAAGATTGTGGAGAAGTTGGACC
Source organism: Artemisia tridentata subsp. tridentata (assembly GCA_021014915.2). NCBI lineage: Eukaryota > Viridiplantae > Streptophyta > Magnoliopsida > Asterales > Asteraceae > Artemisia > Artemisia tridentata. Next base: position 320,435,102 of record CP139509.1, read on the forward strand.
TTGGAGCTGTGTTCACTGATATTGATAGCCGTCATTACCAGCGTAGTATTCAGGAGTTGAGGGACGAGTTACATGCCATGCAGTGGCAGGCGTACTACGATAAGATGGCGCGATACTGTTTCGATGACAGTGTTGATGTTTTGGCTACATACGGAGGAGACCGTCCGTGAGAGATTAGTGATCATCTTTATTATGGTAGTTTAGTATCGTAGTAGTTGTTTACCTTGTACTTACTAAACTGACTAATTTCAGTTAGTAGATTTGAGAAAAACTTGTAGTCGTTTTGCATATCTTGTAAGACTTATAACAAGTATTGAATCTATGATGTATCTTGGTGATGTACTATTTATGATGTTGAATGTACGCTGTATTATGATGTATCATTGTGTTGTTTACCCTGTGTTATGATTCTGTTACATTGATCAAATACTTACCGTGTTGTACACTTGTGATGATTAATAGAATTATGCCGCCTAGGAGAATGACATCAGCTGAGATTCAGAAACTGGTGGATGACGGTATCGCCGCGGCGCTTGCAGGGCAAACGGGTGTTGGCAATCCAAATGGTGGGCATGAAGGAATGTTCGTTATTAATGATAATCATTTCTGCACCTATAGGGACTTTATGAATTGCAAGCCTATCACTTTCAAGGGAACTGAAGGATCTGTTGGTTTGACTCAGTGGTTTGAGAAGACAAAGTATGTGTTTCTACGAAGTAACTGTTCTGAGGATTTCAAGGTGAAGTATGCGATAGGTACCCTAGTGGAATATGCGACAGGTACCCTAGTGGAATATGCGTTGTCTTGGTGGAATTCTTTTTTTCAAACCATGGGACTAGAAAATGCTTACAACATTCCATGGGAAGAATTCAAAAAGGGAAATGGTTAAGAAGTAATGTAGTCGTAGTGATGTGAAGAGGTTGGAGACTGAGTTTTACTATTTGGCCATGAAGGGTGTTGATCTGTAGCAACCTGTAAAAATCCCCTATGATTTGTAAATGTTAATCATGTATTAAATTACTATTATAGTTCAATTACCCATTTTTACGAGAAAATTTAAAACTTTTGTTTATTTACTGTTCACTAAATCAAAAACAATATTACGTGATTCACAAAATTATGGAACAAGCTCACACGCACGTTACGACAATTCTAAAACCCACAAATAAACCAAACGGATCCTCCTATTTATTCTAGGCCCAACAGACTAAATCCTAAGCTTGTTACTATTCATGGCCCAATCCAACATTTTTATTTCTTTTACCTTTCATTTTCATTCGACTTGACATGCAATCACTTGCCCCCGTTTATTCATTAATTCGACACTAAACATATACTACATTATACACCACTTGAATCCTCACATTCCAAATAATTGAGTTCGACAAACATTATTATCTAATACGAATATTTAGCACATAAACTAGACCCAAAGTAAATGTCACTCGCAACACATATCAACTCCCACAATGTTTAACCAATATTATCAAACTCGATTTAACTTAATTTTCCCTAGCATGTTCGACTCTCCATGATCAAATATAAGCCCAAGAGTTCATCTCTCACCCTTTTCCCACAATGTGGCACGTTAATAGCATTTTGGACTTATTGAAATAAATCGTACGACGCATAATATATTTCTATACTTATACATTTCGGTTTGCACACGTAACTTCACTCCTAAAAAGTCTATGACATCCGAATGCAATATCTAATACTAACTGCTAAGCATTATATCACCACCAAATTGCTCCAATACCAACTCTCCATGCCATCTAATACATATACACGTATACGTTCATGAATCTCAACCTATTTCCTATCTTAAATCGACGCCTAACTCATCAAATCTATACTTAGATGTACTTGAGTATTCTATCCAAGATTCCTATCCGATTTCTGCCACAATTCACATCAAATCTTCACTTGCACAACTAGTAAATCATACATATTCGATCTCATGCAAACATACATATAAATACGTACACACTTCTCACTCCCTCACACGTAAAACAATCACCCAAAGTTATATTCACTAAGCATTTCCATCCTACTAACACCATTCGAAGAGGCCAAGGTCAGTTGCTTGCGTTCGAAGCCATTTCCAAGAGTACGTGTTGTCTCAACCCTTTGGTGATCCAACATACAAGCTATAACCACAATTCCTTCATTCTTGATCAAGTTTCGAACGTAAAAACTCCATCATAAAGGTACAATGAGTCTCCTAAATCTTTATCCAAACTTTCTTATCCAATTATACTCAAGCATGCATCATTCATTTTATTTCAAACGTACTCTACTCAACATTACATTTATACGCCTTGTTTGTGTTTATTTTACGTTCCATATATAGTTGCCTCCTATGATGGATGGCTAGGAAGTTATTTTATACTTTCATTCGACATCTATTTATTCAACGTAACACATAACGATTCCATTTCTATATGTACATACGCTTTTGTTATAACTATATTCACAAGTTATGCATTGCCTCCTATGATGGATGGCTAAAACATGCGACGTACACACTCACATATTAGTATTAATGCATATCGAATCCATATCATAACATACTATGTCACGTATCACATGTCTCATAATATAGTGGTCATAACTATTTTTTAGAACATGTAATGTCGACTAGGAGTAGTTCTCTAACAACTAATACGTACCCAAGACATAAAGGCTTTATGATTCGAATCAATTCTTGATAAGCTAGTCTATTAAGCCACTGGGAAAAACTCTTGATATTAAGCTCGAAAAATCTCTTTTTAAACCTCATTCTAATCGCTACATAAAAAATAGTGTTTATTATATGTATATCGAATTGGGCTTGTGAAAGCCCAATAAGCAAATCAAATAAGCTAAGGAAATAAGCACTTTGGATCTATTTTTAGGATCCTATGATAAGCCTAAGCCCTGGCCCAAAACGTTTTGAAACTCAATGGATCACAATTCGTTAATGGGCCTTGTTCAATACGTTTTAAAGCCCATTAAGCCAAAATAAGCTGTTAGGCGAAATAAGCAGTTTTCAATAGTTCAAATAAGCTTTATAAAATTGTAATAGCTTTGGGAAAATATAAACTACAAGTTTTAAGGATTTTGGACTTGCTTTGCAAACTATATTTCCTATAAGGGACTAAAACTGTAACTTTTGCAAAAGTTGGGTATAAACTATCAAAACCGTAATTTCAGGGAAGAAATGGATAAAACAGTAAATATAAGTCATAAAATGTCACTTTTGAATATTTTGGACTTAGGATGTAATTATTTCTAAAACAAGGACTAACTGTGCAAATACTCCACAGTTAGGGTTAAAAGTGTAACTTTCAAATACTTCAGTCCTAAACTATTATTTTTATAACCTTATAGTAAGCACTAATCAAACATTAAATATAAGGTCTTAAAATGTCATGACTTAAGCTTTTGGACTAAAAATGTAAGATGTATTTTAACAAGGACTAACAGTGTGAAACTGGTAAAAGTACAAGGACCAAACTGTAAATTTATTCCATATTTATTTCTATTGCATATTTTACATTTTTCAACGCATTCACATGCATTCTACATTTTGTTCACATATTTTAAATTCCGTAACATTCATATTTTATATAACGAATTTTAACGAGTATAACTTAACGTTTGTTCAACCATTTTCGAAGAAACGATATTTATGATTTAAATAACATTAAAACAGGATAATATAATATATAATATTATTTTTTTGAACTTTAAGCATTTTAAGCATGTCATTCACTCTCATCACAAACCACTTCGTCATCCGATACCTTTTCAATCATTATCCGTATTAGGTCAAAATCTTCAAAATCTCAGAATTCCTTATTTATTATTCAGGTCGTGTGTTGAAGCTGTTCCCATAATACATTTTGATATCACGTTATCTTTTCCACTACATTCAAGGTGAGTCATAGCCCCACTTTTTATCTGTTTAAATAACTTTATAAACTCTTTGGGGGAGATACATGCTCGTTCTACTTATGGAATTACTCGTTTTACCTTAAAGATTTTACTTAGTTGTTACTTCATTCTATTTGCTGTTAAAACATAATTCTTGCCTTTACATGCTTAAGTACCATAAACTTTTGTGAATTTCCATGAGTTCGTATGCCTACATTTAAACATTTTCTTTTCTATATCTTCGGGAGATACATGTTATAAAACTGAACGCAAGTATTTTCTGTATGCTTTACCTGACTGATATTGCCTAAGTTACCGATTATTTCCTTTATTTAAAGTCCCTCCCATCATGAACCATTAACCACTGAGGTGGACGCGAATATAGTGAACAGATCTGTGAAGACTAACTGCCTGTTTGAACTATCTAGAAGGTGGCCTTAATTGCTAGCTAGATAGGTTCAAATCCACTTTATTTGAATTCCAATAGGAATTGGCAATATCCTATAGAGGGCCATAACTCCTGCCATTAATTTGGATTGTTCTGACCGTCTGTGCGGTACTGTTAAGGTTTGAGTGTCATGAGACTTAGAGCAATATACTGAATTATAAAGAGTACCGTAGTCATGATACGTTACTGTCGGGCCTGCGGAAACGTATCCCATATTCATTTAAGACTTGAAACTTGTGTTAAACTCTTATGGATTTACTTGACTTTGGACCCATTTAGGTCAACTATGAACTATGGCATAATGCAACAAAACCATCATTTATTTCTGTACTTTTAAGCATGAAACCATTGAAATCAACTGTTTTACATATAAATTCTATGAACTCACCAACCTTTGTGTTGTCACTTTTAACATGTTTATCTCAGGTATATTATGGAGCATTCAAGATACGGAGAGGGCATTAAAACCAAAGATTTTTGGTGTCAAATAAATACTGTCATTTATGTCTAACTTACTTTTGAGAAATCTTGATATATTGAAATTCTCTTTCTAATTTAATGACAAATGACTTTCAAAACGTCTCTTTGATTCGTTTTCTATAATTATGACTGTGATCCCACCATTAATACGCCTATTAAGTCTTCCGCTGTTAACTCAAAATTTAGGTGGTGTTACAGATTGGCATCAGAGCTATAGTTATAGAGAACCAAATGTTTTTTAAACATTGGACTATAACTGTATTTTCAAAATGGACCACTTTACACCATACCACGTTATGCCCTCCGTGCCTACATGCTTCACGATATTATGTTTAGAGTATTACTTAAACAAGATTTATCGATGTTGATTTTTATACTTGATTTTACATGGATAACTTACATTTACTATTTATGAGATTATTACAATACCATGTCTTCAGCCAACGACCCTAACACCCTACCACCTAACGGAACTAACACACCCAGTTTCATATGGATTCCTATTCCTGCTGTACTTCTAACTTCACCACCTATATCTCCAACCTCACCCTTAGAAATGATCATGTTGACGCCACCCTCGTCTCCGGATGAGTATTTCCCTCCACCAACACCACCCCCTCCACTTCCAACCAGACCTGACCATTTCTTCAACATACTTACCCAGACTAACCCCTCTGCACCAACACCACCCTCTACACTTCCAATCAGACCTGACCGTTTCTTTGACATGTATACCCAGACTTACCCCTTTCCACCACCCTATCCAGTGCCAACACCTGAGGAGGTTGTACCCCCTCAGAACATGGCCACTACACCAGACCCCGGTGATTCATGTTCCCGTACCTCTTCACCCATACCATTTCCTCCAGACCTTACCCTCCCGACTCGATTTTTCGAGATCGGAGAGTCCTCGAGGGCAGCAACTGCCTGTACACCCACTACCACGACGCGACAGGAGCTTCGTAAAGAGCAGGGCGACACATCACCAAACCTTGTTGATAGGGTTACCGTAGAGTCTGATCAGGATTCAGACGGAGATGACTAAGATACGCTCTCAGAGGACGTTTCTTTTAGGAGTAGATAGAAGAAATTTTACCAGCACGCTACTAGGTTACTATATTAGAAGGCCACATTGAAGACCTGTAGGTTAGACAGCTGATAGACTTCTGGAGCTAAAGGGACGCATGGACAAAACTTCTGGGAGTTGTACATATATTACATCAGTTGTAGTTTTGAGGCATCTTAGCCTGCCGCATGTGGCATTAATAAAGGACCTTGTATCATTTTGTTTTTTAAAACAATGAATCAAGTTATTAATATTATGTTGCTGGTTATGGTTTTGCTATGTATTGATGTAGAGTTATGTGCCATGGTTGTTTTCTTATATGCAGGTGTGATGTGATTATATTCAGAAATTTCATAATGTTTCTTATGATTGTTATGAATCTTTATACCTGTTATGACTAGAGCTATAACCATAAACTTTCAAAGGAAAAATTTCAGAAGAAAACTGGATGAATGTAGAGAAAGTTGATGAACTTTAGTGATATAAATGATGAAACAAGTGCAACCCTTAACAATCCTATACCAAGAGTTGATCATTAGTATAACTGCATGTGTGATAGTATCCAGACATGTCGTGATTTTTGTAAACTTAGTTGGTTGTGATTTCATATTATTACCTTACCTAACATGATCTTTACGTCAATTCTAAATCCATGTGTTCTTGTGATATTAACAGAAAATGTCTCACGCAAGAAAGGAAACCACCACATCAACCCCAACTTTGACCCCTGTAGCTATCCAAAAGTTGATAACTGATATCGTTGCTGCCATGCTCGACGCTCAACTAATCTCAGTAGCTCATCCAAGTAGCAACAATAGGACGACGGGAGTAAGGATCACGCCCAAGAAAAATAACCTTAAGCAAAAACTGGATGGGAGAGAAACAACTACTCTCAGCAACTGCAAGTGCCACAACAACAACAACAACTGAAATCATCTGCAATATTGCAACTACCACCACCAACTGAACCGCAGACAAGAAGCTGGCGGAAACTGCAACGCCGCGACTGCTACTGGTTATCATGGGAAGCTACCTCTATGCAACCGATGCAAGTTGCATCACACTGGGCCTTGCCCGGTCAAATGTGCAAAGTGTCACATAGTGGGTTACAGAACCAATGAATGCAAAACCACTGGTGCAAATCTACCGACAGTAACAGTAGTATGCTACGGATGTAAGGAGGAAGGACACTACCTGAGTCGGCGTCCATTTAGGAAGGCCAACTAGGATGGTAAAGCCAGTGGAAGAAAATAAGGAGCTCGGTAGGACCCCAAAGGACAACAACAAGGTCTAAACGGAAGAAGAATTCCCCGCAATAATAATAAATCTTAGTTCAAGCCCTCTAGGGTTGTATTTCCTTTTGTACTTTACTTTCGGTGCGATGATGTAAACTAAGTGCAACAAACACTTTCCTATATTATGAATCTCTATCTTTTCCATTTTTATCACAACCTTTATTTGCTTCACTTTTCATTTCATTTACCTTATTCATAAACTTTTCATAACAATACACTGATATTCTATTAGGAATTTAGCTATTCTTCCCTCCTGACCAAATAATAGACTACTACCATCCCCATAAGATTCAAATCTATCACCGTCGAGCGAACCGATTCCTCTTGTTACATTGAAAACATATTTAGGTTGTCATTTCACAAAAACAACACGTTGAACACCATCTAAAACTTCTAGGAAACACAACATTTCTTTGACTGAATCAAGCATCACATCATTTGTCCTCAATTATACATAGCCTGATCAACTATGTCTAATTCAGGGAAAATCATGCCATGAAGAAAACAGTCATCTTTTTAAAATTCTTAATAACAATCTTCATTCAAAAGCGAGCTTAGGACAAGATAAATTGCTCTTATTACCAACCCTCTTTAGATATCCACACTTTTCCCATCATCCCAATGAAAAATCCGACTCGATGACCAACTCGTAATTACAGAAGAACCAGAGTCTACAGGAGAGCATAAGAACCAAATTCGCGATAGATACCCCCCCCCCCATTTATTCCCTAGACTACTCTAACAACTGACTTAGACTTAAATTCCGGGACGGAATTCTGTTTGATTGGTGGGTACTGTAGCAACCTGTAAAAATCCCCTATGATTTGTAAATGTTAATCATGTATTAAATTACTATTATAGTTCAATTACCCATTTTTACGAGAAAATTTAAAACTTTTGTTTATTTACTATTCACTAAATCAAAAACAATATTACGTGATTCACCAAATTATGGAACAAGCTCACACGCGCGTCACGACAATTCTAAAACCCACAAATAAACCAAACGTATCCTCCTATTTATTCTAGGCCCACTAGACTAAATCCTAAGCCTGTTACTATTCATGGCCCAATCCAACATTTTTATTTCTTTTACCTTTCATTTTCATTCGACTCGACATGCAATCACTTGCCCCTGTTTATTCATTACTTCGACACTAAACATATACTACATTATACACCACTTGAATCCTCACATTCCAAATAATTGAGTTCGACAAACATTATTATCTAATACAAATATTTGGCACATAAACTAGACCTAAAGTAAATGTCACTCACAACACGTATCAACTCCCACAATGTTTAACCAATATTATCAAACTCGATTTAAATTAATTTTCCCTAGCATGTTCGACTCTCCATGATCAAATATAATCCCAAGAGTTCATCTCTCACCCTTTTCCCACAATGTGGCACATTAAGAGCATTTTGGACTCATTGAAATAAATCGTACGACGCATAATATATTTCTATACTTATATATTTCGGTTTGCACACTTAACTTCACTCCTAAAAAGTCTATGACATCCGAATGCAATATCTAATACTCACTGCTAAGCATTATATCACCGCCAAATTGCTCCAATACCAACTCTCCATACCATCTAATACATATACACGTATACGTTCATGAATCTCAAACTATTTCCTATCTTAAATCGACGGCTAACTCATCAACTCTATACTTAGATGTACTTGAGTATTCTATCCAAGATTCCTATCCGATTTCTGCCACAATTCACATAAAACCTCCACTTGCACAACTAGTAAATCAAACATATTCGATCTCATGCAAACATACATATAAATACGTACACTCTTCTCACTCCCTCACACGTAAAACAATCACCCAAAGTTATATTCACTAAGCATTTCCCTCCTACTAACACCGTTCGAAGAGGCCAAGGACAGTTGCTAGCGTTCGAAGCCATTTCCAAGAGTATGTGTTGTCTCAACCCTTTGGTGATCCAACATAAAATCTATAACCACAATTCCTTCATTCTTGATCAAGTTTTGAACGTAAAAACTCCATCATAAAGGTACAGTGAGTCTCCTAAATCTTTATCCAAACTTTCTTATCCAATTATACTTAAGCATGCTTCATTCATTTTTATTTCAAACGTACTCTACATAACATCACATTTATACGCCTTATTTGTGTTTATTTTACGTTCCATATATAGTTGCCTCCTATGATGGATGGCTAGGAAGTTATTTTATACTTTCATTCGACATCTATTTATTCAACGTAACACATAATGATTCCATTTCTATACATACATACGCTTTTGTTATAACTATATTCACAAGTTATGCATTGCCTCCTATGATGGATGGCTAGAACATGCGACGTACACACTCACATATTAGTATTAATGCATATCAAATCCATATCATAATATAGTGGTCATAACTATTTTTTAGAACATGTAATGTCAACTAGGAATAGTTCTCTAACAACTAATACGTACCCAAGACATAAAGGTTTTATGATTCGAATCAATTCTTGATAAGCTAGTCTAATAAGCCACTGGGAAAAACTCTTGATATTAAGCTCGAAAAATCTCTTTTTAAACGTCATTCTAATCGCTACATAAAAACAGTTTTTATTATATGTATATCGAATTGGGCTTGTAAAATCCCAATAAGCAAATCAAATAAGCTAAGGAAATAAACACTTTGGAACTATTTTTAGGATCCTAAGATAAGCCCAAGCTCAGGCCCAAAACTTTTTGAAACTTAATGGATCACAATTCGTTAATGGGCCTTGTTCAATACGTTTTAAGGCCCATTGAGCCAAAATAAGCTGTTAGGCGAAATAAGCAGTTTTAAATAGTTCAAATAAGCTTTATAAAATTGTAATAGCTTTCGAAAAATATAAACTACAAGTTTTAAGGATTTTGGACTTGCTTTGCAAACTATATTTAGTATTAGGGACTAAAACTGTAACTTTTGCAAAAGTTGGGTATAAACTGTCAAAACCATAATTTCAAGGAAGAAATGGATAAAACAGTAAATATAAGTCATAAAATGTCACTTTTGAATAATTTGGACTTAGGATGTAATTATTTCTAAAACAAGGACTAACTGTGCAAATACTCCACATTTAGGGTTAAAAGTGTAACTTTCAAATACTTAAGTCCTAAACTATTATTTTTATAACCTTAGGGTAAGAACTGATCAAACATTAAATATAAGGTCTTAAAATGTCGTGACTTAAGCTTTTGGACTAAAAATGTAAGATGTATTTTAACAAGGACTAACAGTGTAAAACTGGTAAAAGTACAAGGACCAAACTGTAAATTTATTCCATATTTATTTCTATTGCATATTTTATATTTTTCCACGCATTCACATGCATTCTACATTTTGTTCACATATTTTAAATTCCGTAACATTCATATTTTATATAACGAATTTTAACGAGTATAACTTAACGTTTGTTCAACCACTTTCGAAGAAACGATATTTATGATTTAAATAACATAAAAGCAAGATAATATTATATATAATATTATTTTTTTGAACTTTAAGCATTTTAAGCATGTCATTCACTCTCATCACAAACCACTTCGTCATCCGATACCTTTTCAATCATTATCCGTATTAGGTCAAAACCGTCAAAATCTCAGAATTCCTTATTTATTATTCAGGTCGTGTGTTGAAGCTGTTCCCATAATACATTTTGATATCACGTTATCTTTTCCACTACATTCAAGGTGAGTCATAGCCCCACTCTTTATCTGTTTAAATAACTTTATAAACTCTTTGGGAGAGATACATGCTCATTCTACTTATGGAATTACTCGTTTTACCTTAAAGATTTTACTCAGTTGTTACTTCATTCTATTTGCTATTAAAACATAATTCTTGCCTTTACATGCTTAAGTACCATAAACTTTTATGAATTTCCATGAGTTCGTATGCCTACATTTAAACTTTTTCTTTTCTATTTCTTCAGGAGATGCATGTTATAAAACTGAGCGCAAGTGTTTTCTGTATGCTTTACATGACTGATATTGCCTAAGTTACCGATTATTGCCTTTATTTAAAGTCCCTCCCATCAAGAACCATTAACCACTGAGGTGGACGCGAATATAGTGAACAGATCTGTGAAGGCTGACTGCCTGTTTGAACTATCTAGAAGGTGGCCTTAATTGCTAGCTAGATAGGTTCAAATCCACTTTATTTGAATTCCAATAGGAAATTGGCAATATCCTATAGAGGGCCATAACTCATGCCATTAATTTGGATTGTTCTGACCGTCTGTGCGGTACTGTTAAGGTTTGAGTGTCATGGGACTTAGAGCAATATACTGAATTATAAAGAGTACCGTAGTCATGATACGTTACTGTCGGGCCTGCGGAAACATAGCCCATTTTCATTTAAAACTTGAAACTTGTGTTAAACTCTTATGGATTTACTTAACTTTTGACCCATTTAGGTCAACTATGAACTATGGCATATTGCAACAAAACCATCATTTATTTCTGTACTTTTAAGCATGAAACCATTGAAATCAACTGTTTTACGTATAAATTCTATGAACTCACCAAACTTTGTATTGACACTTTTTAGCATGTTTATCTCAAGTATATTATGGAGCATTCAAGATACGAAGAGGGCATTAAAACCAAGGATTTTTGGTGTCAAATATATACTGTCATTTATGTCAAACTTACTTTTTAGAAATCTTGATATATTGAAATTCTCTTTCTAAATTAATGACAAATGACTTTCAAAACGTCTCTTTGAGTTGTTTTCTATAATTATGACTGTAATCCTACCAGTAATACCCCTATTAAGTCTTCCGCTGTTAACTCAAAATTTAGGGGGTATTACATGATCTTGCTACTTATGTGCGCCAGTTTCAAGAATTGAAGCTTTTCTGTGCTCACATGGTGCCAGATGATGAGAAACTACTGGAGAAGTTCATTGGAGGATTACCCTCCAATATTGAAGGGCATGTGACGTCTTACAATTTTCAGACTCTGGATGAGACTATTCGTATATCTGAGCGACTTTTGAAACAAGTGATTAAGCATGGTACTGTTCAGAGGAGTAACAACTATGACAACAAAAGAAAGTGGGATGACAACAAGAGGAACACCAACTACAACAACTACAACAATCGCAACAACAATAGTAACCCTCACCACAACAACAACAACAACAATCAATACCGTAACAACAACCATCACCAATAACAGAACAAAAGGCAAGAGACTGTTAAGGCTTATGTGACTGCACCAGCACAAGTCGGAGGGTATGCTGGGCCACACCCATTTTGTGATAAGTGTAGACAGCATCATGCTGGACCATGCACAACTAAGTGTCAGAATTGTCAGAAGGTTGGACATATTGCTAAACATTGTAAGAGCAGAGCTGTGGCTACTGGGAGTAACACACAGCCAGTGGTGACTTGTTATGGATGTGGAGAGCGTGGTCACTACAAGAGTTATTGCCCAAAGAAAAAAGGTCAGCGAACTAAAGGCGCTCGTGGGAGAGCATATGTGATGGGCAATGGAGAGCAACAACAAGACCCGAATGTGGTTACCGGTACATTTCTTCTCAACAATCATCATGTTAAAGTTTTATTCGATTCTGGTGCCGATATGAGTTTTGTATCTTCTACGATTTTTCCCCTACTTACTATCACCCCTACCACCCTAGACACTAGTTATAGCATTGAGCTAGCTAATGGCAACCTAGTTGACACTTGCACCGTAATTCGAGACTGTACCCTAAATCTCCTAGACCATCCGTTTAGTATCGATCTCATGCCTATTGAACTGTGAAGCTTCGACGTAGTTGTGGGGATGGATTGGTTATCCAAGCATCAAGCGAGTATTATTTGTGAGGAGCGAGTTGTTCATATTCCTCTCAATGGCGAAACCTTGATTGTCCGTGGTGACCGAAGTGGAACCCGTTTGAACATCATATCTTGTATCAAGACCTTGAAATACATCGAGAATGGATGTCATGCATTCATAGCACATGTGGCTGAGAAGAAGTCGGGAGAGAAGTGACTTGAGGATGTTCCAATTGTGCGTGATTTTCCCGAAGTATTTTCCGAAGAGCTACCTGGACTTCCATCCGTTTGACAAGTGGAATTTCAAATCGACTTAGTGCCGGGAGCTGCACCCGTAGCACATGCACCGTATAGACTAGCGCCGACAGAGATGCAAGAATTGTCTAATCAACTACGAGAGTTGTTGGATAAAGGGTTTATTCGACCAAGTTCCTCGCCCTGGGGAGCGCCAGTGTTATTCGTAAAGAAGAAAGATGGGTCATTCAGGATGTGTATTGACTACCGTGAGCTGAAAAGAGCTGGCAAATTGGGTACCAGTTAAGACCTGTTAAAGGAAAAAATGTACTATGCAATTTTTTGATTTTTTAAAATAATTGTTTTCAGTATTAGAGGATTCAATATTTAACTTTTTTGATATATAAAACATATATCTGCCAAACTCTAACTACCAAAGCCAAGTGTTAAATGAGTCATTTTGAGGTTTGAAACTTGTATTATTCGCGCGCTCCGAACCTGTTAAGACCTGTTAAGAGTGAAGAATCGATACCCGTTGCCAAGAATCGACGACTTATTCGACCTGTTACAAGGATCAGGTTTCTACTCCAAGCTAGACTTACGGTCATGTTATCACCAACTCAGAGTCCGGGAAGAGGATATTCCCAAGACAGCTTTCAGAACTAGATATGGCCATTATGAGTTTCAAGTGATGCCTTTTGGTTTGACAAACGCACCTGCTGTATTCATGGATCTCATGAACCGAGTGTGTAAACCATATCTGGACAAATATGTTATAGTCTTCATCGACGACATTTTGATCTGCTCCAAAAGTGAAGAAGAACACAAGTAGCATCTGACGATCATCTTGAAGCTACTCAAGGAAGAGAAGTTGTACGCGAAATTCTCTAAGTGTGAATTTTGGATTCGTACGGTACAATCCCTTGGTAATGTGATTGACAGTAAAGGGTTACATGTGGATCCCGCAAAGATCGAAGCTATTGAGAATTGGCCGACACCCACCAACGCCCCAGAGATTTGCCAATTTCTGGGATTGGCCGGATACTACAGGAGATTCATCGAGGGATTCTCCAAAGTAGCTAAACCGTTAACTACGTTAACTCAAAAGAATAAGAAGTATGAGTGGGGGAAGGACGAAGAAGAAGCATTCCAAGCCCTTAAGCAGAAGCTTTGTAGCGCACTGATTCTAACATTGCAAGATGGAGCTGAGGATTTCGTGGTATATTGCGATGCATCACATCAAGGGTTCGGAGCAGTTTTGATGCAAGGAGGGAAATTCATGGCATATGCTTCCTGACAACTTAGGACTCATGAGGAGAACTATACCACGCACGATTTGGAATTAGGAGCTGTTGTTTTTCAATTAAGATGGGGAGACACTATATATATGGAACAAAGTGTACAGTCTTTACCGATCACAAGAGTCTTCAACATATTTTGGATAAGAAGGAGTTGAATATGAGACAACGACGATGGTTGGAAATGTTAAGAGACTATGACTGTGAGGTTCGATACCACCCGGGAAAAGCGAACTTCATGGGTGATGCCTTTAGCCGTAAGGAACGGTTGAAGCCGCTGCGAGTTCGAGCTTTGGTTCTGACTATCAACTCAAACCTTCCCGCCCAAATTCCTAAGGCACAAGAAGAAGCCGTGCAACAAGAAGACCTCAAGAGTGAGAAACTTTATGGCATAATACAGAAGAAGCTTAAGAAACGTACAGATGGGATTATATGTTTTCAAGGAAGAAGTTGGATACCCCGTTTTGGAGGACTGCGAGACTTGATCATGCTCAAGTCTCATAAATCAAATTACTCTGTACACCCAAGATCTGACAAGATGTATCACGACCTCAAGGAGTTATATTGGTAGCCGAATATGAACGCTGACATTGCCGACTATGTCCGAAAGTGTCTTACGTGCACTAAAGTTAAAGTCGAACATCAGAAACTGTCTGGTCTTCTAAAACAACCCGAGATTCCCGTGTGGAAATGGGAACGGATTACTATGGACTTCATCACCAAACTTTCGAGAACTTCAACCGGTTTCGATGTTATTTGGGTAATAGTCGATCGACTAACTAAATCTGCTCACTTTCTACCAATCAAAGAGAACTACAGTGTGGACAAGCTGACTAGACTTTACGTTAAGGAAGTAGTCTCGAGTCATGGCACGCCATTATCTATCATCTCTGACCGAGACAGCAGATTCACCTTAAATTTTTGGCAATCACTTCAGGATGCCTTTTGCACAAACCTCGACATGAGTACTTCATACCACCCGCAAACCAATGGCCAGAGTGAAAGGACAATTCAGACCTTAGAAGATATGCTTCGAGCATGTGTAATTGATTTTGGAAATGGGTGAGATACCCATTTGCATTTGATTGATTTTTCGTACAACAACAGTTATCACACGAGCATTAAGGCTACAACGTTTGAAGCATTGTATGGTCGAAAATGTCGATCACCCATTTGTTGGGCTGAAGTAGGAGAAGCTCAGCTCATTGGGCCAGATATTGTTCGTGAGACAACCGAGAAGGTCGTACAGATTAGGAACCGATTGCAAGCTGCAAGAGACTGACAGAAGAGTTACGCAGATGTGAGGCGTAAACCACTGGAGTTTCAAGTTGGAGATAAGGTTATGTTGAAAGTCTCGCCATGGAAAGGCGTGATATGGTTTGGTAAGCGAGGAAAGCTAAACCCTAGATACATTGGACCGTTCAAGATTTTGAACAGGGTTGGTTCAATGGCTTATAAACTTGATTTACCACCAGTGCTCAGTAGAGCACACCCTACATTTCACGTGTCCAATCTGAAGAAGTGCTTATCCGAAGAGTCAGCCGTAATTCCACTCGATGAAATCCAGATTGATGAGCAGTTGGACATTATTGAGGAACCAGTCGAAATTATGGACCGTGAAGTCAAGCAGTTGAAGCAGAGTCGTATTCCTATTGTGAAAGTCCGTTGGAATTCCAAGAGAGGACTCGAGTTCACCTGGGAGCGTGAGGACGAGTTCAAGTGCAAGTACCCACACCTTTTCTCAACCACGACTGATAACGCTAACTGAAATCCGTGACAGATTTCCAAATATGATGTAGGTGCTGTAACACCCGGTGATTTTCCAAAACCTTTTTCACTAGCCAAATATTTATTTTTGCATCACCTTAGCATTTAAACTTTTTCCCGAGCTATGTGAGCTTGAGAAACGCGAGATATCTGGAGAAACGTGAACGTTATCCCTTTATTGAACCAGCACAACCTAGAAAGCACGAAACGAATCGATTTGCCAAATAAATTAACTTCGAGAAAGTTTTGCATATTTATACTCGTTTTTATTAGAAAAATCATTTCGGAAACAATAGCGCAAGTTTCATAAATTTTCGTGTCCGTTTGGTACGTTAAATGGGTCCCAAGATATATTTTACCAAAGTTTGCTCAACTTGGCAAAACACCCCCTCCGCTCACCAGTTATACCCCACACCATTCAATTTCTTTTGTACATGTTTAGCCCCTCCCCTCAATATATAACCCCTTTCATTCTCTCTCACCTCACATATAACACACACACACACACTCACACCTTCCTCTCTCTCTCTCATCCACTTCGCCGGACCATTGCCGGCCGCCACCCTCCATCGCCAAAAAACTTTTCCGGCCAACACCCAAAATTTCCCCCAACATAGATCTATACCCCCGCTTCATTTCTTGAGCGTTAGGAGCATTTTGGAGTTCATTTGACCTACACCGCCACTACACCGCCGCCACCTCGACACCTTCGCCACCCGCCTCTTCTTCCCCGCCAACTCCTCTTTCATTTTTGGTAACAAATGCGCCTCTAAACACTTTATTTCTTTTTAAAAATCGAAACCCTAATTTTTATATTTTTATAAAAGCATTTTATATTAATAAAACTTTGATAAAACCTTTTGTTTTTAATAAAACCGTGTGGATCTAAACTTTTGACCCATAACTCGTTCAGACTCGGTCCGAGTCACATGACTCAGCAGATTTGACTCGCGAGTCGAGTTGACTCAGGGTGGGTTATTGTTGTTTTTTATTTATTTGGCTTTATATTAACTTGTTCCTTTGTTTTGAAGCTCGGTATGGATTTTTGGATGGTTTTGTGTTGGATTTATCTCGGTCGAGAGCTACAGCTCGCGTAGCATCGAGCCGTGACTCAAGGTGAGTCACGGCGTAGCCTAGGGTATGTTTTACTTGAGTCGGATTTGATTTTGTGGATAGGCCGAGAGCCTCATAAGCTCGAGTGGGAGTGAGCCGTGACTCAAGGGAGTCACGACATTAGGTTGGTTTATTGTTTGTGTTTGGTTTGTGACTCGGTTTGGATTTCGATGTGTGTTTGGTTTAGCCGAGAGCCCATAAGCTCGACGAGAGTCGAGCCGTGACTCACGGGGGTCACGACTAAGGTTGGTTTGATGTTTGGTTTGTAGCTGAGGGTTTGGATTTGTTTTTTATGTCGAGTTGTGTCGAGTTGAGAACGAGAGTCTTGGCTGTGTCGTACTCGAGGTTAGAAAACCTCGAGTCAATCTTATATTATTTGCCTTTTTCTTTTATTTATTTATTTGTTTATTGATTGGTGTTTCGAAAATTATTTGGATAATATGGGATATGATTTGGACTTGGATATATATTGATAACCTTTGCTTGGATGAGGTTGGACGTTATTGGATTTACGATATTAGCTAAAGGACTTATGGACGGTTTTGGTAATTGAGACGGATGGATATGTTAGACTCATAAGAGCTTAACATATTTGGACCCGAACATACACAAAATGGTCGATAAACTTGACAACTAATATATACTCGAATGATAATGTCAAATTATATTTTTAACTTGTAAATGTGACGATAAAGCTTATATTATTCAAGAGTCGTAACGACTTGGAAATGCTTTATAAACGGACGCATCATGTCCAAATTTTGATAAAACCTTTTATGACTTAATCGTTTATAACTATTTAATATCCAAAAACCTTTTGTAACTTATACGTTTTACTTTCTAAATCATGACGTTATATCAACTATTTGGGAAACGGGAAAATACCAAAACTACCTATTGATGTTTTCTCCTCGTTTTTCTTATTTCATTCTTTCTTTCTTATTCTTATTTATTCTCTTTCCTTTATTCTTTTCTACGTATTCATCTGTATTTGCCGAATTTGATTATTTTAACTTTCCCATATCCACACGAGTCTTAAACATTCATTTCCTTCAAACGCCATTGAAACTAAACCTTTTCATTTCAAATACGAGTATTACTTTATAAATTGCTTTGAGGTTTATTGCTGAAACATATTATCCACTTATTAGGTTGTGCTGAGGTTCATTTGCTGTGTTGTACCATCTGATCATTTGTGAAATCTTGTTTCTCTACTACTACTAAGGTGTGATTCATAGCCCCACTTTACTTTTAAATTGTTTATAAACCCATGGGGGAGATACATGCTATTTACTTTTCCTAAACACAATTGTTTAAATGTATGCTTTTCCTAACTAAGATGATATTGCTCAGTACCGACTTTGCCAAAAGCAAGTCCCTCGATCATGAACCATTAATCACTTGCGAGTAAGCGCGAATATAGGGATATAGGCCTATAGTATTTGACCATCCTGCCATGTTGACTGAGTCCAGTCCGCATGTGATGTACTATATTCGATTTATCACTAGGTATCTGGTAACGTATCTAGCTCGAGGGAAACTATTATATTATGAATTCCGTTGTTACTGTCGACTTACGCCAATGTTATTTGGTGTCGATTAACATTTTGCGTGTCATGAGCTGAACAACTGTTTGACACTTACCTGATATATGTATTTGTTACTTATATCTTCTAGACTTGAAAATCTTGTGTTCAATTATTTATTTTAAACCTATGGCTTTTACTCAACCTTTGTGTTAACTTTTTAAGCATGTTTTATCTCAGGTAATTGATGCATACTGTTCTGGCAATGGGAGTGGCGTGAAGATTATCGATGGCTTTTGGCTTTTACTATCTATCTTCTTTTTACTATCTTTTTATGTGGAGATCGTTGTGTTCGAGGCTTGTTAGACCTCATCTAGGATTAACACAATAATAATGAACAACAATATAGTACTACGCAGCGGAATAATCAAACGACTCATTATTATTTAGCAAGGTTAGTCGAACGATTACAAACCCTAGGCATCCATTAGAGGACTTGACACCTAGACACACACACACCTTTGATGACTACATTGTGGAAGACCTGTGTGTCTAAAAACCTACGCCTCTAATCTCTTTATATAATAGAGATTAGGGTTACAAATACTTTAACAATTAACATAATTAGTCCCTTATCTTTGTCTTCATAAGTTTCTTCCATCTTTCATCTTTTTGTCAATATCAACTCTATTTAATTCCTAACAATCTTCCCCTAGTTGATATGACAAAACCAACGACCAATGAAAGATGATCTTCCCCTTAATCCATGCATATCATCAAGGATCTTTGACCAGATCTAAACACACACGTTGTGTTGGGGATACTTTGAGTATATACTTGATAGTACGCGGAATTTACTACCAAGTACATAGAAGAATATGAATTTATGTTTGGTGATTGATTGAATAAAACAATAAGAACAAATAAGAACACAAACGATATCAACCAAACAATCACTTCTATATATATCAACCGATTACAATATGAACGTGAAACTCTTGATAATTCGTATGAAGGGATATATCAAAAACCTAACTGAGGATCTCTTTTTATAATGCAAAGAGTCTTATACAAGTATAACATGTAATCGTATCATTCTATACAAATAAGATATATACCATATCTTTTCTATATTTATCCATGTACGGTTTCACCTTGATCTTTTAAGCAGTCCTAACTTCAATGTATCAGCAGTACCAACTGCTGATGTATACTTCAATAAATCTTCAACCGTACTAACTTTCAATGAACCGTACCAACTGTTGGTTTAATTCCCAACAATCCTCCCCTAAACTTATGATTTCAGTGCAAATCAATAAGTTTTTCGAATTAAACTTCAATGTTGATAATGGGGTGGATTCTTTCAAACACTTATAAGGTTACCCAAAATAAATATCCATTCTTTGGTCAACTCTTCAAAAATTACCATAATAAAACTCATTCAAAGAGTTAATTCCTTATACCAACCCGAATTAATTCCTAAAACCAACCCTGCATTCAATGTCTTTAATACTCCATTGGTTCTATAAAAAGCCTTAAATTCACAATAATATCACCATTACACACATCCTCCTTCAAATCACAACTATCAAACCCAATGAGTTCATCCAATCCCAACATTGTTGAGATTTCATCAGATTCTTCTTCAGATTCAGAAAGTGATGGATGGAGATCTTACTTTCCACCGAACTACACTAATCTAACTATCAAAAACTCATCTCCAAAAGCTCAAGAAGTATCTTCTGACGATGACCTTTCAATATCCTCTGATGATGATGATAACAATCACTTCCACTATCAGTTGTATTGACAAGAGAGATAGAGAAAGCTGTGGCAAAAATGAGTAAGATTCAAGTGCCCGAAAAACATCAACCACTTCCACTTCCAAGACCTGAGAAACAAGTTTTGGGACTTCCTAGTTGGAAAGTGTGGAACTCAATCAATAGCAAAGGAGTTCACAAATCCATGCAAGACTTCAAGGACAAAGGCAAAAGGAAGCTTGAGTAGTGGTTATGTGTTAGATTGGTTTAGGTTTGTGTGTTGGTAGTTGACTGGTTTTGTGATGTTAGGAGTTGGTTGGTTTTGTTGGTTTGGCTTATGTAATGAATCCACCTCTGTAATGAATAAACTTTTTATGCACTTCTTTATAATTCATCTCTGACTCTTAATTCATCCCCTGAATTTCATATGCATCTTTAACAGCAACTTAGAACAAACTTTAATCCTCCCCTGGTTGGAAGAATCTTCACCATCAGATGAACTAGAACATATGACAATATGTACAAGTTACCATCAATTCAGTTGTTTTAGTTTCAAACTGCTCTCAACACTTCCAGATGTATTACCTTCTGAGAGAGGTGTATCACAGAGCATAAACTCAGTAGGAACTAAGTTTGAACAATCAGTACGAACTAGTGAAGCCAGCAGTTCAAACTGTTAACCCCAGCAGTACGAACTATTAGTAAAAAGTTTTCAGAGATAAAATCAAATTATAAGTTTAATGTGGATTTGAAAACATTTTTGTCCACTTATAGTTTTTAGCAAACTATCAGCTATGAACGGATTTGACATGTATTTACCAATAGCCGTTTGCTATGGACTAGCCAGCTCTTCACACTTAGATTTGGTGAGTTGATAACCAACCAATTTTTGGTAAACTGTCAACCATAAACGGATTTGAGTAGTCTTTACCGAAAACCGTTTGATCTGGACTAGTTGATTCTTATGTTGGTTAGACATGGTGAATCAATTACCATTTGTTGTGTGACAAGCATTTACACTTGACAATCCAAACCACCATACTTTCCAAAGCACAATCCAAAGCTAAAAGCTTTTCTTAACCTGAAATGTTAGTCCAAAAGTAAAGAAAACACAATACACAATATTCTCTTTTAACAGTTATCTCAATTGACTAACAATACCAAAATTATCAAGCAGTACTAACTATACAAATAGCACAACTAGCAGTACAAAAACTAAAAACATGTAGACATTAATCTTTTGAAGGATTAAGCATTCCAATACCTGTTACCAAGTACTGAAATCTTCCTACATCAAAACCTTTTGTTAAGAGATCAGTAAAGTTGTCATCAGTGTGTATTTTAACAACTTTTATTAACTTCTTTTCAGCACAGTCTCTTATAAAGTGATGTCTTATTTCAATATGTTTAGTTTTTGAATGTTGAACTGGATTCTTAATGATACACATTGTACTGCTATTGTCTATATGTATAATTGTGTTTAAGAAATTGTACCCATAATCAAGCATCTGGTTTTGAATCCAAAGAACTTGAGCACAACAACTTGCAGCTGCCACATATTCTGCTTCAGTAGTAGATGTGGCCACCATAGTCTGCTTCTTACACTGCCAACAAATTAATCTACAACCCAAGAACTGATAACCACCTGTTGTAGACTTTCTATCCATGCTAGCACCAGCATAATCCGAATATGAGAATGCTACAAGATCAAATGCAGACTCTTTAGGATACCATAGCCCCAAGTTAGGTTGACCTTTGAGGTATATGAAGATTCTCTTTACTGCTGTGAGATGAGACACCTTAGGATTTACTTGGAATCTTGCACAAGCACAAACTGAAAACATAATGTCAGGCCTAGATGATGTGAGATACGTCAGAGACCCAATCATTGATCTATACATGTGCACATCCACATCTTTACCACTGTGATCCTTTAATAGCAAATGTGTCTCCTTATCAACTGGTGTGCTAGCAACCTTGGCATCTATGAATTGGAATTTCCTCAATATTTCACCAACATATTTATCCTGAGAGATAAATATTCCATCAGACTTCTGCTGTACTTGAAGCCCAAGAAAGAAAGTAAGCTCACCCATAGAGCTCATAGCAAACTGAACTTTCATCAATTTCTCAAACTCTCTACACATTTCTTTGTTTGTAGAACCAAAGATGATATCATCTACATAAACTTGAACTAGTAGAATATCACCCTTGTTCTTCTTGATAAAAAGAGTTTGATCAATTTTACCCCTATACCAGTAATCCTTCCTCCAACATCACCACCAAAGACAATTGGTCCACCATCCAATGCTATGAAATCTGAAAGATAGGACATGTTTCCTGTCATGTGCCTAGAACATCCACTGTCTGAGTATCCTCTATCTTCTTTACCATTTGAAGGATGTTCCTGCACACAAAATAAAGGTGTTAGTTTCTTTTGGGGACCCAAACCATCACTGGTTTGGATCTGCCTTGTGCATCAAGATGAGAAAATTTATTGGGGGTCATTGATGCACCATTGGGTTTGATAGATTTTCTAACCTAATGTGCTGAGGCCTTTACATCATTTCCCCTTTTTCCCTTAACACTTAAGTGCCTAGCAGTAGGATCTGCTGGTCTAGCAGTTAGAACTGCTGACCTAGCAGTTGGAACTGCTTGTTTAACTTTTGGCACCCATTTCTGATTTGTCATTGCTGTTTTCTCATAAAAATGCCTTTTAACTGTTTGTGCATGTTTTAAAAATTGTTTCGCACTTGAAACAGTTTGCTTGCTATTAAACCACTTATTTTGTCTAGCAGTTGAAACTGTTTTGATACCAGTCTTTAACATAACAGCTTTGGGTGACATCTTATGATTTGCATTAGGGCTTGTCAATCTAGTTGGACTATTTTGAGTTACCCTAGCATTGTTATTCCTATTCACCCTTGTATTGTCAGAAACCTTCTTTTTCCATGGGTTATAATCACAATAAGCAGCCATATGATCAAAACTTCCACAAACAAAGCATACTTTTCTAATCATGGCAAACTTATCATCCATTTTCTTAGATTTTGAGTGATTCCAGTTCCTATGACTATCCTCAGAACTTGATGATCTGTTCTTAGTCCTATACATCTCAGCATATCGAACACTTTTCGTAACTGGTTTTATGTTTTCAGTCGTGACCACTTTAGGAGCATGTTTAACTTCTACCTTAACAACATTAGGTTTATCCTTAACCTCTACATTCTCATCATCAGATGTCCAATCCTCAATAGTTGGTGCATCTGAGTTCCTATCAGAGGACATCTTTTCCTCAGAAAGAGATTTATCACTGGCACTCACAAAAGAATCTTCTGCCTTAACAAATTTAACAGGATTCTCACTAATCCTAACACCATATCCAGGAAAATCCATATCCTTAAACTCTTCTAAACCTGTATGAGCTAAATCAATTCCTGGTGGAGCAAATATTCCTCTAAAAGGGGGTGCGACTGACTTATAACCTAAACCAGATTTAGCTTTGTTAAGTATTTTACTCTCTACAATCTTTTTAACTCCATTTGAAGTATATTCAAGAGTATCTACACTTAACTGGATGTTTTCTTTTTCCTTTTTAAGCTTCTCTAGTTCATATACAAGTCCACTCATTTTATGATCTTTTATTTGCAAATCCCTTTTTAAAACACCTATCCCATCAGAAAAGTTTGACTCATTCTGTTTATAAAACACAATTTGTTCTTCCAAAACAGCTAGTCCTCTTTTATGATTTGTCAGTCTAAAATTTACTTGATTATATTCTACTCTAAGATCATCATACTGTTTCTTAATTTTTTCATAATCTTTTAAAGCACGACAAGAGTTTGATCATTTTTCAAGTATATGTACCTCAGAGTCTGAGAAAGCCATCAAACCCAAGTTAGCTGTTTCCTCTTCTTCCTCCATGAAGCTCCAATCGAATCCAGCTCCATCTACAGCTACCATAGCCTTGGAAGAAGGCTCTTCAAAATTAACTGTTCTCCTTGTTCCTTGCTGATTCTTAAACCCTTGACCCTGGTTGCTTTGTTGTCTTGGACCTCTACATTACCTGGCAAAGTGCCCCATCTTGTGACAATTATAGCACTCCACCTTTAACTTATCATACCCAGCAACATCTCTTCCATTGAAAGTGATCTTGTTCCCAGTTCTTTGGTAATACTTTTTAGCCCCGATGCTTATCAAAGCCAACTGCCACTTTAAATCCATAGCTTCCAAATCATCTTCAGCAATCTGAAGAAGGTCTTCATTGAAGATTTGGGACCCACCAGATTGTTCTGCTACAAATCCATATATAGTCTCTTCAGTCAAGCCAGCAGTACTAGTTTTTACACTAGCAGTGCTAACTGTTGGGTTAGCAGTACAAACTGCTTCTTCATCTTCGTGATTCGTACTGTTTGAAGAAGACAAGAAAGCTATATTCCCTGAGATAGAACTGGTGCTACCACTCTTTTTCACCTTCTGCTCACCAATCTTATGATTGTTGTAAAGCTCATTCAATGTCATTTTCTCCAGCTCTGGTTTATTGCTCCAAACCACAACATAAGTGTTCCATTCAGCAGATAAACTATTTAGAAACTTCATGTTTAGGTCTTCCTGTGGAATCACAATCTTCAACACAGTAAGTTGACTGATGATCTTTTGAAGTCTATTAAAGATATGGTCCAAAGTTTCATTGCTTGAAGCAGTGAAGTTCTCATAACTTTGCTTAAGTAGGGTTTTCTGTGCCTTCTTGGTAGCTTCATTGCCACCAAATCTTTCCACCACTGCTTCAAAAAGAGTTTTAGCAGTCTCGTAATGACTAAAATTTAGCACTTAATCATTAGGAATTGCCATTAGTAACAAATTCCT
Source organism: Artemisia tridentata subsp. tridentata (assembly GCA_021014915.2). NCBI lineage: Eukaryota > Viridiplantae > Streptophyta > Magnoliopsida > Asterales > Asteraceae > Artemisia > Artemisia tridentata. Next base: position 320,460,688 of record CP139509.1, read on the forward strand.
AGCCTTCTGATCATTCTTCTTTTTTATTCTCTCCTCATTTGTGACTGGCTCAGCATTAAGCTTTGTGGTCTTGGAACCATCAGCACATGTTTCTTCAATAGCAATTGGTTTGAAGGAATCACCATTGATAATGATATCCCATAATGCATAGTCTTGCACCATGAAATATTGCTCTATTCTGAGCCGCCATAAATCGTATTCATTTTGTTTTTGCATAGGGAGTTTAGCAAGGATTGAGGTTTGAGGTGTCTCCATATCCATCTTCTCGGTTGCTAGTGAGTAAATACTTCTGGATCTTCTAAACTCAAAGTATCAGAAACCTGGCTCTGATACCACTTGACCGGATCTAAACACACACGTTGTGTTGGGGATACTTTGAGTATATACTTGATAGCACGCAGAATTTACTACCAAGTACTTAGAAGAATATGAATTTGTGTTTGGTGATTTATTGAATAAAACAATAAGAACAAATAAGAACACAAACGATATCAACCAAACAATCACTTCAATATATATCAAACGATTACAATATGAACGTGAAGCTCTTGATAATTCGTATGAAGGGATATATCAAAACCCTAACTGAGGATCTCTTTTTATAATGCAAAGAGTCCTATACAAGTATAACATGTAATCGTATCATTCTATACAAATAAGATATATACCATATCTTTTCTATATTTATCCATGTACGGTTTCACCTTGATCTCTTAAGCAGTCCTAACTTCAATGTATCAGCAGTACCAACTGCTGATGTATACTTGTTGGGTCCATAAATACCCAATTATCTAAAACAGGATTTGAACACAAATTAAGCCAAGTGTTTACCAACAAAGAACAATTCAAGTCACTGAGTTGACAGTAACTCAGTGAGTCATCTTCAGGATGCTTAAGGCGAATTCAAGGTGAAGGATTCACTCCTCAGGAAGGCGGTACTTCCTGAGTGAGACTTAAGCCGAAGAAGAAGATGATGGGTTCAGTGAGTACTGACAAGAGCTCACTGAACCCCTCAGTCTCCTGAACAACTTAAAGACTGAAGACTAAAGACTGAAGACTTAGAATTAATCTAAGACCTGAAGTAAAGGCGGGATCGAGCGGGAAAGTTTGAAAAGGATAAGGACAAGTCTTATCACGCCGAAAGAGAACTTTCCTTAATACGGCTTAAAGTCAGAGAGTGGTTGGGCAGACACTCTAAAGGATCTTTTAGCCTATTCCCGATATAGATTATTGGTAATGACAAAACACTGTTGTACTTTTGTCAGACCAGCGTAGGTCAACTTGTACTTTAGTTATAGGTTTTCTTTTATACTTGTGTATAAATAGATAGATGAGGAGAAAAGTGAATTAAGGTTGTGCACTAAAAGCTTAGACTTTCACAGCCCACTTTTCTCCTCCAAAGAACAACCTACTCACTGAGATAGCTCAGTAGGGTCTTTTAGTTGTCACTCAAGAAAAGCTTGAGTTTAGAAGAGGAGAACACCATACCTTGTCTATTCAATCCCAAAGTGTTTATTCCGCAAAACACTTTGGGTAATAGATTCTTTGATTAATTTCTAATAAGAATTTAAACGTTGAAAAACCATTGTTGTTTTATATTTTCGTTCTAACTTATTTGGTAAAATTAATCATACATTGTTTCAGCCTTAGTACACAATTAGGATAACTTTCTAGTTATTTCTATAAGTGTAATGGGATCAACAAGTGGTATCAGAGCCTCTGGTTTATAAAATCTTTTCAAAACTAAGAGTGCTCAAGGTTTTTAAAACCAAGATCCTACTATGGCTGAGATAAATGTGCCCCAGCTAGTCGACAAAAAGGGAGGTAGCTATTCAGCTGTTGCTCCCAGACTAGAAGCTGGTAAATTTAGCAAGTGGAAAAAGCGCATGCTTTGCTACTTGACTGGTATGGAACCATACTACATCACTTGTATCAATGAAGGTCCCTATGTCCCTAAAACTGTTGAAGGTTTAAACAAACCTGAAGCTCAGTGGACTATAGATGAGAGAAGGGTGGTCAACCAAGACCAACGCCTGAGAAGCATAATTATATCTTGTCTCCCTGACGATATAATGGAATCAGTCATTAACTGTACATCAGCCAAACAAACATGGCTTGACTTGGTTCATAGCTTCGAAGGTCCCTCAGATACCAAGGAAAATAGGATCATGGATCTTAAACTTGAGTATAATACCTTCAGGGCCAAAGACTCTGAAAGTCTCTCTGAGACCTACACTAGATACAAGACCCTGATAAATGAGTTATCCAATGATGGTGTAGTTTTGTCTAAGCATGAGATCAATGTTGGCTTTGTCAACAGTCTCCCTGAGAAGTGGCTAAACTTCTCTCAGGGCCTTAGGAATGCAAACCACATTCAGACCCTTGAGCTTGCTGAGATTTATGGGAAGTTCGTATATGAAGACAACCTAATATCAAGAAGATACCCAGACTCAAAGAAAGCTCTTGAGACCAAAAAGGCCCTGACTTCCTCACCCATATCAACTGCCTTTTATTCTAATGGTATTGTGCAGGATTTTCAAGAGGATTCTGATGATGAGGTTGATGATAGAACCAGTGAGGAGTATTTAAGTGACTTACACTTGGAATTCCAAGAAAGGGCACTTCTTGCAAACTCAAAACGTTTTATCAAAAGAAATCAGTCAAACTTTTCAAAAGCTAAAGCAAATGAGACCACTGAATGTTTTAAATGTGGTAAAAAGGGTCATTTTGCAAAAGACTGCTATTCAAAAACAACCTCAGAACCCTCTTATAAATTTTCTGGAAACAGTTCTTCTTCAAGAGTTAGCAAATTTCAACCTAAAATGTTTCAGTCTCCACAAACTTCTCAAAGTGGTCAAAAAGATTATGAAACCAAGTATAGGATGGCAAAAGCCAAGCTTGCTCTTCTTGAGGCCACTCCCTCAGTCTCTCAGGCTCCAGCTCCCAAACCTGTTCAGTCCAAGAACAAGGTCCTTATGGCTGAAGCTTATGACTGGGATGATGAAGAGGTCTCTGATGATGAAGAAATTCATGTGAGTGCACTGATGGCACTTTCAGATGGTGATCAGCTGGCAGTTGGAAAGAGCCATGCTAGAGATGGAGAATGGGTTAACATCACAATGAAGAAGGTAAACATTTTACTTTCAATGGATGATGATTCTGATTGGCAGTCTTATTTAAATTATATTTCTGTTGATCTCAAGTTTGTAGAAGAACAAAGGCTTAACCTACTTTCAAAATATAATAATCTTGTGTTAGAATTGAACAAATGTAGAGATGAATTGCTTGCACTGAAACATGCCAAGTTAGAAGTAGTCACACTACAAATTCAAAACACTGAGATTTTGAAAAAGAACCAAGCCCTTCAAAATGAACTTGACAAAGAAAGAGCTGTCATAAAAAGCTGGACTAAAAAGAACCCAAGAGTCTATGAATCTGTCAGTATGAATCCTAGTGAGAACTTTAAAGTCATAGGAATTAACCCACTCACTGACACCCTCAGTGAGACTGACAAAGAAAGAGTCTTTATTCCAGCTGGCATTGCTTTTGAGCAAGAAAAGGAACCCAAGTCAAATGACTGGATTGTCAGGGACAACCCAGTCAGTAAGTTACCCAACTTTGAGACTGGGAAAATCTTGCTCCCTGAAAGTCAGGCTTTGAAAAGCATGCTAGGACTTACTAAAGAACCCAGTAGTACTGAGTTAATCACTGAGTCAGAATCAGAATCAGCTATACCTCTTCCACCACTGAAAGTCCTTCAAGGAGCTTCTCCAAGCTCAGACCTCACTCCATTAGTCTACTCTGAACATTCTCCAAAGGAGAAGTCAGGATCAGGAAATACAATCCTGAAAAGGCTAAACCCTGAAGTCTCAGTAAATACTGATGACTCAACAACTTCAGTTCCTTCTGAAGCAAATGTCTCAGTAAACACTGATGACTCATCTACTTCAGTCCCTTCTGAGGTAAAAATCCAAAGTCCTGATTCAAGAATTGATTAGTTGACTGAGATGGTCAGGAAGCTGAGTGAGAAGATTTAATCTTCTGAGAAAAATCCTAAATCTAAAATTAAGGAAACAAAACCAGCTTCCTCAACCTCCAAACCCAAAACCAAGCCCACCAAACCTCTGCTGATATGTGAGCTGTGTGGCTTTTATAATCATGTTGTTGATGATTGCTACAGAATCCTTTACTGCATGGTATGCAAAAAGGAAGATCACAAAACCTCTGATCATCAGTCATACACAGCCTCAGCTAAGATGGCAAACTTTAAATCAGTTGCACTTAAGTATCCATCTGAAGCTAAGCAGAAAATGAAAAAGGCAAAGCCTTTTCCCTCTTGCCCAAATTGTGGATTCAATGACCACCTCCCTGAGGATTGCTTAATGGACACATGCTGTGACCTATGTGGTGATCCCACTCATGACACCTCAGGACATGATGAGGTCATTCAGGGAAGGAGAGGTAAGAACAAATCATCCTCTCAGTCTGCTGAGTCTTCCCTTGCAATAAAATGCAAAATCTGTGGGAGCTCAGTCCACTCAACCACTGACCATAAATCATTATCTACTTTTAAGCAGGCTATTAAAGCCAAGCCCTCTAAGAAGAGGGGTCCTAGAAAGAACTGACCCAGTTTACTATTTGTGCAGAGACATGCCAGGGAGCCAATTTGGCATCTAGATAGTGGATGTTCAAGGAGCATGACTGGTGTGAAGCAGTATCTGCACAAATATGTGGAAGAATCAGGACCTAAGGTGGTATTTGCTGATAACTCATCATGTCCCACTGAAGGTTATGGTTCAGTAAGCTGCAATGGTATAGTCTTCACTAGGATAGCTTATGTAAATGGCCTTAAGTATAATTTGATCAGTGTCAGTCAACTATGTGATGCAAAATACATAGTTCAGTTTGATGATAAGCAAGTGACCATCTTCAATGCAAACAAGGAAGTTGTCCTTATTGCACCTAGAAGACAAGATGTTTATGTGTTAGACATGACTAGTCTGACTCAGAATGGTACTTGTCTCTTTGCTAAGGCCACTGAAACTCTCAATTGGCTTTGGCATAAAAGACTCTCCCATCTGAACTTCAAAAACATAAATCATCTTGTGAAACAAAATAAGGTCCTTGGCTTACCATTTCTTGTGTTTTCAAAGGATAAACCCTGCTCAGCTTGTGAAAAAGGCAAACACAAGAGAGCATCCTTTAAAACCAAAACCAACTTTTCCATCAGGAACTGCCTACATCTTCTTCATATGGATCTCTTTGGACCCATCAGTCCTAGATCTATTAATCATGAGAAGTATACTCTGGTCATAGTGGATGAATACTCAAGATACACTTGGGTTTACTTCCTGACCAAAAAGAGTCAGGCAGCAGGAACTATCATATCCTTTGTCAGGAACATTGAAAATCAGAATGACATCAAAGTCAAACAGATTAGGACTGACAATGGGACTGAGTTCAAAAACCATGAACTTGAAAGTTTTTGTGATGAGAAAGGCATCCATCAAAACTTTTCCTCACCTTACACACCTGAACAAAATGGTGTGGCTGAAAGGAAAAACAGAACACTCATTGAAGCTGCTAGAACAATGCTTAATGGATCAGTCCTTTCAAAACATTTCTGGACTGAAGCAGTCAAAACTACCTGTTACACACAAAACAGATCCATCATTGTCAAGAGACATAGCAAGACTCCTTATGAGTTATTCAAGGGAAGAATCCCTGACATCAGCTACTTTCATGTCTTTGGGTGTCCTGTGTTTATCCATAATCACAAAGACCACCTAGGGAAATTTGATGCAAAGGCTGATGATGGAAACTTCCTAGGATATTCTCTTGTCTCAAAAGCCTTCAGGGTGTTCAACACAAGGAGACAACAAACTGAGGAAACATTTCATGTTACCTTTGATGAGAGCACTGAAGTCATCAGGTTCTCAAATTCCTCAGTGGAAGAGATAGGAATTGATGACTCATTAAGATATCCTCCTGATGAGTTTGATCCTGAAAACAATCCTTCCACTCAGTATCAAGCTGATGCTGATATCTCCTATCACATCCTCCCTCATAACCTTCCTCACCCAAGCATCACTGAGTTTATTGAAGCACAAACAAACACTGACTCTAACAATCAGTCTGTTCAAAGTGCTCAGGAACCAGATAATCTCAGTGATCAAACAAATCACTCAGACACCCAACACCCTGAAAGCCCTCAGGTGTCTGAACCAATCACTTCTCCTCTTCCCAATATGGCCTCCACAAGTTCTAGTCAGTACCCAAGACCTCAGGACAGATGGACTAGGTCTCAGGATATAGAACTTGTCAATATTATTGGAGAGCCTACTGAAGGCTTGCTCACCAGAAGCATGGCTGCTAAACTATCCGCAGCCTCAGCCAATGAATGCCTATTTGTGGATTTCATTTCCACTATTGAACCCAAAAGTGTCAAAGAAGCACTTACTCATCCTAGTTGGGTTCAGGCCATGCATGATGAATTGGAACAATTTGACAGAAATAAGGTAATGACCTTAGTCAAGTGTCCTGATGGAGTTACAGTCATTGGTATGAAATGGGTATTCAAAAACAAATCAGATGAGAATGGCATAGTCATAAAAAACAAGGCCAGATTGGTTGCCAAAGGCCTCAACCAACAAGAAGGCATTGACTATGAGGAAACATTTGCACCAGTTGCAAGGATGGAAGCCATCAGAATCTTCCTTGCATTTGCAACCTACATGGACTTCAAAGTGTACCAAATGGATGTTAAAAGTGCATTCTTAAATGGCTCACTGAAAGAAGAAGTTTATGTCCAACAGCCTCCTGGATTTGAGAGCAGTGAGTTTCCTGACTATGTCTGTAAGCTTGACAAAGCCCTTTATGGACTGAAGCAAGCTCCCAGGGCATGGTATGAAACCCCATCCTTCCTGATCCAAAACAAATTTGTCAGAGGCAAGATAGACAATACCTTGTTTATCTACAAGACAAATGATGATGTTATACTTGTTCAAGTATATGTTGATGACATCATCTTCGGCTCAACAAGTTATAAACTTTGCAAACAGTTTGAAAAACTGATGGCAAAGAAATTTGAAATGAGCATGATGGGAGAACTGACTTACTTTCTTGGCTTACAAATTAAGCAGACTGATAAAGGAACCTTTATCAGTCAAGAGAAGTATGTCAGAAGCATACTGAAGAAGTATGATCTCAGTGACTGTGCCTCAGTCAAGACTCCCATGGTCCCACCAAATAACCTTGGTTATGACCTCACTGGTAAATCAGTCAATCAGACTCTATTCAGAGGAATGATTGGGTCACTGATGTATCTCCTTGCATCAAGGCCTGACATCCAATTCTCAGTATGTTTGTGTGCCAGATATCAATCTGACCCAAGAGAATCTCATCTCACTGCTGTAAAAAGGATCCTCAGGTACCTGAAAGGTACTCCAAGCCTTGGATTGTATTATCCTAAGTGCTCAGGGTTTGACCTCAAGGGATACTCAGACTCTGACTATGCTGGATGCAACATGGATAGGAAAAGCACCTCAGGCTTCTGCCAATTTCTTGGTGGAAAATTAGTCTGTTGGAGTGCTAAGAAGCAACAATCAGTTGCCATGTCCTCAGCTGAAGCTGAATATGTTGCAGCAGCCAGCTGTTGTGCAAATGTACTATGGATGAAAAGTCAACTCAGTGACTATGGCATTCAGTATAAGATGGTTCCCATCTTTTGTGATAACACAAGTGCAATTGCAATTTCCAACAACCCTGTTCTTCATCAGAGAACAAAACACATTGATATCAGATATCATTTCATCAGGGATCATGTCATGAATGGTGACATTGAATTACACTTCATCCCTACTGAATATCAGTTAGCTGATATTTTCACCAAACCTTTGGATGAACCAACTTTCACTAGACTGAAAGTTGAGTTAGGAATGTTGGATATTGAGACTCAGTCCACTGATTGAATCCATCCAACTGAAGTGTACATTCTTAGAATCTCAGGTCCCTGAATCAATGTGTCCCTCAGTGTCAAGTATCACTGAATTCCCTTCCTGAAACACTCAGTGAATGAAAAGTCATTCAGGGTCCTCAAGATGTCATTCAATGCTATCTTAAATGCTCTAAGTATTTTGGTAGTAAATGTCCTAGGTTGGTGACTGATCTCCAATTTAATATAGGAATATATGTCTCTCTGGCATACACATCTTGGGCCCCCACTTTCCCACTAGGCATTAAATGCCTATCCAATCACGTTAGAGAAATGTGATGAATCATCTCTGCAAATTACACTTTTTGCAGACGGCTCAACTGTTCACCATCATGGTTGCCGAATACATGGGGAAGTGGAATTGTGGCATTAAATGCGGACTTCAAAATTTTATAAAACAATTTTCAAAATTCTTGAAGTTAATTCTTTTATGCCCTAAATACCCCCAGACCTTTCCACTTCCCTATAAATACCCATCCAAAAGAATACACACACACGTTTTTAGAAATTTTATAAGCAAACTCTGCCCTTTTTATTTCTCAAACAAATTGTGTGTGTGTTCTTAGCATTAAGATATATCCGACCATTTTTCGACCTAAACCCGATCATAAAATGGCTTCCTCTAATGCTATTACCACCGCCCCAAATGTGAGCTTCACAATGGAGGACGTGGATTTGACCAAAAACAATGTGGTTGGAAACTTCCATTACCCGCAGCAATATGCGGGTTACAAGGATGTAGTTAAGTATTTACAAAACTGCTTCCTTGCCACAACTTTTACAACCACCCCAGAAGTCATCTACAATGACTATCTCAGGGAGTTTTGGTGTACCGCAACGGCCACTAGCCCTAAGGACACCAAAGAGTCGATCATCACTTTCACTGTGATGAATGGGACTAAAACTCTCTCCCTGAACTACAAGACCTTCATCAAAGCCACTGGTCTTAACTTTGTTGAGAACTTTGAGGCTAACCCTACTGATCAGGAAATAAAAGCTGAAATGCTTTTCCTAGGGCCTCATGATGCTAGGCGTCCTGGCGAGTCTCCTGAAGCCTTGTTGGCTAAGGCTCCAATAGTGAAGACATGGTTTCACCCTGTCTGGAGACTTATGATGACATTCGTCATTCAGGTACTCGGAGGAAACAAATCCTCCACTGAGCAGTTGAACTCATCACAACAATTGATGATGTTCAGTCTCTTGGAGGGTAGAAAAATAGATATCGGAGGAATAATCTTCCGTGACCTCGTGTCAAAGCTCTCAGGGAAACATAGGCAAAGACATATGTCTTACCCTAGGTTCATTTCCTGTGTGCTTCAGGACCTCCTTGGTTCTGACTACTTAAGGTCTGATGATGAAGGTACAAAGCCTGACATCTTGCATAAGACCAACTTTAGTAGTGACATTACTGAGGTAGATCCAGTCGCCCTGACCACCTACATGCTGACGGTGATTCAGGGTGCAAATGTATGCTCACCAGTTCCTTCACCAACCAAGGTGAAGAAGAAGAAAGGAAAAGGGGGACAATCCAGTAAGGTGGTTAGACCTAAGCCACTCGTCACTGAGACTGTTGCCTCAGGCACCAAAAATGTTATTGTGACCTTGACTTCTCCTACTCCCATAACAGAGACCACTTTGGCCACAAAACAACCGCCAACGGAGGGTACTGGGCAATCATCCTCAGTATCCTCGGGCAGACCCTTTCCTAATGTCCCTACTGACAAAAACAAGTCAGGTGGGTCAGGAGCATCCACCCATTCACATCCCAGTGAAGGCACTGATAGATCACAATCAGAGCCTGAGGGAGTACAGGGTTCTATATCCTCAGTGGGGCAGCACTACTCCACTGAGACGGGGACCCACACCCACTCACATCCCGCTAACGTCTCTAAGCAATCACACTTAGAGTCTCAGGGAGTTCAGGCCTCTAAATCCCCAAAAGGACAGTACAATCCTGATGGGAAGGGAGGCCATCAACACTCACCAATAGTACCTAGTGACTCTACTGGAAAACACCCATCAGTAGATGAAGGTGCTCAGGGGGACAAAGACTCAGGGGGAAACAAACCACCCTCTGATACGGAACCCATCACCCCCTCAGGCGGTCCAATTCTCTTGGGAACTGATCCTCACAGTCAGGCTGGGCAAACCCCCCCAGTTATTATGACTAGTCAGGCTGGTACAACCCCACCAGTTATTATGGCTAAAGGATCAGGACCTGGCCACAACAAAAGTGAGCCCTCTTTTGAGGGGGAGCTGGATTCCCTGAAGGCTCCTTCTCTGGCTGACTATGAAATTTTGTTGGCTGATGAGTCAGAGGAGGAGACGGATTTCGATTTTGGAGATGATGAACCACTTCCTGAAGTTGAGGAGGAAATGGAGGGTCCATCTGAGCAACAACTCTCTTCTCCTCATCCTGAGGATCAACAACCCAGTTCACCATCATCTTCATCATCATCTTCATTAGGTGCCTCTGCCACCCCTGAATGGTTAACCAAGTATGATAATGTTCATCCGCCTACTGAAAGAAGTATGGCCAAATACCTTCGCCATGCCAACGAAGGTCTGTATAATGCTCTTACTGATGAACTCATGGATCAGCATACTGAAGCGGCAGCCTCCTATGCCGACTTCAAGGCCTCAGTTGAAGAATCTCAGGACAAAATTCTTCAAGCTACAAAGCTCGCTGACAAACAACTTGGGGAACTGACTAAAACCTTTGATGAAACAGCCACTGGTCAGCATCAGGAACTTGCTAACCTCCTCAAGGCTGTTGAATCAGTTCAGGATCAGCTTTCTGATGATCCCAAAATGATTCAATCAATGAAGGATCATATGGCCATTCAGTCGACTGCCTCCACCAACCTTACTGAGCTTCTTAGGCTCTTTCAGGGGGTAGATATCAAAGGTCTCAGGGAAAACCAGGATTCCATTCTTCAGGCTGCCATGGAATCCAAGGGGCACCTCACCAACCTTTCCTCAGCCATGGATCAGCTCTCACAAACACATAATGAGCTGATCAGCCACTTTACCAACTGTGTAACTGAACTCTCCACCACCCAACAGGCAATGGCTACCGAACTAAGTGCCGTGAAGAATGATGCTTCTGAGACAAAGTCTATGGTCTCTGATATCCTATCCATTCTTCAGGCCTCTCATGTACAACCACCTCCTCAGTCAGCAGGTCTTTCCACTGAAGTTCCTAAACCTGCTGAGGGGGAGAAAAATGATGACATCCCTGATCCTTCCTCTGCCTTGGTAACTGTTCCAAATCCTGAGGAATCTACGAGTCAACCTCCTCTCACTAACAAAGGGAAGGAGATTATGACTGAAACCTATCCTCCTGAACCACACTTAGTCAAGGCTTTAAACATAAGACAACCAGATCCTGAAGTACCGTCTTATGTTGACTTAGAAGATGGGAGAAGAGTCTATGGGACTCAGGAGGAACTGGCTAAGATCTTAGATGAGGAAGATCGCAGGAAAGCCCATGACCTCACCACATCTACCATCTATGAGGTTGCTAAGGAGGAAATAAAGGAGTCTGAGAAAGAGATTCAGGAAGGAGAGTTCATCAAGCTTCAAGCCCAACTTCTTCAGAAACATAACAAGGAAGCCAAACTGAAGCAAGAAAAGAGGCAAAGGGCATATGAGAGGTATGTATGGCACATGACCAAGACAAAAGGTGAAGGAAAAATCACTGACATCACCATCCACCCCACCAAACCTCTGAGCCTAACTGTCCATAGAGGTCCAAGAAAGTCTAAACATCTTCCTGAAGTAAAATTTTCAGACTATGGGATAAGAGAATGGGATATGATGATGCCTATCCTGAGGAAGAAAACCTCAAGCAAGAATGCCCCAATCATCATCAAGTCACTGAGTGCCAAGTATGAGGAACTCGCAAAAGTGGCAAAGAGTCTGGGCATTGACCATGATGAGGCACTTGCTTCTCAGGGACTAACAATCCCTGAATATACTCAGAAGGTTGGGAAGAAAAGGAAAGCTGTAGCTATGGAGCCTGAACAATACATAGCTGCACTTCACTGCAACAGAGTTCCTCCTCAGGGAGTAAAATTCCGTCCTAACCTTGTCATTAAAGAACCTGAGTATGGCATCTTCTTCATGGATGAGTTTGGTCAGGAAGCCTTTCAGAGAGTCTCTGACATTGACAAAGTGGAAACGACAACACTCCTAGCCTACAAACTGATGGCACTTAATATCAGGAGCTCTAACAATGAGGAGTTTGTCAGGCTGATGGATCAGTTGATGAAGGAACGACCTGACAGAGAAGTGTTAGCGTCGAAGAAGGCAAAGCTTGAACTAATGGGTATCCGTCAGGAACCTTAATTATTTTGTTTAGCTGATAGGACTTTGTAATGACATGAATAAAATGCTGTCCCATGTTTATGTTAAATTGTAGTCCTTACTGTCTTCTGTATATTCAGTATGAGAAGAAGCTATAAGCTCACTCATACTGATCAATAACACTTAGGCGTAATTTATATCCAAATAGGGGGAGATTGTTGGGTCCATAAATACCCAATTATCTAAAACAGGATTTGAACACAAATTAAGCCAAGTGTTTACCAACAAAGAACAATTCAAGTCACTGAGTTAACAGTAACTCAGTGAGTCATCTTCAGGATGCTTAAGGCGAATTCAAGGCGAAGGATTCACTCCTCAGGAAGGCGGTACTTCCTGAGTGAGACTTAAGCCGAAGAAGAAGATGATGGGTTCAGTGAGTACTGACAAGAGCTCACTGAACCCCTCAGTCTCCTGAACAACTTAAAGACTGAAGACTAAAGACTGAAGACTTAGAATTAATCTAAGACCTGAAGTAAAGGCGGGATCGAGCGGGAAAGTTTGAAAAGGATAAGGACAAGTCTTATCACGCCGAAAGAGAACTTTCCTTAATACGGCTTAAAGTCAGAGAGTGGTTGGGCAGACACTCTAAAGGATCTTTTAGCCTATTCCCGATATAGATTATTGGTAATGACAAAACACTGTTGTACTTTTGTCAGACCAGCGTAGGTCAACTTGTACTTTAGTTATAGGTTTTCTTTTATACTTGTGTATAAATAGATAGATGAGGAGAAAAGTGAATTAAGGTTGTGCACTAAAAGCTTAGACTTTCACAGCCCACTTTTCTCCTCCAAAGAACAACCTACTCACTGAGATAGCTCAGTAGGGTCTTTTAGTTGTCACTCAAGAAAAGCTTGAGTTTAGAAGAGGAGAACACCATACCTTGTCTATTCAATCCCAAAGTGTTTATTCCGCAAAACACTTTGGGTAATAGATTCTTTGATTAATTTCTAATAAGAATTTAAACGTTGAAAAACCATTGTTGTTTTATATTTTCGTTCTAACTTATTTGGTAAAATTAATTATACATTGTTTCAGCCTTAGTACACAATTAGGATAACTTTCTAGTTATTTCTATAAGTGTAACGGGATCAACAATACTTTAATAAATCTTCAACCGTACTAACTTTCAATGAACCGTACCAACTGTTGGTTTAATTCCCAAGAATCTTCAAGCTGCAATCTTCAAAATATTCTTCCCCTTTTTGTCATCATCAAATAAGGAACCAAAATAATGCAACTTTGATCTTCATAATTACCAATTAGTACCATACTTCCAATCGAGTCTTCTAATGTCTTGAATTACCGACCATTAAGAACACCAAAACGCTTACTTATTAAATGAACTCAAGACATAAAAATCCCAAATCTTCAGTATGAATACCAACGAGCAATCACAAAAACCTTCACCTTGATGTAGGATAATCTCGATGTATTGAAGAAGAAAACTAACCATTACCAATTCGATGCTGAAGTAGAATAAACCAACCTTATGTCCTATATCTTGTACCAAATATGACGTCGAACATATACTTAACGTATAAGGAGAATGCAGTCTCTTGACAATAATCACTGAGCACAATAATGTAACTCCTTCAAGTGTTTGTCAATTCTTAGTCTCTTGAACGAACGAACAAGTTATCTTTAAAGTGCTAACCCCACCTTAAGATATAATAAGAACACAATCTTGAAAAATTCCACTTCACCGTCAAATAAGTAATAACCAATCCACTTCACCAATAAATACGAGCCATAAATCTGTACGAACAGAAATCAAATCATCATCTTGTGTGTGTTTCTTCCCCTGTGTGTGTGTTATGGAACCAATGTGTTCCAAATCTCGTCACTCTTCCCCTCACTTTATGTATATCATGCCCATAAACATCAATGAGCATCAGTAGCATATGAAACTAGCAGTACCACATAACTTCCAAGCAGCAGTACAAACAAATTATGCTAACAGTACAAAGTGAGAACCAAGCAGTACGAATATGTGTGGAGCAGTAATAACTCTGAAGACCCAGCAGTACAAACTGCTACATATAAACCAATGAGCAGTACTAACTGTTCAACGAGCAGTACCAATTTTTAAACACAGCAGTAGAAACTGTGAGTAAAAAAAATGTAGTCAATCAGTTTCAAAACTGATTAAATAACCCCAATATATAAGCCACGATAATCAATTCACAGCAACAATATTAATGGCACCTCCAGTTGCACTATTCGACAATTTCCAATATAGCACGCCATTATTCATTACGAGGTTAAAATTAAGTCTGCACATGCTCTTCACGACAAACTCATTTAATGAATCAATAGCAGCAGCAATATAATATTCCATCGTTGACCAAAATTAATTAACCAATGATCTGTTAATTTCATACGATGAAAACCAGCCCCACGTGAAGATTATTATAATCGAATATTAGACAGTCCGAATTGATAAACCAGCCCCACATAGTATTCAACCAATTAAATCCAAAATCCACCGAACCACAATTGAATATTCGATCAGTAATAATTTACAACCAATTAACGACAAAATAATCCTTCCAATGACAGGGCAGTACACGACTTTAAACCAATCACAATCATCTCACGTACTTGAGAAATTAATCAATAAACCAATTTAATTCACGCCAATCAATTGACTAGACCAGAATTAATGAATTTGAGATAAATCCATTACACGGCAACCAATTCACCGTCCCCACAATCAATAAATTTAGAGTACGAGATATCAGTCAATCAGATCTGCCCTTATCGAAAACAATAAATACGATTACCTCAAATATTCACCGGATCTGCTCTTTTGAATCTGCTCCATCTCCAACAGTAACAACCTTGTAGATCCTAGATATCGAGAGAAACCTGTCTCTGATACCACTTGACCGGATCTACACACACTCCTTGTGTTAGATGTATACTTTGAATGATGTCTAGTCTAGCACGCGGAATTTACTAGCTAGCACTTAGAAGATTTGTTTGTTTGTGTTTTGTATGAACGAATCAATAATGAATGAACAAAGAACACAATATACTTCAACTTCAACGATTCAATATTATTAATGAATAATACGAGTGATCTCTATCACTAGGGTTTACAACCTTGAACCTTAACAAAACAATACGTACTTCTCTAATCGTACATAACCTTAAACCTAGGCAATCCTTATAGACTAAGGATTCCTTTACAAGATAACTATCAATCTAATCGTATAAGATATACACAATATCTTTTCTATAATTATCTTTCACAAAAATATAAACCGTACTAACTTCTTCATATAAACAGTACGAACTGCTTATGTCTTCAAAACTCTTCAGCAGTACTAACTTTCTTTTCAACCGTACTAACTGCTTAAGCTTAATTTCCTAACATTTTACTATCACTTATCATTCAAAAAAATCCCTTTTGATCTATGTCTTTTATTTCCGCTGCGTACGATGCTTGAGAATCTTTTGAACTCTAATGTTTTCGAATGATATGTTTTATTAAAACGGCTTGTTATGAGGTCGTTATCTATGATTGTGACTGTTTTACCCGAAAGTAATACCCCAAACTATGTTCCGCTGCCATATTCCGAGTTGGGGGTGTTACACAATCACCATTGGAAAGAACCTCCCACATAAGGTAAAAAATCAACTGGTTCAACTACTAGCCAATAGCCTTGATGTTTTTGCCTAGACCAAATGACATGACCAATATTCCCCGAGAATTCGTGGAACATAGCCTAGGGATTAATCAGTACGCACCACTAATAGTACAAAAGAGGAGAACCTCGTCCCTGGAAAGTTCAGAATCTATGATCGCTCAGGTCCGAGACCTAGTCCAAGTAGGAATACTTCGACCTGTCAAATTTCAAACCTGGGTATCAAACCCATTCATGCTAAAAAAAGTGCAACGGTACTTAGCGTATGTGTGTTGACTTCTCAAACCTGAATAAAGCATGCCCCAAAGAAAATTACCCACTACCCCCAATCGACTAGAAGGCAGATTTACCCTCTGGCTTCAAATACAAATGTTTTCTAGATGACTACAAGGGCTATCACCAGATCTTAATAAAGAAGTCAGACGGCGATAAAACAGCCTTCTACACAAGCGATGGAATATATTGTTACACGAAGATGCCCTTTAGGTTGAAAAACGCAGGGGCAACATACAAGGCATTGGTAGATAAGGAATTCAAGATTCAAATAACCGTCAACCTGGAAGCTTATGTCAACGACATGGTAATCAAAAGAAACACGGATGATGCACTAATCAGGGACATCCTGGAAACATTCCAGAACCTGAGGTAGATCAACATGAAACTAAACACATCCAAATGTACCTTTGGAGTGGAGGAAGGACAGTTTTGGGCCACATGGTCAGCCTGAGAGGCATCAAATCAAACCCGAAGAAAGTTTAGGAAATATTGGATTTACAACCCAAAAAAGCCTCAAACAGATACAAACCTTAAATGGAATGATTGCAACCCTTAGTGGGTTCTTATCGCGAGCTGCAGACAGATCAATCCATTTCTTCAAAATATTGAAAGAACATGTCAAGAAGACGAAATTCAAATGGTTAGAAGAAGCAGAGAACGCCTTTTAGGCTCTCAAAGCGCTTCTGATTGAATTACTAACCCTGACAACACCAATCCCAGGTGTGGAAAACTAGAAGGGGGGGGTTGAATAGTTTTGCGTCATTTTAAATTTGTTATGAAAACCTTTGTTTACTTTTAAACACTTAGATTCAAGTTTATGTGAAAAATAATACTTGAACAATATTGTTAATTGTATGTGTACCCTTTTAGATTTGTTATAAAAGTTTTGATTTTATGAATGGAGTTTTAAATTGATCTTTATGTGAAATCAACTTCTAAATAATACTAACAATTATATATGCCTATATGTATAAAAGTAATGACAATATAAATAAAGATGTAAGTAAGAGATGGAAAATCTAACCGAGACACGAGAGATTTATAGTGGTTCGGCTACAAGGACACCTTCCTTGCCCTACACCACTCCCCGAGCACCTAGCTCGAGAGTTTTCTTCACTACTTCAACAAACTCCCTTATGGCGGAGAAAACCTTACACAACTTTAGCTTACACCGGTTTAACGACACAAAGCTAAATGTCGAGTTCTAATCGTAGCTAGAACCAATCTCACAACTTCAATCACAACTTCTTCACAACTTGTTCACAACGGCTTCACAACCTCTTCACGATGGCTTCACAACTTTTAAACTACGGCTTCACGACTTCTACACTACGGCTTCACAACCTCTACACTACGGCTTCACAACTTCTACACTACGGCTTCACAACTTTTACACTACGGCTTCACTACTTCTACCCTACGGCTTCACAACTTCTATGCTACGGCTTTACAACTTCTATGCTACGACTTCACAACTTCTATGCTACGTCTTCACAACTTCTTCGCTACGGCTTCACAACTTCTTCACACCGCAACTACTTCACAACTTCACAATACTTCTATACTACTTCTTTACACCACAACTACTTATACAACTTCTTCACTACACACACTCACTACACTAGTCTAATCACTTATGTTCACACCTTATATACACACTTTACACAAATGAATGAATGATTTACAAAGTATATTTGACAAACAACTTAGGTAACAAGATGCTACTAAGTTGTAATACTTCTAGTCTTGATTGATAGAAGTATTCTTCTTTTGCACTTGGATGGTGGAAGCTTGGATCACTTGGAAACCAATGCTTAAGAGTATATGATCAAAGGTTTTAGAAAGGATCTAGAAAGATGTAAGAAGAGATTTAGAACAGAAGGTTTGGGGTGCAAAAGGTGAGGAAAAAGTCCAGAGATGAACCAGTATTTATAGGCAAATCTGAGGACCTAGAGGAGCGGGGCGGTCCCCTTAAATATGTGGCCAGTCCCCTTAATTTTAAGGGGACCGCCTAGTGAATTAAAGGGGCCGCCCAAATCCGAACGTTTCTCAGATTTGTCTTCTTTTGGGAAAGGTTTTTCTGGAACATTTTTGCCATTTTTGGTTGAAAATTTGAATTCATATATTTATAATAGATTAAACATATTTATTTAATACCAAAAATGTTTTTCTAAAAATATAAAATGTTTGTGACATTTTATAAAAAGTTTAGTGATTAAGAAAAAGTTCATTTGATCATATAATGCATTAAGCATTTGTTTATTCATATCTTAAGTGATTGAGTTGTCAAAATAGATATTTACAACTAAATACTTGTTTACGTCATAATCTTTCGTTTAATGATTTTACATTTTGTGATTATCAAAACGTTGAGATATCGAAAAATATTAATAACGTGTTTAGGCATTATTTATATCAACAATCTCCCCCTTTTTGATGATTACAAAATCTAAACTCATTGAACTAAAAAATTGATTTTTAGACAAGTATTTAGTGAGTTTATATCTACTTCTCCCCCTTTTTGTAGAATCAAAAAGGTTATGCCGGCATGTTTTAGATGCAAAATTTGTCGGAATAAGAACTCCCCCTTGATGTGTACTCCCCCTCATTTGAGGGCATCAAGGAATCAAGATATAGAATACTTGCAAGAAAAATATTAGAAGCACAAGCATATATATCATAATATCACATATAAGAGCAACAAGCATAGCAATCACATATTAAGAACATGAAATAAATCATTCATTAATTCAAATTGATTATGTGAAAAACATAATCATTGATACAACATTTATTATGCTTAGAACATACAATAAGTAGAAAATTCTAAATTGCCTAAGAGAGCCATCGGACTTGCTTGCAACATAAAAACTTGAACTATTTTGGATGGTTGATGGTGGAGTGTTTGAAATAGAGGTGGTTGAGTGAGGGTAAGAATGATGGATTAATGGAGGGGTATTTTTGGGTGCATAGATGTTGGAGAGTGTGGTGATGTAGAGATTGGAGGTGGAGAGTTTGGAGTGGAACATGTTGGATAAGGGTTTTAATGTTGTTCAAGTGAGGGTGTTTGATGTTATTCTAGTGAGGGAGTTGGATTAGATCTAGTGAGAAGATACTCAATCCAAGTGAAGTGCTCATTCAATGCAATGGTTTGTTGTTGAAGAAAGATGCAACAAGGACAATTGTTGACATGTTTCTCAACTTGATTCAAGTTGTGGGGTGATGATGGAGAGATAAATGGAGGTTGATCTAAGTTGCTTTGAGCAAGGTGTAGAGCAAGAAGAGCACTAAGCTCATGGGCTTCCTTGAGTTCTTCAATGAACTTCAAGTGTTGGGAGGAAGGTGATGATGGTGGAGAGTGGTTGTTATTTGAGATGGATGTTTGGACATGCAACATAGGAGTAACATGTGGGTTGGTAGGAGGTGGTGGTGATACTCTTGGTGGTGGAGACATATGTGAGCTTGGGTAATCATGAGTGGATGAGGATGGAGATATGGAAGAAGTGGATGTTCCAAGAGTGGTGAGTGTTTTGGATGGTGCATTGGTAGGTTGAGTGTGAATGAGATTGGGATTGTTGTTTTGGGATTGATCATGCTCTTCATATGACTCATATGGGTGAGATGAAGGAGTGTTTTTGGGAGTAAGGATGGATGATTGGTTATGTTTGTGAAATGGTTCATTAGGATGAGTATGAGGCTTAGGTGTTGGTTTGGGATTGATCATGCTCTTCATATGACTCATTTGTTGAGTTGAAGTTATGACAAGTGTCAAGCTTTCTTCTCCAAATGGGCCTTACGGAGATTTTAGCAACTCTTGAAGGCTTGGATCTTGGGTTGTTAGAGGATGACATGTTTGGGTGGATGATATGGATGAGCATTTATAATGGAGAAGGGTATTTATAGTGTAGGGATGATGTGATTGAGGAAGGTAAATTTTGGTGGGTGGTTTAGGACAAAACGTGTTTGTGAATTTTGGGAAGTGTAGGATAAAATGGGCTGAAAAGTGAAAAAGAAAACAGTAACCCATTCCTCAGATGGCCGGTCCCCTTAAATAGGGGCTGGTCCCCTTAAAATTAAGGGGGCCGCCTAAGGATTTAAGGGGGCCGCCCATCTGCTGATTCCCAGGTTACTAGAAATGGGATTTTGGCAGAAATTTGTAGAAAAGGTTGTGTTTTTTGGTTTAGTTTCAAGCAAGTCCAACTTCTTTTGAGGCAATTTAGGATTTAATAACTTATGTATGCTAAGCATATTTAATTAAGCAATTTTTATCTAGCATGCAACCTACTCATTAACCAAGTGACATATATATATATATATATATATATATATATATATATATATATATATATATATATATATATATATATATATATATATGGACAAGAAAAATATATAACACCAGGTAATTCATAATATCATTTTTAGGAAGATTAATAAGCTAGTTAATTAATCCTAATGAGTGTCTATGTGCAAGGAAATGGGGAGTTGTGATAGCATGGACTTCTAGACTTGTACCAAGTGAGATTTTTAATGAGTAAACCATGATTTTTCATTTTCGATTTAGTTCACTTATAAATGTCATATACACAAATATAGATGACAGATATTAGATCACCATGCATGATTTAAATAGGTGTTTTTAGCATTATTCAACAATGTTTGAGAGTAGATTTTTATGTGGACGTGAAAGTTATTTTTAACGAAATAGATTTTGTTTTATTTCAAAATGTTTTTTTTTTTTTTTTATTTTTATTTTTTATTTTTATTTTTTTTTATGAGGAAAGAAAACAAACTTTTTCAATCTTTGGCTTTGATAAATACATAATCATGGACAAAAGTTGGGAAGAAAGGTGGGATGGTAAAATATGTTAAATAGAAAAGTGGCATATTCTTTTGAAAAATCATTTTTCTAAAATGTGAAGTTCTTGCAAATTTAAAAACAAATGTCATAAAAAGAATGGTTGTAAAAGATCTCATGCTCAAGGAAATTGGTCAAGACTATTGTCACATGCTACCCTTTTCAACATATCTTGTGATCATAAGAAAGTGATGACTAAATTCTATGAGTTTGATGCGAGAGTGGGATATAATGCTAATACGGCTCCTTTGATTACGCACATTATCTTATCTTAATGCCATAGTCTATAAGAATTTGCTTCATCCATAGATTATATTATGATATATCTAATCCTACTCCTATATTGATAATTAATCTACTTAGCTTGCTTCATCTACATGAGTTTTCTACTAGTGGTCAAGAAAGATTTCCATGTTCAATTTGGGAAGGCTAAATGAGCTTGACAGTGAAAACTGCATTTAATACTTATGGGGTTAACTAAAGGATTTCTAGTTTATTAAGTCGTAGAACGGATATAACTAAAGTGCAAAGGCAAAGCAACCTATCAAACTAAGCATATCCTAAGGCAATGATTAATAAGATTATATGTATGAAGTAACTACTTATGAAATTTAAAAAGAAAACGTACCTTATGTCCAGCTTTTCTTCGTAGTATCCAAAATGATAAACGAGGTTGAAAGAGATAGAAGAGTCTTCAAGATAACCAAGGTAAGAAGGTATATTATAGTAGACGTCTAACGCCTTATTAAACCAAGGTGGCTTGACCCGAACATGTCTTGTACTTAACTCATTTGATGTATTAGCCTTGATGCATATAATTCGTAGACTTTTCAAGATTTCCGATTACGAAGTAGGGATATCTTCAGTAGCCGCACCATAAATATTCCAATTTGTCTTCACGCGCACGTTTCGAATGTGAGTAAGATTGAGTTTCTTTCCTTTGTGCGTTATATCACCTAATCAATTAAAACAGCTTGGTACCCGAATTTTTATGGGTCCGAGATGGTTAGTTGAAGACACCCATTGCATTTGTATGCACATGGTGAAGATGTCGCCAAGAAGTACAAGAATTCCTTAACAGTTTGTTTTAATGTACAAACAATGGATTTCTTGACTTGTATTGTTTATAGTCATTGTAAATAGCCTTATTTCTAAATTTTTCTACTAGGTTCTACAAATTCAATTTGTTTTGATTTACTTGTTGATGAGTTATCCGAAATATATCCTAAACCAGTTTTATCTTTAAATGGCTTTTGACAACTTAGTAGGTATTTAAGAGATTTGGAATTTTCTTCAAATTTAGCTAATATTTTTGCTCTTTCATTTAATCTTTTAATTTCATGCTTATACTCTTGACATGTTTTGCATTCTAGATCAATTTCAATATTACTTTCAAGTCTAGACATTTTATCTTCTAAAATTATTTCTTTTTCAAAATTACTTTCAAAAGTTTTTGATGATTCATATTTAGAAATGGTTTTTAGATCTATGTTGCAAAAATGTTCAAACTCATTTTCTAGTTTTGAAAATTCTAAAATGAATTGATCATAGCAAAAATGTTCGGTTTCGGATTGTACCTTATTTGGAGTTTTATCTAATTTGCATTCTTCACATACCGGATAATGATCTTCTTCTTCGTCTGTGTCACTCCATGATTTTGGATTGAGTTCACTTTGGAGTTGATTCATGTAGTATTCGTCATTAATACCTTCATTAACAACATTTGAACTAGTAGCACATGTGTCTATTTTATCTAAATGTTTATCTATAAATTTTCTAAGATAACTAATTCATGTACAAGATCAAATTCCTCATCTTTGGCTTGACATTTTTCTTGATGAAAGTTTAAGATATTTTTCCAAATATCATTTGCCGTTTGACAAAAGGATATTCTTTCATATTCAACTTTCGGCAAGGTTTTATAAATAATTATTTTAGCTTTATTATTTAGGTCATTCTTTGTTTTGAAATAATTATTTTGATTTTCTAAATCCGTTTTTATTGGTTGAAGATCACCAATCGAAATGACATGCCAAAGATCTAGATCAATTGATTTCACATAAATTTCAAATTTATTTTTCCATTCAAGAAAAGTATAGTTTTCAAATAGCGGTGGTTCTTGCATAAATTCCCCTTCTAAATATTTTACGGATTCCATAGATCGATTCAAGTTTAAAATACAGTATATTTTAAAAATCTTGGTTGACGTGGCTCTTGATACCAATTGTGGAAAACTAGAAGGGGGGTTGAATAGTTTTGCGTCTTTTTAAATTTGTTATGAAAACCTTTGTTTACTTTTAAACACTTAAATTCAAGTTTATGTGAAAAATAATACTTGAACAATATTGTTAATTGTAAGTGTACCCTTTTAGATTTGTTATAAAAGTTTTGATTTTATGAATGGAGTTTTAAATTGATCTTTATGTGAAATCAACTTCTAAATAATACTAACAATTATATATGCCTATATGTATAAAAGTAATGACGATATAAATAAAGATGTAAGTAAGAGATGGAAAGATCTAACCGAGACACGAGGGATTTATAGTGGTTCGGCTACAAGGACACCTTCCTTGCCCTACACCACTCCCCGAGCACCTAGCTCGAGAGTTTTCTTCACTATTTCAACAAACTCCCTTATGGCGGAGAAAACCTTACTCAACTTTAGCTTACACCGATTTAACGACACAAAGCTAAATGTCGAGTTCTAATCGTAGCTAGAACCAATCTCACAACTTCAATCACAACTTCTTCACAACTTGTTCACAACGGCTTCACAACTTCTTCACGATGGCTTCACAACTTTTACACTACGGCTTCACGACTTCTACACTACGGCTTCACAACTTCTACACTACGGCTTCACAACTTCTACACTACGGCTTCACAACTTTTACACTACGGCTTCACTACTTCTACCCTACGGCTTCACAACTACTATGCTACGACTTCACAACTTCTATGCTACGTCTTCACAACTTCTTCGCTACGGCTTCACAACTTCTTCACATCGCAACTACTTCACAACTTCACAATACTTCTATACTACTTCTTTACACCACAACTACTTATACACCTTCTTCACTACACACACTCACTACACTAGTCTAATCACTTATGTTCACACCTTATATACACACTTTACACAAATGAATGAATGATTTAGAAAGTATATTTGACAAACAACTTAGGTAACAAGATGCTACTAAGTTGTAATACTTCTAGTCTTGATTGATAGAAGTATTCTTCTTTTGCACTTGGATGGTGGAAGCTTGGATCACTTGGAAACCAATGCTTAAGAGTATATGATCAAAGGTTTTAGAAAGGATTTAGAAAGATGTAAGAATAGATTTAGAACAGAAGGTTTGGGGTGCAAAAGGTGAGGAAAAAGTCCAGAGATGAACCAGTATTTATAGGCAAATCTGAGGACCTAGAGGAGCGGGGCGGTCCCCCTAAATAGTTGGCTGGTCCCCTTAATTTGAAGGGGACCGCCTAGTGAATTAAGGGGCCCGCCCAAAATCCGAACGTTGCTCAGATTTGTCTTTTTTGTGGGGAAGGTTTTTCTGGAACATTTTTGCCATTTTTGGTTGAAAATTTGAATTCATATATTTATAATAGATTAAACATATTTATTTAATACCAAAAAAGTTTTTCTAAAAATATAAAATGTTTGTGACATTTTATAAAAAGTTTAGTGATTAAGAAAAAGTTCCTTTGATCATATAATGCATTAAGCATTTGTTTATTCATACCTTAAGTGATTGAGTTGTCAAAATAGATATTTACAACTAAATACTTGTTTACGTCATTATATTTCGTTTAATGATTTTACATTTTGTGATTATCAAAACGTAGAGATATCGAAAAATATTAATAACGTGTTTAGGCATTATTTATATCAACACCAGGTGAAACTTTAACAATGTATCTAGCGGCTTCCAATGAGGCAATAGGATCAAACCTAGTAGCCGACCAAGACAGTAAACAGATGCCAATATACTTCATCATCAGAGCTGTAACACCCCCAAAATCGGGTCCAACAGAAGCATACATGTCGCTGGGGTGTTACTCAATTGGTATCACAACAAAAGTACAAAAAACGGTTTTTACCACAATTATTTAGAATAAAATTCATTAACAAAAGTATTATATTGACATTATTAAACTTTAGTGCGGAAATAGGCCCAGAAAATAAGTAAAACGGTCCCCAAATGAATATCAGAGTGTCTTGATCCTATAACCATGCCCTGCCATGCCAACTGCCGCCAAATGTGAGCTAACACTTTAAAAACCTGAAAATACATGCTAAAACGGGTCAACACAAGGTTGGTGAGTTCATAGGTTTTAGTAAACAACAAGTATTGAATGGACCACAAGAAATCAAAGACCAATATATTCCACATATAGAAAGGGTTATTGCTGTATCAAGTTCATGACACCTAAGCCTTAATGTTTCTATTTGGGCATACTTTGACATAACAGTCAAGTGGGGAAACCACCGTCCGTTTGACATAATAGTCAAGTGGGGAAACAACCCGGACACCCAAAGTTTCTGGTAGATATCAACCTAGGACATCCAAGGTTCCTCAAATGATTATGCGTCCGTTTGACTTAACAGTCAGGTGGGGAACACCACCCGGACGGGGAGTTCAATCCCAATAGATATATTCACAACATTCGCGCTTAACGGTTCATAACATAGGCAATATGTAATAGTTTAGTGAACTTGTATCCATAAGAAAATAATCAAGTGTGTAACAGGTAAACACATAGTACTTTCGAGTAATCATCAAGTATTTTAGCCAATCAATAATGTTTGAACGACAAATCATGTTTCAAGTAAAACAAGCATGGAGTTTAATTAAAAACGAGCATGTATTCTCCCCCAAAACAGTTGTAAAACAAGTAAAAGTAGGTGCCATGAACTCACCTGGATCAACTGATAGGATAACAAAAGGAAAGCGAACGAATATCGAGGTACGGACGCTCTAACCGCACCCTAAATGATTCATATGTCTTAGGGTCGAAAACATGGTCATGCACGCAAGTTCATATTCTACTTTATCACTTGTACATGTTGTTGTAATATTTATCGTCAAAATATAGTTGCGTCAATTTGATCCTTTACTTAGAAAATTACCACTTTTAGAAAATGTAACTTGTTTATCTTGCGACCAAATTTTAGTCGTCATGTTAATGGTTATCACAAAAATCTCTAATGCGCCTAATAAGTACATATATTGTTCTACCATTTCCGTTCACTTCATTTTAGGCAAAACATACTCCAAAAGGTCCAAAAATCCATTCTAAAAATCCTAACAACTTTAATATAGAAGCTGTCAACGTATATGTTGACGTAAACATTCGTTAGGCCATAACTTTTGCGTCGTAGCTTCGTTTCTTAAGTTTGACCTATCCCTGCGATGGTATTTAAGTATACTCTAGGCTTTTCAAGGTCTCGGCTAGTCTAGGCATCATGTAACCTCAGTTTTCATCTCTCAAAATTCTGGACAGATTCAACTATTTTCTGAAAATAATGTTTTCGTCGTAAAAATTAAAATTACCGTATCTTTTTCGTTATAAACCCGTTTTAACTCATTCAAGTGGCTACGTTTTCGTTTTTATGTCTATTTTCTGAATCTCTAGCCTAACATTACTCACAACCCACTTATTAATCCAGTTTTTACAAAATGGGACAGATTGTTTATCAAAAGTGTCAAAACTATATTTCTAATCTTCTAGCTAGCATATCCACTTAACCACAACTTCAATTCTAGTCCTAGTTCCTCCATCAACTTCTCAATATAATGATAATGATTTAACCATAAACTTAACAATCTTTTAAGGTCCATGAAATACTCATCAAGAATGTTTAAATATACAAGTCTACTAACATACATGTTTATAAGGTTTATTACCACTTTCTTATGAAGAGTTTTAATAACTAATTTTCTTGTAACCAAAACTAGTTAAAAACATAATCTTTGTTAAAGGATAATTTTAAATGTAAAACTTTATCAACATGTACCAAGTGATAACTAAGTATTTCTACTTGACTAGCAAGATGACATAAAGATAACATGAAATTTTTGTAGGATCACTTACAACTGTAATTTGTGAGAAGTGAGTTATAAAACACTTGATTAACCTCAAGATCAATGCTCCAAATCCTTGTTAGAATGCCCTAAGTATACTTGAACTTGACCAACAAATTCTCTTCTTCCTTTTTGCCCTTATGTGTCGACTTGTATATGTGAGTGAGTAAGTGATGTATTTTTTTCCTTCTTTCTAACTAGTTACTAATACTTACATGACCATATATATACTTAAGGGTTTTCAACCTTGCAATAGTAGGTCAAAAATCATCCTTGGTGTAGTTATTAATGGTTGGCCAAATGGGGTACTAGGGGGGGGGCAAACTTTTGGTCAAGCCTCCATTATGTAATTAGACCTCCATGTTTCAAGGTTGTTTGTTGGGTAATAAATGTAGGATATTGTTTGTACAGTGAGTAATTATGAGACAAGAGGGGGGGGGCATAAGTGAAGTTTTTGGAATAAAATACTTGTTTTGACACAAGAGTGTATATGTTGTATGTATTGGGTATTAAAAATAGGTATTGGTTGTTGGTTTGGTGATTAACGAAAGTTCTACGTAATTAAACGTAAGTTGTAAAGAATTTACCTTGGGCGTAAGGGAATATTTTTGGAACTTCTGTAATCTTTTTGGAAGTATAAAAATAAGTTTGAAATAATTGTGGGGAAAATTGGGTATATCGGGTATTAAATTTTGAATTATGAATGATGTTCGTTGAATTGACAACCGTAAGTAATTTAAGAATAGGAATTTGTTTTAGAGTTTAAAATTGTGAACTGGAGTAGGAGCAAGGTACTGGAGCGTTGTGGATTAAATATAGCCTAAATTCATAGTGTTCAAGAGGGTTGTTCTTAGTTTTATGTTTATTTATCCAAATAGCTATTCGTAGAAAGTGTTCTTGTAAAATCTCAAAGTCATAAGTTGGAGTTTGAAAATAAATGTTGACGTGAAAAATTACGGGTTGCTACAGTGTACCCCCGTTAAAGGAATTCAGTTCCTGAATTCAGCTTGTATGTTCTTGCTTTAAGTGATCGCTGGATTTCCTTGAGAATTCCAGCGAACATGAACAATAGGAATTCGACTTTGTCGTCTTGGAACGTGATATGAAATGGGATTAGCTTTTCAAGACATGGTTGAGTTAAAGGTATTGAAATAGGAAATGTAATGAACGAGGTTTGTCACATTGCGGTGTTAAAAGATAAAACCTTTATTAGATAGGAATTCGTAATAGTTCATGAAACTTATACGATAGAACTTAAAGTGAAACGCAAAAGAAATACAACACTAGAGAGTTTAGGCTTCGGTTTTCTTGTCCCTTAGCTCCGGGCAGTTCTTTCTGAGGTGTCCTAAGTTTCCACATTTGAAGCAACTCCCCGGGATCCTCTGATTTGCGGGCTTCCTACAGTCCTTGGTTTGGTGACCACGTTTCTTGCACAACCCACATGGTTCGCTGCAGTGACCTAGGTGATGAAGATTGCATGTGTTGCAGTAGGGTCAATTCCCAGTATATCTTTTCTTGGTGCGTGGTCCTGCAATATAGACTCTAACCACTTTTTGTCCTTTGTTTGGCTGTCGAACTTGATCGTTTCCATGGTTGTCATCCTTTTTCCTCTTGTTTTTGTTGTTGCTGTGGTTGCCATTATTATCTTCTCGAGCATTCATTGCTTGAACAATTTGGTCCATCAGACTGTGAGACATTCGAATTGTCTCTTCGAGAGTTTTGGGTTTTGATGAGGTAACATTACCCTGAATACTTGATGGAAGTCCCCAAATGTACCTTTCGATCCTCTTATGAGTAGTGGAAACCATCTCCGGGCAAAGAGTGGCCAGTTCATGGTATCGCTCAGTATAAGCTGCAATGTCGACTCCCTTCACAGTTAAGTTCCAAAACTCTTCTTCCATATTTTGAACCTCATTTCTTGGACAATATTCCGTTTTTATCATTTCCTTGAAATCAGCCCAAGGTATTTTGAAGGCAGCGTCCAGTCCTACTGAATGAGCATAAGCATTCCACCAAGATAAGGCACCATCCAGCAAGGTACCCGTAGCATATTTCACCTTATATTCCTCCGCACAGTTACACCTGCAGAAAACCGACTCCAACTTCTCTAACCATCTAACTAAGCCGACAACCCCTTCTTTGCCTCTGAAATGCTGAGGTTGGCAGTACATAAATTCTTTGTAAGTACAACCACGAGCCACGATTTTAGCCCTGTTATCCATTCCACTGGCTTCTCTCCCATTACTACTGTTGCGAAGGGTCTCGTATTCAGCTATAGCAGCTGCAACTTGTGCAGTGACTTGCTGAGAAACGAGTATATTGATAGCAGCTGCGATCATGCTTTGTTTCTTTGGCGGCATTCTCTTCAAAACAAGAAAAGAAGAGTGAGGCGTAATAAAGACGTTTCCTAAAAGTGGGTGCTCTAAAGTGGCTTGTCGTAAAATGAAAACTTGAAGTCGTGTTATGATTAGCTGGCGTGCTTCTAGGCAGTGGTTCACAAGATGATGTAGACGTTCTAAATTATGGGACGAGTGTTCAAACTAGCCGCCAGAAATGGTGAGTAAGGTAATCGGGAATTTGGTAGACTGTCACCTAAAACGATATTATGTATGATTGTGAAAATTTTCATAGATCGTTTGTATTAATCACGATATCTTGGGAACGTTTAAAGGACCTTCAAAAAGTACGAGGGTTCATTTAAAAGAAAAGTACTGTGACGAGAAAGTATTGTGGGGCTAATGTGTTGGATGTAGATGTGAATGTTCATGCAACGATTGTATACACACATAGAAATTTTTGAAACATTTAGAAATCGAGTAGAGAATCAATCTGGATATAATTCTATTATAACTACTCCCAGTATTGCAAAATTCATCTCTAAGTCGGACATAGGTGGTCAGGCTATGTCCCACTGTCCCTGGTCGAATATAGGTAACCAATCTATATTCCACTGAGGTTTAATGAATTTTGACATACTCGGCTCAGTTATATTAATAATATGTCCTTCCCATTTAGAAGCTGTTATGAAAGACTAAGGCAAGTGACCAAACTCGAGGTCGAATGATGAGATTACGTAAGGAAAGGTGTAACGCTGTGACATATACAATACGTGAGCATGCTTATATGGAAGATAGTTACAGCAATCAACAAAAATAAGTGGGTATAATTGATCCGATAATAAGACACAAATCTCATCTAATATGTGAGCTACAAACCATAAGTGAGGCATCAGCTTGGCAGACAAGCACGTGGCGGTCATAGGGTTAAGTTTTCGTAAGAGCAGTTATAGTCTAGGTTATAAAAATACCCAGTTCTTTATAACCGAGGCTCTGATACCAATCTGTAACACCCCCAAAATCGGGTCCAGCGGAAGCATACATGTCGCTGGGGTGCGACTCAATTGGTATCACAACACAAGTACAAAGAACGGTTTTTACCACAATTATTTAGAATAAAATTCATTAACAAAAGTATTATATTGACATTATTAAACTTTAGTGCGGAAATAGGCCCATAAAATAAGTAAAACGGTCCCCAAATGAATATCAGAGTGTCTTGATCCTATAACCATGCCCTGCCATGCCAACTGCCGCCAAATGTGAGCTAACACTTTAAGAACCTGAAAATACATGCTAAAATGGGTCAACACGAGGTTGGTGAGTTCATAGGTTTTAGTAAACAACAAGTATTGTATGGACCACAAGAAATCAAAGACCAATATATTCCACATATAGAAAGGGTTATTGCCATATCAAGCTCATGACACCTAAGCCTTAATGTTTCTAGTTTGGGCATACTTTGACATAACAGTCAAGTGGGGAAACCACCGTCCGTTTGACATATCAGTCAAGTGGGGAAACCACCCAAACACCCAAAGTTTCTGGTAGATATCCACCCAGGACATCCAAGGTTCCTCAAATGATTATGTGTCCGTTTGACTTAACAGTCAGGTGGGGAACACCACCCGAACAGGGAGTTCAATCCCAATAGATCTATTCACAACATTCGCACTTAACGGTTCATAACATAGGCAATATGTAATAGTTTAGTGTACTTGTGTCCATAAGAACATAATCAAGTGTGTAACAGGTAAACACATAGTACTTTCGAGGAAGCATCATGTATTTCAGCCAATCAATAATGTTTGAACGACAAATCATGTTTGAAGTAAAACAAGCATGGAGTTTAATTAAAAACGAGCATGTATTCTTCCCCAAAACAGTTGTAAAACAAGTAAAAATAGGGGCCATGAACTCACCTGGAGCAACTGATAGGATAACAAAAGGAAAGCGAATGAATATCGAGGTACGGACGCTCTAACCGCAAACTAAATTATTCATATGTCTTAGGTTCGAAAACATGGTCATGCACGCAAGTTCATACTCTACTTTATCACTTGTACATGTTGTTGTAATATTTATCATCAAAATATAGTTGCGTCAATTTGATCCTTTACTTAGAGAATTACCACTTTTAGAAAATGTAATAGTCGTCATGTTAATGGTTATCTCAAAAATCTCTAATGCGCCTAATAAGTACATATATTGTTCTACCATTTCCGTTCACTTCATTTTAGCCAAATCATACTCCAAAAGGTCCAAAAATCCATTCTAAAAATCTTAACAGCTTTAATATAGAAGCTGTCAACGTATATGTTGACGTAAACATTCGTTAGGCCATAACTTTTGCGTCGTAGCTTCGTTTCTTAAGTTTGACCTATCCCCGCGAAGGTATTTAAGTATACTCTAGGCTTTTCAAGGTCTCGGCTAGTCTAGGCATCATGTAACCTCAGTTTTCATCTCTCAAAATTTTGGACAGATTCAACTATTTTCTGAAAATAATGTTTTCGTCGTAAAAATTAAAATTACCGTATCTTTTTCGTTATAAACCCGTTTTAATTCATTCAAGCGGCTACGTTTTCGTTTTTATGTCTATTTTCTGAATATCTAGCCTAAAATTACTCACAACCCACTGATTTTCCAGTTTTTACAAAATGGGACAGATTGTTTATCAAAAGTGTCAAAACTATATTTCTAATCTTCTAGCTAGCATATCCACTTAACCACAACTTCAATTCTAGTCCTAGTTCCTCCATCAACTTCTCAATATAATGATAATGATTTAAACATAAACTTAACAATATTTTAAGGTCCATGAAATACTCATCAAGAATGTTTAAATATACAAGTCTACTAACATACATGTTTATAAGGTTTATTACCACTTTCTTATGAAGAGTTTTACTAACTAATTTTCTTGTAACCAAAACTTGTTAAAAACATAATCTTTGTTAAAGGATCATTGTAAATGTAAAACTTTATCAACATGTACCAAGTGATAACTAAGTATTTCTACTTGACTAGCAAGATGACATAAAGATAACATGAAATTTTTGTAGGATCACTTACAAAAGTAATTAGTGAGAAGTGACTTATAAAACACTTGATTAACCTCAAGATCAATGCTCCAAATCCTTGTTAGAATGCCCTAAGTATACTTGAACTTGACCAACAAATTCTCTTCTACCTTTTTGCCCTCATGTGTCGACTTGTATATGTGAGTGAGTAAGTGATGTATTTTTTTTTCTTCTTTCTAACTAGTTACTAATACTTACATGACCATATATATACTAAAGGGTTTTCAACCATGCAATAGTAGGTCAAAAACCATCCTTGGTGTAGTTATTAATGGTTGGCCGAATGGGGTACTAGGGGGGGGACCAACTTTTGGTCAAGCCTCTATTGTGTAATTAGACCTCCGTGTTTCAAGGTTGTTTGTTGGGTAATAAATGTAGGATATTGTTTGTCTAGTGAGTAATTATGAGACAAGAGGGGGGGGGGGCGGCATAAGTGAAGTTTTTGGAGTAAAATACTTGTTTTGACACAAGAGTGTATATGTTGTATGTATTGGGTAATAAAAATAGGTATTGGTTGTTGGTTTGGTGATTAACGAAAGTTGTACGTAATTAAACGTAAATTGTAAAGAATTTACCTTGGGTGTAAGGGAATATTTTTGGAACTTTTGTAATCTTTTTGGAAGTATAAAAATACGTTTGAAATAATTGTGGGGAAAATTGGGTATATCGGGTGTTAAATTTTGAATTACGAATGATGTTCGTTGAATTGACCACCGTAAGTAATTTAAGAATAGGAATTTGTTTTAGAGTTTAAAATTGTGAACTGGAGTAGGAGCAAGGTACTGGAGCGTTGTGGACTAAATATAGCCTAAATTCATAGTGTTCAGGAGGGTTGTTCCTAGTTTTATGTTTATTTATCCAAATAGCTATTCGTAGAAAGTGTTCTTGTAAAATCTCAAAGTCGTAAGTTGGAGTTTGAAAATAAATGTTGACGTGGAAAATTACGGGTTGCTACAAGAGCTCTTCATGATGCAGAGTTACGTTACCCGCCTATCAAAAATCTTGCATACGTTCCATACATCTCTGCCAAACGTCTAAGGAGGTACTTCCAGGCACACCCAAAAGAGATCATCACAGACCAACCCCTGAAACAGGTACTGTCGAAACCCAAGAACGCAAGAGGAAACAACAAACATGGAGTACTGTTGGGAATTAAATGTTCTGAAGATTAGTACTGCTGGTTCATATAGGAAAATACTTAAGTGTCAATACTACTGCTAGTGCATTCAATACTACTGATTGCCGGAAGATTCTACTGCTAGTGTATCAGATACTACTGTTGAGTGGATAAGTGTCGCATATACTACTGCTGGATGGATAAGTATAAAAAGATATTTTGTGTATAAAAGTCAAGTATATACGGTAGATAATATCTTAGATAAGTGTTCAGTCAACAAGTTGTAATACACAGAACATGTTGTATCTTAGTTACTGACACACTCAACAAGCAAGTAGTAGACAAGACTTGACAATATTGTAAAGATCTCCTTTGGACTATAAAAGGGAGATCTTAGCTTAGAGATAAGTGTGCTGAATATTGTGCTTGCTTATGTGTTTAAAATTAACAATCTAGTCAAACAAGTAAAGTCATAGAAACATTGAGATTCAAGGTTTTGTAACCCTGGTGATAGTGAAGATCACTCATATTAATCTCAATAATATTGAATCGTTTGGTGTTATACTTTCTGTGTTCATACTCCAATAAACAAGCATCACTGTTCCATTTCCATAACCTTTATCCTTCTAAGTGTGGTTAAGTAGATTCCGCATACTTAATCATATTCACTCAAAGTATCATATACACTCGTTATAAAGGACTAACATCCTCATAGTGTATTTCAATCCTCTCAATTGGTATCAGAGCAAGGCTGATATCTTTGATTTAGAAGAAGAAGAAGAAATGGACATGGAGTCTATTCAAACAAACATTGATGCAAAGTTACCTATGCTCAAACAGAATGAGTTTGAGTTGTGGAGGCTAAGGATTGAACAATACTTCTTGGTTCAAGATTATGCTCTATGGGATATTATTCTGTATGGTGATTCTTTCACACCAGGTATTACAGAATCCATTCTTGAAGGTAAAACAGTTCAGAAAAGGAATACTGGACCAGTTACCAATGATGAAAGGATACTGAAGAGGAATGATCAAAAGGCAAGAAATTTGTTGCTTATTACCATTCCTGGTGAACATATGTTATCTTTTAGCAAGTATCCTGATGCAAAAACTCTGTTTGAAGAGATATGTGCATGGTTTGGTGGTAATAAAACTACCAAGAAAACTCAGAAGACATTGCTGAAACAAATCTTTGAAAACTTTAGCTCAAACAGCAATGAATCTCTTGATAAGTTGTTCACAAGATTGCACAAGCTTGTCAGTCAGTTAGCTGTGTTGGGAGTTGAGATAGCTAAGGAAGATCTCAACATGAAGTTTTTAAGATGTCTACCTGTAGAATTTAATACTCATGTGGTTGTCTGGATGAATAAGCCAGACATAGAAACCATGAAACTCAATGATTTGTACAACAATTTCAAAATTGTTGAACAAAGTCTAAAGAAGTCTGGAAGCTACAGTACTAGTTCTGGGAATGTGGCACTTTTGTCATCTCCCAGCATTAGTAAGTCAGAGGAGGTAGATGAAGATGAAGGTGTTTCTACTGCTAGCTTTGGTTTCTCTACTGCTAGTTCACAGAAGAATGTTGCTGGACTTGGAGATTCAACATTCTATGCATTCCTAACCAGTCAAACTAGTAGTTCTCCTCTAACTCATGAAGACCTTGAAAAGGTGGATGATGATGATTTAGAAAAGTTGGATATCAAGTGGCAGGTTGCTTTACTTAGCATGAGGGCTAAAAAGTTTTGGCAGAGAACTGGAAAGCAGATTACCATTAATGGTAATGAAACTGCTGAGTTTGATAAGAAGAAAGTAGACTGTTTCAATCGTCACAAGTTGGGACACTTTGCAAGAGAGTGCAGAAAGCCAAGAAAGCAGGATAATAGGACTACATGGTATAAGCAAGATAAGAAGAAGGAAGTCACAGTGGAAGAGCCAAAGGCTATGCTAGCTGTTAGGAATATAAATATTCATGTGAAGACTCGGTCACCCTGAGTATCTGTTTAGCATTTATGTAGCTCGTAGGATTATTAGTATTAATAGTATTAGTTTAGATATATTAGTATTTGTGGAGTGGGTCGGGTCTTTACCCACTGTCAGCTCACTCTACAGCCCACTAGGGGCACCTAAACATTGTAAGTATATATACCCCTTCCTACACATGGGAAGGGTTGGAGATTCTTAATCATACAACTATTATTCTTTCACTCTCCCTCTCTACATCTCCCAACTCTCTCATCTCTCTCTCTCTAGAAATTCATCCATCATCTTATCTAAGCATGCAAAGGTTACAATTGGTATCAAGAGCCAAGGTTAGGTTCGATTGATTGTGTGTGCTTGGATTCACAGTTTCTATTTTCTTGGTTCGAATTCACAGTTTATATTTTCCTGTTTTCATTTTCTTGTGGTTCGAATCCACAAACACAGTTTGGTAGTTTCTATATCTTTTTTGGGTTGTTTATTGTTTTGGAAGTTTGGTGGTTTCTATGTTTTTTTTGGGTTGTTCTATTTGCTTTGGTCCAACGTTAATTCATCAAAAGTTTCCTTCTATTTCGTGGCTTATTTGAGGCTACTTTAATACAAGTTGTGATCTAATACCCAAGAAGTAATATCATAAGTTATTTTAGCTCTTCATACGTTTAAAGTGTGACTTAATAACAAATCTATTTGAGTTTAGCTTTAAATATGAAAACTGATCACATGAGTCCATTTGAAGTGTGAGTTTAGTTTTTCACAAGTTGGTTGACAGTTTTGGGCGTTAATCATTTAAGAATTTGGGTTTGCTTGCTTAACGACTTGACCTTATCTGTAAGAACATTTTTGTTACTTCGAACTCTTGAGTATCTCAAGTTTTTTGTGGCTTATCTGTGGTTAAATCTAAGATCTAAAAGGGTTGTTCTTGCTGGCGGTTTGTACTTAAAAAAGAGAAAACATTGGTTGCAGTTTGTGGGACTTCTAAGTAGCGGTTTGGCGAGTAATTTGGAGACAGTTTGGTGTGTAACTGAAAAGGGAAAAAAGACAACTAGGTTGACAGTGACTGTTTTGTTGGGTACCATAGCGGTTTGACCAAAAGCTCCAGCGGTTTGACTCGTGAATCTAGCGGTTGAAACTGTTACAGTTTGGAGTATAGCGGTTTTGTGATACTAGCGGTTTGATACTAGCTGTTTGTTCTAGCGGCTTGTTATCTGTACTAGCGGTTTTGTCGTTTGACTCATAGCGGTTGTGACCTGAGTGTAGCGGTTTGAT
Source organism: Artemisia tridentata subsp. tridentata (assembly GCA_021014915.2). Taxonomy (NCBI): domain Eukaryota; kingdom Viridiplantae; phylum Streptophyta; class Magnoliopsida; order Asterales; family Asteraceae; genus Artemisia; species Artemisia tridentata. The sequence goes on from CP139509.1 coordinate 320,497,704, forward strand.
ATCACCCATTACAGTTAAGTCATTAACTCAGAACAAAACAAAATACAATCCAAATTACAATAACAATCTCATTCGATATTACATTCTAAAATACTACAACAAAGAAAATAACCAAAATCAACCTAAAATTAACTCGATCAAGAAACAATCAACGAGATCTCAAATTTATTTCTTGTTTCACGAGAATATTACAAGATTGTTACAGACCCTAACCATCATAGATCTTGTCCGAACCTCTTCTAATTTTCGAACAATAATACAAAACCATATGATTCATTCCTCTTTCTGTTTGGATTAAAAGAAAACATTAACTAAATCAAGCCTACCTTAAACCTTTTGAAGATCCTGCCACTTGTACTTACTACTTGTGTTGTAGTTTGAACGATGATCATGAAATAGGGGTGGGACTAATTGGTTATTTTTTGGTGGCTATGTTTTTGGTTAAAGGTGGATTTGTGCTAGAGGAAAAGAGAATGGCTGCGTTTTTGTTTGTGAATTAGGGATTAGCGTTAGTGAAGAGAGAAAAGAGGCGTCTCTTAATTTTAGGGTTAGTGTAAGTTGTGATTAAGAGGGGGTCTTATACCGAAAATATTTTGGGTTAAGTGTATTAGCAAGTGGGCTGGTGCCTATTCTTATCATTGGGCCTATTTTCCTTTGGTTGGACAGTTTACGCATAGACGAATTTTTGTTGATGGTTTAAGTTTTTTTTTTTTTAAATTTCATTAGGTTCTTATTTCAAAGGCGAAGTACTCGGTTGGTAAATAATTTTTTTTGGACAACTACTTTGATCGAGCTTCAAGATTCCGAGATTGACAATTATTTTGGGTTGAAATATTTTCGGGTATATTGGATATAGTGGTAAGCGACGGGTTTATTCGGATTTCAAAACAAGTACGTTGTCTGAAATTCACTGTGACTTGTCTACCTCATCACTTAAACTCATTTCAACCAAACCAAATCATAATTACAACACATTCAAGTAATCGTTATCATTACACGGTTTATTCTTGATTTTTGTAAAATCTCGCGAAAGAATCTATTTCTCGGTTTAAATCATAAGAATTGTAAAATCCCGTGCACGTTTACATCATGACTACTACTTCAGATTCGTTCATATCTGAGGTACTCAAGTTGTACTACACGTATGATCAACAAAAGATTTCCAATGCTGTACAACTAATAAATGTGTGTGATTCTGAGATTACTAATGTGGAATCTTCGTGCTCGAATTCGCAAGAGAGAGAGTTGAATCAGTCACTAACGTTGCCTAATGCAAAGGAAAGTCGCATTGAATGTTTTCGTCTACTTCACTCACATCTCAAGGTTCTCTCAGAAAGACCTGAATCCATGGGAGGATTCAACTAGCTTTTGCATCACTCTTTGCTCAAGATGTTCAGACCTTCACAGGCGCTCTGTTCCTGAACTTAGATCAACTAGAACAACAAATTGACAAAGAAGAATTTCATGAAATTGGATCTATGGCTTCTCTTCTGGTGATCAACAAACAACTTCAATTGTTCATCAAATCACAATACACTTAGGATTATGACAGTCAAACGACAGAAAAGTGTTTTACTGATTACACTGGGATTGAAGTTAACATGTACAGAGAAACATTACTCTAACACATGGGTAATGTTGAGAAGTACATTGAGGAAAGAGCACAACACCAACTAATGAATGAAAGTCGGATGCAATCAAGAGAGATTAAGGTTGATTTGTGTAAAGCATTGGGTGCTAGTTCAGTTGTCACAGAATGCAGAGGGACAAACTCAGATAAGCTTGATGCAAGCAGCAGTTACGTGACTCATATCACACATGGTGTGGATACTGATATCCGACCAGCAAATGACCAAGTGCCATTTGCTGAGGTACATTTAACTGTTCAACATAATGTCCTTGCTACTGAACATCAGCACATTGATCAAATCACACCTGCTTATGACACATATCTGTTGGAAAATACAGAAAGCAATATCACCTCTGATTCAACAAATATGAGTCATAAGGGGGGAGAAATTGATCAGGATGCTGAACATGATGATGCGTTAAGTACTTCGCTTAAGGCTGAGTCTTTCAAATCAAATGATATGGTTGAAAAAGAAGTTTATAATGAACTTTCAAACAGACTTTTACGACTTGAAAAACATTGTATTGATCTTGAAATCTCAATGCAACAAAAGGAAGAAAGTTTTCAAACTAATCAACCTTGTAGGAATCCGGAATTTCCTGAATTCCGTGAATTTTTTATGATAAATGATTTGAAAGCTCAGCTACAAGCCAAAAACTTAACGATCAACAACCTGAAAAAACGTATTGCTGAGATGTGTAATGAAGTTAAGCCTAAACATGACAATGATGTTATTGCAACAAAAAAAATGCGGAATTAGAACATAAAGTTGCTGAATTACTTTATAAAAATGAGACTTTGAATATTCATTGCAAAGAACTGTGTGATACAATTAAAGAAACAAAAACTAAGACTGTAGAGCAAACTACCTCTTTGATTGCCAAAAATGATGAATTCAAAGCTCAACTTCAGGAAAAGGGTTTTGTAATTGCAGCTTTGAAAAACGAGTTAAGAAAATCAACAGGAAATAGTGTGAACACTAAGTTTGCAAAACCATCAATCTTGGGGAAACCACCACTTAGAAACCAATCAGTTGTTAGACAACTGACTGCGTTTAGATCTGAACGACCAAAATCATCAAAACCACGGTTTGCCTCCCAAGTTGATTCAAAACAAGTTTTGTCAAAACCAGTCACTTCACAGGTTAGATCTAATGAAAAGGAATGTACGCCTGCAAAACCTCATCATATGAGTGCATCTAGTTCCTTTAGGATCAGTTCAAAGCGAGTGTCACTTGTGACACCAAAGGAACATGTTAGACATAAAGACATTGTTCAGAATCAAAACCTAGTGGACGCTAAGAAAAACACACATGAAAAGACTAGGATTTTGCCTGTTTCTAAGAGTAGTTGCGTATCGACTAATGCGATTCCCATAGCAGATCACTCTAAGAATCCTAGATCTTTCTCTGACTCCAAACATTTTGTTTGGTCAATTTGTCAGAAATGTGTTTTTAATGCAACCCATGATGATTGTATAACAAAATTCATGAAGGAAGTGAATGCTCATGCTAAGGTTCAGATCTCTAAGACTAGAAACAACAAAAAGCCCGTAGAACCAAAGAGGTATACTCAGAAACCTGGTAGGCAGATTGCCGTAGGACAAAGGTCTTCTCTAAACAAGTCTTCCGCTAATCATGAGAAACCAAACACTCCTTGATCTTGCCTTAGGTGGAATCCGACGGGTAGAATTTTTAAGATTGTTGGTCTTAGATGGATACCTACTAGTAAGCAGTTCACTGATTGCAAAGATAAGGTTGACAGTAAAACCCAAATGCTCAAGATGCTGATATCACTAACCCATATAAATGCAAAAAAACCCTTAATGTTAGTTCAGGTAGTATTTACTTAAGTGCAGGTACAACGTTCACTCCTGTTAAGGAAAGACTCAGGGTTTGGGTGCCGAAAAGACTGATATCTCATAAATCAGGGGTTCAAGCAAGTCAATCTTGATCTTCAACGACTATGACGTTTGAACACATCAGTTCAAGCCTCGTTCTTCAACGACCATGACGTCTGTTCACATCAGTTCAGGCCTCGTTCCTCATCGACAATGACGTTTGAACGCTGCAGTTCAAGCCTCGGGCCTCAATGTCAACACAATGACGTATGCTGACATCTCTTAAGGCCCCGTTCATCAAAGAAAAGAAAGGCGTACGCTTGAGTGCGCTTTATCTTCGGAAGAAGAGAAATCTTCTTGTTTATGACCATTCTCATCAAGCTTCATGCTCTTCTCATGCTCATTCAGTTATCAAGGGGATAAATGTACATTGGAGTATATTCTTATTCACTTGGTCTATCAAAAATGGCAGTTGGCCGTCATATGCAATTTTTGAAGGGGAGAAGGGTGAATAAACTACATGGTGATTGAGATTTGAGAAATGGTCATACGACTCTCCTTGTTTCTGACTATTCTCATCAACAAGCTTCATACTTGCTCCATGCTCGTTCAGTCATCAAGTGGATCTACTTTCATTAGATTGGAAGTTTATTCACTCGATCAAAAATGGCAACTTCAGATGAAATTTTTGAGGGGGAGAAGTGTGAACAGTGGATCAACCTCATTGTGGAGATCGATATGCTCTAGGTTTGTTAGACCTCATCTAGGGATTAACACAATAATAATGAATAAACATGTACTACGCAGCGGAATAATCAAACGAATCATTATTATTAAACAAGGTTTGTCAAATGATTCTTGTAGCTTATACAAACGACGAACCCTAGGCATCCATTAGAGGACTTGATGCCTAGACACACACACCCCTTTAATGACTACATTGTGGAAGACCTGTAAAACATATTCCCTGTATCTCTTTATATAATAGAGATGGTAGGGTTACAAAGACTCTAGATTGAAAATATTAGTCATTTAACTTTTTCTTCATAAGTTTCCTCCATTTTTCATATTTTTTCAATATCAACTCTATTTAATTCCTAACAATCTTCCCCTAGTTGATATGACAAAACCAAGCATATGAAAGATGTCGTCTTCCCCTTAAGCCATGCATACCATCAAGGATCTTCAAGCTGCAATCTTCTATATCTTCTTCCCCTTTTTGTGTTTGCTCCAAATAAGAAAAGAAAAAGAAATATGCAACTTTGATCGTCATAATTACCAACCAGTACCATACATCCAATCGAGTCTTCTAATGTCTTGAATTACCCACAATTAAGAACACCAAAACGCTTACTTATTAAATGAACGCAAGACATAAAAATCCCAAATCTTTAGTAAGAATACCAACGAATAATCATGAAAACCTTCTCCTCGATGTAGCATATAAATGGTTAAATATTAAAGCTTCCCCTGAAACTCATATGGTAACCATTTGAAAGAACTTGTTGAATAACTAACCACCATAGAAACAAATACCATGTAGTACCATGAAGATCACCAAATAGCTTACGAAAAATGACTACAATAATATTTGAAACCAAGCAGTAGTAGAATGAAAAACAGTTCTTATAATTTGAACCTGATTCCCAAAAGTAATGAATGAATCATCAGGTCATAACCAAAATCCAAAAATCCTGTGTGTGTGTTTTCCATGTGTTTATGTTATGGAACCAATGTGTTCCAAATAAAAAAGATATACTTCCCCTCACTTTGATAATTCCATGCTCGAGCAGTACAAACCAGCAGTACAAAGTTTATAACCAGCAGTATAAACTTTTCAACCTTCAAAGCTAGCAGTACAAACTTTTGTCGAGCAATAATAATATGTGTCGAAAGCAGTACTAACTCCGAATACCTAGCAGTACAAACTGCTTTGCATGCAACAATCAACAGTATGAATTTTTAAAGTGAGCAGTAGACACTGTTAGACCAATAACCATCAGATCAGTAACCCATATCAATACCATCAGCTACCAAAAACGAATCGCCAATAATAATCCAATCTAAAGCGCTCCTCCAAATAATAAATCAGCCAACGTCCCACTGAATGAATTCTCCAATCGACAGCAGTTAATAACTGACTCATTAATTGAATACCCACAAGCGACAAACATGACTGGTCCACAAGCATTAAATTAGTAGGAGGTTTGAATTCATCTCACAACTGCACCAATCCTATTAGTCAATAATACCGATTGATTATACCAGCCCTAAAACTGACAAAACAATACTCCCTCCGTCCCAATTTTATTGTCACTTATTCCTTTTTCGGACGTCCCAAAATTATTGTCACATACCCAAAATAGAAAGTGAATAGATAGTGGAGTTTGGTAAAGTTTACTATATTACCCTTGGTTGAAATTAATATTGCAAACTTTAAAGAAGTGGTAATTAATTGGTTAAGGGTAAAATTGTCATTTGGCAAAAAAGTAAGAGAGAGAAAGTAGTGATAGTGACATTTTTCTAAAAGAATGTGTTTTTTGTCGGGTGACAATAATTTTAGGACGGAGGGAGTATATACAACAATAGATAATCGAATACGTGTAGGGCTCCACCATTTGTCAATACCGTCAATCAACCAACTAATACTTATAACAGACGCCAACTTGTAATTAATAAGTACTAGGATAATGATGCATGTCCAGTTGCAATCTATTTAACAGATCGATACCAAAACAATAAATAAATTCGTTTATACCTCTTAACAGCCAGTCGCACCTTCATCAAGACTGCTTCTTTTCGACAGAAAACATTGTAACATCCTAGATATCATGAGCAACCTGTCTCTGATACCACTTGTGGAGATCGATATGCTCTAGGTTTGTTAGACATCATCTAGGAATTAACACAATAATAATGAATAAACATGTACTACGCAGTAGAATAATCAAACGAATCATTATTATTAAACAAGGTTTGTCGAATGATTCTTGTAGCTTATACAAACTACGAACCCTAGGCATCCATTAGAGGACTTGATGCCTAGACACACACACCCCTTTAATGACTACATTGTGGAAGACCTGTAAAACATATTCCCTGTATCTCTTTATATAATAGAGATGCTAGGGTTACAAAGACTCTAGATTGACAATATTAGTCCTTTAACTTTGTCTTCATAAGTTTCCTCCATCTTTCATATTTTGTCAATATCAACTCTATTTAATTCCTAACACTCATATACACTTGTTCAATCAAAAATGGCATCCTCATATGCAATTTTTGAGAGGGGGAAGTGTGAACAAGTGGATCGACGTACACTTGATTGGTTGTTCACTAACTTGTTGGGCATCTAATGGTGACTATGGAGTTGATCAGGTATAACTTATTTGAGGTTGAAGTTGACTTTCCCAAAGGCGTGATCTTACTCTATCTTGAAGTCGGGGTTGGTTGGATGCATGACTTTCAGTGATAACTTGCTCGTGCTTAAGATGTAAGTTGAAGACTTAGTTTATCTAGTTACCAGCAGTCGGGGTAAATGTTTGATGACCTGGTTAACTATCACTTAAAGTTGTTACATTGTAGTACTCAGTGTGACACGCCGATGACGTTGTGGATAATCGCAAGAGGTGTTAATGTCTCATAATTTGGTTGAGTATTGAGTACTTAGAGAGTTGCTTGGAAGCATTAATTCTCTACACCGTTCTTCCAACATGAGTGCAAGTTTAAGTCACGAGAACGGGGAATTCTACTTCAGTGTCAAGTTTGGTATATCGGGTTTGTTCCATCAGTCATCTCGTCAAATAGCCTACTTGAGGGTTGGTAAAGATAGTCAGAGACAGTTTCGGTAGCGGTTGATTCACACTTGATCAACTTGAGCCAATTCGGTTCTTCTCACAAGATTTCAAGTATATGTGCGTAAAATGTGTTGCTGATTCTGAGGTATCAAAACCAGCAAGGGGGAAGGAGACATACATCTGAACGCACAACGAGTACACGTGATGAACTTTATACCTCTTCTGAGTTGGGGTTATTCCAGGAAGACAAATGTCATAACCGCAGAGAAAATCAGTGTTTTAACTCGTTCCTTATGGTGTATCATTCCAACTACGTGGGGGAAGAGATGTATGAAACAGTTTCTGATGATTAAAGAGGTACACAATGGTATGATGATTCCTCTTGTTAGTCTGTATCATTTCGACTACATACGGGATAAATTGCCTACACTCGGGACTTAGTTGACTTGGGTGTAACAATTCTCATCTGCAATTTCCTGAAGGGAGAAAAGTGCATCTCCGAGTCTTAATTGATCTTGATGTTACGTTTTCGACTTCATGAATGGGATTGAGTGTGTACTTCGGGTTTTTGGGCTTCATACAATGAGACTGATTGCATCAATTCAACTACTAGGGGGAAGTGGTCTCTGGATACTTTTGGTATGCATTACTTCAGACTTCAGCAGGAAGAAATGTGAGAAGAGTTGTTCAAGTGTGAGATGATTCATTGCTGATTTATTTGATGACCCCCGAACGGAGAATCATGATAGTTTTTCTTAAAAGGAGCAGCAATATTTGATGTGGTTTGCTACGGTTTCCGCTGTACACTTACCTTTCGTAAGCTTGAAAGAGAGCTTTGAAACTGCTCAAAAGGAAGATTGTCGGTTTGGGGGGAAGCTATCAAAGCTTCACAATTGAGAAGGCTCAAGTTCAGACGATTATTCTGGAGCCTCAAAAGCTTTGGTGGTGAAAGTTTAAGAGATGTTGACTACTCATTTCCACTACATACTGAACGTATCCTTATTTCGGTATTCATGTCAACATTTTCTTAAACTGAATAATAAAGTTTGTACATATCTTAAACCAAATTGTAAATAGAAAAGCTTAAACCCAGAAAAACCATAAAAATTAGAAAATTAGAAAATACCAAAAATAGTTTCCTCTAGGCATGTCTTCTGTTTATCGATAACATTTACGGTCTTAGAAATGTCATTCGATAATGACACGGGACTTTAAATGAAGCTCGAGCAGAAGTTAAAATGAATTGTTAAAACATGTCATGATGGCTTGCTATTACTTTAGATAGCAACCCGCGTTTCAAAATGGTGAAAGCACGTCACCAAAAAGATGGCTGTTCCTCCAACTGGGTGATGTTCACCCGGGCATGGATTACTTTATATCCATGTTTCTTCGATCTGATGTACGTTTCAGTGCATCATTTCTTGTATAAGAACAGAAGTCTTCTTTACATCGCAAGTAATTTCCAATCTATGATTCTTCAGGAAAGTAATTGTATGAAAACTTGGTGGTACCATGATTTTTGAATATCAATCAGAATTGAATTTTTCATAAAAAATCTATTACTCAATCAATGACTACAGCTATTCCATTAGCAGACGGGTCATCGATTGAGGGGGAGAGTGATGATTTTCAAAATTCTATATCATCAAAACATGATACTTTGTACCAAATAAGCAGTGAATTTTATGAAACTTGTTGCTATGTGTCAGTGTTTGATTTTTGTTAAATTCAAAATCTTCCAAACTTATCATACCTGACACTAACATTCTCCCTCATTGATTGAGGGGGAGCATCATAATGTCTCATTATCAGAATATATTAAACCTGACCGCATTTTCTCCCATATTTTCTAAACTTATTTAAATCAATTGGGATCACAAATCTCAAAAGGTTTGAAATTTTTGATCGGGGGAGAGAATGTGATTTAAATATGAAATCTGATAAAATGTTATCTTTTGGACTCATGTGTAGGCTCCCAAATATGTGCTAAACTCTTTCGTATATCGATGCACATATTGAGGGGGAGCAAATGGTTTGTGATGACAATTGTGAAAGAATACCAAAGACCGACCAATCTTATTTTAATGCACTGGAGTTATAAGAATGGTGAGGTTAGGTATTAGTTCCCATGATCCAGCCAGAACCGGAGGGATCTTCCCAGGGACAATCCTCTAGTTAGAATAGAAGTCCTTAGGAATGATTAAAAAGGAGAAAAGTGAATAAGGGAAAAGTGCCGACTGAGATAGAGCTAGTACTAGAACAAACCCAACAAGGTGCTTGTAATGAAGTCTCGGTAAGCACTGAAGGGGTTGAAGAATGAAAAAGAAATGTAAAGATAAATGGTGAAAAGAAAGAAGCCCTCCTTACAATTTAGGCAGAAACCGGGTCAATACATATGCTGTCAGAATCACTAAGTTGATTGCTGGCATTGAAGACAAGTATCATGGACCTAGTGATACGCTGCACAACCCTCCCTAGCCACTCAAGGTCCCTCAAAGGACTCTTGTTTCATTTGTTACGGAGATCAATACATGTCTATCGTCTCTCTCACTTCGACTTAGATGATATTGAAAAGGTGGCAGTCCTCTCCAGCCTCTGATCACTAAATCAAATCGCACTATTGAGTCTAGAGCCAAGAGATCATCCATTAATCTCAGTAGGACACATTTCCAATATACTTGCTGTTTCATACACCGTGAAAAGCAAGAAAATATATATGAAGAGTCCTACGCATTATCCTCGTGGTATTTCCAGAACATCCGAGTGATACGTAAAGTATTCACAATGAAGATGGAAATCCTTCTAGAGACAACATCAAACAAGCTCTTGGTGGGTGACATGTGAGATCCTTCATGGATCAAACTTGTGACAACTGGAAAGAAACGATGGGGCGATTCTCATTTGAATCAAACTTGTTCTAGGAAATGGATTGACGGACGCTTTTGGAAAACCTTTCAATGTGCTCACCAACTGAATTTTGAGCACATTGATCATGAAAATTTTCAAACAAAAGTGTTTTTGACAGAAATGTGATTCAATTTATAAAACCCTTGTCGTGTTGCACAAAATGTTTATCCAGTGACACGCAAGTGATTTTTTCTAATCAATTTCTCTTCAATCAGTGGGTATTTAATTCACTGATTCACTCTACCATGTTGTCTGCTTTGAGACGTTCCGGTATGAGAACATGCTTAGTATGATGATTCTGACATTAATTTGTTGGAAGACTCATTACTACAAGCTGGAAATTCCTGTCAAGGAGAATCTTCTTTAAAGGGGATTTTACCTGATCACGGGTCGGTCTTCACAGAACCGAAGGTTAAATCCAACCACCACATCGAACGAATGACAAAGCCATATTCGTTCTCCAACTTTATTGCTAACTGTTTTATTTCAGATTCATATAAAGATGGCGATGGTGGTTCCTGATGTTGGAGTATGCTCGTGTCACGATCACTAATTATATGGCTAGACATATGTGAGCCTATGGGGTCACACACTTATACACTGAGACATCATTTATAGATTGTAATTATCGTATTTACAATATATAAACGGCTATGTAACAAGAAATCTATAATGGGCCATAAAATACTAAGTTAGACTTAGTGTTTTTGGATTGGAACAACAATGGGAAAGCCCATTATTGGCCCTCACCATGGTCGGCCTTATGGATGGGTAGGAGAGGCTTATTGTGGTTTTTATAAGGGTGCAAAGTGTAACTAAATGTTGATAAGTTCAATAAAATATTGAATGAATCAATCATCTAATTAACTTGCAACTATCAAGGAGGATTTCTCTCCTCCCTCTCCTATACCCTACGGCATAAACAAAACACCCTCTAGGGTTTTTGTGTTTTTCCATCAAAATTAACAATTCATATTGTATGCATTGTTCTTGATTTGTTACACCGGTTAGACTAGCATCATTGTGGTGTTCAAGGAAGTGTAGTGTGGATACACATAGAGGTGATCTCCATTTGATCACTTGGGTTTCTCATTCCATTCGTGTAGTGATATTGGTGGTGTTACCCGGATCACGCTACAAAGGTATAAAACATATTTGTTTAATTTGTTTTTCATTTAGATTGATCATATGGCTATATGGATCCTTGTATGGTGATGTTTTCTGCTGTGCTTATATTGTTAATTCTATTATTACATCACCTATAGTGGTATCAGAGCCATCATATGTTGTCATATGATCATCTTGTATGCGTAAAAATGGCTAAAAACGTGGTTTTTTTTAATGGATTTAAAAGTGTAATTTTAAAACAGCTCCTAGGGCTTATATATTCTGAATATGTCGACCTATATGAGGTCTTAAGATCTGGACTTTTTGATCCTATGGCCATTTGTTATGCATACATCAATTGCTTACTTGATTGGTACCCGTAAAATGGCCTAAAAACGTGTTTTTTAAGAGATTTTTAACCCGATTTCTAATCAGCCCATGAGGCTTATTTTTCTGTGATAAAATGGTGTTAAGAAGGTCCTAATATCAGTGGGTTATGATTCTATGGCCATTTTTCACGCGTACCGTTGGGGGTTTTAATTCTTGTTAATTATTTCTTCGATTCTTTGGCTAACAATTTAATTCTTGCTATTTATTTTGTTATCCATGGAAAATACATGCATGTTTGTCCATGGAGTTAACCAACACCTTGTCATGATCATAATTTTAATGTATTATTATGTGTATATGCAAAGCCGATGAAAACCTAGACCACTTGTGCGTTGTGATTGTGATTGTTGGTTGATTTTCTTGTTTTTGGGGTTTGCCATTGTTTCGGCACTTTTGTAATGTATTTCATTTGGTTTTGCCATTGTTTGGGCATTTTTACAGTAGATAGAAAGTAGATTAGATGTATTTTACTTTATATATATTGTAACAAAAGGCTTGGAAGCAAGTGGCGAAAGAATGAAGAGTTTTGAACCAAAAGTAGCTGCTGGACACCTGATGGGAAAACGCGATTTCCAGGAGATTGGTAAGGTAGTTTTGGCTAAATTGTTTTGTGCAGGTTCACAAGACATGGGCCTCCAACTCTCTAGTTTGAACCGAAGCAAGAGGAGGACTCCTTCTAGGCCGTTTGGGCCTCGCAAGGCAGGAAAACTGGGATATCAAAATCATGTTTTCATGTGCATTATGGGCCTTTACTTGCCCATGATTGTCTTGGGGCAAGTGGGAGCCCTCCGTGTGGTTGTGATATTTGTCCCTAGTTGACTCTTGGTTCTCGTGATAGCTCACGATACCAAGCATAGGATTTTCATCGGTTGAGGCTTTGCATATTGTGGTTGTGTGTTTGTTTGGTTGTTTTATATATGTTGTGACTATATGTAAAACGGAAAATTGTTTTCTTAAAAACTTGAAACGAAACACAAACCATTTTGAACTAAGTCTTATGATTTAGTTTAACTAAGTTTAAATACGATTTGAAACTTAAAATCATTTTTTTATAAATAACACTTAAACCAGTTGAGATTGTTTATTTATTTATTTATTTATTTATTTGTATTGTCCAAACTAAATAATAATCCACTTATGATATATATTAGTCTTGAAAATGGACAACTTGACACACGTAAATAAAACAATGATTAGACTTAAGTTAAGAAACGTTTTTAACTTGTGTTACGAAGAATGAATGCATGCTTCTTTCGTACACGTTTTTTATCCACATCAAAATATTTTACCCGTCAAAATTTAAGTCGTGCCGTCCAATTTTGAGGACACTTGCAATTACTTTTTGCCTATGCGTGGGACCTAGGTTGAATTGTAACCCAAGGTGACTATTCTCTATGCGTGAGACCTAGATATATTATCACACGTTTTCAAATTGGATGACTTAATCGAGTTAAGCGGTTAGACCTTGACCCGAGGCAAAGATGGGACTAAACATGTCAGCTTGACACTAGTTGCTTGTTCACTAGTGCCATGAGTCCCATAAAGTTCTAAGAGTTGCACATGTAATGCAATTGGTCGACGTTACCTACCTATTGAATCCACCATTGCTAGCAGATCAACTGATGTGATGGTGGAACCTCAATGAGGATCTTAGCCTTTTCGTAAAATTAATTGTTTTAATATGCTTAAACTTGGGTAGTTAATTTTAAAAAGGATTAATTATTGAAACTTACTAAAATTTGAACTTTGTTTGTTATGTAGATGACAACTCCTAATCAAACCATGAACAACTCGTACATCAGATCATTTCTTGAAAGAGAGAAATTGAATGGTAACAACTTTTTGGACCGGTATAAAAACCTGAGGATCGTCCTCGAGGCTACACAAAAGTTTTACCATCTGGAACAACCTTTACCTGAAGCACCTGCTGCCACTGCTACTCTTGCTGTGCGTACCGCCTACTCGCGTAGGGTACAAGAGCAACAAGAATTGGCTTGTCTCATGCTTGCAAGCATGATCCCTGAGCTCCAAATGGGCTTAGAGGACCTTGCAGCATTTGACATGCTGGCAGAACTAAAAACCATGTTTGGATAGCCAACTGAGTAACAACTATTTGACACTGTCAGGATGGTCCTAGCTATCAGGCACAGGAATATCCAGAAAAATAACAAGCCGAAGGCACATGGCAAGGGACAAAGTAAGGGCAAGGGTAAGCTTGCTTACGCCCCCAAACCAAAGATCCCCCCACCTGCCAAGAAGGAGCACCCGGCAAAGGACTCTCCCTGTCACCATTGTGGAGTGAAGGGGCATTGGAGGCGGAACTGTCCATCCTACCTAGAAGGGTTGAAGAAGAACAAAGCTAGTGGAGCTAGCACATCAGGTATCTTCACTATAGAGCTCTACACTTTTCCTAACAAATCCTGGGTATATGATACTGGTTGTGGTACTCACATTTGTAATAATGTGCAAGGGCTTAGGGGAAGCAGAAAGTTGAAGCAAGGAGCTTTGAACCTGTACGTTGGTAATGGCAACCGTGCAGCTGTCGAAGCGATAGGGAGCTTTGATCTCAGCGATAGGGAGCTTTGATCTCATCCTCCCTAATGGTTTAGTTATTGTTTTAAATAATTGCCATTTTGCACCTACTATCACTAGAGGTGTTGTTTCACTTTCACGTTTGAAAGATGATGGTTTTATTCATACTTTTACAGATTATGGTATTGCAGTTTCTAAGGATAATGTATTTTATTTTAATGCTATTCCTCGTGATGGCATTTTTGAAATTGATATGCATGATTCTGTTTCAAACGTTAGTTCTATATATAATGCTAGCAATAAGAAATCTAAACGTAACTTAGATTCCACTTTTCTATGGCATTGTCGTCTTTGTCACATAAACAAGAAACGCGTTACGAAGCTGCAATGCGATGGGCTTTTAGAGTCAACCGACCATGAGTCATTTGATAAATGCATCTCTTGTATATCTGGTAAAATGGCACGAAAGCCTTTCTCCCATGTACGAGAAAAAGCTAAAGATCTACTTGGACTCATACATACTGATGTATCTGGCCCATTTAGAACAACGTCTAGGGAAGGAGCTAACTACTTCATTACTTTTACTGATGATTACAGTAGATATGGTTATGTTTACTTGATTAAACATAAACATGAAGTCTTTGAAATGTTCAAAGTCTTTCAAAATGAAGTAGAAAATCAACTCGGCAAGACCATAAAGGCCCTCCGATCCGATCGAGGAGGTGAATATATGAGTCAAGAGTTTTTAGATCATCTAAAAAGGTGTGGGATTGTCTCACAATTCACTCCTCCATATACACCACAACATAATGGTGTATCTGAAAAGAGAAATCGAACCTTTCTTGACATGGTTCGATCTATGATGAGTCTAACAACGTTGCCAATGTCCTTTTGGGGTTATGCTCTAGAGTCTGTTGCACGCATTCTCAATATGGTTCCAACCAAGAAGGTAGACAAGACACCATACGAAATATGGCATGGGAAGGTCCCTAATTTGTCTTACTTGAAAGTATGGGGTTGTGAGGCTCTCGTGAAACGAGACACACCTAACAAACTTGAGCCCAGAGCTATCAAATGTATCTTTGTAGGATACCCAAAGGAAATGATGGGTTACTACTTCTACTACCCACCCGAGAACAAAATATTTGTTGCTCGGTATGCTGAGTTTCTTGAGAATAGTCTCATTTCACAAGAGGTAAGTGGGAGCAACGTAGACCTTGATGTAATTCAAGAGGAAGATGCACAACCTTCTGGTAACACTAGTGAACATCAAAATGAGATTGAACATGAAAATGTTGAACCTCATCCAGATGTTGCTCCCATTCATAGATCTGCAAGGATACCTCAAGCACCTGAGCGATATGGTTTCTATGTTGATGCTGAGGAACATGAGTTAGGGGATCATGGTGAACCCGCTAACTATCGAGATGCATTATCGAGTCCTGAACAAGATAAATGGATCGAAGCTATGAATGTGGAGATGCAATCCATGAAAGACAATGATGTCTGGGTCGAAGTCGACCTACCTCCTAACGCTAAAACCGTTGGGAACAAGTGGCTCTTCAAAAAGAAGACCGACATGGATGGAAATGTACACACCTACAAGGCTCGTCTGGTAGCAAAAGGTTTCACTCAAACCTACGGGGTTGACTATGAAGAAACCTTCTCGCCTGTTGCAGACGTTAAAGCAATTAGGATTCTTATAGCCATAGCAGCGTACTATGACTATGAGATTTGGAAAATGGATGTCAAGACAGCTTTCTTGAACGGCCACCTGAATGAAGACGTTTATATGGTGCAACCCGAGGGCTTTGTGAATCCTAAACATCCAACTAAGGTATGCAAGCTTCAAAGATCCATTTATGGATTAAAGAAAGCATCCAGAAGTTGGAATAAGAGATTTGATGAGGAAATGAAGAAAATTGGTTTCACTCAAAATCTCGATGAGCCATGTGTATACATGAAAACTAGTGGAAGTATAGTCGTGTTCCTAATCTTATATGTCGATGACATATTGCTCATGGGAAACAACATTCCAATGCAACAAGATGTAAAATCCTGGCTTGGAAATCGTTTTGCCATGAAAGATCTAGGAGAAGCCGCGTACATACTTGGAGTCAAAATCTATCGTGATAGATCAAAATGGTTAATCGGCTTATGTCAAAGTGCATACATTAACAAAATCCTGAAGCGATTTAGGATGCAAGATTCCAAACGTGGAAGTCTTCCAATGCAACCAAATACAGTATTGAGTAAAACTCAAGGACCCTCTACACCTGCAGAGGTGAAGAGGATGAAAGGAATCCCTTATGCTTTGGATTTGGGATCCATAATGTATGCGGTTAGATGCACTAGACCTGATATAGCGTTCTCTCAGAACCTAACGAGTAGATTTCAACAGAATCTAGGAGAATGTCACTGGACTGCTGTTAAGAACATATTAAAGTATTTACTAAATACTAAAGATATGTTTCTTGTTTATGGTGGTGATGTCAAGCGTGAGCTCAGTGTTACTTGTTACACTAACACAGGCTGGGAGACGAATCGTGATGACACCAAATCCCAAACGGGATATGTTTTCATCATGAACGGAGGTGCTGTTGACTGGAAGAGTGCCAAACAAAGCACAATCGCGATGTTCTCTACAGAAGGTGAATACATAGCTGCTTCTGAAGCTGCAATGGAGGCGATTTGGGTATGTAAATTCATTTCTGGGCTTGGCATTGTCCCTAGCAATGAACGACCTATGGATATGTACTGTGACAATACAGGTGCCATTATCATAGCCAATGAACCAGGTGTTCAAAAGGGTTCCAAACATTTTCGTCAGAAAGTTCACTACATTCGAGAAGTAATCGAAAGTGGTGATATTCGTCTTCTCAAAGTTCACACAGATGACAACATAGCTGATCCTTTTACTAAACCAATGCCTTGTGCCAAACATGTCGAACATGCTAGGAGCATTGGACTTAGACCAGATGGTAGTCTCATGTAGATCTGTATTTTTAGTATTTTAATAATTGGAACATTGAACAGTTTATATTTTTGATGAATTGATGTAATGGTTATGATCGTTTTCATTTCATATCAACTGTGTTCTGTATTCGCATGTTTAATCCATGAGTAATTTATTTATTCTAAAATTATCCATTGTCGGTTGACGATACGGGAGTATTATCAAATTAAGGCAAATGTGAGCGTGTTGGTGATTCATTTGCTAAACTCACATGTTGTTCATTGTGATGAACATTGGATTGACCCAACCTACGAGTCTTCACTACATGGATCGTCATCAATGGTGAAACTCGCTAGAGGTTATGTCTCTTATTCTTAGACTTGAGATGCAAGCAGGTCTTGCATATGTGGAATTTCATTCTTTGATATGGTTAAACGCTGTCCTGAATAAGGTAGTTATAAAAGCCATTATCAGGAGTGATATGAAGCATGTGAATGACACGTGCAGTCAAAATAGGATTTGTTCCTCCACATGTTATGGAGTTAGATACTATTGGGCCCCTCGATGAATTGAACAGATGTTTGTATGGCCGTACCCAAATGAGATTAAGATGAATCTTAATTCACTTGGTAATCTTGTTCAATATCTATATCGAGAAACAGAATAGTTGAACTATTAGAATGACATTTGATCCATGTCTAATGTTCAACACGGTATCTGTAACAAAAGGATAGATGACATATAAACCATCTGAAATGAGACGTTTAAGAAACTAACCTCACATATTTCTAGGGGCATTGGCGTGTTGCTAGACGCTAACCATTGCTTGTATAATTACTTGATTATTATGACGTCGCAAGTGGGAGCTATTGGAGTATGCTCGTGTCACAATCACAAATTATATGGCTAGACATATGTGAGCCTATGGGGTCACACACTTATACACTGAGACATCATTTATAGATTGTAATTATCGTATTTACAATATATAAACAGCTATGTAACAAGGAATCTATAAGGGGCCATAAAATACTAAGTTAGACTTAGTGTTTTTGGATTGGACCAACAATGGGTAAGCCCATTATTGGCCCTCAACATGGCCGGCCTTATGGATGGGTAGGAGAGGCTTACTGTGGTTTTTATAAGGGTGCAAAGTGTAACTAAATGTTGATAAGTTCAATCAAATATTGAATGAATCAATCATCTAATTAACTTGCAACTATCAAGGAGGATTTCTCTCCTCCCTCTCCTATACCCTACGGCACAAACAAAACACCCTCTAGGGTTTTTGTGTTTTTCCATCAAAATTAACAATTCATATTGTATGCATTGTTCTTGATTTGTTACACCGGTTAGACTAGCATCATTGTGGTGTTCAAGGAAGTGTAGTGTGGATACACATAGAGGTGATCTCCATTTGATCACTTGGGTTTCTCATTCCATTCGTGTAGTGATATTGGTGGTGTTACCCGGATCACGCTACAAAGGTATAAAACATATTTGTTTAATTTGTTTTTCATTTAGATTGATCATATGGCTATATGGATCCTTGTATGGTGATGTTTTCCGCTGTGCTTATATTGTTAATTGTTAATTCTATTATTACATCACATATACCTGATTCCAGCAGAGACGTGTCAATTCACACTTCATGCTCACACTTCCAATTCATTATCAAAAACATCATGATAGCAAAAAGACCTACAACACAGCTTCCGCAACTCTGATGATAATTATCATGATCCAGAAAAGTGTGAGCATGCGAGTTCAACGGTCACAACATATCACATGGAGGCATTACTACAATGGATGAGCTCAAAGATTTACGATGGCTGATGATCTCAAAGAAGGCCCCAAGATCACAACTTCACATGGAGACGATGCTGCAAGATGACTTGAAGACATATGTTGGATGATGACTTCTAAGAATTCTCAAAAATCATCCAAGCCAAATGAACAATCATCAAATGCTCACTGCTGAATGCACAAAGATCAACAACATTGAAGAATCAAAGACTACGAGCTATGAAGTCAAATTCATATGAAAGAATGCTAGAATTCAAAATATTATTTCCGGGGTGACCTCCCTTAGGGGGAGATTGTTAGGAATATAATTATTCATGTGAAGACTCGGTCACCCCGAGTATCTGTTTAGCATTTATGTAGCTCGTAGGATTATTAGTATTAATAGTATTAGTTTAGATATATTAGTATTTGTGGAGTGGGTCGGGTCTTTACCCACTGACCTAAACATTGTAAGTATATATACCCCTTCCCACACATGGGAAGGGTTGGAGATTCTTAATCATACAACTATTATTCTTTCACTCTCTCTCTCTACATCTCCCAACTCTCTCATCTCTCTCTCTCTAGAAATTCATCCATCATCTTATCCAAGCATGCAAAGGTTACACTAGCTATTGATGGTGTTAGCTATGATTGGAGCTTCATGGCTGATGAAGAGGAAGCATCAACAGAAGTTGCAATGGTGGCAACTGAGATTGCATTGATGGCCTTTACTGATTCTGAGTTAAATTCTAAAATCAGTTGTTCTGAATCTTGCTCTGCTCTTAAAGCTTTTGAAATACTTAAAAAGCAATTTGATGATCGACTGTCAGAGCTAAGTTAAACAAGTTATAACTTAGCTAATCATAAAAGAGGTTTAGCTGTTCTTGAAACATAAATCTTGCATTATAAAGGAAATGAATCTAAGTTTAGTGATGACATAGCTGTGCTAAAAAGTGATTTAGAGTACAAAATGGATGTGATTTGTGTGCTCAAAGAAGAACTAGAAAAGGTCAAAAAGGTAAATGAAAATGTTAAGATAACAGTAGATACTTTAGCTCATGCCTTAGATGGAATCAATAAAATTTGGGAAGCTCAAGTAGTCAATTAAGCTAAGTCTGGTATAGGTTACAAGTCTGTTCCTCCACCATACAGTGGTGTTCCTTCACCTCCAGGTATTGACCTAGCACACACAGGTTTAGAAGAGTTTCAAGAACCAAAATTTGAATATGGTTCTAAGTCTACTGAGAGTCCTAAGGTAGAAGAAATTTTTAAGAGTGCAAGTGATGCTTCACTCCCAGAGGAAAAGGTGTCCTCTAGTAGGAAATCAGATGGTCCAATTATTAAGGACTGGACATCTGATGATGATGAGGAAGAACAGGTTATGTCTAAACCTGATGTTGTTAAGAAAGCAGGAACAAGTGTTCCTAAGGTAGTAAAAAATGATACTGTTAGGCCTAAAACAAATGTTAAACATGTTAGGCAACCAGTAAGATATTGTGAGCAATATAGAACCACAAACAAGCCTAGAGGTAACCAAAGGAATTGGAATGACCTCATGTCTCACCAACTAGGTGATGACTTTGACTTCTATAACAAAGCTTGTTTCATTTGTGGAGATTTTAACCATCTTGCAGCCTTCTGCAACCAAAGGGTATCTGGGTATTCAAACCATAGGGTGAATTTCAAAAGGCATACAACTAAAAGTCACTCTAATTTTACTAGAACCACACCCAGAGCAGTTTCATTAAAGTCTGGCCCAAAACAAGTTCCTACTACTAGACAAGTAGTTAGTACTGCTAGACCATTTAAGACTGTTTACGCAAAACCAGCAGTTCAAAATGCAAAAACAACTTACAAATATGCATCTAAAACTGCTCAAAAGCCTTTTCAATCAAAAGCAGTGGTCCAAAAACAAATTTGGAAACTAAAGGGTACAACTGCAAAGCCAGCAGTTTCTACTGCTAGGCAAGCAGTTCATACAGCTACTAAGGAAAAGAGGGCCAATGCTGTTAAGGCCTCAACATGTTGGATTTGGAGACCTCTTAAATCCAATGGTGCATCAACTGTTCTCAAAAGATTTAATTACATTGATGCACGAGGCAAATCCAAGTCAGTAATGGCTTGGGTTCCCCAAGGATAGTAATTTCCTTATTTCAGTGCAGGGACATTCACAAGTAGATGATGAAGATCAAGGATATTCAGATAGTGGGTGTTCAAGGCACATGACAGGCAACATGTATTATCTTTCAGACTTTCAATCATTGGATGGAGTATATGTTACCTTTGGAGGAGGAATTGGAGGAAGAATTACTGGTAAAGGTACTCTTAAAACTGGTAAATTGGATTTTGAAGATGTGTACTATGTGCAAGAGCTTAAGTATAATCTTTTTAGTGTCTCACAGATGTGTGACAAAAAGAACAAAGTTCTTTTTACTGACACTGAATGTCTTGTGCTTTCTTCTGATTTTAAGATGCCTGATGAAATTTAAGTATTGCTTAAAATTCCAAGAAAGGGCAACATGTACAGTGTTGATCTGAAGAAGATTGTTCCTAAAGAGGCCGTTACTTGTCTTATTGCAAAGGCCACATTGGATGAATTTATGAAATGGCATAGGAGGCTTGGTCACATTAATTTCAAAACCATAAATAAAATTGTCAAAAATGGTTTGGTAAGAGGCTTGCCTCAGAAAATATTTGAAAATGACCAAACATGCATTGCTTGTCTTAAAGGCAAACAACATAAAGCCACTTGTAAGCCCAAGATTTTTAACTCTATTGATCAATCATTGTTTATGCTTCATATGGACTTATTTGGCCTACTTCTGTGAGTAGTATTAAGCATAAGAGATATTGTCTTGTTGTTACTGATGACTATACCAGATTTACATGGGTTTTCTTTTTAGGTTCTAAGGATGAGACTTCTAGCATTCTTAAGATATTCATTACAGAGATAGAAAACCTAGTAGACAAGAAGGTACAAGTCATTAGATGTGATAATGGGACAGAGTTTAAGAATAGAGTTATGGATGATTTCTGCAGAGAAAAGGGTATTAGAAGAGAATTTAGTGTTGCTATAACTCCTCAGCAGAATGAAGTAGCTGAGAGGAGAAATAGGACACTCATAGAAGCTGCTAGAACCATGTTAGCTGACTCTAAGTTGCCTATCACTTTTTGGGCTTGATCGGTTGAAATCAAGTCATATTTATTTCCAAGGAAACACAAGTGAAGTATGTGTGACCCGGTTCGTTATCCCCGATGAGAGTTGAATGGAATTTGTGCAATCGGGTTTGTGAATCGTGTTTGAGATATAAAAATTTGAGAGATTTTGGATTTGGATTACAACTACGTAAAACAATAAATAGGCTAGGAGAAAAAAAAATAAAAAAATTACAACTAGAAACAATTAACGTAAATAAATAAAACGTGAATAAAATACACGAATAAAAACGTGAAATAATGAAATACAAAACCTAGGGGTGCAAATGCAATAAAAACTAATTTTATAACAGAAAATAAAATTCTACAAAAGTTTAGGGGCCAAAAGTGTAAAAATTTCAACTTTAAAAAATACTAAAACAAAGGCAGGGACTGATTTTGACTTTTCTGAAACTTATTTATAACTAAAAACGGTTTTAGAATAAAGACAGGGACCAAATTGGATTAAACTGAAACTTAGTGGACTGACTTGTAAAACTTTAAAAATTAAAAACGATTTTTAAACGAAAAACGGCCCAGGTTCGAACCTGGGCAACCACACTTGATTAACACTATATTTTTTTACTTTTTCTCTTAAGAACTACTAACCACTTAATCAAATAAGCTGATTCAATTAATTTTAGCTTTTTCTGACTCGAAATAAGATCAAAAATAAGCTCTAATTGAGCTAGAACTCACACGGGTCTGCTGCTAACCTTAGTGTGCAGGGGAAAACTAATGGACTGTCAAAGCTAATAAAGAAGCTATTCTAAACTATTCTCCACAAACACAAACACTAAGATCAGAACAACAAAAGCAGAACAACAAGAGCAGTAATTCTAAACTATTCTCCACAAACACAAACAATAACCATAATCCGATCCAAGTCAAACTCGAACTAAAGCTACACTTAAACTATAATAAAGCAACACTTAACTAATTTTTTTTTTTCTTTTTCGCTTACTGAAACACAAACATAAACTAGAACTACAACTACCAAACCATTTATATAATCATAGATAACAAGATAGCAGTAAGGTAACAAGAACACAAAAAGTAAAGTAACAAGACAGCAGTAACAAGATCGAAATAAACAGATATTAAGCAGTAATTCACTAAACAATAAACTTCGACTTAAATTAAATTAAAAAGTAAAAGTTACAATCGAAATAAAGAAATTCAAATCACCTTAAATTACTTAGCTAAATTAAACCTACTGCTTAACTAAAGTTACAAATAAAAACATACCGAATTTTTAAAGCTAAAATAATCCTCCTTACTACAATAACCTCCTACTCTATTTATACTACTAAGAAAAAAATAAAATACTCCGGTCCCTCTTCTTGTGTTTCTCTTGTGAGAGGAATCTTCACAAAATAGGTACTTGTGCTTCTTGGACTCTTTCCCAGCCGTTGGATGAAAGATAAGTGATCCCAGCCTTTAAAATAGTCTTGGCGCTCAAAACTTCCCTCGGATAGGTGAGGTGGCTGATGGGGAGGTATAAGGGGAAGGGTTTTGGTGTTAGGGAGAAGAGAAGTGGGTAAAACGGTGAAAGTTTTGGGGAGTAGGATGGATAGTGATGGGTTTTTTGGCTGTGTTAGCTTGTGTTCTTGGCGGGAGGGAGGAAGAGGACAAGATGGTGTTGGCTGCTTGTGTTAGGGATTTTGACTATTTGTTTTGGGGATTTTGACTATTTCTTTTGAATCCGGTGTTTAGTAGTCATTTGGATCCGGGTTTGGTTTTAGAAGGTGGGCTTGGGTATTTATTTTTGGGATAGATGGGGTTGGGCCAAAGGGTGAAGTGGCTTGTGTACTCTCTTTTGGATCCGGTTGTTAGTTCTTGTTTAGGATAGATACCAAGGACCAAAGTTGTACTTTATGAAACCTCAAGGACCATTCTTGTAAATCTTGAAACTGCAGGGACCTGAGTTGACATTTCACCAAAATATTCCAAGTGACCAAAAATGCCAAGCTTATTATTCCGAGGACCAAAAATTTATTTTTTTACTATTTTTTTTTTTTTTTTTTTAAAGCTTGAGGGACTAGACTTGCCATTTGCAAATTTTATTTGTTTTTCAAACGTTTTCAATCATTTTGCATATGGAATACAAAAACACATCTCAAAGATATTTTTAACATTTTTTGATCGTTTTAAAGTGTTTTTGGTTGTTTTGACTCGAAAATTGGACGAAAAGATATGTGTAAAACGACACATATCAGGGCTGAAGCAGTTAATATTGCTTGCTATGTCCAGAACAGGGTTTTGGTTGTTAAGTCTCACAATAAGACATCTTATGAGCTTTTTAGAGGTAGAACTCCTGAAATAGGATTTCTTAGACCTTTTGGATGTCATGTGACAATTCTGAATACCTTAGACCATCTAGGAAAATTTGATGGTAAAGCAGATGAAGGATTATTGGTTGGATACTCTCTCAATAGAAAAGCATTTAGAGTATACAACTCAAGAACTAGGAGAGTAGAGGAAAACCTGCATGTGGAATTTTTAGAGAACAAATCCAATGTAGCAGGTGAAGGTCCCAAATGGCTATTTGATCTTGAGACACTAACCAAATCAATGAATTATGTGCCTGTTGTTGCAGAAACTAATGACCTTTCAGGTTCAGAAGCTGATAATGCACCAAATGAGGCAGGGTTAGGAAAAGAGAAAGATCAAGATTATGTGATGATGCCAATATGGACAAGTGTGGATTCAACTTCAATAAATGATGAACCTTCTTCTGATGAAGCTAAAGAAGGGATTGAAAGTGAAAACAAGGAAGATGGAACTGAGGAACAAGAGAATCCAGTTAACAGTTCTAATGATGATAGTACTGCTGAGACAGAGCAAGATACTGCTAGGCCAAATGTTTCTACTGCTGGCCCATCAGACTCAAATGAAGCAGATTTCTCAGAAGATGAGGCGGATTTCAACAATCTCCCATCTAACTATCATGTTCCTTCTACACCACACATAAGGATTCACAAAGTCCACTCCCTAGACAATGTAATTGGAGATATATAATCTGGTGTGAAGACAAGTAAGCAACTTATGTCTTCAGACCAACAAGGGCTTCTTGATGCTCTTTATGCATCAAAGCAGCATGAGTATGCAAACTCTTGCTTATTTGTATGTTTCCTCTCACAAGCAGAACCCAAGAATGTTCTCAAAGCCTTAGATGATTCAAGCTAGGTAGAAGCTATGCAAGAGGAGCTTTTCCAATTTAAAATTCAGAAGGTTTGGGTACTAGTTGATTTACCCAAAGGTGTGAGGGTAATTGGTACTAAATGGGTTTTCAGGAATAAAAGGGATGAAAGGGGCATAGTGATAAGAAATAAGGCTAGACTTGTCGCCCAAGGGTACACACAAGAGGAAAGGATAGACTATGAAGAGGTTTTTGCTCCAGTAACAATAATTGAAGCCATTAGACTATTCTTGGCTTATGCTTCATTTATGGGCTTCACAGTTTATCAAATGGATGTCAAGAGTGCTTTCTTATATGTTACTATCGAAGAGGAGGTGTATGTCTCACAACCTCCAGGTTTTATTGACCCAGAACATCCAGACAAGGTGTACAAGGTTGTCAAGGCTCTTTATGGCCTTAATCAGGCTCCAATGGCATGGTATGAAACACTGGCTTCCTATTTAATTGAAATTGGATTTCAAAGAGGCAAGATTGACCAGACATTATTCATCAAGAAGCACAAGAAGGATCTTTTGCTAGTTCAGTTGTATGTGGATGATATCATCTTTGGATCTACTAGGAAGGAGTTTGAGAAACTTATGCATGATAAGTTTCAGATGAGTTCCATGGGGGAACTTACATTCTTTTTGGGTCTGCAAGTTAAACAATCAAGTGAAGGCATATTTATCAGCCAAGATAAATATGTTGCAGAGATTCTAAGGAAATTTCAATTTGCTGATTCAAAAGTAGCAAGCACACCAATGGACACTGAGAAGCATCTTCTTAAAGATGTAGATGGAGACAATGTAGATGTACACACATACAGATCTATGATAGGTTCTTTGATGTATCTCACATCATCAAGACCTGATATCATGTTCTCAGTTTATGCTTGTGCAAGATTTCAAGTAACTCCTAAGGTTTCTCACTTAACAGCTGTCAAGAGGATCATTAGATATCTCAAGGGTCAACCTAGGTTGGGTCTATGGTATTCTAGAGAATCACCTTTTGACTTGGTAGCATATTCAGACAGTGATTATGCAGGTGCAAGCTTGGATAGAAAGTCAACAACTAGAGGATGTAAATTCCTTGGATGTAGACTCATTTCATGGCAGTGTAAGAAGCAAACAATTATGGCAACTTCAACAACTGAAGCTGAATATGTAGCTGTTGCAAGTTGTTGTGATCAAGTACTTTGGCTTCAAAATCAACTTCTTGACTATGGGTACAATTTCATGAACACTGTCATATATATTGATAATAGTAGTACAATTCGCATAATTAAAAATCCAGTGCAACACTCTAAAACAAAACACATTGAAGTTAGACATCATTTTATTAGAGACTGCAATGAGAAAAAGTTGATTCAAGTGGTTAAGATTAATTCTTATCACAACTTTGCAGATCTTCTCACAAAAGCTTTTGATGTTGGAAGGTTTTAATACTTGGTAGCAAGTATTGGAATGCTCAATCCTTAATATTTTTAAACTGTGTGTTTTTGTATATAAATTAAGTTTGTACTGCTAGCTTTGTAAATTGGTACTGTTATTGAAAAGTTTGTACTGATAGTACAAAATTGGATTGTCTTGTTCATACAGTTAGTCATATAATTCTACTGCTATAAGACAAATGCTTTGCATTTTGTTTTCTTGGTTTTGGACTAACAATTTCAGGTATGAACATTTGAGCATAAAGGAAGTTTCAAGTGAAATATATGAGCAGCAGAATGATGATACAATTTGCTAACATAATAGGTTCATGATGGACAGAGTTTGGGAATCCATTAACAAAGGTTTACACCTAAGTTAAATTGATTCTTTAAAACTTCTTTCTTGAAACCTAATTATGATGTTTCACATTGACTTGATGGCTCAGTTGGTCAGATAGTAACTGACTCAACTCACTTTCTATCATTTTATACTTTAATTAGTATAATGAGCAAGTCTAAGGACATCTGATAGAAAGAACAACGAGCAAAAGTGAATCTAACACTTGTGTTAGAGACAACAATTGCCACGAGCTGGAAACCCTGTCTAGAAAACCCTTTGAATGGGTTTATCTATACAA
This sequence comes from Artemisia tridentata subsp. tridentata, assembly GCA_021014915.2. NCBI lineage: Eukaryota > Viridiplantae > Streptophyta > Magnoliopsida > Asterales > Asteraceae > Artemisia > Artemisia tridentata. The sequence continues at coordinate 320,525,093 of CP139509.1, forward strand.
AGGCAGTTATTTATAACTGAAAACATTAGTTCTCACACAACCAGAGGTTAATTTAAACCAAAATCTTGATTAAGTGTCTGTTACATACTTAATCCCTTCAAAATGGTTGTTAGCAGTATTGTTTTTCATTAAAATCAAGTTCATACTACTAAGTGAAAAGTTTCTTAAAATCAAGTTCATACTGCTAGTGTATCAGATACTACTGTTGAGTGGATAAGTTTCGCGTATACTACTGCTGGATGGATAAGTATAAAAAGATATTTTGTGTATAAAAGTCAAGTATATACGGTAGATAATATCTTAGATAAGTGTTCAGTCAACAAGTTGTAATACACAGAACATGTTGTATCTTAGTTACTGACACACTCAACAAGCAAGTAGTAGACAAGACTTGACAATATTGTAAAGATCTCCTTTGGACTATAAAAGGGAGATCTTAGCTTAGAGATAAGTGTGCTGAATATTGTGCTTGCTTATGTGCTTAAAATTAACAATCTAGTCAAACAAGTAAAGTCATAGAAACATAGAGATTCAAGGTTTTATAACCCTAGTGATGGTGAAGATCAATCGTATTATTCTCAATAATATTGAATCGTTTGGTGTTATACTTTCTGTGTTCATACTCCAATAAACAAGCATCACTGTTCCATTTCCATAACCTTTATCCTTCTAAGTGTGGTTAAGTAGATTCCGCATACTTAATCATATTCACTCAAAGTATCATATACACTCGTTATAAAGGACTAACATCCTCATAGAATATTTCAATCCTCTCAAGTACCAACCCACTCGAACAAGGAAAATTCCTGAACTCGACCCCGACACCTGGACGCTCTTTACAGATGGCGCATCGAGTGACTAAGGCTCAGGAGATGGTATAACGCCCTAAAATTTTGTTAACATTTTATTTATTATATTGACTATACCCTAAGTTAAATAAGTAAAATAGTAAATAAATACTGTTAATACAAATATCGCGTAAAAACGTTATTTATATTTTACGGTCTCTTAAGGTTTTGATAATGGAAATTATAAACGCATACGAAGTAAACGTCTACGTAATCAAGTTTTAAGTTACAAGTTTACATTCCGACGTATATCACTTCAGGTATGAATAATGTGATTATACCTCACGTCGAATGATCAAAGAGCCCAAGTAATAAATATTTTTTTAACACACTTCAAATATTTATTTAGCACACTTTTAATAAATAAACACACAAAACTTACTTAATTAAATTCACTAGACATTTTAATTATGTGTTTTATTTAAATCAAAACTAAATAAAAACTAATACCTTTGTGCCCAAGTAATTCTAGAAGTATTAGAATTAAAAATAATTTTAGTACAAAGCATCATAAAGATCAAAGGATAATGGGCTATCCAAAATACGCTCCGCGGATCCGTTTTTTATAACGGACGGATCCACAAATTGTAGATCCGCGGATCCGCCGAATGGCGGTTTTGAGACTGAAACTAGTAGTATAAATAGGACTTTAGTTCAAAATTTCCATCTAATGAAACTTAGCCATTCTAAGCTTACTACTACTATTTCCCTCATCTTATAACATCATAATAACACTCTTTGATCATTCCACTTGACCTATAACACATTCAAAGTGATCCAACGATTCTACTTTGAATTCAAGTGAAGAACACAAGAAGCTTTCCAAGCCTTCAAGTGTTGTAGTTAGTAGTGTTTCATCATATACTTAGTTGTATAACTTAGTATATCATTTGTGTGTCTTTGTATCTCACCATCAACTACCAACTTGGGTAGTGATCATCATACAACAACATAGAGAGCTCAGTTAGAATTTTAGGCCTTAAAATACATTGAGTGATAAGGTTGTCTTGCCTTGTGAAAGACTCGATATCTAGCTTAGTATCGGTAAAGAAGTGAAGCGACGTTGTAAGGTTTTCTCCGCCATAAAGGTGCTTGTTGATATAGTGCTTGCAAACTCTCGAGTTGGGTACTCGGGTAGTGAAGTAGGACAAGGAAGAGAGCTTCGTGCAGAACCACTATAAACAACCGCGTCTATTGGTTTGATATTTCCTTTATATTTCCGTATTTACTTATTGCATATTGTTTATATTAATATATTGTATGTTGTGTTGATTTCACATCAAGTCATCGAATCTAAAGTTTTGTAAACAATCCAAAAATGGTAAAACTATTCAACCCCCCTTCTAGTTTTCCACAATTGGTACCAGAGCCACGTCATCAAAGATTTTTAAAATTTATTGGATGGTAAAACATGAATCGATCTATGGATTTCGAAAACTACAAAGAAGGTCAATCTATGCAACGACCACCACTTTTTGAAAGCGATGGTTTTATATATTGGAAAAATAGATTCGAGATCTATGTGAAATCAAAAGATCTTGATCTTTGGCATGTTATTACCATGGGTGATTTTCAACCTACTATAAGAAACGAAACTACTAACAAAGATGAAGTTGTGCCTTTTGAAAAACAATCGGATGAACTTAAAAGGAAACTTGCCAAAAATATTTCTCTACAACGCTTTACCTAAGAAAGAATATGAAAGAATTTTCATGTGTGAAACGGCAAATGAAATTTGGCAAACTTTGTTAATCACTCACCAAGGTAATAACCAAGTCAAAGATAACAAGATTGACTTACTTGTGCAACAATATGAGAAATTCTCGATAGCCGAGGATGAATCTATTGATAGTGGATTTGCTAGGTTTAATACTATCATAACTAGTTTGAAAGCTCTTGACCAAAGTTTTTCTAGCAAAAACTATGTTCATAAGTTTCTTAGGGCACTTCATCCAAAGTAGAGACAGAAAGTCACTGCTATTGAAGAATCAAAAGAATTGATGACACTTTCACTAGATGAGCTCATTGGTAACTTGAAAGTCTATGAGTTGATCATAGAGAAAGATTTGGAAGTGATTAGAGGTAAAAGAGACAAGGTAAAATCTATTTCCTTGAAAGCCAAGAAAGAGTCAAGTGATGAAGAAGCGTCGTCATCTGATAGCGATGATGATGAGGATTATGCAATGGCCATGAGGGACTTCAAGAGAAGAGGTAGATTTGTTAGACAACCTCGAGACGAAAAGAAGTCAACCCGAAAAAGACGGGATGACAAGAAAGGCAAAAAATATCGGAAATATTATTGATGCGGAGACCCGAATCATCACATTGGTGATTGTCCAAAACAACCTAGAAACAAGGACCAAAAGGCTTGCGTCAGAGGTTCTTGGAGTGATAGTGGTGAAGAGGACGATGAAAAGACGAAGGAGGAAACGGTTCTCATGGCTCAATCATCTAACGACGTATGTTCCGATCTATCTTACTATAGTGATGAAGCGGCTTCTGTAGATGATGATATTATGCAAAAACAATACGATAAAATGTGCGAAACTAGTCTACAAATCATACTTTAAAACAAAGGTATTAAAGTAATTAGACAACGAGTAGAAAACGAAATAGTAGAGCTTAAAGAGAAAATAAAAACACTAGAAAGAAACAAAGCCTTAGAATGTGAGTCATTGTGAAGGATTATACAAACACTTGGGATGTTTATCTTAATAATGTGTTTGGGATATTTAGGAATGAATGTGCTTTAGTACGCGGAATTTACTATAACATACTTAAAGGAACAAAGGTGGTGAATATGCAAACGTGAATTATTTAGAATAATGAACACAACGTGAATAACACAAAACGATTCAATATTATTTATGAGATAATACGGGTGATCTAAACTATCACCAGAATTACAATGGTAACCTTGAATCTTTGATTTGTTAAGGATTTGTAAATTTGTAACTAAGTTACTAGAGAGGTTGTTGTGTTTTTGGTTATTATAAAGTTATTAGTTGAAGAGATATTTCTAAGATGGTAACTAAGGGTTCCTTTTATAGGACAAGTAACCCTTTTTACATGTTGTCAAGTTGCATAAGATAACAAGACTTTCTAACCTACTATTACAACTTCCAATGTAAAACACTCCATATTATCTACTACACCACATGTGGAAGACTGTACTACTTTTACTTAACGTGTAACATTGTACAAAGACTAATAATACAACTAAAATATCTACAAGTAAAATATCTAATCACCTTGACGTTCAAACTGGCAGGACATTCTTTAACTAGCAGTACCTTCTCACCCAGAAGGTACTGTTAGTTTATCTTCAACTTCTCCATAATGAACTGGTAGACCTAATACTTCATCTGGCAGGCTCTTTGACTTAAGCATTTTATTCCCAACAATCCTCCCCTAAACTTGTTATTCCCTTTAAAATAAACAAGTTTCTTATGAATAAAATCCATACCTTGAGGATCTGAGGGAACTCTTCCAAAAACTTCACTCTCTATTCTTCCTTTTACTTTCACATTGTTCAAAAATGCTCATCAACAAACTTTGAACAACTTCTGACTTTTCTTCATCTTTATCACACCTTAACCTCTTGGAAATCATGGTTGAAAGAACTTCATAGCTCAGTGGATACTCTTTTTCAGCTAACATAAAGAGCTCAATCCCACTTTGTGTAAAAACATGATGCACACTGCTAAGACTTAGGAATTCCCATGTGGTGGCAGGATCATGATATGGAAACTTCCAATGAACATCTTGTGGATCAGGATCATACATCCTATTGAACTCTACCCAAAGTTCTTGTTCCTTAACATCAGTCTTATGCTTAGTGTTTAGCCTGATTTGAACTAGATTCCACAACTCTTCTAAATCAGCTCTATCACATGCCCTTATCAGATTTTCAAAATTTTTGAAGATGGCAGTTTGATTTCCAACCCTGGTTATCTTCCATGCCTTTCCTGATCTATCATGGTGAATCTCCCAATCTATAATAGGGTGTCTAGACCTAATTGGATCAGCATGTATAATTATTGGTAAAGCAATTATCATTTTATTTACTTGCTCTGGATCCAATTCTGCTTCTTTTTTCTTTTGAGCTTCTTTCTTTGTCTTTGAAGGTTTAGCATCAGATGGGATCTTGAAGTAACATGTCTTGTAGGCATTAAGATAAAGGAAGTTGATTTTATCATGAGATTTCTTCTTCAGTTGAGATTCAGTCCAATTAGCTTGACTTCTTAGAAACTTCTTCATGAACATCACTTGATCTTTCTTAGATGAGCCCACCTTAAAACCTCTCCTCTGGCTTTCTTGAATCTTTTGAAAAATATTATCCAGAGCTGCTTCTTTATATTTTTTGTTGATAAAAGTTTCAAGCTCTGCTTTTTTCTCTTCAGTGTTAAGATTCTTGTCATCCAAAATTAAGTTAGCTTGACCTCTTACAATTGGATCATTGGCAATGATCCATTGCATCTGAGCATCAAATGTTTCCTGAGCAGCTTGAGTGTCAAGAAGAGTTTGAGCAGCATCCTTTTGCTCTTGCATTTCTGCAAGCAGCCTTGAATCTTCTAAAGCTTTTTGCATTTCTTCTTTATGAAGCTTTTTGGAGACTTCCTCATCTAAAGCCATATGCACTTGCTCTCTTTTCTTCAACCTTTTGGGCCTTGGTTCATCTTCAACCATAATTTTCTTGCCCTTATCTTTTGGTGTTGGTTCTTGACTTGGAGCAGCAGATTGCTCATCAGCAATAAATAACCTTCCTTGAACAAACAACCCCCCCTGAGGCTGTGATTCCCTCTTTCTTTTATAAACATTGTCAGTAGTACCTCTATAATCCATAGCCAACAGCCTCTTAATCCTAGCAGGCTCTTGCTCTGCTTCAGCAGGCTCTTTTGCACTAACAGGCTCTTGCCCTGCACCAGCAGGCTCTTCATCATATACTTGAGTCCCTTCATGAAATTGAAATTGAGCCTCCTCTTCACCTTCAGAACTACCCATCCTCCCCTTTTTGGAAGAGAGACCTATGCTTTCTGCATCTGAACTTGAAGAACTAGATAAAACCAACTTTGAAGATCTTTTACCCTGCAGCATCTTCACTTTAGTCTCGAATTTCTTTACCCTCTTAACTAGCTTGGTGTTGATCTTAGAAAATTTTGTGTTCTGACTTTGAAGAGCATTTTCCAAGAGCTGCACCTTCTCCTTAGTTCTTTCACAGTCTGAGAATCTAGACTTTGATGTTGAGGTGATTGGGATGGTGATGCATGATATGATGGTGATGGTGTTGTTACAGATGGTACTGGTGATGGGATTGGTGATGGATGACGAGATGGTGATATATAACCAGGTGAAGAACTTGATGATGGTGATTCAGATGATGGGGATGGTTCTTCATCATTTTGTGGTAACATTTCCTCAAACAGTGGTACTTCTTCCCCATTAAAACCAATTTTCATATTTGAAAACACCTTGTGTAAAAGTTTTGGAGTTTCATAAGGAGAGTGTGGGGGAAGTAACAAAAGTTTTGATTTTGTGATGATGCATTGAATAAATATGGGATATATCAAAAACTTTGTTTGGCTATCCACATTTTTAACCAATCCTTCAAAAATATGTTTTGAAAAGTTAAATTTTCTGTTTGTTGCCAAGCAAATGAGAGCTGTAGCCATGTTACCACTAAACTGCTCCCATGAGGTTTTCTTTTGGCTTAAACAATGAAGGATTGTATGGATCAAAAATCTCCATTGTGGGGTAAAATGCTTTTTAAGAAAAGTGAGTTTATTAGAATCTACATTATACCCCATTCTTTCCGTATTTTCAAAGATTTCTGTATCAGGCAATTGACTAATACCACCTGAATCATCCAACCGAAGATGTCTTCTAATGGATGACTCGGTAAGAGTCAGGGTTCTGCCATCCACTTTGGCTTTTAACTTTTGGTCCCCATTTTCAAGAGTTTCAACTTTAGCCGTTTTCCAAAATTGTAAAATTTGTGATTCATAAATAGTGGGATTTACAAGTAAAGCAAACCTGATGTAAGAATCATTTAGAAAGTCCACTATTTGATGAAAAGATTCATTATCCTCAAACTTTTCCAAAAATGCTAACTGATTGTGATGTTTAACAAAAGTTAGATCAGTCATGGTGAAGGTTAAGGAAAAATTTGATTAGGATGGTGGGATTTGTTTGTGGTACTGGTAGAAGATGAAAGGTGAGTGTTAATTGTGATAAGGACTGATGAAAGATATTATGAGAGATTTACTTTTAACCGACAATAAGAAAATTTATAATAAGTAAATGAAGAGGCGGTTAAAAAAGATCTTTTATATGAGAAATATAATATAATATAACATCAGAAATTTACAGAATTACCCCAATGGCTAATTTTAACTACCAGAAGTAACGGCTATAATTTTAACTGACAGACTCAACGGTTATCTAGCAGTACCATTTTACTCTACCAGTACCAAAATTTGAACTACCAGTAACTTTGATTTTGAAAGAAAATTTTTCTTGGCAGTATCTTTGAAATTTTAGCAAAAATCCCTAATAGTTTTTAGCAAACTATCAGCTATCAACGGATTTGATTTGTCTTTACCAAAAGCCGTTTGCTTATGGACTAGTCAACTATTTACTGTAAAGTATGGTTAGTTAAATACCATATAGTTTTTGGTAAACTATCAACCATCAACGGATTTGATTTGTCTTTACCAAAAGCCATTTGCTTATGGACTAGCCAGCTCTTAAGTTTGTAAAACTTGGTGAACTGAAAACCATTTCCACATTGACCTAAAGATGGTGCAATTTCCTTGGATGGAGGAATTATAAGAGGCAATGATGCTGTGTATCTTGGATGTTTGTTTCAACAAGTGAAATCATCCATCAGCATGCCTTTGCAAGTGATGAACAAACATAATGAACTGAAATTGAAACTTTCCTTCGTTTGATCTAGATAGAACTTTCTCCTTTAGGAATGCTTCATCCCTTCTGAATATATGATCTAGTCTTATCATTTTCAACCTCTACATCATCTTGTATGCTCTTGTCTTCTCCTTTCTTTTAATGGATTTTCTTCCTTTTCTAGGCTATTATGTCCTCCCCTGAGATTGTTACCTCCCCTGAGATATAAATAACTTTTATTTCCCCCTTTGTTTGGAGGATCTCTTGTTTTGTTATCAACCTGAAATTTGTTAGTTGCAGACCAAAAGAACAGAGTGCAAAGCACTTGTCTTATAGCATTGTAAACATTTAATTATCAAGATGAACAAAACAGAGCAAACTTTATACTAGCAGGACCAATTATGAACTGACAGTACCTTTTTGACTAACTAGCAGTACCATGTTTAAGAGCCAGTACCATTTATTTTATGTACAAAAACACATGTTTTTCAAAGATTAATCATTCCAATACCTGCTACCAGGTATTTAAATCTATCTAAATCAAAAGCTTTGGTGAGAAGGTATTCAAAATTATTTTCACAATCAATTTTGACAACTTGTATTAACCTTTTCTCATTGCAATCTCTTATGAAATGGTGTCTGATTTCAATGTGTTTTGTTTTTGAATGTTGAACTGGATTTTTAATGATACAAATAGTACTGCTATTGTCAATGTAAATAATGGTGTTAAGAAAATTGTACCCATAGTCAAGTAATTGATTTTGGATCCAAAGCACTTGCCCACAACAACTTGCACCAGCAACATATTCTGCTTCAGTTGTAGAGTTTGCCACCATTGTTTGCTTCTTGCATTGCCATGATATGAGTCTGCAACCAAGAAATTGACATCCACCAGTTGTGGATTTTCTGTCTAGGGTTGCACCAGCATAGTCACTATCAGAATAAGCCACCAAGTCAAAAGATGATTCCCTTGGATACCATAGACCCAACCTAGGTTGACCCTTGAGATATCTAAACATCCTTTTGACTGCTGTGAGATGAGAAACTTTGGGATTTACTTAAAACCTTGCACATACACACACTGGGAACATGATATCTGGTCTTGATGATGTAAGGTACATCAAGGACCCAATCATTGATCTGTAATTGTGAAAATCCACATCTTCACTCTCAGCATCCTTGAGTAACCCCTTTTCTAAATCCATTGGAGTACTTGCAACCTTAGAATCTGCAAACTGAAACTTCCTCAGGATCTTTGCTACATACTTATCTTGGCTGATAAATATGCCTTCATTTGATTGTTTCACTTGGAGACCCAGAAAGAAAGTAAATTCCCCCATGGAACTCATTTCAAACTTACTATGCATAAGTTTTTCAAACCCCACACACAACTCTTGGTTTGTGGATCCAAAGATAATGTCATCAACATAAATCTGCACTAGCAAGATGTCTTTCTTGGTTCTTTTGATGAATAAATTTGGATCAATCTTGCCTCTTTGAAATTCATTTTCCAATAAATAGAAAGCCAATGTTTCATACCATGCCCTAGGAGCTTGGTGTAAACCATAAAGAGCCTTGGTAACCCTATACACCTTGTCTGGATATTCTGTATCAATGAAGCCTGGAGGTTGAGAAACATACACTTCTTCTTCAGTAGTACCATACAAGAAGGCACTCTTAACATCCATTTGGTACACAGTGAAGCCTATGAAAGAAGCATAGGCCAAGAATAGCCTAATTGCTTCAAGTCTTGCAACTGGAGCAAAAACCTCTTCATAATCCACCCCTTCTTCTTGAGTATACCCTTGGGCCACCAATCTTGCCTTGTTTTAGATCACAATCCCCCTTTCATCTTTCTTATTCCTGAACACCCATTTGGTTCCAATTGCCCTGTGACCTTTGGGCAAATCAACCAGTTTCCAAACCTTCTGAAGCTTGAATTGAAGAAGCTCTTCTTGCATTGCTTCAACCCAACTTGTATTATCTAAGACTTTGTTAATGTTTTTGGGTTCAGCCTGTGAGAGAAAACATGAAAACAGGCATATGTTGGCAACTTCATGATTCTTTTCTTCATAGACAGAAGAGATAAACCCTTCTTGGTCTGAAGACAAGACTTGAGTTCTTGTTCTAACACCAGAATCAATGCTGTCAATCAAATTATCAATGGAGTGATCTTTGAGAATTCTTGTGTTGTGTGTTGTAGGAACTTCTTAGGTAAGTGGAAGATTGCCAATCCCCACATCTTCTGGTAAGGAATCATCTGATTGAACATTTAATGGTTCAGCAGTACCAACTTGTGAACTGGCAGTATGATTTGGTGAACTGGCAGTACCATTTTTATTTGCACTACTTTCTTGATTCTCTTGACCCTGAGCTCCATGATCATCTTCAACACCTTCATTTGCTGTATTTGAAGGTTCTTCAAGACTTGAAGATAAATCCAATCCTTTCCAAATTGGCATCAAGATGTAATCTTGATCTTTAGCTGTTTCAACAATGTCTTCAAAACCTGCATTATCATTAGTATTTGTACCTGCAACAGGCACATAATTCATAGATTCTGAGAGCCTATCAATTTCAAACATCCAATCTGGCCCAATGCCTTTAGCATTTGGTAGTTTCTCTTGAAACTCTATGTGCATATTTTCTTCCACTAGCCTAGTGCAACTATTATACACCCTATAGGCTTTACTTTGCAAAGAATACCCTATCATGTAGCCTTCATCAGCTTTTCCTTCAAACTTTCCTAGATGATCTTTGGTATTGAGAATAGTGACATGACATCCAAAAGGTCTCATAAAACTTAAAGATGGTGTTCTACCAAAGAAAAGTTCATAAGGAGTCTTTTTATGGGGTTTAATCACAAGAACCCTGTTCTGCACATAACAAGCAGTACCTACAGCTTCAGCCCAAAATGAAATAGGCAACTTAGAGTCTACCAACATTGTTCTAGCAGCCTCTATTAGTGTTTTATTTTTCCTTTCTGCAACTCCATTTTGCTATGGGGTTCTAGCTACACTAAATTCTCTTTTTATTCCTTTTTCTTTGCAAAATTCATCCATAACCCTATTCTTAAATTCTGTCCCATTGTCACATCTAATTACTTTCACTTTCTTATCAGCTTGGTTTTCTATCTCAGTTATATAGGACTTAAGGATCTCACTAGTTTCATCCTTAGTTCTTAAAAAGAAAACCCAAGAAAATCTGCTGTAATCATCAGTAACTACAAGACAATATTTTTTACCATTCAAGCTACTCACAGAAGTAGGACCAAAAAGGTCCATATGAAGCATGTACAAAGCTTGAGAAATTGAGTTATGGGTCTTGGGCTTACAAGAAGTTCTATGTTGTTTGCCTTTAAGACAATCAACATAGGTTTGGTCATTTTGAAAAATCTTTTCGGGTAAACCTCTAACCAAATCATATTTTGCAATTGTATTGATTGTTTTAAAGTTTATATGACCAAGCCTTTTATGCCATAACATAGATTCATCCAATGAGGCTTTTGCTACTAGACAAGTTAAACTCTCCTTAGGAACAATGTTCTTTAAATCAACACTGTACATATTGTTTTTTCTTGGGATTTTAAGAAGAATCTGACTTTCATCAGGAATTTTAAAATCAGGAGAAAGAACCATGTATTCATTGTCAGTAAAGAGAACATTGTTCTTTTTGTCACACACTTGTGAGACACTGAGGAGATTAAACTGAAGCTCTTTCACAAAGTACACATTTTCAAAATCTAATTTACTGGTTTTGATTGTACCTTTACCAGTAATCTTTCCTTTGATTCCTCCCCCAAAGGTAACATATCCTCCATCAAATGATTTGAAGTTTGTGAGGTAAGACATGTTGCCTGTCATGTGCCTTGAACATCCACTATCTACATATCCTTGATCAGCAATATCATTTGAATGTTCCTGCACATATATAAACATATTAGTTTCCTTGGGGTACCCAAGCCATAACTGACTTGGGTTTGCCTCTTGCATCAATGTAATCAAATCTCTTTAGGACTGTTGATACAACTTTTGATTGGAGTGGTCTCCATATCCAACATGCTGAGGACTTAACAGCATTTTCCCTTTTAACCCATTTTGTGGTCCTTAGTCTGACAGTACTAATTTTGGCAGTACCATTTGGTCTAGCAGGACCTTTTGGTTTTGGTCTCCAATCTTGTGTTTTGACCACAGATTTCTTTTCAATGGGACTTTTTACAACTCTTGGTGCATGTTTGAAAGTATTTCTTGCACCCTTAGTAGTTGGTTTTGAGTTAACAGGCTTATTTGGTCTAACAGTATGATTAACTTTTGGTGTGTTAGACTTCACAAAACTTTTTCTGGGGTTTGTTCCATTTGTTTTAGACCTTGATGTACTCCCAGAAACCCAATTGTTACAATAAGCATGAGTATGATTAAAACTACACAGTAATAGTAGGCCTTATTGTACATAACAAAATCATCACCAAGTTGGTGTGACTTAAGATTGTTCCAATTTCTCTGGCTACCTCTAGGTTTGCTATTACACTTAGCACAACATTCAACTGTTTTCAGAACAGTTTTAGCCTTAGTCTTAATCTCTACACTTTTAAGACTGAGTGGTCCTACTTTGTTTCCTTTCTTTGAAACAGTCTCTTTTTCCTCATCATCAGATGTCTAATCTTCTATAATTGGAGCATCTGAGCTCTTATCAGTGAGCACCTTTTTGTTAGAGAGTGAAGCAACACTAGCACTCTCAAAAGGTTCACTTTTCTCTACAGGTTTCTCAATATCTAGTGGTTTATTGGTGAAATCATGTAAACCTGATTCTACAAGATCTAAACCTGGGGGACAAGGGATTCCTCTGTAAGGAGGTGGACAAGTCTTGTATCCAATCCCAGATTTGATTCTCGTGTTCATTTGATTTTCAAATATCTTTCGATTACAGTCAGAAGCAGTTTCTAATGTGGTAATAGTTAGTTGAATATTATCCTTTGCCAGTTTCACTTTAGCAAACTCAATTCTTAACAGGTTTATTTCAGCATCTTTCAAAAATATTTCCCTATTCAGAATGCCTTTTGTGTCAGAAAAAGTGAGTTCATTTTTCCTAAAGTGTATTATTTGCTTCTCAAGTTTGGCCATACCACACTCATGATTAACTAGGTCTTGATGAGTTTTTCTTTGTTCTACTTTCAGTTCATCATAAAGTTTTATTAAAGTTTCTAATTCTTGAAAAACTTCACAAGTATTAGAACATTTAGTAATTGTTACCTCAGGATTGGTGAAAGCCATTCAAGCCATTTCATTTGAAGTTGACTCCTCTTCACCCATAAAGCTCCAATCAAAACCCAGCCCATCAATAGCTACCATAGATTTAGGATCAGTGATTTCCACAGCCTTGCTCTTGTTCTCAAAGCTTCCCTTGTTATTGTTCTCAAAACCTCTTCCCTTATCATCCTGCTTCTTTGGTCTTCTACACTCTCTTGAGTAGTGACCCTTTATGTGGCAGTTGTAGCACTCCACTTTAGACTTGTCATACCCAGCAGGCTCATTACCATTTATGGTAATCTTCTTTCCAGTCCTCATCAGTAATTTCTTAGCCCTTATGCTAAGAAGTGAAAGTTGCCACTTTATGTCCATTTCCTCAAGATCATCATCATTGATCTCTTGAATATCTTCAAAAGTCAATATGGAACCATTGTGTTGTGATGTCAGGAAAGCACAACCAATTGTTTCATCTAGAATTGTTTTGGTACTGCTAGAAGTATTGGCAGTACCAAAATTTATGTTGGCAGTACCTTCTTCTCTACCATCTTTTTCTTCATCTACTATCCTTGAGGTGCTGGGAGATGATACAAAGGCCATATTCCCTGAGCTTGAACTAGTAGACTTCTTCACTTCATGCTCTACTATCTTGAAGTTGCTGTAAAGATCATTAAGACTCATTTGATCAATATCTGGTTTGTTTTTCCAGACAATGACATGCATGGCCCATTCAGAGGGTAAACTTCTAAGGAATTTGGAGTATAAGTCTTCTTGAGATATCAGCACTTCATGAATGGCTAACTGACTTGAAAGCTTTTGTAATCTATTGAACATGCTGTCCAAAGACTCATTTGTTGTGGCTGAAAAGTTTTCAAACTGTTGTTTAAGGAGAGTTTTCTGAGTTTTCTTGGTGGCATCATTTCCACCAAATCTAGCCACAATAGCTTGAAAAAGGGTTTTAGCACATTTGTACTTGTTGAAGATCAAAAGCTGGTCATTTGGAATAGTCATGAGAAGCATACTCCTGGCCTTAAGATCATTTCTCTTTTGGATTCTTTCTTCTGCGGTTGTTGGGTTCACTTGCACATTTGTTACTATTGCATCGTTTACTGTGGAGGTGGTGATTGTAGGTTTAAATGAGTTTCCTTCTTCAATAATCTCCCAAAGTGCAAAGTCTTGCACTTGAAAGTATTGCTCTACCCTCAGTCTCCACATCTCAAACTCATTCTGTTTGAGTAATGGAAGTTTTGCAGCCACATTGGTTTGAATGTGTTCAACGTCCATTGTTCTTTTAAATCGTAAATATTAGCCTAGCTCTGATACCACATGTGAAGGATTATACAAACACTTGGGATGTTAATCTTAATAATGTGTTTGGGATATTTAGGAATGAATGTGCTTTAGTACGCGGAATTTACTATAACACACTTAAAGGAACAAATGTGGTGAATATGCAAACGTGAATTATTTAGAATAATGAACACAACGTGAATAACACAAAACGATTCAATATTATTTATGAGATAATACGAGTGATCTAAACTATCACCAGGATTACAAAGGTAACCTTGAATCTTTGATTTGTTAAGGATTTGTGAATTTGTAACTAAGTTACTAGAGAGGTTGTTGTGTTTTTGGTTATTATAAAGTTATTAGTTGAAGAGATATTTCTAAGATGGTGACTAAGGGTTCCTTTTATAGGACAAGTAACCCTTTTTACATGTTGTCAAGTTGCATAAGATAACAAGACTTTCTAACCTACTATTACAACTTCCAATGTAAAACACTCCATATTATCTACTGCACCACATGTGGAAGACTGTACTACTTTTACTTAACGTGTTACATTGTACAAAGACTAATAATACAACTAAAATATCTACAAGTAAAATATCTAATCAACTTGACGTTCAAACTGGCAGGACCTTCTTTAACTAGCAGTACCTTCTCACCCAGATGGTACTGTTAGTTTATCTTCAACTTCTCCATAATGAACTGGCTGACCTAATACTTCATCTGGCAGGCTCTTTGACTTAAGCATTATATTCCCAACAGTCATGTCTAGCTTTACAACTAGAGAACATAAACTAAAAGAGTCACAATCTAAGCTAGAAAAGAACGCGTCAAAATTTGTACAATTTGAAAAGAGTACGCACACACTAAAGAATATAATAGCTGAAGGTAAAAAATCCCAATGACAAAGTAGGATTAGGATTTAACCTAAATGAAGCGTCAACAAGTGCAATCAAAGAGGTAAATTTTGTAAAGGGCAGTCCTGATGTTTTGGCACCCCATGGATTCATAAATCTAGTGGACGGATCCGTATTATACGGATCCGTGGATCCGCCGAAGTGCAAAAACATGACAAAATTGTTTAATATGCGTCGTGAAACCCTTAAACCAAAATTTGAGATTAGCTATGATAATATAGAGTGTAAAGTAAGTGAGGATAAAGAAGTTCTAAAACTGAACACTTCATCTAGAACCGAATTTGTTGTAGTTAGTAGGAAACCATCAACTAACGAAAACAAACAAACACAACCATTAAAACCTTCACTTAAACATGGTTTAGGTTATGTTAAGAATGATTCTAGATCAACAACACCTCCACCTAGAAGAGTTGCTAATTCTCAACCTAGATAAAAAACACCTCAACCTAGGAAAAGACAAAATGTTTTGACACAACAAAATTCACATCCTATGTCTTGGAACACTGGTCACCAACAACATTTCATGCCTTGGGGAGTTTACTCACCTTTTTCATTCATTCAACCAACTCCTTAAATGGCTAGAATGTTTGACACTAACATGTACGGACCCATGAGATAATGGGGTCCAAACGTTTGAGTTTTTGTGCTATTAAACTAGGTATGCTTAAAGGTTGATTTAGAGCCAAACAAATGGGTAAAGGATAGTGGTTGCTTCAAACACATGACGGGAAACAAAAGTAAATTCTCAACCTACAAAGCATACGACAGAGGTAACGTTACTTTTGCTAGCAACCTTAAAGGAAGAATCATTGGGAAAGGTATAGTTTCTAATGACTCACTTACTATAAATGATGTGGTACATGTTGATAACTTAGCTTAGCATAGGACAAATATGTGATACTAAGTGCAAAGTTGTTTTCTCAGAGCATAAGAGTAAAATCATTAAGGATGGTAGAATCATAGGTGAAGGAACTAGGAAAAATGGGTTATATGTGATGAAATTAGGAAATAACCCTAAGGATCAAATTTGCCTAGCCTCAATGGATGATAGTTCAACTTTATTGCATAGGAGATTAGGACATGGAAACATGCGTTTGATTCAATCACTTGCGTCTAAGGAACTAGTTAGAAACCTTCCTAAATTTAACTATGACCAACACTGTAGCAATCTGTAAAAATCCCTAGTAATTTGTAACAGTTAATCAAATATTAATCACCATTACTGTTCAGTTAACCATTTTTATTGGAAAATTTTGAACTTTTGTGTATTACGTTATAATAACTCAAACACGTTGATACGTGATTCGCCAAATATTAAAACGAGCTAACATGTGGACCACGACAAAATTAACACACTCAATTTAAAACCAAACGGATCCTTATACACCCTCGGCCCAACAATTCCTAGCCTAGTACTATTCACCAGCCCAACCCAACTATTCTAGTTTTATATATTTCAATTATAGCACTCGACTAAACTCACCAAACTTAGTCTCGTTTTCTTTGGATTTTGATACACGACACACCCAACTTTTTACACCATTCGACTCCTCACACACCAAAGAAATAGTATGTCGAATCCCACATTTTATTTCCAACGTTTGATACACAAACGAGAGCCAAAGTAAATCACCATCAACACGCGATCAAGTTCATTCCATTTTCACACCATTTAACCAAATCGGTTTAAAACTCATTTTACCTAGTTCTATTATTTTTCTTTGATCATATATGAGTTCTCAAGTATATTTTTCACATTGTTCCTAAATATCACATGTTACTTATTGTTTTGAACCTTTTTAACATGTCGACATATGTATATATATACACAAACCGACTCACAACTCCTCCTACACTCACAAGCCTTTCTAAAATCCTAAAACTAGATTGCAAATCTTCTCAAAGTCACCAAAACTTACTGCCACTTTAGAATAATGTCTCAACAAATCTTAACTTGTTGAATTAATATGTATATGTCGACACATATATATTGAATACCACTTGCACTTACACAAGGACATTCAAGGCAACCTTATTCTCTTTGTCCCCCTCAAATCACTGCCACAATTCGAATGAAATCGAACCAAATCCAACTTGCCCTAAAAATTCACGTATGTCGACTAATAGTATACATGCATGCAATTCGACACAAAACACACCCACTTGGATCTTACACTCTTGACTTTCTAGCCAAATATTATTCCCTATGTTCCTTTAAAAATCTCTGCAAAGATCGAATGACAATCCCCACTTGTGTTAAAATATATAGGACGACACATACATGCATGCATTCGAACGTACATATACCTATATTTCATATAATCATAACTTCCTTTCACACTTAGAATATATCACACATTCTCTTTAGTTTACTTACTGTCGAGACAATCCAAGGAAAGGAGCAACGTCACAAGCCATTCGAGCTTTTTTTCATTTGTTCTAAGTCGAACTCGATTTGCTTGTATTCATTCTAGCAAGAGCCGGGTTTTCCTTTCAAGTTCTAGTCCTTTTCAACGTTAAACTCACCACCTTTTAAGGTGTTGTAAGTATTTTAACTCATTTCATACTCTTATACAAATTTTCTATATACATGCATTGTTCCATAACTCGTTCGAACGTATATTACTTTCTATTAATTATTTGCGTGTTCTTAATATTTGTTTTTCATAAATATATATTGACCTGCTTCAAAGGATTATTAAAAATCGATGTACACAACCATTCGACACCCACAAGTTCATATCATGACATTTCGAAACTCATTTTAAACATATATCACATCGTATATACATATTACACATATTACAAGTTATATTTCATTTTTGAACTAGGTGTTATGTCGATAGAAAAGGGACTTTTAAAATAAAATACTCATACACAACATATTGTTTCTAATACTCGACCTATTTTTCCATACACCCACCTAATAAGCTGGGGAAATAAGCATTTGATATAAGCTCATATAAGACCTTTTTGAAACTCAATCTATAAGCTACTCGAACAACTTTCCAAATCCTTATATTTTAACGATGGGCTTATTAGCCCAATAAGCAAATATTAAGCTATTCGTATAAGCTGGTCCTATAAGCTCTTTTGTATTATTTTTGTGACATTTAAATAAGCCCAAAACTAGGCCCAACTCCCCTTAAAACACCTCGGATCAAAAATCCTTAACGTGCCTTTAATTATAAACGTTAAGTCCATTAAGCTTAAAAATAAGCTCTTTGACCAATAAGCAGTTGAACTTGACTTGAATAAGCTTTATAAAAATGTAGAAACTCTCGAAAATCCTTTCACCCTTTTTTTGTGATTTTTAGACTAAGTTTGCAAAACATTTTAACTTTAGGGACGAAAACTACCAACTTCACAAAACTATGATCCAAACTGTAAATTCAGTAACTTGAGGATAGAAAATGCTAAAAACAGTAAGCTGGAGGTTTAAAATGTAAAAATTGACCTTTTTGGACTAAAAATGTAAACAAGGACTAACAGTGCAACGCTAACTCCGTTAGGGTAGAAAATGTAAAAATTGTAAAAGTTCAAGGGCCAACAGAAACTTTATACTCTTTTCATTCCTATTTCATTATTTTATATTTTCAAACAACGTCACGTGCATTTTTACGGTTCGTTCACATATATTTAAACACGTTACGTTATATATATATATATATATATATATATATATATATATATATATATATATACGTTATATATATATATATATATATATATATATAACGAATTTTAAACGATTTAATTTAAACGTTTCGTTTCACCACTTTCGAGGAAACGATATTATTGGATTTAAAGACATTAAAACATGATAATATTATATATATAATATTATTTTTGAACTTTAAGCATTTTACGCATATCATACTCACATCACCGTTCAAATCGTTATCTGTTACTCGTTTTCACAATCACTATTCATATTAAGTCAAATTCTCAGACTTTACCATTAATCAGGTCGTGTGTTGGAGCCGTTCACGTAACTCACTTGATTTCACATTTCACCTCACCAGTTACCCACAAGGTGAGTCGTAGCCCCACTTTTACTCGTTTAATGACTTTATACTCTTTGGGGGAGATACATGCTTGTTTACTTACAACTTTTAATCGTTTACTTTAAACGTGATACACGATTTATGACACACTCTATTCATTTATTGAAACATAATTCTCGCTTTCATTTACACAAGTACTATAAACTTTTAAACAAATAACTTATGTGGTTACGTTGGATATCACCCAACGTAAGGCAAATAAATCACGTATGCGGTTACGTTGGATGTCACCCAACGTAAGACAAACAAATCACTTATGCGGTTACGTTGGATGTCACCCAACGTAAGGCAAACAAATCACGTATGCGGTTACGTTGGATGTCACCCAACGTAAGGCAAACAAATCACTTATGCTATTACATTGGATGTCACCCAACGTAAGGCAAACGAATCACTTATGCGGTTAAGTTGGATATCACCCAACGTAAGGCAAACGAATTACTTATCCGGTTACGTTGGATATCACCCAACATAACCCACTACTTGTTTTATCAATATTTGTATTTATTACAATTACCATCTCACACTTGAAACTATTGAAATCAACGGCTTTACTTACAAACTCAATGAACTCACCAACCTTTGTGTTAACACTTTTAAGCATGTTTATCTCAGGTAATTAACGGAGCAGGCAAGACACGGAGTGGGCACTAACTGATGGTTTTTATGGTGTAAAATAAATTATGTCATTCAGTCCAAACTACTATCTCCTTTTATGGGATTTCACAACTCTGATATTTCACTTTTGTAACTAAATTACTATATGAATGAAAAGTACTTTCAAAATGCCTCTTTTGAGCCATTTTCTATGTTTATGACTTCGATCCTCCCCGTAATACCCCGATTAGTCTTTGTTGTTCCCTTAACACGCTTAGAGTTAACTAGAAAGTTAATCTATTTGTGTTTATGACTAATACAATGTAATGATTCTTTCTATCAGTTAATGAAACGTAAATGTAAAAACACAAAGTATTTTTCAACGTTTAAATTCTTATTAGAAAGGAATCAAAGAATCTATTACCCAAGTGTTTTGCGGAATAAACACTTGGGATCGAATAGACAAGGTATGGTGTCTCCTATCTAAACTCAAGCTATGCTTAAGTGGTAATAATTCGACCCACTGAGCTATCTCAAGGATACGTTACTCTTTGTAGGAGAGAAGTTGTTTTGCAAAAGTCTAAGGCTTTCAATGTACAAAACACACACAACTTCTCTCCTTCTGAACCTATTTATACACAAGTATAAAATAGTAAAAGTGATTAAAAAACTACAACTTGTTGAAGCAAGCGTGTCTGACAATTACAATAGTAATTGTCATTTCCAAGAACCAATGGGAATGGACTAAAGTCTTTAAGAGTGGTTGGTCTGACACTCCACGACTTTTAGCCATTTTAGGGAACGTTTCTTCCTGACAAGATAAGATATGATCTTATCTTAAACTCTTCCCTGATCTTCCCGCCTTTCTTTCAGGCGTTGAGTTCTTCAGTCTTTAATCACTTAATGTTTTTGAGGAGACTGGGGTTCAGTGAGTTCTTGTCCAACACTTACTGAACCATCATCTTCTTCTTTGGCTTAAGTCCTACTCAAGGAGTACCGCCTTCCTGAGTAGTGAATCCTTCTTCTTGAATTCGCCTTAAGCATCCTGAAGATGACTCACTAAGTGACTGTTCACTCAGTGACTTGAATTGTTCTCGGTTTAAGTTAACACTTAGTTAATTTGTGTCCAAATCCTGTTTTAGGGACTCTTGGGTACTGACGGACCCAACAATCTCCCCCTATTTGGATATAAATTATTCCTAAGTGTTTTTGATCAGTTATGAGTGAGCTAATGACTTCTGCTCATACTGAATGTACAAGAAAGTAAATAAGGACACTGAAATAATAAAAACATCATCTTGTTAATATTATTACAAGTCCTAACAAAACTATACATAGTATTGGGATAGTGGTGTTGGCGGATTCAGTCAAACTTATACCCTAAGGCTTCAAGCTTTGGCTTCTTGGACTCAAGCTCATGCTGATCAGGATGATCTTGAATCTTTGTCCTCAGGTCTTGGCAGAACCTCACATTTTCAGGACTCTTGATCGGGGAGGCCATCATGAGGTAACCCAGCATTGTTCTAATTCCAGCTTTATCAATATCACTCCATCTTTGAAATGCTGGGTCGCCAAAAGCATCAGTGAAGAACAAACCTCTTTCAGGTTGTTCGATGACCACGTTGTTTCTGAATTGAACACCTTCAGGGAGGGTTCTGTTGCAGTCAAGACCAGGGACCTTGTTCTCAGGCTCAGCTTCAATCTTCTTTCTCTTTCTTGAGGAAGACTAAGAGGGAGCAGGCAGTTCTGCTGAAGCAGGAAGAGGAGAGGGAATACCAAGTTCCTGAGGTGTTTCTGCCAATCTTTCATACCTTAGACTCAGGGACTTCAACAGACCAGGGACCACAACATTTGATTTTTTCACTAATATTGGACCTAACTCATCCAATTCAGTGATCCCAAAGTCAGCGAATCTGAAGGGGGTATGAACATCAAAGTTTCTCATGTCAGCACCTCTGTAGACAGTAACAATGGCAGGCTAGGTGTTTCGATGAATCTTGACATCAGTGATTGGTTCTGGTTTCAACCTGTTTTTCATGACCCACTGATATCTCTTAATCCTGTTTTGCCTAATCTCTTCAGTCCTTTTCATTCTTTCCTCCCTTTTCTGCCTGAGAACAGCCATCTCAGCATCCTGAGCTTTCACAAAGCTCTTACCACCTTCCCTTTTAGCAAGGTCTTTTGACTCAATCCCAATCTTCTCAGCCTCTTCTCTTGCAACCTGAATGAGAGCAAGCTTGTTCTGCCTTTCATCTTCAGCAGCTTTCTTTTTTGCCTCCTCTTTCTCCATGTGAGCTTGAATTTCTTCATGAGTGAGAAGTTGCATTACCCCATTGACCTCATAAGGGACCTTGATTGGTTCATCAGGGTCAGGCCTTCTTTCTGAGGATGTAGGCACCAATTTAGTAGTGATAGGCTCAGGCTCAGTGAGAATGCCTTTGCCTTTGTCTTGGTGGGATGATGGGGTTTCTTCAGGATTCTCCCCCTCAGTGTGAGAAGGAGGTTGTTCTTCTTCAGTGACTTTGACTTTCTCCCCCTCAACTGTTGCTTGACCCATAGTGAGAGTAAGAGTTGGTGCGCTCACTGAAGTTGAGGGAGCATGACCTTTGAAGGCCTGATAAATCTCGGTTATCATTGACTTGATGTCTCAGGTGTCCTGCTGAAGAGTTGAGACCTTAGCCTCAAGAGAAGCCTGAGAAGCCTCCATTGCAGTCATCCTTGGACCAAGATTCCAAGCCAAGGAAGAACAAGATGTAGCCCAAGATGCCAAGTGTGACTCCATAAGACCCAGGGAAGACCTGATGGAGTCCACTTTAGAGCTGAATCCCTGAAGATTTGAGGAGGTCAGCATTTTTACCAGCTCAGCCACCTGAGTAGATTGTTGCTGGTAGGTCTCTGAAGCCTGAAGAATTTTCCGGTTATGCTCAGGGTCATCTTTCACTGACTCTTGAATAGTTTCAACGCTCTTTTGTATGTTGGTGAGAGATTAGTTGAACATTTTAAGATTGTAATCAAGATTTGTCAGGGAGAAGGAGATAGATGACTTGTGCTCATTTACATCATCATGATAGGATTCCACTGACTCCTTCAGATTGACATAATGAACAGCTGCTTCAGTGTGCTTGTCAAAAATTTCTTCAGTGAGCCCAGTGAAGAGAGTATTGTTGGCCTTTTGCAAGAAATTGACCAATTATCTCTCAGTAAGAGGAAGAATGTTGTCATACTTCTTAAGTTCCTGAGGGCATGATGATTCAAAATCTGAAGAATGATCAGCCTGAGATTCAGATTCTTCACCGTGTGGAGAAGACTAATACGATTGTTCAGTGGGTTGTGCATCAGTCTCCATGTCATCACCAGCCTCAAACATTTCCTCCTCACTCTCTTCCTTGAGCTCATCTTTAGAATCTTCAGAATCAAGAAGAGCATGAATATCCCTCATAAACTCGAACTCCAAAAGGTTAACCGGCTCCTCCTCATAAAAGGACTTGCCTTGGTTTTGGCCAGGTCCTGACCCCGCCATAATAACTGATTTGGTTTTATCAGCATGGCTAGTCATAATAACTGATTTATCAACCTGACTTTTAGGGGCAGTTCCTGAGAGAATGGATCCGCCTGAGGTAGTTATGGGTTCCGTATCAGCGGGTGGTTTTTGTCCCTCTAAGTCTTTGTCCCCCTTAGCGCCTTCAACCACTGACGGGTGTTTTCCAGTAGTATCACTAGGCACTGATTGTGAAGATTGATGGACCCCCTTCCCATCAGGATTGTAATGTCCTTTTGGGGATTTAGGATCCTGAACTCCTTGAGATCCTGAGGGTGATTACTTAGGAACATTAGCGGGATGTGATTGGTGATGGGTCCCCTTCTCAGTGGAGTAGTGCTGCCCCACTGAGGATTTAGAACCCTTTTCTCCCTCAGGAACTGATTGTGATTTGTCAGTTCCTTCATCGGGATGTGAATGGGTGGTTGTTCCTGACCCTACTAACTTGTGTATGTCAGTAGGGACATGTGGAAAAGGTTTGCCCGAGGACACTGAGAATGATTGCTCAGTGCTCTCCGTTGGCCTTTGTTTTGTGGTCAGGCGTTTCTCTGTAGTGGGTGTCTCATAGGTATGGGTCACATTCAACCCCATTTTAAGGTTGAGTTGGTTCTGGGCATCAGTCTCAGTGGCGAGTGGTTTTGGTCTAACCACCTTACTGGACTGACCCTTCTTTGTCTTCTTCACCTTCTTTGTAGGTGAAGGTACTGGAGAAACGGCGTTCTCCCTTGAATAACCACCATCATTTAGTTAGTCAGGGCAATGGGTTGTACCTCAGTGATGCCACTAGTGAAATTGGTCTTATGTAAGACGTCAGGTTTCGTACCTTCAACGTCAGGCCTCACATAGTCAGAACCAAGAAGGTCCTGAAGCACACAGGAAATAAACCTAGGATAAGACAAGTTTTTTTGCCTAGATTTTCCTGAGAGCTTAGCAACAAGGTCTCGGAAGATTATACCTTCGATATCTATCTTTCTACCCTCCAAGAGACTGAACAACATCAATTGTTGTGATGAGTTCAATTGCTCAGTGGAGGATTTATTCCCCCCAAGGACCTGAATGACGAATGTCATCAGGATCCTCCAGACTGGGTGGAACCAGGTTTTGACAATTGGAGCCTTCTCCAATAAGGCTCCAACGGACTCCTTAGGACGTTTAGGGTCATGAGGTCCCAAGAAGATCAACTCTCCCTTGACCTCTTGGTCAGTAGGATTGGGCTCAAAAGCCTCAGCAAAATCAAGACCAGTGGCCTTGATGAAGTCATTGTAACCCAGGGAGAGGGTCCTTCTCCCATTCATCACTGTGAAAGTGATGATGGATTCTTTGGTGTCTTTTGGGCTAGTAGCCATAGCAGTACACCAGAATTCTCTCAAGTAGTCATGGTAGATGACTGAGGGGGTCTTGGTAAATGCTTTTGCATGAAAACAGTTTTGAAGATATTTCATTACATTCTTGTAAGCATGGAACTTTTGTGGATAGGAAAAGTTTCCCACCACATTGTTCTTTGTGAGGTCTACGCCCTCCAATGTGAATTCCATATTAGGGGCATATGTCACAGCTTTAGAGGAAGCCATATTTGTTGGTAAGTCTGGGTAAAAAAAATGGTTGGGATTTCTTAAAGCTAAGAACACACACACACTATTAGTTTTGAGAGAAAAAATGGGCAGAATTTTGCTTAAAACTTCTAATAGACGTGTGTGTTGTTATTTTGGTTGGGGTATTTATAAGAAAGTGAAGTGGAGGGAATTTTAGGCATTAAGCAGATTTTATTTATTCAAAAAGAATTTTTGGAAACTGTTTTGAATAAAGTTTTTGGGATCCGCATTTAATGCCACCACTCTACTTTTCCCTGGTTTGGCGCAACAGTCAAGGTGAACAGTTGAGCAGTTCTGCAAAAGTGTAATTTGCAGAGATGAGTCATCGCATATTTGTAATGTGATTGGAGAGGCATTTAATGCCAAGTGGGAATGTGGGGGCCCATAGGTGGAAGACAGAAAGGCAAAAGAACAAATATTCTTATATTAAATAAGAATTCAGTTACCAACCTCGGACATTTACTAACTTGATACTTAGAGCATTTAACTTAGTATTTAATGTCTCTTGAGGACCCTGAATGACTTTTCATTCAGTGAACCTGATTTTCAGGACTTGGGTTTAGTCACTGATGGTTCTTGTGTTCAGGAATTTGGGTCTAATTCCTGAGGTTCAAGGGTTCAGGAACTTGGGTCTAGTTCCTGAGGACCAAGAATTTAGGAACTTGGGTTTAATTCCTGAGGATTAAGGGTTCAGGAACTTGGGTTTAGTTCCTGAAGTTTAGTGACCTTTCTCACTGAAGAACACATTGAGTCAGGGACTTGGGATGTCAGAATTTACACATATTTGGATGGAGTCAATCAGTGGACTGATTCTCAATATCCAACATTCCTAGTTCAGCTTTCAGTCTGGTGAAAGTTGGTTCATCCAATGGCTTGGTGAATATATAAGCTAGCTGATATTCAGTAGGAATGAAGTGTAATTCTATGTCACCATTCATGACATGGTCCCTGATGAAGTGATATCTAATATCAATGTGTTTTGTTCAATGATGAAGAACTGGGTTATTTGAGATGGCAATTGCACTTGTGTTATCACAAAAGATGGGAACCATCTTGTACTGAATTCCATAGTCACTGAGTTAACTTTTCATCCAAAGTACATTTGCACAATAACTTGCTGCTGCAACATATTCAGCTTCAGCTGAGGACATGGCAACTGATTGTTGCTTCTTAGCACTCCAACAGACTAGCTTTCCACCAAGAATTTGGCAGGAGCCTGAGGTGCTTTTTCTGTCCATGTTGCATCCAGCATAGTCAGAGTCTGAGTATCCATTAAGATCAAGGCCTGAGCATTTAGGATAGTATAATCCAAGGTTTGGAGTACCTTTCAGGTACCTGAATATCCTTTTCACAGCAGTGATATGAGTTTCTCTTGGGTCAGATTGATATCTGGCACATAAGCAGACTGAGAATTGGATATCAGGCCTTGATGCAAGTAAATACATCAGTGATCCTATCATTCCTCTAAAAAGAGTTTGATTCACTGGTTTTGCAGTAAGATCAGGACCAAAGTTGTTTGGGGGTACCATGGGAGTCTTGACTGAGGCACAGTCACTGAACTCATACTTCTTCAGTAGGCTTCTGACATACTTCTCTTGACTGATAGAGGTTCCTTTATCAGTATGCTTGATTTGTAGACCAAGGAAGTAAGTTAGTTCTCCCATCATGCTTATTTCGAATTTCTTTGCAATTAGTTTTTCAAACTGTTTGCAAAGTTTATAATTTGTTGAGCCAAAGATGATGTCATCAACATACACTTGTACAAGTATGACATCATTATTTGTCTTGTAGATAAATAATGTGTTGTCTATCTTGCCTCTGACAAAATTTTTTTGGATCAGGAAGGCTGAAAGAGTCTAATACCATGCCCTGGGAGCTTGTTTCAGTCCATAAAGGGCTTTGTTAAGCTTGCAGACATGGTCAGGAAACTCATGACTCTCAAATCCAGGAGGTTGCTGAACATAAACTTCTTCTTTCAGTGAGCCATTTAAGAATGCACTTTTAACATCCATTTGGTACACCTTGAAGTTCATGTATGTAGCAAAAGCAAGGAAGATCCTGATGGCTTCCATCCTTGCTACTGGTGCAAATGTTTCTTCATAGTCAATGCCTTCTTGTTGATTATAGCCTTTGGCTACAAGTCTGGCTTTGTTTTTAATGACTATGCCATTTTCATCAGATTTGTTTTTAAATACCCATTTCATGCCAATGACTGAAACATTTTCAGGACATTTGACCAAGGTCATTACCTTGTTTATGTCAAATTGTTCCAGTTCATCATTCATGGCTTGAACCCAACTTGGATGTTTTAGTGCTTCCTTAACACTTTTGGGTTCAATTGTGGAAATGAAGTCCACAAATAGGCATTCATTGGCTGAGGCTGCTCTTAGTTCAGCAGCCATGCTTCTTGTGAGCATGCCTTCAATAGCCTCACCAATTATATTGACAAGTTCTATATCCTAAGACCTAGTCCAACTGTCCTGAGGTCTTGGAAACTGATTAGAACTTATAGAGGCCTGATGGGTAGGATCAGGATTAGACACATGATGTTCTTCAGCATCTTGAGTGTCTGAGTGGGTTGACTCATCACTGTGATTGTTTAGTACCTGAGCACTTTGTACTGACTGAATGATTTCATCAGTACTTTGTGCTTCAATAAACTCAGTGATGGTTGGGTAAGCAAGGTTATGGGGAATGATGTAATAGGAGATGTCATCATTTGCATGGTACTTAGTGGAAGAACCATTATCAGTATGATGTTCATCAGGAGGGTATCTTGATGAATCATCAATACCTATGTCTTCCACTGAGTTGTTTGAGACACTGATTGCATCAGTGCTCTCATCAAAGGTAACATGAAATGTTTCCTCAGTATGCTGTCTCCTAGTGTTGAACACCCTGAAGGCCTTTGAGACAAGGGAGTATCCTAGGAAGTATCCATCATCAGCTTTGGCATCAAATTTTCCTAAGTGATCCTTGTTATTATGAATAAACACAGGACACCAAAAGACATGAAAGTAGCTGATGTCAGGGATTCTTCCCTTGAATAACTCATAAGGAGTTTTGCTATGTCTCTTGACAATGATGGATCTATTTTGTGTGTAACAGGCAGTCTTTACTGCTTCAATCCAAAAGTGTTTGGAAAGAACTGATCCATTTAGCATTGTCCTAGCTGCTTCAATGAGTGTTCTATTTTTCCTTTCAGCCACCCCATTTTGTTCAGGTGTTTAGGGTGAGGAAATTTTTTGGGAAATACCTTTCTCATCACAGAAACATTCAAGTTCATAATTTTTGAACTCTGTTCCATTGTCAGTCCTAATTTGTTTGACTTTGATGTCATTTTGATTTTCAATGTTCCTGACAAAGGACATAATTGTTTTAGCTGCTTGACTCTTTTTGATCAGGAAGTATACCCAAGTTTATCTTGAGTATTCATCCACAATGACCAGAGTATACTTCTCATGTTTAATGGATCTATGACTAATTGGTCCAAATAGATCCATATGGAGAAGATGTAGGTAGTTCCTGATGGAAAAGTTGGTTTGGGTTTTAAAGGATGCTCTGTGATGTTTACCTTTTTCACAAGCTGAGCATGGTTTATCCTTTGAAAACACAAGAGATGGTAAGCCAAGGACCTTGTTTTGTTTTACAAGGTTGTTTATGTTTTTGAAGTTCAGGTGGGAGAGTCTCTTATGCCAAAGCCAGTTGAGTGTATCAGTGGCCTTGGTAAAGAGACAAGTTCCATTCTGAGTCAGACTGGACATGTCCAACACATAAACATCATGTCTTCTTGGAGCAATAAGGACAACTTCCTTATTAGCATTGAAGATGATTCCTTGCTTATCATCAAACTGAACTATGTATTTAGCATCACATAGTTGACTGAAACTAATCAAATTGTATTTAAGACCATTTACATAAGCTATCCTAGTAAAGACTATACCATTGCAGTTTACTGAACCATAACCTTAAGTGAGACATGATGAGTTATCAGCAAATATCACTTTGGGTCCTGATTCATCCACATACTTGTGCAAATACTCCTTCACACCAGTCATAATTCTTGAACATCCACTATCTAGATGCCAAATAGGATCCCAGGCATGTTTCTGCACAAATGGTAAACTGGGTCAGTTCTTTCTAGGACTCCACTTCTTGGAGGGCTTAGCTTTGGAGGTCTTATTAACATTTTCAATTGATTTATGGTCAGTGGTGGAGTGGACTGAGCTACCACATATTTTGCATTTGATTACTGATGTAGACTCAGTGGACTGAGAGGCTGACTTTGTCATACCTCTACTGGCCTGAATGGCCTTACCACGTCCTGAGGTGTTATGAGTGGTGGTTGATGAGTGTGTAAATACTCATCATTTTTATACCCATTTAGACTATAAAATGACCAAAAACACCCAAATGGACCATATATTGTTACAAATATCCTTGGATTGTGTTTTATGTGTTTCAGGTACAAAAAGGATTGAAAACGAGGCAAATATGGACAAAACCAAGCGTGATGTGGAAAAGAACCATAAGCCGATACTGGGAAAGAAATTATTTATTCGGATAAAATTCAAGTTTGGAAAATCCCAATTGGCCCTTGGATTATTCTCATTTGGCAACTTTAGTCCTTTGGTTTAATTTTGAAGAATGAAAGCTTGGATCCCTGGATTTTCAGACTTTACAAGATTGGTCCCTCAAAGTTTAAACAAATTCCAAATCCAATCTTATCCTAATAACTAAACACAAACACGCCATTTATCCTAACCCATCCCAAATAAATCCCAAGCCCAATGTTTAAAAGCCCAAACCCGGCCTTTCTTCCTTTTGAGTTAACTAAAAGCATGGTCAGACTCGGTCAACTCCTTCCTTTCCCCTTTCCCGCACAACAAAAAGCACACCCAACACCATCATCACCCCTATTCTGCTTTCACCTTTGCCACACTTGTAGGATCGAGTACTTCGAGCTTGATTGAGCTTGGTATAAACAAGAACCTCTGCAATACAAGTGTTTATGCGGAAACTAAACAGCAAGTATTATAAAGAAGAAAACTCTAAAAGAACAATGATCCTCTATGGATCAAACTATTGAACTAAGAATCGTTTATTGAATGTTAAAAGATGTTCAAGGCGTACATAAACTCATAGACGGGTTTATCTTTTATACTAACAAGATCACCTAACCCTAACCCGTTCTACAAGAAAACGTGTAAAGAGATTAACAACAATCTCTTCTAAAAATAAATCATAACAAACATTCTAAATATACGGATAACAAATAATACTATCCGCAGCAACAACACTATCGGTAGGAACAAGATAACACTGTCGGCAGCAATGAGCTTTCAGCAGGAACTAAGCTATCGGCAGGAACCAACTTTACACTATCGGCAGCAACAATGAACTCTTATTTCCCAGAGATCCTAACAATCCTCCCCTAATCTTGAGGTTGACTAGGTTAACCTGCAAGATTCCCTTGTGATAAAGCTTTCAACTTCTCAGGCGTGAGGACTGCGACTTAGCAGCAACAATATTGAGTAACCAGCAGCAACATCCATAACTTGCAAGATTTCAACTTCTATAGCATCCAGCAGCAACTTCAATAGAGCAGCAGGAACATGAAATCTTCTTCAAAATAGATTTACTGGTCACCATAACATCACTTGAACTTGGCTGCTACTAATGACAAAATGTACATCAAATCTCTTTAAGTTTCATACTATTCTCATCACATCCAGGTGTGTTAATTCCTGTGAGAGGTGAATCATTGAAAATTAATGGATTTGATGTCTCTTTACCAATAGCCATCACTACTGGAGTAGCCAATGTTTAGGTGTGTGAGACCATGGTACATTGATAACCATCTGATTTATTAGCAAATCAGCAACTATAAACGGATTTGACTTGTCTTTACCTGTAGCCGTTTGCTCAGGACTAGCCAATTCTTTGGTTTCAACTGAACCTTGGTGAATTGAATACCAAATATGGATACCAAATGTCTTTACCACAAACCATACTTTTGTGGACTAGCCAATCCTTTGGATCCCATAAAGGGTGACATCCATGGTGAATTGAGAACCATTTTCAACTCTCAGAACTGAATCATGGGTGAGTTGAATTACCCTATAACTTTGAGCAAGCTATTATAGCTGTCAACGGATTTGATTATCACACCAGAGCCGTACCCTCATGGTGAGTCAACTCTTTCTTGTCTGCTAGACATGGTGAGTTGAGCACCATTTATTGTGCAGGTGTAAACACCAACACTGTACCTGCAAGGTGTTGCTCAAAACCAACTTATTAGCACACAAAGTATACAAATTTTTTTTTTTTTTTTTTTTTTTTTTTTTTTTTTTTTTGAACTAAGAAACACAAACAAAAACACACCAAAAGAAAAATAAGAAAAGAAAATAAGAAAGAAAGATAGAAACTTTACAACAACAACAAGAATAATCCTCCCCTTAAGCTAGAATGAAAATAAAAGACAAATAAAAGAAAGAAAAGAAAATAAACAAAAAGAAAAACAAAGAAAGAAAATGAAAATGAAATTAATTTTTTTTTTTTTTTTTTTTTTTTTTACTAGCAGCATTGTCTGAACAGCAGGAACAAAATTACCAGCAGAAATGGTGTTCAGCAGGAACTGGTACACTTTCGGCAGGAATGGAAGCACTATCAGCAGTAATGGATGCAAGCGTAGGAGCAGAATCCATGTGAGAGCAGCAGCATCAAAATAATAAGCATGGCAGCAGAATAAACTTCTAGAACCAAGCCCACCATTTGAGCCCACTGATCAAACCCCATAACCAATTCACTAGCTGACAAATAAAATGAGTATACCAGGTGTACCAAGCAATACGTACAGCAGCAGTAGTACCACAATCAATTTGTTGACCACTGACTAACACAATGACCAAGTTCCACGTGTGCAACTACATATCCATCATTCAGTACCAATTTTCATGTGCAGCTACAGAGTCACTTTGACCATCTCCAATTAGGTCCACTTGATTCAACAATTTGAATTGCTCCACCAATGAGCCCACATGATGTCCAAAATAATCACAACCAAATTCACTTCATACGTACAGCTCAACACTTATCAATAGCAATTCAATATCAAGCAAGTGACTAAATGAATTTAATATCACATAGCAACAAGAAGTAATCATGTGACAAAACCCATTCAACAATCAACCATCGACCAATTGTATTAATTGTACGAGGTTTATTTGTCTTTTCTTCCACAAAGACAACAATGATTTCATCCATCTCAAACTTAAATATCTCCACGTGCACCACTTGCAATAATTTAAATTGTACCCCAATGAGCCCACGTGATGTCACTTTTGATTCATGATCCCAACTTTTATACAAACACATGAGCTGTGGGAAGGTACCCTTAAATACACTGGGCGACAATCCAACATAAATAATCACTAATCCCATAAGATATTTATCGTACGCATGAAGGAACTAGTAGGAGAACATCCAAATATATTATCACACCGACCCATCAAAGTGATAAACCACATATTGACACCTGCTCCATCTCCAATTAATTCAATCCCAATAATTGACTAAACAGTAGTGATAATTATTACTTCACCAGCAGTAACATTTAGGTAGAGAACACAAAACAAACTAAAAAAAATGTTAGTTAACACAAAATAATATACAACAATAAGCCTCCCCTTAGGCTTATGCCTCCCCTCAATCAGTGCACCTGACAAGGACTATTGTTCTTGGGTACCCAGAATGAACCTTTCCTTTTATTTGTCCAAGAACAACCTGTTGAGGGCTTAACACCAGTATCCCATCTTGTTTCCCCCATATACCTTGGGTCATAATAACCAGGCCAAAAACCATTCCGAAAGTAAGTGCTAATAGGTATGTAGAATGGTCTAGCAACATTCCTTTTCCAACCAGTAGACTTGGTTTGACCAGCTGGATCTGGCTTACCAGAAGGAAAATGTGCTGGTCGTTTTGCATTATCAGAAGGAAATGCATTTGCTCTAGGGACAAATGGGGGTATACTCTCTACATTTTTCCATAAAGATCTAGGTTTTCGTTGTTCAGCACACACACCCATTTTACTCTCATAATAATTACAATCCTTAATGAGATGAGAGTAACTTTTACAAACAAAACACGATTTTCTTTTAACCTTTTTGTTCTTAATCTGACTTTTCTTATCATGACCTTGCTTATCACACAAAGACTTCTCACAAACAGAACCAGAAACAGAATTGTTCTTAATAGGACTAAAAGTAGCTGTCTTTAAATTGGATTTCACACTAGCTACTTTTGGTGTGAAGTCATCAGACTTGGGTGTGGGAGACTTGTCATTTGAATCACAGGAGGCAAAGTCATTGGTCTTTGTCTCAGAAGACTTGTCACTTTTAGAGCAAGAAACTAAGTCTTTAGAGTCACAATCAAGATTAGGCAAGTCATTGGACTTTTTGCCATAGGACATATGTGATTCTTTTAAGTCAATGTCTAGGTCAGAGTGCATAGGGACAGGCTTAAACACACCTCTTATGGGAGGAGGGACAGCATGCATCTCACCTTCTTTTACATATTTTACAGGTATTTGGAAATTTTCCTCTTTAAGGGTAGGAATAAAGCTTCTTGACTCAGAAAAGTCATCTGTTTTAGGACATCCTAAACCCCTCTTACACTTTACATATTGAGAGCTTGAATTCAATTTATCTACAAGCCTAGTTGATTCTTTATATGATGCACATCTAATTTCTTCACTTTCTAACTTAGCTTGTAATTCCTTTTTCTCTAAAATTACTTTATCATATTCTCTCTCAACATGTTTTAACTCATTAGTTGTATTCTTTAAATCTCTTTCCAATACCCTTATCTTTTCCTCATAAGCTAACTGATTCTTTTGATACCAGACCTTTTGTTGTTCTAATGTTTTAACAGCATTTTTATGAGCCTTGAGTTGTATAAAGTTATCATTATATTGACTCTCTATATCATCAAACTCTTTCTTAAGTGCATTATACTTAACATGACAATCAAAAGGACAATGTTGTACCTGAGGAGAGACTCCCACAAAAGCAAATTCCTTAGCCACAGGGATCTTGAACTCCTGCTTGAGCATGGACTCCTTGAACTCATCATTCCCTAAAAATCTGGTTTTCACAGCACGCCAGATCTGCCTAGCATCATCCAGGTGATTAAACTTACCCATGTGGTCTGCTGGGAGAGCCTGAAGCAAAAGAGATCTTGCTTTGGTCTCCCTTTGCACAGCAACATGCTCCTCAGCTGATACAGGTGGAAGAATGATTATTTTCCCCTCCTGATCTCTCCCAATACTCTTCTTGCTGTTCCCATTAAGAATAACATTCCAGAGGTTATGATCTCTGTTGGAGATCCATTGTTCCATCTTCTTAGCCCATTTCTCATATTCATCAGTTCCGGATGGAGACATTGTTTGAAATAAACAATTGACCAATTAAATACAACCAAACTGACCAAAATTAAACCACCACTTCACAGACCAGAGTTAATGCTCACTGACTGATGCAACCAATAATCTTCGAACAGTAACCCCAAAATAAATATCAGCGATCAACCAATAAATTATACCACCAAACGACAAACCAAAAGAACTATCTCCAATCGGCAAAATGAGTCAACAATAATAACACACTTTCACTTAATTGTATAACCGACAAATCACTTGAGCAATTAAAACCACAGTCGACAGAAAATGGCCCCACTTAATCAAATGAACTAGCCGACACTTTAATTAAATTGCAGCAGCCTCACAAATTTTCGACCAATAGCAATTTGTAGCAGATTCGATCAGTACAATGGATAACCCCTCATTCAATTAATCTAAAACAAATACTGATCCCATCACTTGCAATATAATAATCAATGAATTTAATTTGCTCTCAACTTGCATAAAATGTCAAAATCAATTTGACTGATTACTTGTGTAGCGCCGCCGACCAATCAATTAAATTCAAAACCTTTGACCTCTTTAATAATCAATGTTTGACTTGCATAAAGTAGATCAGATCAATATTCGATAAAAACAATAATTACCGATTACCTCAATAAATTAAGATCTGCTTACTATCGAACTTTTCTTCTTTATCAGAGATCCTCACCAGGCTCTGATACCACTTGTAGGATCGAGTACTTCGAGCTTGATTGAGCTTGGTATAAACAAGAACCTCTGCAATACAAGTGTTTATGCGGAAACTAAACAGCAAGTATTATAAAGAAGAAAACTCTAAAAGAACAATGATCCTCTATGGATCAAACTATTGAACTAAGAATCGTTTATTGAATGTTAAAAGATGTTCAAGGCGTACATAAACTCATAGACGGGTTTATCTTTTATACTAACAAGATCACCTAACCCTAACCCGTTCTACAAGAAAACGTGTAAAGAGATTAACAACAATCTCTTCTAAAAATAAATCATAACAAACATTCTAAATATACGGATAACAAATAATACTATCCGCAGCAACAACACTATCGGTAGGAACAAGATAACACTGTCGGCAGCAATGAGCTTTCAGCAGGAACCAAGCTATCGGCAGGAACCAACTTTACACTATCGGCAGCAACAATGAACTCTTATTTCCCAGAGATCCTAACAACACTCAATCCCCCCTCCTAACCACTCCTCTGCTCCATCTAGTTCACGAGATACCACCCTTCACATGTGACCAAGCCATGTCATCAATCCATGTGAATAATTGGGCGCCAAAATGAAATAAAAGGCTCAGATCATTCTACTTTAATCCAACGACTGGGAAATGATTCCAAGAAGCACAAATGAAGATTTATGTTGTTTTGTCTCACAAAACTAGCACAAAGACTGATGACCCCTTAGCTTAGAATTTAGTATAAATAGTTAGTGATTTGTAGCCATTAAGGTAGGTTTTATTTAGCATTTTTATTTTAAGGTACATGTATTCTCTTAGCTTATTGTTATACTGTCTTCCTTTTCCAGCTTTGTAATTCGATTTTTAATGAAATTCCAAGTTTAGTCAACAAAAGTCAATTTACTGTATTACTGCTTATTGTGTTTTTAATGTCCTTATTTCTGATTCCTTAAGCTTATTTAGATGTTTTAAACTTAGTTTAATAATCTAAGATTGCCTGTGTTAATTTAGTTCTACAAACCAAAGTTAAGTTAAAGACAGTCAAATAAGCTTAGCTTATTTGACTGCTTATTGGCCTTTGAAAAACTGCTCAATAAGTTTTAGTTAAGTCATCAAATCAGTTTTCAACAAAAATATTAGCTTTAGTTGTCTGTTTCAGTTTAAATCTTGCAATCTCAGTCTCTAAGGGAGTGTTTGGTTTGAGCTTATTTTTGGCTAAATGAGCCTGTCTATGTTCATATGCATCTTGATGAGTTTCGTTCTAGCTTATTTTAGTCTGTACAAGTAGTTTTTAGATGGCCTTGGTTTATTTTGGAGCCTTTGTAGCTTTCTAGTAGATAGGTACAATCTTAGTTTGCAACTGTTTCCTATAAGCACATCAGTAAGCTGAGCTTATTGTGACCAATTTTTTTGACACTTTTGAGTTCTAAATAGGGAGTTAAATGGTGATACAAAGTTTGGCACATTTACTTAAGTTTTGCATGATCTGAGGTCAAAATACCCAAGCCTGCACAGCCTATTATGTCTTAACTAGCTCCCTTATCAGCTTGTTTTGGCTTATTTATAAGCCCTTATTGTCTGAAAATTGGTATTCTAGTTCTTTGCCTGCTTGTCTTGATCTGTTTCAGCTTTTTGAGAGGAATAGAGCTTATTTTAAGTACTAATTAAGGTCTGCAACAAGCCCTTTGAACTGAACTCAAACCTGCATCAGTTATTGTGTTCTATGAGCATCTGATCTAGGGCTAATTTGGATAAGCAATTGGGTGTTAAAATTCGGGCTTTTGGTGTTTTAGTGTAGCCTGTAGTACTAGGAAGCTTTTGCCCCCATAAGTTTCCACTAATCAGCTTAATTGAGTGCTTAATTTTGATCTGCAAGTAGGGGTTGTAGCTGTCTTTTCTGTCTTCATTTTGAATCTGCATAATTGCTTATTTGGCTTATTCTGTGAGTTTAGCTGTTTGAATTAAGTTGTTTTATGCTTAAAAAAGTTGTTGGAACTGTTTATGAGCTTGTGGTATCTGTTAGTGCTTAAGTGCTTATTTTAGGGCTTAATTCAAACCGCTTATTTGCCCCAATTGCTTATTAGTGTTCAGTAGATTTCCAATTTCATTTTTTCTAGATTCAGAATAATATTTTAGATTTATCTGCTAAATTTCATATTTTTCCAAAGTCATTTGCTATTTTTAAATCATTTAAATAGTTTCTTTTAGTTTTAAATTCATAAAAAATAAATAAAAAGTCAAAAAAAATATAATTCTTTTTTCCAAAATTTTTGTTTGTAATTTAGAACGTAGGAAAATTAATTTGGCATTCCTAGGAGCAATATTTCTTAGATTTCACTTTTAGTCTCGCGTTTTCCCGATTTTTAATTACGTTATTTTTCTTTCTTTGTGTTTTTGCTTATTTATGCTTAGTAGATTTATATGTTTAAGTTTCCCTTAGCCTATTTATGCTTCCCGTAGTTGTAGGATATTTAATCAAACACCAAAAATCCAAAATCTAATCATCAAGCACTTTAATTCCAAACCAAAAACGAAATCCTCGATTCACACCTCGTTGGGACACG
Organism: Artemisia tridentata subsp. tridentata; assembly: GCA_021014915.2. Lineage (NCBI taxonomy): Eukaryota > Viridiplantae > Streptophyta > Magnoliopsida > Asterales > Asteraceae > Artemisia > Artemisia tridentata. Next base: position 320,562,794 of record CP139509.1, read on the forward strand.
ACCCGGGTAATCACTTGCCCGGTATCACACATATCACATTCACGGGTTTTACAAGTTGGTCTTTTTCCTAAAGGGTTGACTTTTTGAATCTCGTGTATCACGTGCATCCGATACTATATTTATATATATACTCACACACGGATCAAATTTTGGTGCCGCTGACGGGGAGGTTGTGTTGCGACAATATTGTTAAAGGTTTTAACGATTAGTGACTTGAGATCCTTCCTTGTGAAGTTCCCGTTTTCCATAAACCCCATAAAATACAAAAATATTTTTATTTTCTTTTGTATATATATTTTCATATAAAAACAAAAACCCAAAAACATTCGTCGTTTTATTGTGTTAAAATAAAAGATAAAAGCAATCTCAATATAATATTCCTCAACTTGGAGTATTATCATATTAAGTTCCAAAACAAAAGATATAAAACTTGCCTTTATGTCGCTTGTTAATTCGGCTCACCTTTGATTGATTAACAAAATCAAACGGAGGTTTCAGGAGGTTTGTCATTAAATTAACGAACCGAAAGGAGCGGGTTTTTAAGGAGCATTTATTGTCCACATTTGCTCCTCCGCCACCCTGTGCGTTTTTCTTTCAAAGAGCTACCGTACGCTTGTTTGATTTAAGGTTTAAGTTCACTTGTGTTTTGCCTCGGTCTTGTTTTAATTGAATTGTTTTTAGTGCATGCGCACTCATTCTTCTCCGTCGACAAGTCCTTTACGTGAACTCGTGCATACCCCGAGAAGACGTAATCAAAGACGTAAACGAAGGCGTTCCGCCTCAATAGACAAACCCGAAGTTCGTGCTATTCCTAACCCCGTTCCTCCCATTGTCACAATGGCGGAGGAACGTACCATGTGTGAGCTTCTCCAAGCACCCACCGAGGGTTACGGAGATGCTATTGTTATTCCGGCAATCATTGCCGATAGCTTTGAGCTTAAGACCGGGTTGCTATCTGTTAGGAATTAAGCTTAAGCAGTTAAGACTGTTGGAGGTAACAGTTAGAACTGTTGAAGGAAGAAGTTAATACTGCTGAGTATATAAGTTCAGACGGTTTATGATTTATTGTAAAGTAGATAATTATGGAAAATATATTATGTATATCCTATAAGAATAGATTGATAGTTATCTTGTACAGGAATCCTTAGTCTATAAAAGGATTGCCTAGGTTAAGGTTTTATATACGATAGAAAGAGGTGTGAGTTTATACGTATTATTAAGATTCAAGGTTGTAAACCCTAGTGATAGGAAGATCACTCGTATTATTTGCTAATAATATTGAATCGTTGGAAGTTATTTATTCTGTGTTCTTTGTTTTATTCAATTCATACAAAACATATAAGATCTTCTAAGTGCTAGCTAGTAAATTCCGCGTGCTAGACTAAGTATAATTCTTTGTATCACATCTAACACAAGGAGTGTGTGAAGATCCGGCCAAGTGGTATCAGAGCCAGGTTGCTGATACATCGATTTAGAAGATCCGAGAAGAACAAAGATGGACATGGAAACAACACCATCCACAACCAACATTGCTGCTAAGCTTCCTATGCTTAAACCTAATGAGTTCGATATGTGGAGACTTCGAATTGAGCAGTTTTTCCAAGTGCAAGATTATGCACTATGGGAGATCATTGAAGATGGAAACTCTTTTACCCCAGTAGAAACAACAACTGTTGTTGATGGTAAATCTGAGATTACAGTACAGACAAAGCCAGCCACTAATGAAGAGAAGGCAAGATACAAGAATGATCTTAAGGCTAGAAGTTTGCTTCTGATGAGCATTCCCAATGATCAATTGCTGAATTTTAGTAAGTTCAAGTGTGCTAAATCTCTTTTTGAAGCGATTGTTGCAAGATATGGTGCGAATGAAGCCACCAAGAAAACTCAGAAGACCCTTCTCAAGCATCAGTTTAAGAACTTTACTGCAACAAGCAATGAGTCGTTGGATCATATGTTCAATAGGCTTCAAAAGTTGGTGAGTCAATTGGCTGTTTTAGGGATTGAGATGCCTCAGGAAGATCTCAACTCTAAGTTTCTAAGAAGTCTACCTTCTAAATGGGCTATGCATGTGGTAGTATGGAAAAACAAGCCTGATATAGATTCCATGAGCTTAATGGATCTATATAGCAACTTCAAGATAGTTGAACATGAGATTAAGAAGACTGCTGGATCAAGTTCAAGCTCAAGCTCAAGCTCAGGGAATTTGGCCTTTGTATAAACTCCCAGTTCCTCAAATCCAGATGATGAAGTGCAAGTTGCTGGAGCAGTTGGAACTGCTAGTGCAAATCTTGGTATTGCTAGCACCTCAAGCAGTACTAGTGGACTTTTGAATGATGATATTTATTGTGCATTCCTGACTACTCAGCACAATGGAAGTATGTTGACTCATTCAGATCTTCAAGAGATTGATGAAGATGATATTGAAGAGATGGATATTAAGTGGCAGCTCTCTCTTCTCAGTTTGAGAGCTAGAAGATTCTTGAAGAAGACTGGCAAGAAGATTGTCATAAATAGTAATGATGTTGCAGGGTATGACAAATCCAAGATTGAGTGCTACAATTGCCACAAGAAAGGTCATTACTCAAGGGAGTGCAGATTGCCAAGTCAACAAGATGGAAAAAGTAGAGCATATGGAAACAAGTCAAGGGTTGTGGAGGTTACTGATTCAAGCTCGAAAGCCATGGTTGCTATTGATGGCTTAGGATTTGACTGGAGCTATATTGCAGAGGAAGAAGCAGAAGCATCTATAGAAGTTGCTCTCATGGCATTTTCTGATTATGAGGTACAAGTTTCAAAATGTTCTAAATCTTGTGAAGCTTTAAAAGAATTAGAAACACTTAAAACAAAATATGAGAGTCAGTGGAAAGAATTAAGAGAAACTGCTTTTAACTTAGCAACTCATAAGAGAGCTTTAGCTGTGTTAGAGGAGGAAAATATTCATTATCAAAACAATGAGTCTAAGTTTTCTGATGATATGATTATTGTTAAGAGAGACTTAATGTTTAGAGAGAATGAAATCACTGTTTTAAAACATGAGCTAGAACAGGTTAAAAAGGCTAAGGAGAACATTCAGATGAGTGTAGATACACTTGAATACACATCACAAGGTGTTAAAAAGATAATTGAGAGTCAGATTCAGAATAAAGCTAAGTCAGGCCTAGGATATAAGTCAGTTCCACCTCCTTATAGAGGAATTCCATCACCTAAAGGTATAGACTTAGAACACACAGGACTGCCTGAATTTCAATTACCTGAACTTAACTATGGTCCTCAACCTAAGAAGGATGTAGTTGATAAACCTGTGTTTGTTGGTGCAAGTGATAAATAACTATATGAGGACAAGGTGTCTTCTGATAGGTCCTCACCTAAGGACTCAGATGCTCCAACAATTGAGGAATGGAATTCTGATGATGAGGATGATCAGGCTGTGGTTAAGCCTGTCAGTGCTAAAGTAGAGGAACCAAAAGTTCCAAAGATAGTTAAACCTGAGACTGTTAGGCCTAGTTCAAATGCCAAACCTTTTAGACCAACAGTTAGGTATGCAGAGATGTATAGAACCACAAACAAGCCAAGAGGTAACCAGAGGAATTGGAATGACCTCAAATCCCACCAATTAGGAAAGGATCTTGTTTGCTATAGGAAAGCTTGTTACTTTTGTGATAGTTAGTCTTGCAGATTATTATGATAAATGGGTGTCTGGATATACACATCATAGGTTGAGCATTGCAAGACCTCAATCTTTTCCTAGGAATGATAGGATGATACCTAGATCAGTTCTTTTAAGGTCTGGATCTAGAGCAGTTCCAACTGCTAGACCAGCAGTTCCAACTGCTAGAACAACAGTTTTGACTGTCAGAACCTATGAGACCAATTCACCCAAGGCCACCAGTTCAAAATCAAATAAATGTTTTTAAACCATCTTACACAACTGGTAAAAGAACTTTTTATGAGAAAGCAGTGGTGAAAAACCAAGTTTGGAAACCTAAGGTAACAACTGCCAAGCCAGTAGTTCCAACTGCTAGCCGGGTAATTGGTACTGGTGTGAATAAAAACACTGCAAAGGGAAACATGGGAAATGGAGTGAATGCATTTGCATGTTGGGTATGGAGACCAATTCAACCCAATGGTGCTAAGACTGTTTTGAAAAGAATAAATTATGTTGACGCTAGAGGAAAGCCTAAGTATGATTTGGCTTGGGTTTCACAAGGAAATTAATTTTTCTTGTTATATGCATTGTTAGTCATGTGCTTGTATTTGGAATTCTTTGTTTTTGGAGTAACAATTGTAGGATTGGAGAGTAAACAACAAGGAATTATGAATGCTTGATGTTTTAGACTTAATGATGTTCTGGAAATTAGTATGTGATCCTTGCATACAACAAATGGTAATTGGTTCACCATGTCTTATCCACATAAGAACCAACTAGTCCAGAGCAAACGGTTTCTGGTAAAGACTAATCAAATCCGTTTATGGTTGACAATTTACCAAAAATTGTATGGTTATCAGCTCACCATATCTAAATGTGAAGAGTTGGCTAGTCCAAAGCAAACGGCTATTGGTAAAGACATATCAAATCCGTTGATAGCTGATAGTTTGCTAAAAACTATGTATGAGCCATGTTATTTTAAAATTCTTAATTCACAAAATTGAGACGGCTCAATAAAAATTTTCAACAGTTGAGACGGTTAGTACAAAATATTGGTACGGTTCAACTAGTCGTTATGACTGACGTGTCGGTAATTAATTTTGGAGTAAAAACTAGCCGTTGGCGGTTTGTTGAGATTTTTACTGGATGAATTACGGATTTTGAGGGATCCTCTTATAGATATTTTTAACTTTTATTTTATTATATTCTTATACTAAAATAAATAGTTACCCTATTTCTTAAGTCGGTCAACTTGTAACCCTAACTCTCTCCATAAACTCTCAATATTACTTTCATCTTCTATCTTTTCACTCACCATTATTACTATTCACGGCTGTTAACTAACATTTTTTACTAAGAATGGCAAGATTGGATTTTGCTAAGCGTCACAACCAGGTTGCGTTTTTAGAGAAAACAGAGCAAGGAGATGGGCCAAAATTTTATGAGGTTGTGGACTTTCTCAACCACTCTCACATAAGGTATGCTCTAACTATTTCTCCTACTCTTTATGTTTCGCACATCACACAGTTCTGGCAGAATTCATCTATCTTGACACGTGATGATGGAAACTTAGAAATTCATACTACAGTAGATGGCATTAAATTTGTTGTTACCGAGTCTATACTTAGGAGACATCTTAAATTAAATGACTCAGATGGTATCGACACCATGCTAAATACTGAAATTTGGGAAGAACTTGAAAAAATGGGGTATAATACATCTAAACATAAATTGACTTTTCAAAAGGCATGTTTTTCACCCCAATGGAGATTTTTGATACATACTCTTCTATTATGTTTAAGTAATAAAAAGACTGCTTGGGAACAATTCAGTAGCAATACTGTTATTGCTCTCATTTTCTTGTCTAAAAACAGAGTTTTTAACTGGTCAAAATATATTTTTGAGGGTATGGCATCAAATGTTGATAGTAAAACAAAGTTTTTAATGTATCCCAGGTTTGTTCAAACAATTTTGAATAAAAAGAAAAACCTGCTTACAGAACCAACTGAAATTTTTCCTACGCCTAGTCTACAATCAAAGGTTTTTCAAAATATGACTATGGCTAGTAAACTTTTTCAAGGGGAACCAGTTCCATTATTTCCTCAAATGATTCAAACTGAGTTGGGTGAAGGTTCAGCAGTTCCAACTGATCCCCATCACACATCTACTCAAGACTTTGAAACAACCCAACAACCACCCATCACTTATAGGAGTAGGTCTAAACCTAGTCTAACTAGGGTTGTGACTGCATCCTTGCCCAAAGATTCACCTCTCATAGCAGGTAACACAGCTAGAAGTGATGAGGGTAGTTCTTCACAAACTGAATTGACGGCTTTATGTACCAAGTTAGTAGCCCAGGTTGACAATTTGGAGAAGGAGCTAAAGCAAACCAAGGAGGAATTTAAAGCTCACAAGGAGACTTTTGCCAAAGTCTCTACAAAGTTAACCAAAAGGGTGAAGCAGCTTGAAGAACAGTTGAAGAGAAAGAGGGCAAGAGTGATAGTGGATGATGATTCTGATGATGATGATTCAATGGTTCGGACGGGGATGATGAAAATTCTTCCAAACAGGGGAGGAAGTTTGGTAAAGAAAGGAAATTTGGAGATAGATCAGGATCTCAGGGGAGGTATGAAGAAGGTTCTAAGTAAGATAAAGGTTATGAAAAAGGTTCAGGTTCTGGTAATATTCATGAAGTTTCAGCTGAAGCAGTTCAATATGAAGAAGCAGTTCAAACTGCTGAGACAGAGCAAGTAACAGTTCAAACTGCTGAGTCAGAACAACAAGCAGTTCCAACTAAAGAAACTTCTGCTGAACAAGAATATGAAAGGAGAAGAGCAAATAAAGGAAAGAAACCTATGACATCTGAAGAAGTGGTTGCTGTTCAAGAACTTGAAAGACTTAAAAGGTTGAAGCCAAAAACTAAAGAACAGATTGATCATGATGCAGAGGTTGCAAGGCTAATGTTAGAAGAAGATTTGGCTGATAAGGAAGCTGAAAAGGAAGCTAAACAAGCCCAGATGGATCATGATGAAGAATTTGCAAGGAACTTGGCTACTGATGACATAAGTAATATATCTGAATTCATGGAAAGAAAAAGATCAAATGAAGTTGATGTAGAAGAATTCAATGAACAGTTGCAATATTTTCTAGATTCTGATGTAATGGTAAGAGCACAAGCTTCTATGGTTCTTAGAGATCAAGAGTTAAATGAAGATGAGAAGACAGAGGAGCTTAAGGAATTTATACTCAAGAAGAATGGAGTTACAAAGTGGGAAGATCTGATTCATAGAATAAGAGAAAGCCAGAAGTCAGGGTACAAGACAAAGTTACCTACAAAGAGAGAACTTGTTGAGGATATGAAGCATTATTTGAAAAACTCAGCAAATTACTCAATGAAAGATTTCAAGGGAAAGTCTTATGTTATTATTGAAAAAGAATTCTGTGAAACTTATGCTATTTTGAATTCTTCAAGAAGAAGTGTCAAAACAGGTAAGAAGAGGGAAGCAGAATCTATGGAATCAAAAGTTGCTAAGAAACAAAAGTCTGATGAAGAAGGATTAACTGATGAGAAGATCAAAAGCATGATGGTGATTATTCCAGAGTATTCTTACATTAAACCTTTGCAGGTCAAACATCCAATAATTGACTGGGAAGTGTTTACTGATGGTAGAATGAAGGGTTGGAAGATTATCAGGTTAGGAGATATTTCTGAAAGATATAAGTTGTTTGAAGATTTACTTAAAGGCTTTGACAAAGAAGATCTAAATCAACTTTGGAGTTTAGTAAAAGAGAAGTTCAGAGATATTGATCCAGTTGAAGATAAAGACAAAGAACTATGGGTTCAATTGAAGAGAATATATGAGCCTGATGGTGGAGAATCGATTTGGAGATTTCAAGCTCAAGTCAAGGATATCTCTTGGAAGTTATTTGGTACATGTGGAGTACACAGAGTATCTACAAAGGATGGAGTAGAGATATATATGCTGGTTGAAAAGAATTATCCACTCAGACCAGGTGTTTTGACTATGCTGGTATTTGCTAAACTGGAAGCTAATGAAGAGTCTGAGATGGCTAATATGCTGGTAACGAAGATATTCAACCTTGCACAAGAAGTAAAAGCTAGATCTAAGAGATTTGCTTGATGGGTATTTGAAAGAATTTTCAGCATTAAGAAGAAGAAGCTTAATTTGAAGAAACTTAATGATTGGGAGGAAATCATAAGTTTAGGGGAGGATTGTTAGGAATTAAGCTTAAGCAGTTAAGACTGTTGGAGGTAACAGTTAGAACTGTTGAAGGAAGAAGTTAAGACTGCTGAGTATAGAAGTTCAGACAGTTTATGATTTATTGTAAAGTAGATAATTATGGAAAATATATTGTGTATATCGTATAAGAATAGATTGATAGTTATCTTGTACAGGAATCCTTAGTCTATAAAAGGATTGCCTAGGTTAAGGTTTTATATACGATAGAAAGAGGTGTGAGTTTATACGTGTTGGGAATAAAATGTTCAAGTCAAAGAGCCTGCTGGATGAAGTATTGAGCCTGCTAGTTGATATTGAAGATGTTGAAGATGTACTAACAGTACCTTCTGGGTAAGAAGGTACTGCTAGTTGATAAAGGTTCTGCCAAGATTATGATCAAGTTGATAGATATTTGTTTGTAGATATTTGTTGAATTATTAGTCTTTGTACAATGTAATACGTTATGTAGAAGTAGTTCAGTCTTCCATGTTTGTGCAGAAGAATATACAGAGTAGTTACATTGGTAGTTGTATTTAATTGTAGGCTAGGAAAGTCCAAGTATCTTATTATATTCAACAACTTGACAACTTGTAATAAGGGGTCCTTATCCTATAAAAGGATCCCTTAGTCACCACCTTTGAAAAAATCTTTTTCCAACTAATAACCTAAGCATAACCAAAACAGAACATCACTCTAGTAACTTAGTTACTAAATTCACAAATCCTTAAACAACCAAAGATTCAAGGTTACTTTGTAATCCTGGTGATAGTTAGATCATCCGTATTATTTCATCAATAATATTGAATCGTTTTGTGTTACTAAAGTTGTGTTCATTGTTCATTATAACTCACGTTTACATACTCATCACCTTTGTGTTCTTTTAAAGTGTGTTATAGTAGATTCCGCATACTACATCACATTCATACATAAATATCCCAAACACATTATTAAGATAAACATCCCAAGTGTTTGTATAATCCTTCACAAGTGGTATCAGAGCTAGGCTGATATTTACAATTTAAAAGAACAATGGATGTTGAACACATTCAAACCAATGTTGCAGCAAAACTTCCATTACTCAAACAAAATGAGTTTGATATGTGGAGACTGAGGGTAGAGCAATACTTACAGTAAACGATGCACTTCTAACACATGTGCAAGTAAACCCAACAAGCGTAGAAGAAAGAATTCAAAAGAGAAATGATCTAAAAGCCAGGAGTATGCTACTCATGACTATTCCAAATGATCAGCTTTTGATCTTCAACAAGTACAAATGTGCTAAAACCCTTTTTGAAGCTATTGTGGCTAGATTTGGTGGAAATGATGCCACCAAGAAAACTCAGAAAACTCTCCTCAAACATCAGTTTGAAAACTTTGCAGCCACAACAAATGAGTCTTTGGACAGCATGTTCAATAGACTTCAAAAGCTTTCAAGTCAGTTAGCCATTCATGAAGTAATGGTATCTCAAGAAGACTTAAACTCCAAATTCCTTAGGAGTTTACCCTCTGAATGGTCCATGCATGTCATTGTCTGGAAAAACAAACCAGATATTGATCAGATGAGTCTTAATGATCTCTACAACAACTTCAAAATAGTAGAGCATGAAGTGAAGAAGACTACTGGTTCAAGCTCAGGAAATATGGCTTTTGTATCATCTCCAAGCACCTCAAGAGTTGTAGATGAAGAAAAAGATGGCAGAGAAGAAGGTACTGCCAACACAAACTTTGGTACTGCCAGTACTTCTAGCAGTACCAAAACCATTCTAGATGAAACAATTGGGTGTGCCTTCCTGACATCACAACACAATGGGTCCATATTAACTTTTGAAGATCTTCAAGAGATCAATGATGATGATCTTGAAGAAATGGAAAGAAGATTATCATAGATGGTAATGAGCCTGCTGGGTATGACAAGTCCAAAGTGGAGTGTTACAACTGCCACATGAAGGGTCACTACTCAAGAGAGTGTAGAAGACCAAAGAAGCAGGATGATAAGGGAAGAGGGTTTGAGAACAAGAACAAGGGAAGCTTTGAGAACAAGAGTAAGGCTGTGGAAATCACTGAGCCTAAAGCAATGGTTGCTATTGATGGGATGGGTTTTGATTGGAGTTTTATGGGTGAAGAGGAGTCAACTTCAGATGAATTGGCTTTGATGGCTTTCTCCACTCCTGAGGTACAAACTACCAAATGTTCTAATAATTGTGAAGTTTTTAAAGAATTAGAAACTTTAAGAAAATTTTATGATGAACTGACATTAGAACAAAGAAAAACACATCAAGACCTAGTAAATCATAAGTGTGGTATGGCTAAACTTGAGAAGCAAATAATCCATTTTAGGGAAAATGAACTCACTTTTTCTGACACAAAAGCTATTCTTAATAGACAAATATTTTTGAAAGATGCAGAAATAAAAATGTTAAGAACTGAGTGTGCTAAAGTGACATTGGCAAAGGAAAATATTCAACTAACAGTTACCACTTTGGAAACTGCTTCTGATTGTACTAGAAGCATAGTTGAAAATCAGATGAACAAAAGAATCAAATCAGGGATTGGATACAAGACATGTCCACCTCCTTATAGAGGAATCCCTTGTCCCCCAGGATTAGATCTTGCAGAATCAGGTTTACATGAATTCATCAACAAACCATTAGCTAAACCTGTAGAGAAAAGTGAACCTGTTGAGAGTGCTAAGATTGCTTCACTCTCTAAGGTGCTCACTGATAAGAAATCAGATGTTCTAATTATTGAAGATTGGATATCTGATGATGATGAAGAAGAGACTGTTTCAACCAAAGGAAACAAAGTAGGATCAGTCAGTCCTAAAAGAGTAGAGATTAAGACTAAGGCTAAATCTGTTTTGAAAATAGTTGAAAGTTATGCTAGGTGTAATAGCAAACCTAGAGGTAGCCAAAGAAATTGGAATAATCTTAAGTCACACCAACTTGGTGATGATTTTGTTTTGTACAATAAGGCTTGCTATTATTGTGGCAGTTTTAATCATACCCATGCTTATTGTAACAATTGGGTTTCTGGGAGTACATCAAAGTCTAAAACAAAAGAAATAAACCCCAGAAAAAGTTTTGTGAAGTCTAACACACCAAAAGTTAAACATACTGTTAGACAAAATAAGCCTGTTAACCCAAAACCAACTGATAAGGGTGCAAGAAACACTTTCAAATATGTACCAAAAGTTGTGAATAGTCCTATTCAAAAGAAATTTTTGGTCAAAACACAAATTTGGAGACCAAAACCAAAAGGTCCGGCTAAACCAAAAGGTCCTGCTAGACCAAATGGTACTGCCAAAATTGGTACAGATAGACCAAAAACCACAAAATGGATTAAAAGGGAAAATGTTGTTAAGTCCTCAACATGTTGGATATGGAAACCACTCCAATCAAAAGGTGCATCAACAATCCTAAAAAGGTTTGATTACATTGATGCAAGAGGCAAACCCAAGTCTGTCATGGCTTGGGTACCCCAAGGAAACTAATATGTCTATATATGTGCAGGAACATTCAACTGATATTGGTGATCAAGGATATGTAGATAGTGGATGTTCAAGGCACATGACAGGCAACATGTCTTTCCTCACAGACTTCAAAACAATTGATGGAGGATATGTTACCTTTGGGGGAGGAATCAAAGGAAAGATTACTGGTAAAGGTACTATCAAAACCAGTAAATTAGATTTTGAAAATGTGTACTTTGTGAAAGAACTTCTGTTTAATCTCCTTAGTGTCTCACAAATGTGTGACAAAAAGAACAATGTTCTCTTTACTGACAATGAATGTATGGTTCTTTCTTCTGATTTTAAAATGCCTAATGAAGATCAGATCCTTCTTAAAATCCCAAAAAGGAACAATATGTACAGTGTTGATTTAAAGAACATTGATCCTAAGGAGAGTTTAACTTGTTTAGTAGCAAAAGCCTCATTGGATGAATCTATGCTTTGGCATAGAAGACTTGGCCATGTAAACTTTAAAACAATCAATACAATTGATAAATATGATTTGGTTAGAGGTTTACCCAAAAAGATTTTTCAAAATGATCAAACCTGTGTTGATTGTCTTAAAGGCAAACAACATAGAGCTTCTTGTAAGCCCAAGACCCATAACTCAATTTCTCAGGCTTTATACATGCTTCATATGGATCTTTTTGGTCCTACTAATGTGAGTAGCTTGAATGGTAAAAGATATTGTCTTGTAGTTACTGATGATTACAGCAGATTTTCTTAGGTTTTGTTTTTAAGATCTAAGCATGAAACTAGTGAGATTGTTAAATCTTATATAACTGAGGTAGAAAACCAAGCTGATAAGAAAGTAAAAGTAATCAGATGTGACAATGGGACAGAGTTTAAGAATAGGGTTATGGATGACTTTTGCAAAGAAAAAGGAATAAAAAGAGAATTTAGTGTAGCTAGAACCCCACAGCAAAATGGAGTAGCAGAAAGGAAAAATAGAACACTTATAGTGGCTGCTAGAACAATGTTAGTAGACTCTAAGTTGCCTATTTCATTTTGGGCTGAAGCAGTAGGTACTGCTTGTTATGTGCAAAACAGGGTTCTTGTGATAAAACCTCATAAAAAGACACCTTATGAACTTTTCTTTGGTAGAACACCATCTTTAAGTTTTATGAGACCTTTTGGATGTCATGTAACTATTCTCAATACCAAAGATCATTTAGGCAAGTTTGAAGGAAAAGCTGATGAAGGCTATTTGATAGGGTATTCTTTGCGAAGTAAGGCCTATAGAGTGTATAATAGTTGCACTAGGCTAATGGAAGAAAATCTTCACATAGAGTTTCAAGAGAAACTAACAAATGTGAAAGGCATCGGCCTAGATTGGATGTTTGATATTGATAGGCTTTCAGAATCTATGAATTATGTGCCTATTGCAGGTACAAATACTAATGATAATGCAGGTTTTGAAGACAATGTTGAAACACCTAAAGATCAAGATTACATCTGGATGCCAATTTAGAAAGGGTTGGATTTATCTTCAAGTCTTGAAGAACCTTCAAATACAACAAATGAAGGTACTGAAGATGATCATGGAACTCAAGGTTAAGAGAATCAAGAAAGTAGTGCAAATGACAATGGTACTGCTAGTTCACCAGATGGTACTGCCAGTTCACAAATTGGTACTGCTGAGCCATTAAATGTTCAAACAGATGATTCTTTACCAGAAGAAGTGGGGATTGGCAATCTTCCATTTACCTATGAAGTTCCTACAACACACAACACAAGAATTCTCAAAGATCACTCAACTGATGATGTGATTGGTAGCATCGATTCTAGTGTTAGAACAAGATCACAAGTCTTGACTTCAGACCAAGAAGGGTTTATCTCATCTATTTATGAAGAAAAGAATCATGAAGTTGCCAACATATGCCTGTTTTCATGTTTTCTCTCTCAAGCTGAACCCAAAAACATTAACAAAGCCTTAGATGATGCAAGTTGGGTTGAAGCAATGCAAGAAGAACTTCTTCAATTCAAGCTTCAGAAGGTTTGGAAATTGGTTGATTTGCCAAAAGGTCATTGGGCAATTGGAACCAAATGGGTGTTCAGAAACAAGAAAGATGAAAGGGGAATAGTGATCAGAAACAAAGCAAGATTGGTAGCCCAAGGGTATACTCAAGAAGAAGGGGTAGATTATGAAGAGGTTTTTGCTCCAGTTGCAAGACTTGAAGCAATCAGGCTATTCTTGGCCTATGCTTCTTTCATAGGCTTCACTGTTTACCAAATGGATGTTAAAAGTGCCTTCTTATATGGTACTATTGAAGAAGAGGTGTATGTTTCTCAACCTCTAGGCTTCATTGATGCAGAGTATCCAGACAAGGTGTATAGGGTTACCAAGGCTCTTTATGGTCTACACCAAGCTCCTAGGGCATGGTATGAAACATTGGCTTGCTTTCTATTGGAAAATGGATTCCAAAGAGGCAAGATTGATCCAAATTTGTTCATCAAAAGAACAAAGAAAAACATCTTGCTGGTGCAAATTTATGTTGATGACATTATCTTTGGATCCACAAACCAAGACTTGTGTGTAGAATTTGAAAAACTTATGCATAGTAAGTTTGAAATGAGTTCCATGGGGGAACTTACTTTCTTTTTGTGTATCCAAGTGAAACAATCAAAAGAAGGCATATTTATCAGCCAAGATAAGTATGTAGCAGAGATCCTAAGGAAATTTCAATTTGCTGATTCTAAAGTTTCAAGTACACCAATGGATTCAGAAAAAGGGTTACTAAAAGATGCTGAGGGTGAAGATGTGGATTTGCACAATTATAGATCAATGATTGGGTCTTTGATGTACCTTACATCATCAAGACCAGATATCATGTTCTCAGTGTGTGTATGTGCAAGGTTTCAAGTACATCCCAAAGTTTCTCATCTCACAGCAGTCAAAAGAATCTTTAGATATCTCAAGGGTCAACCTAGGTTGGGTCTATGGTATCCAAGGGAATCATCTTTTGATTTGGTGGCTTATTCTGATAGTGACTATGCTGGTGCAACTCTAGACAGAAAATCCACAACTGGTGGATGTCAATTTCTTGGTTGCAGACTCATATCTTGGCAATGCAAGAAACAAACAATGGTGGCCAACTCTACAACTGAAGCAGAATATGTTGCTGGTGCAAGTTGTTGTGGGCAAGTTCTTTGGATCCAAAATCAAATGCTTGACTATGGGTACAATTTTCTTAACACCATTATTTACATTAACAATAGCAGTACTATATGTATCATTAAAAATCCAGTTCAACATTCAAAAACAATACACATTGAAATTAGACACCATTTCATAAGGGATTGCAATGAGAAAAGGTTAATTCAAGTTGTTAAAATTGATTCTGAAAAGAATTATGCAGACCTTCTCACCAAAGCTTTTGATTTAGGTAGATTCAAATACCTTGTAGGAGGTATTGGAATGATTAATCTTTGAAAAACATGTGTTTTGTACATAAAATAACTGGTTATTGGCTTTTAAACATGGTACTGCTAGTTAGTCAAAAGGTACTGTCAGTTCATAATTGGTCCTGCTAGTATAAAATTTGCTCTGTTTTGTTCATATTAATGCTTAAATGTTTACAATGCTATAGATCAAGTGCTTTGCACTTTGTTCTTTTGGTTGGCAACTAACAAATTTCAGGTCGATAACAAAACAAGAGATCTTCCAAACAAAAAGGGGAAATAAAAGTTATTTACATCTCAGGGGAGGTAATAATCTCAGGGGAGGAAATAATAACCCAGCATGGAAGAAAAACCAATTTATGAAAGAAAAAGACAAGAGCATACAAGATGATGCAGAGGTTGAAAAAGATAGGATTAGATCACATATTCAGAAGGGATGAAGCATTCCTAAAGGAGAAAGTTCTATCTAGATCAAACTAAGGAAAGTTTCAAGGCAAAAGCATGCTGATAGATGATTTCACTTGTTGAACCAAGCATCCAAGATACACAGCATCATTGTCTCTTATATTTCCTCCATCCAAGGAAATTGCACCATCTTTAGGTCATTATAGCTTTTGGTATTCAGTTCACCAAGTTTTTACAAACTTAAGAGCTGGCTAGTCCATAAGCAAACGGCTTTTGGTAAAGACAAATCAAATCCGTTGATGGTTGATAGTTTACCAAAAACTATATGGTATTTAACTAACCATACTTAACAGTAAATAGTTAACTAGTCCATAAGCAAACGGCTTTTGGTAAAGACAACTCAAATCCGTTGATAGCTGATAGTTTGCTAAAAACTATAAGGGATTTTTGCTAAACTTTCAAAAAGACTGCCAAGTAATATTTTCTTTCAAAGGTACTGGTAGTTCAAATTTTGGTACTGCTAGAGTAAAATGGTACTGCTAGATAACTGTTTGAGCCTGTCAGAAAAAGTTATAGCCGTTGGGCCTAGTAGTTAAAATTAGCCGTTGGGGTAGTTATGTAAATTACTGATGATTATATTATATTATATTTTACATATAAAAGATCTTTTTAACCGCCTTTTCATTTACTTATTATACATTTTCTTATTGTCGGTTAAAAGAACAACTCTCATAATCTCTTTCATCAGTCCTTATCACAATTAACTCTAATCCTTCATCTTCTACCAGTACCACCATCAAATCCCACCAACACAATCAAAATTTTCATTAACTTTCACCATGGCTGTTCTAACCTTTGTTAAACGTCACAATCAATTACCATTTTTGGAAAAGTCTGAGGATAATGCCCCTTTTCATCAAATAGTGAACTTTTTAAATGAGTCATACATCAGGTTTGCTTTACTTGTCAATCCCACTATTTATGAATCTCAAATTTTACAATTTTGGCAAACTGCTAAAGTTAAAACTTCTGAAAATGGGGACCAAAGAATAAAAGCCAAAGTGGATGGCAAACCCTTGACTCTTACTGAGTCATCCATTCGAAGACATCTTCATTTGGATGATTCAGATGGTATTAGTCAATTGCCTGATACTGAAATTTTTGAACATTTGGAAAGAATGGGGTATAATGCTGATTCTACAAAACTCACCTTTCTTAAAAAGCATTTTACTCCACAATGGAGATTTTTGATCCATACAATCCTTCATTGTTTGAGCCAAAAGAAAACCTCTTGGGAGCAATTTAGTGGAAACATGGCTTCTGCTCTCATCTGCTTGGCAACAAACAGAAAATTCAATTTTTCCAAACATATTTTTGAAGGATTGGCTAAAAATGTGGATAACGAAACAAAGTTTTTGATGTATCCAAGATTTATTTCATGCATCATTGCAAAATCAAAACATTTGTTGCTTCCCCCACACTCACTTTATGAAACACCAAAACTTTCTCACAAAGTATTTTCAAACATGAGAATTGGTTTCAATGGGGAAGAAATACCACTTTTTGATGAAATGTTACCACAACATCCTGAAGAACCAACACCATCATCAGAATCACCATCATCAAGTTCTTCAACTGGTTACATCTCACCAACTCATCAAACATCACCAATCCCTACACCAGTACCATCTGCAACACCACCAACACCATCACATCAGGTATCACCATCCTAATCTCCTCAAACAGTGAAAGAACTAAAAGAGAAGGTGAAGCTCTTAGAAAATGCTCTTAAAAGTCAGAAAACAAGATTTTCTGAGATCAACATCAAGTTAGTTAATAGGGTAAAGAAATTGGAGAATGAAGTGAAGAAGCTAAAGGGTAAAAGATCATCAAAGGTTGTTTTATCTAGTTCTTCAAGATCAGATGCTGAAGGTTTGGGTCACTCTTCCAAAAAGGGGAGGATGGGTAGTTCTGAAGAAGAAGAGGAGGCTCAATTTGATTTTCATGAAGGAACTCAGGTTTATGATGAAGAGCCTGCTGGTGCAGAGCAAGAGCCTTCTAGTTCAAAAGAGCCTGCTTGGATTGAGAGGCTTTTGGCTATGGACTACAAAGGTACTGCTGATCATGTGTACAAAAGAAAGAGGGACTTAGAGCCTCAATGGGATTTGTTTGTTCAAGGGAGGTTATTTATTGCTGATGAGCAATCTACTGCTCCATCTCAAGAACCAACTCCAAAAGATAAGGGCAAAAACATTATGGTTGAAGATGAACCAAAGCCCAAAACGTTGAAGAGATCAGAGCAGGTACAGATGGCTTTAGATGAAGAAGTATCCAAAAGGATTCATGAAGAAGAAGTGCAGAAAGCATTTAAAGCTTCAAGACTACTTGTAGAAATGCAAGAGCAAAAAGATGCTGCTCAAACTCTTCTTGAAACACAAGCTGCTCAAGAAACTTTTGATGCACAGATGCAATGGATTATTGCAAATGACCCAATTGTGAGGGGTCAGGCTTCTATAATCATGGATGACAAGAATCTTTCTACTGAAGAGAAAATAGCAGAGCTTGAATCTTTTATCAACAAAAAGTATAAAGAAGCAGCTCTAGCTGATATTTTTGAAAAGATGCAAGAAAGCCAGAGAAGAGGTTTTAAGGTGGGCACATCTTAGAAAGATCAAGTGATTTTTATGAAGAGATTTCTAAGAGGTCAAGCAAATTGGACTGAGTATCAACTGAAGAAGAAATCTGCAGATGAAATCTACTTCTTGTATCTAAATTCCTACAAGAGTCTTTACTACAAGATCCCATCTGATGCAAAGCCTTCAATGAAAAAGAAAGATGCTCAACAGAAGGAAGAAGCAAAATTGGATTCAGAGCAAGTAAGTAAAATGTTAATTACTTTGCCAACAATCATACATGCTGATCCAATTAGGTCTAGACACCCTATTATTGATTGGGAAATTCACCATGATAGATCAGGAAAGTCATGGAAAATAATTAGGGTTGGGGGACAAACTGCTATCTTCAAGAATTTTGAAAATCTGATTAGAGCATGTGATAGAGCTGACTTAGAAGAATTGTGGAATCTAGTTCAAATTAGGCTAGAGACAAATTCTAGTACTGATGTTAAGGAACAGGAACTATGGGTAGAATTCAATAGGATGTATGATCCTAATCCAAAAGATGTTCATTGGAAGTTTCCATATCATGATCCTTCAACAACATGGGAATTTCTAAGCCTTAGCAGTATTCATCATCTTTACACACAAAGTGGGATTGAACTCTTTATGTTGGCTGAGAAAGAGTATCCACTTAGTTATGAAGTTCTTACAACTATGATCTCCAAGAGATTAAGATGTGACAAAGATGAAGAAAATTCAGAAGTTGTTCAAAGTTTGCTGAGGAGCATATTTGAGCAATGTGAAAGAAAAAGGAAGAACAGAGAGTAAAGGTTTTTGGAAGAGTTCCCTCAGATCCTCAAGGTATGTATTTTATTCATCAGAAACTTGTGTATTTTAAAGGAAATAACAAGTTTAGGGGAGGATTGTTGGGAATAAAATGTTCAAGTCAAAGAGCCTGCTGGATGAAGTATTGAGCCTGCTAGTTGATATTGAAGATGTTGAAGATGTACTAACAGTACCTTCTGGGTAAGAAGGTACTGCTAGTTGATAAAGGTTCTGCCAAGATTATGATCAAGTTGATAGATATTTGTTTGTAGATATTTTTTGAATTATTAGTCTTTGTACAATGTAATACGTTATGTAGAAGTAGTTCAGTCTTCCATGTTTGTGCAGAAGAATATACAGAGTATTTACATTGGTAGTTGTATTTAATTGTAGGCTAGAAAAGTCCAAGTATCTTATTATATTCAACAACTTGACAACTTGTAATAAGGGGTCCTTATCCTATAAAAGGATCCCTTAGTCACCACCTTTGAAAAAATCTTTTTCCAACTAATAACCTAAGCATAACCAAAACAGAACATCACTCTAGTAACTTAGTTACTAAATTCACAAATCCTTAAACAATCAAAGATTCAAGGTTACTTTGTAATCCTGGTGATAGTTAGATCATCCGTATTATTTCATCAATAATATTGAATCGTTTTGTGTTACTAAAGTTGTGTTCATTGTTCATTATAACTCACGTTTACATACTCATCACCTTTGTGTTCTTTTAAAGTGTGTTATAGTAGATTCCGCATACTACATCACATTCATACATAAATATCCCAAACACATTATTAAGATAAACATCCCAAATGTTTGTATAATCCTTCACAATATGTATTATTAAGATTCAAGGTTGTAAACCCTAGTGATAGGAAGATCACTCGTATTATTTGCTAATAATATTGAATCGTTGGAAGTTATTTATTATGTGTTCTTTGTTTTATTCAATTCATATAAAACATATAAGATCTTCTAAGTGCTAGCTTTGTTTCTTTCCAAGCAAAAGAAACAATCTTCCCCACAAACTTCTTCACCCACTCAAGTCAAAGCGGTGGAAGAAACTTATGTCACTTATGGTGGTCCTCATGCATACTACAATTGTACTGCCACTGATGGTAGTCGATGTGAAGTTAATGCGATAGTCGGGTCTTTCAATCAAGGAGGTAATCAATACCGTCCTCAAGTTGACCCGAATTATCGTGCTAGCAATCAAAATGGACCACCCGGATTTTCCCAACCCAAAAATCCAAATAGATTCAATCAAAACCAACCGAGAGGGTAAAATGTTCAAAATCAATTTTAAGCCCCGATCAATCAATACCCAAATCAAGGTGGTAATTTCAATCAAGGCTTTCAAGCTTCGAATTACCAAGCCCCAATTGCTTCTTCAAATGAACTTGCTAATTACATCAAGTCAAATGAGGCAAACATGAGGTCAATGCAAAATCAAATCACCACCTTGAAGAATGATTTTCAAACTTCAATTTCGAAACAAGGTCATGAGCTTAAAAATGAGCTTAGGAATACAAATCAAAAGATTGATCAATCTCAAAGTAAAATTGAGAACATGTTTGCTAGTCTCATGTGCCAATTGAATCAACTTTCAACTTCGGGAACCCTCCCGGGAAATACCATTCCAAACCCGAAGGGTGAGTTAAAAGCTATTACCACCCGAAGTGGTCAAGCATATGATGGACCCTCGATTCCTACTCCTTCTCCGGTGAAGGAAGTGGAACGAGAAACCAAGGTGACAAAGGACAAAGTGCAAATTACTAGCCCACAAAGTACCGTAAACGTCCAACCTTCGGTCGTCCAAACTCCAATTCCGGAACCCGATGTTCCGAAGACCAATCCTAAGCCCTCGATTCCTTATCCTTCGAGGCTTAATGATCAGAAGCTCCGTGACAAAACTAATAGTCAAATGATGAAGTTTCTTGAAATCTTTCAAAAGTTACACTTCGATATTAGTTTTGCGGATGCTCTTCTCTACATGCCAAAGTTTGCTTCTACATTCAAGAGTCTCCTTAGCAATAAGGAAAAATTGTTGGAATTGGCAAAGACTCCATTGAATGAGAATTGTTCGGCGGTGATTCTTAAGAAGTTACCCGAAAAACTAGGAGACCCCGGCAAATTTCTCATTCCTTGTGACTTCCAAAAGCTTGATGAATGCTTAGCCTTGGCCGATCTTGGGGCAAGCATCAATCTAATGCCTCTTTCCGTATGGGCAAAGCTTTCTCTACCGGAACTTACTGATACACGAATGACACTAGAGCTTGCAAATCGATCGGTTACTATTCTGAAAGGTATTGCCGAAGATGTCTTCGTGAAAGTAGGCAAGTTCCATTTCCCTGCTGACTTCGTAGTGGTCGATTTTGATGCCGATCCTCGTGTCCCCCTTATCTTGGGAAGACCATTCATGAAAACGGCTCTTGCATTAATCGACGTCTATGAAGGTGAAATGACTCTTAGAGTCGGTGATGAAAAATTGGTCATTAATATTGAGAGTACTTCAAAATATCCTCTCAAGCGTGATAGCGAGTCAATTAACCAAATTGATATCATTGATGCTACATGCGAGGAATATTTTCATGAAGTGCTAAGTGGCAATCCCACTTCTTTAGACCATATTGTTGCTCTCTCTTCCCCCTCTTTTACTCCGTTTGAGGGAGGTGACTTCATTTTGGAAGAGATTGAAGCTTGTTTGTCTTGTGATTCAATTCCATCAGGAATTGATGATGATGTGTTTGACCCGGAGGGAGACAGTATTCTTATTGAGAAGTTTCTTAATGATGATTGATGCGTGCGATGTGTCGTTGCGGTTCTGGCAGTTTTAATGCCTACTCAAGTTTTAAATTTATATTTAGCCGACTTATCAATAACACACACACTTAACGAGCAGTGTACCCGGTCAGTATGAATATAATGGTAAGTAGAGTGTCGATCACTAAGAGTGGAACGTATTATCTAGTTATTCTAATCAATATTTTAATATATTAAGTTAGCTATACAAACTAATCTAATGCAAGGGGGTTCAGCCTGAGAGACTGGCACGATTTTGTTGCAATTAAATAATAAACTAAACCAATAGGTACGAATCAGCAAGTAGCACACACGTACACAGATAAATACTCGAGACAATAAGAGGGCTGTCCTTATGATAAGTAGTTTGTCACTTGTTTTATTGCTAGTGTTATATGAAGTGTATAGTTCGATGCAACGCACCGAGATTAAGTCCTTTCTCGTTGGTTCTAATCTTATCGGCGAGTAAACCCTTAATGATTACTTATGACTATCCCGTTTATCTTTCTCCTACTTTTCTACAGACCATAGAATACATAGGCATCTAATAAACAGGCGAGGGCAGAGGCATGGCGACCCGATCAACGCTCAGCTAGACACAGAGGTTATCAATGCACTAATAAAAGTCACCAATGACATCAACATATAAACTTTAATTAATGAGAAAGCAGTTTTAAGGGAGTGCAACATTTCCGTTGTCACGTTACACAAGCCACCAATCTTGATGAATTAAAGTTTACTAACACAATAAAACAAAACTACTTAATGAATTAAACATATGCAGCACCTTCTTACAGCTCTTGTATCTTTGATTTGGGTGTGTCTTGTGCTGCTACCTTGACTGAATTCGTCCTTGGTTTCTCCTGTTTGGTCTTCGGTTATATTATATTGCACAAGCTCGCCCTCGAATTCGTCTGGTCTTTGGGGTATTTATAGTTTCTGTCTGAGGGTGAGATGCGGCGCATCTAAGGAGTAGATGCGGCGCATGTACTTAACTTCGCGTGGGGTCCAAGATTATAATTTTCAGGAATATTCGTACACCGCCAGAAGATGCGGCGTATCTCTGTCTTTGGATGCGGCGCATGTCCTCTTGAATCTTGGATCGTATCTGGTGAGATCTTGATAGCGATGCGGCGCATGTCATAAGTGAGATGCGGCGCATCTGGAGCAGATTTGACTTGATCTTGTCCATTTCAGTAGACTCTTCACTTTATGCACGTTTTGCTCCATAATTAGTCCAAAATCGCCAAGTTTCACCAAATGCTTGTTTTCAACTGAGAATTACAAAAGTAAACGATTAAGTATCAATCCTCATACATAATATAGTAAAACAAGTCAAATTAATAGGATAAATGATAGTAATAATATGTACTTATTTGAGTTCATCAAATATCCCCCCACTTGAACTTTACTTGTCCCCAAGTAAACCTTAGAATTAATCTTATGAAAATGTATCCTAAAGGATATTAGGATTTATTTTTATATTTAAGCATGTATTCGTTTTTGTCATAATCATACAACTAAACACTTAACGAATTAGAAGTAGAATAAAATATTTCGATAAAAGCAAATCTAATCGTTTAACTGTCCAGTCGTGACGAATATTCTATCATAAGCTTGGCAAGTATACACATCTCCTCCACTAAAGCCAAGGAATAACAAGTCTAAAGCGGTAAAAAGGGTTTTTAGGCTTAAGGGTTAATTATTCTTATTCACTATCGATCTCAAATTCCAGAAAAGGCGACAAAATCACAAATACATGATCGAATCCACGAACACGATACTTTCAATTGCTCAAATCCTTAACTCGAATAGGCTAAAGATAGGTCCAAACTTCACCAATAATAATATATCAAAAAGGGCGACAAAATCATAAATACATAGCCGAATCCACGACTACGATACTTAAGATTGCTCAAATCCCTAATCTCAATAAATCAAAGGTTTGGTTGGATAAAGAATAGTAAAGGGTATGGATAATATTTGGGATATAAATTGGTGTAAAATAAAAAATAAACAAAACAAATAAATTAAAATCCTAAGTGTGGTTAATCACTATCCCAACCATCCCATGAATAAGACTCATATCATTGAATAACTCACGCTTTAACACTTGAAACACACGCTTTAGGTAGACACGGATTATACTCAACAAGATCTTAGTCAAAGAATAAACCTTAGTTGACGTTCCCATAACTGCCAACTCCCATTCAATCCATATATAATATACAACAACTAGTGGTGATATCGACCACTTACATAACTTTACATCGTTGGTTTATAACAAACATCCAACTTTCTTCTTTTTCTTTTTCTTTTCTCATTTTTTGATTTTTTTTATTTTTTTTTTGACATCATAAACGTAGATGTGTAAAATTTCACCACATCACCAAAACAATAATTCTGGATAATTTTTCCATACTTTTCATGACTTCAGAAATAACGGTAATAGTGAAAGTAGTAAACACACGAAAAATAAACTCGAAGGTATACAATATTTACTTTCACTCCAATTGCATTGTGCAATTTCCCGACCTAACCATAGATAATGAATTGCGCACGCGAACACAGGTAATGTAAGGAAACACACTTTGCCTATAGCAATTAACCAACCACGGATTCTAATCTACAGGGTAGGCTAAGGTTTAAGGTGTAACGAAACATTTTAACAGAGGTGTAAGAAACGAAAGGAATGGCTCTGAGTGTTTTTCTAGGGGTATCTTACTCTAAAAATGAGAGTAACAAAGGGTTTTATACGGGGGTTAACTAACCAGTGTAGTTAGCTAATATCACATAACATATAATAGGCTTTTTGGGTGTAATCCTAGAAATTTTACCAATTTAGACAAGTCATTCCAATTATATAAAATAATACTTATTATGGTGGTCTCGAACAGTATACAAGCCAAGTTCTAAAGTTTACAAGTCACCGGCACACTCATAGATTTGTGAGTTTTGAAAAATCACAATTTTTGAAAATAACGTCATATGTGCAGCTATGCAACTTAGACTTTAAACAAAAACATGCTAAAAATTTTAAATTTTTATATATTAAGCACATTTTAAGCATATTTTGAAAAAAATTTAGGACAAGTAAGTGTTAAGTGTTCTAATTCTCCAATCCCCCCACTTAAGTTAAACAACGTCCTCGTTGTTCGTATAAAAGGTTAAAAACTGGAAAATAAAAGAATTAGAACAGAAAAACTCCCCTGAGATTTGCTCGGTATGATCCTCCATTTGTATAAGAGCAAAAATCATCTTTCTTGTGGATTAGAACGTTTAAGCTTCATATAAGATTCATCCACAGGAAATGCAGGAATCTATAATACCACCAAAGCTTCAAAACACACCTAAGGTAAGAAAGGTTCAGCTTGCATAACACATTAGTAGTTAGGTAAAATAAAACATAAAAACTTAAAAATGAAAATCATCAGGTCAGTCGATGCGCCGTATCTTATGGAAGAAGATACGCCGTATCGAGCCTGGAATAAATACAGATCAGAATAAAAGATGCGCTGCATCCTTAACCAGGGATGCGCCGCATTGAAATAAACTGATAAAAAGTTTTAAATTCAAAAATAAAATAAAAAATAAATGCAGAAAAATAAAATAAGATATGACCATTGCAGGAGATGCGTCGCATCTCAGAATTGAGATGCGCCGTATCCTTGGCGGCCTGACTGACTCGACACATAAATAGAAAATTAAAAAGATAAATCCGGGTTGTCTCCCGGTAAGCACTTGTCTTTATTCCAGAGTCTTCAAGTTAGACTCACGTTCAGCTCTTCATTCCGATATTTCAGGTTCAAACTCCACCACCTCGTTCTCATTATCCTCAATTTTATTATCAAAGTATTTCTTCACACGTTGCCCGTTTACTTTGAATATATAACCATTTTTATCGTATATTTCAATAGTTCCATATGGATACACTTTCTTGACAACGAATGGACCCGTCCATCTTGATTTAAGTTTACCAGGATACATCTTCAATCTGGAATTAAATAGTAGCACTTTCTCTCCAATAGTAAACATTTTATCCCCACGTAACCTCGAGTCATGCCATCTTTTAGTTCTTTCTTTGTAGATCTTAGTATTCTTGTAGGCCTCATCTCTTAGTTCATAGAGTTCATTAAGTTCCATGAAACGGTTCTTCGTTGCAGCTTCCATATCCATATTACAATTCGTCAAAGCCCAATATGCACTTTGTTCAATTTCGACCGGTAGGTGGCATGCTTTTCCGTATACAAGACGAAATGGAGTGCATCCCGTTGGTGTCTTATAGGCTGTACGGAATGCCCATAAAGCATCATTTAACTTGTCAGACCACCCTCTCGGATTATATCCAGTCGTTTTTTCAAGAATTCGCTTAATAGCCCTATTGGTTACTTCAGTTTGCCCATTGGATTGAGGATGGTATGCGGTGGAAACCCTATGGTATACTCCATATTTTTGCAAGGCTCTTCCCAGATGATGATTACAAAAGTGTGTCCCCCTATCACTAATCAATGCTTTAGGAATTCCAAATCTAGAGAACAAACTTTGTAAAAATTTAAGTACCACCTTGCTGTCGTTTGTTGGCAATGCTTGCGCTTCGACCCATTTTGATACGTAATCAACAGCAACCAAGATATATTTATTACCTTTAGATTCAGGAAACGGTCCCATGAAGTCCAATCCCCATATGTCGAAAACCTCACATACATGGATATAGTTTTGCGGCATTTCATTTCTTGATGTTATATTCTCGGATCGTTGACACGCATCACATCCTTTTATATAATCTTTTGCATCATCCAACATAGTGGGCCAATAAAATCCTGCATCAAGGATCTTTCTTCTTGTGATGACTGCACCGTGATGTCTCCCCGTTGGCCCTGAATGGCAATGTGCCAATATTGCTGGGATGTCATCACCATCTATGCATCTCCGTAAAATATTGTCAGGACATAATTTAAAGGCATAAGGTTCATCCCAAATATACTCGCTAGCGCGAGTTAGAAACCTTCTTTTCTCGTCGGATGTTAGCCCTTTTGGAATTTCATTTGCCACAATAAAGTTTATATAGTCGGCATACCAAGGTCCATTATTATTGCTCTTAATTCCTACCATCATAAGGTGTTCATCAGGAAAGTCATCAGCTATTTCCCTTTCGTCAAGCACCTCCATATTAGGGTTTTCAAGTCTAGATAAGTGGTCAGCAGCTAGATTCTCTGCACCCTTTTTGTCTTTAATTTCAATATCGAATCCTTGGAGCAATAAAACCCACCTAATAAGCCTTGGCTTGGCATCCTGTTTATTGAACAAATACTTCAAAGCAGAATGGTCAGTGTAAACCATAGTTTTTGACAATATAAGATATGATCTAAATTTATCAAATGCAAAAACTACTGCTAAAAGTTCTTTTTCCGTGGTGGTGTAGTGTTCTTGGGCATTATTCAATGTTTTGCTAGCATAATAAATTGGCTTAAATTTCTTATCTATCTTTTGGCCAAGTACAGCTCCAACAGCATAATCACTAGCATCACACATTAGTTCAAAAGGCAGATTCCAATCTGGCGAAATTATAATAGGTGCGGAAGTTAGTTTTTCTTTAAGTATATTAAATGCCTTTTTGCAATCTTCAGAAAAATCAAACTTCGCATCTTTTAGCAATAATTAGGTCATAGGCCTAGATATCATTGAAAAATCCTTTATGAACCTACGATAAAATCCAGCATGCCCTAAAAAACTTCTAACACCTTTTACATTAGTGGGGTAAGGTAGTTTAGCAATTACATCAATTTTAGCTTTATCGACTTCTATACCTTTCCCAGAAATCTTATGTCCTAACACAATTCCCTCTCTAACCATAAAGTGACATTTTTCCCAATTAAGAACAAGGTTAGTTTCTTCACACCTAGCAAGCATTTTATCAAGTTTAAATAGACAATCACTAAATGAGTTACCGAACACCGAGAAGTCATCCATGAAGACTTCCATAAAGTCTTCTACCATATCATGGAAGATAGCCGTCATACAACGTTGGAAAGTAGCAGGGGCATTGCATAGTCCGAAAGGCATCCTCCTATAGGCGAAGGTTCCATAAGGGCAGGTGAAAGTCGTCTTCTCTTGATCCTCAGGGGCAATTGGTATTTGGAAGAAACCTGAAAAACCATCTAAAAAACAATAATAATCATGACCTGATAGTCTTTCTAACATTTGATCAATAAATGGAAGAGGGAAGTGATCTTTTCGCGTAGAATCATTGAGTTTGCGGTAGTCGATGCAAACTCTCCATCCGGTAACAGTTCTTGAAGGGATTAGTTCATTATCGTCGTTGAGTACTACCGTCATTCCTCCCTTTTTTGGTACAACGTGGATAGGACTGACCCACGAGCTGTCGGAAATTGGGTATATAAGTCCGGAGTCAAGTAATTTCACAATTTCATTTTTCACCACATCTTGGACTTTTGGATTCAAACGCCTTTGAGGTTGGATAGTTGGTTTGAATTCATCCTCCATAAGGATTTTATGCGTACAAAATGGCGGGCTTATTCCCTTAATATCAGACATACTCCACGCTAATGCTCCTTTTCGTTTATACAGTACCTGCAAAAGTGACTCCTTTTCTTTTGGCGTTAAATCAGATGCAATAATAACGGGCGAATTAGTGTTCCCATTTAGATAGGCATATTCCAAAGTAGAAGGGAGATCCTTAAGTACAGGTTTAACATTATTAATTTCAGTAGCACTAGCGGAATAAACCTGTTCTTTAATTATATCGCTGCTGTCATTAGATAGATGCGCCGCATCGATATCATCGATGCGCCGCATCGTGTTACATACAGCAGAATCAGAAGCTAAATTATAATCAACAGTATTCTCATCAACTTGATCTTCAATATTAATTGTGTTTTCTAAATTTTTAAGCAGAAAAGAATCAAGCAAATTACTTTTTAACAATTTCTGAGTAAATTGATTAATCGTGTCGTCAGAAACATCGATATTATAGCATTCATCGTCATCGGAATTATCTTTACTCATAGATTGTTCCATGTTAAACTCAACCTCATCTTTTCCAATGGTAAGAGTTATCTTTTTATTAAAAACATCAATTATGGCCCTAGCAGTGGCTAAAAATGGTCGTCCTAATATTATAGGTGTTCTAAAATTTTCAGGCATATCGAGGATAACAAAGTCGATAGGTAATTCAAATTTATCAACTTTTATTAATATATTTTCAGCTATTCCTAATGGGTATTGAACGGACCTATCAGCTAGTTCTAAGCACATCCTAGTAGGTTTCGGTTCACCAAGACCTAATTTATCATACATAGAAGAGGGCATAAGACTTATACTAGCTCCTAGGTCGGCTAAAGCATTTTCAATATGTAAATTTTTAATTTGACAAGGAATAGTGAAACTCCCTGGATCTTTTTCTTTAGACGGAAGTTTGTTGAGCAATGCTGCTGAGCTTCGTTTCCCCATTGTTATGGTGCAAGCTTCTTCCAGTTTAGACTTGTTTGTAAGCAAGCTCTTCAGATATTTAGCATATTTTGGCATTTGCACCAGGGCTTCCATAAATGGTATGCTTAGCTGCAGCTGCTTGAGGTTCTCCAGGAATTTCTTTTGATAGGCATCTTCTTTCTCTTTCCTTACCCTTTGTGGGAAATGTAGTGTTGATCGCTTAGGCTCAACAGAAGGTTCTTTTCTGATTACAGGTTCCGGATCAGTCTCTTTTGGTTGCTCTTGCTCAGGTGATAAAGATTCAGGGGAAATCTTGTTTGTATTGTCATCCTCGGGTGTCTCTCCGATCTGAAAGGTCGACTTTCCGCCTCTAGTTGTAATCCCTTTCAAGTCTTGCTTTACCAAAAGCACCCTATTAAGCACCGTTGAAAATTGGTGCACTTCAATTGCCAATCCATAAATCATGTTGTTTTGTTCCTTTAGTAAAAGCTCATGACTGCCTTTGAATTCATTAATAAAGTTTCGTGCTTCATGATGTTCTTTTTCATTGGCTTTAGCGATTTGTAGTGCAAATTCTTCCATGGTAAGATTTCTTTGGGGTCTTCCGAACAAGTAAGGGAAAATATCGAACATTGTTCCTGAAAATTAAAGAGAGGTAGATTTCAAAGTAAAAGTTTCCAGGTATAAGGCTAAGAGTATTTTCCGTTCGGATATAAGAAAAATAAAAGTTGCTGATATCTGCAGACGATGCGCCGTATCCAAAAAGTTGGATACGCCGTATCTTATAATCGTTAAAATTAAATCAGACTTTATTCAGAAAATAGATACGCCGCTTAGAAATTTGAATGCGCCGTATCAATTTTAATAATCAAAAATCGATATTTATTTAAAATTAAATGCGCCGTATTAACAAAAGTTAATGCGCCGTATTTTCGTTACGTTTTAAAATATAAGATTTTTGATTCAGAAGATACGCCGTATCGATAGAGCTCGATGCGCCGTATCTGTTTAATAATTCGAAAACTGTTTTTAATTAAAATAATGGATACGCCGTATCTGCTAAAGCAGATGCGTCGTATATTGTTAACGTTTAGAAAAAAAAATTTATCAAAAACAGATGCGCCGTATCTTGAGGAAAAGATGCGTCGTATTACTTTATCGCTTAGAAAAAATTTTCTTATTAAAAACAGATACGCCGTATCTTGGGGAAAAGATGCGTCGTATCGAATTAATTAAACGCGTTGTATTTTATAAAAAATTGAACGCAATACGCCGTATCTGAGAAATCAGATGCGCCGTATCGTTCGATTTAGCTCAGTACAACGATAGTAGAAAACAAAAAATACGAAAAATAAAAACAAATAAAACACACGAAAATAAACACAAACAAAAGCAAACAAATAACACACAAAAACAGAAAATATGCAAAATAGTACAATGAATGCAAATTAATCTAATACACAACAAAATTAGCGGTTAGATAAAAAATTAAAAACCTAATTAAAATACTAATCAAATTAACAGATAATAACAATTCACTCCCCGGCAGCGGCGCCAAAAACTTGATGCGTGCGATGTGTCGTTGCGGTTCTGGCAGTTTTAATGCCTACTCAAGTTTTAAATTTATATTTAGCCGACTTATCAATAACACACACACTTAACGAGCAGTGTACCCGGTCAGTATGAATATAATGGTAAGTAGAGTGTCGATCACTAAGAGTGGAACGTATTATCTAGTTATTCTAATCAGTATTTTAATATATTAAGTTAGCTATACAAACTAATCTAACGCAAGGGGGTTCAGCCTGAGAGACTGGCACGATTTTGTTGCAATTAAATAATAAACTAAACCAATAGGTACGAATCAGCAAGTAGCACACACGTACACAGATAAATACTCGAGACAATAAGAGGGCTGTCCTTATGATAAGTAGTTTGTCACTTGTTTTATTGCTAGTGTTATATGAAGTGTATAGTTCGATGCAACGCACCAAGATTAAGTCCTTTCTCGTTGGTTCTAATCTTATCGGCGAGTAAACCCTTAATGATTACTTATGACTATCCCGTTTATCTTTCTCCTACTTTTCTACAGACCATAGAATACATAGGCATCTAATAAACAGGCGAGGGCAGAGGCATGGCGACCCGATCAACGCTCAGCTAGACACAGAGGTTATCAATGCACTAATAAAAGTCACCAATGACATCAACATATAAACTTTAATTAATGAGAAAGCAGTTTTAAGGGAGTGCAACCTTTCCGTTGTCACGTTACACAAGCCACCAATCTTGATGAATTAAAGTTTACTAACACAATAAAACAAAACAACTTAATGAATTAAACATATGCAGCACCTTCTTACAGCTCTTGTATCTTTGATTTGGGTGTGTCTTGTGCTGCTGCCTTGACTGAATTCGTCCTTGGTTTCTCCTGTTCGGTCTTCGGTTATATTATATTGCACAAGCTCGCCCTCGAATTCGTCTGGTCTTTGGGGTATTTATAGTTTCTGTCTGAGGGTGAGATGCGGCGCATCTAAGGAGTTGATGCGGCGCATGTACTTAACTTCGCGTGGGGTCCAAGATTATAATATTCAGGAATATTCGTACACCGCCAGAAGATGCGGCGTATCTCTGTCTTTGGATGCGGCGCATGTCCTCTTGAATCTTGGATCGTATCTGGTGAGATCTTGATAGCGATGCGGCGCATGTCATAAGTGAGATGCGGCGCATCTGGAGCAGATTTGACTTGATCTTGTCCATTTCAGTAGACTCTTCACTTTATGCACGTTTTGCTCCATAATTAGTCCAAAATCGCCAAGTTTCACCAAATGCTTGTTTTCAACTGAGAATTACAAAAGTAAACGATTAAGTATCAATCCTCATACATAATATAGTAAAACAAGTCAAATTAATAGGATAAATGATAGTAATAATATGTACTTATTTGAGTTCATCAATGATCCATCATCCTTCCCGCCAAAAGAACTTCATAATGAGGATATCACATCTAGTGAAAATCCTATTGATCCACCGGAGGTCGAACTTAAGGACTTACCACCTCATCTCGAATATGCATTTTTGGAGGGTACCGATAAATTACCCGTCATTATTGCTAAAGACTTAAATGATGAGGAGAAAACCGCTCTCATAAAGGTTTTAAAGTCACACAAGCGAGCCATCGCTTGGAAACTGATAACGCTCATTTTGAACATGTTTTTATAGCATTATTCTTATGATTATGCATGTTATTTGGTTGTATTTATGAACATATTACACTTAAAAGGTGCAAAAGATGTGTTTAGGTTCAGGTACAACTATGTCGAAGGAAATAGAGAAAAAGATGAAGAAAAGTCGACAAAATCAAGTTAATATGCGCGAAGTAAAGTTTCCGTTCAAGACAAAGATTCATGCTATGATTACGTTCAAGTTCAAGAGAAAGATGTGGAAATGAAGTCAAGAATTAGTGCCAAGAAGTGTGTCACAAGTGGGAATTATATGCTAGCTTTGAGTTGAAAGTTATGTGCAAGACTTGGTCTATACCCAAGGTTTCAGTTTCTATACCCGAGGTTTCAAGAAGGGGAGCTCATACCTGAGGTATTAGAATTCCTGCCTGAGGTATAGCCATCCATACCCAGGGTCTACATTTTCATACCTGAGGTATGCAGAAAAAATGATATGAAGAGTTGCATTTATTCTTCATTTTAAGTATCATTAACACTAAGGCCAATCATTAACTTCTAATCACTAAAGTTCCTGCATCATTATGACACTTGGAGCCCAAGTTGTTTTCTTGTTGGCTAAGGGGAAGTCTCCATATATACATGAAGAAAGAAACAAGAGAGACAATCAAGATACAACAAACTACCACAAAAAAATATGTCACATTTCTCTCTTACAAGTGGGCGACAAGAGGAGGAAAACGCAGGAACAAGGAGGCTAAAATCTCATCAATCATTACTTCAATTACTTACGGATCATTTTTGATTATTTCACAAGTGTTCTTCATTATTTGTAATCATCATTACAACATTTTGTAAGACTATTCAATCATGTTAACTAGTGATCAATTTCTTATGATTAATACTTTGTTTACCATGAGTGGCTAAGTGCCTTATGCACTTGCCTAGATGATGTTTGAATTATGGTTCAATTGATTGGTTATGACTTATTGGTTCTAATATAAAAGAAAAGTTAACACTAAGAACGAATTGTGCTATCTTAAGTTTTCTCCACCAAAGAGTTATTAAGTTTGGGTAATTTCTAATGATGTATTGGGTTGAAAAAGACATTGTTAGTAAGTTAGTTGTAAACCTTTGTCTATGAGGGTTTTACCTTATGTATTGACCATTTCATAAGAAACTTAATTTAACATGGAAAGCTAAATAGTGTGGTTGTTAATTATTTGTGAAACGAAATTGAATCGGGTAATTGAGTTGTGTTAATCTTGGATTGATCAATTTTGAAATATTGTTTTTTTTTATAATCTCTAAATCTTGACGAGGATTGAAAGTGTGGGAAACAATATAATTAGTACACCAATAATCGAATTAGAACACCATCTAATTTGTTGGTCATAATCAAATGGAACCAATGTCGTAATCATGTCAAAGGAATTGTGCAAACTAGTCTAGGCAAGTATAGTCTTTAAATTATTGAATTTACATCATCTTTATTTGCTTGCTAATTAGTATTGCTAGTTGGATTGCTATTTATTTGCAAAAATTCACATCACACAAACAAAACAAATCCTAGTGATTGACCTCGGCTTACCTCAATTATCTCTTACTACATATGGACGAGTATACTTGCTCGTATGTGTTTCGTTTGAGTCTTTGGTAAATCGTGTTATAAATTTTAAAACTTGGACTCCTAACGGGTATATCCCTTGAAACACATCAAGTTTTTGGCGCCGATGCTGGGGATTTGAATCTCGTTTGAGTGAGTTTTGCTTATAATAATTCATTAGTTTTAATCTTGCTAGTATTGTTACTCTTCAGCGTATTCTTTAGGTTCTCTCTAAAATAAAAAATTAAAAAAATTTCCCTACATTTTTCTTCCATACCGCCGGTATAAATCAAAACCGGGCGGTATAATCTTACTGTTTGTCCATACCGCCGGCCAGAAAAATCAAACCGCCGATATCACGTAAAAAAATAAAATAAATTCTAAGTCCAAAACCACCGGTATAAATCAAAACCGGGCGGTATAATCTTTCTGTCTCAAATTTCCTTTTCGAACTTGTCCATACCGTCGGCCAGTAATTCCATACCGCCGGCCCGTCCATACAAAAAAATTATTTTTTTTAGTTCTTGTATATGACCACTCGTTCTTCTAACGAAGAATTATGTTCACCATTGTCTAATCCCGAACGTTTATTTCGTAAAAAGGAAAATCCATTCATTCCACCCGATCAAAGAATTCCAAAAACCAAAAATCCACCATTTGAAAACCTTTCCGAAGTTCATCCAATCGTTAATCTTTTTCAAGAAATACCATTTCCAATGGCTGATGATCAACCAATGTGGGGTACCAATAGGGTAGTAGCTCCTACGCCCGAAGCCGCAATTATTCCCGTGAATCTAGGAGAAAATTTTACTATCAAAGGTCATCATCTCTCTATGATTAAAGATAACCAATTTGATGGTAGAGTTAAATCTGATCCACATAAACATATTGCCGATTTCCTTGAAATTTGTGATATGTTTCGTTATGGAACTACCGATCCAAATTCAATCCGACTTAAACTTTTTCCATCATCTCTCACCGGGGAAGCGAAAATTTGGTATAATGAATTAAGCCCCGGAGTGATCACAACTTGGGACAAAATGAGAAGAGCGTTTGTTTCACGTTTCTTTCCACCAGCCATGTTTGATCGACTCTTGGGTGAAATTCGTAGTTTTACTCAAAAAGAAGGAGAAAATCTTATTGAAGCTTGGCTTCGAATGAAAAACATGCTCCGAAGTTGTCATGGGCATGGATTGTCTCGTGGTAATATTATCCAAATCTTTTACCATGGTCTAGATGACGCAACTCAAGGCATACTTGATGCCGGAGGAATTTTCCTTTATAAGACTCCTAATGAAGCTTACAATTTACTGGAAGACCGTGTACTTCTTAAGCTTGATTGGTCTAAAGATGCCAAAACTAAACCTCAACGAAAAACGGTTGAATTTGCCGAAGCAACAAATGAAAATTCTAAAATCTTGGATATGATGAAAGATTTTACCTCTAAAATTGATTCCAAATTCGAAAGTATCCAAAAAGAAATCAAAAAAATTCGTGAGGGATGTACTCATTGTGGTGGAAATCACTCCTCATCCGAGTGTGATGATAAACCCATGGGAGGTCCCGAAGCAGAAGCTAATTATGTTTCTGGAGGATATCGAGGAGGAGGATATCGTGGAAACTATTAAGGTAGGAATTCTAGAGATTGGCAAGATCGTCCATCAAGGGATGATAACCGTTCCCAAATTCGTGATGAAAACCGTCAAACATCTTTTCATGATGAAAATCGGTCTCGTGAAACAAAAAACGAAGAATCTGAATTCGAAAAAACCATGCGTGAATTTGTGCATGCTCAAAAACAAACGAACGAATTTATGAAAAATCAATTCTTTATGCTCAAAAGCAAGGTTGAACAAGGTCAAAAGAATCATCAAGCTTCTATCCAAGATCTTGAGACCAAATTTGGTCATCTTTCTGATCAATTCGCTGCAAGACCATCTGGTACTTTGCCAAGTAATACTCAAACCAATCCAAAACCATCATCATCTGGAAATTATCGTCCACCTCAAACAAGAAATGAGCATGTGAATGCTATATATACTCGTAGTGGTCTATCTTATGATCCACCACCCAACCCAACCCAAACAACTCCTGTTGTCCAAAATGATAGTGAGGATGAGGTAGAAAAAGAATCTGAAGAAAATGAACCAAATTCTACACCAGTTGATAAACCTACTCCAATACTCAAACCATATAAACCAAGAATTCCATATCCTCAACGTTTGAGGAAGGAAAAAATGGAAAAACAATATGGAAAGTTCATTGACTTACTAAAAGAAGTTAGAATCAACATTCCTCTTGTTGATGTTCTAGCTGGAATACCCAATTACAGGAAGTTTTTGAAAGAACTTGTTAATAATAAAAGTAAAATGGAAAACATTTCTGCTACTTTCTTAAATGAAGATTGCTCTGCAATAATTGAGAATAAATTACCAAAGAAACTCGGTGATCCAGGAAGTTTTCTTATTCCATGTACCTTGGGAAATTCAATCACTTGTGATGCTTTAGCCGATCTTGGTGCAAGTATCAATCTTATGCCATACTCGTTGTATGCGAAACTTTCAATCAAAACATTGAAACCAATAAGAATGAGTATACGATTAGCCAACCATACTATCCAGTATCCTGTTGGAGTAGCTGAAAATATGCTTGTTCAAGTTGGGAAATTTGTTTTTCGTGTTGATTTTGTGATCCTTGAGATGGAGGAAGATAGCAAAGTTCCATTAATTCTAGGAAGACCTTTCCTAAATACAGCAGATGCTATCATTCGAGTAAAAAATAAAGAACTCAACCTTGGAGTTGGGGATGAAAGAATTTCTTTTTTGATTAATCAGGCAATGAAATATTCTCATGCAAATGATGACACTTGTTATAGCATTGATGTTATCAATGATATAACAGAAGAAACATTCGATGAGTTGCTTGATGAAAGAATTCAGACTCATCAAACATCTGGTCAAATCAGTGATGAAGATCTCGATAGAGAATTTGCTGAATTTATGCAGATTGACACCGAAGAAATTTCGGAGGAAGAAAATACTAACTTTGAAGAGTTAGAATTCAATAATGATATGAGAATCACAACCTCAATTGAAGAACCATCGGTAGATCTAGTTTTGAAACCTCTCCCTGATCATTTGGAATATGCATTTTTGGAAGAGAATTCTTTTCTTCTAGTTGTCATATCTTCAAAACTTAAACCTGATGAAAAGGAACGACTAGTTTCTATACTCAAAAAGCATAAAGAAGCTTTTGCTTGGAAAACTTCTGATATTCCTGGAATAAGTCCAAACTTTTGCAAACACAAAATAAATCTCGAAACTGATTCTAAACCAGTTGTTCAAAGACAACGAAGACTCAATCCAAATATGAAGGAAGTAGTTAAGAAAGAAATAATCAAACTTCTTGACGCTGGAATTATTTATCCTATTGAGGATAGCTCATGGGAGAGTCCTGTTCACTGTGTGCCTAAGAAAGGAGGAACAACTGTTGTAACTAATGAACGTAATGAACTGGTTCCTACAAGAACTGTCACTGGTTGGCGGGTATGCATTGATTATAGAAAATTAAATGATGCCACTAGAAAGGATCATTTTCCATTACCATTCATGGATCAAATGTTGGAAAGACTTGCGGGGAACAAATACTTTTGTTTTCTCGATGGATTTTCCGGTTACTTTCAAATTCCTATTGATCCAGCTGATCAAGAAAAAACTACATTCACGTGTCCATTCGGCACATATGCTTATAGGCGTATGCCTTTTGGTCTTTGTAACGCACCAGCAACATTTCAAAGATGCAAGATTGCTATTTTTCAAGATATGCTTGAAACCTCTATGGAAGTATTCATGGATGATTTTTCAGTATTTGGAGAATCATTTGAATCGTGCCTTAACAATCTTGATAAAATGCTTGAAAGATGCAAAACTTCTCATCTCGTACTTAATTGGGAAAAATGTCATTTTATGGTGACGGAAGGAATTGTCCTTGGTCACAAGATTTCGAGCAAAGGAATCGAAGTTGACAAAGCGAAAATTGATGCTATTGCTAAGTTACCACCCCCAACTAACGTTAAAGGCGTTAGAAGTTTATTAGGACACGCGGGATTTTACCGTCGATTCATTAAAGATTTTTCAAAAATATCTCATCCAATGACGAAATTGCTTGAAAAAGATTCAGTCTTTGACTTCAATGAAGAGTGCATCAAGGCATTCGAAACGTTAAAAAACAAGCTAACAAATGCACCAATCATGGTTTCACCAGATTGGTCATTGCCGTTTGAACTCATATGCGATGCAAGTGATTATGCTGTTGGAGCAGTATTAGGACAGCGAGATGGTAAACATTTTCGTCCTATATATTTTGCTAGCAAAACCTTGAATAATGCCCAACAAAACTACACAGTGACTGAAAAAGAACTGCTGGCTGTAGTTTTTGCATTCGACAAGTTTCGTTCCAATCATGTTTTATCAAAAACAATTGTATTCACCGATCATTCAGCTCTGAAATATCTGTTTGCTAAACAAGATGCAAAACCACGTCTTATCCGATGGATTTTATTGCTTCAAGAGTTTGACATTGAAATCCAGAATAAGAAGGGTGCAGAAAATGTGGCGGCAGATCATTTATCTAGATTAGAAAATCCAAATTTAGAGGAATTCGGTGCAAACGAGATTGATGATTACTTTCCCGACGAAACTCTTATGGGAATTGAAGATGAAGAAATTCCATGGTTTGCTGATTATGCAAATTATTTAGCTGGAGGAACATTACAAAAAGGTCTATCTCATGCTGAGCGTAGTAAATTCTTTGCAAACTTAAAATATTATTTTTGGGATGAACCGTATCTATTCAAAATGTGCCCCGATGGTATAATAAGAAGATGCGTGTATGGTTCCGAAACTCGAAAAATCCTTGATGAATGTCATCATGGCCCAAACGGAGGACATTATGGACCATCCACCACCGCTAAAAAAGTTTTTGATGCGGGATTTTATTGGCCAACAATTTTTAAAGAAGCACATACACTTGTGCAGAATTGTGATGCATGTCAAAAATCTGGTAGTCTTTCTCGTAGAGACAAAATGCCACAGAAAAGCATCCAAGTCTCTGAAATATTTGATATTTGGGGAATTGACTTCATGGGTCCTTTTCCTAAATCTCATAAATTCGAATACATTCTCGTTGCAATAGATTATGTTTCCAAATGGGCGGAAGCAGAAGCCCTACCAACTAACGATGCACGAGTAGTTGTAAATTTTCTGAAAAAGCTTTTCTCTCGATTCGAAATTCCAAAAGCTTTGATAAGCGATAGAGGAACTCATTTCTGTAACCATCAAATGGAAAAAGATATGAAAAGATATGGGGTCCACCACCGTTTCTCAATAGCATACCATCCTCAGACTAGTGGTCAAGTCGAAAACACCAATAGAACTTTAAAAAGAATACTTGAAAAAACAGTTAAGGATAATCCTTCTGTTTGGTCAAGGAAACTCGATGATGCTCTATGGGCGTTTAGAACTGCATATAAAACTCCAATTGGTACAACTCCGTACAGACTTATATATGGAAAGAATTGTCATTTACCATTTGAAATTGAACATCGTGCTTACTGGGCATTGAGGCAATGTAATCCTGATTTAAAAATCGCTGGAGAAAAACGATTTTTACAATTACATGAACTCGATGAATTGAGACTCCAAGCATATAAAAACTCAAAATTATACAAAGCTCGAACAAAAGCTTATCATGATAGGAAGCTAAGAATCCGTAAAAAATTCAAGGCTGGAGACAAAGTTCTTTTGTTCAATTCAAAGTATAAATTCAAAGCTCCTAAACTCAGAAACAAATGGTTTGGTCCATTCGTGGTAAAACATGGTTTTCCATCCGGATATGTTGAACTATATGATAAGAAGGGTGGAACTTTCATTGTTAATGGACATCGAATCAAACTATATCATGATGAGGAGCAATTAAATGAAATGTCAAGTGAGGAAATACCACTTGAAATGTTTGATGAAAAGAAATATACTGCTATTCCTTTCATGGCACCTTTTCCAGCTGATTATAAAAAAGTAATACAATGGGCTGCGGAAACTGGTTACATCTGGGATGTTCTTCCTAGAACTTGCAACACCGCGACATTACATGATATTGATAAAACTGGAAAAGGAATAGTAAAAGGAAATGTGGTGTATATTCCAAAGAAATTAGGAAAGAATCCTAAACACAATCCACCAAAGTAAGAAAGATTGAGTCAGGCTGATGACTCATTAATAAATTTAGCGCTTCTCGGGAGGCAACCCGTGTGTTTGTTTTTATGCCCCGATGGTTTTACCATAAGTGTGGGGGGCTTAATATTATGAATAATACAATAAATAAATAAAAAATATTTTGCATTTTTGTGTGTTTTTGTTTTGATGATTATGCAGGTTAGGATGCTTGATCTTGAAATCAAATGAAATCCTCCTATTTCTTATGCTCAGGCAATATCATTTCTCTTATGTTTCATTTCCCTATTTTCATGATTTATCGTTCTTAACATTGAGGACAATGTCAAACTTAAGTGTGGGGGGGAGGAAATAGGAAATGATCTTGAATTTTTAATTTTTTTTTTCTATAAATTTGAGCCTATTTTTAAATTTGTTTGCCCCATTGATCTAGTTGTTTTCGCACGTTGAGAATATTGATAAAGAATAACTAGATTTATCCACTAATAAAACATGTAATTTTTGAGAATTTGAGATGTGTCCTGATTGGCATTGCAATCCATTTTTGGATTGATAACATTGATAGCACAACTATAACCCATTCAACTAAATATGTGAGGATTTGAAGCTTATTCTTGTATAGCATATATCTTTTATGCTCTAATCTTCTTGCTATGAGTGTGCCAGTGATCTTATTTATTCTAGAACTTGTACTTGCAAATCATTACCAGACCGTAGTGAGATCACATTCGTGTGATATAAATGTATTCGCGTGATAAGAGGCTACCTTAGGAATTAAACCAAATGGCCTTCCATTTTACACATATTGATATATTAACTAGCTACATTGGTTGGTTAACCTCTTCCATGGACCCATTTGTTAGCACTCATTTAAGTGCTAGATTCCATTAGTACACCCTCCGAGCCAGTCTTTTCATTTTGTTACACCAGAAAAAATATAAAAATATTTCTCACCTTTAGCCTTGACCTTACCCTTAGTCAAGTCTTGGTTGGTTACTAGCTACTTCGAAAGATGGTTGTTATGTAGGAATCCTTGAAAATGAGAAAGTTGCGAACTCCATGATAATCTCATGGATTATATATTGTAATGAAAAAAAAAAAAAAAAAAAAAAAAAAAAAGAGAGAGAGAGAAATAGAATAAGTAGCCAATGAGCTATGAATGTATGATATCAAGGAAGAATCTCAAGTTCAAAGGAAAGTGGTTGATGTAGCTAGTAGCACTTGGTTGGAGACTTTGGCTATTTGTAAAGTTTTTCAATATTAAAACCAAATATATATATATATATATATATATATATATATATATATATTATTATATATATATATATATATATATATATATTATATATCCCATGTCTTATCCTTATCTCTTTTGACTTTGTAAAGTTATCAAGTGTAATGACATGTGGTGACCATCCGATTTCTTGAGGAATGAGATAGCGTTGTTAGCGATCTAAGGTTATCCTTAGTGACCATCCGTTATTTGATAATTCGAGACTTCGTTGTTAGCGAGCTATTATGTTTTACATGAGATAGTGACACAATAGTCTTATATCACCCTTGAAACCTTAAACCCGAATAAAAGTCCTCTTAGATGTTTACATTTGGTGCTTACGCCACGTCGGTTGAGTTTTGTTTCTTGTACAAGCCTATGGTAATATTTGGATTATATCTGCGCAATGAGTGTGATTATATTATATTTTCCAATCGCTACAAATGAGTGTTGAGTGAATCATATTTCATATTCCTTTCGTGAGGTGTCTTAATATGTTATCAGGCAAGAGAATCATTAATGTATTGTCAAACATCTCATCTTTTCATTTATAAGCCTATATAGATGGATCTTATCTTGTACTTGTGCTAGATAGATTTGCATCTCGTTTTGATCATATGGATTTTCTTAAAAGCTAGATTTGCTTGGGGGCAAGCAAAGTGTAAGTGTGGGGGATTTGATAACGCTCATTTTGAACATGTTTTTATAGCATTATTCTTATGATTATGCATGTTATTTGGTTGTATTTATGAACATATTACACTTAAAAGGTGCAAAAGATGTGTTTAGGTTCAGGTACAACTATGTCGAAGGAAATAGAGAAAAAGATGAAGAAAAGTCGACAAAATCAAGTAAATATGCGCGAAGTAAAGTTTCCGTTCAAGACAAAGATTCATGCTATGATTACGTTCAAGTTCAAGAGAAAGATGTGGAAATGAAGTCAAGAATTAGTGCCAAGAAGTGTGTCACAAGTGGGAATTATATGCTAGCTTTGAGTTGAAAGTTATGTGCAAGACTTGGTCTATACCCAAGGTTTCAGTTTCTATACCCGAGGTTTCAAGAAGGGGAGCTCATACCTGAGGTATTAGAATTCCTGCCTGAGGTATAGCCATCCATACCCAGGGTCTACATTTTCATACCTGAGGTATGCAAAAAAAATGATATGAAGAGTTGCATTTATTCTTCATTTTAAGTATCATTAACACCAAGGCCAATCATTAACTTCTAATCACTAAAGTTCCTGCATCATTATGACACTTGGAGCCCAAGTTGTTTTCTTGTTGGCTAAGGGGAAGTCTCCATATATACATGAAGAAAGAAACAAGAGAGACAATCAAGATACAACAAACTACCACAAAAAAATTTGTCACATTTCTCTCTTACAAGTGGGCGACAAGAGGAGGAAAACACAGGAACAAGGAGGCTAAAATCTCATCAATCATTACTTCAATTACTTACGGATCGTTGTTGATTATTTCACAAGTGTTCTTCATTATTTGTAATCATCATTACAACATTTTGTAAGACTATTCAATCATGTTTACTAGTGATCAATTTCTTATGATTAATACTTTGTTTACCATGAGTGGCTAAGTGCCTTATGCACTTGCCTAGATGATGTTTGAATTATGGTTCACTTGATTGGTTATGACTTATTGGTTCTAATATAAAAGAAAAGTTAACACTAAGAACGAATTGTGCTATCTTAAGTTTTCTCCACCAAAGAGTTATTAAGTTTGCGTAATTTCTAATGATGTATTGGGTTGAAAAAGACATTGTTAGTAAGTTAGTTGTAAACCTTTGTCTATGAGGGTTTTACCTTATGTATTGACAATTTCATAAGAAACTTAATTTAACATGGAAAGCTAAATAGTGTGGTTGTTAATTATTTGTGAAACGAAAGTGAATCGGGTAATTGAGTTGTGTTAATCTTGGATTGATCAATTTTGAAATATTGTTTTTTTTATAATCTCTAAGTCTTGACGAGGATTGAAAGTGTGGGAAACAATATAATTAGTACACCACTAATCGAATTAGAACACCATCTAATTTGTTGGTCATAATTACATGGAACCAATGTCATAATCATGTCAAAGGAATTGTGCAAACTAGTCTAAGCAAGTGTAGTCTTTAAATTATTGAATTTACATCATCTTTATTTGCTTGCTAATTAGTATTGCTAGTTGGATTGCTATTTATTTGCAAAAATTCACATCACACAAACAAAACAAACCCTAGTGATCGACCTCGGCTTACCTCAATTATCTCTTACTACATACGGACGAGTATACTTGCTCGTATGTGTTTCGTTTGAATCTTTGGTAAATCGTGTTATAAATTTTAAAACTTGGACTCCTAACGGGTATATCCCTTGAAACACATCAGAAACTTTCCGACATTAAGGGTGTTAACCCGGAATTTTGTACACACAAGATTTTGATGGAAGATTCCTTGATGCCGGCTTGATTTACCCTATCTCGGATAGTCCTTGGGTGAGCCCCGTTCATTGCGTGCCTAAAAAAGGTGGCATTACCGTTGTTACAAATGATGAGAACGAGTTGATTCCTACTCGATTGGTGACGGGATGGCGTGTATGCATTGACTACCGAAAGTTAAATGACGCCACCCGTAAAGACCATTTCCCTCTTCCATTCATGGACCAAATGCTCGAAAGACTAGCGGGAAACGAGTACTATTGTTTCCTCGACGGTTTCTCGGGTTACTTCCAAATTCCCATTGACCCGCAAGACCAAGAAAAGACCACTTTCACATGCCCTTATGGAACGTTTGCCTACCGACGCATGCCCTTTGGCTTATGTAATGCTCCGGGCACGTTCCAAAGGTGTATGATGGCCATATTTCACGACATGATCGAGAAAACTATGGAGGTCTTTATGGATGATTTCTCGGTCTTTGGGGATTCTTTCACCAAATGTCTCTCCCATTTGGACAAAATGCTTCAACATTGTGAAGACACTAATCTTTGTCTAAATTGGGAGAAGAGTCATTTCATGGTCAAAGAGGGCATTGTCCTCGGCCATAAGATTTCTAAGAGTGGGATTGAGGTCGATAAAGCCAAAGTTGATGTTATCGCTAAACTACCTCATCCCACTACCGTCAAGGGTATTCGGAGTTTCCTTGGTCACGCCGGTTTCTATCGTAGATTCATACAAGATTTTTCCAAAATCGCCCGGCCGATGACTCGTCTCCTTGAAAAGTAAACTCCGTTAATTTTCTCACAAGAGTGCAATGAAGCTTTTCAAACTCTAAAGAAAAAGCTTACTGAAGCACCAATCTTGGTTG
The DNA here is from genome assembly GCA_021014915.2 of Artemisia tridentata subsp. tridentata. Classification (NCBI taxonomy): domain Eukaryota; kingdom Viridiplantae; phylum Streptophyta; class Magnoliopsida; order Asterales; family Asteraceae; genus Artemisia; species Artemisia tridentata. Next base: position 320,607,284 of record CP139509.1, read on the forward strand.
CCCCCGATTGGGACCTACCTTTTGAACTTATGTGCGATGCTAGTGATTTTGCCATAGGTGCGGTCTTGGGGCAACGTAAATCTAAGCATTTTCAGCCTATACACTATGCTAGCAAAACTATGACCGAAGCTCAAGCTCATTACACCACAACGGAAAAAGAATTATTAGCCATGGTGTATGCTTTCGAAAAGTTTCGGCCATACTTAATCTTGTCAAAAAGCATAGTGTATACGGATCACTCGGCTCTCAAATATCTCTTTGCAAAACAAGATGCAAAGCCGAGATTGCTCCGATGGGTTCTCCTCCTGCAAGAATTTGATATCATAATACATGATAAAAAAGGAGCCGAGAACCTTGCTGCTGATCATCTGTCCCGATTAGAAAATCCCCATCAAAGTGTGCTCGAGAAAAAGGAAATAAATGAAACATTTCCTGTCGAGACACTTAACGTGGTATCTTTTCGTGGTGATTCTGGTACCCCATGGTTTGCCAATTTTGCAAACTACCATGCGGGAAACTTTGTTGTGAAAGGGATGTCGTCCCAACAAAAGAACAAATTCTTCAAAGATGTGAAGCATTACTTTTGGGATGATCCCTACTTGTTTAAAGTATGTGCGGATCAAGTCATCCGGCGGTGTGTTCACGGCAAAGAAGTCGTTGAAATTCTTAAGGCTTGCCACAATGGACCCACGGGGGGACATCATGGTGCCAACTACACCGCCAAAAAGGTGTTTGATTCTGGTTTCTATTGGCCCACAATCTACCGTGATGCCCATGACATAGTCAAATCTTGTGACTCTTGTCAACGTCAAGGGAAGATCTCTCAAAAAGAGGAAATGCCACAAAACGTCGTTCAAGTTTGTGAAATCTTCGACGTTTGGGGCATTGACTTTATGGGGCCGTTCCCGTCTTCACGAGGGAACAAGTACATACTCGTGGCTGTCGATTACTTGACTAAATGGGTCAAAGCGAAAGCACTCCCCACCAACGACGCCCGAGTAGTGTGTAAATTTTTGAAATCGCTCTTTTCTCGGTTTGGAACTCCCCGTGCTAGCATTAGTGATCGCGGTACGCACTTTTTCAATGACCAATTTGCAAAAGTCATGCTTAAGTACGGTTTTACTCACCGTCTTTCTACCGCGTATCACCCACAAACAGGTGGACAAGTGGAAGTTTCAAACCGTGGTCTAAAAAGAATCTTGGAAAGGACCGTAGGTGAAAATTGTGCATCTTGGTCGGATAAATTAGATGATGCACTTTGGGCCTTCCGTACAGCTTATAAAACACCCATCGGGTGTACTCCTTACAAGCTTGTGTACGGAAAGGCGTGCCATCTACCGATCGAGCTCGAGCACAAAGCTTATTGGGCCTTGAAGCATGCAAAATTCGACCTAAAGTCCGCGGGTGATCACCGCAAAGTTCAACTCAATGAATTAAATGAACTTCGTGATCAAGCCTACGAGAACTCTTTGATCTACAAAGAAAAGACAAAGAAGATCCATGACTCCAAAATCAAGAACCGCGTTTTTAACGTTGGTGATCGAGTCCTTCTTTTTATCTCTAGATTAAAGATATTTTCGGGTAAGCTTAAAACCCGTTGGACTAGACCATTCACCGTTGCCAAAGTTTTTCCTTATGGTATCGTCGAGTTATCTCAAAACGACGGACCAAACTTCAAGGTGAACGGTCATAGGTTGAAGCATTATTTTGGAGGGGACATACCATCCATGGTTGTCCCGGATCTCCAAACTTTCCCCATGGACCAATGAATTCGGGGTCGAGTCAAGCTAGTGACTCGGTTAACAAAAACATTAGCATTTCATGGGTGACAACCCATGTTTCTGACTTCTTTCTATTTTCTAACACTAAGTGTGGGGGAATTCCTCTACTGTGCTTTCTTTTGTGTGTTGTTTGCTCGTGTTTTCAGGTTTCCCTAAGATCGTGATGATTGATGCGCCTGTTTTCAATCCAGCCGCCCAATATCCGATCTTGTTGCTAACGTTTATCTAGGGATATCTTTTCAACCTTTTTTGTGAAAAATGGAGATTTATGTTCCACACTTGGCTAGTGGTATTACCTTTTTACGTTCTAAGTGGCAGCATAATAGCCGGTACTTTGAATATTGAGGGCAATATTCAATTCTAAGTGTGGGGGGGAATTCTCGCGAATTTTGTCACATAAGTACCTTCTAGTTCCCTAGTACCCCCGGTTTTGACCAAAATTTTAAAATTTTTTGTCATATTAAAAAAAAAAAAAAAAAAAAAAAAAAAAAAAAAAAATGTCATCAATAAAAGTGTGTTAGTCTTGATTAGGTTAGAACAAGGGGAATCCCGACTCTGCTAGAGTGTTGATCTAGCTGCTTCCTTAACGTTTAGACTTAGTTTTTACGATTTGTGCAAATGAAAATGCTAAGCATAGAATAGTTGGTTTTCTTTAGAGCTTATACAAGTAATCTATGGCTTTTCCTCCCAGAAACTAATCTGATTTAATAAGTGCTTATTTTCAAACTTTTGAACACACAAAATCATTTTTTCATACGAATTTGAAAAATACTAGTTCAAGGCTTTTATTTAAACTTCGGAACAAGCATATGTCAGAATAATGCAAAATGAAAGTGAGACGTTGCTTGAAAGTTGCAAAAAGTTAAGTAATAAAATAAATGTGCTAAAAAGCTAAGGTTCAAGATCGGCCCTTGGATCCTTATTTCCGGAAGGCGTTTAGGTCTTGGCTACCCTCTTACACCGGCCCTTGGACCCTTAATTCTGAAAGGCGTTAAGGTCTTGAAACTCTCCGTTGTAACGGCCCTTGGATCATTTATTCCAGGAAGGTGTAAGGTCTTGGTTCCCGTGAAACTCCGTTAGTTTATGTTGCACAAGTCAAAAAATAATAATAAAAAAAAAATAAAAATAAAAAAAGATGAAAAAATTAAAAAGAAAAAAAAATAACTAAAAATGGAATGATATTGCAAAATGCAATAAAGTTTTGAAACTTGCTTGTTGTGAATTTTAAATCTATCTTTTAACTAGTATTAGTCAAAATTTTATATAAACGTCGATTTTTGTGATCAAAATTTTGAAAATCAAGCGCATTCACCTAACTATAATAAATATGGGAGTGAAAAGTTAAGTCTCGACTTACATAGATTATTAGTATAAGTAGCGTTGGCATTTTACAAAAACGTTTGCACAATGAGTTTAAGCTTAGTTGGGGGTATAAAAAAGAGGATGACGATTACAATTCCCAGGAGACACCCAGTTTGTGTGAATCCTGTTCCGTGATACCATTTTTGGAAATCAAGCATGTTATCTATTTTTGTTTTTAGTTTAAATTTCTTGAATCAAATACTCATCCTTTTTATACCCATTTAGACTAGAAAATGACCAAAAACACCCAAATGGACCATATATTGTTACAAATATCCTTGGATTGTGCTTTATGTGTTTCAGGTACAAAAAGGATTGAAAACGAGACAAATATGGACAAAACTGAGCGTGATGTGGAAAAGAACCAAAAGCCGATGCCGGGAAAGAAATTATTTATTCGGATAAAATTCAAGTTCGGAAAATCCCAATTGGCCCTTGGATTATTCTCATTTGGCAACTTTAGTCCTTTGGTTTAATTTTGAAGAATGGCAGCTTGGATCCCTGGATTTTCAGACTTTACAAGATTGGTCCCTCAAAGTTTAAACAAATTCCAAATCCAATCTTATCCTAATAACTAAACACAAACACACCATTTATCCTAACCCAGCCCAAATAAATCCCAAGCCCAATGTTTAAAAGCCCAAACCCGGCCTTTCTTCCTTTTGAGTTAACTAAAACCATGGTCAGACTCGGTCAACTCCTTCCTTTCCCCTTTCCTGCACAACAAAAAGCACACCCAACACCATCATCACCGCTATTCTGCTTTCACCTTTGCCACACTCAATCCCCCCTCCTAACCACTCCTCTGCTCCATCTAGTTCACGAGATACCACCCTTCACATGTGACCAAGCCATGTCATCAATCCGTGTGATTAATTGGGCGCCAAAATGAAATAAAAGGCTGAGATCATTCTACTTTAATCCAACGACTGGGAAATGATTCCAAGAAGCACAAATGAAGATTTATGTTGTTTTGTCTCACAAAACTAGCACAAAGACTGATGACCCCTTAGCTTAGAATTTAGTATAAATAGTTAGTGATTTGTAGCCTTTAAGGTAGGTTTTATTTAGCATTTTTATTTTAAGTTACATGTATTCTCTTAGCTTATTGTTATCTTGTCTTCCTTTACTAGCTTTGTAATTCGATTTTTAATGAAATTCCAAGTTTAGTCAACAAAAGTCAATTTACTGTATTACTGCTTATTGTGTTTTTAATGTCCTTATTTCTGATTCCTTAAGCTTATTTAGATGTTTTAAACTTAGTTTAATAATCTGAGATTGCCTGTGTTAATTTAGTTCTACAAACCAAAGTTAAGTTAAAGACAGTCAAATAAGCTCAGCTTATTTGACTGCTTATTGGCCTTTGAAAAACTGCTCAATAAGTTTTAGTTAAGTCATCAAATCAGTTTTCAACAAAAATATTAGCTTTAGTTGTCTGTTTCAGTTTAAATCTTGCAATCTCAGTCTCTAAGGGAGTGTTTGGTTTGAGCTTATTTTTGGCTAAATGAGCCTGTCTATGTTCACATGCATCTTGATGAGTTTGGTTCTAGCTTATTTTAGTCTGTACAAGTAGTTTTTAGATGGCCTTGGTTTATTTTGGAGCCTTTGTAGCTTTCTAGTAGATAGGTACAATCTTAGTTTGCAACTATAATACCCCAAAATTTCAAATCATGTAAAAAGACCAAATTGCCCCTGAAACTTTAAAAGTTAATTAAAAACACATAAAAAGCATCAAATTAATTCCAAACTTCTGGAAATGCTCAAGATATGAAGTAAATTAATTTCTACTACTATACGTAACACTCGTAAAGTACAAAAATTTCTATGATCACACACTATGGGCCGAATTTAACCTTATGTATTATTATTATTATTTTAAAACTTTATAAATCAATTTAAATGCAAATTAAAATATGGAAATGATTCAAAATTATAACTAATTGATTGGGTCCTCTTAAATTTCGGTTCTTCAGCCCAATCAAACCCCTAAATCACGGCAATCACCTTCTATTAAGCTAACAAACCCTTTTACCCATTAAAAGTATTACCGAAAATCCAAAACACACAATAAAAATTCTCTCATCCTCATCCGAATTTCTGGAGCACTTTGGGTAATTTTCTGGTGTTAATCATCATCCAAGGAAGCCAAGAAAAATAAGTTTGAAGGTGTTCATTGTCTAATTCGATCCTAAGGAATTTTCTGTTATCGCGAGTACACAAACAAGGTATAATTCGTTATGTATTATTTGACACTCATAAAATTCTTTTGTTATTTTTCCCATGTACCTCACATCATTTATGATCTGCAAAAAATAGTTTTGGGGTCGTGCCTTGCTCGATTCGCTTGTGGAGAATTTATTTTCAACTTGTCAGGTATATTTCCAAATAATTCATTTGAGCCCTATAAAATTCGTTTAGCATTTTTCTCATACTCCTTATAACGTATATACTCTGTTAAAAATGGTTACAAGTTTGGGGGATCATTCGCTTGCTCGTGGAGGAATTATTTGTGTCGATTGCTTATTGTGGGACAATAATTCATTAAGCTCGTTCTACACGTCCAATATTTGGTTTGGTATTTTTCTCATGATTCTTACATCATATAAGCTTCATGAAAAATATTAGAATCGATCCATGCATGATATATAATTAATTTGTGAATTTATCCTTTAAAAAGTAATAAAACCCTAAATAATTCTATACGAATTTTCATGGCATAAAATCTATTTTATTTGAACTCTATATAATACATATGAACTCACAAAAATGTTAATTCGAATTATTGAAGCCTATATGAGTCGTGGTGAATTAAACTTGAAATCGGATTTTAGAAATAAAAAGAAAAGAAATAAAGTAAAAGAATAGAAATTAGGGTTAGGGTTCCTTTGGGTGAGATCTGATCATTTATGGTATTTTAAGGTTGTTATAATGATTACATAATGATGGGACATCTAGGGTTGATTTATATAAATAGATATGTTATACGAATTGCATGTTTTTAAAGATAAGGGTGTGTTTTGTAAATTATGAAACTTGTGGGGTATTTTAGAATATTCTTAAGATCAGTACTAAAGTGTAAAAAAAATATAACATAAGGGTGTCATGTGTAAATTTTGCATTTAAAAGGTTTATTTTGATTAATTAAATATATATTAATTCAATTAGCAATTAAATAAAATAGAGGGACTAAAAATGTAATTTCTGGAAATTTAAGGTTGATTTGAGTAATAAATTATATTTAGGGGGTAATGTGTAAATTTGGTAAATTAATGGCTTAATATGTAATTATTAAGATTTAAGGATTTAAGGGTAAATTAAAGGGTTTAATTTGTAACTTTGATAACTTGAGGGACTTGTTGTGTAAATTATGGATAAATGAAGGTATGATCGTACAACTTAGTAGAATAAGGGAATATTGTGTAAAATTGGAAAACTAAGGGTGTAGTGTGTAATTTTGGACTAATATGGATACTTAAAGACTATTTTGTAAATTTGAATAATTATAAGGTTGAAATTGTAATTTAATTAAGTTAAGGGTCTAAATTGTGAATTGTGAATAATAAAAGAATTGGATTGGAAATTATGGATAACTTTTGGATAAAATGGGTAAATTGTGATATTTACACTTTAAACCTTTGACTTTGGCATATTTGCACTTTGAACCCTAAAATATGGAAGTTGTCAAGATTGACCCTGAACTACTATAACTTGTTAAAATGAACCTTAATACCATGAGAAGGATTTATTTGATAACTTAACCTAACTATGATATTTGAACCTTTCTAAATTTGGAAACCTGATAATTATGGAAACTCACTAATTTTGGAAACCTGCTAAAAATGGAGAGTCACTTAAAATGAGTAAAGTTATTAAAAGAGGAAATGTAACACCCCAACCCGACAAGGGAAAAGATGTCACAAATACATGGTTTCATATCAGATACAAGCATTCAAGAAATAAAATAGCGGAAGCCTTAACATTAAAATTCAAAGGAAAATAAGTCAACACGACTTATATCAAGTGCAAGACAGGAATAACGAAGTACAAAATAGAATCCAAATGCCCAAACAATGGCATAAAAGAAATAATATCCAAATGGTCACACTAGAATGACAAGGTCTAAACTTCACACAAGTTGCTCTCATCCCAAGCTAAACCCAGCTCCTAGCTTAAATGTACCTGCCGCAGGAAAAGAAATGCGGCTGAGCTACGAGAGCTCAGTGAACAGATATAACAGAAACAAGCAATAATACAGAATAATGAATAAGAAAGAAATACGAACCGGTCAGGAATAATGTGCAAGTATGATGTAACAGTAATGAAAGATAAGTGATGACAAGGTCATGCAAATACGTCAAGGGTTAAGGAAAGTAGTACAGGTAAAGTATAAGGGTAACAGAAATCCACTACGAGCCCAGAAACAGAAATCATATCATGTCCAGTAATCAGGGTGTACGGAGGGGAGACCTCGGTACTAAATACAGGGTGAGGGGCTACCTCTCAGGGTTGGAGTTGCAAGCTCCCAGGGGTTGTGAAAGACGTGCATTGCACACACCATCAGTCACCAGAGATAACAAGTCATATATCATATACAGAAAACAGAGCAAGTCTAGGATGCATCCATACGCCCCAGGTGGCCAGAGTCTACCAATACACACCATATAATCAAGTCAGGGACGGGATAGGACATCTCTCTCCTACCCTAGAGTCAAGTCATCGGTGCATCAATGACAAGGACATGAACACCTCATGCCTGGTGGGTGGCTCGTAATATCAAACTGTGGGTCAAGGTTAAGTATCAAGTATCAAGTGTCAGGTGTCAAGTATCAGGTGTCAAGTATCAAGTATCAGATGTCAAGTATCAGGTGTCAAGTATCACGTCAGAAGGTTCCTATCAGAGGGTTCAATATCAGGAGGTTCAATATCAGAGGGTTCAATATCAGGAGGTCAATGTCAGGAGGTTCAAAGGTTCATAATAAAGTTCACTTTAAAAGTTTACTATTAAAAGTCCATTTTATAGGTGTCAAAATAATCCTTAAGTACTGGTCTCCATAAAATGATTTTTAAACGGTTTCCATAAAGATCGTCTTCAAAATAGTTTCTTGAAAACATTTTCATAATTAATTAAAAAGATTTTCTCGTCCAGTTATAATGTCAAAAATATCAAGGTTCAAGTCAAGGTTTTATGGCAGGGTTCATATCAAGGTTCATGGCAGGGTTCAGAACAAGGTATAAATCAAAGATCAAGGCAAGGGTTCAAACAAGGGTCCAAGAGTAAGTACACAGATCAAGGTCCACAATACAAGGGATACATAGCAATGGTTCAGGAAATCTTAAACGAATCTAATAAATCAAGAGAACGAAGGCCCCTTACTGAAAAGGGCAGAATATCCGTACCTTATTTCAATGCAAGCACACACAATAGAAAAGACTGACAGGAAATCAAATCACTCCCTCCTCGAACCTAAGGAGTAGAAGACAGAAATACGAAAGGGGTTTCAGTTATCTTCTCATTATAAATGACTTTATATTTTTAGCAGGTTTCTATTCTTAACAGGTTTCCAGATTTAGTAAGTTTCCATACTTGGCAAGATTCAAGTGGTATAATTTAAGTTAATTCATTAATGTAGGCTTATTATGGAAGTCATGTTCATTTTGACAAGTTATACAAATCCAGGGTTAATTATGACAAGTTTCATAGTTCAGGGTTATAAATGCCAATTTAAAAAAGTTCAAGGTTAAAATAGAAATATTGTAATTTACCATTCAAATACTTAATTTTCCAGAATTACACATTTAGTCTTCAAGTTTCATAATTTACACGTTACACCCCTTTAGTTAATTAATTTACAAAACGAACCTTATAATTATATAATTTACGCTTTAACCCTCATCATGATTACATTACTCACCAAGTCCCTTTTTTTTCATCAATTTACAGAAATTAACCTTTAATATTAATTATGGCACGACAAGCCCTTCAACCTTCGGTAATTACAAGATTAGTCCTTATATTTATCAAAAGTGCAAAACGAATTATAATTTAACCATAATTACATATTAAGCCTTTAAATACTCAAAATTACACAAAACACTCTTAACATTATTATTTAATCAAAATGACTTCAAGTTTCCATAATTTACCTTTTTAGACCCTCTAGTTTAATTATTTACAATTCGACACATAAATATATATATTTACCTTTTAAACTTTTTATTTACAAAACTAACACACATGGCCCTTATTTTATATTTTTAAATGATTAGTCTCTGATTAAAACACATTACAAAAATACCCACGAGTTTCAGAAAATTACAAAACACCCCCTTAACAATTAATTATCCAATCGGTAAACATAAAACCATATCAAAACTCGATTCTAAAATTCCCAATCATTATACCATCATTTTATCATCAAAGTATAACATATATTTCCAGATTTCACCCATGAAAAACCCTAGATCGATCGGCTTGCATTTTTGGTCCACAATTTCATTTTTTTCTAAAAAACCCGATATGAACATATATTCCAAAAATTATGATTTCGACTCAAAGAATTCAAGATACTATTTTTCCCATGTTATAAGAAGTATATAGGACCCATGAAAATTATTTACATGTTCAGGAAAAATCGCATGAATTAATAAGAATTCGATTTCGATTTTAGGGTTTATAAACCCATTATTTTCTATTCGGCCAAAATACAATGCATGGTTCGATTTAAGTATTTTTCCCACGTTATATATGATTAAGAGAGAGCTAGAAAAATACCAGGAATTTTATAGAACGAGTGGATCACAAGGAATGATTTATTGATGCTCGGTTTCACTTTTTCGGTTCCAAAAATTCACCACGACCACAAGATCGACCCTAGGAACTTGTAGCTATTTTTCTCCCCTTCCTTGAACCACCAAGAACTCCAGAAAAATACCCTTTTGATTTGGAAAAGTCGGATGGGATGTGGGAGATATTTTGATGTGTCGGCAATTTTAGTTTAGGGTTTTTGGCAAAATAAATTTTTGGAATGGTTATAATTTGTTATTGCCGAGCTTTGGGGGAGTTAATTGAGCCAAAATAACCGGACTTAATGGCCTAAAAATCAGATTCTATTTTTGGTTGATTTAAATAATTGATTTTGTGTTTTTAAGCGTTTTTTTTAAATATAATTAAATGTGTATATAACAAGTAAAATTCGGCCCATGTGTTTGTTAGTGTATTTATACTCTTTTGTACATTGTAGAAATATTTGGAGCTTGCCTCAAATTATCTCGCTTGATTTGTAGTTCGTTTCCAGAGATTCGGGATTAATTCGGTACTTTAAATAGGCTTTAATTAAATTTTAAAGTTTGAGGGGTAATTTGGTAATTTTGCATGTTTTAGATTTTCGGGTTTTACAGGAAAGCTACTTAAAAAGGAATCATGTTGTGATTAGTTGTTCTTTCCTTTAGGTTCCGTGAAGCAGGATTGATCCATGTCTTGTGTTCCATCTATTCTGGTTTGTTTTGCTCTGCTTTAAGGTACAGATATTCTGCCCTTTTTAATAAGGTGCCTTCAGTCTCTTGAACTCTGATTTAATGTGACCCTAACCTTTGCTATGAACCTTTGACATTTGAACCTTTGGCATATGAACCTTTTGATATGAACCCTGTGATTTGAACATTGATATTTGGACTATGATTATATGAACCTTTGCTTTGATATGAACCTTTGACCTTTGACCCCAGTTTGATACCCGAGCCAAGTTTATTTCCTAGCCATGAAGGTAACATGGTCGTGTCTGTGATGCACCACTGGCATGACTAGCGTGTAGCCCTAGTGATTTGGTTACACCGTCCCCATTTTGATTATGATATGCTAGCACACTATGATATGTTTTGTTATGGCCAATATGATTTGTTCGGGGGGGCGAATGGATGCATCCTAGGTTCGAGTCCGTGTTCGTGGAAAGTTCGTTTTGATATGATATGGTGACTGAGGATGGGTAAAATCCACTTCTTTCACAAAGTTTGGGAGCTAATCACTCCAACTGGTACATGAGGACACCCCTCATATTATCGGCTTATTTGAGAGGCATCCCCTCTACATGATTATGATATGATTATGATATGATATGTGATTTGTTTGGGCTCGTGGTGGATGACTTGTCCTAAACCTTTACTCTTTACACCTTTACTTATATCTTATTCATTATGCTACTTCTGTTCATTTCCGTTTACTGTCGTTTCCATTTATTATATATCTGTTCACTGGGCTTTTTAAGCTCAGCCACGTTTCTTTTCCCGCGGCAGGTTTTAGTTGGAAGCTGGGTAAGAGTGAAGAGACTTTTGGACTTAGGAGACCTTGATAGTTATTCTGAAATAGAAGTCATTAGAAGGATTGCATTTGCAGACTTAATATTTAGCTTTTGTTTCCTTTGTATCCTTGTGTATTCAGTATTTCATTTGTAACCTTTGAGAATATTTGTATTACTATTGAATGTATGCTTTGTTTGATCAGATATGAAGCCATTAATGTGATACTTCTACCCTTGCTGGGTTGGGGTGTTACAGCAACTGTTTCCTATAAGCACATCATTAAGCTGAGCTTATTGTGACCAATTTTTTGGCACTTTTGAGTTCTAAATAGGGAGTTGAATGGTGATACAAAGTTTGGCACATTTACTTAAGTTTTGCATGATCTGAGGTCAAAATACCCAAGCCTGCACAGCCTATTCTGTCTTAACTAGCTCGCTTATCAGCTTGTTTTGGCTTATTTATAAGCCCTTATTGTCTGAAAATTGGTATTCTAGTTCTTTGCCTGCTTGTCTTGATCTGTTTCAGCTTTTTGAGAGGAATAGAGCTTATTTTAAGTACTAATTAAGGTCTGCAATAAGCCCTTTGAACTGAACTCAAACCTGCATCAGTTATTCTGTTCTATGAGCATCTGATCTAGGGCTAATTTGGATAAGCAATTGGGTGTTAAAATTGGGGCTTTTGGTGTTTTAGTGTAGCCTGTAGTACTAGGAAGCTTTTGCCCCCATAAGTTTCCACTAATCAGCTTAATTGAGTGCTTAATTTTGATCTGCAAGTAGGGGTTGTAGCTGTCTTTTCTGTCATCATTTTAAATGTGCATAATTGCTTATTTGGCTTATTCTGTGAGTTTAGCTGTTTGAATTAAGTTGTTTTATGCTTAAAAAAGTTGTTGGAACTGTTTCTGAGCTTGTGGTATCTGTTAGTGCTTAAGTGCTTATTTTAGGGCTTAATTCAAACTGCTTATTTGCCCCAATTGCTTATTATGTTCAGTAGATTTCCAATTTCATTTTTTCTAGATTCAGAATAATATTTTAGATTTATCTGCTAAATTTCATATTTTTCCAAAGTCATTTGCTATTTTTAAATCATTTAAATAGTTTCTTTTAGTTTTAAATTCATAAAAAATAAATAAAAAGTCAAAAAAAAATATAATTCTTTTTTCCAAAATTTTATTTTGTAATTTAGAACGTAGGAAAATTAATTTGGCATTCCTAGGATCAATATTTCTTAGATTTCACTTTTAGTCTCGCGTTTTCCCGGTTTTTAATTACGTTATTTTTCTTTCTTTGTGTTTTTGCTTATTTATGCTTAGTAGATTTATATGTTTAAGTTTCCCTTAGCCAATTTAAGCTTCTCGTAGTTGTATGATATTTAATCAAACACCAAAAATCCAAAATCTAATCATCAAGCACTTTAATTCCAAACCAAAAACGAAATCCTCGATTCACACCTCGTTGGGACACGACCCGGGTAATCACTTGCCTGGTATCACACATATCACATTCACGGGTTTTACAAGTTGGTCTTTTTCCTAAAGGGTTGACTTGTTGAATCTCGTGTATCACGTGCATCCGATACTATATTTATATATATACTCACACACGGATCAGTGGTTCCACTATTTTCACAACAGTTGTCAATTTGACAATCCTTAGGATGGTGATCATTGAACCCACAATAAGGGCAAGGTGCAAAATGCTTTGCCTTTAGTTTTTGTTTCTGTTTAGAATCAGAAGGATAGGTTAATGACTGAGCTTTAAGACTTGCCATGTTGGATGTGACTGAGTGTGTTTTATGATCAGAGGTCCTGTGATCATCTTTTTTGCAAATCATGCAATACAGAATTCTATAGCAATCATCAGTGATATGATTGGTATAGTTACACAGTTCACATCTTTTCAGGGGTTTTGAGGGTTTGGGTTTGGTCTTTGAGGAAGCTGGTTTTTGTTCCTACTTGGATTGAGAAGGTTTCTTAGAAGATGCAATCTTCTCACCTAGCTTCCTGACCATTTCAGCCAACTGATCAAATTTTGAGTCAGGGCTTTGGGTAGTTACTTGATGCGCGTGTGTGTCGTTGCGGTTTAGCAGTATTAATGCCTACTCAAGTTTTAAATTTATATTTAGCCGACTTATCAATAACACACACACTTAACGAGCAGTGTACCCGGTCAGTATGAATATAATGGTAAGTAGAGTGTCGATCACTAAGAGTGGAACGTATTATCTAGTTATTCTAATCAGTATTTTAATATCCTAAGTTAGCTATACAACCTAATCTAACGCAAGGGGGTTCAGCCTGAGAGACTGGCACGGTTTGGTTATGATTAAATAGTAAACTAAACTAATGAGCACGAATCAGCGATTAGCACACACGTACACAGATAGATACTTGAGACAATAAGAAGACCTGTCCTGATAATTAAATAGCTTGTCACTTGTTTTATTGCTAGTTTTATATGAAGTGTATATAATTAAACCTTTCTCGTTGGCTCTAATCTTATCGGCGAGTAAACCCTTAATGATTACTTATGTCTATCCTATTTATTTAAGAGACGCTAAAACAAATAGGCAAGGAAGGGGCATGGCGACCCAAGCAAGACTCAGCTAGACACAGAGGTTATCAATGCACTAATAAAAGTCACCAAAGACATCAACATATAAACTTTAATTAATGGGAAAGCAATATTAAGGGGAGTGCATGATTTTCCGTAGTCACATGACACAAGCCCATCAATCCTGATGAATTAAAGCGTACTAATACAATAAAACAAAACTACTTAATGAATTGAATACATGCAGGACCTTCTTACAGCTCTTGTATCTTCGTTTATGTGTGTCTTGTGCTGCTTGGTCGTCTGAATTCGGCTCTAGGGTTATTTCTTCACACTGTCCAAGACTTTTCGAGAGCTCTTAAATTCGTCTGTCCTTGGGGTATTTATAGTTTCTGTCTGAGGGATCGATGCGGCGCATTGAATGAATAGATGCGGCGCATTGACTTAACTTCGCGTGGGGTCCAAGATTAATATATTCTGGAATATTCGTACACCGTCTTCAGATGCGGCGTATCTTGATCTTTGTATGCGGCGCATGTACTTTAGCTGTCTTGGATTGTAACTTGTGAAATCTTGATAGTGATACGCCGTATGTTAGAAGTATAATGCGGCGTATCTGGAGTAGAACGAGCTTGATCTTCTGGATTTCAGTAGACTTTTGACATCTCGCTTGTTTTGCTCCATAATTAATCCAAAATCGCCAAGTTTCACATAATGCTTGTTTTTACCTGAGAATTACTAAAGTAAACATTAATGTATCGATTCTCATGTATAATATAATAAAACAAGTCAAATAAATAGGATAAATGATGATAATAAAATGTATTTATTTGAGTTCATCAAATATCCCCCCACTTGAACTTTACTTGTCCCCAAGTAAACCTTAGAATTAATCGTATGAAAATGTATCCTAAAAGATATTAGGATTTGTTTTTATATTTAAGCATGTATTCGTTTTTTCATAATCACACAACCAAACACTTAACGAAGTAGAAAACAAAATAATTTTTAATGTAAAACAATTCTAAATCGTTTGGTTGCTTAGTCGTGACGAATATTCTATCATAGGCTTGGCAAGTATACGCATCTCCCCCACTAAAGCCAAGGAGTAACAAGTCTAAAGCGGTAAAAAGGGTTTGTTGGTTAAGGGTTGATCATCCTTTTTAATCTCTATCGATCTCATATTCCAGAAAAGACGACAAAACTACAAATACATGATCGAATCCATGACCACGATACTTGCAATTGCTCAAATCCTTAACTCGAATAGGCTAAAGATAGGACCAAGTAATCTTCACCAATAATATTATATCAAAAAGGGCAACAAAATCATAAATACATAGCCGAATCCGTGACTACGATACTTAAGATTGCTCAAATCCCTAATCTCAATAAATCAAAGGTTTGGATGAAGAATGATATAGGGTATGGATAATATTTGGGATACAAATTGGTGTAAAATAAAAAAATAAAAACAAAACAGATAAATTAAAATCCTAAGTGTGGTTAATCACTTTCCCAACCATCCCATGAATAAGACTCATATCATTGAATAACTCACGCTTTAACACTTGAAACACACGCTTTAGGTAGACACAAATTATACTCAACAAAATCTCAATCAAAAAATAACCTTAGTTGGCGTTCCCATAACGGCCAACTCCCATTCAATCCATAAATATAATATACAACAACAAATAGTGGTGATATCTCCCACTTAATACAAAACTTTACATAAGTTGGTTAAAACAAACTTCCAACTTTTCCTTTTTCTTTTTCTTTTCTATTTTTTTTCGATTTTTTTTTTTTTTTTTTTTTTTTTTTTTGACATCAAAATATATGTGTAAAATTTCACAACTTTACTATCACTATTTTTCCGGATAATTTTTCCATACTCTTCATACTTTCAAAAATAACTGTAATAGTGAAAGTAGCAAACACAGAAAAAATAAACTAAAAGTTATACAATATTTACTTTCATACCAATTACATTGTGCAATTTTCCGACCTAACCAAAGATAATGAATTAAGCACGCGAACATAGGTAATGTAAGGAAACACACTTTGCCTAAAGCAATTAACCACGGATTTTAATCTACAGGGTAGGCTAAGGTGTAAGGGTGTATCGAAACATTATAACAAAGGTGTAAGAAACGAAAGGAATGGCTCTGAGGGTTTTTCTAGGGGTATCTTACTCTAAAAGTGAGAGTAAACAAAGGGTTTATACGGGGGTTAACTAACAAGTGTAGTTAGTTAATATCACATAACATATAAAGGCTATTTGGGTGTAATCCTAGAAATTTACCAATTTAGACAAGTCACTCCAATTATATAGATAATACTCATTATGGTGGTCTCGAATAGTATACAAGCCAAGTTCTAAAGTTTACAAGTCACCAGCACACTAAAGTTTTAATATTTTTGAAAGAATAGAGTTATGTGTGCGGTTATGTAATTTAGACTTTAAACAAAAACATGCTAAAAATTTTAAATTTTGATATATTAAGCGCATTTTAAGCATATTTTGAAAAAGTTTAGGACAAGTAAGTGTTCTAATTCTCCATCCCCTCACTTAAGTTAAACAACGTCCTCGTTGTTTGTGTCAAAGGTTAAAAACTGGAAAATAAAAGAATTAGAACAGAAAAACTCCCCTGAGATTTGCTCGGTATGATCCTCCATTAGTCGTATAAGAGCAAAAATCAACTTTCTTGTAGATGAGAACGTTTATGCTTCATAGATGATGTATCCACAAAAATGCAGGAATCTATAATACCATTTAGACTTTAACACACCTGAGTTAAGAAGGTTCAAACTTGCATAATACATTAGTAGTTAGTAAAAATAAAACCTAAAATTAAACTGTAAATCATCAGGTCAGTCGATACGCCGTATCTTATGGAAGAAGATACGCCGTATCGAGCCTGGAATAAATACGAATCAGAATAAAAGATGCGTCGTATCCTTAACCAGGGATGCGCCGCATTAAATAAACTGACAGAAAGTTTTAAAGTCAAAAATAAAAAATGCAGAAAATGAAATAAGATATGACCAGTGCAGGTGATGCGTCGTATCTTATGATGGAGATGCGCCGCATCTTCTGTAGGTCTGACAGACTCGACACAGAACAGAAAAGTAAAATTTTTTGTTCCGGGTTGTCTCCCGGTCAGCACTTGTCTTTATTCCAGAGTCTTCAAGTTAGACTCACGTTCAGCTCCTTATTTTGTTCTTGTTATGTGCCATCCTTCTTCTTTCATCCGAAAGATGTTACCGTATAGCTCCGCAACATTTTCTTCCGTTTGACTTAATCTAATATATTCTTTGGTCTTTGTCGCAACATATTCCTCATATGGTCCCAAAGAGTATTTGATGACTTCAATTTTTTCAGAAATTATCATGGGTGGGTTATTATAAGTGATCCCAAGTAGTCAACATTTTCTCTCGATGAATTCTTCTTCGTCTTTATCAACAAACTTGAAATAAGGATCCTTATTCAAATAGTCATCAAGTTCATCAATTAATAACTCATCGTTATTATCATAGGGATAATAATTAACCAAGTTAATGGATTGATAATAATCTTGAGTCTCGTCCCACTTTCTTTTCAATTCCCATTGTAAGCGTCGATTAAGCCTTGTGTAATCATCACATCTTCTATGCACCCATTCCCAGAAAGTAGTATTCGATGCTCCCTTTAGTTCTTTTAAGTATTCGATTCTACTTTTTTCTTGCAAAGCCTCTGCTCAACGTAGGGAGCCTTCAACTTTTTCATACCAATCATAGTCTTCAAAGTATACATCGTTTCCAACTCGTTTCATTCCAATTATACTTCCTGATGCGGTGCGTTGTGTCATTGCGGTTTAGCAGTATTAATGCCTACTCAAGTTTTAAATTTATATTTAGCCGACTTATCAATAACACACACACTTAACGAGCAGTGTACCCGGTCAGTATGAATATAATGGTAAGTAGAGTGTCGATCACTAAGAGTGGAACGTATTATCTCGTTATTCTAATCAGTATTTTAATATATTAAGTTAGCTATACAACCTAATCTAACGCAAGGGGGTTCAGCCTGAGAGACTGGCACGATTGGTTGCAATTAAATAATAAACTAAACCAATAGGCACGAATCAGCAAGTAGCACACACGTACACAGATAAATACACGAGACAATAAAAAGGCCTGTCCTGATAGATAAGTAGTTTGTCACTTGTTTTATTGCTAGTTTTATATGAAGTGTATAGTTCGATGCAACGCACCGAGATTAAGTCCTTTCTCGTTGGTTCTAATCTTATCAACGAGTAAACCCTTAATGATTACTTATGACTATCCTATTTATCTTTCTTCCTACTTTTCTACAGACGATAGAATGCATAGGCGATCTAATAAATAGGCGAGGGCAGAGGCATGGCGACCCGATCAACGCTCAGCTAGACACAGAGGTTATCAATGCACTAATAAAAGTCACCAAAGACATCAACATATAAACTTTAATTAATGGGAAAGCAGTTTTAAGGGAGTGCAATCTTTCCGTTGTCACATTACACAAGCCACCAATCCTGATGAATTAAAGTTTACTAACACAATAAAACAAAACTACTTAATGAATTAAATACATGCAGGACCTTCTTATAGCTCTTGTATCTTCGTTTAAGGTGTGTCTTGTGCTGCTCCCTTGACTGAATTCGTCCTAAGGTTTCTGTACTTCAGTCTCGTATCTAATATATGTCTCTCGAATTCGTCTGGTCTAGGGGTATTTATAGTTTCTGTCTGAGGGTAAGATGCGGCGCATCTAGTAAGTAGATGCGGCGCATCTAGTAAGTAGATGCGGCGCATTGACTTAACTTCACGTGGGGTCCAAGATTAATATATTCAGGAATATTCGTACACCGCCAGAAGATGCGGCGTATCTTCATTCTTGGATGCGGCGCATGTCCTCTTGTATCTTGGATCGTATCTGGTAAAATCTTGATAGTGATGCGCCGTATGTAATAAGTGAGATGCGGCGCATCTAGAGCAGATTAGTCTTGATCTTGTACATTTCAGTAGACTCTTAACTTCTTGCTTGTTTTGCTCCATAATTAGTCCAAAATCGCCAAGTTTCACCAAATGCTTGTTTTTACCTGAGAATTACAAAAGTAAACGATTAAGTATCAATTCTTACAGATAATAAAATAAAACAAGTCAAATAAATAGGATAAATGATGGTAATAAAATGTACTTATTTGAGTTCATCAAATATCCCCCCACTTGAACTTTACTTGTCCCCAAGTAAACCTTAGATTAAATCTTACGAAAATGTATCCTAAAAGATATTAGGATTTATTTTTATATTTAAGCATGTATTCATTTTTGTCATAATCACACAACCAAACACTTAACGAATTAGAAGTAAAATAAAATAACATGATAAAGGCAAATCTAATCGTTTAACTGTCCAGTCGTGACGAATATTCTATCATAAGCTTGGCAAGTATACACATCTCCCCCACTAAAGCCAAGGAATAACAAGTCTAAAGCGGTAAAAAGGGTTTGTAGGCTTAAGGGTTAATCATTCTCCTTAATCTCTATCGATCTCAAATTCCAGAAAAGGCGACAAAATCACAAATACATGATCGAATCCACGAACACGATACTTGCAATTGCTCAAATCCTTAACTCGAATAGGCTAAAGATAGGACCAAGTAATCTTTACCAATAATATTATATCAAAAAGGGCGACAAAATCATAAATACATAGCCGAATCCACGACTACGATACTTAAGATTGCTCAAATCCCTAATCTCAATAAATCAAAGGCTTGGATCAAGAATAATACAGGGTATGGATAATATTTGGGATATAAATTGGTGTAAAATGAAAAATAAACAAAACAGATAAATTAAAATCCTAAGTGTGGTTAATCACTATCCCAACCATCCCATGAATAAGACTCATATCATTGAATAACTCACGCTTTAACACTTGAAACACACGTTTTAGGTAGACACGAATTATACTCAACAAGATCTCAATCAAAGAATAAACCTTAGTTGGCGTTCCCATAACTGCCAACTCCCATTCGATCCATTAATATACAACAACTAGTGGTGATATCGACCACTTAATACAAAACTTTACATAAGTTGGTTAAAATAAACATCCAACTTTTCCTTTTTCTTTTTCTTTTCGATTTTTTCCTTTTTTTCCTTTTTTTTTTTTTTTTTTTTTTTTTGATAACATAAACATAGATGTGTAAAATTTCACCACATCACTATAATGATAATTTTGGATAATTTTTCCATACTTTTCATAACTTCAGAAATAACGGTAATAGTGAAAGTAGTAAACACACGAAAAATAAACTCAAAGATATACAATATTTACTTTCACTCCAATTGCATTGTGCAATTTCCCGACCTACCATAGATAATGAATTACGCACGCGAACACAGGTAATGTAAGGAAGCACACTTTGCCTAAAGCAATTAACCAACCACGGATTTTAATCTCTAGGGTAGGCTAAGGTGTAAGGGTGTAACGAAACATTTTAAACATTGGTGTAAGAAACGAAAGGAATGGCTCTGAGGGTTTTTCTAGGGGTATCTTACTCTAAAAGTGAGAGTAACAAAAGGGTTTATACGGGGGTTAACTAACCAGTGTAGTTAGCTAATAACACATAACATATAATAGGCTTTTTGGGTGTAATCCTAGAAATTTTACCAATTTAGACAAGTCATTCCAATTATATAAAATAATACTTATTATGGTGGTCTCGAATAGTATACAAGCCAAGTTCTAAAGTTTACAAGTCACCGGCACACTCATAGATTTGTGAATTTTGAAAAATCATAATTTTTGAAAATAACATCATGTGTGCAGCAATGCAACTTAGATCTTAAACAAAAACATGCTAAAAATTTTAAATTTTTATATATTAAGCGCATTTTAAGCATAATTTTTGAAAAGTTTAGGACAAGTAAGTGTTAAGTGTTCTAATTCTCCAATCCCCCCACTTAAGTTAAACAACGTCCTCGTTGTTTGTATCAAAGGTTAAAAAACTGGAAAATAAAAGAATTAGAACAGAAAAACTCCCCTGAGATTTGCTCGGTATGATCCTCCATTTATATAAGAGAAAAAATCATCTTTCTTGTGGATTAGAACGTTTAAGCTTCATAATAGATGTATCCACAGGAAATGCAGGAATCTATAATACCACCAAGGCTTTAAACACACCTAAGTTAAGAAAGGTCAAACTTGCATAATACATTAGTAGTTAGGAAAAATAAAAATTAAAAATTAAAAATGAAAATCATCAGGTCAGTCGATGCGCCGTATCTTATGGAAGAAGATACGCCGTATCGAGCCTGGAATAAATACGGATCAGAATAAAAGATGCGTCGCATCCTTAACCAGGGATGCGCCGCATTAAAATAAACTGATAAAAAGTTTTAAAGTTAAGATATAAATATGTAGAAAAATAAAGATATGACCTGTGCAGGAGATGCGTCGCATCTCAGAATTGAGATGCGCCGTATCCTCTGCGGCCTGACTGACTCGACACAAAACAGAATAATAAAAATTTTCTCCGGGTTGTCTCCCGGTCAGCACTTGTCTTTATTCCAGAGTCTTCAAGTTAGACTCACGTTCAGCTCTTCATTTAGTCCTTGTCACGGTCCATCCTTCTTCCTTCATCCGAAAGATGTTCCCGTATAGCTTTGCGACGTTTTCTTCCGTTCGGCTTAATCTTCTATAACTCTTGGTCTTCGTCGCAACATATTCCTCCTCTGGTCCCAAAGAGTATTTGATGATTTTAAATTTTTCAGAAATAATCATGGGTGGCTCATTATAAGGGATCCCAAGTAGTTGACACTTTCTTTTGGTGAATTCTTCCTCATCTTCATCAACAAACTTAAAATAAGGATCCTTAATCAAATAGTCATCAAGTTCATCAATTAATGACTTATTGTTATCATCATCTTGAATCGCCTCCCACTCTCTTTCCAATTCCCATTGTAACCGTCGACTAAGCTTCGTGTAATCATCAAATTGTTCGTGCACCCATTCCCAGAAAGTAGTATTCGATGTTCCCTTTAGCTCTTTCAAGTATTCAATTCTACCCTTTTCTTGCAAAGCCTCCGCTTTTTGTGGGCAGTCTTCAACATTATCATACCACTCATAGTCTTCAAAGGTTACATCATTTCCAACCCGTTTTATTCCAATTATACTTCCCCCATTACAGGTTTCGTCAATCTTATAATCACAGGTCGGCCAAACACTACTCCCATCCTTGAAAACGAAAGGTACAGGTGTGATTAATGTGCTCAAATTCCCATGGTTTATCCCAAACCCATGGTATTTGGTCATTCCATTCGTAGTACCAGGTGTTTTTGAAATCATCATAGGTCTTGAATCCTGGTAGATCTCCAGTTAGCACATCATCGTCGACTCGAAGAAGGTAGTTAAATTCCTTGAATTGCTTGCACAAGGGTGTCTCATAATCGAACACATCAATGTCAATTCTGAATAATTCTTCAATGCCCTCATTGACTGTTGAATCATGAAGTGACGACCCATAGTCGCTCTCTACTTCTTCGTCTTCACCTCTCATCCAATATACCCATAATGCATCTTTAGTAGCTCGATCCATGCTCTTGTGGTTATTGAACTTACTAGCCAACCACTCTGAAAAATCAACATTGTTAGGATCATGGTCAACGTCAAAGCAAGCTTTTCCATCATTTTCCTCCTTATCTCCATGAACTCGTTAAATTGCTCCTTAAAACTCCGTGTCAACCATGAAGTCATAATCCGCTTAACTTCATTTGCAGGGGCAAATTTCGGACTACCATATTTAAGTTCAAGCCAATCATTGAGGGAGAGGTCCATCAATCTTACCAACCTGCCATGAAATAGTAACTCCGCCACAGCATAAATTCTTTCATCGTCCAAATAGTTCTCATTTAATCCCCAGTAATGTTCGGAATAAGGCATGTAAGAGATTTGGGTATTGCCTCCACCACAGCTTTTGTTGCTTGAGTCCATGTATGCAAGATAGAATTTCCCATCATCTTCTTCGATAGTAGTCCAAGTCAATCCTTTGGATTCAATGATAGGCCATAAGAGCAACAATTCATCTCCAGTGTACCTCACAAATACATCATAAGAGAATACCCCTTTGTCAATGTTGCATAAACGCATGAATTCCTTAAAAGCAGCTTCAAGAGGGGTCTCCCAAGAGAATAAATCCGTATCAATCTCTAGTACATTGAAGTTGACATTATCATAAACTTCCATGGATGAGTTCGAAAGCAAGAGTTCCATAGCAAGATATCCGTTCTTCGATATATCTTCCATAGCAAAATCTGTCATCACAAGTAAAATCATCAGTAGGATTTGTTCGCTATAAAAGAAATTAATGAATATAGTAACGGATATAAGAATAAAAATAACTGATATCTGCAGACGATGCGCCGTATCCAAAAGTTGGATACGCCGTATCTTATAATCGTTAAAATCAAATCAGACTTTTATTCAGAAAATAGATACGCCGCTTAGAAATTAGAATGCGCCGTATCAATTTTAATAATCAAAAATCGATATTTATTTAAAATTAAATGCGTCGTATTAACAAAAGTTAATGCGCCGTATTTTCGTTACGTTTCAAAATATAAGATTTTTGATGCAGAAGATACGTCGTATCGACAGAAATCGATGCGTCGTATCTGTTTAATAATTCGAAAACTGTTTTTAATTAAAATAATAGATACGCCGTATCTGCTGAAGCAGATGTGTCGTATGGCGTTAACGTTTAGAAAAAATTTATCAAAAACAGATACGCCGTATCTTGGGGAAAGACGCGTCGTATCGAATTAATTAAACGCGTTGTATTTTATAAAAATTAAACGCAATACGTCGTATCTGAGAAATCAGATGCGCCGTATCGTTCGATTTAGCTCAGTACAACGATAGCAGAAAACAGAAAATACGAAAAATAAAAACAAATAAAAACACAAACGAAAATAAACACAAATAAAAGCAAACAAATAACACACAAAACAGAAAATATGCAAAATAATACAATGAATGCAATTTAATCTAATACACAATAGAGAATTAGCGGTTAGATTAAAAAATAAAATTAAAAACCTAATTAAAATACTAATCAAATTAACAGATAATAATAATTCACTCCCCGGCAGCGGCGCCAAAAACTTGATGCGGTGCGTTGTGTCGTTGCGGTTTAGCAGTATTAATGCCTACTCAAGTTTTAAATTTATATTTAGCCGACTTATCAATAACACACACACTTAACGAGCAGTGTACCCGGTCAGTATGAATATAATGGTAAGTAGAGTGTCGATCACTAAGAGTGGAACGTATTATCTCGTTATTCTAATCAGTATTTTAATATATTAAGTTAGCTATACAACCTAATCTAACGCAACGGGGTTCAGCCTGAGAGACTGGCACGATTGGTTGCAATTAAATAATAAACTAAACCAATAGGCACGAATCAGCAAGTAGTACACACGTACACAGATAAATACACGAGACAATAAGAAGGCCTGTCCTGATAGATAAGTAGTTTGTCACTTGTTTTATTGCTAGTTTTATATGAAGTGTATAGTTCGATGCAACGCACCGAGATTAAGTCCTTTCTCGTTGGTTCTAATCTTTTCAACGAGTAAACCCTTAATGATTACTTATGACTATCCTATTTATCTTTCTTCCTACTTTTCTACTGACGATAGAATGCATAGGCGATCTAATAAATAGGCGAGGGCAGAGGCATGGCGACCCGATCAACGCTCAGCTAGACACAGAGGTTATCAATGCACTAATAAAAGTCACCAAAGACATCAACATATAAACTTTAATTAATGGGAAAGCATTTTTAAGGGAGTGCAATCTTTCCGTTGTCACATTACACAAGTCACCAATCCTGATGAATTAAAGTTTACTAACACAATAAAACAAAACTACTTAATGAATTAAATACATGCAGGACCTTCTTATAGCTCTTGTATCTTCGTTCAAGGTGTGTCTTGTGCTGCTACCTTGACTGAATTCGTCCTAAGGTTTCTGTACTTCGGTCTCGTATCTAATATATGTCTCTCGAATTCGTCTGGTCTTGGGGTATTTATAGTTTCTGTCTGAGGGTAAGATGCGGCGCATCTAGTAAGTAGATGCGGCGCATTGACTTAACTTCGCGTGGGGTCCAAGATTAATATATTCTGGAATATTCGTACACCGCCAGAAGATGCGGCGTATCTTCATTCTTGGATGCGGCGCATGTCCTCTTGTATCTTGGATCGTATCTGGTGAAATCTTGATAGTGATGCGCCGTATCTAATAAGTGAGATGCGGCGCATCTGGAGTAGATTAGTCTTGATCTTGTACATTTCAGTAGACTCTTAACTTCTTGCTTGTGTTGCTCCATAATTAGTCCAAAATGGCCAAGTTTCACCAAATGCTTGTTTTTACCTGAGAATTACAAAAGTAAACGATTAAGTATCAATTCTTACAGATAATATAATAAAACAAGTCAAATAAATAGGATAAATGATGGTAATAAAATGTACTTATTTGAGTTCATCACTTCCCCCATTGCTGGTTCCATCATTCTTCCAATCACAGGTTGGCCATTCACTACTTCCATCCTTGAAACGGAAAGGTTTACAAGTGTGATTAATATGTCCAAATTCCCATGATTTATCCCAAACCCATGGTATCTGGTCATTCCATTCGTACTACCAGGTGCTTTTGAACTCATCATAAGTTTTTAATCCTGGTAGATCTCCAGTTAGCACATCAGCGTCGATTTGAAGAAGGTAATTAAATTCTTTGAATTGTTTGCACAAGGGTGTCTCATAATTGAACACATCAATGTCTATGCTGAACAATTCTTCAATGCCTTCCTCGATCGTTGAATCGTCATGTGATGATCCACTGTTGCTTTCTACTTCCTCATCTTCCCCTCTCATCCAATATACCCATAACACATCTTTAGTAGCTCGGTCCATGATCTTATGGTTATTGAACTTACTAGCTAACCAATCTGAAAAATCAGCATTATTAGGATCGTAGTTAACGATAAAGCTAGTATTACCAATTATTTTCCTCCTTATCTCCATGAACTCATTAAATTGTTCTTTAAAACTTCGTGTCAACCATGAAGTCACAATCCGTTTGACTTCATTTGTAGGAGCAAATTTGGGATCACCGTATTTAAGTTCAAGCCATTCTTCTAAAGAGATATCCATCAACCTTACCAACTTTTTATGAAACAGTATCTCCGATTCAGCATAAATTCTTTCATCATCTAGATTGCTTTTATCTAATCCCCAATACTGTTCGGAATAAGGCATATGAGAAGTTTGTATATGTTGGATATTTCCTCTACCATAGCTTTTGTTGCTCGATTTGTTGACTGCATTTGCTGAGTTCATGTGTTCAATTTGGAATTTCCCATATTTTTCTTCGATAGTCGTCCAAGTTAATCCTTTAGATTCAATGATAGGCCATAAAAGTAACGATTCATCTTCAGTGTAGCTCATTAGTAAATCATAAGAGAATATCCCATCTTCAATATTGCATAAGCGTTTGAATTCCATATAAGTAGCTTCAAGAGGGGTTTCCCAAGAAAATAAATCGGCATCAATCGTGAGTACATTGAAGTTGACATCTTCATAAACTTCCACTGAGTAAACGGGCATGTTGGTTTGAGATACGGATTTGAGTAAAGCATTGATCGTAGGTAAGTTGCAAGTAATAGCATCGAAATTTTCGAATGAATCTGAAAGCAAGAGTTCTTCTTCCAATTCTGAGCTTTTAGTAATGCTTAATGCTGGGAACTTGCTCAAGCTAACTTCATAGTTATCACACTCGTCATCACTGTCCAGAATTAACGGCTTTTTGGTGCAGGACTTTTCATTGTGCTTATCTTTCATAAGTTCCTTAGCAAGATATCCGTTCATTGACATATCTTCCATAGCAAAACCTGTCATCATAGGTAAAATCGTCAGCAGGATCTGTTCGCTAGAAGAGAAATTAATGAATTTAGAAACGAATATAAAGAATAAAAATGGCTGATATCTGCGGACGATGCACCGCATCCAGAAAGTTGGATACGCCGTATCTTATTACGTTAAAATTTAATCAGACTTTTATTCAGAAAACAGATACACCGCTTATGAATTAGAATGCGCCGTATCAAGTTTAAATTATCAACAATCGATTATATTTATTAAAATTAAATGCGTCGTATTAACAAAAGATAATGCGCCGTATTTTCGTTACGTTTCAAAATACAAGATTTTTGATTTAGTAGATGCGCCGTATCGATAAAGATCGATGCGTCGCTTCTGTTTAATAATTCGAAAAAACTGTTTTTAATTTAAATAGAAGATACGCCATATCTGTTAAAACAGATGCGTCGTATGGCGTTAGGGTTTAGAAAAATTTCTTATTAAAAACAGAATACGCCGTATCTTGGGGAAAGATGCGTCGTATCGAATTTATTAAACGCGTTGTATTTTATAAAAATTAAACGCAATACGTCGTTTTTGTGAAAACAGATGCGCCGTATCGTTTGTATCAGCACAATACAACGACAGCAGAATGCAGAAAAATACAGAAAAGAAAAACAAAAATAAAAACAAACAAAAAGAAACAAAAATTAAAGAAAACAAAAACACACAAAAACAGAAAATATGCAAATTATACAATGAATGCAATCTATCTAATATATAACAAGGTTAGTGATTAGAATCTAAAAAAAACTAAAAAGAAAAACCTAATTAAAATACTAAATCAAATTAACAGATAATAACAATTCACTCCCCGGCAGCGGCGCCAAAAACTTGATGCGCGTGCGTGTCGTTGCGGTTTAGTAGTATTAATGCCTACTCAAGTTTTAAATTTATATTTAGCCGACTTATCAATAACACACACACTTAACGAGCAGTGTAACCGGTCAGTATGAATATAATGGTAAGTAGAGTGTCGATCACTAAGAGTGGAACGTATTATCTAGTTATTCTAATCAGTATTTTAATATCCTAAGTTAGCTATACAACCTAATCTAACGCAAGGGGGTTCAGCCTGAGAGACTGGCACGGTTTGGTTATGAATAAATAGTAAACTAAACTAGTGAGCACGAATCAGCGATTAGCACACACGTACACAGATAGATACTCGAGTCAATAAGAAGACCTGTCCTAATAATTAAATAGCTTGTCACTTGTTTTATTGCTAGTTTTATATAAAGTGTATATAATTAAACCTTTCTCGTTGGCTCTAATCTTATCGGCGAGTAAACCCTTAATGATTACTTATGTCTATCCTATTTATTTAAGAGACGCTAAAACAAATAGGCTAGGAAGGGGTATGGCGACCCAAGCAAGACTCAGCTAGACACAGAGGTTATCAATGCACTAATAAAAGTCACCAAAGACATCAACATATAAACTTTAATTAATGGGAAAGCAATATTAAGGGGAGTGCATGATTTTCCGTAGTCACATGACACAAGCCCATCAATCCTGATGAATTAAAGCGTACTAATACAATAAAACAAAACTACTTAATGAATTGAATACATGCAGGACCTTCTTACAGCTCTTATATCTTCATTTAGGTGTGTGTTGTGCTGCTTGGTCGTCTGAATTTGGCTCTAGGGTTATTTCTTCACCCTGTCCCAGACTTTTCGATAGCTCTTAAATTCGTCTGTCCTTGGGGTATTTATAGTTTCTGTCAGAGGGATCAATGCGGCGCATTGAGTGAATAGATGCGGTGCATTGACGTACCTTCGTGTGGGGTCCAAGATTAATATATTCTGGAATATTCGTACACCGTCTTCAGATGCGGTGTATCTTGATCTTTGTATGCGGCGCATGTACTTTAGCTGTCTTGGATTGTAACTTGTGAAATCTTGATAGTGATACGCCGTATGTTAGAAGTATAATGCGGCGTATCTGGAGTAGAACGAGCTTGATCTTCTGGATTTCAGTAGACTTTTGACATCTCGCTTGTTTTGCTCCATAATTAATCCAAAATCGCCAAGTTTCACATAATGCTTGTTTTTACCTGAGAATTACTAAAGTAAACATTAATGTATCGATTCTCATGTATAATATAATAAAACAAGTCAAATAAATAGGATAAATGATGATAATAAAATGTACTTATTTGAGTTCATCATTACTTCAGAAGGGACTGAAGTTGATAAGTCATCAGTATTTATTGAGACATCAAATGTTGGTTTTTTCAGGATTGTTTTTCCCAATCCTGACCTCTCCTTTGGAGAGTGTTGAGAGTAGACCATTGGTGGGAGGCCTAAGTTGGGTGCAGCACCCTGAAGGGTATTCAGTGGTGGGAGTGGAAGATATGATTTTGATTCAGACTCATTCACTGACTCAGTATTGCTGAGCTGTTCAGTAAGTTCAAGCTTACTGAGTTGTTCAGTGAGTCCAAGCATATTTTTCAAGGCCTGACTTTCAGGAAGCAAGATCTTTCCAGTCTCAAAGTTTGGTAACTTACTGACTGGGTTGTCCTTGACAATCCAGTCATTAGACTTGGGTAGCATTTCTTGCTCAAATGATATGCCAGCTGAAACAAAGGTCAATTCACTGGGACTTACATAGGGGTTAACCATGTGATGGTCAATTCCTATTGTTTTCCTATGGATTAAACCCACAGTATCAAAGACCTTGGGGTTCTTTTTGGTCCAGCCTTGGATGACAGCTTTCTCTTTGTTAAGTTCAGTTTGTAGGGCTTGGTTTTGTTTCAAAATTTCAGTGTTCTGAATTTGTAGAGTAATTGTTTCTAATTTGGCATGCTTTAGTACAAGCAATTCATCTCTACATTTATTCAATTCTGACACTATGTTGTTATATTTTGAAAACATGTTAAGCCTTTGTTCCTCAACAAATTTAAGATCTACACAAATATAATTCATGTAAGACTGTCAATCAGAATCATCATCCATAGAAAGTAAAATGTTTACCTTCTTCATGGTGATATTTACCCACTCTCCATTCCTTGCATGGCTTTTCCCAACAGCCACCTGATCACCTTCAGAGAGTGTTATCAGTGCACTCACTCTAATTTCCTCATTTGAGGAGAGCTCTTCTTCATCCCAGTCATAAGCTTCAGCTACTAAAACCTTGTTCTTTGCCTGAATAGGTTTGGTAGATTGAACAGCCTAAGACATAGAGGGATTAGTTTCAAGAATTGCAAGTTTAGCCTTGGCTTTCCTATATTTTGCTTCAAAGTCCTTTTGACCCTTGTTTTGAAATTGTTGGGTTGACTGAAACATTTTAGGTTGAAACTTGCTAGTTCCTGAGGAACTATTTCCTGGAAATTTGTAAGAGGGTTCTGAGGTGGTTTTAGAATAACAGTCCCTAGCAAAATGACCCTTTTTACCACAATTAAAGCATTCAGTTGTTTCATTTGCTTTTCCTTTTGAAAAGTTGGACTGGTTTCTTTTGATGAAACGTTTTGAACTAGCAAGGAGTGCCCTCTCTTGGAATTCCAAGTTTAAATCTTTTATGTACTCATCACTAGTCCTTTCATCAATTTCATCCTCAGAATCCTCTTGAAAGTCCTTGATGAAGCAAAAAGTGTACCGCTTTTAAGGGGTCATTTAAGCCCTAAATCGTATTTATTTGATCAAATATTGCCCTAAATCGTTCCTTTTGTCATTTTAGGTACTTTTGAGGAGAAATCTGGAAAAGGAGGCATTTTGGACGTTTTTGGAGCATAAAAGTGAAGAAAACGACAAAGTCTCAAAAATCGGCTAAAAGTTACCTTTGACGGCGTCAGATTTTACTCTGGACGGCGTCATGCCTTGGCAAGAAAAGGTGGACGTGAAATTTACTCATGATAAGCCAGTGAAAATTGCATGTAAATTCTGACGGCGTCACGCTTTAACCTGATCAAGGGCGTCACGGCTTAATTCAAAGAGGGACGGCGTCACGTTCAAGGTCTGACGGCGTCAAGCCTTGATAAGCCAGAACGGATTTTGGAGAGCTAAAGAGGGACGGCGTCAAGAAGGCCATCCGGGAACCCTAGAAGCGGCGAGGTGACGGCATCACACTCCATAACGTGACGCCGTCAGATCCAAAAGTCTATATATAGTTTTCTAATTTTTTGTCATTAGTAGAGAGCTTAGTGTGGAATTTTTGGGAGAAAACCCTAAGACGATTTTAGCATCTTTTTAAAGGCTTTTTGCCTTGAGATCTTCCATGTTACATTGAAAGATAAGTTATCAATTAATCATTCAATATGTCTATGTGTTGTTTGATTTTATCTTGTTCTTGTCTTTTGTTTAATATGTTAGGCTAGAATTATCTTGTGTTTGCTTAGATCTAATGAAACCTAGCTATTGATTATTGGTTATTAGTGTGTTATTAGTTGTATTGGATGATTGTTTATCTATGTTAGGCTTAAGAAAACTGGCTAACTTCCTATTCGGTAACTTGCTTGAACGTCTTAAGAAACATGAACCAAATGCGTACTAAAGGTTTTTATGGTTGTATTTAATGCACAAGCGAATTCTAGTGATCCCATGTTAGGAGCTTCCTAGCCAGCTCGACATAGGAGTGAAGTAGGAGCTTGTAGAGTTGGGGAAGTACGTACGCCACCCCACGATTGGTATTAAGGAATACACCCGTCATCCACGCAACTAATACACACTAATCAACCGGTAAAAGATAGTTAGGGAGTAAGGAAATCTAAGTGAACACATTTCTCTACACATAAGTTTCTCACCAACTTTTCATTTTCAGTTATTTATTTTATTTGCATTCGTAGTAATTTGGGTTAGTTGACTAGCAACTAATTCCGCCCACTCCTTCAAACCCGAGATTTTACTTGCTTTCATAAAAACATAAAAAACACAAAAAGAATCTTCTCTCACCCTTAGACCTATTAGAGTAATTTTTCATACCTAACGAACACTATTCCCTGTGGAGAACGATCAATCCCCCGTACTTACCACTACACTATACTACATCGGTCAGGTACACTGCCTGGTGGGGTTGTAAGCCTCTTGAGATCCCTCGAGAGGTAAAACCTGTTGTAAGGTTGCAAAACCACGCATCAAGTTTTTGGCGCCGTTGCCGGGGAATAGTTATTGTTTAGGTTGAATTTTTATTTTATAGGTCTACTCACTAGATTCCTTTCTAGTGAGATTTTTATTTTATTTTGCTAGGTTTTCTTTAGTCTATCTATTTTCTTCGTTTCGTTGTTCGTAACCATTACCATTGGACATCATGGAAGATGGTAATATCCTTAATCCCAACAACCCACCACCACAACAACCACCACCTCCTAGAGCCCGTACTTTAGGAGAGTATTCCCGTCCTAGCCACCATGGCT
Organism: Artemisia tridentata subsp. tridentata; assembly: GCA_021014915.2. Taxonomy (NCBI): domain Eukaryota; kingdom Viridiplantae; phylum Streptophyta; class Magnoliopsida; order Asterales; family Asteraceae; genus Artemisia; species Artemisia tridentata. The sequence goes on from CP139509.1 coordinate 320,639,635, forward strand.
ATCGAAACACCATTGAGCTCACTCAAGGAGCCAATGTCACACCCTTGCGATCCGACACCATCCGGTTGGTGCAAAGCGGATGCGCATTCCATGGACTTCGATCTGAAGATCCTAATCAACACCTCAAGGACTTTCTCAAAATCGTTGATTCTATAGACCTTGATGTTGCCACTCGAGAGACGACCCGATTGCGTCTCTTTCAATTCTCTCTGCGGGATCAAGCTAGCCAGTGGCTAGAACGTCAACCCGCAGGATCCATCACCTCTTGGGATGATCTCACTACTCGTTTCCTTGCTCAGTTTTTCCCACCGGGAAGAACTACCAAGCTAAGGAATGATATCTTGATGTTCCAACAACGTCAAGGCGAAACTCTCTACGAGGCATGGACTCGATTTAAGGACTTACTCCAAAAAGTCCCTCACCATGGCATAGAACTTTGGCTCCAATTCCAAATCTTCTATGACCATATCAATCTCTCCACGAGGCAAACCATTGACCAATCGGCCGGTGGTAAGCTACGTGATCTAAGTGCGGAACAATCATGGGCTCTCCTAGAGGATCTTGCTCTTTATGACAACGAAAGTTGGAGTGATCCCCGTGATTTGAATAAAACGGTCAAGGCAATATCTTTGCCTTCGAACAATTCAAGCACTTCCGACCGTAGGATCATAGAACTTGAAGACCAAGTCAAGTTTCTCATGAAATCCTACGAGGCTCCTAAACTTTCAAGCCAAGTGAACAAAATCACTTCTTCATGTGAATTATGTAGTGGCCCCCACGACACTCGTGATTGCATGGAACTCCCCGAACAAGCTTTTGTGGACTACGCATCCTCGCGTACCGACGGAGCGGGAGACAAGTGGTACACTTTCAAACCCGAGCCAAACCATTACGGTGATACATACAACCCCTCATGGAAAAATCACCCGAACCTTAGGTGGAAACAAAACCAAAACGCACAACAACCCAATTCTTCCAACCCACCTAATCGTTTCCAATCAAGCGGTTCCAACTCGAACCGTACTTTCAACAACAATCCTTCCGGCAATGGTAGTACCAATAACTTTGAAGGATTGATGTCTCAATTTATGGCATCTCAAGAAGCTCGTTTAGCCAAGTTTGAAGCCGACTTCAAACAAAAACAAAGCGAGATGACCAATAAGATTGACACCTTGTTGAAAGCCCTCAATGACCGAGAAATGGGAGCACTCCCTAGCAACACGGTCAAGAACCCGAAACTAAACGTCAACGCTATTTCATCGGTTTCGTCCCCTAGTTCTTGTCCACAATATTATTCGGTCAATTCCATGAGCACGTGTTTCAAACAAACCCAAGTCGTTCCAAATGACCAAGAAGTTATGACATCCAAATTGGTCAACAACATAGTTGAAGCACCTCCCACTCAAAACCTTGACGAAGAATTCAAGGAGCTCCACCTTGAAAGTCCGGTTGTTGATGTGTTGGATGAGAAGAAGCTCAAGTTAGGCGAAAAAGGGACCGCCTTCGTTCAAAACAAACTACCTAAGAAGTTAGATGATCCGGGCTTATTTGTTCTACCTTGCAAGATCGGTAATTCGGAGGCTTATGACACATTAGCCGATCTTGGATCAAGCCTTAACCTACTTCCGTTACCTCTCTACACCTCTCTAAAACTTGGAAAACTTGAAGAAACCGAGGTGATAATAGGTTTAGCGGATGGAAGTGTTGCTTACCCGGTTGGAGTAGTTAAGGACGTGTTAGTGCACATTGGAAAACTAACCATTTTAGCCGATTTCCACGTCCTTGATATGGTTAGCGACCCTACATGCCCCTTGTTGATAGGTAGAGGATTTTTGGCGACCGCTAGTGCTATGATTGATTGTAAGGAATCTAAGATAGCGGTAGGAGAAGGAGATACTTGGTCAGTCTATGATGTGAAGAAACATGCTTATGATACTAGTGATGAACCGACACCCCATTGGTTAGAGTTGAATAGGAGACCATCTAGATATGGACCTTGGATAGATAGAGGCTTCATAGGACCCCAACGCCTATTTTACCTAGAAGAGGACTTTGTGAACCGAACACATACGGTAGAACAACTCTTGGCTAGGGACACCGAATTGGATCCATTTGAAGACCCTCTAGTTTTTAGAAGGATGATTGAGTTCCTAGGAGTTTTGCCAATTAACCTAGGAATGAATAAGTGGACTTGTGAGGAGGATGATCACAAGTGGGATTGGGACAAACCACCCAAAGATGGAGATGGGTCATGGCATATTAAGATGACATTGTATGACCCGGATGGAGAGAAGTTTGAAAAGATATATCGTACTAAGCGGACCAATAGGAAACTTCAATCCAAGCTTAACCCTAAAGACGTCCTCGATGACGAGCTCACTTATATAGGGTAGAGTGACTTTGAGTCTAGCTACAAGACTCGTTAATAAAGAAAAGCGCTTCTTGGGAGGCAACCCAAGCTTTATTTTATTTATTTGCTTTGTGTGTTTATTTGTTTGTTTGTTTGTTTTTATTTGTTTCCGTATGTGTGTTTAATTTTTATTAGTATTGATTCATGTTCAAAAGTAATTTGTGAAAATGCTTTATTTTGTTTTTAACTTCGTCTTAACTACATATAAAGGTATTTTGCAAAAGATAAGTGTAAGGGAAATCTAAATCGGTTTATTAGAACACAAATGAACATGAATCATAATAATAATAAATGAACATACATATTAGTATTTGTTTGAGTCAAATGCTTGTATCGAGTCATAATGATGTTTTGCAGGATTTCCAGGAAGTAAGGTAAAGGTTTTTCCAGAAATTTTCCGAAAACTTAAAATGAGAATTTTTGTCAGGTCATTTCTGACGGCGTCAGGGTTTATAACCTGACGGCGTCAGATTTAATTTTCAGAAATTTTTGAAAGTTTTGTTTTTAAAAAAGTTTTTATTAAAATCTCCAACTTATAATCTCCAGGAATCTGCAAAGTTATCATTCCACAAGCATTATATCCTTATATATAGATTTTATCCCGCCGATGTTATGCAGGTTTTCGTGTTTGTTTTCTCAGGTTTAACAGGTTATTTTGGACAAGGAAATGTTTTGAATCAAGCTTATGGCGATGCATTAGTCATGGAGCTTCAACATTACTTTGGAAGAAGATTTAACCGTGTTACTTCATTATCCACCGAGCGAATCAGGGGAGTATTTGATTTCATTCTTTTACTTTTTACTTTTACATCTTGTTATTTGAACATTGGGGACAATGTTCATCTTAAGTGTAAGGGGAGGGTAAAAGTACGATTTTAGAGAATGCTATTACGCTTGATTTTTGTTTGTTTAATAGTAGATGTGTAATAAAACTGAGATAAATACTTGTTAAGGTAATTTTAGTGCCAAATTTAAATTTTTTTACAACATATAGGAGTGAAACTTTGATCTTAATGAGCGTCTCACGGATAGGAGTTATATGACTAGCACAAAAACCGTACCACTAAAAAATTTTCCACCCCCAAATATGTGAGGTTCGCCCCTAGAATTGGTAGGAAAAGCATTTATGCTATGATGTGTGTACCGGTAGCACTTAGATTCTAGAACTTGCGTTAGGACCATTCCGAGGCCACAAGTGAGACTACATTCGTGTAGTTAGATTTACTACATGATAAGAGGCATTAGGATTAACCCATTGTTTTACACCTGTGTATTTGTTATAATTACTTCGGCTACATTGGTCAAGTAATTCTCCCACACCCTTTGCGTTGTACTCATTTTTAGTACACGATACCCCTAGTACACCCCTCAGAGCCTATCTTTTCGTTTCGACCTTTAAGCATTTTACTTAAAGGAAGAATTTGTTACACCCCACTTAAATGTACACCCAAATCGCCTTAGCCTACCTTGTATGCACTCATTTTTAGTGCATTATTGTGACAACATTTGTTTAAACCCAAGTTAATTATCTAATTGATTACATGGTTGCTAAGTCGAGTCATATCCTTGTACATATTGTTTTGGGACGATTGGGACTCATGGGTAAAGTACTAGTGTAATGGAGTAATGGGGAAGAACAACATTATTACCCCCATATGTGCTAAATATTTTAAAAGTACTCCAAGTTTTTCGATTATCTTAATTCGAGTCATTAGAATAGTTATTTGTAAAGTTATGTAAAAGTTCAAGTGTAAGGGGATGCAATGCCCCTATGATGTATTATTTTGGATGGTAGGGCAAGAGTGTATGAAAAAAAAAAAAAAAAAAAAAAAAAAAAAAAAAAAAAAAAAATTGAAAAAAATCAAGAAAAATACAAAAAAAAAAATGAGAAAAAGAAAGATAGAAAAAACATACGGACTACCATCCCGTTTTATTTTATGTTTATGTTTTTGTTATTTTGTTATTTTGTTTCTAGCTTAAGATCGAGTCGAGTCTTGGCTTAGCAACATTGTATAGTACATGTAATTAATCAAGATCTTTAACTCGCCACCAGTAAAATATCCCTTATCCAACAAAACCGTGTTTTCCTTTTCCCTACACCTAACGTTATAACCCGTTTAAAAGCCCTCTTTGATAGTTTATCTTAGGTGCTTACGCCTAGTGGAGGAGGTTTTCGATCCTTTCCCAAGCCTATGGTAATCTATTTGCTATGACAGGTAGTGAGAGATATTATCCGTTTTCATTTATGAGATTTATTTTGATGACACTTGAGAGATGTGAGTATCTAAACACTACTTGTGAGGTGCTAGTTTATAATCTCCGTGCTTATTATGATTAAAGTGGAACGATTATTTGTTGTAATTACTTTTATGTTTGCATTAAATGACCCCTAACCTGTATTTTGATTAGAATAAAAGCGCATTTGCTTGAGGACAAGCAAATCTCAAGTGTAAGGGTATTTGATGAAGCGAAAAGTGTACCGCTTTTAAGGGGTCATTTAAGCCCTAAATCGTATTTATTTGATCAAATATTGCCCTAAATCGTTCCTTTTGTCATTTTAGGTACTTTTGAGGAGAAATCTGGAAAAGGAGGCATTTTGGACGTTTTTGGAGCATAAAAGTGAAGAAAACGACAAAGTCTCAAAAATCGGCTAAAAGTTACCTTTGACGGCGTCAGATTTTACTCTGGACGGCGTCATGCCTTGGCAAGAAAAGGTGGACGTGAAATTTACTCATGACAAGCCAGTGAAAATTGCATGTAAATTCTGACGGCGTCACGCTTTAACCTGATCAAGGGCGTCACGGCTTAATTCAAAGAGGGACGGCGTCACGTTCAAGGTCTGACGGCGTCAAGCCTTGATAAGCCAGAACGGATTTTGGAGAGCTAAAGAGGGACGGCGTCAAGAAGGCCATCCGGGAACCCTAGAAGCGGCGAGGTGACGGCGTCACACTCCATAACGTGACGCCGTCAGATCCAAAAGTCTATATATAGTTTTCTAATTTTTTGTCATTAGTAGAGAGCTTAGTGTGGAATTTTTGGGAGAAAACCCTAAGACGATTTTAGCATCTTTTTAAAGGCTTTTTGCCTTGAGATCTTCCATGTTACATTGAAAGATAAGTTATCAATTAATCATTCAATATGTCTATGTGTTGTTTGATTTTATCTTGTTCTTGTCTTTTGTTTAATATGTTAGGCTAGAATTATCTTGTGTTTGCTTAGATCTAATGAAACCTAGCTATTGATTATTGGTTATTAGTGTGTTATTAGTTGTATTGGATGATTGTTTATCTATGTTAGGCTTAAGAAAACTGGCTAACTTCCTATTCGGTAACTTGCTTGAACGTCTTAAGAAACATGAACCAAATGCGTACTAAAGGTTTTTATGGTTGTATTTAATGCACAAGCGAATTCTAGTGATCCCATGTTAGGAGCTTCCTAGCCGGCTCGACATAGGAGTGAAGTAGGAGCTTGTAGAGTTGGGGAAGTACGTACGCCACCCCACGATTGGTATTAAGGAATACACCCGTCATCCACGCAACTAATACACACTAATCAACCGGTAAAAGATAGTTAGGGAGTAAGGAAATCTAAGTGAACACATTTCTCTACACATAAGTTTCTCACCAACTTTTCATTTTCAGTTATTTATTTTATTTGCATTCGTAGTAATTTGGGTTAGTTGACTAGCAACTAATTCCGCCCACTCCTTCAAACCCGAGATTTTACTTGCTTTCATAAAAACATAAAAAACACAAAAAGAATCTTCTCTCACCCTTAGACCTATTAGAGTAATTTTTCATACCTAACGAACACTATTCCCTGTGGAGAACGATCAATCCCCCGTACTTACCACTACACTATACTACATCGGTCAGGTACACTGCCTGGTGGGGTTGTAAGCCTCTTGAGATCCCTCGAGAGGTAAAACCTGTTGTAAGGTTGCAAAACCACGCATCAGTCCTGCACAACACCATTAGTATAAAAAGCAGTTGATATGGGTGTGGAGGTCAAGGCCTTTTTGGACTCAAGAGCTTTTGAGTCAGGGTATCTCCTTGAGATTAAGTTGTCTTCATAGACAAATTTCCCATAGATTTCAGGGAGCTCAAGGGTCTGAATGTGATTAGCATTCCTTAGGCCTTGTGAGAAGTTTAGCCACTTCTCAGGGAGACTGTTGACAAAGCCAACATTTGTCTCATGCTTAGACAAAACTACACCATCATTTGATAGTTCGTTTATCAAAGTCTTGTATCTGGTATAAGTCTGAAAGAGACTTTCAGAGTCTTTTGCCCTGAAAGTATTAAACTCAAGTTTCAGGTCCATGACCCTGTTTTCCTTGGTATCTGAGGGACCCTCAAAGCTATTGACCAAGTCATCCCAAGTTTGCTTAGCTATTGAAAAGTTGATGACTGATTCCATTATATCGTCAGGAAGATATGATATAATGATGCTTTTCAGGCGTTGGTCTTGATTGACCACCCTCCTCTCATCAATGGTCCATTGAGCCTCAAGCTTGTTTTGTCCTTCAACAGTATTTGGGACATATGGACCATCTTTGACACAAGAGATGTAGTATGGCTCCATACCAGTCAAGTAGCAAAGCATTCGCTTTTTCCACTTGCTAAATTTACCAGCTTCAAGTCGTGGGGCTACAGCTGAAAAGCTTCCACCCTTTTTGTCGACTAGCTGGGGCACATTTGCATCAGTCGTAGTAGGATCTTGGTTTTTTAAAAACCTTGAGCACTCCAGGTTAATTTTGAAAGATTTTATAAACCAGAGGCTCTGATACCACTTGTTGTTCCCTTAACACGCTTAGAGTTAACTAGAAAGTTAATCTATTTGTGTTTATGACTAATACAAGGTAACGATTCTTTCTGTCAGTTAATGAAACGTAAATGTAAAAACACAAAGTATTTTTCAACGTTTAAATTCTTATTAGAAATGAATCAAATAATCTATTACCCAAGTGTTTTGCGGAATAAACACTTGGGATCGAATAGACAAGGTATGGTGTCTCCTATCTAAACTCAAGCTATGCTTAAGTGGTAACAATTCGACCCACTGAGCTATCTCAGGGATACGTTACTCTTTGTAGGAGAGAAGTTGTTTTGCAAAAGTCTAAGGCTTTCAATGTACAAAACACACACAACTTCTCTCCTTCTGAACCTATTTATACACAAGTATAAAAGAGTAAAAGTGATTAAAAAACTACAACTTGTTGAAGCAAGCGTGTCTGACAATTACAACAGTAATTGTCATTTCCAAGAACCAATGGGAATGGACTAAACTCTTTAGGAGTGGTTGGTCTGACACTCCACGACTTTTAGCCATTTTAGGGAAGGTTTCTTCCTGACAAGATAAGATATGATCTTATCTTAAACTCTTCCCTGATCTTCCCGCCTTTCTTTCAGGCGTTGAGTTCTTCAGTCTTTAATCACATAATGTTTTTGAGGAGACTGGGGTTCAGTGAGTTCTTGTCCAACACTTACTGAACCATCATCTTCTTCTTTGGCTTAAGTCCTACTCAGGGAGTACCGCCTTCCTGAGTAGTGAATCCTTCTTCTTGAATTCGCCTTAAGCATCCTGAAGATGACTCACTGAGTGACTGTTCACTCAGTGACTTGAATTGTTCTCGGTTTAAGTTAACACTTAGTTAATTTGTGTCCAAATCCTGTTTTAGGGACTCTTGGGTAATTACGGACCCAACAGTCTTCCGCTGTTAACTCAAAATTTAGGGGGTGTTACAAACACTTTTGCAATGCTTGTAAAATCGGGAAACAAACTCATGCTATCCATAAGGCTAAAAATATGGTTTCTACTAATAGGTGTCTAGAACTCTTGCACATGGACTTGTTTGGCCCATCGGCTATTTGAAGTTATGGAGGAAACTTTTACACTTTAGTAATAGTCGATGACTACTCAAGATATACATGGACAAGATTCTTGAAAACTAAAAATGAAGCTTTTGAAAAATTTGAAATCTTAAGTAAATTCAAAATCAACAAGGTTGTTCAATCATTTCTATTAGAACGGATCATGGTCCGGAATTTGATAATGAGGCACAATTTGGAGCTTATTGTGATGCACATGGGATAAGTCACAACTTCTCGGCTCCAAGAACTCCTCAATCAAATGGTGTAGTAGAAAGGAAAAACCGAACTTTACAAGAAATGAGTAGAACATTATTGAATGAGTGAGAGGATCTAAACACATTTAGAATGTGTTAAGGATAGTTTAAGGTTATGTTACCAAGTATGCGGAATCTACTTGATAACACTTAGAAGATTAGTTTTGATGTAACAGTAACACAGTCTTAATGAACAATGAACACAGAAAGTAACTCCAAACGATTCAATATTATTAAGCAATAATACGAGTGATCTTCAATATCACTAGGGTTACAAGACCTTTGATTAGTGTGTAAATACTCATCATTTTACACCCATAAAAGACACAAAAATAACCAAAAATGTCCAAATATACCAAATATTATTGCAGATATCCTTGGTTTGTGTTTTTATGCATTTCAGGTACAAGAGATTGAAAACAGAGCGTAAACTGGCATTTTTGGATCGACTCGACAATAATTGTGCATTTGATCAAGTGAAGACAAAAGTCAAAGTCAAAAGTCAAAGTCAACCCCAAAAATACCAAAATAACACAAATGATCCTTGGAAATAATTTTAAGATTTTGGCTGCCTTGGTCCCTGGATTTTCAGAAGTTACAAGATTGGTCCCTCAAAGTTTAAACAATATTCCAAATACTTATCCCAAATCCACAAATAACCAACCCATCACCTATCCCTTAAACCCAGCCAAAAGCCCAATCCAAAATAAGAAAAACCCAACACCCGGCTTTTGTGCTAAACACCAAAGTCAAAAGTCTACTCTTACCTTTCTTCTTCCCAAAACCCGCCAAAACCCAACCATCACCTCACCGTACCTTCACCCAACACTATTGTCTCCCCCTCCTCTTCCCAACACTGCTCCAGCCCACACTATTTTTTAGTATAAATAGATTAGTAATTCTCAGTTGTAAGTTAGGTTTAATTTAGCTTAAAAATATTAAGGTACTTGTATTTTTTTTTTACTTTTCCAGAATTGTAATTCCATTTTTAGTTAATGAAGTTCTAATTTTTATGAAGTCAACGAAAGTCAAACTAGTGTGCTAGTGTTTAATGATTGCTTATTTTAGTATTTTCATGTTTCTGAGCTTATTCATGTTTGCAAGAATCAGCTTGATAGTAATTTAGTGCTTAAAAAAAATTGGAAAGAGTTAATTCAGTTAGAGCTTGGTTAGGGACTGTTATGGGACAAAAATCCCCTAGCACTGTTCATGTGCATTTTTCCCAACTTTGGTCTTAATTTGTTCAGTTGTATGAGTAGCTAGTGGAATCCCTTTGCCTGTTTTGAAGTTGTTTGAGGTTCTTGGTTAGATAGTTCCAAGATTAGGAGTGAAACTGCCATAATAAGCTCAGAATAAGCTGAGCTTATTTGAACCCCAATGTTTGCATTTCTAGGTCCCCATTGATAGTTAAAGTAAGTTGTGCACAAATTTGGTCAAGTTTTTGAAGAGTAAAGAGTGAAAAACCTGTCTGCATCAGTATATACTGAAGCATCAGCAGCCCAAAGGCTGCTGATCTCAGCTAATTTTTGGCTTATTCTTTTGCCCCTAGTGTGTGAAAATTTGAATTCTAGATAGATTGTAGTCCTAGCTTTTAGAAAATCATCTGGTATTCAAAGTTGTAGCTTATTCATCAGCTTATTTCTGCTCTGCAAATCAGCCCCTAAGGACTGATACAACTCTGCACTAAACCTACATCAGTTAAACATGCTCATCACCATCTGATCTAGTGCCAAATTAAGGTTCAATTTGATTGTAAAAATTAGGGCTTTTTGCATTTTAGTGTTGCCTGATGTACTAGGTAACTTTTGCCCCCCATAAGTGGCCATTATCCAGCTTATTTAGTGCTTAATTTTGATCTACAAGTAGTGACTTTAGCTATCAGTTCTGTCTTAAACTTGAATCTGTGCAACTGCTTATTTGGCTTATTCTGTGAGTTCAGCTGTTTGAATTAAGTCAATTTGTGCTTAAATTAGTTGTTTGAACTGTTTATGAGCTTGTGGTATCTGTTAGTGCTTATTTTTGTGCTTATTCCAAACTGATTATTGCCCATACTGCTTATTTAGGTTGAATTAAGCTCTACAATTATTTTTCCTAGCTTTAGAATAACATTTTAGGTTTTTCTGCAAAATTTCAGATTTTTCCAAAGTCATTTGCTATTTTTAAATCATTTAATTAGTTTCTATTAGTTTTAATTCATAATAAAAAAATATAAAAGTCAAAAAAATATAATTCTTTTTCCTAAAATTTTCTTTTATCATTTAGAACTTAGGAAAAAATAAATTTGAACTTGTAGGTTTTATTTTTATAGATTTCACTTTTATAGCTCGTTTTTAGATTTCCCGATTCGTGTTTTCTAGTTTAATTAGTTTGTGCTTAATTTTGCTTTGTAGATTTATATGTTTAGGTTTCCCTTAGCCTATTTACGCTTCCCGTAATTGTAGGATATTTAATCAAACACCAAAATCCAAAATCCAATCATCAAGCGTTTTAATTCTGAACCAAAAACGAAATCCTCGATTCACACCTCGCTAGGACACAACCCGGGTAATCACTTATCCGGTATCTCACACCGTATTCACGGGTTTTGCACGTTGACCTTTTTCCTAAGAGGTTGACTAGTTGATTCCCAAGTATCACGGGGATCCGATATTATATTTATATATACTACACATGGATCAAATTTTGGCGCCGCTGCTGGGGAGGTTGTGTTGCGACAATATTGTTAAAGGTTTTAACGATTAGTGACTTGAGATCCTTCCTTGTGAAGTTCCCGTTTTCCATAAACCTCATAAAATACAAAAATATTTTTCTTTTTCTTTTGTATATATATTATCATATAAAAACAAAAATACAAAAACATTTTCCGTTTTCTTGTGTTAAAATAAAAGATAAAAGCAATCTCAAATATAATATTCCTCAACTTGGAGTATTATCATATTAAGTTCCCAAACAAAAGATATAAAACTTGCCTTTGTGTCGCTTGCGAATTCGGCTCACCTTTGATTGATTAACAAACTCTAACGGAGGTTTCATGAGGTTTGTCATTAAATTGACGAACCGAAAGGAGCGGGTTTTTAAGGAGCATTTATTGCCCACCTTTGCTCCTCCGCCACCCTGTGCATTTTTCTTTCAAAGAGCTACCGTACGCTTGTTTGATTTAAGGTTTAAGTTCACTTGTGTTTTGCCTCGGTCTTGTTTTAATTGAATTGTTTTTAGTGCATGCGCACTCGTTCTTCTCCATCAACAAGTCCTTTACGTGAACTCGTGCATACCCCGAGAAGACGTAATCGGAGACATAATCGTAGGCATTCCGCCTCAATAGCCGAACCCGAGATTCGTGCTATTCCCGTTCCTCCCATTGTCACAATGGCGGAGGAACGCACCATGTCGGAGCCACTCCAAGCACCCACCGAGGGTTACGGAGGTGCTATCGTTGTTCCGGCAATCGTTGCCGATAGCTTTGAGCTTAAAACGGGGTTGCTAAACTTAGTAACTTCAAGTCAATATTTCGGATTTGAGAGGGACGATCCTCATTCCCACATTCGATGGTTTAATAAGATCACCTCTACCATCAAATACCGAAATGTTCCTCAAGAAGCTATCAAACTTCTTCTTTTTCCTTTTTCTCTCGAGGGGGCAGCCCGGATTTGGCTCGAAAAACAACCCCCTCGTTCTATTGAAACATGGGAAGATTTAGTGTTGAAATTTTTGAATGAATTCTTTCCTCCATCCAAAACCACAAGCCTAAAAAATGAAATCACCAAATTCACTCAAAAATTTGATGAATCCTTTAGTGAAGCGTGGGATCGTTTTAAAGAATTACTTCGCAAATGTCCTCACCATGGTTTCTCCGAGTTACATCAACTCGATACCTTCTATAATGGTTTGAACCACTCCGATCAAGACTCTCTAAATGCCGCCGCCGGAGGTTGGACGTGTGCGGTATTATATTGCAATAATTCTTTTATATCCACGGTAGCGGCGCCAAAGACTTGGTGCGCGCGTGATGTCGTTGTGGTTTTAGCAGTATTAATGCCTACTCAAGTTTTAAATTTATATTTAGCCGACTTATCAATAAAACACACACTTTAACGAGCAGTGTACCCGGTCAGTATGAATATAATGGTAAGTAGAGTGTCGATCACTAAGAGTGGAACGTATTATCAAGTTATTCTAATCAGTATTTTAATATCTTAAGTTAGCTATACAACCTAATCTAACGCAAGGGGGTTCAGTCTGAGAGACTGGCACGGTTTGGTTATGATTAAATAGAAAACTAAACTAATGAGCACGAATCAGCGATTAGCACACACGTACACAGATAGATACTTGAGACAATAAGAAGACCTGTCCTGATAATTAAGTAGCTTGTCACTTGTTTTATTGCTAGTTTTATATGAAGTGTATATAATTAACCCTTTCTCGTTGGCTCTAATCTTATAGGCGAGTAAACCCTTAATGATCACTTATGTCTATCCCACTATCCTAGAAACGATAGAATAAATAGGCGAGGAAGGGGCATGGCGACCCAAGCAATGCTCAGCTAGACACAGAGGTTATCAATGCACTAATAAAAGTCACCAAAGACATCAACATATAAACTTTAATTAATGGGAAAGCAATTTTAAGGGGTGCCCATGATTTTCCGTAGTCACATTGAATCGGCCCATCAATCCTGATGAATTAAAGTGTACCAATACAATAAAACAAAACTACTTAATGAATTGAATACATGCAGGACCTTCTTACAGCTCTTGTATCTTCGTTCAGGGTGTGTCTTGTGCTGCTAATACGTCTGAATTCGGCTTTAGGGTTTCTGTCTTTCTCTTCTGAGTTAAGCTAAAGTCTCTCGAAATTCGTCTGGCCTTGGGGTATTTATAGTTTCTGTCTGAGGGTTAGATGCGGCGCATAGGATAAGTAGATGCGGCGCATTGACTTAACTTCTCGTGGGGTCCAAGATTAATATATTCAGGAATATTCATACACTGCCTTAAGATGCGGCGTAACTCCATTTCTCTATGCGGCGCATGTCCTTTGCTGACTTGGATCGTAACTTGTGAAATCTTGATAGTGATGCGCCGTATGTACGAAGTATGTTGCGGCGTATCTGGAGCAGAATGATCTTGATCTTGTACATTTCAGTAGACTCTAAACATCTTGCTTGTTTTGCTCCATAATTAGTCCAAAATCGCCAAGTTTCACATAATACTTGTTTTTACCTGAGAATTACAAAAGTAAACATTAACGTACCAATTCTCATATATAATATAATAAAACAAGTCAAATAAATAGTATAAATGATGATAATAAAATGTACTTATTTGAGTTCATCAACTTTATGCTCTAATTTATTGACCTTTAACACAGTTTGGTATAAACCTTTTCAAACACCTTCTTGTGAGTGGTGAGCTCAGCCTCCAAGCTAGTAACTTTATCAGACAATATTGTACATAGTTCCATCAATTCCTTGAGTTTCTAACTGCCCTCATCACTTCCTGATGTATTACCTTCAGGGAGAGGTGCATTATGGGGCAAAGACTCAGACTCCACCACATGGTGAGGATCTGAGCCACCCAATAAATCCGGTTGGCTTGGGATTCCACCACTAGTACTAGGTTCAAAAGAACTTGGTACTGTAGGTGTTGCCATAGGCTGGGTCTTATTGATGTTACCCCTTTCCTGCCTAGCTTCTAAGCTTGTGACAGTAGGAGCAGCCCTTCCTATACTGTCATTGTCAACGTCATCTGTATCATAGGTAGGGGTAGGAACTCTGTGCTGAGGAACAACAGAGTCCTCTCTTGTGGGTGTGTGTTTGGAGTGGGTTGTGAGGCTGATTGTTCTGAGCTTGTGGGTGTGTGTTTGGAGTCAACTGGGGTTGTTGATCCTTCACCCTGTACCTGTAACATTGATTCAAGTAAAGGAACGTCTAACCCACTATACCCTTTTGAGGCCATCCTCATGTTGCTAAAAAGTTTTTAGGTAAGTTTGGGTGTTGGATAAACATTTTTATGAGGTAGAAGCTGATGTTTCCTCATGTTCAAAATTATTTGTATGAACCTTGGATACATAAAAAAATTTGATTTACTGTCAACATTTTTCACCATTCCTTCAAAGATAAGTTTTGAAAAATTGAAAGTCCTATCAGTTGATAAGCATATGAGAGCAGTTGCAATATTTCTCACCAGTACTAACGGCTATCCAGTAGTACAAACTTAATCCTACCAGTACTAACTCCTTTCCTGGCAGAACTAATTTTTTGGAAAAATTTTGACGTAGCAGTATGAACTCAACTTAGATTTAAAACAATATTGCATACTATGATTTTGAAGGGATTAAGTATAAATACAGACACTTAATCAAATTTTGGTTTAATGCAACCTCTGGTTGTGTGAGAACCAATAGTTTCAGATATAAATAACTGCCTGTGATCAGATAAACTCATTCAAAGAGCTTTCTTGACAGGGTTTCCAGCTCGTGGCAGGTGTTGCCTCTAACACAAATGTGTTAGATTCAAGGTTGCTCGCTGTTCTCTCTACCAGATGTCCTTGGACTAACACATTATACTAAAAGTATAAAATGGTAGAGAGTGAGTTAGATCAGTTACTATCTGACTAACTATGCCATCAATTCATATGAAAAGAAACATCATAATGAGATTTCAAGAAAGATATTTTAAAGAACCTCTTAATTCAGATATAAAACCTTAGTTAAGAGATGCCCAAATTCAGTCCATCATCAATCTATTATGACAGCAATCAATCCACCATTTGCTGCTCACACAATGCACTAGTAATTCCTTTGTGCTTAAACACCAAATCCATGATTGGTTTTGTCATTATCAACTCCATGACCTGCAAATGTTAGTCAAAAACTAAGAAAAGAAATGGCAAAGCATTTGCTTCATAGCAATATAAACATATGACTAACAGTTCAAACATATCAGGCCTAATTTGTACTAGCAGTACAAACTATACAAAACAGTACTAATTGACAAACCTAGCATTACAAATCTAATTTAATGTACAAAAACACACAGATTAAAAACTTTAAGGGTTAAGCATTCCAATACTTGCTACCAAGTATTGAAACCTTCCAACATCAAAAGCTTTAGTGAGAAGATCTGCAAAGTTTTGATCAGTATGAATTTTAACAACTTTGACTAACTTTTTCTCATTGCAGTCTCTTATAAAATGATGCCTAATTTCTATGTGTTTTTTTTAGAATGTTGCACTGGATTTTTAATAATGCATATTGTACTGCTATTGTCAATATATATCATGGTATTCATAAAATTATACCCATAGTCAAGCAGTTGATTTTGAATCCAAAGAACTTGACCACAGCAACTTGCAGCAGCTACATACTAAGCTTCAGTTGTAGAAGTTGCCACAATTGTCTGCTTCTTGCATTGCCATGATATAAGTCTGCAACCAAGGAACTGATAACCACCTATTGTTGATTTCTTATCCAGGCTAGCACCAGCATAATCACTGTCTGAGTATGCCATCAAATCAAAAGGTGATTCCCTAGGATACCATAGACCCAACTTAGGTTGACCCTTAAGGTACCTAAAGATCTCTTCACAGCAACTAAATGGGAAGCCTTGGGATTGACTTGTAACCTTGTACATGCACACACAAAAAACATGAAGTCTGGTCTTGATGAGGTAAGATACATCAAGGACCCTATCATTGACCTGTAGGTGTGTGCATCAACACTTTCTGCATCAGCATCTTTAATCAAAGGTTTCTCTAGATCAACAGGTGTGCTTGCCACTTTAGCATCAGTAAATTGAAACTTCCTTAGTATCTCAGTCACATATTTATCTTGACTGATAAATATGCCTTCATGTGATTGTTTCACTTGCAACCCCAAAAAGAAGGTAAGTTCCCCCATGGAACTCATCGAAAACTTATCATGCATAAGTTTCTCAAATTCTATGCACATCTCCTTCTTTGTGGATGCAAATATGATATTCTCCACACAGACATGTACCAGCAAGATATCCCCCTTGTTCTTCTTGATAAATAGAGTCTGATCAATCTTGCCTTTTTGGAATCCATTCTCTAACAAATAAGTAGCCAATGTTTCATACTAGTCCCTTGGAGCTTGATGCAATCCATAAAGAGCTTTCACTACCTTGTACACCTTGTCTGGATGTTTTGGATCTACAAAACCTAGAGGTTGAGAAACATACACCTCCTCTTCAATAGTACCATAGAGAAAGGTACTCTTGACATCCATCTAGTAAACAGTAAAGCCCATGAAAGAAGCATAAACTAAGAACAATCTTATGGCTTCAATCCTAGCTACAGGTGCAAAAACCTCTTCATAGTCTATCCCTTCTTCTTGTGCATACCCCTGGGCTACAAGTCTTGCCTTGTTTCTGATCACTATCCCCCTTTCATCTCTCTTGTTTCTAAAAACCCATTTAGTTCCAATGACCCTCATACCCTTGGGTAAATCAACCAATACCCAAACCTTCTGAATCTTGAATTGGAGAAGCTCCTCCTGCATAGCTTCTACCCAGCTTGAGTCTTCTAAGGCTTTAAGTATGTTCTTGGGTTCAGATTGTGAAAGGATATATACAAATAAACATATGCTGGCATCTTCATGTTTCTTTTCTTCATACACAACACTAAGAAAGCCTTGTTGATCTGAAGTCATGGTCTGCCTTCTTGTCTTCACACCAGACTGTATGTCTCCAATCACATTGTTTAGGAAGTGATCTTTGTGTATTCTTGTGTGTGGAGTTGTGGGAACTTGATAGGTGAGTGGCATGTTGTTGATATCCACCTCATCTTCTAAAAAATCATCAGTATTAGGACCTGATGGGCCAGCAGTATGATTATTTTGCCCAGAAGTACTAACTTGAGGCTCAGCAGTACAATCTTCATTTGTACTGTTTTCTTGATTCTTTGGTTCTTGAACTCCATCTTCATTATTTCCATCTTCAAAACCTTCTTTGTCTGCATCAGTAGAAGGTTCAGCATTCTTTGAAGATGTATCCACACTATTCCAAATAGGCATCAGTATATGATCTTGATATTTCTCCTTTTCTAAGCTTGGTTCATCTGTTGCAACACCATCTTCTGAACCTGCAAAATTAATAGAAAATGTTCCTGCAACAACTGGCACATAATTCATAGATTGGGTTAGAGTATCAAGATCAAATAGTCACTTTGGACCTTCACCTGCAACATTAGATTTATTCTCTAGAAACTGAACATGCAGGTTTCCTCTACTTTCCTTGTTCTTGTGTTGTATACTGTGACATTTCGTAATTTTATGTCATTAATTTTTCTATTTTAATTACCTAACTATTATATTTTTAAATAATTAACTTCGTCAGAAGTTATCCGCGTACGTCATGACACGTACAATTAATTCAACCGACACTAGGCTATGCTTAGTATACACTTTTTACGCACTTTTGGTTCCTTACAATCCTATTTTAAAAGTGACTTTTCACTTTTTCTATTTTTACATAAACCTTGCACCTTTTACGTTTTTTACGCGATTTAAACCTACGTTTTTACGTTTTAACTACATTTAAACCCTCCGATGAACTCACCACTCATTTAAAACAATAAAATAGATTATGAAAACAATTTTTAATATTTTTGAAAGTTTTTATATTTTTACGCTACCCGATATTAAGTTACGCGTCTTAAAAACCCTACGTTTTAAACACCGGGGATCAAAATACACTATTTAACACATCAATAATCTAATTAATATCAAAAATTCAGCACTAACTAATGCTTTGCCCTCCCCTCTCTTGTTTGTAACGCCTAATCACTCACACACTTGTCCTAAGTGTGGACAAGTGTTTAGATAACCCTTCCTAAAGTTAGATATCATCCATATCTCACCCAACTCTCACTTTCTCATGTAACACACTCCAAAAATCTGCTCTCTACTCCTTTAGGTCAAGATATATCAACAACAAACACACCATTTTTGTGTTGATTTCTATTGAAGATTTTGTACAAGAATGAAGACCCAAGTGTTGTAGCTTTGATTTTTGTTTCTTTTCTTCTTCAAGACCTTATTCTTAAGAGTTTTTAAAGGCTTTCAAGGGTGTTTCAAGGCTGTGATTTCAAGGTTTTCAAAGTGTTCTTACAAGGTTTATAGGGTATTGTTGGGTGGTTTTGGAAGCAAGGGTTTTTGGTGAAGATTTAGGTTTAGTGTTCTTGTTGTTTTTCATCAAATCTTTGTAAGATTTTGATTAAATCTTTATGTTCTTCCTTCATTTTTGTATTTTTCATGTTTTGTATAAGTTGTATATGTTATTAAGAATTGATTTGATGTTGTACATGGCTAAACATAAGTCAAAACATAGGTTATACTTGTTAAAAATCAGTTTTGGAACAACTAGTGATTTTGTTAAGAATTGATACTAAATCATGAACCATGTGATAGAATTAACTTAGAGAATCTGGAAGAGGAATTAAAAACAAGAATTTGGGCTTTTGAATCACTAAAAAAGGTCTTGTGGATCAAAAGATATAGCAAAATGATGATTTATATAAGAAAAGTTGATGCTGGGCAAAATAGCATTCTGATCAGAACTTAAAACGCAATTTACACCCTTTTCTGCTCCGAATCACTGAAAATTTAAAACACAAAAGTTGCTCATAATGATGTTTTCTTCAAACACACACGTGAACGTTCAATAAAAATGAAAAATGAAGGTTGTAGACCTTAAAAGTCAACTGAACCTGTTTTAACCCAAAAACTTGTCATGACACTAAGCACCTTTGTAGTAATTTTGACCACTTAAGACTAAAACACAGCCAAAGATCATGTCTCAAGGCCTTCTAGCCGAGACATAGCCATGGCTATAGCGTTGGTTGTTGTCTTCAAGTTATAAGTCTAGCCGCACGGCTAGTTTGGGTCCTTTAACCCGAAACTTATTATTGAAGATTGACCATTTATTTAACTCGTTTTCTTAACCCCGAAAACTTATAAAAATTGACTATATCACATATATAATTATCACTAGGTCACAACTTACACTTGATCCGCGAAATTATAACAACTAATATGATGTTTAAACCTTTTTCCTGACGCACAACTTACATTATCACGTCACCACTAGTTCAACCAATAGTCTTTGACGTAACACGACAAATATTGTTATACAACATTTGCCTCGTCAAATACTTTTCTTATAAATGATATGTACAACATCTTAATCAAATCAATGACATTACATATACTTGTACGCTACTATCGTGCTCTATACTAAGACACGCGTATATATATCTAGGTTGCTCATAGGATTCTTGCGGTTTATTCTTCGCTACTTCACTTTGATCGTTCACTGTGCTATCGGTGAGTTCATAACCCCACTTTAATTCTTAAACTATTTATAAACCCATTGGGGGAGATACATGCTAGTTTTACAAATTGAATACAAGTAGTTTTTGGTATGCTTAACCCGATTACATGATTATAGTTATTGAGTAATCTTTTGCCATTCAAGTCCCTAATTTCATGAACCGTTAATTCCGTGGGAAACGCTAGTATTATGAATATGCATATTTGGCTTGACAAGCCTGTCCTGATGAGTAGCGCTCATATTGAAACGAGTAGCATAATATTGAGAAATTCTTGGCAAATTGGCAAGTTTACCTTTGTGGAGCATTATTAAATTTAAAGTCAAGGTTCGGTGCCATGAGCTCGATGCTATAATCTTATTTCCCGACTTGTATTCGTTACATATCAATTTATGAATAATGCTTGTATTCAACTTATTACTTATTAAACTCTATGAATTCACTCAACTTTATGTTGACTTTTTAGCATGTTTTATCTCAGGTCCGTAGATGTTTAATGCTTGGATGGGCGGCGCAAGGATATGGATATCAACAAGAATGGACTCTGTTTTAAAATTTACATTCGATAAAAATTTAAAAACTTATGTTATGATTAAACTTAGATTGTTTTTGAACATCTGTGTCGTGTAAAACTTTTGGGACCTTGTTTTGTTAGACTCTGATATTATCGAATGTGAAAATTTATTATAAACATCTCTATTTTGAGTTCGTTTACTATTACTTGTACTATGTGACTAATAAATAGCACCCCATGTTGTATTCCGCTGCGTTCCGAAAATGGGGGTGTTAAATATACCCTAAAGGCTTTGCTATTTAGTGAGTACCTAACCAAGAAACCCTTATCAGATTTGCCATCAAATTTGCCTAGATGGTCTAAGGTATTTAGAATAGTAACCTGACACCCAAATGGTCTTAGAAAACCTAAAGCAGGTGTTCTACCCCTAAACAGTTCATATGGTGTCTTGTTGTGAGGTTTAACTACCAAAACCCTGTTCTGCACATAACAAGCAATATTAACTGCTTCAGCCCAAAAAGTGATGGGCAGCTTTGAATCAGCTAACATGGTTCTAGCAGCTTCTATTAGTGTCATATTCCTCCTTTCAGCAACCCCATTTTGCTGAGGAGTTCTGGCTACACTAAACTCTCTCTTAATACCCTTTTCCGTATAGAAATCATCCATAACTCTATTCTTAAACTCTGTCTCATTGTCACACCTGATGACCTTCAGTTTCTTATCCACTAAGTTTTCTATTTCAGTTATAAATGTCTTAAGAATGCTAGGTGTCTCATCCTTAGATCCTAAAAAGAAAACCCATGTGAATCTACTATAGTCATCAGTAACTACTAGACAGTACTGCTTATGCATAATACTACTCACAGATGTAGGACCAAACAAGTCCATATGCAACATGAACAAAGGTTGAGCAATAGAGTTCCGGGTCTTGGGCTTACAAGAAGCTTTGTGTTGTTTGCCTTTAAGACAGACAACACAAGTTTGATCATTTTCAAAACGTTTTTGAGGCAAGCCTCTTACCAAACCATCTTTAACAATTTTATTTATGGTTTTAAAGTTGATATTACCAAGTCTTCTATGCCATAACATGGACTCATCCAATGTGGCTTTTGCAACAAGACAAGTAAGAGCCTCTTTAGGAACAATCTTCTTCATATCAACACTGTACATGTTGCCCTTTCTTGGAACTTTAAGTAATACTTAACTTTCATCAGGTAACTTAAAGTCCAGGGAAAGCACAAGACATTCAGTGTCAGTAAAAAGAACTTTGTTCTTTTTGTCACACATTTGTGAGACACTAAAGAGATTGTACTTGAGCTCTTGCACAAAATACACATCTTGAAAGTCTAATTTACCGATTTTCAATGTGCCTTTACCAGTAATCCTTCCACCTATTTCTTCCCCAAAGGTAACATATCCTCCATCCATTGGAGTAAAGTCTGAAAGATAGGACATGTTGCTTGTCATGTGCCTGGAGCATCCACTGTCTGCATATCCCTGATCTTCTTCATCATCTTGTGGATGTCCCTGCACATAAAAGAAGGAAATTAGTTTCCTTGGGGTACCCAAGTCATCACTGACTTGGGTTTCCTCATGTATTAATATAGTCAAATCTCTTTAATACAATTGATGCACCATTGGGTTTGATTGGTCTCCATACCCAACATGCTGAGGCCTTAATAGCATTTGCCCTTTTATCTCTAGTAGTGTTTTTAGGCTTACCAGTACTAACTGCTGGGTCTAGCAGTATGAACTGCTGGCCTGGCAGTTTTAACTTTTGAGTTCCAAAATTTATTTTCAAACAATGCTTTCTTGTGAAAAGGCATTTAAACAGTTTGTTGTGCATATTTAAAAGTTGGTTTTGCACTTGAAACTGTTGGTTTAGGGTAAACAGTCTTAAATGGTCTGGCAGTACTAACATTTATTGTAATTACTTTCTGTACTCCATCTTTCGGTTATTGTCGAACCAAGGGTTTATTCGTCTTTGATATTTTATTATTATCTACGTATATACTTATACACTTCCATGAGCCAATACTTACGCACACTTGAAAACTGTTTTCAAACTTGAACGCTTCCACACAAGCAACAACGACACCAACAATTTAAAACTTTTAAACTTATTTAAACCTTGTTGAGTCTTAAATGGGAATTGTGAACTAAACTTGCCCTACTAATCTAGGTCGCGTGTCGGTGCCGCACATTATTACTACTTGACCCTTTTCATTTTCAGACTGCTATTCATTGAGGTGAGTTTATAGCCCCACTATATTTATACTTGTTTTACAATTGGGGTGAGAAACATGCAAAACTCTTTTATGGACCAAAACTGTTATTTATGCTATTATGTGGTTTAGCCTAAGCCGTATTATGTCCCATTATGCCCAACTCATGAACCGTCGATTCCTGCTGGGAAGTGCGAATGTTATAAATAGATCTATTGGGGGTAACGCCCCTGTTCGGATTGACCGGATAGGCAAACGAACGTACACCATGTCAAAACACAAGTGTCTGGGATAAACACTTGCCGGGCCCCATATATACTTTACATGCTCTTTGAGCGTGCACACTATTATAGCTTCGGTTGCATGAACTTAGTGCTAACGTAATAGACTATTTTTATATGACATTATATGCGTTGTAATTTTCATATACCAAACTCATGGTCCAAACTATCGATTTTACTGCTTATTTATAAACCTATGAACTCACCAGCTTTTTGCTGAACTTTAGCATGTTTTTCTCAGGTGTTTAAGCAACTTATTGGCAAGGCGTGGCAAGGCGATAGTCATAAACTATTTACTGAAGTGTTTTCACACATTTTTATGACTTGTTTTTTTTTATGGGACCATTAGACTTTTGGGCTTATCTGTTAAATTTAAAGCTCTGATGTAAACTTGATTTAATTCAACTGAATGTATTTTAACGGAGTTTGTATTCCGTTCTTTATTACCTTGTGTTATGATTTCCAATTCAGTAGCACCCCTTGACCCGAATGCTTCCGCAACACTAGATTTTGGGGGTGTTACACCCATTCTCTAAAAGGTGTTTGTCATTAAATAGAAGACACATAACCTGCTAACTTATTCTAACTGTAAACATGTTTACATGATTTTCATTAACTTGGATTACTAGATTGACAAGGAATCAAGGATAGTTTATACACGACTTATAGAATTATGAAGTTCATACGATCAAAATAATCGGACTACAGAGGATTTTATCATTTACAAATTTGAGGTATAAGTATATATATTTCGTTAATGGTGGTGGTTGTGGGATGGTAGAGGATGGTGGTGGGATAGGGTGGTAGTGCGGGGTGTGTGGTGGTAAATCTCAAATTAAACACAATGGTTTAAACTCAAATATTTCGTTAATGGTGGTAGTTGTGGGATGGTAGAGGGTGGTGGTGCGGGGTGTGTGGTGGTAGAGGGTGGTGGTGTGATGGTGGTGGAATTACAATATTTTCAAGAAAACAAAAAAGAGTAATAGTGGGAAGAAGACGAGGGTAAATTAGCCATTTCATGGCCTTTGACTTTGAATAACGGTGATTTGTAAGGATCGTTAGCCAAAAGAGATTATTCGCAACAAACTAGAAACCACGTGGACATTTTTAGCAATTAATAATTTTGAGGGACATTTTTCAAAAAAATTGGAAACCACAAGGACATTATTTGCAGTTTACCCTTATCTTTATATGGATTTTTCTAAAAGAAGATAATTTTTCGTTGAGACATCTAAAATTCTTACACGTAATTTTATCAACCAATGTGATAGGGTTTTAATTTCTGGAAATTAAAATCTCTCAGAATTTTAAAATCTCATAAATTAAAATTCTCTAATTTTAAATTTCATGAACCAAATGGCCTCTTAAACCACACGGCCTCTTAGTTGTTTAAGAGAAAACTATTTGAAAAAAGCATAGGTTATAAAGAACCTCTCAAAACTACACTCTCATGTTTTCTTGCTTTTTTTTTATTTATTTTTTATTTATTTTTGTAATTTTGTTTATATTATAAACTGTGAAACGAAAAGTGCTGAAAGAAAATATAAAATTTAATAAGTCAAAAATAAAATTAGAAAAAAATACAAAACACTAATAAAAAAGACTGTTGCACTCAAAATAAAGGATCAAAAAGAAGTGAAAGCTATACCTTTTGATACTTATACTTATTAACGGGCAAAGAGGATACCAATAACAAAACCGTTTGAAAAAACCATCCAATTGTAAGGCTATGCACAATCGACAGAATAAATCGATCGGTTGCTTGGATCTCATGAAACTGACCGATATATTAGTCGGTCGCTTGGGTTGTGGAGGATTGGTCGCTTACACAAGAAAACCAAAGTCGGTCTATTAATCGACCGAGTTTAAACATTCCAACCGTTGCACTTAAAAAAAAATAAATAAATAAAAAATAAAAATTTCCAACTTTATAAATACCAACCTCAAACACACTTCTAAACACACAATTTCAAACACAATTCAAATAACTTCTCATCCATATTCAAACAACATTTCTATCAATACCTTTAAACACATTCTTTTAATTATGTCTTACGAGCTATTATTCGGTTCTTCGTCTTCCGACGATGATGAAGTTCCGAGTGAGTTTTTGGAGTACGGGAAGTTTGCTTGGAACGCTTACCAAGCATCACAGCCAAAAGTTCCACGAAGGTACATACGTAGGGATCATGAGGGTGCTCATAATCGTTTAGTGGTGGCATACTTCTCCGAAAACCCGCAGTTCGATGAAAGAACGTTCTCTCGGCGATTCCGAAAGAGCCGAGAAATTTTCACACAAATTGTTCGAGAGGTAACCGATTATTCTCCTTATTTTCAATAAACTCTTGATGCTAGGGGCATACCTAGTATTAGCCCATTGGTCAAGTGTACTGCGGCAATTCGTCAATTGGGATACGCGGCCATTCCTGATTCTCTTGACGAGAATCTGGCAGTGGCTGCAACAACATCCCATGAATGTCTCCGTAAGTTTTGCACGGTTATCATGGAGTTATATGGTGCTGAGTATTTGCGAAAGCCCACGTATACTGACCTTGAAAGATTATATGCTCATCACGAGCATAAGCATGGGTTTCCTAGGATGATGGGAAGCATTGATTGTACAAGTTGGGAGTGGGAGAATTGCCCAAATGGTTTGAGAGGTCAATATGCTAGGTGACCGGATCTACACACACTCCTTGTGTTAGATGTATACTTTGAATGATGTCTAGTCTAGCACGCGGAATTTACTAGCTAGCACTTAGAAGATTTGTTTGTTTGTGTTTTGTATGAACGAATCAATAATGAATGAACAAAGAACACAATATACTTCAACTTCAATGATTCAATATTATTAATTAATAATACGAGTGATCTCTATCACTAGGGTTTACAACCTTGAACCTTAACAAAACAATACGTACTTCTCTAATCGTACATAACCTTAAACCTAGGCAATCCTTTTATAAACTAAGGATTCCTTTACAAGATAATTATCAATCTAATCGTATAAGATATACACAATATCTTTTCTATAATTATCATTTACAAAAATATAAACCGTACTAACTTGTTCATATAAACAGTACGAACTGCTTATGTCTTCAAAACTCTTCAGCAGTACTAACTTTCTTTTCAACCGTACTAACTGCTTAAGCTTAATTTCCTAACAATCCTCCCCTAAACTTATGATTTCTTCCCAAATCACTAAGTTTCTTCAAATTAAGCTTAATCTTCTATATGAGGGGGATTCTTCCAAACACCTTTCATAACTGTCTCTTACTACTGATCTTTCTTTGTTCTGCAAGGTTGAAAATCTTTGTTACCAACAAATCTGCCATTTCAGAATCTTCTTTAACCCTCAGTTTTGTATACAACATAGATGTTAAAACACTTGATCTGAGCGGATAATCCTTTTCCACTAACATATAGATTTCTATGCCATCCTTAGTAGAAACTCTATTTACTCCACACGTATCAAATAACTTCCAAGAGACATCTTCAATTTGTGCTTGGAATCTCCACATTGATTCTCCTCTATCAGGTTCATACATCCTTTTTAGTTGTACCCATAACTCTTTATCTTTGTCTTCAAGTGGATCTTGAACTCTGAATCTTTCTTTTACTAAGTTCCATAACTGATTAAGATCTTCCCTATCAAAACCTTTTAGTAGATCTTCAAACAGCTTATATCTCTCAGTAATACCTCCAAGTCTTATGATCTTCCATCCCATCATCCTTCCATCAGTGAAAACTTCCCAGCCAATGATAGGATATTTGATTTCTAATGGTTTGATATTTGAAGACTCTGGAACTATCACCATCATATTCTTGATTTCCTCATTTGTCAATCCTTCTTTACCAGACTTCAACTTCTTTGCAACATCAGACTCCAGAATTTGTGGTTCTCTTTTCTTTTTCCTTGTGATATCCTTCTTGCTTGAAGTATTTAGTCTTGCATATGCTTCAAAGAAAGCCTTTTCAATCTCAGCATCTGACCTTCCAATGAAGTCACTCATCTTGTAACTTGCTTGATTCTTCAAATAATGCTTCATGAAACTGACTTTTTCTTTCCTGGTAGGCAACTTTGTCTTGTAACCTGACTTTTGCCTTTCTCTAATTGTCTGCACTAAATCATTCCAAGTAGCTTCTTTGTTTGTCTTCAAGATGAATTCTTTGAGCTTCTCAGACTTTTCTTCTTCACTTAATTCCTCATCTTTAAGAATCATTACTGCATGAGCTTTTATAATCAAATCAGAATCCAACAAGTATTGTAATTTCTCATTGAACTCCTCTTGATTAAAATCATCAGATCTTGTTCTATCCATGAATTCAGCTATGTTCCTTAAATCATCAGCAGCCATCTTCCTTGCTAATTCTGCATCTTGAGCTATCTGAGCTTGTTCATCAGCCAAATCCTTTTCTAGAATCTTCCTTACTACCTCTGCATCAAAGCCTATTTGATCCTGAGTTTTTGGTTTTGATCTCTTGAGCCTTTCCAGTTCTTGAGCAACTTCTTCTTCTTGTGTCATAGGCTTTTTACCATTATCTGCTCTTTTTCTTTTATATACTTGCTCAGTTGAAATGTCATCAGTTGGAACTGTCTCATGCTCTGTCTCAGCAGTTGGAATTGCTTCAACAGTTAGAACTTCTTCAGCTTCAGTCTGAACTGCTTCATGTGCTTGACCAGAACCCATATCAAATTGTTCTTCTTCTTCTTCATTTTGCCTCCCCTGAGAACTTGATTCATCCTTGTCTTTATCAGATTTCCTCCCCTGTTTAGGAGAATCACCATCAGCATCATCTGAAACATCTGAATCATCACCATCAGAAGAATCCAAAACTACCTTTGCCTGTTTCTTCTTTAACTGCTCTTCAAGTTTCTTCACCCTATGAGTTAGCTTGGTGTAGACATTGGCAAAATTCCTTTTGTGAGCTTTGAGTTCCACATTGTTCTTCTTTAGCTCTCCCTCCAATTTTCTACCTTCTCAACTAGCTTGGTACATAATTCCATCAATTCAGTATGTGAAGTACTACCCTCATCACGTCTAGCTGTGTTACCTGCTAGGAGAGGTGAATCATGGGGAAAGGATCTAGGAATCACTCTAGGTGTTTCCCTTCTCCTATAAGTGATGTGAATTTGGGATGTTTGGGTTCTGTCAGTAGCTGAAGTTGATGTGTGATGGGGATTAGTTGGTCGTACTGAACCTTCACCCACTTCAGTTTGAAGCATTTCAGGAAACAATGGAACTACTTCACCTTGAAAAAGTCTACTAGCCATAGCCATGTTTTGAAAAACTTTTGATTGAAGGCTAGGAGTAGCAAAAATTTCTGTTGGTTTTGTAAGCAGGTATGTCTTTTTATTCAAAATAGTTTGAACAAACCTTGGATACATTAGAAACTTGGATTTGCTGTTTACATTTGATGCCATACCCTCAAAAATAAATTTTAAAAAGTTAAAAACCTTGTTTGTAGACAAACAAATGAGAGCAATAGCAATATTGCTACTGAACTTCTCCCAAGCAGTCTTTTTAGGACTTAAACAATGTAAAAGGGTATGTATCAAAAGTCTCCATTGAGGTGAGAAACATCCTTTTTGAAAAGTTAATTTGTGTTCGGATGTATCATACCCCATTCTGGTAAGTTCTTGCTATATTTCAGTGTTGTGCATAGTATTGATACCATCTGAGTCTTTTAATTTAAGATGTCTCCTAAGTATAGACTCGGTAACAACAAAAGATACACCATCCACTTCAGAATGAATTTCTAAGTCTCCATCTTCACTAGTCAAGACAGTAGCATTCTGCCAGAACTGTGTGATGTGCGAGACATAAAGAGTAGGAGAAACAGTTAGAGCATACCTTATGTGAGAGTGGTTTAGAAAGTCCACAATCTCATAGAATTTTGGTCCATCTCCTTCCTCTGTTTTCTCAAGAAACGCAACCTGATTATGACGCTTAACAAATTCCAATCCAACCATTTTTAGTAATGAAGAATGAAAGATTATAGCAATAAGATGATCGTTTAGAATGGAATTGATGTTTTATGGAGCCAATTGGGTTTTTATAGATACTGTTAGGGTTTAGAGAATTTTGGGAACGAGATAAATTATCTTGGGAAATATATTAAATCAATTTATGGTAAAAAGATAATTATCTCAAGAAAAATCCCTATAAGTATGCTTCAGAATAACAGATTTACCCCAACGGCTAGAAATTAATTACTGACAGATTTTTACAACGGCTAGTTGAGCCGTACTAACTTTGTACTAACCGTACCAACTGTTGAAAAAAATTTGTTGAGCCGTATGAACTTTGAAAAGGATTTTAAAATACCATGGCTCAAACATAGTTTTTAGCAAACTATCAGCTATCAACGGATTTGATATGTCTTTACCAATAGCCGTTTGCTTTGGACTAGCCAACTCTTCACACTTAGATATGGTGAGCTGATAACCATACAATTTTTGGTAAATTGTCAACCATTAACGGATTTGATTAGTATTTACCATAAACCGTTTGCTCTGGACTAGTTGATTCTTATGTGGGTTAGACATGGTGAACCAATTACCATTTGTTGTGTGTAAAGATCACACACTCAGCTTCATATCACCATGCAGTCCAAAACATATTAATTCCTTGGTGTATTTCATCCATAACCTGCAAGTGTTAGTCCAAAAACAAAGAAACAAGCCACAAAGAACTAGTCTCACAATATAAAAGTATATGACTAACATTGCACTCAAAAAGAAAAATTAATTTCCTTGTGGAACCCAAGCCAAAACAGACTTAGGCTTTCCTCTTGCATCAACATAATTCATTCTTTTCAAAACAATTTTAGCACCATTTGGTTTGATGGGTCTCCAAACCCAACATGCTGTTGCATTCACTCCAGTACCCATAATTCCCTTAGCAGTGTTTTTATTAACACCAGTACCAATTACTCTGCTAACAGTTGGAACTGCTGGCTTGGTAGTTGTTACCTTGGGTTTCCAAACTTGATTTGTTACAACTGCTTTGTGATGAAAGGGTCTATTAACAGTTTTTGGTGCAGGTTTAAAAGCTGTTTTTGCACCTTGAACTGTTGGCCTTGGGTGAACAGGTCTAATAGGTCTGACAGTCTGAACTGCTGGTCTAGCAGTTTGAATTGGTCTTTGGCCAGACTTTAATAGAACTGATCTGGGTATCATTCTATCATTCTTAGGAAAAGATTGAGGTCTTGCTATGCTCAACCTATGATTTGTATATCCAGATACCCATTTATCACAAAAATCTGCAAGATGGTCAAAGCTACCACAAGAGTAACAAGCTTTCCTATAACAGACAAAATCATCACCTAGATGGTGAGATTTGAGGCCATTCCAATTCCTTTAGTTACCTCTGAGCTTGTTTGTGGTTCTATACATTTCTGCATACCTAACTGTTGGTCTAAAAGGTTTAGCATTTTATCTAAGCCTAACAGTCTCAGTTTTAACCATCTTTGGAACTTTTGGTTCCTCCACCTTAACACTAACAGGCTTAACCACAGCCTGATCATCGCCATCATCAGAAGTCTATTCTTCAATGATTGGAGCATTTGAGTCCTTAGCTGAGGACACCCTATCCTCAGAAAGTGAGGCATCACTTGCACTTTCATACACAGGTTTGTCAACTACATCCTTCTTGGGTTGAGGACCATAGCTAAGCTTAGGTAATTGAAATTCAGGGAGTCCTGTGTGTTCTAAGTCTATGCCTGGGGGTGTTGGAATTCCTCTATAGGGAGGTGGAACTGACTTATAACCTAGGCCTGACTTAGCTTTATTTATGATCTGACATTCAATTATCTTTTGAACACCTTTTGATGAATATTCTAGTGTGTCTACACTTATCTGAATGTTCTCCTTAGCTTTCTTAACCTGTTCTAACTCATGTTTCAACACACTAATTTCATTCTCTCTAAACATTAAGTCTCTCTTAACAATAATCATGTCATTAGAAAACTTTGACTCATTACTTTTATAATGAACAATTTGTTCTTCTAACACAGCTAAAGCCCTCTTATGATTTTCTAATTTAAAAGCAGTTTGGGTTAGCTCTTTTCTCAAGAGTTTCTAGATCTTTTAAAGCTTCACATGTAACACCCCGACCCGACAAGGGTAGAGATGTCACAACAATGGTGACATATCAGAAACATACATAAGCATACATCTTCAATAATACAAAGAAGTACAAAGGTTACAAGAAATTACAAGGAAATACAGAATTACAGAGGAATAAATACTAAGTCTGAAAATAAAAATTCTTCTAGTCATCTCTATAACAAAATATCTATCACAGTGTAGTCTTCTAAATCCAATGATACTCTCCATTCATACCCAGCTTCCTACTAAAACCTGCCGCAGGAAAAGAAATGCGGCTGAGCTACGAGGGCTCAGTGAACAGATATAACGGTAACAAGCAGTAATAAAGAATAGTACAGAGTATCAGAAATATAGGTCATGCAGACATAATCAGAGTTAAAGGGTAAATAAAGGAGTAGGGATAAAGGGATAGGGAATAATAAATAGGTAAAGGTAAAGGGAAACAGTGCAAGGTATAATAAGGGACAAAGTAAGTAAATGTATATGGTAAAGGGAAAACAGTAATCCACCACGAGCCCAGAAACAAAAGTATCATAACCATGTAACCATATCAGTAATCCAGAGGGGATGACTCTCAAGTAACCAGATAATATGAGGGGTGTCCTCATGTATCAAATATATATGGAGTAGCTAGCTCCCAGAGGTTGTGAAAGACGTGTATCGTACACACCATCAGTCACCAGAGATATATATATAACCAATAAATACTAACAGATAACAGAGACAGAACAAATCTAGGATGCATCCATACGCCCCAGTAGGCCAAAATCTTCTCCTACATAACAATAAAATCAGGGACGGGATAGGTCATCTCTCTCCTACCCTAGAGTCAAGTCATCGGTGCATCAATGACAAGGACATGAACACCTCATGCCTAGTGAGTTGGCTCGGGTATCAAACAGTGGTCAGGGTCAAGTATCAAGTATCAGGTCAAAATCAGAGTTTCATATCAGAGGGTTCAGATTATAAGGTCCATGTCAGAGGTTACAGAGTGTATATCAGAGGTTCAGAAAATCAGATGGGTTTATATCGGAGTTTATAACAATGTTCAAGTCCAGGTTCAGAAATAGTGTATCAGATTAATGCTTATATCAAAGTTCAAATTAAGTTTCAAATAAGAGTTTATAACCAGGTTTATAATAAGGTTCAAATCAAGGTTCAATAGGTCATATCCAAGGTTCATAATCAAAAAGGTTTATAGGTTCATGGAAAATATTTTAATTCAAAGGTTTCATATTAAACTTGTATTAAAATAATCTTCCAGTGACTTTCATAGAACGATGTTTAGTAAAACCCTTTTTATAAAGAAAGTCTTAAAAAGGAATTTTCATAAAACCTTAGTACAATTTCATTTAGACGAGATATAATATCGTGTTCAACAATACCGTTTTAAAATAGTTTTTCTCAAACATTTTCAGATATAATTAATAAAGGTTTTCCAATTTCAGTCATAATATCAAAAGGACTTCAAGTATCCAAGGGTTGAGTATTCATGTCACAGGGTGATGAACGAAATATATCAAGTATCAAGTGAGCAGAACAGGGTTCAATATATCGGAGAACTCAGGGTCAGATATCATATCAGAAAAGTTCATATCAAGTTGGTTTATATCAGGAATTTATCACAAAGGGGATCATTGCAATGGCATCAATACAGAAACTGACAGATCAGAAAATGAAAGAGATCATGAGAAACCTGTGAGAAGGTTCAGAATATTTGTACCTTATACCGCAAGTACACAACAGAACAATAAGGGTCGGAAGCAAACTCCATCTTCAGCGGATCTACACGAATTCATGATTGTCTTATTAATAGTTTGTTTAATTCGGATTACTAATTTTAGTCGGCTTTCCAATTTTAGCAACTTTCCCTTTTTAGGTAACTTTACAGAAATAGCAACTTTCCTTATTTAGCAGGTTTCCAGAATTAACAGATTTTCATATTTAACAAGATAATATTATTACATAGTAGGTTAAGTCCTTATTTACAGATTATTATGGGATTAAGGTATATTTTATCAAGTTGCAAAACTTTAGGGTTAATTATGACAGATTTTCATATTTTAGGGTTTTAAATGCAAATATTCTAAATGCAAAGGTCTAACATGAAAATACTTTAAGTTACTGATTTAAATACTCATTTTATTCAAAATGACATCCTAATCCCTTTAGTTTCACAGATTACATTTTATACCCCTCTAGTTTCAATATTTATAAAACATACCCTAGATTTACATAATTCATGATTTAATCCCTGTAATATCCATATTTACCAAACAAGCATATTATTTTACAAAATTACAGAATGTAGCCTCAGAATTAAGTATAGTACGAATCAGACCCTCAGAATTCAGAAATTACACATTTGGTCCCTTAACTTTACAAAACTTATAATTCAAATCATAATTTAATAACAATTACATATTAAGCCCATAATTACTCAAATTTACACATTACACCTTTAATATCAGTATTTACACGAGACACCTTCAAGTTTCCAGAATTTACACTTTTAGTCCCTCTATTTTAATTTATTTCAATTCGACACCATAATTACCAATTAAATCCTTTTTTAGCAAATTTTACACATTGGACCCTCATGTTATAATTTTTATACATTATCCCAGATCTATATAACATTTCAAAAATATCCCACAAGTTTCAATAATTACAAAACACCCCCTTTACATTTTATTTTCAAATCGGTAGACATTTTATATTAACAAAACTTAACCCTAATTATCCCAATCATTATACAATAATTACAACATCATTAAAATGCATTAAAAGTCCAGATTTCACCATATAAACCCTAATTCAAATCGGTACTTTAGGGTTTTATCTTTTTCCTTTATTTTCTCACAAAACCCGATTTACACAATAATTCGAAAACCATGATTTTAAGCTTCAACAATTCGAAAGGATATTTTTCTAATGTTATATGACACATATAGAACCCACAAAAAATATATAAGAGGTCCAGAAAAATCGCATGAATAGATTAGAAATTATTTTCGTTTTTAGGGTTTTATGGCTCGTTTAAATTCATACGATCAATCAAGCATGCATGGTTCGTGTTTATCATTTTTTTTATTGACTACATGTGATGTAAAAAGTGTGAAAAAAATACCTTGTGGCCTCAAGAACAATCGTGTGATGATTAGAGTGTTTTCTCTCTCGGTTAACCCTAAACCGAACAAAAATGTGTAGCGATTAACCCAAGCTTCCAAAACACGAACTCCTATTTTTATCCCCTTCCTTTATCACTCAAGAACACCAAAAAAATACTAAGGTTGATCGGAAAATTCTGTGGCGGCCGGATTGAATTTGGTGTGTGTTTTAGGGTTCAAAAATGTGGATAGAGCGTGTATATTGATAAACAAACAGTGTAAAATTATTGTGATGGCCAAAATTTCGGTTGAATTATATGGGAGAGGTGGTGTGATTGATTTTGTAATTGTTTCCATACTTAGAGTAGTAATTATCTTCATTATATTGTTTTTATTTTAATTTACAAGTATATAAATAAATGTAATTTGGCCTATGTATATATCAATTAATGTGACAAGTGTTTTTATGGCATGTAAAATGTAGTGACAAAAATTTCTTACTTCATATGTTGCTCGTTTTCAGAGGTTTGGGATTTATTTGGCGTTTTAAACACTTATTAATTAAATTTTCAAGTTACAGGGGTATTTTGGTCATTTTGCATGTTTTGAAATTTTGGGTATTACAACTTCTTCCCCTCTAAAAGAAAATTTTCGTCCTCGAAATTTGAAGTCTCAGAGTTAAACAAAGTCGTAGCAATTCGCAAAAGATCGTCACGAACAACCTCACGCCCGGGGAGGTTCCTCCAAAAAGGCTCTTCAAAACAAATAGTTTCTCATGACTCGATCAAAACAAGGTGGTTTCAGATTCCTCAGAAGGAGACAAATTAGGTTGATTCAGATCAAAAGAACCATACAATATAAAATGGATGATAGGTGAATCTTCTGAAATGCTTACATGGAATACAACAGAACTTCAAATCAGATTAACAGTACCATCAGTAGGGAGCTCTACAAGGATTTTAAGATTTATAATTTAGGTCAACAGAATGCAATCCGAGGGTTTAGACTCATCCAGATATCTAATGAACGAAAACAGAGTATACGCATAGGTAGAATGAACTTAATGTCTCACTAATCACGGATAAACCAAAGGAGATCAGATTCTAAACTTCTTAGGTACTCCCCCAAGATATCCTATGGCCACAATGAGTGCACGTTATATGGTGTAAGTATTATCACGTTGATCAGGCATCATAATACTAGCACCACAAATTTATGCCTTCATGATGATCATACTTTATCTTGAGTCGTGAGTATAACAACCTATCTTAATCCACCTAGTACTTCTACACTCTCAGAGTCAACAAAACCAATGTCATAGACAAGAGGGAAAACAAAACTATTCGCAAGAGCATCGGAATCCCAGATTGCCTA
Organism: Artemisia tridentata subsp. tridentata; assembly: GCA_021014915.2. NCBI lineage: Eukaryota > Viridiplantae > Streptophyta > Magnoliopsida > Asterales > Asteraceae > Artemisia > Artemisia tridentata. The sequence continues at coordinate 320,675,134 of CP139509.1, forward strand.
GCAGAAGTAGGGTACGTCATCTACAAATATCAGATTTTCCACAATTCGCCAAAACTCTTCAAAACAAAGCCATTATCGAACATACGGAAAAATAAATACAGACTGAAATGCTTCTAGGAAACTTAATCATTAGGGGATCTTATCACGATATAACGAAGCTTAAGGGAGTCAATGGAAATGAAAGCTAATCGTCAATAACTTCGGTCTTCACAGAATCAATTCTTCCAAACATAAAAGGTCTGTTTCAGAAATCCGTTCATTCAAAACATCAAATCTCTTCAAGTCCGGTTAATCTGTCTTCGTTTGTCCATCAACCTGGAAGTGAAGCAAAATCGTGATATTATGTCTGGTTCATCAAGCCTCCTGCAGTTCTTCTTGGAATGTGATGGAGTAATGTGAATTTCTGGCATGATCTTTAAGTTCCTTCATCATCCAGTCTGCTTCCGCTCTCAATTCATCTTAGTACAACCAAGATGAATAGGGAAGTGAGACTGTACGTCTTCGTCAGCTCTAGGGTCGCCATCTTCCTTCTGTATCGCCAACACTTCTGCCTTGAAAGGAATGTCTTCACTCTTCAGGTTAGTCACCGCTGTTGTGAACTCTAGGTCAGGTAGGGAAGTAATACTTCTGATGTGTTTCTAGTTGTCTTGATGCATACGCAAAACCTTCAGTGTTGCAAGGGAGCATAACCGAGTCTCTTTCTGAAATGTCTCAACATTTGTTCCGTCTGAAGGTATGGAAACAAATTTCTATTTCAGCCTTCCAAAACTCCGTTCTCAATCAGACTAAGCGGCTTCTCTCTGGTCACGAAATTATCAAGGGTAACGCAAGTTGTAAACGTCTTTCAGAATTCTGATGCAAGGTTCAAAAGATTTCAGTTTACCATTTTGTTATCGGTCTTAACCATTCGGTGATAGTTTCAAAATTTGCGGGATTTAAAGAGATATTCTCAATCAAGAAAACCGTTGTCTCAACAGATATCAATCTCTCAGAATGCACAAGTGATCGTCAAATTTCTAACAAGATGCAAAAATGATTTTTCATGCTCTTCCTCGCCTCCGAATGTACTAATAAGCCATACAATGACCATTTGTCCAAGTACTCACGAGTAGACATCATTTATCAAATTTACAGAATAGTCAGAGCTTTAGCTAATACTATTAGCGTCACAAACCGTCATAACAGTCGTTACAAATACGGAAAGCGATCGCAAGAATAACCTTAATTCATATTTCCATCTGAAGGAAACTTCGCGCTCTGAAATTGAATAGATATAAAGTCGTTTCAGGGTGGAGAAATAAGGGTTCCAAATAGCAATACGGTTCAGCTTCCAGAAATCAATACATATCTCCTGTTGTCATTCTTCTTTATCGCGAACAAAACTGAATTACGCCAAGAAAATACACTTAAGCAAACTTACTTCACACTCCGGTGGAAAACTTGGTGGTTCAATCAGAAATCGTGTTTCAGAAAATTCCGGTTGCCAAGTATTTCTCAAGGTGAGGTTCATTCATGGGTGTACGAAATGGGTTTAAGGAAAACTTCATAACCGCGAAAGTAACACACGACTCTCCAGAGTAATAGCGATAGCAGAAAGTTTAACAATCGGTAATCGTGGTAGGGAGTTCAAAATTGTTTCAAACGCCAAAAGTGAGACATAGGAGGATAGTTGTCAATATTTTGGATGTTCAATTAATCAATCCTTTATTCAGAATAAAATCGGAGTTAACTACCCAAGGAAAGACAAATAAATATAGCAAATCTTATCGTTCAAAAGTGAGAGGGAACATTCTTATACTCGTGGTTTAGCACCACAGACTTTTCATAGGAACAGAGATGGGTAAGACGAAATCAAATAGTGTCAGAAAATTCATAGATGCTTATCAAAACAAGAGACAAGTCACAGATGTATTCAAGTACGTCATTGTCAAGGAGATTTTCAGAATGCCCGAAGAGGCATCAAAATGATTAACAGAAGGATCAGAGGTCAGAGTCAGACTCTGCAGACAAGGATCAAATAGTGTCAGGCAATTACTATGCAGTTCTTAATGCCTTCGATATTTATTTAGGTTCAGATCTTAGGTAGTGCAGAGCATAAGCTTTCAATTTCCAAAATTGGTCTTAACAGACTTTAATCAAAAGCAAGGCATGAATTAGAGTGATGCGGAAGCAAAGATGCTTAAACAAACGCCTTATAGTCTACCCATTTCTCACTGGTCAAAACTTAAGTTCATATCAAGGAATCCTAAAGCAGTTCTCAAGATGTTCTCCTATGTTCTTATAGTGGAAGCCTAATTGTCCAAAACTCACAGGCCAAGGGTAAATGTATCATGAGTCGCAACCTGGCTCTGATACCATAAATTGTAACACCCCGACCCGACAAGGGTAGAGATGTCACAACAATGGTGACATATCAGAAACATACATAAGCATACATCTTCAATAATACAAAGAAGTACAAAGGTTACAAGAAATTACAAGGAAATACAGAATTACAGAGGAATAAATACTAAGTCTGAAAATAAAAATTATTCTAGTCATCTCTATAACAAAATATCTATCACAGTGTAGTCTTCTAAGTCCAATGATACTCTCCACTCATACCCAGCTTCCTACTAAAACCTGCCACAGGAAAAGAAATGCGGCTGAGCTACGAGAGCTCAGTGAACAGATATAACGGTAACAAGCAGTAATAAAGAATAGTATAGAGTATCAGAAATATAGGTCATGCAGACATAATCAGAGTTAAAGGGTAAATAAAGGAGTAGGGATAAAGGGATAAGGAATAATAAATAGGTAAAGGTAAAGGGAAACAGTGCAAGGTATAATAAGGGACAAAGTAAGTAAATGTATATGGTAAAGGTAAAACAGTAATCCACCACGAGCCCAGAAACAGAAGTATCATAACCATGTAACCATATATCAGTAATCCAGAGGGGATGCCTCTCAAGTAACCAGATAATATGAGGGGTGTCCTCATGTATCAAATATATATGGAGTAGCTAGCTCCCAGAGGTTGTGAAAGACGTGTATCGCACACACCATCAGTCACCAGAGATATATATATAACCAGTAAATACTAACAGATAACAGAGACAGAACAAATCTAGGATGCATCCATACGCCCCACTAGGCCAGAATCTTCTCCTACATAACAATAAAATCAGGGACGGGATAGGTCATCTGTCTCCTACCCTAGAGTCAAGTCATCGGTGCATCAATGACAAGGACATGAACACCTCATGCCTAGTGAGTTAGCTCGGGTATCAAACCGTGGTCAGGGTCAAGTATCAAGTATCAGGTCAAAATCAGAGTGTCATATCAGAGGGTTCAGATTATAAGGTCCATGTCAGAGGTTACAGAGTGTATATCAGAGGTTCAGAAAATCAGATGGGTTTATATCAGAGTTTATAACAATGTTCAAGTCCAGGTTCAGAAATAGTGTATCAGATTAATGCTTATATCAAAGTTCAAATTAAGTTTCAAATAAGAGTTTATAACCAGGTTTATAATAAGGTTCAAATCAAGGTTCAATAGGTCATATCCAAGGTTCATAATCAAAAAGGTTTATAGGTTCATAGAAAAGATTTTTATTCAAAGGTTTCATATTAAACTTGTATTAAAATAATCTTCTAGCGACTTTCATAGAATGATGTTTAGTAAAACCCTTTTTATAAAGAAAGTCTTAAAAAGGAATTTTCATAAAACCTTAGTACAATTTCATTTAGACGAGATATAATATCGTGTTCAACAATACCGTTTTAAAATAGTTTTTCTCAAACATTTTCAGATATAATTAAGAAAGGTTTTCCAATTTCAGTCATAATATCAAAAGGACTTCAAGTATCCAAGGGTTGAGTATTCATGTCACAGGGTGATGAACGAAATATATCAAGTAACAAGTGAGCAGAACAGGGTTCAATATATCGGAGAACTCAGGGTCAGATATCATATCAGAAAAGTTCATATCAAGTTGGTTTATATCAGGAATTTATAACAAAGGGGATCATAGCAATGGCATCAATACAGAAACTGACAGATCAGAAAATGAAAGATAACATGAGAAACCTGTAAGAAGGTTCAGAATATCTGTACCTTATACCGCAAGTACACAACAGAACAATAAGGGTCGGAAGCAAACTCCATCTTCAGCGGATCTACACGAATTCATGATTGTCTTATTAATAGTTTGTTTAATTCGGATTACTTATTTTAGTCGGCTTTCCATTTTTAGCAACTTTCCCTTTTTAGGTAACTTTCTAGAAATAGCAACTTTCCTTATTTAGCAGGTTTCCAGAATTAACAGATTTCCATATTTAACAAGATACTATTATTACATAGTAGGTTAAGTCCTTATTTACAGATTATTATGGGATTAAGGTATATTTTATCAAGTTGCAAAACTTTAGGGTTAATTAATGCAGATTTTCATATTTTAGGGTTTTAAATGCAAATATTCTAAATGCAAAGGTCTAACATGAAAATACTATAAGTTACTGATTTAAATACTCATTTTATTCAAAATGACATCCTAATCCCTTTAGTTTCACAGATTACAGTTTATACCCCTCTAGTTTCAATATTTACAAAACAAACCCTAGATTTACATAATTCATGATTTAATCCCTGTAATATCCATATTTACCAAACAAGCATATTATTTTACAAAATTACAGAATGTAGCCTCAGAATTAAGTATAGTACGAATCAGACCCTCAGAATTCAGAAATTACACATTTGGTCCCTTAACTTTACAAAACTTATAATTCAAATCATAATTTAATAACAATTACATATTAAGCCCGTAATTACTCAAATTTACACATTACACCTTTAATATCAGTATTTACACGAGACACCTTCAAGTTTCTAGAATTTACACTTTTAGTCCCTCTATTTTAATTTATTTCAATTCGACACCATAATTACCAATTAAATCCTTTTTTTGCATATTTTACACATTGGACCCTCATGTTATAATTTTTATACATTATCCCAGATCTATATAACATTTCAAAAATATCCCACAAGTTTCAATAATTACAAAACACCCCCTTTACATTTTATTTTCAAATCGGTAGACATTTTATATTAACAAAACTTAACCCTAATTATCCCAATCATTATACAATCATTACAACATCATTAAAATGCATTAAAAGTCCAGATTTCACCATATAAACCCTAATTCAAATCGGTACTTTAGGGTTTTATCTTTTTCCTTTATTTTCTCACAAAACCCGATTTACACAATAATTCGAAAACCATGATTTTAAGCTTCAACAATTCGAAAGGATATTTTTTTGATGTTATATGACACATATAGAACCCACGAAAAATATATAAGAGGTCCAGAAAAATTGCATGAATAGATTAGAAATTATTTTCGTTTTTAGGGTTTTATGGCTCGTTTAAATTCATACGATCAATCAAGCATGCATGGTTCGTGTTTATCATTTTTTTTATTGACTACATGTGATGTAAAAAGTGTGACAAAAATACCTTGTGGCCTCAAGAACAATCGTGTGATGATTAGAGTGTTTTCTCTCTCGGTTAACCCTAAACCGAACAAAAATGTGTAGCGATCAACCCAAGCTTCCAAAACACGAACTCCTATTTTTCTCCCCTTCCTTTAGCACTCAAGAACACCAGAAAAATACTAAGGATGATCGGAAAATTCTGTGGCGGCCGGATTGAATTTGGTGTGTGTTTTAGGGTTCAAAAATGTGGATGGAGCGTGTATATTGATAAACAAACCGTTTAAAATTATTGTGATGGCCAAAATTTCGGTTGATTGATATGGGAGAGGTGGTGTGATTGATTTTGTAATTGTTTCCATACTTAGAGTAGTAATTATCTTCATTATATTATTTTTATTTTAATTTACAAGTATATAAATAATTGTAATTCGGCCTGTGTATATATCAATTAATGTGACAAGTGTTTTTATGGCATGTAAAATGTAGTGACAAAAATTTCTTACTTCATATGTTGCTCGTTTCCAGAGGTTTGGGATTTATATGGCGTTTTAAACACTTATTAATTAAATTTTCAAGTTACAGGGTTATTTTGGTCATTTTGCATGTTTTGAAATTCCGGGTATTACATCACAAGATTTAGAACATTTAGAAACTTGTACCTCAGAGTCTGAAAATGACATGAGATCAATCTTTGTAGATGCTTCTGCTTCCTCCTCTGCAATGTAACTCCAGTCAAACCCTAAGCCATCAATGGCAACCATGGCTTTTGAGCTTGAATCAGTAACCTCCACAACCCTTGACTTGCTTCCATAGCCTCTGCTCTTTCCATCTTGTTGTCTTGGCAATCTGCACTCCCTTGAATAATGACCTTTCTTGTGGCAATTGAAACACTCAATCTTGGACTTGTCATACCCTGCAACATCATTGCTGTTTATGACAATCTTCTTGCCAGTCTTCTTCAAAAATCTCTTAGCTCTCAAGCTGAGAAGAGAGAGCTGCCACTTGATATCCATCTCTTCAATATCATCTTCATCAATCTCTTGAAGATCTGCATGAGTCAACATACTTCCATTGTGCTGAGTAGTCAAGAAAGCACAATAAGTATTCTTATCCAAGAGTCCATTAGTACCAACTGCTCCAGTCACTTGAACTTCTTCATCTGGACTTGAGGTACTGGGAGTTGATACAAAGGCCAAATTCCCTGAGCTTGAGCTTGAGCTTGATCCAGCAGACTTCTTAACATCATGTTCAACTATCTTGAAGTTGCTATAGAGATCCATTAAGCTCATGGAATCTATATCAGGCTTGTTTTTCCATACAACCACATGCATAGCCCATTCAGTTGGTAGACTCCTCAGAAATTTGGAGTTGAGATCTTCCTGAGGCATCTCAATTCCTAGAACAGCCAGTTGACTCACTAGTTTTTGAAGTCTATTAAACATATGATCTAGTGACTCGTTGCTTGTTGCTGAAAAATTCTCAAACAGTTGCTTGAGAAGAGTCTTCTGAGTTTTCTTGGTGGCTTCGTTCCCACCATATCTTGCAACAATAACTTCAAAAAGGGTTTTAGCACACTTAAACTTGCTAAAATTCAACAACTGATCATTGGGAATAGTCATCAGAAGCAAACTTCTTGCCTTAACATCATTCTTGTGTTGTGCCTTCTTTTCAGTAGTGGTTGGCTTAGTTTGCACCTTAGTTTCAGTGACACCCTCAACAATGGTTTTTGTAGTTGTAGGTTTGAACGAATTCCCATCCTCAATAATCTCCCAGAGAGTATAATCTTGAACTTAGAAGAACTGCTCAATTCTTAATCGCCACATATCGAACTCATTGGGTTTAAGCATTGGAAGCTTAGCAGCAATATTAATCTGACTTGTTGTTGTCTCCATGTCCATCTTTTTCTTAAACAAATTCGTCCGGATCTTCTAAACCAAAGTATCAGTAACCTGTCTCTGATACCACTTGTGGAGATCGTTGTGCTCGAGGCTTGTTAGACCTCATCTAGGATTAACACAATAATAATGAACAACAATATAGTACTACACAACGGAATAATCAAACGACTCATTATTATTGAACAAGGTTAGTCGAACGATTACAAACCCTAGGCATCCATTAGAGGACTTGACACCTAGACACACACACACCTTTGATGACTACATTGTGGAAGACATGTGTGTCTAAAACCCTACGCCTCTAATCTCTTTATATAATAGAGATTAGGGTTACAAAGACTTTAACAATTAACATAATTAGTCCCTTATCTTTGTCTTCATAAGTTTCATCCATCTTTCATCTTTTTGTCAATATCAACTCTATTTAATTCCTAACACTGGGGGTGATCATGGGCCACATCCATTCATTTTATTGGAAGCGGTCGCCTCCCAAGATTTATGGATTTGGCATGCGTTCTTTGGTGTCTACGGTATGAATAACGACGTAATCGTTTTACGTCATTCACCTGTTTTCAATGATATCAAATCTGGGAGAGCACCAGACCTTGAATTCGAGGCTAACGATGTACAATATAAAAGGGGATATTATCTTACTGACGGGATATATCCACAATGGTCCGTTCTTATTAACTCCATTTCAAATCCTTCCACGGGTGATTAAAAAAAATATTGTACAAGAGGAAGCACGAAGCAACAAGAAAAGATGTGGAACGGGCTTTTGGTGCGTTGAAAAAGAAGTGGAAAATGCTTAAAGTTCTGGCTCGAGGGCTGTATAAAAAGGATCTTCAAGATATTATATATACATGTATCATATTACGTAATATGATCATTCGACACAAGCAGCGGGCGATATGTCCTACATGGTTCGAAGATGAGGGCCATCATGATCACGATCCCTTAAGAACGTATGAAGAATCGTTAGTAGTTACCCAGGAGCTTATGGACTCATCAACTCATCTAAACTTAAAATCTGATTTGATCGAACATATTTGGACAAATCGTAAAAATCAAGCCAATCAAGGGAATGAAAACGAAGAGGGTAGTGATAGTGACGATGAGGATGACGATGAAGAATTTTTGTAATATTTTTATTGTTATTTGAATAATTTACTTAATGTTTATAATGTTTAATTGAATAATATATATGTAATGTTTTTTTAATGAATTTTAAGTTTTTTTTTTTTTTTTTTTTAAAATTTTTTTTTTTTTTTTTTTTTTTAAATGTTTTATTAAAAAAAAAAAAAAAAAAAAAAAAAAGTCTGTCATTAACTGTGGCACTTTGATCACTTTTGATTGCCGAAGAGAGAAAGCTGATGTGACAGTCAGTAACTGAGGTCGTTTGGGCCAACGACTGTGTCCGGCCTAATTGTTTGTTAGAGAAAACCATTTGTAAAAACCAGCCGGATTGTATTTGTTTGTCCCCTAACACCAAATATAAATACACATACCTTCACTAGACTATTCTCCCACTAGAAAGAAAACTACAAATCACTTTTTTCATTTTCTGTGGATGAATAAATATTGACTAAATCACCTCCCGTAAATATACCTTCTCAACCTTGCCTCCCACTAGAAAAAAAAAAAAAAAACTACAAATCACTTTTTTCTTCTAGACTATTCTCAAACACGTGTCATTCAGCAAAATGGACACGAAGATAGGTTCAGTAGACATGATCACCAACCCAAACGGCGAACTAGCCTGTCCACCACGTCACGGTGGCGTTACAACAGTCCAACCAACCACCATCCCATTCAACTACTCAGACGCCACCTTGGGTCGTCACCTAGCTCGTCGTTTAGTCCAAATAGGAGTATCTGACGTGTTCTCAGTACCAGGTGACTTCAACCTCACGTTACTTGATCACTTGGTAGCTGAGCCTGGACTTAACCTTGTTGGTTGTTGTAACGAACTTAACGCGGGATACGCTGCTGATGGTTATGCTAGGAGTCGTGGTGTTGGTGCATGTGTTGTTACGTTTACTGTTGGTGGACTAAGTGTGCTTAATGCTATTGCTGGTGCTTATAGTGAGAATTTGCCTTTGATCTGTATTGTTGGTGGACCTAATTCTAATGATTATGGTACTAATAGAATTCTTCATCATACTATTGGCTTGCCTGATTTTACTCAAGAGCTTCGTTGTTTTCAGACTGTTACTTGCTATCAGGTACTCTTTTTTTTTTAATTATTGTTATTGTTATTGTTATTGTTATTTCTTTGTTTGGATGTTGGATTTGGTGGAAATTGTGATTTTTTAAACTCGATCTGTTTGGTATGTTATATGGAAGAGAAATTGTTGATGAAAACATTTAGTAAAAAGTTAGGGTCCGTTGTAGAAAAATATCTTTAATTTTCTATATTGTTTAGTTATAAGTTAAGAAATCGTGTTTAGATTATCTTTTTTTGAAAATAGGAAAGAGCAAAGGGTGTAGAAAAACGGAAGGAAGATTATATGAAAGAGTAAAGAGATCTTTTCGAAATTCTACTTAAATTTAAAGAAAAATGAGATTTTCATTCTTTTAGAAAATTTTCTCAAAAATTTGTGACTAAACGAGTTTTAACTTTTTTTTGTTTTTTGCGAAAAATTTCGTTAAAAAATGGGGTATTTTTCACCGACTAAACACACATTTAGATACTCCGTGGCACCGTGATTAGATACTGAAGTTCGCATAAGCTTCTAACCACGACAAGTGGCAATTTTAGACTCATTGGTTATTTATATGTCCCAAGTTGGTTGATATTTAGAAGGTGATGAGTTTGTAGGATCTATATTTTAAATAGGTCTAAATGTGTATTTGATATAACCTCTGATTGTTTAACATAACCAACGGATCTAGGGCGGGTTAACGGGTGAGATAATAAAATGTGAACACCTCTTCTCATTACTTCATCTGCTGATTGCTGGATTGCGTGTTGTTTCTTAGTTATATTAATTATTATTTGAATTTAGGCCGTGGTTAACAATTTGGAAGATGCGCATGAACTTATTGATACTGCAATTTCGACTGCTTTGAAAGAAAGCAAACCTGTTTATATCAGTATCAGCTGCAATTTGCCTGCAATTCCTCATCCTACTTTTACCCATGAACCGGTTCCGTTTTGTCTCTCACCCAAGTAAGTTCTACAGTATTGCTTAATTCATGACTCAATTATTGTATTCAATTTAATTTTATAATTTTGGGTGTATGGATGTTGTAGGTTGAGTAATCACATGGGTTTGGAAGCAGCTATTGTGGCAGCGGCTGAGTTCTTGAATAAGGCAGTGAAGCCAGTGATGGTTGGCGGGCCTAAACTTCGTGTTGCAAAGGCATGCGAGGCGTTTGTTGAATTGTCCGACGCTTGTGGTTATGCGGTTGCTGTGATGCCATCAGCCAAAGGGCTGGTTCCCGAGCACCACAATCATTTCATTGGAACTTATTGGGGTGCCGTAAGCACAGCTTTTTGCGCAGAAATTGTTGAATCTGCTGATGCTTACATATTTGCTGGACCTATATTCAATGATTACAGCTCGGTGGGTTATTCTCTCCTTCTGAAAAAAGAAAAGGCGATAATCTTGCAGCCTGATAGAGTAGTGATTGGTAACGGGCCAACTTTTGGCTGTGTCTTGATGAAGGATTTCTTGCAAGGTCTAGCAAAGAAGCTTAAGAAGAATACAACTGCCTATGAGAACTATCATAGGATCTATGTGCCGGAAGGTCATCCTGTCAAGTGTGATCCTAAAGAGCCATTGAGGGTTAATGTTCTGTTTGAACACATACAGAATATGTTATCGGGAGACACGGCTGTCATTGCCGAAACTGGAGATTCCTGGTTTAATTGCCAGAAGCTGAAATTGCCAAAAGGATGCGGGTAAACTTTCTACAATGCTAAAATTGCCGAACTATATAGTGTAATTACCACAGATTATCTTAATAAATATGAACACGGGGATAAATGGGTCCACATGTGCCCGGGTTAAATGGGCTAGCTTTTAGTTCAATTGGCTTTGTTTGCCCAATCTATAGATCTTGTTATACATACAAACACACTTTTAGTGAAAAGTCTGAATAGATGTGATTTAAGAGTTAGAATGGGTTGCATTTAGATTTGGCCAATTTGACTCGCTCTTCTTTTAACTCAATTTCATGTCTAAAAAAATCAAAATCAACCCTTTTAACTATGTGGGCTTAATTACCACCTTTACTAAGTTTGTATATTGGTTTTGTAGGTATGAGTTTCAGATGCAATACGGGTCGATTGGGTGGTCAGTGGGTGCTACGCTTGGGTACGCACAGGCTGCAATGGGTAAACGAGTAATTGCTTGTATCGGTGATGGCAGCTTCCAGGTAACTGCCCAAGATGTGTCAACAATGCTACGATGTGGGCAGAACACCATTATCTTCCTGATAAACAATGGTGGTTACACCATTGAAGTAGAGATCCATGATGGTCCCTACAATGTGATCAAGAATTGGAACTACACGGGTTTTGTTGATGCAATCCACAATGGCGAGGGCAAGTGCTGGACCAGCAAGGTAAGATTTATATTTAAAAATTAAAAAAAAAAAAAAAACTTTGCTCTAAAACTAAACCAATAAATAATAAAATAAGTTATAAGTGGCAAAATGGGGCTGAATGATAATGGCAACTTTTTCTACGAGTCAATGGATAGAGTAAGTTAAGGTTGGTGCATAACATTATCCATATGGGTAATAATCTTGGACTTGCAAAATCTTCAGAAAACAGTTGCTGTTCAGATACTAATGCAATAGTTATAACAAGATCTACACTTGACAATTTTCCATCCATTTGACTTGGTTTGTTTCTTTTACTTGTTAAGCCTGTTAGAACCAAAATATAAATGGATTTGACCCATTCATAGTATAGATTGGTCTGCATTGCGGTGCTAATCAAGCTGATTTGAGCCTGTGCAGGTGCATTGTGAGGAGGAGCTTGTTGAAGCAATAGAGACTGCAAACGGAGCTCAAAAGGATAGTTTGTGTTTCATTGAAGTGATTGTTCACAAGGATGATACAAGCAAAGAGTTGCTCGAGTGGGGTTCAAGAGTCTCTGCCGCCAACAGCCGCCCTCCAAATCCTCAGTAAAAAGAACTTTTCACTACCATGGGAGCATTGACAACGTTAATTCAACTGCTGATAAGAGTAGCAGTATCATTGCTCCTATAGTCATAAGAGAAATAAGTTTTTGTTGAAATAAATAAGTCACTCAGACTGTGGTGTTGATCCTAGTTTTCAACTCTTGGTGGAAATTTGAATCCTCCGTAACCTACTTACACATTATGAATCTATAGCTTTTGTTTCTTGTTTCCCATTTATTCAGTGAACGAGCCCTAATTTCCCAAAATCAAAATACTCAACATGTCTTCTTCCTCTTCCAAAATCAGGTATGGTAATCTACGTCGTATTAGTAACAGTCATGGGCTGGAAAACTTAATAGTGTGAACATCGATGAAGCATCAATTTTAGGTCACGGTTGATTCATCAACCGGAGTGCAAACGGAAATTTCAATTTCCGGGGTTAGTTACCAAGGTTATGATAGATTCGGTTTAGAAATCACTTGAGAAATGGTAAAACCAAACATCAAATGGCGATTAACAACTAGAAATCCAAGGATAAGAATTGGAAATGGTAATTGTTATTCAGATAGATTGCACAAACAAGTTGTTACAATGGAAGAGAATTACAGAAAGAGAATTATTTGTTTGCAAAAGCTTAATGAATGGAGTGAAACAACAGGGTATTTAAAGGGGTGTGAACCAGGCGGGAAAAGCTGTTGGAATACCCACGTGCACCTCACGTGCCAAACGGCTAATCCAAATTGGCTCGTATCAGGTTACTAAGGTATAGATTCGTAAGCGATATCCTATTCTAATTTTAAGACGCAACAAGATGGGTGTGCCTTGTTGCTCAAATCAACAGTTGTGTCAACGACAAGATGCCCCGAAATAAATACACCAGTCAACTGCAAGTGTCGGCATAACATTTGTATATATTCTTGATCAAAACCTGGAACATCGTGACCAAATATAAGCAAAAAGAAACACGCGAAGCCCCTATCACAGTTCATCTTCTCTTAATGCCATTTTATAAGTTAGAAAGCTATGTTTACAACTATTTAATGCATAAACACATTAATTTAACACATCTCTATCACTTATAAAACAAACTTGCCTATTCTTTAAAATATAAAATCTTTTAAAAATGAGTAAAATTGATTCTCAAAATACACCCCTTAAAATAATTAACTTAATAAAATTAAAATACGGTTTAAACAATTATTAATTGTAACTCTCAAGACATTTTATTAACGGAAACTTTAAAGACTTTTAATGCCTTTTAAAATAAATAACTTAAATAAATCTTAAATGTAGCTCGTAGATGAATAGATTCTACATAGTTTAAACAATAATGGAGACCTTTTACTAATGGAAACTTCAAATACCTTTTGATAAAATGCACGGTTTAAACAATAACGCACGATTCTTTTTTAATATTCAATAGTTTCCAAATAATTAGGCCTAAACACAACTATATAAACACCATAAACTGATGTTGCGTCGCCGGAATCTGCTGTTGCCTCATCGGAAACTGTTGTTGCCTCGCCGGAAACTGCTGTTGCCTCGCCGGAAATCATTGTGCTCATGTATACATGTTGTTGAAGTGTGGACTGAGAAATCATTGTGTTGAGTAGAAATACAAAAAGAAAGACGAAGCTTGAATGACCAAAATGCCCTCACGTGAAATGCATATGAGGGTTGTTCCAACCATTGACTAACGGAAAAAGTCAAAGGGATTATTGATGATGTGAAATGGAGATGTGAAGGATGGATGGTAGACTTATTTTGAATTACGGATTAACGATATATTTTTGGTACAAGTTCACGGACGATAGGTGTATTTTTGTCTAAAAAAATGTATTAGTCAAAGTTTTGAAAATATGTGGTTGAGAAGAAATATCACAAATATTGAGATGAAAAATAATGAAATCCATTTCAAAACCTAAACATGCCATTAAGAATGGTTGAAACTAAGGGCCTGTTTGGTTTGTGGACGGGTTTAGAATTGGATTTTGATTTAGGAAAGCTTTGATAGAATATAAAGAGAGAGAAAATATATTATTATATAAACGTATATTTTAATTTAAGTAGATAGGAGTATTATATATAAAAATATTATTTAATTAAAATAAAAATAAAAAAAAAATAAAAAAAATGATTTAAATTCAAAAAGCCTCTAACTTGTGGCTAAGAATTGTTGCAGCATGACCATGTCAATGAATCTATGTACTTTTATTACAAATCCCACCTATATATGGTGGAATGAAATTTGGTATTAATTCGAAGGTATCATAGTTATAAGTTCGAACCAAACTACATTTTTAATCAATCATGCCATTTCATCACCTCAAAACCCTCATAACAAACATCACCTAAATCTTTGAGTGCGACTACTCAATCGATTTCAAAACCTAAACATGTCATTATAAATATAGTTTAAAGATGAAAAAAACTACGTCGTATAATCGTTTGAAAAAAAAAAAAAAGATCAAAACGACAAGTGTCACACAAATTAAAAGGCAAAACGACGTTGAAGAAACGACATAGTTTCGCCAGGTTTGAGAAAGCAAAAATTACCCCAGTACTATGCCGGTTTGCAAAACTAACCCTGTACTTTTTAATATTTATGATTTTTTTATATAACAAACTTTATTTGTCAAATATGTTGCAAATATCAAACGAATTACTTTAAAATATATATCGGTGCGAAGAGCTCTAGATTGTGAACAAAATGAGTCCAATATTGATATGCTTTTGACTCGCGTGCGATTTTATAAAAAAATATGAAGTTTAATTTATATTTAAAAAAAAAAAAAAAAAAAAAAAAAAAAAAAAAAAAAAAAAAAAAAACTTTCAAAACACACCCTCAAACTATATAACAACTTTAGTAAATAAACTATAGGGGTTAAAGACGTATAATTTTATAAAATTTTAAATTATATAAATCATTTATAACTTTTTTATATAACAAACTTTATTCGTCAAATATGTAGCAGATAAATAGCGAATTATTTAATAATAAATATATCGTTGCGAAGAGCTCTGGATTACAAACAAAGAGAGTCCATTATTGATATACTTATGACACACATACAATATAAAAACTACCCTGAACTTTTTGATATTTACGACTTTTTACAAAACAAAATTTATTCGTTAAATTTATGTCGAATATCTGGCAAATTCTTTAAATAAAAAATGTACCGATGCGAAGAACTGTTGATTACGAATAAATCCATGCCAATATTGATATGAAGAGCTCTAACATGTGAACAAAGATAAGTATGGAAGAGTAACTAAACTACAAGGGCTAAAGACATACAGTTCTATGAAGGTTTGAATTATACAAAATATTTGCGACTATTTTATATAACAAACTTTATTAATAAAATATGTAGAAGATACGTAGGGAATTATTTAATACAAAATATACCATTGTGAAAAGTTCTGAATTACAAACAAAGCGCGCCAAATATTGATATGCTTAATGCAAAATATAAACCCAACCAAAACAAAAAAAAACTTACGCGGAAGCATCACTTGACATTCCAAGTTAGAACTAATTTATAACATACATACGACAAAACACATATAGCATTAAATTAAAAGCAAAAAAACCGTCGCAACGCTGCGCACAATTTATACAACACAAATTCGAGAAAACACATATAGCATAAAATTTGAAAGCCAAAAAACCATCGCAACGAGCGGATGCCTCACCTCGTTAAGAATTAATGCTTAACCGAATGCATGTTTTGAACACAAACCCCAAACCCACTAGTACAAACTCTTATCACCACAACATCTTATACCAACGGGTCCATAGTTTTTGTCACCACAATTTTTCTTCTTTTATGGAACTTGGCTCAAACTTTTATTTGCATCCGGCCCAATCCATCTAAGTTTTCTTAATGAAAAGAAAACATGTTAAAAAAGAAAGAAAAGATCGACCTTCATCTACCCTCCACAGTCACTCTCCTCATACAAAATTCTGACTCTTTGATCAGCATTTTAATTCTGAATCTGGTAACCAATAACAACCCCAACTTCAATTTTTACATCATTTTGTTATTCTAATCTTCTGATTATGTGAGTTTTAATGTTGATTTCTGCTGTCTTGTTATGATATAATAGTCTTTAGCTGCTTAAAATATGCTAATTGTTGCATTGTTTTTGTCTTATTGATAAATAACTTGTTTTTGCAGTAGCTTTTTTGCTTGGGTAAGTGGTTTTGTTTACCACAAACTGCAAACTTTTGTTTGTTGACTTTCTTAAGTCAAACATATTTGTTAATTCACAAGCAACCATAAATCAAAAACAATGAATTAACAACCAAATTTTTCATTGATATGTTTTTAAGGTTACAACCATTTCATTCATCTAATTAACCAACCAAAATACTAAAAAAATAGAAACACCATCATCAGAAACTACTTGACTCCATTTTACTCCAACTTGTTAGAACCACAACTCATTTCCTTGTTTTCCTTCCTTTCCTTGATTTGTTGAAACAAAAGTTCAAGATTTTTAATCCTGTTTTCCAAATAAAAAACATCTTGAAACCCGGTATCATTGTCTTCGGTATCATTGTCTACTTGTTGCTCCTCCTCACCTTCCTCCTCATCATCTTGCTCCTCCCCCTCATTAAGTCCTAAAATCTCATCCTAGTAGAAGTCTTGTGTCTGTAGCCAATTTAGAATCCTGCTTCTCATCCACTCATCCGCCACCCTATACAAACCGTATTCAGCAATGGGTTCATCACCAAAAGCATTTAGAATTGCGTCAAAAAGAAAATGGTTTTCTAACACTTTTTCATACTCTTCTTGATCATTTTGAAAGTATCCATTTTCTGCCATTGTTTGAAGTTTTATTTTTCTCGGATTTGTGTGTTTGTGTGTATTATTGGGCATGAACAATCGACCATTCGATATTGGGTATAAATAGGCGTTATCCATCACTCAACAGGTAGATAAACGGTTCCCAAGACTTTTATGCGGGAAAGGGACCAAAGGCGCAAAAACAAAATTCCACCGATGGTCCCTGAACTAAACCCCGTTCTCACATTTTGACAGGTTGATAAACGGTTTCCAAGACTTTTACGCGAGAAAGGGACCAAAGGCGCAAAAAAATTTCCACCGATGGTCCCTGAACTAACCCCCGTTCTCACATTTCGTCCCCTTTCATTACTCACATTTCGTCCCCCGTCATTACTCCAATTTACTTCTTGTTGAACAACCACATTGTTCCCCCATTAGACCCATTTTGACTGCCTTATATAATACCTCACTGGTATTCATTTCTTTATCACATCAAAGAAGTTTCACCAAGGATGAAGAAAATGGTTGTCAAATGATAAGCATTGACTACTGGCTGGAAAAACAAGGCTGGTTGTCAAATAATAGAGAATGGTATTGCTGTCCAATGCATCTTAACGGAAGGGGAAACACAACTTATAGTGGTGTTGCTGCGGGTGGTATTGTAGGTCTAGGTGTTAGAAGGGACAACACAACTACAGCTGATAGTGGTAGATATGTAGTGGGCCTACATATTGTAACATCAACTAGAGGTAGTGGTTCAGTGGGTATAGGGGGTGGAAGTGGGACTTAACAAGACCTGATGAAATTGATGATTGTAGGTCTCCCCAACCCAATGACAGTAGTGATGAAGAAAGTGAACAACCTGCAAGTCAAAGATCAAGTGAACCACCTGCAAGTCAAAGACCAAGTGAACAACCTGCATGTCATACACAAACCGAATCACCTGCAAGTCATTGAACAATTGAACTACCACCTAGTCATGCTATGTTCTATTTGATAATATATGTAACTTAATTGGTATGTTGTTTTTTTATGTTATGACAATGCAAGCACCTCTTTTGTAACATCCGGTAACTTTCCAAACCTATTTTACTAGCTGAAATATTTACTTTTGCATCCCCTTAGCATTTAAACTTTTTCTAAACTTATTTGAACTTGAGAAACAGAGGATACCTTGGTAAACGTGAATGTTATTCCTTTATTAAGCCGGCACAACCTAAAATGCACGAAACGAATCGATTTACTAAATGAATTAACTCCGAGAAAGTTATACGTATTAATACTCGTTTTTATTAGAATAATTATTTCTAACTCAATGTCGCAAGTCTCGTAATTTAAAATGGCCGTTTGCCATGTCTAATGGGGCCCACGAGAATTTTACCAAAAGAATAACTAAATTACACTTTCTACCCCCTCTTTGAACTTACATCGCTGCCCCTCACCTTTCTTTTGTACACCTTTGCCCCCTCCCCATCATATAAAAGACCCCATATTAGGGTTTCTCCCTCATTTGATACCACCACCACCGGAGTTACTATTCCAGCGCCGCACCCAACTTCCGGCCAACTTTCGGCCACCACCAAAACATCATCGCCGCATAGATCTTGACCACATCGTTTCTGGAGAAGATCGAAGCAAGAGGATGACGTTTGGTCGTGTTTTGAAGCTTCACCGCCGCTCACCGCCGTCACCACCACACCACCACCACTTGCCGCCGCCTCCCCCACTTCACCTCTCGCGTTTGGTAAGCTCACGCGCCGCCTTTTCATCATTTCTTTTATTTTGAAAACCCTAATCGGTATAAACCTAAACCCTAACATTTTACAACTAAAACTAATCTAAAACCTATGTTTCCTTACTAAAAATGTGTGGATCTAAACTTTCTAAACCCTAACACGTTTGACTCGTCATCGAGTCGTGTGACTCGTCCGAGTTAACTCACGAGTTGAGTTGACTCGGAGTGTTTTCTTGTTTATTTTGTATTTGTTTACTTTCTTTAAGCTTATTTCGTTATTGTTGTAGCTTTTTTGGACTTTGGAGTTGGATTTGGTTGCGTTTTTTGTTAGTCGAGAGGTATAAGGCTCGAATAGGGTCGAGCAGTGACTCAAGGGATTCACGGCCTAGTGTGGTTTGCCTTTGGTTGAGTCTTTGTTGGTTTTGTTGCGATAATGGGTGAGCCGAGACTCAAGGGAGTCACGGCCAAGGTGTTTGTTTGGTTTACTTGATTCGTAGTTGGATTGGGTTGTTGTTGGAGTGAGCCGTGACTCAAGGAGAGTCATGACTCGTGAGTTTTGATGTTAGCCGAGACCTCGTATGGTTCGGTTGTCGAGAGTGAGTCAAGCCGTGACTCGTGGGAGTCATGGTCTAGGTAAACGAGACCTTTGTGTGTTTTGGTTGTCATATTAGTTGGTTAACGAGGTTAGAAAACCTCGTCATATCCTTCCGTGTCGAGCCATGTCCGAGGTTAGAAAACCTCGTCGAGAGTGTGTCGAGTTGGTTTTGGACATGAATTGTCTTTGTTGGGTCAAATTGACTAGTAAGGCCATTAGAGGTCTAGCATGGATAACCTTGTGCCGTAAGCCCAAAGTGAGTCCATGGGTCATGTAAGTTAAGTATTGGGCTGAAGCCCAATACATTTGGTCTTTTGATTTATTTGTTTGTTGTAATGATCTATTTTCCGTTTACTAACTTATTTCATTTTGTTTTGTCAATTGGTGTTTCGGATGCTATTCGGGTAACTTGGGATATGATTTGGATTTGGAATGGACGTTATGATATAGCCTATGCTTGGATGAGATTATTGGATTTGGACGTTATTGGATTTACGGTGTTAGCCGATGGACTTATGGACGATTTTGTACTTGAGATGGAATAGTATGTTAGACTCGAAAGTGCTTAACATATTAGGACCCGAACGAACACAAAATGGTCGATAAACTTGACACTAATATACACGCGAATGATAACGACTAAATATACATATATATATATATATATATATATATATATATATATATATATATATATATAATATATATATATATATATATATATAGCTTGTAAAATGTGATTAAAAATTGGTTTATTCAAGAGTCGTGACGACTTGGAAAGGTTACTAAAACGGACGCGTCATGTCCAAATTTCGATAAAAACCTTTATATACTTAATCAATTACAACTTGTAAACGTCACAAAAACCTTTTGAAACTTATACGTTTTCTTCCTAAATTATAACGTTTTACCGACTATTTGGGTTGTGGGTAAAACACTGAAACAACCTGTTGATGTTTTCTTTCTTGATTCTTGATTTACTCTTTCTTTCTTAATTCTTATTTCTTCTTCTCTTCTTATCCTCCTTCTACTTGTTTGTTTTTGTTTCGTCGACTATTATTATCTTAACTTTTCTTTATTATCCACATGAGTCATAAATGTTTACTTCTTTTCATCGCCATTGAAAACTAAACCTTTTTATCTTAACACGAGTACTCAACGAACATTACTTTATAAATCACTTTGAGGATTATTTCTGAAACATGTTATCTAATACTAGGTTGTGCTGAAGTTTACTTACCGTGCTATTCCATCTATTCATATTGTGATATCTTATTTCCTCTGCTGCTAAGGTGTGATTCATAGCCCCACTTTACTTTTAATTTGTTTTATAAACCCATGGGAGAGATACATGCTACTTACTTTTATGAACACAATTGTTTAAACGTATGCTTTTTCCTAACTAATATGATAATGCTAAGTACCACCCTTGCCACAAGCAAGTCCTTCGATTATGAACCATTAATCACTTGCGATTGAGCGTGAATATAGTTTATAGGCCTATAGGAATGACTAACTGTTGGGAACACGTTTTGTATTAATTCAAGTATTGATCATATTGTAATAGGTTGCTTTGGCCTTTAGGTTTGTTATTAGGCCCAGCCCGTGTAGAAGGCCCATGGGCTATGTCGTTTACTTATTTAATTTATGTTAATTATGTTTACTTAGGGCTTTAAGCCCAAGTCATGTAAAAACTATAAATACCCCCTCCCATCCAAGGGAGAGGGTTGGTTGATGGTATGCAAAACTTTCATTATTATTGTGTGATCAATCTTCCACTCTCTTTCACTCTCTAACTTTCTCTCTCTAGATCTAGGGCTTATTAGTGGTTAATCTAGGTAGCTTGTGTGATAATTAATAGAAACAACAAGTGGTATCATTCGCCTAGGGGTAATTTAGGTTGTTAAAAGATTAGATCTAAGAAAAATAAATAAAAAATCTGATACGTTACTGTTCATCCGATAAGTTACTGTACTTTGATTGAGCATCTGGTCTAGTCTAGCAACTTTGATCGAACATCTGGTCTAGTCTAGCAACTTTGATCGAGCAACTACTTCATCGAGTAACTACTTCATCAAGTTAGATAAAGTAGTCTAGCAACTTTGATCGAGCAACTCCTTCATCGAGTAACTACTTCATCGAGTTAGATAAAGTAGTCTAGCAACTTTGATCGAGCAACTCCTTCATCGAGTAACTACTTCATCGAGTTAGATAAAGTAGTCGAGCATCAGTAATCGAGCTTCTAAGATTGATCGAACATCTTACCTTGCTCGAACTTCTTAGATTGATCGAGTAACTTTAGATTGATCGAACATCTTACCTTGATTGAACTTCTTGGATTGATCGAACATCTCACCTTGATCGAACTTCTTAGATTGATCGAACATCTTACCTTGCTCGAACTTCTTAGATTGATCGAACATCTTAGTTTGATCGAGCTTCTTGGACTGATCGAGATTAACAACTCTAAATAACAACTACATCAGTCATCAAAGTCTAGAAAGAATCTAATCTAAAACCTGTCTACTGCTTCTCGTTCTCAACCTTCACTCTTCACTCGTCACACCCCCAAGATCGGGTCTAGCGGAAGCATACATGTCGCTGGGGTGCAACTCAATTGGTATCACAACACATGTACAAAGAACGGTTTTCTCCACAACTATTTAGAATATATTTGAGAAGTCAAAAGTATTAAGTTTACATTATGAAAAGTGGTACGGAAGTTGGCCCATAAAATAAGTTAAGCGGTCCCAAATGTTTATCAGAGTCTTCTATGACCATGCCATGCCCTGCCAAAAGCCTCCAGTAGCGTGCTATTGCTTATACCTGAAAATACATGCTAAAAGTGTCAACACGGGGTTGGTGAGTTCATAGAGTTTAGTGTAAAAATGAATTGCATTTGAATAAAGATTTCCCAGCAAAGGCATTGTAAATCCACTCAGTTCCAAGCCCCGGCCATACAAGACTCGCAACCTGTGTGTTTACAACCCACTGCTAACATATAGTATGATTAAGTCAAATGTGTATACGATATATGCACGCTTAATGTAAAGTTTAATAGCCTACTGAACCTCACGACAAGAATAAGCAAGAATGCTTCAAAGCTGGATTATATTCACCCAAGGCCATGAATCGCGGGCCAAGGGTGGGGGTGTCAACCCGATAGTACTATCAATACCTCTCCGTCGGCTCCATCCAGGAGTTAAACAGTGGTGAATGAATATAGCGTATAGAATAGTTTTCCACATTAAGTCATATATCGTAATAAAACTACACATCATGAGTAAGTGTATAAAAGCGTAGCATAGCATATGAGTAAAATCGTCTTGAGTAATAGCAAACAGTTTAAGCATGTATCTCCCCCAAAGAGTTTAAAACAAGTATTAGAGAGTAAAAGTGGGGCTATGAACTCACCTGATATGATGATACAACAATGCGATGAATATGAGATGAACGGGACAACAAGGCGCGAGCACTAGCTGCAACCTAACATGAATGAATATGATCTACTTAGATGATGTAGTGAATGTTCATGCCTATGTAACCTATACCACTCGTAGTTTGAAAATAATAGTTATCGTTGGTATATAATGTTTTCCAAGACTTGGTATAATTATGTTCAACTTGTTACGTCAAAACTAGTCGTGTAATAATGTGTATAAAAAGTTTGTGTTAGTCTCGGCGTTTTGAAAACCTTGGTATGTCTTATAATAGTCGCGTTAATAACCCTTTGATCATACGTGTTCCAACGGGTAAGAAATACGGCTCTCCATGGTTGTTACTTGAAAATATAGTTTCTAGTACGTAAAATATATTCCATTAAAAGCTGTCAAAATATAATAGGATTTATCGAAGTTTAAACGCGTGTATCTTGTTCGTTATAAGCTCGTTTTCTACGTTCTTTATATCCCCGGAATCGTGGGACTACATACTAATATATTTTTGATAAGTCGGGACGGCTAGGTTACGGCTAACGCCTCAGATTTGCCCTTGAAATTCGTGCAACAGCACCTAATTTTCTGAAAATATAGTTTTCGTCGTTAAACTTTGAAAAATCATATCTCCTTCGTTATTAACTCGTTTTTGTCCCCGTTTTCGGCCATAGTTTCGTTTTTGAATGTATTTTCTAAATCTTTGGTCCAAAGTTACCCACCACCTACTGATTTTCCCACGTTTTCAAAATAGGGACAGCGGGTTATATATTGTTTCAAAAATGTGTTTTCTTAGTTTGTATCTAGTCCAAAACCATCCAAACTACAACCAAACAATTCTCAATCCTACCATACACCTTCTTAGGGTGTCATGGGTTCCTAAACATCATCATCCAAGTTAATCTATCAAGGATCTACATACTTTTCATTTATAGAGCTCAAAAGTTTATAAAAAGTGTATAAAGAGTGGTATAAACTAACATATGCATGTAGATCTTGTATAAAAATGATATGTACATTATAAGAACTTGATAAAATTTTGAAAATGAGTTTTGTACACTTACATGAAAGATTAGTGAGTTTATGGAGATGAAAACCTATAAAACCTTGGGTTTTTATTTCAAAACCCTATAAGGAGTACTAAAGTGACTTGTTTATGTATAGATCTTCAAAAATTAATGGATCTTGCTTGTGTTTCTTGTTTAGGCCGAGCACCACCAAGGAGAAGGAAGGAGAGAAAAGTTTACTTGATCTTTTGTGATAATGTGTGAAATAAAATGGATGAAAACTTATATATATATATTAGACATAAATTAGGTAGGCATTAATGGGAGGTATGGCAAGTAAGAAAATGGAAGAGAAAAATCATGGGGGGAGTGGGTTTGTGTAAGGATTTTGGACAAGTATAAGATATTTTGTGTTATATGTAAGAGTTAGTTGTTTATGTGTATACTTCGGGTGTTATCGGGTACCGAGTTATCTTGAAATAAATGTTAGCGAGGTGAAATAAAATACAACGAAGTTGTAAAAATTTGTAAAATCATGTTACTGATAGGAATCGGGTGTTGAAATAATTATCGGGTTAAATTATCGTAAACTGACGAAGTTATAAGCCCTTAACGAAAAATATAGCAATTGGTTTAATAACACCGGGTAAATTAATAATATAACTTTTATATCATTATAATGAGTATGAAAATTTATTAGGATCATAGACGAGAGTATCGGGTATATTGTTAGTAGTAAAACTGAGTGGTAATCGTTAATTACAAATTAAGCATACGTAATTTGAAATGATGCATGATGAACATGAATAGTGTTTTTCCCTCGGGATGAATAGTGTCATGTGAATAGTAAAATTTCTGAAAGTTTCTCAAAATATCAAATTGACCTCGAAAACAATGAATAGTGAAAAGTGAATAGTGATCGGTGAATAGTAAATGATGAATAGTAACCGATGAATAGTAATTTCCCGAGATGAATAGTGAATATGGAAGTATCCTGAAAATGCGGGTTGTGACAGTCTCCCACCCTAAAAGGAACTTCGTCCCGAAGTTCAGCTCGTTCGTTCTGCGCACACACGTTCTCCTGGTCGGATTTGATGAGGCAAACTTTCCCATCCTCGAGCGTAGCCCTCAAAAGACCTTTCGGTAACCGATTTTTACTTAATCCCACAACTCATCAAACAAGAACTGTCATGGGATTAGGCTAAATCGGTTTAGGTTGTCGATTCAAATTTAATCTCACAACTCATCAAACAAGAACTGTCATGAGATTAAACTGAGTCGGCTGGGGTAACAACTTGGCTCTTAGCTTGATTTTCGCAACTCATCAAACAAGAACTGTCACTAGATCAAGCTAAGAAACAAGTTGTCAAAAATAATGGATTCAACATCCTGAAATGAGGTCTTTTGAAAGATTAGCTCGATTTTGGAATTACTTACATCAATCAAATCAATCTGGACATAATACTATTATAACTACTCTCAGTATTGCAAAATTCATCTCTGAGTCAGACATAGGTGGTCAGGCTATGTCTCACTATCCCGGGTCGAATATAGATGACCAGTCTATATTCCACCGAGGTTCAATGAATTTTGAAATACTCAGCTTAGTTATACCAATACTATGTCCTTCACATTTAAAGGACGTTTCAAAAGACTAAGGCAAGTGACCAAACTCGAAGTCGAATGATGAAACTACATAAGGGAAAGGTGTAATGCTGTGACGTGTATGATATGTGAACATTCTTATGTTATAGTAATCAATGAAAATAAGAAGGTATAATTAATCTGATAATACGACACAAATCTCAGCAAATGTGTCAGCAAACAAACCACAAGTGAGGCATCAGCTTGGCAGGCAGGCACGTGGCGGTCATAGGGTTAAGTTTTCGTGAAAGTAGCTATAGTCTAGGTTTTAAAATCACCCAGTTCTCTATAGCTAAGGCTCTGATACCAATCTGTCACACCCCCAAAATCGGGTCCAGCGGAAGCATACATGTCGCTGGGGTGCAACTCAATTGGTATCACAACACATGTACAAAGAACGGTTTTCTCCACAACTATTTAGAATATATTTGAGAAGTCAAAAGTATTAAGTTTACATTATGAAAAGTGGTACGGAAATTGGCCCATAAAATAAGTTAAGCGGTCCCAAATGTTTATCAGAGTCTTCTATGACCATGCCATGCCTTGCCAAAAGCCTCCAGTAGCGTGCTATTGCTTATACCTGAAAATACATGCTAAAAGTGTCAACACGGGGTTGGTGAGTTCATAGAGTTTAGTGTAAAAATGAATTGCATTTGAATAAAGATTTCCCAGCAAAGGCATTGTAAATCCACTCAGTTCCAAGCCCCGGCCATACAAGACTCGCAACCTGTGTGTTTACAACCCACTGCTAACATATAGTATGATTAAGTCAAATGTGTATACGATATATGCACGCTTAATGTAAAGTTTAATAGCCTACTGAACCTCACGACAAGAATAAGCAAGAATGCTTCAAAGCTGGATTATATTCACCCAAGGCCATGAATCGCGGGCCAAGGGTGGGGGTGTCAACCCGATAGTACTATCAATACCTCTCCGTCGGCTCCATCCAGGAGTTAAACAGTGGTGAATGAATATAGCGTATAGAATAGTTTTCCACATTAAGTCATATATCGTAATAAAACTACACATCATGAGTAAGTGTATAAAAGCGTAGCATAGCATATGAGTAAAATCGTCTTGAGTAATAGCAAACAGTTTAAGCATGTATCTCCCCCAAAGAGTTTAAAACAAGTATTAGAGAGTAAAAGTGGGGCTATGAACTCACCTGATATGATGATACAACAATGCGATGAATATGAGATGAACGGGACAACAAGGCGCGAGCACTAGCTGCAACCTAACATGAATGAATATGATCTACTTAGATGATGTAGTGAATGTTCATGCCTATGTAACCTATACCACTCGTAGTTTGAAAATAATAGTTATCGTTGGTATATAATGTTTTCCAAGACTTGGTATAATTATGTTCAACTTGTTACGTCAAAACTAGTCGTGTAATAATGTGTATAAAAAGTTTGTGTTAGTCTCGGCGTTTTGAAAACCTTGGTATGTCTTATAATAGTCGCGTTAATAACCCTTTGATCATACGTGTTCCAACGGGTAAGAAATACGGCTCTCCATGGTTGTTACTTGAAAAATATAGTTTCTAGTACGTAAAATATATTCCATTAAAAGCTGTCAAAATATAATAGGATTTATCGAAGTTTAAACGCGTGTATCTTGTTCGTTATAAGCTCGTTTTCTACGTTCTTTATATCCCCGGAATCGTGGGACTACATACTAATATATTTTTGATAAGTCGGGACGGCTAGGTTACGGCTAACGCCTCAGATTTGCCCTTGAAATTCGTGCAACAGCACCTAATTTTCTGAAAATATAGTTTTCGTCGTTAAACTTTGAAAAATCATATCTCCTTCGTTATTAACTCGTTTTTGTCCCCGTTTTCGGCCATAGTTTCGTTTTTGAATGTATTTTCTAAATCTTTGGTCCAAAGTTACCCACCACCTACTGATTTTCCCACGTTTTCAAAATAGGGACAGCGGGTTATATATTGTTTCAAAAATGTGTTTTCTTAGTTTGTATCTAGTCCAAAACCATCCAAACTACAACCAAACAATTCTCAATCCTACCATACACCTTCTTAGGGTGTCATGGGTTCCTAAACATCATCATCCAAGTTAATCTATCAAGGATCTACATACTTTTCATTTATAGAGCTCAAAAGTTATAAAAAGTGTATAAAGAGTGGTATAAACTAACATATGCATGTAGATCTTGTATAAAAATGATATGTACATTATAAGAACTTGATAAAATTTTGAAAATGAGTTTTGTACACTTACATGAAAGATTAGTGAGTTTATGGAGATGAAAACCTATAAAACCTTGGGTTTTTATTTCAAAACCCTATAAGGAGTACTAAAGTGACTTGTTTATGTATAGATCTTCAAAAATTAATGGATCTTGCTTGTGTTTCTTGTTTAGGCCGAGCACCACCAAGGAGAAGGAAGGAGAGAAAAGTTTACTTGATCTTTTGTGATAATGTGTGAAATAAAATGGATGAAAACTTATATATATATTAGACATAAATTAGGTAGGCATTAATGGGAGGTATGGCAAGTAAGAAAATGTAAGAGAAAAATCATGGGGGGAGTGGGTTTGTGTAAGGATTTTGGACAAGTATAAGATATTTTGTGTTATATGTAAGAGTTAGTTGTTTATGTGTATACTTCGGGTGTTATCGGGTACCGAGTTATCTTGAAATAAATGTTAGCGAGGTGAAATAAAATACAACGAAGTTGTAAAAATTTGTAAAATCATGTTACTGATAGGAATCGGGTGTTGAAATAATTATCGGGTTAAATTATCGTAAACTGACGAAGTTATAAGCCCTTAACGAAAAATATAGCAATTGGTTTAATAACACCGGGTAAATTAATAATATAACTTTTATATCATTATAATGAGTATGAAAATTTATTAGGATCATAGACGAGAGTATCGGGTATATTGTTAGTAGTAAAACTGAGTGGTAATCGTTAATTACAAATTAAGCATACGTAATTTGAAATGATGCATGATGAACATGAATAGTGTTTTTCCCTCGGGATGAATAGTGTCATGTGAATAGTAAAATTCCTGAAAGTTTCTCAAAATATCAAATTGACCTCGAAAACGATGAATAGTGAAAAGTGAATAGTGATCGGTGAATAGTAAATGATGAATAGTAACCGATGAATAGTAATTTCCCGAGATGAATAGTGAATATGGAAGTATCCTGAAAATGCGGGTTGTGACAACTCTTCACTCTTCAAAAGAAATCATCACCAAGATCTCAGTTTTATTTCGTATTTCAAACGAGTATTTCAAGATCATTTCAGATCCAAACAACACGAAAAGAAAGCATCATAGATCGATTTTAGAAGTATACACTTCTTCTAATATCCGAATCATCCAAAGAAAGATCAAAACCAAAGTTTCAACCTTTCTTTTCATTCGGTTTAAACAATCTCAAGTTCGTGTTTGGTGTTAGAAAACAAAATCTTTAAAGATTAGAACACGATTTCATCATAGATTGTTTTGAAGCATATAACTTCTATCAATATCCGGAAAAACATAAAGAAAATAAAAGAAAGGCAAAGATCTCAGATTTTTTCGTGTTTAACATAAGTCATTTAGTCCTCAAAGATCAAAACCACGAAAATATTATCATCATTGATCAATTTTTATGAAGACAAGCTTCAGTCTTTTCGCACCATATTAAAGCAAAGAACAAAATGAAAAACGTTTCATACTTTCTTTTGGTTCGGTTTAATCGAAAAACAAGAATCAAAACACATACTTACTTTGTTGCTCGAGGGACGAATTTCTTGTGTTTATATCATTGGTTCGGATAAGAAAAATATATGGTGAGAAGATTTTTTTTTTGTGTGGCTGCGTATGTGCTTGTGTTAAAAGTTTAGGATTGTAGTGAGTAGTGGTATTTTATAGGTCAAAGTTAGGGTTAGTGTTGGATTTGGACTTGGGCTTTGATTAATATAGTGGTTGGACTAGATTTGAATTTAAATCTTGGGCTTATAATTTAAGGGACGAGCAGAGTCTTGGGCTTATACACAGGACGAATTTTTTGTAGTTCATTTTGGTATAACTTTGCATTGAGCTAATATTTAGTAGAAATTTGTCGTGGACTCAAATTTGTTATTTTTTTAATCTTCTCACAAATTTGGTGTGTGCGCTAAATTTTTTTTGGGGACATAATCAAGGATCACGATTTTGATCGAGCTTTGTTATCCAAAGAGTGATTATAGTTTGGGTTGAGATTATTCGGGTTCGTTGGATATCATAAAGGAATTAGGACTTGGGCTTGGTGCTTTGATCGTTTGGGCTTCTAATCCGTATTTTGTCGATTTTTTTAAACTTGTATCAAGTTTGTGAGATTTATCAAGTTTCATAAGAATATTCCGAGTTTCTAGTGTAAAATCCTCCGAGGTTCAACGATTGAATTCTCTGAGTTTCTAGAGTAAAATCCTCAAAGTTTCTTCAAGTTATTGACCGTTAAAAAAAAAAAAAAAAAAAAATAAAAAAAATCTAATCTTCAACAACAACCGTTATTATCCTTTAAAGATCCTACATTCACAAGTTACCTCAAGTTAATCTTTCCTCATTTCACAAGTTACTCCAACAACTGTTATTCGACATTGTGTGTGACACATCAACTTTACGCATTTTAGTTTGATTCTTCCGATTTCATCGCAACAATCAAGGGGGAGAGAAAATGCATCAATCAAGGTCGCAAATGAATGAATAGATGTCACCTTCCTTCATTTCTTCATCAACAAATCTTGTTTCTCAAGGACCTCAAGAGAGCGATACGCAAGAGCTATTAATACAAGAAAAAGAGAGAGAAACGAAAGAGAAATGCATGGAATGTTTAAGATTTCTTCATTCACATCTCAAGGTCCTCTCAAACAAAGACTTAGTAGGAACTCGTACCGAGTATGGATTCAAATGGGCATTTTCAACACTCTTTGGAGAAGACGTTGAAATATTCACAAAAACGATGTTCCTCAATGTGGATCAACTGCAGAAGCAACTTGAAAAAGAAGAATTTCACGAGAATGGATCCACAGTCGCCTTTAGAGTGCTCAAGGAACAATTTCAGCAGTTCATCGTTTCCTGGTTATCATCAGATTTTGAAAGTGTCATGACATGCAAGTATTTCTTGGAATACACTAGAATCGAGGTTAAAACTTTCAAAGACATGCTGACCCAACAAATGGATTCGATTGAGAAGTCAATTGCTGAAAGAGTACTTCATAGAAGAGAGTATGATAAAAGAGTGAATGAAAAGAAGTTGCAGATTCAAGAAGAGCAAGCCAATACGATTAAAGCATTGGAAGCTAATTTGGTTGTTACAGAAAGCAGTGGGACAGAATCAGAAAAGCAGGATGATAGCAGCAGATCAAGGAATGATACAGATGCTGATTGTGAAGATGTCAGACCCACATATGACACATAACCTATATTTGACAAAGAACCAACGGCTAAGGATGACTGCAGATCAATGAATGATACAGGTGCTGATTGCGCAGATGTCAGACATACACATGACATAGAGCCCATATTTGACGAAGAGCCAATGGCTGAGGTACAATCAATTGTCAATAATAGTATGTCTGCTCATGATCGCCAACTTACTGAACAACCTGAATTCAGAAATGAAGGAGGGGTTGATCAGAATGTTGACGAACATCTTGTCAAACAATCTTTGCCTGACCCATTAAATGAAAACAAAACAAATGTACCATCAAATCAAACTCTCGAGTTTGAAAATGATTGTCTCAAAAAGACCATTGCCCAGTTTCAAAATTATTTTTCAAAACTAGAGGCACATTGCATCTCACTTGAACTTAAACTGCAAAATGAATCTCTAACTTCGGGCAACAATGGTAAATCTTTGAATGAAGAAAGTAAACGTATGGATACATTAGTTAAAGAAAATGAGTTGTTGAAAGTTCAAATTCAAGCAAAGGTGTTTGCACATGCTGCATTGCAAAACAAATTAAGAAGATTGTCTGGCCAAAGTGTGGATACTAAGTTTGCAAAACCATCAATCTTGGGGAAACCGCCTCTACAACCTATCAGAAAACAATCAATTGTTAGACAACCAACTGCATTTAAATCTGAACGACCTAAATATTCAAAATCTCGGTTTGCCTCCCAAGTTGTTGAGAAAAATGATTAACTAGTCACTCCACATTCTTGGCCTAAGAAAAATGCATCTGTCTCTGCTAAATCTCAACAAGTGTTTATACCTGGCTCATCTAGGATTAGTTCAAAAACAGTGTCTAAAGTGAGCATTAAAAGTAAAGAGTCTTATGGCATAAATGACATGTACAAGAACTATGATCTAGAAAAAGCTAGGAAAAAGGCACTACTTCAAAAGGACGGAATTCTAGGTTCAAAACCTTGTGTGATGCCTTCCACTGTTTTACAGAACACTACTAATAGTTGCAAACCAAAACCTAGGAGCACTCAACAAACAAATAGGAATTGGCTAGCATCTAAGAGTAGTTGCAATGTTTGTGTGTCAAAATATCTTCAAGAAGTGAATTCACGTGCAAAGGCACAATCGACTAAGACAATCAAACCAAACAAACCCGTTGAACCAAAAGAAAAGATTCAGAAACCTAAAAAGTGGATCAATATAGGACGTAGGTTTTCTCAACTAAGTGATGCTCCCACATTTCATTCCGCTGCATCTAGAAGGAAAACATCTCCTAGATCTAACCTTAGGTGGGTTCCCACGGGTAGAATCTTCAAAATGATTGGTCTTAGGTGGATTCCTACTGGAAATATTTTAGACAGTTGCACCAAAACAGATGTGAACTCCACAACATTTATCCCTGAGACGAGATAGCAAACCATTGGAATCGTGTGTTCAGGTGTCAAGAAGATAATTGACACTACAACTTTATGCTTCTAACATCTGGAACCCAGTTTCACTTGGGGATCCATATTCTTTGTTTTTGTCTCTTCCTACTTTCTTTGCAGATATGACAATGGCTTCGGAACAACTCAGTTTCGGACCCGAGCTTAATGTGATGGCTTCTGAGCAAAACAGCTTAGGACCCGATTCTAACCGTCTCAACTTCCCTGATCCTTCAGCTGCACCTCTCTCTCTCTTAACCACAAAGATTTGGAAGACTTGTTTGCTCCATTGTTCGATGATTATCTTGTTAGTCTTGCTTCAGATGTATCCACCTGTTCCGCTGCACAACCACTCGTCGATAATCAAAAACCTGATACACCAGTAACTACAACCACAGCAGTTGCTGAAGATGCACCTCAACCAGAAACATCATCATCAGTAGATCAAACAGCTTCTACTTCTGCGTCTGCAACTGAAGATCCCCGACTTCAATATCAGATGCAAATGAGAAGGCTAGAGAGTTACGTGGGATGATGAGCGAGAATTACAAACATTCTCACCTTCCTCCATCCTAAGTAAACTCAATGGTATTACTTGTCACAATTTTGTCATTATCTCATCCTTTGCTTTTATATGACCATGGTTTGTGTACACATAACAGTGCACAACCCGTACCTGTAAAGAAAGGACCCTGAGGTACTCTTCAGTGCCTCAATCCTGATCAAAGGAGTGAAAGCTTCTTTCTTATGAGTAGAATGAAACCTGAATATTTTCTAAGTTTTTCAAAACATTCTGCTCATAAGGACAAGTATTCCCTCGTCAAGGGGGAGTATTTGAAAAATAATCTTTGTTCTGAAAAACAAAAGTTCTTGAAATTCTTCCCTAAAACTCAAAAACAGCATATTTTAATCATAAAGTTTTTTTCAAAAACATCATGAGTATGCTATTTTTGAGGGGGAGAATAACTGATGATTAAAATATGGTAAAGGAAAGATGGAATCTCATAAGTGCTCGACTCAGAATTGACCCTCGAATTGACGATAGGAAAAGTCAGTAGTCGAAAGGACATGTCCCGGACGGGTAATAATTTCAAGCCCGTTCATCTGGTAATGTAAACGTATCTCGCAAAGGACGTGTCTGAGTAGAATGTACCGATTTCGAGTGATTTTCCTTGAATGTGATCTGGACGGGTAATAATTTCAAGCCAGTTCATCTGGTGATGTAAGCGTGTCTCGCGATGATCATGTTCATTGAAAATCAATCAATTCAAAAGTGCCAACTCTACCCGGCATGTGCAAATTTACTTTATCTATATATGAGCACATGTTAAGGGGGAGTCTTTTAGAAAAACGCAAAACTCTCATGGTGTCAATAAAATGTTTTTACAATCATCGACACTTTGAGAGATTTTCAAAAGGTTTGGTTATGGCAACAATAGGATAGTCATGGAGTTATAAGGTGACTAAGGTTTAGGAAAAACCGTCCTATGCTCCGCCAGAGCCGGAGGTATCTACCCAAGGACAATTCCCATAGTTTAGAACTAGAAAGTCCTAGGTATGATTAAAAAAAAAAAGAAGATATGAAATGTAAGGAGAAAGAAGGGGTTGAAGAATTAAAAAGAAAAACAAAGAAAAGGGTGAAAAGAAATAGCCCTCTATTTGTTCAACCTTAAGGCAGACACCGGGTTCAATACATAATCTACTGGTTGACTGAGCATCACCGGTATTGAAGACAAAAGACGTCATGGACCTAGTGACGCACTGCACTAAACCTTCTAAGCCACTCAGGTGTCTCTCAAAAGACACTTGTTTCATTTCACACGAAGAACCCTTCATCATCTATCGACCTCTCACTACGAGATGTGTTGATATTGAAAAGGAGGCACTCTGCTCCACGCCTCCGAAGACCAAGAAAATGTGCACTAATCGAGTCTAGAGCCTTGAGATTCATCAAAGATCTCTTAGGTACACTTAGTATTACACTGTTCTACATCATGGGCATGAGTTGTAAATTAGGAAGTGTCCTTCGCAGATCTTAGCAATCTGCCGAGAACATTCTTGAGAAAATTCACAATTGTGATTCTCAGTGATATAATGGAAATCCTGCCAGGGTAACATCAAATAACCCTGACAGCAGGTCACTTCGGCAACTCCTTGTGGGTTACGCTTAGTGTTTGCTCCAAAATGGTCTACAGTCGTGGGGTGATCTCCAGCGACTCACTGAATCGTGGGTGCACTTCGGTGTATCCGTGTTAGCCCTTTTGGGGGTATCCGGTTCAAAACGGCCTGGGCAAGGATTAGAGATAGTCTTCACACTATCCTGTTGACGATCTCGAAGTCTGAGCCTGTAAGTGCCGGTTGGTTCGTGTTGCTGCTGCAGCTGTGGAGGAGCTTGAAGACCTGGAGTTCAACCACCATCAAGACTCCATCATGCTCATATCCTGAAGTTAAGTTCTCATAAAGACTCAGAAATATCAAAAGTTCAGAATATGTTAAAGAAAAGTCAAAGTTCAAGCACTACAACCTTTCACAAGTTAAAGATTGAAGAAGTGAGAACAAGTTAAAGAACCAAAGTCAAAAGACATATGAGCATGGTGGAGAAGGCATGAAGACACCAGAAGCAGAGACCATTGGAGAACGGCAGATCAGTACCATATCATATCACATCACGATCAAGAACAAAGAACAAATATTACGAAGACGTCAAAGCCAAAAGAAGCAAAGACGACGTCAAGCAACCTTGATGACCAATACTTAGGGGGAGATTGTTGGGAACACGTTTTGTATTAATTCAAGTATTGATCATATTGTAATAAGTTGCTTTGGCCTTTATGTTTGTTATTAGGCCTAGTCCATGTAGAAGGCCCATGGGCTGTGTCGTTTACTTATTTAATTTATGTTAACTATGTTTACTTAGGGCTTTAAGCCCAAGTCATGTAAAAACTATAAATAACCCCTCCCATCCAAGGGAGAGGGTTGGTTGATGGTATGCAAAACTTTCATTATTATTGTGTGATCAATCTTCCACTCTCTTTCTCTCTCTAACTTTCTCTCTCTAGATCTAGGGCTTATTAGTGGTTAATCTAGGTAGCTTGTGTGATAATTAATAGAAACAACACTAACCTGCCATGTTGACCAAGGACGGCAACATGTGATGTGCTATATTCGATTTACCTAGGTAGTTGGCAAGCTATCTACTTGGGGGCAAATTTTGTGAATATTATTATTGTGATTACATCAATGTTATTGATGTCGGTTAACGTTTTGCGTGTCATGAGCGCTTAACAACTATACGACGCTTTACCCGATATTTGTATATGTTACTTATATCTTTTAGTCTTTAAAAATCTTGTGTTCAACTACTTTACTTTTAAACCTATGAATTTCACTCAACCTTTGTGTTGACTTTTTAGCATATTTTATCTCAGGTAATTGATGCATATTGTACTGGCACTGGAAGTGGCATGAAGACTATGGATGGCTATCTGTTTTCACTTTCTACTTTATTATCTTTTATTATTCGAAAAACCTTTTAAGTTGTGTCTTATTATTCTGCTGTGCCTGACTTCTGAGAGATCTTTAAACTCTAATGTTTTTCTTAAGTTTTGAATGATATGTCTTATTAAAACGAGTTGCTATGAGGTCCTTTTCTATGATTGTGACTATCCTACCCTGAAGTAATACCCCAAACTATGTTCCGCTGCCATATTCTGAGTTGGGGGTGTTACAGATTGGTATCAGAGCCACTGTTTATAAAGAACGAGGTCATATTTTTCTCGACTGTAAACATTTTCCTTGTCAAACGTTTTCACAATTGATAGCTACCAGCCCTTCGTGCCACTTCGCTCTTTTATCGCTTTATTTAACCTTTATGTATGCATGCTCTTATACTATTATATACTTTACTTGGATTTTCCCGCTGCTACCTTATGTTATATAAATAAATAAAAAAACTATTTTCTTTTACATTATTGGTTGGGATCTTGACTCAAGTTACTCTTTGTAGAGTATCATGTGTGCCCCTACCTTGCCCGACCAGTTACCGGTTGTACCCATACCACGCTTCCCTGGGGAGGATATGGACCATATGGATGCACCTTACCCCGATAACGAGGAGGACTCGGAGATGGAGGATGATGAGGTAGGTCCCGAGGATATGGACAATGATGATGATGATGATGATGATGATGATGATGGTGATGATGATGATGAGATGGACCCAGAGGAGGAGGGATGAGGAGGCTCTCCCTCTACCACCCTCACCAGTAGTGTCAGACAATACCTACGAGTCTCATACGTCGGACACGTTGGGTCATGCACTTGCTACTAAGGAGATATCTTGTCCACCACCTACGTTCAAGATTGGCGAGTCTTCTTCAGCACCGCAAGTTACACCCTCAGAGGTTAGGGCCGAGCTGAGCCGTTTGCGTCATGATGTCGGTTGGTGTACTGGTCGCTACATGTCGATGTCGCGACATTTGTGTACGTAACAGACTGAGGTCTTGGAGTTGAAGAAGCAGATCAGGAGAGATCGAGGAGCCATGGATGATTTCTATGTTGGGTTGTACAAGTTTGTTGAGAGATTGAGTTTGATAGAGCAGGCAGTAACAGAGTCTCAGGAGCGTTTGGCATTGCTGGAGAAGACGATGTCTGAGATTGAGAAGAATGTTGAGGAGTTGGACCTTAGAGCTGTTTTCACTGATATTGATAGACGTCAGCACGACCGTAGTCTTCAAGAGTTGCAGGCTGAGATACATGCCATGCAGTGGCGGGCATACTGGGACAGGATGGAGAGGTTTCGTTTTGATGATAGCGTTGATGTCTTGGCTACATACGGAGGAGACCGTCAGTGAGAGATTAGTGACCATCTTTATTATGGTAGTTTAGTATCGTAGTAGTTGTTTACCTTGTGCTTACTAAACTGATTTGTATCAGTTAGTAGATTTATCCGAAACTTGTAGTCGTTTTGCATATCTTGTAAGACTTATAACAAGTATTGAATCTATGATGTATTATGGTGATGTATTATTTATGATGTTGAATGCGTACTATATTATGATGTATCATGGTGTTGTTTATTTTGTGATATGATTCTATTACGTTAGTCAAATACTTACTGTGTTGTACACTTGTAATGATTGATAGAATTATGCCGCCTAGGAAGATGACACCAGCTGCAATTCAGAAGTTAGTGGAAGACAGCATTGCCGCGGCGCTTGCGAAGCGTGCAGGGAACGGCAATCAGAACAATGGAAATGCGGGAGTGCATGTTGCCAATGCAAATCGTTTCTGTACCTATAAGGATTTTATGGATTGCAAGCCTATCACTTTCAGGGGATCTGAAGGAGCTGTTGGTTTGACTCAGTGGTTTGAGAAGGCGGAGTTCGTATTTTTGCGAAGTAACTGTTCCGAGGATTGCAAGGTGAAGTATGCAACGGGTACCCTTGTAGAGCATGCCTTGTCTTGGTGGAATTCTTATGCTCAGACTATAGGACTAGGGAATGCTTACAACACTCCGTGGGAAGAATTCAAAAAGGAAATGGTTAAGAAGTACTGTACTCATAGTGATGTGAAGAGGTTGGAGACTGGGTTTTACTATTTGGCTGTGAAGGGAGTTGACCTCGCGACTTATATACATCGGTTCCAGGAATTGAAGGTTTTCTGTGCTCATATGGTTCGAGATAATGATGCACTACTGGAGAAGTTCATTGGAGGATTACCACCCAGTATCAAAGGGAATATGACATCTTATAACTCTCAGATGTTGGACAAGACCATTCACGTAGCTCAGCGACTTTTGGATCAAGTGATCAAACATGGTACTGTTCAGAGTAGTAACAACACTCACAACAAGAGGAAGTGGGATGAAAACAAGAGGAACACCAACTACAACAACCATAACAACCGTAACAACAACAGTAACCCTCACTACAACAACAACAACAACGACCAGTACCGTAACAACAACCATCACCACCAGCAGAACAAAAGCCAGGAGACTGTTAAGGCTTATGTGGCTGCACCAG
Source organism: Artemisia tridentata subsp. tridentata (assembly GCA_021014915.2). Classification (NCBI taxonomy): domain Eukaryota; kingdom Viridiplantae; phylum Streptophyta; class Magnoliopsida; order Asterales; family Asteraceae; genus Artemisia; species Artemisia tridentata. The sequence continues at coordinate 320,713,719 of CP139509.1, forward strand.
CACAAGTTGGAGGGTATGCTGGGAGTCACCCATTTTGTGATAAGTGTAAACAACATCACACTGGACCCTGCACAGATAAGTGTCAGAATTTTTAGAAGGTTGGACATATTGCTAAGCATTGTAAGCAAAGGGTTGTAGCTACTGGGAGTAACCTACAGCCCGTAGTAACTTGTTTTGGATGTGGAGAGCATGGTCACTACAAGAGTCATTGCCCTAAGAACAACGGACAACGAGTGGAAGGCGTTCATGGGAGAGCATATTTGATGGGCAATGGAGAGCAACAACAAGATCCGAATGTCGTTACCAGTACGTTTCTACTCAGCAATCAACGTGTTAAAGTTTTATTCGATTCTGGTGCTGATATGAGTTTTATATCTTCCATAATTTCCCCACTACTTGGTATCACCCCGATCTCCCTAGACACTAGTTATAGCATCGAGCCAGCTAATGGCAACTTAGTTGACACTTGCATCGTAATCCGAGACTATACCCTAAACCTCCCAGATAACCCGTTTAGTATCGACCTCATGCCTATTGAACTCGGAAGCTTCGACATAGTGGTTGGTATGGATTGGCTGTCCAAGCATCAGGCGAGTATCGTTTGTGGTGAACGAGTTGTTCATATTCCTCTCAACGGTGAAAATTTAGTAGTCCGAGGTGACCGTAGTGGAACTCGTTTGAAAATCATATCTTGTCTTAAGACTCTGAAATACATCGAGAAGGGATGTCATGCATTTCTAGCACATGTGGCTAAGAAGAAGTCGGGAGAGAAGCGACTTGAGGATGTTCCAATCATGTGTGATTTTCCCGAAGTATTTCCTGAAGACTTACCTGGGCTTCCACCGGTTCGACAAGTGGAATTCCAAATCGACTTAGTGCCGGGAGCAGCATCCGTGGCACGTGCACCTTATCGACTAGCGCCAACAGAGATGCAAGAACTGTCTAATCAACTGCAAGAGTTGTTGGATAAAGGGTTTATTCGACCAAGTTCTTCGCCTTGGGGAGCACCAGTTTTGTTCGTAAAGAAGAAGGAAGATCATTCAGGACATGTATTGATTATCGCGAGCTGAACAAGCTAGCAGTGAAGAACCGATACCCGTTACCCTGAATCGACGACTTATTCGACCAACTACAAGGATCCCGTTACTACTCCAAGATAGATTTACGATCTGGTTACCATCAACTCAGAGTTCGGGAAGAGGATATTCCTAAGACGACATTCAAAACTCGGTATGGCCACTATGAGTTTTGAGTAATGCCGTTTGGTTTGACAAACGCACCTGCTGTATTCATGGACCTCATGAACCGGGTGTGTAAACCATATCTGGACAAGTTAGTTATAGTTTTCATCGATGACATCTTGATCTACTCCAAGAGTGAAGAAGAACACAAGCAGCATCTGAGGATAATTCTAAAGCTACTTAAGGAAGAGAAATTGTACGCGAAATTCTCTAAGTGTGAATTTTGGATTCGCACGGTACAATTCTGTGGACACGTAATTGACAGCAAAGGGTTACACGTAGATCCCGCAAAGATCGAAGCTATTGAGAACTGGCCAGCACCTGCTAACTCTACAGAGATTCGCCAATTTCTAGGATTGGCTGGATACTATAGGAGATTCATCGAGGGATTCTCCAAGATAGCTAAACCGTTTACCAAGTTAACCCACATGGACAAGAAGTATGAATGGGGAAAGGAAGAAGAATCATCATTCCACACCCTGAAGCAGAGACTTTGTAGTGTACTGATGCGTGGTTTTGCGACCTTACAACAGATTTTACCTCTCGAGGGATCTTAAGAGGCTTACAACCCCACCAGGCAGTGTACCTAACCGATGTAGTATAGTGTAGTGGTAAGTACGGGGGATTGATCGTTCTCCACAGGGAATAGTGTCGTTAGGATTGAAAAACTACTCTAATTAGGTCTAAGGGTGAGAGAAGATTCTTTTTTGTAATTTTTTTTTTGAAAGCAAGTAAAATCTCGGGTTTGAAGGAGTGGGCGGAATTAGTTGCTAGTCAACTAACCCAAATAACTACGAATGCAAATAAAATAAAATAACTGAAAATGAAAAGGTCGTGAAACTTATGTGGAGAGAAATGTGTTTACTTAGATTTCCTTACTCCTTAACTATCTTTTACCGGTTGATTAGTGTGTATTAATCGCGTGGATGGCGGGTGTATTCCTTAATACCAATCGTGGGGTGGCGTACGTACTTCCCCAACTCTATAAGCTCCTACTTCACTCCTATGTCGAGCCGGCTAAGAAGCTCCTAACATGGGATCACTAGAATTCGCTCATGCATTAAATACAACCATAAAAACCTTAGTACGCGTTGGTTCATGTTTCTTAAGACGTTCAAGCAAGTTACCGAATAGGAAGTTAGCCAGTTTTCTTAAGCCTAACATCGATGAACAATCATCCGATACAACTAATAACACACTAATAACCAATAATCAATAGTTAGGTTTCATTAGATCTAAGCAAACACAAGATAAATCTAGCCTAGCATGTTAATCAAAAGACAAGAACAAGATATAATCAAACAACACATAGACATATTGATTGATTAAATGAACACTTATCTTCAATTAAACGTGGGAGATCCAAGGGTATGAAAACCCTTAAAAATGGCAGAAATTCGTCTTAGGGTTTCTCCTCCAAAGTTACACACAATAAGTTCCACCCTAATGACAAAAAATTGCAAAACTATATATAGAGTTTAAGGGCTGACGGCGTCACGTTATAGGACTTGACGCCGTCACCTCGCCGTGTCTAGGGTTCCCGGATGGCCTTCCTGACGCCACTCGTGATTCCACTCGAAAAAATTCAGATTGATGAGCAACTAAACTTTATTGAGGAACCCGTCGAAATTATGGACCGTGAAGTCAAACAAATGAAGCAGAGTCGTATCCTCGTCGTGAAAGTCTGTTGGAATTCCAAGAGAGGACCCGAGTTCACCTGGGAGCGCGAAGACGAGTTCAAGCGCAAGTACCCTCACCTTTTCGCAACCACAACTGGTAACACTAACTAAAATCCGGGACGAATTTCAAAATATAATGTAGGTGCTGTAACACCCGGTAACTTTCCAAACCTATTTTACTAGCTGAAATATTTACTTTTGCATCCCCTTAGCATTTAAACATTTTATAAACTTATTGATGAGGCGAAAAGTGTACCGCTTTTAAGGGGTCATTTAAGCCCTAAATCGTATTTATTTGATCAAATATTGCCCTAAATCGTTCCTTTTGTCATTTTAGGTACTTTTGAGGAGAAATCTGGAAAAGGAGGCATTTTGGACGTTTTTGGAGCATTAAAGTGAAGAAAACGGCAAAGTCTCAAAAATCGGCTAAAAGTTACTCTTGACGGCGTCACAATTTACTCTGGACGGCGTCATGCTTTGGCAAGAAAAGTTGGACGTGAAATTTACTCATGATAAGCCAGTGAAAATAGCATGTGAATTCTGACGGCGTCACGCTTTAACTTGATCAAGGGCGTCACGGCTTAAATCATAAGGGGACGGCGTCACATTCACGATCTGACGGCGTCAAGCCTTGATAAGCCAGAATGGATTTTTGAAGAGCTAAAGAGGGACGGCGTCAAGAAGGTCATCCGGGAACCCTAAAAGCGGCGAGGTGACGGCGTCACACTCCATAAGGTGACGCCGTCAGATCCAAAAATCTATATATAGTTTTCTAATCTTTTGTCATTAAGGAGAGCTTAGTGTGTGGAATTTTGGGATAAAACCCTAAGACGATTTTAGCTACTTTTTCAGGGCTTTTTGCCTTGAGATTTTCCATGTTTCATTGAAAGATAAGTTATCAATTAATCATTCAATATGTCTATGTGTTGTTTGATTCTATCTTATTCTTGTCTTTTGTTTAACATGTTAGGCTAAATTTATCTTGTGTTTGCTTAGATCTAATGAAACTTAGCTATTGATTATTGGTTGTTAGTGTGTTGTTAGTTGTATTGGATGATTGTTTATCTATGTTAGGCTTAAGAAAACTGGCTAACTTCCTATTCGGTAACTTGCTTGAACGTCTTAAGAAACATGAACCAAACGCGTACTAAAGGTTTTTATGGTTGTATTTAATGCACAAGCGAATTCTAGTGATCCCATGTTAGGAGCTTCCTAGCCGGCTCGACATAGGAGTGAAGTAGGAGCTTGTAGAGTTGGGGAAGTAAGTACGCCACCCCACGAATGGTATTAAGGAATACACCCGTCATCCACGCGACTAATACACACTAATTAACCGGTAAAAGATAGTTAGGGAGTAAGGAAATCTAAGTAAACACATTTCTCTACACATAAGTTTCTCACCACATTTCATTTTTGTTATTTTATTTTATTTGCATCCGTAGTAATTTTGGGTTAGTTGACTAGCAACTAATTCCGCCCACTCCTTCAAACCCGAGATTTTACTTGCTTTCATAAAAACTATAAAAACACAAAAAAGAATCTTCCTCAACCCTTAGACCTAATTAGAGTAGCCTTTCACACCTAACGAACACTATTCCCTGTGGAGAACGATCAATCCCCCGTACTTACCACTACACTATACTACATCGGTCAGGTACACTGCCTGGTGGGGTTGTAAGCCTCTTGAGATCCCTCGAGAGGTAAAACCTGTTGTAAGGTTACAAAACCACGCATCAAGTTTTTGGCGCCGCTGCCGGGGAATAGTTATTGTTTAGGTTGAAATTTTTATTTTATTAGGTCTACTCGCTAGATTCCTTTCTAGTGAGATTTTTATTTTCTTTTTCTAGGATTTTCTTTAGTCTATCTTTTTCTTTGTATCTTTGTTCGTAAAAGAAATTTCCATTGACTCTTCCGTTCACCATTATGGAGTACGCGAATCCACCATACCACCAACCACAAAGGCCATTCTACCCTATTGACATCTCGAATTTCAAACAATATCGAGATGAACCCATATATGATGCATGGACTCGTTTTAGAAATTTACTCCGAAAATTCCCTCATCATAGTTTCGCTTTAGCATCCCTAACCCGAACCTTTTACTATCGTGTTGGCCAATATGACCAAATGCGCATTGAGGATTTTGCCAATGGGGACTTTAGGGAATTAAGTGCTGAAGAAGCATGGGATGCCATAGAAGATTGTGCCCAATATTATTATAGGGTAGACAACCCAACAAACGTTAGTACAAGTCAATTGAATATAAATTTCCTGGATCATGAAACAAGTTTGTTTGGGGATGAATACATTAGTGTTGAGATACCTAAGTGGTTGTCATGTAATGCCATAGTACAAAACGAACACATAGGTGACCTTGATGTGATGAAGGATCTAGCCGAGCATGATCACATTGATCAAAAAGACCTAGGTTTTATGATCGATGACGATGAATCTCAAGAAACACATGATGAATCTTTTGGGCAATTTGAATATAGCAGTCAGAATATTGAGGATGATCCTTATGATTCGGATATAGAAGTTGAGATGCCTAGAGAAGCACTTGAGATACTAGGGAAAATGTTAGGTTTAAATTCTACCAAAACCTATGATGAGGATATAGGTGATCTTGACACAAGGAATGATGAGGTAAGTAACATAAGCCCACCAAGTACCCCACAAGTCCTACCATCAATTGAGGCACACACACCGCCCGTGACTTACCCGGAAGAAGTTGGGGAGACTATAGGAACCCCAATAGAGGTAGAGCCCTTGGACCAAACACAACTAGAAGAAATAGGTTTGAATGCTTTTAGTGATCACAACCTTTCTTTTAGTCCTATGGAAGTTCCTAGTTTTGATGAGCCGGAGCCTCAACCAAAACCGTTACCTAATCTTCCATCCTTGGATGAAAATTTAGGAATTGAATTAGGTCCCGATCCACCCATCAAAACATATAGTCCGGGTAGTCTTAAGATTAAGGTAGTAGACTCTGAGCCTTGTAGTGAGGAAGACAACATAGGAGTGAACCATAACCTTTCATACTTACATCACCCATTCATGATTGATCACAAGAAACACTATGGGTTTAAACCGGGTTTATTAGGTCAAGATGGATTCCCAACTAGGAATCTCTCGAAGTTGATAGAAGATGATCCCTTTTTAGGAGGAAACTCAAAATCACCCATTGACCAAAGTGAACTAGGCAAGGTTATGATGAAAGGAGCACACCCCTTTGAGCATATAATTCATCCACCACTCTTTTTTCACGTGGCATACTCCTACCGAGCTGGTGTGTATCGCTACTATCACCCGCACTTAATCCTAAGTGTAGGGAAAACCTCCCCTATTTCCGTTAAATAAGGGTAGAGTCAGGCTCGTGACTCAAACAAAAACAAGCGCTCTTGGGAGGCAGCCCATGCTTTATTTGCTTTGTGTGTTTATTTATTTGTTTGTTTGATTTTATTTGCTTCCGTATGTATGTTTAATTTTTATTATTATTGATTCATGTTCAAAACTAAAATTGTGAAAATGCTTTATTTTATTTTTAACTTCGTCTTAACTACATATAAAGGTATTTTGCAAAAGATAAGTGTAAGGGAAAGTCAAATCGGTTTATTAGAACAAATGAACATGAATCATAATAATGTTAAATTAACATACATATTAGTATTTGTTTGAGTCAAATGCTTGTATCGAGTCATAATGATATTTTGCAGGATTTCCAGGAAATGAGGTATAGGTTTTTCCAGAAATTTTTCGGAAACTTAACATGAGAATTCTGTCAGATCATTTCTGACGGCGTCAGGGTTTATAACCTGACGGCGTCAGATTTAATTTCCAGAAATTTTTGAAAGTTTTGTTTTCATAAAAAGTTTTTATTAAAATCTCCAACTTATAATCTCCAGGAATCTGCAAAATTATCATTCCACAAGCATTATATCCTTATATATAGATTTTTCCCGCCGATGTTATGCAGGTTTTCGTGTTTGTTTTCTCAGGTTTAACAGGTTATTTTGGACAAGGAAATGTTTTTGGATCAAGCTTGTGGCGATGCATTAGTCATGGAGCTTCAACATTCTCTTTGGAGGAAGATTTAACCGTGTAATTTCATTATCCACCGAGCGAATCAGGGGAGTATTTGATTTCATTCTTTTACTTTTTGCTTTTACATCTTATTATTTGAACATTGGGGACAATGTTCATCTTAAGTGTAAGGGGGGTAAAAGTACGATTTTAGAGAATGCCATTGCGCTTGATTTTTGTTTGTTTAATGGTAGATGTGTAATAAAACTGAGAGGAATACTTGTTAAGGTAATTTTAGTGCCAAATTTAAAATTTTTTACAACATATAGGAGTGAAACTTTGATCTTAATAAGCGTCTCACGGATAGGAGTTATATGACTAGCACAAAAACCGTACCACTAAAAAATTTTCCACCCCCAAATATGTGAGGTTCGCCCCTAGAATTGGTAGGAAAAGCATTTATGCTATGATGTGTGTACCGGTAGCACTTAGATTCTAGAACTTGCGTTAGGACCATTCCAAGGCCACAAGTGAGACTACATTCGTGTAGTTAGATTTACTACATGATAAGAGGCATTAGGATTAACCCATTGTTTTACACCTGTGTTTTTGTTATAATTACGTTGGCTACATTGGTCAAGTAATTCCCCCACACCCTTTGCGTTGTACTCATTTTTAGTACACGATACCCCTAGTACACCCCTCAGAGCCTATCTTTTCGTTTCGACCTTTAAGCATTTTACTTAAAGGAAGAATTTGTTACACCCCACTAAAATGTACACCCAAATCGCCTTAGCCTACCTTGTATGCACTCATCTTTAGTGCATTATTGTTACAACATTTGTTTAAACCCAAGTTAATTATCTAGTTGATTACATGGTTGCTAAGTCGAGTCATATCCTTGTACATATTGTTTTGGGACGATTGGGACTCATGGGTAAAGTACTAGTGTAATGGAGTAATGGGGAAGAACATCATTTATTACCCCCATATGTGCTAAATATTTTAAAAGTACTCCAAGTTTTTCAATTATCTTAATTCGAGTCATTAGATTAGTATTTGTAAAGTTATGTAAAAATTCAAGTGTAAGGGGAATGCAATGCCCCTATGATGTATTATTTTGGATGGTAGGGCAAAAGTGTATGCAAAAAAAAAAAAAAAAAAAAAAAAAAAAAAAAAAAAAATCAAGAAAAATACAAAAAAATGAGAAAATGAAAAATAGAAAAAACATACGGACTACCATCCCGTTTTATTTTATGTTTATTTTATATTTTTGTTATTTTGTTATTTTGTTTCTAGCTTAAGATCGAGTCTAGTCTTGGCTTAGCAACATTGTATAGTACATGTAATTGATCAAGATTTTTAACTCGCCACCAGTAAAATATCCTTTATCCAACAAAACCGTGTTTTCCTTTTCCCTACACCTTACGTTATAACCCATTTAAAAGCCCTCTTTGATAGTTTATCTTAGGTGCTTACGCCTAGTGGAGGAGGTTTTCGATCCTTTCCCAAGCCTATGGTAATCTATTTGCTATGACAGGTAGTGAGAGATATTTTCCGTTTTCATTTATGAGATTTATTTTGATGACACTTGAGAGATGTGAGTATCTAAACACTACTTGTGAGGTGCTAGTTTATAATCTCCGTGCTTATTATGATTGAAGTGGAACGATTATTTGTTGTAATTACTTTTATGTTAGCATTAAATGACCCCTAACTTGTATTTTGATTAGAATAAAAGCGCATTTGCTTGAGGACAAGCAAATCTCAAGTGTAAGGGTATTTGATGAGGCGAAAAGTGTACCGCTTTTAAGGGGTCATTTAAGCCCTAAATCGTATTTATTTGATCAAATATTGCCCTAAATCGTTCCTTTTGTCATTTTAGGTACTTTTGAGGAGAAATCTGGAAAAGGAGGCATTTTGGACGTTTTTGGAGCATTAAAGTGAAGAAAACGGCAAAGTCTCAAAAATCGGCTAAAAGTTACTCTTGACGGCGTCACAATTTACTCTGGACGGCGTCATGCTTTGGCAAGAAAAGTTGGACGTGAAATTTACTCATGATAAGCCAGTGAAAATAGCATGTGAATTCTGACGGCGTCACGCTTTAACTTGATCAAGGGCGTCACGGCTTAAATCATAAGGGGACGGCGTCACATTCACGATCTGACGGCGTCAAGCCTTGATAAGCCAGAATGGATTTTTGAAGAGCTAAAGAGGGACGGCGTCAAGAAGGTCATCCGGGAACCCTAAAAGCGGCGAGGTGACGGCGTCACACTCCATAAGGTGACGCCGTCAGATCCAAAAATCTATATATAGTTTTCTAATCTTTTGTCATTAAGGAGAGCTTAGTGTGTGGAATTTTGGGATAAAACCCTAAGACGATTTTAGCTACTTTTTCAGGGCTTTTTGCCTTGAGATTTTCCATGTTTCATTGAAAGATAAGTTATCAATTAATCATTCAATATGTCTATGTGTTGTTTGATTCTATCTTATTCTTGTCTTTTGTTTAACATGTTAGGCTAAATTTATCTTGTGTTTGCTTAGATCTAATGAAACTTAGCTATTGATTATTGGTTGTTAGTGTGTTGTTAGTTGTATTGGATGATTGTTTATCTATGTTAGGCTTAAGAAAACTGGCTAACTTCCTATTCGGTAACTTGCTTGAACGTCTTAAGAAACATGAACCAAACGCGTACTAAAGGTTTTTATGGTTGTATTTAATGCACAAGCGAATTCTAGTGATCCCATGTTAGGAGCTTCCTAGCCGGCTCGACATAGGAGTGAAGTAGGAGCTGGTAGAGTTGGGGAAGTAAGTACGCCACCCCACGAATGGTATTAAGGAATACACCCGTCATCCACGCGACTAATACACACTAATTAACCGGTAAAAGATAGTTAGGGAGTAAGGAAATCTAAGTAAACACATTTCTCTACACATAAGTTTCTCACCACATTTCATTTTTGTTATTTTATTTTATTTGCATCCGTAGTAATTTTGGGTTAGTTGACTAGCAACTAATTCCGCCCACTCCTTCAAACCCGAGATTTTACTTGCTTTCATAAAAACTATAAAAACACAAAAAAGAATCTTCCTCAACCCTTAGACCTAATTAGAGTAGCCTTTCACACCTAACGAACACTATTCCCTGTGGAGAACGATCAATCCCCCGTACTTACCACTACACTATACTACATCGGTCAGGTACACTGCCTGGTGGGGTTGTAAGCCTCTTGAGATCCCTCGAGAGGTAAAACCTGTTGTAAGGTTACAAAACCACGCATCACTTATTTGAACTTGAGAAACAGAGGATACCTTGGTAAACGTGAATGTTATTCCTTTATTAAGCCGGCACAACCTAGAATGCACGAAACAAATAGATTTACTAAATGAATTAACTCTGAGAAAGTTATATGTATTAATACTCGTTTTTATTAGAAAAATTATTTAGAACTCAATGGCGTAAGTCTTGTAATTTAAAACGGCCGTTTGCTTTGTTAAATGGGGATGACGAGAGTTTTACCAAAAGAATAACTAAATTACACTTTCTACCCACTCTTTGAACTTACACCGCCGCCCTCAAGTTTCTTTTGTACACCTTTGCCCCCTCCCTATCATATAAAAGACACCATATTAGGGTTTCTCCCTCATTTGATACCACCACCACCAGAGTTACTATACCAGCGCCGCACCCAACTTCCGGCCACCACCAAAACTTCACCACCGCATAGATCTCGAGTCCCACATCGTTTCTTGAGAAGATTGGAGCGAGAGGAAGACGTTTGGTTGTGTTTTGAAGCTTCACCGCCGTCACCACCACTTGTCGTCGCCTCCCCCACTTCACCTCTTGCGTTTGGTAAGCTCACGCGCCGCCTTTTCATCATTTCTTTTATTTTGAAAACCCTAATCGGTATAAACCTAAACCCTAACGTTTTACAACTAAAACTAATCTAAAATCTATGCTTCCTTACTAAAAATGTGTGGATCTAAACTTTCTAAACCCTAACTCGTTCGACTTATCACCGAGTCGTGTGACTCGTCTGAGTCAACTCACGACTTGAGTTGACTCGGAGTGTTTTCTTGTTTGTTTTGTATTTGTTTTCTTTGTTTAAGCTTATTTCGTTATTGTTGTAGCTTGTTTGGACTTTGGAGTTGGATTTGGTTGCGTTTTGTGTTAGCCGAGAGGTATAAGGCTCGAATAGGGTCGAGCCGTGACTCAAGGGAGTCACGACCTAGTGTGGTTTGCCTTTGGTTGAGTCTTTGTTGGTTTTGTTGCGATAATGGGTGAGCCGAGACTCAAGGGAGTCACGAACAAGTCGTTTGTTTGGTTTACTTAAGTCGTAGTTGGATTGGGTTGTTGTTGGAGTGAGCCGTGACTCAAGGAGAGTCATGACTCGTGAGTTTTTATGTTAGCCGAGACTTCATATGGTTCGGTTTTCGAGAGTGGGTCAAGCCGTGACTCGTGGGAGTCATGGCCATGTCATGGTCTAGCTAAACGAGACCTTAGTGTGTTTTGGTTGTCAAATTAGTTGGTTAACGAGGTTAGAAAACCTCGTCGTATCCTTTCCCGTCGAGTCATGACCGAGGTTAGAAAACCTCGTCGAGAGTGTGTCGAGTTGGTTTTGGACATGGATTGTCTTTGTTGGGTCAAATGGACTAGTAAGCCCATTAGAAGTCTAGCATGGATAACCTTGGGCCGTAAGCCCAAAGTGAGTCCATGGGTCATGTAAGTTAAGTATTGGGCCGAAGCCTAATACATTTGGTCTTTTGATTTATTTGTTTGTTGTAATGATCTATTTTCCGTTTACTAACTTATTTCGTTCTGTTTTGTCAATTGGTGTTTTGGACGCTATTCGGGTAACCTAGGATATGATTTGGATTTGGAATGGATGCTATGATAGACTCGAAAGAGCTTAATATATTAGGACCCGAACGGACACAAAATGGTCGATAAACTTGACACTAATATACACGTGAATGATAATGAATAAATATATATATAACTTGTAAAATATGATTAAAAATTGGTTTATTCAAGAGTCGTGACGACTTGGAAAAGTTACTAAAACGGACGCGTCATATCCAAATTTCTATAAAAACCTTTTATAACTTAATCAATTACAACTTGTAAACGTCAAAAAACCTTTTGAAACTTATACATTTTCTTCCTAAATTATAACGTTTTACCGACTATTTGGGTTATGGGTAAAACACCGAAACAACCTGTTGATGTTTTCTTTCTTGATTCTTGATTTATTCTTTCTTTCTTAATTCTTATTTCTTCTTCTCTTCTTATCCTCCTTCTACTTGTTTGTTTGTGTTTCGTCGACTATTATTATCTTAACTTTTCTTTATTATCCACACGAGTCATAAACGTTTGCTTCTTTTCATCGCCATTGAAAACTAAACATTTTTATCTTAACAAGAGTACTCAACGAACGTTACTTTATAAATCACTTTGAGAATTATTTCTGAAACATGTTATCTAATACTAGGTTGTGCTGAAGTTTACTTGCCGTGCTATTCCATTTGATCAGATTGTGATATCTTATTTCCTCTGCTGCTAAGGTGTGATTCATAGCCCCACTTTACTTTTAATTTGTTTTATAAACCCATGGGGGAGATACATGCTACTTACTTTTATGAACATAATTGTTTAAACGTATGCTCTTTCTTGACTAAGATGATAATGCTATGTACCACCCTTGCCAAAAGCAAGTCCCTCGATCATGAACCATTAATCACTTGCGACCGAGTGCGAATATAGTTTATAGGCCTATAGGAATGACTAACCCGCCATGTTTACCAAGGACGGCAACATGTGATGTGCTATATTCGAGTTAACTAGGTAGTTGGCAAGCTATCTACTTGGGGGCAAATTTTGTGAATATTATTATTTTGATTACATCAATGTTATTGATGCCGGTTAACGTTTTGCGTGTCATGAGCTTAGCAACTATACAACACTTTACCCGATATTTGTATATGTTACTTATATCTTACAGCCTTTGAAAATCTTGTGTTCTACTACTTTACTTTTAAACCTATGAATTTCACTCAACCTTTTTGCTGACTTTTTAGCATGTTTTATCTCAGGTAATTGATGCATACTGTACTGGCACTAGGAGTGGCATGAAGACTATGGATGTCTGTTGATCCCAAACATAGATCGATTGAGCTTGTATTAGAAACTTTGAAGAATGTCAAAGAATATCAATGTAACAGTAAACGATGAAACAGTAAACTGTAGTGAACACAATATCACCAAAACGCTTCAATATTATTAGCTCAATAATACGAGTACTCTATGTAGTACTAGTGTTTACAACCTTGAAGCTATATCAAAAACATACGTATAAACATCTAAACCTATGACCTCCTTTTATAGACTAAGGAGTCCTTTACAAGATAACTAAAAATCTTCTATATTATACAGATAAGTCTAAACATATAGAATATACACATAATATCTTCTAAACTTATCACATTACACGTCTTTACTTCATAGCAGTATCAATCTTCATCAGCAATCTTTAGCAGTAAAAAGTAGTCTGACAGTACTAACTTTTACTCTAGCAGTACAAACTTGATTAGTACTGTTGGTTGTAATCGTCAACAGTTTCATCTTTGGCTTGACAGTGCTAACTTAGCTTGGCAGTACTAAGTGTGTAGACTTGTAATTCCCAGCAATCCTCCCCTAAACATGTGATTTACCTCGAAATCATCAAGTTTCTTGAATTACATCTTTGACCTTGAGAGGATTCTTCCAAACACTTCATCTTCTCTTCATCTTCTCTTCAGCCTGGATGAAGATATTTCTTAGCAATTCCCTTGCCATCTCAGTCTCTTCTTCCACTGTTAATTTTACAGATAACATCACAATTAAAGCACCTTTTGACAATGGGTAATCCTTCTCTACTAGCATATATATATCAACTCTAGCTTTTGTAGACACATGGTGAACTCCACATGTATCATACGATCTCCATTTCAATCCTAGATTGTTGGCTTGAAACTTCCATAATGTATCACATTCATCTGGATCATATAACCTCTTCTATTCCACCCATAGTGTTAATACAAATATCTTCCTAAAAACGTTATTTATATTTTACGATCTTTGCTTTATTTTGTTAATGACAATTATAAGGTTTATCTTTAGCAAAGCGTAAGTATACGTTAAAGTCTTTTACATTTTAGTAACAAGCTTTTTAAAACACATTTACATATCACATGATCACTAAGAATTACACATTACATACATATATACATTTACATGTTTATTTTTATTTCTTAAAAATGGAAATACACATGACATCATGGCATGCATCATTTACATATCTTAGTTGACTTTACAATATATTTTGTAAAGATCTTGAAGCTAAAGAGTTGACTTTGTAAGATCTTGACAAGACTTGACAAAATATGGAAAGATTTGGGAATATCTTAGCTGGCATGTTCCCGCGGAACCAAACCATATAACTGGCGGACCCCAGATTTTGGTTCCGCCAAATCCGTGGTTTGTCATCTAGTTTTGCCTATAAATAGCAAGCTGAGCATTCAAGCACACTCATCACTCATATAGCTTAAATTATATACTCATTCATTTGTACATTACTAACCCATTACATTCATTCATTTCATTCTTAGTGATCTCTCTTTTGTAGCGAAGAAGATCAAGCATACAAGCTTCAACACTGTGTTGCAAGTCTTGATAGTTAGATACTGTGTGATTTGTTAGTGTTCACACATCATTGTCTATACCATTCATTCAGTAGAGTTCGGTAAGTGTTTTAGTCCTCAAAACACATAGAGTGTCGGGAGTAGTTGTACCCTTGTTAAAGAACCAACGGGAGTGGTTGTACCCTTGTAAAGAACCCGATGTTTAGCTTAGTACCGGATAAAGAGTAAGCGACGTGTAAAGGTTTTCTCCGCCTAGAAGGGAGCTTGTTTCTTAGTGAAGAAAAACTCTCGAGTTAGAGGCTCGAGGAGTGGAGTAGGGCAAGGAAGAGAGTCTTTGTAGCCGAACCACTATAAACATCTGTGTTGTGTGGTTTGATCATTTCTTTCCTTACTTTCTTTATATATATTGCTTGATTGTTTGCTTTACTTTGAAATCACATTAAGTATACAAAGCGAAGAAAAGTTTAAAACAGTAAAAACTATTCAACCCCCCTTCTAGTTTTCCACAATTGGCATCAAAGCTACGTTACTCAAGATTTTCAAATATATTGTATTTTAAAACTTGAAACGATCAATGGATTTTGAAAACTTCAAAGAAGGGCAATCTATGCAAAGACCACCACTATTTGAACCAAATAGCTTTATATATTGGAAAAATCGCTTTGAAACTTATGTGAAGTCAAAGGATATAGATTTGTGGTATATTATTGTAGAAGGTGATAATAAACCTATATCAAATATATCAGGTGGTCGGGATGAGGGTACTTCTCTTACTCGTGATAGTGATGAGCAAAAGAAGCTGATTGCCAAAAATAATGAAGCCAAAATGATGCTTTATAATGCCTTACCTAAGAAAGAATATGAAAGAGTTTTTATGTGTAAAATGGCTAAGGATATTTGGCAATCATTGATTATCACTCATCAAGGGAACTCATAAGTCAAAGATAACAAAATCGATCTTCTTGTTCAACAATATGGACAATTTGTTATCTCTGAAGATGAGACCATTGATAGTGCTTTTGCTAGGTTTAATACTATAATTACTTCTCTTAAAGCACTTGACGAATATTTTTCTAGTAAGAACTTTGTCAGGAAATTTCTTAGAGCACTTCATCCGAAGTGGAGAGCAAAGGTGACGGCTATTGAAGAATCCAAGGATCTTTCAAGCATGACACTTGACGAGCTCATCGGATCTCAAGTTTAAGTCACGAGAACGGGGAATTCTACTTCAGTGTCAAGTTTGGGATATCGGGTTTGTTCCATCAGTCATCTCGTCAAATAGCCTACTTAAGGGGTGGTAAATATAGTCAGAGACAGTTTCGGTAGCGGTTGATTCTCACTTGATCCCCTTGAGCCAATTTTGTTCTTCTCACAAGATCTCAAGAATATGTGCGTAAAATGTGTTGCTGATTCTGAGGTATCAAAACCAGCAAGGGGGAAGGAGACATACATCTGAATGCACAACGAGTATACATGATGAACTTTATACTTCTTCTCTGTTGAAGATTATTCTGGGAAGACAAATGTCATAACCGCAGAGAAAATTAGTGTTCTAACTCGTGCCTTTTGGTGTATCATTCCATCTACGTGGGGGAAGAGATGTAAGAAACAGTTTCTGATGATTAAAGAGGTACACAATTGTACGATGACTCCTCTGGTTAGTTGGTATCCTACAGAAGGAAATGTGTTCATCCGGGACTTACTTGGTTTTCAAGGTACTGTCTTGGTGTTATCAATTTGACTACATACGGGATAAATTGCTTACACTCGGGACATAGTTGAATTTGGTGTAACAATTCTCATCTGCAATTACCTGAAGGGAGAAAAGGGGATTTTCGGGTCTTAATTGATATTGATGTTACGTTTTCGACTTCATTAATGGGATTGAGTGAGTACTTCGGGTTTTGAGCTTCATACAATGAGATTGATTGCATCACTCCAACTACTTGGGGGAAGTGGTCTCTGGATACTTTTGGCATGCATTACTTCAGACTTCAGCGGGAAGAAATGTGAGAAGAATTATTCAAGTGTGAGATGATACACTGCTGACTTATTTGATGGTCCCCCGATCGGAGAATCACGATGGTTATTCTTAAAAGGAGCAGCAATTTTTGATGTGGTTTGCTACGGTTTCCGCTGTACACTTACCTTATGTAAGCTTGAAAAAGAGCTTTGAATCTGCTCAAAAAGAAGATTTCCGGTTTGGGGGGAAGCTATCAAAGCTTCACATTGAGAAGCTCAAGTTCAGGCGATTATTCAGGAGCCTTGAAAGCTTTGGTGGTGAAAGTTTAAGAGATGTTGACTACAGACTTCCACAACATACAAGAACGATATCCTTATTTTGGTATTCATGTCATCATCTGCTTAAACTGAATAATATAGTTTGTACATTTCTTAAACCAAATTGTAAATAGAAAATTATAAAACCAGAAAAATGTAAATAGAAAAATATTAAAAACAGGAAAAACCATAAAAATCAGAAAAATAGAAAATACCAAAAATAGTTGTTCTAGGCATGTCTTCTGTTTATCGATAACATTTACGGTCTTAGAAATGTCATTCAATAATGACATGGGACTTTAAATGAAGCTCGAGCAGAAGTTAAAATGAATTGTTAAAACATGTCATGATGGCTTGCTATTACTTTAGATAGCAACCCGCGTTTCAAAATGAAGAAAGCACGTCGGTAAAAAGACGGCTGTTCCTAACAACGGGTGAAGTTCACCCGGGCATGGATTACTTCATATCCATGCATCCCTGATTTGATGTACGTTTCAGTGCATCATTTCTTGTAAAAGAAGAGAAATCTTCTTTGTATACAAATAGTTTTCCTTCTATGATTCTTTTGAAAATTATTTGTGAGACACTTGGTGATTACGTGTTGTTTGAAACTCTTTTAGACTTGGATTGTTCATAAAATTTGTCACTCAATCAATGACTACAGCTCTTTAACTAGAATACGAGTCACTGATTGAGGGGGAGAGTGATTTCAAATTTTATATCATCAAATGGGTTTCTTGGTTATCTCATAATTGTTAGAAAAGGTTTTGTAGTTAATGGGGTATTAGCTGAAGAGGATCTTACTAAGCCTTATCTCAAATGGCCAAATGTGTTAGTTGTTAGAAAGATTAGGGCATTATGTGCAATTTGCTTATAGTATCCTAGCTTTATGTAACTATAAGGTCCATTTGTGTCACTCTGGAATCCTCGTTTAATCCCCTAAATACTTTAAAACTTAAAATCTAAAAGAAGTTAGAAAACCCATTGTGATTGATGTTCTTGAATACTCCACAGGCATTTGTATGATCTGAATGAATGAGTTTCAAATGTTGATTGACTTTTGTTAGTCGATTGCTGCTTAATTGTTGTTGATTTAGTGCATGTGCACTCAGGATATGCTTAGGTATATAGCTATCATGTTAGAATCTTGTCCCTAAGATCCTGAGTTGAATGTTGAAATATGAGTGAATTGCCATGTTCATGATCGCTGATTGCTCTTCATGCTAGATAGTGGTTTGATGTATTTCCTGACTGTGGTTTGATTATGAGATGAATTTGGTATTACGAGTTGGCAAGCTGCTATGTGGTAGCTATTAATGAAAAGTGAATTTGTATGTATGTATATCTGTGTTGATATTCTTATGCAGATTCCATGGCCAATATGAATGTGCTAGTTCCCGCTCTAACCATTTGATCAGATGTTCAAACTCTATTGACTGGCTCTGAATTCACCACAACAACAACATCGGCAACAACAACAACAACACTGTCTTCTCCTCCACCACCTTCATTTCAACAAAGCAGTACTAATTCTGGTCTCGCTGAGTGGGGATCTACAATACTTGGAAGTTGTGTTAATGGATGGATAATTGATGTTGACTAATGACTCCCTCAGAGAAGCGAATGATCACATCATCCGTGCGTAAAGGTCAACATCATTTGTATCATAAAAGTTATCTCGTACATCATAAGCAGTGAATAAAATGTGGTTGTTACGTGTCAGTGTATGATTTTTCTTAATTCAAAATCTTCCAAACTTATCATACCTGACACTAACATTCTCCCTCATTGATTGAGGGGGAGCAGTAGAATGTTCCATTATCAGCACATATTAAAACTGACCACATTTTCTCCCATAATTTCTAACTTATTTAAATCAATTGGGATCACAAATCTCAAATGGTTTGAAATTTTTGATCAGGGGAGAGAATGTGATTTAAATATGAAATCTGAAGAAAAAAAATGTGATGTTTTGGTCTTAAGTGTAGGCTCTCCCATATGTGCTAAACTCTTTCGTATATCGATGCACATATTGAGGGGGAGCGAATGGATGAAAATGGATGTGGCATCTCATGTGAGCATGACTCAGACTTCACGAATGAATTGACGAAACAAAAAATGTCATTAATCGAAAGGACATATCCTGGCCGGGTAATAATTTCAAGCTGGTCTAACCAGTGATGTAAGCGTGTCTCGAAAAGGATGTGTCTGAGTATAGTGTACCATTTCGAGAAACTTTCTGTGGACTTGACCAGGCCGGGTAATAATTTCAAGCTAGTCTAACTAGTGATGTAAGCGTGTCTCTAATCGGTCATGTTCACTGAAAGTTGATCAATTCAAAAAGTGCAATCTCCACCCAACATGTGCAAATTTTAATTTAAAACATATGTTCACATGTTAAGGGGGAGCATTTGAAAAATATAAAACTCTCAAAGTGTTAGCAAAATTGTGTTTCATAATCATGAACACTTTGAGAGATTTTTCAAGGATTTGGTAAATGGCAACATAGGATAGTCATGAAGTTATAAGGTGGCTAAGGTTAGGAAAACCGTCCTATGATCCGCCAGAGCCGGAGGGATCTACCCAGGGACAATACCGAATAGTTAGTATTAGAAAGTCCGTAGGTATGATTATGAAAAAAGGAGTAATATGAGAAAGGAGAAAGAAGGGGTTGAAGGATTAAAAAGAAATGAAATGAGAAAGGGTGAAAAGAAATAGCCCTCCAATTATTCAACCTTAGGGCAGAAACCGGGTTCAATTCATATGCTACTGGTGGTTACTAAGGTAACACCGGTATTGAAGACAAGACATCATGGACCCAGTGACGCACTGCACTAAACCTTCTAAACCACTCAAGTTCTCTTAAAAGGACTTGTTCATTCTCACGGGGAACCCTGCATAATCTATCGACCGCTCATTACGAGTTATGTTGATATTGAATCAGGAGACACCGCTCCAGTCTCCGACTACCAAAAATTCACTTATCGAGTCTAGAGCCACGAGATGCATCATAAGATCTCATAGGAACACGTGTTACTTCTACACTGGTTGTTCAACATTAAGGACACCAGCTGCAAACTTATGAGTCCTACGCAGATCTTAGCAATCTGCCAGAACATTTATGAGGGAATTTACAAATGTAATTCTTAGTGAATGAATGGAAATTCCTGCCAGGGTCAACATCAAACAGCCCTGAATGCAGGTCACTTCGGTAATTCCTTGTGGATTACGCTTAGTCGTCGCGGCGGTTTAAAACGGTCTACAGTCGTGGAGTGAACTCTAGCGACTCACCTAATCGTTGATTTACTACGGTATATCTTTTAAGCCCTCTGGGGGTTTTTGATTTAGGAACAGCCTTGGTAAGGATTAGAGAGAGTTTTCACACTATGTTGTTAACAATCTCGAAGTCCGAACCTGTAAGTACCGGACGTTTTATTGCTAACTGTCGTTTGCAGGAATACCTGGCGGTTGCAGCTGATTGCCGAAAAGATGCCGGTCCATCACCCCATGCTCACACTTCACCATCATCATAATTAAAAGAAATCATGATATCTAAAAGACCTTCAACACTGCTTCCGCAACTCTGATGCTGAAAATCATGATTCATAAAAGTGTGAGCATGTCGATTCAAAGATCACATCATCACATGGAGACGATACTGCAAAAAGATGACATGAAGAAGTATGTTGGATGATAACCTCAAAGAATCCTCCAAGATCATCCAAGACAAAAGATCAGTCATCAAAAGTTCACTGCTGAAAGTGCAAAGTTTCAAGACATCGAAGAAACAAGAACTACGAGCTAGGAAGTCAAACACATATGATAGAATGCTAGAATTCAGAATATTATTTCAGGGGTGACCTCCCTTAGGGGGAGATTGTTAGAAATATAAATATTCATATGAAGAATCGGTCACCCCGAGTATCTGTTAGCATTAACTAGCTCGTAGGATTATTAGTAATATTAATATTAGTTTAGTTATATTAGTATTTGTGGAGTGGGTCAGGTCTTTACCCACTGTCAGCTCGCTCCACAGCCCACTCGGGGCACTTATGTATGTAACTATAAATACCCCTCTCCACCTAGGGAGAGGGTTGGAGCTTCTAATCATTCAACAAATTTTTCTTTCATTCTCTCTCTCTAGAACTCCCACTCTCTCACACTCTCTCTCTAGAATTCATCTAACATTAAATCCAAGTATGCATATGTTACACGAATATAATACGAGATTGGAACTATATGTTATGAAATTAAAATGCAAGTTATAAAATCCTATCCTAACCTAAAATACATATTATGTGTTATTGTTTCATACGTTTACTTCGAAATAAATTTCCTAATCCGAACTTAACTACAAACGACACACACATTCTTTCTTTGATAAGCCTACACGTTTATATGTTGAGATAAATCTGATCCTTATAAATTTAACATCACACATTTTCTTATTTGGGAAAGGATCTGATTTTATTTTTGCCTCATCTTTAACCCAAGCTACCCATTAATTTATTTTGCCAACACACACATGTTTTTATTTTGTAAAAAGGATAAGAACCAATCAGTTATATTTCTTGTAAATAAAAGATATGGATATCTCATTTCAAAAACTATACACGACCTACCATAATACTCGATCAACTACTCTCCACGAAAACCTAATATTAGTCGAACAGTTTGTTTAGCACATTCATATAATCACCTTCTCCCTTGTTTCATACGTACACCTTGAAAAAAATACACACCACCTTCTCCCATTTTCTCATTCGAACAAGAACATACACACAGCAACAAAAACAACCAATCCGATCCAGGTGATAAACAAGGCACGACCAGCAGCTTGAAGGAAAAGGTTCTGATCGTGGGAGTTCCATTCGAAGGGCTGGGTTCATTCGCAATAAATCTTTTGTTCTTGCTTCCTTTTTGTACGATCCAAGAAAGGTATTTCTCGATACCTAGTTCGATGTTCTCTTTCGATTCGTCTAAGGTTGCCTCGTACGTATCACATAAGATAATTTCTGTTCGTTTGAATAATAAGCTATACGAAGAATTTGATATGAACTTGTCACATAAAAACAATAAGACGACTCACTTGTAAACTTAGCTGGTTGATTTCATTAATGGAAGAGTTTCACGAATCAGAAGAATAACTAGGACCATGTCTCGTTTAATGCAAGATATACAAAGATAGATTGGAACAAATGTCGCGTAAGAGAATAAACACACTCGTATATATGATCACTAAGATGCTTTTGTTTCTTTATTTAAACTTATAAGAAGAAGGATTTCATGCCTCGTTAAACAAATGAACACGCCTCATGGATTTTTATTGTTTCATTTCGAGAAGGGATTTCATGTAGATATGATATGCATGTCACGAAAAAGATATAACATAACTCGTATGCATGGAAATATAATTGTTTTGTTTCATTAAATGAAAAGATATTCACGTAGAGAATTATTGTCATATAATCGATTTGTAACCTGTCTTGTGTCGCGTTTATGTTGTGGTGTCGACCTATGAAGCAGCACGTATGTCATAGTATGAGTTGTGATTGTGAGTCGTGTGTTTATGGCTATGTTTGTGTCGCGGGATAAAACAACTTGGTTTCGAGTCATATGGCTACTTCATGTCGTGTTTTAAACAGTTCCATATCGACCCTAGATAACAAGTAAAACGCACCCTTATTAAGTACCTAATCGATTGTGTAATGAGAACAAGTAATATAGGGTGCGAAACGATTTCGGCTATATTTCGGTACTAGGATTGTACGAAGAAGATGATTGCATGCATGGAGTCTAATATGAATTTGTGATTTATATGATAAAGTTAGAACTTTGATGTTTGACACTTTAAACCCTAATCTTTGGAAGTTATCACATTAAACCCTCAACTTTGATAATTTATACAATTAACCCTAGACATTACTAAGTGTCCTCTAAAACCTTAAACTATGTGAAGTTGTCACTTTATACTTGCTAATATGTGTTAAAACCTAATTGTAATTAAGACTTTCTTTTAAAACCTAATTAAATATCTAAGAAACCTTAATTTGGCCATTTATGAAGTTAAATGCGTTTTAACCCTAAACCTAGTTATTTGCTTATTTGGAAACCTTAAATTGGCTAACTATGAAAACTTATTAATTATGAAAACTTACTAATTATGGAAACCTACTAATTATGGAAACTTGCTAAATATGGAAAGTTACTAATTTGGTAAAGTTACTAATTATGGAAAGATACTAAATATGGGAAGTCGCTATAAATAGCAGGAAACACTAAATATGTCAATCTGAATAACAATAAGTATTAAATCAGTAATAACTTATGAAGGGTTCTTAAATAATAAGACGATCATTAATTCGTGTAGATTCGCTGAAGAAGGAGTAACTTCCGATCCATGTGTTTTCTGATATGGCTTTGTTTGCGGTTGGAGGTACAAATATTCTACCCTTTCTCAGTAAAGGTGTCTTTTCTCATGACTCTTGATCCTTGACATTGATTCGTTTGCTTTGCTATGATATGAGACTTTGCTATGATCCTTTTTGATATGAGCTTTGCTATGATCCCTTTTGATATGAGCTTTGCTATGATCCTATTTATGTGATCCTTTGTTATGATTCAGTTGATATGAGCCATTGCTATGATTCCCTTTGATATGATTCTATGATCTGATATGATATGTTCTGTTAGTTGCCCGAGCTAACTAGCCATGGAGGTACCATGGCCATGTCATTGAGGCACCAATGGCATGACACTTTCTGTAGAGGTGTGATTGATCCACGGCGTCCCCATTTGATATGATATGATTTGATATGATATGAGATCTCTTGGCCATTTTGGTATATGTGCATACTTGTCTAGTACATGGTACATATATGATTTGTTTTGTGGGGGGCGTATGGATGCATCCTAGGTATATGTGATTTGATATGATTTCTTATGATTATGATATGATTGGTGACTGGCTTGTGTGTGCCCTACACCCCACTCACTATTTGGTACTTAGAGGCCTCCCTTTTCCGTACACTTATGATTTGATATGATATGTATATGTGATTATGTGGTCTATTCGAGTGAATCGTTTAGACAGGCTCGTGGCTATCCTATGTGATTCTTTGGTCTATTCGAGTGTCTGGTTTAGACGCGTTCGTTGCCGTTCTTATTTGACTTTTTGATTCTTTATGATTATCTGACTTATGATATATATGCCTTTGTGTAACACCCCGCTAAAGCGGAAACACGGGATGTAACGAGTAAATGCACAAGCACAAGATAATAGAACATGTCATCATTAATTAAATCAAATAGTACAATATTACAACATTGTTTTGGCCGACATCGGCAAATAAAAATAAGTTTGAATTCTTAAAAGATATTTTCCTGACAAATTAATGAAAGCAAAGATGACATGTGAAGACCCTTTATGTGCCTTAATAAAAACGCTTACCGAAGATCACCTGAAATGCATGAGAAAATGGGTCAACTATGAAAATAGTTGGTGAGTACACAAGTTTTATATAATAAGAAAATCTTTATCTTTAGAGAAAGTCTTCAGGGCAAACATCCTGTCAACTCATCCTGATACAAGTCCCGCCCATACAAGACTTGTAACATACCAGTTCACATACATTTCCCTAATAAAAGTAAGTCCAAAGTCTATGAGAAAAAGTCCACAAGGCAAAGATAATGTCAAACCACTTAGTTACATGTCCCGCCCATACAAGACTTGTAACCTGTGTTTTCACAAACCATTGCATAGAAGATTGTACATTTTATAGTCAAGCACATATTGTTAACAAGTTCACATTAAAAGCACCATGTATATAATAAATCAAGAACGCTCCGTCGACAGGGGAGACTTTATTTTGTTGCTCCGTAGACAGGGGAGACTTTGTATTGCTGCTCCGTTCACATAGGGAGACTTTATATTGCTCCGTTCACATAGGGAGACTTTGTATTGCTCCGTTCACATAGGGAGACTTTATATTTATTGCGTACAACACATTAAGTTCAAAACAAGTTATAAGGTCAAGAAAAGTCAAAAAAGTTCAAAATAAGTTAAAGGGTCCAAACCAAGTCATACATGTTCAAAATAGTCCAAGGATTCAAAATCAAGTCAAAGGGTTCGAATAATAGTGTTCATAAAATAATAATCAATTTAGTTCAAGTATAAATCATGCATTCCACCCCAAAAATATAGTGAAAAATAGTAAAAGAGGGGTTGTGATTACTCACCAGTAACGAAGTAGTGATGGTGATCGGAATATAAGTACGACGGAAAAACCGCGAAAACCACTAAGGACCTATATAGAAAATATAACACGTCTTAGGCTCGGGGAAATATTAAGTAGCACTTTTACTCAGGTTTTATTTGGTAAATTATATTTATTTAGCCATAATATAAGTTTTTTGTCAGGTTTATAACAAGTCATGGGACAAAAATGGTGTTTATATGTGCCTATACAAGTTTGAATATAAAGCTGATCGGATTTTGGTAAAAATACCGTACTAAAAGGGCCGCCATTTCTAAACCGTAATGGATAAAATTATGAACTTTATATGGTTGAAAAGGTATGACTCTGTATTATTCGAAAATCAAGGCCTCACTTAACTGAGAACTTCAGAACATGGGTGAAATTACTAACTTACCCCTGTGTCTCTATGCAGTTACTTCCAGCATCCAAATAAGTTTAGCAAAATGAGTGTATCTTTTTATATACAGGTCTAATGGACACAAGGCCAGTGGGAAAAGTTTTCTACATGTCTTAGCTCAAACTTTCATGTTTTTACCAACCTAGGGTTCTTTGCAACATCTTAGAGTAAATGGCCTATAAAATCTGACATGCAATCCTGGACAAGTTTTAGTGTAGATTTTCTCGAAAAATCATCGGGATGAATTAAGATGTAAGGTTTTTGGGGAAATGATCCTAAGACCGGAGGTTAACTCCCAATATTTTTATTTTAGCCAATAACCCACTGAGGAAAAAATGGTGAATCGATTTTGTTGCATAAAATCTGGGACAGGTTATGGACCAATCCCAAATGCTACTTTATGTGTACTGATTGTGTCTAATACCCATGCATGTCTAAGATTAATCATCACTACCATTTTATTAGTCCAAGAACTCAAAATTTCCAGGAGTTCAAAGTTTATTTTGTAGATCTAAAATCAATTTTTATAACAAAACAATATGAAGAAATCATTAAAAAAAAGATCAAAACCCATTTAAATCAATCCCTCTCTTGCATCTAATAACCAAATCAAGCCTAACCACCTATCCAAATCCTATATTCCTATGAAATCTTGAATAAATTTCTTTCAAATCACACATGCAAGAGCGGTTTTTCTAATCCTTTAAAACTCTAAGAAAAATGATAGAAAAATCATAGAAAAAGAAGGAAATGAAGTTGAAAATGTTAGGAAAACTTACCAAGACTAAAACCAAACGAATGATGCAAGATTTGGGACTTGAAAAACTTGATGAATCGTGGTGTTAATGTGTTGATTTTTGGCAGCAAGCAATTAGGATGGAAGGAGATAGGTAGTTTTATGTTTGGTGGGATTTGCATGTAAGAACTAATGATGAATTTCACATTGAAAATGAAAATGAGGAGTGTGGGAGTATTAAAGGGAGGGGGCCGGTTTTTGGGGGTTCCAAGGGTGTAATTTCTTTTATTATTTGGTAAAAATACATTATATACATGTTTTGTACAAGTATCATAAGTCACGGAGTGAGTTTGAAGGCCAACGAGGCTAAACCAGTAACGTTTTATGCATAGTTTTTGAAAATAAATGGTATAAAGATACTATTTTCATAAAAATGTTAAATTTAACTTAAAATGACCTAATTTGATGTTTCATATATTACCCGAGCCTTTCGGAGTGTTATAACGTCTTTAAAGCTTAAACCGTGAGCCGAAAACGCGTAAAACGTAAAAAGTGCAAAGTTTTCGTAATAACGGAAAAATAACAATATGACTTTTGAAATATGTATGAAGTGAAATAAAAATGTCAAAAACATGTAGACTGAGTACAGTCTTGGGTCGATTCTATTTAATTGTTTATTTAACGACGTACGCGAGCTAATCTAACAAGTTCCTCGTAACTGACAATTTCCGCGAATTTGTATATAATAAGTGAAAGAAAGTGGTTAAATAATGACCCAGAAAATACGAATTGTTACAGTCTCAACCCGTTAAGGGAATTCAGTCCCTGAATTCAATTCGTTGAACAAATGTACATTCTCATGGCTAGATTTGATGAGACAAACTTTTCCATTCTCGAGCGTAGCCCTCAAAACACCTTTGGGTGTTCGATTCTAATTTAATCTCACAACTCATCAAACAAGAACAGTCATGAGATTAAACTGAATCGATTTGGGTAACAACTTGACTCTTAGCTTGATTTTCGCAACTCATCAAACAAGAACTGTCACTTGATCAAGCCAGGAGACAATTTGTCAGAAAGAAAGAATCTACATCTTTGAAGAAGGTCTTTTGAAAAATTGACTCGAATTTGGAATTGCTTAAACCAATCAAATCGACGAATAGTAGTGGTTTTAATTAGCGAGAAGGCTATAAATGCAACTAAGGTTTATGACATTAGGTCTCACATTAATCAATACTGCTCCGAACAAGGGAGACTTAAAATTGGGGTGCGAAAATAATTTCTGCACCAAAATCAGATGGTACTAAAATAAAATGGTTGTAATTACGACAACTTCATCCGTATACGTCTTGCTGAGTGTGACGAGATAGACAATTCAATTGTAAAAATCGAGTGACTAGATTTAAACGGAGTAAGCATTGTCCATTCTTGAGCAAAATCATTTAAAATATTAATTTTTACTTAATCTCACAAGTCATCAAACAAGAACTGTCATAAGATTAAGTTAGGAGTTGTTATAAAGCTTAACGTTTTTGAAAATTTAGTTAGAGTTTGGGGGTTGCTCAAGAACGAACAGGTTGATATTTGTGGTATAAGTTAATGAGATTGGCGAATAAGGTCAAAGGTATCGTCAAAGTAAATGAGTCGTTTTGAGGAAAATTAATAAAGGTGACAGGGAGAAGTTTTGTTCAAGAGATTAGATAAATAGGCTTTGAATAAAGTTTTCAAAATTTTTGGAGCGATAAAATAAATTAGTTCTGAGATATGTGAAGAATTTTTACTGAGTTAAGACATTTAGTAGAAATCAAGTGTCTAGCGAGTAAGCAAGGATTAGGTGTTTCATCTCTGGTCTTCATTAAAATTTTAAAATAGTATGCAAGAGATGAAGTATCCAAAAATTTAATTGTTTTTGATGAAGTGGTCAATAGTCTGAAAAGAAATGTATGGTTCAGAGATATGAACAAGAAAATAACGGTATGCTAGCATTATGCTTAGAGCACAAGGATCATCAAAAATAACGTCTTGAACAATGCAAACAATGTTGTCGCTAAGGATGTATATCGCATCCTCTTGAATAATAGTATATAGATTCCAACGGTCGTAAGGAACGGGAAGACGATGTTAATTAAGTAGTTCTTAGGGGTTTAGAAGTTTCGATCCTCGGGATCTGTCGCAAGTAAGGGCCTTGATAAGTAGGTGAATATAAGACGGTAGTCGGTGAAGGTTTGGTAGGACAATGGACTGTAACTAACGTAACCGAAACTGAGAAATGTACAAAGACTTATCGTATCAAAATAGAACAAGGCATGTCATGAAAAAAGTACTTAGTGCCTATCAAGCATAGTAAAATAAAAAATAAAAAATAAAAAAATAAAAAAAAATAAAAAACAAAGCATAACAAAACAAGGCAAGGATGACAGGAACAAGGTGTACTCAACTCTAAAGATAGATGTCTGCTTATAGGGTTTAATGCACAAGTACGAATGCAAATATGCGATGTACACACACACGACCGATGCAATTTCAGGTGACTGCCTTTTAAGATCCGACCAAACATGATCCGAGACTACTACTTCCATCATCGCATGATTCTTTCTGAATAAGACATAGGTGATCAGGCTATGTATATTTAAGGAGTAACGATGCAATGCTCGGACTAGTCAACTCGTATGATGTTCGGTGTTTTAAGAAAACTTTATATTGGTTATAGTTACGATTATTATTTTAGAAAAACCAGCACTCTCTATAACCTCTAGCTCTAATACCAATCTGTAACACCCCGCTAAAGCGGAAACACGAGATGTAACGAGTAAAGGCACAAGCACAAGATAATAGAACATGCCATCATTAATTAAATCAAATAGTACAACATTACAACATTATTTTGTCCGACATCGGCAAATAAAAATAAGTTTGAATTCTTGAAAGATATTTTCCTGACAAACTAATGAAAGCAAAGATGACATGTGAAGACCCTTTACGTAAATACCTTAATAAAAACGCTTACTGACGATCACCTGAAATGCATGAGAAAACAGGTCAACTATAAAAATAGTTGGTGAGTACACAAGTTTTATATAATAAGAAAATCTTTATCTTTAGAGAAAGTCTTCATGGCAAACATCCTGTCAACTCATCCTGTTACAAGTCCCGCCCATACAAGACTTGTAACATACCAGTTCACATACATTTCCATAATAAAAGTAAGTCCAAAGTCTATGAGAAAAAGTCCACAAGGCACAGATAATGTCAAACCACTCAGTTACATGTCCCGCCCATACAAGACTTGTAACCTGTGTTTTCACAAACCATTGCATAGAAGATTGTACATTTTATAGTCAAGCACATATGGTTAACAAATTCACATTAAAAGCACCATGTATATAATAAATCAAGAACGCTCCATCGACAGGGGAGACTTTATTTTGTTGCTCCGTAGACAGGGGAGACTTTGTATTACTGCTCCGTTCACATAGGGAGACTTTATATTTCTCCGTTCACATAGGGAGACTTTGTATTGCTCCGTTCACATAGGGAGACTTTATATTTAGTGCGTACAACACATTAAGTTCAAAATAAGTTATAAGGTCAAGACAAGTCAAAAGAGTTCAAAATAAGTTAAAGGGTCCAAACCAAGTCATACATGTTCAAAATAGTCCAA
This sequence comes from Artemisia tridentata subsp. tridentata, assembly GCA_021014915.2. Classification (NCBI taxonomy): domain Eukaryota; kingdom Viridiplantae; phylum Streptophyta; class Magnoliopsida; order Asterales; family Asteraceae; genus Artemisia; species Artemisia tridentata. Next base: position 320,743,675 of record CP139509.1, read on the forward strand.
GGGTTCAAAATCAAGTCAGAGGGTTCGAATAATAGTGTTCATAAAATAATAATCAATTTAGTTCAAGTATAAATCATGCATTCCACCCCAAAAATATAGTGAAAAATAGTAAAAGAGGGGTTGTGATTACTCACCAGTAACGAAGTAGTGATGGTGATCGGAATATAAGTACGACGGAAAAACCGCGAAAACCACTAAGGACCTATATAGAAAATATAACACGTCTTAGGCTCGGGGAAATATTAAGTAGCACTTTTACTCAGGTTTTATTTGGTATCTTATATTTATTTAGCCATAATATAAGTTTGTTGTAAGGTTTATAATAAGTCATGGGTCAAAAATGGTGTTTATATGTGCCTATACAAGTTTGAATACAAAGCTGATTGGATTTTGGTAAAAATACCGTACTAAACGGGCCGCCATTTCTAAACCGTAAAGGATAAAATTATGAACTTTATATGGTTGGAAAGGTATGACTCTGTATTATTTGAAAATAAAGGCCTCACTTAACTGAGAACTTCAGAACATTGGTGAAATTACTAATTTACCCCTGTGTCTCTATGCAGTTACTTCCAGCATCCAAATAAGTTTAGCAAAATGAGTGTATCTTTTTATATACAGGTCTAATGGACACAAGGCCAGTGGGAAAAGTTTTCTACATGTATTAGCTCAAACTTTCATGTTTTTACCAACCTAGGGTTCTTTGCAACATCTTAGAGTAAATGGCCTATAAAATCTGACATGCAATCCTGGACAAGTTTTAGTGTAGATTTTTTAGAAAAATCATCGTGATGAATTAAGATGTAAGGTTTTCGGGGAAATGATCCTAAGACCTAAGGTTAACTCCAAATATTTTTATTTTAGCTTAAAACCCACTGAGGAAAAAATGGTGAATCGATTTTTTTGCATAAAATCTGGGACAGGTTATGGACCAATCCCAAATGCTACTTTATGTGTATTGATTGTGTCTAATACCCATGCATGTCCAAGATTAATCATCACTACCACTTTATTAGTCCAAGAAATCAAAATTTCCAGGAGCTCAAAGTTTATTTTGTAGATCTAAAATCAATTTTTATAACAAAACAATATGAAGAAATCATTAAAAAAAATATCAAAATCCATTTAATTCAATCCCTCTCTTGCATCTAATAACCAAATCAAGCCTAACCACCTATCCAAATCCTATATTCCTATGAAATCTTGAATAAATTTCTTTCAAATCACACATGCAAGAGTGGTTTTTCTAATCCTTTAAAACTCTAAGAAAAATAAAAGAAAAATCATAGAAAAATCATAGAAAAAGAAGGAAATGAAGTTGAAAATGTTAGAAAAACTTACCAAGACTAAAACCAAATGAATAATGCAAGATTTGGGGCTTGAAAAACTTGATGAATGGTGGTGTTTATGTGTTGATTTTCGGTAGCAAGCAAGGAGGAGGGAAGGAGATGGGTAGTTTTATGTTTGGTGAGATTTGCATGTAAGAACTAATGATGAATTTCACATTGAAAATGAAAATAAGGAGTGTTGGAGTATTAAAAGGAGGGGGCCGGTTTTTGGGAGTTCCAAGGGTGTATTTTCTTTTATTGTTTTGTAAAAATACATTATATACATGTTTTGTACAAGTATCATAAGTCACGGAGTGAATTTGAAGGCCAACGGGGCTAAACCGGTAACGTTTTATGCATAGTTTATGAAAATAAATTTCATAAAGATACTATTTTTATAAAAATGATAAATTTAAATTAAAATGACCTAATTTGATGTTTCATATATTTCCCGAGCCTTTCGGAGTGTTATAACGTCTTTAAAGCTTAAACCGTGAGCCGAAAACGCGTAAAACGTAAAAAGTGCAAAGTTTACGTAATAACGGAAAAATAACAATATGACTTTTGAAATATGTATGAAGTGAAACAAAAATTTGTAAAACATGTAGACTGAGCACAGTCTAGGGTCGATTCCATTTAATTGTTTATTTAACGACGTACGCGAGCTAATCTAACTAGTTCCTCGTAACTGACAATTTCCGCGAATTTGTATATAATAAGTGTAAGAAAGTGGTTAAATAATGACCCAGAAAATACGAATTGTTACACTTTGATTCATATGATTCATCTTCGGTTACTTATGCTTATTACCAATCTGTTTGGTATATATATCTGTTCACTGGGCTTTTTAAGCTCAGCCGCGTTTCTTTTCCATGCGGCAGGTAATAAGCGGGATGCTTGGCAAGAGTGATGAGAGTAGGAGTTAGAAGACCTACCTTGATTAGATTCCCCTTTGGGATGGATTATGGTTAGACTTATGTTTTGGATATTTCATTTTGTTTCATTTCATGTTTAGACTTGTTGGGAGCTTGTAATTTGGAAGTCATGATGTTCTTGACTTTACTTTATTTATGAATTCTTCCGCTTACGTTTATTTTGTATGTTCTGATAGGCACCATAATGTGGCATCTTGACCAAGGTCATGTTGGGGTGTTACAAGATATGTGTCTTACTATTGGATGAGTTATATCCACTTATTTCACTATATACTACAAGTATTTTTCATATACTTATGTATCGTACCTGTCACGGCGCTACGCCTATTTCCCTATGAAATCTCCCCATTCGACCTCGAGTTTGGTCACTTGTCTTAGTCTTTCAAAACGGCTTTTAAAAGTAAGGGACATGTTACTAGTGTAACTAAGCTGAATATTTCAAAATTCATTGAACCTCGGTGGAATGTAGACTGATCACCTATATTCAACCAGGGACAGTGGGACATAGTCTGATCACCTATGTCCGACTCAAAGGTGAATTTTGCGATGCTGAGAGTAGTTATAATAGAGTTATGTTCCGAATGATTTTATATTTGATTCCTGAACATTTCAAAAATTTTGGTTTGTATACATAAGTATTGCGTATCATAAACATTCACACCTACACACAACACATTGACATCACAATACTTTTATCCTAAATGTACTACTTTTCATCACAACCTGGTTGTGTCACAGTCACCTCTACCCCAAACCTTACATTTAATTGGTGAATCATACTAGATCACTAGCGGTTCTAGGAACGACCTACCATAGTACCTATGGGAAGACCTCTTGATAGAAATAAACAAGAACCAATGAACACTTGCCAAGGTCTAGAAAACATACAATAAGTTGAATGATAACCCAGCAGGAACCTTTAAAACCTTACAAAGTAACTCGAGACACTATCTTTGGAACAGATACCCAACCTCTCACTCATCCCTTGGGAATACCAGTTGTCTACCTTGATACTCTCTTATAAAATAGTAGACTGTGTCGCTATTAACACACAAACTATTTTCAATTGTCCTAAAGACCATTTTACGAACATTCTACAAAATATTTTACTACGATATCATAAAATCAAGTGCTTTGACCTCATTACTATTTATAAACAATGAATTATTTTCCTACTGCCCTAGAAACTGTTTTACAACTCATTGTACAAACTATTCTAAGTAATAAACTGATTCAATATTTTTCTACTATTTCATAAACCAACGAACGGTTTTTCAAAATTTTGTAAATTATGTTACAATTATCACACAAGTTTTACTACAGCCCTATGAACTATTTTACTCCCCTGTGAGCTGCTCCAACTCCTGTTTGGGTTCAAAACAGTAAAACAGCGTTCCTACAAATTATTTAGTCGTTACTTTACAAAATTATTTTACTGTCACCCGAGGAACTGTTTTGCTAATTAATCACAAAATAAACTACAGATTTATTACCATTTTATAAATAATAAATTGTTTTCTAGTACTCTACAAACTGTTATATAAAGTATTTTACAATTCCCCTGTGAACTATTTACCCTTCTGAAAAGTGTTTTTATGCTATTACCTCATAAACATAACAACCAATATTTTTCCTTGGTAAATAAACCAAACCATAGAAGTGGATCCCGCACCGTTTCCTGAAACCATAGATAACTATCTACCAAGCCTTAACACCATTTCATTACTATACAAGTTCCCCCGTTCGCCTCATATGATAAAGTTCCATTATGGGTAGTAAATGCATTAAACTAGGTTATCAATATGCCATCACTCTTATGACATTTTGACCTCTAGGGTTTCTAGACAACACATACTCGAAATCCATTTCTTTTATATGAACCCACTTCTACCCAGGAATGCCAAGAGATCTATTGATACAAAACTTCCACTTGTAAACAAGAAGGGCATTTCTCAACATAGTGTCAGGGTGATACATTCCTCTTAAGCTCACTAGTGCAACCATTTCAGTCATGATGCCTCTTAGTGCTAAGTTCCACCTGATATTAAACATTGAACCCCACTCAGCCTTAGCAATTAGAATTTGTCCTCAGACATTTAAAACATAAGTAGACGTACATGCATGACTATACCTTTTCCTTGATATCCTCATTTTTAAGGACCCTTCTCTAAATGCGTTTATATTAACCATAAAACTCGTAGTGATATTTTTTTAAAACACTTATTATGATGAGTTAAATTCCTCTGGTCAAACTTTATCAAACTTTCGTGAAGGGATGTCAAACGTCAATTTTTGTAAAAATTATCTTATTCACACCACCATTAAAACCCCGTTTTACAAAATTTTAAATCTTTTGAAACTGTGTTGTCTTACGTAACTATCATTCCTAATAAAGAAATATGTAATACCTGGAAAGTTATTTTGGTCAAATTCGTATAACCATTTGCTTAAATAAAGTTTTCAGACAAAATTTTATATATTCCTCTAAGAAGGAAAACACACAATCTCGTAATGAATTATTACCTTACTCCAAGATAATTAGGATCTTATGTCTTAACAACCTAGACCTTGGATGTAATCAAGAATTCTCTACACCATCAATTTGTAAAACCTCATTATGGGCGATTAAGCACCCTAGACGAAGTAAGATTTTGAACATAAAATTTGTTGAAACCAAAAACATAAAAACCAAATCCATCGCAAGTATTCACACCTTTTCTCTGACACCACTCCAACGACCCACACTAACTGAATCTCATGGACGAGATTCCTTTTATGGGTGGTAGACTATGACAACCCGCTATTTTACAGGTCAATACCATTTAATAACCTCAAACTATTTATTTTTAAGTTTACTTGAAGACAATTTACGTGTAACTTTTTAGTAAAATAAACGTAAAATTTAGAATACCTTTCATGTGCACAATGACTTTAGACTATATTTAGTCTACAACATCACAATACATTGCTTCTACTCCGGTTCAAAATTTTTAATCTCTAAGACAATTCCTTTTGATTACTTACGTTTATTAAGTTAATAAATGCTTTTCGCGATTTAAATAAACACCAATGTACCCGACACTCCCAACGATTACTTTTAATACAGTCTCACATTCCTTAAATTACTACAAAAGTGCCAAAAATTATTTTGTACACTTTTATAATTCTTTTACTAAGCCCACTTAATTATATGTATTTAACTTTAACCGCAAAAACTATTAACCATATTTTTACACAATCTCATATTTTTTTTCTAACAATGCCGTCCCTTTTTTTTTATAACATCACATGTTTTAAATTTTTGACCAAAAATTCAACTTAAGGAAATAAGACCAAAATATTTGTGTGCGTGACTAACCATTTGTCCCCTTCTTTCCCATAAAATTCGGCTAAGACCAAGACCAAGGCCAAAAATATCTTTGACCCAACTTTGAAATTTTACTATATATACATACCTTAACACACATTCACTTAGTACTTACAATTAAATAAAAAAAAATATATCGTCACTACTCACTCTCACACACCATACGAACCAAAGGAAGGAGGAGAAAACAAGGGAAATTTCTTGACAAGTCGAAGTATCCATTAGCGCTCATTTGTGTTACATAAGGATTTAGGAGTATTTGGTTTTGGGTTAAACAAGTGTTTTAATCTTCTCATCCTACTAATCACTCCAAGTAAGCCATCAAACTAATTTTTATAACCTTACACTACTTAATGATGAGCTATTTCATTTCCAAGAACTATATTTGCATGGTTACATATGTGTTATTATCACTTTGGTACATGTTCGTAACTTTTCTTAAACATATTAAGTTGACAACTAGTTACTATTTCATGAACTTTCATTTTTAAGAATACCTAAGTTTCATTACACTTTTGACAAAAATGTGGTAGAGTTAGGGTAGTTTTGAAGTGGTTAAAAGTGATTTGGAATGATTTGGAAACTAGAAAATACACTTTGAAACATTTTTATGTAAAGCTGTCACATTTTGATAAATATGGAAAAATCAGTATGTTGGAATTAAGATTTGATGCGTGGTTTTGCGACATTACAACAGGTTTTACCTCTCAAGGGATCTTGAGAAGTTTGCAATCCCCACCAGGCAGTGTACCTGACCGATGTAGTATAGTGAAGTGGCAAGTACCGGGGGATTGATCGTTCAACTCAAAGAATAGTGTTCGTTAGGATTGAAATTTATCTACTAGGTCTAGAGGTGAGGGATGATTCTTTTTGTATTTTTATATTTTATGGAAAGCAAGTAAAAATATCCGGTTTTGGAAAAAGGGGCGGAATTAGTTGCTAATCAACTAACCCAAAAGCTACTAATTAAACTAATGTGCAGGAAAGTAAACTAGGGTTCTACAAGGGAAGTGAAGCGTATCTACCTATGATGTATTACTCCTTGCTAGCTATCCAATTCTACCTATTGAATTGTCACACCTTGTTTTAATTGACGGGTTGTATTCCTTAATACCATTCGTGGGGTGGCGTACGTACTTCCCCAACTCTATAAGCTCCTACTTCACTCCTATGTCGAGCCGGCTAAGAAGCTCCTAACATGGGATCACTAAAATTCGCTCATGCATTAAATACAACCATAAAAACCTTAGTACGCATTGGTTCATGTTTCTTAAGACGTTCAAGCAAGTTACCGTATAGGAGGTTAGCCAGTTTTCTTAAGCCTAACATCGATATCACCCAATCAAACAAGAGACAATAGGAAACAAGAATTATAAGCTAAACCAATTAGATCTATTGAAGTGTCACACCTTTATTGATGACGATAGACACATACATCAACAAGGAATCAATAAGATCTAATTAATTATATACAAGTTTCACACAATCATAAGTAGACACAAGGTGAATTAGCAAAGCATGATCAATGAAGGGCAAACAACCACAATAATGAAAGACATAATTAAGTTAGAATCAACAAACCAATATTTGATGTTTATGAAATGATTGAAACCCTCTAAGTTGCTGGAAAAACACCTACCTAAACCCTAGAATCGGACTTAGGGTTTAGGGCTTACAAATAATGAAGTTGTGATGTTGTATTTATAGCTGATTTTCTGTCCGCATCGATCTGACGGCGTCAGCCTTAACAAGTGACGGCGTCAGATCCCCTTTTTCACCAAATTTTAGATCTTTTCGTCCCGATTCCGTGGCCTCTTGAATCACCAAAATCCGAGTTCGTATGAAGATTTTATAGCCAAAACAGTAACAGCTACTCCGCGCGCGAGTTGTGATTGTCTTGATTAACATGTGGCGGTTTCACTAAGGTTCCTTCTCGTGTAAGAATACTTTGACGCCGTCACTCTATATCATCTGACGTCGTCAGGATGAGTCCTGACGCCGTCACCTTCAAGATCTTCTGGGCCGTCTCTCTTTAAATTAAACCGTGACCACCTATGGCGTCACAAAGCGTGACGCCGTCAGACTTCCAATGTAAAACTTTCTGGCGCGTCACGTGTATAATTCCACCACTTTCATCTTCAAGTGACGGCGTCAGCATCCAAAGCCTGACGCCGTCAGGTGTAAAATCCTGACTTTCCTTGGTCTTTATGTTTTCTTCATTCTTGAGCATAAAAACGTCCAAAAAGCTCCAAAATGCTTCATATTCCAGAAATCACGTCCCAAGTACCTAAAATGAGAAAAGAAACGATTTAGGGCAATATTTGATCATATAATCGCGGATTAGGGCTTAAATGACCCCCTAAAAGCGGTACACTTTTCGTCTCATCAAATATCCCTACACTTGGGATTTGCTTGTCCTCAAGCAAATGAGCTTTTCCACCAATCAAAATACAAGTTAGGGGTCATTTAACATTAATATAAAAGTAATTACAACAAATGATCGTTCCACCTTAGTCAAAACAAGCACGGAAATTATACACTAGCACCTCACATTAAGTGTTTGGATACTCTCATCCCTCGGGTGTTGTAAATTTATATATGAAAATGGAGAAATATCACTCATTACCTGTCATAGCAAATAGATTACCATAGGCTTGGGAAAGGATCAAAACCTCCACCACATTGGCGTAAGCACCTAGGATAAACTATCAAAGAGGTCTTTACAAAGGGTTATAACGTTAGGTTTAGGGATAAGGAAAACACGGTTTGTTGGATAAAGGATATTTTTACTGGTGGCAAGTCAATCATCTTGGTCAATTACATGTAGAATGAGGCGTTGCTAAGCCAAGACTCGACTCAACTTAAACTAATCACGAACTAATAAACATAGAACAAAACAAAACATAAATAAAAGATAGAGGCGGATGGTAGTCCGTATGCTTTTTCTTCACTTTTTTTTTCTCGTCATTTTTTTTTTGTATTTTTCTTGATTTTTTTCGATTTTTTTTTTTTTTTTTTTTTTTTTTTTGCATACACTCTTGCCCTACCATCCAAAACAATACATCACTAGGGATTCTTTGTACCATCCCTACACTTGAACTTTTACATACTTTACATAAAATTATTCTAATGACTCGAATCAAGATAATCGAAACATTTAGAGTACTTTAAAATATTAACGTACATATGGGGGTAATAAATGATGTTCTTCCCCATTACTCCATTACACTAGTACTTTACCCATAAGTCCCAATCGTCCCAAAACAATATGTACAAGGATATGACTCGACTTAGCAACCATGTAATCAATTAGATAATTAACTAAGGGTTTAAACAAATGTTGTCACAATAATGCACTAAAGATGAGTGCACACAAGGTAGGCTAAGGCGATTTGGGTGTACATTTAAGTGGGGTGTAAACAAATTCTTCCTTTAAGTAAAATGCTTAAAGTTAGAAACGAAAAGATAGGCTCTGAGGGGTGTACTAGGGGTATCGTGTACTAAAAATGAGTACAACGCAAAGGGTGTGGGAGAATTACTTGACCAATGTAGCCAATGTAATTATAACAAAAACACAGGTGTAAAACAATGGGTTAATCCTAATGCCTCTTATCATGTAGTCAATCCTAACTACACGAATGTAGTCTCACTAGCGGTCTCGGTATGCATCACAAACGCAAGTTCTAGAATCTATAAACTACCGGTACACTCATAAGCACCAACAATGAATGCTTTTTCCTAAAGATCTAAAGGCGAACCTCACATATTTGGGGTGGAAATTTTTGAGTGGTATGGTTTTTGTGCTAGTCATACAATTCCCTATCCATGAGACGCTTATTAAAATCAAAGTTTCACTCCTATATGTTGTAAAAAATTTTAAATTTGGTGCTAAAATTGCCCTAACCAATATTTCTCTTGGCTTTATTACACATTCACTATTAAACAAAACAAAAATCAAGCGAAGTTGTAGTTTCTAAGGCATCCTAATTTACCCTCCCTACACTTAATCCGAACATTGTCCCCGATGTTCTAGACAAAAGATGTAAAAGTAAAAATAAATGAGAATGGAAGAAACTAATACTCCCCTGATTCGCTCGGTATGGATGATGTGATAATATGGTTAAATCCCCCTCCAAGAGAATGAACATGATAAGCTTCACTCCATAAATATAATCATCCTCTTGATGTGTTGCACGTACATCTTCTTATCTAATAATACCTGTAACCAACAAACACGAAAACCAAAGCATCAAACCGAACAAAGAAAAACCACAACTAGATGTATTTCCAGACTTAGAAATAAAAACAAAACAAAGCAATAAAAGGATAGGATACTTGCGGGATGAATTACAAATAGGAACTCATAAATCATGTCCACAAGTATTGACACACAAACAAGATAGAATATATGCTAATCATGAATTGTGAATTTTTCATGTTTGAATTTTGTTCTTTTTAACAAAATATAAACTTCCCTACACTTATCTTTTTGTAAAATACCTTTATATGCAATTAAGACGAAGTTAAGAACAAAATAAAGCATTTTCACAAATTATTCGAAACATGAAAATTTAACAATTATGATTAAGCATATATGACACAAACAAACAAATAAAATAAAAACATCAAACAATTAAAAACATGGGTTGCCTCCCAAGAAGCGCTTGTTTTTGTTCGAGTCACGAGCCTGACTCTACCCTTATTTAACAGAAATAGGGGAGGTTTTCCCTACACTTAGGATTAAGTGCGGGTGAAAGTAGCGATACACACCCTTAGGGTGGAAATATGCCACGTGAGGTGAAGGGGGTGAGTGAATGGCTTCCTTCATCCTAAAACTACCCGGATAATATGGGTTGATGGGTGGGTCGGTTCCTCTTTTGTCTCCTAGAAATGTATCTAAGGATGGAAAGTTGTGTAAAGGTTGAGGTTCCGGTTCATCAACACTAGGAAATTCCCTAGAACTAAGAGTAAGGTTATCACTATAAGTATTCAAACCTATATCCTCTAGTGGTGCTTGGTCTAAGGATTCTACCTCCATCGGGATTCCTAAAGTCTCTTCTACTTCTTCCGGGTAAGTCACGGGCGGTGTGGGTGCCTCAAATGATGGTAGGACTTGTGGGGTACTTTGTGGGTTTGGATTATCCACCTCATCCTCCATTTTATCTAGATTACCTATGTGTTTGTTTTGTACTATGATGTTACATGACATCCACTTAGGTATCCCAAAATAGTCATCCCCAGACAAACTTGTTTCATGATCCTTGGAATTTGTGGTCAATTGACCTGTACTAACGTTTGTTGGGTTGTCTACTCTATAATAATATTGGGCACAATCTTCTATGGCATCCCATGCTTCTTCAGCATTTAATTCCCTAAAGTCCCCATTGGCAAAATCCTCAATGCACATTTGGTCATATCGGTCGACACGATAGTAAAAGGTTTGGGTTAGGGATGCTAAAGCGAAACTATGATGAGGGACTATTCGGAGTAAATTTTTAAAACGAGTCCATGCATCATATATGGGTTCATCTCGATATTGGTTGAACATCAAGATGTCATTAGGGGCGAATGGATTTCGTGGCCGGTAGTATGGTGGATTCGCGTACTCCATAATGGTGAACGGAAGAGTCAATGGAAAGGTTTTTACGAACAAAGACACAAAGAAAAGATAGACTACTAGAAAGCTAATAAAAAGAAAATAAAAATCTCACTAGATAGGAATCTAATGAGTAGACCGAATAAAAATAAATTTCAACCTAAGCAATAACTACTCCCCGGCAGCGTCGCCAAAAACTTGATGCGTGGTTTTGCGACCTTACAACAGGTTTTACCTCTCAAGGGATCTTGAGAAGTTTGCAATCCCCACCAGGCAGTGTACCTGACCGATGTAGTATAGTGAAGTGGCAAGTACCGGGGGATTGATCGTTCAACTCAAAGAATAGTGTTCGTTAGGATTGAAATTTATCTACTAGGTCTAGAGGTGAGGGATGATTCTTTTTGTATTTTTATATTTTATGGAAAGCAAGTAAAAATATCCGGTTTTGGAAAAAGGGGCGGAATTAGTTGCTAATCAACTAACCCAAAAGCTACTAATTAAACTAATGTGCAGGAAAGTAAACTAGGGTTCTACAAGGGAAGTGAAGCGTATCTACCTATGATGTATTACTCCTTGCTAGCTATCCAATTCTACCTATTGAATTGTCACACCTTGTTTTAATTGACGGGTTGTATTCCTTAATACCATTCGTGGGGTGGCGTACGTACTTCCCCAACTCTATAAGCTCCTACTTCACTCCTATGTCGAGCCGGCTAAGAAGCTCCTAACATGGGATCACTAAAATTCGCTCATGCATTAAATACAACCATAAAAACCTTAGTACGCATTGGTTCATGTTTCTTAAGACGTTCAAGCAAGTTACCGTATAGGAGGTTAGCCAGTTTTCTTAAGCCTAACATCGATATCACCTAATCAAACAAGAGACAATAGGAAACAAGAATTATAAGCTAAACCAATTAGATCTATTGAAGTGTCACACCTTTATTGATGATGATAGACACATACATCAACAAGGAATCAATAAGATCTAATTAATTATATACAAGTTTCACACAATCATAAGTAGACACAAGGTGAATTAGCAAAGCATGATCAATGAAGGGCAAACAACCACAATAATGAAAGACATAATTAAGTTAGAATCAACAAACCAATATTTGATGTTTATGAAATGATTGAAACCCTCTAAGTTGCTGGAAAAACACCTACCTAAACCCTAGAATCGGACTTAGGGTTTAGGGCTTACAAATAATGAAGTTGTGATGTTGTATTTATAGCTGATTTTCTGTCCGCATCGATCTGACGGCGTCAGCCTTAACAAGTGACGGCGTTAGATCCCCTTTTTCACAAAATTTTAGATCTTTTCGTCCCGATTCCGTGGCCTCTTGAATCACCAAAATCCGAGTTCGTATGAAGATTTTATGGCCAAAACAGTAACAGCTACTCCGCGCGCGAGTTGTGATTGTCTTGATTAACATGTGGCGGTTTCACTAAGGTTCCTTCTCGTGTAAGAATACTTTGACGCCGTCACTCTATATCATCTGACGTCGTCAGGATGAGTCCTGACGCCGTCACCTTCAAGATCTTCTGGGCCGTCTCTCTTTAAATTAAACCGTGACCACCTATGGCGTCACAAAGCGTGACGCCGTCAGACTTCCAATGTAAAACTTTCTGGCGCGTCACGTGTATAATTCCACCACTTTCATCTTCAAGTGACGGCGTCAGCATCCAAAGCCTGACGCCGTCAGGTGTAAAATCCTGACTTTCCTTGGTCTTTTTGTTTTCTTCATTCTTGAGCATAAAAACGTCCAAAAAGCTCCAAAATGCTTCATATTCCAGAAATCACGTCCCAAGTACCTAAAATGAGAAAAGAAACGATTTAGGGCAATATTTGATCATATAATCGCGGATTAGGGCTTAAATGACCCCCTAAAAGTGGTACACTTTTCGTCTCATCAGTATGTTGGAATTAAGATTTGAGTAGAAATATATAAAATAAACTCAATTACAAAAACGTGGTCGCTTGAACGGGTTAAAACGAGCATATAACGAAGAAACTATGTTAGTTTTAAGATTAGGGACTAAAATCTATTTTCTGAAACTATACATGCTGTTAAAGGCTTTTCGAAAGGTAAAATCGGACATTAAAAGTTAACTAGACATTCCGAGGCACTAAAATTCAGTTAGTACACTTAAATACGAGACCGGGGATATAAAGAACTTAAGAAACGGAGCTAAAACGACAAAGATATGCTGATTTAGAATTACGACTACGATAACTATTTTACCAGCCCTATGTGTCGACATATTTTTGAAAGTGTCAGGAGCAGTTTTGCGAGGGACCATGTTTAAGCCCGTTTTACTCATAGATGGAGTACTTTATGGAAAAATGATATCAGTAACAAAAATGAATTAGACATGGCCTATTTTCCAAAAAGTCTAACCACGCGTCAGACCGATTTATAAAAAAAGGATTTATGAACTTGTAGACTTGCCTGAGAACTGTCCAGAAACACTAAAAACGGCCTGATCACCCAACTTGAAGGCCATATAAATGTCGAATCGGGATCCGAATGGGCTGTGGTTCAGTGTTAGCCTTTGTAGACATTGCTACATACTTCCCAAATCCACTGAGTTGGCTTGATAAAACTTAATAACCACTGTTTTACGAATAGATTTACTAGGCCACTTGGTCACTTTCAGAAATTTAACAAAGTGTTTGTTTTTGACGTAAAACTTTATTTTTCTCGAAAATCACTTAGACGACTATCATAGAATGTTGTTAAACGTGTCGGTGATTTATCAAAAATACTTATTAGCAAGATGACCATATCTAAAGTACGAGACAAACTAATTACGTGTTATATCTAAGGTATTTTATACTTAATAATCTAACGAGTTGTCATAACTATATTTTTGACGTTAAACGCCATAACAAACATGTACGAGTGATATAATAGCATATGAACTTGCATGCACGACCTTGTTTTCAAACCTAAGACATGGTACTTATTTAGGTTGCGGTTAGAGTTACCGGACCTCTATTCACGATTTACATTATTCCTAATCAAGATTGATAACTGAGGTGAGTTTCATAACCCCGACTTCTTACATTGTTTATACATTATTTCTAAACCTTGGGGTGATAATACATTGCTTATTTTTACAGACACAAGTACCACAAAACGTTACTTTGCCTAAGTTACCGCATATGCCAGTAAAGTTCCCACGAATCATGAACCGTTAATTACTTGTAAGCACAGATGTTATGAATGGATCTATTTGGGTTAACACCCCCGTCCGGGTTGGTCGCGCCAACTTGGCAAACGGACACATATCATTCGGATTATTTCCGAGTGCCTGGCAAACACTTATTTGGGGCATTGATTACTATGCTTGATTGCATACCATTACGTTGAGCTTCGGGGTCATGAGCTTAAGTCACTGTATTTATTTATTTTTTCTATGAAGTTATATTTGTTGTAATTGTCATACAAACTGAAATCTTGTGTTTCGCACATTACTTTTTTAATTAAACCTATGAACTCACCAACCTCGTATTGACACTTTTAGCATGTATTTTCAGGTTAAAGGCGATAGCATACAAATGTGGGCTTTTGGCATGGCATGGCATGGGCATAGATTACTCTGATTTACATTCGGGACCGCTTAAATTCTTTTATGGGCCTGTATTTACGTACAAATTTTTGGAATTGATGTAAACTTATACTTTTGAATAAAAAATTTCTTCTAAACGGACAATGAAAATCCGTTCACTTACCTTGTGTTGCGATACCAATTTAGTAGCACCCTAGTGACATTTTCTTCCGCTACAAACCGATTTTTGGGGGTGTAACAAATAATCCAATCATTGATCTGTAGAGATGAACATCAACATCATCACCATCTAAGTCTTTGAGCAAAGGCTTGTCTGGATCCATTGGGGTGCTAGCTGTCTTTACATCTATATACCCAAATTTCTTCAAGATATCAGCTACATATTTATCCTGACTGATAAATATACCATCTTTCTTTTGCTTGACTTGTAGCCCTAAGAAGAAATTTAGTTCTCCCATGGAACTCATTTGAAACTTGTCATGCATTAGTTTCTCAAACTTAGTACACATCTCCTTCTTTGTTGAGCCAAAAATAATGTCATCAACATAGACCTGGACAAGCTAAATATCCCCTTTTTGCCTCTTGATAAACAATGTCCGGTCTATCTTTCCTTTGTGAAACCTATTGTCAAATAAGTACTTGGCCAAGGTTTCATACCAGGCTCTTGGAGCTTGATGCAAACCATAGAGAGCTTTCACCACCTTGTAGACTTTGTCTGGATAGTCGGGATCTTCAAACCCTGGTGGTTGAGTAACATAAACCTCTTCATCAATTGTACCATACAGGAAAGCACTCTTCACATCCATCTGATACACCATGAATCCCATAAAAGAAGCATAAGCTAGAAACAACCTTATAGCCTCAATTCTTGCTACAGGGGCAAAAACTTCATCATAGTCTATGCCTTCTTCTTGAGTAAAACCCTGTGCAACCAGCCTTGCTTTATTTCGAATGACAATTCCTCTCTCATTTTTCTTGTTTCTAAACACCCATTTTGTAGCAATTGCCCAATTTCCCTTAGGCAAATCTACTAGAACCCAAACCTTTTGAAGCTTAAACTGTAAAAGCTCCTCTTGCATTGCTTCAACCCAGGATGGGTCACTTAGAGCTTTGGCAATTTACTTGGGTTCCTCCTGAGATAGGAAACAAGCAAATAAACAAGTATGAAGGTCTTCATGAGTTTTCCCTTCATAAATAGCACTTATAAAACCTTGTTCATTTGTATCCTTTGTCATTGTCATTCTTCTTATCTTCACACCAGACTGTACATCACCAATCACAAGATCAAATGAATGATCTTTGTGAATTCTTGTATTTGGAGTTGTAGGAGCTTGTTGGGTCTAAAGATGCTGCTGTTCGAGAAATACACTAAGTATTACTCTGCTGATCAGTTAAGTGACTCTGCTGATTAGACTTAAAACTCTGCTGTTTTGTAACTCTGCTGGTTTGGAAGAATAAGCAAAGTGTAACTCTGCTGCTAGCCCACGAAGACTCTGCTGCTAGACTAGTTACTCTACTTCTTATTAGATATGTATAGTATGTTAAGGATAAGTATAGAAAAGATACGTAAAGATATTTTTCTTGTATAGAAAGTCTTGTAAACCGACTAGGACTACTTATGCTATAAAAAGAGGATCTAGGGTTAGGTTAGTGATACGTATCATTATTGTTTTACACTTCAAGGTTTCTTGTAACCCTATTGCTATTGAGCAATCATATTAATATATTGAAGTGTTGTTTGAGAATTCGTTTGTGCTAAATTCTTCTTAAGATCAAATATTAAGTTCCGCATAATATTTGATATACAACTCAAAGATCAGTTTCTATACCAATTGCTTTAGGTTTATCTAAAGTAATTAATAAGATCATGAAGCTCAACTGGGATCAACAAGTGGTATCAAAGCTTGTGATCTAGAAACTGGTACCAAGAAGAATTACTGAATACAAGATCTGCTAATCATCAAAGTAAGCAATGGATTCCGATTCAACATACATGGTTACTGCATCAAGAGTTCCCATGCTCAAGACTGGAGAATACGAGATCTGGAAGATGAGAATTCAACAATACATGAGAATGGTTGATTACTCACTTTGGGAAGTTGTTCTAAATGGCGACAGTCAACCAGCCAAGACTGCTACTGGATCAGTCTTGACTCTCAAGACAAGTGAGGAGAAAGCACAGAGAAGATTGGAGGTCAAGGCTCACAGTATTCTCATGATGGGAATACCTAATGATTATCAACTAAGTTTTAATCATATTGAGTCTGCTAAGGAGTTATGGGAAGCTATTGAACTTCGATTTGGTGGGAATGAAGCTACCAAGAAATCAAGAAAGAATTTACTGAAGCATCAGTTTGAAACTTTTACTGCTTTGACCAGTCAGATGGCTCTTTTGAAGATTGATGTATCTCAAGAAGATGTCAATCTAAAATTTCTGAGAAGTCTATCTTCTGAATGGAACACTCACACAGTGATTTGGAGGCACAAGGAAGATTTTGAGAAGATGACATTGGATGATCTGTATAACAATTTGAAAGTTTATGAATCTGAAGTCAAGGGATTGTCAAGTTCATCTTCTACCACAAACAATCTTGCTTTTGTTTCCTCAAGCAACAAGAATTCTGGTAGTCATCAAGAACAGCACTCTGCTGCTGGTACTTACATTCCTGCTGCTGGCTCACATGTCTCTGCTGCTGACTCTACCAACACCAACACCATCAGTGATGCTGCTATTTGTGCTTATTTGGCTGAACTTACTACAAGTACTTCAGTTATGCCTCAAGATCTGGATGAACTTGATCCTGATGATGTTGAAGAGATTGATATGCAATGGCAGTTTGCAATGCTAACTATGAGGGCAAGAAGGTTTCTTAAAAGAACTGGTAAAGAAATGAAGTTCAGAAGGAACAAGAATGTGGGATTTGACAAATCAAAGGCTGAATGTTTTAACTGTCGAAAGAAGGGACACTTTGCAAGAGAGTGCAGAGCACCAAAAAGAAACAATGAGAATGTCAAGAAGTCTACTGATGAAGAGCCAAATCCTACTACTGCTATGGTGTCATGTGATGGGTTAGGAGAGTATGACTGGAGTGATCATGCTGAAGATGGTCCAAATTGTGCATTGATAGCTGAAGAGGAACCTCAAGTACAACATTTTGCTCTCATGGCTTACTCTTCCTCTGGATCAGACTCTGAAGTATCCAATGAATCATCTTGTTCTTTTAAATCATGTTCTGATACAATTGAAATACTTAAGTCTAGCAATGGACACCTTAAAATGGAGAATGAAACACTTAAGTTAGACAATCTTAGTTATGAATATGGTTTAAAGAATTTAGAAGAGAAGCTAGAATTCTATAAAAAGGCTGAAATTGAATATCTTGATAAGATCACTATTCTAAAAAATGAACTTATTAAGAAAGATTGTGAGATTAAGGTTCTTATGGAGAAAGTAGAAGAGGCTGAACAGGCTAAAGATTCAGCTATTAGTGAGACTGAAAAACATATTGTTAGGGTGGAAAAACAATAATTTGCCACTGACATTCTCAGTAAACCAATAGGAAGACACTTTGCAGACTCAGGAAGTGGTCTAGGATATAATGTTGTTGCTCACCCTAAGAAACTTAGTGCTAATGCCCCTCCTACTAGGACATTGTCATTCATACCTGAGTCTGAGGTCAAACCGGTAGGTGAAACTAGTGAAACTAAAGTAGAGTCACCTAAGGTTGAGAAAAAGTGGTCTGATGCACCCCTTATTGAAGATTGGGAGTCTGACAGTGATGATGAAGTTGTGGAATCTGATTCAACCCCTAAGAACAAAAAGGAAGAAATTCCTGCTGTTGTTGAATCAAAAGCACCTAAGGCTAAAAAGGTTGAGTTTATTAAGCCTAAGTTAGGTAAAGGTATCTCTAGGAAGATGGCTGCGTATGAAAACACACCTAGAGTATATCCTAAGAAAACCAATAATTTGCCTAGAGGAAATGAGAGAAATTGGAACAACCTAGTTTCACAAAGATTAGGTACTGATTTTCAATTACTTAAAAAGGCATGTTATGGTTGTGGTAGTTTTGAACATCTGCAAGATGAGTGCTACTACTATCAGAAACCAGTATGGAACCAGTACTCAAGGGTGAACCATTAAAACTTTGCTAAAAAGACTCACCCACATCCCAAGAGAAACATGGTTCCCAAGGAAGTTTTGATGAGAGATGGTACTTCTAGAGTTATCTCTCCTATTGCACCACAAGGGCCCATAAAGAAGGACATAGTTGATTCTGCTGTTAAGGCAGACTCTGCTGTTTTGCCTAAAGTTGTTACTAATACTGTTGTGGGCAACCATTTCTATGCTGTTAAGGCCTCAGCTTGCTGGGTCTGGAAACCTAAAGTTAAAGTGATAGATCATGTTCTCAGACACAGCAGTGCACCAATGCAGTTGAAGAAATTTGACTACTTTGATGCACAAGGCAGATCCAAGTCAGTAATGGCTTGGGTCCCAAAGAGAAACTAATTCTCTTACTTTTTGTGTAGGGCAATCTACAAAAGGAGTTAAAAGACAAATGCATTTTTGATAGTGGATGCTCTTCACATATGACTGGAGATCAGAGCAATTTGGAAAATTTTGAAGCTTTGGATGGTGGATATGTTGCCTTTGGGAATGATCCTAAAGGAGGTAAAATTGTTTGTAAAGGCATCATCAGAACTGGAAAATTAGATTTTGAAAAAGTGTATTTGGTGAATGGACTAAAGTTCAATCTTTTTAGTGTCTCACAAATGTGTGACAGAAAGAATTTTGTTCTTTTTACAGACACTGAATGTCTTGTCTTATCTCCCGACTATAAGATACCTGATGATAAATTAGTACTTCTTAAAGTCCCTAGAAATGACAACATATACAGTGTGGACATAAAGAACATTATTCATAAAAGAGATTTAACTTGTCTGTTTGCCAAAGCCACTATTGATGAATCCAAACTATGGCACAGAAGGCTTGGCCATTTGAACTACAAGGCTATCAACAAGTTGGTGAAAGGGAACTTGGTCAGAGGATTACCTTCAAAGGTTTTTGAGAATCCTGAAGTATGTGTTGCTTGTCAAATGGGAAAGCAACATAGAGCATCTTGTAAGTCCAAATTGGTGAATTCTATTATTGAACCCTTGTTTATGTTACACATGGACCTATTTGGACCTACTTATGTGAAAAGTTTGAACAAAAAGATGTATGGCTTAGTGGTCACTGATGATTTTAGTAGATTTACTTGGGTATTCTTCTTAGCTACTAAGGATGAGACACCTGGCATTCTTAAGGCTTTTATTACAAGGATAGAAAACCTATTTAATCACAAAGTTAAGATCATCAGATGTGACAATGGAACTGAATTTAAAAATCAAGTAATGAATCAGTTCTGTGAGGAAAAGGGTATAACTAGAGAATTTAGTGTGGCTAGAACTCCTCAGCAAAATGGTGTTGCTGAGAGGAGAAATAGAACATTAATTGAGGCTGCTAGGACAATGTTGTCAGAGTCTAAGTTACCCACTATCTTTTGGGCTGAAGCAGTCAACACTGCTTGCTATGTGCAAAATAGAAGTAAGATAGTTAAGCCTCACAACAAGACCCCTTATGAGTTATTGCATGGTAGGAAACCACTGATAGATTTCTTTAGACCATTTGGGTGTCCTGTCACTATCTTAAACACCATTGACCACTTAGGCAAGTTTAGTGAGAAAGCAGACATAGGTTACTTTGTTGGATACTCCACTGAAAGTAAGGCTTTTTGGGTTTTCAATCAAAGGACTGGGCATGTGGTGGAAAATTTGCATGTTAAAATTAGAGAAACCATACCTAATGTTGATGGAAAAGGTCCTGAATGGATGTTTGATATTGATTCTTTAACGAAAAGTATGAATTATCAACCAGTCATTGCAGGTACTACTAACATGTCTGCAGGTACACAAACTAACCCCAATGCAGGTACACAAGCAAAGAAGGATGAGGAGTTTGTTTTGATTGAAAAGTGGAAGTTTGATTAGTACTTCTCTCCAACAGTTAAAGAGAGAAAGAGTTCAGATGATGATGTTGTTCATAAGGAAGTACCAAAGGTTAATGCAGAAGGTGATGATGAACCTTCTCATGATGACGAGAATGATGATAAAGAAAGGAATGAAGAGTCAGAAATAGTTGGGCAACAAGGGAATACATAAAGCAGCAGTTCTCTCAACTCTGCTGCCAGGCCAAAACATTCTGCTGATAGGCCAAAACACTCTGCTGTTAGGCCAAAACACTCTGCTGTTAAGCTTGGTAACTCTGCTGCTATGCCCAAGGACTCTACTGCTGATAAAGATGGTGATTCTTATGATGATTCTTCTGATGAGATGCCCGAATTAGAAGAAGTGTATGTGGATACTGATGATGAAGTTCTGGATGTTTTTGGTGCTGAAGCTGATTTATCAAATTTGGAGACTGATATACCTGTTAGTCCCACTCCAACAACCAGAATCCACAAGATTTATCCAAAGGAGCAGATTATAGGTGATGTTCACTCTGCTGTGTAGACCAGAAGTAAATCAAAAGGGTTGAGTGATTTGCTTGATCAGGGATTGTTTGCTCAAACACTTAAGAAGAGGAATAGCCACAAGGATTTACAAAATTGCATGTTTGCCTGTTTCTTATCTCAAGAAGAACCCAAAACCATTCACAAGGCTATGAAAGATGAAAGTTGGGTTGAAGCTATGCAAGAGGAGTTGCTGCAGTTCAAGCTTCAAGAAGTCTGGACATTGGTGGATTTGCCTAATGGAAAAAGAGCAATTGGTACTAAATGGGTGTTCAGATGCAAAAGAGATGAGAGAGGAATTGTTATCAGAAACAAGGCTAAATTGGTGGCTCAGGGATACACTCAGGAAGAGGGAATAGATTATGATGAGGTATTTGCCCCAGTTGCAAGAATTGAGGCTATCAGACTATTTTTGGCATATGCTTCATACAAGAATTTTCCTGTGTATCAAATGGATGTCAAAAGTGCTTTCTTGTATGGAAAGATTCCTGAAGAGGTATATGTGATGCAACCACTTGGGTTTGAAGATCCTAAGTATCCTGATAGGGTCTACAAGGTGAAGAAAGCACTGTATGGACTACATCAAGCTCCTAGAGCTTGGTATGACACCTTATCCACATATTTGTTGAACAATGGTTTTTGCAGAGGAACCATTGATAAAACATTGTTCATTAAGAAAGACAAAAAGGATATCCTACTTGTTCAGGTTTATGTAGATGATATCATTTTTGGGTCTACAAATAAGGTGTTATGTGAAGGATTTGAAAAGCTGATGCACAACAGGTTTGAGATGAGTTCTATGGGGGAATTGACTTTCTTTTTGGGGCTTCAAGTCAAGCAGAAATCAGATGGGATTTTTATTAGCCAAGACAAGTATGTGGCTGATATGTTGAAGAAATTTGGTTTCAATGATGTGAAAGCAGCTAAGACACCAATGGATAAAAACAAACCTTTGCTCAAGGATGAAGATGGGGTAGAGGTTGATGTACATCTTTATAGATCAATGATTGGGTCATTGATGTATCTGACTGCTTCTAGGCCAGATATCATGTTTTATGTGTGTGCTTGTGCTAGATTTCAAGTGTCACCAAAAGTTTCACACTTGGAAGTGGTCAAAAGAATTTTTAGGTACCTAAAGGGTCAACCTAAATTGGGCCTTTGGTATCCTAATAATTCACCCTTTGACTTGATAGCATACTCAGATAGTGACTATGCTGGAGCTAGTTTGGATAGAAAGTCAACCACTGGAGGCTGTCAGTACCTTGGTCATAGGCTAATCTCATGGCAATGCAAGAAACAGACTGTTGTGGCTAACTCAACAACTGAAGCAGAATATGTTGCTGCTTCTAGCTGCTGTAGACAAGTGCTCTGGATTCAGAACCAACTGCTGGATTATGGGTACAATTTCATGAACACCAAAATTTATATTGACAACAACAGCACAATGTGTATTATCAAAAATCCTGTTTTTCATTCTAAAACAAAATACATAGAGATAAGACATCATTTTATTAGAGATTGTTATGAGAAAAAGTTAATTCAAGTGGTTAAAATACATACTGAAAATAATGTTGCTGATCTACTTACCAAAAGTTTTGATATAAGTAGGTTTCAATTTTTAGTTGCTAGTATTGGCATGATAAATCTTTAATCTTTAAACATCTTATCTCTGTATGTTTTTGTAAACTTTTGTAAGGATTTGTGCTGTTGTTTAGTCAATGTCTGGTGTTTAGTCAAAGTTTTCTATTTCTTAAATTGTTTGCTGTTTAGTTGTTTGCTGCTATGCCTACTCTGCTGCTATTATGGGATATTCTTGCTTGTGTTTGTGTTTTTCTAATAACCTTTTGCAGATATACATGAATACACAATCAAGTAAAGCAAGGAAAGATAAAGTCTATTGATCACAAAAGCAAAAGAACATAATCAAAGTTTCCATACATCCATTGTTCATAAGAAGATCAAAAGAAACCAAGGCCCAAGGATTCACAACCTTAACACACCTATCCCAAATCAAGCTTGTTCCTTTCCCTTTCCAACAAAGTCAGGCATGAACTTGCTGCGAGGTCCTCTAGTACCCATGGCTTCTGATACTCTAGGACAGGGAAGTGCAAGTACCACTGGTCTTGGTGGTGGACTCTGCTGTTGGCTTGAAGATGGAGCTTGTTTCCTCTCCAGCTTTTTCTTTGGAACAGGGACTTCCTGCTCAATACTTGGCTTTGGACGAGGAGGATCAACACTCTTACCAAAAGCGGCAACAGCCTTCTCCATTTGTCTCTGAAGCTCAGCGGTCAAAGGATGTTGTGGAGGATCGATTTCCCAGGAACCTTGATAGTATGTCATGGATTTTGGCCATGCTGCTGTTTCATCATCATCAGAATCTTCAAAGGAGGATGGTGTTGATGGAAGTGGGTCAGAATATTCTTCTTCGACAATCGCTTTGCCTTTTTGTTGTGCTGAAGATGATCTTGGAGGAAAGTAATTTGCCCATCCTTGTGACGTATCTGAAGAGGAATCTGATGAAATGTCAATGATCGGTGCTTTGGATTAACTCATGGTTATTTGATTTTGAGTTAGGGTTTATGAAATTGGGGATTTGTTAAGCGAATGAGGGATTTATAGAAATTAATGAGGAGTTGGTATTGTATTTAAGCTGCTTGGGGGATTAAATTTGGAGATTTTGGGAAAGTTGACTTTTGGTCAAACCTTTCATGACTCTGCTGCTGAGTTTGAAAGTAAAGGGGTAATATTGAAAATTTTGGCGCGTCTTAAAACCTAATTAGATCAAAATGGTCTCACACACCATTTCGATCTCATTAACTTTTAATTGCTCAAAATTCCATTCGATTCTCTCACAAGAACATTAATTCATATCATTATATCCCAAAACCCCCAAACTCCAAATGGCTCAACGAAAGTTTCCTGATGAGCATAATCAGATTGCGTTTCTTAGTAAGGTTTCTGCAGCTGACGGATTTCATGCAGTTATGGATTTTCTTCGTGCATCTCGATTAAGGTATGCTCTAACAGTTGATCCACCCATTATTAAATCTCATATGCGCCAGTATTAGTCAACTGTTAAGCTAGATACACTCGACAGGGAGGAAAGGTTAATAGGTAGTGTAGATGGAGAGACTATTGTGGTGAGTGAAACAACTATTAAGAGAAGCCTTCGTCTCTCAGGTGTTCCAACACCCCCTAATCTTACCACTGAGGTTATTTTAACTGAGCTTGAGAGAATTGGGTATGAGAGGCCTGAAAATACTGGAACTTTTTATAAAGGTCTGCTTTGCCCACATTGGAAATTTTTGGTGCTTACTCTTCAACACTGCTTGTTTCCCAAAGTAGGAGGATGGAATGAGTTTAGTGCTACTCAAGCCATGTCCTTAGTTTGTTTGGCTACTGGACACCCATTTGATTTTTCATCAATGATTTTTGAGGGTATGAAGAAGTTTGTTAAGAAGAAGTTTTATTTGTATCCAAGGTTTTTGCAGCTCATTATCAACAATCAACTAAAAGAACCCTTGGAACATAACAATATTGAGCCTAGTAGCAGAATGGCAATCAAGATGTTTGCTTTTCTGAAAAAGAATGGAAAAGGTTTTTCTGGTGCTATAACTCCCCTATCTGAACATATTTTGACTATTATGGTTGCAGTGAATGAGGATGAAGAGGCTGGAACTCCCACAGCTTCCCATCACACATCCTCATCTACAAGTTTGAATGTATCATCATCCACTGAACCCCAAACTACTCAATCACCTAGGACTTCACAACAAGAGGACATTGTGACACCTCAGACCAATGTCAGTATGGATGCAGATGAGGCTGGTACAGGTGATGTAGGTACCATGATGGAAGAGGCTGGCACTACTGTTTTCAACTTAGTAGTTGAACAGGACAGTGCTAACATAACTAAGACCTCAACCATGGCAACATCTATTGTAGAAGGTTCTCAGGAACCTAATACAACTGATGGTAACCCCAGCCAAATGGCTAATATGGGGGGCTCAGATGTTCAACTTAGGGTTGAGACTGAGTTTGTGTCCAAAGATTCACCTCTCGGAGAAGGTAACACATCTCGAAGTGATGAGGACAGGGATGAAACACATGAATTGATGGACACTGATGTACAAAATGACAATGCCTATGATACACCTCTCGGACCAGGTAACACAGGTCGAAGTGTTGAGGCTAGCATTGAACATGAAACAGAGGATTTGACGGTTAAAACACCTGTACAAAATGCCAATTCCAGTGATCAACCTCTCGGGTCAGGTAACACAGACCGAAGTTGTGAGGATATCATGAAACAATTACAGGAATTGACGAATACATGTACAAAATTGTCACAGGAGGTTCTTGGTCTTAGAAAGGAGTTAAAGACAGTCAAAGCTTCTCAGGGTGCTGAAATCAAAAGACTTAAGCTCAGGGTTACACATCTTGAGGGGATGCTGAAGAAGAGTTCCAAACCATGTTTGGAAGAGGATGCTTCCAAACAGGGGAGGAATGATCAGGATCCGAAGGTTACAATAGGTTCAGGGGAGGTTGTCAAGGAATCAGGTGAAAATATTGCTGTTATTGGTGATGAGAGTGAAAAGATTGACTCTGCTGGAGCAGAACACTCTGCTGATGGGTTAAAGGACTCTGCTGTTGATACAGAGAAGAGTGCAGGAGAAAAGGACTCTGCTGAATCAGATGATGAAAAGTTGACCTTAGCTCAAGTACTTTTGAACATTGGAACTAAAACACCCACATCATCACAACAACAACCTGCTGCTGAATCTACACATCATGATAAAGAAGCTGCTGAAGAACTTGAAAGAATGCAAAAGTTGAAACCAAAAACTAAGAAGCAAATAGCTTTTGATGCAGAGGTTACAAGGCAACTTCAAGAAAAGGACTTGGCTGATGAAAAAGCTCAGATTGCTCATGATGATGAATATGCAAGGAGTGTGGCAGCTGATGAGGAAAGAAATATGTTTGAATTTATGGAAAGCTCCAAATCTAAAGAGGTTAATCAAGAAGAGTTCAATGAACAGTTGCAATATTTCTTAGATTCTGATATGATTGTAAGAGGTCAAGCTTTCTTGATAACGAAAGATGAGCAGTTGGATGCAAATGAAAAGACAGAAGAGATTGAGGAGTTTATACTCAGAAAGAATGGAGTAGCTAAGTGGGAAGAGCTGATTCTGAGAATTAAAGAAGGACAGAAGCATGGATACAAACCAAAGTCATCTACAAAGAAAGCATTAGTTAATGATATGAAGTATTATTTGAAGAATGCAAGAAATTATCAGATGAAGGATTTCAAGGGAAAATCAGATGCCATAATTGAAAAGGAATTTTATGAAACCTATGCTATGCTAAATTCAAGAAAAGGTTTCAAAACTGAAAAGAAGAGAAAGCCAGAGGTTATGGAATTTGATAATGTGAAAGCATCTGGAAGTGTTTTGGAGAAGCAAGATGACAAGCAAACCATGGAGGTTGAGAGGGAAGAAGTTAAGGAAGTCATTGGTTATAAGAGGACTGGTACAAGAACTAAGATGAGTGCTAGAAAGAAAAGAAGAGTTCAAACTGAAGATTGTTATAAGAACAAACAAGAAGAAGCTGATGCTATGAAAGCTATTATGGACTTCACAGTTCATAAACCACAACCAGTACCTAAACTACAGCCAGAACCTGAGATAATCAATGCAGTCCCCTTATCAACAAAGTATCCAATTATATCTTATACTGCTGATGTGTTTGATGTCTGTGATGCTAAATGGGAGGTTATGAGATCTGATTTGAAATGTGAAAAATATGTTAGATTTGATCAGATGCTGGAGTACATGGATAGAGAGGATATTGTAAAACTCTGGGAACTTTACAAGGAAAGATATGGTGACAAGAAACCAGAGTCAGTGCCTGAAAGAGTACATTATCTTTGGCTGAGTAACATGTTTGAGCCTGATGCAATGTATACTAAATGGGAAAAATTAAGAAGGTAAAAGAAAGTTGTTAAGTGGTACTTATATCAGTCATATGGAGTACATGAACTGATTGGAGATGGTGGACTTGGTGTTTACATGTTGATAGAAAAAGATTATCCTTTCTACAACAATGTTGATGTTCTCACTGATATGATGCAACCAGGAAAGTTAATGCTGCAAAGACCATTTGTATCAGATTATCAAGCAGGTGTGCTAATTGAGAAGTATAGAAAGATTCTGCAAGAGAAGATTTCAAAACAGTAAAGTGTTTGGAAGCATCCTCCTAGTGATTAGCTGGGTTTAAAGGAAACTTGATGATTTTTGGAGAAAAATATCAAGTTTAGGGGAGGATTGTTGGGTCTAAAGATGCTGGTGTTCGAGAAATACACTAAGTATTACTCTGCTGATCAGTTAAGTGACTCTGCTGATTAGACTTAAAACTCTGCTGTTTTGTAACTCTGCTGGTTTGGAAGAATAAGCAAAGTGTAACTCTGCTGCTAGCCTACGAAGACTCTGCTGCTAGACTAGTTACTCTGCTGCTTATTAGATATGTATAGTATGTTAAGGATAAGTATAGAAAAGATACGTAAAGATATTTTTCTTGTATAGAAAGTCTTGTAAACCGACTAGGACTCCTTATGCTATAAAAGGAGGATCTAGGGTTAGGTTAGTGATACGTATCATTATTGTTTTACACTTCAAGGTTTCTTGTAACCCTATTGCTATTGAGCAATCGTATTAATATATTGAAGTGTTGTTTGAGAATTCGTTTGTGCTAAATTCTTCTTAAGATCAAATATTAAGTTCCGCATAATATTTGATATACAACTCAAAGATCAGTTTCTATACCAATTGCTTTAGGTTTATCTAAAGTAATTAATAAGATCGTGAAGCTCAACTGGGATCAACAGAGCTTGATAGGTGTTAGGCATGTTGTTCGGATCCACTTCATCATCAGAGAAATCAGCAACAGTAGTAACTGTTTGACTAGCAATATTATCATTTGGCTCAGCAGTACTAATATTTGGCCCAACAATACTAACATGCTCAACAGTATTAATATCTTTAGTACTGCTTTCAGGCCTCTCTTGGTCATTAACTCCACTTTCTTTATTGACACCTTCATCATCCTCCTTTTCAGAATCACAAGAAGGTAGTGGTTCATCATTTCTATCATTCTTTGAAGATGTATCAAACATTGAACCATCCTTCCACAGTGGCATAAACATGTAGTCTTGACAAGATCTTGTCACCATGTTAGATTGACCTGCATCAAAACTATCTTTTGTACTTGCAAAATCATTAGAGTTTGTACCTGCAACAACTGGCACATAATTTATTGATTCTCTTAGCACATCAATATTAAATAGCCACTTAGGACCTTCTCCTGCAACACTAGGCTTATTCTCCAAGAACTCTACATGCAAGTTTTGAGAGGAATATAAAACACTTAGGATGTTACTCCTTTATAACGTGTTTGAGACACTTTGAGTGTATGCAGTTAAGTATGCTGAATCTACTTAACCACACTTAGAAGAATTATGGTTTGTTTAATGGAACAGTAAAGCTTGAATGAACAATGAACACAGTAAGATTAACACCAAACGATTCAATATTATTGCTTGAATAATACAAGTGATCTTACTATCACTAGGGTTACAATGACCTTGAATCTTAATAAAACTCTATGACTGATATATACGTATAACCTAGGATCTCCTTTTATAGAATTAAGGAGTCCTTTACAAGATAAGTATCCTACCGTATAATTCTAACTAATTAAGTTATACAAAAGATCCATTCCATACTTATCCTCTACAATGTTGTATATGACAGTTATCCATGCAGCAGTACCTTCTTTATAGCTAGCAGTACAAACTTAGCAGTTTGTACTGTTAGTTATATGCCCGCAGTCTTCACTTATACACTAGCAGTTTGTACTATTAGTGTATTTCTTCAGCAGTACCAAGTTGTTAGACATTTAATTCCCAATAATCCTCCCCTAAACTTGTGATTTACCCTAAATCATCAAGTTTCTTAGAATTAAATGAGGATATGAGGATTCTTCCAAACACTACATGGTTAACCTTAGTCTTATGGCTTTTCTTTGTTCTGAAAGCTGAAATATCTTTCTGATTAGTTCATCTGCCATTTCTGACTCTTCTTCAACTTTAAGCCTTGATTATATCATAGCCATTAAAACTATTGGTCTGAGTGGATAATCCTTTTCCACTAACATATAGATTTCCAAGCCTTCTTTAGTTGAAATCCTATGAACACCACAGTTATCAAAAAGTTTCCATGTGATGTCTGAAACTTTAGCTTGAAATCTCCAAATAGCTTCACCTCCATCTGGTTCATACAATCTTTTCAGCTCAACCCATAGTTCCTTATCTTTGTCATCTGTAGGATCTGAGAACTTGAATCTCTCTTGAACTAAGCTCCATAATTTGTCTAGGTCATCTCTGTCAAATGCTCTGATCAAGTCTTCAAAGAATTTGTAGACTTCAGTTTTTCCTCCTACCCTGATGATCTTCCACCCCTTGATTCTTCCATCTGAATATACTTCCCAGTCAATAATTGGATGCTTTGCTTGAAGGGGATTAATGTTAAGGGATTCTGGAACCACCACTATCATACTATGGATTTGCTTATCAGTCAATGTCTTTTCTTCTTTCTCAGCTGATTCATCCTGCTTTTCTCCTTCTATCTATTGTTCCTCTGCAGGTTCTTCTGGAATTGATTCTTCTTCAATTCTTAGTCTCTTGGAATCCCCTGACTCCAATTGTTCTGATGTTCTCTTTTCTCATCTTATTTCAAATGTATCACCTTTCAGGGACTCCTGAAGTCTTTTATGTGTCTTAATGTAGATATCTTCAATTTCTTCATAAGACCTATATTTGAAGTGTTTTTCTTGCCAATTGTCTTGATTCTTCAAATAAGTTTTCATGTTCTTCAGTTTCTCACTTCTTGAAGGAGGTTTCCTGAGATATGCTTTCTTTTTACTCTGTTTCCTTTTGATTTCCTCCAACAAGTCATTAAGTGCTGAATCTTGTTCTTCTGAAGTATGCTTTACTCTTTCTTCTTCTTGAAAATTTTCAGCTAACTCCTTATCAGCAAGAATCTGAGTAGCTCTCTCTTCCTCTTCAGTTTGAAACTTTCTTTCGACCATAAATGTTGCCACTCTTGTTTCTTCAGCTAATTTTTCTTCTTCAGCAACTCTTTCTAATTCTTCTTCATGAAACTTTTGGGCTAACTCTTCATCAAGTGCTAACTGAACTTGTTCCTTCTTGGACAACTGTTTAGAAGATGGTTCTTGCTCTGTCATGATTGCTTTGCCCTTATCTGATCTTGACAACCTTGGTCTTCTTGAGTATACTGCAGTAACAGTACCTTGATATCCAGCAGTAAGAAGATCTTCAACACTAGTAGTACCTTCCCATTCACTACCAGTACCTTCTTCAAAGATAGCAGTACGTTGATCCATCTATTGTCCTTGCCTCTCCTGAGTTTCATACTCCTCTTGAACCAAAGAGATATTAGGATCGTGATCCATCTGAGCAATCTTCCTCCCCTGTTTGGAAGATTCCTCACCATCATCTGTGCTTGGCCCCTTGGATGAACTAAGAGAAGAAGAACTTGTTGAAACCACCATCTTTGCTGATCTTTTTCCTTTGAGTTTCTTGACTGTTGTCTCTAATTTCTTCACCTTTAAGACTAACTTAGTGTAGACAACTCCAAAGTTCTTCTTGTGACTCTTAAGCTCAGCTTCCAAAGAGTTCACCTTTTCAGACAATTTGGTACAAGTTTTCATCAATTCTTTGAGTTAGATACTGCCCTCAGCACTTCCTGATGTGTTACCTTCAGAGAGAGGTGCATCATGGGGCAAAGACTCATAGTCCATCACATGATGAGCTTCTGAGCCACCCATAGTTTCCGGTTGGCTAGGGATTCCACCAAGTGTACTAGGTACTGTTGGTGTTGCCATGGATTGGGTCTTATGTATGTTACTTCTGTCCTGCCCAGCTTCTAAGCCAGAGACAGTAGAAGTAGCCCTTTCCACACTGACAAAGTCAGCCTCATCTGCTACATTTGTGGGAGTAGGAACTCTGTGCTGAGGTACATCAGAGTCCTGTCTGGATATAGTCCTATGTGTTGATGAAGATGGTTATGAAGATGAATGTTCTGATGGTGTGGGTGTGTGATGAGAGGCAACTGGGCTTGTTGCTCCTTCACCCTGAGCTTGTATCATAGAATCAAAAAGTGGAACCTGGGATACATAAAAAAAAAAAATTTGCTATCAACATTTTTAACCATGCCTTCAAAAATGAGTTTAGAAAAATTGAAGGTTCTGTTAGTAGCCAAGCAAATGAGAGCAGTAGCAATATTACTACTGAACTGTTCCCATGAGGTTTTCTTGGGACTAAGACAGTGAAGGATGGTATGTATTAAAAATCTCCATTGAGGGGCAAAACGACTCTTTTGAAAAGTTAAAGCTTGTGAGTCAGTGTTATACCCCATCCTGGATAAGTTTTCAAAAATCTCAGTGTTTGGCATAGCATTAATACCATTGTCATCATTCAAGTGGAGATGCCTCCTGAGTGATGATTCAGTAATAATGATAGATTTACCATCAAACATATCCTCCATCCAATAGTTGAAAGTCTGAAAGATAGGACATGTTGCCTGTCATGTGCCTGGAACTCCCACTGTCTGCATAACCTTGATCTTCATCATCTTCTTATAAATGTCCCTGCATATGAAATAAGGAAATTAGTTTCCTTGGGGTACCCAAGCCATTACTGACTTGGGTTTGCCTCGTGCATCAATATAGTCAAATCTTTTCAATACAGTTGATGCACCATTGGACTGGATTGGTCTCCAAATCCAACATGCTAAGGCCTTAACAACATTAGCCCTTTGATCCCTAGCAGTGTTTTTAAAGTTGCCAGTACTAACTGCTTGGCTAGCAGTATTAACTGCTGACTTTGCAGTTGTAGTCTTTGGTTTCCAAATTTGTTTTTGTACCACTACTTTCATTTGAAAAGACCTTTTAGCAGTTGTTGGTGCATATTTGAAATTTGTTTTTGCACCTTTAACTGCTGGTCTAGGGTAAACAGTCTTAAAGGGTCTAATAGTACTAACTGCTGGTCTAGCAGTATGAATTGGTTTTAGGCCAGATTTCAATAAAAGTGCTTTGGGTGTCATTCTAGCAGTATTTGTGTGAGTTTTAGGCCTGTTTAAGTTCACCCTATGGTTTGAGTTCCCAGATACCATGTTGTTTCCAGTAACCATCTTTCTACCCTGATGGTTATCACAAAGGCCTCAAGGTGGTCAAAACTACCACAAGTGTAACAAGCCTTCTTATACAGGACAAAGTCATCACCTAGTTGGTGAGACTTGAGGTTATTCCAGTTCCTCTGGTTACCTCTTGGCTTGTCTGTGGATCTATACATCTCACATTACCTAACTATTTTCCTAACTGATTTAACATTTGATTTATGCCTAACAGTTTCATTATCAACCACTTTCGGAACACTTGTTCCTTCTACCTTTCCTACTTCAGGTTTAACCACAACCTGATCTTCCTCGTCATCATCAGATGTCCAGTCCTCAATGGTTGGAGCATCTGAATTCCTTTCAGTGGATACCTTGTCCTCAGTGAGTGAAGCGTCACTTGCACTCTCAAAAGGTTCACTGACTTCTAGAGGCTTATCAATAACTACATTCTCTTTTGGCTTAAGACCATATTCTAACTTAGGTTGTTGAAATTCAGGCAAACCTGTATGCTCTAGGTCTATCCCTGGGGGTGCAGGAATTCCTCTGTGAGGAGGTGGACATGTTTTATACCCTAACCTAGACTTAGCTTTGTTGATCAACTGACATTCAATTATTTTGTTTACACCATTAGAGGCATATTCTAAGGTTTCTACACTTAATTGAATATTTTCATTAGCCTTTTTAATTCTATCCAACTCAGCTTTTAATAGACTAATTTCAGCATTCTTAAATGACAAATCCCTTTTAAGAACTCCTATATCATCAGCAAAAGTAGTCTCATTATTCTTATAATGCACTATTTGCTCCTCTAGGACTACTAAACCTCTCTTGTGATTTGACAAATTGTAATTTGTTTTGTTTAGTTCAATCCTTTGTTCATCATAGTGTTTCCTTAAAGTTTCTAATTCTTTAAGAGCACTGCATGATTTAGAACAACGTTTAGCAGATTGTACCTCAAAGTCAGAGAAGGCTATAAGTGCCATCTCAGTAGGTGTTTCCTCATCTTCTGCCATGAAACTCCAATCAAAGCCTAGTCCATCAATATCTACCATAGCTTTTGAAGTTTGTTCAGCTTCTTCCACAGCCTTGGGCTTACTCCCATAACCTTTGCTCCTTCCATCCTGCTGCCTAGGTCTCCTGCATTCCCTTGAAAAGTGCCCCAGCTTGTGGCAGTTGTAACATTCTACACTTGATTTGTCAAAACCAGCAGTATCATTGATGTTGATGGTGATCTTCTTTCCAGTTCTTTGGTAGAATTTCTTAGCCCTCATGCTAAGAAGGGAGATCTGCCACTTGATATCCATTTCCTCCAAATCATCATCATTAATCTCCTGGAGGTCTTCATAAGTCAGCATTGACCCATCATTCTGGCTTGTTAGGAAGGCACAGTAGGTTTTCTCATCCAGAATACCAGTAGTACTGCTTGATGAACTAGCAGTACTAATATTGGGGTTAGCAGTACTAACTCCCATGGAAACTTTCACTTCTTCAACTGGGCTTGAATTACTAGGAGATGACATAAAGGCCATGTTCCCAGTGCTTGTACTAGATCCTCCAGCCTTCTTCACATCCTGCTCAACAATCTTGAAGTTGCTGTATAAGTCCATCAGGCTCATAGTATCAATGTCTGACTTGTTCTTCCAGACCACCACATGCATAGCCCACTCTGCAGGTAAACTTCTCAAGAACTTGGAGTTCAGATCTTCCTGAGGTATGTCAACACCAAGAACAGCCAGTTGGCTGACAATCTTCTGTAATCTGTTGAACATGTGATCCAATGACTCATTACTGGTTGCAGTGAAGTTTTTAAAATTCTGCTTTAGGAGAGTCTTTTGTGTCTTCTTGGTGGCTTCATTCCCACCATACCTAGCAATGATTGCCTCAAACAAGGTCTTAGCATCCTTGAACTTGCTGAAATTTAAGAGTTGATCATTTGGAATGGTCATCATCAGCAAACTTCTGGCCTTGAGGTCATTCTTCTTTTGAAGCCTCTCTTCTGCAGTTACTGGAGAGGTCTGCACAACTGTCTCTACCTTACCATCAACTGTTGTTGTAGAAGTTAAAGGCTTAAAAGAGTTTCCTTCTTCAATAATTTCCCAGAGTGCATAGTCTTGCACCTGGAAGTACTGTTCTATTCTTAACCTCCACATATCAAATTCGTTCTGCTTGAGCATTGGCAATTTAGCAGCCATGTTTGTTTGGGTAGTCTCCATGTCGATTACTTTCTTTTCTAAATCAATAGTATCAACCTGGCTCTGATACCACTTGAGAGGATTATAAAACACTTAGGATGTTACTCCTTTATAACGTGTTTGAGATACTTTGAGTGTATGCAGTTAATTATGCGAAATCTACTTAACCACACTTAGAAGAATTATGGTTACTTTAATGGAACAGTAAAGCTTGAATGAACAATGAACACAGTAAGATTAACACCAAATGATTCAATATTATTGCTTGAATAATACGAGTGATCTTGCTATCACTAAGGTTACAATGACCTTGAATATACGTATAACCTAGGATCTCCTTTTATTGACTTAAGGAGTCCTTTACAAGATAAGTATCCTACCGTATAATTCTAACTAATTAAGTTATGCAAAAGATCCATTCCATACTTATCCTCTACAATGTCGTATATGACAGTTATCCATGCAGCAGTACCTTCTTTATAGCTAGTAGTACAAAGCGGTTTGTACTGTTAGTTATATCCCAGCAATCTTCACTTATACACTAGCAGTTTTTACTGTTAGTGTATTTCTTCAGCAGTACCAAGTTGTTAGACATTTAATTCCCAACAAGTTTTCTTCTACTTTCCTGGCTCTAATATCGTATACCCTAAAAGCCTTGCTATTCATAGAGTACCCAACAAAGAATCCATCATCAGACTTTCCATCAAACTTTCCCAAATGATCTAAGGTATTCAGA
This sequence comes from Artemisia tridentata subsp. tridentata, assembly GCA_021014915.2. NCBI lineage: Eukaryota > Viridiplantae > Streptophyta > Magnoliopsida > Asterales > Asteraceae > Artemisia > Artemisia tridentata. The sequence goes on from CP139509.1 coordinate 320,779,208, forward strand.
ATTGTAACATGACATCCAAATGGTCTCATGAAGCTTAGAGCTGGTTTTCTAGCTCTAAAGAGTTCTTAAGTTGTCTTGTTGTGAGGTATGACTACTAATACCCTGTTCTTTAGATAGCAAGCAGTATTAACTGCTTCAGCCCAAAGTATAGTAGGTAACTTAGAGTCTGCTAACATAGTTCTAGCTACCTCAATCAGTGTCCTATTCCTCCTTTCAGCAACACCATTCTGTTGAGGAGTTCTAGCTACACTAAATTCCCTCTTAATACCTTTTAGATCACAAAACTCATTCATAACTCTATTCTTAAATTCTGTTCCATTATCACATCTGATTACCTTTACTTTCTTATCAACTAGGTTTTCTATCTTAGTAATAAAACTCTTAAGAATGCTACTGGTCTCATCCTTAGTTGCTAAAAAGAAAACCCAAGTAAACCTGTTATAATCATCAGTTACAACAAGACAATATTTCTTATTCATTAAACTACTCACAGAAGTAGGACCAAACAAGTCCATATGCAACATGAATAATGGCTGAGTAATAGAGTTTTGAGTCTTGGACTTACAAGAAGCTTTGTGTTGCTTTCCCTTAAGACAAGCCACACAAGTTTGGTCATTTTCAAAATATTTTAAAGGTAAACCTCTTACAAGATTATCCTTAACAAGTGTATTAATGTTTTTAAAATTAACATGACCAAGCCTCCTATGCCATAGAATTGATTCATGCAATGTGGCCTTTGCAACAAGACAAGTTAAACTATCTTTAGGAACATTGTTCTTCATATCAACACTGTACATGTTGTTCTTTCTAGGAACTTTAAGTAAGACATGACTCTCATCAGTCAACTAAAAGTCAGGAGACAGAACAAAACATTCAGTTTCAGTAAAAAGAACACTGTTCTTTTTGTCACACATCTGTGAGACACTAAACAGGTTAAACTTTAACTCTTGAACAAAGTATACGTCTTCAAAATCAAGCTTACTAGTCCTGATTGTACCTTTACCAGTAATTCTTCCTCCTCTGGCTCCTCCCTAAAAGGCAACATATCCTCCATCAAATGCAATGAAATCTGTGAGATAGGACATGTTTCCTGTCATGTGCCTGGAGCATCCACTATCAAAATATCCCGAATCTTCTTCTTCCTTTTGTGGATGTTCCTGCACATTAAATAAAGCAAATTAGTTTCCTTTGGGGACCCAAGCCATTACTGAATTAGATTTGCCTCGTGCATCAATATAATTATGTTTCTTCAATACAATTGATGCACTATCAAGTTTGGTAGGTCTCCAAAGCCAACATGTTGAGGCCATAACAGCATTGTTGCCCTAACAACATTTACAACAGCTGAATTTGGCCTTGCAGTATTAACTACTGGCCTAGCAGTACTAACTACTGGCCTAGTAGTATTAACTTTTTGGCCAAATTTCCTGGTAGTTAATGCTGTTTTGTTTTGAAAAGGCCTTTTGATCATTTGTTGTGCTGGTTTAGAATAACATGAGATTGGTCTAGCACTATAAACTGTTGATTTAGGGTGAGCAGTATTAATAGGTCTAGCAGTATTAAGTGGTTTAAGGCCAGACTTTATTAAAATAGCTCTTGGAACCATATTTCTGTGAACACTATGGTGAGTTTGTTTAGGAAAATAATTTTGATTCACCCTTTCGTAAGTGTTCCTAGATGCCCTTGTATTCCCAAATACCATCCTTTCCCCTTGATGGTAATTGCAATAAGCCTGCAATTGGTCAAAACTACCACAAACAAAACAGGCTTTATTGTACATTACAAATTCACTTCCTAGTTGTTGCGACTTCTGATTATTCCAATTTCTCTTATTTCCCCTTGGACTATGTGACATGTACATCTCTGCATACTTAACTGTTTTCATAGCTGGTTTCTCTTGTTGTTTAGGTTTAACAGATTCTACCTTAGTAACAGTAGGAAAAACAGTTTTCTTCTCTACCTTATCATCTGAGACCAATTTATCAACTAATGGGGTATCAAATGATTCACTAACCTCTTTAAAACTCTCTTCACTATCACTTTTACATTAAGTCTCAGGCTTTTTGAGCTCCTCTACACTAGTATTTGACAAATCAAGTTTTGGGGTTGGAAATAACCCAGTATGAGGAGGTGCAACAACATTATATCCTATACCTGTCTTAAATTTTTCAATAAGCTGACACTGAACAATCCTATCTATACTTTTAGATGACCCTGCATATCTCTCTATATTTACGTCAATGATGTCTTTTTCTAGCTTAATCTTTTCCAATTCACTTTTAAGCTCATTAATTTCTAAATCTTTAAATGACATATCTCTTTTCAAACAGCAAAGTCCTCAGTAAATATAGTTTCATTCTTTTTGTAGAATACAAATTGTTCTTCTACAAAAGCTAACCCTCTCTTATAATTTGCTAAATTAAATTCAGATTAGTTAAGCTCTATTCTTAAGTCATCATAATGCTTTTTAAGAGTTTCATAGCTTTTTACAGCTACACAAGATTTTGAACAAGCATTGTTTGTATACACCTCAGAGTCAGAAAGTGTCATCAGTGCCATGTTGGTAGGAGCTTCCTCTTCTACCATAAAGCTCCAATCAAATCCAAGCCCATCAATGGCCAGCATAGCTTTTGAAGAAGTCTCTTCCTTACTTACAGCCTTCCTGGTGCTTTCTTGATTCCTAGAACCTCTGCTATCTTGATTTCTGCTCCTGCTATCCTGGTTCCTAGGCCCTCTGCAATCTCTTGCAAAGTGTCCCAACTTATGACAGTTGTAACACTCTACCTTTGACTTGTCATACCCAGCAGTATCACTTCTATTGATAGTGATCTTCTTTCCAGTCTTCTAGAAAAACCTCTTGGCCCTCATGCTCAGCAAGGCTAACTGCCACTTCAAATCCATCTCATCCAAATCATTTTCATGGATTTGTATAAGGTCTTCATGAACAAGCTGAGACCCATTAGCTTGACTGGCAAAAAATGCATAGATAGTATCATCACTTAAACTAGAAGTACTAGTTTGTGAACTAGCAGTACTAACTTTAGGGTTAGCAGTACTAACTCCATAGGCAGTATTAACCTCCTCAGTACTGCTTGTGCTTGAAGATGATACAAAAGCCATATTTTGAGAGTTTGAGCTTGAGCTTGCAGGCCTTTTCACCTCTTGTTCTACAATCTTGAAGTTGTTGTAGAGATCATCAAAGCTCATAGTGTCTAGATCAGACTTGTTTCTCCAGACCACAACATGAGTATTCCACTCAGTAGGCAGACTTCACAGGAACTTTAAATTGAGATCTTCTTGTGAAATCTCTACACCCAAGACAGCCAGTTGGCTAACAATCTTTTGAAGCCTGTTGAAGATAGAATCAAGAGATTCAGTGCTTGGAGCACTAAAATTCTTATACATCTGCTTCAAAAGAGTCTTCTAAGTCTTCTTGGTTGCTTCATTACCGCCAAACCTTGTTGTTATAGCCTCAAACAAAGTCTTAGCATCCTTGTGCTTGCTAAAAGTCAACAGTTGTTCACTGGGGAGAGCCATCAGCAACACACTTCTAGCCTTTACATCATTCTTCTTCTAAAGCTTCTATTTTGTAGTAACAGGACCTGATACAGTTTGAGTTGCAGCACCACCTTCACTTGTACCAGCTTTGATTGTAGGTTTGAATGAGTTTCCATTCTCTATGATATCCCATAGAGCATAGTCCTGCACTTGAAAGTATTGCTCAATTCTTAGCCTCCACATCTCATAGTCACCCTGCTTGAGAATAGGCAGTTTAGCAGTGGTAGTGGTTTGAGTTGTTTCAAGATTCATTGCTTCAATGAAAGTAGAGAGTTCTTCTGGTATGTTTCTTCTAGATCAAAGTTTCAGAACCTACGCTCTGATACCACTTGTTGATCCCAAACACAGATCGATTGAGCTTGTATTAGAAACTTTGAAGAATGTCAAAAAGTATGCGGAGTCCACTCTTGAATACTTAGAAGAATATCAATGTAACAGTAAATGATGAAACAGTAAACTGTATTGAACACAATATCACCAAAACGCTTCAATATTATTAGCTCAATAATACGAGTACTCTATGTAGTACTAGGGTTTACAACCTTGAAGCTATATCAAAAATATACGTATAAACATCTAAACCTAGGACCTCCTTTTATAGACTAAGGAGTCCTTTACTAGATAACTACAAATCTTCTAGAATATACAGATAAGTCTAAACATATAGAATATACACAAAATATCTTCTAAACTTATCACATTATACGTCTTTATCCCATAGCAGTATCAATCTTCATCAGCAATCTTCAGCAGTACAAAGTTAGTCTGGCAGTACTAACTTTTACTCTAGCAGTACAAACTTGATTAGTACTGTTGGTTGTAATCTTCAGCAGTTTCATCTTTGTCTTGACAGTACTAACTTAGCTTGGCAGTACTAAGTGTGTAGACTTGTAATTCCCAACAATCCTTCCCTAAACTTGTGATTTACCTCCAAATCATCAAGTTTCTTGAATTACATCTTTGACCTTGAGAGGATTCTTCCAAACACTTCATCTTCTCTTCATCTTCTCTTCAGCCTGTACGAAGATCTTTCTTAGCAATTCCCTTGCCATCTCAGTCTCTTCTTCCACTGTTAATTTTACAGATAACATCACAGTTAATGCACCTTTTGACAATGGGTAATCCTTCTCCACTAGCATATATATCAACTCCAGCTTTTGTAGACACATGGTGAACTCCACATGTATCATACAATCTCCATTTCAATCCTAGATTGTTGGCTTGAAACTTCCATAATGTATCACATTCATCTGGATTAAATAACCTCTTCAATTCCACCCATAGCATTCTTTCTTTGTTGTTTGTTGGTTCTGCAGAGCTAAATTTTTCTTTGACCAAACTCCATAGCTTCACCAGATCTTCTCTGTCAAACACCTTGAGCATATCATCAAAGTGTTGATATATCTCAGTATGATCTCCAACCCTGATGATCTTCCAACTCTTTATCCTCCCATCTTCTCGAACTTCCCAATCAATAATAGGATATTTAGCCTGTAGGGCTTCCACATTCATTCCTTCTTCAGGAATAACAATCATCATTTGTTGAAGCTATTTTTCAGTCAATTCTTCTTCTTCTTCTTCTTGTTCTTCAGCTGAGCGTAGATCTTCACTGATTTTCTGCTTCTTAGAAGATTCTGATTCCAAAGAAACTCCAGCTCTTTTTCTTCTGTGTTCTTCTTCTTCTGTATCCATTGGGATAAAAGCTTGAACTTTCTTATAGGCCTTGGTATATAGATCTGTAATCTCTTCATATGGTCTGCCTTTTAGTTGACTAATAGTCCAATGATCTTGATTTTTCAGATATTCCTTCATAAACTTCATCATCTTTGCTTGAGTTGGAGGTTTGTTCTTTCTAGTAGCAGCTTTCTTTGTACTCTGGCTCTTTCTAATAACTTCAAGCAGATCATTCGGGGCATTTTCTCTTTCTTCTGAATTAATGGTTGCCCTGTCTTCTTCAAAAATCTTCTGAGCTAACAGATCATCTGCTTCTTCTAGTGCTAACCTTTCTGCTTCTTCACTTGCAAGCTTTTGTTCCACCAGAAATCTTGCAATTCTTTCTTCTTCTGCTAATTTAGCCTGTTCTTCATCATGAACCCTTTGAGCAATTTCTCCATCAAAACTTATCTGAGCTTGAACTCTTTCTTTGACCTTCTTTGCTTGCTCAGACTCTATCATGATACTCTTTCCCTTATCTGCAGCACTGGCAGTACTAACCGATGCATCAGCAGTACTAATAGATACACCAGCAGTACTAACATCTTCTTGAGCTGTAGGAGCAGTATTTCACCCATACCAGTATCAAGCCTCCCCTGAATGTCTGCATCTTCTTCTACCAGTGTGATGTTTGGATCTTCATTTATTTCAGCAATTTTCCTCCCCTGTTTAGAAGGATCCTCCAAATCGTCATCTGAATCTTCTTCTGAACTGTCAGACTCCACAATGTTTGCCCTCCTATTTGCTTTACTGGCCTTGAGTTTTTGCGGCAACTTCTTCACTTTCTGAATCAACTTTGTATAAGCAGCACCATAAAGTTTCTTTGTCTCTTGCAATTCTCTCTTCAAGCTAGTGACCCTTGCTCTCAGTTGTGTACAAATGTCCATCAATTCTTTGAGTTTCAGACTGCCCTGATTACTTACAAGTGTGTTAACTCTTGGGATAGGTAAATCGTGGAGCATGTCCCCCATAGTATCCTGTTGCCTGGGGTATCTATCACCTGAACCATGTTCATGTGAATTTGACTCATGAGATGTTGCCATGGGTTGGGTCTTATCAATGTACCACTGGCCTGCCCATCTTCTAAGCCAGAAACAGTAGTGGTATCCCTCACCATTCTTCCCATCATCTGCTACATTGGGATATGTAGGAGATCTGGGTTGAGGAACCACATAATCCTTTTTTATTCACCTCCTATATGTTTGAATGATTTGTGGTTGTGAGGAAGATGGAGCATTAATGGGTGTGTGATGGGACTCAATTGGGAGAGTTGATCTTTCACCCTGAATGTTTTGCACAAGCATTTCTGGAAAAAGTGGTACATCTATCCCATTATAGCCATTATAAGCCATCCTCATATTACTAAAAAGTTTTTTAGTAAGGCAAGGAGTTGGATAAACAGTTTTGTGAGATAGAAGCAATTTTTTGTGTTTTTTAAAAACATTTGAATAAACCTTGGATACATTAAAAACTTGTATTTGCTATCCAAGTTTTTCATCATACCATCAAAAATCAGTTTTGAAAAGTTAAAAGTCATGCTTGTTGCTAAACAAATAAGAGAAGTTGCAATATTGCTACTGAATTGCTTCTATGAAGTTTTCTTTGGACTTAAACAATGTAAAATGGTATGTATGAGAAATCTCCATTGAGGGGCAAACTGTCCTTTTTGAAAAGTTAGTTTATCAGTAGTGGACACATACCCCATCCTGGAAATAGTTTCAAAAATTTCAGTGTTAGGCAAAGTACTAAAACCATCATCATCTACTAGTTTGAGATGTCTCCTAACAGATGACTCAGTAATAGTGAAAGTTTTGCCATCAACTGTTGCAATTATTTGTTGTTCTCCATTATCAAGTGTATTAGCAGTAGCAGTCTGCCAAAACTTATTGATTTGAGAACTATAGATAGTAGGATTTGCTAGAAGTAAATACCTGATGTGACTACTATTGAGAAAATCCAGTATCTGATGAAACCATTGACTATCACAAAATTCCCTATTAGCCATTAAGATCAAGAAAAGAATAATTAGAGGGCTGGGTTATGTGCTTTGAAGAGAGAAAGTGTGTTTGGTAAAGCCAATTGAGATTATATAAAGAACACTTAGCGTTTCGATTCGGCCGACTTGAATAAATCTTTTCGTTATCGAAAATAAAATCTTTTAAGTTAAAGAAATTATGTGAATTATCCAATGTAGGAAACCTGTTGGGAATATGTTTTATTATTATCAAGTGTCGGTCATTAGTTTTGTAATAGGTTGCTATATTATTTATTCTCATATGTTTGTCTATTTAGACTTAAGTCCAGGGGCCTTGTGTTTAAGCCCATTCGTATGAAATGAAGGATACTAGGGGTGTTGCCCTAGTCCTTCCCTATATATATCACATGTAAGACAACATTATATGTGTTGGTTATTTTCATTACCGATACTAAACCTGTGTTCATCTATTTCTCATATTGAAGTAATCATCCATCTATCATCTCTATCTCATTTCTATACTTGTGTGTTTACATTATGGTGACCTAACAAGTGGTATCAATTGCTAGAAGAAGGTTTGAAGTGTTTTGTGTTGATTTTTGAACCAAAAAGTTTTCTTTTATATACTCGTTATTTTAGTGTTTGATTTTTTTCTTGTTTATTTCTTGGGTTTTAGCACTCTTTTGATTACAAAATAGTGTTACAAACTTTTTTATAACAAGAAAGTTTCAAATCTTTTGGCTACAAGTAAAGTTTTTTTATTCGTACCTTTATGTTCTACCAAATTTCGAAATCACAAAAACTTTGTTAAAAACATTAAAGCTTGCAACTTTCGTTTAGATTTAGTGTTTTTAAGGTTAGTTGTAAAAGAAACTTGGATTTAATATCAGTTTTTAGTGTGATTTAATCGTTTTCAAAAAACTGTCAAAGTTTCGAAATCGCAATACCCTAAAGTTTCGAAATACTTGTTAAACCCTAAAGTTTCGAGATCACTACACAAGCATCGTCTTAAGGATATTTGGTTTACTCAGTGTTTATCTTTCTTGTATAAGTTAGAAAAACACTTCGACACTTGGGAATCTTTCTAATTTGTATAAATTAGAAAGTTTGTGAAAGTTTTGAAATATTAAAGTTTCTAAATAACTTTAAGTTTCGAAATCATCAAAGTTTTGAAATCAGGAGTTAACCAAAGTTTCGAAATCAGCACTTCTTCAAAGTTTCGAAATAGGTCAACACTACAACTCACTTCATAACCATCTACAAGATCCATCATCTACACAAGTGTAAAAATGTCTCAACCACCATACTTCAACTATTTTCATCAACAACAGCAGTATCCTCAACAACAGTAGTATCCTCAACAACAGTTGTATCCTCAACAACAACTATTCATGCAACAACATCAATTCTTTCCACAGCAACAATTCCCTCAACAACAACCATACCCTATACCACAACAACCAATGCAATCATTCACTATTCCTGCAAAACAACCACATTGGTTTGATCAAATGTGTGAAGCTATCAGCAGCCAACAATTGAGACATGAAGCTGGATCACTTGACACACCTCCAATGCCCACTCCCGGAAATTATGTTCAATGGGCAAGTCGATTCTTAAGGTTCATTGAACTCAAGAAACCACATGGCAAATATATGAAAAAAGTTATTCTTGAAGGTCATTTCCAAATGCCAACTACAATGGTTCCAGGAGATGCAACGGCTATTCCTCCAACACCTGACACTGTCATCAATGTTCCCGAGAATCAACTTACTACAGAGCAAATACTTCATCGTGAAGCAAATGAACTTGCAATGTCATATATTCTTCAGGGAATACCTAATCCGATTTTCCGAAGCATTGATGCTCAGAAAACTGCTAAGAACATGTGGGAACACGTTCATCTCTTAATGGAAGGCACTGAACTGAACCAAAAAGACATGGAATCCAAACTTTACCTCGAATACACCATGTTCATGATTGAACCAGGGGAGTCACTAGAGTCTTATTACCATCGGTTCACAAACATCATCAATGATTAAGACAGACACAACATTGTTTTACCAAAGATTGCCATCAACACTATGTTTATTAGTTGCCTTGGTCCAGATTGGCAAAAATATGTCATGTTTGTTCGCCAAGCTAAAAATCTTCACAATGCATCGTATGGTTTGTTGTATGACTATTTGAAGCACCATCAATCTGAAGTTGACAAAGATCGAGCTCTTCTTGGCAATTATTCACCTTCTACAGCTCCAAATTCATTGGCATTGATAGCTCAATCTCAATTTGCTCCACCTCCACAGTCAAACCATACTTATATCCAACAACAACATCACTTTACTTACGTTCAACAAACCCCATCAACCCAACTTATTCCATATGAGTCAATACAGCAAACAACTGACAATCAACTTGTCATGTATGACAACAATGACACCATGTTCTACACAAATACAAACAATGACGAAGATGATGCATTCAACTCTTTGAATGAAGGATTTGCACTCATTGCTCGTGCTTTCAGCAAATTTTCTAACAAATCCAACAATCATCTCCGCACTTCATCTAACATAAGGAATCAAGCTATTGTACAAGATGGACGGGTTGAAATACCGAATCGTAACAATGGAAGAACGGGCTCAGGAGGTTATATGGGAAATTCAGGAAATGGACAACGGTTTAGTGTAACTGCTGGAAATTGGAACAATACGGGTGCTCCTCAGAGAAGGGTTGAAGTTGTTGAAACTGGGAATACAGAGACTGGGAATACTATGGTTAAGTGCTATAACTGCAATGGGAAAGGTCATTTGGCTAAAGCATGTCCCAAACCTAGAGTAAGAGGCAGTGAGTTTCATAAACAGGCATTATTTCTTGCTCTAAAGGATGAACCAGGGGGCACTCTCATAAACAAAGAAAACAGCTTGATGGTAAATGCATACTCAGATGATGACATGGAAGATTTGGAAGCAAATGCAGCTGTGATACTAATGGAAAATATGCAGGAACTTCACATGAGTTACACAAGCCCAGTGTATGACACTGATGGTCTATCTCAGATACTTGATCCAACCACATGTCTGATACATGAAATTGCATCACCATCTACATCTACATCATACGAGGAACAAGTTTTTCAACATGACTCATTGTTATCTATTCCACTAGATGAACAAATGAACACCGTTGTTACATTTGATGATGATTATCAAATTAACCCTGTTGTTACATTTGATGATCCATTTGAAGACGATACCAATGATCAACTTGAACAAAATGAACCTCCGCCCGGTCCAGATCCAGAACTCATGACCTTACTTTTGACCACCTAATCCCAAGTTAAAAAATGTAATGAAATCAACAGGACATTAAAAGCAAAAGTTGCATCATTAACTGCGGATATTGAGTCCTGTAAAATACAACAAACAAATTTTGAAACAAAAGAAAAACGAGAACAAAGTTTTGAAGTTGCATTTCAAATAGCTTATGTAAAAGAACAAGAGCTACAACATCAAATTCGAGAATTAACTATTTCCAACAATAACTTGATTTCCAAGTTGGAACAAGAAAATTTTCTGAACAAACAACAAGTTGAACATCTCAATTCAGAAATTTTTAAATCAAAAATTGAGATGTCTACTTGTCAAGCTAGTTTTTCTGAATACAAACAAACGTCAAGGAAACGAATTAATTCTTACCTTGCTGAAATTGTCGAATTGGAAAGCAAACAAAAAGAATTTCAAAATGTTGTTTACAAAACAAGTGAGTCTATCACTACAATACAAAAGTTCACTTTCAAACCAAATGCCAAAGGTTTTGGTTTTGCTTTTGGTGATGGTAAACCACGTTTTCTACACATAACACTCAAAGAAAATCCAAAGTTCTATAGTTCAAAACAATTACTTGATGATTCAATTATGCGTGTTGTTGTATACAATTGTGAGGAAGAACGGGGAACATGAAGAAGAGAGTCGAACAAAAATGAGCAACATTAAATATAACAAACCATTTGATTATTCAAAATTGCCTCATGTTTTTGACACCTTCGTTCCTCAAAATGATAAAACATAACAATCATGGTATGTAATGCAAATTCATGAATCATCTTCTGATGTTGGTCCTGTTAAACCAGTGGCACAAATAAATGGACCTTTACCAACCTTTGGTGAAATTACACCATTTCCTAAACGATGTCTTGTACTCAGGTATTTTGATACGTTTATGAAAGACATTAAATTTTTAGAACAAACAATTGAACGTAACACAAAAATAAAAGTTTCCACTTTTCAATCTGCTTACGAAAAAGAAAAGAGAGAAAATTTTCAAACATAATTTTTACCACACATTCAACATTTGCGTCTTTGTGCTACACACTGGGAACAGGAACTCCAAAAGGAAGTAACATCCATGATGAACATTTTTAACGAAACCGAATATTCGATTTCAAAACAAAAACGTAGAAACAAAGTTTTACAAAATGATGTGGATCGACTCTTGGAAGATGTTCTAAGTTCTGATATTATTTCTATGATTATGAATTCTATTTATGAATCTGACCGATGTCGTTGTATCGATCAAAAATAAACCTAATTACCTTATACTAGATAGGGCAAGCGGGTATCGTATCCACGAGGAGTATGTGGTTTTAATTTAAGTTTTGGGGTGATCACTGATCAATAAGGGTTTTGGTTTAGAAATCTTAATAACTAAATACTAATTAAACTAATAATTAAACTACTAATTAACTTGAATGTAAATAAGCAATAAAAAGTAAATAAATAAATATAAAATTAAATAATCAAATAAAAGCAAGAGTTGTAAACAAATGAGTAAAAAGCAATCCCTTCCGGCTCCGGATATATTGATATGACTAAGTTACGGATTATTACTAATGTTTGCCTTCAAACCACATAGACATAGTTTGTATTAATTGAAAAGGATAATTTTGGGCACAAGTTATATTCACCACATGAATCGTCTTAATCCCTAAACTAGTTAGACTCGGCACGACTCATTGACTAGCAATAACATGTCTTATAATAATCCTATCGATTAATTTTATAATTATTCAAATGAACAATTATGGGTACCAATTATGTTTACCATACGACCGTCTTAACCATTATACTAATTAGGCTCGGCACAATCGTTGACTCGCAATAATATGTCTTTGATGAACTCAAATAAGTACATTTTATTACTATCATTTATCCTAATTATTTGACTTGTTTTATTATATTATGTATGAGGATTGATACTTAATCGTTTACTTTTGTAATTCTCAGGTAAAAACAAGCATTTGGTGAAACTTGGCGATTTTGGACTAATTATGTAGCAAAACATGCAAGAAGTTAAGAGTCTACTGAAATGTACAAGATCAAGACAAATCTGCTCCAGATGCGCCGCATCTCACTTATTACATACGGTGCATCACTATCCAGATTTCACCAGATACGATCTGTTAGGAATATAAATATTCATATGAAGGTTCGGTCACCCCGAGCATCTAATTAGCATTTATATAGCTCGTAGGCTTATTTATATAAGCTTAGTATTATTAGTATTATTAGTTTTATTAGATTAGTCGTATCTATATTTGTGGAGTGGGTCGGGGCTTTCCCCACTGTCAGCTCACTTCACAGCCCACTAGGGGCACTATTATTAGGAAGTATAAATACCCCTTCCCACACTTGGGAAGGGTTGGAACTCTTGTCACATTAATCTAACATTCCAGATTTTCTCTCTAAGAGTTTCCCTCTCTCTCTAAAACTTCTCTCTACAAACTAACTCCATGGAGTTCTTGATCTTTCAAGATCCAAGACCACCCGAATAGATCCACACAATCAAGAAGGTTATTTCCTACAATTGGTATCAAGAGCCATGGTTTCATCTTGGTCAGATCTGTGGTTGTTACATCATTTTGGGTTCGAATCCTTTTATACAAACTGATCTACTCGTTTTTTTTTGTTCGAATAATTGTGTGGGCCTTATCATTATTTCTTGTGTTCAGTTTGTGGATCTGGGCTTTGAATGAGTTTCAAAACTTTTGTTTGTGGTACTTGTGGTCTTATCATTATCCCCTATCAGTATTACTGGGTTTATCACTTTAACCTTTTCTTGGTTCATTCACAACACAAGATATTCATGCCAAGATCCAACTAAAACTGCTATGACGTTTTGTTTTTGGCCATTCTTTTAAATAGCCTTGGTTTGATTTTTGGGTTAGTATAAACTCGTGACTTGTGCTATGAAAACCAAAGCTGTTTTTGGGTTGAGGCTTAGCCACGATTTGAGATGCTATGAAAACCAGACTCTTGTCACTTGTGTGTATGTATCACGGACTTCTTCTAGCAGTTATGGTTTTTTCTTGTTCGAATCGAGAAGAATTCTTGGCAGCGGTTTGATGAATGTGAAAAGCTAGATCCGGTTTTTAAGGAAAGTACGAAAGTGACAGCGTTGACCGGTCAAAGGTGCAATTTGTCTCCGATGCGGTTTGTCCTGGACTCGGTTTGTCCATACAGTCGTAGACTCGGTTTGTCTGTTTTACCATGAACTCGGTTTGTGTATATATTGTATACTCGGTTTGTCTGCAAAATCATGAACTCGGTTTGTCATGGACTCGGTTTGTCATGGACGCGGTTTGTGTACATAAGGTGGACGCGGTTTGTGTATAATCACGAACTCGGTTTGTGTTTCTAACTTGTATACGGCTTGTGTTTTGCACAGATGCGGTTTGTCTACCCTTTCATCGACTCGGTTTGTCTGTTACTCGTTTTTGTGATAGTTTAAGGATTGTCACTCGGTCAAATGGTCAAATGATGCGTGGGTTTCGCAACCTTACAACAGGTTTTACCTCTCGAGGGATCTCAAGAGGCTTACAACCCCACCAGGCAGTGTACCTGACCGATGTAGTATAGTGTAGTGGTAAGTACGGGGGATTGATCGTTCTCCACAGGGAATAGTGTTCGTTAGGTGTGAAAGGCTACTCTAATTAGGTCTAAGGGTTGAGGAAGATTCTTTTTATGTTTTTTATATTTTTATGAAAGCAAGTAAAATCTCGGGTTTTGAAGGAGTGGGCGGAATTAGTTGCTAGTCAACTAACCCAAATTACTACAAATGCAAATAAAATAAAATAACAAAAATGAAAAGTGGTGAGAAACTTATGTGTAGAGAAATGTGTTTACTTAGATTTCCTTACTCCCTAACTATCTTTTACCGGTTAATTAGTGTGTATTAGTCGCGTGGATGACGGGTGTATTCCTTAATACCATTCGTGGGGTGGCGTACTTACTTCCCCAAACTCTACAAGCTCCTACTTCACTCCTATGTCGAGCCGGCTAGGAAGCTCCTAACATGGGATCACTAGAATTCGCTTGTGCATTAAATACAACCATAAAAACCTTTAGTACGCGTTTGGTTCATGTTTCTTAAGACGTTCAAGCAAGTTACCGAATAGGAAGTTAGCCAGTTTTCTTAAGCCTAACATAGATAAACAATCATCCAATACAACTAACAACACACTAACAACCAATAATCAATAGCTAGGTTTCATTAGATCTAAGCAAACACAAGATAAAATTAGCCTAACATGTTAAACAAAAGACAAGCATAAGATAGAATCAAACAACACATAGACATATTGAATGATTAATTGATAACTTATCTTTCAATGAAACATGGAAGATCTCAAGGCAAGAAGCCCTGAAAAAGTAGCTAAAATCGTCTTAGGGTTTTATCCCAAAATTCCACACACTAAGCTCTCCTTTAATGACAAAAAATTAGAAAACTATATATAGACTTTGACATCTGACGGCGTCACCTTATGCATTGTGACGCCGTCACCTCGCCGCTTTTAGGGTTCCCGGATGACCATCTTGACGCCGTCCCTCTTTAGCTCTTCAAAAATCCATTCTGGCTTATCAAGGCTTGACGCCGTCGGATCCTGAACGTGACGCCGTCCCCTTATGATTTAAGCCGTGACGCCCTTGATTTAGTTAAAGCGTGACGCCGTCAGAATTCTCATGCAAACTCACTGGCCCGTCATGAGTAAATTTCACATCCAACTTTTCTTGCCAAGGCATGACGCCGTCTGGAATTAATGTTGACGCCGTCAAAGGTGACTTTCAGCACAATTTTGAGACTTTGCCGTTTTCTTCACTTTTATGCTCCAAAAACGTCCAAAATGCCTCCTTTTCCAGATTTCTCCTCAAAAGTACCTAAAATGACAAAAGGAACGATTTAGGGCAATATTTGATCAAATAAATACGATTTCGGGTTTAAATGACCCCTTAAAAGCGGTACACTTTTTGCCTCATCAAATACCCTTACACTTGAGATTTGCTTGTCCTCAAGCAAATGCGCTTTTATTCTAATCAAAATATAAATTAGGGGTCATTTAATGCAAACATAAAAGTAATTACAACAAATAATCGTTCCACTTCAATCATAATAAGCACGGAGATTATATACTAGCACCTCACAAGTAGTGTTTAGATACTCACATCTCTCAAGTGTCATCAAAATAAATCTCATAAATGAAAACGGAAAATATCTCTCACTACCTGTCATAGCAAATAGATTACCATAGGCTTGGGAAAGGATCGAAAACCTCCTCCACTAGGCGTAAGCACCTAAGATAAACTATCAAAGAGGGCTTTTAAATGGGTTATAATGTTAGGTGTAGGGAAAAGGAAAACACGGTTTTGTTGGATACGGGATATTTTACTGGTGGCGAGTTAAAGATCTTGATCAATTACATGTACTATACAATGTTGCTAAGCCAAGACTAGACTCGATCTTAAGCTAGAAACAAAATAACATAAACATAAAATAAACATAAAATAAAACGGGATGGTAGTCCGTATGTTTTTTTTTTTCTATTTTTCTTTTTTCTCATTTTTTTTGTATTTTTCTTGATTTTTTCGATTTTTTTTTTTTTTTTTTTTTTTTTTTTTTTTTTTTTTTTTTTTTTTTTTGCATACACTTTTACCCTACCATCCAAAATGATACATCATAGGGGCGTTGCATCCCCTTACACTTGAATTTTTACATAACTTTACAAATAACTATTCTAATGACTCGAATTAAGATAATCGAAAAACTTGGAGTACTTTTAAAATATTTAGCACATATGGGGGTAATAATGTTGTTCTTCCCCATTACTCCATTACACTAGTACTTTACCCATGAGTCCCAATCGTCCCAAAACAATATGTACAAGGATATGACTCGACTTAGCAACCATGTAATCAACTAGATAATTAACTTGGGTTTAAACAGATGTTGTCACAATAATGCACTGAAAATGAGTGCATACAAGGTAGGCTAAGGCGATTTGGGTGTACATTTAAGTGGGGTGTAACAAATTCTTCCTTTAAGTAAAATGCTTAAAGGTCGAAACGAAAAGATAGGCTCTGAGGGGTGTACTAGGGGTATCGTGTACTAAAAATGAGTACAACGCAAAGGGTGTGGGAGAATTACTTGACCAATGTAGCCAATGTAATTATAACAAAAACACAGGTGTAAAACATGGGTTTAATCCTAATGCCTCTTATCATGTAGTAAATCTAACTACACGAATGTAGTCTCACTTGTGGCCTCGGAATGGTCCTAACGCAAGTTCTAGAATCTAAGTGCTACCGGTACACACATCATAGCATAAATGCTTTTCCTACCAATTCTAGGGGCGAACCTCACATATTTGGGGGTGGAAAATTTTTTAGTGGTACGGTTTTTGTGCTAGTCATATAACTCCTATCCATGAGACGCTCATTAAGATCAAAGTTTCACTCCTATATGTTGTAAAAAATTTTAAATTTGGCACTAAAATTACCCTAACAGGTGTTTCTCTCAGTTTTATTACACATCTACTATTAAACAAACAAAAATCAAGCGCAATTGTATTCTCAAAAATCGTACTTTTACCCCCCCTTACACTTAAGATGAACATTGTCCCCAATGTTCAAATGACAAATGTAAAAGCATAAAGTAAAAGAATGAAATCAAATACTCCCCTGATTCGCTCGTTGGATAATGAAATTACACGGTTAAATCTTCCTCCAAAGAGAATGTTGAAGCTCCATGACTAATGCATCGCCATAAGCTTGATTCAAAACATTTCCTTGTCCAAAATAACCTGTTGAACCTGAGAAAACAAACACGAAAACCTGCATAACATCGGCGGGATAAAATCTATATATAAGGATATAATGCTTGTGGAATGATAACTTTGCAGATTCCTGGAGATTATAAGTTGGAGATTTTAATAAAAACTTTTTATGAAAACAAAATTTTCAAAAATTTCTGGAAATTAAATCTGACGCCGTCAGGTTATAACCCCTGACGCCGTCAGAAATGACCTGACAAAAATTCTCATTTTAAGTTTCCGGAAAATTTCTGGAAAAACCTTTACCTTACTTCCTGGAAATCCTGCAAAACATCATTATGACTCGATACAAGCATTTGACTCAAACAAATACGAATATGTATGTTAATTTAATATTATTACGATTCATGTTAATTTGTGTTCTAATAAACCGATTTAGATTTCCCTTACACTTATCTTTTGCAAAATACCTTTATATGTAGTTAAGACGAAGTTAAAAACAACATAAAGCATTTTCACAAATTACTTTTGAACATGAATCAATAATGATAAAAATTAAACACACATACGGAAACAAATAAAAACAAACAAACAAATAAATAAACACACAAAGCAAATAAAACAAATAAAGATTGGGTTGCCTCCCAAGAAGCGCTTTTCTTTATTAACGAGTCTTGTAGCTAGACTCAAAGTCACGTACATTACGTGACTCCATCATCGGTCACGGTTCCTAGGCCATTCTCCTTCCCGGTTTTATATTCCGGTCCTAATTTCAAACAATCCTTGTAGAAACCGAATATCCTTTCCATAACATAGTCTACTCCTTTACTTCTATCCTTATCATTCCTATAGTAGACTGCTTGTTTAAGCTCCTTCTCAACATTTGACAAGTGTTGGAATTGTTCTATCTTATATGGCATTTGGTAGCTTACTTCATCGGTCTCATCCTTAAATCTAACTATCCCTAAGGAAGGTTCATAAGTCATTCTAGAGACCTCAACAAATGGTTTTCCAAAAACCACTTGAGTCAAGGATGCATCGACTATTGGACGGATATCTTCTACAATTACAAAGTCGGTGACATAGGCGAAGTTTCCTACATAAACCGGTAATCCCTTAACTCTTCCCGTGAAGTTACTCATCCAACCCTTGTCAGGGAGCATCCTATACCCAAGTTGATTTTTCATTATCAAGTTGTAGTGGGCTCTAGTCATGACGTTTATGGGTGATCTAAGGTCGATATAAGCTTTCCACACATGTAGATGCCCTATGTTGCATGGTATGTTGAGATTAGAAGGATCGCCTATTTCTATGATTGGTCTACCTAGGAAGTATGGTGTCTCGGGGTCATCGAATAAGTTTGTATGATATGCACGCTCTTCCTTAGTGGGTAGCCTATTGAAGTAGTCCTCATCATCATCTACTTCTTCAATCTCACTTGTCCTAACTTCCTTATCAACCTCGACTTTCCTATCCTCATCCTTAGGTTCACTATTATCCTCATTCCTATCAATTGGTTTAATAGTGACAATGTTGACAAAGTGGACGTGTTTGGATGAAGAGGGGTCTTTTACTTGGGGTCCGCTATTTGTGTTCCTAGCGTCCTTATGTGGAGGTGATAACACTTGGTTATGGAGGGCTTTCAACAAGTTGTCAATTTTATTGGTCATCTCAGTTTGTTGTTGATTGAATTCGGTCTCGAATCTAGCTATCCGAGCTTCTTGAGATGCCATAAATTGAGACATCAATCCTTCAAAGTTATTGGTACTACCATTGCCGGAAGGATTGTTGTTGAAAGTACGGTTCGAGTTGGAACCGCTTGATTGGAAACGATTAGGTGGGTTGGAAGAATTGATTTGTTGTGAGTTTTGGTTTTGTTTCCACCTAAGGTTCGGGTGATTTTTCCATGAGGGGTTATATGAATCACCATAAGGGTTTGGCTCGGGCTTGAAAGTGTACCACTTGTCTCCCGCTCCGTCGGTACGCGAGGATGCGTAGTCCGCAAAAGCTTGTTCGGGGAGTTCCATGCAATCACGAGTGTCGTGGGGACCACTACATAATTCACATGAAGAAGTGATTTTGTTCACTTGGCTTGAAGGGTTAGGAGCCTCGTAGGATTTCATGAGAAACTTGACTTGGTCTTCAAGTTCTATGATCCTACGGTCGGAAGTGCTTGAATTGTTCAAAGGCAAAGATATTGCCTTGACCGTTTTATTCAAATCACGGGGATCACTCCAACTTTCGTTGTCATAAAGAGCAAGGTCCTCTAGGAGAGCCCATGATTGTTCCGCACTTAGATCACGTAGCTTGCCACCGGCCGATTGGTCAATGGTTTGCCTTGTGGAGAGATTGATATGGTCATAGAAGATTTGGACTTGGAGCCAAAGTTCTATGCCATGGTGAGGGACTTTTTGGAGTAAGTCCTTGAATCGAGTCCATGCCTCGTAGAGAGTTTCGCCTTGACGTTGTTGGAACATCAAGATATCATTCCTTAGCTTGGTAGTTCTTCCCGGTGGGAAAAACTGAGCAAGGAAACGAGTGGTGAGATCATCCCAAGAGGTGATGGATCCTGCGGGTTGACGTTCTAGCCACTGACTAGCTTGGTCCCGCAGAGAGAATTGGAAGAGACGCAATCGGGTCGTCTCTCGAGTGGCAACATCAAGGTCTATAGAATCAACGATTTTAAGAAAGTCCTTGAGATGTTGATTAGGATCTTCAGAACGAAGTCCATGGAATGCGCATCCGCTTTGCACCAACCGGATGGTGTCGGATCGCAAGGGTGTGATATTGGCTCCTTGAGTGAGCTCAATGGTGTTTCGATAGCCGTGGTGGCTAGGACGGGAATACTCTCCTAAAGTACGGGCTCTAGGAGGTGGTGGTGGTTGTTGTGGTGGTGGGTTGTGGGGGTTAAGGATATTACCATCTTCCATGATGTCGGACGGTAATGGTTACGAACAAAGACACGAAGAAAATAGATAGACTAAAGAAAACCTAGAAAAATAAAATAAAAATCTCACTAGAAAGGAATCTAGTGAGTAGACCTAATAGAAATAAAAATTCAACCTAAACAATAACTATTCCCCGGCAGCGGCGCCAAAAACTTGATGCGTGGGTTTCGCAACCTTACAACAGGTTTTACCTCTCGAGGGATCTCAAGAGGCTTACAACCCCACCAGGCAGTGTACCTGACCGATGTAGTATAGTGTAGTGGTAAGTACGGGGGATTGATCGTTCTCCACAGGGAATAGTGTTCGTTAGGTGTGAAAGGCTACTCTAATTAGGTCTAAGGGTTGAGGAAGATTCTTTTTATGTTTTTTATATTTTTATGAAAGCAAGTAAAATCTCGGGTTTTGAAGGAGTGGGCGGAATTAGTTGCTAGTCAACTAACCCAAATTACTACAAATGCAAATAAAATAAAATAACAAAAATGAAAAGTGGTGAGAAACTTATGTGTAGAGAAATGTGTTTACTTAGATTTCCTTACTCCCTAACTATCTTTTACCGGTTAATTAGTGTGTATTAGTCGCGTGGATGACGGGTGTATTCCTTAATACCATTCGTGGGGTGGCGTACTTACTTCCCCAAACTCTACAAGCTCCTACTTCACTCCTATGTCGAGCCGGCTAGGAAGCTCCTAACATGGGATCACTAGAATTCGCTTGTGCATTAAATACAACCATAAAAACCTTTAGTACGCGTTTGGTTCATGTTTCTTAAGACGTTCAAGCAAGTTACCGAATAGGAAGTTAGCCAGTTTTCTTAAGCCTAACATAGATAAACAATCATCCAATACAACTAACAACACACTAACAACCAATAATCAATAGCTAGGTTTCATTAGATCTAAGCAAACACAAGATAAAATTAGCCTAACATGTTAAACAAAAGACAAGCATAAGATAGAATCAAACAACACATAGACATATTGAATGATTAATTGATAACTTATCTTTCAATGAAACATGGAAGATCTCAAGGCAAGAAGCCCTGAAAAAGTAGCTAAAATCGTCTTAGGGTTTTATCCCAAAATTCACACACTAAGCTCTCCTTTAATGACAAAAAATTAGAAAACTATATATAGACTTTGACATCTGACGGCGTCACCTTATGCATTGTGACGCCGTCACCTCGCCGCTTTTAGGGTTCCCGGATGACCATCTTGACGCCGTCCCTCTTTAGCTCTTCAAAAATCCATTCTGGCTTATCAAGGCTTGACGCCGTCGGATCCTGAACGTGACGCCGTCCCCTTATGATTTAAGCCGTGACGCCCTTGATTTAGTTAAAGCGTGACGCCGTCAGAATTCTCATGCAAACTCACTGGCCCGTCATGAGTAAATTTCACATCCAACTTTTCTTGCCAAGGCATGACGCCGTCTGGAATTAATGTTGACGCCGTCAAAGGTGACTTTCAGCACAATTTTGAGACTTTGCCGTTTTCTTCACTTTTATGCTCCAAAAACGTCCAAAATGCCTCCTTTTCCAGATTTCTCCTCAAAAGTACCTAAAATGACAAAAGGAACGATTTAGGGCAATATTTGATCAAATAAATACGATTTCGGGTTTAAATGACCCCTTAAAAGCGGTACACTTTTCGCCTCATCATCAAACGACTACATCAACAAACAACAATCACAACTCCAACGATCCTAAACCCAGTCAACAACAACAAACAATAATTGTCCTAAACCCAGTCAACAACAACATAGACCTTCGGCCAATAAAAAATTACACCGATCTCAGTTTTTCGCTTATTTATTTTGTGTGGTTCTTCTAACTCAAAGATCTTAAAAGATCTAAACACAAAAAAACGAATACATCATAGATCGTTAAAAACTCAAAGCAAAATATAGTCACAACATTTCGATCTCAGTTGGGTGCACCTTTAATTCAAATCGATAACGATTTTTTGTGACCTTAACCATCATCGATCTATAGAAGAACAAAGCCTCCTATTTAATTTTTCGAATGATATAAAGAACGAACCAAAAACAATACCGTTTTGATTCATTTTTTTTTTCATTCGGTTCTATAAAAGAAAGGCCTTGAGAAGTCCTTATTAATATTCGAAACATAAAATAGATATCAAAACAAAAGTGTTTCAATATCACTTGCCTTCGTTCGATTAAACAAAGAAACACAAGTGCAAACAAATCTTACCGGTTATTAGTGAGATCAACGAAAGAAAGGAAGGATTCTATTAGAATCGGACTTTATCAATAACAAGGTCGAATCTTTTGGTGGCTGCGTGTTTTTTGGGTTAGAGAAGAAATGGTGTAGTAGGCGGATGAGATAAGGATTAGGGGTACGGGAAATTATTGATGATTGGTGAAGTGAAGGAGGCGCCTGTTTTGGAGAGAGTTTGGATAGGGGCGGATTAATATTTGATTAGGGTTAGGTATATGAGTTTAAAGTGTCTTATATATACAGTATAATTAGGGTAACACTTTAATGTTATAACCGGGGTGATTATTGGATGGATGGATCGAGTTGGACTTTATTGGGGCCTTATTACTCGATTAAGTGGGCTTCTTTGTTAACTCAATGGACTGGGCTGATATGGGATGTTACTTGGGCCGTGTGACATTGGACTTATTGTGTGTAATCTGATTTTCACTACTGGCTTGTTCCGAGTGGACTATTAAAGCAAGGACTGGACCGGACCCTAGGAGCTTATGTTGTACACTAATGGTTCACTCTAATTGATGGGTCTCTAAATTAAAATTGTTATCCTAAAATTTTGTACAAAAATTATTGGATACAATCTTTAATGTTTGGATTAAGTGTGGTAATGTTTGGTAGTCCAAATTTTCACGAGGATACACATGTCACGGCTAGTATTTGGGTTTATGAATGTCATCGGGATTACAGAGTTGCAGATTTGGCGGCGTAGTCCAAATAGAGCCTACCACTTGAGCAAGCATGCAATTTGATATTTACGATATGAGTTATAGCTGTCGAATTACAATTTGTTTAATTGCTATTTGTCAAGTTGCGCTTTGACTTGTTACGACTTGACGGATTACGATTTGACCAGTTACGATATGACGTTGCGAGTTGACACTTGCGATTTGACTTATTGTGACTTGGTTGATTGCAATCTGACTTGTTGCAATTTGACAATCTGTGGCTCGACTTGTTGTGATTTGATCACGTTGTGATTTGACTCCTGTGACTTGTATTCCGAAGATTAATATTGCACTTCACCCTTAACTGTTCGTGTTGATTTCACGGTTTCGCTTGTAGATTTTAGAAAATCCCGCGAAAGATTTGATTTCTCGGTTTAAATCTCAAGAGCTGTAAAATCCCGTGAAATTAATTTTGGACATGTAGGCGGGACTTGGATTTAGACAAAATAAAACTTACGGGGTTTGACTATTTTTTCAGGATAAGTTTGTGCTTCAAGATCAGCAGGAATTGGGAAATTATGGTAACTTGGTTGGTTTGTTAATGCCCGGGTTGGTGTACATAGTGTCACAAACATCTCGGGGTGGATGGATGCACGATGTTTGTTGACCCTTGCTCAAGCTTATTTAAGGTGATTAGACCTGAATGTTCAAGAAGTGGATATATACAATAAAGGATGGAAGGTTGGGTATATATCACTACCTATATTTAAAGGAGTTACGTTGTTGTGCTCAATATAGGTTCTAAATCACAATTTGCAATTTAAGATGATTAGACTTGGATGTTCACGAAGTGGATATATACAATTAAGGATGGAAGGTTGGGTATATATCACTACCTATATTTAAAGGAGTTACGTTGTTGTGCTCAATATAGGTTCTCAATCATAATTTAGTGCAAGTTTAAGTCGCGGACTTGTTCTTTATCAAGCTTCATCAAGTGATTGTTGTTTCTCAAGCTTCTAATGGGATTGTTGCTCGAGATCTTCTCAAGAGGTAGTCAGGCTTAAAGACAAGAGGTGATCTGTTTGGAGACATGTGTTAACCTCTTACTCACGTTAAAGTCATATGCATTTCATCAAGCGGTTTTTGGCATAATACGAGCTTCAATGAATTGTTAATCTACTAAACCATTGATGATGAGGAAAGCAAGGGGTTACTACAAGAGAGTCTTAATCACCATATTCGTTGCAGTAGTTTCATTTGTCTCTTTCCATGTTTTGTGCCTGTCAAATTCACAAACATCACGGACTCTCAGCTTTGGCAAAAAGGTCATTCCATGTCCTTTTTGAGGGGGAGAATTATCGCAAGTTTCCTAGAAGTTCCGTCCCCAGCGATGTGAATTTTAGCGGTTCCGGTTACAGCGGGTCAGATCGTATCGGTTCAGTCTTCAGCGGTTTGAATCTTTGCAGTTTCGGTTACAGCGGGTCAGATCGTAGCGATTCTGGATTCAGTGGTTCAGTCTACAGCAGTTTGATACTTACTGTTGTGCAGTTAGTCCTTGAATTTATTTCTTAGATAAATCTCAAGAACTGTAAAATCCTGTACACAGTACGACAACTATTCCACATCCAAGTAGCTGGATCAGACAGCTTTGTTTGATAGGACTGACTATGAGTCATGGGCTCTTCTAAGAATTTGCGCATGTTTCTTTTCCTTTCTGGCTAGTCAACAGCACAAGATGACCACGAAGTTAATCTGGTATTCTTTATTTGTGATTGAAGTTGTAGTTCTCGAAGGCGTCTACTTATTTTATCTTGAAGTCGGGGTTGGTTGGATGCATGACTTTCAATGATAACTTGCTCGTGCGAAAAATTTAAGTTGAAGACTTGGGTTATCTAGTTACCAGCAGTCGGGGTAACTATCACTTAAGAGTTACTGGAGTACTCAGTGTCACACGTCATTGACGTTGTCGATAATCGCAAGAGGTGTTAATGTCTCATACTTTGGTTGGGTATTGAGCACTTAGAGATCTGCTTGGAGCATTAATTCTCTACACCGTTCTTCCAACATTAGTGCAAGCTTAAGTTAGAAATTTGGGGATTTCTTCTTCTGGTTTCAGTATTGGTACGTCGGGTTTCCTTCATCAAGTGGTCTCTAATCTGGGTTCAAGGTTGGTTAGTTGGCCAAAGGTTTTAAAAGTTGTGATGTGATCTGTATTTCTCACGAAATATTCTTAACCCAAACTGATGTTCACCTAAAATCAAAATCAGTCACGCCACATTCAATCTGTTACTGCCTCACGGTTTCTTCTTGATTTTGTAAAATCCCGAGAAAGAACTTATTTCTCGGTTTAAATCACAGATTTGTAAAATCCCGTGATGATGGACTATGCGCTCTTAACCATGATCGGGTTTAAACCATTATCAAAGTTCAGTTAAAGCATCATAGAGGGCTAGATTTGGGCATTAACCACAGGATGTGACTACGGGGTTAGTTCAGTATTATTTATTTGAGGCTGAAGTGAAATTTCATGGGTGCGTGTACTTAGCATCTGAAGATATCGGGGAGGTTGGATGAAGATTCTTCGAGATCCTTGTTTGAGCTTTCAATACAATGACAAGGACTTGGATATCTAGTTATTTTTTCTTTCTCCCTATTACAAAATAACTATCACTTTAAGGGGTCACGTTGTAGTGCTTAGTGTCACACGATGTTGTGGATATCCAAGAGGTGATGTATTTCTTATACTTGATGGTTGGTTGGTTGAAGAGTATAGAGTACTTAGGGATTCGATGTTGCACGAAGTCTCTGCACCGCTCTTTGTCTCGCATTAGCACAAGTTTAAGTCACAAGTTCGGGTTATGTTACTTCAGCTTCAAGTTCATCATATTGGGTTTTCTCCATCAGTGGTCACGACATCAAGCCAACAAAATGATAATGGGGTTGGTAAAGAGTTAGATGAGAGAAGTAGTAAAGAGAGAGATAATGACGTTTGAACACAGCAGTTCAAGCCTCGTTCTTCATCATAATGACGTCTGAATACATCAGTTCAGGCCTCGTTCTTCAAAGAAAAGAAAAGTGTACGCTTGAGTGCACTTTATCTTCAAAAGAAGAGGAGTCTTCTTATTAATGGCCATTCTCATCAACAAGATTCATGCTCTTTCCGTGCTTATTCAGTCTTCAAGTGGATCGGCGCACATTGGAGTATATTCTTATTCACTTGCTCAACCAAAAATTGCAGTTGACAGGCATATGCAATTTTTGAGGGGGGGAAAGGGTGAATAAACAACATGTCAGTCTTCAAGAACCGTCAAGTGGAGCTACTTACCGTTGATGGTATTCATATTCACTAGTTCAATCATCAAAAATTGCAGTTGGCAGGCATATGCAATTTTTGAGGGGGGGAAAGGGTGAATATTAATCTACATGTTAGTTGATGATTGAGATATGGTCATACGACTCCTGAATACGTCAGTTCAGGAGTCGTGCAAGCCATGTTTCTTCAACACTACTTCTTCCGTCTATCAAGGTGTTGAAGAACATGGTCATGGAATGCTAATCTATATAATCTCACGGGTTGGTCTAATCAGCAACAATGGGTTTCTAGTCAATGCTTCAAGTACACGTCATCAGGCTACATGTACACATCATGATGATGATTCCGATTAATCGTAACCATCATGGGGGAGAGAAATGTGTACACCAAGGACGCACAACAGGTTCACGTGATTGGGCTTAATCATTTATTCCGGTGTTGATAACCGCAGAGATGATCAGTGGTTCAACTTGTTACCTTGGTATTTACGTTTCACTGTTACGTCATGGGCTGATTAATCGTAACCATCAGGGGAGAGAGAATGTGTACATCAAGGACGCACAACAGGTTCACGTGATCAGGGCTTAATATCCAAGGATGGATACATACTATAGATGATCAGTGGTTCAACTTGTTACTTTGGTGTTATACGTATGACTGAAGAAGGTCGAGTCGTCAGTCTATTCTACGTTCTCTGTTGGGAGTTATCATCTTATGTGTATGCTGCGGGCTGATGGGTTACATGTAAGGTTACTGGAAGGCATTGGGTGAGATGAAGATGATTGGTATTCTGTTCCTCCACATTGGGCAATCTTGAAGAAGGTCGAGTCTTCAGTCTTCTCTACATTCAAAAATGTTGAGCTCTTTTCTTACAACTTGATATTTAACTTAATCCCATGACAGTTCTTGTTGGATGAGTTGTGGAGTTAAGTTAGATTCAAGTTGTTCTGTAGTTTAAGGGTAGGTCCAACTTGATTTTAACCTAATCTCATGACAGTTCTTGTTTGATGAGTTGTGAGGTTAAGCTGAAATCAAGTTGTTACTGGGCTTAAATTTGTGGTTTAGTTTAACCTCATGACAGTTCTTGTTTGATGAGTTGTGAGGTTAAGCTAGATTTCAGTTGAGGCTCAACTTAAACTATCGAAAAGTTGCCTAAGGTTTTTGACGGAGTCACTCTAGGACGGGAGTGTTAGAAGATTAAAGACGGCATGCATTTGGTTATCAAAAGACTTCTTCATATTTCGGGCGTTCATCCAAAGTCTTCTTCATATTATGGGTGATCGTCAGAGGTAGTCAGATTGGGGGAGAGCACTAATTAGGGGAGAGTGAAAAGCCAGAATCATTCCTTGATTGAAAGTGCTCACATTGCTCTTCAGCAAGTCAAGTGATGAATGCGGTGAAGATTCAGAATGCTGAGGAGTAATGGTTTCTGGTTCGTATCCTTGTACATATATACTTATTCATATTTTATACCATTTTGTAAATAG
This sequence comes from Artemisia tridentata subsp. tridentata, assembly GCA_021014915.2. Classification (NCBI taxonomy): domain Eukaryota; kingdom Viridiplantae; phylum Streptophyta; class Magnoliopsida; order Asterales; family Asteraceae; genus Artemisia; species Artemisia tridentata. The sequence goes on from CP139509.1 coordinate 320,807,208, forward strand.
ATACATAGAAATCATGCTAATTGTAAATAGAGAATCGTAAATCCAGAAAAACCATAAAAATTAAAAAATTAGAAAATACCAAAAATAGTTTCACCTAGGCATGTCTTCTGTTTATCGATAACATTTACGGACTTAGAAATGTCATTCAATAATGGCACGGGTCTTTAAATGAAGCTCGAGCAGAAGTTAAAATGGATTCTTAAAACATGTCTATATGGCTTGCTATTACTTTAGATAGCAACCCGCGCTTCAAACTGGGGAAAGCACGTCGCCAAAAAGACGGTTGTTCCTCCAACTGGGTGATGTTCACCTGGGCATGGATTACTTTATATCCATGTTTTGCCGATTTGATGTACGTTTCAGTGCATCATTTCTTGAAAAAGAAGAGAAGTCTTCTTTGCATACAAATAGTTTTCATTCTATGATTCTTCTGAAAATTATTTGTGAGACACTTGGTGAATATGTGTTGTATGAAATTTGTTTATACTTGGAATATGCATAAAATTTGTCACTCAATCAACGACTACAAAACCTCACGACAGTTCTTGTTTGATGAGTTGTGGGGTTAAGCGTGATTTTAGTTGAGGTTCAACTAGAATACGGGTCATTGATTGAGGGGGAGAGTGAATTCAAATTTTATATCATCAAACAGATTTATTGGTTAAATCATACTTGTTAGAAATGGTTTTGTAGTTAATGGGGAATTAGTTGAAGAGGATCTTGCTTAAATATATCAAATGACCAAGTGTGTTAGTTGCTAGAAAGTTTAGGACATTATGTGCAATTTGCTTATAGTTTCCTAGCTTTATGTATCTAGAAGGTTCATTTGTGTTACTTTGGAATCCTCGTATAATCCCCAAAATGCTTTAAGACTCAAAACCTAAAAGAAGTTAGAAAACCAATGTGTTTGATGTTCTTGAATGCTCCACTGACATTTGTATGAACTAAGTGAATGAGTTTCAAATGTTGTTTGTCTCTGCTGCTTAATGGTTGTTGATAGTGTGCATATGTTATTAGGATTCGCTTAGGTAGATTGCTATTATGTTAGAATCATGTTCCTAAGATCCTGAATTAAATATTGAAATCTGTGTGAATTGCCATGTTCATGATTGCTAATTGCTCTTCATGCTAGATAGTGGTTTGACGTAGTTCCTGATTGGGGTTTGATTATAAGATGAACTTGGTATTATAATGTGGCAAGCTGCTGAAGGGTGGCTATTTAGGAATAGTGTATCTGTATGTATGTATATCTGTGTTGATATTCTTATGCAGATTCCATAGCCAAAATGAATGTACCAGTTCCCATTCTAACCATTTGATCAGACGTTCAAACTCTATTGATTGGCTCGAAATTCACATCAACAACAACGTCGGCAACAACAATAACAACAACACTTTCACCACCGCCACCACCATTCATCTATTTTGGTCTCGCCAAGTGGGGATCAACGACATTTGTGAAAGATTTGTTGGTGGATGGATAGTTGATGTTGACTACTAACTCAGAAAAGTGGGTGATTACATCATCTGCGCAAAAAGGTCAATATCACTTGTGTCATAATAATCACTTTGTGCAAAATAAGCAGTGAATCTCCCTCTTAGTTTAAGGGGGAGCATAGTATGTTCCATTATCAGAAAACATTAAATCGGACACATTTTCTCCCACATTTTTCTAACTTATTTAAATCAATTGGGATCACAAATCTCAAAAGGTTTGAAATTTTTGATCGGGGGAGAGAATGTGATTTAAATATGAAATCTGATAAAATGTGATGTTTTGAACGATAATGTAAGCTCTCCCATATGTGCTAAACTCTTTTGTATATCGATGCACATATTGAGGGGGAGCGAATGGACAAAAAGGATTTGGCATAGCATGAGATCGTGACTCAGACTTAACCAATGAATTGACGAAACATATACTGTCATGAATCGAAAGGACATATCCTGGCCGGGTAATAATTTCAAGCTAGTCTAACTAGTGATGTAAGCGTGTCTCGAAAAGGATGTGTCTGAGTAGAGTGTACCATTTCGAGAAACTTTCTGTGGACTTGACCAGGCCGGGTAATAATTTCAAGCTAGTCTAACTAGTGATGTAAGCGTGTCTCGAATCGGTCATGTTCACTGAAAGTGGATCAATTCAAAAAGTGCGAGCTCTACCTAACATGTGCAAATTTATAAAACAATCAACCGAGCACATGTTGAGGGGGAGCATTTGAAAAATATAAAACTCTCAAGTGTTTGCAAAAATGTGTTTCAGAATCATGAACACTTTGAGAGATTTTTTCAAAGATTTGGTTTGGCAATCGTGGATGAATACCAAAGACCGACCATTTTAATTAATGTATGGAGTTATAAGGATGGTTAGGTTAGGGTCAAGTTCCCACGATCCCGCCAGAGCCGGAGGGATCTACCCAGGGACAATCCACTAGTTAGTGTAGAAGTCCTTAGGTATGATTAAAAAGGAGATAAGTGAATGAGGGAAAAGTGCCGACTGAGATGGAGCTAGTACTGGAACAAACCCAACAAGGTACTAGTAAGGAAGTCTCGGTAAGCACTGAAGGGGTTGAAGAATGAAAAAGAATTGTAAAGAGAAAGGGTGAAAAGAAATAGCCCTCCTTACAACTTAGGCAGAAACCGGGTCAATACATATGCTGTCAGAATCACTTAGTTGATTGCTGGCATTGAAGACAAAGTATCATGGACCCAGTGATACGCTGCACAACCCTCCCTAGCCACTCAAGGTCCCTCAAAGGATTCTTGTTTCATTTTTCACGGAGTTCAATACATTCCTATCGTCTTTCTCACTCCGAGTTAGATGATATTGAAAAGGTGGCAGTTCTCTCCAGCCTTCGCTCACTAAATCAAAACGCACAATTGAGTCTAGAGCCACGAGATGCATAATAAGATCTCATAGGGACACGAATTATTTCTACACTGGTTGTTCAACATTAAGGACACCAGTTGTAAACTTATGAGTCCTACGCAGATCTTAGCAATCTGCCAGAACATTCATGAGGGAATTTACAAATGTAATTCTCAATGATTGAATGGAAATTCCTGCCAGGGTCAACATCAAGCAGCCCTGAAAGCAGGTCACTTCGGTAATTCTTTATGGATTACGCTTAGTGGTCACGGCGGTTTCTAACGGTCTACAGTCGTGGAGTGATCTCCAGCGACTCACCTAATCGTTGATGTGCTACGGTTCGATCTTAAAAAGCCCTCTGTGGGTTTTCGATTAGGAACGGTCTTGGTAAGGATTAGAGAGAGTTTTCACACTATGCTGTTAACAATCTCGAAGTCCGAACTTGTAAGTACCGGACGTTTTATTGCTAACTGTCGTATGCAGGAACATCTGGCGGTTGATGCTGATTGCTGTTGCAGCTGTTTGCGGTTGTAGCTGATTGAGGTTGCAGCTGAATGCGGTTGTAGCTGGTTGCAGAAAAGATGCCAATCCTCTACCACATGTTCACACTACATCATCATTGTAACTCAACAATGTCATGATCAACCTAAAAGACCTTTAACACGGCTTCTACAAACTCTGATGCTAAAGATCATGACACCTAATAGTGTGAGCATGTCGGCTCGAAGATTTACACATCACAAGGAAACATACTACTGAAAGATGGCTTGAAGATACATGTTGGATGATATTTTCGAAGAACACTCAAAATCATCCAAAACAAGGAAAAGTCATCAAAAGATCACTGCTGAAAGCACAAAGATACAAGACTTTGAAGAATCAAAGACTACGAGCTATAAAGACAAGTTCAGAAGAAAGAATGCTAGAATTCAAATTATTATTTCCGGGGTGACCTCCCTTAGGGGGAGATTGTTAGGAATATAAATATTCATATGAAGGTTCGGTCACCCCGAGCATCTAATTAGCATTTATATAGCTCGTAGGCTTATTTATATAAGCTTAGTATTATTAGTATTATTAGTTTTATTAGATTAGTCGTATCTATATTTGTGGAGTGGGTCGGGGCTTTCCCCACTGTCAGCTCACTTCACAGCCCACTAGGGGCACTATTATTAGGAAGTATAAATACCCCTTCCCACACTTGGGAAGGGTTGGAACTCTTGTCACATTAATCTAACATTCCAGATTTTCTCTCTAAGAGTTTCCCTCTCTCTCTAAAACTTCTCTCTACAAACTAACTCCATGGAGTTCTTGATCTTTCAAGATCCAAGACCACCCGAATAGATCCACACAATCAATATGGTTATTTCCTACACGATCCAAGATACAAGAGGACATGCGCCGCATCTACTTATGGAGTTATGCCGCATCTTCTGGCGGTGTACGAATATTCCTGAATATATTAATCTTGGACCCCACGCGAAGTTAAGTCAATGCGCCGCATCTACTTACTAAATGCGCCGCATCTTACCCTCAGACAGAAACTATAAATACCCCAAAGACCAGACGAGTTAAAAGTTCCGAAGTTCGACAGAAGACCGAAGTACAGAAACCTAGGACGAATTCAGACGAATAGGCAGCACAAGACACACCCAAACAAAGATATAAGAGCTGTAAGAAGGTGCTGCATGTGTTTAATTCATTAAGTAGTTTTGTTTTATTGTGTTAGTAAACTTTAATTCATCAAGATTGGTGGCTTGTGTAATGTGACAACGGAAAGATTGCACTCCCTTAAAACTGTTTTCTCATTAATTAAAGTTTATATGTTGATGTCTTTGGTGACTTTTATTAGTGCATTGATAACCTCTGTGTCTAGCTGAGCGTTGATCGGGTCGCCATGCCTCTGCCCTCGCCTATTTATTAGATCGCCTATGCATTCTATCGTCTGTAGAATAGTAGGAAGAAAGATAAATAGGATAGTCATAAGTAATCATTAAGGGTTTACTCGCCGATAAGATTAGAACCAACGAGAAAGGACTTAATCTCGGTGCGTTGCATCGAACTATACACTTCATATAAAGCTAGCAATAAAACAAGTGACAAACTACTTATCTATCAGGACAGATCTTCTTATTGTCTCGAGTATTTATCTGTGTACGTGTGTGCTATTCGCTGATTCGTGCCTATTGGTTTAGTTTATTATTTAATTGCAACCAAATCGTGCCAGTCTCTCAGGCTGAACCCCCTTGCGTTAGAATAGGTTGTATAGCTAACTTAATATATTAAAATACTGATTAGAATAACTAGATAATACGTTCCACTCTTAGTGATCGACACTCTACTTACCATTATATTCATACTGACCGGGTACACTACTCGTTAAGTGTGTGTGTTATTGATAAGTTGGCTAAATATAAATTTAAAACTTGAGTAGACATTAATACTGCTAAACCGCAATGACACAACAAACCGCATCAAGTTTTTAGCGCCCCGTTGCCGGGGAGTGAATTGTTATTATCTGTTAATTTGATTAGTATTTTAATTAGGTTTTTAATTTTTTTATCTAACCACTAATTCTGTTGTGTATTAGATTAATTTGCATTCATTGTACTATTTTGCATATTTTCTGATTTTGTGTGTTATTTGTGTGCTTTTATTTGTGTTTATTTTCGTGTGTTTTATTTGTTTTTAATTTTTCGTATTTTCTGCATACTGTTATCGTTGTACTGAGCTAAATCAAACGATACGGCGCATCTGATCTCTCAGATACGGCGTATTGCGTTTAATTTTTATAAAATACAACGCGTTTAATTAATTTGATACGACGCATCTTTTCCCCAAGATACGGCGTATCTGTTTTTTTTGATAAAAATTTTTTCTAAACGTTAACGCCATACGACGCATCTGCTTTAGCAGATACGGCGTATCTATTATTTTAATTAAAAACAGTTTTCGAATTATTAAACAGATACGACGCATCGATATCTGTCGATACGGCGTATCTTCTGAATCAAAAATCTTATATTTTGAAACGTAACGAAAATACGACGCATTAACTTTTGTTAATACGACGCATTTAATTTTAAATAAATATCGATTTTTGATTATTAAAATTGATACGGCGCATTCTAATTTCTAAGCGGCGTATCTATTTTCTGAATAAAAGTCTGATTTAATTTTAACGATTATAAGATACGGCGTATCCAACTTTTTGGATACGGCGCATCGTCTGCAGATATCAGTAACTTTAATTTTTTTTGTATTCCGTTTTCGTTGTTAATTTTCTGATATATTACTTTCTCGAGCATACCCTACTAATATTTTTGTGTTGATTTCAGGAAGTGCATGACCAGGAGTTCTACGAAGAACTTGATTCAACCTTTCGAAGATCCTGAACGAGTCTTTCATTCGCTTAAAAGGCTTTTCAACACAAAAAGCTTTGATACTTCAAGTTCATTCGAGCTTGATTATTTTTCTGAAGAGAAAGAGGAAGAAGAAACAGAAACAATGGGCGAAAACACAACTATGGAGGAATACATGAACAAAACCCGTGCTGATTACACTTCAGGAGTTGCTAGACCAAAGTTTGATGATAAGTCAAAGTTTGAATTGAAGGGTCAGTTTCTCAAGGAGCTAAGGGAAAATGCTTTCAGTTGATCGGAACATGAGGATGCTAATGAGCATGTTGAAAAGGTCCTCGAGATTGCGGATTTGTTTACTTCAGAAGGAGTGACTGACGATCAAATCATGTTAAGAATCTTTCCACTCTCACTAAAAGGAGCTGCTAATAAGTGGCTAAGGAATGAACCTGCTAGTTCAATAACTACATGGGAAGATTTGAAGAGCAAATTCCTGAAGAGATATTGTCCACCTGCTAGGACTGCTAAAAAGATGGAGGCTATCAACAGTTTCAAGCAAGAGCCTGATGAAACTCTTTATCAAGCTTGGGAAAGATTTAAAGATTTACTTGTAAAATGTCCTCAACACTATCTAACCCCTATGCAGGAGATAATATTGTTTTATCAAGGATTGGACGTGCCTACTAGACAAATCTTGGACGCTAAGGGAGCTGTGCCTCAAATGAGTGCAACCAATGCTAGGAAAGCAATCCAAGAAGTTGTTGATCATTCTCAAAAATGGCACGATGGGACCTCTACTAGATCTAAGAGCAGCACTAATTTTGACGGGATTGCTGCTATTCAAGCTCAATTGGATAAAATTAGTAGAGAGATGAAGAAGCATGATGAAAGAGTGTATGCTGCCCAAGTTGGATGTGAAAAGTGCGAAGGACCTCACTACACTAAGGATTGCCCGAATAAGAATGAAAGTGAGACGTTTGAAGAAGCATATTACACCCAATTTGGACAACCATTCCGACCTTCAGGAAGATTTAGGGAAGCTACCCCGGGATTCTATCAAAAGAACAACTTCAATCCCGCTTATCATGAAAGGAGGCAGACTTTAGATGACACTCTAAAGCAAATTATGGCCGATGCTGCTAAAAGACATGAAGAGAATACTGCTATGATCAAAGAAATCCGAGCTTCAACGGACACTACTACAAGAAATCAAGGAGCTTCGATCAAAGCATTGGAACAACAAATTGGTCAAATGAGCAAAGTTCTTCAGGAAAGGGGATATGAAAGTTTTCCTAGCTCAACCGAAACCAACCCAAGAGATCATGTCAAGGCCATAAGCACCACTGAAGAAGTCACTCCTTACTTACCTAGAAGATCGATGAATGGTAATGATGGTGCAAGACCCGAATTTTTCTTTAATTCTTCAATCAGTTTAAGGAGACTACTCAAAGAAAAGACAAAGATTGAAGAAGAGATCAAGGCTACAATGAAAGAAGAGAGCTCTGCAACCGACTTAAATGCCTTGCCTCATAAAGAAAAAGACCCAGGAAGTTTTACTTTGCCTTGTTCAATTAATGATATATCTTTCAATAATGTGTTAGCTGACTTAGGAGCTAGTGTTAGTGTTATGCCTCTTAAGACATTCACTACCCTAGGACTAGGAAAATTAGCACCAACTAAGTTACTTATTGAATTGGCTGATAAAACGGTAAAACGACCTGAAGGGATTGCTAATAATGTGCTAGTTAAGATTGAGAAGTTTATTTTCCCTGTAGACTTTGTTATATTAGATATGCCCGAGGATGTTAAGGTTCCTTTAATCCTTGGAAGACCTTTCTTGTCTACTGCCCATGCTAAGATTGATGTGTTTAAAAGAAAAATCTCGTTAAGGGTAGGGAATAATAAACTAGTCTATAAGTGCCAAGATCCTGTTAAAAGCATAATTAGAGGTGTCTATGTGCTAGGATTAAGAGAGCATATGGACCTCGATCTTGAAGCTAGGCTTATGGGGGAAACATTGATTCAAAACAACTCAACTAATCCTAATCATGAGAACTTTGAGGAATTTATTGACCTTAATGTACCTACCGAACTTATACGCGATGTTGTTAATGATTCTGATGATGAGTGGTATGATTGCGTAGTAATTAACAAACGTAGGAGAATAGTTGAGAAAACGAATTTGAATAATGATGTGTTTATTGAACTACCACCCCACCTTGCTTATTTATGCCTATATGATAATAAGAATTTCCCGTCTATCATTTTGTCATCTCTGCCCGAAAGGGACAGAACTTTGTTTATACAGATATTGAAGAAGAACGGCGTGGAAATTAAGGACGAGCAAGGAGTGTTCAATATTACTGAATTGGCAATGAGGGAGCGCGATGTTTCCGACTCCTTCAATGATCGATATTGATGAGCTGAACGTGAGTCTAACTTGAAGACTCTGGAATAAAGACAAGTGCTGACCGGGAGACAACCCGGAGGAATTTTTATTATTATGTTTTTGTGTCGAGTCAGTCAGGCCGCAGAGGATACGGCGCATCTCAACCCTGAGATGCGACGCATCTCCTGCACAGGTCATATCTTTATTTTTCTGCATTTTTTTATTTTGACTTTAAAACTTTTTATCAGTTTATTTTAATGCGGCGCATCCCTGGTTAAGGATGCGACGCATCTTCTATTCTGATCCGTACTTATTCCAGGCTCGATACGGCGTATCTTCTTCCATAAGATATGTAACACCCCAACCCGACAAGGGTAGAAGTATCACATTATGGTGACAAATCAAAGCATACATAATAGCACAGCGGAAGTCTTAAACAATTATATAAGAGAAAGTCAAGTAAACACGACTTGAATATTACATAAGTTCAAGGAAAAGAAATAATCCAAAGGTACGAATACAAAGGAAATCCAAATCCAAATAAAGTCATAAAATAGAGGTGGTCATCTAAGGTCAAAGCTTCATCTAACTCTCATCCCATCCAAAGCATAGTCCAAAAGCTCCTAGCTTAGATACCTGCCGCACACGAAAAGAAAACGTGCGGCTGAGCTTAAAAAGCCCAGTGAACAGATATATACGATAAACGTAAACGAAATAAACGAAGCATAATGAAAGAGATATAGATAAAGTACAAGAGTAAAGGTTAGGACAGTTATCCACCACGAGCCCAAACCCAAATCAAATATCCAAATCCTGCAGTAGCCCAGAGGGGATGCCTCTATAGTAACCAGATAATATGAGGGGTGTCCTCATGTATCAAATTGGAGTGATCAGCTCCCAAATATTGTGAAAGACGTGGATTGCACCCATCATCAGTCACCAAATACAAATATACAAATCACATACAAATCAAATCTAGGATGCATCCATACCCCCCCAAACAAATCATATTGGCCATATCAAATCATATCATAGTGAGCTCATATCAAATCAAAATGGGGACGGTGTACAACATCACTCGAGTACACTAGAGTCATGCCATTGGTGCATCAATGACACGGCCATGTTACCTTCATGGCTAGGAAACAAATTGGCTCGTAGTATCAAACTGGGGTCAAAGGTCAAAGGTTCAAATATCAAAGGTTCATAGCAAAGGGTCCAAATCAAAGTAAAAGTTCATATAGTCATAGGTCAAATGCCAAAGGTTCAAATGCTAAAGGTTCATGTCATAGGTTCAAATCAGAAATCAAGAGATTGAAGGCACCTTATTAAAAGGCAGAATATCTGTACCTTATTCCAAAGCAAAGCAAATCACAAACAGTAAATAGATGGAATAGGAATCAGCTCCTCTCCTTCTTCACACCTAGAGGGGGAAAGAAGAGTTACAAATGGTTCTTAACTGCATGTTTAGCTTGCCTTCTCATTTTAGGTAGTTCAAGGTTCATAAGGTTATTATGGTAGTTTGTACATTTAAGGTTTATTAAGTATTATGGATAAGTTTTAAGGACCAATTGTGTAATTATCATAAAGTTATGGTATAAAGTGTAATTATTTTGAAGTTACAGGTTTCTACAAGTTTAGTCCTTTAAGATTATTAAAGTAACCACATAAACCCCTTTAATGTTTGAAAATAAACAAATTACTCTTTTTACACTTTTCCAGGTTTTAAGTAAGGTCTGGACTCGTTTCACTTAATTTAAAAATCATAGTAGGACCCCGAAATAAAATCTATAAAAATTCCCAGAGCTACCTCAAAATCCCGGGTATTTTACCTAATTTTTCCAGATTTTATTAATTAGTTTTGATATGAACTAAAAATCCATTTTTACAACCTGTCCCAGAAACATGTCTGACGGAACACCCGATAAGTTATCACTTGGCAACCCCTTTAGAAACGTTCAAAAAAATCCACAAAAATTCCAGGTACTAGCACACATCCCAAATATTTCCCAGTTAAAAGGGCTCTTTCTAATTCAACACGGTTTGGAAATTAAAATTCAAAAACCACCATTGATTTTTCAGACTTTCATATACGACTGGAGACATGATTTTCCAAAAATCAAAAAGTGACCTTACAAGACTCTAAAAATTACAAACTAAATTTCTCCAGGTAGCTATTTCATTAAAATATAATCTAGACTCCAGAAACATCAAAATATACGTTCATATCATCAATTTACAACCGGTTAAAGTCGGGTAAAGATTTACATCAGTAGCAGTTTTCAATATAACATGCAATTACTTAAGGTTTTGATCATCCATGCACTTGTTATTCATACCAAACGACTATGGGTGATTTCAAAACACATTATGGTCGATCCATATCAGTTTATTACATATTCAAATCGAATCAAACACCACTCAAAACAGTCCATTCGATCCATACACAAGTTTTAGGGTTTTTTAGGGTTTTATAATTTTATGTGACAAGTTTTTGATTCATAATTCGAATAGAACATATATATGCGAATGAATGATGGAACAAGCGATACTATACCCTCGTAGACCACGAAGAACACGAACACAAGGGATCAAGAACACCACACGAAAATCTTTTCTCCTCTTCTTTTTCTTTGGATCGATCGGCAGGAACAAACAACAAAGGGAATTAGGGCTTTTTAGTTACAAAACAATTCACAAGGACTTGAGGCATTGAAGACATGATACCTTATGATGAATGACACAATAATGGAGCAAAAACAACCCTCTTTTGGCCTCTTGAAAGTCTCGACAGCAGCAATACAAAAGGGAACAGCAGATTTTTTTGTTTTAGGGTTTACTTTTGGGTGTTGTGATGATAATCGGTGCTATAAGGAGGATTAAAAGGGCTTGGGCTGTTGTAAGGTGTGTTGGGTCGTGAGTTAGGAAGGGGGGAAAGAAGCTTGGGTCGGCCTATAAGCCCAAACACACAACATCTATGCCCAAGTTCCATTATTTCTCTCGTTTCATAAACACGACTTACAAGTAACTAATTTTTGGAACAACAAAAATATAAACTTGTTGTTTTTTTTTTTTTTTTTTCAAGTGACTAAGTAACGTTTATAAATATTATGGGTAGCTCGTAAAATTATTTTATGGTGCCTCATAATTATTCCATGTCATAATTGTTTCGTTTTCATATGTTTTGTGATTTATTTGCGAGTTGTATATGTTTTAATTAAATTTCAAATTATGAGGGCATTTTGGTCTTTTAATACGTTTTAGATTTTCGGGTTTTACAACTCTTCCCCTCTAATGAAAAAATTTCGTCCTCGAAATTTGCAAAGAAGTAGAAATGAAATGGAACTGAATTCAAATGGAAACATACCAGATTAGAATACAAAATGAGGATAACTAGCACGAATAGACTCCTCGGTCTCCCAGGTAGCTTCCCGCTCTGGGTGGTTCCGCCAAAGAATCTTAACGAACGGAATGACTTTACGCCTCATAACTCGCTCTTGGCGATCTAGAACTGCTTCCGGCTCCTCCGGAAGAGACATATCCGGCTGAATCTGATCGAGAGGATAAGATACCACATGAAGAGGATGATAGTTGTATCCCCGCAGAAGAGATACATGGAATACATCATGCACATGCGAAAGCTGGGGAGGTAAAGCTAGACGGTAGGAAACCTCTCCAATACGTTCCAAAATCTCGAATGGTCCGATGAATCGAGGACTCAGCTTGCCCTTGATTCCAAAACGCTTGACTCCCCGAAACGGTGAAACCTTAAGGAAAACCCGATCGCCAACCTGAAACTCCAAATCACGACGGTGCTTATCCGCATAACTTTTCTGACGAGCCCTAGCTTCTTTCAACTTCTCCCTAGCAACATCTACCTTCTCATTCGCGATCTGAACCAACTCCGGACCCTCAATAGCACGCTCTCCCACTTCGTTCCAACAGACGGGTGCTCTACATTTCCGTCCATACAACATCTCGAAAGGAGCCATCCGAATACTAGCATGCCAGCTGTTGTTATAAGCGAACTCTACCAAACAAAGATACTCGTCCCAATTACCCGTCCACTCTAACGCACATGCCCTCAGCATATCCTCCAATGTCTGGATGGTCCGCTCTGACTGACCATCAGTTTGAGGGTGGAAGGCCGTACTGAATTTGAGTCGTGCACCCCAAGCCTTATGTAGCCCTTTCCAAAATCGTGAAGTAAACCGTGGATCCCTATCTGAAATAATCGCCGTAGGCATACCGTGAAGTCTAGCGATTTCCCGCTCAAAAATTTCTGCCAATCTAGGAACCCGATAATCCATACGAATCGGTAGAAAATGAGCCGACTTGGTTAGTCGATCGACGACCACCCAAATCGCATCATGTTTCTTTCTGGTAAGTGGCAAACCCGATACAAAATCCATAGAAATTTCCTCCCACTTCCAGGTCGGAATATCTAACGGCTGCAATAACCCACTGGCTCTCTGGTGCTCGATCTTGACCTGCTGACAAGTCAAACACTTAGCTACATAAGCTGCCACATCGTGTTTCATGCCGCTCCACCAAAAGTGCTGTTTCAGATCTCGGTACATCTTGGTGGAACCCGGATGTATAGTAAAGGGAGAACTATGCGCCTCTGACAAAACAGCCTCTCGCAAATCAGGATCGTTGGGAACACAAAGACGGTCCTCGAACCATACCACACCAAACTCATCAACCCAAAACTCCGATTGCTTCCCATCTTCTACGTTCTGCACAATAGCCCAGAGTTCACCGTCATCTTTCTGGGCTTCTTTAATTCGCAGGATGAGATTAGACTCAACCTTTAGGCTAGCCCAGTAACCGTCACAACCCCGAACACAAAATTCAACATCAAGAATCTCCAAATCATTTAGAATCCGAGGCTCGAAATTTAGACTAGCGACCATACCCGACTTCCTGCTAAGAGCATCGGCAACAACATTTGCCTTGCCGGGATGATACTGGATGTGGGTGTCGTAATCTTTCAGGAGCTCCAACCATCGCCTCTGTCTCATATTGAGCTCCTTCTGCGTGAAGATATATTTAAGGCTTTTGTGGTCGGTGAAAATGTCACAAGATTCGCCGTATAGATAATGCCGCCATATCTTAAGAGCGAAAACCACTGCAGCCAATTCCAAATCGTGTGTCGGGTAATTTTCTTCATACGGCTTCAGTTGTCTCGAAGCATAGGCGATGACTTTCCCATGCTGCATTAAAACGCAACCCAAACCCTTTTTAGATGCATCACTATAGATCTGGTAACCACCCGAACCAGACGGAAGAGTCAGAATAGGTGCCGACACTAATCTCTGCTTAAGCTCCTCAAAACTGTTCTCCCTCTCCTCAGTCCATACAAATTTCTCCCCTTTTCTCATCAACTGGGTCAATGGTAAGGCTAGCCGCGAGAAACCCTCAACGAAACGACGATAATAACCCGCGAGTCCCAGAAAACTTCTCACCTCAGTCACATTTGTAGGTCTAGGCCACTTAGTGATAGCCTCGACCTTCGCTGGGTCCATGGTGATACCCTCCGCAGAAACAACGTGACCCAGAAAAGCGACCTGACTCAACCAGAATTCACACTTAGAAAACTTCGCGTACAACTTCTTCTGTCTAAGAATCTCCAACACAGTCCGAAGATGCTGTTCGTGCTCCTCCTTAGATTTCGAATAGACAAGAATATCATCGATGAAGACAATGACAAATTTATCGAGGAACTCATGGAAAACCCGGTTCATAAGGTCCATAAACACAGCCGGAGCATTGGTCAAGCCGAAAGGCATAACCAGGAATTCGTAATGACCATAACGGGTGCGAAAGGCAGTCTTGGGAACATCTTGTTCCCTCACACGAAGCTGATGGTAACCCGATCTCAAATCAATCTTAGAGAAGTGCTTTGCCCCTTGCAATTGGTCAAACAAATCGTCGATGCGCGGAAGGGGATAGCGGTTACGGATAGTAATGCGGTTGAGCTCCCGGTAATCAATACAAAGGCGCATACTACCATCCTTCTTTTTCACAAATAGCACAGGAGCGCCCCAGGGAGAAACACTCGGACGAATAAAACCGTTCTCCAATAACTCCTCTAACTGTACTTTCAATTCTTTGAGTTCAATGGGAGCCATTCGGTACGGAGCCTTAGAAATCGGCTCAGCACCGGGAACTAGATCAATACTGAATTCAACTTCTCTGGTGGGAGGAATACCGGGAAGTTCTTCGGGAAAGACATCAGCGAACTCCCGAACAATGGGAACACTATTAATATCAGGTCCCCGAGAAGACGTATCTTTAACAGAGGCCAAAAACCCTTGGCAACCATGAGAGATAAGAGTCCGCGCTTTAATAGCAGAAATAAGTTTAACAGATTTCAAGGGCTGAGAACCATGATAAACAAAATCCGGATGATGGATATCACCAAATCTTACACATCTGGCATGACAGTCGATAGAGGCCTTATGGAAAGACAACCAGTCCATACCCAAAATTATATCAAAATCAATCATATCGAGTGGAAGTAGATTAGCCGGACGAACACAATCATCAAATCTTAGCGGACAATTTACATATTCACAATCGATGGTGACTTGGGTTTTCATAGGAGTAGAGATAGATATAAGATTATTCAATGGTGTTGGAGTTACTTTTATTTTCTTGGCAAGCGTATTAGATATTATAGAATGTGTTAGCACCGGTGTCAAATAAAACAAAAACAATATGATCTCCAACATAAAGATAACCGGTAATGGTACCTGACGTGCCTGCCGACTGATCACGTGTGAGAGAATAAACCCGACCAGAAGTAGGAGCCGGCCTACCCGAACCTGATGGAACAACCTGCTTTCCCTGTGGGCAGTCCTTCACTCGATGAGAAAGAGACCCGCATGTGAAGCAACCACCAGTAACCCTGTGACATGGCCCCGGATGGGGCTTTCCACATGTGGAACAAAGCGGTGGAGGAGGTAACACTTCATTAGTCCTCTTTTGCCCAGAAGAACCTGACTGATAACCCGACTGAGCACCCCGAGTAGTCTGATCACGATATTGACGTGGGTTATTGTTGTTGTACCCACTCCTCCCAGAAACCTGCCGATCATAACCCCGAGAATCCTGTCGCCTCTGACTGTAGTCCCGGTCCTGGCGACCATGCTGATCATACCTATGGTCCTGTCGACCCCTCTGCTCGGATGCCTGGTCCTGCCGACCTCTGAAATCCTGACCCTGTCCCTGCTGACTCTGTCCTCTGAAATGCACCCGGTTACCATCCCTATCACGCTTATTATAACTACTACCATCACTATGCAACATCTCGATGTTGCGAGCGTCGTTCGCAACCGCCGCCACATCATCATACTGCGTATTCACTATCTGGTTCAGTATCCATTTCTTTAACGCCCACTTAAAGGTCTTAGCCTGACGGTAAGCATCTCCCGTAATCTCTGGCCCAACGAAACTGGCCAGCCTCATAAATCGCTGCATAAACTCCCCAGTAGTCTCCCGGTCCCCCTGACGGATGTTCCCATACTCCCGCTCATATCGCTGCTGTTCCGCCACTGGAATGTACTGCTTATAAAAGATACCCATAAAATCCTCCCAAGTACAAGTCTCCTCAAAACCCTGCTCCTGTGCCTGGACATAAGCTGTCCACCAGCTCTGTGCATCGCCTTCAAACTTAAATGCAGCCAATCTCGTCTTAAACTCATCTGGACAACCCAAAACCTTAAATATCTTTTCCATGTGGATAATCCAGTCTTCCGCCTCAGTGGGGACGGCAGCTTTACGGAAAGTGAGGGGTTTGAGCTTGTTAAACCTCTCAATCCAGACATGGATACCAACTGGTGGAGCACCTCCACCACCATTACCTGGACCTGAACCTGCACCACCCCCTCCGGAAGAACCTGCCCCATTCTGAATATTGTTGGTAACCTGAGTCACCAAGGTAGGAAGAGCGTTGGCCAAAGCTTCTGCTATCATGGCCTGAAAATCTGGGGTCCCTCCATTATATTCCTGATGTCGAGTATTCACCATCTGAATGATTTCGAAAATGATTAGCAAAATAGGAAAAATAGGCACGAAGGAAAGACGAAACATAATCCTAATGTCTACCCAAACCTCACCAGTCAAAACATAAGCCTTAAGGGTCAAATCCTAGGGTCCATAAGACTCACAGGCCATGCTTATGTACTACAGGTCGCAACCTGGCTTTGATACCATAATTGTAACACCCCAACCCGACAAGGGTAGAAGTATCACATTATGGTGACAAATCAAAGCATACATAATAGCACAGCGGAAGTCTTAAACAATTATATAAGAGAAAGTCAAGTCAACACGACTTGAATATTACATAAGTTCAAGGAAAAGAAATAATCCAAAGGTACGAATACAAAGGAAATCCAAATCCAAATAAAGTCATAAAATAGAGGTGGTCATCTAAGGTCAAAGCTTCATCTAACTCTCATCCCATCCAAAGCATAGTCCAAAAACTCCTAGCTTAGATACCTGCCGCACACGAAAAGAAAACGTGCGGCTGAGCTTAAAAAGCCCAGTGAACAGATATATACGATAAACGTAAACGAAATAAACGAAGCATAATGAAAGAGATATAGATAAAGTACAAGAGTAAAGGTTAGGACAGTTATCCACCACGAGCCCAAACAAATCAAATATCCAAATCCTGCAGTAGCCCAGAGGGGATGCCTCTATAGTAACCAGATAATATGAGGGGTGTCCTCATGTATCAAATTGGAGTGATCAGCTCCCAAATATTGTGAAAGACGTGGATTGCACCCATCATCAGTCACCAAATACAAATATACAAATCACATACAAATCAAATCTAGGATGCATCCATACGCCCCCCAAACAAATCATATTGGCCATATCAAATCATATCATAGTGAGCTCATATCAAATCAAAATGGGGACGGTGTACAACATCACTCGAGTACACTAGAGTCATGCCATTGGTGCATCAATGACACGGCCATGTTACCTTCATGGCTAGGAAACAAATTGGCTCGTAGTATCAAACTGGGGTCAAAGGTCAAAGGTTCAAATATCAAAGGTTCATAGCAAAGGGTCCAAATCAAAGTAAAAGTTCATATAGTCATAGGTCAAATGCCAAAGGTTCAAATGCTAAAGGTTCATGTCATAGGTTCAAATCAGAAATCAAGAGATTGAAGGCACCTTATTAAAAGGCAGAATATCTGTACCTTATTCCAAAGCAAAGCAAATCACAAACAGTAAATAGATGGAATAGGAATCAGCTCCTCTCCTTCTTCACACCTAGAGGGGGAAAGAAGAGTTACAAATGGTTCTTAACTGCATGTTTAGCTTGCCTTCTCATTTTAGGTAGTTCAAGGTTCATAAGGTTATTATGGTAGTTTGTACATTTAAGGTTTATTAAGTATTATGGATAAGTTTTAAGGACCAATTGTGTAATTATCATAAAGTTATGGTATAAAGTGTAATTATTTTGAAGTTACAGGTTTCTACAAGTTTAGTCCTTTAAGATTATTAAAGTAACCACATAAACCCCTTTAATGTTTGAAAATAAACAAATTACTCTTTTTACACTTTTCCAGGTTTTAAGTAAGGTCTGGACTTGTTTCACTTAATTTAAAAATCATAGTAGGACCCCGAAATAAAATCTATAAAAATTCACAGAGCTACCACAAAATCCCGGGTATTTTACCTAATTTTTCCAGATTTTATTAATTAGTTTTGATATGAACTAAAAATCCATTTTTACAACCTGTCCCAGAAACATGTCTGACGGAACACCCGATAAGTTATCACTTGGAAACCCCTTTAGAAACGTTCAAAAAAATCCACAAAAATTCCAGGTACTAGCACACATCCCAAATATTTCCCAGTTAAAAGGGCTCTTTCTAATTCGACACGGTTTAGAAATTAAAATTCAAAAACCACCATTGATTTTTCAGACTTTCATATACGACTGGAGACATGATTTTCCAAAAATCAAAAAGTGACCTTACAAGACTCTAAAAATTACAAACTAAATTTCTCCAGGTAGCTATTTCATTAAAATATAATCTAGACTCCAGAAACATCAAAATATACATTCATATCATCAATTTACAACCGGTTAAAGTCGGGTAAAGATTTACATCAGTAGCAGTTTTCAATATAACATGCAATTACTTAAGGTTTTGATCATCCATGCACTTGTTATTCATACCAAACGACTATGGGTGATTTCAAAACACATTATGGTCGATCCATATCAGTTTATTACATATTCAAATCGAATCAAACACCACTCAAAACAGTCCATTCGATCCATACACAAGTTTTAGGGTTTTTTAGGGTTTTATAATTTTATGTGACAAGTTTTTGATTCATAATTCGAATAGAACATATATATGCGAATGAATGATGGAACAAGCGATACTATACCCTCGTAGACCACGAAGATCATGAACACAAGGGATCAAGAACACCACACGAAAATCTTTTCTCCTCTCCTTTTTCTTTGGATCGATCGGCAGGAACAAACAACAAAGGGAATTAGGGCTTTTTAGTTACAAAACAATTCACAAGGACTTGAGGCATTGAAGACATGATACCTTATGATGAATGACACAATAATGGAGCAAAAACAACCCTCTTTTGGCCTCTTGAAAGTCTCGACAGCAGCAATACAAAAGGGAACAGCAGATTTTTTTGTTTTAGGGTTTACTTTTGGGTGTTGTGATGATAATCGGTGCTATAAGGAGGATTAAAAGGGCTTGGGCTGTTGTAAGGTGTGTTGGGTCGTGAGTTAGGAAGGGGGGAAAGAAGCTTGGGTCGGCCTATAAGCCCAAACACACAACATCTATGCCCAAGTTCCATTATTTCTCTCGTTTCATAAACACGACTTACAAGTAACTAATTTTTGGAACAACAAAAATATAAACTTGTTGTTTTTTTTTTTTTTTTTTTTTTCAAGTGACTAAGTAACGTTTATAAATATTATGGGTAGCTCGTAAAATTATTTTATGGTGCCTCATAATTATTCCATGTCATAATTGTTTCGTTTTCATATGTTTTGTGATTTATTTGCGAGTTGTATATGTTTTAATTAAATTTCAAATTATGAGGGCATTTTGGTCTTTTAATACGTTTTAGATTTTCGGGTTTTACAAGATACGACGCATCAACTGACCTGATGATTTTCATTTTAATTTTTATGTTTTATTTTAACTAACTACTAATGTATTATGCAAGTTTGAACCTTTCTTAACTTAGGTGTGTTTTAAAGCCTTGGTGGTATTATAGATTCCTGCATTTCCTGTGGATACATCTATTATGAAGCTTAAACGTTCTAATCGACAAGAAAGATGATTTTTGCTCTTATACAAATGGAGGATCATACCGAGCAAATCTCAGGGGAGTTTTTCTGTTCAAATTCTTTTATTTTCCAGTTTTTAACCTTTGATACAAACAACGAGGACGTTTTTTAACTTAAGTGGGGGGATTGGAGAATTAGAACACTTAACACTTACTTGTCCTAAACTTTTCAAAATATGCTTAAAATGTGCTTAATATATCAAAATTTAAAATTTTTTTAGCATGTTTTTGTTTAAAGTCTAAGTTGCATAGCTGCACACATGACGTTATTTTCAAAAATTATGATTTTTCAAAACTCACAAATCTATGAGTGTGCCGGTGACTTGTAAACTTTAGAACTTGGCTTGTATACTATTCGAGACCACCATAATAAGTATTATTTATATAATTGGAATGACTTGTCTAAATTGGTAAAATTTCTAGGATTACACCCAAATAGCCTTATATGTTATGTGTTATTAGCTAACTACACTGGTTAGTTAACCCCCGTATAAACCCTTTTGTTACTCTCATTTTTAGAGTAAGATACCCCTAGAAAAACACTCAGAGCCATTCCTTTCGTTTCTTACACCTTTGTTAAAATGTTTCGTTACACCCTTACACCTTAGCCTACCCTATAGATTAAAATCCGTGGTTGGTTAATTGCTTTAGGCAAAGTGTGTTTCCTTACATTACCTGTGTTCGCGTGCGTAATTCATTATCTATGGTTAGGTCGGGAAATTGCACAATGCAATTGGAGTGAAAGTAAATATTGTATATCTTTGAGTTTATTTTTCGTGTGTTTACTACTTTCACTATTACCGTTATTTCTGAAGTCATGAAAAGTATGGAAAAATTATCCAGAATTATCGTTTTGGTGATGTGGTGAAATTTTACACATCTATGTTTATGTTTAAAAAAAAATAATCGAAAAAAATAAGAAAAGAAAAAGAAAAAAGAAGAAAGTTGGATGTTTGTTTTAACCAACGATGTAAAGTTATGTAAGTGGTCGATATCACCACTATTTGTTGTATATTATATTTATGGATTGAATGGGAGTTGGCCGTTATGGGAATGCCAACTAAGGTTATTCTTTGATTGAGATCTTGTTGAGTATAATTCGTGTCTACCTAAAGCGTGTGTTTCAAGTGTTAAAGCGTGAGTTATTCAATGATATGAGTCTTATTCATGGGATGGTTGGGAAAGTGATTAACCACACTTAGGATTTTAATTTATCTGTTTTGTTTATTTTTTATTTTACACCAATTTGTATCCCAAATACTATCCATACCCTATATCATTCTTCATCCAAACCTTTGATTTATTGTGATTAGGGATTTGAGCAATCTTAAGTATCGTAGTCGTGGATTCGGCTATGTATTTATGATTTTGTCGCCCTTTTTGATATAATATTATTTGTGAAGATTACTTGGTCCTATCTTTAGCCTATTCGAGTTAAGGATTTGAGCAATTGCAAGTATCGTGGTCGTGGATTCGATCATGTATTTGTGATTTTGTCGCCTTTTCTGGAATTTGAGATCGATAGAGATTAAAAATGATGATCAACCCTTAACCAACAAACCCTTTTTACCGCTTTAGACTTGTTATTCCTTGGCTTTAGTGGGGGAGATGCGTATACTTGCCAAGCCTATGATATAATATTCGTCACGACTAAGCAACTAAACGATTTAGAATTGTTTTATATTAAAAATTATTTTGGTTTCTACTTCGTTAAGTGTTTGGTTGAGTGATTATGACAAAACGAATACGTGCTTAAATATAAAAGTAAATCCTAATATCTTTAGGATACATTTTCATACGATTAATTCTAAGGTTTACTTGGGGACAAGTAAAGTTCAAGTGGGGGGATATTTGATGAACTCAAACAAGTAAATTTTATTATCATCATTTATCCTATTTATTTGACTTGTTTTATTATATTATATATGAGAATCGATACATTAATGTTTACTTTAGTGATTCTCAGGTAAAAACAAGCATTATGTGAAACTTGGCAATTTTGGACTAATTATGGAGCAAAACAAGCAAGATGTCAAAAGCCTACTAAAATCCAGAAGATCAAGCTCGTTCTACTCCAGATACGCTGCATCATACTTCTAACATACGGCGTATCATTATCAAGATTTCACAAGTTACAATCCAAGTACATGCGCCGCATACAAAGATCAAGATACGCCGCATCTGAAGATGGTGTACGAATATTCCAGAATATATTAATCTTGGACCCCACGCGAAGTTAAGTCAATGCGCCGCATCTATTCATTCTATGCGCCGCATCGATCCCTCAGACAGAAACTATATATACCCCAAGGCCAGACGAATTTCGATACACAGAGCTTAGTCTTATATAGAGACCGAAGACCATATAACCCTAGAGCCGAATTCAGACGACCAAGCTGCACAAGACACACCTTAAACGAAGATACAAGAGTTGTAAGAAGGTCCTGCATGTATTCAATTCATTAAGTAGTTTTGTTTTATTGTATTAGTACACTTTTGTAACACCCCAACCCGACAAGGGTAAAGATATCACAATAATGGATTCATATCAGATCAAAACAGAGCATACATCTACAGTAATACAAAAATCTCAAAGGATTACAAATGAAATACTGAATCTACAAGGTTACAATGAAAGCTTTCAAAACTAATTCTAAAACATAATATCTTCTATCTAATCCAGAATAGCTACCAAGCCTTCTAAGTCCAGAGGTACACTCTCACTCATTCCCAGCTTCCTACTAAAATCTGCCGCAAGAAAAGAAATGCGGCTGAGCTTTAAAAGCTCAGTGAACAGATATATAGATAACAGAAACGATAACAGATAACAGTACAAAGGAAATCAGAAAATACAGATCATAATGAAACAAAATCAAATGAAAGAATAGGAATAAGAAATGGAATATGTGAAACGAAATAAGAATAAGAAATAAATAAGGTTTAAGAATAAAGGGAACAGAAATCTATCACGAGCCCAGATAACAGATAATATCATAACAGTGTAGCCACATAAATAATCTAGAGGGGATACCTCTCAAGTAACCAGATAATATGAGGGGTGACCTCATGTATCAAATCGGAGTGATCAGCTCCCAGATATATATGAAAGACGTGTATCGCACACACCATCAGTCACCAGAGATATATATAACAGATAACATAATAACAGATAACAGAAACAGATCAGATCTAGGATGCATCCATACGCCCCAGGTGGCCAGAGTCTACTAATACACACCAGATAAAATAAGGTCAGGGACAGGACAGGTCATCACTCTCCTGCCCTAGAGTCATGCCATCGGTGCATCAATGACATGGACATGAAACCCTCATGCCTAGTGATTGGCTCGGATATCAGACTGTAGGTCAAAGGTCAGATGTACTATCAAAATCAGAAGGTCATATCTTAAGGGTACATGGCAAAAGGTTCATGTCCAACAGTTCAGAAATAAATATCAAAGGTTCGAATCAGAGTTTATCAGATTAAGTTTAATATCAAAGCTTAAGTTCAGATTAAAAGGTTTACTTCCAATAGTCCAAAAGAGTATATCAAAGGTTGATAATTACAAGTTTATAGCAATAATCCATTTCAGAAGTTCCTGCCACAAGTTCATTTAAATGATCTTACAAAATAGTTTTCATAAAAATGGTCTTCCAAAACTTTTAGTAACTTCCATTTCAAGTGGTATCGCTTCTTTTTAAAATAGCTTTTCTTAAACAGTTCCATATGTAGTTTAATAAAGGTTCAAAATCAATTAGGTTCAGATAAGGATTTAACAGGTTAAGGTTTATACCAAAAATCAAATCAAAGTTTACAACAGATATATCAGGTTAAGGTTCAGAACAAGGTTCACAGATCAGATTCAATCAAGATTCACAAATTCAGGGTTCAGAACAAGAGATCAAAACACAAAGGCTCAAGAAAGGTTCAGAACAGAAGAAACACATCAAAGGTTCACAAAAAAATTTACAATCAGAGTTCAGGAAAAAGGTTCAGAATAAATGAATCATAGCAGAGGTTCAAACAAAAGGTTCAAGACAAACAGATCACAACAAAGATTCACAACAGAAGGGAACATAGCAGTGGTATCGGAGATCCTAATAAAGAAAATGAAAAACTGAAAGAAAAGGGGATGAAAAACCCTTACTGAAAAAGGGCAGAATATCTGTACCTTATTAGCAAAGCAGAATAAGCAAAACAGACACAGAACAGAAATCAGGACTTCTCCTTCTTCACACCAAAAGAAGTAGAAGACGGAATTACTACGGATTCTAATTCAGATTATTACTTTTAGTTTATCTTTCCATTTTTAGTAATTTTCTATTTTTAGCAGGTTTCCAGAATTAACAGATTTCCATATTTAACCAGATATTGATATTACAGATTTAGTTAAGTCCTTAATTACAGAATATTATGGTATTAAGGTATCTTTTATCAAGTTACAAAACTTTAGGGTTAATTATGACAGATTTTCATAGTTCAGGGTTTAAACTGTAATTATTCTAAATTCAAAGGTATCACAATGAAAATACTTTAACTACTGACTTAAATACTCCTTTTATTCAGAATGACATCTTAATCCTTTTAGTTTCACAATTTACAGATTATACCCCTCTAGTTACCATATTTACAAAACAAACCCTAGATTTACAATATTCACAATTTAATCCTTACAATATTCATATTTATCAAACAAGCAACTTATTTTACATAATTACAGAATGTATCATCAGAATTAGGTATATTACAGATCAGATCCCTCAGAATTCAGAATTTACATAAATGGTCCTTTAAGTTTACAAAACTTATAAATTAAATCATAATTTCATAACAATTACATATTAAGCCCATAAATCCGCAAAATTACACATTACCCTTTTTATATCAGTATTTACTCAAAATAACCTCAAGATTCCTGAATTACACTTTTAGTCCCTCTCTTTTTATTAAATTCAATTCGTATCATTAAAATACCATTAATTCATTATATTGTAATATTTACACTTAGGACCCCAAATTTATATTTTTCCCAAATTCCTACACATGTATATGACATTACAAAAATATCCCAGAAGTTTCAAAGTTGGCAAAACAGGTCCTTTTACTTTTAATTTTCAATCGGATTACACTTTTTAAACAAAATTACAAACCCTTCTAATAACCAATCATTGTCCCATCATTAATTAAACCTTAAAACACTATTAATGATCAGATTATGTACCCAAAAGACCTAACCCCAGGAATCACGATTTGATTTTATTTGTTTACTTTATATTTACAAAACCCGGTTTTAACAAAAATTCACCACGCTTAATCTAAGCTTCCAAAACTCGAACCCATATTTTTCCCAGCTTATATGACGTATAAAGACCCCATGAAAAATATATAACACGCCCAGAAAAATCGTGTAGCATATATTAGATTTTTACGTACGTTTTTTATATCAAAATTACCACGACATGATCTAGGCTTCCATAAATCGTTCCTACATTTTTCCCAGATCTAATACTTCATATGAGGTCTAAATAAAATACTTGTCACACCCAAAAGTTCGGATTACATATATTTGTAATTTACGTGTGTTATGATCATATATTTTTCATACGCATGGTTTCTCTTGCATGATTCGATTAACATAATTTATATGAGTTATATAGGATGTAAAGATCACAGGAAAATTTCTAGATCAATTTTAGAACGTATAATTTAGGCGTACGAATTTTGTATCTTGCGTATGACAAAACTCGACAGAAAAATGTATTACTAACGAACCAGCGAATCCACAAGCCAACCCTTATTTTTCCTAGCTTCCTTGCACCTCCAAGAACTCCAGAAAAATGCTTGATCACGTCCAGAAGTGGTGTGTGAATTTTGGTCGAATTATTAGGCGATTGGGGTTTAGCGATATAAGGTTTTGCGATTAGGGTTTTTTAGAAAATAATAAGATTTGTATATATAATAAACAACCGACATAGGGGGGGGCAATGAGATCAGAATTTTCGGTTGTAGAATCACATAATACTTCGGATTATATTTCTCTAATTTTTCTTTATTTGTTTTAATATATTTCTTAATTAAAAGATTTAGTAATTATATTTACTTTAATATAATTATTTCGGATTTTATAAATAATGGTGTATGTGTATAATAATTTTTGGACATTCAAAATAATGTAATGTTGTCCCAGAAATTAATTCGTTTCATATATAGTTCGTTTTCAGAAGTTTTGGAATCGTTTCAGAATTTTATAAGTTATTTAATTAGGTTTTATGGTCTCAGGGGTAATTTGGTCATTTTACGGGTTATCTGAATTTCAGGTATTACAACTTCTTCCCCACTAACAAAAAAATTTCGTCCTCGAAATTTGCAGAAAGCAGAAAGAAAAGGGAACGGAAACTAAACAAAGACATATCAGACCTAATAGATGATAATCAGATTTTCTCGGAAGGGACGTAAGAATTACACAGGATTTTGACGGATATGCCGTCCACAGAAATTGAATTGACAGATCAGATTAGAGCGTACAGAAATAGATTATCGATAACATCAATTGGAAGAAGTTTTATAACAAAACTTAAGATTATTATCAGAAGTTCAGAGGTCAGCAGAATGCGTGACTAGAATCCAGATGTATTAATTCGCATAACGGTGAAAGCATATTACGCGTACAGTCAGAAATGAACTTACAGTCTCACTAAGGCAGATAATCCCAACAGTTATCAGAATTTCTAAGGTTCCAAGGCACTTCCCGAAATTTCCTATGCCCACAACAAGTGCACGTTATATGATGTAAGTATTATCACGTTGGCCAGACGTCATAATACTGGCATCATATAAATATGCCCTCATGATGGTTATACTTTATCTCAAGTCGTGAACAGAACAAACTTATCCTAATCCACCTAGTCTTCCTACGGTCTCAGGGGTCATCAAAATCAAATACCCTAACTAAGAGAAGAACGAATCACTCGAAAGAGTTAACGGAAGTCCCAGAATTTTTATCAGAATTTGGTACATCAGATCATCCATCATTTGTCAAATTTCACATAACAAAACCATCGTCCAACATACGCAGAATGAACACAGAGCGGAATTACTACAGAGAACCTAAATCATTCAAAGGATTTTATCATCAAGTAACAAAATTTAAATAGGTCAAGAGGAAATCAATTACGTTATCCATAGCTTCATCCATCACAGAATTCATTCTTCCAAACCAAACGTTCGCTTCAGAATTTTCTTCCATTCAAAATCATGATCTCAATATCCATTCTCAAGTCTGCTTCTGCTCCCAATTCATCTTAGTACAACTAAAATGAATAGAGAAGCAAGACTGCGAGTCTTGGACAAGTCTGCTAGCACAGTTCGGAATTCGCCAACTCAGATTGCTGTCGTCATCGGATGCTTGGTAGTGGTGTGTGCTACAATCTCTGAACGCCAATCACATCTACTCTTCCAGAACAAAGGTCATTCCCTTTTAATACGAAGATGGTCTACATGTTTCCTCGCTTGTCTCAGGGCACAAACATGCTGTCATACTATGACAATTGTCCAGATACTCGTGAAAACATGATTCTTATTAGCCAATACTATTGGCATTATTTAAGACTCATAATGGTCACAATGAGTACGAAAACAATTTTCATGAATCTTTTCAGGGATAACTTCATATCTAATTCACATCACTAATCTTTACGAATAAAACTGAAATACTTTACGGAGATTGTTCTCAGTTAGTCATCTCCCATCTTAGGAGTTCTTGTGGTTGCTTCTTCAGTCCTTCAAACATTAAATGAGGTTGTCTGATACAGAGTTCACAAGGATAGAATAATTTAATCATTTATACTCGGAAATGAAAAGTGATTACGGTTGAGATTACGGTTAGGTTTACGATAGTTGATATGCAGACGCAAAATTTTCTCTTTCTTCTTTATAAATTAATAGTGTATTTAAAGGGGACACTGAGGTGAAACAAAATCATATCTCATCAGTTTCTTCAATCTCTCAACTTCTATAGCATCATGGCTCATCAACCAAGATTGGTTCAGAATCCATTCTACTTCTCAAACGGGAGGAAAAACCCAAGGGTTTCATCAGAAAATGCCAGAAAATTTGTACAACAAAACTTTCAATGCCAACACTTTCTAGGGGTGGATACTAATAGGGTGTCAGGAGAATTTAACAATCAAATGAGATCAAGGTACATATTTCCATAGCAGTGTTAAGCTTAACAGATTTAAGCGGTTCAAGGTTATTATAACAAAATAGGGTGGAGCAGATTGTTATATTTCAGATGCGGTAGCCTATGATAGCTTTTACGAAGAGCCAGCCAATCAATAATCAAAAGATCTCCAAAATCAAGTATATCAATAGTAAACAGATCCGCAGAACGCATATGGTCACTTAACCAGACGGATAGTTCATATGTAAGAGTCAAGTACATGGTTCAGTATAGTGTGGGGATAGGTACGCGAACAGTTCAAGGTGTTGGGGTTTCATTTAGCTATATATCACAAGCGGCAGGTAGGGTGTGAATCATCGGTAATACGGACATCGTATACTGTCAAAGTGAGGCATATGGAACATCGGTTATTAGCATCATCATGGTCGAGTAACAATTCCATACAGAGATAGTATTTGCATCAAATCCTTCCAAAGAAAAACTGATTGGCAAATAAGATTCATCATTCAAGGGAGCAAATAAGATTCATCATTCAGGACAGAATAGTATCAGAGGATACATTTATATCCAGCATGGGTCATGAATTATAAAATGTGTCAAACACATTAAGGTTAAATGGTCTTCGGGATGGTCGGAAAAATATCAGACTGTTTATCCAACAGATCAGAAATGAAGGTCAAAATCAGGTAGTGGCAGCAAAAGTTTAACAATTGGTAAACATGTCAGGGGTCCCAAAATTGTTTCAAACGCCAAAGGTGAGACATAGGAGGATAGTCGGAAATATTTTAAATGATCATTCAATTTATCCTTATAAGAATAAAATCAAGGTTACTACCAAGGAAAGACGGATCAACAAAGCAGATTTTACCGTTCAGAATGAGAGGGAAAACATCTGTGTACTCGTGGTTAAAACACCACAAGGCTTCTCATGGGAACAGAGATGATTAAGTCGAAATCAAATAGTGTCAGAAGATTCATAGATGATTATTAGAAACAAGAAACAACTAACAGAATGTATCAAGTGTATCATCGTCATGGGGATTCTCATATTGCCCAAAGAGGCATCAGAATGATTAACAGAAGGTTCAGAGGTCGGAGTGGAAATCGGAAGGCAAGGATCAAATAATGTCAGATAATTACTACTCAATTTCCAATGCTTCAGATTTTATTTAGGTTTCAATTCTTAGGTGGTGCAAGGCATAAGCTCTAAATTTCCAAATGTGATTTTAACCAAAAGCAAGACACGAATCAGAGTGGTGCGGAAGCAAGATACTTAAGCAAATGACTTATAGTCTACCCATTCCTCACTGGTCAGAATTTAAGTTCCTATAGGGGGGAAAGCTTTCAAAACTAATTCTAAAACATAATATCTTCTATCTAATCCAGAATAGCTACCAAGCCTTCTAAGTCCAGAGGTACACTCTCACTCATTCCCAGCTTCCTACTAAAACCTGCCGCAGGAAAAGAAATGCGGCTGAGCTTCAAAAGCTCAGTGAACAGATATATAGATAACAGAAACGATAACAGATAACAGTACAAAGGAAATCAGAAAATACAGATCATACAGAAACAAAATCAAATGAAAGAATAGGAATAAGAAATGGAATATGTGAAACGAAATAAGAATAAGAAATAAATAAAGTTTAAGAATAAAGGGAACAGAAATCTATCACGAGCCCGGATAACAGATAATATCATAACAGTGTAGCCACATAAATAATCTAGAGGGGATACCTCTCAAGTAACCAGATAATATGAGGGGTGACCTCATGTATCAAATCGGAGTGATCAGCTCCCAGATATATGTGAAAGACGTGTATCGCACACACCATCAGTCACCAGAGATATATATAACAGATAACATAATAACAGATAACAGAAACAGATCAGATCTAGGATGCATCCATACGCCCCAGGTGGCCAGAGTCTACCAATACACACCAGATAAAATAAGGTCAGGGACGGGACAGGTCATCACTCTCCTGCCCTAGAGTCATGCCATCGGTGCATCAATGACATGGACATGAAACCCTCATGCCTAGTGATTGGCTCGGGTATCAGACTGTAGGTCAAAGGTCAGATGTACTATCAAAATCAGAAGGTCATATCTTAAGGGTACATGGCAAAAGGTTCATGTCCAACAGTTCAGAAATAAATATCAAAGGTTCGAATCAGAGTTTATCAGATTGAGTTTAATATCAAAGCTTAAGTTCAGATTAAAAGGTTTACTTCCAATAGTCCAAAAGAGTATATCAAAGGTTGATAATTACAAGTTTATAGCAATAATCCATTTCAGAAGTTCCTGCCGCAAGTTCATTTAAATCAATCCTTTAATAATGGTTTTCATTGAAATGATCTTACAAAATAGTTTTCATAAAAGTGGTCTTCCAAAACTTTTAGTAACTTCCATTTCAAGTGGTATCGCTTCTTTTTAAAATAGCTTTTCTTAAACAGTTCCATATGTAGTTTAATAAAGGTTCAAAATCAATTAGGTTCAGATAAGGATTTAACAGGTTAAGGTTTATACCAAAAATCAAATCAAAGTTTACAACAGATATATCAGGTTAAGGTTCAGAACAAGGTTCACAGATCAGATTCAATCAAGATTCGCAAATTCAGGGTTCAGAACAAGAGATCAAAACACAAAGGCTCAAGAAAGGTTCAGAACAGAAGAAACACATCAAAGGTTCACAAAAAAATTTACAATCAGAGTTCAGGAAAAAGGTTCAGAATAAATGAATCATAGCAGAGGTTCAAACAAAAGGTTCAAGACAAACAGATCACAACAAAGATTCACAACAGAAGGGAACATAGCAGTGGTATCGGAGATCCTAATAAAGAAAATTTAAAACTGAAAGAAAAGGGGATGAAAAACCCTTACTGAAAAAGGGCAGAATATCTGTACCTTATTAGCAAAGCAGAATAAGCAAAACAGACATAGAACAGAAATCAAGACTTCTCCTTCTTCACACCTAAAGAAGTAGAAGACGGAATTACTACGGATTCTAATTCAGATTATTACTTTTAGTTTATCTTTCCATTTTTAGTAATTTTCTATTTTTAGCAGGTTTCCAGAATTAACAGATTTCCATATTTAACCAGATATTGATATTACAGATTTAGTTAAGTCCTTAATGACAGAATATTATGGTATTAAGGTATCTTTTATCAAGTTACAAAACTTTAGGGTTAATTATGACAGATTTTCATAGTTCAGGGTTTAAACTGTAATTATTCTAAATATAAATGTATCACAATGAAAATACTTTAACTACTGACTTAAATACTCCTTTTATTTAGAATGACATCTTAATCCTTTTTGTTTCACAATTTACAGATTATACCCCTCTAGTTACCATATTTACAAAACAAACCCTAGATTTACAATATTTACAATTTAATCCCTACAATATTCATATTTATCAAACAAGCAACTTATTTTACATAATTACAGAATGTATCATCAGAATTAGGTATATTACAGATCAGATCCCTCAGAATTAAAAATTTACATAAATGGTCCTTTAAGTTTACAAAACTTATAAATTAAATCATAATTTCATAACAATTACATATTAAGCCCATAAATCCTCAAAATTACACATTACCCTTTTTATATCAGTATTTACTCAAAATAACCTCAAGATTCTTGAATTACTCTTTTAGTCCCTCTCTTTTTATTAAATTCAATTCGTATCATTAAAATACCATTAATTCATTATATTGTAATATTTACACTTAGGACCCCAAATTTATATTTTTCCCAAATTCCTACACATGTATATGACATTACAAAAATATCCCAGAAGTTTCAAAGTTGGCAAAACAGGTCCTTTTACTTTTAATTTTCAATCGGATTACACTTTTTAAACAAAATTACAAACCCTACTAATAACCAATCATTGTCCCATCATTTATTAAACCTTAAAACACTCTTAATGATCAGATTATGTACCCAAAAGACCTAACCCTAGGAATCACGATTTGATTTTATTTGTTTACTTTATATTTACAAAACCCGGTTTTAACAAAAATTCACCATGCTTAATCTAAGCTTCCAAAACTCGAACCCATATTTTTCCCAGCTTATATGACGTATAAAGAACCCATGAAAAATATATAACACGCCCAGAAAAATCGTGTAGCATATATTAGATTTTTACGTACGTTTTTTATATCAAAATTACCACGACATGATCTAGACTTCCATAAATCGTTCCTACATTTTTCCCAGATCTAATACTTCATATGAGGTCTAAATAAAATACTTATCACACCCAGAAGTTCGGATTACATATATTTGTAATTTACGTGTGTTATGATCATATATTTTTCATACGCATGGTTTCTCTTGCATGATTCGATTAACATAATTTATATGAGTTATATAGGATGTAAAGATCACAGGAAAATTTCTAGATCAATTTTAGAACATATAATTTAGGCGTACGAATTTTGTACCTTGCGTATGACAAAACTCGACAGAAAAATGTATTACTAACGATCCAGCGAATCCACAAGCCAACCCTTATTTTTCCTAGCTTGCTTGCACCACCAAGAACTCCAGAAAAATGCTTGATCATGTCCAGAAGTGGTGTGTGAATTTTGGTCGAATTATTGGGCGATTAGGGTTTAGCGATATAAGGTTTTGCGATTAGGGTTTTTTAGAAAATAATAAGATTTGTATATATAATAAACAACCGACATAGGGGGGGCAATGAGATCAGAATTTTCGGTTGTAGAATCACATAATACTTCGGATTATATTTCTCTAATTTTTCTTTATTTGTTTTAATATATTTCTTAATTAAAAGATTTAGTAATTATATTTACTTTAATATAATTATTTCGGATTTTATAAATAATTGTGTATGTGTATAATAATTTTTGGAGATTCAAAATAATGTAATGTTGTCCCAGAAATTAATTCGTTTCATATATAGTTCGTTTTCAGAAGTTTTGGAATCGTTTCAGAATTTTATAAGTTATTTAATTAGGTTTTATGGTTTCAGGGGTAATTTGGTCATTTTATGGGTTATCTGAATTTCAGGTATTACAACTTTAATTCATCAGGATTGATGGGCTTGTGTCATGTGACTACGGAAAATCATGCACTCCCCTTAATATTGCTTTCCCATTAATTAAAGTTTATATGTTGATGTCTTTGGTGACTTTTATTAGTGCATTGATAACCTTTATGTCTAGCTGAGCATTGCTTGGGTCGCCATGCCCCTTACTCGCCTTTCTATTCTAGTGTATACGAGACGTGCGCATCACAAATGCCCAATACTCTAGATAAGTAGGATAGACATAAGTAATCATTAAGTGTTTACTCGCCGATAAGATTAGAGCCAACGAGAAAGGTTTAATTACATACACTTCATATAAAAGTAGCAATAAAACAAGTAACAAGCTACTTAATTATCAGGATAGGTCTTCTTATTGTCTCGAGTATCTATCTGTGTACGTGTGTGCTAATCGCTGATTCATGCTCATTAGTTTAGTTTACTATTTAATCATAACCAAACCGTGCCAGTCTCTCAGGCTGAACCCCCTTGCGTTAGATTAGGTTGTATAGCTAAGTTAGGATATTAAAATACTGATTAGAATAACTAGATAATACGTTACACTCTTAGTGATCGACACTCTACTTACCATTATATTCATACTGAACGGGTACACTGCTCGTTAAGTGTGTGTGTTATTGATAAGTCGGCTAAATATAAATTTAAAACTTGAGTAGGCATTAATACTGCTAAACTGCAATGACACACGCGCGCATCAGTTACAAAGCAAACCTAGTTTTACATGGCTACCTAATATCTGTGTTTCTAACCCAACGGAACCCACAACTTCTTTGGGTTCCACCGATACCATCACTCCATCTTCGTCGTCTTCATTTGATGCAGGTGATCCAAATTGTTCTGTGTATTGTTGATAGCGGCTGTACCCGACATATGACAGGCAATCTAAAACTGTTAGTGAACTTTGTTGCAAAGTTCATCGGCACTATTAGATTCGGGAACAATCACTTCGCTGCTATCATGGGCTATGGAGATTATGTCAATTGCAACATCGAAATTAGTCGTGTTTATTATGTCGAAGGCCTTGGTTATGGCACAAATGTCTTTCTCATCTAAACTTCAAAACCATGACTGAACTTGCACATCATAAACTAGTCGATGGTCTTCCAAGGTTTCGATATTCAAAAGATCACTCATGTCCAGCTTGTGAACAAGGAAAAAGTACTCGTGCACATTTCCCTTCCAAAACAGATCACAATATGGATCACGTTCTTTAACTACTTCATATGGATTTGTGTGGCCCTATACTTGTTCAAACTATCAACGGTAAACGCTACATTCTAGTAATTGTTGATGACTACTCCAGATGGACTTAGGTCTATTTTCTTCATAGCAAAGATCAAGCTCCTTCAATGATCATCACCTTTCTCACAAAAATTCAGGTTCAGCTTCATAATACAGTCAGAAAAGTTAGAACAGACAACGGAACTGAATTCAAGAATCAGAATCTTCGATCTTATTTTGAGAAAGTGGGAATTGAACATCAAACATCCATTGCAAGAAGTCTAGAACAGAATGGGGTTGTCGAAAGACACAACAGAATGTTAGTGGAAGCTACAAGAATGATGCTAATAAATGCTCAATTACCAGATTACTTATGGGCAGAAGCTGTATCAACTGCATGTTATACCCAAAACCGTTGTATGATCACCCAATGCCATCACAAAACCTCATATGAAATTGTTCACAACCGCAAACCGAATATAAAACACTTTCATGTATTTGGTGCTCTGTGCTACCCAAATAATGATCGTAATGATTTTGGTAAGCTTAAACCAAAGGCCGACATTGGTATATTCAGTGGATATTGTGAAAACTCCAAAGGTTTTCAAATCTGGAATCATCGTACTAGAGAAATTCAAGAGACTATTCATGCTAATTTCGATGAGCTTACAGAAATGGTTTATGAGCAAAACAGCTTAGGACCCGCAACCAACCGTCTTAATTTTTCAGATCAATCAGCTGCACCTCTTTCACTTAACCGTAAAAAATTGAAAACCTTGTTTGCTCCACTGTTTGATTAGTCCTTTGCAAGTCATGCACCAGATGTATCTACTAGTTCCGCTGTACAACCTGATAATATTCCAATACCTAATACACCTGCTACTACAACAACAACCGTTGCAACAGATACACCTCCAATTGAATCTCCATCAACAAGTGAACAAACCGCTTCTAACAATGACAATGCAGCTGAAGATCTTCGACAACAATCAGTACCCGAACCTGTAAATTATGACCCAAATGCCTTCTTTAATCCATTTGCACCGACTCCAACCATTCTGGATATTGCAGAGTCGTCCACACGCAATTTGGACCCGGTTACTTTGCATACGTTCTATCAACACCACCCTTCAACACATCATTGGACTAAGGATCACCCCTTAGTAAATATCATTGGCAATCCCTCAGCTCCGGTTATGACAAGATGAAAACTTCACACCGATGCTGAAAACTACATCTATGCACTCACAGTTTGTCAAGATGAACCTAAAAACATTAAAGAAGCACTAACATACGACAACTGGATTGAGTCAATGCAAGAACTCGACCAATTCAAACGCCTAGAAGTGTGGGAGTTAGTTGAAAGACCAGATGGGGTCTATGTCATCGGACTGAAGTGGATTTGGAAAGAAAAAAAGTTAGATGCAGAAGGCACAGTGATTCGTAACAAATCACGTCTGGTAGCTAAAGGATTCACTTAGATAGAAGGAATTGATTTTGAAGAGTCTTTTACTCTAGTGGCTAGGCTTGAGGCTGTCCGAATTTTTCTGGCATACGCTGCACATAAGAATATGATTGTTTATCAAATGGACGTGAAAACGGCATTTCTGAATGGTCAATTACGTGAGGAAGTTTATGTTAGTCAACCAGAGGGATTCGTCGATCCAGAGCATCCCAATCATGTGTACAGACTCAAGAAGGCCCTCTACGGACTTAAACAAGCCCCAAGGGCATGGTACGATAAACTCACTGCTTTCTTGCTTACAAATCACTTTACTAAAGGTTCTGTGGATCTAACTTTGTTTATTCAAAAATACGGGAATGACATTTTAATTGTTCAAATCTATGTCGATGACATTATTTTTGCGTCAACAAACAAAAAATATTCAAATGCTTTTGCAAGATTAATGAAAAAAATTTTGAAATGTCCATGATGGGTGAACTCACGTTTTTCTTAGGACTCCAAGTTCATCAATCACCACGTGGAATTTTTCTAAGTCAGTCCAAATATGCTCTTGAAGGCTTAAAGAAACATAGCATGACAAGTTGTGACACTTATAACACACCTATGTCTGCATCTTCCCCAAAGCTGGATGCTGATTTACAAGGTACACCTGTTGACCCTACAAAATACCGAAGTATGATTGGGTCATTCATGTATCTAACAGCCAGCAGACCAGATATTGTACATGTTGTATATCTATGCTCCCACTATCAGTCACGACCAACTGAAAGACACCTCTCTGAGGTTAAAAGAATCCTTCGATACATAAAGGGAACCATCCATTTGAGGATCTGGTATACGAAGGATTCTGGTTTTGAACTAATAGCCTTTTCAGATGCTGATTATGCAAGATGTTTAGACACACGTAAAAGTACATCTGGTGGAGTGCAGTTTCTAGGAGACAAACTTGTATCTTGGCACTCAAAGAAGCATGATTGCACATCGTTGTCATCAACAGAATCAGAATATGTAGCCATGTCAGCATGTTGTGCTCAATTCATTTGGATGTGGTCACAGCTGAAGGACTACGGTTACATTTACAACAAGATTCCCATGTACTGCGACTCCAAGAGTGCCATTGCCATCTCATGCAACACGGTTCAACATTCGAAGTCAAAACATATCGCACTTCGATATCACTTCATCAAAGAGCATGTTGAAAAGGGTACAATTGAACTATACTTTGTGGGTACTGAATACTAATTAGCAGACTTATTCACCAAAGTTTTGCCCCATGCAAGATTTGTGGAATTAGTTCACCAAATTGGTATGCGGTGTTTGACTCCAGAAGATTTGAAAAACTTTCTTAAAAACAAATAAGAAAGTCAAACACCAAAACGTTTTGTAAATATCTTATCAAAAACCTTTTCAAAATAAATTTAAAAAAAAAAAAAAAAATCATTATAAAACTTTTACTTGCATTTTACCAAAAAGATGTTGTTTGTTTAAATGTTGGTATAAATAACCTCATGACACCCTCCTCGATCTCAAAATATTTCTTATATCCTAAGTCAAGGGGGAATATTGAAAATGTTTCTTGCCAAAAGAGTACTTGTCATAATTTCATATGTAAGGGACTAACTGTTCAAACTTTTTCGTTAAGGGGCTAATAGTGTCAAAGTTTGAAAGATAAATTTTTTTTAACAAAAACAATTATTTCACCTCATTTAAATCCACCTGCAAAAATTATTTACTCCCCAACCACCATAATCGACGATCCACAATCATTATTCAAATCTGTGCATTAATCTTCAAATTCGTAAGTGTTTTTGTGATCTTGGTTCAAATTTAAGAAAGGGTTTTTAATCTTATTTCAATCCAACGGTTGAATTAATCACAATTGACATCTTAGGATTTAGGGTTTTAAACGATTTGGGAATTAACGATTGTACGTACTTGTGTGTGATTAAATGTGTGGGATATGTTCATAATCATAATCTAAACATGTCTGTATCCTTTAATTGTTCTCTGTATCATGATTGAATGATTTTTGATAATTAGGGTTTATGACGATTTGGGGGAAATCAATTGAGTGTGTTTTTGTTTGATCTTATTGATGAGAAATGTTCCAAATGATGTTCTTAGCATGCTTCAAACGTTTAATTTTACCCAGAAACTCGATTGATTGATTTTCGAAAATTAGGGTTTAAGAACGATTTGGGGATTTTTTATTGAGTGTGTTCTAGTCTAATTAATCACATGGGTTTTGTTATGAATTTGTCATAGAACACTCGAACAAAATGAATTGCAACAACACTTTGATTTGTGAGGTTTTCGATCATTACGTGTTCTTGAAATTTTCGAATTGAATGTGTTTTTGTTAGGAGTTCATGTTTTATGTTTCAGATAGATTATGCTTGATAAAAGGAATGTTTTGGATGAAATTACTTTTGCTTTAAACTTGTTTAGAATTGTTTTAGAAATCTTTTGTG
Organism: Artemisia tridentata subsp. tridentata; assembly: GCA_021014915.2. Taxonomy (NCBI): domain Eukaryota; kingdom Viridiplantae; phylum Streptophyta; class Magnoliopsida; order Asterales; family Asteraceae; genus Artemisia; species Artemisia tridentata. The sequence continues at coordinate 320,845,610 of CP139509.1, forward strand.
TTCTTAAAGTTTCTAAATATCAATTGGATGAGTTTGTGTGTACTAGGTGTTGTTAGAAACTATTATGAGGATACTTTGAATTATTATGTAACACTTGGCTCTTAATTACAGGTTAAGCAACTTGGAAATCACCAGTTTTCGAAATAAGTACGTCAAAAGTGTGTTCGAAACTTCTTGTATAAGAAGTTTCGAAATGCCAAAAAACTGTCGAAATGTCAAAGTTTCTAAATGACAAAAGTTTCTAAATGACAAAAGTTTCTAAATGTCAAAAGTTTCTAAATGACAAGGTTTCTAAATGACAAAAATTTCTAAATGTCATAACTTCCGAAATCTCAAAAGTTTCAAAATGGCAAAGTTTCTAAATGACTCAAATGGACAAGATTTCTAACAAGCCGCATCGTATGATCAATTCATGGATTTTTTAGGAGTTAGACCATAACTTTTGGACACATAATCAAAGTCTTATCACATTTAAGTCATCTTCCAAACAACCAAAGTATTCATTAATAGGAATAAAATTAGTAAATCAAACTAACTCAATGTGCTAACACTCAAACATTTCTGGATGTTTGTTTTATGATTGTTCCTTTCAGAATATAATGGTTGGAGAAAATGTGAATGCTCCTGCACAACCACTTCTCCTACTCACTCTGAGAGACAAAGTCCCTGCTGACTACAAGGTAACCATTGGAAGGAACAATGCAAGGGTTCACTCTGAGAGACATAGTCCCAGTTATATGACTTGTGCACATATAACAATGCACAACCCAATCTTTGTAAAGAAAGGACCCTGAGGTATGCTTCAGTGCCTCAATCCTAATATAAGGAGCGAAAGCTTTTTACTTTTGAGTAGAATTAATCAAATTCTATGTTTTTCATAATTCTGCTCAAAAGGACAAGTATTCCCTCTCGTAATCAAAACCTCAATATGTTATTTCACTTATTAAGGGGGAGTATTTGAAACAAATCTTTGTTCAAAACAAAAAGTTCTTGTTGAATTCTTCCCGTAAACCTCAAAAAGCATATTTTAATCTAAGTTTTTTCAAAAACAACATCAATATGCTATTTTTGAGGGGGAGAAAAACAAAAGTGATCAAAATATGGTAACATAAATGTGGAATCTCGTATGAGCTCGACTCAGATTTAACCCATGAATTGATGAAACTCAAATGTTAGTAATCGAAAGGACTTGTCCTGGACGGGTAATAATTTCAAGCTGGTTTATCCAGTGATGTAAGCGTGTCTCGAATAGGACTTGTCTGAGTAGAGTGTACCGTTTCGAGAAACTTTCCTTGAACATGACCAAGCCGGGTAATAATTTCAAGCTAATCTAACTAGTGATGTAAGCGTGTCTCGAATCGGTCTTGTTCACTGAAAGTGGATCAATTCAAAAAGTGCAAACTCCACCCAACATGTGCAAATTTATTAAAATACTTATGAGCACATGTGAAGGGGGAGTATTTCCGAAAACACAAAACTCTCAAGGTGTTAACAAAATATGTTTTTTAATCATAAACACTTTGAGAGATTTTTCAAATGAATGGTTTATGGCGACATAGGATATTCATGGAGTTATAAGGTGACTAAGGTCATGAAATACGTCCTATGATCCACCAGAACCAGAGGGATCTTGTGACAACTCGTAATTTCAGGTCATTTCCAAACCTTGACAAGTTACTATTCATCATTTACTATTCACCAATCACTATTCATCATTTTTAAGCCAGTTTGAGACTTTGAGAAGTTTTCAAAAAATTTACTATTCACAAAACACTATTCATTCACGAAGGGAAATCACTATTCATGGTTACCATTCATCATTATGTAAACTAGGTTTACGGGTATTCAAATGCGCGTAACCATTATGGTTTAGTTGTGTATTCATGCATCATCAGTAAGGACACATCATACAGACTAGAGTAGTCTACATATCATCAGTAACATCATCATCATATTAGGTCATGCACGGGTTTGTGTGATTTTCAATAACGTATGTTTAATTATTTAATAAACGTTACCACTTAGTCATTACTACTAACAATACGCCCGACACTCTTGACAGTGATCATAACATATTTTTATACTCATTATAATGATATAAAGATTATATTATTACTTTACCCGGTGTTTTTTAATCAATAGCTATATCTTCCATTAAAAGCTTATAACTCCGTCGGTTTGCGAAATTTCAACTCGATAATTATTCTAACACCCGATTCTTGCAAGGAATATGATTTTACAATTTTTACAACTTTGTCACATTTTATTTTATCTCGTCAAGATTTATTTCTAGTTAACTCGGTACCCGGTAACACCTAATGTATACATAAACTAAACTAACACATGCTAAATGGGGAGACAAGATCATTAATTAGCCAATTTCTCTTCTCTTTTCTTCTATGTGCCGCCCCCCTCCCCCCTAGCCCCCCTAAACTTCCATTTTCACTTGATTAGCTAACACTTCAATTAATGCTTCAAGTATATATGTTTTGGAATTATTTACACTAACACATACAAGATCAAATAGCTAGCAAAAATATCAAATTCTCTCATCTTTTTCTCTTCCATTTGATTCGGCCATCATCTCAAGAACAAGGAGGATCCATAAATTTTTCAAGAACAAGTGTTAATCTAGTCTCATTTATGCTCCTAGTTAGGATTTTGAAATAAAAATCCCTAGGTTACTTACACATTTACTTCCAAACATCATCAAATCATCAAGTAAGTTGCAAGTAAACTTTTCTAATCTTTTATACTTCCATTTGATATATTTTGTTGTTCTAGCAACTAATCATGCAAAGATATACATGTTACATACCACTCAAAGCTTAATCTTTCACTATAAACATAGATCTATGGATTTTTAGTTATAACCTCATGAAATCCACCATTTTTGATGATGTTTAGGACCCCATGACACCCTAAGAAGGTGTATGGTAGGATTAGATTAGTTGTGGTGTTGATTCAATATGTTTTGAACAAGCCTTGAACCATAAAAGTGATTATTTCAAACAATAGAAAAGGTGCTGTCCCTTTTTGTGAAATCTGGAAATCTCAGAAAATATTGAACTATTTTGGCCTTCATATTTAGAAAATAATTTCAAAAACGAAACCGTGGCCGCTTGAATGAGTAAAAACCGACTTACGACGAGAAAGATATGATTTTTCTAAGTTCGGCAACGAAAAACTAATTTCTGAAAATTTGCGTGCTGTTTGCCGAGATTCAATGGACAAAACGAGGCGTTAAACGTGATCTAGACGACCCGACCTACAGAAATTATGTTAGTTCATGTTAATACGAAGCCGTGGATATAAAGAACGTAGAAAACGAGCTCATAACGACAAAGATATACGCGTTTGAAACCTGACAACTTCCATATATATTTTCAGCTTTCTAATAAGGAAAATATTACTAAGTTAAAAACAGTTTTTGCAATACACTATATTGAGAGCCGTATTTCTTATCAATCGAGACCCGTATGATCAAAAGTTAAATGACACGTCTTCAAGACACCATTACAAGGTTTTCAAAGACACCGAGCCTATTCACTAACACTTAACGAGCACACATTTATGACCAGTTTTGCAAGGTCATTTGATCGTATGTTCAAGTTGTGAAAAATGATTATTTTTACGACGAAAACACAATATTCACCGATAAATCATCAAACGACGATCGAGGAGTATCGTTGCAACACATTTACACGAAAAGTGTTTATTAACTTAACGAGACGTCAAAAATGTATTTTTCGACGGTAAACATTATTTTCAAAATTCACGAGTGGTATCGATAACATACGTATTTGCATGTGTTGCGTAAATTCATTGCTTACATTAGAAACATCATTCATAATAGGTTGCGGTTAGAGACCGAGCCACATTACATCATATCCACTATTGTCATTGTTGCTATCGCATCAGGTGAGTTTTCATAGCCCCGTTTTCAATTGATTACTTAATTTCTAAACTCTTGGGGGAGAATACATTGCACCATTTTTACATACGGACCAAAGTATCAAAATTCAGTTACATTGCTTAAGTTACATCATTTCCCAGATTAAAGTCCCCTTTATTTATCATGAACCGTTAATTATGGAAGTAAGCGAGAGCGAGTGAATAGATCTATTGAGGGTGATGCCTCCGTTCGGGTTGGTAGCTCCAACTGGTCATACAAACGCATTTCATTTTAAACACATTAGAGTGTTTGGCAAAGCACTCGTTTTGGGGTATTTCATTCAGTCTAGCTTCGGGGTCATGAGCTTAAGAGCTAATATATTATTTTAGTGGCATTTATGTCATACACCACATACTTTTGGTTACCGTAGGAACTATTCATTTACATAAACCTATGATCTCACCCAATGTTGCAAAAATCGTGAATCGGTAGCCGGGCGGTCGACCACCCTGCAGCGAGTAATCGGCCGAGGCGGGATTAATCGGATTGGCATTTTTTGCATGTTTTGGGTATTTCTGGAGACCAAACTAAAGATCGTAACTGATTACAAGCCTAATATGTTTCCAAACCTCAATAAAAGGCTCCAATTATGATTATGAGGCTCGTTGTGCATTATAAGTGAAATAAACGATCCCCAAATTAAGTAGAATGCCTAAATTTTCATTATTTTAAACCTGACCGATTTGGCCGATTCGGCCGATTTTTGGCCGATTCAGCTGATTTTTGGCCGAATCGGCCGATTTTATTGCCTGACCGATTTTTTGGCCGATTTTCACTATTCTACAAGGTACTAGGCCGATTAACGATTAATCGGCCGATTCAGCCGATTTTGGCAACATTGATCTCACCAATATTATTGTTGACCATTTTTAGCAATGTATTTTCAGGTAATTAAGGTATGCGCATCATGGCCTGCATATGGACCTATTTTGGAGTCGCGGTGACGACGCGTCTCACTTATCTTTTATGCACTTATTATCGTTTGATTTGTATAAACTTATTTCCGCAACATGAAACATCTTTTGGGACCTAACTTTTGTAACTCTAAATGTTTTTAATTAATCGAACGATGTATTTTCAAAACGACACTTTAAGTCGTTCAATATAACTGTAACTGTGGTGCTATGGTCAGTCACGCCCTCAAGTGTTCCATTCCGCTGCAAGTCACCAAATTTGGGGGTGTGACAGATTGGTACCAGAGCAAAGGTTATAGCGAACTAGGTTGTCCATGATACCCTAGACTATAACTACACCATCATAGCATCTTATCATTTCATCATAAGTGCATATTCATTTTACATGTGGTTTCATACATACAATATGTTAGTTATTTACTTTCATTTCACGTCGATTGTCGCAGAGATGTCTTCAGACACACATCCCATTGTCATTTCATCTGATTCTGACACAGACGAGGTTTTATTACCACCCACCATTGTGCTAGAGTCAGTTACTTCATCACCACCCACTATCATCTTATCCTCAGTGGAGCCTACTCCACAGTCATCACCTATGCTATCCGAGGCTGACACCGAATCCTTCGAGGAGGGCGAGGTAGCACCTACCCCACCTTTGTCACTTGTGATCCGCCGTGGTCCCAAAGTTGTTCCTGTTATTTAGCCAGGGGAGTTCATACCTATTGGTCGGGTTTACTGACTATATCCAGATAGACCACGCATGAAGCGCACTGCTGCTAAGCGGGTTCATCGTCTTACTATCAGATCACCAGCTGCTTTTGCACCATTACCATCATCATCCCTACCACCTCTACCAACACTATCCCCATCCTTACCATCCTTATCACCATCTGAGACACCATCAGTACCACTTCATCCTAGAGACCCTACTCCAGTGTCCGATTTACCGCTAAAGAAGCGGGCACGGCTTGACATCCCATCACCAGCCACTACAGAGACTATAGAGACATCAGAGACTGCACCACCTCGCAGGTTTGAGATTGGAGAGAGTTCTAGGGCAGCACCACCCAGACAGTCTACTACTTCTACATTGGAGGCATGATTGGATCAACATCAGGGATAGATTGATAGGGCATTGGGTCAGCTAGCGGAGATACCAGTGAGCCGAGTCGAGACTATGGAGGAGTAGATTGAGGGACTAGTTTTGGGCAGAGTTTCTATTGATGTTTCATATCAGGGCTTAGAGGCCAGGCAGCAGGAGAGTTCTAAGCGCATCACCTAGTTGAGACAGGAGATACCGGAATTATTTGACAGGGCACAGATGTCTCAGGAGGAGCATCACCGTCAGGCAGGAGAGTTAGCTTCAGCTCATGCTAGGATTTCTGTTTCAGAGAGCAGGGAGGCCGATCTTCAGCTTCGATTTCAGCATTTGGAGGAGATTGTAGTTGCTATGGACAGAGAGATCCGCCGGCTTAGAGGTGGATCAGGTGGAGCACCAAGAGGTGCTTAGTGTTAGACTCCTATCATGTAGCTTGTACTATTATTATCCTAGTCCCGGGGTGTGGAACATAGTTTAAAGAACTTGTATGTCTTTTGGTTGTTGTACAAACAAATGTATCAAGTGTGACTCTACTATGCAGGAATAGTAGTGCTATTTATGATATCGGCCTACGTTGACCGAAATTTTCATGTATTATATTCATGTGCGTTGTGATTATATTTATGATATTCCGTGGTTGTTCTCGTTGTGATTTCATTGTATTTATACATGTTGTGGTTGTATTTATACACGCTGTGCTTATATGTACATGTTGTGGTTGTATATATTGTGCATGATGATCGTTTGTATTGTGAGTTCTCATTGTTGTTATCTTTTGTGATTATGAAGAGTCATGCCACCCAAAAGAGCTACTACATCTATGACACCCGCTGATATCAGGAAGCTTGTTGCCGACAGTATTGAGGCAGCACTAGTAGCTGAAAGAGCAGCCGTAGCCGCTGCTGCTGAAGCCACTTCTAGGGCAGAAACAAAAGAAGCTGCAGGACGAGCTACTAATGGTACTAATGGTCGTAAATGTACTTACAAAGACTTCAAGAGTGGTGATCTTGTAAAATTCAAGGGCACTGAAGGAGCCACTGCTATGATTCGATGGTTTGAAAAGACAGAATCTGTATTCCTTCTATGCAACTGTCCAGAGGACAGCAAGGTAAAGTTTGCAACCAGCACACTCATTGACGAAGCTATGTCGTGGTGGAATTCTTATGCCCAGCCTATTGGTATGGAAAATGCTCACAAGCTCTCATGGGATGAATTCAAGAAATTATTGTCTAAGAAGTTTTGTCCACGCACTGAGGTGAAAAAGTTAGAAACAGAATTTTATGAGTTAGTGACTAAGGGTAATGAGATTGAAGCATACATCAGAAGATTTCAGGAGTTGGCTGCATTGTGTCCAACTATGGTTCCAGACAACAAAAAGTTGTTAGAAAATTTCATTGGTGGTTTACCATCCAGCATTCAGGGGGATGTAATTTCTTTTGACCCAAAAACACTGGACGAGGCTATCAGAATATCTCAGAAGCTTATGGCTCAGGTAGTGTTGTTATTGTTGGAACGGTTTCGGTTGTTGTTATAGTTGTTGTTGTTTCGGTAGTTGCTGGAGTTGTTGTTGTAGTTACGGTTACTGTTGGTGTTGCTGTTGTTGTTGTTGTTTCGGTAGTTGCTGGAGTTGTTGTTGTAATTTCTTATAGTTGTTGTTGTTTCGGTAGTTGTTAGTGTAGAAAGGAACGACTGCAAACAACAACAACAGCAACACCAACAGTAACCGTAACTACAACAACAACTCCAGCAACTACCGAAACAACAACAACTATAACAACAACCGAAACCGTTCCAACAATAACAACAACAACAAAAGAAAGTGGGACAATAACCAAGGTGGCAATGCTACCCAACCACCACCAAAATGGCAAGAAGTTGCAAAGGCCTATGCTACAGGCCCAGCTGAAAAGAGAGGTTACAATGGTACCTTACCCAAGTGCAACAAATGTCAAAGTCATCACAACCCTGGAAATTGTCTTAATCCTTGTGGGAACTGTAAGAAGGTTGGTCATTCGACCAGGGATTGCAAGGCTCCGATTGTGGTTGATGATCAGAGACCCCCATTGACATGTTTTGGCTGTGGAGAAAGAGGACATTTCAAGAATGAATGTCCAAAAAGAAAGAATCAGGGAAACGGGAACCAAGGTGGGGCAGCTAGAGGCAGAGTGTATTTGATAGGAGGTGAAGATGTCAAGGAGGACCCGAATGTCGTCACAGGTACGTTCCTCATCAATAATCGTTATGCATCCATTTTATTTGATTCAGGAGCCGATATAAGTTTTGTTCCTACTACATTTGCACCTTTACTCAATATCGAACCAACCACACTAGACACTCCTTACCACATCGAACTAGCTAACGGTAGTTTAGTTGGCACAAACACCATCATTCGTGGTTGCACTCTTAATTTTCTTAATCACCCATTCAATATAGACCTCATGCCTATGGAACTTGGAAGTTTCGAAGTCATAATTGGTATGTTTTGGTTATCCCGACATCAAGCAAGGATCATTTGTGATGAAAAGGTTGTCCATCTTCCTTACGACGGTGAAACCTTGATCGTTCGTGGTGAACGAAGTGGGAATAGACTCAGTATCATCTCATGCATCAAAACAGAGAAATACATAAAGAAGGGTTGTTATGCTTCCTTGGCACATATAACAGAGAAGAAGTCGGATAAGAAACGACTTGAAGTTGTACCAACTGTTAAAGACTTTCCGGAAGTCTTTCCCGAAGACTTACCAGGACTTCCACCTACTCGCCAAGTAGAATTTCATATTGACTTAGTGCCAGGAGCTGCACCTGTCGCAAGAGCACCTTAATGACTAGCACCCTCAGAAATGCAAGATTTGTCTAACCAGTTGCAAGAGCTCTTAGACAAAGGATTCATTAGGCCAAGTTCCTTGCCTTCGGGAGTACCGGTCTTGTTTGTGAAGAAGAAAGATGGATCTTTCAGGATGTGCATAGACTATCGAGAGCTGAACAAGTTAACGGTGAAGAATCGTTACCCACTGCCCAGAATCGATGACTTGTTTGATCAGTTGCAAGGCTCTAGTTTCTACTCAAAGATTGATTTAAGATCAGGTTACCATCAGCTTAGAGTTCGGGAGGGAGATATCCCAAAGACTGCATTCAGAACACGTTATGGTCATTATGAGTTTCAAGTAATGTCGTTCGGATTAACCAATGCACCTACGGTATTCATGGATCTCATGAATAGAGTTTGCAAGCCATATCTGGATAAGTTCGTGATTGTATTCATCGATGACATCTTGATTTACTCGAAGAGCGAAAAAGAGCACAGAGAGCACCTCAAGACGATCTTAGGGCTACTCAAGAAGGAGAAATTGTATGCAAAATTTTCGAAGTGTGATTTTTGGATCGGAAGAGTACAATTTCTTGGTCATGTCATTGATAGTCAAGGATTACAAGTAGACCCTGCAAAGATCAAGGCTGTTAAAGATTGGGCGACACCCAAGACTCCAACAGAGATTCGTCAGTTCTTAGGACTTGCCGGATATTATAGAAGGTTCATTGAAGGGTTTTCTAAGATAGCTAAACCGTCGACCAAGTTGACACAGAAGAACTAGAAGTACGAGTGGGGAGAAAAACAAGAGTCCGCTTTTTAGTTATTGAAGCAGAAGCTTTGTAGTGCACCAATTTTGGCTTTACCCGAAGGGATTGAAATCTTCGTGGTATATTGTGATGCTTCACATAAAGGGCTTGGAGCCGTGCTAATGCAGAACGAGAAGGTTATAGCTTATGCATCTCGTTAGCTTAAGAAGCATGAGAAGAACTACACTACTCACGACTTAGAATTGGGTGCCGTGGTATTCGCACTCAAGATTTGGAGGCACTATCTTTACGAAACTAAGTGTGTAGTATTTACCGACCACAAGAGCTTACAGTACATACTTGATCAAAAAGAACTCAACATGAGGCAGCGTCGTTGGTTGGAACTGCTTAATGATTACGATTGTGAGATTCGATATCACCTAGGGAAGGCTAATGTTGTGGCAGATGCCCTTAGCTGGAAAGAAAGACTCAAGCCTTTGAGAGTCAGATCATTGGGAATGACGATCATTTCACCTTTACCGTCAAAAATCCTCGAGGCTCAGGTAGAAGCACTCAAGGAAGAAAACCGACCCAGTGAGAAAATCGATAAAATGCCAGAGAACGCCAATGGCTTTGTAAGAAGAGCAGACGGAGTATTATGCTTCAAGGATAGAAGTTGGATACCTCTCTACGGTGGGATGTGAGAGTTGATTATGCACGAATCGCACAAGTTGAAGTACTCCATTCACCCAGGTTCTGACAAGATGTATCAGGATCTCAAAAGACTTTATTGGTGGCCGAATATGAAAGCAGAAATAGCTACGTATGTTAGCAAATGCCTTACTTGCGCCAAGGTAAAAGCCGAATACCAGAAACCATCAGGATTGCTTCAGCAACTAGAAATTCCCCAGTGGAAGTGGGAACGCATTACAATGGACTTTATAACCAAACTACCCAAGACATCAGGCGGTTTCGATGCTATTTCGGTAATCGTTGATCGTCTTACTAAATCAGCCCATTTCATTTCAATCAGAGAGACTTATTCTATGGATCAGCTTACTAGACTTTACGGTGCACCAGTTTCCATCATTTCTGACAGAGATAGTCGATTCACTTCAAACTTTTGGGAGTCATTACAAGATTCATTTGGAACCAAATTAGACATGAGCACTGCCTATCATCCTCAGACCGATGGTCAGAGTGATAGAACGATTCAGACGTTGGAAGATATGCTCAGGGCATGTGTGATTGACTTTGGAAATGGTTGGGCTAACCATTTGCCATTGATCGAGTTCTCTTACAACAATAGTTATCACACGAGCATAAAGGCAGCACCATTCGAGGCACTATATGGTCGCAAGTGTCGGTCCCCTGTTTGTTGGGCCGAAGTTGGCGATGCTGATGAAGCGAAAAGTGTACCGCTTTTAAGGGGTCATTTAAGCCTTAAATCGTATTTATTTGATCAAATATTGCCCTAAATCGTTCCTTTTGTCATTTTAGGTACTTTTGAGGAGAAATCTGGAAAATGAGGCATTTTGGACGTTTTTGGAGCATTAAAGTGAAGAAAACGGCAAAGTCTCAAAAATCGGCTAAAAGTTACTCTTGACGGCGTCACAATTTATACTGGACGGCGTCATGCCTTGGCAAGAAAAGTTGGACGTGAAATTTACTCATGACGGGCCAGTGAAAATAGCATGTGAATTCTGACGGCGTCACGCTTTAACTTGATCAAGGGCGTCACGGCTTAAATCATAAGGGGACGGCGTCACGTTCATGGTTGGACGGCGTCAAGCCTTGATAAGCCAGAATGGATTTTTGAAGAGCTAAAGAGGGACGGCGTCAAGATGGTCATCCGGGAACCCTAAAAGCGGCGAGGTGACGGCGTCACACTCCATAAGGTGACGCCGTCAGATCCAAAAATCTATATATAGTTTTCTAATTTTTTTGTCATGAGAGAGAGCTTAGTGTGTGGAATTTTGGGAGAAAACCCTAAGACGATTTTAGCTACTTTTTCAGGGCTTTTTGCCTTGAGATCTTCCATGTTTCATTGAAAGATAAGTTATCAATTAATCATTCAATATGTCTATGTGTTGTTTGATTCTATCTTATTCTTGTCTTTTGTTTAACATGTTAGGCTAATTTTATCTTGTGTTTGCTTAGATCTAATGAAACCTAGCTATTGATTATTGGTTGTTAGTGTGTTATTAGTTGTATTGGATGATTGTTTATCTATGTTAGGCTTAAGAAAACTGGCTAACTTCCTATTCGGTAACTTGCTTGAACGTCTTAAGAAACATGAACCAAATGCATACTAAAGGTTTTTATGGTTGTATTTAATGCACAAGCGAATTCTAGTGATCCCATGTTAGGAGCTTCCTAGCTGGCTCGACATAGGAGTGAAGTAGGAGCTTGTAGAGTTGGGGAAGTAAGTACGCCACCCCACGAATGGTATTAAGGAATACACCCGTCATCCACGCAACTAATACACACTAATTAACCGGTAAAAGATAGTTAGGGAGTAAGGAAATCTAAGTAAACACATTTCTCTACACATAAGTTTCTCACCAACATTTTATTTTCAGTTATTTTATTTTATTGCATTCGTAGTAATTTGGGTTAGTTGACTAGCAACTAATTCCGCCCACTCTTTCAAAACCGAGATTTTACTTGCTTTCATAAAAAAATATAAAAACATAAAAAAGTATCTTCCTCAACCCTTAGACCTAATTAGAGTAGCCTTTCATACCTAACGAACACTATTCCCTGTGGAGAACGATCAATCCCCCGTACTTACCACTACACTATACTACATCGGTCAGGTACACTGCCTGGTGGGGTTGTAAGCCTCTTGAGATCCCTCGAGAGGTAAAACCTGTTGTAAGGTTACAAAACCACGCATCAAGTTTTTGGCGCCGTTGCCGGGGAATAGTTATGGTTTAGGTTGAATTTTTATTTTATTAGGTCTACTCACTAGATTCCTTTCTAGTGAGATTTTTATTTTATTTTTCTAGGTTTTTCTTTAGTCTATCTATTTTCTTCGTGCTTTTGTTCGTATAAGATTTCCATTGACTCTTCCGTTCACCATTATGGAGAACGCGAATCCACCACACCACCAACCACGTAATTCACCCACTCCATATGACATCTTGATGTTTAAACAACATAAAGATGAACCTCTCTATGATGCATGGACTCGTTTTAAATATTTACTCCAAAAAGTCCCTCATCATAACTTCGATTTTTGGTCCCTAACTCAAATCTTTTACAATCATGTCGACCGACATGCCCAAAGGGACATTTACCATATTGCCGGCAGGGATATTAGGGAATTAAGTGCTGAGAAAGCATGGGAAGCTATTGAGAATTGTGCCCAATATTATTATATGGTAGACAACCCAACAAACATTAATACAAGTCAATTGACCACAAATTTCAAGGATCATGAAACAAGTTTGTTTGGGGATGAGGGTAGAGTTGAGCCACCTAGCTGCATGTCATGGTTAGGCACTACCATAATACAGGATGAACACATAGGTGACCTTGATGTGATGGAGGATTTTGCCGAGCATGATCACATTGATCAAAAAGACCTAGGTTTTATGATCGATGACGATGAATCTCAAGAAACACATGATGAGGATATAGGTGATCTTGACACAAGGAATGATGAGGTAAGTAACATAAGCCCACCAAGTACCCCACAAGTCCTACCATCATTTGAGGCACACACACCACCCGTGACTTACCCGGAAGAAGTAGAAGAGACTATAGGAACCCCAATAGAGGTAGAGCCCTTGGACCAAACACAACTAGAAGAAATAGGTTTGAATGCTTTTAGTGATCACAACCTTTCTTTTAGTTCTATGGAAGTTCCTAGTTTTGATGAGCCGGAGCCTCAACCAAAACCGTTACCTAATCTTCCATCCTTGGATGAAAATTTAGGAATTGAATTAGGTCCCGATCCACCCATCAAAACATATAGTCCGGGTAGTCTTAAGTTTAAGGTAGTAGACATTAAGCCTTGTAGTGAGGAAGACAATATAGGAGTGAAAAATGACCTTACATGTCTACATCACCCATTCATGATTGATCACAAGAAACATTATGGGTTTAAACCAGGTCTATTGGGTCAAGATGGATTCCCAATTAGGAGTCTCTCGAAGTTGTTAGAAAATGATCCCTTTTTAGGAGAACACTTTAACTCACCCATTGACCAAAGTGAACTAGGTAAGGTTATGATGAAAGGAGCACACCCCTTTGAGCATATAATTCATCCACCAATCTTTCCTCACGTGGCATACTCCTACCGAGTTGGTGTGTATCGCTACTATCACCCGCACTTAACCCTAAGTGTAGGGAAAACCTCCCCTATTTCCGTTAAATAAGGGTAGAGTCAGGCTCGTGACTCGAACAAAAACAAGCGCTTCTTGGGAGGCAACCCAAGTTTTATTTGCTTTGTGTGTTCATTTATTTGCTTGTTTGATTTTATTTGTTTCCGTATGTATGTTTAAATTTTATTATTATTGATTCATGTTAAAAACTAATTTGTGAAAACGCTTTATTTTGTTTTTAACTTCGTCTTAACTACATATAAAGGTATTTTGCAAAAGTTAAGTGTAAGGGAAATCTAAATCGGTTTATTAGAACACAAATGAACGTGAATCGTAATAGTAATAAATGAACGTACATATTAGTATTTGTTTGAGTCAAATGCTTGTATCGAGTCATAATGATGTTTTGCAGGAATTCCAGGAAGTAAGGTATAGGTTTTTCCAAAAATTTTCCGGAAACGTAACATGAGAATTCTGTCAGATCATATCTGACGGCGTCAGGAATTACAACCTGACGGCGTCAGGTTTAATTTTCTGAAAATTTTTGAAAGTTTTGTTTTCATAAAAAGTTTTTATTAAATCTATAACTTATAATCTCCAGGAATCTGCAAAATTTTCATTCCACAAGCATTATATCCTTATATATAGATTTTATCCCGCCGATGTTATGCAGGTTTTCGTGTTTGTTTTCTCAGGTTTAACATGTTATTTTGGACAAGGAAATGTTTTTGAATCAAGCTTTTGGCGATGCATTAGTCATGGAGCTTCAACATTACCTTGCAAGAAGATCTAACCGTGTTACTTCATTATCCACCGAGCGAATCAGGGGAGTATTTGATTTCATTCTTTTACTTTATGCTTTTACATTTGTTATTTGAACATTGGGGACAATGTTCATCTTAAGTGTAAGGGGGGGGGGTAAAAGTACGATTAGAGAATGCTATTACGCTTGATTTTTGTTTGTTTAATAATAGATGTGTAATAAAACTGAGAGAAATACCTGTTAGGGCAATTTTAGTGCCAAATTTAAATTTTTTTACAACATATAGGAGTGAAACTTTGATCTTAATGAGCGTCTCACGGATAGGAGTTATATGGCTAGCACAAAAACCGTACCACTAAAAAAATTTCCACTCCCAAATATGTGAGGTTCGCCCCTAGAATTGGTAGGAAAAGCATTTATGCTATGATGTGTGTACCGGTAGCACTTAGATTCTAGAACTTGCGTTAGGACCATTCCAAGGCCACAAGTGAGACTACATTCGTGTAGTTAGATTTGCTACATGATAAGAGGCATTAGGATTAACCCATTGTTTTACACCTGTGTTTTTGTTATAATTACTTTGGCTACATTGGTCAAGTAATTCTCCCACACCCTTTGCGTTGTACTCATTTTTAGTACACGATACCCCTAGTACACCCCTCAGAGCCTATCTTTTCGTTTCGACCTTTAAGCATTTTACTTAAAGGAAGAATTTGTTACACCCCACTAAAATGTACACCCAAATCGCCTTAGCCTACCTTGTATGCACTCATTTTTAGTGCATTATTGTGACAACATTTGTTTAAACCCAAGTTAATTATCTAGTTGATTACATGGTTGCTAAGTCGAGTCATATCCTTGTACATATTGTTTTGGGACAATTGGGACTCATGGGTAAAGTACTAGTGTAATGGAGTAATGGGGAAGAACATCATTCATTACCCCCATATGTGCTAAATATTTTAAAAGTACTCCAAGTTTTTCGATTATCTTAATTCGAGTCATTAGAATAGTTATTTGTAAAGTTATGTAAAAATTCAAGTGTAAGGGGATGCAATGCCCCTATGATGTATTATTTTGGATGGTAGGGCAAGAATGTATGCTAAAAAAAAAAAAAAAAAAAAAAAATAAAAAAAAAAACGAAAAAATCAAGAAAAATACAAAAAAATGAGAAAAAGGAAAGTAGAAAAAAACATACGGACTACCATCCCGTTTCATTTTATGTTTATTTTATGTTTTTGTTATTTTATCATTAGCTTAAGATCGAGTCTAGTCTTGGCTTAGCAACATTGTATAGTACATGTAATTGATCAAGATCTTTAACTCGCCACCAGTAAAATATCCCGTATCCAACAAAACCGTGTTTTTCCTTTTCCCTACACCTAACGTTATAACCCATTTAAAAGCCCTCTTTGATAGTTTATCTTAGGTGCTTACGCCTAGTGGAGGAGGTTTTCGATCCTTTCCCAAGCCTATGGTAATCTATTTGCTATGACAGGTAGTGAGAGATATTATCCGTTTTCATTTATGAGATTTATTTTGATGACACTTGAGAGATGTGAGTATCTAAACACTACTTGTGAGGTGCTAGTTTGTAATCTCCGTGCTTATTATGATTGAAGTGGAACGAATATTTGTTGTAATTACTTTTATGTTAGCGTTAAATGACCCCTAACTTGTATTTTGATTAGAATAAAAGCGCATTTGCTTGAGGACAAGCAAATCTCAAGTGTAAGGGTATTTGATGAAGCGAAAAGTGTACCGCTTTTAAGGGGTCATTTAAGCCTTAAATCGTATTTATTTGATCAAATATTGCCCTAAATCGTTCCTTTTGTCATTTTAGGTACTTTTGAGGAGAAATCTGGAAAAATGAGGCATTTTGGACGTTTTTGGAGCATTAAAGTGAAGAAAACGGCAAAGTCTCAAAAATCGGCTAAAAGTTACTCTTGACGGCGTCACAATTTATACTGGACGGCGTCATGCCTTGGCAAGAAAAGTTGGACGTGAAATTTACTCATGACGGGCCAGTGAAAATAGCCTGTGAATTCTGACGGCGTCACGCTTTAACTTGATCAAGGGCGTCACGGCTTAAATCATAAGGGGACGGCGTCACGTTCATGGTTGGACGGCGTCAAGCCTTGATAAGCCAGAATGGATTTTTGAAGAGCTAAAGAGGGACGGCGTCAAGATGGTCATCCGGGAACCCTAAAAGCGGCGAGGTGACGGCGTCACACTCCATAAGGTGACGCCGTCAGATCCAAAAATCTATATATAGTTTTCTAATTTTTTTGTCATGAGAGAGAGCTTAGTGTGTGGAATTTTGGGAGAAAACCCTAAGACGATTTTAGCTACTTTTTCAGGGCTTTTTGCCTTGAGATCTTCCATGTTTCATTGAAAGATAAGTTATCAATTAATCATTCAATATGTCTATGTGTTGTTTGATTCTATCTTATTCTTGTCTTTTGTTTAACATGTTAGGCTAATTTTATCTTGTGTTTGCTTAGATCTAATGAAACCTAGCTATTGATTATTGGTTGTTAGTGTGTTATTAGTTGTATTGGATGATTGTTTATCTATGTTAGGCTTAAGAAAACTGGCTAACTTCCTATTCGGTAACTTGCTTGAACGTCTTAAGAAACATGAACCAAATGCGTACTAAAGGTTTTTATGGTTGTATTTAATGCACAAGCGAATTCTAGTGATCCCATGTTAGGAGCTTCCTAGCCGGCTCGACATAGGAGTGAAGTAGGAGCTTGTAGAGTTGGGGAAGTAAGTACGCCACCCCACGAATGGTATTAAGGAATACACCCGTCATCCACGCAACTAATACACACTAATTAACCGGTAAAAGATAGTTAGGGAGTAAGGAAATCTAAGTAAACACATTTCTCTACACATAAGTTTCTCACCAACATTTTATTTTCAGTTATTTTATTTTATTGCATTCGTAGTAATTTGGGTTAGTTGACTAGCAACTAATTCCGCCCACTCTTTCAAAACCGAGATTTTACTTGCTTTCATAAAAAAATATAAAAACATAAAAAAGAATCTTCCTCAACCCTTAGACCTAATTAGAGTAGCCTTTCATACCTAACGAACACTATTCCCTGTGGAGAACGATCAATCCCCCGTACTTACCACTACACTATACTACATCGGTCAGGTACACTGCCTGGTGGGGTTGTAAGCCTCTTGAGATCCCTCGAGAGGTAAAACCTGTTGTAAGGTTACAAAACCACGCATCAGATGCACAACTTACTGGTCCAGAGATTGTTCGCGAAACAACAGAAAAAATAATTCAGATCCGAGAAAGACTCCGAACAGCCAGAAGCCGACAGAAAAGTTATGTTGGGAATTAAATATTCTAAAGATAAGTATCGGTAATTAAAGGTTCACAAGATCGTTACTGCTCAAAGAAATACTCTAAGTATCATTCTACTGCTAGTGCATTTGATCCTACTGCTAGCGTTAAACATTCTACTGCTGAATGATGCTGCTGCTGGTGAAGAAGATTCTACTGCTGAGTGGATAACTGTTGAAGTATTCTACTGTTGGTTGGATAAGTATATGAACATATTATGTGTATAATAGTCAACAATACACGTTAGATAATATCGTTAGACAAAGTGTTCAGTAACAAGTTGTAAACACAGATACATGTTGTATCTTAATGACTGACTCTCTCAAGCATGTGTTCGATTAGACTTGACAATATTGTAAAGATCTCTCTTGGACTATAAAAGAGAAATCATAGGCTTAGATATTATATGCATTAATTAGATCATAACTGTTAAGAACATAGAACAAACTCAATAATATCATAAGTCTTAGAAACATAAGATTCAAGGTTTTGTAACCCTAGTGATAGTGAAGATCACTCGTATTATCTTGAATAATATTGAATCGTTTGATAATAAACTTTATTTGTTCATTGTTCTATAACAAACATAACTGTTCCATTTCCATAATCAAATAACCTTCAAAGTGTGGTTAAGTAGATTCCGCATACTTAATCATATTAACTCAATATATCATATACACAAAGCAACAAAGGTCTAACAACCTTATAGTGTATCGAACCCGCTCCTCAATTGGTATCAGAGCAAGGCTGATATAGTTGATTTATAAGAAGAAGCAGAAATGGACGTACAAGTTACTCATGCTACAAATATTGCTGCAAAGTTGCCCATGATCAAACAGAATGAGTTTGAGTTGTGGAGGTTAAGGATTGAGCAATATTTTATGGTTCAAGATTATGCTCTTTGGGATATCATTATGTATGGTGATTCTTTTACACTAGGTTATACAGATGTCATTCTTGAAGGCAAAACAGATAAAAAAAGAAATACTGGACCAGTTACCGGTGAAGAAAGGATACAGAAGAGAAATGATCAAAAAGCAAGAAACTTATTGCTCATGACCATTCCTGGTGAACAGATGATATCTTTTAGCAATTATCCTGATGCAAAAACTCTTTTTGAAGAGATTTGTGCATGGTTTGGTGGTAATGAAACTACCAAGAAAACACAGAAGACATTGCTGAAACAACAATTTGAAAATTTTAGTTCAAATAGCAATGAATCACTTGATAAGTTGTTCTCTAGATTACACAAGCTTGTCAGACAGTTAGCTGTGTTGGGGGTTGAGATATCAAAGGAAGATCTCAACATGAAGTTTTTGAGAAGTCTATCTGATGAATTCAATACTCATGTGGTTGTCTGGATGAATAAGCCAGACATTGAAACCATGAAACTCAATGATTTGTACAACAACTTCAAAATTGTTAAACAAAGTCTGAAAAAGTCTGGAAACTACAGTACTAGTTCTGGGAATGTAGCACTCTTGTCATCTCCTAGTATTAGTAAGTCAGAAGAGGTAGATGAAGATGCAGGTGTTTCTACTACTAACTATGGTGGTCCTACTACTAGTTTACAAAAGAATGTTGCTGGACTTGGAGATCCATCATTCTATGTATTCATGTCTAGTCAAACTAGTGGTTCTCCTCTAACTCATGAAGACCTTGATCAGGTGGATGATGATGACTTAGAAGAGATGGACATCAAATGGCAGGTCGCTTTACTTAGCATGAGGGCTAAGAAGTTTTGGCAAAGAACTGGAAAGCAGATTACCATCAATGGTAATGAAACTGCTGGGTTTGATAAGAAGAAAGTAGAGTGTTTCAACTGTCACAGGCTGTGACATTTTGCTAAAGAGTGTAGAAACCCAAGGAAGCAGGATAATAGAAACACATGGTATAAGCAAGAGAAGAAGAAGAAGGAAGTCACAGTGGAATAGCCAAGGGCTATTCTAGCGATAGATGGTGTTAACTATGATTGGAGCTTTATGGCTGATGAGGAAGAAGCACCAAAAGAAGCTGCAATGGTGGCCACTGAGACTGCTTTAATGGCCTTTTCTGATTTAGAGGTAAATTCTATAATCAAATGTACTGAATCTTGCTGTGCTCTTAAAGCTTATGAAGACCTTAAAAAGAAATTTGATGATCAGCTAGAAGAGCTATATAACACTATGGCCAACTTAGCTAATCATAAAAGAGGTCTAGCTGTTCTTGAAAAATAAATCTTACACTTTCAAGGAAATGAATCAAAGTTTACTGATGACATGAATGCCCTAAAAAGAAACTTAGAGTTCAGAGATGAAATAATTTGTTTGCAAAATGAATCTTTAGCTAAAGCCAAAAATAAAAGTGAAAATGTTAAGATAACAGTAGATGCTTTAGCTCATGCCTCAGAGGGAATTAATAAAATTTGGGAAGCTCAAGTAATCAATAAAGCTAGATCTGGTGTAGGATACAAGTCTGTTCCTCCACCATACAGAGGTGTTCCTTCACCTCCTGGTATTGACCTAGCACACACAGGTTTTGCTGAGTTTCAAGAGCCAATAATGGAATATGGCTCTAATTCTACTGAGATTCCTAAGGTAGAGAAAGTAGGTGAAAGTATAAGTAATACTTCACTTCCTGAGGACAAGGTGTCCTCTGATAGAAGATCAGATAGAGTAGTCATTAAATACTGGGTATCTGATAGTGAGGAAGATGAACAGGTTATGTCTAAACCTGAAGTGGTTAAGAAAGAAGGAACAAGTGTTCCTAAGATAGTCAAACATGATACTGTTAGGCCTAGAACAAACATTAAACATGTTAGGAAACCAGTTAGGTATTGTGAACAATACAGAACCAACAACAAGCCCAGATGTAACCATAGAAATTGGAATAACCTCAAGTCTCACCAACTAGGTGATGACTTTGCCTTTTATAACAAAGCTTGTTACACATGTGGTAGTTTTGACCATCTTGCTGCTTTCTGTAACCAATGGGTATCTGGGTATGCAAAAAATAGGGTTAATTACAAAAGGAAAACTCCTCAATTTCACTTTCACTCTAATTCTAAGAGAACAAAACCCAGAGCAGTTTCAAAAGCAGTTTCTACTGCTAGACCATTCATAACTGTTAACCCAAAACCAATAGTTAAAAAAGCAAAATCAACTCTAAAAAATGCATCAACAACTGTTAAAAGGCCCATTCAAACAAAAGCAGTGGTCCAAAAACAAGTTTGGAAACCAAAGGGAACAACTACAAAGCTAGCAGTTTTTACTGCTAAGCATGTAGTTCATACTACTGCTAGGGAAAACAGGGCAAATGCTGTTAAGGCCTCAGCATGTTGGGTTCTTAAATCCAATGTTGCATCAACTGTTCTCAAGAGATTACATTACATTGATGCAAGAGGCAGATCCAAGTCAGTAATGGCTTTGGTCCCCAAAGGAAACTAATACTCCTTATTACTGTGCAGGAACATTCATCTGATAAACAAGAGGATCAAGGATACTCAGATAGTGGATGTTCAAGGCATATGACAGGCAACAAGTCCTATCTTTCAGATTTTCAAATATTAGATGGTGGCTATGTTACCTTTGGAGGAGGTATTGGTGGCAAAATTTCTGGTAAAGGTACAATTAAAACTGGAAATTTAGATTTTCAAGATGTGTACTATGTACAAGAGCTAAAGTATAATCTTTTTAGTGTCTCACAAATGTGTGAAAAAAAGAACAAAGTTCTCTTTTCTGACACTGAATGTCTTGTACTTTCTTCTGATTTTAAGATGCCTGATGAAAGTCAAGTACTTCTTAGAATTCCAAGAAAGGGCAACATGTACAGTGTTGATATGAAGAACATTGTTCCTAAAAAGTCTCTAACTTGTCTTGTTGCAAAGGCCACATTGGATGAATCAATGTTGTGGCATAGGAGGCTTGGTCACATTAACTTTAAAACCATAAATAAGATTGTTAAGAATGGTTTGGTAAGAGGTTTACCTCAAAAACGATTTGAAAATGACCAAACATGCATTGATTGTCTTAAAGGAAAACAAAACAAAGCCACTTGTAAGCCCAAAATTTTTAACTCTATTGATCAATCATTGTTTATGCTTCATATGGATTTATTTGGACCTACTTTTGTTAGGAGCCTGATGCATAAAAGATATTGTCTAGTTATTACTGATAACTATAGTAGATTTACATGGGTTTTCTTTTTAGCTACTAAGGATGAGACTTCTAGCATCCTTAAGACATTCATTACAGAGATAGAAAACCTAGTAAGCAAAAGAGTAAAAGTCATTAGATGTGATAATGGGACAGAATTCAAAAATAGAGTTATGGATGATTTCTGCAAAGAAAAATGTATTAGGAGAGAATTTAGTGTTGCTAGAACTCCAAAACAGAATGGTGTTGCTGAGAGGAGAAATAGAACACTCATAGAAGCTGCTAGAACCATGTTAGCCGACTCTAAGTTACCTATCACTTTTTGGGCAGAAGCAGTCAACACTGCTTGCTATGTTCAAAATAGGATTTTGGTTGTCAAATCTCACAATAAGACATCATATGAGCTTTTTAGAGGTAGAACTCCTGCAATAGGATTTCTTAGACCTTTTGGATGTCATGTGACAATTCTAAATACCTTAGACCATCTTGGAAAGTTTGATGGCAAAGCAGATGAAGGATTCTTAGTTGGATATTCTCTCAATAGCAAAGCTTTTAGAGTATACAACTTGAGAACTAGAAGAGTAGATGAGAACCTGCATATGGAATTTTTAGAGAATAAATCCAATGTAGCAGGTCAAGGTCCTAATTGGCTATTTGATCTTGAGTCACTAACCCATTCTATGAATTATGTGCCTGTTGTTGCAGAAACTAATGATTTTTCAGGTTCACAAACAACAAATGAGGCAGGGTTAGACAAGGAGACAAATCAAGATCATGTATGGATGCCAATAAGTACCAGTGTGGCTTCAACTTCAACAAATGATGAATCTTCTTCTGGTAAAGCTAAAGAAGATGTTGAAAGTGAATACAAGAAAGATGGAACAAAGGAACAACAAAATGTTTCTGCTACAAGTTCCTTCTACACCACACACCAGGATTCACAAAGTCCACTCCCTAGAAAATGTGATTGGAGATGTACAATCAGGTGTGAAGACAAGACAACAACTGATGTCTTCAGACCAACAAGGGCTTCTTGATGCCCTTTATGCTTCAAAGCAGCATGAGTTTTCAAACTCTTGCTTGTTTGTATGTTTTCTCTCACAGGCAGAACCAAAGAACATTCTTAAAGCCCTAAATGATTCAAGCTGGGTGGAAGCTATGCAAGAGGAGCTTCTTCAGTTCAAGATTCAGAAGGTTTGGGTGCTAGTAGATTTACCTAAAGAAGAAAAGGTAATTGGCACTAGATGGGTTTTCAAGAATAAAAGGGATGAAAGGAGCATAGTGATTAGGAATAAGGCTAGATTAGTAGCCCAAGGGTACACACAAGAAGAAGGTATAGACTATGATGAGGTTTTTGCTCCAGTAGCAATACTTGAGGCAATTAGACTTTTCTTAGCTTATGCTTCATTTATAGGCTTCACAGTTTATCAAATGGATGTCAAGAGTGCATTTTTATACAGTACTATTGAAGAAGAGGTGTATGTCTAACAACCTCTAGGGTTCATTGATCCTGACCATCTAGAAAAAGGGAACAGAGTAGTTAAGGCTCTTTATGGCCTTCATCAGGCACCTAGAGCATGGTATGAAACACTAGCTTCCTACTTAATTGAAAATGGATTTCAAAGAGGCAAGATTGATCAGACATTATTCATCAAGAAGCACAAGAGTGATCTTTTGCTAGTACAGGTGTATGTGGATGATATCATCTTTGGATCTACAAGGAAGGAGATGTGTTTAGAGTTTGAGAAGCTTATGCATGATAAGTTTCAGATGAGTTCCATGGGGGAACTTACATTCTTTTTGGGTTTGCAAGTTAAACAATCATGTGAAGGCATATTTATTAGTCAAGATAAATATGTTGCTGAGATACTAAGGAAGTTCAACTTTGCTAATTCAAAAGTGGCAAGCACACCAATAGACTCTGAGAAGCCACTTCTTAAAGATTTAGATGGAGACAATGTAGAAGTACACACTTATAGATCTATGATAGGTTCTTTGATGTATCTCACATCATCAAGACCTGACATCATGTTCTCTGTTTGTGCTTGTGCAAGATTTCAAGTAACTCTAAAGGTTTCTCATTTAACAGCAGTCAAGAGGATTTTTAGATATCTCAAGGGTCAACCAAGGTTGGGTCTATGGTATTCAAGGGAATCACCTTTTGACTTGGTAGCATTTTCAGATAGTGATTATGCTGGTGCTAGCTTGGACAGAAAGTCAATAACTGGAGGATGTCAATTCCTTGGGTGTAGACTTATCTCATGGCAGTGTAAAAAGCAAACAATTGTGGCTACTTCAACAACTGAAGCTGAATATGTAGCTGCTGCAAGTTGCTGTGGTCAAGTCCTATGGCTTCAAAACCAACTTCTTGACTATGGGTACAATTTTATGAACACTGTCATTCATATTGATAATAGTAATACAATTTGCATAATTAAAAATCCAGTGCAACATTCTAAAACAAAACACATTGAAATAAGACATCATTTTATTAGAGATTGTAATGAGAAAAAATTGATTCAAGTTCTTAAAATTGATTCTGATCACAACTTTTCAAATCTTCTTACAAAAGCTTTTGATGTTGGAAGGTTTCAGTACTTGGTAGCAAATATTGGAATACTTAATCCTCAATGATTTAAAACTATGTGTTTTTGTAAATAAATTTTTGATTGTACTGCTGGCTTTATAAGTTACTACTTTTAGTGAAAAGTTTGTGCTCCTAGTACAAATTTTTATTTGTTTAAGTTCATTTTGTTAGTCATATCTATAATGCTGCTATAAGACAAATGCTTTGCATTTTGTTTCTTGGTTTTGGACTAACATTTTCATGTATGAACATTGAATAAAAAGGAAGTTTCAAGTGAAATGGAAGCAGCAGAATGATAATATCAGTTGCTGACATAATAGGTTTATGATGGACTGAGTTTGGGAATTTATTAACAAAGGTTTACTCCTAAGTTAATTGAACCCTTAGAACTTATTTCTTGAAATCTGATTATGATATTTCACATTGAATTGATGGTTCAGTTGGTCAGATAGTAACTGACTCAACTCACTTTCTATCATTTTATACTTTTAAGTATAATGAGCAAGTCTAAGGACATCTGATAGAAAGAACAGCTAGTAAAAGTGAATCTAACACTTGTGTTAGAGGCAACAATTGCTATGAGCTGGAAACCCTGTCAAGAAAGCCTTTTGAATAGGTTTATCTTTACACAGGCAGTTATTTATAACTGAAAAATATTGGTTCTCACACAACCAGAGGTTGCTTTAAACAGCATTCTTGATTAAGTGTCTGTTATACACTTAATCCCTTCAAAATGGTTGAAAGCAGTATGAGCTAAGTCAAAAAATTTATTATAAAGAATTTTTCAAAGGGACTCACCAAAACCATCCATTGATGTATAATGAGTCAATGCCCCATGAATCACCTCTCATAGGAGTTAACACACCTAGAAGTGATGAGGGCAGCACATAAACTCTTAAGGAATTGATGGCTTCATGTACAACATTGTCTGAAAACAAGTTCACATTGGTAGATCAGATAATGATGGGATGATGGTGAGAGATCTTCCAAACAGGGGAGGATAAAATGTTATTTGCATCTCAGGGGAGGAAATAAAGCCCAAGGAAGATTAACCAAATGTAAGGGAGGAAAAGACAAGAGCATACAAGATGATGAAATGGAGGTTGAAAATGACAAGAACAGAGCTGATTTTGGAGTATTATATATATTCAGAAGGGATGAAGCATTCCAAAGGAGAAAGTTCTATCTAGGTCAATTTCAGTTCACTATGTTTGTTCATCACTTGCAAAGGCATGCTGATAGATGATTTCATTTGTTGAAATAAGCATCCAAGATACACAACATCATTGTCTCTTATAATTCCTCCATCCAAGGAAATTGCACCATCTTTAAGGCTTTGTTTGAAGCTTGAAGATAGGTACTAATATTGTCGAAGTCAAAAGAAAAATGGCAGATGAGTTACTGAGAAAGATATTTAATCTTGAAGAACAGAAGATAGCTCAGATCAAGAATCTGACTACAGAAATGTTTGAAAGATTCTCACAATCATAATTTAATTCAGAAACATGTTGAAAAGGATTCACATGTTTAGGGGAGGATTGTTGGGAATTAAATATTCTGAAGATTAGTATCGGGAATTAAAGGTTCACAAGATCGTTACTGCTCAAAGAAATACTCTAAGTATCATTCTACTGCTAGTGCATTTGATTCTACTGCTAGCGTTATACATTCTACTGCTGAATGATGCTGCTGCTGGTGAAGAAGATTCTACTGCTGAGTGGATAACTGTTGAAGTATTCTACTGCTGGTTGGATAAGTATACGAAGATATTATGTGTATAATAGTCAACAATACACGGTAGATAATATCTTTAGACAAAGTGTTCAGTAACAAGTTGTAAACACAGATACATGTTGTATCCTAATGACTGACTCTCTCAAGCATGTGTTCGATTAGACTTGACAATATTGTAAAGATCTCTCTTGGACTATAAAAGAGAAATCATAAGCTTAGATATTATATGCATTAATTAGATCATAACTGTTAAGAACATAGAACAAACTCAACAATATCATAAGTCTTAGAAACATAAGATTCAAGGTTTTGTAACCCTAGTGATAGTGAAGATCACTCGTATTATCTTGAATAATATTGAATCATTTGATAATAAACTTTCTTTGTTCATTGTTCTATAACAAACATAACTATTCCATTTCCGTAATCAAATAACCTTCTAAGTGTGGTTAAGTAGATTCCGCATACTTAATCATATTAACTCAATATATCATATACACAAAGCAACAAAGGTCTAACAACCTTATAGTGTATCAAACCCGCTCCTCAAGTTACGCTGACATTAAACGCAAACCATTAGAATTCCAGGTTGGAGACAAAGTCATGTTGAAAGTCTCGCCTTGGAAAGGCGTGATACGATTCAGAAAACGAGGGAAGTTGAACCCGAGATACATTGGGCCATTTAGAATTCTGGAAAGGATTGGTCCCGTGGCATACAGACTTGAGCTTCCGTCAGAGCTCAGCAGTGTCCATAACACCTTCCATGTTTCAAACCTCAAGAAATGTCTTTTAGATGAATCGCTTGTAATTCCATTAGACGAAATTCAACTCGACGATAAGCTAAATTTCGTTGAGGAGCCCGCAGAAATCATGGACCGTGAGGTCAAACAGTTGAAGTAGAGCAGAATTCCTATCGTAAAAGTTCGCTGGAATTCTCGAAGAGGTCCCGAGTTTACTTGGGAGCAGGAAGAACAGATGCGTCTCAAGTACCCACATCTTTTCACTGAGTCCACTCCAGAGACCAACACCAACTGAATTCAGGGACTGAATTCCTTTTTGGGTGGGCGACTGTGACAACTCGTAATTTCAGGTCATTTTCCAAACCTCGACAAGTTACTATTCATCATTTACTATTCTTCCATTAAAAGCTTATAACTCCGTCGGTTTGCGAAATTTCAACCCGATAATTATTCTAACACCCGATTCTTGCAAGGAATATGATTTTACAATTTTTACAACTTCGTCACATTTTATTTTATCTCGTCAGGATTTATTTCTAGTTAACTCGGTACCCGGTAACACCTAATGTATACATAAACTAAACTAACACATGCTAAAACAAGATCATTAATTAGCCAATTTCTCTTCTCTTTTCTTCCATGTGCCCCCCCCCCCCCCAGCCCCCCTAAACTTCCATTTTCACTTGATTAGCTAACATTTCAATTAATGCTTCAAGTATATATGTTTTGGAATTATTTACACTAACACATACAAGATCAAATAGCTAGCAAAAATATCAAATTCTCTCATCTTTTTCTCTTCCATTTGGTTCGGCCATCATCTCAAGAACAAGGAGGATCCATAAATTTTTCAAGAACAAGTGTTAATCTAGTCTCATTTATGCTCCTAGTTAGGATTTTGAAATAAAAATCCCTAGGTTACTTACACATTTACTTCCAAACATCATCAAATCATCAAGTAAGTTGCAAGTAAACTTTTCTAATCTTTTATACTTCCATTTGATATATTTTGTTGTTCTAGCAACTAATCATGCAAAGATATACATGTTACATACCACTCAAAGCTTAATCTTTCACTATAAACATAGATCTATGGATTTTTAGTTATAACCTCATGAAATCCACCATTTTTGATGATGTTTAGGACCCCATGACACCCTAAGAAGGTGTATGGTAGGATTAGATTAGTTGTGGTGTTGATTCAATATGTTTTGAACAAGCCTTGAACCATAAAAGTGATTATTTCAAACAATAGAAAAGGTGCTGTCCCTTTTTGTGAAATCTGGAAATCTCAGAAAATATTGAACTATTTTGGCCTTCATATTTATAAAATAATTTCAAAAACGAAACCGTGGCCGCTTGAATGAGTAAAAACCGACTTACGACGAGAAAGACATGATTTTTCTAAGTTTGTCAACGAAAAACTAATTTCTGAAAATTTGCGTGCTGTTTGCCGAAATTCAACGGACAAAACGAGGTGTTAAACGTGATCTAGACAACCCTACCTACTGAAATTATGTTAGTTCATGTTAATACGAAGCCGTGGATATAAAGAACGTAGAAAACGAGCTCATAACGACAAAGATATACGCGTTTGAAACCCGACAACTTCAATATATATTTTCAGCTTTCTAATAAGGAAAATATTACTAAGTTAAATGCAATACACTATATTGAGAGCCGTATTTCTTATCAATCGAGACCCGTATGATCAAAAGTTAAATGACACGTCTTCAAGACATCGTTACAAGGTTTTCAAAGACACCGAGCCTATTCACTAACACTTAACGAGCACACATTTATGACCAGTTTTGCAAGGTCATTTGGTCGTATTTTCAAGTTGTGAAAAATGATGATTTTTACGACGAAAACACAATATTCACCGATAAATCATCAAACGACGATCGGGGAGTATCGTTGCAACACATTTACACGAAAAGTGTTTATTAACTTAACGAGACGTCAAAAATATATTTTTCGACGGTAAACATTATTTTCAAAATTCACGAGTGGTATCGATAACATACGTATTTGCATGTGTTGCGTAAATTCATTGCTTACATTAGAAACATCATTCATAATAGGTTGCGGTTAGAGACCGAGCCACATTACATCATATCCACTATTGTCATTGTTGCTATCACATCAGGTGAGTTTTCATAACCCCGTTTTCAATTGATTACTTAATTTCTAAACTCTCGGGGGAGAATACATTGCACCATTTTTACATACGGACCAAAGTATCAAAATTCAGTTACATTGCTTAATTTACATCATTGCCCATATTAAAGTCCACTTTATTTATCATGAACCGTTAATTATGGAATTAAGCGAGAGTGAGTGAATAGATCTATTGAGGGTGACGCCTCCGTTCGGGTTGGTAGCTCCAACTGGTAATACGAACGCATTTCATTTTAAACACATTAGAGTGTCTGGCAAAGCACTCGGTTTGGGGCATTTCATTCAGTCTAGCTTCGGGGTCATGAGCTTAAGAGCTAATGTATTGTTTTAGTGGCATTTATGTCATACACCACTACTTTTGGTTACCGTAGGAACTATTCATTTACATAAACCTATGATCGCACCAACATTATTGTTGACCATTTTTAGCAATATATTTTTAGGTAATTAAGGTACGCGCATCATGGCCTGCATATGGACCTATTTTGGAGTCGCGGTGACGACGCGCCCACTTATCTTTTATGCACTTATTATCGTTTGATTTGTATAAACTTATTTCCGCAACATGAAACATCTTTTGGGACCTAACTTTTGTAACTCTGAATGTTTTTAATTAATCAAACGATGTATTTTCAAAACGACACTTTAGGTCGTTCAATATAACTGTAACTGTGGTGCTATGGTCAGTCACGCCCTCAAGTGTTCTATTCCGCTGCAAGTCACCAAATTTGGGGGTGTGACAGATCTACCCATGGACAATACCAATAGTTTTGTACTAGAAGTCCTTAGGTATGATTGAAAAAAGGAGTAAAGAATGAAAGGAGAAAGAAGGGGTTGAAGAATTAAAAAGTAAAGTTATGAAAAAGGGTGAAAAGAAATAGCCCTCCAAAAGATCAACCTTAGGGCAGAAACTGGGTTCAATTCATATGCTACTGGTTGTTACTAAGGTGACACCGGTATTGAAGACAATGACGTCATGGACCCAGTGACGCTCTGCACTTAACCTTCTATGCTACTCAATTTCTCTTAAAAGGACTTGTTTCATTTCTCACAGAGAACCCTGCTTAATCTATCAACCTTTCACTCCGAATTATGTTGATATTGAAAAGGAGGCAATCTGCTCCATGCCTCCGACGACTTAAACCAAAACACACTTAATCGATTCTAGAGCCATGAGATTCAAAAAAAATCTTAGGAACACTTATTATTTCTACACTGGTTGTTCAACATTGAGGACACAAGTTGTAAATAACAAGAGTCCTACGCAGATCTTAGCAATCTGCCATGAACATTCATAAGGGAATTAACAATTGTGATTCTCAGTGATTAAATGGAAATTCCTGCCACAGTCAACATCAAACAGCCCTGACAGCAGGTCACTTCGGTAATCCCTTGTGGTTTACGCTTAGTGTTCGTGGTGGTTTCAAACGGTCAACAGTCGTGGAGTGATACTTCGGTATACTTTAGCGGCTCACCTGAATCGTTCATATACTTTAGTATATCTATGTAAGCCCTCTCGGGTATCCAATTCAGGAATGGCCTTGGTTAGGATTCGAGAAAGTTTTCACACTATGCTGTTAATGATCTCGAAGTCCGAACCTGTAAGTTCCGGATGCTTTATTGCTAACTGTTTTCATGCAGGTACTTGTGGACACCGGGAGTTCTATCACCACCATTACCATCATCAACATTACATAAGTTTCCACATGCTCATACAAACATCACAAAGAAAGTTCTCACAAAGATCAAAGCAAAGCAAAGTTCAAAGAAAGATTCTACGTCATGCTGAAGAATCTACAAAGTTCAAAGAAAAATATCAAAGCTAATGAATTGAGAGCTACGTAAGCATGATAACCTAAAGTCAAAAGACGTATGAGCATGTTGGAAAGGGGTAAAGACACCAGAGACAATGACGTTGATGAAACGCAGATAACACCATCACTTGATCACAACAACAACAAAGAACAAAGAACAAAGATGTAAAGTTTTTGAAGACGTCTAAAGCCATAAAAGTCAAAGTTAAAGAAGCAATGAAGACGTCAAGCAACCTATGATGACCAACCCTTAGGGGGAGATTGTTGGGAATACGTTTTATTATTATCAAGTGTCGGTCATTAGTTTTGTAATAGGTTGCTATATTATTTAGTCTCATATCTTTGTCTATTTAGACTTAAGTCCATGGGCCTTGTGTTTAAGCCCATTCGTATGAAATGAAGGATACTAGGGGTGTTGCCCTAGTCCTTCCCTATATATATCACATGTAAGACAACATTATATGTGTTGGTTATTTTCATTACCTATACTAAACCTTTGTTCATCTATTTCTCATATTGATAATCATCAATCTATCATCTCTATCTCATTTCTATACTTGTGTGTTTACATTATGGTGACCTAACAAAACCTATAAGCAAAGTAAGTAACGAAAATCTCTCAACGGCTATATTTAAAAAACGGTTATTCCCAAATAGCACTAACGGTTACCCAACAATACTAAATTTAGCCTAGCAGTACAAACTTTTTGATAAATCGTTTGTAAGCTCAGATTGATTAGATCTTATCTAGGGATAACAATAACAAAGCTAAACATGATGCACAACGGAATAAGTAAAGAACAATGTTATTGTATCAAGGTTTCTTCGTCATCATCTCTAACAACTACAATTACAAACTAACAGCCCTATTGCTACGTGATCAAGTGTAGTACGATTACTAATCTAACAGGGATCAATGATCCTTGAGGCTAAACAAAACACAAACCCTAGGCGTCTACTTTAGAAGAGTCACGCCTAGGAGACACACAAACACGTTTCCTGTGTTTTACATCTTGACACACATAAACTAACGCCCCGTATGTCTCTTTATATAATAGAGACAATAGGGTTACAAAGGATAACTACAATAAAATCTTCCTAACATATAAAAGATCTTCTGTAATCTTCATCTTTTTGTAGAATTCTCCTTTGTCTTTTAAGTCCTTCATCTTTCATATGTTTTTTCTTTATCAACTCAAATATAATTCCCAACAATCTTCCCCTAGTTGATAATGACAAAACCAAATAAGCACGAACTTCCCCTGAAGCTAATATATATGAAAGAAACAGACTTCCCCTTAATCCATGCTATACCACGAAGGATCTTCAAGTTGCAAAGCTTCAATGTATTACTTCTTCCCCTTTTTGTCATAATCCACTAGGAGACTCTAAGTAAATGCAACTTTGATCTTCACAACCACGAACCACTATCATACTTCCAATCCAGTCTTCCAATGTCTCGAATTACCCACCATTAAGAACACCAAAAAGCTTACTATAAATGAACTCAAGACAAAAGAAACCTAAACCAGTAGTAATAATAAAAACTAGCAGTTGTAAAAACATTCCCCTCAAATGTAGCATATAAATGGTTGAACATTTTAACATTAAGCTTCCCCTGAAACCCATATGTTAACCATCTGAAAGAACTTTTCGAATAACTAACCACCATAGCAACAAACATCTTGTAGTACCATCAATGAACGAGCACCAAATAGCTTACGAAAAATGACTACAATAGCATTTGAAACCAAGCAGTAGTAACATGAAGAATAGTTCTTTATCTTGAACCTGATTCACAAGAGTATTCAATAACAATGAACATCAGGTCACAACCAAAAATTCAAAATCTAAAACCAAACTTCTTCATGTGTGTGTCGTTTGATATCACCAAAAATCTGCCTTCATACCAAGCTGCCAAACTACCTTCAATCTACATTCATACACATTATGCTCATGATACATCAAACCCTAAAAGAATAATAGTGTATGACCTTAACCAATCATCACCAAAAACTGCATTAATACGAAACCAGCATGCAGCAGCATGAACAAATCAAATGAGCAGCAATAAATTCTCTTGGCAGCATGAAGTTAAAAGAAATAGTAGTAACGTCTTCAAGCAGCACAAAAAAGAACCAATACTATGTATCGGGCAGTACAAAAAAAATCCAGCAGTACTAACTCATTATCGGCAGTACAAACTATATATTGATAGCAGTACTAACTTGTAATCCATGTACACCGAGTAGTACTAAGTAACCAATTGACCATCAGTATTGATTCTTGAACGAGCAGTACAAAGTCATTGAAGAACCAGCTGCATGAAAATATAACGAGCAGTACAAACCTGACAATAAGCAGTACTAATGTGTACCACAGCAGTATTAATCATTCGATGCAGCAGTACCTTTGATAAACCAGCAGTACTATTGCATTAATGAACCAGGTGAGGCAGTATCAACTATAGAGCAGCACTAAAGAACTTCATTCGACCAAAAACTGCTTCCAGTGAACAGTATAAATGAGCAGCAGTACTTGAAGCCTATTAGGGTTTGCATACTTCTTTTCTAACCAAAAACCAAAACCTGATCGTCTTTCATTGTATCCAGGATGTCCAAAAGATAAACCATAAACAACACAATAGTAAATCGTAACCCTATCTGATAACAACTGAAACAAACAGCAGCAATTTACGATACACACCATCATTAGGGTTTGAAATCTTTATAAACTTCAACTCCTTATAAGAACCAGAACTTTAATTCGCTCATAATATGAATCACCCTTAATTAGATAAACCCTAAGAACAGAATTAGGGTTTGCTTCAGCATTACACAAGAATACTTAGGGTTTGTTTCGACTCAACAGTTATGCATCATACCAGAACCAATCTTGAACTTATGTTACACTATATAAACCATTAATGATACCTTTTTTATAAGTATAAAGATGATACTTTTTATTCCGATCCAACGGTTAACGAATGAGCTATCGCCTTTTGAAAACAGCTCTACAGAAAGTTGCGTAAATTGAAACCAAAATCGATTTTCTTCGTCTTTCTTCGACTAAAAACCTTGTGAATCCCAAGATAACGAGCTCCCCAAGCTCTGATACCAATTGATAAATTGTTTGAAAGCTCAGATTGATTAGATCTTATCTAGGGATAACAATAACAAAGATAAACATGATGCACAGCGGAATAAATAAAGAACAATGTTATTGTATCAAGGTTTCTTAGCCATCATCTCTAACAACTACAATTACAAACTAACAGCCTTAATACTCCGTGATTAAGTGTAGTACGGTTACTAATCTAACAGGGATCAATGATCCTTGAGGCTGAACAAAACACAAACCCTAGGCGTCTACTTTAGAGGACTCACGCCTAGGAGACACACACACACGTTTCCTGTGTTTTACATCTTGACACACATAAACTAATGCCCCCTATGTCTCTTTATATAATAGAGACATTATGGTTACAAAGGATAACTACAATAAAATCATCCTAACATATAAAAGATCTTCTGTAATCTTCATCTTTTTGTAGAATTCTCCTTTGTCTTTTAAATCCTTCATTTTTCATATGTTTTGTCTTTATCAACTCAAATATAATTCCCAGCACTTTTACCTAACAATAATAACTTTTTGCAAAAACTTTTTCTCAACAGTATTAACTCAATTTTCTTTTAAAACAATACTGCATGCAAACTTTTTGAAGGATTAAATGTAAAGGAAGACACTTAATCATTTCCAATTGCATTTAACCTCTGGTTTTGTGAGAACCAATGTTTTTAGTATAAATACTGCCTGTGATCGAATAAACTCATTAAAAGAGCTTTTTTGACACGGTTTCCAGCTCGTGACAGGTGTTACCTCTAACACAAATGCATTAGATTCACTTTTGCTCGTTGTTCTATAAATCAGATGTCCTTAGATTAACACACTATACTTAGTATAGAATTATAAAGAGTGAGTTAGATCAGTTACTATCTGACTAACTAAAAACTATCAATTCATGTTCAAAATACCACATGATAAACATAGGTTGATTTCAAGAAAGAGATTTTAAAAAAACCTCCCAACTCAGGAGTAAAACCCTTGTCCAGTGATCCCCAAATCCTCTCTATCATGAATCAGTTTCACCAGCTTTTAGCAACAGCATTTCAAACATTCCACCACTTTTGCTTCTCACACAGCATCAATACCAATCATACTGCTTGCTTATCCTACAAATGTTAGTCTAAAACCAAGAAAACACAATCCATAATATTTTATATTTAACAGTATCAAGTTTGACTAACAGTTTTAACTTAGCAGTACTAATTTGCACTAGCAGTATTAACTCAACAGTCTAGCAGTATTAACATCTAACAGTACTAATCCTTTACAAAACTTCACAAAGACACAAAGAGATTAAAAATTTATGGATTTAGCATTCCAATACTTGCAACCAAGTACTGAAACCTTCCAACATCAAAACCTTTTGTAAGTAAATCTGCAAAATTGTTATCTGTGTGTATTTTAACAACTTGAATTAACTTTTTGTCATTGCAGTCTCTTATAAAATGATGTCTAATCTCAATGTGTTTTGTTTTAAAGTGTAAAACAGGATTTCTAATAATACATATAGTATTGTTATTGTCAATGAAAATCATGGTGTGCATAAAATTATACCCATAATCCAGCATTTGATTCTGAATCTAGAGTACTTGCCACAACAACTAGCAGCAGCCACATATTCAGCTTCAGTTATAGATTTGGCAACCACAGTTTGCTTCTTATACTGCCATGAAATCAATCTGCATCCTAGGAACTGACAACCACCTGTTGTTGACTTCCTATCTAAACTTGCACCAGCATAGTCACTATCACTATATGCCACCAGATCAAATGGAGATTCTCAAGGATACCGAAGACCTAATTTGGGTTGGCCTTTTAGATACCTAAATATCCTTTCCACAGCATGTAAATGGGAAACCTTAGGTGTAACTTGAAACCTTGCACATGCACATACTGCAAACATAATGTCTGGTCTAGATGATGTAAGATACATCAATGATCCAATCATTGATCTGTAGATATGAACATCAACATCATCACCATCTAAGTCTTTGAGCAAAGGCTTGTCTGGATCCATTGGGGTGCTAGCTGTCTTTACATTAGTATACCCAAATTTCTTCAGTATATCAGCAACATATTTATCCTGACTGATAAATATACCATCTTCCTCTTGCTTGACTTGTAGCCCTAATAAGAAATTTAGTTTTCCCATGAAACTCATTTGAAACTTGTCATGCATCAGTTTCTCAAACTCATTACACTTCTCCTTCTTTGTTGAACAAAAAATAATGTCATCAACATAGACCTGAACAAGCAAAATATCCCCTTTTGGCCTCTTGATAAACAATGTCTGGTCTATCTTTCCTCTGTGAAACCCATTTTCTAATAAGTACTTAGCCAAGGTTTCATACCAGGCTCTTGGAGCTTGATGCAAACCATAGAGAGCTATCACCACCTTGTAGACTTTGCCTGGATAGTCATGATCTTCAAACCCTGGTGGTTGAGTAACATAAACCTCTTCATCAATTGTACCATACATGAAAGAACTCTTCACATCCATCTAATACACCAAGAATCCCATAAAAGAAGCATAAGCTAAAAGCAGCCTTATAGCCTCAATTCTTGCTACAGGGGCAAAAACTTCATCATATTCTATGCCTTCTTCTTGAGTAAAACCCTGTGCAACCAGCCTTGCTTTATTTTGAATGACAATTCCTCTCTCATCTTTCTTGTTTCTAAACACCCATTTTGTACCAATTGCCCACTTTCGCTTAGGCAAATCTACTAGAACCCAAACCTTTTGAAGCTTAAACTGTAAAAGCTCCTCTTGCATTGCTTATACCCAGGATGGGTCACTTAGAGCTTTGGCAATTTTCTTGGGTTCTTCCTGAGATAGGAAACAAGCAAATAAACAAGTATGAAGGTCTTCATGAGTTTTCTCTTCATAAACAACACTTATAAAACCTTGTTCATTTGAATCCTTTGTCATTGTCATTCTTCTTGTCTTTATATCAGGCTGTACATCACCAATCACAAGATCAAGTGAATGATCTTTGTGAATTCTTGTATTTAGAGTTGTAGGAGTTTGATAGGTGTTAGGCATGTTGTTCAGATCCACTTCATCATCAGAGAAATCAGCAGCAGTAGTAACTGTTGGGCTAGCAATATTATCATTTGGCTCAGCAGTACTAATATATGGCCCAGCATTACTAACATGCTCAGTAGTATTAATATCTTTAGTACTACTTTCAGGCCTCTCTTGATCATCAACTTCACTTTCTTTATTGACACCTTCATCATCCTCATTTTCATAATCACAAGAAGGTTGTGGTTCATCATTGCTATCATGCTTTGAAGATGTATCAAACATTGAACCATCCTTCCACAGTGGCATAAACATGTAGTCTTGACAAGATCCTGTCTCCATGCTGGATGGACCTGCATCAAAACTATCTTCTGTACCTAAAAAATCATTAGAGTTTGTACCTTCAACAACTGGCACATAATTCATTGATTCTGTTAGCACATCAATATCTAACAGCCACTTAGGACATTCTGCTGCAACACTAGGCTTATTCTCCAAGAACTCTACATGCAAGTTTTCTTCTACTTTTCTGGTTCTAATGTTGTATACCCTAAAAGCCTTGCTATTCATAGAGTACCCAACAAATAATCCATCATCAAACTTGCCCAAATGATCTAAAGTATTCAGAATTGTAACATGACATCCAAATGGTCTCATGAAGCTTAGAGCTGGTTTTCTACCTCTAAAGAGTTCATAAGGTGTCTTGTTGTGAGGTTTGACAGCTAATACCCTATTCTACACATAGCAAGCAGTATTAACTACTTCAACCTAAAATGTAGTAGGTAACTTAAAGTCTGCTAACATAGTTCTAGCTGCCTCAATCAGTGTCCTATTCCTTCTTTCAGCAACACCATTCTGCTAAGGAGTTATAGCTAAACTAAATTCCCTCTTAATACCTTTTAGATTACAAAACTCATTCATAACTCTATTCTTAAATTCTGTTCCATTATCACATCTGATTACCTTTACTTTCTTATCAACTAGGTTTTCTATCTCAGTAATAAAACTCTTAAGAATGCTACTGGTCTCATCCTTAGTTGCTAAAAAGAAAACCCAAGTAAACCTGCTATAATCATTAGTGACAACAAGATAGTATTTCTTATTCATTAAACTACTCACAGAAATAGGACCAAACAAGTCCATATGCAACATGAATAATGGCTGAGTAATAGAGTTTTGAGTCTTGGACTTACAAGAAGCTTTGTGTTGCTTTCCCTCAAGACAAGCCACACAAGTTTGGTCATTTTCAAAACGTTTTAAAGGTAAACCTCTTACAAGATTATCCTTAACAAGTGTATTAATGTTTTTAAAATTAACATGACCAAGCCTCCTATGCCATAGCATTGATTCATCCAATGTGGCCTTTGCAACAAGACAAGTTAAACACTATTACAGATTTGGCCTACGGTCACACATGTGGTATTTTGAACGGCCACACAATAACTTATTTGTTTGACTAAATGTACCAGAATAAAATAAACAGCCACACTTGATCCGACTTATGTGACCATTTCGGAATTACATCTGAGGCTACAGCCACACATTTGAATATTTTCGTGACTATACGTATCTGGTAAAAAAAATTTTGATTTTTTAGTCACTTGAAATTTGGGACGTGTGACGGATACAAATAAGTTTGAAACATTAGTCACACTATATATATACATATGTGACAAATATATGTCACACAATTGAAAAAGTGTGACCAAAATCCATATATGGTCACACGAAGTAATTGTGTATGTGGCTAAATCATATACTCAAGTTTGTCACACATTATTTAAACGTGACTGCTAGTTTTTGTTGAAAATTTAGCCACATATGAATTTGAAATGTGTGACAACTGAAAAGTAAGTTTGAAGCATTAGTCACGATTGGCATTTAAAAGTGACAAATATATGTCACACACTTGAATAGTGTGACCAAATGTCATATATGGTTACACTAAACCATAGGCATACATGATTAAGTGTGACCAAAATTTGATACAAATGGTCACGTAAGTTATCATGTGTGTCTAAAGTTAAGTGTGTGTTTGCCTGCCAATTCCTAATGTGTATAGTCACATTTAATTGTAGCACAATCATGTGACTATAGGCTATACAATAGTCACACCATACCACAAATATGCATCTAAATTATGTTTATGGCCACATTATAAGGGTATTATATGTGACCAATACATTCAAAATAGTCACATTGTGAAATATTCATGTGACTATAGTCAAAAATTTCAAAATCTCAATGTTTTGGATATGTAATTGGCTTACATATTAATGCATCTACAAGAGTTGGTGCTTACTTGGGCAGTGGTGATGAAGAAACTGAACCGACTGCAACTCAAACAGCAAGTGGAGTATGCCCAAGTCAAGCACCAAGTGAGGAACCTGCTACTCAAAAACCAAGTGAAGAATCTGCAAGTCAAACACCTAATAAAGAACCTCCAACTCATAAACCAAGTGATTCACCTGCTAGTCAATTAACCAAGTGAATCACCTGCAAGAAATGCTATGTTGTCTTTCAGTAATTAATATGTTGTATAATTTAACTGATATGTTGTATAATTAATATGTTATTAACAATGCAGTATGGTTACTACTTTTTTTTGTATGTGTTGACTTTATAAGTCAAACTGGGTTATTCCAAACACTCCACAATGTGTTTTTCAATTATACATGTTTATCTCATAATCAGTACTAACTATACATTCTAGCAGTCTTAATTCTATTTCTTGTCCTTGGGTCCTAGATACGTTCCCATCTTCCTGAGCAGTTCTCTTTTCTACTCTTTCTGCTTCTTGAATCCCTTAGATTCCAATGGTTCTGCAGTTCTCTTTTCTAATCTTATATCAAATGCGCCACCTTTCATAGCCTTGGTAATTCTGGCATATATCTTAGTGTAGATTTCTTCAATTTCTTCATAAGACCTATACTTGAAGTATTTCTCTTTCCAATTATCCTGACCTTTCAAATAAGCTTTCATGTACTTCAGTCTCTCACTTCTTGAAGGAGGTTTATTTAGATAAGCTTTCTTCTTACTCATTTTCTTTCTAATGACATCCAATAAGTCATCAATTGCTGATTGTTGCTCTTCAGGAGTATACCTTAATCTTTCAGCTGCTTGTAATTTTTCTGCAAACTCCTTGTCTGAAAGAATCTGAGCAGCTTCTTGAGCATCAAGATCAGCTTGCACTTGTCTTGTAACTTCTTCATCTGTAATCATTTGTTGTTGTTGTTGACTGGGTGACTAAAACTTAAATTTCTTCTTGGGTTCATCAATAAACAAACCTTTGCCTTTTTCTGATGGTGAAATAGTTGTTGATGGTGTTTTTGGTACTGATACTGGCTCTTTAATGACAACTCCTTTTGCCTTAGGTCTTGTACTCTTCAACTTTGTTAATACTTGAGATATAGTAATATCATCATCACCTTGAGTAGCAGCAATACTAACTTCAGTCTCAGCAGCACTAACCTTATCATTAGCCACATTACCTTTAACACTAGCAATATTAACTTCTTCATTGGCAGTCTTAAGTGTAGCAGCATCAAGTAACACCTTAGTCACTTCAACATCATTCATAATAGCTTCATTACCCTGTTGATCAGCAACAACAAATTGATTCACATCATCATCTTCCCAAGATTTATTCTCTATCCCAGTATCAACATGTACCCCAGTTTCCTCCCCGGAAGCTTTGCTTATATTCCTCCCCTGTTTGGAAACATCCTTCTCCAAACTCTGTGCTTGAGCAGAAGATTCAACTCTGGAAGTAGTTCCAACCTTGTATAACCTTTTAGTTTTGTGTGTTCTTGACCTCT
This sequence comes from Artemisia tridentata subsp. tridentata, assembly GCA_021014915.2. Taxonomy (NCBI): domain Eukaryota; kingdom Viridiplantae; phylum Streptophyta; class Magnoliopsida; order Asterales; family Asteraceae; genus Artemisia; species Artemisia tridentata. The sequence continues at coordinate 320,886,749 of CP139509.1, forward strand.
GTAGACTTTCAAGATACCTAACCCTTTTCTTCAACCTTGTGATTTCAGTACCTTGAGAAATTTTAAGCTCCTTAAGATCCTTCTTGAGATCAAGAACATCCTTTGACAATTTTGTACAAGTAGCCATCAATTCATGAACAAGGTTAATACTACCCTCAGCACTTCAGAGTGTGTTACCTCTCCCGAGTGGTGCATCATAGGGTGAGTTAGGCATAGCCTCAGACCTAGTCTAAGCATCTACATCCCCCATATTATCCGGTTGACTAGGTCCTTCACCTGAATTAGTTCCATGTGGACCGGACTCATTAGAAGTTGTCTTGGTTCAGGTCTTAATGATGTTACCACTGTCCTGTGCTGCTGCTAAGCTAGACACAGTAGTGGCAGCCCTTGCCAACATGTCACTCTCCCCCCAGTGACAGCCTCATCTGCAACAGTTGGTATAGAACCACTAGCCTGAGGTAGCTCAGTGTTCTTGGTGTTAGTCCTACGTTTATAGGTCTTTTGTTGTTGTTTAGATGATGTAGCCAAAAGTGTGGGTATGTGATGGGTACCAACTGGGATTGCTGAACCTTCACCCATTTGGGTTTGGGCTAGTGCCACCAATGTTGGAAACAAAGGTATCACTGTCCTTGAAAAATCTTTTCCAACCCTCCTCATATTAGCAAAAACCTTTTTGGTAAAGCAGGGAGTGGAATAAACATTTTTGTGACTTTTCTTATTTTTAAATTGGTTGTCCAAAAAGAGTTGCAAAAACCTTGGGTATAGAAAATATTTAGCCGAAGAACTATCCAAGTTCTTAACCATACTATCAAAAATTAATTTTGAAAAATTAAATCTTCGAGTATTTTCAGCCAAACAAATTATAGCAGAAGCTAAATTACTGCTAAATTCATTCCACGCAGTGGTCTTTGGACTTAGACACACTAAGACAGTATGAATTAAGAATTTCCACTGAGGAGAAAAATTACCTTTATAAAACTTTAAAGCATCTGTTTTTCTCTCATAGCCCATCAGTGAAAGTTTTTCAAAGATTGTAGTATTTGGAAGATTCTCAACTCCTTTAGCGTCATCTAGGAGAAGATCTCTTCGAATAGACGCCTCTGTAATGATAATCCTCTGCCTATCTACAAGGGCATGGATTTGTGCTTCCCCATTAATAGTTTTGACCTTAGCAGACGACCAAAACTGGATAATGTTAGAAGTATATATAGTAGGTTTTACTGTTAATGCAAACTTGATGTTTTTTTTTTTGTTATATTTTTTTTATTATTTTGAATCCAAAGAAATATTCGTGAAAATATTTCCCCGGGTCGTTCTCCCAACGAAGGTTTGACGGCGAATTTGTCGAATCGGTGTCGTGAAAATGTGAAGTGAAAAAGTGACGTGAAAGATTATTATTTTTAGAATTGATTACACTAAAATAAGAAAAGTTAAAAGCAATCTACGCTATTAAAATAAATGCACACCAAGAAAATTCAAATAAATGCAAATCCCGGGCTAATCCCGAGATTTATAAATCTATTAGTGAAATTATACTAAAATAATAATAAAAATAAAATAAAGTCTAAGGAACGAAAATGAATTTTATTAAAAATGATTTTATAAAAGAAATCTAAGAAAATAAGGTTTTATTAAAAACGAGGGACTAAAAATGCAATTTAGGAAACTTTATTTAAACTAAAATTTTAAAACGAAGACATGGACTTAAATTGTAATTTTGAAACTTATTTAATTCACAAAAACACTTTTAAACAAAAACAAGGGCCGAACTTGTTAAAAATGGAACTCTAGGACTGAGTTGAGAAATTTCAAAAACTAAAAACGTTTTACAACTTTCAAACAAAACCAGGTTCGACTCCTGATTTTTACAAGTCAATCTAAACTATTTTTTTTTTTTCTTTTTCTACCTTTGCAAATCAACTAAGAACTAACAATCACTCAAACAAATTGCACTGCAACAACAATTATCAACAATTATCCTCAACACTGAAACAAAAAACTGATGATCAGCCAGATTGATCCATGAAATCAGCATCTCAGATCACAAATCCAAACATCCTCGAATTCTAACCAACTCAAGCTATCTCTAAATTCAACTTATCAACTTATGCAATCTATTCTATACTGCTACTAAAATTAAACCTTTAAAACTAGATTACTTATACTAAAAATAAAATCAACCAGAGCAGCTTAAAAAGAGAAAAAAAAAAACAAAGCAAGTATCAAAAATAAGAACACAGTACTCACAAGCTCATCCTGCTAACTTATTTGGTGATCTCAGTATACTCAAACAACCCAGGCTATTAAGCCAATATCGAACCCAAATAAACAACTCTTCCTTCCATCAGCTTTTTCCACACCATTCCACAGCTTATTCACCAGCTTATCAACTTATCAGAGAATATATATATATTTTTTTTTTATTTTTTATATCACTAATAGTAAATTTTAACCAGAAACAATAACTAAACAGAAATTACTTTGAAATGAGGAAACTAATTTCAACTGTAAATAAAAATTTTCATTATCGAAGATCAAATATCACAAATGCGATTGAAACTCAGAAAACTTGAAATCAAACATTAACAATTTGATAAAAGGCTGATAATGTAATTTTTTGTAAATAATCTAGCAACTGAAATCAAACATTAACTAAAAGAAAATTCGGATTCAAATGAACTTCAAAATTAACTTTCATTAAAACGTAACAATTACAGTAATCGAATCAACCTAACTTAAACTGAAAATTACAATCCGAATTTGAAGACTAAAATTCTAAAACTAATTTGACAGCATAACGTTGCTAAAAAAAATTACATCCGAAAATGAGGAAAACCCTCCTCTATTTATAGGCTTACACCGAACCTTCGGGTCTTTGCCACGCTGGCGATCCGCGTGCCTCTTAGCTTCAAATCCACCCTTAGATCATCTTTGCTCATCATCAAGTCGATTATGGCCCTCGGATTAGAATTAGTGAGGTGTTCGGTCCAATCGGCTGCTCCCACGTGTCATTCTTCTCGTCAGAGGCTTCTAGAAGGACCAATCATTGTCTATTCTACCCTTAATTGCTGTTAAAACTTCGTACGGTAATATTAGGGTTGCGTGAATAGTAATTTTTGAGAGGATAAGGGTGCGGGTGTTTGTGTGGGAGAGAAAGGGTGAGTGAAAGGTAAAGGTGTGTTTGATTATTTTGTTTTGACCGAGTTTTTAGTTAAAAGAAACATTGACCGGGTGTGGGTTTAATCTTTTGAGTGTTGGATCGGGTAGTTAGTTAAAGGTTGGGCCGGTTTGTGTTTAATGTGGTTGTGGGCTTGGGTTATTTAGGATGGGCTAGGAGGGATTTAGTTTGATGGGTTTTTTAAATCCAGGTTTTGGTTTATGTTATTTAAGATTTGTTATTTTAAAATCATAAGGACCAAATGTAATTATCTTGAAATCTCAGGGACCAGTCTTGCCATATTTTCCAAAGATAAATCCAAGGGCTCAATTTGATAATTGCTAATAGACGGAGGACCTCGGTTGACTTTTTTGACCATTTTCTTTGTTCCCGGTTCCGGTTCTGAGCCTTTTCGTATCTCGTGCTCGTTTTCTTGATTTTCTTGTGTCTTTTGTCAATTTTCACGATATCCATCCCTGCACATGCAAAAACACAAAAACACAATATCTTTTGGCATTTTGGTCGGGTTTTTGGTCTATTTGGGTCCGGTTTTGGTCAAGAAAAGGTATGTGTTTTAGCACATACCAAAATCCCCCAGACTAAGTATTGCAATGTCCTCATGCAATGTTATGAAAACTCCCCGATTTTCCCTTTATTCTATTTTTGTATTTTTTCTTATTATTCGAGTGACGGCTTTTGATGACAATCATTATCTATCGATAATTTTTAGGGTCATAGAGCAGGAAACACGACTCATAAAGAAGTGACCATACGGATAAAATTCGTCGTTCCTGATTTTTCACGAGTCCCCAAACTAAGCTTAAAAACGAGATCATTGTCATTTACAAGTTAGATTGCCAACACTACTCAGAAAGCTAATTGTAGACTTCTCGTTCCCAAATTCCTATTTTTCCTCTATTTATTTTATTTTTGGTGAGAAATGAATTTCTTCAAATTCTCGTTTTGATAATTTTTAATCTGATAAAGATACCTAGTTTAGACGCTAAGTAGTTTCCAAACCTTCCCTCGAAAACCGTTGCATACAAAAATGAGGTCCACATCAAGGTCTCTGATTTAACACGATTTTGAGAATATCCCTTTTATTTGCGACCGAAACAACTCATCTACGAGTCCAGAGACGGAAGCCTTTATTAGGATACCTCGGAGTCGAAATTTGGCATTTTTAACATTATTAAGCACATATTATTATTGATCCTTGGCCCTTTATAACAATCACAACATCGGCTGCGAACCGGCAAGATGTGATAGTCTATTATGACCTTGGAATTTTTCCTCTGCCTTTATTAGAAGTCTACAACATCGGCTGCGAACCGGCAAGATGCAGAAAACTTTTTATGGCTTTGGATTATTATTATTTATTATTCATTATATATTTTGCCAAATCCCGAGTCCTACGGCTTTTATAACAATCCCAACATCGGTTGTGAGCCGGCAAGATGGAATAGTCTATTACACCGTAACACTGACAGTACCTTGATGTGTACCCAACTTCCATAAGCAAGGATTCTCTTAAGAAGGATTAAAAACTAAATTTTGCCAAAACCAAAATAGCTTTAATTATTTATAGAGTATTATTTTTGGTGAAACAAGCTGATGGGAACAAAAAACCACAAATAACTTCGATGAGCTCTAAAGAGAACCACTACTCCACGTTTAGCAATCTAACTTATAAACAACTCTATCATTTCTCGTTCTTCGCAAATTTAAAATCTTAAATAATAAGATCCGCGAATGCTTAGCCTTATAATCAAGCCATGCATATATAAAGTCAAATACGGGAACTTGCAAATTCTTAAAAAGAATTCGCGTTTTCTAGCTCCTTGTGTAAAAGACTAGCACGAGCTTATAGATTATAAACGGTTAAGGAGACAAGCTAGGGCTCAACACGCCCGGTCAAGTCAGAATTTTATTCCTACTCTCTCCAGCGGAAAGTCAACAAAAATGTCAAAATTTATTATATTTTTGCAAAAATTTTTAAATTTTTCTCATTTTTTTTGGATTTTTTCAATTTTGGAGGAAAAACGGGATTGCACGAGACAATAGCAAAAATGCAAGGCAAAAATCAAATCGCAAGATTACCCCCCCAGACTAAAACGAGACATTGTCCTCAATGTCTTAAAGGTACGGGTTCTCCCCACAAAAATCTAAGGCCGTTTATTAATTATGCCAAAAGATAGATGTAAAACGATAAGATTTTGGATATTGGATAAGCAGCGGATGACGAAACTCGAGTAGCGTGAAGGAAACTACGAGCACGAGAGTCTTCAGTCATCGGCATTCCTGGACACATCACAGAAAAACACGAAACACAAGATACGGAAGAGGGGATCCCTCCTCATGTTGCTTTATTAGAAATAAGATAAGAAGATAGATAGATAAGCATGGGGTGCCTCCCACGAAGCGCTTGTTTTTGTTAACCGAGTCACATGAGCTTGACTCGACCCCGAATTTATTTGTCCTTGGGGGAGCAAGTGGAAGAGATAATCTCAATCGGACTTTCGTTCAAGATGTTCGAATAAACATTGAAGCACACGAAAGTTCCACTCCGATTGAGATACCCACGGCTTTAGAAGATGAAAGCGGTGATGCCGGGGTCAAAAACTTTGTCTTCGTTTCCGGCTGGAAACGATAGTAAAGTTTCAAGCAGAGATGACTCCGGACAGAATGGGAGTTTTTGAATAGAAAGAAGCAGAGAGGAATCATTTTTCTCCAGAATTAAAAGTTCCTTAGATGAGGCAGGAAACTTTAAATTCGTATCAAGAGTCATTTTCATCAAAGGATGAATTTCACCATCATCGAGTAAGCCTGGCTTAAATACTTTGTCCTCACAAGAAAACTCAGCAGGGTACTCGATGGAGGACTCAATAGAGAAATAATCCTCGGAAGAATAAGGAGCTAAGTCATGAGAGACAATTGAAGCATCCTCGGTTATGGTTTCAATTTTAGGGCCTTTTTTAGTAGGTTTGCCATATAAAAGATTTCTCCATTCGGTTTGATCGGCCCTAAAATCGAAGAGATCATCATCATCATTAAGCTCGGAGTAAGAATCAGATGATGGAGCATGGTACAAAAGATCTTCAACTACTTTATAATCAGCATGAACGTCAAAGAGATCATCATCATATGATGGAAGTGGATCATCGTGAGCGAGTTCATCGGTGAACTCCTCGTGATAAGAATCATATTTAGACGGATCCTGGTTCATTAAAGATTCCAATTTTCTTAAGTCAGATTCAAAATCAAACTCATCGTCCTCATCCCCCGGTGGGATTGGATCGATGTGAGCGAGTTCATCGGTGAACTCCTCAAGAAGAGAATCAATATAAGAAGTGGTACTGCCACTACTTTGCTCTTCTGATTTTGAATCAACAATTTGAACGGATTTAAGCGGTTTTTCCTTAACATCTTCCAGGGGAAACAATTGTTCATCAAATTTCAAGATATCTTCCCCTGGATTACTATTGGTCTCAACAATTTCTGGCGAAATTGGAGTATTAACAGACAACACCTCGAACTCTTCCCTCGAGATTTCACTTCCCTCAATCGGAGGAGAAGGATGGGAAGAGTCGGAAAGAACATAATCAATCATCTCTACATGATAAACCGTCTCCGGAGGTGGGACAAGAGGTGTGCTCTTAGAGCTAGCATTTTCCACCTCTTCCGTTGTGGTCTCCGAATCGGATTCACTATCATCAAGAATACTCTTAGTATTTGTAGCACAACACTCAAACCATTTGCTCGATCCAGGATTAATTTTCATGGCCTTGAGTTCAGCACGTTTTTCTGACATACTCTTGACCGTGAATCTTGAAAGGTTTGGATCAATTCTTTTAGGAGCAATTACGGGATCGGACTTTTGATCAACCGTAGCGACATTGCATTTGTCGGTTTGAGGTTTCGAGTTCGGATTGATTTGAAACGTGACTTTTTCATTATCAACTCGCAGAGTTATTTCTTCTCCGTATACGTCAATCAAAGCCCGCCCAGTCCTTAAGAATGATCTTCCGAGAATGAGAGGAACCTGGGGGTCAGCGTCAAAATTAACAACCACAAAATCTGCAGGAAAATGGAACTTCCCCACTTTAACGAAGACATCCTCGGCTATACCTTCGGGACGGGTTACGGAACGATCCGCAAGCTCGAGGGTCATGCAAGTGGGGGTAAGTTTGGGCAGAGAAAGCTTTTGCCATACTGACAACGGCATTAGGTTGATGCTAGCACCGAGATCGGCCAAGGCGGAGCATTCAACCATTCCCGGAAATTCACATGGAATAAGGAATTTTCCGGGATCTCCAAGCTTTTCCGGAAGCTTTTTGAGAATTACCGCTGAGCAGTTTTCATTCAGATGAGTTTTTGCTAACTGAATTAATTTTTCTTTGTTATTCAGCAAACTTTTGAGAGTCGAAACAAACTTAGGCATCAAAAGTAAAGCATCCGCGAAGCTTATATCAAAATGCAATTCTTGAAAAATTTGGAAAAATTTTTCCATTTGATTTGAAGCTTTTTCGCGGAGCTTTTGATCATTCAATCTCGAAGGATAAGGAAGGTTTGCTTTGACGGGAATTTCTTTTGGCTCAACATTCTTTGGTTCAGATGGATGGATGACCGGAGGTTGGACGTCTTTGGTTCCTCCGTTGTTAGTAGGAGGTTCCATGTCCTTGGTCACCTCGGGTTCACGGACGGCTACCTTGGGAGGTAGAGAAGAAGCGGTAGCCGGAGCCGTGGGTCCATCATATGAAACACCGCTACGAGTCGTTATCGCCTTAGCATCGCCCCTCGGGTTAGCAATTGTGTTGCTAGGAAGAGAAGAAGTACCCGAGGTTGAGGGTTGATTCATCTGAAAAAATCCACTCATCATTTGCTTAAGGTCGTTTGTTTGTCGAGATATTGTCGTATCAATCTCCTTCCGAAAGTCAGCTCTCATATTGTTGATTTGACCTTGCATAGTTCGTATGCTAGCATCGGTTGCTTTCATATAACTCACAAAGTCGGGAGGAAGTGGAACTTGGGGAGGAGGAGGTTGATAGACTTGTTGCGGTTGAGCTTGATAATTATTTCCTCGATTTTGGTTGTAGCTTTGATTTTGATTGTAACCTTGATTTATTTGAGGTAAACGGTTTTGGTTGTTTTGAACGGGTGTAAAACCGGGTGGTCCCATTTGGTTGCTAACTCGGTAGTTAACTTCACCTTGAGGACGGAATCCTTGATTTTGATTGTAGTTTGCGGCTGCTGCAGTAGCATTACAAACTTGGCTATCGGTAGCTTGACAATCATAATACGGATGGGGACCACCACAAATAACACAATTTTCTTGCACCGCTTTCACTTGAGCGGATGGAGAAGATTGTTTCTTTTGTTCTGAGAGAATGAAAGCTTGGAACATATCTGCAAGCTTGTCGATCTTAGCATCACTGCTAGAAGCTTGTGTACTCACCTTAGAAACAACCGGTTTGTTCCTTGAGGTAGGTACCTTAGATTTGTTCTCAATAATTGAAAGAATTTCTCTCGGCATTCGACTCATGATATTGCCACCGGCGGCTGCATTGAGTGAATCCTGATCTGATTGAGTTAAGGCATTGTAGAACGTATCGATTTGATGCAATTCCGAAAATCCGTGATGTGGGCATTTCCGTAGGAGATCCTTAAATCGTTCCCATGCCTCACCGAAATTCTCATCAAATCGTTGCTGGAAATTTGTGATTTCATTCCTAGCATTGGTCATTTTAGACGGAGGAAAGAAATAGTTCACGAATTTATGGACGAGATCTTCCCAAGTATGGATTGATTGAGGAGGTTCTTTCTCGAGCCAAATTCGGGCCGCCCCCTCGATCGAAAATGGGAATAACATCAATTTGATTGTTTCGTGAGGGACATCCTTATGGTAATGTGTTGAGGTTAATTTATTGAACCATCGGATGTAATTGTGAGGATCCTCCCGATCAAAACCATGAAATTGATTTCCCGTGACAAGTTGAATTAAACCGGTCTCGAGTTTAAAATTTGTATTTCGAATCGGGGGTATGACAATAGCATCTCCGTATCCCACGGTGGGACACTGGAGTAACTCTTGCATAGTGCAGAGATCGGGAGCTTGTCCTTGATTGTGATTGTCAACACCCACCGGCGGGGGTTGATTGTGTTGGTTGTTGGCCATTTCCTCAACGGTTGAGAAATGAACACGGTTGTTTTGACGGATAATCCTCTCGGGATTTGAAAGTGGTGAAAGAAGAGGATTAGAAGAAGAAGAACGGGTGTGCATACACCAAAATGAAAACAAAAATAAAAATCAAAAATCTTTTTGTATTTTGGGTTAGGAATTATTTTTGGCTTTTTTAATATATAAAAAAAAAAACAAAATATTTTATTTTCTTTTTGGTAACCGTTACGTTAACCGTAACCGTTTCCTTTAAAACTACGCGCAGCGTGGCGGGAAGGCAAAGGTAGCTCCGAAGATGCTTAAAAACCCGCCTTCTTCAGCTCGACAATTTAATGTCAAGCTTCCTTAAACCCCGTAATTAGGTTGTAGTAATAAAGTAATCCGATAATGATTAATTTCACGATTTGTTTTGTTGTTATTTGGAATGGTTTACAACCGCCCTCCTTCAACGGAAGACGGAGGATGTTTATTAAGATGTATTTATGAAAACACTTTAGGAAAAGTGTTTTATTTATTGTATTTTTGTATTTTTATTTTTTTATAAAAAACAATAACTTCCAAGGAAGGATCTTCAAATCACAAAAACAACGGACGAAATCGACGCACTCGTTTCAAGCCTTCCCCGGCAGCGGCGCCATTTTATTGATGTTTTTTTTTTTTGTTATATTTTTTTTATTATTTTTGAATCCAAAGAAATATTCGTGAAAATATTTCCCCGGGTCGTTCTCCCAACGAAGGTTTGACGGCGAATTTGTCGAATCGGTGTCGTGAAAATGTGAAGTGAAAAAGTGACGTGAAAGATTATTATTTTTAGAATTGATTACACTAAAATAAGAAAAATTAAAAGCAATCTACGCTATTAAAATAAATGCACACCAAGAAAATTCAAATAAATGTAAATCCCGGGCTAATCCCGAGATTTATAAATCTATTAGTGAAATTATACTAAAATAATAATAAAAATAAAATAAAGTCTAAGGAACGAAAATGAATTTTATTAAAAATGATTTTATAAAAGAAATCTAAGAAAATAAGGTTTTATTAAAAACGAGGGACTAAAAATGCAATTTAGGAAACTTTATTTAAACTAAAATTTTAAAACGAAGACATGGACTTAAATTGTAATTTTGAAACTTATTTAATTCACAAAAACACTTTTAAAACAAAAAACAAGGGCCGAACTTGTTAAAAATGGAACTCTAGGACTGAGTTGAGAAATTTCAAAAACTAAAAACGTTTTACAACTTTCAAACAAAACCAGGTTCGACTCCTGATTTTTACAAGTCAATCTAAACTATTTTTTTTTTTCTTTTTCTACCTTTGCAAATCAACTAAGAACTAACAATCACTCAAACAAATTGCACTACAACAACAATTATCAACAATTATCCTCAACACTGAAACAAAAAACTGATGATCAGCCAGATTGATCCATGAAATCAGCATCTCAGATCACAAATCCAAACATCCTCGAATTCTAACCAACTCAAGCTATCTCTAAATTCAACTTATCAACTTATGCAATCTATTCTATACTGCTACTAAAATTAAACCTTTAAAACTAGATTACTTATACTAAAAATAAAATCAACCAGAGCAGCTTAAAAAGAGAAAAAAAAAACAAAGCAAGTATCAAAAATAAGAACACAGTACTCACAAGCTCATCCTGCTAACTTATTTGGTGATCTCAGTATACTCAAACAACCCAGGCTATTAAGCCAATATCGAACCCAAATAAACAACTCTTCCTTCCATCAGCTTTTTCCACACCATTCCACAGCTTATTCACCAGCTTATCAACTTATCAGAGAATATATATATTTTTTTTTTTTTTTTTTTTTATATCACTAATAGTAAATTTTAACCCGAAACAATAACTAAACAGAAATTACTTTGAAATGAGGAAACTAATTTCAACTGTAAATAAAAATTTTCATTATCGAAGATCAAATATCACAAATGCGATTGAAACTCAGAAAACTTGAAATCAAACATTAACAATTTGATAAAAGGCTGATAATGTAATTTTTTGTAAATAATCTAGCAACTGAAATCAAACATTAACTAAAAGAAAATTCGGATTCAAATGAACTTCAAAATTAACTTTCATTAAAACGTAACAATTACAGTAATCGAATCAACCTAACTTAAACTGAAAATTACAATCCGAATTTGAAGACTAAAATTCTAAAACTAATTTGACAGCATAACGTTGCTAAAAAAAATTACATACGAAAATGAGGAAAACCCTCCTCTATTTATAGGCTTACACCGAACCTTCGGGTCTTTGCCACGCTGGCGATCCGCGTGCCTCTTAGCTTCAAATCCACCCTTAGATCATCTTTGCTCATCATCAAGTCGATTATGGCCCTCGGATTAGAATTAGTGAGGTGTTCGGTCCAATCGGCTGCTCCCACGTGTCATTCTTCTCGTCAGAGGCTTCTAGAAGGACCAATCATTGTCTATTCTACCCTTAATTGCTGTTAAAACTTCGTACGGTAATATTAGGGTTGCGTGAATAGTAATTTTTGAGAGGATAAGGGTGCGGGTGTTTGTGTGGGAGAGAAAGGGTGAGTGAAAGGTAAAGGTGTGTTTGATTATTTTGTTTTGACCGAGTTTTTAGTTAAAAGAAACATTGACCGGGTGTGGGTTTAATCTTTTGAGTGTTGGATCGGGTAGTTAGTTAAAGGTTGGGCCGGTTTGTGTTTAATGTGGTTGTGGGCTTGGGTTATTTAGGATGGGCTAGGAGGGATTTAGTTTGATGGGTTTTTTAAATCCAGGTTTTGGTTTATGTTATTTAAGATTTGTTATTTTAAAATCATAAGGACCAAATGTAATTATCTTGAAATCTCAGGGACCAGTCTTGCCATATTTTCCAAAGATAAATCCAAGGGCTCAATTTGATAATTGCTAATAGACGGAGGACCTCGGTTGACTTTTTTTTTTTTGACCATTTTCTTTGTTCCCGGTTCCGGTTCTGAGCCTTTTCGTATCTCGTGCTCGTTTTCTTGATTTTCTTGTGTCTTTTGTCAATTTTCACGATATCCATCCCTGCACATGCAAAAACACAAAAACACAATATCTTTTGGCATTTTGGTCGGGTTTTTGGTCTATTTGGGTCCGGTTTTGGTCAAGAAAAGGTATGTGTTTTAGCACATACCAAAACTTAATATAGCTTGCATTAAGGAAATTAATTATCTCAGTAAAATCTACAGACTCATTGGATTTTTCTAAAAAGGCAACATTATTATGAGATTCGGTAAAAGTTAGGTTTGACATTATGATTTGATTTAGGGGTTTTGTAATATGACGATTAAAATTCGTTTAGGGCGTGGAAGAGAGAGAGAGTAATGTGTGTGTGAATATGATTGTGTGCCGCAATTGGGGATTTATACCCTTTAAGTAAAAAGTGACACAAATGTACCCTGCACTCCCAACCAGTACTAACGGATACCCAGCAGTACAAAGTTTTCGCTACCAGTACAATTTTTTGCCTAGCAGTACAAACTTTGTGCAAAAACTTTTTCTCAGCAGTATGAACTCAATTTTCTTTTAAAACCATACTGCACTCATACATATGGAAGGGATTAAGTGTAAAGGAAAACACTTAATCAGTTTTGGTGATATTGTTGTTCTTGCATTACAACACAGTTTACTGTTTCAGTGTTAATAGTCTTCTAAGTATCCAAGAAACCAAACACCCCTTTAACATCAGGGGAAACACAGGTATCATAAACTAATAATAATAACTGCATTCAAATATCATAAACTTGTATGAATTGGAAAAGTTAAGTAATATATAAACTAAGTCAAAATAAGTTTACATTTACATAGGCAAAATATATAAACAAAAGATACATTAAGAAATAAATAAACTATCTTGAATAGTTTTGTAAACACCAACTATTTTCTCTCTTGTTTCTTCTATTACTTTGTTCCTATCATAAACTTTCTTCTAATGCTCCAAAATGATCTTTAAATCTTCCTCGTTCTTTTCTTCTAGTTTCTTTATACGCTTGTTGTAAATTTCTATCAATGTGTTTTCAGTACCATACTGGCTTTTATTACATTTCTCCCAAATTTCTTGGGATATGTTAAAATTTTTCTTTAACATTTCAGGGATTGGAGGAGGAGAATCATCCCTTGGGCGTTTGTTTTTGTTTGAAACAGGAGTTGAAGAGGATTCAGCCATTGAAATTTGAAATATCAAAGGAGTTGTATATGAACGGTTGATTATGAACGGTTTTCCATGTCGATAGGTATAAATAGGCTTAAGAGGTATATGAGCGGTCCCCAATACTTTAGGCGGGAACATGGACCATGGAAATGCGCCAAAAGTAAACAGATGGATAATATTGGTCTGATTTGGTTTGTGTTTGGTTTGGATTGACTAGTGTAATTGATTTGGAAGTGTGTTTGGTGTTGGATTGACTTATTGACTTGTTGATTAGGGTAATTGATATTTTCTATATTAAAAATATTTGATATTAAATCTGATTAGGGTTTGACTCGACAAAATGAAACCGAGGGAATGTTTGGAATGGTTCAGGATCAGGTTCATTATTATTGACCCGAGGGAAGTGTGTACGTTAAGGGTGCGTTAACCCTTTAAAGCCACATTAAGGTGAGCTATAATAAATAAATAAATAAATAAATAAAAATCATTTCTACCCCCTCTAGAGTATTATGTATCCGTTATGTTTAAAAAAAATTACAAAACACCCCCTTGGTTCTTAAGCGGGCTAATCAAATTCAAATTCAAAAATTCAAAATTCAACTACAAGCGAGATAATTTAATTTCAAATTCAAATTTCAGGGTGCCTATATATACAACACCACCAGAGTATTATTATCACACACACAAGTCACACACAACTCACCGGTTGTGGAACAACCGGTAAATCCCTTTGGACTGAGTGAGGATGAACTCCGACTTCTGGAGCAAGATGAGGAAGTGAGGAGAGAAATAGAGCAATGCGAACTAGAAGAGGAAGCTGCTCGTATGGAGCAGGAGAGAAATTGGTTTGATATTATGGAAGGAAAGTATTATGATGGGGAGTTTAGGTCCTCTTCGAGTGAGGACGGTTGGGTTTCAGATGATTCCTTTTCTTAATTTGTAGTTTTAGTTTCTATTAATCGTACTATGTATTGTGTTTTAAGTTTAATGTTTAATGTAATTTGTGTTTTAACTTTAATGATTAATGTAATTCGTGTTTAAAATTCATGTTAGTTCTTAAATGAAGTATTAATCATAGTTTAGGAGTTCATTTTGAAAATAGTTGAGTTAAAGGTGAGTTAAGGGTGAGTTATGATTGCGGGTGTTTTTTTTAGTTAAAGGTGAAAAGGTTAAAGCTGACGTGGCAGTGTGTTAAACTTTAACACTGAGTGACCATTGGTAATGCTCTTAAATTTGGTTAACTACGAAGTAAGGAAATTAGAAGTGTACGTAAGACCATGGTTGTCAGGATCCTTATCCTAATCTTAGGATCTTACGATTTTACGATACTGCAAAGCAAAAACGATCCGGATCTTATAAAGGATCTTTGAAAGCTTAAGATCTTAGAGGATCCCGATCTTTACCATAGGATCTTAAGAACTAATACGATCCGATCTTACTTTTCTCGAACCACAAACTAAAAAAGTATGGAAAGTATTTTGTAGAATTTAAAAAAAAACATGATGTTAATACTCTTAAAATTTTCATAATCATAATTTAAGACAAGATTTCTGTGAAATATTTACATAATTTGTGTTTATGATATATATTAATTTATAGATTTGTATAATATAACAAAAACTATTAACAAAATGACATTATAGTAGGATCTTAAGATCCCGATCCGATCTTACAAGCTCGATCTTGCAAAGGCGAAATCGATCCTAAGTAGGATCCTGATTTTGAAAACCTTGTGAGACATTTGGGATAAAAACGGAACACACGAGGGCTATTGGACTATTCGAGACATGCTACCCGTAGACTAACATATTTGGATTTATTGGACTATTCGTTTGGTTATTGTTTGAGTTACGGATTAGTTTAGCTTTAAGGGTTTAGGGTTTAGGGTTTGTATAAATACTCGTTATATTATAAATTACTTGGGAAATTGATTTTCAATAAAGTCTTTTGACTTTGAAACGTTCGATAAATGTAAGAGTCATGGCGAAATTTTGTTATTTCCAAAGACTAATTTTGTCGTAATTTCAAACTTGTTTTAAATCATAAAACAAGTATATATACCTTGTACTTAAAAATGGGATTATGGGAAAATACCGACGATTACCAATCGACTCTCCTTTTTGGATATGTTTGTTGTTAGTTATCTCTTTGACTTCTTTTCGTAATCTTATCTCGACTCGAATTATCGTCAATACTCTTCTCGACTAATCGGTTATTCGCTTTTTTGGAGTGAGTACTCGTGAGTCCGTGTTCTCTACCATTACACGAATGATGATACCAAACCCTTGCGCATTTGATTTTTTTGGTGAATGTCGTGCCGAGTACGTTTCGTTGCGATACGTTGCGTTAAATTGTAACACCCCGACCCGACAAGGGCAAAGGTGTCACAACAATGGTGGCATATCAGAACAAACACAAGCATTTGACATTAATAATACAATAGAATTCAAGGGTTACAAAGAAAAATCTGAAACTACAAGGTTACAATTCCATATCTTCTACGTCTAATTTACGGTTCTTCTAGTCAATCTTCAATAGCTAATAAAGTCTTCTAATACCCAAGTACTCTCCACTCAAACCTAGCTTCCAAACTAAAACCTGCCGCAGGAAAAGAAATGCGGCTGAGCTACGAAAGCTCAGTGAACAGATATAACGATACAAAGCAGTAATAATGGGATAATGGAGTAAGCGAAACAATGCAAGGTGTAACAAGAGTTATGAAAGAAAATAGAAAAGGTTATCAAGAATGGTTACAATAGGTAGGTGTAAAGGAAACCATAACCCACCACCAGCCCAATATTCAATTTAAGTCAAGTCAAATATCGAATTAAATCCAATATCAAGTCAAGTATCAAGTTAAGTATCAAGGTTATAACGTAACAGAAACAGTAATCCACTACGAGCCCAGAACATATCATATCAAGTAAATTCAAGTAAACAAGTATACATGTATACGGAGGGGTGACCTCGATATGCCAAGTATAATATGAGGGGATACCTCCAAGGGTTGGAGTCATGAGCTCCCAAGAGTGAATGACGTGTATCGCGCACACCCATCATGTCACTAAACAATTCAAGTAATCAAGTCAAGTCAAGTCAAGTACAAATCTAGGATGCATCCATGCGCCCCTGTAGGCTGCCACAATGTCTTCATCTACGTGTACAAGTCAATTATCAAGTCATGGCAGGGACGGGATAGGTAATCACTTTCCTACCCAAAAGTCAAGTCATTGGTGCATCAATGACAAGGACATGAAACCCTCATGCCTAGTATGGCTCGTAATCTCAAACTGTGGGTCAAGGGTCAAGTATCAAGGGATTCAAGTACCAAGTTCAAGTTCCAAGTTCAAGTTCAAGTTCCATATCAAGTTGTTCAAGTCAAGTTTCCCATTTCAAGTGGTTCAAGTCAAAGTTCATGGCAAGGTTCATATCAAGGTTCATAGCAGGAGATCAATGCAGGGGTTCACTATCAGGAGGTCAATATCAGAAAAGTCAAATACCAGAAGGTTCATAACAATTCGTTAAAAGAAATCTTTTTAAAATGGTTTTAATAAAAGCGATCGTTAAAACAGTTTTCATAATAAAAGTCTTTAAAAGAAATGTTCAAAACCTCTTCATATGTAACTAAGAAAACAGTTATAAAATCCTATGAACCTTCAAGTATCCAAGGGTCTTAACCATTCAGGTTACCAGGTGATGAACAGGTCATGTCAAGTATCAAAAGAAATATAGCAGGGTTCAAGGAAAGGTTAAGAACAAGGATCAAGACAAGAGTTCAAAGCAAAGGTTCAAATCTAAGGTTCACAAAACAAAGGGAAACATAGCAATGGCTTGGGGAATCCTAAACGAGTCAAAACAAGAGATCAAGAGAACGAAGGCTCCTTACAAGAAGGGCAGAATATCTGTATCTTATACCGCAAGTGAAAACACAAATAGAACCTAAAGATCGGAAGCAACCTCCTTCTTCAGCGAATCTACACGAATACATGATCGTCTTATTGTTAATATGTTATTTAAATCAGCTTACTTATTTTAGTCGGCTTTCCATTTTTAGTAATTTTCCTCTTTTAGTAATTTTCTATATCTAGTACGATTCTCGATTTAGTAATTTAATACTTTAAGGTTATAATTGACAATTGTTAATAGTTTAGGGTTAAATATGACAAATTTTCAAAGTCTAAGGTCTAAGGCGTAAATCAATTTCATGATGAGCCATCTAGTACTTAACCGAATTAGAAGACACCTTTGGACGTTTTTTCGAATTAGCTAATTTAGCACAAGATATTTAAATCCACTTGCACTTCTCGACACACATGTGACGAACTCGTCTCGTTAGACACACACATCCTCACAAATCAAACGTGACTCACCAAAACCTTTAACCCCTTTCTCGACTTCAAATCGACATCGAAACACACTCTCCCTAAAGCTACGTGACAAACACATTTAATATTAACAAAAGCAAGTGAAGAATAATTGCTCCAACCTCTTCTCAGCATGGTTTTTACGAGGCCAACCGCGACCCAAAATGACCCAATGAATTAAAAAAATCTTTCTACTCCAGTTGGTCATCTTGTAATATGACCATCCACTCACACACATTCACACCAATTATTTATAAGACATTACCATCTTAAAGATTTCATAAGCCACATGCATGCATGAAAACCAAAAGAATTCGATTACCTTGATCATGCATGCGACAAGTGTATTTCCTGTTTCTAGATTTCTAGTAGTTATGTCTCTTCCATTTGACTGGTTTGTATACTTGTATGATGATAATAGTCATTACAACTTTACAAGTGTGAAAAGCATGTTATTGATATGAAGTACCTTTCACATGGTGAGATTACTTAGAAATTTCGTTACCAGTAAAAAGTAGCAATATAAAGTTGGCAAGCAAAAACATGTTTTTCACTCTGACGCTCAACATAGGGACAATGTCAAACGAACCAAAAGAAGGAAGACACAACCCTCGAAACAGCTCGCGAGACGTCACAAGCCACACATATACTTCACGACACAAATAAACCCGCGACACCCTCTTTATATTTATTTTGATGCGGTTTGAGGTATAAAAGCAACAAGCGTGTATTACTCTTTTTAGCTCGATATAGAACGTGTTTAAAACAGCTTATGGGTCGCAGATGTGCAGGTCATTAACACGAATAAAACTGAGTTGCATACACATCTTACACTTAGCTTTTTAATTCCATGATTTTATGCGGTACTCTTTATAATTTCATGTGACTTCTATGCATGTAAATTGATTCGAACAGCCAAGTAAAACTCACTATCGACATATATATGTTCCAGTATTTCATGCAATAGTTTTAGCATCATTTTATGTGACATAATAACATATTCTTTTTAAACCGACCATAGCTTAGTTTCAGGTTACAAATTATAAATATATTACATGTGCATGACGAGAGAACAAGGAACGAAAGTAGGTTATACCTTTGGGTCGGATTGATGATCGAAGAACAGCACACAAGAGTCATAGTCTACACCTTTGGTACATTCCAATACATTTTCTTTAACCAATTAATGAAGCACTTTAATATTAAATTAAGCAACTAGATCTGACGCACCGCTGTTGGAATAATAGAATGACCATTGCAATTTGTTGAACACAAGAGCACTAGAGTGGTACTGTACGAATAAAGAAAACAATTTCAACTTGTTGAATAAAGAAAAAGTAAGGCTTTGTAGGGAAAAGTGGGAAGGTTCGTTGATGAGCAGTTGTTTGTGTGATTGAGAGGAACGAAAAGTTAATAATTTTAGGGTTTCTTGGAGAGGTGAATTAGTAAGGTCTGTATATAAGGGTATAGGGAAACCGTATATTAGAGTTTTGGATAATTATGGGAGGACCTAATATTATGGGATTCAATGATATCTTCAAATTAAATGCATATCTTCTCCTTTTCTTTCCTTTAGGCCGAAATTCTTGTTGTTAAGTTACTAGAGCATGTCGAAATTATTTAGTGTTTAGGGAATGATTTAAAACAATATTACTTAGCCGAATATATGGACCATGACAATATTATCTAACTCTTGATTATAAATAAAAACCAATCAAAAACCAAAATAGACCAATATAATAATCAAAAACCAAAATAATAATATTACTTATGTGATATTCATAAGTTATTAAAATTTTAAATTTGAGGGCATTTTTGTCATTTCAGATCATATTAATTTTCGGGTTTTACAATTCTTCCCCACTAAAAGAAAATTTTCGTCCTCGAAAATTGAAGTCGCAAGGTTAGACGAAGTCGTAGCAAATTGCAAAAGATCGTCACAAACATTCTCACGCCCGGGGAGGTTCTTCCAAAAAAAAAGAAAGCTCATATGGAAATACGAACAAGATTTCAAATCGAGTTAACTGTATCAACAGTAGGGAGCTCTACAAGAGTTCAAGATTTATAACTGAGGTCAACAGAATGCAAAACGAGAGTCCAACTCATCCAGATATCTAATAAACGAAGGCAAGGTATACTCATAGGTAGAATGAACCTAAAGTCTCACTAATCGCGGATAATCCAACGGAGATCAAATTCTAAACTTCTTAGGTACTTCCCAAGATATCCTATGGCCACAATGAGGGCACGTTATATGGTGTAAGTATTTTCACGTTGGCCAGGCGTCATAATACTAGCACCACATAAATATGCCTTCATGATGATCATACTTTATCTCGAGTCGTAAGCAAAACAACCTATCTTAATCCACCTAGTACTTCTACAGTCTTAAAGGTCAACAAAATCAATGTCATAGTC
This sequence comes from Artemisia tridentata subsp. tridentata, assembly GCA_021014915.2. Taxonomy (NCBI): domain Eukaryota; kingdom Viridiplantae; phylum Streptophyta; class Magnoliopsida; order Asterales; family Asteraceae; genus Artemisia; species Artemisia tridentata. The sequence goes on from CP139509.1 coordinate 320,907,043, forward strand.
AAGGCACGAATCAGAGTGATGCGGAAGCAATAATACTTAAGCAATTTCCTTATAATCTACCCATTCCTCACTGGTCAAAACTTAAGTTCATATCAAGAAATCCTAAAGCAGGTTCTCAAGGTGTTTTCCTATGTTCTTACAGGGGAAGCCTAATGGTCCTAAACGCACAGGTCAAGGGTAAATGTATTACAAGTCGTCAGCCTGTCTCTGAAACCATAAATTGTAACACCCCGACCCGACAAGGGCAAAGGTGTCACAACAATGGTGGCATATCAGAACAAACACAAGCATTTGACATTAATAATACAATAGAATTCAAGGGTTACAAAGAAAAATCTGAAACTACAAGGTTACAATTCCATATCTTCTACGTCTAATTTACGGTTCTTCTAGTCAATCTTCAATAGCTAATAAAGTCTTCTAATGCCCAAGTACTCTCCACTCAAACCCAGCTTCCAAACTAAAACCTGCCGCAGGAAAAGAAATGCGGCTGAGCTACGAAAGCTCAGTGAACAGATATAACGATACAAAGCAGTAATAATGGGATAATGGAGTAAGCGAAACAATGCAAGGTGTAACAAGAGTTATGAAAGAAAATAGAAAAGGTTATCAAGAATGGTTACAATAGGTAGGTGTAAAGGAAACCATAACCCACCACCAGCCCAATATTCAATTTAAGTCAAGTCAAATATCGAATTAAATCCAATATCAAGTCAAGTATCAGGTTAAGTATCAAGGTTATAACGTAACAGAAATAGTAATCCACTACGAGCCCAGAACATATCATATCAAGTAAATGCAAGTAAACAAGTATACATGTATACGGAGGGGTGACCTCGATATGCCAAGTATAATATGAGGGGATACCTCCAAGGGTTGGAGTCATGAGCTCCCAAGAGTGAATGACGTGTATCGCGCACACCCATCATGTCACTAAACAATTCAAGTAATCAAGTCAAGTCAAGTCAAGTACAAATCTAGGATGCATCCATGCGCCCCTGTAGGCTGCCACAATGTCTTCATCTACGTGTACAATTCAATTATCAAGTCATGGCAGGGACGGGATAGGTAATCACTTTCCTACCCAAAAGTCAAGTCATTGGTGCATCAATGACAAGGACATGAAACCCTCATGCCTAGTATGGCTCGTAATCTCAAACTGTGGGTCAAGGGTCAAGTATCAAGGGGTTCAAGTACCAAGTTCAAGTTCCAAGTTCAAGTTCAAGTTCCATATCAAGTTGTTCAAGTCAAGTTTCCCATTTCAAGTGGTTCAAGTCAAAGTTCATGGCAAGGTTCATATCAAGGTTCATAGCAGGAGATCAATGCAGGGGTTCACTATCAGGAGGTCAATATCAGAAAAGTCAAATACCAGAAGGTTCATAACAATTCGTTAAAAGAAATCTTTTTAAAATGGTTTTAATAAAAGCGATCGTTAAAACAGTTTTCATAATAAAAGTCTTTAAAAGAAATGTTCAAAACCTCTTCATATGTAACTAAGAAAACAGTTATAAAATCCTATGAACCTTCAAGTATCCAAGGGTCTTAACCATTCAGGTTACCAGGTGATGAACAGGTCATGTCAAGTATCAAAAGAAATATAGCAGGGTTCAAGGAAAGGTTAAGAACAAGGATCAAGACAAGAGTTCAAAGCAAAGGTTCAAATCTAAGGTTCACAAAACAAAGGGAAACATAGCAATGGCTTGGGGAATCCTAAACGAGTCAAAACAAGAGATCAAGAGAACGAAGGCTCCTTACAAGAAGGGCAGAATATCTGTACCTTATACCGCAAGTGAAAACACAAATAGAACCTAAAGATCGGAAGCAACCTCCTTCTTCAGCGAATCTACACGAATACATGATCGTCTTATTATTAATATGTTATTTAAATCAGCTTACTTATTTTAGTCGGCTTTCCATTTTTAGTAATTTTCCTCTTTTAGTAATTTTCTATATCTAGTACGATTCCCGATTTAGTAATTTAATACTTTAAGGTTATAATTGACAATTGTTAATAGTTTAGGGTTAAATATGACAAATTTTCAAAGTCTAAGGTCTAAGGCGTAAATCAATTTCATGATGAGCCATCTAGTACTTAACCGAATTAGAAGACACCTTTGGACGTTTTTTCGAATTAGCTAATTTAGCACAAGATATTTAAATCCACTTGCACTTCTCGACACACATGTGACGAACTCATCTCGTTAGACACACACATCCTCACAAATCAAACGTGACTCACCAAAACCTTTAACCCCTTTCTCGACTTCAAATCGACATCGAAACACACTCTCCCTAAAGCTACGTGACAAACACATTTAATATTAACAAAAGCAAGTGAAGAATAATTGCTCCAACCTCTTCTCAGCATGGTTTTTACGAGGCCAACCACGACCCAAAATGACCCGATGAATTAAAAAAATCTTTCTACTCCAGTTGGTCATCTTGTAATATGACCATCCACTCACACACATTCACACCAATTATTTATAATACATTACCATCTTAAAGATTTCATAAGCCACATGCATGCATGAAAACCAAAAGAATTCGATTACCTTGATCATGCATGCGACAAGTGTATTTCCTGTTTCTAGATTTCTAGTAGTTGTGTCTCTGCCATTTGACTGGTTTGTATACTTGTATGATGATAATAGTCATTACAACTTTACAAGTGTGAAAAGCATGTTATTGATATGAAGTACCTTTCACATGGTGAGATTACTTAGAAATTTCGTTACTAGTAAAAAGTAGCAATATAAAGTTGGCAAGCAAAAACATGTTTTTCACTCTGACGCTCAACATAAGGACAATGTCAAACGAACCAAAAGAAGGAAGACACAACCCTCGAAACAGCTCGCAAGACGTCACAAGCCACACATATACTTCACGACACAAATAAACCCGCGACACCCTCTTTATATTTATTTTGATGCGGTTTGAGGTATAAAAGCAACAAGCGTGTATTACTCTTTTTAGCTCGATATAGAACGTGTTTAAAACAGCTTATGGGTCGCAGATGTGCAGGTCATTAACACGAATAAAACTGAGTTGCATACACATCTTACACTTAGCTTTTTAATACCATGATTTTATGCGGTACTCTTTATAATTTCATGTGACTTCTATGCATGTAAACTGATTCGAACAGCCAAGTAAAACTCACTATCGACATATATATGTTCCAGTATTTCATGCAATAGTTTTAGCATCATTTTAGGTGACATAATAACATATTCTTTTTAAACCGACCATAGCTTAGTTTTAGGTTACAAATTATAAATATATTACATGTGCATGACGAGAGAACAAGGAACGAAAGTAGGTTATACCTTTGGGTCGGATTGATGATCGAAGAACAGCACACAAGAGTCATAGTCTACACCTTTGGTACATTCCAATACATTTTCTTTAACCAATTAATGAAGCACTTTAATATTAAATTAAGCAACTAGATCTGACGCACCGCTGTTGGAATAATAGAATGACCATTGCAATTTGTTGAACACAAGAGCACTAGAGTGGTACTGTACGAATAAAGAAAACAATTTCAACTTGTTGAATAAAGAAAAAGTAAGGCTTTGTAGGGAAAAGTGGGAAGGTTCGTTGATGAGCAGTTGTTTGTGTGATTGAGAGGAACGAAAAGTTAATAATTTTAGGGTTTCTTGGAGAGGTGAATTAGTAAGGTCTGTATATAAGGGTATAGGGAAACCGTATATTAGAGTTTTGGATAATTATGGGAGGACCTAATATTATGGGATTCAATGATATCTTCAAATTAAATGCATATCTTCTCCTTTTCTTTCCTTTAGGCCGAAATTCTTGTTGTTAAGTTACTAGAGCATGTCGAAATTATTTAGTGTTTAGGGAATGATTTAAAACAATATTACTTAGCCGAATATATGGACCATGACAATATTATCTAACTCTTGATTATAAATAAAAACCAATCAAAAACCAAAATAGACCAATATAATAATCAAAAACCAAAATAATAATATTACTTATGTGATATTCATAAGTTATTAAAATTTTAAATTTGAGGGCATTTTTGTCATTTCAGATCATATTAATTTTCGGGTTTTACATAAATCGTTTGATACGATATTCATTTTCTTTAACTTTTAAAAAAAATTAATATATTAGAGTATTTTCTTTTGTTTTGTCGGTGGATTTTAGCGTGACTTAATTATAATACTGCCAATTTTATCCATATAATATTCAACTACGGATAACTGATACCCGCGGGGAAACCCAAAAAACTTATGGATAATATTAATCGGGTATCCGGTGGGATATGGGGCGGGTACGGGTATATTATAAACGGGTTCGGGTACGGGTACACTAAAACCCGCCCCGAACCCGAACCGTTGCCATCCCTAGTTACCGGCTAGAGCCAGATTTCACCGCCACGTCAGCACCATTAGCCTTTTTTTTTTTTTTTTACTTTTACAAATCTTGCCACGTCAGCTATAGTTAAACCAAACCACAAATTCAATATTCAACCGGCAATTAATCCCTTTACCCGATCATTTGTAAACACACACAATAATCAATAAACCCTAATCAACACACACATTCTTCTGGCAAACACAAGCACGCAAACAATGAATCCAAATAACAACAAAGGTATGTTTTTTTAATGTTTTCACATATCAGTTGATGATTGATTGTACAATAATTAGTATCAGGCTTTTGATCTATAAATGGTGATGTTAGTGGTTGTTACCGATCGATTCTATTGTAAAATGGGGTTGTTTTGTATTTTATAATGGTTGGTATGCTATGTCTAATGTATGCTCTGTTTTTTTTGTTTTCCATACTCTGAGTTTCATATACATAATGGTTGTTATGCTATGTCTAATTAAGTGTTTTGTGTCTGAGTATTTTTTGTTGCCTGTTTGTGAGTACACTGAGAGGTCTAAATCAATGAGAGCATTGGAATGTGCCTAGTTTGTGATTGGCCAGTAATGAGAGTACCTAGCAGACTTGTTTGTGCTTGGCCACCAATGAGAGGTCCAAATGCAGCCTATTAGAGTACACTGAGATGTCCATTGAGACTACAAATACAGTCTTTTGAACTGTTTACGAGTACCCTGAGAGGTCCAATGTTTGTGAGTACACTGAGAGGTCCAATTGAGACTTCAATTGCAGCCTAGTTAGCCTAGTTTGTACAACATTGCTTCATTGTTTGGGATACCACAAAAGAGGACCAAAATATGAGAACACAATGGATTCTTCTGCAATGGTAAACCATCAAAAGGTTTTTCTTTGATTGTGATATAGTTTAACATTTGAATCAATAAAACTGATCTAACAGTTGTTATTTGTAGATGTCATACAAATTTCTTCTGATTCAAGCAGTTCAGAATCAAATGACGGTGCTCTCAACATCCTTCCTGGCCTCCTTGCTTGGTATTATCCAGAGCAACATTCTGATGCAAGTACTGATACTTGGGAAGTGGAACCTATCCAAGCCATTGAACCTCCCGAGGAACTCCCATCTCAAGCTCCTATCCTGGCTCTCCCTGTGCAAGTTCAAATACCAGTTGAAAAGGCACACAAAAAGAAATTTACTCAGGATATTGTCTTGGGAATGCCGTGTAAGAAGAATCCTATAGGTTTTGGAGCACCTTCTAGCAGCCATGGGAAAGGCAAGACTAAGATGATTTTCCCTTATGTATGTACTGTATTATGTTTTAATTATTCTCCTTTCGGTATTCCTTAGCAACTTGCTGGTTTTGGTTTTCAATATATTAGTTAATAAAAAGTCTTCAATGTTCAAAAAAAAATGTAGCAATTTGTGTTTTGTAAATGTAATTAGTAAGGGTACAATAACTGGTAATTATGTAAGTATTTTGGTTTGTTAAATGGGTAGCAGTTTGTACTGTTGATGTGATGGTTGCACAGTGTGGTACATTTGCGATTATTAAGATAATGATATATAACATTTGGATCCAAAATTTTGATTTATTCAAGTTTATGCTTTAATTAAAAGGTTCAAAGGCAAAATTTTCAAATAATTCAATTGTTAATTTCAAATTACAACTTGGAGCCAAATTTTTGATCAAAATTTTTTGAATCACCTAATTACAAGCAGTTACCAAGAATAACGATTCATATTCTTGGTATACCGTCTTTTCTCTCCTTAAAAAAAAAGACTGCAAATAAAACACAAAAATCAAATCTTCTATCACCATTACTCTCCAAGCTAAGCCATAATCATTTTCTTTTACCCTTTGTTGCTCAAGAGTCATGGAATTTGAACCCATTGATGATAATTATACTTTGCTTCCTCCTGATGATATTGTACATGATGATAACACCTTAGGATATGAATCCGAAAAGTATTCTAATGATGAAGATATAGAAGCGCTTGGAACCAACCAACAAGATACGATACTAGCTAAGAGGGGCATAACCAGGCTAACAAAGTTTTGCCTGAAGTATGGCCAACCTGGTGGAATAAAGCTCAAGGTAACCTTCGATGCATTCAGTAGGGTATCAGGGGAACACAGAGCACTGTTTTCAAGTTTTTTAGGAGATATGGTTCGTGAGCAAATAGGTTTGAAGATTCTTTCCTAGAAGAAGGTGAATAAAGAATCAAGAGATAAACTATGGGCTAAAATCACGGTATATATATACTATTTTGTAACCCATTACTACATAAGTTTATATATGCAGTTACATTATGTGCAACTAATTAACAACATTGTGTTAATCTTTGCAGAAATTTTTTGATGTTGACGTGACATACAGAAAATTGATAATGACTCATCTTGGTCAACTGCTAAGGAATTACAGAATGAAGCTCAAATGCATATACATTTTGCCCAACCTAAATACACCTTCCAAACTAACTGAAGTCCCGGGCAAGTATAGTGCAATTATGGATTCAGCAGACTGGGTCGAGTTTGTAAACTACACGACCACCGATGCATACAAGGTTTTAATTAGTCATCTTTATTTAAGTCTATATGTCATTTCATAATTTTCAGTTTGCAGCATTACCGCATCTAAACGCCTTATGATTTTGTGTTTTTAGGAGAAATCTGAGAAAGCTAAAATGGCGCGTTCCCAAAATATTTATCAGCATAAAATGGTAAGATTACATAATGTTTGTTTTACAAATTGAGAGACGATCAGTATGAGAAATGAATCTGTTTACATTGCCCAATTTGCACATTTGCATTTAATACCCTCATATTTTCGATTATCTTGGTTTAACTGTACATGTGTAAGCATCCTCATATTTTCGTTTATCTTGGTTTAACTTTACATGTGTATGCATTTGATGTTTATTAGATCCAAAATAAAGAGATTGAAGCGGATGAAGAACCCGCGCGTGATGTAATGTGGTTGAAAGGAAGGGTAAACAAAGACGGCGAATACCCAGATGATGATATTAGATCAATGGGAGATAAACTTGTAAGTTTGACTGCAAATTCTATTATTATGCTTATATAGAAGCAGCATTAATTGTGTACTAGCAGTAGTAACTTGTATACTAGCAGTATTAACTGCGTACTAACAGGAGTAACTGTGTACTAGCAGTAGTATATTTTTCATTGAAGTTCATGAGCAGCACTAACTCCAGCTGAGCAGAATTGACACAAATATGAGCATCAATTACTCTAACAGCATCAAGAAGACTTTTAATCCTAACATTTCCTATATTTTTTGTGCAGAAAGCAGTTGATGACCAGATCAAGGAAGGAACCTTGTGTGTTGATAATGGAACTGATGCCATGACAGTTGTCTTTGGTAAGGAAAAGGGCGGTTATGCCAGAGGAGTGGGAGGTGGAGTAACATACAAGAAGTATTTTGGCCTTCCTCGAAGAAAACAAGAAGCCGATGAAAGACTTGTGCTACTTCAAACTCAATTGGATAATGAGAGACGCGAGCGTGAAGAAAAAGATAAATTGGTCAAGAAATTGTCCACCGAGATGACCGAAAAAGATGTGCAGGTCAAGCAATTATCCGGTGAGGTGGAAAAAACAAAGGGATTGCTTACTCTACTGATGGATCAGTTGAATAAACAAGGGATGAATATAACTTTGCCATCTGATCCATTGCCATTAGACTCAGATGTAAGCCATTTTTTATGTTGTTAACAATTTCATTTTCTAATGCTAACACCACTGATGCTAATGATACCAGGCATTGAACATAAACTGATGAGTCAATGTATTTCTTAATTTATATTGCAGGTGACTCCAATGGCCATTGACAATATAGAGAGCAGCGCTAATGAGGTGGACGGCACTCAGACAAGTGATGTTGTAAGTGCTAAAGATGCGAGAATTCAGGAGAAGTCCAATGGCCTTGAAACTTCTGAAAACGTAACGGAAACAATGGTAAGTAATAAAACATCCCCTTTTGATTTTTGAATTTTACATACATGATCGACTAATGTACCGTGTTTTATATATACGTATAGGAACCTGCTAAAACTGTCAGGCCTAAGCAAAAGCCTAAGTCACGACGAAACGGGTCTCCAGATTCCCAATCGCAAAAAAATGTGTCATCTCAAACACAAGCACTGCCAACAGTATGTATTTCAACATGTTTCTTGTTAATCTTTTGTTTAAATAATGTAACGTGTTTTATATATACATATAAGAACTTGCTAAAACTGTCGGACCCAAGACAAAGCCTAACAAGTGACAAAACAGGTCTCCAGATTCCCAATCGCAACAAAATGTGTCTCCAACACAAGCACTGTCAACAGTATGTATTTCAACATGTTTCTTATTATTCTTTTGTTTAAATAATTTCTGATATATACATGCAAAAATTCTTTTTTTGTAGACACTTAAGTGCAAACTGTGGATTATAAAGCAAACAAATATCGTTTCTTTGGGTACCGTATACCAGTCTCGTGGAAAGCAAATGCTGCATAACCGACCACTCCCAAATGATTGCTACAGAGTGTCAATTGATTCATCGTTAGTTGATGCAGCATGCATACCGGACGTAGCAAATAATGGGTTAAAAACAGCTAAGAAAGTCGAAGTTAGTTTCGTTGCATGGCCAAAGGATCAAGTTATTTTTGAAGAGGAGGTACATACATGTGTTTTTTCAACCTACATATATATAATTCTTCATATTTAATTCAATGTTTGATAGAAGCGTCTTTTGTTTACTACAGGTTACACCAACAAACCCTGTGACTAAATGTGTACCACCAGTACCATCGAAGAAAATATATGTATCTGTTAACGACTTAAAGCACCAAGCTGCTAAGCCGCTGAAGATTCAAAAGTATTTAGATTATGGTACTTGAGAATTTGATTAATTAAGTACGACATTACAATTGTATATTTTGTTCAATTATATACATTCGAGTTTAATTCAATTTGAAATTTCTTGTGGTTTTTAATAATGTTTTATATATATATACTCATTCCAGCAGCACTAGCATAGTACTAGCAGTAGTAACTCTGCTTCAGCAGGACTAACTTAGTACTAGCAGTAGCAACTCTGCTCCAACAGTACTAACTTAGTAATAGCAGTAGTAACCCTGTGACTAAAAGATGCAGTCACATAATATGGTCACGCTTATCAACATTATTGGTCACTCTTTGTTTAATTCGATGTGTGACTAAATATTACAAAAGGCCACACAAACTAAAAATTCATGTGACCATTGGATGAACAATAGTCACACAAAATACATATTTCTTCACTTTAAACAGCATATGGTCACACTTATTAACACGTTTGGCCACTTTATGCTTAATTGTATGTGACTAAATACCCAAAACAAACATGCTTTGTGTGACTAAATATTACTAAAGGCCACACAAACTAAAAATTCATGTGATCATTGGATGATCAATAGTCACACAAAATACACATTTCTTCACTTTAAACAGCATATGGTCACACTTATTAACACTTTTAGCCACTGTTTTTTAAATTGTATGTGACTAACTCGGAAAAAACAACACATGTTGTGTGACTCATCACAAACGCCACATTTATTATATATTCATGTGGCCATAGAACGGGAAATAGTTACACAAAACTGATAAATCCAACAAAACTTGTGCCTAATTTGTCACACATATTCGGGTTTTGGTCACTCTTTTTCAATGAAAACGGCCACAAACTAAACAATGTGACCATATGCTACCTACGGTGGCACGACCTGTTGTCACACACACCCAAAAAAACGTGTGTGACTATATGCATATCGTCACACATTTTTGGTGTGACGAAAGCCACTTTCTGTACCAGTGAAACTCTCTTTAGGAACAATGTTCTTCATATCAACACTGTACATGTTGTTCTTTCTAGGAACTTTAAGTAAGACATGACTCTCATCAGTCAACTTAAAGTCAGGAGACAGAACAAAACATTCAGTTTCAGTAAAAAGAACACCGTTCTTTTTGTCACACATCTGTGAGACACTAAACAGGTTAAACTTTAACTCTTGAACAAAGTACACATCTTCAAAATCAAGCTTACCAGTTCTAATTGTGCCTTTACCAGTAATTCTTCCTCCTCTAGCTCTTCCCCCAAAGGCAACATATCCTCCATCAAATGCAATGAAATCTGTGAGTCTTCTTCTTCCTTTTATGGATGTTCCTGCACATTAAATAAAGGAAATTAGTTTCCTTTGGGGACCCAAGCCATTACTGACTTGGATCTGCCTCGTGCATCAATATTATGATGTTTCTTCTTCAATACAATTGATGCACTATCAAGTTTAGTAGGTCACCAAACCCAACATGCTGAGGCCTTAACAGCATTGTGCCCATTTGCCCTAACAGCATTTACAACTGCTGAATTTGGCTTAGCAGTATTAATTACTGGCCTAGCAGTACTAATTGCTGGCCTAGCAGTATTAACTTTTTGGCCAAATTTCCTGGTGGTTAATGCTTTTTTTTTTTTTTTTTTTTTTTGAAAAGATCTTTTAACAGTTTGTTGTGCTGGTTTAGAATAACATGACATTGGTCTAGCACTATAAATTGTTGATTTAGGGTAAGCAGTATTAATAGGTCTAGCAGTATTAAGTGGTTTAAGGCCAGACTTTGTTAAAATAGCTCTTGCAGCCATATTTATGTGAACACTAGGGTGAGTTTGTTTAGGAAAATAATTGTGATTCACCCTTTTATAAGTTCTCCCATATGCCCTTGTATTCCCAGATACCATCCTTTCCCCTTGATGGTAATTGCAATATGCCAGCAAATGGTCAAAACTACCATAAACAAAACAGGCTTTATTGTACATTACAAATTTACTTCTTAGTTGTTGGGACTTCTGATTATTCCAATTTCTCTGATTTCCCCTAGGACTATGAGACCTGTACATCTCTGCATACTTAACTGTTTTCCTAGCTGGTTTCTCTTGTTGTTTATGTTTAACAGATTCTACCTTAGCAACAGCAGGACAGACAGCTTTCTTCTCTACAAAAGCCATATTCTTAGAGTTTGAGCTTGAGCTTGCAGGCCTTTTCACCTTTTTTTCTACAATCTTGAAGTTGTTGTAGAGATCATCAAAGCTCATAGTGTCTAGATCAAGCTTGTTTCTCTAGACCACAACATGAGTATTCCACTCAGTAGGCAGACTTCTCAAGAACTTTAAATTGAGATCTTCTTGTGAAATCTCTACACCCAAGACAGCCAGTTGGCTAACAATCTTTTGAAGCCTATTGAAGATAGAATCAAGAAATTCAGTGCTTGGAGCACTAAAATTCTCATTCCTCTGCTTCAGAAGAGTCTTCTGAGTCTTCTTAGTTGCTTCATTACCTCCAAACCTTGTTGTTATAGCCTCAAACAAAGTCTTAGCATCCTTGTGCTTGCTAAAAGTCAACAGTTGTTCATTGGGGAGAGTCATCAGCAACATACTTCTAGCCTTTACATCATTCTTCTTCTGAAGCTTCTCTTCTACAGTAACAGGACCTGATACAGTTTGAGTTACAACACCACCTTCATTTGTACCAACTTTTATTATAGGTTTGAATAAGTTACCATTCTCTATGATATCCCGTAGAGCATAGTACTGCACTTGAAAGTATTGCTCAATTCTGAGCCTCGACATCTCATAGTCACCCTGCTTTAGAATAGGCAGTTTAGCAATGGTAGTGGTTTGAGTTGTTTCAAGATCCATTGCTTCAATGAAAGTAGAGGGTTCTTCTGGTATGTTTCTTCTAGATCAAAGTTTCAGAACCTAAGCTCTGATACCACTTGTTGATCCCAAACACAGATCGATTGAGCTTGTATTAGAAACTTTGAAGAATGTCAAAAAGTATGCAGAATCTACTCTTGAACACTTAGAAGAAAATCAATGTAACAATAAATAATGAAACAGTAAACTATATTGAACACAATATCACCAAAACGCTTCAATATTATTAGCTCAATAATACGAGCACTCTATGCAGTACTAGGGTTTATAACCTTGAAGCTATATCAAAAACATACGTATAAACATCTAAACCTATGACCTCCTTTCATAGACTAATGATTCCTTTACAAGATAACTACAAATCTTCTAGAATATACAGATAAGTCTAAACATATAGAATATACACAGAATATCTTCTAAACTTATCACATTACACGTCTTTATCCCATAGCGGTATCAATCTTCATCAGCAATCTTTAGCAGTACAAAGTTAGTCTGGCAGTACTAACTTTTACTCTAGCAGTACAAACTTGATTAGTACTGTTGGTTGTAATTTTTAGCAGTTTCATCATTGGGTTAACAGTACTAAGTGTGTAGACTTGTAATTCCCAACAATCCTCCCCTAAACTTGTGATTTACCTCCAAATCATCAAGTTTCTTGAATTACATCTTTGACCTTGAGAGGATTCTTCCAAACACTTCATCTTCTCTTCAGCTTGTATGAAGATCTTTCTTAGCAATTCCCTTTCCATCTCAGTCTCTTCTTCTACTATTAATTTTATAGATAACATCACAGTTAAAGCACCTTTTGACAATGGGTAATCCTTCTCCACTAGCATATATATATATCAACTCCAGCTTTTGTAGACACATGGTGAACTCCACATGTATCATACAATCTCCATTTCAATCCTAGATTGTTGGCTTGAAACTTCTATAATGTATCTTCCATCAAATGCAATGAAATCTGTGAGATAGGACATGTTTCCTGTCCTATGCCTGGAGCATCCACTGTCAAAATATCCCGGATCTTCTTCTTCCTTTGATGGATGTTCCTGCACATTAAATAAAGGAAATTAGTTTCCTTTAGGGACCGAAGCCATTACTGACTTGGATCTGCCTCGTGCATCAATATTATGAGGTTTCTTCTTCAATACAATTGATGCACTATCAAGTTTAGTAGGTCACCAAACCCAACATGCTGAGGCCTTAACAGCATTGTGCCTATTTGCCCTAACAGCATTTACAACTGCTGAATTTGGCTTAGCAGTATTAATTACTGGCCTAGCAGTACTAATTGCTAGCCTAGCAGTATTAACTTTTTGGCTAAATTTCCTGGTGGTTAATGCTTTTTTTTTTTTTTTGAAAAGGCCTTTTTTTTTTTTTTTTTGAAAAGGCCTATTAACAGTTTGTTGTGCTGGTTTAGAATAACATGACATTGGTCTAGCACTATAAATTGTTGATTTAGGGTAAGTAGTATTAATAGGTCTAGCAGTATTAAGTGGTTTAAGGCCAGACTTTGTTAAAATAGCTCTTGCAGCCATATTTATGTTAACACTAGGGTGAGTTTGTTTAGGAAAATAATTGTGATTCACCCTTTTATAAGTTCTCATATATGCCCTTGTATTCCCAGATACCATCCTTTCCCCTTGATGGTAATTGCAATAAGCCTGCAAATGGCCAAAACTACCATAAACAAAACAGGCTTTATTGTACATTACAAATTTACTTCTTAGTTGTTGGGACTTCTGATTATTCCAATTTCTCTGATTTCCCCTAGGACTATGAGACATGTACATCTCTGCATACTTAACTGTTTTCCTAGCTGGTTTCTCTTGTTGTTTATGTTTAACAGATTCTACCTTAGCAACAGTAGGAAAGACAGCTTTCTTCTCTACCTTATCATCTGACACTAATTTCTCAACTAATGGGGTATCAAATGATTAACTAACCTCTTTAAAACTTTCTTCACTATCACGTTTACATTCAGTCTCAGGCTTTTTGAGCTCCTCTACACTAGTATTTGACAAATCAAGTTTTGGGGTTGGAAATGACCCAATATGAGGAGGTGCAACAACCTTATATCCTATACCTGTCTTAAATTTATCAATAAGCTGATACTGAACAATCCTATCAATACTTTTAGATGACCCTGCATATCTCTCTATATTTACTTCAATGTTGTCTTTTTCCAGCTTAATCTTTTCCAATTCACTTTTAAGCTCATTAATTTTGAAATCTTTAAATGACATATCTCTTTTCAAAACAGCAATGTCCTCAGTAAATATAGTTTCATTCTTTTTGTAGAATATAACTTATTCTTCTACAACAGCTAACCCTCTCTTATAATTTGCTAAATTAAATTCAGATTGGTTAAGCTCTATTCTTAAGTCATCATAATGCTTTTTAAGAGTTTCATAGCTTTTTAAAGCTACACAATATTTTGAATAAGCATTGTTTGTATATATCTCAGAGTCAGAAAGTGCCATCAGTGCCATGTTGGTAGGAGCTTCCTCTTCTGCCATAAAGCTCCAGTCAAATCCAAGCCCATCAATGGCCACTATAGCTTTTGAATAAGTCTCTTCCTCACTTACAGCCTTCTTGGTGCTTTCTTGATTCCTAGAACCTCTACTGTCTTGATTTCTGCTCCTGCTGTCTTGGTTCCTAGGCCCTCTACACTCTCTTGCAAAGTGTCTGAACTTATGACAGTTGTAACACTCTACCTTTGACTTGTCATACCTAGTAGTATCACTTTCATTGATAGTGAGCTTCTTTCCAGTCTTCTGGAAAAACCTCTTGGCCCTCATCCTCAGCAAGGCTAACTGTCACATCAAATCCATCTCCTCCAAATCATCTTCATGGATTTGTATAAGTTCTTCATGAACAAGCTGAGACCCATTAGCTTGACAGGCCAAAAATGCATAGACAGTATCATCACTTTAACTAGCAATACTAGTTTGTGAACTAGCAGTACTAACTTTAGGGTTAGCAGTACTAACTCCATAGGCAGTATTAACCTCCTCAGTACTGCTTGTGCTTGGAGATGATACAAAAGCCATATTCTTAGAGTTTGAGCTTGAGCTTGCAGGCCTTTTCACCTTTTCTTCTACAATCTTGAAGTTGTTGTAGAGATCATCAAAGCCCATAGTGTCTAGATCAGGCTTGTTTCTCTAGACCACAACATGAGTATTCCACTCAGCAGGTAGACTTCTCAAGAACTTTAAATTGAGATCTTCTTGTGAAATCTCTACACCCAAGACAGCCAGTTGGCTAACAATCTTTTGAAGCCTGTTGAAGATAGAATCAAGAAATTCAGTGCTTGGAGCACTAAAATTCTCATACATCTGCTTCATAAGAGTCTTCTGAGTCTTCTTGGTTGCTTCATTACCACCAAACCTTGTTGTTATAGCCTCAAACAAAGTCTTAGCATCCTTGTGCTTCCTAAAAGTCAACAGTTGTTCATTGGGGAGAGCCATCAGCAACATACTTCTAGCCTTTACATCATTCTTCTTCTGAAGCTTCTCTTCTACAGTAACAGGACCTGATACAGTTTCATTCGTAGCACCACCTTCACTTGTACCAACTTTTATTGTAGGTTTGAATAAGTTACCATTCTCTATGATATCCCATAAAGCATAGTACTGCACTTGAAAGTATTGCTCAATTCTGAGCCTCCACATCTCATAGTCACCATGCTTTAGAATAGGCAGTTTAGCAATGGTAGTGGTTTGAGTTGTTTCAAGATCCATTGCTTCAATGAAAGTAGAGGGTTCTTTTGGTATGTTTCTTCTAGATCAAAGTTTCAGAACCTAAGCTCTGATACCACTTGTTGATCCCAAACACAGATCGATTGAGCTTGTATTAGAAACTTTGAAGAATGTCAAAGAGTATGTGGAATCTACTCTTGAACACTTAGAAGAAAATCAATGTAACAATAAATAATGAAACAGTAAAATGTATTGAACACAATATCACCAAAATGCTTCAATATTATTAGCTCAATAATACGAGTACTCTATGCGGTACTAGGGCTTATAACCTTGAAGCTATATCAAAAACATACGTATAAACATCTAAACCTAGGACCTCCTTTTATAGACTAAGGAGTCCTTTACAAGATAACTACAAATCTTCTAGAATATATAGATAAGTCTAAACATATAGAATATACACAGAATATCTTCTAAACTTATCACATTACACGTCTTTATCCCATAGCGGTATCAATCTTCATCAGCAATCTTCAGCAGTACAAAGTTAGTCTGGCAGTACTAACTTTTACTCTAGCAGTACAAACTTGATTAGTACTATTGGTTGTAATTTTCAGCAGTTTCATCATTGGGTTAACAGTACTAAGTGTGTAGACTTGTAATTCCCAACAATCCTCCCCTAAACTTGTGATTTACCTCCAAATCATCAAGTTTCTTGAATTACATCTTTGACCTTGAGAGGATTCTTCCAAACACTTCATCTTCTCTTCAGCTTGTATGAAGATCTTTCTTTGCAATTCCCTTGCCATCTCAGTCTCTTCTTCCACTATTAATTTTATAGATAACATCACAGTTAAAGCACCTTTTGACAATGGTTAATCCTTCTCCACTAGCATATATATATCAACTCCAGCTTTTGTAGACACATGGTGAACTCCACATGTATCATACAATCTCCATTTCAATCCTAGATTGTTGGCTTGAAACTTCCATAATGTATTACATTCATCTTGATCAAATAACCTCTTCAATTCCACCCATAGCATTCTTTCTTTGTTGTTTGTTGGTTCTGTTGAGCTGAATTTTTCTTTGACCAAACTCTATAGCTTCACCAGATCTTCTCTGTCAAATGCCTTGAGCATATCATCTAAGTGTTGATATATCTCAGTATGATCTCCAACCCTGATGATCTTCCAACTCTTTATCCTCCCATCTTCTTGAACTTCCCAATCAATAATAGGATATTTAGCCTGTAGGGCTTCCACATTCATTCCTTTTTCAGGAATAACAATCATCATTTTTTGAAGTTGTTCTTCAGTCAATTCTTCTTCTTCTTTTTCTTTTTGTTCTTCAGCTGAGGGTAGATCTTCACTGATTTTCTGCTTCTTAGAAGATTCTGATTCCAAAGAAATTCCAACTCTTTTTCTTCTGTGTTCTTCTTCTTCTGTATCCATAGGGATAAAACCTTGAACTTTCTTGTAGGCCTTGCTATATAGATCTGCAATCTCTTCATATGGTCTGCCTTTTAGTTGACTAATAGTCCAATGATCTTGATTTTTTAGATATTCCTTAATATACTTCATCATCTCTACTTGAGTTGGAGGTTTGTTCTTTATAGCAACAGCTTTCTTTGCACTCTGACTCTTTCTAATAACTTCAAGCAGATCATTCAGGGCATTTTCTCTTTCTTCTGCATTGATGGTTGCCCTGTCTTCTTCATAAATCTTCTGAGCTAACAGCTCATCTGCCTCTTCTAGTGTTAACCTTTCTGCTTCTTCACTTGCAAGCTTTTGTTCCACCAGAAATCTTGCAATTCTTTCTTCTTCTGCTAATTTAGCATGTTCTTCATCATGAACCCTTTGAGCAATTTCTGCATCAAAACTTATCTGAGCTTGAACTCTCTCTTTGACCTTCTTTGGTTGCTCAGACTCTATCATGATGCTCTTTCCCTTATTTGCAGCACTGGCAGTACTAACTGATGCATCAGCAGTACTAATAGATACACCAGCAGTACTAACATCTTCTTGAGCTGTAGGAGCAGTATCAACACCTGTTTCAACCATACCAGTATCAAGCCTCCCCCGAATATCTGCATCTTCTTCTACTAGTGTGATGTTTGGATCTTCATTTATTTCATCAATTTTCCTCCCCTGTTTGGAAGGATCCTCCAAATTATCATTTGAATCTTCTTCTGAACTGTCAAACTCTACAATGTTTGCCCTCCTACTTGCTTTACTGGCCTTAAGTTTTTGCTGCAACTTCTTCACTTTCTGAATCAACTTGGTATAAGCAGCACCATAAAGTTTCTTTGTCTCTTTCAATTCTCTCTCCAAGCCAGTGACCCTTGCTGTCAGTTGTGTACAAATGTCCATCAGTTCTTTGAGTTTCAGACTGCCTTCATCACTTCCAAGTGTTTTAACTCTTGGGAGAGGTGAATCATGGGGCATGTCCCCTATAGTATCCTGTTGGCTGGGGTATCCATCACCTGAACCATGTTCATGTGAACTTGACTCATGAGATGTTTTCATGCATTGGGTCTTATCAATGTTACCACTGGCCTGCCCAGCTTCTAAGCCAGAGACAGTAGTGGTAGCCCTCACCATTCTGTCAGAGAAAGCCTCATCTGCTACATTGGGATAAGTAGGAGATCTGGGCTGAGGAACCACATATTCCTTTCTGATTCTCCTCCTATATGTTTGAATGATTTGTGGTTATAAGGAAGATGGAGCACTGATGGGTGTGTGATGGGACTCAATAGGGTGAGTTTATCCTTCACCCTGAATATTTTGCACAAGCATTTCTTGAAAAAGTGGTACTTCTATCCCATTATAGCCTTTAGAAGCCATCCTCATATTACTAAAAAGTTTTTGAGTAAGGCAAGGAGTTGGATAAACAGTTTTGTGAAATAGAAGCAAATTTTTGTGTTTGTTCAAAAACATTAGAATAAACCTTGGATACATTAAAAACTTGTATTTGCTATCCAAGTTTTTCATCAGACCATCAAAAATCAGTTTTGAAAAGTTAAAAGTCTTGTTTGTTGCTAAACAAATAAGAGCAGTTGCAATATTGCTACTGAATTGCTCCCATGAAGTTTTCTTTGGACTTAAACAATGTAAAATGGTATGTATGAGAAATCTCCATTGAGGGGCAAATTGTACTTTTTGAAATGTTAGTTTATCAGAAGTGGACACATACCCCATCCTGGAAAGAGTTTCAAAAATTTCAGTGTTATGCAAAGTACTAATACCATCATCATCTGCTAGTTTGAGATGTCTCCTAACAGATGACTCAGTAATAGTGAAATTTTTGCCATCAACTGTTGCAATTATTTGTTGTTCTCCATTATCAAGTGTATTAGCAGTAGCAGTCTGCCAAAACTTATTGATTTGAGAACAATAGATAGTAGGATTTGCTAGAAGTAAATACCTGATGTGACTAGTGTTGAGAAAATTCAGTATCTGATGAAACCATTGACTACCCTCTGTTGTCTCCAAGAATGCGACCATATTATACTTATCACAAAATTCCATATTATCCATTAAGATCAAGAAAAGAATAATTAGAGTGCTGGGTTATGTGCTTTGAAGAGAGAAAGTGTGTTTGGTAAAGCCAATTGAGATTATATAAAGAACACTTAGGGTTTCGAGTGGGCCGACTTAAATAAATCTTTTCGTTATCGAAAATAAAATCTTTTAAGTTAAAGAAATTATGTGAATTATCCAATGTAGGAAACCTATAAGGAAAGTAAGTAACGAAAATCTCTTAACGGCTATATTTAAAACACGGTTATTCCCAAACAGCACTAACAGTTACCCAGCAGTACTAAATTTAGCCTAGTAGTAAAAACTTTTGCCTAGCAGTACTAACTTTTTGCAAAAACTTTTTCTCAGCAGTATTAACTCAATTTTCTTTTAAAACAATATTGCACTTAAACTTTTTGAAGGATTAAATGTAAAGGAAGACATTTTGTAACACCCCGAAAATCGAGTCCAGCGGAAGCATTCATGTCACTGGGGCACTACTCAATTGGTATCACAACACAAGGTACAAAGAACGGTTTTACCTTAACCGTTTAGAATAAAATTCATTATCAAAAGTAAAACATTTACATCATTTGAAAATAGTGCGGAAGTAAGGCCCAAAATGATTAAAGCGGTCCTAAACATAAACATCAGAGTCGTCTATGACCATGCCCCTTGCCAAGCGCCTCCAGAAATAAGCTATCACATAAAACCTGAAAATACATGCTAAAAGGGTCAGCTTACGCTGGTGAGTTCATAGGTTTTAGTTTAAAACAATATAGTTGAACCAAAAGGTTTTCGAGTTCCAATCATCGTTCACAAACAAGTAAGTCCAACGTAGGCTAACACTGCCTAAGTCATAGTTCCAGAACCAAATCCGCAAATAATAACATAGTCAAACATCTCAAACCATAACCAATCATACAAGTACTACACTCATATAGTGTCAAGCAAGTTTAACTGTTACGCTGGCTAAGTCACAAAAGTCAAAACACACAACAGCTTCCTATAGGTGCACACTATAGCAGTTTATAGGCTTAGGAGCCCTTGGTAATAGGCACAAATGCCCTAGTATTTAGTTAGGCACAACAAGCCCTTGTATATAATAATCATAGCCAGCTCGCGTAACAGTATCATATCAGTTTCAGGCCACATCAATAAGCAGATAAACACATAACGCATTCAAATAACAAGGTCAGATATATCAGCCAAACAATACGTTGGAGAAAACAAATCACGTTTCAAGTAAAACAAGTATCGAGTTTAAGTAGAAATGAGCATGTATTCTCCCCTAAAATAGTTAGAAAACTGGTAAAAGTAGGGGCCATAAACTCACCTTAGCCACAACAATGCAAATATCACAACTGTCACGACTGGCATCTAGAGCATATCACAACGGTCTCAAAAACATACGGCACAAGGGTACACGGAGGTACAAGCACAACGGTACACAACGGTCGAGGATCGGCACAACCTAATACGTATACAGTTATCTCAAAATACGTCGCGCAAAATAATAAAGTCTATAAAAGACAATGTGTCGTAGTTTTCGTGGATTACTCAGTTTTCAAAACTTATCAAAAGTTTAGTTTCAACATTTCATGTGGTGTGGTAAGAAGACATAGACTCGACATACAACTCACGCCAAAGAGAAGAGACATCGACATAGTCGAGAGAATACTGACGAGAACTCAAACCAAGGACGACAACTCTAGAAGTTTACGACAAACAAACACCTCAAATCAAATAACTTAGTTTGTACGTTTCGACATTTACCCCGTTAAATAGAACAAGTTTAACTAATAAAAATTAGTTTTTCTCAAGTCGTCTTGACTTAAATAAATCAATTTTCTCAAAACAGTTTATTAGAATTTAATAAAAATATTCGTTAGTTATTAGACGTTAGTTTCTTATTGTGCATTGGTCGCGAATCAAATATATTAAAGTCGTCTAGAGTCTAATATATTGTATTCCTTCCAAGTCCAATAAGTCCAAGTATAATAGTCAAAATCCGTATTCAAATCCAAATCATGCTTCCAAATATAATCTGTATCGTATCAACCGTCAAAATGTCAAATTCAATACCTCGTTGGTAAAATATATATTTTACTCACAATTTATAAACAAACATATCTTTTCAACTCATGGGCTTCGGCCCATTCAAACCACCAAACGTACCCATATGTCTGTTAGGACCAAGTCAAATCCAACCCAACCAAACTTTCTTTTATAACACTAACCAATAACAATTAAACTTTAATCACACATATCCAAATTCTACCCGACATCAAGCTGTGACCCAAAACGGAATTTACAAGACTCACCGAGACCACTTGGTCTCAGTTTGAAGTTACCTTATTCGTACCAGTAGCGACCAAGCGTTCTAAAACCAAAACTATTAAGAAAATAAAAAAATACATTTACTTGTTATGCCGAGACCAAGAGGTCTCGGCTCAAAACTACTTACCGCGACAGCCAAAATAACGCAACCAACACTAATCCGAATACAAATCCACATTCAACGTACCATTAATCTCAAAAAAATACACGTATCACACCGAGACCTCAAGGGTCTCGGCTTCGAGCCACAAGGTTAACCCCGACACAACTAGACTCAATCCAAAACTGGACTAGCAACTTTAACGATAACCACATAAACCAAGAGAATCCAACCCAAATATAACCAAACCGAGAACCAAATCCGGGTTACAAACCTGATCGTGACCACAGAAACTTTAACATCACCATTTTCAGTCGAATCTTACCACACAAAAGTTTCAAAACATCACTTTAATTCGTTTTACAGCCACACATTTATAATCTCAATTTGTATAAAGATTTAAATCCACGAAAACAAAGATCAACACAATCGGTTATTAAAACAATAAATAAAAATCGGTTTAATCAAAAATAATAAATAGTGAACGTTTCTCTCGGTTTTACCATGTCGAGAAAATAGAGGAGATGAGGGGGAAGAGACAGCAGCTGCGGTGGCTGTGGTGGTGCGGGAACTCGCAGTCACGAACCAATCAAACATCCGAAAAATATATACCTTCGATCTTTACATCGTTACCTCCACTTGTGTTGCCGGAAAAACTCGCCGGAAAAATCATAGTTACCGAGAGAGATAAATAGGTGAGGATGGGTTGAAGGCGCGTGAGCCATGTAGAAATAATGAGGGGATCTAGTGGAACAAGTTGGTGGTGGCGGTGAGAGGTGGTGGCCGGCGGTGGCGGCTCTACTGGCCGGAACAGTGGCCGGATATTGAGAGGGAGGAGAGTGGTGGTGATGTCGGCTGGGAAGAAAGGAGAGAGGGTTTTAAACCCTAAAAATGATAAAGGTGTATTATAAGTTGGCTTATATAATACTAGGTTAGGTTAAATAAACTCCAGGGACCAAAATGTCATTAACAAAAGTTTAGGGAATGAGGAATAACATTTACTACAGGGACCATAGTTGTAATTTGTGTTATCTTTCATGAAACGAGACTCGGGGCTCGTTTAAGATAACAAACGATCGATTCAAAACACGGGAATTTCACCATCGCGCTCAGAATAATTTTTCCAATAAAAACGGTTATTCATACGTCTCATTTCTCACGAATAATAAAATAGTCAAAACAAATCGTCGGTTGTGCCAGTACGCGTTGTGTACGAATTTCACGTTTCGCGAGATAAATTTCACGTTTTAGAGTCAAAAGTGTCCGGAAAGGTACGTAAATGAAAAGCAGAGATAATCTCGTATAGAAATAAATCTTGGAAAATTACGAGTTGTTACAGTCTCACCTCCTTAACGGAATCGCAACCTCGCGATTCAATTCAAGTTACTCGTTACGGTTGAAAAGAGATGAGTACATACATACGAGGATTCGTCCTCACGTTCTCACGTGAATTCAGGACCTTTTCGCGAGCTTCGAAGAGCTTTGTCGATAAGAACACGACTTTACCAAAGTCGTTCGACTTCACAGTTCATGATTTAGATAGGTTTCTCAACAAGGTTCAAATATTCATCAATCTAGATCTCTCCCGAAGGAATAGTGGTTGCCTCATTGGTAAGTCATTTCTTCATAATGCGCATAAAAACGTGGCGAACACTGCCGAGTCCTGACGGTAGCTCGAGCATGTGTGCTACCGGTTCAACTATCGCAAATGATTTCAAAAGGATTAATACAGCGAGATTAAGCTTTCCACGTTTACTAAACGTATCACACCGTCTCATGGTGAATCTTTACGCATAATCTAGGCTTTAACTAGGAATTCAAGAGGTTTACGTCATTTGCCAGCATAACTGTTCTGACGATTCGTGAGCAGCTTGCAATTCGGATCTGATCTGAACGATCTTCTTGGTAGTCTCATGAACAAGTTCGGGGTCAGTAAGTTGGATATCTCCAACTCCTACCCATCAAGTCGGCGATCAGCACTTGCGGCCATAAAGTGGCTCATATGGTGCCGTCGAAATACTAGAGTCGTAAGTATCGTTATAAGAGAATTTAGCCAACGGAAGGTGTCAATACCAACTATTGCCAAATTACGCAGGAACACAACATGTCCTCTAACACTTGAATGATTTTTCCACTTTGGCCATCAGTCTGGAGATGATACATAGTATTCATCTCCAAATCTGTTCTCATGGCTCTTTGGAGTGATTACCAGGAATCTGATGTGAAACAACTATCCCGATCAGAGAATGGTAAGACTCGACACTCTATACCGAGTAATGATTTCATATGAGTATGGACGAGCAATTTTGCCAATACTGTCGTTTCGTTGATTAGAGAAGGTGAGTAGATTAGGTAGGATTATCAACAATTACTCTGGTAGCGGCGCGGGATTTATTTCCAAAGTTTCGTTATGATATAGTTTATTATCTGGTAAGGAGGTAGCAAGGATCACTGGTACTTCCGAGGGACGAGTGAAAATTCAGGTGGTTGTCCCAAGGAATCGCGGTTTTAATTACTCCTTAGAGTCTCAAGATTTCTGTTGGGCGTGGAATCTCTGCCAAATAAAAAGTTTAGCGAGTTCAGAGTATAACTCTGATGGAAGATGTTGATTGCTACAAGCAATCAGTTGATTGAATCGGTAATGTACAAGGTACTCAAAACGGAAGGTACAACGTTGGTTGAACAGTTTCGATTAAGCAATCCTGATCAGAAAGATGAACATCATCGATAGAGCAAAAGGCTTAGAGTAGAGGCGACTGTAACAAGGTCACAACAAAACGAGGTCGGATAACAAATCCAAATCCAGGATGACATCCAAAATCATAAAATCAAACAATCCGAATTCAATCAGAATCAAAACCAATCCAAACATAGTCGATATCGAATCTAAACGTAGCCGAAATCAAATCCAAACGTAGCCAGAAATCAAATCCAAACGGGGCTAGAAATCAAATCCAAACGTAGCCAAAATCAAAACCAAACGTGGTCAAAATCGAATCTAGACGTTCCGGTAAGCTCGGACGGCTTATAAAGCTCTCAAGGAGTTACAAATAAGTAACTCGGATTCAAACGGTGCTAATCGGATCTAACTCGACCCGATGCAAAATACGGCCAGACGGCGGCAAACAAGATTTCCATATAATGGAGACGTATAGCGATGCCAAGGGCATTACGGTTCATGCGGTGTTGTGATGCCAGTGTGTAGTGTGTGTGGAAGTAAAATTCCAATGTCTGTGTACCCACGCGAAATGGTACTATCCCATAAATCAATGACCAACCCGGACATAATTCCATTATAACTACTCTGAGTATTGCAAAATTCACCTCTGAGTCGGACATAGGTGATCAGGCTATGTCCCACTGTCCCTGGTTGAATATAGGTGATCAGTCTATATTCACCCGAGGTTCAATGAATTTTGGAATACTAAGCCTAGTTATACTAGTAGTATGTCCTTTATAC
Source organism: Artemisia tridentata subsp. tridentata (assembly GCA_021014915.2). Classification (NCBI taxonomy): domain Eukaryota; kingdom Viridiplantae; phylum Streptophyta; class Magnoliopsida; order Asterales; family Asteraceae; genus Artemisia; species Artemisia tridentata. Next base: position 320,932,306 of record CP139509.1, read on the forward strand.
CCAAAATCATTCCCAAAACCACGACAAGTGTATAAACTCGACGTTCAATAGTGAGACTACGCAATGAAATAGCGTAACTCAGTGATAGGTGAGGTGCGTGCATAAGCATATGGAAATGCTTATAGTGATCAGCTAAAACGAGCGAATATAAAAATATCCAAGAGTCAGACAAACATCTCAAACAAATATAAAATCAAGCATCTCGTCAAATAACTCGTCAAATATACCATGAACATCTCATCTAATATCTCAATTATCTCGTCATATCAATCATATCATCAAACAAAGTCATACGCGAGGCATCAGCTTGGTAGGCAGGCACGTGTCGGTCATAGGGTTAAGTTTTCGCCAAAAGTGGTTATAGTCCAGGTTTTTGAAAATAAACCCAGTTCTCTATAACCTAGGCTCTAATACCAATCTGTAACACCCCGAAAATCGAGTCCAGCGGAAGCATTCATGTCACTGGGGCGCTACTCAATTGGTATCACAACACAAGTTACAAAGAACGGTTTTACCTTAACCGTTTAGAATAAAATTCATTATCAAAAGTAAAACATTTACATCATTAGAAAATAGTGCGGAAGTAAGGCCCAAAATGATTAAAGCGGTCCTAAACATAAACATCAGAGTCGTCTATGACCATGCCCCTTGCCAAGCGCCTCCAGAAATAAGCTATCACATAAAACCTGAAAATACATGCTAAAAGGGTCAGCTTACGCTGGTGAGTTCATAGGTTTTAGTTTAAAACAATATAGTTGAACCAAAAGGTTTTCGAGTTCCAATCATCATTCACAAACAAGTAAGTCCAACGTAGGCTAACACTGCCTAAGTCATAGTTCCAGAACCAAATCCGCAAATAATAACATAGTCAAACATCTCAAACCATAACCAACCATACAAGTACTACACTCATATAGTGTCAAGCAAGTTTAACTGTTACGCTGGCTAAGTCACAAAAGTCAAAACACACAACAGCTTCCTATAGGTGCACACTATAGCAGTTTATAGGCTTAGGAGCCCTTGGTAATAGGCACAAATGCCCTAGTATTTAGTTAGGCACAACATGCCCTTGTATATAATAATCATAGCCAGCTCGCGTAACAGTATCATATCAGTTTCAGGCCACATCAATAAGCAGATAAACACATAACGCATTCAAATAACAAGGTCAGATATATCAGCCAAACAATACGTTGGAGAAAACAAATCACGTTTCAAGTAAAACAAGTATCGAGTTTAAGTAGAAATGAGCATGTATTCTCCCCCAAAATAGTTAGAAAACCGGTAAAAGTAGGGGCCATGAACTCACCTTAGCCACAACAATGCAAAGATCACAACTGTCACGACTGGCATCTAGAGCATATCGCAACGGTCTCAAAAACATACGGCACGAGGGTATACGGAGGTACAAGCACAACGGTACACAACGGTCGAGGATCGGCACAACCTAATACGTATACAGTTATCTCAAAATACGTCGCGCAAAATAATAAAGTCTATAAAAGACAATGTGTCGTAGTTTTTGTGGATTACTCAGTTTTCAAAACTTATCAAAAGTTTAGTTTCAACATTTCGTGTGGTGTGGTAAGAAGACATAGACTCGACATACAACTCACGCCAAAGAGAAGAGACATCGACATAGTCGAGAGAATACTGACGAGAACTCAAACCAAGGAAGACAACTCTAGAAGTTTACGACAAACAAACACCTCAAATCAAATAACTTAGTTTGTACGTTTCGACATTTACCCCGTTAAATAGAACAAGTTTAACTAATAAAAATTAGTTTTTCTCAAGTCGTCTTGACTTAAATAAATCAATTTTCTCAAAACAGTTTATTAGAATTTAATAAAAATATTCGTTAGTTATTAGACGTTAGTTTCTTATTGTGCATTGGTCGCGAATCAAATATATTAAAGTCGTCTAGAGTCTAATATATTGTATTCCTTCCAAGTCCAATAAGTCCAAGTATAATAGTCAAAATCCGTATTCAAATCCAAATCATGCTTCCAAATATAATCTGTATCGTATCAACCGTCAAAATGTCAAATTCAATACCTCGTTGGTAAAATATATATTTTACTCACAATTTATAAACAAACATATCTTTTTAACTCATGGGCTTCGGCCCATTCAAACCACCAAACGTACCCATATGTCTGTTAGGACCAAGTCAAATCCAACCCAACCAAACTTTCGTTTATAACACTAACCAATAACAATTAAACTTTAATCACACATATCCAAATTCTACCTGACATCAAGCTGTGACCCAAAACGGAATTTACAAGACTCACCGAGACCACTTGGTCTCGGTTTGAAGTTACCCTATTCGTACCAGTAGCGACCAAGCGTTCTAAAACCAAAACTATTAAGAAAATAAAAAAATGCATTTACTTGTTATGCCGAGACCAAGAGGTCTCGGCTCAAAACTACTTACCGCGACAGCCAAAATAACGCAACCAACACTAATCCGAATACAAATCCACATTCAACTTACCATTAATCTCAAAAAAATACACGTATCACACCGAGACCTCAAGGGTCTCGGCTTCGAGCCACAAGGTTAACCCCGACACAACTAGACTCAATCCAAAACTGGACTAGCAACTTTAACGATAACCACATAAACCAAGAGAATCCAACCCAAATATAACCAAACCGAGAACCAAATCCGGGTTACAAACCTGATCGTGACCACAGAAACTTTAACATCACCATTTTCAGTCGAATCTTACCACACAAAAGTTTCAAAACATCACTTTAATTCGTTTTACAGCCACACATTTATAATCTCAATTTGTATAAAGATTTAAATCCACGAAAACAAAGATCAACACAATCGGTTATTAAAACAATAAATAAAAATCGGTTTAATCAAAAATAATAAATAGTGAACGTTTCTCTCGGTTTTACCATGTCGAGAAAATAGAGGAGATGAGGGGGAAGAGACAGCAGCTGCGGTGGCTGTGGTGGTGCGGGAACTCGCAGTCACGAACCAATCAAACATCCGAAAAATATATACCTTCGATCTTTACATCGTTACCTCCACTTGTGTTGCCGGAAAAATCATAGTTACCGAGAGAGATAAATAGGTGAGGATGGGTTGAAGGCGCGTGAGCCATGTTGAAATAATGAGGGGATCTAGTGGAACAAGTTGGTGGTGGCGGTGAGAGGTGGTGGCCGGCGGTGGCGGCTCTACGGGCCGGAACAGTGGCCGGATATTGAGAGGGAGGAGAGTGGTGGTGATGTCGGCTGGGAAGAAAGGAGAGAGGGTTTTAAACCCTAAAAATGATAAAGGTGTATTATAAGTTGGCTTATATAATACTAGGTTAGGTTAAATAAACTCCAGGGACCAAAATGTCATTAACAAAAGTTTAGGGAATGAGGAATAACATTTACTGCAGGGACCATAGTTGTAATTTGTGTTATCTTTCATGAAACGAGACTCGGGGCTCGTTTAAGATAACAAACGATCGATTCAAAACACGGGAATTTCACCATCGCGCTCAGAATAATTTTTCCAATAAAAACGGTTATTCATACGTCTCATTTCTCACGAATAATAAAATAGTCAAAACAAATCGTCGGTTGTGCCAGTACGCGTTGTGTACGAATTTCACGTTTCGCGAGATAAATTTCACGTTTTAGAGTCAAAAGTGTCCGGACAGGTACGTAAATGAAAAGCAGAGATAATCTCGTATAGAAATAAATCTTGGAAAATTATGAGTTGTTACACATTTAATCATTTTCGGTTTCATTTAACCTCTTGTTGTGTGAGAACCAATGTTTTCAATATAAATACTGCCTATAATCAGATAAACTCATTAAAAGAGCTTTCTTGATAGGGCTTCCAGCTCGTGGCAGGTGTTACCTCTAACACAAATGCATTAGATTCACTTTTGCACGCTGTTCTCTAAACCAGATGTCCTTAGACTAACACACTATACTTAGTAAAGAATGGTAAATAGTGAGTTAGATCAGTTACTATCTGACTAACTAAAAACCATCAATTCATGTTCAAAATACCACCTGATAAACATAGGTTGATTTCAAGAAAGTGATTTTAAAAAAACATCCCAACTTAGGTGTAAAACCCTTGTCAAGTGATCCCCAAATCCTCTCTATCATGAATCAGTTTCACCAGCTTTTAGCAACAGCATTTCAAACATTCCACCACTTTTGCTTCTCACACAGCATCAATACCAATCATACTGCTTGCTTATCCTGCAAATGTTAGTCTAAAACCAAGAAAACACAATCCAGAGTATTTTCTATTTAACAGTATCAAGTTTGACTAACAGTTTTAACTTAGCAGTACTAATTTGCACTAGCAGTATTAACTCAACAGTCTAGCAGTATTAATATCTAACAGTACTAATCCTTTACAAAACTTCACAAAGACACAAAGAGATTAAAACTTTATGGATTTAGCATTCCAATACTTGCAACCAAGTACTGAAACCTTCCAACATCAAAACCTTTTGTAAGTAAATTTGCAAAATTGTTATCTGTGTGTATTTTAACAACTTGAATTAACTTTTTGTCATTGCAGTCTCTTATAAAATGATGTCTAATCTCAATGTGTTTTGTTTTAGAGTGTAAAACAGGATTTCTAATAATACATATAGTACTATTATTGTCAATGAAAATCATGGTGTGCATAAAATTATACCCATAGTCCAGCATTTGATTCTGAATCCAGAGTACTTGCCACAGCAACTAGCAGCAGCCACATATTCAGCTTCAGTTGTAGAATTGGCAACCACAGTTTGCTTCTTACACTACCATGAAATCAATTTGCATCCTAGGAACGGACAACCACCTGTTGTTGACTTCCTATCTAAACTTGCACCAGCATAGTCACTATCACTATATGTCACCAGATCAAATGGAGATTCTCTAGGATACCGAAGACCTAATTTGGGTTGGCCTTTTAGATACCTAAAGATCCTTTTCACAGCATGTAAGTGGGAAACCTTAGGTGTAACTTGAAAACTTGCACATGCACATACTGCAAACATAATGTCTGGTCTAGATGATGTAAGATACATCAATGATCCAATCATTGATCTGTAGAGATGAACATCAACATCATCACCATCTAAGTCTTTGTGCAAAGGCTTCTTTGGATCCATTGGGGTGCTAGCTGTCTTAACATCTGTATACCCAAATTTCTTCAAGATATCAGCTACATATTTATCCTGACTAATAAATATACCATCTTCCTTTTTCTTGACTTGTAGCCCTAAGAAGAAATTTAGTTCTCCCATGGAACTCATTTGAAACTTGTCATGCATCAGTTTCTCAAACTCAGTACACATCTCCTTCTTTGTTGAGCCAAAAATAAAGTCATAAACATAGACCTGGACAAGCAAAATATCCCCTTTTTGCCTCTTGAAAAACAATGTCGTGTCTATCTTTCCTCTGTGAAACCCATTGTCCAATAAGTACTTGGCCAAAGTTTCATACCAGGCTCTTGGAGCTTGATGCAAACCATAGAGAGCTTTCACCACCTTGTAGACTTTGTCTGGATAGTCGGGATCTTCAAACCATGGTGGTTAAGTAACATAAACATCTTCATTAATTGTACTATACAGGAAAGCACTCTTCACATCCATCTGATACACCATGAATCCCATAAAAGAAGCATAAGCTAAAAACAGCCTTATAGCCTCAATTCTTGCTACAGGGGCAAAAACTTCATCATAGTCTATGCCTTCTTCTTGAGTAAAACCCTGTGCAACCAGCCTTGCTTTATCTCTAATGGCAATTCCTTTCTCATCTTTCTTGTTCCTGAACACCCATTTTGTACCAATTGCCCACTTATCCTTTGGCAAATCTACTAGAACCCAAACCTTTTGAAGCTTAAACTGTAAAAGCTCCTCTTGCATTGCTTCTACCCAGGATGGGTCACTTAGAGCTTTGGCAATTTTCTTGGGTTCTTCCTGAGATAGGAAACAAGCAAATAAACAAGTATGAAGGTCTTCATGAGTTTTCCCTTCATAAACAGCACTTATAAACCTTGTTCATTTGTATCCTTTGTCATTGTCATTCTTCTTGTCTTTACACCAGACTGTACATCACCAATCACAAGATCAAGTGAATGATCTTTGTGAATTATTGTATTTGGAGTTGTAGGAGCTTGATAGGTGTTGGGCATGGTGTTCAGATCCACTTCATCTAAAAGTTTCTTCTATATGAAGTAGAAGAAGATGCAGACATGTTGTTCAGATCCAAACATCACACTGGTAGAAGAAGATGCAGACATTCAGGGGAGGCTTGATACTGGTATGGGTGAAACTGGTGTTGATACTACTCCTACAGCTCAAGAAGATGTTAGTACTGCTAGTGTATCTATTAGTGATGATACTGAAACTTTGGTTGCTTGAAACAACTCGATCTGTATTTGGGATCAACAAAGAAGCTCCTTATTCTATATGTTTAGACTTATCTGTATATTCCATGTAGAATCGTTTAGAGCTCGAGATTTGTTAGATCTCATCTAGGAATAACAATAACAAAAGGCGGAATATTCAATTAAAGAATCAATTGTTATTGTAACAAGGTTTTCTTCATCATCATCTTCACTATAACAATTACATACACAACTAACAGCACCAATTCTACTTGATCAAGTGTAGAACGGTTACTCAACAATAACAGGGATCAAATGACCCTTGAGGCTGAAACAACACAAACCCTAGGCGTCTACTTTAGAGGAATCACACCTAGACACACACACACTTTCCTAGTGTTCACATCTTGACACACTGAAACCTAAGACCCTGTATCTCTTTATATAATAGAGATACCTAGGGTTTACAAAGACTCCTAACTTTATTCGTAATCATTTAAGCCCTTATAGTTTCGTATTGTTTCATTCTTCTATGTTTTATACTTATCAACTTAATATAAAACCCAACAATCTTCCCCTAGTTTATAATTACAAAACATTCTTCAAAAATCTTCCATGAATGAAACAATCTTCCCCTTAAGCTCAACTCGTGAACTTAAATAACATGTTGTACCACCAAGGATCTTCAAGTTGCAAAACTTCTATGTGCATCTTCCCCTTTTTGTCATTATCCACTAGGGGACGCTTAGATGCAACTTTGATCTTCACAACCACATACCAATATTATACTCCCAATCTAGCCTTCCAATATCTCGAATTACCCTCCATGAAGAACACCAAAACGCTTACTAAAAATGAATTCAAGACAGTAGAAACTTAAACCAGCAGTAGTAATAACGACTAGCAGTTGTAAAAACCTTCACCTCGATGTAGCATATAAATGGTTAAACATTTTAATATTAAGCTTCCCCTAAAACCCATATGTTAACCATTTCTTGAATGTAGGCTCTATGTAATGATTAGTAATGAAGAAAACTAAGTAGGCTAACACTGCCTAAGTCATAGTTCCAGAACCAAATCCGCAAATAATAACATAGTCAAACATCTCAAACCATAACCAATCATACAAGTACTACACTCATATAGTGTCAAGCAAGTTTAACTGTTACGCTGGCTAAGTCACAAAAGTCAAAACACACAACAGCTTCCTATAGGTGCACACTATAGCAGTTTATAGGCTTAGGAGCCCTTGGTAATAGGCACAAATGCCCTAGTATTTAGTTAGGCACAACATGCCCTTGTATATAATAATCATAGCCAGCTCGCGTAACAGTATCATATCAGTTTCAGGCCACATCAATAAGCAGATAAACACATAACGCATTCAAATAACAAGGTCAGATATATCAGCCAAACAATACGTTGGAGAAAACAAATCACGTTTCAAGTAAAACAAGTATCGAGTTTAAGTAGAAATGAGCATGTATTCTCCCCCAAAATAGTTAGAAAACCGGTAAAAGTAGGGGCCATGAACTCACCTTAGCCACAACAATGCAAAGATCACAACTGTCACGACTGGCATCTAGAGCATATCGCAACGGTCTCAAAAACATACGGCACGAGGGTATACGGAGGTACAAGCACAACGGTACACAACGGTCGAGGATCGGCACAACCTAATACGTATACAGTTATCTCAAAATACGTCGCGCAAAATAATAAAGTCTATAAAAGACAATGTGTCGTAGTTTTTGTGGATTACTCAGTTTTCAAAACTTATCAAAAGTTTAGTTTCAACATTTCGTGTGGTGTGGTAAGAAGACATAGACTCGACATACAACTCACGCCAAAGAGAAGAGACATCGACATAGTCGAGAGAATACTGACGAGAACTCAAACCAAGGAAGACAACTCTAGAAGTTTACGACAAACAAACACCTCAAATCAAATAACTTAGTTTGTACGTTTCGACATTTACCCCGTTAAATAGAACAAGTTTAACTAATAAAAATTAGTTTTTCTCAAGTCGTCTTGACTTAAATAAATCAATTTTCTCAAAACAGTTTATTAGAATTTAATAAAAATATTCGTTAGTTATTAGACGTTAGTTTCTTATTGTGCATTGGTCGCGAATCAAATATATTAAAGTCGTCTAGAGTCTAATATATTGTATTCCTTCCAAGTCCAATAAGTCCAAGTATAATAGTCAAAATCCGTATTCAAATCCAAATCATGCTTCCAAATATAATCTGTATCGTATCAACCGTCAAAATGTCAAATTCAATACCTCGTTGGTAAAATATATATTTTACTCACAATTTATAAACAAACATATCTTTTTAACTCATGGGCTTCGGCCCATTCAAACCACCAAACGTACCCATATGTCTGTTAGGACCAAGTCAAATCCAACCCAACCAAACTTTCGTTTATAACACTAACCAATAACAATTAAACTTTAATCACACATATCCAAATTCTACCTGACATCAAGCTGTGACCCAAAACGGAATTTACAAGACTCACCGAGACCACTTGGTCTCGGTTTGAAGTTACCCTATTCGTACCAGTAGCGACCAAGCGTTCTAAAACCAAAACTATTAAGAAAATAAAAAAATGCATTTACTTGTTATGCCGAGACCAAGAGGTCTCGGCTCGAAACTACTTACCGCGACAGCCAAAATAACGCAACCAACACTAATCCGAATACAAATCCACATTCAACTTACCATTAATCTCAAAAAAATACACGTATCACACCGAGACCTCAAGGGTCTCGGCTTCGAGCCACAAGGTTAACCCCGACACAACTAGACTCAATCCAAAACTGGACTAGCAACTTTAACGATAACCACATAAACCAAGAGAATCCAACCCAAATATAACCAAACCGAGAACCAAATCCGGGTTACAAACCTGATCGTGACCACAGAAACTTTAACATCACCATTTTCAGTCGAATCTTACCACACAAAAGTTTCAAAACATCACTTTAATTCGTTTTACAGCCACACATTTATAATCTCAATTTGTATAAAGATTTAAATCCACGAAAACAAAGATCAACACAATCGGTTATTAAAACAATAAATAAAAATCGGTTTAATCAAAAATAATAAATAGTGAACGTTTCTCTCGGTTTTACCATGTCGAGAAAATAGAGGAGATGAGGGGGAAGAGACAGCAGCTGCGGTGGCTGTGGTGGTGCGGGAACTCGCAGTCACGAACCAATCAAACATCCGAAAAATATATACCTTCGATCTTTACATCGTTACCTCCACTTGTGTTGCCGGAAAAATCATAGTTACCGAGAGAGATAAATAGGTGAGGATGGGTTGAAGGCGCGTGAGCCATGTAGAAATAATGAGGGGATCTAGTGGAACAAGTTGGTGGTGGCGGTGAGAGGTGGTGGCCGGCGGTGGCGGCTCTACGGGCCGGAACAGTGGCCGGATATTGAGAGGGAGGAGAGTGGTGGTGATGTCGGCTGGGAAGAAAGGAGAGAGGGTTTTAAACCCTAAAAATGATAAAGGTGTATTATAAGTTGGCTTATATAATACTAGGTTAGGTTAAATAAACTCCAGGGACCAAAATGTCATTAACAAAAGTTTAGGGAATGAGGAATAACATTTACTGCAGGGACCATAGTTGTAATTTGTGTTATCTTTCATGAAACGAGACTCGGGGCTCGTTTAAGATAACAAACGATCGATTCAAAACACGGGAATTTCACCATCGCGCTCAGAATAATTTTTCCAATAAAAACGGTTATTCATACGTCTCATTTCTCACGAATAATAAAATAGTCAAAACAAATCGTCGGTTGTGCCAGTACGCGTTGTGTACGAATTTCACGTTTCGCGAGATAAATTTCATGTTTTAGAGTCAAAAGTGTCCGGACAGGTACGTAAATGAAAAGCAGAGATAATCTCGTATAGAAATAAATCTTGGAAAATTATGAGTTGTTACACATTTAATCATTTTCGGTTTCATTTAACCTCTTGTTGTGTGAGAACCAATGTTTTCAATATAAATACTGCCTATAATCAGATAAACTCATTAAAAGAGCTTTCTTGATAGGGCTTCCAGCTCGTGGCAGGTGTTACCTCTAACACAAATGCATTAGATTCACTTTTGCACGCTGTTCTCTAAACCAGATGTCCTTAGACTAACACACTATACTTAGTAAAGAATGGTAAATAGTGAGTTAGATCAGTTACTATCTGACTAACTAAAAACCATCAATTCATGTTCAAAATACCACCTGATAAACATAGGTTGATTTCAAGAAAGTGATTTTAAAAAAACATCCCAACTTAGGTGTAAAACCCTTGTCAAGTGATCCCCAAATCCTCTCTATCATGAATCAGTTTCACCAGCTTTTAGCAACAGCATTTCAAACATTCCACCACTTTTGCTTCTCACACAGCATCAATACCAATCATACTGCTTGCTTATCCTGCAAATGTTAGTCTAAAACCAAGAAAACACAATCCAGAGTATTTTCTATTTAACAGTATCAAGTTTGACTAACAGTTTTAACTTAGCAGTACTAATTTGCACTAGCAGTATTAACTCAACAGTCTAGCAGTATTAATATCTAACAGTACTAATCCTTTACAAAACTTCACAAAGACACAAAGAGATTAAAACTTTATGGATTTAGCATTCCAATACTTGCAACCAAGTACTGAAACCTTCCAACATCAAAACCTTTTGTAAGTAAATTTGCAAAATTGTTATCTGTGTGTATTTTAACAACTTGAATTAACTTTTTGTCATTGCAGTCTCTTATAAAATGATGTCTAATCTCAATGTGTTTTGTTTTAGAGTGTAAAACAGGATTTCTAATAATACATATAGTACTATTATTGTCAATGAAAATCATGGTGTGCATAAAATTATACCCATAGTCCAGCATTTGATTCTGAATCCAGAGTACTTGCCACAGCAACTAGCAGCAGCCACATATTCAGCTTCAGTTGTAGAATTGGCAACCACAGTTTGCTTCTTACACTACCATGAAATCAATTTGCATCCTAGGAACGGACAACCACCTGTTGTTGACTTCCTATCTAAACTTGCACCAGCATAGTCACTATCACTATATGTCACCAGATCAAATGGAGATTCTCTAGGATACCGAAGACCTAATTTGGGTTGGCCTTTTAGACACCTAAAGATCCTTTTCACAGCATGTAAGTGGGAAACCTTAGGTGTAACTTGAAAACTTGCACATGCACATACTGCAAACATAATGTCTGGTCTAGATGATGTAAGATACATCAATGATCCAATCATTGATCTGTAGAGATGAACATCAACATCATCACCATCTAAGTCTTTGTGCAAAGGCTTCTTTGGATCCATTGGGGTGCTAGCTGTCTTAACATCTGTATACCCAAATTTCTTCAAGATATCAGCTACATATTTATCCTGACTAATAAATATACCATCTTCCTTTTTCTTGACTTGTAGCCCTAAGAAGAAATTTAGTTCTCCCATGGAACTCATTTGAAACTTGTCATGCATCAGTTTCTCAAACTCAGTACACATCTCCTTCTTTGTTGAGCCAAAAATAAAGTCATAAACATAGACCTGGACAAGCAAAATATCCCCTTTTTGCCTCTTGAAAAACAATGTCGTGTCTATCTTTCCTCTGTGAAACCCATTGTCCAATAAGTACTTGGCCAAAGTTTCATACCAGGCTCTTGGAGCTTGATGCAAACCATAGAGAGCTTTCACCACCTTGTAGACTTTGTCTGGATAGTCGGGATCTTCAAACCATGGTGGTTAAGTAACATAAACATCTTCATTAATTGTACTATACAGGAAAGCACTCTTCACATCCATCTGATACACCATGAATCCCATAAAAGAAGCATAAGCTAAAAACAGCCTTATAGCCTCAATTCTTGCTACAGGGGCAAAAACTTCATCATAGTCTATGCCTTCTTCTTGAGTAAAACCCTGTGCAACCAGCCTTGCTTTATCTCTAATGGCAATTCCTTTCTCATCTTTCTTGTTCCTGAACACCCATTTTGTACCAATTGCCCACTTATCCTTTGGCAAATCTACTAGAACCCAAACCTTTTGAAGCTTAAACTGTAAAAGCTCCTCTTGCATTGCTTCTACCCAGGATGGGTCACTTAGAGCTTTGGCAATTTTCTTGGGTTCTTCCTGAGATAGGAAACAAGCAAATAAACAAGTATGAAGGTCTTCATGAGTTTTCCCTTCATAAACAGCACTTATAAACCTTGTTCATTTGTATCCTTTGTCATTGTCATTCTTCTTGTCTTTACACCAGACTGTACATCACCAATCACAAGATCAAGTGAATGATCTTTGTGAATTATTGTATTTGGAGTTGTAGGAGCTTGATAGGTGTTGGGCATGGTGTTCAGATCCACTTCATCTAAAAGTTTCTTCTATATGAAGTAGAAGAAGATGCAGACATGTTGTTCAGATCCAAACATCACACTGGTAGAAGAAGATGCAGACATTCAGGGGAGGCTTGATACTGGTATGGGTGAAACTGGTGTTGATACTACTCCTACAGCTCAAGAAGATGTTAGTACTGCTAGTGTATCTATTAGTGATGATACTGAAACTTTGGTTGCTTGAAACAACTCGATCTGTATTTGGGATCAACAAAGAAGCTCCTTATTCTATATGTTTAGACTTATCTGTATATTCCATGTAGAATCGTTTAGAGCTCGAGATTTGTTAGATCTCATCTAGGAATAACAATAACAAAAGGCGGAATATTCAATTAAAGAATCAATTGTTATTGTAACAAGGTTTTCTTCATCATCATCTTCACTATAACAATTACATACACAACTAACAGCACCAATTCTACTTGATCAAGTGTAGAACGGTTACTCAACAATAACAGGGATCAAATGACCCTTGAGGCTGAAACAACACAAACCCTAGGCGTCTACTTTAGAGGACTCACACCTAGACACACACACACTTTCCTAGTGTTCACATCTTGACACACTGAAACCTAAGACCCTGTATCTCTTTATATAATAGAGACACCTAGGGTTTACAAAGACTCCTAACTTTATTCGTAATCATTTAAGCCCTTATAGTTTCGTATTGTTTCATTCTTCTATGTTTTATACTTATCAACTTAATATAAAACCCAACAATCTTCCCCTAGTTTATAATTACAAAACATTCTTCAAAAATCTTCCATGAATGAAACAATCTTCCCCTTAAGCTCAACTCGTGAACTTAAATAACATGTTGTACCACCAAGGATCTTCAAGTTGCAAAACTTCTATGTGCATCTTCCCCTTTTTGTCATTATCCACTAGGGGACGCTTAGATGCAACTTTGATCTTCACAACCACATACCAATATTATACTCCCAATCTAGCCTTCCAATATCTCGAATTACCCTCCATGAAGAACACCAAAACGCTTACTAAAAATGAATTCAAGACAGTAGAAACTTAAACCAGCAGTAGTAATAACGACTAGCAGTTGTAAAAACCTTCACCTCGATGTAGCATATAAATGGTTAAACATTTTAATATTAAGCTTCCCCTAAAACCCATATGTTAACCATTTCTTGAATGTAGGCTCTATGTAATGATTAGTAATGAAGAAAACTAAGTATAACGAACTTGATGCTGAAGTAGAACAACCCAAACTTGTGTCTTATATCTTGTACTATATATGTGACTTTGAACTCATACCAAGACCAAAGTATAAGCAGACCACATCCTCTTGAAAAAAATCCTCATCTTCAATGAGACACTGAGCACTACAATGCAACTCCTTTAAGTGATAGCAAATCCCTATTGCTTGATTTTGACAAGTCATTGTCACAACATTAAAGCACGACCAAGTTATCTTTAAACGTTGCAGGCCATTTAAGATATGATAAGAATACAAACCTGTGAAACTCCACTTCAACTCCAAATAGGTGATAAACAATCTTCTTCGTAACCAATTAAACCAATAAATACGAGCCTTTAACCTTTTTAAGAAAAAATAAACCAAAACCAAAAATCTTCTTGTGTGTGTCGTCCGATATCACAAAACCATGTATTGTCCAATATCTGATAAAGCTAGCAGTACAAACTTCTTTTATCGGAAAAGGCTAGCAGTTGAAACATTTGCTAGCAGTATTAACTTAATACTGCTTTCCTTCTTTCAATCATAAGCAGTACTAACAACCATAGCAGTACTAACTGTGATACGCAGCAGTACTAACTTGTTTATAATGAGCAGCATTAACATGTTGGCAGTATAAAAATTAAGGTAGCAGTACTAACTCTTTTCAACAAGCAGCAGTACTAACTTTCGAAGGCAGCAGTACAAATGAATCAACGAGCAGTACTAATAACCACTGGCAGTACTAACGAATAAGTAACCAGCAGTATTAAAATTATCTCAACAGTACTAACTCGAAGCAGTATTAAAAATGAACTTGTATTCATAGCAGCATTAACGGAGATAAAGAGCAGCTGCATAAACATGTAACCAGTAACTTTATAAAACGCAACCTTACTTCTGCTCCAGGCACCCATAATCTGATCGCAGTAGCTTGAAGAAACACATAAACCTTTCAAATCCTAACTGGAACAATAAGATATCAAACCCTAAATAAAGTTTAGTCGTATTAAGCCAAACCAGTATGAGCGATCATTAACCCTTTAAAAACAATGATTGATGTAATCATAACAGCAGTGTATTAGGGTTAAAATACAATAAACAGATAATCAAGAACATAGGGTTTTACACAAACCCTAATATTTAAATCGTAATCATAGTAGCAGGATCTTGAATATCATCGTGTAACTTCAATCCAAAAAGCAGCAGCAGCAGCAGAAAACCGACCAAAGAACAGTTTAGGATACTTTTTTTTAAGTATCCAGACGACGCTTTTTAGTGACACTTTTTAGTGTCACTAATATGTTTCAATTTATGACTTCATCGAATTAGGGTTTTGAGTTAAACAAGATAATAAATACCTTTAAACAGATTATGGTGATCAAGATTAGAGCTCGAATTAATAAGTTGTTGAATACTTCAATCAACTTCCAGCAGAATTTGATTATAAACCATAATAAACCCTAAAAAGCGATTTTCTTGAAAAACCCTAAAACCCCATTGACAAAACCTTCACCAAAGCTGCTTCCATCGACTTAAAACCTTGTACAATCCCTAAATCATGAGCTCCCTGAGCTCTGATACCACCTGTAGAATCGTTTAGAGATCGAGATTTATTAGATCTCATCTAGGAATAACAATAACAAAATGCGGAATATTCAATTAAAGAATCAATTGTTATTGTAACAAGGTTTTCTTCATCATCATCTTCAATATAACAATTACATACACAACTAACAGCCCCAATTCTACTTGATCAAGTGTAGAATGGTTACTCAACAATAACAGGGATCAAATGATCCTTGATTCTGAAACAACACAAACCCTAGGTGTCTACTTTAGAGGACTCACGCCTAGACACACACACACTTTCCTGGTGTTCACATCTTAACACACTGAAACCTAAGACCCTGTATCTCTTTATATAATAGAGACACCTAGGGTTTACAAAGACTTCTAACTTTATTCATAATCATTTAAGCCCTTGTAGTTTCGTATTGCTTCATTCTTCTATGTTTTGTACTTATCAACTTAATATAAAACCCAACAATGGTTGTCTGTTTTCACTTTCTACTTTATTATCTTTTATCATTCGAAAAACCTTTTAAGTTGTGTCTTACTATTCCGTTGTGCTTGACTTTTGAGAGATCTTTAAACTCTAATGTTTTTCTTAAGTTTTGAATGATATGTTTTATTAAAACGACTTGCTATGAGGTCGTTTTCTTTGATTGTGACTATCCTACCCTTAAGTAATACCCCAAACTATGTTCCGATGCCATATTCCGAGTTGGGGGTGTTACATCTTTAATAAGCAATATGGGTAAATCCAAACACTCCATAAACAACCTGCATACTATATAAGCAATCTGCAAAACTATGAAGTTCAGTTTTTGGTATCTGTTGACTTTTAAAAGTCAGACTTGTTCCATGCATAACTTAATTGCAAATGCAAAATACAGATCCAAACATAACTAAACTTTATAAAAATTACACAAACCAAAACATATTAAAGAAAGGAATTTATTTAAAATTACCATACATTACATAACACTTTCAAGTTTAAATAGGAATCTATTGATGACATTCTAATAAATGGAACTCATTCAACATTCAATTTGCTTCTTTTCCATTGCTTTTTTTGCTGCTTCCTGTCTTCAAACTCTCATTACCATTGACTGCAACACATTGCAAACTCTCATTACCATTTGCTGCTTCTTTTTTTGGCATTTTCCCTTTGTTCCCTTTGTCAACAACTAAAGGCTCTACAACTTTCCTTTTAGCTTGCTTGCCTTTTGCTGCCACAGCAGTTTGTTCACTTGGTCCTTCATTCGCTAGTGCTATAACCAAATCTTCTAACTCTTCATATGTCAACTTAGAGAGGTGAATTTCCTCACCATTATGAATGATCAGATCATTTTCCATTTTGAAGTTACACTTAAGGCAAGCTAAATATTGAGATAATGAAATGGAAAATATGCAGATGTATTTAACTACTCTATTGTGGAAGGTTGGCAAGTGCATTTATAGAAGGTTGGTGCATTTAAGTAAGCAACTTGTATCTGAAGTTTACTTTTTAACTAACATAGTGAAACAGTTTCAACCAAAAGTCAAGAAAGCAACAATATGCAAGTTCAATTTTTTTGACAGGTATGCACCCTATTTAAGAACCCTGTGAACAGCATTTCTAACTGATTTCAAATGCACCCTGTAAATGCATTTCCAAACAAAACATAAACTATCTAAAATTGAAATGCAAATGCAAATACCACAAAATACAAAATGCAAAATGACTAATTAAAATAGGCCATTGAAACTAAAATATACAAGACAAAGGGTGTCTTACAAGACTATAGATCCCATTACATCAACATGTCTTAAAACAAACGATTACATGCAAAAAGTCAACACTAAACAACACTTACAACATTAAGCCTGCACTTAATTTATCTTTTGGGGATGCAATAGACAACACCTACCACCAATTTTGGGAACCTCTTCTTTAGACTTCATTCTTAGGCCAAGGACATAGCTTGTTACACTCAGAGGCTTTACCTTACCCTACTTACACTCAGAGGCCTTTCCTTCCTCTACAACTCTGCAACCAGAACTAGTACCCTCAGATGGCCTTCCCTTCCTATGCTTACTCTCAGCTTCGCACTTTGATCTTCTAGTCCTAAAAGCAATATTGCTACCTTGTGCTTGCAACCTCTGCTTAACCTCATCATCACAGCAGATATAATGCTCACTTCAGTTGACTTGCCCATGGAATTAACAACTGCAAAGATTATACCAAAAAAAATGTTTAACTCAATAAGATCTATAAAGTAGATAGACATTCCAAACACCCCTTTAAGAGCTTGAATATATTAACCTTCTAGCATTTGTTTCTTTTTCTTGATAAACAGCTCATCAAGAAACACATCTAAATTTTCTTCTGTGATGGTGTTGTGTGACCCATATTTTGCTATGACATCATCCAAAATTTCGTCAGTCATTGATATGCTATCCTATACTTGAACGTCAGACACACTCTCATCTACTTTCACTATTGCCTTTCCCTTGTCATCTAAAAGGGAGAAAAACATTCCAAAAACATTTTTAACATCTAGGAATCTAATAAACAATAGCTAGATTACAAGAAAATGCATACCTTTATTAACCTTCTTTTCGTGCTTTGCCTCATTTGCCTCCTTAGTTTCTTTTATCCTCCTTTGCATCCTTTGACTCCTTTGCATCATTTGCATCCTTTAGACTACCGAACAGAAATTCAAGATTTGCTATCCTATTGCCAAGTTTTTCAAGGTCTTCCATACCCTTATCTATAAATATGCGCAGACAATTAGATTACCACTAACTCACATTAACTAAATCAACCTTAGACTACATTTCCCTTACAAAGCACATTTACCTAGGGCAATTAACATGTTTATGATGATTGACTAGGGCAAAACTGAGTTTAGTGACAAAACTAGTTATAGTGTCTGACAAAGGGCGTAGTTAATTCCATAAGGCAAATCTTCTGACATAATAAGTATCCACACATAATACACACCTATACATAACATTGCGAACATGCAATATAATACACTAACCTTGGGTAACCTCCTGTTGATTGTACTGCCTTTACCACAAGTCTTCGAATATCACGTCAACCATTGATTGGTCTGAATGCCACTTATTCCCATATTTAGCGAAAACATATGCAATCATCTCATCGGTTACCTCCATTTTGCTAAAATCCCTATCCTTTGAAGACGAACCTACCATCGATTGAATTTCTTGATAAATTAGGGTTGTAACGGGTTGGGAAGAACTCAGAGATGGGTGCAAATGATTTTGAGTGGGTGTTTTGTCGAACGTTTGAGTTTTTTATTTTATATGGGACGTACGGCGCTAAAGATACGAGATGAAAAGACAAGAATAGCCTCGTTGACAAGTCAACTAACGAGGGTAGATAACTGGTGTTAGGCATAACGCGGTTCCAGGGATCAAACAGGTCACCGTTTGGCAAATCCGGGACCCCGTATGAGAGTAAAATCAAACAGGGGACGAAATGCAAGAACAGGGGTTAGTTCAGGGACCATCGGTGGAATTTACCCAATACAAAAAGAAAGACCAAGCTTGAAATGACCAAAATGTCCTCACGTGAAAGGCACGTGAGGGTTGTACCAGCCATTGACTACCGGAAAAAAAATCAAATGGACTATTGATGATGCGAAATGGAGACGTGAAGGATGGATGGTAGACTTATTTTGAATAAGGGATTAACGATGTTTTTTTGGTACAAGTTCAGGGATGATCGGTGTATTTTTGCCTAAAAAATTGAAGGGATAATTGCTTGGAAATGTATTTAATTTGATACTTTTTATGGATGTGTGTAGCGTCTTTTTTTTCTTATTGTGTGTACTGAACTTTCAAATTTCAATCATTGTGTGTATATTGTAACCATTTTACCCGTACTTTTTCAAATTTTGAAAAGTAAAATAGTCATTTTACATGGCAGAATAATCACAAAATACACACAATGATCGAAAATTGAAAGTTCAGTACACAGAATAAGTAAAAAAAACTATGGCTACACACAACCATAAAAAGTGTCAAGTTAAATACATTTTCAAGCAATTTGCCCAAAAATGAATTATTAGTCAAAGTTCCAAAAATATGTTGTGGAAAACTAGAAGGGGGGGTTGAATAGTTTTCCCGGTTTTTAATTCTTCTTAAAACTTTACTTTTAAAAAACTTTGATTCGAATCTTATGTGTATTCAATCAACACCAATATGAACACTAAACTACACATCTAATGTAAATAATGAAAGTAAAGAAAAGAGATGGAAAGATCAAACCGGGACAAAGAGATTTATAGTGGTTCGGTCACGAAGCTCTTCTTCGACCTACTCCACTCCCCGAGTACCACACTCGAGAGTTTCAATCACTATGTCAACAAACCTCCCTTCAGGCGGAGAAAACCGTACAACGTCGCTTATCCTATTTGCCGACACTAAGCTAAATGTCGAGTGCTAATCTTAGCTAGCACCAATATACCACGATCCACTCGATCCTTTCTACTTCACACAATCAACACCCTTGACTCGATCTACCCTTGATCCACTTGATCAATACACTAGCCCACAAGCTACAAGAGATCTTCAAGATCTCGACTAGATCACAATGATCAACCCTCACTTGACTCAATTCTACCCTATCTACCCTTGATCAACTTGATCAACACACTAGCTCACAAGCTACAAGAGATGTAAAACCCAGAATTTCTGAACACGTAAAATACCCAGAATACCCTTTGATCTCAAATTCATAAAAGACGTTTAACGCATTAAGACATTTCATCCCGAATATATCCTAAGTATCTAACTGTTAATAATTGAACGAATAAAAGTAATACGATAATAAAGACTTATGATAAAACGAATGGTACATATTTAAATATCATCACACGCCTAAATGCTCCTTGTATGGGCCGAAATTTTGAGATGTGATCATAAACATAAGCTAAGCCCAAGTGATAATTATAAATCAATCACAATCCCACTATACTCGATCTTTTCCTTTTATAAATCAATCACATCACACGGTTTCCCCCATATTCTTTTATACCGAAAATTTCAATCACTTTGCAAACCCTAAAACTTCTCTCACACTAAACAAATCGGCTGCCATTCTTCTTGGTCTAATCCGTTCGAAATCAAGCTAGCACAGGGGGTATTTTGATCGTGTATTGGAAGGGTTTTGATCGTGGGTTTTAGAAGCTATTCGAAGGGTACTTGGCTAGGGTTCGGCTAAATTCTTTGGTGATTCGATCCTTGTTCTTCTTCTCTTTATCACGCATCAAGGGTAATGTATCCATACCTTTGTTCAATTCATTCTCTTCTTGTTCAAATCTTGTTGTGTTCGATTCATATCTTGGTTGTTTTGTCGAATTCTACAACACATAAAATCATAACATTCATCACATAAAATAACGATCCAAGAACCTTTATAATCGATTCCATAAAATGTTTTATTGATGTGCGTTATATGAAGATTTAACCTAATGAAATATAACATTAAAAACCTGTTTGTTAATTGAAAGAGTTGACTAAATTGAATATGCTTGAATCGGGTTTAATAGTTATGATGTTTCTGTCCTATCAGTTGCTGACAGAAACTTTGGGTCGAATTGAAGGGGGTCTATTTTAACGATACCAACGTGTTTTTGAGTCATTCTTGAGTCTAAAATCAAGTTTTGGAAAAGTACTTTCTAAATATGAAATCCTTATAATTTTTGGAGGTCGGGAGGATGTCTTTTCTGATTTTACTAGTTCACGTGTCAAAACTGTCAATTAGTAATCCGAATTTCAACCTTGGTATATGATTTTTATTTTGAAATCAGTAAGGAATCATTAGCTCTATTTGGACAAGGCTTAAATATAGGATGTTTCTGGTCTCGGTGATTTTTGGTGGAATTTTTAGAGTAGCACAACATGGTCTCTTAATTGCTTACTTTTTGAGTCCCAAATCTGTTACTGAATCTGGACTAGTTTTGATAATGAATTTTTGTTCTATAGTTATACTGCCTGGAAAATTCTACAAAAATTACCCAAAGTAGTTAACATAATTATCTACCTGGGGTAATTTTACTAAGGTTCCAGGAGATGCACAAATATACCTTAAAAATCCGGAAATGTGATACATGTTTTGATACTAAAAGCTGAGTTTTCTTAAAAGGGTGAATTACACACTCAAAGCCTATTATATCATTAATATGTGTAACCTAGTCATAATGGATCCTTAATTAAGTGTTTAATACAGTAAATGAACTACCTATGATCTTTATATAACCTAGTATGGTATTTAATTTGACTACTACATGTTTAAGTACGCTAAAAACCCTAATTTACTACTAATGGAAATAATAACCAAATTAAGCATGAATACTTCTATTTGTGATCTATATGAAGTTTTACCCGAAACTTTACTAAATATGGAAACTTACTAAATTGGGAAGCCTGCCTAAAATGGAAAGTTACTTGAAATGGTTAAACTACTTAAAGAGGAAACTCACTATTTTTGGAAAGTTACTATTTTTGGAAAACTGCTTTAAAAGGAAAGTTACTAAAAATGGAAAGCCGACTAAAATGAGTAATCTGATTTAAAATAAGTTATTAATAAGACGATCATGAATTCATGTAGATTCGCTGAAGAAGGAGTTGCTCCAATCTTTATGTTTCTGTTGTGTTTGCACTTGCGGTCTAAGGTACAGATATTCTGACCTTATCTCTTAAGGTTTCTCATGATTCGTTCACATCGGTTTGATATTAGCTTTGATTATGATGCCTTTGATCTGAGCCTTCTTATTATGGCTTTCTTATTTGATCTATGCCTTTGCTATGCTCCCTTGGATTTGTGAACCATTGATTATGAACCTTTTCTTTGATCCTTTGCTATGAACTTATACATTTGATATGAACCTTTGACATGAACTTTGATATGATATGACATTTGAACCCTTCAGTTTGATACCCGAGCCATTATGTTTTCCTAGCCATGAAGGTAACATGGCCGTATCATTGATGCACCAACGGCATGACTCTAGTGTGGTGGAGTGATGTTCCACACCGTCCCTTTTATTATGATATATATATATATGGCCACGATGATTATGATTTTCTGCAGGGGCGTATAGATGCATCCTAGATTTGCTTTGTATTTGATTATGATATAATTTGATTTGGTGATTGATGCTGTGTGCTATACACGTCCTTCACATATTTGAGAGGTCGCTCCTCTATGGTTACCGATGATACACTATGATTATGATTTGATTTGTTTGGGCTCGGGGATTGATTACTGACCATTTCCTTACACTTTGATATTTCATTTTTCATGCCTTCTGTTTCCCCAATGCACTATATGATATTCTTTGTTCCTTATGTAAAACCCAAAAATCTTAAACATGTAAAAAGACCAAAATGCCCTTGCAACTTAAAATTTTAATTAAAGCTTATATAACTTACAAATAAATTACAAAACCTATGTAACTAAGCCATATATGATATGAAATAATTATGAGGCACCAAATAATATTTGTACAAGCCACCAAAAATGTTTATAACACATAAAAAGTTATATGGGCCGAATTCCTTAATGTATTTATTTATATTATTTTTAAAAATATAATTATATGAAGATAATATCAAAAATAAAAAGGAAACTAATGAAATTGATTTGGTCTATGAGGAGCCGAGATTTTAGTCCATTTTCCTCCCCCTATGACTCGGCCAATCTTTATTTATTCAACCATATCCTTTTCTTCCTCAATAATCAAAACCGATTAACCCTAAAACACACACATAATTCGTCCACAACTCATACGTATTTTTGGAGCATCAAGGCTATTTTTCCTGTGTTATTCATCATCCATAGAAGGCTAGAAAAATACGTTTGAGGCTGCACCTTGCTCGGTTCGATCGTGGGGATTTGTTTCTTTGTCGCGTGTAACTTGTGAGGTATTATTCGAAATAATTTGTTCGATCATTCTAAAACTCTTTTGCCATTTTTCTCATGTCCCTCACATCATATATGATCTGTGAAAAATAGTTTTGAGGTTGTTCGTGGCTGGATTCGATCCTAGTGAATTATTTCTTGTCGCGCCATAGTTTCTAAGGTAAATTCCAAATAAATTCGTACGAGCCTTATGAAATTCGTGTATCATTTTTCTTATGATCTTCATGTCGTATGGACTCTGTGAAAAATAATGACAAGGTCGTGGAGTAGCTTTTGGAGTCGTGAGGAATTATTGTTCGAATCATCTCATACGCGTATAACCAAATTCGTCCAGCCATATCCACACGTTTAAATCTTGGTTTGGTATTTTTCTCGTGCTCTTTACATCCTATAAACATCATATAAAATGCTCAATTCGATCCATGCATACTCTATGAATTATTTGTGAATTAAATCTTAAAAACATGCATAAAACCTAAATAATTATATCCGAATTTTTAAGGCTTGAAATCTATTTTATTTGGACTCTATATGATCATATTAATCTGGGAAAAATGTTACTTCGAATTTTCAAGGCCTAAAATAATTATTTTTGATTTATTTATTTAACCGGATTTAAGAAAAATTTAGAAGAAAAAGAAATAAAATGAAATTCGATTTAGGGTTTGGAATTAGGGCTTGTTTTTTACTATTAATGATGATTAAATGATGATTGGGTAATGATTTGTATTTTTAGGGTTAGGGTTTGTTAATAAAAAGTGTTATACGGTTTGGTTTATAAGTTATAAGGGGTGTTTTGTAAATTATAAAACTTGCGGGTTATTTTTAGAACATTACTTGGAACATGTGTAAATTGTATAAAATGAAATAGGAGGGTCTCTTGTGTAAATTTTATATTTAAAGGGTTTAATTTGTTAATTAATTAAAGTTAAATTCGATTTTGTAAATACTTAAAATAGAGGGACTAAATATGTAGTTCTGATAACTTGAGCAGTAAAATGAGATATTTATGATGTTTTCACTTTAAACTTTCATCTTGGCTATATTTACACTTAGAACCCTAGAATATGAAAACTTGTCATATTTAACCCTGAACTTTATAACTTGTTGCAATACACCCTAAAGCCAAAATGTAACTTAGTCATGAATCAACCTAAATAAGAATATTTAAACCTTACTAATTATAGGAACTTTCTAAAAATGGAAACTTACCAAATATGGAAACCTGCTTAAAATGGGAAGTTACTTAAAATGGAAAGGCAAGCTAAATATGAATTTAGAACCATTTGTAATTCTCTTCTACTCCTCTAGGTGTGAAGAAGGAGAGGACCTGATTCCTTTTGTGCCATCTATCCCTTTTGATTTGTGTTTTGCTTTGGAATAAGGTACAGATATTCTGCTCTTTGTATAAGGAGCCTTCGTTCTCCTATTTTGATTCGTATTAGGGTTTCCCTATACCATTGCTATGTTCCCTATACTTTGATATGAACCTTTGATTTCTGAACCTTTGGCATTTGAACTTTGACACATGAACCTTTGATATGAACCTTGAGATTTGGAATATGATTATGACCATATGAACCTTTGCTTTGATATGAACCTTTGACCTTTGACCCCAGTTTGATACCCGAGCCAAAATATGTTCCCTAGCCATGAAGGTAACATGGCCGTGTCTGTGATGCACCACTGGCATGACTAGTGTGTAGCCCTAGTGATTTGGTTACACCGTCCCCATTCTGATTCTGTTATGCGCGCTTTATATTATATGTGTTATGGCCAATATGATTTGTTCTGGGGGGCGAATGGATGCATCCTAGATATGTTCTGATATGATATGCTTTGATATGATATGATATGGTGACTGGGGCTGGGTGCAATCCACTCCTTTCACACCCCTGGGAGCTGATCACTCCAACTGGTACATGAGGACACCCCTCATATTATCTGTTTATTGAGAGGCATCCCCTCTACATGATTATGTTGTGATATGATATGATATGTTATGATATGGGCTCGTGGTGGATGACTGTCCTAAACCTTACTCTTTATTTCCTTTTCCTATATCTCATTCATTATGATATGTCTGTTCATTTCCATTTGATTTTGTTTCCGTTTATTATATATCTGTTCACTAGGCTTTTTAAGCTCAGCCGCATTTCTTTTCCTGCGGCAGGTTTTAGTAGGAAGCCAGGAGCTTGGGTTTGCTTTGGGATGAGAGATTAGCTTATGAAGACGATACCTTAGTTTTAGTATTCATTTATGTATGACTACGTAGATTTTGTATATTTTCCTTTGTAGCATTGTAAACCATTTGTATTATATAAGTCGTACGTTATGCTTGCCTTTGATATGTCACCATTTACGTGACACTTCTACCCTTGCCGGGTTAGGGTGTTACACCTTATCTTTTGCTTTGTTTGTATATATATATATATCTGTTCACTGAGCTTTTTAAGCTCAGCAGCATTTTCTTTCCATGCGGCAGGTTTTAGTTGGAAGCTGGGTTATGAGTGGAGAGTACTTTGGACTTAAAAGACTATACTTTGATAGCTATTCTGGATTAGAGATGACTAGAAGTGATTACATTTTTTAGACTTAGAATTTATTGTTGTTCTCATTTGTAACCTTGTATTTCAGATTTTCTCATTTGTAACCTTTGAGATTCATTTGTATTATTTAAGTCATATGCTTGTGTTTGCTTTGATATGTCACCATAACGTAATACTTCTACCCTTATCGGGTTGGGGTGTTACAATTATGGTATCAGAGAGACAGGCTGCGACAAGTAGTACATTAAACCTTGACCTGTGAAGTTTGGACCATTAAGTTTCCACTGTAGGCGCTCATAAGACAACCTTTGAGAATTTGCTTTAGGATCTTCCCATAGGAACATACGTTATAACCGGTGAGGAATGGGTAAACTAGGACATCTATGTAAGTAGCATTGCTTCCGCATCACTCTGATTCGTGCCTCTGCCCTTAGCTATGGCTTATAAGAACTTTGATTCGGAGATTTGAAAGTTTTGCAACCTAAGCTTAGTAACTAAGTAAGTTTGGAATACCTCGAGAACTACATGGATACCTTACACCATTTAAGTTTCACTTCCTAATTCTGATCTCCATCTCCGATTTGTTTGATAAACAATTTGATACCTCTCCGACCATCCCGAAGGTCATCCAACCATAATGTGTTCGACACATTCTATGAATTTATTACTCATGTCGGATATGAAATGTATCATCTGATACTACTTGAATCTGCATAATCCATTACTACTCCTATGAGAACTCTGGTAATTATTAACCATGAATATATGGAGATTTGTTCCCTCCCTTCGAATGATGAGCTTTGTTTGCCGATCAGTTCCTTTGGAAGGATATGATGAAAATATTATCTCAATATGGAATTGTTAACTGAGCATGGTGATGCTGACAACTGATATCCCATACGTCTCACTTTTGACAACCTTACGATGTTCGTATCACTGATGATACACACTCTACCTATCACTTGTGCCAAGGGGCTAAACAAGATTCCAACACCTTGAACTGTTCGCTTATCTATCTCAACACTTTTGATGAACCATGCATTGGACCCTGTATATGAACTACCCGTCTGGTTGACGACCGTAACCGTGCTACGAATCTGTTTTTCTTTTGGTTATGGATTTGCTGGCCCCTCATAAAGCTACCATAGACTACCATATCCGATATGTGACCTTTAACAATCTACTTCATTCTACTTTTGCTTTGACGACTCTCAACCACTTAAATCTGTTAAGACTAATGCTGCTATGGAAACACTTACTCTGATCTCATTTGATTGTCAAATTTCTCCTGACACCTATTAGTATCCACCATTGGAAGCTCTGACATTGGAAGTATTTTGTTGCACGAAAATTTTCCGGTGTTTTCTGATGAACCTCTTGGGATTCCCTCCTGCTTGGGAAGTAGAGTTGGCATTGAACTGATCTCAGTTGACGAAACCATGGTGCCATAGAAGTTGAAGGAAATGAAGGAATATGATTTTGTTCCTCCTAGTGTTTCCCTTGGGGATACTCCTGTTGGTTTATGAAGAAGAAAGAGGGAAGTATGCGGCGGCGTATCGACTATTGTGAACTCAACCGTATCACTACTCGTAATCATTATCCACTTCCGCGTATCAATGATTGATTTGATCTACCTTTGAAACTCCGTATCAGATGGCCTCTTTTTGGCTTTGAAGGACTGAAGAAGCATCCACAAGAACTTCTAAGAAGGGGGTTAACTAATCGAGAGTAACTGATGTGCTGCGTGTGTCGTTGCGGTTTTAGCAATTTTAATGCCTAATCAAGTTTTAAATTTATATTTAGCCGACTTATCAATAACACACACACCTAACGAGCAGTGTACCCGGTCAGTATGAATATAATGGTAAGTAGAGTGTCGATCACTAAGAGTGGAACGTATTATCTAATTATTCTAATCAGTATTTTAATATATTAAGTTAGCTATACAACCTAATCTAACGCAAGGGGGTTCAGCCTGAGAGACTGGCATGATTTGGTTGCAATTAAATAATAAACTAAACCAATAGGCACGAATCAGCAAGTAGCACACACGTACACATATAAATACTCGAGACAATAAGAGGGCTGTCCTTATGATAAGTAGTTTGTCACTTGTTTTATTGCTAGTGTTATATGAAGTGTATAGTTCGATGCAACGCACCGAGATCAAGTCCTTTCTCGTTGGTTCTAATCTTATCGGCGAGTAAACCCTTAATGATTACTTATGACTATCCCGTTTATCTTTCTCCTACTTTTCTACAGACCATAGAATACATAGGCATCTAATAAACAGGCGAGGGCAGAGGCATGGCGACCCGATCAACGCTCAGCTAGACACAGAGGTTATCAATGCACTAATAAAAGTCACCAATGACACAAACATATAAACTTTAATTGATGAGAAAGTAGTTTTAAGGGAGTGCAACCTTTCCGTTGTCACGTTACACAAGCCACCAATCTTGATGAATTAAAGTTTACTAACACAATAAAACAAAACTACTTAATGAATTAAACATATGCAGCACCTTCTTACAGCTCTTGTATCTTTGATTTGGGTGTGTCTTGTGCTGCTACCTTGACTGAATTCGTCCTTGGTTTCTCCTGTTCGGTCTTCGGTTATATTATCTTGCACCCGAAATTCGTCTGGTCTTGGGGTATTTATAGTTTCTGTCTGAGGGTGAGATGCGGCGCATCTAAGGAGTAGATGCGGCGCATGTACTTAACTTCGCGTGGGGTCCAAGATTATAATATTCAGGAATATTCGTACACCGCCAGAAGATGCGGCGTATCTTCATATTTAGATGCGGCGCATGTCCTCTTGTATCTTGGATCGTATCTGGTGAGATCTTGATAGCGATGCGGCGCATGTCATGAGTGAGATGCGGCGCATCTGGAGCAGATTTGACTTGATCTTGTCCAATCCAGTAGACTCTTCACTTTATGCACGTTTTGCTCCATAATTAGTCCAAAATCGCCAAGTTTCACCAAATGCTTGTTTTCAACTGAGAATTACAAAAGTAAACGATTAAGTATCAATCCTCATACATAATATAATAAAACAAGTCAATTTAATAGGATAAATGATAGTAATAAAATGTACTTATTTGAGTTCATCAAATATCCCCCCACTTGAACTTTACTTGTCCCCAAGTAAACCTTAGATTAAATCTCATGAAAATGTATCCTAAAATATGTTAGGATTTATTTTTACATTTAAGCATGTATTCGTTTTTGTCATAATCACACAACTAAACACTTAACGAATTAGAAGTAAAATAAAATAATCTGATAAAAGCAAATCTAATCGTTTAACTGTCCAGTCGCGACGAATATTCTATCATAAGCTTGGCAAGTATACACATCTCCACCACTAAAGCCAAGGAATAATAAGTCTAAAGCGGTAAAAAGGGTTTTTAGGCTTAAAGGTTAATTATTCTTATTCTCTATCGATCTCAGATTCCAGAAAAGGCGACAAAACCACAAATACATGATCGAATCCACGAACACGATACTTGCAATTGCTCAAATCCTTAACTCGAATAGGCCAAAGATAGGTGATGAACTCAAATAAGTACATTTTATTACTATCATTTATCCTATTAATTTGACTTGTTTTACTATATTATGTATGAGGATTGATACTTAATCGTTTACTTTTGTAATTCTCAGTTGAAAACAAGCATTTGGTGAAACTTGGCGATTTTGGACTAATTAAGGAGCAAAACGTGCATAAAGTGAAGAGTCTACTGAAATGGACAAGATCAAGTCAATTCTGCTCTAGATGCGCCGCATCTCAGTCACGACATGCGCCGCATCTCTATCAAGATATCACCAGATACGATCCAAGATACAAGAGGACATGCGCCGCATCTAATCATGGAGTTACGCCGCATCTTCTGGCGGTGTACGAATATTCCTGAATATTATAATCTTGGACCCCACGCGAAGTTAAGTACATGCGCCGCATCTACTCCTTAGATGCGCCGCATCTTCCCTCAGACAGAAACTATAAATACCCCAAGGCCAGACGAATTTCGTGGGCATTATTTTAGATTCGAAGACCGAAGCAGCAGAACCCTAGGACGAATTCAGTCAAGGAGGCAGCACAAGACACACCCAAATCAAAGATACAAGAGCTGTAAGAAGGTGCTGCATGTGTTTAATTCATTAAGTAGTTTTGTTTTATTGTGTTAGCAAACTTTAATTCATCAGGATTGGTGGCTTGTGTAATGTGACAACGAAAGATTGCACTCCCTTTAATACTTGCTTTCCCATCAATTAAAGTTTATATGTTGATGTCTTTGGTTACTACTTATTAGTGCATTGATAACCTCTGTGTTTATTAGTGGCTTGCGGGCATTTGACTGCGGAAAATAATGTGGCTCCCACGGTTATTACTAAATTGATCACTTAGGAATAACTTTTAGACATAAGTAATCATTAATGGTTTACTCGCCGATAAGAATAGGACCAACGAGAAAGGGTTAACTACATACACTTCATATAAAGCTATCAATAAAACAAGTGACAATCTACTTAATCATAAGGACAGCCCTCTTATTGTCTCGAGTATTTATCTGTGTACGTGTGTGCTACTTGCTGATTCGTGCCTATTGGTTTATTTTATTATTTAATTGCAAACAAACCGTGCCAGTCTCTCAGGCTGAAACCCCCTTGCGTTAGGATATTAAAATACTGATTAGAATAACGAGATAATACGTTCCACTCTTAGTGATCGACACTCTACTTACCATTATATTCATACTGACCGGGTACACTGCTCGTTAGGTGTGTGTGTTATTGATAAGTCGGCTAAATATAAATTTAAAACTTGATTAGGCATTAAAACTGCTAAACCGCAACGACACACGAACCACATCAAGTTTTTGGCGCCGTTTCCGGGGAGTGAATTGTTATTATCTGTTAATTTGATTAGTATTTTAATTAGGTTTTTCTTTTATTAGATTAATTGCATCATTGTATTATTTTGCATATTTGTTGTATTGTGTGTTAATTGTTTTCTTTTATTTTTGTTTTTGTTTATTTTTGTTTGTGTGTTTTTATTTTTTGTTTTTATTTTTCGTATTTTTCTGTTCTGCTATCGTTGTACTGTGCTAAATCAAACGATACGGCGCATCTGATCTCTAAGATACGGCGTATTGCGTTTAATTTTTAAAAATACAACGCGTTTAATTAATTCGATACGACGCATCTTTTCCCCAAGATACGGCGTATCTGTTTTTAATACGAAATTTTTTTTTAAAGCGATAAAGTAATACGACGCATCTGCTTTTGTAGATACGGCGTATCTGTTTCTGATAAAAAAAAATTTTAAAAAACGTTAACGCCATACGACGCATCTGCTTTCGTAGATACGGCGTATCTATTATTTTAATTAAAAACAGTTTGCGAATTATTAAACAGATACGACGCATCGATCTATATCGATACGGCGCATCTTTCTGAATCAAAAATCGATATTTATTTTTAAACGTAACGAAAATACGGCGCATTAACTTTCGTTAATACGACGCATTTAATTTTAATTAGATAAGCTGATTTTTGATTATTTAATTCGATACGGCGCATTCTTAATTCTAAGCGGCGTATCTATTTTCTGAATAAAGTCTGATTTAATTTTAACGATTATAAGATATGGCGTATCCAACTTTTTGGATACGGCGCATCGTCTGCAGATATCAGTAACTTTAATTTTTCGTATTCCGTTTTCGTTGTTAATTTTCTGATACACTACTTTCTCGAGCATGCCCTACTGATATTTTTGTGTTGATTTCAGGAAGTGCATGACCAGGAGTTCTACGAAGAACTTGATTCAACCTTTCGAAGATCCTGAACGAGCCCTACATTCGCTTAAAAGGCTTTTCAACACAAGAAGCTTTGATCTTTCAAGTTCACTCGAGCTTGATTACTTTTCTGAAGAAAAAGAGGAAGTTGAAACAGAAACAATGGGCGAAAACACTACTATGGAGGAATACATGAACAGCACCCGTGCTGATTACACTTCAGGAGTTGCTAGACCTAAGTTTGATGATAAGTCAAAATTTGAGTTGAAGGGTCAGTTTCTCAAAGAACTAAGAGAGAATGCTTTCAGTGGGACGGAACATGAGGATGCTAATGAGCATGTTGAAAAGGTCCTGGAGATTAAAGATTTGTTTACTTCAGAAGGAGTCACTGACGATCAGATCATGCTAAGAATCTTTCCAATCTCGCTAAAAGGAGCTGCTAACAAGTGGCTAAGGAATGAACCTGCTAGTTCAATCACTACATAGGGAGATTTGAAGAGCAAATTCCTGAAGAGATATTGTCCACCTGCTAAGACTGCTAAAAAGATGGAGGCTATCAATAGTTTCAAGCAAGAGCCTGATGAAACCCTTTATCAAGCTTGGGAACGGTTTAAAGATTTATTGATAAAATGTCCTCAACACTATCTAACCCCTATGCAGGAGATAATATTGTTTTATCAAGGATTGGACGTGCCTACAAGACAGATTTTGGATGCTAAGGGAGCTGTACCTCAAATGAGTGCAACTAATGCTAGGAAAGCAATACAAGAAGCTGCCGATCATTCTCAAAAATGGCACGATGGGACCTCTACTAGATCTAAGAGCAGCACTAATTTTGACGGGATTGCTGCTATTCAAGCTCAATTGGATAAAATTAGTAGAGAAATGAAGAAGCGTGATGAAAGAGCGTATGCTGCCCAAGTTGGATGTGAAAAGTGCGAAGGACCTCACTACACTAAAGATTGCCCGAACAAGAATGAGAGTGAGACGTTTGAAGAAGCATATTACACCCAATTTGGACAACCATTCCGACCTTCAGGAAGATTTAGGGAAGCTACACCGGGATTCTATCAAAAGAACAACTTCAATCCCGCTTATCAAGAAAGGAGGCAGACTTTAGATGATACTTTAAAGCAAATTATGGCCGATGCTGCTAAAAGACATGATGAGAATACTGCTATGATCAAAGAAATTCGAGCTTCAACGGACACTACAACAAGAAATCAAGGAGCTTCGATCAAAGCGTTGGAACAACAAATTGGTCAAATGAGCAAAGTTCTTCAAGAAAGGGGATATGGAAGTTTACCGAGCTCAACTGAAACAAATCCAAGAGATCATGTCAAGGCCATAAGCACCACTGAAGAAGTCACTCCTAATATACCTAGAAGATCGATGAATGGTAATGATGGTGCAAGACCCGAATTTTTCTTTAATTCTTCAATCAGTTTAAGAAGACTACTAAAAGAGAAGACTAAGATTGAAGAGGAGATCAAGGCAACAATGAAAGAAGAAAGCCCTGCAACCGACTCAAATGCCTTGCCTCATAAAGAAAAAGACCCAGGAAGTTTTACTTTACCTTGTTCTATTAATGATATATCTTTCAATAATGTGTTAGCTGACTTAGGAGCTAGTGTTAGTGTTATGCCTCTTAAGACGTTCACTACCCTAGGACTAGGAAAATTAGCACCAACTAAGTTACTTATTGAATTGGCTGATAAAACGGTAAAACGACCTGAAGGGATTGCTAATAATGTGCTAGTTAGGATTGAGAAGTTTATTTTTCCCGTAGACTTTGTCATACTAGACATGCCCGAGGATATTAAGGTTCCTTTAATCCTTGGTCGACCTTTCTTGTCTACTGCCCATGCTAAGATTGATGTGTTTAAGAGAAAAATCTCATTAAGGGTAGGGAATAATAAACTAGTCTATAAGTGCCAAGATCCGGTTAAAAGCATAATTAGAGGTGTTTATGTGCTAGGATTAAGAGAGCGTATGGACCTCGATCTTAAAGCTAGACTTATGGGAGAAACATTGATTCAAAACAACTCGACTAATCCTAATCATAAGAACTTTGAGGAATTCATTGACCTTAATGTACCTACCGAACTTAGACGCGATGTTGTCAATGATTCTGATGATGAGTGGTATGATTGTGTAGTAATTAACAAACTTAGGAGAATAGTTGAGAAAACAAATTTGAATAATGATGTATTTATTGAACTACCACCCCACCTTGCTTACTTATGCCTATATGATAATAAGAATTTCCCGTCTATCATTTTGTCATCTCTGCCCGAAAGGGACAGGACTTTGTTTATAGAGATATTAAAGAAGAACGGCGTGGAAATCAAGGACGAGCAAGGAGTGTTCAATATTACTGAATTGACGATGAGGGAGCGCGATGTTTCCGACTCCTTCAATGATCGATACTAATGAGCTGAACGTGAGTCTAACTTGAAGACTCTGGAATAAAGACAAATGCTTACCGGGAGACAACCCGGATTTATCTTTTATTATTTTGTTTTATGTGTCGAGTTAGTCAGGCCGCCGAGGATACGGCGCATCTCAATTCTGAGATGCGACGCATCTCCTGCAATGGTCATATCTTATTTTAATTTTTCTGCATTTTTTATTTTCGAATTTAAAACTTTTTATCAGTTTATTTTAATGCGGCGCATCTTTATTCTGATCCGTATTTATTCCAGGCTCGATACGGCGTATCTTCTTCCATAAGATACGGCGCATCGACTGACCTGATGATTTTCAGTTTTAGTTTTTAAGTTTTATTTTTTCCTAACTACTAATGTATTATGCAAGTTTGAACCTTTCTTACCTTAGGTGTGTTTTAAAGTATTGGTGGTATTATAGTTTCCTGGATTTCCTGTGGATACATCAAGTATGAAGCTTTAACGTTCTAATCCACAAGAAAGATGATTTTTGCTCTTATCATGGAGGATCATACCGAGCAAATCTCAGGGGAGTTTTCCTGTTCTAATTCTTTTATTTTCCAGTTTTTAACCTTTTATACAAACAACGAGGACGTTGTTTAACTTAAGTGGGGGGATTGGAGAATTAGAACACTTAACAATTACTTGTCCTAAACTTTTTCAAAAATTATGCTTAATATATCAAACTTAAAATTTTTTAGCATGTTTTTGTTTAAGATCTAAGTTGCATAGCTGCACACATGACGTTATTTTCAAAAATTGTGATTTTTCAAAATTCACAAATCTATGAGTGTGCCGGTGACTTGTAAACTTTAGAACTTGGCTTGTATACTATTCGAGACCACCATAATGAGTATTATTTATATAATTGGAATGACTTGTCTAAATTGGTAAAATTCTAGGATTACACCCAAATAGCCTATTATGTTATGTGTTATTAGCTAACTACACTGGTTAGTTAACCCCCGTATAAACCCTTTGTTACTCTCATTTTTAGAGTAAGATACCCCTAGAAAAACACTCAGAGCCATTCCTTTCGTTTCTTACACCTATGTTTAAAATGTTTCGTTACACACTTACACCTTAGCCTACCCTGTAGATTAGAATCCGTGGTTGGTTAATTGCTATAGGCAAAGTGTGTTTCCTTACATTACCTGTGTTCGCGTGCGTAATTCATTATCTTTGGTTAGGTCGGGAAATTGCACAATGCAATTGGAGTGAAAGTAAATATTGTATATCTTTGAGTTTATTTTTCGTGTGTTTACTACTTTCACTATTACCGTTATTTCTGAAAGTATAAAAAGTATGGAAAAATTATCCAGAATTATCATTATAGTGATGTGGTGAAATTTTACACATCTATCTTTATGTTTTAAAAAAAAAAAAAAAAAAAAAAAAAAAAAAAAAAAAAAAAAAAAATGGAAAAAAAATAAGAAAAGAAAAAGAAAAAAAGTTGGAAGTTTGTTTTAAACCAACGATGTAAAGTTATGTAAGTGGTCGATATCACCACTAGTTGTTGTATTATATTTATGGATTGAATGGGAATTGGCAGTTATGGGAACGCCAATTAAGGTTTATTCTTTGATTAAGATCTTGTTGAGTATAATTCGTGTCTACCTAAAGCGTGTGTTTCAAGTGTTAAAGCGTGAGTTATTCGATGATATGAGTCTTATTCATGGGATGGTTGGGATAGTGATTAACCACACTTAGGATTTTAATTTATTTGTTTTTATTTACTTTTCATTTTACACCAATTTATATCCCAAATATTATCCATACCCTGTATTATTCTTTATCCAACCAAACCTTTGATTTATTGAGATTAGGGATTTGAACAATCTTAAGTATCATAGTCGTGGATTCGGCTATGTATTTATGATTTTGTCGCCCTTTTTGATATATTATTATTGGTGAAGTTTGGACCTATCTTTAGCCTATTCGAGTTAAGGATTTGAGCAATTGCAAGTATCGTGTTCGTGGATTCGATCATGTATTTGTGATTTTGTCGCCTTTTCTGGAATTTGAGATCGATAGTAAATAAGAATAATTAACCCTTAAGCCTAAAAACCCTTTTTACCGCTTTAGACTTGTTATTCCTTAGCTTTAGTGGTGGAGATGTGTATACTTGCCAAGCTTATGATAGAATATTCGTCGCGACTGGACAGTTAAACGATTAGATTTGCTTTTATCAACTTATTTTACTTTACTTCTAATTCGTTAAGTGTTTGGTTGTGTGATTATGAAATAAACGAATACATGCTTAAATATAAAAATACATCCTAATATCTTTTAGGATACATTTTCATAAGATTTAATCTAAGGTTTACTTGGGGACAAGTAAAGTTCAAGTGGGGGGATATTTGATGAACTCAAATAAGTACATTTTATTACTATCATTTATCCTATTAATTTGACTTGTTTTACTATATTATGTATGAGGATTGATACTTAATCGTTTACTTTTGTAATTCTCAGTTGAAAACAAGCATTTGGTGAAACTTGGCGATTTTGGACTAATTAAGGAGCAAAACGTGCATAAAGTGAAGAGTCTACTAAAATGGACAAGATCAAGTCAATTCTGCTCTAGATGCGCCGCATCTCAGTCACGACATGCGCCGCATCTCTATCAAGATATCACCAGATACGATCCAAGATACAAGAGGACATGCGCCGCATCTAATCATGGAGTTACGCCGCATCTTCTGGCGGTGTACGAATATTCCTGAATATTATAATCTTGGACCCCACGCGAAGTTAAGTACATGCGCCGCATCTACTCCTTAGATGCGCCGCATCTTCCCTCAGACAGAAACTATAAATACCCCAAGGCCAGACGAATTTCGTGGGCATTATTTTAGATTCGAAGACCGAAGCAGCAGAACCCTAGGACGAATTCAGTCAAGGAGGCAGCACAAGACACACCCAAATCAAAGATACAAGAGCTGTAAGAAGGTGCTGCATGTGTTTAATTCATTAAGTAGTTTTATTTTATTGTGTTAGCAAACTTTAATTCATCAGGATTGGTGGCTTGTGTAATGTGACAACGAAAGATTGCACTCCCTTTAATACTTGCTTTCCCATCAATTAAAGTTTATATGTTGATGTCTTTGGTTACTACTTATTAGTGCATTGATAACCTCTGTGTTTATTAGTGGCTTGCGGGCATTTGACTGCGGAAAATAATGTGGCTCCCACGGTTATTACTAAATTGATCACTTAGGAATAACTTTTAGACATAAGTAATCATTAAGGGTTTACTCGCCGATAAGAATAGGACCAACGAGAAAGGGTTAACTACATACACTTCATATAAAGCTATCAATAAAACAAGTGACAATCTACTTAATCATAAGGACAGCCCTCTTATTGTCTCGAGTATTTATCTGTGTACGTGTGTGCTACTTGCTGATTCGTGCCTATTGGTTTATTTTATTATTTAATTGCAAACAAACCGTGCCAGTCTCTCAGGCTGAAACCCCCTTGCGTTAGGATATTAAAATACTGATTAGAATAATGAGATAATACGTTCCACTCTTAGTGATCGACACTCTACTTACCATTATATTCATACTGACCGGGTACACTGCTCGTTAGGTGTGTGTGTTATTGATAAGTCGGCTAAATATAAATTTAAAACTTGATTAGGCATTAAAACTGCTAAACCGCAACGACACACGAACCACATTAATAGGTCGAAACTTCACCAATAATAATATATCAAAAAGGGCGACAAAATCATAAATACATAGCCGAATCCACGACTACGATACTTAAGATTGCTCAAATCCCTAATCTCAATAAATCAAAGGTTTGGTTGGATAAAGAATAGGGTATGGATAATTTTTGGGATATAAATTGGTGTAAAATAAAAAAATAAAAAATAAACAAAACAAATAAATTAAAATCCTAAGTGTGGTTAATCACTATCCCAACTATCCCATGAATAAGACTCATATCATAGAATAACTCACGCTTTAACACTTGAAACACACGCTTTAGGTAGACACGAATTATACTCAACAAGATCTTAATCAAAGAATAAACCTTAGTTGACGTTCCCATAACTGCCAACTCCCATTCAATCCATATATATAATACAACAACTAGTGGTGATATCGACCACTTACATAACTTTACATCGTTGGTTAAAACAAATATCCAACTTTCTTTTTCTTTTTCTTTTCTATTTTTTTCGATTTTTTTTTTTTTTTTTTTTTTTTTTTTTTTTTTTTTTGAAACATAAAGATAGATGTGTAAAATTTCACCACATCACCATAACGATAATTCTGGATAATTTTTCCATACTTTTCATAACTTCAGAAATAATGATAATAGTGAAAGTAGTAAACACACGAAAAATAAACTCAAAGATATACAATATTTACTTTCACTCCAATTGCATTGTGCAATTTCCCGACCTAACCAAAGATAATGAATTACGCACGCGAACACAGGTAATGTAAGGAAACACACTTTGCCTATAGCAATTAACCAACCACGGATCTTAATCTACAGGGTAGGCTAAGGTGTAAGGTGTAACGAAACATTTTAAACATAGGTGTAAGAAACGAAAGGAATGGCTCTGAGTGTTTTTCTAGGGGTATCTTACTCTAAAAATGAGAGTAACAAAGGGTTTATACGGGGGTTAACTAACCAGTGTAGTTAGTTAATATCACATAACATATAAGGCTATTTGGGTGTAATCCTAGAAATTTTACCAATTTAGACAAGTCATTCCAATTATATAAATAATACTTATTATGGTGGTCTCGAATAGTATGCAAGCCAAGTTCTAAAGTTTACAAGTCACCGGCACACTCATAGATTTGTGAATTTGAAAAATCACAGTTTTTGAAAATAACGTCATGTGTGCAGCTATGCAACTTAGATCTTAAACAAAAACATGCTAGAAAAATTTTAAATTTAAGCATATTAAGTACATATTAAGCATATTTTGAAAAATAAGGACAAGTAAACGTTCTAATTCTCCATCCCCCCCCACTTAAGATAAACAACGTCCTCGTTGTTTAATTTGAAATTAAAAACAGGAAATTAAAAGAATTAGAACGGAAAACTCCCCTGAGATTTGCTCGGTATGATCCTCCAATGTAAGAATGCGAGCATATAAAATATGGGAGTTCATCAATACCTTCAATTGCCCAGACCTGTAAAAATATAGAGACCACAGAAAAATAGACTCGAAAACATCTCGTTAATCATTGGTTTGAAAAATAAAAATACTAAAAATTACAGGTCAGAGTGTCGATGCGCCGTATCCATGGGATATTGGATACGCCGCATCAACAACCTGTAGGAAATATTAAACTGTACATCATCAGGTCAGTCGATACGCCGTATCTTATAGAAAAAGATACGCCGTATTGAGCCTGGAATAAATACGAATCAGAATAAAAGATGCGTCGCATCCTTAACCAGGGATGCGCCGCATTAAATAAACTGACTGAAAGTTTTAAAGTCAAAAATAAAAATGCAGAAAAATAAAATAAAATAAAATAAGATATGACCAGTGCAGGTGATGCGTCGCATCTTATGATGGAGATGCGCCGCATCTTATGCAGGTCTGACAGACTCGACACATAAATAGAATAATAAAAAGATAAATCCGGGTTGTCTCCCGGTAAGCACTTGTCTTTATTCCAGAGTCTTCAAGTTAGACTCACGTTCAGCTCCTTAATACCGATCACATTTGAAAGGTTGACTTTCCGCCTCTAGGTGTAATCCCTTTCAAATCGTTTTTTACCAAAAGAACTTTGTTAAGCACCGTTGACAATTGGTGCACTCAATTGCCAATCCATTAATCATGTTGTTTTGTTCCTTTAGCAAGATATCCGTTCATTGACATATCTTCCATAGCAAAACCTGTTATCATAGGTAAAATCGTCAGTAGCATCTGTTCGCTAGAAGATAAATTAATGAATTTAGAAACGGTTATAAAGAATAAAAATGGCTGATATCTGCGGACGATGCGCCGTATCCAGAAAGTTGGATACGCCGTATCATATTACGTTAAAATGTAATCAAACTTTTATTCAGAAAACAGATACACCGCTTATGAATTAGAATGCGCCGTATCAAGTTTAAATTATCAAAAATCGTAGCAAATCCAGATTTTAATAAATATAATCGATTTTTGATTTAGTAGATGCGCCGTATCGATAAAGATCGATACGCCGTATTTGTTTAATAATTCGAAAACTGTTTTTAATTTAAATAATAAATACGCCGTATCTGTAAAAACAGATGCGCCGTATGGAGTTAACGTTTAGAAAAATTTCTTATTAAAAACAGAATACGCCGTATCTTGGGGAAAGATGCGTCGTATTCGAATTATTAAATGCGCTGTGTATAAAATTAAAATGCCATACGCCGCATCTAGTACACAGATGCGCCGTATCGTTTGTATCGGACAGCAGTCATGGAGAAGAAACAAATAAAAACAAACGCAAGAAAATAAAATAATCTAAAAAGAAAATAAAAGACAAGCATGGGTTGCCTCCCACGAAGCGCTTGTTTTTGTTCGAGTCACGAGCCTGACTCCACCCTTATTTACTAGGTAATAGGGTGTACGTCCCCCCACTTGGAATCACGTGCGGGTGAAAATAGCAATAAACACTATAAGAGTGTAAATTTGCTATAGTAGAAAGATATGTCAAGTAAAAATGGTACCTTAGTGGGTAGTGATCTCCACTCATTACCTTTCCGTATTTGGTTGATAAATTAGATGTTTTGAGCATTCCACATGAGAGACTAATATATTGAGGGTGCATGAATTGTTCTTCATTAATCTTGTCAGTAGTTAGGCGTCCCTCAACTTCTATACAAGATGTGAAAGAGTCTATGGCGAG
This sequence comes from Artemisia tridentata subsp. tridentata, assembly GCA_021014915.2. Taxonomy (NCBI): domain Eukaryota; kingdom Viridiplantae; phylum Streptophyta; class Magnoliopsida; order Asterales; family Asteraceae; genus Artemisia; species Artemisia tridentata. Next base: position 320,973,461 of record CP139509.1, read on the forward strand.
TATCGTTTCGAGCTCCTCTTCTTTCCATGTAGAGTCCAAAGTTTCTTGCTCTTCAACCATGGTATTATCCAAGAGCTCATCATCTATTTCTTTTGTAGGTTCAACCAAAATTTGGTGGATAACATTAACAGGTGTTAGTTGTGTGTCATCGTGTGGTGTGATGTCTATGATAGGTTGTAAGGTAACAGATTCCACCACATCGTCATTCGGCTTTGCAACCTGTTTAGAAACACTAACAATGTCATTAGTAAAAATAAAAGGAGAATCAAGGGTGTTACCTATTTGTATCGTAGATTCCACATGAGCTTGTGTTTTTGATTCTTTTATCCGTTGATTCCTAGCTTTCATCTTCTTTATTTTCTTCTTGTATGGCTTCTTTTTGTTTTCCACCTTCGGTCGTCCAGTGAAAGGAATGGGTATGCATCCACTCTTTATTCGTCCAGGGAAAGGGCCGGGTGGGATATATGGTTCACTTACCTTAAAGCATTCAGGAAAAGGGACGGATGGTGGAATATTGCTAAAGTAAGTTCTTCCATTTTTTTCCCACTGATATTGTACCTCCGGTTTTGGCTTAGGAAAAGGGACAGGTTTATGTTGGTTAGCCCGAAACCTGTTTAGCCTTTCTGAGTCCGTGAGATCTGAATTCCTATTTTCTTCCTGAGAATCCACAAGAAGGTTATCTATTGTTTCCTTGTCATCATGCTTAACTCCGGAATTACATATCTCATCATGTTGTGGTTGTACATTATCACGTATAATAGCATCAATCTCATTACATCCTTCCACCATACTCTTTTCTTTTGTTGTGACACTAAGTATGCTTATAATATTATGGCAATGTTCTTCAATACGATGTATTGAATCCGTAGTATTTTTATTGTGCTCTGTAAGTGCTTCATGATAACTTGTGTCTACCAACTCTTTTCTTGATAGTTCACCATCTTTTATAAATTTAGTAACGGCTTCTTTGAAGTCATAAATCTCTTTTTGTGGTGGTGGAGTTGGTGGGTAAGGTGAGTGAGGTCCATTGCATCCCTTGTAGCGATTATCGATGGTATATATCCTTTCATACATCTTATTTATTTCCCTGCCAAGGTTATCTATTTGAACAGTAATTGTAGCTAAAATTTCAGAATCATCATTACCCGTATGTCTTTTGAATGCCCCATCATACCACCTTAAACAGTGGTCAGCTCTTTCATGTATAGCGGTTAAGGCGTCTTTAGCATTCATTTTAGGTATAAAACTCTGAGAATCTAAAAGTATCCGAGTAGCCACATCCAAACCCATATAGAAGGCAATCACAACCTACATGTCAGTTAAATAATGTTGAGGACATCTAAAATGTAATTCTTTAAACCTGTCCCACGCCAAATAAAGCGTTTCTTCCGGTCTTTGCTTAAAGTTGTTGATTTCCTGAACCTTCTTTGCAGTCATTAATGGAGGACAATACTTGTTCAAAAATTTAGCCTTCAGATCGGCCCATGTAGTGATGCTTCTAGCAGGAATAGTTTTAATCCATCGATATGCTTGTCCAGTGAGTGAAATCGGGAATACTTGTAACATTATATGGTCTTTCCCTACATGAGGTGTATGAAACAAATCAACGATCTCGACCACTTTTTCAACATGCTCATTAGCATCCTCATTTTCTGCACCACTGAAAGCATTATCGCGTAGCTCCTTTAGAAAGTGCCCTTTTAATTCAAACCTGGTTTCTCTCCTGAATCTTGTGTACCACTTTTCTTCATCGTATTTTGCATATTGGAAATATTCTTCCATGGTCAGTTCATTAATGTTTTTCTCGATCACCATGATTTCCTGAAAAACAAAACAACCAAGAAGAACAACAGTAGACCAAACAAAAAATAAAAATAAAAACTAAACTAATAAAAATTAAATAAACACAAAAATAAAAAACGAAAAAATATTTTTGGGGTCACAGAAGATCGATACGCCGTATCTAACAGATAATAGATACGCCGTATCGACACAAGTTAATACGCCGTATCCAACAGACAATGGATACGCCGTATTAGCTTCCTGCAATCTCTTTTTTTTTTTTTTTTTTTTTTAGAAAATTTTAAAATTAAAAATCACACAAACTAAAAAAAAAAATTTTGCCCACAGAGCGTCAATACGCCGTATTCACAGACAAGAATACGCCGTATTGAAATAGATAGATGCGCCGTATTCACAGACAAGAATACGCCGTATCTCCCTTCTGAGACAGACCCACAGACAACAAACAAACGATAAAACAAATAAACCAAACACACAAAAAATAAACTAAAAACAGAAAAATACCAATAAAACTAGCAAATAGATAAATTCACTCCCCGGAAACGGCGCCAAAAACTTGATGTGCTGCGTGTGTCGTTGCGGTTTTAGCAGTTTTAATGCCTAATCAAGTTTTAAATTTATATTTAGCCGACTTATCAATAACACACACCCCTAACGAGCAGTGTACCCGGTCAGTATGAATATAATGGTAAGTAGAGTGTCGATCACTAAGAGTGGAACGTATTATCTAATTATTCTAATCAGTATTTTAATATATTAAGTTAGCTATACAACCTAATCTAACGCAAGGGGGTTCAGCCTGAGAGACTGGCACGATTTGGTTGCAATTAAATAATAAACTAAACCAATAGGCACGAATCAGCAAGTAGCACACACGTACACATATAAATACTCGAGACAATAAGAGGGCTGTCCTTATGATAAGTAGTTTGTCACTTGTTTTATTGCTAGTGTTATATGAAGTGTATAGTTCGATGCAACGCACCGAGATCAAGTCCTTTCTCGTTGGTTCTAATCTTATCGGCGAGTAAACCCTTAATGATTACTTATGACTATCCCGTTTATCTTTCTCCTACTTTTCTACAGACCATAGAATACATAGGCATCTAATAAACAGGCGAGGGCAGAGGCATGGCGACCCGATCAACGCTCAGCTAGACACAGAGGTTATCAATGCACTAATAAAAGTCACCAATGACACAAACATATAAACTTTAATTGATGAGAAAGTAGTTTTAAGGGAGTGCAACCTTTCCGTTGTCACGTTACACAAGCCACCAATCTTGATGAATTAAAGTTTACTAACACAATAAAACAAAACTACTTAATGAATTAAACATATGCAGCACCTTCTTACAGCTCTTGTATCTTTGATTTGGGTGTGTCTTGTGCTGCTACCTTGACTGAATTCGTCCTTGGTTTCTCCTGTTCGGTCTTCGGTTATATTATCTTGCACCCGAAATTCGTCTGGTCTTGGGGTATTTATAGTTTCTGTCTGAGGGTGAGATGCTGCGCATCTAAGGAGTAGATGCGGCGCATGTACTTAACTTCGCGTGGGGTCCAAGATTATAATATTCAGGAATATTCGTACACCGCCAGAAGATGCGGCGTATCTTCATATTTAGATGCGGCGCATGTCCTCTTGTATCTTGGATCGTATCTGGTGAGATCTTGATAGCGATGCGGCGCATGTCATGAGTGAGATGCGGCGCATCTGGAGCAGATTTGACTTGATCTTGTCCAATCCAGTAGACTCTTCACTTTATGCACGTTTTGCTCCATAATTAGTCCAAAATCGCCAAGTTTCACCAAATGCTTGTTTTCAACTGAGAATTACAAAAGTAAACGATTAAGTATCAATCCTCATACATAATATAATAAAACAAGTCAATTTAATAGGATAAATGATAGTAATAAAATGTACTTATTTGAGTTCATCAGTAACCTCCATGAAGTATTTCAGTTTTATTCATGAAGGAGAAGGAAAGTGACGTGAAGTGTATGTAAGTTTTCCCTAAGATGATTCCTGAACCTGCTGTTGTACTCGTTATGATCATTATGAGCTTTAGTGATGCCAATTATATTGGCTAATATAATTATGTTTTCGCGAGTATTTGGACAAATTGTCATAGTATGACATTGTGTTATGTTCAGAGACGAAAAAGGAGCGTAGAGATTATGTTTGTATTAAGTTAGAATGACCCTTTGTTCTGGAAGAGTAAATTTGATTGGCGTTCAGAGATCGTAGTAGACAATACTATCATGTATCCTGTGGAGACAGAGTTTCCCACAAAAAGGACCAAGATTGAAGACAGTTATTGGAACTAGGAACCTTGTAGAAGAGTAGTAGGAGATGTTCGCGACAGGCGTTACCGTGGAAGAAGCTTATAAGAAGAAGAGAGAAACTGAGAAAGAACCCGATTATACCTCATGCAGCACGTGGAGATTACAGTTCGGGTTTCAAGACAACCAGACCGTAGGAGGCGAACTATTCAACACATAACCTGGAGTCGACAGCAACGGTATTTACCTTAAAGCCTGGAAGACAGTGCTTGCAAGACAAACATGGAGGCGAACATAGAAGGATAATGAAATCGAGTTGGCGAATTTCAAACTGTGCTAGAATACCTGTCGAAGACACGCAGACTTGCTTCTCTATTCATTTTAGTTGTACTAAGATGAATTGATAGCAGAAGCAGATTTGCAGATGGAAAGATGCGCAGTGATCATGTCAGAGATTCACGCTACTACACCACAGTTTCAAGAAGAGGTGTCGAAGGCTTGAGGGACCAGACTCAAGTTTATAATCCCTTCTCACCGTATGATCAGATGGACAAGCGTAGACAGACTACTCGGACTTGGAAGAAATTTTGAAATTTTGTATTTGAATAGACGAATTTTGAAACAAACCTTTGTGTTTGGATGAGTTGATTCTATGAAGGATGAAGTTATTGATGATTTCATTCACTTCTGCTTAACTACTTAAGCTTCCGTTAACTGAGGATAAGATCCTTTGAATGATTTAAGTTCTCTTTTAGTATTTCCGTTTAGTGTTCATTCTGCGTATGTTGAATGACGGTTTTGATATGAGAATTTTGATGAATTGTGGAAGACCTGACGCTTTTGACAACATGCTTCATTTGATGCTTACTAATTCCGTTACGTTATTTGTACATTCTGTTTCTCTGATTTTGAATTCGTAATGATGATTGATTCGGACCAACCCTAGGGGATATAAGGACTGTTAGGTGGTTAAGATAAGTTTCTTATTTCACGACTTGAGATAAAGTATGGTCATCATAAGAGCATATTTATATGATGCTAGTATTATGATGTCTGGCCAACGTGATAATACTTACATCATATAACGTACACTCATTGTGATCATAGGATATTTCGAGGAGTGCCTTAGAATTTCTAATATCTGTTTGAGATTATCTGCTTTAGTGAGAATTTAGGTTCATTCTACCTATGCGTTTAATCTTCCTTCATCGTATTACGACTTGATACGTCTGGATACTCGACATGCGTGTGTTGATCTCTGTGCTTCTGATAAGGATCTTAGGTTCTGTTGTAGAACTTTCTGCCGTCTGTTTTCTGTCAGTATGGAGTCGATCTATTACAAGGAAGGAGTACACCTACGTTTTGCTATATGTACGTTTCGCATCCGTTGAATATGTTTCATTATGATCTACTGTGAATAGATATGACACTTTGGATTTTGAGGAACAAGACCTGTTTGTTTATGAGAACACCTTTGAAAGGTTATACTGAAGACGAGACTATTTGAGAATCCGAAGAGTTAAACACATATATTACTCTCATGTTTGCTACAATTCGATATGTTCTCATCTGATTAGTCTATTTCTATTCCACGGACGAAATATCCGTCAATCCTACATCTTCCTTGTATCTCTTCTGAGGGGATACGATTATCATCTATTACGTTGGTATATTATTCTTTTGATTTGGATCCCGAACGATATGTCTTTTCTGGGGGAACCGAAGCTATTTGATCGACAAGATAGAGTCATGAGAAACAATTCATTCACACTTCCGTTCACAGTCCGTTGTGTTTCCGTTTTGTTTTCCCTTCAATTTTCGGGGACGAAAATCTTCTTTTTAGAGGGGAAGAGTTGTAAAACCCAGAATTTCTGAACACGTAAAATACCCAGAATACCCTTTGATCTCAAATTCATAAAAGACGTTTAACGCATTAAGACATTTCATCCCGAATATATCCTAAGTATCTAACTGTTAATAATTGAACGAATAAAAGTAATACGATAATAAAGACTTATGATAAAACGAATGGTACATATTTAAATATCATCACACGCCTAAATGCTCCTTGTATGGGCTGAAATTTTGAGATGTGATCATAAACATAAGCTAAGCCCAAGTGATAATTATAAATCAATCACAATCCCACTATACTCGATCTTTTCCTTTTATAAATCAATCACATCACACGGTTTCCCCCATATTCTTTTATACCAAAAATTTCAATCACTTTGCAAACCCTAAAACTTCTCTCACACTAAACAAATCGGCTGCCATTCTTCTTGGTCTAATCCGTTCGAAATCAAGCTAGCACAGGGGGTATTTTGATCGTGTATTGGAAGGGTTTTGATCGTGGGTTTTAGAAGCTATTCGAAGGGTACTTGGCTAGGGTTCGGCTGAATTCTTTGGTGATTCGATCCTTGTTCTTCTTCTCTTTATCACGCATCAAGGGTAATATATACCTTTGTTCAATTCATTCTCTTCTTGTTCAAATCTTGTTGTGTTCGATTCATATCTTGATTGTTTTGTCGAATTCTACAACACATAAAATCATAACATTCATCACATAAAATAATGATCCAAGAACCTTTATAATCGATTCCATAAAATGTTTTATTGACGTGTGTTATATGAAGATTTAACCTAATGAAATATAACCTTAAAAACCTGTTTGTTAATTGAAAGAGTCGACTAAATTGAATATGCTTGAATCGGGTTTAATAGTTATGATGTTTCTGTCCTATCAGTTGCTGACAGAAACTTTGGGTCGAATTGAAGGGGGTCTATTTTAACGATACCAACGTGTTTTTGAGTGATTCTTGAGTCTAAAATCAAGTTCTGGAAAAGTACTTTCTGAATATGAAAGCCATATAATTTTTGGAGGTCGGGAGGATGTCTTTTCTGGTTTTACTAGTTCACGTGTCAAAACTGTCAATTAGTAATCCGAATTTCAACCTTGGTATATGATTTTTTTTTTTTTTGAAATCAGTAAGGAATCATTAACTCTATTTGGACAGGGCTTAAATATAGGATGTGTTTGGTCTCGGTGATTTTTGGTGGAATTTTTAGAGTAGCACAACATGGTCTCTTAATTGCTTACTTTTTGAGTCCCAAATCTGTTACCGAATCTGGACTAGTTTTGATAATGAATTTTTTTTCTATAGTTATACTACCTGGAAAATTCTACAAAAATTACAAAAAGTAGTTAACATAAGTATCTACCTGGGGTAATTTTACTAAGGCTCCAGGAGATGCACAAATATACCTTAAAAATCCGGAAATGTGATACATGTTTTGATACTAAAAGCTGAGTTTTCTTAAAAGGGTGAATTACACACTCAAAGCCTATTATATCATTAATATGTGTAACCTAATCATAATGGATCCTTAATTAAGTGTTTAATACAGTAAATGAACTACCTATGATCTTTATATAGCCTAGTATGGTATTTAATTTGACTACTACATGTTTAAGTACGCTAAAAACCCTAATTTACTACTAATGGAAATAATAACCAAATTAAGCATGAATACTTGTATTTGTGATCTATATGAAGTTTTACCCGAAACTTTACTAAATATGGAAACTTACTAAATTGGGAAGCCTGCCTAAAATGGAAAGTTACTTGAAATGGTTAAATTACTTAAAGAGGAAACTCACTATTTTTGGAAAGTTACTATTTTTGGAAAGCTGCTTTAAAAGGAAAGTTACTAAAAATGGAAAGCCGACTAAAATGAGTAATCTGATTTAAAATAAGTTATTAATAAGACGATCATGAATTCGTGTAGATTCGCTGAAGAAGGAGTTGCTCCAATCTTTATGTTTCTGTTGTGTTTGCACTTGCGGTCTAAGGTACAGATATTCTGACCTTATCTCTCAAGGTTTCTCATGATTCGTTCACATCGGTTTTATATTAGCTTTAATTATGATGCCTTTGATATGAGCCTTCTTATTATGGCTTTCTTATTTGATCTATGCCTTTGCTATGCTCCCTTAGATTTGTGAACCATTGATTATGAACCTTTGCTTTGATCCTTTGCTATGAACTTATACATTTGATATGAACCTTTGACATGAACTTTGATATATATGACATTTGAACCCTTCAGTTTGATACCCGAGCCATTATGTTTTCCTAGCCATGAAGGTAACATGGCCGTGTCATTGATGCACCAACGGCATGACTCTAGTGTGGTGGAGTGATGTTCCACACCGTCCCTTTTATTATGATATATATATATGGCCACGATGATTATGATTTTCTGCAGGGTCGTATGGATGTATCCTAGATTTGCTTTGTATTTGATTATGATATAATTTGATTTGGTGATTGATGCTATGTGCTATACACGTCCTTCACATATTTGAGAGGTCGCTCATCTATGGTTACCGATGATACACTATTATTATGATTTGATTTGTTTGGGCTCGGGGATTGATTACTGACCATTTCCTTACACTTTGATATTTCATTTGTTCATGCCTTCCGTTTCCCCAATGCACTATATGATATTCTTTGTTTCTTATCTTTTGCTTAGTTTGTATATATATCTGTTCACTGAGCTTTTTAAGCTCAGCCGCATTTTCTTTCCATGCGGCAGGTTTTAGTTGGAAGCTGGGTTATGAGTGGAGAGTACTTTGGACTTAGAAGACTATACTTTGATAGTTATTCTGGATTAGAGATGACTAGAAGTGATTACATTTTTTAGACTTAGAATTTATTGTTGTTCTCATTTGTAACCTCGTATTTCAGATTTTCTCATTTGTAACCTTTAAGATTCTTTTGTATTATTTAAGTCATATGCTAGTGTTTGCTTTGATATGTCACTATAACGTAATACTTCTACCCTTATCAGGTTGGGGTGTTACAAGAGATATTCAATATCTCAATAAGATCACAATGATATTCTCTCACAAACTCTCAAAAGAAAAATGGACTTGATGTATACAAGGATACAATCAAGTGTGTAACAAATGTTACAAGTGCTCTAACTACAAGTACAACACTTTGTATCATCTTGGATACCTTGTGCTCTTCTCTTGTACTAGAAGAGGAATGAAGGTGATCACTTGGTTGGATTGGATCACTCTTTAAACAAAATAAAACTAAACTAAATGATCTAGAAGAGAAAATGTGATAAGAGTATTGACCTCAGAAAGTTGTGTGAAAAAGGATGCCCAAAAACTGTGAAGAGGGCTGGTATTTATAGGCAGAAAAAAATCTGGCCGTTATAGGTACATGGTACCACTAAATCACCCACGGTACCACTAAATTTAGTGGTACCGTGGTACCATGCCAGACAAAAACGCTCCTCTTTTTGTCTTTAGTGGTGAAAACTTATTTGGGGAAGTTTGGAGCTGATTTTGGGGGGAAAATAGTTGTTATGTTATTTGAACTTATTTTTCCAATAAAACATTTCTTAATTATTCAAAAATAACTTGTAAAGTATATTTTTGAAAAAATGTTTTGTCACATTAAAAATGTGAGGTTTTAAACACAAATTCACTTCTTTGATCATTTGTCAAGTTGTAAATTTTTTGTGCATACCTAGAGTGATTTGCGTAGAAATGGGATCTTTCGACTAAAAACTTGTTTACGTTAATTTTAACGTAAAGTGTTTTCACATTTTGTCATCCTCAAAACGTGAAGTTATCAAAAGATATAAATAACGTTTTTAGAACATTATTTGCATCTACAATCTTCCCCTTTTTGATGATGACAAAACCTAAACTCATTTTAAGTTAAAATTAATTTTAACAAGTTTTTAATGAGTTTATCCCATTTCTCCCCTTTTTTGTTGAAGCAAAAAGGTTGCTAAAGCTCCCCCTTGATGTATACTCCCCCTTGTTTGGAGGACACCAAGGAATCGAGCAATGATTCTTGCTACAAAACAAAGTTAGATGACAAATATACAATATCTAACATGTAGTACTAACGACAAATATCCAACCACAAATAAAGAAATTGGCTAAGTAGCTAAACACCAAAATACAACAACCACATAACATGCCCATTCATTCATAAAAAAAAATGTGATACATAAGTATGACTACATCATCAAAAGAAAAATAATCTACAAGAAGCATATAGAGATCTTAAGTGAAGTGAGGCCCTAAGATTTGCTTCAACGACAAAAGGGATCCTAAGTTTTTATTTTGGAAAATAAACATGAAGATGTTTAGTTGTTTGGGCTATTGGTTGGTGGAGGAAGTGGTATGATGGGTCCTTGTGGTGGTGTGAGGAGGTGTTCAAGGTAGGAGAACATAAATTTCAACTCATCCCTAAGGTTGAAGATGAGGTTTCGGTTGTGATGACAACATGCACAACTCAAGCTATGTGTCTCTAAAGGATAAAAAATGGGATGACCCATTAGTGGTTGTGGTGATAGAGAGGCGGAAGATGATGATGTGTTGGACCCAAGCTCAAAAGGAGTTGATGGTGATAGGGTAAAGGTTAGTGCTAATGGTTGAGGAGGACTAGGTAGAGGTAAAGGTGTGGTAGTCCTAATGGTGGAAGATGATGATGAGGTAGGCTTGGTAGAAGTGGCTTTTGATGGAGCCAAAGGTGTAGAGATTGATGGGGTTGAATTGGTGAAGGGTAGTGGTGTGTGAACATCTTCATCATCATCCAATGTAAGATCAATGAGAAGTATCTCATTGGATGGTTTAATGTTTAGCCTAGGTTTCTTTGCTTTGTGAGAGGTGGTAGCCATGGTGGAAGACATGGTGAGTTTATGATGAGTGTGGAGTGGTGAGGAAGATCAATGCATGATAAGGGCTTAAATAGCCAAATCAAAGCATGCAAGGATGACTAGGATGATGAATTTAGGGATTTGGGAGTGTTGGAATCAGCATAAGATTGCAGATTCTGAGGAAAAGAAAGTCAACAAGTGAAAGCAAACAGTTAAAAACGTCTACCCATGGGACGGTACCACTAAATGACCCACGGTACCACTAAATTTAGTGGTGTCATGCCCTATTTAGTGGTGTTGTGACCTGCAGTTGATATTTTTTTCCAGTTATGCAGGATCTAGGCTGCCTAAATGGGTAATCCTAGGGAAACTATTTGCAGCAAATCCTATTGCCTCAATTCACTAAAGACTAATCACATAGTTTTCCTAACACTAGCCACAACTAGCAACTAATAAGATCATGTGATTATCTAGAATTAGGCTACTATTAAGCATGCATCATATCAAGCAATTTGATCCTCTAGTGCATGCAAGAAAAATGTAAAATAAAGGATATGAACTAAATAAAGCTCATAAAAATAATTAATCATTAATCTTGATTAACTAATCAAAGTTACCAATGCCAAGTAAGAAATACTAAGTTAATTCAAACTTGTTAATGTTAAATGGCCGTAGCCAAGACCCTATTTATAATAGCTTAATACTACTTGAGTTAGTGATACTAATTAAGTTAACATTGACTAATCTCTTGACTTCCCCAACTTCTTAATCTTGTTCCCGATCCCCTTGAGTGCCTTTCCAATAGACTTGAACCCCCCGATCGTTTGCTCATGCATAGACACTTGTCGGTTGTACATCGTTGTTTGCCTTCTCATTACCGAACTAAGATTGGTTTGGTTGTAAGGAAGGTCGGTTGTTGGTGTGAACGATGACGTGTCAAGGTTACGAAAGAAAGTGTCGGGAGAGGGAGTACGAGACGTTCCTTCTTCGTTCACCTCATCATCATCCTCATCCATAGGTTGAGATGATGATCCATGACCGAAGGAGGAAGAGGAGAAAGTAGCATCGGAGGTGGATTTACGACAACGTTTAGCCCCTTTGTCACTATGTGGCTTAGTACGGCGTTGTAGTCCACCAAGAGGTTTCATGACGGGATTGACAAGAAAGTAGTCGACACTATTGAGATGTGGGTAATTTGCCATAACCCAACGGAAGAGACGCGTAAGCAACATACCGTATGGCATGAGCTTATCGGTCCGACTGTGAATGTTTGCCATTCTTTTTGCCATGTAGTATGCGAGGTTGTATGGCTCCTCGGTACTAAGGCAATAGAGCATACGGGCAAGACTTGTCGGAACATGATCCCGGTTGCCCGCAGGACACAAAATATTTTCACGCAGAAGGAGTTCCCAATTTTTTAGATCGGGAAGGAGTTCTTTTAGATAGATGCGATTAGGTCGAGATGAACTATGGACAACGCTTTTGGTGCGTGTTGGCGACTCGAGGAATTTGGACATGTTGCTTTATGCTTTCCATGTCGGGAATATCGGTAAGGTATGGACCTTTACTTTCAACATGATATTTTGGTTTTAGATCCAAAAATCAAGGAAGACATTACCTTCAAGATCACTGAAGGTACGGACACGAATGTAGAATTCGAGGACGAAACGAGGAAAAATTTGATTATTTATTTTATATAAACAATCAAATTGGATAGTGGGAAAGCATGCTTGTATAAGTATGTACATGTTAACTTATTGCATTTTGATGATCACATTTCTAGTGTGTGTGTGCCTAAATGCAAACAATGTGGAGGTGCGGTAATCTCGACTCTAAAACAAAACTAATGAGATTACCCAAACGCTCCTAACTTCACTTTTGCTCAATCAAATATGTCGAAGAGTACACATTAATTATGTAATTCGATCAATATTTGTGAGATCATGTATGCATGCAAAAACGTTTTTAGTTTGCATCAACAATGCACGAGAAAGTATTTCATGATCCTAGATGTGTGAAATTTTTCGAAAACAATAGAATTAGGGTGTTTGGCAAAGGCGACAATTCGGCGCCAAAATTCTTAAAATTGAAAAGCTTCAATGTTAATGATTCCTAATCCAATTTTAAGTATCCTTGACATGATTCCACTAAAAATATTTAATCTTAATCCGATATAAAGAGTGAAATTCGGACTAAATTATATAATGTAAGTGGGTTTATGCAAATCTTAGGTTTAAGGAATCATGCAAGTTATACATTGTCTAATCCTAGTCCTAAATGCATAAAAATTCAACCAAAACTGAAAAACCCCAATTCGATTTTATGCATAATAACAAACCCTAGACTCAAATTAAAAAGAAACTAAGGTTAACTAACTTACAATTGATGTTGTAGTGATTAAGATTCTTTGATTGCAATGCCTCGATCTTGATTTACAAGAGTGTAGTAGGATTTGGGTGTGGTGTTCGGTTTTGACAGCAGAATGGAATTAGGTATTATGTTTTGAATGAGCGTGCAGAGGGAAAGGAGAAAGAAAACGGGCTTTCTCAGACACACGGTACCACGGTACCATTAATGTTTAGTGGTGCCGTGCCACTTTAGTGGTGTCGTGCATGTTTGAGACCCATTCTTGTTCCATTTTGAGATTTGACGAATTAATCTTACTTATTTAGTAAGACTTTTTGACGCGAGGGAAGAGTTTATACCTAATAAACTCTTTTAACGGAAACGATTAGGCGAGATGACAAGAAATGACCTTAGTATTTCCGAGGAAATTCATAAGTAGTCATTGGAAGAGCACGAGGGATGACTTTAATATTTCCAGTGAAATATTTAGAAGTCATGAGACGAGACGTAAGGGATGACTTGATATTTCCAGTGAAATATCTAAAGATCATGAGACGAGAAAGAAGAGATGACTTCAATATTTCCAGTGAAATATTTAGAAGTCATGAGACGAGACGTAAGGAATGACTTAATATTTCCAGTGAAATATCTAAAAGTCATGAGACGAGATATAAAGAATGACTTCAATATTTCCAATGAAATATTTGAGTGGTCATGAGAGAAATGAAAAGGATGACTTGAAAAGTCATGAGGCGAGACGTAAGAAATGACTTCAATATTTCCAGTGAAATATTTGAGTGGTCATAAGAAGGATGTGAGGGATGACTTAATATTTCCAGTGAAATATTTAGCAAGTCATGAGATGAGACGTAAGGGATGACTTTAATATTTCCAGTGAAATATTTAAGTAGTCATAAGGAGGATGTGAGGAGTGACTCAATATTTCTAGTGAAATATTTAAGAGTCATGAGAAGGATGTGGGGAGTGACTCAACATTTTCAGTGAAATATTTAAGAGTCATGAGACGAGACACACGAGATGACTTCAATATTTCCAGTGAAATATTTAAATAGTCATAAGATTTATGGAATATGTTCCATCATTCCTAGACCTAGACGAAGATAGTAGAAGGGTTCTCGTTTGAGAAGTTTGATTGGAATATCGACGATGTTGTCCTTTGAGGAAAACTTTTCTAAGAAAATGATTCCTCTTTGGACATTATCGTGACGGAGGAGATGACATACTTCGATTTGCTTCGTACATGAGCAATCCACGGGATTCTTGGTTAAGTCAATTTGCACTTCGGTTGTCTCACTTCATAGGAATGTCGTTGAGATGGATGTCGCAGTCGATTAGAGCTTTTTTCATTCATAGTGCTTGTTGTCATGCCTTTCCGGCGCTTACGTATTCGACTTCGGTCGTGGAGATAGCAAGAGTTGTTTGTTTCTTGGAGAACCAAGAAGTTTGACAACAACCTATGAAGGTACAAACATCACTCTTACTTTCTCAATCCACATTATCTCACGCATTATCAGAGTTGGTATAGACAACCGTTTTAGTAAACTTCAAAAATCGTCCCTGTGGTTTACCGGGTCATTTGGAAATGGTCCCTGTGGTTTAAAAAATCTGGATTTGGTCCCTGTGGTTTACGACCCATACGGATCTGGTCCCTTGACCAACAGATCCGTCAGTTGACCATTAGTGGAGGACTCAAAAGACGAATATACCCTTAAAGGACATAAAAAATACAATCTTTTTATACAAAACTAAACTAAACTAATATTAAAATAAAAAATCCTTAAACATAAAAGTTGCAACTAGATGTTTTCCACAATGATCTTGAGCACCACATCAACTGTAAGAAAATCAAAAATGAATAGCCTGGAGTTTCTCTCTTTCCATATGTAGTATACAATAGTGGCCAACACAATTCTCTTTAAAACATTGCCAATTAAATTGTTGCAGGGGCTATTATACATCAATGATGTCATCCCACACATTTGGCATACTTCCAGCCTCCATTTTCTTCTTCAAATTCATCTCGTATCTTCATGGAATTTTCACAAGTGAAAATAAGTGTTTATGTGATTAACTCATTTGGTTGCACAGAGAACACTTCACGTCATTACTATTATTCCAAACCATTATTCTGTCCTGAGTTTGTAGTCTGCCCTTTAGGGCCATCCACAAAACAAAGGCATATCTTGGGTTGCATTGTGAGAACCTAACTACTTTATTCCACCTAACCTATGCACTTTGTTGACTTTACATCTCCCAATCCATTTTTGTTGAGAAGTCAACTAATTGCCCATTTGCAGACCTCCATTTTATCTTGTCTTTCAGATGCATGTTCAAGTTTGGGACATTTACATTTCTAAGAATAGAGAATTGTTCCAACCAATCATCATGCCATCTCCATATGTTATCCATCATCATATCACTTACACTCAAGTGGTCCTATAATCTTGCATCATATAAATTTCTTTTAGTCACAATATTGCTCAACACACCAACATCACTCCACTGATCATGCCACATATTGGTATCTTTTCTATCCTCCTAAACCCTTTAACCATTTCATCCAACACTTCTCACTAATAAAAAAAAAACACTTCATCCAACATTTCACCCCACCATCTTCCTTTCCCCTTTCCGATCACCCACCCCTCACCACCACAACCTCACCACACAACCACATGCTAACCAATCTCTGAAAGCTCACCACCACCCTCCCCCACCGCACACTTTCACATATATCACACTCCACAAATAACAATAATAAACCCAACACCATCATAACACAAATCACCACCTTAATAAAACACCCAAGCTTCACACAAAACCCCCTCCTCAAAACACTCACCTCCCACCTCTCCCCACACTCCGCCTGCCACGTCATCAACCATCTCCCCACCCCTCATCTCTCCATCCCATTCTTCACATTCATCACACAACACTCCACTAACTGTCACCACATAGACCATAAACTCCACTTGCTAAAACACAAACTCTGTGCATAATACATTAACGGTCCTTCTATTTTTAACACAAACTCGTACACAGTACTTTATAACTATCTCATCACTTTCCTTAAACACCATCGTTTCGAAAGCGTAAACGATGGGTTTAAGGTTGTTACCTTTCTTGAGGACTTGGTAGATTATGGGTTTAAGGTGAGTTATCCGTGTTATAATGCGATGTTGGTGTGATTTGCAGGTGATGTTGTTGATTAAATTAAGAAAGAAAACATTGAATTGGGGTTAGGGTTTGGTGGTGTGATTTGCAGGTGATGTTGTTGATTTGGGGTTAGGGTTTGGTGTTTGTTTGTTTGATTTGGGGAAATATATTAAGCTTCACTCTTCTATGAACTGAAAAGACGAATATGTCCTTGAACTTAACGGTCAACTGACGGATCTGTTGGTCAAGGGACCAGATCTGTATGGGTCGTAAACCACAGGGACCAAATCCGGATTTTTTAAACCACAGGGACCATTTCCAAATGACCCGGTAAACCACAGGGACGATTTTTGAAGTTTACTCCAACAGTTTCTACACCAATCTCCTTGAGATATTACAATCCCAAGTGTATAGTGTCTTTAATGCATCGGAAGATACACTTAACCGATTTTAAAGTAAGAAGTTTTGTGATCCTTCTTACAAGCGAGCACAAGTGCAGACACTAGACATGATATTGGGCCTACTTGTCGTTAGGTAAATCAAATTACCTATCATGCCCCTAACCTAGTACTATCCGCGCACTCACCTTCATCGTTTCTTGTGAGATTCGTCTCCACGAAAATGGGCGTTTATATTGACTAAGATTGTTCTAAGCTAAATATCTTATACACACACCACACACACACACACACACACACACACACAAAAATATATATATTTTATATATATATATATATATATATATATAATATATATAACTATTTTTTATATATACTTAGTACTTAGCTTAAGAAGATACAATCATCAAGTAATATTATATGAGGGCTAGGACAGAGACTTAATTCACTCATCATGCTCATCTCAAACTTGTGACGCATGATCTTTGAGCGATCATTGTACATTTCTGGACAAGTTGAGTATAATATAATTGTCGTCGACAAATATTTGAGCAATGATGAGGTGTGAATTTTGTCTTTTTGTGAAAGGCATGTTGTCAACCATTTTCATGGTATTTTCATGTTTATGTAAGAGAGCCTTTAATATGTCTTACCAAGCTTAAGAGGCTTGTTTAAGAACATACAATGCTTTCTTGAATTTATAAGCATGATATGGTTTTTATAGATCAACAAATCCTGGAGGTTGTACTACATATACCTCTTTGTTGACAAAACCATTCGGAGATGCACTTTTCACGTCCATTATGTTAGTACTTACTAAGTTAGATTCTAAGATCACTACATGCTCGACATGTCTACTAACAAAGGGGGTTTTAAGAAAGCGTACCTTAGCCTAAGGTGTTGCCCTTAAAACTAGAAGACTAGACTACCTTTGTTGAAAGCTAAGCAAGATGAGACACAACTTGACTTTGCGTCACAAGATTAGTGCAATCACTAACCATACTCCATTCGCCGGGCTTCAGGCTGCTTCGCAACTATATCTATCTAGTAAGACAGAAGCTCAAACATTTGGTCCCCAATATCTCATGGGTCCAAAGTTGTTAGTGTTAAAAATCTCATGCATTTTGCGCATTTGGTTGGGATGTTGGAATAGAGGACACATTTCCCATGGTAAGTAACTTTATGGTTGACGGTTATTCCAAGTTACGAGAAAATTACTTGGATAACTTTGTCTTCTAAAGTTACCTCTCGGTAGAGGAGTTCTTGACCGAGGTTTAGGAACATTTGTTCTTCTAGGTGAAGGAGTCTTTGATCTAATATCAGGTTTTACAAAACCAATTCCGGGGGTTGACAAGGGTTTGTAGAAACTTTTGACTTCGTTTTTACTAGCAATAGGTACTTCTACATTATCAATAACTATGTGACTCGGTTTAGGACTTAAGTTATTTTTCAAAATTGACCTAGATCTGACTTTAGCACCCGACTGTACCACGGTACCACTAATTTTAGTGGTGCCGTCTGTACCTTTAGTGGTGTCGTCGTCTGATATTCCAGATTCTACAGGCTTTACAAATTTTACTTGTTTACTACCACATGTAGAAGCTTGGTTTGGGTCAAATCCTAAGCCTGCACGGTCATGTTCACTAAACCTAATGTTTTCAAGCATATCATTAAGGGCTTTTGTTCCTTCTTCAAACTTAATGATCCTTAACACATTTTCTTTGAGTTTATCATTTTCTACTCGAAGACTTATGCATAACCTACATCCTACATCTATCTCTTTATTTTTCTCAAGTCTTTTAACTTGATCCTTTAGTTCTAAAACTTGCACCTCGAGTTCATGCAATTTTAATTTTAGTGTTTTGTTTCTACCTAAAATTTTAGAACTTACTTCGCATAGTTTATTATATTCGTCATGTAATCTATTGTCATCTATTGACGAATTATCATCACTATAATAAGAAGAGTCGGAATGTACCTCATTCGAAGCCTGAGCCATTAGGCATGTTTCATCGTTGGGCTTCTTCTCTTCTTCTTCACCGCTATCACTCTAAGAGCCTCCTATGAAAGCTCTTTGGTTATTGGTTTTCGGTGGTTTGGGACATTCTCCTATGAGGTGATTAGAATCTCCGCATCTAAAACATCTCCTATCACTCGTTCCTTTCTTCTCAACTCGGTTCTTTTGTGACGGCTTCTTGTCATCACGAGGTTGCTTAACGAACATACCTCTTCTCCTAAAGAACTTTTTAAAATCTCTAACGGCTAACGCATACTCTTCATCTTCACTATCGGAATTCGATCATTTCTCATCACTAGACTCCTTTTTGGCTTTCAATGCTAGAGATCTAACTCTCTCACTCTTGCCTTTGACTATATCGGAGTCTTTCTTGATTATCATCTCATGAACCTTCAAGTTTCCTATTAGTTCATCAAGAGATAATGTCGCCAAGTCCTTTGACTCTTCAATGGCGGTGACCTATGCTCTCCATTTAGGATGTAGAGCCCTAAGAAACTTCCTAACATAGTTCTTGCTAGAGTAACCTTCATCAAGAGCTTTTAGAATAGTAATAATAGTATTAAATCTAGCAAAAGCATTATCAATAGATTCATCTTCCGAAATGGAAAATTGTTCATATTGTTGCACAAGAAGATCTATCTTGTTCTCTTTGACTTGATTATTACCTTGGTGAGTGACTAACAAAGTTTTCCAAATATCTTTTGCCGTATTACACATAAAAATTCTTTCAAATTCCTTTTTCGGCAAAGCATTATAAATCATCATTTTAGCCTCATCATTTTTGGCTAGTTTTCTTTTAAGTTCATCACTTTGTTTACTATAAGGAACTATTTCATCCCTTTTAGTTTCCGGATTCTTTTGAATCGGTTGAAAGTCACCCTCGGTAATAATATGCCAAAGATCAATGTCTTTTGATTTCACATACGTTTCGAATCTTGTTTTCCAATATATAAAACAATCGGTTTCGAAAAGTGGTAGTCTTTGCATAGATTGCCCTTCTTGGTATTTGTCGGAATCCATTGATCGATTCAAGTTTTAAAATACAATTTACTTTAAAATCTTGATTAACCTGGCTCTGATACCAATTGTGGAAAACTGGAAGGGGGGGTTGAATAGTTTTCCCGGTTTTTAATTCTTCTTAAAACTTTACTTTTGAAAAACTTTGATTCGAATTTTATGTGTAATCAATCAACACCAATATGAACACTAAACTACACTATCTAATGTAAATAATGAAAGTAAAGAAAAGAGATGGAAAGATCAAACCGGGACAAAGAGATTTATAGTGGTTCGGTCACGAAGCTCTTCTCTGCCCTACTCTACTCCCCGAGTACCACACTCGAGAGTTTCAAGCACTATCTCAACAAACCTCCCTTCAGGCGGAGAAAACCGTACAACGTCGCTTATCCTATTTTTCGACACTAAGCTAAATGTCGAGTGCTAATCTTAGCTAGCACCAATCTACCACGATCCACTCGATCCTTTCTACTTCACACAATAAACACCCTTGACTCGATCTACCCTTGATCCACTTGATCAATACACTAGCCCACAAGCTACAAGAGATCTTCAAGATCTCGAATAGATCATAATGATCAACCCTCACTTGACTCAATTCTACCCTATCTACTCTTGATCAACTTGATCAACACACTAGCTCACAAGCTACAAGAGATATTCAATATCTCAATAAGATCACAATGATCTTCTCTCGCAAACTCTCAAAAGAAAAATGGACTTGATGTATACAAGGATACAATCAAGTATGTAACAAATGTTACAAGTGCTCTAACTACAACTACAACACTTTGTATCTTCTTGGATACCTTGTGTTCTTCTCTTGCACTAGAAGATGAATGAAGGTGATCACTTGGTTGGATGATTGGATCACTCTTTAAACAAAAGAAAACTAAACTAAATGATCTAGAAGAGAAAATGTGATAAGAGTATTGAACTTAGAAAGTTGTGTGTGAAAAAGGATGCCCAAAAACTGTGAAGAGGGCTGGTATTTATAGGCAGAAAAAATCTGGTCGTTACAGGTACACGGTACCACTAAATCACCCACGGTACCACTAAATTTAGTGGTACCGTGGTACCATGCCAGACAAAAACGCTCATCTTTTTGTCTTTAGTGGTGAAAACTTATTTGGGAAAGTTTGGAGCTGATTTTTGGGGGGAAAATAGCTGTTATGTTATTTGAACTTATTTTTCCAATAAAACATTTCTTAATTATTCAAAAATAGCTTGTAAAGTATATTTTTGAAAAAATGTTTTGTCACATTAAAAATGTGAGGTTTTAAACACAAATTCACTTCTTTGATCATTTGTCAAGTTGTAAATTTGTTTGTGCATACCTAGAGTGATTTGCGTAGAAATGGGATCTTTCGACTAAAAACTTGTTTACGTTAATTTTAACGTAAAGTGTTTTCACATTTTGTCATCCTCAAAACATAAAGTTATCGAAAGATATAAATAACGTTTTTAGAACATTATTTGCATCAACATATGTGGCTGAGAAGGAATATCATGAGTATCGAGATGAAAAATAGTGAAATCGATTTCAAAACCTGGACATGCCATTAAGAATGCTTGAAACTAAATATTTTATTACATACTAAGGGTCCGTTTGGTTTGTAGATAGGTTTAGGTTTAGGATTAGGATTTGGAGTTAGATTTGAATTTAGATTTGGATTTTATGTAGGAGATAGAAAATATAGTATAAAATAAATAAGTTTATATATATATATATATATATATATATATATATATATATATATATATATATATATATATATATATATATATATATATATATAAGAAAAAATTTAGGGTGTTTGTTTTTTGAAAAAATGTCTTACTAGCCTCTAACTCTTACCGAGTCAGAGACGGTAAGAGGTGGTCAGACATTAATGTTGTTTGTTTTTTTTTCTTTTGAGTCAGACCTGGTCAGACATATAACATCTTACTCAATAAGAGATGGGGGCTTGTCTTATTGCCTCTTACTCTATAAGAGATTGAAGACATGTGTTAATATAATATATTTGATGGTTTACTAACTATGTTACATTTATGATAAAAAGTCTTGTTTCATATTTACATAAGTTACTTATTATCGCATTGCGTTGGTTTAATAAATAAATTGTTGAAACGAGCACTTAAAATCATTCGGACAATTATACAAAACAAACAACATTATTTCATTCAGATTTAGACTTTCTAGCCACTTCTTACCGGTAAGATGTGGTAGTCAGATTCAGATCTAAAACATCTTAATGAAACAAACACGCCATTAGACATATGTGAGAGAATAAAAAAGAAAAAGAAAAAAGAAAAGAAAAGATAGTTGTGTGCCAGATAATCCTGACATGAAAGTATAGATTTGCTTATCCCGGGTTGACTCTAAATTTTTGTCATACAGATTTCAACCAAGCATGTTGTTTTTCTTCAAATCCTAAGTCCATGAATAAATACCTTAAACCAAACGGCCCTAAATCGATTTCAAAACCTAAACATGTCATTAAGAATGCTTAACCAAATGCATGTTTTAAACACAAACCCCAAACCCACTTAGTACCAAACGGGCCCATAGTTTTTCTCATCGCAAATTTTCTTCTTTTATGGAACTTGGCTCAAACTTTTATTTGCATTCGGCCCAATCCATCAATGAAAAGAAACCTGTTAAAAAAGAAAGAAAAGATCGACCTTCTTCTACCCTACACAGTCACTCTCCTCATACAAAATTCTGACTCTTTGATCAGCATTTTAATTCTGAATCTGGTAACCAATAACAACTCTAACTTCAATTTTTGCATCATTTTGTTATTCTAATCTTCTGATTATGTGAGTTTGAATGCTGATTTTTGCTGTCTTGTTATGAAATAATAGTCTTTAGCTGCTTAAAATATGCTAATTGTTTATTGTTGCATTGTTTTTGTCTTATTATTGATAAATAAGTTGTTTTTTCAGTAGCTTTTTTGCTTGGGTAAATGGTTTTCATTTTGCTCCTTAAGATAAACTATTTTTTGCTGGAATTTGTGCTCTTTTTGTTTTACATTGTATTAGCTTCGTATTGCTGCATTGTTTGTGTAATACGAGCTATTTTTATTTTTTTTGTGTGGACAACATTTGTGAAGGGTATTATTTTTTTGCTCCAAGGAATCGCAACTGATTACGAGTTGTGGTAAGAAACTTAATTATTCAGATAAATGTACAATTGTCTAAGAATGGGAAACTTTAAACACCGAATTATTTGATTATAATCACTTTGAAAATGCACATCGGGACACCCACATCTTGTTGTTATGAATTCTTATTGTAGATAATTGCTAACAAATTTGAAGCTTAAAATCATTTGAAAGTAATCTGTTTGCCTTCAAAAAGCTGAAATGTTTATCTTTTATTTTACTCTTTTTCAATTTGTAGTATGTAGAATGACCCTCTTGATTACCTTACTCAAATATAGCTCTATCCGAAAATGAGAGGGAGTGTTAATGTGGCAATCAGAAAAAAGCAACAAATGTGTTTTAATATTTTATTATGTTCTCTTATGCAGATTTCATCGGTTTTCAAGTTGTGAATTATTTAGATTTCTTCATACGGATATGGGAACCAAGAATATTATTTTGAATGCTTTAAAAAAGTATATCGCAATTGGGCTTGTGGGCATCACTGTAACAGACCGTTATGCTGGAGTATGTCCTGTTCGAGGATCATCAATGTCTCCAACATTTAATCCTTCTTTAGGATCATTTACAGGTAGCTTTCGTAGAGAAAAAAAATATCTATGTGGTATACGTGAATCGTGATGTACGTGTGGCCTGTTAATGACTAATTTGGATGCAGATGATTATGTTTTCTTAGAAAAATTTTGCCTTGACAAATATAGATTCTCACATGGCGATGTAGTTATTTTCAGGTATGTGAAATTGTCATTATTTAGACACTTTCATAAATTGTATTCTTGGAGATGCTAGATATCTAGCATGTTTTATCTTCGATATGTTTCATAATAAAAAAGAGCACCAGCTAAATAAAAAGTTAATGTAATACATAGTTGACGTAAAGAAGTGCAAGGTGTGCAACAATTGCTGTTGGTGCACCTTGTCACAGTGGTTCATATGAGATTTTTTATTTGTAATGTCTGTAAAGCCTAATGTTACTTGTAGTGAGCTACGGGAACCACTCTTGAAGATTTTAAAGATTCTATTATGGTTTTTGACTATAAGCTGAGGTCAAATATATCTCCGCTAAACTTAAAAGGCTAATTAAATAGTTTTATTGCATTTTCTGTATAAACCATCATTTTTTGGTATTTACTATTTGATTCCAAATTCCAATATGTATAATGATTGTGATATAGTCCTTATCATTTTGCAGCTCCCCAACTAGTTACAACGAGAGATCCTTGAAAAGAATAGTCGCGATGGAAGGTGACTATATCAGTAACGTGAATGGTGCTATAAAGGTCCCGGAAGGACATTGCTGGGTTGAGGGAGACAATTCAGCTTCTAGTGTTGATTCGAGATCATTTGGCGCGGTATGTGATCTCTATACTAAATTCTGACACTATTTGAAGTCAATATCACCATACTTCATAATGCTTCAATTCTTTAGCTATAAATGCAATAGGATTAGAAGGGGCAATATGGAGCATTATGAGTAAATTTTTATTGATAATGGGTTAAAGTGATGAATTAAAAATTAAAGCTAGAAATTGGACCTGTCGAATGGTTTAAAATCGCCCACATATGTCTACAACCTTCTGAACTATTTTACTAAAAATGAAGCTAGAACACTGTGCAGTAATACATATTGAGATTAGAGAAATGGACAAAGTATAGCGTGGGCTGGTCAACCCAACCGGTTTGACCCATTACCAATCGGCGCACCAATCAATTTCCCAACTTACTCACTGGATATTGGATGGTTGATGTTTGTAGATGTCTTTCCAGTTTCAGCCTGTAATAGTTTCTTTAAAGGAGTGATTAGTATTTTAAACCATTGACCATGAATCAACCTGAACCTATGCATAAAAAAGACTTCAGGTTGGCAGAAAGTAATGAATATAACACGCTGGTACAGTTCCATTTAGCTATCTCTGCTGACGATAGTGCTCCCTTTGCTATTTTTGGTTATTTCGAACTGATATTATTGCATTTTGACAAATTTATTGGTTGAGCAAAATCTAAAGATGCATGCACACAGGCTTGGAATGCTAACGATTCATTTTTAAAAATCTCAACATCCTGAACAAGTTTCTCGGCCATAACCACTGTAGTATAGGTAAATATTCAAAATAAACCTAGATGGTTAGGCTTGTAGAAGACTAAGGGCTTTTCTGCAAATTCCGAACTGAAAACGAGGTGAATATGTAAAGTTTCATCATATCTGGGAAATAGGAGCATATAGTTTGATTTAATCTCAATTCCAACATGTACCACCATTTGCAAAATATCGTAGCTGTTATAAGACCCATTTGTATTGGAAACCCTACCCTTGAATGATAACCTTGAGATTAGATGTGTCAATTTAGGGTCAGACATATTGAGGTGGGTTGATTTGGGTCAAGTGGGATAACATAGAAAATTTAACTAATAATGAATAGGCTCAAATTGGCTAAAAGTTACCCCAAATGTATTCAAATGCTTAAACTTATAAGTTAATGTATTGGTAAGACTTTAAATTATTATTGTAATACTAAGTTTATACATTCAGTATCTATTAAGTTATAATTAATAGAGTTAACTACATTTTTGGTCCTTGTGGTTTACCAGGTGTAACGATTTTGGTCCAATAGTTTGAAAAGTAACGGATCCTGTCCAGAATCCGACGACCCGTAACACTTTTGGTCCATTTTTCGTTGACTGTTAGTTTGACTAGTTAAAAAAACGTGAAATGACTAAAATACCCTCGGATGATGATGTACAATGACTAAAATGCCCTTTCATTCATTATTATAGGTGTTATTAACACCATGTTGAGCAAAGATAAGATATAAACGCATATTTACAAAGATAAACCATTCCCACCTGACGTTCAGCCAACTCTTTGACTTGTTTTTGGTATACCTTAGTTGCAAACTCAGTATCCCAACCTAAGATACAATTAAACCAAACATGAATATACACATATACTTCTAGCAATATCTTTTTTATATATAATGTACGTAATACATCAAGTATTGATAAAATTATAATAAAAGAAACAGAAGAAGAGTTTTGATGGGTCAGCCACCCTGACCCAAACCGCTTGACATGTTACCATTCCTAAACCTCATTTTCACGTTTCTCCTTCTTCATTTCCATCACCCACGAGATTAAATCCCGCCTACCTTTTGGTTTACACATATCCATTGGTCTCTTACCCGTTAGAAGCTCGAAAAGAACAACCCCAAATCCTTGTTTCCTTCGAAGCTCGAGTTAGCAAATCTTATCACCTTCAATCATTTCCTAAAACCCACATCTGATATCACCATTCTATCAAACAAACTCACGACATTCTTCACATTCCTATATTTACTATAAAATCCAATTAGCGCATTACCAACACTCAAATTCCTTTCCAACCCAAACTTAATCGCACGAGACACGAGCGCTTCTCCAAACATAAACCCTTTCACGAAACACGACACCACCGTATTCCACGACGAAACATCTCTCACGGACATTTCATCAAACACCTTAACAACCATATAAACATTAATCTTTCCATGTTCATTTTCTTGCTACTCACCCATCTTTTTTGCCCCAATTTTTCTACTACCAACTCATCTTCATTGTTACCTTCAACAAACTCATTCATAAATCATAAATTCAACCGCACACCTCTTTTCTTCATTAAATTTCTTTACACAACAAATAAAAGCAAAACAAATTTGGGGACTTTCGGATTTTAGTTTGAACAAACTCATTCACAAATCACGCATCGATCCAAACACTATAAAAAAAACAGCCCACACGATATAATGTTAGGGTTTTTAATTTTGTAAATTTTGGGGACTTTCGGATTTTAGTTTGAAATGAAGGAATTTGTTGAAGGTTAGTGTTGTTTGATCATTTGTGGTTTTAATTTGTGGTGGTGGCTGACGGTTAGGTGGTGGTGGGGGGAGGGAGTTAGGTGGCCGTGGTGGGCTGTGGCGGGGGTATGGTGTTTTTTATTCTACACCCAGTCGTGGTGGTCGCCGGCAATATCCGAATGTGGCGGTAATGATGTTTATGTATTTGGTGGGTGGTTAGTGTTTAAAGTGTTGGTTGTTGATGGTTATGTTGATAGAGGAGGTGATAGCCGACATATAGGTGGTAGTGGTGGCCGGATATTGGTGGTGGTGGATGGATTATGTTTTCATATAGAAGATCTTAGAGAGAAGATGAAGAGAAAGTGTGAAGAAGGGGTGGATCCCTCTAGTTTTATTTAGTTAATATAGTTGAATAGACAAAAATGCCCTCAGATTTAACGGTCAAAGTTAGTCAAACTAACAGTCAACATAAACTTGGACCAAAAGTGTTACGGGTCGTCGGATTCTGGACAGGATCCGTTACTTTTCAAACTATTGGACCAAAATCGTTACACCCGGTAAACCACAAGGACCAAAAATGTAGTTAACTCTAATTAATATCTGTAGATGACCCCAAGGGACCAACCTATCCATTTGGCCACCACTAGTAACTGTAGAATTGATGTCAAGTTATCAGTTGTGTGAGCAGTAATTCAGAACATAGAGGAAATAATGATCTGGGTAGGCTCTAATTGTGGACATTGTTACAAGTTTTTCATAGCAGCTTACGTCTAATCAGTAAGAATCAGTGACAGTGACGGTTACTGTTACATCCTTTTCATCGAAGAGTGAAACAACTTATCATCCTTAATACAAAGATTGAATAAGAGGTAGATGACCTATAAAGTATGATTAGAAATATCAAACTACTTAATTAGACAGTTCTCACTTTATTGTTATGTATTTAACATAATGAAATGCCTGATTGTAAAATATTAATTAGAGTGCATGCCACAAAGAAGGTTCACTGCTAAGAAAAAGAGTATATAGGGGCTTAAAAGCTGAACTACATAAACAGTTTGCAGAAAATCAGTTAAATACATTAATAAGTTTGAAACTTTTGTGGGGCAGTCCAAAAAATGGTAGTGAGACAAGGAAGTCTAAGGGGCTGTTTGATAGCCACTTAATGAGCCTCACTCAGTGTTAAAAGTCCTAATCGGTCAGCACAAGATTGTTTGATAAAATAAATCCTTCCACTGAATCATCCCATTGGGCTTTGAATGGTTAAGCATACATGGGTTCCTAAATCGTTCAGTAGCCAAAGTCTACATTATTTCAATATTTAGTAGCGCCCCACCTTTATAACTTTATACTCGTATTTCATTTGTTTACATTAAAATACTACTCGTATATACCAATCTCACTTGCACTCATGTAATTTTTTTTATATTCAATAACTTATCAATCTATATTATTTATCATCTTGATTTCTTAACATGCTTTTAGCGTAATATTTTTATCTCATGACTTGTACAATTCAAAATTTGTTGATTTTTGTAACATAAGCACAATCATATTTCTAACTATATGAGCTGATATTATTAACCAAAGCTAATTATTTAACCAATCTATAAAAATAATAAACGTTATAACAAATAATCTATTTTATAAAATAGCTTATAATAACTAATAAGTGAAAAAAGTAATTAATCACATAAATTAGAGCGTTAATTTATTGTAGTCGGATATATTTATTCAGAATGCTTGCCAAACAACATGTTTTCATTCAGAACCAGTTTGATTCAGAGTCTTCAAACCATTCAGAGCCTTCAAACCATTCAGCACTAAAGCGCATTCTGTTTTATCAAACGGCCCCTAAGTGATTGTAAATTTGTAATTCAAGAAGTTGGAACGGAATTTCTAACTCATGCATAGAGAATCTGTGCGATTTGAGTATTAAAAAGTAGACTTCCATTGTAGAAAAAAAACTAAGTATGAAATGCGTCTAATTAGTAAATAGGTCAGAAGTCGAGTAATGTGTATGCAAATGCTTAAACTATCCTAAATCACATTTCAAAAATAATTAAATTTGGGAAATATAAGGAAATACCTTTTTTTTCTTTTTTCTTTTAGGCAGGCTTCAAACAACAACGACAATAAGTCCGCCTTAGCATCCTCAATAGTTTTACCACAAGTTTGCCTTGGCATCCTCACTACCATTCTATTTGCTTGAGCCTTCATAATCGGCCCAACACTAAGACCCGTACAGCATTGCTGGCCTAATTGCCACCTGATAAAATATTTCGTTTTACTTGATAATTAGGCACACTTCGGAATTTACTTATTTATGTGTCATCATCATTACAAATGATTGATAAGATTGAGTTAGAGTGATTACAAGTTGTCGGTTGTGCCATGAGAGGATGCTCAACATTATATTAGTAGTGAAACACATGTAAATTGAATTATAATGATCATTATATAGGAGGTTGTATGCATTTTGATTACTCTTATGGGCGACTTTCAACCTATTTGACACTTTATTTTTTATTTTTTAATATTTCAACTATTTTGACGACTTACAGCGTAGCTGACCTTTTTGTAGCCTAATTTAAGTTATGACTGGTTAATCTGTAACCCATTTAAGTTAACGAAAGCCACATCAACCCAATGTGGGACACATCTAGAAAGGCGGTATAGAGGATAATAAGGATGAATTTATAATATCTACTCTACTAAACTAAAATCTTGTTGCATGTTACAAAAATAATATTGTTCGGTTTTCTTGAAGATTCCCTTGGGTTTGATTCACGGAAGGGTTACTCACATCATCTGGCCGCCACAAAGAATCGGAAAAGTTGATAGAAGAATTCCTCAAGATGGACTTTCTTTGTGATACCTGTATGTGTAACATTCATTTTATTGTTTGTTCCCTACATGTTTCTCGTGAAATGCATAAATAATTCAGTCTTGAAAAAGGCAGTTTCAGCGGGTTTTAATCCCAGAACTTATATCGATAACATCTTCATCGGTTCCTTTTTTGCAGCTATAAAAGTCTTCTTGTTTAGATTGGTGCAAGAATGATCTTTTGTATGTGCTCATTTTGACATGTACTTAAAAGTTTTCTCTACTATTTTGATTTTTGAGTAACAAGAAATCTGGTCAAGAGAAATATTTTAATAATAGGATGTGTAGTTGCTGCATCAGATTATCATTTTAGGAAATGCATTTTTCATGTTAGCTTTTAGAGTTTTAGGTAATGTAATCTTTTATTCTTGTTGTAGGCACGTCTCCCAAAAAGCTGGCATTAGTAGGCTGCACAAACAAGAAGTGAAAGTGTAGTAAATTTTATCAATCCTTAAATAATTCTAACGAGTAGGGCGGCCCGCGCGTTGCCGCGGGGTTTTTGGCTATCGTTTTTTTTTCAACCCAGTTATAGCGGCATCGGTTTTTGTAGCTTTTTTCTGTCTAAAAATCATACGGATCTTAACGGTAGCTTAAAGGCGGGTTTTTTGCCTCTAGTTTTTATGTTGCCTGTGTTTGGTCATATGTTTGATGCCTAAATTTTGTGTGAAAATCCTTATGTAAATGTGAGTGTACTTTTTAGCACCTTTTATACTTATGTTGTGTGCCAAAGCAGGTCGAAGGTATCTAAATGTCTGCATATGGTCGAGAACCTCATCAAAGAAGGAACTCTTACAATTTATTGTTTTGCACTATGATCCAACACGCACATACAACCGAACAGATACATGATTAAAACTTAAAAGCTATGTGGCATGAGTACCAATAAATGAAACTTATATGATATATCTTAGGAATCAATCTCAATTAGTACACCAACCATTCCAACTGTTCAGTTCAACAGAATAGCCCTGAGTTGAACTATAGAGATCCGGCTTACACATTTTTAATTTGACTGACATATTTCTTAGGACTTGATACTTAGACTCCTTAACTGCAGCAAGGAACTTATCCAAACGACACTTAAAGCAAGTAGCACAGCCAAATACAAATTCTCCTTAGAAGGTTGCTTATTAGATCCATTTTTAGATATTGTGGGTGGACCATTACAAAATATCGCTGCAAAATAAGTAAACATAAATAAGTTTCTACTGTTTGGTCAATCTATTTTTGCATATGATTAACTGAATATTGGTTGAACAATTATACCAATTAACAATTGGATTGAGTCAGAAAATCGAAATTGCATCATTAAGAGTGAAATAAAGTATGAACTATTACCAACCTTTTTCAGAAAATCACGATTTCGGCCTCTTGCCCAGTAATCCTCGTTACCTTTCCATCTATCCATGAATCTTCGACCCATACATGAGATCCCACAATGATATTCGCTGCAGTACCCTGTAAGGCCCACATACATAGGCAATTGGTATCTATATACATGTCTGAATAAAAGTCTGTCTGGTGAGCTCGATAACAACAAACAAAAACTATTATAACAACCCTTGTATAGATTATTCTTGTAGTAACTTGCTAAGCATGTCATCTAACATATGCTTTATAATGAACTTTCATCCAAACAAATAAGCCAACTTTGTTACTGCCTTACATACCGAATATTGCATCACTGGTTAAAATTTAACGAAAATACACACAGTTTATCGACAACAACCAAATTATCAATATCTGGTCAAGACGTAGAAGACTTCTTAATAAGCTAGAAATCAGCAAGTAGCAAAGTAGTATTAATAGGTAATATACATAATCAAATACTATAACAGCTACTTTCTGGGCAAATTGGCTCTCAGACCAAGCATATCATCAACACTATCCATAATCATAACTTACAAACATTGACACTATTTCAAATTTGTATGAAATTCGTTTATAATTCTACAAAAAGAACTTTTTTTCCTAGGTTTGACCAACCAACCTATTGTGACAACAACAACTTTCTGAGCAAAACAGTTATTTCCAATCAATTTTGAACAAAAATGTATCAAAACATCTTAAAGCGAATAATACCACATCCAAAGACCTCATAAGTTTATACGATACCCCTTGAATACCCATTCAAGAATCAAGTAATTTATATTTCAATGGAAAAAATATTAAGTCAAAGGACTCAAACAGTTGTGGATCAAAGATTTTATCTAGGATAAACACTACCATAACAAACATTAGTGCATTATATTTGTTTTAAACAAATGCAAGCCGAAAGAAATGAGTAGACATTACCTGCATCACTAATATGCCAACCTAGTGTAAAACGACACCTCACCAGAATAAGGCCTGCACATTTCACCCGACGCACAACATTAAATGTAACAGCCACTTTTTCTGGTTTATGCGGTAACTTCTGGAATGCAGAAGTATGTATATGTGTCTAAGAGATATAATGGCGGTAACTAGTTGCTAGAGTAAAAGAAGCGGCAAAAAACATTGATCCTATAAAACCTACTGATTTCAATCCAAGAATGCTACTTACCGGTTTGCACAACTCCATTTATTATACCATTAGTTTTCAGCTGACAAACCACATATCATGCAGCTCCAACTTTGGTTCCCGGAAGTCTATGGAAAAAAGGTGAGTTGTAGTTTGTTTTCTTTGACAGCAACTGCAATATAAAACGATAATTTAAGTTAGGCTTAAGTACCAAGACAGTAAATGTGATATACTCAAATCCACAACATGTAAAGTTTTATAAGCACACCTTGAATTTAGATCAACGTATAGCCTAAATCTTACTCCTATCCTTAAAGGCCACCATCACATTCACATAAATGCAGACAATCAAAATATCCAACAGAAAGCAACAAACTGCAATTACATAACAGAAAAATAACAAAAAAAAACAACAAAATTCTAAAGCAATATAAAGCGCAGCAAAAGGGTCTTACACTTTCAAACGCATAAAAGCTGATAGTGCAAACCCGACCCAAAAGAATGAAAAGTAGTAGTTACACTGCTCTCCACACGAAAAGTATCAAACCATTAAAACGTAGCGATAAATAACTGGGCTGAGATCTGTATATAGGATTCAAGTGACATAATTATCTTTATTGTGTAATGGCTACAAACAAACACGGTTGCATAGTATCTATTTTAGTTATGTCATCCGGTTGTTGCCCCGCCAACTTACGGTCAGATATTCCAAGACACACTTCATCTGCCTCAGAGTACAGAGATCATCACAGCCTTTTTGACGCATAACGTGTTATCAACCCGCCATGGCTGCAAACACCACTTCTGTGGTGATGCCCCGCCAAGATACGAATAGATTTCACACGCTATACCAAAGGCATTTTCGATAAAAATAAATGCAAATAAAACTAATAAACACCTACGCCAAATAACTCTGGTAAGGATCGAAAAAAAAGGATATGCCCACCATGGCTGCAAGTCAAATAACCCACCCCACCAAGATGTGGACCATCTCAGCTTTAATCCCCTTACCCCGTAGACTTATCATAGCATCTTGTAATGAATATCACCATCCTTATTATGCCATTAAACCAATTGAGAACACAATAAGCAGATTGCGAAACCAAAATCAGAACATTCCACGAATCTTTGTAAAAAACTCGTGTTCCAGTGACATAACATTAACCTACATATCAAACACGGTAAAAGTTACAAACTTTTACAAACCACATACAATCAACACCTCTTACACAACCGAATTTAAGTTTACTTTTCGTTTTAGATTAACCTTACTACATAACTGGATTTCAGTCCCTTAAACGACAGGTCAAGTCATTTTTGTGTCAATATATTTTTCAGCTCATGAAGTTATAACACGAAAACAACAATAACACCAACCAAAATAGCTTACGTTGAACGCCATAAAAATTAGAAAAATAAGCGAAAAGTATCTGATATTGAAACTTTGCAAAATTAAAATGCTAGCGGATTATTGCCATAAAAATCAGATTTTTCACACTTAATCCCTTTTATTTCTATGAACATTCTTAGGAATCAGATCCAATACCACATAATTCGATTGTAAGCCAATCCCAATTGTCATTATTGTAACAGAAATAAGCTAATCCCGATTGTAACAGAAAAAGAGTGTTAAGAGTTATTTGGTATGCAATAGTGCTTACATCACAAATAAGCTAATCCCGATTGTAACAGACATGATACCTATATTTGTACGGTTTGACTTTCAAAGCTGTTGTGACTATAGAGTACCAGGTAATTTGTCATTGTTGTAATTCTGCCCTAGTTTTTCACGCACATACGATGGAGAAAATTCCTTAAAAACATCCCATTTTGATTGAAACGGAAATGTTGAAGGCCGGTCTCCAAATACTGTCACCCATCTTTCCGAACCTAGAATCACAGAGGTAAAATATCTAAGCATATTGAGGATATGTTAAGCACATTGCTATCCAGAACTTCTAGTATAAGCAGGAAACCTGTGAAATGGAACGATGGCCAAAATTAGAGTGATAAACATCATTAGGTAAACCAGTTATATCATTAGTCGCTTTATGTGTTCATGCTTCAAAATCCTAGTTGCAAATCTGGTACGTAAACATACTAAACGTTTGACATATAAGGACCATTTTTTTAGTGCATCAGGGTCAAAATTCTATAGCAGTAGCATAAGCTTCACACCTAAGTTCTAAGATCACATAACCAATAAAGGAAATCTACAACTAAGAGGCTTTATCGGGATTGCTTTTCTTTTTCGGTTTAGTCATATAACCAAACCCATGTCTAAAGACACAGTCTTTTTCACGTAAACATACGAAAACCACCAAAAGATCCAAGCTTTAACAAATCGTGAGTCGCCGATAGAGTAAATTAGGTCTTCATACCACATCAAATTTAGCTATCCATGAAAATAGTTTAAAAGGAACCATGATAACTATAGAGATACTTACTGGTTTACAACAACATACCCAATCCCGCCGGGGCGGGGTATGGGCCTTCCACTTTAACCATTAATCTTCTTCTTCCTCAACCTCATAAACGCCATCCATATCACACACATCCTCCAACACCTTCACATCACACCCGCACCTCAAATCAACCTGCACCTCATCATCCTCTGTATAAAACACAGCCAAAAAAAACCCAATTTAAAACCCAAAATAAAAATAATAATAATAATAATAAAATAAAATAAAAAAAACCACCGCCGAAATTTTGAATTTTTTCAGACCTGGTATAATCAACTGAAAGGGTCATCTGCATGTGTCGCCATTTAAAATCCTAAACAAACAGTAACCATAAAAGTCTAATACTCACCGTTCCAAACCAATCCAATTACTTCTATACTCCAATCCTTAACACCAAATAATTAACATGCATCCAAATAATTAAAAAACACAATTAATTAGAAGTTGTTTCATAAAACCACGAATAAAATTACAAACTTTATATAAAAAAAGTTAACTTGAATTACAAAAATGAAGAACCCTACCTTACACAAAAAAAGATCGCGATGTTACCTTACATAAAAAGATTGTGTTGGATGAATGATGCAACCCGATCTCTGGATCTCGTTAATTTTCTTTGTGGATATGTGGATCTGATTAATGTGTGTGTGTGTGTGGAAGAAGCTTCTCCTGTAGATGGTACTGTACTCGCACTCACAAAGATCACTATAGATCTTTCGGGTTCGGAGCGGTTCCGGTTAGCCGGACGGGTTTTTTTGGTTGCCGGTTTTCAACAGGTGGTATGATAATGAGAGAGGGAAGTGAGAGATCCGGGCGAAGTTGGGTGTATTTTTTTGTCGGGTTTGGACCTGCCTAAACAAACCGCCCTATAAGCCTAGCACCAACTCTATGGTGAATAGTCTTCAATGTTTATACTTTAGTTATAATTTATGAACACTGATATTAAAAGGCAACGTAAATCTTACTACACATATCGACATTGACATTGACAATCAAATGTGCCCCAAACTATGCATCATATAAAATACCTAATGCCGCTGGGCCCAAATGAATCAATGAATCAGCATTAACTTATTTAACTCATCATCATTTCGTAAGCAACATGAAATTGTCACATTTTCTATGAGAATCATGCTAATATAAACATAATAAATCAGAAGCATATTAATAAAATATTATTCTTCCCATCATAAACAGTTGCATATTTAAAAATAACCATTGTTACTTCATCATCATCGAAAATAATTATAGTTTATTTAACAAAATTTCCTTTTGCACTTTTTCCATCGGGTTGCTTTTCCCAACATACAACATCTTGAGTTGCTGATGGGTCTTGCTGATGGGGCTTGCTAATGTGCCTTACTAATAGGTCTTGCTGATACGCCTTGATAAATGAATCTTTCTAATGAGGCTTGCTTTTGAGGCTTGCCTATGGGGCTTGTTGATGAGTCATGCTGATGAGGCTTGCTTAGGGGTTGGCAATGCTCACATTATAGCACGGGACGGGACCCGTGTGGCACGGGAACACCCCGCCATCAAAAAAATTCACCACACGGGATCCATTTGAGTGAGATTGTCACGCACGAGACGAAGTATATATTAACTATTTTAGTTTTGTTTTTTAGTGAAATTTTGGGTGAGTGATGGGATTTTGGGTGAGTGATGTGCTGTCAACAAAAATATGGGTGAGTGATGGGAGAGAGAGTAAATGATGTGGCATAAAGGGATTGGTTGTGAGTGAGTGATGGGAGAGAGATTGAGGGATGCATTGCCAACCCCCTTATTGGGTTTGCTTATGGGGCTTGTTGATGAGCCATCGGGCACATTAGATCCAATTATACTATGTAAAATATCGAGTGTATACGAAATTAATTGCAAGTTTAAACATATTTATAAGTCCTTTTTTTCTTTAAAAACCATATATATAGGAAAAAGAAAATAACCAAAATATAAGTGAACCACAATACATATATATTTGAAAGGAGATTATTTAAATGCTTGATGAAAGAACATGTATATATGTGACAATATAAGCACTTACTCGAGAATAAGAAAAACAACATTATTTACTACAATAAATTGCAATGTTTTTTTGTTAAGGTATTTTTTATCTTTATCGCAAATACCTTTAGACTAATTTTACTCTTTACTCTTGATACAACTAGGGAGCAAGAAATTTATATTAAGGGGGGCTCAATTTTTTTTTCCGGTAGTAACATACAATTCCTTGTTTTAGAATCCGGATTGAAGCTTGAATCATTCGACATACGGGCTCAATGATATTTTTGTCGATAGTAAGATACAATTACTTGAGTAGTTGAGAAAATAACAAAAAACATTGACGTAAATGGTAGCGAAGTTGGGGAATTAAAGAAGATAAAAGCGTCGATGTTTATTAGATATGGCATAGGCGGGGGTTGGATTGAAGCCGATTCATCATATAATACAGTACAAATATTACCAATGACCATCTTAACTTATTTAGTGATTCTATTTAAAAAATGAACCTATAACACTCAAATTATATAACACAGTACAAATATTACCAATGACCAATACTCGAGCAGAGAGACAGGTAGAACATGTAGGTTAGTAAACAAAAAGAATATGACACCGGGTTGGGTAAGAACAAAGAGAGGGCATAGTTGACTTACTTGATAACATCCAAAATATATATATTTTTTTCTGTAGTAATCATCTGTAGACCAAGATGTTCTTGGGTGCACAAGACTATTTCTACCAACTTCCTCTAGAACATCTTAAAATAAGGGGGTAACAATTTATTTCCTTGTTCAAGATAGATGAACGAAACATGTGCCCTTCGTAGCATATCATGTATAGTCAATTATCTTTAAAATGCAAGAAGAGGTAAAGACAAAAGACACTCACATAACGAGAAGACTATGATGAGAGGAAAATGGATAAAAAGAACAAAATAAATACCATGCTCCACTCTCAAAGAATTCAACCCCACGTGACTACCAAAAGTCTTATACTTTATCCTTTTTATATTAATATAATAATATATACTTCTTCATCTTCCCCATTCAATTACTAAAAGTCTCATTTTGGGTGTCTTTGGTAAAAGTAGCAGTGAGCTGTGAGCAGTGAGCAGTAGCTGTGAGCAGTAGCCACAGCTCACAGCCCACCGCTCACAGCTTCTTAAAGAAGCATTGAAAAAATGAGCATTCCTAAAAAATCGCAAAGCTCACCGCTCCTTTGCCAAACGAACAATAAAAATCAAAAAATTCATTGCTCACCGCTCATCGCCTCAAAAAGCTCCAAAAAGCTGTGCGACAAACATAGCCTTTAACATTTCACAACCTACTATGCTTCTAATATCCTTCTTAGCATCCGATCCAAATGCTTTCTAAAACTGATTTTAAATTTCAGATAAAAGAAGTTTAAGGGGCACATTATGAAAAAACCTCAAAAACCCTAAGTGGCTCCGCCACCGTCCACGCTACAAGGTGAACTAGTTGGGCCTGTTGGGGGTGGCCGAGCACCGTCCAGCCCCCTTACTGGCTTCATCCCTGGATACAACGACATACATGTGAAGATACATGCATAAAATCATTGATTGAAACAATAAAATAGATTCACAACAAAAGTAACACAAAAGTAATAAATTTTTATATATAAATAGTTTCCATAACAGTTTTAACATCGATTTTCACTGGAATTTAAAATGTGTTTTTCATTATTATATTAAAGATAAGAGATTTATTATAACTTTAAAAGGAAGGGGTATCATAACATGCCGTTTCCCAAGCCGTTTTGCCAAATCAGTGCAACGTCAGCTTTTCACATTTAACATTCACACACTATAAATACCCCTCCTTCGTTTCACATGCCGTTTGCGTGCCGTTTCTCACTTTTGGGGGCCCACATCATTTTTTTCTCAAATTTTCACACAAACTAAATATTCATTAATAAATAAAAAATACAATACGAAATACGAAAATACAATACGAAACTTTAAAAAAATACGAAAATTAAAAAAACATACGAAACTTAAAAAATAAAATACTAATTCGGGAAATTTTGTTGTTGGTGATATTTCTTCATGATTTCATCTTTTTGTCATTCGATGAACCTTGCTTGGTCTGGTAGCAAACTCGGGTCGGTTGGCGTATTGAAAAACTTCAACTCGTTTTAGTCGATACTCATTTTGCATGGTGGCCGCAAATTTCGGCGGGTTACTTCTAACGGTGCTCGACGAGGATTCTGATCTTGTTTTGTTTGAGGGACGTTTTTCCTTGCCCGGGGGTCGTGGTCTTGCGTCGGCGCCGAATAGAGCGACACGTCCGGTTTGATCAACCGGGTCGACGGCTTCGGGGCAATCCCACTTGTGATGTTCTTTCAATATTTCCCAAGCATGTTCTTGCGTAAACTTTTGATTTCCTTTTGCAAAATCGTCACGAAATGCTTGCTTTGCACGCTTCAAAAAATCCGCCTCGTTTTCCCCTATTTTATTTCCAAGGCGTTTAAAACGTTTGAAGATAGAGTTGAACCTCGTACAACTAGCTTTCAAAGTTGCCTACTTTCCCGTTAGCATATCCTTGGTACGCTTATGATGAGCGGATCCGTTGTACATCGTAAGAACCCTTTTTCCAAAACGAATAATCTTTTTGGTCATTTCCGACTTGTTGATCCTCAGAAATGGAAACATAACACGTTGCTAATAACCTTTCTTCCGCCTCCGTCCAACGATAATGAGCTCGTAGGGCTTCGGATTTGGATTCGGTTCTGGTACTTCGAAGGTGGTATGTTTTGCAACTCGTTTTTTTCGTCCGCCTTTGGACGACAAGGGTTTTTGATTGCGGGATCGGTTCGTCTTCTTGTGTTTCTTGAGGTCACTTTGAGGTGGGTTTTGTTGGAGATTTTGAAAGTGTTGGTTAAGCATGTGATTTTGATATTGTTGATATACTTGTTCGGGGGTCGGCATATTCGACATATTTGACATACCCCCTAAGCCCGACATACCCGTAATAGAGTATTCGGTAACAAAAGGAGGATATTGTGAAGATGTCGAATAGCCAGACGAAGGTGTATTTGGGTTAGACTATGACGATTGTTGTGACATATTTAGTAGATTTTGGAAAAATGGATCGGTATGAGGGTTTTGAGACATTTTTTTTTGTGGAAGTGAAAGTAAATATGTTTTTAGTGTGTAAAGAAGTGATGATGGAAAGTTAAGTATTGTGTGTAATTTTATTGTGTTTATATAGTGGTAAAAGGTATTATTATTATTATTATTATTATTATTATTATTATTATTATTATTATAAGAACATCATTTTTATTAGAAACACATAGGATTTACAAGAAGTTAGTAGGGAGCCAAGATACTAATTGGGCTCCCACTCCTCTAGCTATAGAAAAGCTAATCCTACTAAAAATATGAGCAGCAGCACGTGCTCCAATGTCTTGAGTCATCGAAAATTTTTGAATACGCTTCAATAAAGTCACAGCGTCCTTTTCAAGTTCCCCAAAAGAAGAGAAAGAGAAGGGGAGGAAACCATATCCCATACCTGCGCACTTAGCCTCATACTTAACGCGTTTACGTTGTGCAGCCTCGATCACCGCATGGCCCGGCACGAAATCAACCATACCAGTTTGCGTCAAGGGCGATGATCCAGTCAAATCAACACATACATCAAGTCCTCCATCCCACGAGTAGAGCAACACATCAGCAGGACGTAAAGATTTGTCCTTTTCACCACAAAGTCCAATGTCAACCTCTTTACGAGCCGAAACCCCAGATCGAGAACATATGTCCACAAGAACATCACGTACCACGTTATGCCGATGTTTAATACCAATAATATCAGCACAAGATACAGCATGGTCCCCATAAATATCACCAGCAAAGACCCTGGAACAGGCTGAGCACGGCGTCTGAACAGAAAATAGGGGGACACCAAGCCGATAACATAACAGGCAACGATAGGTCCTAGCGTTCATAGTATGTCCCAACCCAGATATCGGAACTACCCTAAGCCAATCCGAAGTGTAGTCCTCCATTTGTGATTTCCATAACGCCATCTGTCGAGTAGATAAAGAAAATGTAGATTCGGCATTTTGGGTAACACGTGTGAAATATATATCTGCCAGTTTCTTCATGAGTTTGGGGGCAGCGATCTCACACGAATTACTCAAAAGGTCAATCTCCATTTTCACATTAAAAGCACACAAGACATCATCAAAGGAAGGTCTAGGGGTTACGATACTAGAATGGCGAAGCAACCTAGTCTGCAGGCTAGCAGATTGAAGTCTAGACGCAAGAAATGCATAGTTCAAGACATCACCTGCAGAATATACACCACAATAGTCGTTCATCAACCCAAACGGTCAAATAATTCAAAGGTAAACCACAGTAGCGCAACGGCAGTTAACTTTTTTTTTTTGGCGCCGGAGCATGGTGGTGTTGTGGCGCGTTAATGGCGGTGCCATTATGCCTGCCATGTCACAATGGCGCGAGTTGAAAGTGAACATACCCCTTCCTTTTAGAAATAACATGTGATTATTTTCTACCTAACTTTCATGAAAAAAAAAAAAAAAAAAAAAAAAAAAATCTATCAACAAAATGCACAGAATAAGTTGCATATAAACTCATGACAAAAGTTCAATATATAACTCATGCACAGAATAAGCAACTCGGGCCATTCATTTTTTTGATCAAAAAAAAACTTTCATCCTTTTTTTTTTAAATTAAATATCTTGCAAACCATTAATCGTTACGCGAAAAAAATTATACCATCACGACGAGAATTAAATTATCTTTCTATAGATATGCACTTCTATTACTTTCAACGAATTTTTTTTTCTTCAAAGTTTCCGCCTAGAAAAATCACATGTGATTTGATTTTTTTGAAAATCACATGTTATTTTTCTGGGCGGAATTTTTGAAAAAAAAAAGTTCATCGAAAATATAGAGACAAAGTGCATATCTATAGATATATAATTTAATTCTCGTCGCGATGATGTA
The DNA here is from genome assembly GCA_021014915.2 of Artemisia tridentata subsp. tridentata. Classification (NCBI taxonomy): domain Eukaryota; kingdom Viridiplantae; phylum Streptophyta; class Magnoliopsida; order Asterales; family Asteraceae; genus Artemisia; species Artemisia tridentata. Next base: position 321,015,037 of record CP139509.1, read on the forward strand.
TTTTTTGTAGCTTGAAGATTTACTGTTTGCAAGATATGTTGTTTTAAAAGAAAAAAGGTGGAAAATAGTTTTTTTATTAATTTTGATAAAAATGAATGGTTAACATTGATTTATTAGATTTATGTCAAATATGAGATATATATTGATATCAACTCATAAACTCATTAGTTGAACTTCAATAACTCACATAGACCACTTTTATATAGCAAAATTAATCATGATAATATTAAGAAAGTCTGCTTAAATACAAAAGAAGTCTTAAAGTTAATAACCGCAGCAACCATTAGGCTGGTTGGCAAGGTTTGCTAACTTTCACCATACACCTCAGCGCCACGTCAGCTTTCTCTCTCCTCTCACTCCCCTTCACCAAACTTCACCATTTACTAGTCAAGGGTTCACCGATTAAAAACGTAAACGTAAAAATATAAAAACGTAAACTTCAAATTTAAAAACACAACGTACGAAATTAAAACGTTACATAAACTTCAAATATTAAACATAGTACATAAACCGGGAATATTAAAACAATACATAAACTACGATTATTAAAGACGCAAACATACGAAAGTAAAACAATACATAAACTACGATTATTAAAGACGCAGACATTTTTTTGGTAAGAAGAGTGTTAAAAGATTTGAGATTGTGTTTAAAAATGGTGGGTTTTGTGTGTATTTATAGAAGAAAAATTGAGGGTGTTGATTTTTTTTTTTTTTTTTTTTTTTTACTTCATGTTCAACGGATACATTTTAAATTCAATGGATACATTTTAAATGTGCAGCATTTTCGAAATTAAAGATAGGTAAAAGCTTCACCTAATTTGCTTTTGGGAATTGTGTCAAGTATGTGAAAATGGGTGGGAGCCAAGGTGCATAGTGCGTAAAAATTGGGTTATTGTGATGAAATCACACCCTTGCCAAGTGGCCTTAGAATGTTTAACTAAAGCAGCAAACTAAAACATCTTTTGCATATTACTTTTTTTAGTGAGATTTCATAAGCACACAGTACTTATTCGGGCTGCAATTTTAGAATGTGAATAAGAGAAAACATTAATTTAGACCTCAAATTCTTTATAAACCCAATGAAACAATTCTAGCAATTTATTTTTTGATTAAAAAAAAAAAAAAAAAAAAAAAAAAAAAACCACTTTCATCTTAAGATCATCATATCATGAAGCTATAAGTTCACACCGAACAAATATACAATTACAATATAATTATTAGTTGTCCACGTAGTTTAAGTCGTGCACGAACATTAAAACTAACTTAGATATTTAATATGAATTGTAGATCAAAATTTTTTCTTAAATTTCATATCATAAGTTTTCTCAAATGTGATCAAGATGAACACAATCCTAGAATAATTCTAGTTTTTCGATGATAATATAGAACGAATAAGTATATAGAAATTGCAATGTGGATCAGCCAATGGCTCCAGAATCTATTTCACTTGCTGAATCCCATAAGATAGTTGGTTTTTCTTTGCTCGAAAGATTGGAGGAAACGATCAAGGTTGGGTTGGCGTTGGGACTTAATATGGAGGGCTGTGAAAGTACTTTAGCTGCTCTCATTGCTAACAATGGAGATCTCAACGTGGATAAATGAATTCCCTTTCTATCAATGTCCAAGGTTTCAGAGACCTAAATAAGAGGAAATGGGTTCGAGACCTATGTAATAAACATAAGGTTAACTTCTTAGCCTTACAGGAGACCAAATTGGTTCATGTAGATTTATGGATGATTCGCCAAGTTTGGGGTAATACTCACTTTGACTTCGCTTCCATGTCTGCTAGGGGTATGTCAAGTGGTATTATTTGCCTTTGGAATAATTTAGTCTTTAAAAAATCTAAAATTTTATGTAATGAGAATTATGTAGCGATTGAAGGTGTTTGGATTCCTAATAATGTTAGAATCATGTGGATTGTGGTCTATGCTCCGCAGGCCTTGTCTTGTAAGATTGCCTTATGGTCCACTCTTGCTAATCTCATAACCAAATGGGACGGGGTTTTGGTGGCGATGGGAGATTTCAACGAAGTAAGGGAGGCTGGTGAAAGATTTGGTTCTTTCTTTAATAATAGGCAAGCCGACATTTTTAACTCCTTCATCTCAAATGCTTCTCTTATTGATGTTCCTTTGGGTGGTTACAAGTTTACATGGACTGATAAATGGGGCTCTAAAATGAGCAAACTTTATCGGTTTTTAGTCTTGGAAAGTTTTTATGACACATTTCCCAATATATCTGGTGTCATTTTGGAGAAAGGCAGTCCGGACCATCGTCCTATTCTTATAAAAGATCACGTAGTTGATTTTGGTCCTACTCCATTTCGTTTTTTTCACTCTTGGTTAGAGTTAGAGGGTTTTCACAGCTTGGTTGTTGACACTTGGAATAATGATGGCATTGTTGAAGAGAATGGTCTGATCTCGTTCAAAAAAAAGCTTCAAAACCTCAAGTGTGTTATTCGTGAGTGGAATTCTTCTAAAAGGTCCGAGTCTCTGATTCTTAGGAAAGATCACTTATCTCGTCTCTCTTCTATTGATATCAAGATAGATCAAGGTCTTGCTAATGAGATGGACTTTTCTAACCGTCGTGATTCCATTCTCTTCTCTGTCCCATTTGTCAAGAAGACGTTGAAACGGTTAACCACATTTTTTTCTCTTGTGAGATGGCCACAGATTTGTGGTCTTTGTTGCCGAAATGGTGGGAGCTCGATATCCCTTTTTGCGCGAGTATGGAGGATTGGATCATGTGGCTTGATGCGTCGTCCTTCTCAAAGAATGTTCGAGTTTTTCTTGAAGGTGTGGGAGGGGTTCTTTTATGGTCCATATGGAGTTTTCGAAATCGGCTAGTTTTTTCTAATCCCCCCCCCCCCCCCAACAGGAAGGCGATGATTTGGGATAATGTTGTTTCCCAATCTTATTTGTGGATTTCTTCTAGAAATCCTAATTTTAATCTTAGTTGGGTAGGTTGGTTGCAAAACCCTATAGCTACTATATCTTCTTTGTAATTGTTTCTAGCTTTTGCTAACACCTCTATACCACCTATCTCACAACATGTCTCACTAATGTTTTCAACAAAATTTGAACTCATAAATTCTTAGTTGGTAAGCGGTTTACATACCATTAGGGTCAAATCCCTTAGGTAGGAAAATCAGTTTTCATCCATTAACTAAATATTAGAAATAGAGTAGTGCTATTTAGACCTACAACACATGCCTAAATACATGCCTAATGCATCAATCACTTGTACAATTGTATTATGCACTTTCTCTCTTCAAATTTCCACCAATCATTTTTTTAAATCAACTAATCAAATCATTAGGTACATTTGTAGGCATGCTTAGAAGGCACAACAATCATTTTTCTTAGAAATAAATTCTAAAAGTCATCTAAATCTATTCAGCGCATTCTCGTGTGGAAATAGCTTTAGATGTCTTGATTCTGTGACCAAAATATGTTGTAATTGGTTTTTTTTAGTCACAAAAGGGAAACGCCATCACAAGTCCAAAAAAAAGAAAAAAAAGAGCAGGGAAAGTAAGCGGTCTCTTTCATCCTACTATTGATGAGGGTGGCAACCGGCAATAGAGCTGGATGAAGAGTCAATAAAAGAGAATGGAAAGCAACGTGTGAAAGAGTAAAGAAGAGAATTACAAAAGAAATTTAGTTGATGATATACTTTGCATTTTCAGGTTGTGAGTAAAAGGAATGAAAGTTAATATTTTTTTATTCTTTAATTCTTAAATATACTATTATATCCTTTTAAATAAATTTGCAAAAGGCTGATAAGGAAATTGAAAGAGAGGTACTTGTCTCATTAAGCTTGATTTAATTGTTGTTTGTTTCACTTTACTCATTTTTCATTTCAAATATGAGGTGCAAGTTTTGAAGGAACATATCTACCCTTTTCCTCTCATCTTACCTTACTTTCACTACTTTCAAAAACTCAAAAATAAGACATCTTTTTAGTTTCTTTCGCTTGCTTTCACTTTCATTCTTGTACACAAACTTTTCGCTTGCTTTCACTTTCATTCTTGTACACAAACTTAAGAAGACTGTATTGTTTTTGAGTGTTACCAAATACTTTGAAAACTTTGAAGTAAGACTTACTATTTGTTTCGTGCATACGCTTTATTGTTTTTATGTGTTAAGACCAGAAAAGTGGGCAGACGAAAAGGGTTAGTTCAGTTTTAAATCACGATTTGTTCCGTTTTTACATCTAGCGGGCTCATAAAACGAGTCTAGAGCCTAATCGCATTTTCAAAGCCTTTTGGAAAATGTTGATGCGATGTTGTTTTCTCGAGGCTTATAATCTTCGCAAATAATTGTTGGGCTAATTCAGTGCCCAATGATATTTGACTAGGATTTGAACATAAATTTGTCTACGTAAAAACGACTCTCTGATAATAAAATCAGAGAGCAACTCAAGCAGTCTCGCTGATAATAAAAACAACGAGCAACCTCAGCAAAATTCAAGTCATAGATATCGTCAAGGAAGTCGAAGATTACTTGAAGACATACACACTAGCTGATACAGGTCAGCTAGTATGTAGAAGGAACTTATGCTCAAGGATAAAGGTTCATTAGGGGTTGACAATACCCTGATGAACCTCTCAGCTCTCTGACTACCAACATAGCATAGCTCTTATTCCTTTGAGCTTTTAGACGAGACTTTGCAAAGATGCAATTGACCGGGATAAAGTGCATTTGGTGAAAAGTCAAGGCAAGTACGAGTTGGTGAATAAAAATGAACAATTGGCATAGTTGTTCACTAAAGTAAGCTTGGCGGGCTTCCAAGAATAGAAGCATTAAATGGAAGATGTACTTTATTGTACTTATTCCATAGGATGCTTGACATGGATCTACCTAACCCCACTACGTGACTTCCTCGTACCGGCATAAAAGGGAATGTTGGTCGAGAGTAAATGCTACCACTTCAACGACTTACAAGTTCACTTGCAAACTTTGTATTCAAAGTTTGCTAGAGAGATGTCTTTACATTGTCATTCAATTAAGAGTTTTCCGCACAACCCTTTTCAATTCTTTGATTCTTATCAATAAAGAGTTATACATTGAAAAGTTAAATTATGTGTTGTGTATTTAAACTGTTTTTATACTTTATTTCATAAACTAACATTGATTTGGGAAAAACAATTGGTATGAGAGTAAGTTTGATTTTAAAACCTTTTCACAAGTGCTCAATACTAAAAACTTGTCCAAACATTTTAAAATCAAGATCCACTCATGTGAGGAAACAATGACAATGTTGAAAACACTAGAAACAATGACGGTCCACCACCTCCACCACTTGGTCGTGGTAATGGTAATGACGGTGGTGCTTCATTGAACTTTAATATCCCTAGTAATGACCTTCCGTAACTTCTTGATTCTAGGGTAGGAGCTCATGTTACTCCTGTCCCTATACTGGATGTGGACGATTTTCTGGGCTGGAAATATAGGTTTTTCGTCTATCTTAATGGACTAGAACCTTTTCTTCTAGATATCCTGTAAAGTGGCCCATTTATACCCGAAGCACTCTCATCTACTGTAGCGTCCTGTAAATTTCCACTATAATTAGTAACAGCTAATCAGATATTAATTATCGTTACTGTTCTGTTAACCATTTTTTTATGGGAAAAATTTGAACTTTTGTTTATTATATTATAATAACACGATCACGTTATTAAATGATTTACCAAATATCGGGACGAGCTCACACGCGAACCACAAAAACTAAATAAACACAAAAGCTGCCAAATGGGCCTTAATATTCCAGCCCAACTCCAAATTTCGGTTACTGTTCATCAGCAGCCCAACTAAGGCCCAATTTTCTTATATATTTCATTTTCTCATTCGACTCAAACGCTCCAACTTTGCACTGTTTTCTTCCAATTTTGAAACACAACTTATTCGATATTTTGTACCACTTAATTCTCCTCACACCAAAGATATAGGATGTCGAATTCTAGCTTCTAACACTAACTCTTGATACGTGATATTTAATCAAAGCGAAATGCCTTTGCACAACCCATTCGAAATATTAAAATCCACCAACATCTCCAATCCGACCCAAACTTGTTTGTACCTAGTTCTAATGATTTTCCTAGCTCATTTATGAGTTGACAAATGTGTTTCCCAACTCCTAGCTCAATGTCACACGTTGAAATGATTTTTGGACCCATAAACAATACTTGTCGACATAGTATTAATACAAAAACAATGCACCCCTTTTCCCTACTCTCACAAAGCTTCTTAAAGTCTTGTATTGTCAGTAAAATCCTTCTAAATTTCACCACATTCCTAACCATGTACAGTTAGATCAAGTGGCTAGGATAAAATATACAATATAAGTCTCATACGTGTATATATACACGTACACTCTCTTTTCCAACTTACCTCCTTTCACACTTCACTCTTTTATACCTTTCCAAGTTCCTTTCATCCTTTAAACAAGCCACAAGAGACCAGGAGGTTTTCTATTTTCATTTGAAGTTCATTCGAAGCACTAGGGGTTATTTTCGAAACGTATTTTTGGTTCTAGCAAGGTTGTGGATTTTCCTCTTGTTTTAGTTATCTCTGTGGGAAACTAGAAGGGGGGTTGAATAGTTTACCGGTTTAAAATTCTTTTAAAAATCTTGTTTTAAAAGTTGGCTATTGGAAACTTTGATTCGAACTCTATGTGTAATCAATCAACACCAATATGAACTACACACTAATCTAACAAATGATTAATAATAAAAGTAAAGAGTTGAGTTGGAAAGATCAAACCGAGACAAAGGATTTATATTGGTTCGGCTACGAAGCTCTTCTTCGTCCTACTCCACTCCCCGAGTACCACACTCGAGAGTTTCAAACACTATATCAACAACCTCCCTTCAGGCGGAGAAAACCGTACACGTCGCTTATCCTATTTCCGACACTAAGCTAGATGTCGAGTGCTAATCTTAGCTAGCACCAATCTACCAAGGTCCACGTGACCAAACACACAAGCCCAATGGCTTCAAGAGATCACCAAGATCTCAACACGATCACAATGATCAACTCACTCTACTAACTCTATCCTAATGACCCTTGATCTTCTTGATCAATCACACAAGCCCAATGGCTTCAAGAGATGTTCACTATCTCTTATAAGATCACACTTGATCTTCACTCTCTCTCACAAAAGATAAATAAACTTGATGTATGCTATGATACAACAAGGTTGTAAAAAGTGTTACAAAAACCTAACCACTACAACTCTTGTATCTTCTTGAAGATTTTGAGTTCTTCTCTTGCCAATGAAGAGGAATGATAACACCTTGTATCAACTTGGATACTTGTGTTCTTCTCTTGAAGAGGAATGATAACACCTTGTATCAACTTGGATACTTGTGTTCTTCTCTTGCTAAAGAAGAGGAATGAAGAGGATCTCTTGGTGGATGATTGGATCACTCTTAAAACAAAAGAAAACTAATCTAAATGACCTAAAGAAGAAGAAGGTGTGAGAGGTTTAAACTCAGAAGTTTTTCTGTGTGAAAGGGTGCCTAAAATCTGTGAAAGGGGTTGGTATTTATAGGTGTTTCTCAAGTGAGTGTTTCACCTTCTACTTCACATTCGATGAGTACTTCTAGCACGGATGCTAAAATTGACAAGCTCACGGATGCAATTCAAGCTTTGGTTTTCTCTAATCAGAAAAATCCTTCTTCTTCTTCTACCATCTCTTCTACCCCACAAGTTTCTCCACCCGCTCAAGTCAAAGCGGTGGAAGAAAGTTGTGTTACTTGTGGTGGTCCTCATGCTTATTACAATTGTACCGCCACCGATGGCCGTCCTTTTGAAATCAATGCCGTAGCCGGGTCTTACAACCAAGGAGGTACTCAATACCGTCCTCAAGGTGACTCGAGCTATCGTGCTAGCTATCAAGCAGGACCACCCGGTTTTTCTCAACCAAACAATCAAAACCGATTCAATCAAAACCAAAGTAGGGGGCAAAATGTTCCATATCAAGCCCCTACTAACCAATACCCGACCCAAGGGGTCAATTACAATCAAGGGTATCAAGCTCAAAATTACCCAGCCCCGATTGCTCCCTCTAATGATTTTTCAAATTACATGAAAACAAATGATGTAAAAATGAGGTCTATGCAAAATCAAATCACAAATTTGAAAAATGAATTTGAAAATTCAATGATTAAGCAGGGTAATGAGCTCAAAAGCAAAATTGATCGATCTCAAACGAAGATTGAAAGTATGTTTGATACCCTTATCAACCAATTTCACCAAGCTTCATCCTCGGGAACTCTCCCGGGTAATACAATTCCTAACCCGAAGGGTGAATTGAAAGCCATCACCACTCGAAGTGGTAAAGCTTATGAGGGACCCACAGTTCCAACTACTACTTCTTCTTCTTCTACAAAAGTAGTTGACCGTGAGACCGAGTTGACAAAGGACAAGGTGCACTCTACAAGCCCACAAAGTACCGCACACGTCCAACCTTCGGTAGTCCCAACCCCAATTCCGGAACCCGATGTTCCGAAGTCTCAACCTAAACCTTCTATCCCATACCCATCTAGACTTAATGACCAAAAGCTCCGCGAAAAAGCTAGTATTCAAATGGAAAAATTCTTCCAAATCTTTCAAGAATTGCATTTCGATATAAGCTTCGCGGATGCTTTACTTCTGATGCCTAAGTTTGTTTCCACCATCAAGAGTTTATTGAGCAACAAGGAAAAATTAATTGAATTAGCAAAAACTCCGTTAAATGAACACTGCTCAGCGGTTCTCCTAAAAAAGCTTCCGGAAAAGCTTGGAGATCCCGGAAAATTCCTCATTCCATGTGAATTTCCGGGGATGGTTGAATGCTACGCCTTGGCCGATCTTGGTGCAAGCATCAACCTAATGCCGCTCTCTGTTTGGAAAAAACTTTCTCTGCCCGAATATACCCCCACTTGCATGACCCTCGAGCTTGCGGACCGGACCATAACCCGTCCACTTGGAATAGCTGAGGATGTCTTTGTCAAGGTTGGAAAATTCCATTTTCCCGCTGATTTTGTGGTGGTTGATTTTGATGCTGACCCCCGGGTTCCTCTAATTCTCGGAAGATCATTTTTGACTTGTGTAATTACCTCATGCTCCCATTTTCCTAATTTGCATCTATTTATTTTATTTTTGGTGAGAAATGAATTGCTTCATATTCTCGTTTTGATAAGTTTTAGTGCCGATAAAGATACTAAATTAAGACGCTAATTAGTTTTCAATTTTCTCTCGAGAATCGTTGTTTCAAAAATGAGGTCCACATCAAGGCTTTTATTTATATTTTTGACTTTTGCATTTTTTTTTTTTACTAACTTTTTTTCACTTGCGGGTCAAAACAACTCGCAAGTCAACCTCTCACGAAGAAAAGTCAACGAGGAACGGTTCAACGCAAAAATCAAGTTATAATAACCGGATAAGTGAATACCCGGGTCGAGGTCCCAACGAGGCGTGAAATTGACAATATCATTTAAGGTTCGTAATTAAAATGCTTGAAAAGACGAGGTTTGTTTTGGTTTTTAAATAAAACGAAAATTAATAAACGCGAACGGTAAACTACGAACGAGTAAAAACGTCAAAATATTTAAAAATTAACCCTACGAGTACCAAAATAATTTTCCTACGACTTAAATATAAAAAGAAAATTTTGGAAAAAAGAAAAATATTTTTTTGACTTTTTAATAATTTTTTATAAATTAAAAACTATTTAAAAGAAAATAATTGATTAAAAATACTAAATGGAAAAAGAAAATTCTGAAATTTTTTTCTAAAATACTTAATACTAAACTTGAGCTATGAAAAATATAAAAAGTGAAAATGCTTTTTTAAATAAGCCGAAAATAAGCCAACAGTTCTTATAAGCTAAAGAGGGAAAAGAAAAAAACAAAAAGGTTTTAAGTTAAATTTTTGTGATGTTTAACTAAAAAGATTGTAGAGTGCAGTGGTAAGGTTGCTTGTTTGTGTGTCTGCTGTCCTGGGTTCGAACCCCAGGAATGGCAGTTTTTGTTTTTAAATATATTTTTTTTTTCTTTCTTGATTTCCTTTTCAACTTTTCTTAACAAGTGGTTTTTAAACTAAAAATGTTTTTAAAACTCAACACAAAACAAGAATCAGTTGAGATCCTAGGTTCGATTCCCACTCACACCAATATTTTGCTAAACTTTTTTTTTTCTATCTAAACTATAATCATTTCATTTCATACAAACTAAAGCCAAAAATCATCCACAGAAACCAAACCAACATCCTAAAAAATGTAAAACAAAAACCACAAATGACCTTAATAGCAGAAGATTAAAACGAACAAGATAAATACTCATATCATAAATCCATACATCCATCATGCAAATCTTAAACTAAATTAATAATCCAAAACATAACTTAAAATCATAAACTTAGAACACAACATATTAATCTGAATACGCAGAAATTAAAAAGCAGATAAGCAAAGATAAGCAGTGATTAAAAAAAAACTCGACTTAAATTAAAACAAGAGTAAATTACAACTAAAAAATAAAATAAAATACAAGGTACCTTCGGAAAAAAATGCTAAAATAAACCTAGAAAAAAAAAAAAAAAAAAAAAAACTCTACTACTCGGCCCTATATTTATACTCAAAAAAATAGAAAACCCTAGAATCCGAATGTGTTTTTTGTGTGAGAGTGTCTCCTCATCGTGCGTTTGTGCTTTTCTTGTGGCCCTTGGATCATCCTTGCTTTAAACCTTGATCGTTGATCTCCTTTTGGTGCCTCGGATTGATAAGGTGGACTGGGGGGGACCAAGACAACACCATGTGGGTGTTTTGGACTGGTGTGGTGAGGTGGAGATGGTGATTAGCAGGAGGGATTAAAGGTAAATAGAGGGATTGAAGAGAGGTTGAAGAAGATAAAAAGGGATTAGGGATTTTGACTTGTGTGAATTGGGGGTTTGCCTATATAACCCGGTCTTTTATTAGTTTAAAGTTGGGATGGGTCGGGTTAAAGGTTTGATGGGTTGGACGGGTTTGTTTAGTTTGATGGGTTGGGTTTAGTAGTAGGTGTTGGGCTGTGGGGTAATGATGGGTCAAGGGATTTGTTTAAGGTTGGGTTTAGTTTAATAAATGGTAGTGGGCTGGTTAGCTTAGACCCGGTTGTGGTTTTTAGATAGGCTAGGATAAGTGTTGGATTTAATTTAGGGACCAACTTTGTAAATCATGTAACTTAAAGGACCAAACATGCCAATTTCTCCAAAGTTAATCAAGGGACCATTTTTGCCAAATAAATATAATCCAAGGGCTCTTCGGGATTTTTGCACAATAACTCGACCAAACTCGTGAATTTCTTCCCGGGTCCCGTCTTTTGAGCTCTTGTCCAATCCATGCTCGGTTTTGCCTCATTTTCCTCGTTTTCAATCCTTTTTTGTGCCTGCAACAACTAAAACACAATCCAAGGATATTTGTAATAATATATGATCCATTTGGGTGTTTTTGGTCATTTTTGTGGGGTTTTTCGGGTATAAAATGATGAGTAAAAGGCCACTCATCAATAGGCAAAGAAAATATGAACGTTACAGAAAAATTAGTACGGACGGCTCCACTAAACATGCCACGGTTCTACTAAATTTAGTGGAACCGTGGAGCCGTCCTAGACTAGGACGCTCCAAATTTTGTCTTTTCTGGTGAAAACTTATTTGGGGAAGGTTGGAGCTGATATTGGGGGGAAAATAGCTGTTGTGATTTTCAAACTTATTTTTCCATTAAAACATTTCTTAATAATTCAAAAATAATTTGTCATGTGTATTTTTGAAAAAATATTTTGTCCCATTAAAAATGTGAGCTCTCAAAACCAAAATTTACTTCATTGATCATTTGTCAAGTTTGTAAATTTGTCTAAGAGTGATTTGCGTAGAAGCGGGATCTTCCGATTAAAAACTTGTTTACATTAATTTTAACGTAACGTGATTTCACATTTTGTCATCCTCAAAACATGAAGTAATCGAAAGATATAAATAACGTTTTTAGAAACATTATTTGCATCAACAATCTCTACACGTTAAATCCCCAGCCTTGAGGTGTTGTAAGTCCTCACAACTCATTCTTGGTTCAGTTCATTTCGTTTTGATACACCATGCATCGTATATTAACTTGTTTCAATCGTATACCTTTTTCTCTTGCATTTTACATATCTCGTATTTATTTTCAAGCACAAACTTGGTTGCCTCCTTTATGGAAGGCCTAGGAACCAAGAATCACCAACACATCACGTTTATTTGATTGTTTCATGCCATTTCGAAACGCCAAAGTATAACATGATCACACGTATAAAACATGCAACACAAAATTTAACCAAGTCTTTTTAGCTTTAGAACATGTTCCAGTCGCCTAGTAAATGATCTCGTAAAAACAAATCCGACTTAATAACATATCAATATTTTTACATGATTCGTTTCTACTTACACCAAGCTAGTAATTTCATGTTTAGAGTTTTCCAATATAAGCCCTTGAAAGCCTTTAAAAATCGTCAAAGTAAACTCTATCGCAACTGTGTAAAACCTTATATATTTATTCGAGTGGGCTGAAAAGCCCATTAAGCCAGAAATAAGCAAACTGAATAAGCTAAGCGTATAAGCACTTTTGATATGATTTTAGAACATTAAAAAGGAGCCCAAGGATAAGCCCAACTTGTCTTAAAGCCCATATATTTTAAAACGTTAATGGGCATTTAATTTGGCTCGTTAAGCCCAATAGCTTAAAAATAAGCACTCCGGCCTAATAAGCAATTTCATTAGACTTAAATAAGCTTTATAAAAATATATAAACTTTCAGAAATCTTTTCCCACTTTTTTTGTGATTTTTGGACTAAATTTGCAAAGCAATTCAACCTTAGGGACTAAAACTGCCAACTTCACCAAACCATGACCGAAACTGTAAAATCAGTATCCTGAGGGTAGAAAATGATAAAAACAGTAAGATGGAGGATTAGAATGTAAAGTTTGACCTTTTTTGGACTAAAAGTATAACCGAGGACTAACGGTGCAACGCTAACGTCGTTAGGGTAGAAAATGTAAAAACTGTAAAAGATCAAGGACCAAGAGAAACTTTAACTCATTTTCATTACCATTTTATATTTTACACTTTCCAACTCGATCACGTGCATTCTTACGTTTCGTCGATATATATAACACGTTACGTTATATTTTTATATAACGAATATTAAACGATTTAACTTAACGTTTCGTTTCACCATTTTCAAGGAAACGATATTATTGGATTTAAATAACCTAAAAACAAGATAATATTATATATAATATTATTTTTAAACTTTAAGCATTTTAAGCATTTTAAGCATATCAAACTCACGTCACCTATCAAATCGTCATCCGTTTTCTCACTTTCACACTCACTATTCGTATAAGTCAAATCTCAGACTTCCTTATTATCATCCAGGTCGTGTGTTGGAGCCGTTCCTGTGATACTTTTTGACATAACATTACTTTGACCTTACAGCTAAGGTGAGTCGTAGCCCCACTTTTACTCGTTTGATTGTTTTGTACTTTCGGGGGAGATACATGCTCAACTATTTCCATTTACTTTCATACTCTAGACTTTCAAGGATTGCCGTGAGTCATAGCCCCATTTTTCTATTATTTAGCCATTATAAGTTCAGGGGAGATTACTTGACCCGCTGTTATAAGTTCAGGGGAGATTACTTGACCCGCTATTATAAGTTCAAGGAATATTACATGAACCACTATTACATTTCGGGTGTATAAAAACGTAGCCCATTTTCATTTAAAGCTTGAAACTTATGATCAACTATTTTGCATATGAATTACTTATGGATTTTTACCCAATGTAACCCACTACTTATTTCATCAAAACTTATATTTATTACCATTACCACTTCAAACTTGGAAACTATTGAAATCAACTGTTTTACTTATAAACTCTATGAACTCACCAACCTTTGTGTTGACACTTTTAAGCATGTTTATCTCATGTAATTAACAGGAGCATTCAAGGCATCGGAGCGGGCATGTAACGGATGGTTTTGGTGTCAAATAAATTTCTGTCATTTATATCAAACTTACAATTATCTTTGCGGAATATTAAACACTGAAATTCTCTTTTTGTATTTGAATTTCTAAATGAATGACAATGATTTACAAAACGTCTCTTTTGAGTCGTTTTCTATGATTATGACTTCGATCCTCCCCGTAATACCCCAATTAGTCTTCCGCTGTTATCTCATAAATTAGGGGGTGTTACGTCTACACCTGAAAATGTTTTGGCTAAGCCACAAAACAATGGTCTCTTGAGGAAAGAAGGCTTGCTAATCAAGATAGTTGAATAAAAAGTATTATTATTTCTACCCTTCCAAAAGATACCATGAAATATGTTATAAGGTGTAAGACTGCCAAAGAAATGAAGAATGACCTTAACTTAGGTCATGAAGGACCCTCTGAAACCAAAGATACTTAGATTGCAGCTCTAAGGCTAAAGTTCAATGCCTTTAAGGAACTTGAAGATGAAAAAGTTGCATAAACTTACACCAGGATGAAGATCTTATTTAATGAACTTTCATACAAGGGTGTTGAAATTCCTCAAGCTGAGGTTAATGCCACCTTTGTCAACAACTTGCACACAAAGTGGTTGAGTCTAAATCAGACTTAAAGGGCCAACGAATCTATCAAAAATAATAGTCTGGCCACACTTTTGGCAAGTATAACTATGAAGAGGAGTTAATTGACCAAATATATGAACCTGAAACCAAGAAAGTTAATATAAAGACCTCTATGTCAACTGCTTTGTTCTCTAACTCTCATGTACAGTTCCCTGATAATGACTTTGATGTAGAAGAAGACACAAGAAGCAACCAAGAATTCCTCTATGATCTAAACGCTGAGTTCAAAGACAGAGCCGTTGTAACACCCCCATTTTCGATATTCGCAGCGGAAATATAAGTTGGGGTGCTACTTCACAGTTCACAGTCATGATGATAGAAAACGACTCAAAAAGAGACGTTTTAAATAAATTGTTATCATTCATTTATCAAAATCAGAGTTTACATATAGAGGTCCCAGCGGGAGGTTTCGAAATATGTTACATTATTCGTTTAAATGATAACAAAACGGACACTCTTTTTAAAAGAAAGTCCACCGCCACTCCGTGCCAAATCGTACTTCTAGTTCCTGAGATAAACATGCTAAAAAGTCAACACAAAGGTTGAGTGAATCCATAGCGTTTAACGTTAAATAAGTTTGAACATAAGCTAGACAGATAGTAAATCGGAAATATACATATTGCTCTAAGTCTCATGAACTCAAACGATAACGGGGTGTGTGTGTGTGGGTGATATCATAAAATGATATAAGTAATGGTGTATTTGGCTATCAATCCGGCTAGCACAAAGACTATCCATCCGGCTAACACAAATAAGGTGTATTTGGCTATCAATCCGGCTAGCACAAAGACTATCCATCCGGCTAACACAAATGAAGTGTCTTGGGCAATATTAATCAGAATAACATACAGAAAAATACTTATGTTCAGGTTTGTAGCATGTATCTCCCCACATATTTAGAAAAATGTATATAAAAAGTGGGACTATGAACTCACCTGAGCAGTCTGGATGGAATACAAAATGACAGAAAGTTGATAAACGTCTCCGGACACGAAACTTGGGGATGAGGATCGAATAGGGTTTGATAGGGTGAAAGGAAGTTGTCACTTGAACCCGATTTTATTTCTCCCTCTTCTGGACTTCCTAAATTTGGTTTGAGAGTATTGTGAGGTTGTGATTAGAATAGAAATGGGTCGGAGCTGTTTTAGGGTTTGTCGAGTTTTGGTGTGAAATGAAAGTATGAAATCAGGTTGTTATTTATAGGATAGGAAGTTAGGGTTTTGTGGGGCAAGATGGGAGACAAAGTATGAAGGAAAAGCTGTCAGGAAGTGAAGAAGAGTGCCACATGGATAGGAGGAGGAGGAGGGATGAAGAGGTGGTGATGTGGTCGAATAAGGTTCAAGAGTTTAATCTACCAATAGGGTTCTTCCTTGAAGATGAAGGGTGACATGTGGAGAGGTTTTTAGGAGAGGGCATGGAGTGTGTCTTGGCCATGTTCAATGTATCCTTAAGATAGAATTTGGTTATGTTTATGTAGTTAGGATCGAACCAGAATTTAGGAGGGGAGAGTCGTGTGGTGCTTAGAGTGGTGATACTATGAGCTTTAGTGAGTTGTAATTAGGGTTGAAATATGATAGTTAGCTTAGTTCAAGTGTTTGTGTAATTTAGAAAATTTATTTAAGATTTGTTACATTTTATTTAAACCGGATTTTAGAAAAATAAAGGAAATTTGGTTTAGGCTTATAAGTGTTGTACTTTAGGCTTATTAGGGTTGTACAATAATTTAGGATGTGTGAAAAATATAGTTTTAACATTTTAGTAATTTATAGAAATTATTTGTTAAAGTTCATTAAGTTAAAAGGTAATTAAATGGGATTTATAACTTTTGTGCAATAGGCACTTGTACCTTGGGCTAAAAGACTTGTAAAAATATTTAAGGAGTTTAGGAAAAATAATTTATAAAAGTTATGCATAAATGGTTTGTACTTTGTGCTTTAAAAATAATATAAATAGGATTTTTATAGAGATTTTGTAAATAAATAAGTTTATGCATCATTGACTTGTACTCTAGCTTATATAACTTGTAAACTTATTATTTTATAAGAATATTGTAAAAGTAAATTTTAGTTTGTGGAACGAATACATAAAATCACACTTATGTGAAATTAGGGTTTTACTGGGAACAAAATAGAATTAGGGTTTCTGGTGCTTTGGTAACTTGTACATTAACTCAGATATGTTGTACTTTTATGTTCTAGGGTTTCGTTATTCATATTTGGTGTTGTGATGTATTTTAGGGTTTCCTTGAAACTCTATTCAGATAATGAATGTTTTGTATTGTATGTTCGTTAATGATAAATGGTATTCTGTAGTGTTTTTATATCATTATGTTTATAAAATAATCATTAAGTTTGTTAGGCAGGTCTGTGGGAGTACATTTATCAATGATGTGATCTACGTCACATAAGATAGGAGATACAAAATAATAATAAAAAAATATACGTGGAAAAAGGATAATAATTCTGAGTGCCAGCTTATCTTAAAGTGGGATTTTCACAGTGGTTACAGCCGTTCTGGCAAATCAGAGGTGGTTTTACAAATGACCAGGGAGAGTGGGTACAACTAGGGCAGTAATAGACAAGTCAAAAGAGACTTGTTTCAGATGTGAGAGTACATGGCACTTTCAAAAAGACCGTCCTAACAACAAAACCTGCTCATCTTCCTATCCCTCAAAACCTAAATATCATTCAAACTCATCATACACACCCAATCACTCCAGGGGTTCTGAAAACCCTGAAAACAGAACCCTAGCTTATCGTTGAACCCCCACATTTAGGTAGTATTAAAGCTCGGGTAGTACCTAATTTGCTAGTTAGTATAAGACCATTAGAACACTAGCTTATCGGGTTACTTGTGGTGTGACCATTATCCCTATGTAGGACTTGACCATAGAACTACCTACGCTAGATGAAATACTTAAGAAGCAAGGGAAAACCTACGTGGACCAAACGAGGGTTTAGTGTCAAAAAACACTAGATAGGTCTAGAGGGTAATTGGTACTTAATGACTATGAATTAGATACTTGACCACCCATGACCATCGGGGTTGGGATTTAGTGATTATAGGTTAGGTGACAATGATCAATTGAGTCTAATGACATTTAACCACTAAGAACAAGGAGCTAGATATTGCGCATTATAGTTAAAACATTGCTTAGCAACATCACTAATTCATAATAAAAAATATAAAACTCAGAAAAATATAAATCTTTTTTCTAAAATTTTCTTTTGTCATTTATAACTTAGGAAAAATAATTTGGTACTTGTAGGATTTATTTTTATAGATTTCACTTTTTAATCCCGTTTTTAGATTTTCCGTATCGCGTTTTTTATATAAATTGTGTTAATCTTAATTTTATTTTGAGAATTTGTTTCTCATTATTTAATTAGAATATAATAAAATCAAAAGTTCATATCCCAATCATCAGTCACTCTAATTCCAAACCTCTAACGATTGTCCATTCACTCCTCGCTGGGACACGACCCGGGTAATCACTTACCTGGTATCACACATATCACAAACGTGAGTTTTTGCAAGTTAGCCTTTTTCCTAAAGGGTTAATTTGTCTTTATTCACGTGTATCCGTCTGATATTATTTATATATACATTTCACCACGGATCAAATTTTGGCGCCGCTGCCGGGGAGGTTGTGTTGCGACAATATCGTTGAGATTTTTAACAATTAGTGACTTGAGATCCTTCCTTGTGAAGTTTCCATTTTCCATAAACCATATAAAATACAAAAATATTTTTCTTTTCTTTTATATATATAATATCATATAAAAATAAAAAAACCCAAAAACATTTTCCGTTTTATTGTAAAATAAAAGATAAAAGCAAAATAAATATAATATTCCTCAACTTGGAGTATTATCATAATAAGTTCCCAAACATCAGATTAAAACTTGCCTTTGTGTCGCTTGCGAATTCGGCTCACCTTTGATTGATAAACAAACTCTAACGGAGGTTTCAGGAGGTTTGACATTAAATTGTCGAACCGAAAGGAGCGGGTTTTTAAGGAGCATTTATTGCCCACCTTTGCTCCTCCGCCACTCTGTGCGTTTATCTTTTAGAGAGCTACCGTACGCTTGTTGATTTAAGGTTTAAGTTCCTTGTGTTTTGCTTCGATCTTGATTTAATTGAATTATTTTATTTAGTGCATGCGCACTCGTTCTTCTACGTCGACAAGTCCTTTACGTGAACTCGTAGATATTCCGAGAAGACGTAATCGTAGACGTGCTGCCCGAATAGTCGAACCCGAGATTCGTACTATTCCCATTGATAAAATGGCAGACGATCGAACAATGGCGGAGATGCTCCAAGCACCCACCGAGGGTTACGGAGATGCCATCGTTTTACCACCAATCGATTCTGATCATTTTGAATTGAAAACGCATTTGATTCAACTCGTGTCTACAAACCAATTCCACGGGTTTGAACGAGAAGATCCGTATGCACACATCCGTTGGTTCAATAAGTTGACCTCTACCATCAATTACAAGGATGTGCCGCAAAAAGTTGTCAAATTGATGCTATTTCCGTTTTCACTCGAAGGGGCAGCCCGGATTTGGCTGGATAAAGAACCCCCTCGATCCATTGAAACTTGGGAAGATCTAGTACAAAAATTTGTCAATTATTTCTTTCCTCCATCAAAGACGACTAATCTAAAGAATGAAATTTCTGAATTTCGTCAAAGTTTCGATGAAAACTTCGGAGAGGCATGGGAACGATTTAAAGATCTCCTAAGAAAATGCCCGCATCATGATTTCACGGAGTTACAACAGATCAATACGTTTTATAATGGGTTGAATGGAAACGATCAAGATTCACTTAACGCAGCCGCCGGTGGCAATATCTTGAATCGTCGACCTAAAGATGTGATTGAAATTTGTGAAAATAAATCGAAAGTTCCTCTTTCTCGAAACAAAGTGAATGTTCCTATCACTCCTGCTTCTTCATCCGGTAACTCATCAGAGTTAGCCGCTCTAACGGACGCAATTCGTTACATGATGAAGGAAGTGAAAGAAATTAAGAGTGAAATTCATAAACCGGAACCAATCAAAGCCATAAACAAAGTGTGTGAAACTTGTGGTGGCCCGCATGCGTATTACGATTGTCAAGCAACCGATGCTTCTGTTTTCCAAGCTTCCGTAGCTGCAGTAAACTACAATCAAAACCGACCGCAACCTGAAACTCATTACCGAGCACCAAATGCTATGGTACCACCTGGTTTTCCACCCGTGCCAAATCAAAATAATCAAAATCGCTTTGTTCACAATCAAGGACAAAATTTCAACGATTCTCAGAATTTCAATCAAAACCGGAACAATTTCAACCAACATCAAGCTCCAAATCAACAAGTTTATCAACAACCTCCTCAAGCTCCTTTGACAAATGATTTCATGAAAATTACTGAGTCCAGCATGAGTTCAATGCAGACTCAAATCAATAATATGAAAGTCGAGTTGAGAAAGGAAATTGATACTACAATGTCTCGTCAAACGAATGAGTTGAAGAATATGATGGGCAGTTTCATGAATATGAACCTGAACCAAGCTTCCTCATCTTCCGGAAGACTTCCGAGCAATACCATTACTAATCCTAATGCTGAGTTGAAAGCCGTCACCACTCGAAGTGGTAAGACGCATAATGGACCCTCGACTCCTATGCCCCCTCCACCGAGGGAAGTAAATCGAGATGCCGAGTTGACAACGGACAAGGTGCATTTCTCAAGCCTACAAAGTACCGCACACGTCCAACCTCCAGATGTCCAAACTCAAGTTCCGGAACCCGCTGTTCCGAAGACCAATCCTAAGCCTTCAATTCCATATCCTTCAAGGCTTAATGATCAAAGGCTCCATGAGAAAACTAACAACCAAATGATGAAATTTCTGGAAATTTTCCAGAAATTACACTTCGATATTAGTTTTGTTGATGCCTTGCTGTATATGACAAAATTCGCTTCTCAATTCAAGAGTCTTTTAAGCAACAAGGAGAAATTATTTGAATTGACAAGAACCCCTTTAAATGAGAATTGCTCAGCTGTACTCCTTAAGAAACTTCCAGAAAAATTAGGAGACCCTGGTAAATTTCTCATCCCTTGTGATTTCCCGGGGATGGTTGAATGCTACGCCTTGGCCGATCTTGGTGCAAGCATCAACCTGATGTCGCTTTCCGTATGGAACAAGCTTTCACTCCCGGAACTTACTCCCACAAGGATGACTCTTGAATTGGCGGACCGCACTGTTACTATTCCTAAAGGCGTTGCTGAAGACGTTTTTGTCAAAGTAGGAAAGTTTCATTTCCCCGCCGATTTTGTAGTTGTGGATTTTGAATGCGATCCCCGAGTACCTCTCATTCTCGGGAGATCCTTTTTAAGGACTGGGCGTGCTTTGATTGATGTTTATGGCGAAGAAATTACACTTCGGGTTGATAATGAAGAAGTCACGTTTAACATTAATCAGGACTCTAAACCTCTAACCACCAAATGCAACATTGCTACGGTTAATCAAAAATCTGATTCCGAAATTGCTTCCAAAAGAAGTGATTCGATGCTTTCAAGATTCACGGTTAAGAGTCCTTCACAAAAACGTGCTGAGCTCAAAACAAGGGAAATTACCCCTGGTACAAGCAAATGGTTTGAAAGTTGTGCTTCAGAAGTTAAGAGTGTTTTTGACTATGATGAACAAGAATCGGAGATCACATCGGAAGTGGTGAAAATTGCTAGCTCTAAGAGCACACCACTTGTCCCACCTCCGGAATCGGTTTATCGTGTTGAAATTGTTGATTCTGTGGATGAAACTAAAAATCCCACTCCTTATTCTGCACCAGCCATTTCCGACTCTTCCTACCCTTCTCTCACACCGGTTGAGGGAAGTGATCTCTTTTGGGATGAGGTCGATGCTTTTCTTGCAAGTGATGATTCAATTCCGACAAGGATTGATGATACTTACTTTGATTCAGAGGGGGACATCCTTTTTCTTGAAAATTTATTGAACGAAGAACCGTCCCCAACCCTCCCTCCCGGAAATTTTGTTGAAAATTACCATACAAGCTTCAAGGTTAAGCTACAAGTTCAAACAAATGGTGATTTTCCTTTTACAGATGAAGAATGGATTCTCATTGTGATATACACCTTTTTACCATTCTTCACATATTGCGTGATTTCTCTTTCCCTTTTCTCCTATGGGAATGAGGACACTATCTTTGACCCCGGTATCCTCCCTAATAGTTTCTACTGTTAAAATACCATGGGTATCTCGTCGGTGTGGAACTTTCTTATGTTCAAATGTTATCCAAACACATGGAATGAAAGTCCGATGGAGATGGTTTCTTCCACTTGCTTCCCCATGAACAAATGAATTCGGGGTCGAGTCAAGCTAGTGACTCGGTTAACAAAAACATTAGCATTGCATGGGTAAACGTCCATGTTTCTGTCTTCTCTCTTATTTCTAACACTAAGTGTGGAGGAATCCCACTATGCTGTGCTCTTTTGTGTTGTTTGCTCTGATTTTCAGGTTTCCCTTGGATTGTGACGATTGCCGCGCCTGTTTTCAATCCAGCCGCCCAATATCCTATCCTTTTGCTAACGATTATCTAGGGATATCTTTTTAATCCTGTTTGTGAAAATAGAGATTTCTTTCACACACTTGGCTATTAGTATTACCTTTTTACGTTCTAAGTCTCGGCATTATAGCCGGTACTTTGAATATTGAGGGCAATATTCAATTCTAAGTATGGGGGGGGGGGGGAATTCTCTCGAATTTTGTCACAATTGTACCTTCTAGTGCCCTAGTACCCCCGTTTTGGCCAAAATTTTAAATTTTTTTCGTTTTTGAATAAGAAATTACATGAAAAAGATGTGCTTTGCACCAAAAAAAAAAAGAAAGAAAAAATAGAAGTGTTTAGTCTTGATTAGGTTAGAACAAAGGGAATCCTGACTCTGCCAGAGTATTGATTTGGCTGCTTCCTTAACGATTAGACTAAGGTTTTACGATATGTGCAAATGAAAATGCTAAGCGTAGAGTAGTTGGTTCTCTTTAAGAGCTTATATAAGTAATCTATGGCTTTTCCTCCCAGGAGATAACTAATCTGACTTAATGAGTGCTTATTTTCAAACATTTGAACACACAAAATCATTTTTCTTTACGATTTTGAAAAATACTAGTTCAAAGCTTTATTTAAACTTCGGAACAAGCATATGTCATAATAATGTAAAAGTTTAAGTAATAAATGTATGTGCTAAAAAGCTAAGGTTCAAGATCGGCCCTTGGATCCTTATTTCCGGAAGGCGTTTAGGTCTTGGCTACCCTCTTACACCGGCCCTTGGACCCTTAATTCTGAAAGGCGTTAAGGTCTTGGAACTCTCCGTTGTAACGACCCTTGGATCCTTTATTCCAGGAAGGTTTAAGGTCTTGGTTCCCGTGAAACTCCGTTAGTTTATATTGCACAAAGTTAAGTACAAAAAAAAAAAAAAAATGAAAAAAAATGAAAAAATGGAAAAAATGAGAAAATAAAAATAAAATAAAATGGAATGATATTGCAAAATGCAATGAATTTTGAAGCTTGCTTGTTGTGAATTTTAAATCTATCTTTCAACTAGTATTAGTCAAAGTTTTATATAAACGTCGATTTTTGTTATCAAAATTTTGAATATAAGCACAGTCACCTAAACTTGAATATATGCGGGAGTGAAAAGTTAAGTTTCGGCTTACATAGATTGTTGATATAAGTAGTGTTAGCATTTTACAAAAGCATTTGCACATTGAGTTTAAGCTTAGTTGGGATTATAAAAAAGAGGATGATGATTACAATTCCCTGGAGACACCCAGTTTGTGTGAATCCTGTTCCGTGATACCATTTTTGGAAATCAAGCATGTTATATATTTTTTTTTTTGTTCTAAGTTTGAATTTCTGGCATTATATAGAAAATCAAAACGGGGTATGCTTGGTACTCTTTTGATCCTTTCATTACTTCATATGATCGGATTGCTAGGGACTAGCAATAGCTTAGTGTGGGGGATTGATGAGTGTGTAAATATTCATCATTTTATACCCATTAAAGACACAAAAATGACCTAAAACACCTGAATTATACTGCAGATATCCTTGGTTTGTGTTTTATGTGTTTCAGGTACAGAAGGATTGAAAACGAAACAAAAACGAGCATTTTTGGATCGACTTGGCAACAATTGTGCATTTGATCAAGTAAAGACAAAAGTCAAAGTCAAAGTCAACCCCCCAAAAATACCAAATTGACACAAATGGTCCTTGGATATAATTTTCACTTTTGGCAGTTGGTCCTTGGATTTTCAAATTTGTACAACATTGGTCCCTTAAAGTTTAACTAAAATCCAAATCTAATCCTAAACTATAAAACCCAGCTACAAACCTAACCAAGCCCACACAATATCAAAACCCAAGCCCATCTAAAATAAACCCAATCCAATGAATAAACCTAAACCGATCCACACCCCGTATTTTAGTTAATACCACAGTTTGACCTTCGGTCAAACCCATCAAACCCGCCAAAACCATACCAGAAACCACCACCATCTCCACCGCCCTTATCCCTGCAAAACCACCCATCACCTCACCCTTTCCCCCTTTACACTCCACCTAACATGCCAAGATTCATTAAATGCTTCTTCATCATCACAAGTAACCAGTCAAGTGGTTTTTCCCACTTTGTCTGTTTTGGCGCCAAAATTGAGATGGACGGCTGAGATGAATACAAACCAATCCAGTGGTCAAGGAATGATTAGAGAGGCACAAGAGATAAATCCCACTTAGTTGTAGTATAAATAGACCACAATTTAGCCTATTAAAGGCAGTAGTTAATTTTAATTAATCGTATTGTAATTTCAATTATTCAAGTTTATCAAATTTAGTTTCCAGTTATTAATTCAAGTATTTTTAAGTTAATTGTTCCAATTTAATTCAGTTGTGTACTCAGTTTTAAGTTTAATAGAAGTTCAAGTGTTTTTGTTAATTCGTATTAAGTTCAAATATTGTTAAGAATCACCACAAACACTCAATACTCTTGCTATAAGCTTATATAAGCTTATCATAGCTTTTTATAAGCTTATATTAATCTCCAGCTGTTCTAATTTCAAAAGATGGAAAAAGTCAACAGAAGTCAAACTTGGACCAAATAAGCAGTTCTGGTGAAATAAGCTATTAAGGAAGGCTGAATTGGGTTTCTAGCTTGTCACTGACAAGCTAGGTGTGTTTCTGATCAGTTCTCTCTATTTCAAAGCACAATTCAGTTGTAAGCTAATTTTCTAAGTTTTGCATTGTTTTTTATTTCACTATTCAACTACTTATCACTGTGCTTATTTGATAGTTATCTGCTTATTGGTAGTTTAAAAGTATTTCTTATCTGTTTTATTAGTTTAAAATAGCCTATGCTTTATTTGTCTTAAAAAAACCTCATAAAAGCCAAAAAATAGCTTAATCTAGTAAACTGCTTATTAATTGCTCATTTCCAGTTTATAATTACTCATTAGTATATAATTAAGTTAGTTAAACTTATTTCATCCAAATCCTACCTTAAAATTGCCTGTTGTACTTGAAAATCCAAAAACAGCCTAGCAAAAGGGCTGTTTGGTTCTATGGGTCAAAATGGGTAATTTTGGTGTTCCACTGTACATTTGCCATAAGCTCAGCTTTGATCTTGCTTAAAATAGTCTACATAAGTTGTTTTCAAGTAATTTAGAGTTAATTTAATAGTTTTTATAGATTTGAGTGGATTGTGCAAAATCTAGAAACTCAACTGATCAATTAAGCCATTATAAGCTATAAGCTCATTAGGACCTTATCCTTGGCTTTTCTGAGCTCCTTTGAATCCATTTAGTGAGCACACAAGAGTTGGATTAGGCTCATTTTAGTTTGTGCACATCTGCACATAACTGATCATCTCAGTTAATAGCAGACTGCATACCCCTTTTTTAGAGCTTAATTTAGAGCTAAAGTGCTTAATCTTCATACTTATAAGATGTTAGATATATCATATTTCTTGTACATGATTTCCAGTTCATTAGCCTAGCTTATTGTAGCTTATATCAGCTTCTAAAAACCACCTCAGTTCAGACATAGCCTGCAATTCAGTTTTTCAGGTTTTCAAAGATTTTCTTTGATTTTTAATTTCTTTAATATAGATTTTCATAAGCTAAAACTTAGAAAAATCAATATTCAGCTGCTAATCTATTTAGTTGTTATTTAGTTGCTAATCTATTTAGTTGTTATTTTTCCAGATTTTTTTTTAACTGCTAATTAAGGCTTGCAAAAAGGGTATTTTTGCCCTGCACCACAAGGCTGCATCAGCAGACCTCAGGGGTGTTCTTGTTTATTTTCTGCTTAATTGCTTATTTCCATAGCTTTTTCTGGATTACTTTAGTTTATTAACATATCCTAAGTATAAAACAACTTTTCCAGTTTCATTTAAGCCTTTAATAGCTTTATAGCTTATTTAGTCCCTTTAAGCCAATTTTTATGCCCAACTGCCTAACTGCTTAAATTGCTTATTTCCTTAGCTTTTTCTAGACTTTATAGCTTATTCATAGTCAACTCAGTCCATAATAGCTTATTCCATTCACTGTTAGCTTATAGGACAGCTTAAAGCTTGTTTACTTAAAATTCCATATTCAAGTTAGCTTTTAACTAACTGTCAGCTCATATCAGCTTATTTCTAGCTTAATTAGTAAGTTATAAAAATAATTCCTTTACAAAAGTTGTTAATATTAAGCTTATTCATAAGTTGCAAAAAGAAAATTAAAAAAAAAAAATAGTTTACCAAAAAGAGAACCATGGGACTCGAACCCTGGTCTCTCAGCTAAACACACACACACTTAACACTGCGCCCTTGGGTCTTTTTCAGTTAGACTCTACACCCTTTAATATTAAACCCCACTTTCCATTTTAGCTTATCCGAATTATTTAGCTTAATATCAGCTAATTAAGCTGGTACCTTCATTTTATTTTTCCTAGGCCTGTTTTAACATTAAGTAATTTCACAAAAATTTCCAGAATTTTTAGAATAGTTTTAATATTTTTTATGCATTTTTCTTTTTAAAACAGTTTTTAATTCATAATAAAAAATATAAAACTCAGAAAAATATAAATCTTTTTTCTAAAATTTTATTTTGTCATTTATAACTTAGGAAAAATAATTTGGTACTTGTAGGATTTATTTTTATAGATTTCACTTTTTAATCCCGTTTTTAGATTTTCCGTATCGCGTTTTTTTATATAAATTGTGTTAATCTTAATTTTATTTTGAGAATTTGTTTCTCATTATTTAATTAGGATATAATAAAATCAAAAGTTCATATCCCAATCATCAGTCACTCTAATTCCAAACCTCTAACGATTGTCCATTCACTCCTCGCTGGGACACGACCCGGGTAATCACTTACCTGGTATCACACATATCACAAACGTGAGTTTTTGCAAGTTAGCCTTTTTCCTAAAGGGTTAATTTTTCTTTATTCACGTGTATCCGTCTGATATTATTTATATATACATTTTGACCCATAGAACCAAACAGCCCTTTTGCTAGGCTGTTTTTGGATTTTCAAGTACAACAGACAATTTTAAGGTAGGATTTGGATGAAATAAGTTTAACTAACTTAATTATATACTAATGAGTAATTATAAACTGGAAATGAGCAATTAATAAGCAGTTTACTAGATTAAGCTATTTTTTGGCTTTTATGAGGTTTTTTTAAGACAAATAAAGCATAGGCTATTTTAAACTAATAAAACAGATAAGAAATACTTTTAAACTACCAATTAGCAGATAACTATCAAATAAGCACAGTGATAAGTAGTTGAATAGTGAAATAAAAAACAATGCAAAGCTTAGAAAATTAGCTTACAACTGAATTGTGCTTTGAAATGGAGAGAACTGATCAGAAACACACCTAGCTTGTCAATGACAAGCTAGAAACCCAATTCAGCCTTCCTTAATAGCTTATTTCACCAGAACTGCTTATTTGGTCCAAGTTTGACTTCTGTTGACTTTTTCCATCTTTTGAAATTAGAACAGCTGGAGACTAATATAAGCTTATAAAAAGCTATGATAAGCTTATATAAGCTTATAGCAAGGGTATTGAGTGTTTGTGGTGATTCTTAACAATATTTGAACTTAATACGAATTAATAAAAACACTTGAACTTCTATTAAACTTAAAACTGAGTACACAACTGAATTAAATTAGAACAATTAACTTAAAAATACTTGAATTAATAACTGGAAACTAAATTTGATAAACTTGAATAATTGAAATTACAATACGATTAATTAAAATTAACTACTGCCTTTAATAGGCTACATTGTGGTCTATTTATACTACAACTAAGTGGGATTTATCTCTTGTGCCTCTCTGATCATTCCTTGACCACTGGATTGGTTTGTATTCATCTCAGCCATCCATCTCAATTTTGGTGCCAAAACAGACAAAGTGGGAAAAACCACTTAACTGGTTACTTGTGATGATGAAGAAGCATTTAATGAATCTTGGCATGTTAGGTGGAGTGTAGAGGGGGAAAGGGTGAGGTGATGGGTGGTTTTGCAGGGATAAGGGCGGTGGAGATGGTGGTGGTTTCTGGTATGGTTTTGGCGGGTTTGATGGGTTTGACCGAAGGTCAAACTGTGGTATTAACTAAAATACGGGGTGTGGGTCGGGTTAGGTTTATTCATTGGATTGGGTTTATTTTAGATGGGCTTGGGTTTAGATATTGTGTGGGCTTGGTTAGGTTTGTAGCTGGGTTTTATAGTTTAGGATTAGATTTGGATTTTAGTTAAACTTTAAGGGACCAATGTTGTACAAATCTGAAAATCCAAGGACCAACTGCCAAAAGTGAAAATTATATCCAAGGACCATTTGTGTCAATTTGGTATTTTTGGGGGTTGACTTTGACTTTGACTTTTGTCTTTACTTGATCAAATGCACAATTGTTGCCAAGTCGATCAAAAAATGCTCGTTTTTGTTCCGTTTTCAATCCTTCAGTACCTGAAACACATAAAACACAAACCAAGGATATCTGCAGTATAATTCAGGTGTTTTAGGTCATTTTTGTGTCTTTAATGGGTATAAAATGATGAGTATTTACACACTCATCAATCACTTCCTTCTTTTTCCTCTACTTTTAATTCTTTTTGTTCACTGTTATGTTTCAACAAACAACTTTATAAATGATAAAACAAATCAGCACCTTATTCACCATACCAACAACTCTTGGGACGACACTCAGATTTACCTAAGCTATACTTCACATGACCTGGTACACTGCCCGTTAGAATGTGTTAGTTCTTAGTACTTCTTAGTTTATAAATTTCAAATAGGATACAATGCATCAGAGAAACTAAAGCTTGAAAAGGAAGAAAGAATGGAAGAAAAGCGGTTTGCTTAACAACGGGAAATTGGAGAACAAAGGCTTGCACACGAGAGACAATAACTTGAGTTTCAACGTGAACAATATGAATAACAAAAACAAGAAAAAATGGAGAAAGACATCATGTACTACACTTCATCTCATGAGCATTTGACCGGGAAAGCACTAAAGAGGTGCTTGGCCTTTAAGCAACAAATCAAAGAGCGTTACAATTTATACTATTAGTTTAAGTTTGTTTTAATTTTTATTGTAATGTTTTTAATTTTATTTAAATTATTATTGTAATGTTTTTTTTTTAATTATGAATGAAATTGTAATTAAAAAAAATTGTTACGGTCGCCATTGCGGTTACCATTAGCTGTTTATGGTCTGTATGTAGTCGTAGAGAGAAAAAGTTGAGTTGACGATGATGTGTTAGAGGTGACCACAGAAAATTGTGATCACTATTACACTGTGTTTTTGAGTTTTGTTATTAAAGAAAAGTAAATAAATGTAAAGTAAACACCTTCCTCCCAAAATCGGGAGGAAGCACTTTAATTTAATAATCAACAAAACAATACTAACTTTCATTTAATTTCATTTTCTTTTCCTCCTTAAGTATTACTCGAGAACACAACTTTTTATGTTTTCTTTTCATTTACGGTAAGTCTTATACTAGGAAAAGGTTGATACTTGCCTAACCTCCCATAGGGTTTATATACACATAGGTTACTAAACTTTCAAGTTTTATTCACTTCTCATACCGATCTTTTTTTTTGTTCAATCAGGTTACCGAACTATCAAAATGTGACATTAAGGTTACTGAACTTTCAAAATGTGTTCAACCAGGTTACCGAACGACTAAAATGACCAAAATACCCTCATTTTTATTTTTGTTAACTACATAAATGGTCCCTGTGGTTCATCCGGCGTTACGGATTTAGTCCAGTTGTCTTTTTTTTTTCGATTTTTTTTTAAATTTAGAAAAAAAAATTTAATTTTTTAAAAAAAGTTAATTTCGAAAATAAATTTAATTTCTAAAAAAAAAATCTTAAAAAATTCAATTCGAAAATTTTTTTTTCGAAAAAAAAATTTTTTTTTAGAATTTTTTTTTCGAAAATTTTTTTCTTTTAGAATTTTGTTTTAAAATTTTTAAAAAATTTAATTCGAAAAAAAATTCTTTCGAAATTTATTTTTAGAATTTTTTTTTCGAAAAAAAAAATTTTAATTTCGAAAAAAAAATATATTTATAAATTAATATTTTTCGAAATTATTTTTTTTTGAAAATTTATTTTCGAAATAATGTTTTTTTTTTCTAATTTTTTTAGAAAATTTTATTTTTCTTTCGAATTTTTTTTGTTTACAATTTTTTTTTTCGAAAAAAAAATTTTTAATTTCGAAAAAAAAAAAAATTATTTTGAAATTAATTTTTTTTGAAATTTATTTA
Source organism: Artemisia tridentata subsp. tridentata (assembly GCA_021014915.2). Classification (NCBI taxonomy): domain Eukaryota; kingdom Viridiplantae; phylum Streptophyta; class Magnoliopsida; order Asterales; family Asteraceae; genus Artemisia; species Artemisia tridentata. Next base: position 321,045,523 of record CP139509.1, read on the forward strand.
TTTTTCATAAATTTATTTTCGAAATAATGTTTTTTTTCGAATTAAATTTTTTAAGAATTTTTTTTCGAAATTAAATTTATTTTCGAAATTAACTTTTTTAAAAAAATTATTATTTTTTTCGAAATTAAAAAAAAACGACAACTGGACTGAGTCCGTAACGCCGGATGAACCACATAGACCATTTATGTAGTTAACAAAAATAAGAATGAGGGTATTTTGGTCATTTTAGTCGTTCGGTAACCTGGTTGAACACACTTTGAAAGTTCAGTAACCTTAATGTCACATTTTGATAGTTCGGTAATCTGATTGAACAAAAAAAAAAGATCGGTATGAAAAGTAAATAAAACTTGAAAGTTTAGTAACCTATGTGTATATAAACCCCCTCCCATAAATGCTTTATGTTGCCTTCATCACTGTCCCATTGTCAACTTTCAATTGTCATACGAAACCATTTGTATTCATCAATAATTTCATCATTTCCTTTCAAAAAAAAATAATTTCATCATTTAATATGTTGTTCCTTTAAACAAGTAAGATATTAAATATGACATTTTAAATCATTTGTGGTGAGTTCCAACTTAAATTGTCACTCTCTGTATTCATCTTTTTGGTTTCCTTATTTCCTGAAATTGCTTAAAATACCTTTCGACTTTCATCGAATTTTGTGAATTCTGTGATGAATTTGTTGAAGATATCGAGCAAGCCAATTTAATATGTGGTTAAGTTAATATTGGAGCAATGCGTATTCGTTGTTTTGGTGCTTTTGATTCATGTAAAACTACAAGTAGAAATCTTCCAGATGGTAAGATGTTTTAACATGTCCTTTTTGTTATTTGCTGTTTATTCATATAATTATGCTTAGTTTTTTTGTTTATCAGATATTGCTACCAACAACGTTAAACAATTCTCGTATAATTCGTTAAGATCAGCTACTAGAAACTTTCACCCGTCAAGCAGGATTGGTGGAGGTGGTTTTGGAGTTGTCTACAAGGTATGATCCTGACAACGTTTTGTGGATTGCGTTTGCAAACTGATTAGTTTTTAGATCTTACAGTTTTTGATGTTTAAATGGAGGCCTTGGGGTTTTGATTATCTTGTTATTCTAACAATTATGCAATCGCAATCCCAAACACCCTGTAGACTAGAGTTTAATCTGATAAATAACAAGTTAAAGTGAAAACACAGGGGGTTCTAAGAGATGAGACTCAGGTTGCGGTGAAAGTTCTCTCTGCTGAATCGAAACAAGGGACCATTGAATTTTTGACGGAGATTAATATGATATCGAGCATCAGGCATCCCAACCTCGTTCAACTCGTTGGTTGTTGTGTCGAAGATGGTAATCGGATTTTGGTATATGAGTACCTTAAGAACAACAGCCTTGCTAGTGCTTTACTTGGTATTGTAATATAATTTTGTACTATTTGCTGAATAAAACTTTCTTGTGATATTTAGTGGTTAAATAGAAGTTTTATCATCGGTTTCACTTAGCAATCAGGAGAATAAGTTTACTTATTTACACCTTATTTTCATTTGCAGGCTCTACCATTTTCCTTCATAAGAAGATCATATTTATAGGCAAACTATCGTACAAAAAAAAAAAAAAAAAAAAAAAAATATATATATATATATATATATATATATATATATATATATATATATATATATATATATATAGACAAACTAGTTTCATTAAATTACCTTCTAACGATAGAACTAGAAACATACCTAATCTTCTTCTTTTTTCTTCAAATACTAAGGATTATTTAGCTATGTGCTAACAGTGCATAGTTTTAAATTGTAGGTTCAAGGGGCCGACAGGTAGACATAGATTGGACTACACGAGCCAGTATTTGCAAAGGCACAGCATCAGGTCTTGTATTTCTTCACGAAGAAGCTAAACCACAAATCGTCCACCGAGATATTAAGGCGAGCAATGTACTTCTTGATGGAAACTTTCATCCCAAAATAGGAGATTTTGGACTTGCGAAACTATTCCCTGATAATGTCACTCATGTTAGTACTCGAGTTGCTGGAACAGTGTAAGACCCTCAATCCTTTATTTTTGCATTTATTCGGTGCCTAAATCATTTAAATTGCTCGAATCTGTTTTTATGGTAGGGGATACTTGGCTCCAGAGTACGCCTTGTTAGGACAACTTACAAAGAAAGTGGACGTATATAGTTTTGGTGTGCTTATGCTCGAAGTTATAAGCGGCAGAAGTAGCAACAGGTCAGCTTTCGGCGAGGATCTCTTGAGCCTGGTTGAATGGGTATGCTTCCGACTACTATATAATGTGATCGCTTGACTTCAAAAGGGGTTAAGAAAGCCAAAGTACGTTTAAAATAAATTATAATCTGTAAAGTGCCTGAATGTTTTGCTGTTGCATTAAGTGGTCCCAATTTCGAATCCCAAAGGTTACGGATTTAATGTCACTTATATATATACAAGTTGAAATCAGATACCGATTTGAGATTAGTCTTGTTTTACAGGCGTGGAAGCTTAAAGACGAAGAGAGACTTTTAGATGTCATCGACCCTGACCTAACCGATTGTCCTACTGATGAGGTTATGCGTTTCATTATAGTCGCACTCTTTTGTACACAAGCAGTTTCAAACCAAAGACCCTCAATGAAACAAGTGGTTGAGATGCTTACAAGAAAAGTCAACCTCAATGTAAGATTGTTAACAGAGCCGGGGATATGTATGCCGCATTTGTCTTCTAGTTGTACTAAGGGTGGTACATCAACTGAAACAACAAAATCAAGACCATACAACGGCAAACAGTCAATAAATCCGTTTGTAGCAAGTTCACCACAAGCTAGTAATTCCTACAGTATATCACAGATGCTTCCTAGATGATCCTAAAACTCACATATATACTTCGTGCCTAACGACTAACCAAAAGGTTTATCATTTTGTACGAATATAAATCAGCAATGTTTTATGGATGCTTTAGTTTACCGTGTTGTTATAATATTTGGCGATATTGATTGCAAGTCACTTATAGCGTATTGACCAACCTTAGTCAATTAGTCAATTAGTCAAAGATGTGGATTGGCAGGGACACCTCAACCCTGTGTACCTACAAGGTACCCACCACCCTTACCCGGCAAATGTGTGATGCCTGTGAAATGCCTAACTATGATACCCAATACATGCTGCGAGCCGGAATCGAACCCGCGCCCCTCAGTTAGTCAAGACATACATGTATTGGGCCCAAGCTTTAACTGGCAGCCGGTGGCCATCTGCGCTAAGCAGATGGTTAAATACTTAATAGGGTTTTTCTAACTTGTGCGGCACACCAAAAGTACTAGGACTCACGAAAAAATACTTAAGAATCCAAACAAAAGTAAACTTTTCTATAATTTTATGTGAGTTTCTGAGTACTTTTCTGTACTTTTTTGTGTGCTTAACTTGTGCCCCTAACGCACAAGTTAGAAAAATCCTTATTGGATATATCATATTTTGATGAATTTATGACTATAGGCATAAATAATAAGAAGATAGGAGTTGTTGTAATAAGATTATAAAATAAAAGTCTTAAATATTAAACCAACAACACTTACTTATCATGACAAATTAATATAAGTACATATATAATAGCATTGTTTCCAACACTTTAAAACACTTTTTGTAAACATGTTTTAAAAAAACAATAAAAAAATAAAATACAATGTAATTTAATATAAAAAAAAAAAAAACGTTTATAATTATAACTACCTAATAAATGTTATTTTCAAAACACCCCTAATATGAAAAATACTTGTTACTATACATATTATACAATTTATATGCAAGCAATTTAATGGCACATATGATTTTAAAAACCGGACCAGACCGGACCAACAGGTTCAACCGGGAACCGGAGTCGCCACCAGTTTGGCTATCAAATAAAAGTCGTCCGAAAACGATATTATTAAATCAATATAGTTTAAAATGCATACTAAATTACAATGTTCAAAAAATATTATTAAATTGTAAGAGTGTCTTGAGAATCTACGTATACACCTTTTAGAATTTTGTTTATAAAACTTATCATAAAAACTAAAAACCGCATTTTCTAGAAATCGGACTTTTTCAAAGCAAATGATGCAAATTGATAAATCTTAATTTATATGAATCTACACATTTTACACATATATACTACATTATAAAGCATTTGGAATATTCAAAAAATGGAAGTCTTAAAAATATTAAGCCAACACACTTACTTATTATGACAAATTTATTTTAATAAGTATAGCTATAATAGCATTGGCTAGAACACTTTAAAGCATTTTTTATAGACATGTTTTAAAAAAAATAATTAAAAAAATACAATGTAATTTAATATAAGAAAAAAAAATGTTTATAACCATAACTACCTAATAAATGTTATTTTTAAAACACACATAATATGAAAAATACTTGTTATTATACATATTGTATAAACTAATAAAACACAAAAAGCTTCAAACAATTTATATGCAAATAAGTTGATGGTACACATGGTTTTAAAAACTAGAGTAGACAAACGAGTTTAACCATGTAGGATCCCATTTGGTATCAAATCTCACACATGAAATATCTTATATCTAGAGAGAGAAAGTGGAACGAGTGTAGAGATAGAGAGAGAAATGGTTGAGAGCAAAAACTAAACAAACACTACTATGTGTATTTGTAAAACCTCAAATGAACTCTCACACCTCCTAACATGCTAGGAGGTGCCTTATATAGGTGGGACGAGTACTCAGGTGGGCTTACAAGCCATCGAGTATTGGGCTCAGCCCAATACACTTTGAGTTTGGACTATTTGATATTCTATTACATGTATAATACTAGTATCAGGTTCCTATATTAAGAATGACCATCACTTTAATCCCTAATAATCTCCCACTAAGGGGTAGTCATTCATAAATGACGCCTCTTAGTTTCTTGGTCTTTTAATCTTTCATAACTTGATCTTGAACCTTGTCTTGTAATAGGATTTGCTTATGTCCTTGGTCCTTTCATGCTTTGTGATCGTTTTGTAAAATCTTCATCCTTCTCTTGCCTTCGATCAACAACTTCAAATGTAGAGCGTCCTATCCAATCATATTCATACTACTTGGTAGATCTTTTGTCTTCATACTAATGTCTTCCTTATATTCTCTTGAACTTGTTCTTTGACTTGAGCATTTACTTTGACATATTTTATATGTCTTGATCACTTTGTCTTGAACATTCTTGGTTTGATCTTGTTGAGGATGTAACATATTAGTATGAGTATGTGGACTTGAAGATGTCGATGTATATAGTGGTGGTGCATCCAGAACGGCTTTCATCATCAATACCTGCACAATTAGCAAGATAATAATGATGTCAAATCAATCGATCATTGTGGATATTTTCTTAGAGAATTGTTCCACTATGATTGTTTTACTGATGAATGTCTTGATTTCATTCATCTTAGACGGGTAGAATTAACCTCCATATCCGTTTAAGGATCGATATAAATACATTGGATAAATCCAAGTATAGACCTATGTCATTAGGAATCGATTCATAAAAGGAATCTCCTTAGTAGGTTTTCTAGCTCAAAGTGTCAGATAATTCCTTTTTAAGAATTCCCCCACCTACCGTTTAACAACAATCTAGGTGAGCCGCTGGAGTACACATATAGTATCACTCCACGACTGTAGATCGTTTTAAGATAAGTAATCACCATGCTTAATCCCTAAGGATTAACTAGGAGACCCACTATCAATGATGTTTGAAGTTGACACTAGCGAGGTTTCCGTTTAATCATCGAGGATCACTATGTGATTTCCACTATGAACGTTTTGGCAAGGTTACTAAAATCTGCGAAAGACTCTTAAGTACAACTTGTGTTCTTATTTGTGAACAACAAGTGTAATTTGGCATGTTTCCTATGAAAATTTTATTATTTAATATCTTTTGGCTCTTGACTAAATTTGTGCATTTTGGTTTTAATGAGTCGAGGCTAGAGCAGACTGCCACCTTTTCAATATCAATAATTTTCGGAGTGAGATGTCGATAGATTACGTGTTTATCTCCATGAGAAATGAAACAAGAATCTTTTGAGAGAAACTTGAGTGGCTGGAGAAGGGTTGTGCATTGAATCACTGGGTCTATGATGTCTGTCTTCAATATCATAATCATCTTTGTGATTAATGATAACATATATATTGATCTGGTTTCTGCCATAAGTATATAGAGGGTTTTTATTTCTTTTAAACCTCTTATAACTTATTTCTTTTTCATTATTCAACCCCTTCATTTCATATCAAATTGTCTTTATTGTCACCTTGTTGTGATTGTTCCAGTGACAACTCATAACATTAATATCATTTTTCCCTTTTCCTTTTCACCTGCTTGACCTACGGACTTCTACTCTAACTGTTGGAATGTCCCTGGGTAGGTCCCTCCGGCTCTGGCTGGACCATGAGATAAAACCTAACCTTAACACCTTATATCTCCTCAATCATCTTGGTGAGTAATAGATTGCTTGTCCTACGGACTTCTACTATAATTAGTGGAATGTCCCTGGTTATATCTCCTCAATACTTTTGGATTTTGATTTTATATTGTTTTTGTATTTCATGAAATTTTATATTTTTGTATTTTCTTTTTGACTTTTTTTCAAATTTTGTATTTTATTTTACAACAAAGCTTTTGAGATAGTTCAAGAAGATTCGAGAAGACGTTCTAACTCTTCGAGAGTTAGGCTTCACATTCCAATACGGTGAATTAGATACTCAAACCTTTCTTTTGGAAGGGCTTTTGTAAATAAGTCGGCCAATTGGTAATCCGTCTTCACGAAGTAAAGTTCAACAGTACCTTTTTCTACGTGTTCCTTGATGAAATTGTATCTGATAGCTATGTGTTTTGTACAGTAATGTTGTACCGGATTGCAAGAGATAGCTACAGCACTCTTCGAGTTACAATACATAGGTATTTTGTCGAAGGTAAAGCCATAATCTGTGATTTGTGTACGCATCCAAAGGACTTGCGAACAACACGCATATAGAGACACATAATATGCTTCTGCCGTTGACATTGCTGTGCAATCCTTCTTCTTTGATGACCAACTTACTAGCTTTTCACCCAAAAAGTGTGCTCATCCAGATGAGCTTTTAGCTGTGTCCTGGCAACCTGCATGATCTGTATTTGAAAATGCAATAAGTTCGATTTCGGTATCCTTCGGATACCAAAGTCCCATGTGAATGGTCCTCAGGTATCGAAAGATCCGTTTTACCTCTTTGAGGTGAGTCTCAGTAGGCCTTGCCTGGAACCGAGCACATAAGCAAACAACGAATACAATATCAGGTCTATTTGCTGTAAGATACATGACAGGTCCAATCATACTCTGAACTCTGAAATTTCTTCGGGTCGACAGGTTTCCCATGTAAATCAGAATCCCGTTTAGGTGTAGTAGCCATTGGTGTAGCAATGCTGTCACACGAGTCCATACCATGTTTTTTCAAAATTTCCAAGGCATATTTCGATTGATGTAGATACCACAATGGGATTGGTGTACTTGTAGAAAAAGAAAAAAAATTCATTTCCCCCATTATTGACATCCCAAATTTTCTCTTCATTAGATTTGTAAATTTGTTTAAAACTTTCGGATTAGTGGAGCCAAAAATGATGTCATCCACAAAAATCTGAACAATCAGGATGTCATCGCCGTATCTTCTCGTAAAGAGAGTGGGATCAACCATACCTTTGGTAAATTTGTTGGAGATAAAGAATGTAGAAGGTTAATCATACCAACGCCCTCGGTGCTTGCTTTAGAACATAGACAACCTTTTTTAGCTTGTAGACCCGGTTAGGATGTTCCATGTCAACGAAGCCTTTAGGCTGACTGATAACATCAAACAAGTACTATATGTACTTATCATTTATCTCAAGTAAATTGTTCATTTACTATGTGTTTATAACTAAATTGATACTTAATTACTTACTTTTATGATTTTCGGTATTTATGGAGCAATTTCGGAAAAGACACGAAAAACGAAGGGATTTGGAGCTAATTTGAAGAATCTGTATGCAACCTGAAAAGAGCGTATGGCGATCCATTTCTGGAGATACGCCGCATCAGTACCTGGAACATTTCACTAAGTATTGGTGAAAATGAAGACATACGACGTATTTAACTTTAGAAATACGTCGTATCTTAAGCCTTGCAGACAAAGCCCAAGTCAACCGTTGAAGTAATATAGCGTATGAAACTCTGGCCATACGCCGTATCTAAGATCTTATCCCTAGTTCAAGCTGATAACATTTTGAAGGAATATGGCGTATTCACTTTCTACAATACGTCGTATTTAAAGATACGCCCGTATATGCTGGGAATATTCTTTCTTATTCCCCACTCAAGATATCTGGGATATGGCGTATCCAACCTCGAATCGAGACGTTAGACAGAAGCCTATAAATACTAAGCCCTAATACGGGTTTTAAACACAATTTTCACCACCACAGCACATCATAGAGCATTGTTCCACCAAGTTTTCACATGTGATTTTTGTTGATGTTGTTAAATATTTTCTTATTTAGTTGATAATCAGTAGATAATGATTTTTTATTGAAGTTGCAAATACAATTGTGAATGTTCATTTGAAGTAGTTTTGTTGTAGTTAAAGTAGTTTATTCATAGTTGTATTGTTGTAGTTAGAGTAGTAGAATATTGTTCTTCTTTTGCGTTTATTAACATTTTAGGTTTACTATATTTAAATTGTGATTATCAACTGTTTTGATGCAGGTGTATTTGTTAAAAAGAAATATGGCCATGTGAAATCTATTCCTCAGGGTGAAATGGTTCACGGAAAGAAGCTAAAACTTAATATAAAGGCTTGTGTGGCTGCAAAGGCACAAGTAGCAAAGGAACAATTAGCTAAGAAGACAGCCGATCCAAAGCCTAATCACAAGTCTCCTGTCAAACAAAAATCAAAAGATGTTATCAAACCTAACGCTCCTGTCAAATAAAACACTCCTGTCAAACCAAAGCTTCTAAAACCAAACGCTCCTGTCAAACAAAAGGTCGTCAAACAAAAGCTTGTTGTCAAACCAAAGGTTGGCAAGGGGAAGATATAGATGAAGAGGTAGCGTATGGGGACGTAGAGGATGAAGAGGTAACGTCTGTGGAAACCGTAGAGGGAGGGGTGAATACGTTTCCATTTAAAAACTTAAACACTTTTTGTATCAAACACCCGAACAAGTGTGATGTAATATGAAAAGTGTCAACAATGATCATACAATATCTAGAGATGGTATAAAGTAAACTACAACACAAGCACAATCAAACCATGACACAAACATAATCAACATAACAGAAGCAACAAACCACACAAACATAAACGCAATGCAAATATAAATATAAAGCGATAAATACTAAAATAAAAGTAAAGAGATAAGTAAAGAAGGCGCAAATCGGACACGATGATTTATAGTGGTTCGGTCACGAAGCTCCTCTTCGCCCTACTCCACTCCCCTAGTACCCAACTTGAGAGTTACTTCACTAATCAACAAGCTCCCTTCAGGCGGAGAAAACCGTACAACGTCGCTTATCCTTACTAAGATAAATGTCGAGTACTAATCTTAGCTAGTACCAATCTACCACGTTCCACACGATCCTTCCTACTTCACACAATCAACCCACTTGACTCGATCTACCCGATCTACCCTTGATCCACCGGATCAACACACAAGCCCACAAGCCACAAGAGATCTCCAAGATCTCAACAAGATCACAATGATCTACTCTCACTTGACTCGATCTACCCGATCTACCCTTGATCCACTTGATCAATACTCAAGCCCACAAGCTACAAGAGATCTCCAAGATCTCAAAAAGATCACGATGATCTACTCTCACTTGACCCGATCTACCCTTGATCCACTTGATCAACTCACAAGCTCACACTCTACAAGAGATCTTGAAGATCTCGACAAGATCACAATGATATACTCTCACAAACTCTCAAAAGAGAAATGAACTTGATGTATGCTTGAATACAACAAGTATGTAACAAGTGTTACAAGTGCACTAGACTAATACTATAATACTTTGTATCTTTGTGATACTATTTGTTCTTCTCTTGCACTAGTAGAGGAATGAAGGTGATCTTTTGGTTGGATGAAAGGATCACTCTTAAACAAACTAAGACTCTCTAAATGATCAAAGAAAGTGATCTAAGTAAGAAGGGATTAGACCAGAGAAAACTAACTGGAAAAATCAAGTTGGAAGTGTAAAATGGTCCACTATTTATAGGCAAACAAAAAACTAGCCATTACGTACGGACGGTACCACTAAATACCCGACTGTACCACTAAATTTAGTGCTACCGTCCCAGACATGGACGCTCCAAATTTTTTTTTTTAGTAGTGAAAGTTTATTTGGGGAAGTTTGGAGTTGATTTGGGGGGGGGGGGGAAATAGCTGTTGGGAATTTTAAACTTATTTTTCAAAATAAAACATTTCTTTTTAATTCAAAAATAATTTATAAAATGTATTTTTGAAAAAATGTTTTGTCACATTAAAAATGTGAAGTTTAGAAAAAAAAATATTTATTTCTTTGATCATCCGTCAAGTTTAAATTTGTTTGTTCATACCTTGAGTGATTTACGTCGGGATGAAAATCTACGACTCTGTTGAAGTATACTTGAGGCGTCGAGAGATGTTGATGTAAGTAGGCATTGATGATTTGTGTTAACAAGTAACTTGCACATTTTACGTTATGCATTACAAGTTACATGTTTGTCATTATTAAAACCAAAGAAACCGTTTAGTTTAAATATCGTAATATTTGCACTAACAATCTCCCCCTTTTTGATGATGACAAATATGTAAACCGTAACACATAGTAAAATAAAAAAGTTACTTGTTTACACTCCCTTCTCCCCCTTTTTTCGAAGCAAAAAGGGAGTTGCCTCGAGCTCTCCCTTGAATTCACTCCCTACTCCCCCTTATTACACTACTATCCTTTCTTCCCAAAAAGGAGAGCTTGCATCATCCCAGTGAAGTCTTCTATCACCACTATTTGAAAGACTCTGTGCTATGTATTCAAATACTCCCGAGCTCCCCCTAGCTCAATGCTCCCCTATGGTGATTGAATCCCCTTGTTTATTTACCTTAGTATCTAGCGGATCCATGGATCAAATTCTTACAAAGGCTTTTCCTACATCAAGGGTTAGCTTCGTGCAACATAATATATAAAAGAATAGGAGCAACATTATAGGGATAGAATACTCATAGCAAGACATGCAAAGGTTAAACTATGCTAAAGTGTAGCTACCAAAAAAGATGAGTTTGATGAGGCATGTGAGCATATCAAAGTATGCTAGAGGTTAGACACGTGATGGAAGTGTGCCAAAGGGATAAAAACGAAGAAGAAAGCCGAAGACAGTTGAGCGACACAAAAATGTGAATGTGTAATGCAATTCAAAGATACTAGAGAGTCACAACTTGACCGAAAACCTAAGGTGTAATTGTTCAACCAATCACACTAACAAGAACGAGATTCGTTCGTTGACTGACACATAAAATGACTTCTTCCAAGTTGTCATTGGGAAGGCAAATTCTAAAAAACTTTTTGAACAACATAATCATCTACCTAAGATGATTGGTGTTAATGATAGTTTGTTGATAAGACATACTCTAAATGATTACTATTATGACAAGTCATGCCATAAAGTAGACTCGATAGAAGTTATACAAAAAAAAAAAAAAAAATGAAAATGTGAACGATAAGCTCTTAGATGCGAATGGAAATGATTCCATAAGAGGGAAGTGTTGGATTTGACCTTTGAGGAAAGGTGGCAAAAGATGGTTTAGATTAATATATCGTTTTCACTGACAATGAGATGTATGATATATTTCAAAAGAGAAAAAGAAAATGTGTATGTGATCCTAACAGGATTGTGGGTGGATATCTCTAACGTGATTGAGGTAACGAAGTTCAAGATTTCTAGTTTGGATGATCCTAGTTGTGTGTTAGAGATAATTTGGTGCATGAAGGGTTTCGTGTGATTGTGAGGATTGAAGGTTATTGAACTAACTATCACTATCCAAAGTGAGGAATAGTTGTAAGGTTTGAGTGTAATAATCGATGGGTTGAAGCTTCTTAGACTAACTATCACTGTCAAGAGTGAAGTGTAGCTAAAAGGTTTGAGTGAGATTGATATAAGGGTTGAAGATTTTGAAAATAAATATCACTGTCAAGAGTGAAGTTTAGTTATGAGGGTTGAGTGTGATGATGAATGATATTAATGTGAGGTTTGAAGATGAGATGCAAGATACGCTTGCAATGGTGAGGCCTTATATAGGTAAGAGTTGTGGGATTTGAATTAAAGTTGGTGGTAGTGTCCTATGGTGTAGTGAGGGAATCTTAGGGTGTATGTGAGTTTGCAAAATTTTGCAGGTTTGAGGTTAGGGATGCAGGGATCTAGAGGAAACAGTGAAAATTCATCAAACAAGGGCACGGTACCACTAAATACCACATGGTACCGTGGCCTATTTAATGGTACCGTGACCTGGAAGTTACAAATTTTCCTGTGCAGCCTAGTTCTGGGCAGCTAAAGGGAAGTTTTCTAGGGAATAAAAACCACATTTGTATGTTCTTGAGAGTGTTTGTTGAAAGACTATATGAGTGTGTTTTCGCTCCCCCTTAATCGATGACCATCCAGACAAGATGTGTAAAAAAAATAAAGAGGAAAACAAACGTTGACGGAAGCGATGAGCATAGTAACGTCATGACAAGTGGTGGATAGCATACAATAAACTTCACCTTTGAAGTCACGTAGCTCATCTCAATCGTTGTGAATATTCATAGAACATTCATATGATGAGGCATGTGATTACGTGAAAATATGCTAAGGGTTAAGAAGATAAAATCTTCAAGGTTGTGGGGTTAGTGATAAGGTTCTAGTGGGGTTATCTATGTTGATGAAGAAGGGTTATCTCAACTTATCCTAGCAGTTATTCGCTTGAAGTGTGTGTAAGATGAGTGGGATGCGGAAGCATTGGTAGTGTAGAACGAAGGTTGAGAATTGTAGATAAGTTGAGAAGATATTGGATACGGAAGTAACTAAACATATGATGTGTTTAGTACCATGCAGAAGTCAAAAGGGAAAAAGCTAAGGAATCAGAAGATAGGCAGATTCAATTATGATAGGAGACGGTTCTGGTTCAAGACTACAGCGAGTGGGTTTTGATAGTGCTTTTGAAACAGTGATAATTGAAGACAAAATAAACTGTTTCAGCAGGCAACGGTCCAACGGTACCGTTAAATTTAGCGGTATCGTCCGCTATTTAAGGTACCGTGACCTGCTGAGGTCAGTTTTGACTCAGAATTTGATTTTCGACAAAGAAATTTCACATATGTTGTGATTTTTCTGGACCTTAGATTTAAAGGAATTTATACCAAATAAATTCTTTTATGAATGAATCCAACGGGATTCGATGAACGTTGATCGAGAACGAGAGATGACATTTAATTACATTTCGCAAATTAAATATACTTTAAATATTTCGGATGAAATATTTAAGTTGTCATTGGAATTTAAGAGGATTTTACGAATAAATCTCGCTGATTTAGTGAGACTTTTCAACACGAGGAGAGAATTTATACCTAATAAATTATTTTTACGAGATGAACGATACTAGACGAGAAGAGATGACTTTCATATTTCCGAGGAAATACATAGTTAGTCATTAGAGCGATGTGAAGGATGACTTAATATTTCCAGTAAAATATTTAAAGAGTCATGAGACGAGACACAAGATATGACTTCAATATTTCCAGTGAAATATTCAAGTAGTCATAAGAGGGATGTGAATGATGACTTAATATTTCCAATGAAATATTTAAAAAGTCATGAGATGAGACATGAGAGATGACTTCAATATTTCCAGTGAAATATTCAAGTAGTCATATGAGGAATGTGAAGGATGACTTAATATTTCCAGTGAAATATTTAAAAAGTCATGAGACGAGACATAAGAGATGACTTCAATATTTCTAGTGAAATATTCAAATATTCATAAGAGGGATGTGAGGGATGACTTAATATTTCCAGTGAAATATTTAAAAAGTCACGAGACGAGACGTAAGGGATGACTTTAATATTTCTAGTGAAATATTTAAGTAGTCATAAGAGGGATTTAAAGGACGCATTTGAACACATGGGAATTATGAAATTTACGGAATTTGTTCCATCATTGCTAGACCTAGACGAAGATGGTTAGAGGATTCTCGTTTGAGAGGTTTGGTTGATTTACGGATTTCGATGTGCTTCGCACGCAAGTGTTTCACGGGGTTTTAAAAGACGTAAAGCAAGGCCTATGGTGCTGATTCGCAGCAGGGTTTGGGATCTTAAGAAGTGTATATTCACACGAGGATGAAAGGAACTACTAATCACTTATATAGTAACTCGTGAGTCCTTTGTCACCCGAAGGTTGATGTTAGCTTTTAGCTTTTGGATGAGCGTTTTAACATATGTTGTTAAAAGGCTTGAATATGATGTTTCGGATATGACATTTAGCAATTGCGATCCTAAGTTAAACTTACTTGAATATTTTGGATGAAATATTTAAGTTGTCAAACCTACTCCGAGTTCTACTAGGTTTGTATCTAACCTCCCCATGACAAAGGGTGTATTACTTGGAAGAAAGCGAAATAATGACCAAGGAATTAGGACAATTTCACGACTACTTTAACTTATAGGCTTTGAAACTAGTGTATGACTATATGATGTCTAAGAGTTCATAGTGATAGGCATACCTAATTCATTATGTGTTAAAAGGACATAGTGTGGGTGCAAAATTTACAAGCAAATCATGTAAAATGCACATAAGGAATAAATGTAAACATCATGCAAAACATGATAATCATTTAGCATTTAAGATCATGAAGACATTCAATCATATCTTATGAGAACATGTTATCATTTTGAAACACATATGTAGGATGCAAGTAATCTAGGTTCGCTAAGGAGGATCCTAATTACCACTTGTTCAAAATGAAATCCTAACGGGAGATAAAGTTCACCAATGTAAACTATCTTTAGTCAAATGTAGGAATGAAAAATTTTCAAGTTAGAGAATGATTATGAGACTATCACTAGTGGTGCTCAATTCAGGCTAAACACGACCATTTTTACGGGTTATACTACGAACCCAACTTCTATCCTAGAAGCAATTCAACCGTTAGGTCAAATTGAATTTCTAGTGTGATAGGTTCTCCAGTAGTCATTCTCATGTTAGAAAAATTCAAATTCCTATATTTGCCTATCGAAGTATAGCAAAGATGATATTAGCTTATTTCGCTAATACATGGCCTAATATGACTCAACTAACCATATTTTGAAAGTCAGTTAAGAAGATGACATGTCTTACACAACTCCTAACAAATGCAAGCAAAATGTTTTAATTTCGTGTTTGAGATTTAGAGGTTATTTGGTGGAGATAGTGCATTTTATGATCTCTTGGATAACATCTTTGTTTGTTGAGTTGTTACATGTTATTTTAACATGATTTGGTTTTCTAGAACCAAGAGATGCTCTAATGTGATACAATGTAGAATCTACTACATCGAGAGTGTTTCAAGAATGCTCCTTTGCATATCTTGAGAAAAAAAAAGTCTAGTAAAGGTTACTTACCTCAATAGATCTTGTGAGTATTATATGATGTATGATTGAAATGAGACATATTGTATCTTTCAACAAATATGCTTTTCTAAGAGGAAACTTATCACTCTTACGAATGCTTAGTGAAACAAGTTTTTTAGTGTATGATCAATTTTACTTGTTTATGCAATGACACATGTTCTATTGGGTTATTACTCAAATCTAATATCCTATATTTGTTAAACAAGATGCAATGCATTCTCTTGTAACATAACCATTCATGTTACAAAGAAAATAAGATGCATAAGATATAAGTTATCATTTGTCAATCTTTTGATAGGATAAATACATGTGATATTCTCGAAGATTGATGACTTACATAATAGTTAATAACATATTATGTGTGACACTTTTACTAGACATGTGATTTTGAGTGTTGAGTCGTTCATGAGCAAAGTTTACATATGTTGTTTGTTTGCTTGTGTTTGGTTTTTTGGAAATGACACATTTACTAATTGCATTGCAATGTAAATTACTTGTATATTTCGGATGAAACATCCAAGTTGTCAATCCTACTTAGTTGTGTATTTTATGCATCTTTTAAACATATTAGTTTAATGTTTGGAACACAACCATTGGACAAGAAGAGTCAATATGGCATCTTCAACACAAGTGTGAGTTATGATCCGATGCATATTATTTTCGTCTTGAGAGGAAGTCATTATTTTCATAACAACCGAGTGTGATTGATTATGTAGATTCAAGATAATATATTTCATTATATTTTTTGATGTTATCTTGAAGCTAGAAAAATAAGGACTCCAGTTTCATGTCCATACTCGAAAACTTGTCAATTAGATTTGATGATAATATCAATCATAATTTGAATAATGAATTGATATGTACTCGAAATCTTTCTTGACCCTCACGATCACTCCTTTTAAAAAGAAAATAAAAATTTAAGGAATGTGTTTCATTTATTCTAATAGTAGTTGTATGTGTGAGGTTAATGATATATTAAGTTACTACTTCGATATTGTCATTTATTTTTATTTGCGAAAAACTATTTATATTATTAAGTATAATATTCTTAGTTTTCGACATATGATGAGTATAAAAATAATTATCTTAACCATTTTTATACAACATACGTAAAATACTAAATGTTTAAAACATTTTTTGTGTGTGTTAGATCAATGTAAGTTTAATACATGTTCTTTTGCTTAAATACTAATGTATTAATATGATCTATTATCTTGTTTAGAAAACCCATGGTCAAGCAAGACAAAAGATGTGATGTTTTAGAGATCATGTTACAGATTTGATGAAAGTGTTAAATATTTGGAGGTGATATATTTTTTACACTTAAACCTTTGGAAAAATAATTATGTAAGACAATATCTTTCGACACACATGATCAATCAACTTAGTTTCTATTCCTAAGAAGGTTACTAAAACATTTTAAAACTTGCAATATGTCGAGAACACGTATGCAAGAAAAGTGGTCTATGCCTATATGCAATGCAAAATCAATTACGCAACTTAGTGCAAGAAGTCTAGTCTAAGTCCTATTGACGCATAAGCCGAAAAACTAATAATCAACACATAGCAACAAGGCATGTAAAATGCGTGTGATTATAGATATAATTAGCTCAACTAAAGATAACTATAAGCACTAAAAAGATATTAACTCACAATACTAGGACACAAAGAAAAACAAATATCATTTAGCATAACACACAAAAATTCTTATCGTTATTTTGTGTATTAAGTATAAAAATGTATACTAAGCTTGATTTTATTTGAAAACAAATTGATTTCCTCCCCATTTCAAAGAATTTTACCAAGTCACTTTGAAAATACGTCAAGGTTCAAAAGTTGAAACGCCCTTTTTCAGTTTAACCAAAAATTTACGCAAATGGCATAACCAAAAGGACCTTTAGTTGAAAATCAAGGACTCTAATATACTTTCATTTAGAACTAATTCATAAAAGTATGTTTCAAATGAAAGTAGACTCAACTTCGTTTAAAATGATAGGTGGCATGACTCCTACGGATTTATGGTTGATTTTATATGAATTTATGAAAATGACCCAATACTGAAAACAGACAGACAGATGCACGGTACCCTTAAATACACTACGGTACCGTTAAATATAACGGTACCGTCCTATATTTAGTGGTACCGTTACCTGTTTCGTGATTCAGTTTATTATTTTAGTGCGGCGACTCGACGGAAAGATGTAAAATTTAATAAACTAGATACCGAACATATAAAGTATATATTAAGCATCATTTCCACGTTTAGGACTAAGAAAGACATTTACGATAATACTTTTACTACAAAATAATGGTTTTTCCCAAACACTCCTTTCAAAACCGCATGAGTTAACGACTCGTTCTAAAGACATGATCGGACACTTACAAACTCTATTCTTTTATTGGTTTATGAAGACCTTCAAGCTAGTATGACAAAGTATACTTAAAAACAAAACTTGTAAGTATTAAGCAGCTAAATACTTTTCATATTTTATCACCTTCATGGGTAATTTGATACATGGATCGTACTCAATTTTGAAAACCATTTAATTTAAAAATTTGAGCAACCAATCTCTGATACCAATTGTGGAAACCGTAGAAGGGGGGGGGGTGAATACGTTTCCATTTAAAAACTTAAAAACTTTTTGTATCAAACACCTGATCAAGTGTGAAGTAATATGAAAAATGTCAACAATGATCATACAATATCTAGAGATGGTATAAAGTAAACTACAACACAAGCACAATCAAACTATGACACAAACGTAATCAACATAACATAAGCAACAAAACACACAAACATAAACGCAATGCAAATATAAATATAAAGCAATAAAGACTAAAATAAAAGTAAAGAGATAAGTAAAGAAGGCGCAAACCGGACACGATGATTTATAGTGGTTCGTTCACGAAGCTCCTCTTCGCCCTACTCCACTCCCCGAGTACCTAACTCGAGAGTTACTTCACTAATCAACAAGCTCCCTTCAGGTGGAGAAAACCGTACAACGTCGCTTATCCTTATTTCTGACGCTAAGCTAAATATCGAGTACTAATCTTAGCTAGTACCAATCTACCACGATCCACATGATCCTTCCTACTTCACACAATCAACCCACTTGACTCGATCTACCCGATCTACCCTTGATCCACCTGATCAACACACAAGCTCACAAGCTACAAGAGATCTCCAAGATCTCAACAAGATCACAATGATCTACTCTCACTTGACTCGATCTACCCGATCTACCCGATCTACCCTTGATCCACTTCATCAACACACAAGCCCACAAGCTACAAGAGATCTCCAAGATCTCAAAAAGATCACAATGATCTACTCTCACTTGACTCGATCTACCCTTGATCCACTTGATCAACTCACAAGCTCACACTCTACAACAGATCTTCAAGATCTCGACAAGATCACAATGATCTACTCTCACAAACTCTTAAAAGAGAAATGAACTTGATGTATGCTAGAATACAACAAGTATGTAACAAGTATTACAAGTGCACTAGACTAATACTATAACACTTTGTATCTTTGTGATACTATGTGTTCTTCTCTTGCACTAGTAGAGGAATGAAGGTGATCTCTTGGTTGGATGAAAGGATCACTCTTAAAAAAACTAAGACTCTCTAAATGATCAAAGAAAGTGATCTAAGTGAGAAGGGATTAGACCAGAAAAAACTAACTGAAAAAATCAAGTTGGATGTGTAAAATGGTCCACTATTTATAGGCAAAGAAAAAACTAGCCGTTACGTACGGACGGTACCACTAAATTTAGTGGTACCTTGGTACCGTCCCAGACAGGGACGCTCCAAATTTTATTTTTAGTGGTGAAAGTTTATTTGGGGAAGTTTGGAGCTGATTTGGGGGGGGGGGGAAATAGCTGTTGGGACTTTTAAACTTTTTTTTCAAAATAAAATATTTCTTTTTAATTCAAAAATAATTTGTAAAATGTATTTTTGAGAAAATGTTTTGTCACATTAAAAATTTGAAGTTTAGAACAAAAAAAAAATAATATTTCTTTGATCATCCGTCAAGTTTAAATTTGTTTGTTCATACCTTGAGTGATTTACGTCGGGATGAAAATCTACGACTCTGTTGAAGCATACTTGAGATGTCGAGAGATGTTGATGTAAGTATGCGTTGATGATTTGTGTTTACAAGTAACTTGCACATTTTACGTTATGCATTACAAGTTACATGTTTGTCATTATTAAAACCGAAGAAACCGTTTAGTTTAAATATCGTAATATTTGCACTAACAACATCTGAGGAGGAGGAGGAGGAGGATGAGGGTGGTTATGATGAGGATCATGATGATGTGTACGAGCTTGTTTATGATGAAGAGTGTGATGATGCAGGAGAGGGTGATTCGGATGAGGAAGACGAGGAATACCAAACTA
This sequence comes from Artemisia tridentata subsp. tridentata, assembly GCA_021014915.2. NCBI lineage: Eukaryota > Viridiplantae > Streptophyta > Magnoliopsida > Asterales > Asteraceae > Artemisia > Artemisia tridentata. The sequence continues at coordinate 321,065,579 of CP139509.1, forward strand.
AGGAAAGTGAAGATGATGAGGAAAGTGGAAAGGATGAGGAAAGTAACGAGGCTGGGGAAAGTGATGAGCAAGTGGTTAAAAATATAAAAATGAAGAGTGTTAAGGGAAAGAGTTTGAAGGGTAAGAAGAATGCTATTTCTGAGTCTAATAGTGAGTCCGGGGATGAGAGGGCTAGAAAACGTGGCATGTAGATGAAGATTGTTTCAAAGTCTAAGAAAAGGAAGCATGTTTCTGAGTCTGATTCTTCATCTGAAGAAAAGAGGGTCTCGAAGCCTAAGAAATATTCAAAGAAGAAGAAACATGTATCTGAATCTTCTTCTTCCTCTGAAGATGAGAAACCTGTAAAGAAGAAGAAGCATGTATTGAAGTCCGAATTAAAGGTTGAGAAGGGAAAGGATTTAAAGAAGAAAAATAAGAAACCTCTTACCCCCACACAAAATAAGAGGAATGCATATCTAAGTGATTTTAAAACTATTTGTTCTAGGACAATTCCTGCTTCCTTGTTTTCTGCAATCCATGACTCGAGAGTTGACATGAAATCTTTCCTTTCGGATATTGGGGTTTCTTCATTACACTCAGTTTCTATTAATACAATACCATCTTGTCTGGCAAGGTTTGTGGTGTCAAGGTTTAATAACCTAACTTATGAGTTTGTATTGGATCAGGGGACAATTGGTGTAACTCCTGAGAAAGTCCACAAGATCTTAGGAGTTCCTCTTGGTGGAACTTCTTTATTCGATTTACCCGAGAGACCTCTTGATGATGAGTTTGTGAAGTTGTGGTATAAGCAATTTTCTCCCAAGATGTTGAAGGATATCCATACTACTAATATTGCTTCAAAGTTGGTCCTCGCAAAGCGAGTTGACTTTATGTTTAAAGTCAACTTCCTTATTCTATTTGCCAACATTATGGGTATTGCTGATACAATGAAGGAAATAGTTAATTTGACTGTTCTTAGACGTATTAGCGAAGATACTAACATCGCAAAAATTGATTAGTGTGGTTTCATATAAACTGTCTTCAATACAATCAACTCCCAAATACTACTGGTGGCTACTACGTTGGTCCATTTTGCTTCTTGATTGTAAGTTTATCCTTTATGTTTATTGTTTTTGTTCATTTTTGTGAATACTTTTATGATCTTACTGTGTTTTCTTTACTTTCAACAGCTCCTGTACTTGGATATCACAAAATTTGAGCGGTTTCTTGTTATTCGTTTATGTCCTGCTATCCAAAACTGAGCACTACTTGGATGAATCTACGACAGGAGCTTGAGATTTTAGAAGTGGTCAGAGGTAAATTGCAATTGCATGGATAGTGGAGTGAATCTAAAGTACATGAAGCATAAGGTTTTTATGATGTAGGTGACACTATGAGCCGGACTCGTACTTCCTTTGTGGCTCCTACCGACTAGTATCTTGTGATTTTGTTACTACAATCACATGTGAGTGTAGTAAAAAACTATAAACAGGTTTTAGAGTTTATGAAATCACATGTGATTGTAGGTAAAATCACATGTAATTGTAGGTCAAATCACATGTCATTTCTCACTGCAGTTTTATGTGACTTCTAACTTCAGTCTTATATGATTTTATTTTTATTGTAGAGTTTATATAAGATGATTGAAGAAAAGATTTCAATCATATTTGATGAAAAGCTTGAAGTTGATGATATTTTGAGAAAGGCTAATACAGAGTTCCCGAATGATGAGGTTGTGCTTCGACTATATGAGAAATATTGCGGAGTTTCCAAGGAAACTGTTTTGCTGCAACAGAACCAAATTCATGTTGATGATTTTCAAGCAGAAGATGGAGGTGATAATAATGATGACAGTGGTAACAATAATGACGGCGGTGAGAACGTTGATGGTGGTGAGAAAGATGTTGGTGGTAATAACAATGATGGTGGTGAGAAAGATATTGGTGAGAACATTGATGGCGGTGAGAAAGATGTTACTGGTGAGAACATTGATCCTGGAAATGAAAAGCAGCCGGCTGAGGCAGAAGAAGAAGAGATATTTGAAGTTGAAACTTTTATGCAGTGGATTGAAGCAAATATCAATTGGGTTAAAGAGGTGATTGACTGTATTTGTGATGCATATCATGATGTACTTTATTGAAATTTTAAATTTTAAATTTATAATTTGTTCTTTTTATTATTATTTTTCTAACTAAAATTTTCTTATGATCTTAGGAAGAGTATGCGTGGCCTCGAGTGGTTTAGTTGGTTAACATGGAGTGTCCTCGAACTCCTAAACGAGTGGTTACTCGTTCCTCTCCTAAGAAAAGAGTTGTTAAACCATTTTCTTACCTGTCCTCTCCATACATGAATCAGAAAACAAAAGTTATGCCTTTACTTAAAAGGTTGGAGTTTGTGTTGGGCAATAGTTTGTTTTCAATGCATGGCGATAAGTTGTAAGTTCACATCCATTATTTTTCACTTTAGGTAAGTTAAAAAGTTGTAGAATCACATGTGATTTTCTGATAATCATATGTGATTTTACTATAATCATATGTGATTTTACTAATTCACATTTTTTATTTTGTTTTTTAATATAGGGAAACTATTTTTCAAACTCATTCTAGTGATATTATCTATACGTTTGAACATGGATACGTTGGCACCATGATTGTGGATAGATGCCAATTTTGTTGACTGTTGGGTAACAATCCTGAACCATGAAGAGCGGTTTAGAAAGGATCCGTCACCAGTAGGGCATTTTTTTACAACGGGTTGTATTGTAAGTTTTTTTTATTTAACTTTTTCAAATTTTTATAGATAATTGTATTTATTTACATATTTTTCTAAGACTGTTATATGTTTAACACAGAAAAATGCTATGATTGAAGGACGTATTGATGATGAAGAGAAGTGGAATGCATTTTCAGCAGATATTTCGGCTCAGTTTAAAAATGATGTTGCTTCTATGTCTCTTGCATCAGTTGAATTGGTAATTTCTCATTCCATTAGAAGTATAGTTTTGCAGAAGTTGAATTGGTATTTTAAGTTTCCTTTTTTGTTCAAATAGGTGTTTTCCAATTTGTGCCTCTGGTCATTTTTATATGGTTGTTTTCAACATTAAGAAGCAAACATCGATGATCATCCTTGATAACAGTGATTCTGGACAGACTTGCGACACAAAGTATAAGGTGGCTTGTGATCTTTTGGTAAGTAGTTTTGAAAATCACATGTGATTTTGTACTGGTTATATGTGATTCATGTACAGTTTTTTATTCAGTTTTTCTTTTTTGTAGAAAAAATTGTTTTCGAGGCATCTGCTTACATATGAACATCCAAAACATGCTTCTATTGCTAAAGTGAGAGCACGCATTCCAAAGTTGAAATGGAGGACTATGGCAAATCATGTAGGCTGTGGAGTTTTAACAATGATTCATACGGAGTCTTACATCGGTGAACCTGTCTCAAAATGGGATGTTGGTCTGTGTACAGAATCAGATAAACATGTCTCATTGTTGAGGCGTATGAGGTTTAAAATTTCTACCAAGATTCTATTGCACGAGTTAAATGTGCATTCACAAAAGATGTTTGATTTGGCTTACAAGTTCTAGACTGATTATGATGAAGAAACAAGGATTTCCATTACTGTTAATGCAATTAAGAACAAGGCTAAGCGTAAAAGCCAAGTGGTTGAAAGTCAAGATATTGGTGCAGTTAATGGTTAATTGTAAGTGATTGTTAATGGTTGTTTTTATAAAACTGATGGTAGTTTATTTATGTAACTGATGGTCGTAGTTTGTTTATGGTTGTATCTGGACAAGTTTAGATGTTCATCGTAGTCTTTTTGGTATAGTACTGATGGTGTAGTAGTGATGGTTGTAGTATTGATGGTAGTCTTTTTAGCGTAGTACTGATGGTTGTAGTTTGAACAAGTCGTATGGTTGAAGTATGAAATAAATTTTGAACAAGTCGTATGTTTATTAACTGCTCTTTTGCTGAACGTTTTAACATCTGTCTTTTTTTATTTATTTACTTATTTATTTATTTATTTATTTTTATTTTTTTTTGCTAAATGTCATAATCTGATGGTTGTAGCCAGGGTAATTTTACATCTAGATCTCATGTAATTTGTTTATGAATCACATGTGATTCACAGAATGTAACTTTACAACGTGCATTTTTATTCCGTGTAATACCAAATCTGCTAGAACATCAAACAATTATTCAGTGTAATCCCAAATTTGCTAAACCTCAAACAAAAAGGTATTCAATTAAAAATAGTTGAATTAAGATCCGCATAACACTTTTCCAAAAGTTCAACAAAAATATGAAAAATCCAAAATTAAAAGAGTATGGTATTCAAGAAGCGTTTGTCACTTGTGCAGTAGCAGCAATTCTCGCTAGTTTTGCAATATGTTTTGGATTTGATGGACATGTAGTCTTGGTTTGCTTGTAAATTTTCTCTCCACAGCATCCACATTTCTTTGTTGACTTAGATCTAGCTTGAAGTGCTATTTCTCTTCCATTTCTTTCTACGTGCTCCTTTAATACCATCTTTGTTTACAGCCCAGATGGATTTTTGACCTTAGTATCATTAGGTTTAGGTTTGTCAACTGCATAAATATCCTCAATCACATCTCCCGTTTTGCGCAAAGGAGGATTAGGCACTTCAACCTCAATTTCTTTCTTGATTGATTTCAACTGTTCCACCAAATTTACTAACTTGTCTTCATCTTTACTAAAAAAAATAACCATTGGTCTAGCAAGAAAGTAGCCTAATTCGTTAATTTTTCAAACGGTTTATTTTTCTCTCCATATCTGTTTGTGTTTCTTCTCAATGCAGGTGGTATTATAACCCTTCTCCAACGCCTCAAAATTTACTTTCCAGAATCATTTGAATATCACGGTTATTCAAAACTCAGAATGCGTGTCGACATAGAAATCAGAACCGAAGAAAATGCCTACAAGTACTTTCCACTAACTCGTCTACAAGAGAACGCATAACCTTATTACAAAAAAGAAAGACAGAAAATTAATATTTTGATGTTGGAATCACATGTGATTTACATGAAAATCACATGTGATTGTTATAACAGATGTTAACAGATAATAATTTTTTTAAAATTGCAAGTAAATTACCTTGTATTCTGCTACATTTTAACATTCTTGCATTTGCTATTCTCCATTTTCTTTCAAAATTGTTTTATAAGATGTTGCATTCTTGTCTCTAACCCTAACCATCTCACAACCCTCTTCTATTTTAAACTCTTCTATTATGCAAGACCAACAAGCTTCTACTATTTGCATTTGAACAAGCAGAAATATTGTCCTTGTGTATACTTTAGATGCATGGATTTCAATTTTTAATCTTGTATGAAGTTTTGGAGCTGAATCAAATGTTTAAAGTCGTGTACTTCTTGCCTATACCTTTGCCTTTCGATTGCTGATTCGAAGAACATCATGAAATTGACTAATGTTGATCCTTGATTTATGAAAGTTTTGAAGAATGCGTTTTCACTCTCAGATCTTGAGGTAGTTCTCATCAATCCAAATAATGGTGAGTCAATAAAATAAGCCGGTAGCCACATTTCTCGAAGGTTAAACATCTTTTTCATGCATTTGTGGTTTTTGAATCCAAAATCTTCAATCAGTTTTGACCATTTTTCTTCAAACTTCATTGGTTCCATGAATACATTCCACACAATTTTATTTAAGCGCTTTTTGAAATCAGTTTCATCATAAATTTGTTTACAGATCTGTAAAAAAATCACATGTGATTCATTAGATAGAGTAAGTGTTTATGAAAAAAAAAATCATATATGTGATTCATGTAGAACAATATATCAAATAGTTTATGAACTACAATACCTTTGCTCGAACTTTTTGGGTGATATGCCACATGCATTAGTCTGTGTTTTGATTCACTAAAAACTCCTTCAATTTCTAATTTCATTGCTCCATCTTGATTCGTTACAATCATTTTTGGTTGTTTTTCATGAGCAGTCATGAAATGACCTTAGTAGCCATATATAAGCTTCTTCATCTTCTCTTAAAAGCATTCTCGAGCCAATTGTCACACACTTTTTGTGATTATCTATCCTGGTGAATGGAACAAACACCATATTGTACCTGAAAATCACATGTGATTGTTAACAAAATCAGAACAGGCTTAGAAAAGACAGAACCGTTTTAGAAAACAACTTGCTTGTTAGTTCTTGAAGCGTGGTTTTGCGACCTTACAACAGGTTTTACCTCTCGAGAAGCTTGCAATCCCCACCAGGCAGTGTACCTGACCGATGTAGTATAGTGTAGTGGCAAGTACCGGGGGATTGATCGTTCTCTAGGGGAATAGTGTCGTTAGGATTGAAAAACTACTCTAATAGGTTTAAGGGTGAGGGAAGATTCTTTTTGTGTATTTTTATATTTTTTAAAGCAAGTAAAATCTCAAGTTTGAAGGAGTGGGCGGAATTAGTTGCTAGTCAACTAACCCAAATAACTACAATTGCAAATAAAATAAAATAACTGAAAATAAAAAGGTTGTGGAACTTATATGGGGAGAAATGTGTTTACTTAGATTTCCTTACTCCCTAACTATCTTTTACCGGTTGATTAGTGTGTATTATTGCGTGGATGACGGGTGTATTCCTTAATACCAATCATGGGGTGGCGTACGTACTTCCCCAACTCTATAAGCTCCTACTTCACTCCTATGTCGAGCCGGCTAAGAAGCTCCTAACATGGGATCACTAGAATTCGCTCATGCATTAAATACAACCATAAAAACCTTAGTACGCATTGGTTCATGTTTCTTAAGACGTTCAAGCAAGTTACCATATAGGAGGTTAGCCAGTTTTCTTAAGCCTAACATCGATATCATCCAATCATACAAGAGACAATAGGAAACAAGAATTATAAGCTAAACCAATTAGATCTATTGAAGTTGTCACGCCCTAATTGATGGAGATGGACACACACATCAACAAGAAATCAATAAGATCTAATTAGTTATACACAAGTTTCACACAATCATAGGTAAACACTAGGTGATTTAGTAAAACATAATCAATGAAGAACAAGCAACAATAATAATGGAAGACATAATTAAGATAGAATCAACACACCATTACAAGATGTTTATGGAGTGATTAAGACCTTTTAAGTTGCTGGAAAAACACCTACCTAAACCCTAGAATCGGACTTAGGGTTTAGGGCTTACAAATAATGAAGTTATAAGGTTATATTTATAGGTAACTTTCTGTCGGCCCGATCTGACAGCGTCAGCCCATACACTTGACGGCGTCAGATCCCCTTTTTCACCAAATTGTAGATTTCTTCGTCCCGAATCCGTGGCCTGTTGAATCACCTAAATCCGAGTTCGTATGAGGATTTTATGGCCAAAACAGTAACAGCTACTCCGCGCGCGAGTTGTGATTGTCTTGATTAACTTGTGGCGGTTTCACTAAGGTTCCTTCTCGTGTAAGAATACTTTGACGCCGTCACTCTATATCATCTGACGTCGTCAGGTCTATGATCCTGACGCTGTCACCTTCAAAAATCCTCTTTCCCGTCTCTCTTTAACTTAACACTCGACGGCCTACATCCATTAACACGTGACGCCGTCACCCTTTAATTCCACAAAACCTTCTGGCGCGTCATGTGTAAATTCATATTCATCCTTTTGCCAGTACGTGACGCCATCACCTACAAAGCGTGACGCCGTCAAGCTCTGTTTCCAGCTTGATTTTGGAGACTTTGCCGTTTTCTTCACTTTTCGCTCCAAAAACGTCCAAAATGCTTCCTTTTCCAGATTTCTTCTCCAAAGTACCTAAAATGACAAAAGGAACGATTTAGGGCAATATTTGATCAAATAATCACGAATTAGGGCTTAAATGACCCCCTCAAAGCGGTACACTTTTCGTCTCATCAAATATCCCAACACTTGGGATTTGCTTGTCCTCAAGCAAATGAGCTTTTCCACCAATCAAAATACAAGTTAGGGGTCATTTAACATTAATATAAAAGTAATTACAACAAATGATCGTTCCACCTTAGTCAAAACAAGCACGGAAATTATACACTAGCACCTCACATTAAGTGTTTGGATACTCTCATCTCTCGGGTGTTGTAAATTTATATATGAAAATGGAGAAATATCACTCATTACCTGTCATAGCAAATAGATTACCATAGGCTTGGGAAAGGATCAAAACCTCCACCACATTGGCGTAAGCACCTAGGATAAACTATCAAAGAGGTCTTTTAAAGGGTTGTAACGTTAGGTGTAAGGGTATGAAAAACACGGTTTGTTGGATAAGAGATACTTTACTGGTGGTAAGTCAATTGTCTTAGTCAATTACATGTAAAATGAGGCGTTGCTAAGCCAAGACTCGACTTAACTTAAGCTACTACGACTCTCTTTTTGTATTTTTTTCAAGACACTATTTCGACTTAAACAATAAAATAAAAGAAACGGATGGTAGCCCGTATGTTTTTTTTTTTGCATACATTTTTACTCTACCATCCAAAATAATACATCAAAGGGAGCTTGTTTCCTCCCTACACTTGAACTTTTACATACTTTACAAATGACTATGCTAATGACTCGAATCAAGAAAATTAAAACACTTGGAGTACTTTTAAGATATTAACGCACATATGGGGTAGTAAATGATGTTCTTCCCCATTACTCCATAACACTAGTACTTTGCCCATGAGTCCCAATCGTCCCAAAACAATATGTACAAGATATGACTCGACTTAGCAACCATGTAACCAATTAGACAATTAACTAAGGGTTTAACACATATGACAATAATGCACTAAAGATAAGTGCATACAAGGTGGGCTAAGGCGATTTGGGTGTACATTTAGGGTGGATTGTAAACAAATTCTTCCTTTAAGTAAAATGCTTAAAGTTAGAAACGAAAAAGATAGGCTCTGAGGGGTGTACTAGGGGTATCGTGTACTAAAAATGAGTACATCGCAAAGGTGTGGGAGAATTACTTGACCAATGTAGCCAACGTAATTATAATACAGGTGTAAAACAAGGGTTATCCTAATGCCTCTTATCATGTAGTAAATCCTAACTACACGAATGTAGTCTCACTAGCGGTCTCAGCATGCATCACTATCACAAGTTCTAGAATCTAAATACTACCGGTACACTCACAAGCATCAACAATGAATGCTTTTTCCTACAGATCTAGGGGCGAACCTCACATATTTGGGGTGGAAATTTTTGATGGTACGGTTTTTGTGCTAGTCATATAATTTCCTATCCATGAGACGCTTATTAAGACTAAAGTTTCACTCCTATATGTTGCAAAAAATTTTAAATTTAGTGCTAAAATTGCCCTAACAAGTATTTCTCTTAGCTTTATTACACATTTACTATTAAACAAAACAAAAATCAAGCGAAGTTGTAGTTTCTAAGGCATCCTAATTTACCCTCCCTACACTTAAACCGAACATTGTCCCCAATGTTCTAAGTAAAAGATGTAAAAGTAAAAATAAATGAAAATGAAAGAAACTAGTACTCCCCTGATTCGGTCGGTATGTATGATGTGATAACATGGTTAAATCTTCCTCCAAGAAAACGAGCATAGAAAAGCTTCACTCCAGAAATATAATCATCTTCTTGTCCAATATAACCTGTAATCAACAAACACAAAAAACCAACGCATCAAACAGAACAAAGAAAAACCACAACTAGATGTAATTCCAGACTTAGAAATAAAAACAAAACAAAACAATAAAAGGATAGGATACTTGTGGAATGAATTACAAATAGGAACTCATAAAACATGTCCACAAGTATTGACACATAAACAAGATAATATATATGCTAATCATAAATTGTGATTTTTTCTTGTTCGAATTTCGTTCTTTTTAACAAAATATAAGCTTCCCTACACTTATCTTTTTGTAAAATACCTTTATATGCAATTAAGACGAGGTTAAAAACAAGATAACGCATTTTCACAATTTAGTTTCGAACATGAATCAATAATAATAAAAATTAAACATACATATGGAAGCAAATAAAATCAAACAAACAAATAAATAAACACACAAAGCAAATAAAGCTTGGGTTGCCTCCCAAGAAGCGCTTGTTTTTGTTCGAGTCACGAGCCTGACTCTACCCTTATTTAACGGAAATAGGGGAGGTTTTCCCTACACTTAGGGTTAAGTGCGGGTGATAGTAGCGATACACACCAGCTCGGTAGGAGTATGCCACGTGAGGAAAGATTAGTGGATGAATTATATGCTCAAAGGGGTGTGCTCCTTTCATACCTAGTTCACTTTGGTCAATGGGTGAGTTAAAGTGTTCTCCTAAAAAGGGATCATCTTCTATCAACTTCGAGAGATTCCTAGTTGGGAATCCATCTTGACCTAATAAACCCGGTTTAAACCCATAATGTTTCTTGTGATCAATCATGAATGGGTGATGTAAGTATGTAAGGTCATGGTTCACTCCTATATTAGCTTCCACTCCACATGGCCTAGAGTCTACTACCTTAATCTTAACATTACCCGGACTACATGGTTTGATGGGTGGATCGGGACCTTTTTTAATTCCTAAATTCACATCTAAAGATGGAAGATTAGGTAACGGTTTTGGTTGAGGCTCCGGTTCATCAAAAATAGGAAATCCCCTAGAACTAAGAGTAAGGTTGTGATCACTATAAGCATTCAAACCTATATCATCTAGTTGTGTTTGGTTCAAAGGTTCTACCTCCATCGAGATTCCTAAAGTCTCTTCTACTTCTTTCGGGTAAGTCACGGGCGGTGTGGGTGCCTCGAATGATGGTGGGTTTTGTGGAGTACTTGGTGGACTTGGATTTTCTACTTTATCCTCCATCTTATCTTGATTACCTATGTGCTTATTATGTGATTTGTTGAAGTCTATCCCCAACATGCACCTAGGTATCTCAAATCCTTTTCTATTCATCTCAAATTCTTGGTCCGATTCATAAGAATCATTCTCAATAACTTGATCACTATGTTCCATTTGCCTAAAGGATTCCTCATACTCATCATATGTCTTGGTGAAATCTAATCCAAGCATGCACCTAGGTAGTTCAACATTAACCATCTCACAATCTTGGTCGGGTTCATAAGAAACTATCCTAGGTGAAGGCTCATATGGTGCATAGGTTTCACTTAATGAGGTATTTTGAGGGTTTGATGGGGCTCCTAAGGTGATTTCCTCAAAAGTTTTATGCACTTGGTCTCTTTTCTCAAGGTACTCACTAAAATCTATGTAAGATCCTGTTCTCATTACTTCATTCCACCATCTTGATTTATCCAAATTAGTAAAATTATATTTCTTCATGTAAAACTCTAGTCGCGGATTTGGTAGATTCACGTTCTCCATAATGGCGAACGGAAGAGTCAATGGAAAAACTTTACGAACAAAAGCACAAATAAAAGATAGACTACGAGAAAGCTAATAAAAAGAAAATAAAAATCTCACTAGATAGGAATCTAATGAGTAGACCTAATAAAAATAAAATTTCAACCTAAACAATAACTATTCCCCGGGCTGCGGCGCCAAAAACTTGATGCGTGGTTTTGCGACCTTACAACAGGTTTTACCTCTCGAGGGATCTCGAGAAGCTTGCAATCCCCACCAGGCAGTGTACCTGACCGATGTAGTATAGTGTAGTGGCAAGTACCGGGGGATTGATCGTTCTCTAGGGGAATAGTGTCGTTAGGATTGAAAAACTACTCTAATAGGTCTAAGGGTGAGGGAAGATTCTTTTTGTGTTTTTTTATATTTTTTAAAGCAAGTAAAATCTCGGGTTTGAAGGAGTGGGCGGAATTAGTTGCTAGTCAACTAACCCAAATAACTACAATTGCAAATAAAATAAAATAACTGAAAATAAAAAGGTTGTGGAACTTATATGGGGAGAAATGTGTTTACTTAGATTTCCTTACTCCCTAACTATCTTTTACCGGTTGATTAGTGTGTATTAATTGCGTGGATGACGGGTGTATTCCTTAATACCAATCGTGGGGTGGCGTACGTACTTCCCCAACTCTATAAGCTCCTACTTCACTCCTATGTCGAGCCGGCTAAGAAGCTCCTAACATGGGATCACTAGAATTCGCTCATGCATTAAATACAACCATAAAAACCTTAGTACGCATTGGTTCATGTTTCTTAAGACGTTCAAGCAAGTTACCGTATAGGAGGTTAGCCAGTTTTCTTAAGCCTAACATCGATATCATCCAATCATACAAGAGACAATAGGAAACAAGAATTATAAGCTAAACCAATTAGATCTATTGAAGTTGTCACACCCTAATTGATGGAGATGGACACACACATCAACAAGAAATCAATAAGATCTAATTAGTTATACACAAGTTTCACACAATCATAGGTAAACACTAGGTGATTTAGTAAAACATAATCAATGAAGAACAAGCAACAATAATAATGGAAGACATAATTAAGATAGAATCAACACACCATTACAAGATGTTTATGGAGTGATTAAGACTTTCTAAGTTGCTGGAAAAACACCTACCTAAACCCTAGAATCGGACTTAGGGTTTAGGGCTTACAAATAATGAAGTTATAAGGTTATATTTATAGGTAACTTTCTGTCGGCCCGATCTGACGGCGTCAGCCCATACACTTGACGGCGTCAGATCCCCTTTTTCACCAAATTGTAGATTTCTTCGTCCCGAATCCGTGGCCTTTTGAATCACCTAAATCCGAGTTCGTATGAGGATTTTATGGCCAAAACAGTAACAGCTACTCCGCGCGCGAGTTGTGATTGTCTTGATTAACTTGTGGCGGTTTCACTAAGGTTCCTTCTCGTGTAAGAATACTTTGACGCCGTCACTCTATATCATCTGACGTCGTCAGGTCTATGATCCTGAAGCCGTCACCTTCAAAAATCCTCTGGCCCGTCTCTCTTTAACTTAACACTCGACGGCCTACATCCATTAACACGTGACGCCGTCACCCTTTAATTCCACAAAACCTTCTGGCGCGTCACGTGTAAATTCATATTCATCCTTTTGCCAGTACGTGATGCCGTCACCTACAAAGCGTGACACCGTCAAGCTCTGTTTCCAGCTTGATTTTGGAGACTTTGCCGTTTTCTTCACTTTTCGCTCCAAAAACGTCCAAAATGCTTCCTTTTCCAGATTTCTTCTCCAAAGTACCTAAAATGACAAAAGGAACGATTTAGGGCAATATTTGATCAAATAATCACGAATTAGGGCTTAAATGACCCCCTAAAAGCGGTACACTTTTCGTCTCATCAGTTCTGAAAGTTGCATCAAAGGATATAATACCTCCAAATTCCTTGTAGTTGCATTTAGTGACTTCATCTACCCAAAACATTGCGACCAATTCACTACTTTCAACGTTATAATGAACGTAAAGTTTGGCACATACTTCTTTCTGTTTTCCATTTTGTTTATTAGCATTTGCGCGTCATTTTTTTCCAATGAATGCATTAACGTCCCTTTGATGATTCTTAAAATTATCACTTGTGCCATGAACATACTTAGCACCCCATTTCATCAGACAATAAAAGTTGTGCGCCCTTGTTGCACCAAGTTTTAAGGTTGAAGCTTTGACAACAAACATTTTTTCCGCTTGAGTCATCTTCCTTTGTTTCTTTGTTAGATGATTATACTCTTTCGGAATCATTTGATGGTTGTGCTTTGGAACGAATTTAGTTACTACATACATTCCAGAAACATGATCCAAATGGACTTTGATTCAAGCCATACAACCTGTTATACGTTATGTTGTATTTCTAACTTGTTTTTCACTGTTTTTAAAGTCCAATGTGTTTATATTTATGTCTTTTGGAACCCCTTGCCTATTACACATGATGTACTTTTTACCAAACCATTTTTTTCTGGTTTTTTAACTTCAAAACCTTCAATTTCAACATAAATGCTATAAAATTCAATACATTCCTCTATTGTATTAAAAACTTTCCCCTCAAGAGGTAAATAAATTCTTTCAACATTAGGTTCCCCGTAAACAGATCCTCCAGGTGTCTCAGTATGACTGTATAAAGTTGGTCTCGGTGTGCTCATAGAATCTGTTACAGAATCATATGTGATTTTAGGTTCAGAATCATCTTTTATAACAAAACAGAGCAAATATCATTAAATAACAACTAGATTTACCTGAAATAACAACTAGATTATCTTCTTCATCTGTGACAACATCAGCTTCATCCATAACCAGAATAACAACTAAATTTGCTTCTGCATCTAGAACAACCAAAAGATTTTCAGAACCAACTAAATTTTCTTTTGCATCTGGAAGAACAATATCATCCATAACCTGGATTTCAGATGTAACACCCCAACCCGACAAGGGTCAAAATGCCACATTATGGTGTCAATCAGAACATACAAACGCAAGTAGAAGACTTATAAACATAATAATTACAAAGGTATTTTAAGATGATAATAAAATACTAACTCTAAACATGACGAGTTCCAAAACTGAAGTACAAAACCAAACTAAATTTAACTGAAGCTATGTCCAAGTCGTATCCAGAAGCAAATGGGTATCTATCATCAGGGTGGTCCACTAAGAGCTGCTATGCACTCTTCACTCAATCCCAGCTTCCAACCTAAAACCTGCCGCAGGAAAAGAAATGCGGCTGAGCTTAAAAAGCCCATTGAACAGATATAAACCAAAACGAATAATCAAACATATATAAGTATAGGGAAAAGGAATATAAGCTCCTGCGGAACGAATATCATCTGTCAAATGAATAAGAGATCAAGGATCAACTAAACAAAATATCATATATCATATGAAGCAAATCATAGCGAAACATAAAGAGATCATAATGAAGTTCAAAGGAATCAATCAGAGGATAATAATCATATAACAGAACGGAACAGAAATGCCCACGAGCTCAGAAAGCATGCCACATGCTTAGTCACATAATCACATTATATCATATCCATATATACGTATCATAAGTTGTACAAGGAGGGGAGACCTCTCAAGTACCAAATGGAGTAGCTAGCTCCTAGAAGTGAAATGGGGTGCATGACACGCACCAACCAATCACTAATCACATCCAGAACAGAACAAAACAGAATCTAGGATGCATCCATACGCCCCCTGCAAAACAAATCATATATATACACCTGCTCATGACAGGCATATACACATATCATAATGGCCAATGTGCATAAATATCATAACATAACAGAAGGGGGCGTCGCGGATCAATCACACGTCCACAGAAAGTGTCATGCCATTGGTGCCTCAATGACATGGCCATGGAACCTCCATGGCTAGGGATACAGATAGCTCGGGCAACAAAACAAAACAGAACATATCATATCAAGTCATCATATCATATCTAATCAGAGCATATCAAAACTGAACAGAATCATATTATAGCAAATGGATAGCCACCGAATATCATATTAATGAATAATAAAACGAATATCAAGCCAAGGATCATATCAAGGGAATCATAGCAAATGCTCATATCAACGGAATCATAACAAATCAAACGAATCAAAGTCAAGGATCGGAAAGTCATGAGAAATCCCTACTGAAAAGGGATATAATATGTGTACCTTATCACAGCAAGAAAGTAACTCAAAAGCATACAGAAACCGAAGCTACTCCCTCTTCACGTAATCTACACAAATGAACGATCCACATATTACTTATAAGCTTATTTTATCAGTTTAGTGCGTATAATTATCCAGATTAGGGTTTCTTTCTATTTTTAGTAACCTTCCATATTTAGTAAGTTTCCGTATTTAGTAAGTTTCCATAATTAGTAACTTTAGGTTAATAATCATTAATTAGCCAAACTTAGGGGTTTACAAATGATAATTGGTTAACTTAAAGGTTTAATATGACAAATATCATAGTTTAGGGCTTTATATGTCAATTTAGCAAAGTATACGGTTTAGTGTGAAAATAATCAAAGTTTAGGCTAAATGTGTTAAATTTTGGATTTTAAGATTTATATTACCATGCTGGTAACTTAGAACGAGAATAGTATCACGTTTATAATTCTTAACGAACCTGTAACGTATTCGAACCACGAAAACAAATCGAGACCAAGCCAAACAAAACTCTATTTCGGTGGTACCATTCGTCTAAAGAGACAATACAAACCAACACTCTCGATATCATTCAATTCAGCGAGCCAAGATCTCAAGCAAACACACCCTCTTGGTAAAGTTTTGGTGAGGCAGATTCTAGGACAAAAGGACATGGTGCGAGTAAAAAATAAAGTGGTGCGAGGGGGTACAAATGAGCAGCAAACAACAATGAATCAAACACCATTCGACCATGATTTGTAACATGTGAAAACCAGGTCTTAACCACTCATACGACATACAAAACCAGCCCACAGCCCCTATGATTTAGGAGTAAAAAACAAAGCCAAAACTTCGCACATCAAATCATAACCTTTTTGTTAATAAGCAACATAGGTTTTCAGATTTTAAGCGCCACATTAAAGTTTATATATAACATATTTTAAGGCTTGTATCAGGTGTGAAATAGGTCGACATAGGGCTGGAAACACGACATCAACCAGGCTACAAAAACCGACACCAACCAGTCCCAACAGACTTGACACACAACAGATTTAAAATGGGTGTAGGTTTGATGATTCCATGTGATATATAGGGTTGATCATTAAGGTTTGTTTAGTTTGTAATCTGTTCGATAAAAGGTTGGAATAAGAACATCAAAATAGCCCACCCAAAATGATACAAAACTGTTACATAGGCGCATATATTTTTCATGATTCCATGTGACATATTAACGAGGCCAAATCATTCAGAATATTAACACGATTCAAGGGTTTCTTAGCATGCTTTTTATCTTGTTACTCATATGTTATGTCGAATGGAAAACAGAAATAAAGAAGGATCAAACCTGTCTGTCGACTGAGAAACAGAAAACGAATGTAACAAAGAACTAGGCTCGAATAAACTCCAAGAAGGACTCCAACGTTGTACCCTCTTTTGGTCACCAACAAGCCTTCTTCTCTTTTTCTTCTTTTCTTGCAGCAAATGAAGCGTTTATGTGTGTGTTTCTTCTTGGTTTAGGATTCGGTGTAAATGAGAGATACAAAGAGATGATATACGGTTTAATATAGAAAAGGAAAAGCGTGTTTGAAGATATGGGAAGTCGTGTGTGGTGATAGGGCTAAGTAAACATGCAAATCTTTTATGTTTGGCAAATGATAATGTTGTTCCTACCTTCTAGTTATCAAACGTCACAAGGGGGCTAGGCTTAGAATTTGTGTAGTTTAGGATAAGATTTTACTTTAGGTTATAGTTTAATTAGTCTTAGGATAAATTATAATGTGTAGTATTAATTATAATGTATAGTTTTCAAGACATATTATTAATAATTCAAACTTAGGAAAATTTCAAAATGGTGCAAAAATTATGGTTAAGATATTTCTGGTTTTACAACTCTTCCCCTCTAAAAAGAAAAATTTCTTCCTCAAAATTGAAGTCGCAAAAGTTAGACGGATACGTGTCAAATCACGAAAAGGAATGACGACAATTAGCCTTACGCTCGGAGAGGTTCTTCCAAAAGATTTCTACGAACAGAAGTGTTTGTTTCTCATGACTCGATCCTGAAAAACTCGGATAGCCCCAGGCTCTCCGACAGAATACAAATCATAACAAATCTAATCCAACAAATACGAAACAAATACGTAATAGCTGATAGTAGAAATCTCACAAAGAGATACATGAACATCAGATGAATATGGAACAAATACGTAAGTGATGCTAAACGGTGGAAACCTTCACGAATCCAAATCTGGTTCTGAACGAACTAAGGAACTTGCTAAAGATCAGAGAAGCACATATCGATTTATCAAACGTATCAAGAGATTCCTAAAGAGATGGTAACATATTCGTACTGACGATCAACTAAGCACATATCAGAAGATCAAAATGTATCAGAAGGCATAACGGAATAGGTAGAATAATCGTACAGATAAGAACGAATCTAAGGTCTAACGTATCGCGAACTAAATCTTCTTTATATGCCAAAATGTCTAACTCTTTTGTACGAAAACATCATACGGAACACACAAATTCCGGGTCTAACATTTCAAAATTTCTCTTCCACAATGATAACTAATCCATTAGTCACTGTAATCAACTCCGGACCTTCAATAAGTAACTCTCCGACTTAATTCAACAAAAAAGTGTTCTACATCTCCGTTCTTACAACTCCGAAAGGAAAACCCTTGTCACTTACATGCCATCAATCTTAATGAGCAAACACAACTAGACCCAGCACTTGTCAAATTTCTCGTTCAACACATCTTCCAAGTTCGAATAGTTGTTCTGTCTGTCCATCCATCTGAAGATGAAAGTCGTACTCAAATCCCGAGTCTAATCCCCATAGTCTTCTGTATCTCTTCTGAAAGTGTGAAGCAAAACGCGATTCTCTGACATGATCACTGCAGGTGCACCATGTAGCTTGAATAATCTTCTGCCGAAAGAAATCTCTGCCAACCTTCCAAGTGAGCCGACCTAGTCAAACGATCCACTACAACTCAATTCGTGTTGTCCTTCCTAAATGTGCGTGGAAATCCTGTTACAAAGTTCCTGAAAGTTTAATCCCACTTCCACACACGAACATCCAAAACTAAGGAAAACCGCTTGTACGCTGATGCTGAATCTTAACCTGTTGACACGCTAAACACTTCGCCACCAAGGCAGTCACAATCATCTTCATACAATTCCATCAAAATTTTGGTTCAAGTCACTATGCATAATAGTACAACTAAGATGAATAGAGCAAATAGAATTGTGTGCTTCAATCAAAACCGCTTTCTTCAAGTCTTCTAACATAGATCATATTCCACCGTCTTGCTCCTGAGCTTCTTCTAACGTAGAAATTTCAACACAATATACGAAGATGATTCTCGTGTTTCTCTTTCGTCTCTGAATACACCAAAATGTCATACTATGAAAAATTGTCCAAGTATTAATGAGAGACACGGTTTACCAAATTCATAGGAACAGTCGGAGCAATAGCCAATACAATTGGCATCACTAACACTCATGAAGACCATAACGAATACGAAAGGCAACTCTAGGAACATCTTGCTCCTTTACACAAAACATAAAATAATCAGATTTTAGTCAATCATTGAGAAGATTCACACCCAGAAGTTGATTAGACAAATCGTCGATTTGAGGTAACGGATAATGGTTCTAACCATAATAAAATTCTGTTTCCAGCATTCAATACACAGTCTCATCTTATCATCACTCCAGAGCACACCACGGATACACACTCAGACGGATAAAACCACTTCCTAAAAGCTGGTCCTTCAATTCTTCCCCTTCAACTAATGTTGTTCAATACAGAGTTTTAGAATTAGGCAAAACATCGTTCAATACAGATAGGATTCTAAATCAACCAACTTACTGTTCTCAGGCACTGCTCAAGACATCCTATGACCCCAATAAGTTCAAGTTATATGATGCAACTATTATCACGTTGGCCAGGCGTCATAATACTTGCATCATATACACATGCCTTTATGGCAATCACATTCTACCTCGAGTCGTGACTAAACAAATTCTCATAACCAGATCAAGGCAATTTCACATTCAGATGGAAATCTTGGTAGTTCATAAAGGAATACATCATGAGCATTTTAAACAACCGGATTAACTCTCGAGGCGAGTTTCATCAAACGAAATATCTTAACAACCGCGAGGGATTAACGTATGAGTTTTCAAAGCAAAGGTGATCATAATTGTTTACCAGGTTGGGAACTATGGTACAGAATTTTGAGTTTTTTTTTTTTTTTAATCGCCAAAGATGACAAATCTAATATGTCCGTTGATAGCATCTCGATGCTCAGTCAACAAATCCATATCCAAAATAATATCGAATCAAACATTCCCAAAGGAAACAGATTAGTAGAACGAAACTTATCTTCAAATATCTTCAAAACGTACTAGACAATTCCGATACTCGTGACGGATAATCACAAGATTTCTCATAGAGATAGTTATAGGAAATTCTAATAGTGCAGAGGAAACCTCAATATGCTTAGTAATATCAAGAGAAACCACATAATGTGTCGAACACATTGGATTCATACATGTACGAATTCTCGGAACGGACGAAAAGGTATCTAAACGAATAACAAACGAATCAAAGATAGAAGTTTAAAAAGGATGTGACACCATCAGAAAGTGAAACCTGTAAGGCATTACTACAAAGTTCTCAAAGCATTCCAAACTTATTTGATCACTAAGCTTCTATTGCGCATCTTGATAAATTTTCTAAATCTCCAGAACGAATAATCTTATGGGGCTTAACTGAAAGCAGAGGCATAAATCAGAGTGACGAGGAAGACAGATAACCAACCAAAGCCTTATCATAAAATCTACCCAATCCTCACCGGTGATAACTGAAGTTCCTACGGGGAGAAACCTAAAGCAAATCCTTCAAAGGTTATTCCATAAGTTCCTACAGTGCAAACCTAAGGGTCCAAATCTTCACAGGCCATAACTTATATGCTACAAGTCGAAGCCTGAGCTCTGATACCATAATTGTAACACCCCAACCCGACAAGGGTCAAAATGCCACATTATGGTGTCAATCAGAACATACAAATGCAAGCGGAAGACTTATAAACATAATAATTACAAAGGTATTCTAAGATGATAATAAAATACTAACTCTAAACGTGATGAGTTCCAAAACTGAAGTACAAAACCAAACTAAATTTAACTGAAGCTATGTCCAAGTCGTATCCAGAAGCAAATGGGTACTTATCGTTAGGGTGGTCCACTAAGAGCTCCTATGCACTCTTCACTCAATCCCAGCTTCCAACCTAAAACCTGCCGCAGAAAAAGAAATGCGGCTGAGCTTAAAAAGCCCAGTGAACAGATATAAACCAAAACGAATATTCGAACATATATAAGTATAGGGAAAAGGAATATAAGCTCCTGTTGAATGAATATCATCTGTCAAACGAATAAGAGATCAAGGATCAACTGAACAAAATATCATATATCATATGAAGCAAATCATAGCGAAACATAAAGAGATCATAATGAAGTTCAAAGGAATCAATCAGAGGATAACAATCATATAACAGAACAGAACAGAAATGCCCATGAGCTCAGAAAGCATGCCACATGCTTAGTCACATAATCACATCATATCATATCCATGTATCCGTCAAATCATAAGTTGTAAAAGGAGGGGAGACCTCTCAAGTACCAAATAGAGTAGCTAGCTCCCAGAAGTGAAATGAGGTGCATGGCACGCACCAACCAATCACTAATCATATCCAGAACAGAACAGAACAGAATCTAGGATGCATCCATACGCCCTCTTGAAAACAAATCATATATATACACCTGCTCATGACAGGCATATACACATATCATAATGGCCAATGTGCACAAATATCATAACAGAACAGAAGGGGACGTCGTGGATCAATCACACCTCCACAGAAAGTGTCATGCCATTGGTGCCTCAATGACATGGCCATGGTACCTCCATGGATAGGGATACAGATAGCTCGGGCAACAGAATAGAACAGAACCTATCATATCAAGTCATCATATCGTATCTAATCAGAGCATATCAAAACTGAACGGAATTATATTATAGCAAATGGATAGCAACCGAATATCATATCAGTGAATAATAAAACGAATATCAAGCCAAGGATCATATCAAGGGAATCATAGCAAAGGCTCATATCAACGGAATCATAACAAATCAAACGAATCAAAGTCAAGGATTGGAAAGTCATGAGAAATCCCTACTGAAAAGGGATAGAATATCTGTACCTTATCACAGCAAGAAAATAACTCAAAAGCACACGGAAACCGAAGCTACTCCCTCTTCACGTAATCTACAGAAGTGAACGATCACATATTACTTATAAGCTTATTTTATCAGTTTAGTGTGTATAGTTATCCAGATTAGGGTTTCTTTCTATTTTTAATAACCTTCCATATTTAGTAAGTTTCCATTATTAGTAACTTTAGGTTAATAATCATTAATTAGGCAAACTTAGGGGTTTACAAATGATAATTGGTTAAATTAAAGGTTTAATATGACAAATATCATAGTTTAGGGCTTTATATGTCAATTTAGCAAAGTATACAGTTTAATGTGAAAATAATCAAATTTTAGGCTAAATGTGTTAAATTTTGGATTTGAAGATTTATATTACCATGCTGGTAACTTAGAACAAGAATAGTATCACGTTTATAATTCTTAACGAACCCGTAACGTATTCGAACCACGAAACCATATCGAGACCAAGCCAAACAAAACTCTATTTCGGTGGTACCATTCGTCTGAAGAAACAAAACAAACCAACACTCTCGATATCATTCAATTCAGCGAGCCAAGATCTCAAACAAACACACCCTCTCGGTAAAGTTTTGGCGAGGCAGAATCTAGGACAAAAGGACATGGTGCGAGTAAAAAATAAAGTGGTGCGAGGGGGTACAAATGAGCAGCAAACAACAATGAATCAAACACCATTCGACCATGATTTGTAACATGTGAAAACCAGGTCTTAACCCACTCATACGACACACAAAACCAGCCCACAGCCCCTACGATTTACGAGTAAAAAACAAGGCCAAAACTCCTCACATAAAATCATAACCCTTTTGTTAATAAGCAGCGTAGGTTTTCAGATTTTAAGCGCCTCATTAAAGTTTATATATAACATATTTTAAGGCTTGTATCAGGTGTGAAATAGGTTAACATAGGGCTGGAAACACGACATCAACCAGGCCACAAAAACCGAGACCAACCAGTCCCAACAGACTCGATACAAAACAGATTTATAAAGGGCGTAGGTTTGATGATTCCATGTGATATATAGGGCTGATCATTAAGGTTTGTTTACGTTGTAATCAGTTCGATAAAGGGCTGGAATAAGAACATCAAAACAGCCCACCCAACACGATACAAAACTATTACATAGGCGCATATATTTTTCATGATTTCATGTGACATATTAACGAGGTCAAATCATTTAGAATATTAACACGATTCAAGGGTTTCTTAGCATGCTTTTTATCTTGTTACTCATATGTTATGTCGAATGGAAAACAGAAATAAAGAAGGATCAAACCTGTGTGTCGACTGAGAAACAGAAAATGAATGTAACAAAGAACTAGGCTCGAATAAACTCCAAGAAGGACTCAAACGTTGTACCCTCTTTTGGTTACCAACAAGCCTTATTCTCTTTTTCTTATTTTCTTGCAGCAAATGAAGCGTTTATGTGTGTGTTTCTTCTTGGTTTAGGATTCGGTGTAAATGAGAGATACAAAGAGATGATACACGGTTTAATATAGAAAAGGAAAAGCGTGTTTGAAGATATGGGAAGTCGTGTGTGGTGATAGGGCTAAGTAAACATGCAAATCTTTTATGTTTGGCAAATGATGATGTTGTTCCTACCTTCTAGTTATCAAATGACACAAAGGGGCTAGGCTTAGAATTTGTGTAGTTTAGGATAAGATTTTACTTTAGGTTATTTTAGGTTATACTTTAATTAGTCTTAGGATAAATCATAATGTGTACTATTAATTATAATGTATAGTTTTAATGACATATTAATAATAATTCAAACTTAGGAAAATTTCAAATTGGTGCAAAAATTATTGTTCAAATATTTTGGGTTTTACATCAGAATCAACCAAACGATTTCAGAATCTACCAAACGATTTTCAGCATCCACAATTGTAGCAACATCTAAATCGTCCATATTTTGATGAATCGATTGTGATTTTTGGAACAATCGATCAAAGAAGACATCTAAATTTGTTCAAAGTCAACATTTTTGATCGATTGACGAACTGTTATGATGATTTGAAGGTGAAATTTCAGTGTTTTTGCGCTGTTTTTAACGGTTAATTAATGTGTAATCGCAGTTGAAGGTGGGTGGGTCGGGATGGTTTTTATTTGTTTGTTATAACCATTTTTTTTTCGCGGGGGAAATGAAGGTGAGTGTAAAATTTGGAGATTTATAGATTACGTTTTTGCCCTTGATGTGGAAGGTAGGTGGGAATTGTTGTTTAATCACAGCCATTGGAATATGATAAACCCAAACATAAATCCTGATATATATATATATTATATATATATATATATATATATATATATATGTTTTATATATTTTTTTTTCCCGATAGTTAATGCAACAAGATAGGTAATCAGCATTTTATTCATGGGAAATAAGGCAGAATCAAATACTTTACAGTTTACATGAACATTGAATCTGCTAATATGAGTAAAGGAACAATAAGAACACCAACCTTTGTCGTTGTTGATACAAAGGGTACTATAGTGGAAGGAAAGTTCTGTTTAAGCTGTACCCATCCCAAAAAAAAAAAGAGCATGACCGCAATTCACAGTACAACCGCCTGATGCGTACAATGATTGCATACGCCCTGTATGGGTACAGATAAATACTATTCCTACAATGTCACTGCTAAATGTCAACACAACTTCTGCCAAACTTTTTCAACTTTTTGTGTAAATTACCATAAAACCCATGTGCATTTGCTTCACCAATGACAGAGAGCTCTTTTCTTAACAATTATTTTTATAAAAAACACTTTTTTAAGCATAATGACCCCACAATCACATACCAGCCAATCATATGTAACCACCTCTTATTAATTAAAGCTCCCCCTTTTGGTATTATATATCTGCATATATACAGATCTCCACCCCTTTCAAATCAAGTACAGTTTTGCTGCTGACAAACTTGGATTCACTTCACTCACTCCCATTTTTCTTACCCATAATCACTCTTTTACATCAAAATAGCTATAATCATTTAATATTTATGCTTTTGTTATTGAATTTTCCTAATGTTTTGGAAAGTTGGGTGCTTCCTAGATTCCTCACTTCATGCTCATATCAATAAAGCATATAGTCTCCAAGTCTCGTGATACCATTTACTATATTATAAACTCTCATTTTCTGTATAACTTATTCAATCCTTTTTTCGAAAATGAATCGAGGAACCGAATCATATTTCATTGGTTCGACGTTGTTCTTTGAGGGAACCAGCGAGACGAAATGGACCCAAGAAGAGAACAAACAGTTCGAGGATGCATTAGCATTGTACGATAGAGAAACACCAGATCGGTGGCACAATGTGGCAAAAATGATACCCGGAAAATCAGTGAATGATGTCATGAATCAATATCGAAAATTGGAAGAAGATATTAGTGATATAGAGGCAGGGGTATTAGTTGTACCTGGATATATTATGAGAAGTGATCATGCGACGTTAGAGTGGGTGGCAAATAATCAGTTTTATAGTCCTGGAGGAAAGAAATGTGGCTCAAGTAGACTTCCTGATCATGAAAAGAAAAAAGGAATTCCATGGACAGAAGAAGAGCACAGGTAAACTTAGTAAATAATTGTTTTCATTTTACTTATTCTATTAATTGTATGTGCTAGCCAAATGATCCAAAATCATCCAAGAATCCATGATTATGAATAAAAGATAAAGTTTTTCGAGTTACAAGCAAGGAGAGAAAGTAACCTCGGCAATTTTGACCAATTTATTCCTAAAAAATGGTGGATTTAGGTTGTGTTTCATCTCAAACGGATCAATATAACGAATGGGTCAAATAGGTCAAGGGTGTAAGTTCTCAACAGTGTGTTTATAATGCATCAACCTTAAGTGTTTTCGCTCAACCCAATCTGCTCCTCTAAACGTTTCCACCCGTATTGTACCTATACCTTTAATGAAAAATAGGTGTGCATACACATGATTTATATAATACAACTTGGCATTACATAAAATTAAAATAAAGGCACCCGTGCATTATTACAAATAATTTCTGATTTAAATTGTAAAATGATTTGATAACAGGCAATTTCTTCTCGGACTGAAGAAGTATGGTAAAGGGGACTGGAGAAATATCTCAAGTAATTTCGTGACAACAAGGACACCAACACAGGTTGCTAGTCATGCTCAAAAGTACTTCATTCGCCAACTATCTGGGGGAAAAGATAAGCGGAGATATAGTATTCATGATATAACGACGGTGCACCTTAATGATACTACAAGAAAAACATAGTTTCCTGAAAATGATACATGTCAGAAACCTGGTGAATGTACAACCATGGTCACAACCCCTCAACAACAACACTACATAGTGAAAGCTGTTTACCAATGGAGCCTCCCTAACCAGCAGGTGGCAGCAAATATGGCATTTAACCTCCCAAATAGCAGCCTGATGATGGCACCACTTTATGGGAGCTCTTCATATGGCCCTCAGCGTGGACATTTGGGTACGGTTTTCCAAGGGAATTGTTAGGCCTAATGAACTTTTTAATAGTCATTATATCTTCTGTAGTAGCATTTATTGAAGTTTCCTAGGATAAGAGTGATTAATTGTATTAGTTCATAGCACTCGTTCATTATATATATATATATATATATATATATATATATATATATATATATATATATATATATATATATATATATGGATCCGATTCTAGAGAAAAGTGTAATTAGATAGAAAAGTGAGAAAAATAGTTATAGGGTGGTCGCCTGGGCCGTTGTACCTTTTGATTATGGTATGGTATTGTCAGAAACTTCAGGGTAAGTTTTGAAACCCACCCCCCCCCCCCCCCCCTCCAAAAAAAAAAAAAAAAAAATCCCCCCAAAATTTTTTTTCCCAGCAAAAAAATTTCCCGCCAAAATTTTATAAATCCGATGCACCATTTTATTTTGGTGCATCACAGTTATAAAATTTGGTGCATCATAGTTATAACTAATTTTTATACCTGTGATGCACAAAAAAAAAAGGTGCATTAGAGTTATAAAATTTTGGCTGGAAAATTTTTGGCTAGAAAAAAAAATTTGCCAAAAAAAAAATTTTTTTTTGGCTGGAAAAAAAATTTTTCCGGGGGGGGGGGGGGGGGGGCGAATATACAAAACCTCTCTTAAAGAATGAAGGAAAATACAATAAGGTCCCCGTAGTTTGGTGTGAAAAAAGGGAGGGGAAGGAGAGGGTGACTTGTACACTTTTCTACAAAAGTGAATTTTTTCATAGAACCAATATATATATATATATATATATATATATATATATATATATATATATATATATATATATATATATATATATATATATATATACACTAGTTGTCGAAGCCCGCCCGATGGGCGGGCATGACTTATAAGCCCTAACGGGCAGGTAAGCCCGCCCGTTGGGCGGGCATGACTTATAATTATCGTTGACATACGCTTCAGGCGGGCATGTCTTATAATTATTGTTGGCATATTTTACTGTAGCGAAAGAAGGGTAGTAGAAAATGATCATCTGATGCATGTTAATATATATCCATTCATCACATCACTGAGTTTTAAAAGATCTTCGATGTTGATAGCACAATCATATCTTAACATAAAGATTAAGGATATTCTTCATGTCATCAGTAATCGTGTAGGATTAGTATTTGTGTAGGTTTGGAGCCATTGGCAAATATGTTAGAGGTGTTGAACGTTTATGTATTATATGTATAAGAATATCTATTTTGCACGATATATTTATCCTGTGACAACTATAATCATATTGCATAGCGTAACCCTACTGACTGTCATAATAGATAAATATATAAAATATTCCATTATAGGTAAAATGGAACAGTATTGCCTATTTTATAGACCCCTATAGCAGATATAAAATAGGCAATTATAGTAGTGATTTCATTTTGAAACATAGGGTAGTTGTCACATAATACATATTGACTGCATTATGGATTATAGGCAAATTTGCCTATATCACTATTTAATATGAAATAGATTCTATTTTGCTAATCTTTCTATGTGGCTATCAAAGTAACTCAACTATTTTAGGTTTTGTGCGAGCAAAATGTTCTTTTAAAATGGTTTGCATTAAATATGTATATGATGACTTATAATTGCTTATGCTCATGTTTTAACGCATAATATGATTCCCAAATCAAGCACACCGAATCATCCAAATAAATTAACTTTTCAATGATACGCAAATCAGATATAACAACGTCTAGATTATAGGAATGATAAAGTTACCATCTGAACAGTTGGCGATGTTTAAGCCTCGGCTTTTGGTCTAATACTGTTGTCACATAAGTTGAGCATCTTGGTCCAATATTGTTGTCACATAAGTCGAGCATCTTTAAGAGGTTGCATAGCAAAGGCATTTGTTGCTGCAACATGTAGCAACTGATTTAAATGCTCTTTTTATTTATAATTCAAATTTCACATATAACTTGCTAATCATCAAGGAATGTGTATCATATGTGTTTAATTGCAAATCTGTAATGCAAATGCTACACAACTAATTGCTAGCTAACATATATTGTTTTCACCACCCTCCAACTAAACTTACTCACTCCATATCATTCGACTTATTATCAATCTTCTAACAGTAATAAAAAAATCTTTGTGTTTTGCCTTTGCTGCGTCAGTCTTTCTACATGTATTTTCCCTGCAAAAAGAGTACCTTAGCATTAAGCATTTTCATTAGATCATAATGATGACTCACTGAATCTCAAATTCACATACATATCCCATTAACTTGCAACTGCCATATTCCCCATCAACCAAAATCACCACCAATTTAATATTTATCAACACATCAACAAATCACAAAATAACAGCCAACTTACCTTCAGTCCTACTTTGTTTCCCTTCACTCTACGGGTCTATAAAGAATGTAAAGCAAGTATATAACATGATTGCGAAGAATATATAGTTACTGTTGCTGCAACCACTTACTGAAGGTGCTATCGAAACACGTAATCCAATTTTCTTTTAAAAAATAGTAAGCAAATAAGAACTTACTTTAAACTGACTAACCGGCTAAAAATCCAACACGTAACAATCTGTTTTTCTTTATTATGGTTGAGAATAAGCATATTTATGGAAGTAGATAAGCACGTACCGAATCATCCAGTAAGCATACCTTAAGCTGACCTCGTGTAACTGCACAGGTCATGCTACTTAGGGATCTGGAAGGCCTTCACGGGGTCTGCACTTATCTCCTACAGTTTTGTTTTTGACAAAATTCCACTCATTAAATCAAGATTATGGAAGTTAATAAAATCAGTGAGAAAACAATAGCTTAATTACTTCATTGGGTTTTTGCTTGATGGAAGCATAGTATTTTCAGTACTGACACAAGGGTCTGCAGCTATATGGAGCGCGCCTTGATGCACATTAATGAAGAAAAGAAAACAGCAGAATAATGTATACCTTCTGGTACGGGACGGATAGAATGTTAAATTCATCAAATATACGATATTCGATCTCACTGCTTTGAGTATCGGCAAAGACTGAAACTGATTGCTTAGGAGGGTTTGCCACGTTATTTGCTACTGACACGCTATCTTGCAAAAGCCTGTAGTAAAATAAGGCTCAGTCATGGTCATACTGAAGCAAAATTCGGGGTTAGATGGTCAATATTATTTCAATTTCCAAGTTAATATTATAACATATGTATATCAAGTAAGAGCATGATTAATTGGTTATAATTCTTACCC
Organism: Artemisia tridentata subsp. tridentata; assembly: GCA_021014915.2. NCBI lineage: Eukaryota > Viridiplantae > Streptophyta > Magnoliopsida > Asterales > Asteraceae > Artemisia > Artemisia tridentata. The sequence continues at coordinate 321,095,112 of CP139509.1, forward strand.
GAAAAGCTATTAGCCTCATAAAAATTGAAACTGAGAATGGTAAATAACTTTGAGTAACAAAAGCTACAAAAACAAACATCAATAAATAAAGTATTTGATGTTTATGTCATGTGCACATTCTGTTTATGTCAATAAGAATTGTCATTAATTATATAAATCTAAATCTCAAGTACTATATGTCTTGTTTCAGGTAACTTTTCATTGAATGTATAACTAAGTGGCTTTGACTTTGGTTCTGTAACTCTACACAAGAATACAGATGGAAATCGGTACAATTTCTTCAAAGTTTTTTTATAGACAAACATGGGATATAGGAGCAATTAAGAGATAGAATTGATCATGAAACCTAGAGACTCTAGAAACTTCAGATTTCTTCATCTCAACTGTAGTTGGGGGAATCCGATTCTTCTCTACAACAATTTTCCTCACATTAGGAGTAGATGTCATGTTTGTAGCTTGCAGCCAATATTTAGGCTAATCTGTGGGAGAATTTTTTTGGACTGTTCAATTGAATTGGTTGCATGGACATCAGACCTGAAGAAAAGGGTCCCAAGATATTAACATAGGTGGGTTGTTTTCCAATTTACAGCAATGATTTCAAAGTAATTGACGTTCTTTAGCAAAATACATCATAAAGTATTATCTTAATAGCAAGCTATTTGCTCATGTAATCTTTTCAAGGAAGGTGGTCTCATAATTCTCCACAACAGACACGATGGTGGTAGGTTTTGGCAGACAAAAAGCAAATTTCCAGCATGTCTAGGGTTTCATATACATAAGTGATTTGGATAAATATTTAGAGCAGAACGGAAGTTCATGTGTAGATACCGAACCTGATTGCATTAATATGTTCACTCTTTTGATCATTTCCCCTTGAAACAGATTCCTCCATCGTTGGACCAGTATCATGTGTCACCGTGGTCTTCATTTGTTCATTTATGGGCTTTGCATTATTAGCATTTAAGCCATCCTTGTCATTCAATAATAAGTTAAAAATTTCTTCCAAGACCTATGATACTAATAAATGATCTTTAGTTCAAGATAACAACGCCATTTAACCTGGCCTCTTTCGGTGTTTTCGGTTTGTTTAAGTATGTCCCTGCTTAGCACTTTGGGTAGTGGCCTTGATATAGCAGTAACTTTGCTACCAGATTCTCCACTTCTAAAACCAAACTCCATGTGAACATCATAATGAGCACTTCTTCATAATATTATCATAAAGTTACTTGCATTGATAGAATGTCACACCTTTTTTCAAGTGCGGGTTTAGTTGGTAAGGTGCTCATTCTTTTGTTGCCCATGGAGATGAGTTTTGTTGAAGAGACTGATGCCTGCTGCAGTTCAGAATCACTGCCATCTTGTTTCTTTAAATATTTTGACCGGATAGGAATACTCCCTCTTTCTTTCGCTGACACCAACTTATCAATTTTGTTTCCACTGCATAGATGATGCGCGTGTGCGTATGCTCTAATTTATACCCACGGTATGTCGTTGTGGTTTTAGCAGTATTCAAGTTTTAAATTTATATTTAGCCGACTTATCAATAACACACACACTTTAACGAGCAGTGTACCCGGTCAGTATGAATATAATGATAAGTAGAGTGTCGATCACTAAGAGTGGAACGTATTATCTAGTTATCCTAATCAGTATTTTAATATCTTAAGTTAGCTATACAACCTAATTCTAACACAAGGGGGTTCAGCCTGAGAGACTGGCACGGTTTGGTTGCAATTAAATAATAAACTAAACTAATAGGCACGAATCAGCGAATAGCACACACGTACACAGATAAATACTCGAGACAATAAGAAGACCTGTCCTGATAGTTAAGTAGCTTGTCACTTGTTTTATTGCTAGTTTTATATGAAGTGTATAGTTCGATGCAACGCACCGAGATTAAGTCCTTTCTCGTTGGTTCTAATCTTATCGGCGAGTAAACCCTTAATGATTACTTATGACTATCCTATTTATCTTTCTTCCTACTTTTCTACAGACGATAGAATGCATAGGCGAGGGCAGAGGCATGGCGACCCGATCAACGCTCAGCTAGACACAGAGGTTATCAATGCACTAATAAAAGTCACCAAAGACATCAACATATAAACTTTAATTAATGGGAAAGCAGTTTTAAGGGAGTGCAACCTTTCCGTTGTCACATTACACAAGCCACCAATCCTGATGAATTAAAGTTTACTAACACAATAAAACAAAACTACTTAATGAATTAAATACATGCAGGACCTTCTTACAGCTCTTGTATCTTCGTTCAAGGTGTGTCTTGTGCTGCTACTTCGACTGAATTCGTCCTAGGGTTTCTGTCTTCTCGTACTTTGCTAAATGTCGAACCCTTCCAACAACTCGAATACGTCTGGTCTTGGGGTATTTATAGTTTCTGTCTGAGGGTAAGATGCGGCGCATCTAATAAGTAGATGCGGCGCATTGACTTAACTTCGCGTGGGGTCCAAGATTAATATATTCAGGAATATTCGCACACCGCCAGAAGATGCGGCGTAACTCCATTCTCAGATGCGGCGCATGTCCTTGCTGTCTTGGATCGTATCTTGTGAAATCTTGATAGTGATGCGCCGTATGTAATAAGCAAGATGCGGCGTATCTGGAGCAGAATGTCTTGATCTTGTAAATTTCGGTAGACTCTTAACTTCTTGCTTGTTTTGCTCCATAATTAGTCCAAAATCGCCAAGTTTCACATAATACTTGTTTTTACCTGAGAATTACAAAAGTAAACATTAACGTATCAATTCTCACAGATAATATAATAAAACAAGTCAAATAAATAGGATAAATGATAGTAATAAAATGTACTTATTTGAGTTCATCAAATATCCCCCCACTTGAACTTTACTTGTCCCCAAGTAAACCTTAGAATTAATCTTATGAAAATGTATCCTAAAAGATATTAGGATTTATTTTTATATTTAAGCATGTATTTGTTTTTGTCATAATCACACAACCAAACACTTAACGAATTAGAAGTAAAATAAAATATTTTGATAAAAGCAAATCTAATCGTTTAACTGTCCAGTCGTGACGAATATTCTATCATAAGCTTGGCAAGTATACACATCTCCCCCACTAAAGCCAAGGAATAACAAGTCTAAAGCGGTAAAAAGGGTTTGTAGGTTTAAGGGTTAATCATTCTCCTTAATCTCTATTGATCTCAAATTCCAGAAAAGGCGACAAAATCACAAATACATGATCGAATCCACGAACACGATACTTGCAATTGCTCAAATCCTTAACTCGAATAGGCTAAAGATAGGACCAAGTAATCTTCACCAATAATATTATATCAAAAAGGGAGACAAAATCATAAATACATAGCCGAATCCACGACTACGATACTTAAGATTGCTCAAATCCCTAATCTCAATAAATCAAAGGTTTGGATAAAGAATAATATAGGGTATGGATAATATTTGGGATACAAATTGGTGTAAAATGAAAAATAAACGAAACAGATAAATTAAAATCCTAAGTGTGGTTAATCACTATCCCAACCATCCCATGAATAAGACTCATATCACTGAATAACTCACGCTTTAACACTTGAAACACACGCTTTAGGTAGACACGAATTATACTCAACAAGATCTCAATCAAAGAATAACCTTTAGTTGGCGTTCCCATAACGTTCAACTCCCATTCAATCCATAGATATAATATACAACAAATAGTGGTGATATCGACCACTTAATACAAAACTTTACATAAGTTGGTTAAAACAAACATCCAACTTTTTTTTTTTTTTTTTTTTTTTTTTTTAAACTTTATTTGAAACATAAACATAGATGTGTAAAATTTCACCACATCACTATAACGATAACTCTGGATAATTTTTCCATACTTTCAGAAATAACGGTAATAGTGAAAGTAGTAAACACACGAAAAATAAACTCAAAGATATACAATATTTACTTTCACTCCAATTGCATTGTGCAATTTCCCGACCTAACCATAGATAATGAATTACGCACGCGAACACAGGTAATGTAAGGAAACACACTTTGCCTAAAGCAATTAACCAACCACGGATTTTAATCTACAGGGTAGGCTAAGGTGTAAGGGTGTAACGAAACATTATAACAAAGGTGTAAGAAACGAAAGGAATGGCTCTGAGGGTTTTTCTAGGGGTATCTTACTTAAAAGTGAGAGTAACAAAAGGGTTTATACGGGGGTTAACTAACCAGTGTAGTTAGCTAATAACACATAACATATAAAGGCTATTTGGGTGTAATCCTAGAAATTTACCAATTTAGACAAGTCATTCCAATTATATAAAATAATAATTATTATGGTGGTCTCGAATAGTATACAAGCCAAGTTCTAAAGTTTACAAGTCACCGGCACACTCATAGATTTGTGAATTTTTGAAAAATCACAATTTTTGAAAATAACGTCATGTGTGCAGCTATGCAACTTAGACTTTAAACAAAAACATGCTAAAAATTTTAAATTTTGATATATTAAGCACATTTTAAGCATATTTTGAAAAAGTTTAGGACAAGTAAGTGTTCTAATTCTCCAATCCCCCCACTTAAGTTAAACAACGTCTTCGTTGTTTGTATAAAAGGTTAAAAACTGGAAAATAAAAGAATTAGAACAGAAAAACTCCCCTGAGATTTGCTCGGTATGATCCTCCATTATTTGTATAAGAGCAAAAATCATCTTTCTTGTGGATGAAAACGTTTAAGCTTCATATTGATGTATCCACAGGAAATGCAGGAATCTATAATACCACCAAGACTTTAACACACCTAAGTTAAGAAGGTTCAAACTTGCATAATACATTAGTAGTTAGTAAAAATAAAATGTAAAAATTAAAATGAAAATCATCAGGTCAGTCGATGCGCCGTATCTTATGGAAGAAGATACGCCGTATCGAGCCTGGAATAAATACGAATCAGAATAGAAGATGCGTCGCATCCTTAACCAGGGATGCGCCGCATTAAAATAAACTGATAAAAAGTTTTAAAGTCAAAAGTAAAAATGCAGAAAAATAAAGTAAGATATGACCAGTGCAGGAGATGCGTCGCATCTTGGAATTGAGATGCGCCGTATCCTCTGCGGGCCTGACTGACTCGACACAGAACAGAATAGTAAAAATTTTCCGGGTTGTCTCCCGGTCAGCACTTGTCTTTATTCCAGAGTCTTCAAGTTAGACTCACATTCAGCTCTTTAATATTGATCATTGAAGGAGTCAGAAACATCGCGCTCCCTCATCGCCAATTCAGTAATATTGAACACTCCTTGCTTGTCCTTAATTTCCACGCCATTCTTCTTTAATATCTGTATAAACAAAGTTCTATCCCTTTCGGGCAGAGATGACAAAATGATAGACGGGAAATTCTTATTATTAAATAGGCACAAATAAGCAAGGTGGGGGTGGTAGTTCAATAAACACATCATTATTCAAATTCGTTTTCTCAACTATTCTCCTACGTTTGTTAATTACTACGCAATCATACCACTCATCATCAGAATCATTAACAACATCGCGCCTAAGTTCGGTAGGTACATTAAGGTCAATAAATTCCTCAAAGTTCTCATGATTAGGATAAGTTGAGTTGTTTTGAATCAATGTTTCTCCCATGAGCCTAGCTTCAAGATCGATGTCCATACGCTCTCTTAATCCTAGCACATAGACGCCTCTAATTATGCTTTTAACAGGATCTTGGCACTTATAGACTAGTTTATTATTCCCTACCCTTAATGAGATTTTTCTTTTTAACACATCAATCTTAGCATGGGCAGTAGACAAGAAAGGTCTTCCAAGGATTAAAGGAATCTTAACATCCTCGGGCATATCTAATATAACAAAGTCTACAGGGAAAATAAACTTCTCAATATTAACTAGCACATTATTAGCAATCCCTTCAGGCCGTTTTACCGTTTTATCAGCCAATTCAATAAGTAACTTAGTTGGTGCCAATTTTCCTAATCCTAGGGAAGTGAATATCTTAAGGGGCATTACACTAACGCTAGCTCCTAAGTCAGCTAACACATTATTGAAAGATATATCATTAATTGAACAAGGTAAAGTAAAACTTCCTGGGTCCTTTTCTTTATGAGGCAAGGCATTTAAGTCGGTTGCAGAGCTCTCTTCTTTCATTGTAGCCTTGATCTCCTCTTCAATCTTCGTCTTCTCTTTGAGTAACCTCCTTAAACTGATTGAAGAATTAAAGAAAAATTCGGGTCTTGCACCATCATTACCATTCATCGGTCTTCTAGGAAAAGGAATGTTAGGAGTGACTTCTTCAGTGGTGCTTATGGCCTTGACATGATCTCTTGGGTTGGTTTCAGTTGAGCAAGGTAAACTTCCATATCCCCTTTCTTGAAGAACTTTGCTCATTTGACCAATTTGTTGTTCCAATGCTTTGATCGAAGCTCCTTGATTTCTTGTAATAGTGTCCGTTGAAGCTCGGATTTCTTTGATCATAGCAGTATTCTCTTCATGTCTTTTAGCAGCATCGGCCATAATTTGCTTTAGAGTGTCATCTAAAGTCTGCCTCCTTTCCTAATAAGCGGGATTAAAGTTGTTCTTTTGATAGAATCCCGGGGTGGCTTCCCTAAATCTTCCTGAAGGTCGGAATGGTTGTCCAAATTGGGTGTAATATGCTTCTTCAAACGTCTCACTTTCATTCTTATTCGGGCAATCTTTAGTGTAGTGAGGTCCTTCGCATTTTTCACATCCAACTTGGGCAGCATACACTTTTTCATCACGCTTCTTCATCTCTCTACTAATTTTATCCAATTGAGCTTGAATAGCAGCAAACCCGTCAAAATTAGTGCTGCTCTTAGATCTAGTAGAGGTCCCATCGTGCCATTTTTGAGAATGATCAGCAGCTTCTTGGATAGCTTTCCTAGCATTGGCTGCACTCATTTGAGGCACAGCTCCCTTAGCGTCCAAGATTTGTCTAGTAGGCACGTCCAATCCTTGATAAAATAATATTATCTCCTGCATAGGGGTTAGATAGTGTTGAGGACATTTTACCAGTAAATCTTTAAATCGTTCCCAAGCTTGATAAAGAGTTTCATCAGGCTCTTGCTTGAAACTGTTGATAGCCTCCATCTTTTTAGCAGTCTTAGCAGGTGGACAATATCTCTTCAGGAATTTGCTCTTCAAATCTTCCCATGTAGTGATTGAACTAGCAGGTTCATTCCTTAGCCACTTGTTAGCAGCTCCTTTTAGCGAGATTGGAAAGATTCTTAGCATGAGTTGATTGTCAGTGACTCCTTCTGAAGTAAACAAATCCGCAATCTCGAGGACCTTTTCAACATGCTCATTAGCATCCTCATGTTCCGATCCACTGAAAGCATTCTCTCTTAGCTCCTTGAGAAACTGACCCTTCAATTCAAACTTTGACTTATCATCAAACTTTGGTCTAGCAACTCCTGAAGTGTAATCAGCACGGGTTTTGTTCATGTATTCCTCCATAGTTGTGTTTTCGCCCATTGTTTCTGTTTCTTCTTCCTCTTTCTCTTCAGAAAAGTAATCAAGCTCGAATGAACTTGAAGTATCAAAGCTTTTTGTGTTGAAAAGCCTTTTAAGCGAATGAAAAGCTCGTTCAGGATCTTCGAGAGGTTGAATCAAGTTCTTCGTAGAACTCCTGGTCATGCACTTCCTGAAACTATCACAAAAGCATCAGTAGGGTATGTTCAAGAAAGTAATATATCAGAAAATCAACAACGAAAACGGAATACGAAAAATTAAAGTTACTGATATCTGCAGACGATGCGCCGTATCCAAAAAGTTGGATACGCCGTATCTTATAATCGTTTAAAATTTAATCAGACTTTATTCAGAAAATAGATACGCCGCTTATAAAGTAGAATGCGCCGTATCAGTTTTAATTATCAAAAATCGATATTTATTTAAAATTAAATGCGTCGTATTAACAAAAGTTAATGCGCCGTATTTTTGTTACGTTTCAAAATACAAGATTTTTGATTCAGAAGATACGCCGTATCGATAAAAATCGATGCGTCGTATCTGTTTAATAATTCGAAAACTGTTTTTAATTAAAATAATAAATACGCCGTATCTGTAAAAACAGATGCGTCGTATGGCGTTATCGCTTAGAAAAAATTTCTTATTAAAAACAGATACGCCGTATCTTGGGGAAAGATGCGTCGTATCGAATTAATTAAACGCGTTGTATTTTATAAAAATTAAACGCAATACGCCGTATCTAAGAAAATAGATGCGCCGTATCGTTTATATAAGCTCGGTACAACGATAGCAGAATAATGAAAATACGAAAAATAAAAACAAACCAAAATAAACACAAATAAAACACACAAAAATAGAAAATATGCAAAATTATACAATGAATGCAATTTACCCTAATATACAACAGAGTTAGCGGTTAGATTAAAAATTAAAAAGAAAAACCTAATTAAAATACTAATCAAATTAACAGATAATAACAATTCACTCCCCGGCAGCGGCGCCAAAAAACTTGATGCGCGTGTGCGTATGCTCTAATTTATACCCACGGTATGTCGTTGTGGTTTTAGCAGTATTCAAGTTTTAAATTTATATTTAGCCGACTTATCAATAACACACACACTTTAACGAGCAGTGTACCCGGTCAGTATGAATATAATGGTAAGTAGAGTGTCGATCACTAAGAGTGGAACGTATTATCTAGTTATCCTAATCAGTATTTTAATATCTTAAGTTAGCTATACAACCTAATTCTAACACAAGGGGGTTCAGCCTGAAAGACTGGCACGGTTTGGTTGCAATTAAATAATAAACTAAACTAATAGGCACGAATCAGCGAATAGCACACACGTACACAGATAAATACTCGAGACAATAAGAAGACCTGTCCTGATAGTTAAGTAGCTTGTCACTTGTTTTATTGCTAGTTTTATATGAAGTGTATAGTTCGATGCAACGCACCGAGATTAAGTCCTTTCTCGTTGGTTCTAATCTTATCGGCGAGTAAACCCTTAATGATTACTTATGACTATCCTATTTATCTTTCTTCCTACTTTTCTACAGACGATAGAATGCATAGGCGATCTAATAAATAGGCGAGGGCAGAGGCATGGCGACCCGATCAACGCTCAACTAGACACAGAGGTTATCAATGCACTAATAAAAGTCACCAAAGATATCAACATATAAACTCTAATTAATGGGAAAGCAGTTTTAAGGGAGTGCAACCTTTCCGTTGTCACATTACACAAGCCACCAATCCTGATGAATTAAAGTTTACTAACACAATAAAACAAAACTACTTAATGAATTAAATACATGCAGGACCTTCTTACAGCTCTTGTATCTTCGTTCAAGGTGTGTCTTGTACTGCTACTTCGACTGAATTCGTCATAGGGTTTCTGTCTTCTCGTACTTTGCTAAATGTCGAACCCTTCCAACAACTCGAATACGTCTGGTCTTGGGGTATTTATAGTTTTTGTCTGAGGGTAAGATGCGGCGCATCTAATAAGTAGATGCGGCGCATTGACTTAACTTCGCGTGGGGTCCAAGATTAATATATTCAGGAATATTCGCACACCGCCAGAAGATGCGGCGTAACTCCATTCTCAGATGCGGCGCATGTCCTTGCTGTCTTGGATCGTATCTTGTGAAATATTGATAGTGATGCGCCGTATGTAATAAGCAAGATGCGGCGTATCTGGAGCAGAATGTCTTGATCTTGTACATTTCGGTAGACTCTTAACTTCTTGCTTGTTTTGCTCCATAATTAGTCCTAAATCGCCAAGTTTCACATAATACTTGTTTTTACTTGAGAATTACAAAAGTAAACATTAACGTATCAATTCTCATAGATAATATAATAAAACAAGTCAAATAAATAGGATAAATGATAGTAATAAAATGTACTTATTTGAGTTCATCAGTAGATCAGAAGCATAGTTACACCTATGCCTAGAATAGAGGTAAAGGAATTTGTCTATCAGATCAATAACACGCTTTTCTCCCAGAATTCTTATTGTAATCCTCTATAAAGTATGTATTAACTATATTTTACTCGTACTCCAGCTTAGATTGTGTATTTAAATCTGACTGCCATTACCATACTACAACCGTTACATGCATCTGTATTAAGATCAGCACATAGAAAATACGTATAATCTCACCCATCCTGCGAGTGAACATGAGGTTTGGAAAATGAATCTGCATTCCTCTTAACAGTTTCCCCAAGAGCCGGATTCTCTATCCCGGGTGTCGTTGAATTTTCAGGATGTGAATAAATTAATTTTCTTTAGTTTAAATAGCTTTACTACCTTCTGTGAAGGAATAACCAATGCTTCTTGAGAGATAAATGTCGACATCAAAGGTACTGGAACACATCGGCCATCATAAATCTGCACAGAACGGAGCCATAGTTAGATGAAATTAGTCAAATCGTACATTAAGGGGTGTGGATATCAGAATAGGAATATAGATTGACCTCTTTAATCGCCTCTTCAATGAGCTGTTTCACTAGCCTAATTTGTGCAACAGTGCGTGACGACAGTTCAATTTGTGCATGATGATAATTCAGTGTTAAATCAGTGAGAATTGCTATTGAAGCCCCTGATCGTCTATGAATGTTCCATAGCCTTGCATCTTGGTTTCCAGAAATCCTGGTGACCTATGAATATGAATATATATATATATATATATATATATATATGTATATATATATATATATGTATATATATATATATTATATATATATGTATTATATATATATGTATATATATATGTATATATATATATATTATATATATATATATGTATATATATATATTATATATATATATATATATATATATATATATATATATATATATATATATACATATATATATATATATATGTATCATAAATACAAATGATCAAATGCATAGTTGACATGTAGAAAGATTTTTAGTACATAAAATCCGGTGAAACTAACGTACGTCTTTCGTACGGATTATGTATAATGCCCTTGCCACTCCTGGAACATGATATGGACCCGCTTCATCTGCAAAATCAGATAATAATGGTTATGTTCCTGTCCAAACACTTAGTTTTAGGTTCTACATGAATAATTTTTATCCATGTCTATATCCACCTCACTGTCAAGTTACCCATATAACATGCTTGATCTGTTCAAATATATAGTATGTGTACAGATCAGGATCAGAAGAGTTTTGTTCAACCCAGCCAACCATAGAGTACTCATTTTTGTAAGATATTTGGGCTAAACCGTGACCCTATCTACAACTTAAAAACTTCTCACAAATTAGTTTAAGTGTTTATGAACTCCTTATATGGCTATAACATTTTGTAAACACAGACAAGCTGGCCATGTTCACCCCATCCCCATGTCATTACCACTCCGTTTTCTGCAAAAATTTCGTGTTCAGTGAGTAAATAACATGCGTAAGAGTTACATTTCTATCAAATACATGCTACTATGTGAACTTGTTTATATATTGACACGCAAAAAGTGCATTGGAATGCAGCTTAGGTGTATAAAGCATTCATGTGATGATGATAAATATCTAGACCAGAACGCTTGCCTGTGGTAAGGACAGAGTGCTCTGACCCTGATGCAACTCCCACAACCTTTATCCCATTAAGATCAGCAATTTTCTCGACCCGGGCTTCGTTTGGGTCCTCTGAAATTCAGCATTGTTAGTGTTATCAACTATAATCATAGATAGGTTTGTAATAGAGGTGTCAAGTTCAATTTATTATTCTATTTGTATGAAAAAGGGTCAATTTGGGTTGTAATTCATTGGCTCATTGCTAACGGGTCAAATGGGTAACATACAAAAAAGTTAGCTAAAATGAATTGGGTAGAATAATTTGGACATTCAGAGTTGCCTAAAATGTATTGAAATGCGTACAATGTCCTAATTCCCTCTCTTTAGAATGAAATCATATTATTATTTTAATTGCATATGATATGAGGGAACATTATTTTGAGTTAAAGGTAACATTTGTCTTGAAAATGCCTTAAATAACCTCTTAAATCAGCAAAAATTAAGAGATTGTATAGAGATTTAATTAATCTAGAAAACGTGTCATTCATTTAATAACTTGAAAGGTTAAAGATAACTAACTTCATTTCAAGAATTCAGTGTTACATGCATCTGTATTAAGATCAGCACATAGAAAATACGTATAATCTCACCCATCCAGCGAGTCAACATGAGGTTTGGAAAATGATTCTGCATTCCTCTTAACAGCTTCCCCAAGAGCCGGATTCTCTATCCCGGGTGTCTCTGAATTTTCAGGATGTGAATAAATTAATTTTCTTTAGTTTAAATAGCTTTACTACCTTCTGTGAAGGAATAACCAATGCTTCTTGAGAGATAAATGTAGACATCAAAGGTACTGTAACACATCGGCAATCATAAATCTGCACAGAACGGAGCCACAGTTAGATGAAATTAGTCAATTCATACATTAAGGGGTGTGCATATCAGAATAGGAATATAGATTGACCTCTTTAAACGCCTCTTCAATGAGCTGTTTCGCTAGCTTAATTTGTGCAACAGTGCGTGCCGACAGTTCAATCTGTGCATGATGATAATTCAGTGTTAAATCAGTGAGAATTGCTATTGAAGCCCCAGATCGTCTATGAATGTTCCATAGCCTTGCATCTTGGTTTCCAGAAATCCTGGTGACCTATGAATATGAAAAAAAAAAAAAAAAATCATAATACAAATGATCAAATGCATAGTTGACATGTAGAAAGATTTTTAGCACTTAAAATCCAGTGAAACTAATGTACATCTTTCGTACGGATTATGTATATTGCCCTTGCCACTCCTGGAACCTGATATGGACCCGCTTCATCTGCAAAAACAGATAATAATGGTTATGTTCTTGTCCAACCCAACCCACCCATTTTTACACATATACCCTTGGATGTATGAAAGATACTGACATATATTGAATGAAGAAATCACGAGGCTTTACTTTGTAGTGCTCAGTTTCTGAATCGCCACCTATTTTTTCATCGCGTTCTATCTTAAATTCAACCATATGCTCGACACACTATAGGAAAAATATTTTAGTAAACAACCATATAATCTAATTATAATTGAGATCATGAGAAAAAAAGAAAGATAATGACACACCTGTAAATTGGGGTCCTCCATGGATAAGCGTCCTGTTGCTGTTGATATTTGGAGCCAATGTCCATGCAATGTATATCTTTGAGTCTTTGTTGGGAATTATGATATGTATCAAGAGCAGACAACTTAGGTCTGGTAGTTTATCTAAGTTAGGTCTGTTTGTGTCCTTAGGTCTGGTAATGTAATGTTAAGTCTGGTAGCATGTTTAAGTCTGGTTGACTTGTAAAGTTAAGTCTGGTCGTGAAGTTAGGAAAGTCTGTTAGAGTTATGTTAGGAAAAGATACAATGCGTGTATGTATCTTTATATAAGATTTGTGTATATCTTCTGTGTCGGCTAGGGTTTCCTTCTGTTATAAAAGGATCCCTAAAGATTGTTAGTTCGTGTGTGAGTTGTAAGAGTTCACGATTGTGATTATAATCAATATACGAAGTTAGTGATATCTCTGCTTGTGTTCTTAATTGTTCTTGTTAAGATTCCGCATTAACAATAACAATCACCTAGGGTTTCTCACTTAGATTGGTTCGGATTTATCCAAATCATCTACTAGGTATTCAAGACTACTTAGTGATCCATATACAATTTGTGGACCAACAAGTGGTATCAGAGCAAGGAGAGAGACTCTGAATTCGAAGAACACTAAATCTCAAAAACCAAATTCTCACTCAAATCACCCTACAAAATGTCTGAATTCGATAAGCCTGTTAACACTGAAACTTTCTCAATCCATAACAGTGAGGATGAGAAATCAAACCATAAAGATGAAGGAAAAACCGATACCAGTAACTCCCAATCACAACAACAACCCATCCCTTCCACAACCACAATCTCAAACATAAAACTTCCATTACTGAAGAGAGAAGAGTATGATATATGGGCCATGGAGATGGAACATTATCTGGAATACATTGATAGCGATGTATGGAAGGTGATTCAAAAGGGAAATTCTAAGAAGAGAATTTCACAAGGGAATGATGGGCAGCTCAGAATAATGCCACCAGTATCTGCAGAGGAGATTAGGGCTGTGGAGAAGGAAAAGAAGGCCAGAACCTTGCTTCTTATGGCTATTCCTAAGGAGCATCTACAAAGGTTTCATGGCATTCTTGATGCAAAGGAGATGTGGGAAGCTATCAAGAAACGATTTGGAGGTAATGCTAACTCCAAGAAGATGCAAAAGGCTGTTCTTAAACAGCAATTTGAAACATTCAGTGTTTCAAAGACTGAAGGTTTGGAGAAGGGCTATGACAGATTTCAACATCTGTTAACACAACTGGAAGTTCATGGTGCAGCAGTCTCAAATGAGGATGCAAATCACAAATTCCTTAGATCTTTACCATCAGAATGGGGCAATGTATCTGTGGCGATGAGGATTAAGGAGGAAGTAGATTCTATGACACCTGATGACCTATACAATAATCTCAGATGTTTGAAAGGGACATCAGTAACAACACTCAGGCTTCAACCAGTTCATCAAATGTGCTTTTGTGTCACAAAACAAAAGCAGTACTTACAAGGTTAAATCTGGTGGTGTTAGGTCTGGTAACTATGAAACTCCTTCAAGTGAAAGGTCTGCTTCAAGTTTTACTGATGAGGTGATACATTCTTTCTTTGCCAATCAAACGGAAGATGAAAGCTTTATTAGTGAAGACCTTGACAGATTATGATGCGAAGTTGAGGAGATTGGACATTAAAATGGCACATTGCCATGGTTGCTTTAAGGGTCAAACGATTTCAAAGCAATATGGAAGGACTATCAACTTCAACAACAAATCACCAGTGGGATACACAAAGAGGACTGTTGAATGCTACAACTGTCACAAGCATGGACATTTTTCAAGAGATTGTCCAGAGAAGAAGTCTGCTGATGGGAAAAGAGATGATGATGGGAAGATGGAAAAGAATCAGATGAGCCTGCTGACAATGGAAGCTGGAGGAGTCAACTGGGGTGAGCATCCAAGAGTAAATGAGGAGTCTGATCATGCTCTCATGGCCATTGGTAATGAGGTATCATTATGCTCTAAATTATGTACTGACTCATATAATCATGTTAAGGCTTTGTGTGATGAGCAGCAAGAACAAATAGGTGATCTAGAAGTAAATTTATTAGCACATAAAAATGCTGTAAAAACTTTAGAGGCACAAAAGGTCACCCTTCAAAACCAACATGCTGCTTTAAATGAAAAACTATACTTTCAAGCTAATAAGATATACGAACAAGATGAAAAGCTTAAAAGGTATAGACAATTAGGGCTTAAAATTCAGAAGGAAAGGGATGAGCTGAGAAAAAGGGTAGATCAGTGGAACAGTTCAAATAATAACCTGTTTAAGTGTTGGGATTCTCAAATTAAGTTAAATAAAAAATGTGGCTTAGGATATGAGGAAAATGAGAGTAGGGCTATATTTAAGAATAGAGAAGAGGACTATGCTGATAAGCCTTTGTATAATAGGTTTGTTAAGACTGGTGACTTTAAGGGAGTACCACCACCTTTGAGTGATGACTATACTCCTCTTGAAAAAGAAGAGTTGGATGATTCACTCTTTGTGTATGGTAAGAAAGGTCCTCAAGTGCCTGAACCAACCACATCAGAGGACAAATCCAGTAGGTATTCTTCTTGTCAATCCAATGACTCTGAAGGATCTATTGATGGTTCCTCTGATCACTCTAAGTCTGAGTCAAACAATGAGGAAAAAGAGAATCCTGAACCTAAGGTTGTTGAGAAGTGTGAACCTGTTGTTGCTAAACCTGTAGTGACTGAAAAAGGCTGAGACAGTTAAACCTAGTTGTGTCAATCACATAAAATCTCCTAGGGAATCTGTTAAATTGAATGAGTCACCTAGAAGCAATAGTGTTCACAGAGAAAGTAGGAGTAGTTATACTTATGCTCCTAAAAGATGCTTTGTGTGTGGAAGTTTGAGTCATTTAATAAGAGATTGTGACTTCCATGAAAAGAGAATGAAAAGAGAAGCTGAACAAAAGAGAATGAATGTTAATAAGGGTCATGGTTCAAATAAACCAGTTTGGAATAATGCTAGCAGAATTAACCATGCCAACCAGTTTGTTCCCAGACCTGTCCAACTAAATAACACTACCAGACCTAACTCTTGTGTTAGTTCTGGTAGACCAAATTTTGGGTCTGGCTACAGAAACTTTAATGTGAATAGGCAAAATGTTAACTTTATGCGGCCTAAAGTGAATACTGGTTATGTTAATTCTGTGAGACCTAATGTGAACTCTGGTTTTGTGAGACCCAAACAACCTTTTCAAAAACCTCAGGTGAATGTAAATTTTCAAAGAAATATTTTTTATCAAACACATTCGCCTGTGAGAAGACAAGTTGGAAAGCAAACAGCAAAACCTTTAAAGGGAAATGGGGGTTCTGCTGTTAAGACCTCAGCATGTATGTCTTGGGATTCAAACAAAAATAAATCCATGTATAAATCCCAAAACAACAGTGGATCAGGTTCAATTAATAAATTTAAGCATATTGATCCACAAGGCGGACCCAAGCCTACTCAGGCCTGGGTTCCTAAGAGAAACTAATTTCTCTTCTTTTTGTGCAGGATCATCCACTTTGCTATATGGAAGTGTAGGAAATAACCATCTTGATTGTGTGGTTGATTCGGGTGGTCTTGGTTCATGGAAGATAAGATCCATGGTTGAGTATAGAGAGAAGTTAGAGAGAGAGAGGGAGACTCTTGTTGAGAGAAAACCTGGAAAGTTAGATTACTATGTGAAATGTTACAAGAGTTCCAACCCTTCCCAAGTGTGGGAAGGGGTATTTATACTTCCTAATAATAGTGCCCCTAGTGGGCTGTGAAGTGAGCTGATAGTGGGGAAAGCCCCGACCCACTCCACAAATATAGATACCACTAATCTAATAAAACTAATAATACTAATAATACTAAGCTTATATAAATAAGCCTACGAGCTATATAAATGCTAATTAGATGCTCGGGGTGACCGAACCTTCATATGAATATTTATATTCCTAACAATCTCCCCCTAAGGGAGGTCACCCCGGAAATAATAACTTGAATTCTAGCATTTTATCTTTTGATCTTGACTTCATAGCTCGTAGTCTTCGATTCTTCAACGTCTTGTATCTTTGTGCCTTTAGCAGTGATCTTTTGATGACCTTTCTTTGTCTTGGATGATCTTTGAGTATTCTTCGACTTTATCATCCAACATTTGTTTCCAAGTCATCTTTCAACAGTATGTTTCCATGTGATGTGTAAATCTTTGAGCCGACATGCTCACACTATATGGTGTCATGATCTTTATCATCAGAGTTTGCAGAAGCCGTGTTAAAGGTCTTTTAGGTTGATCATGACTTTGTTGAGTTACAATGATGATGTAGTGTGAGCATGTGGTGCTGGATTGGCATCTTTTCTGTAATCTGCTTCAACCGCAATCAGCTGCAACTTCAATTAGCTACAACCGCAAACAGCTGCAACAGCAATCAGCTACAATCGCCAGATGTTCCTGCATACGACAGTTAGCAATAAAACGTCCGGTACTTACAGGTTCGGACTTTGAGATTGTTAACAGCATAGTGTGAAAACTCTCTCTAATCCTTACCAAGACCGTTCCTAATCGAAAACCCACAGAGGGCTTTTTAAGATCGAACCGTAGCACATCAACGATTAGGTGAGTCGCTGGAGATCACTCCACGACTGTAGACCGTTAGAAACCGCCGCGACCACTAAGCGTAATCCATAAAGAACTACCGAAGTGACCTACTTTCAGGGCTGCTTGATGTTGACCCTGGCAGGAATTTCCATTCAATCATTGAGAATTACATTAGTAGATTCTCTCATAAATGTTCTGGCAGATTGCTAAGATCTGCGTAGGACTCATAAGTTTACAACTGGTGTCCTTAATGTTGAACACCCAGTGTAGAAATAATTCGTGTCCCTATGAGATCTTATTATGCATCTCGTGGCTCTAGACTCGATAGTGCGTTTTGATTTAGTGAGCGGAGGCTGGAGAGGACTGCCACCTTTTCAATATCATCTAACTCGGAGTGAGAGAGACGATAGGAATGTATTGAACTCCGTGACAATTGAAACAAGAATCCTTTGAGGGACCTTGAGTGGCTAGGGAGGGTTGTGCAGCGTATCACTGGGTCCATGATACTTTGTCTTCAATGCCAGCAATCAACTATGTGATTCTGACAGCATATGTATTGACCCGGTTTCTGCCTAAGTTGTAAGGAGGGCTATTTCTTTTCACCCTTTATCTTTACAAATCTTTTTCATTCTTCAACCCCTTCAGTGCATACCAAGACTTCATAACTAACACCTTGTTGGGTTTATTCCAGTGTTAGCTCCATCTCAGTCGGCACTCTTCCCTCATTCACTTTTCTCCTTTTTAATCAAACCTAAGGACTTCTACACTAACTAGTGGATTGTCCCTGGGTAGATCCCTCCGGCTCTGGCGGGATCGTGGGAACTTGAGCCTAACCTAACCATCCTTATAACTCCATGCATTAATTAAAGTGGTCGGTCTTTGGTATTCATCCACGATTGCCAAACCAAATCTTTGAAAAATCTCTCAAAGTGTTCATGATTAAGAAACACATTTTTGCAAACACTTGAGAGTTTTATATTTTTCAAATGCTCCCCCTCAACATGTGCTCGGTTGATTGTTTTCTAAATTTGCACATGTTAGGTAGAGCTCGCACTTTTTGAATTGATCCACTTTCAGTGAACATGACCGATTCGAGACACGCTTACATCACTAGTTAGACTAGCTTGAAATTATTACCCGGCCTGGTCAAGTCCACAGAAAGTTTCTCGAAATGGTACACTCTACTCAGATACGTCTTTTTCGAGACACGCTTACATCACTGGTTAGACCAGCTTGAAATTATTACCCGGCCAAGACGTATCCTTTCGATTGATGACAATTCAAGTTTCGTCAATTCTTTGGTGAAGTCTGAGCCTTGCTCACATAAGATGCATGCCAAATCCTTTGCTCCCCCTCAATAAGTGCATTGGTATACAAAAGAGTTTAGCACTTACTGGAGAGCTTACTTTCACATCCAAAACATTTTGCTCCCCCTCAATATGTGCCTTGGTATACAAAAGAGTTTAGCACATATGGGAGAGCTTACACTTAAGTCCAAAACATCACATTTTCATCAGGTTTCATATTTAAATCACATTCTCTCCCCCGATCAAAAATTTCAAACCTTTTGAGATTTGTGATCCCAATTGATTTAAATAAGTTAGAAAATGTGGGAGAAAATGTGTCCGATTTAATATATTCTGATGATGAAAACATACTATGCTCCCCCTTAATCTAAGAGGGAGATTCACTGCTAATTTTGCACAAATTGATTATTATGACACAGATGATATTGACCTTTTTGCGCAGATGATGTAATCACCCGCTTTTCTGAGTTAGTAGTCAACATCAATTATCCATCCACCAACAAATCTTCTCAAGTATTGTCGATCCCCTCTTGGCGAGATCCGAGTAAGTACTTCTTTGTTGAAATGATGGTGGTGGAGGTGAAGGTGTTGTTGTTGTTGTTGTTGCCGATGTTGTTGTCGTGGTGAATTCCGAGCCAATCAATAGAATTTGAACGTCTGATTAAATGGTTGGAATGGGAACTGGCACATTCATTTTGGCTATGGAATCTGCATAAGAATATCAACACAGATATACATGCATACAGATACACTATTCCTAAATAGCTACCCTTCAGCAGCTTGCCACATTATTATACCAAGTTCATCTTATAATCAAACCCCAATCAGGAACTACGTCAAACCACTATCTAGCATGAAGAGCAATTAGCAATCATGCACATGGCAATTCACACAGATTTCAATATTTAATTCAAGATCTTAGGAACATGATTCTAACATAATAGCAATCTACCTAAGCGAATCCTGAGAACATATGCACAATATCAACAACAATTAAGCAGCAGAGACAAACAACATTTGAAACTCATTCACTTAGTTCATACAAATGTCAGTGGAGCATTCAAGAACATCAAACACAACTAGTTTTCTAACTTCTTTTAGGTTTTGAGTCTTAAGGTGTTTAGGGGATTAAACGAGGATTCCAAAGAGATACAAATGAACCTTCTAGTTATATGAAGCTAGGATACTATAAGCAAGTTGCACATAATGTCCTAAACTTTCTAGCAACTAACACACTTGGTCATTTGATATATTTAAGCAAGATCCTATTCAACTAATTCCCCATTAACTACAAAACCTATTTCTAACAAGTATGATTTAACCAATAAATCCGTTTGATGATATAAAATTTGAATTCACTCTCCCCCTCAATCAATGACCCGTATTCTAGTTGAACCTCAACTAAAATCACGCTTAACCCCACAACTCATCAAACAAGAACTGTCGTGAGGTTTTGTAGTCGTTGATTGAGTGACAAATTTTATGCATAATCCAAGTATAAACAAATTTCATACAACACAAATTCACCAAGTGTCTCACAAATAATTTTCAGAAGAATCATAGAATGAAAACTATTTGTTATACTAAGAAGATTTCTCTTCTTTTACAAGAAATGATGCACTGACACGTACATCAAATCAGGAAACATGGATATGAAGTAATCCATGCCCAGGTGAACATCACCCAGTTGGAGGAACAGCCGTCTTTTTGGCGACGTGCTTTCCCCAATATGAAGCGCGGGTTGCTATCTAAAGTAATAGCAAGCCATTTAGACATGTTTTAATCCTCCATTTTAACTTCTGCTCGAGCTTCATTTAAAGACCCGTGCCATTATTGAATGACATTTCTAAGTCCGTAAATGTTATCGATAAACAGAAGACATGCCTAGGTGAAACTATTTTTGGTATTTTCTAATTTTTCAATTTTTATGGGTTTTTCTGATTTTAAGTTTCTCTATTTACAATTAGCAAGATTTCTATAAATCTATTTACAAGATGGTATAAAATATGCCTAAGTATATATGTACAAGGATACGAACCAGAAACCATTACTCCTCAGCATTCTGAATCTTCTTCGCATTCATCACTTGACTTGCTGAAGAGCAATGTGAGCACTTTCAATCAGGGAATGATTCTGGCATTTCACTCTCCCCTAATTAGTGCTCTCCCCCAATCTGACAACCTCTGACGATCACCCAAAGTAGGAAGAAGAAGAAGACTTTGGATGAACACCCATAATGAGAAGAAGTCTTTTGGTAACCAAATGCATGCCGTCTTTAGTCTTCTAACACCAAGTGTCCTTGAGTAACGTCGTCAAAAACCTTGGGCATCTTTTCGATAGTTTAAGTTGAGCCTCAACTGAAATCTAGCTTAACCTCACAACTCATCAAACAAGAACTATCATGAGATTAGGTTAACATCAAGTTGGACTTAACCTTAAACTACGGAACAACTTGAACCTAACTTAACTCCACAACTCATCAAACAAGAACTGTCATGGGATTAAGTTAAATATCAAGTTGTAAGAAAAGAGCTCAACATTTTTTGACTGTGGAGAAGACTGTAGACTCGACCTTCTTCAAGATTGCCCAATGTGGAGGAATAGAATACCAATCATTTTCATCTCACCAAATGTCTTCCAGTAACCTTACATATAACCCATCAGCCCGCAGCATACACATGAGATGATAACACCCAACAGAGAATGAAGAGTAGACTGACGACTCGACCTTCTTCAGTCTTGAGTATAACACCAAAGTAACAAGTTGAACCACTGATCATCTATAGTATGTATCCATCCTTGGATATTAAGCCCTGATCACGTGAACCTGTTGTGCGTCCTTGATGTACACATTCTCTCTCCCCTGATGGTTACGATTAATCAGCCCATGACGTAATAGTGAAACGTAAATACCAAGGTAACAAGTTGAACCACTGATCATCTCTGCGGTTCTCAACACCGGAATATATGATTAAGCCCGATCACGTGAACCTGTTGTGCGTCCTTGGTGTACACATTTCTCTCCCCCATGATGGTTACGATTAATCGGAATCATCATCATGATGTGTACATGTAGCCTAATGACGTGTACATGAAGCATTGACTAGAAACCCTTTGTTGCTGATTGAACCAGCCCGTGAGACTATGTAGATTAGCATTCCATGACCATGTTCTTCAACACCTTGATAGACGGAAGAAGTAGTGTTGGAGAAACATGGTTTGCACGACTCCTGAACTGACGTATTCAGGAGTCGTATGACCATTTCTCAATCATCAATCAACATGTAGATTAATATTCACCCTTTCCCCCCCTCAAAAATTGCATATGCTTGTCAACTGCAATTTTTGGTTGAACAAGTGAATAAGAATATACTCCAATGTGCGCCGATCCACTTGAAGACTGAATAAGCACGGAAAGAGCATGAATCTTGTTGATGAGAATGGCCATTAATAAGAAGACTCCTCTTCTTTTGAAGATAAAGTGCACTCAAGCGTACACTTTTCTTTTCTTTGATGAACGAGGCCTGCACTGAAGTGTACAGACGTCATATGATGAAGAACGAGGCCTGCACTGACTTGTACAGACGTCATTTCTCTCTCTTTACTTCTTCTCTCATCTAACTCGTTACCAACCCCATTATCATTCTGTCGGCTTGATGTCGTGACCACTGATGGAGAAAACCCAATATGATGAACTTGATACTGAAGTAAAATAACCCAAACTTGTGACTTAAACTTGTACTAATGCGTGACAAAGAGCGGTGTAGAGACTTCGTGCAACATCGAATCCCTAAGTACTCTATACTCTTCAACCAACCAACCATCAAGTATGAGACGTACATCACCTCTTGGATATCCACATCTTCGTGTGACACTAAGCACTACAACGTGACCCCTTAAAGTGATAGTTATTTTGTAATAGGGAGAAAGAAAAAATAACTAGATATCCAAGTCCTTGTCATTGTATTGAAAGCTCGAACAAGGATCTCGAAGAATCTTCATCCAACCTCCCTGATATCTTCAGATACTAAGTACACGCACCCATGAAATTTCACTTCAGCCTCAAATAAATAATAATGAATTAACGCCGTAGTCACTGCTTGTGGTTAATGCCCAAATCTAGCCCTTTATGATGCTTTAACTGAACTTTGATAATGGTTTTAACCCGATCATGGTTAAGAGCGCATAGTCCATCATCACGGGATTTTACAAATCTTTGATTTAAACCGAGAAATAAGTTCTTTCTCGGGAATTTACAAAACCAAGAAGAAACCGTGAGACAGTAACAGATTGAATGTGGCATGACTGATTTGGTTTTGGTGAACATCAGTTTGGGTTAAGAATTTCTTGTGAGAAATACAGTTCACATCACAACTTTTAAAACCTTTGTCCAACTAACCAACCTTGTACACAGATTAGCGACCACTTGATGAAGGAAGCCCGATATACCAATACTGAAAACTGAAGTAGAAGTCCCCAAATTTGTTACTTAAGCTTGCACTAATGTTGGAAGAACGGTGTAGAGAATTAATGCTCCAAGCAAATCTCTAAGTGCTCAGTACCCAACCAAAGTATGATACATGATGCGTGGGTTTTGCAACCTTACAACAGGTTTTACCTCTCAAGGGATCTCAAGAGGCTTACAACCCCACCAGGCAGTGTACCTGACCGATGTAGTATAGTGTAGTGGTAAGTACGGGGGATTGATCGTTCTCCACAGGGAATAGTGTTCGTTAGGTGTGAAAGGCTACTCTAATTAGGTCTAAGGGTTGAGGAAGATTCTTTTTATGTTTTTATATTTTTATGAAAGCAAGTAAAATCTCGGGTTTTGAAGGAGTGGGCGGAATTAGTTGCTAGTCAACTAACCCAAATTACTACAAATGCAAATAAAATAAAATAACAAAAATGAAAAGTGGTGAGAAACTTATGTGTAGAGAAATGTGTTTACTTAGATTTCCTTACTCCCTAACTATCTTTTACCGGTTAATTAGTGTGTATTAGTCGCGTGGATGACGGGTGTATTCCTTAATACCATTCGTGGGGTGGCGTACTTACTTCCCCAAACTCTACAAGCTCCTACTTCACTCCTATGTCGAGCCGGCTAGGAAGCTCCTAACATGGGATCACTAGAATTCGCTTGTGCATTAAATACAACCATAAAAACCTTTAGTACGCGTTTGGTTCATGTTTCTTAAGACGTTCAAGCAAGTTACCGAATAGGAAGTTAGCCAGTTTTCTTAAGCCTAACATAGATAAACAATCATCCAATACAACTAACAACACACTAACAACCAATAATCAATAGCTAGGTTTCATTAGATCTAAGCAAACACAAGATAAAATTAGCCTAACATGTTAAACAAAAGACAAGCATAAGATAGAATCAAACAACACATAGACATATTGAATGATTAATTGATAACTTATCTTTCAATGAAACATGGAAGATCTCAAGGCAAGAAGCCCTGAAAAAGTAGCTAAAATCGTCTTAGGGTTTTATCCCAAAATTCCACACACTAAGCTCTCCTTTAATGACAAAAAATTAGAAAACTATATATAGACTTTGACATCTGACGGCGTCACCTTATGCATTGTGACGCCGTCACCTCGCCGCTTTTAGGGTTCCCGGATGACCATCTTGACGCCGTCCCTCTTTAGCTCTTCAAAAATCCATTCTGGCTTATCAAGGCTTGACGCCGTCGGACCTATAACGTGACGCCGTCCCCTTATGATTTAAGCCGTGACGCCCTTGATTTAGTTAAAGCGTGACGCCGTCAGAATTCTCATGCAAACTCACTGGCCCGTCATGAGTAAATTTCACATCCAACTTTTCTTGCCAAGGCATGACGCCGTCTGGAGTTAATGTTGACGCCGTCAAAGGTGACTTTCAGCACAATTTTGAGACTTTGCCGTTTTCTTCACTTTTATGCTCCAAAAACGTCCAAAATGCCTCCTTTTCCAGATTTCTCCTCAAAAGTACCTAAAATGACAAAAGGAACGATTTAGGGCAATATTTGATCAAATAAATACGATTTCGGGCTTAAATGACCCCTTAAAAGCGGTACACTTTTCGCCTCATCAAATACCCTTACACTTGAGATTTGCTTGTCCTCAAGCAAATGCGCTTTTATTCTAATCAAAATACAAATTAGGGGTCATTTAATGCAAACATAAAAGTAATTACAACAAATAATCGTTCCACTTCAATCATAATAAGCACGGAGATTACATACTAGCACCTCACAAGTAGTGTTTAGATACTCACATCTCTCAAGTGTCATCAAAATAAATCTCATAAATGAAAACGGAAAATATCTCTCACTACCTGTCATAGCAAATAGATTACCATAGGCTTGGGAAAGGATCGAAAACCTCCTCCACTAGGCGTAAGCACCTAAGATAAACTATCAAAGAGGGCTTTTAAATGGGTTATAATGTTAGGTGTAGGGAAAAGGAAAACACGGTTTTGTTGGATACGGGATATTTTACTGGTGGCGAGTTAAAGATCTTGATCAATTACATGTACTATACAATGTTGCTAAGCCAAGACTCGACTCGATTTAAGCTAATGAAAGAAAATAACAAAAACATAAAACAAACATAAAATAAAACGGGATGGTAGTCCGTATGTTTTTTCTACTTTTCTTTTTCTCATTTTTTTGTATTTTTCTTGATTTTTTTTTTTTTTTTTTTTTTTTTTTTTTTTTTTTTTTTTTTTGCATACACTTTTACCCTACCATCCAAAGTGATACATCATAGGGGCGTTGCATCCCCTTACACTTGAATTTTTACATAACTTTACAAATAACTATTCTAATGACTCGAATTAAGATAATCGAAAAACTTGGAGTACTTTTAAAATATTTAGCACATATGGGGGTAATAATGTTGTTCTTCCCCATTACTCCATTACACTAGTACTTTACCCATGAGTCCCAATCGTCCCAAAACAATATGTACAAGGATATGACTCGACTTAGCAACCATGTAATCAATTAGATAATTAACTTGGGTTTAAACAAATGTTGTAACAATAATGCACTAAAGATGAGTGCATACAAGGTAGGCTAAGGCGATTTGGGTGTACATTTAAGTGGGGTGTAACAAATTCTTCCTTTAAGTAAAATGCTTAAAGGTCGAAACGAAAAGATAGGCTCTGAGGGGTGTACTAGGGGTATCGTGTACTATAAATGAGTACAACGCAAAGGGTGTGGGAGAATTACTTGACCAATGTAGCCAATGTAATTATAACAAAAACACAGGTGTAAAACAATGGGTTAATCCTAATGCCTCTTATCATGTAGTAAATCTAACTACACGAATGTAGTCTCACTTGTGGCCTTGGAATGGTCCTAACGCAAGTTCTAGAATCTAAGTGCTACCGGTACACACATCATAGCATAAATGCTTTTCCTACCAATTCTAGGGGCGAACCTCACATATTTGGGGGTGGAAAATTTTTTAGTGGTACGGTTTTTGTGCTAGTCATATAACTCCTATCCATGAGACGCTTATTAGGATCAAAGTTTCACTCCTATATGTTGTAAAAAATTTTAAATTTGGCACTAAAATTACCTTAACAAGTATTTCTCTCAGTTTTATTACACATCTACCATCAAACAAACAAAAATCAAGCGCAATTGTATTCTCAAAAATCGTACTTTTACCCCCCCTTACACTTAAGATGAACATTGTCCCCAATGTTCAAATGACAAATGTAAAAGCATAAAGTAAAAGAATGAAATCAAATACTCCCCTGATTCGCTCGTTGGATAATGAAATTACACGGTTAAATCTTCCTCCAAAGAGAATGTTGAAGCTCCATGACTAATGCATCGCCATAAGCTTGATTCAAAACATTTCCTTGTCCAAAATAACCTGTTGAACCTGAGAAAACAAACACGAAAACCTGCATAACATCGGCGGGATAAAATCTATATATAAGGATATAATGCTTGTGGAATGATAACTTTGCAGATTCCTGGAGATTATAAGTTGGAGATTTTAATAAAAACTTTTTATGAAAACAAAATTTTCAAAAATTTCTGGAAATTAAATCTGACGCCGTCAGGTTATAACCCCTGACGCCGTCAGAAATGACCTGACAAAAATTTTCGTTTTAAGTTTCCGGAAAATTTCTGGAAAAACCTTTACCTTACTTCCTGGAAATCCTGCAAAACATCATTATGACTCGATACAAGCATTTGACTCAAACAAATACGAATATGTATGTTAATTTAATATTATTACGATTCATGTTAATTTGTGTTCTAATAAACCGATTTAGATTTCCCTTACACTTATCTTTTGCAAAATACCTTTATATGTAGTTAAGACGAAGTTAAAAACAACATAAAGCATTTTCACAAATTACTTTTGAACATGAATCAATAATGATAAAAATTAAACACACATACGGAAACAAATAAAAACAAACAAACAAATAAATAAACACACAAAGCAAATAAAACAAATAAAGATTGGGTTGCCTCCCAAGAAGCGCTTTTCTTTATTAACGAGTCTTGTAGCTAGACTCAAAGTCACGTACATTACGTGACTCCATCATCGGTCACGGTTCCTAGGCCATTCTCCTTCCCGGTTTTATATTCCGGTCCTAATTTCAAACAATCCTTGTAGAAACCGAATATCCTTTCCATAACATAGTCTACTCCTTTACTTCTATCCTTATCATTCCTATAGTAGACTGCTTGTTTAAGCTCCTTCTCAACATTTGACAAGTGTTGGAATTGTTCTATCTTATATGGCATTTGGTAGCTTACTTCATCGGTCTCATCCTTAAATCTAACTATCCCTAAGGAAGGTTCATAAGTCATTCTAGAGACCTCAACAAATGGTTTTCCAAAAACCACTTGAGTCAAGGATGCATCGACTATTGGACGGATATCTTCTACAATTACAAAGTCGGTGACATAGGCGAAGTTTCCTACATAAACCGGTAATCCCTTAACTCTTCCCGTGAAGTTACTCATCCAACCCTTGTCAGGGAGCATCCTATACCCAAGTTGATTTTTCATTATCAAGTTGTAGTGGGCTCTAGTCATGACGTTTATGGGTGATCTAAGGTCGATATAAGCTTTCCACACATGTAGATGCCCTATGTTGCATGGTATGTTGAGATTAGAAGGGTCGCCTATTTCAATGATTGGTTTACCTAGGAAGTATGGTGTTTCGGGGTCATCGAATAAGTTTGTATGATATGCGCGCTCTTCCTTAGTGGGTAGCCTATTGAAGTAGTCCTCATCATCATCTACTTCTTCAATCACACTTGTCCTAACTTCCTTATCAACCTCGACTTTCCTATCCTCATCCTTAGGTTCACTATTATCCTCATTCCTATCAATTGGTTTAATAGTGACAATGTTGACAAAGTGGACGTGTTTGGATGAAGAAGGGTCTTTGACTTGGGGTCCGCTATTTGTGTTCCTAGCGTCCTTATGTGGAGGTGATAACACTTGGTTATGGAGGGCTTTCAACAAGTTGTCAATTTTATTGGTCATCTCAGTTTGTTGTTGTTTGAAATCGGCTTCAAACTTGGCTAAACGAGCTTCTTGAGATGCCATAAATTGAGACATCAATCCTTCAAAGTTATTGGTACTACCATTGCCGGAAGGATTGTTGTTGAAAGTACGGTTCGAGTTGGAACCGCTTGATTGGAAACGAGTAGGTGGGTTGGAGGAATTGGGTTGTTTTTGTGTTTTGGTTTTGTTTCCACCTAAGGTTCGGGTGATTTTTCCATGTGGGGTTATATGAATCACCATAAGGGTTTGGCTCGGGCTTGAAAGTGTACCACTTATCTCCCGCTCCGTCGGTACGCGAGGATGCGTAGTCCACAAAAGCTTGTTCGGGGAGTTCCATGCAATCACGAGTGTCGTGGGGACCACTACATAATTCACATGAAGAAGTGATTTTGTTCACTTGGCTTGAAGGGTTAGGAGCCTCGTAGGATTTCATGAGAAACTTGACTTGGTCTTCAAGTTCTATGATCCTACGGTCGGAAGTGCTTGAATTGTTCAAAGGCAAAGATATTGCCTTGACCGTTTTATTCAAATCACGGGGATCACTCCAACTTTCGTTGTCATAAAGAGCAAGGTCCTCTAGGAGAGCCCATGATTGTTCCGCACTTAGATCACGTAGCTTGCCACCGGCCGATTGGTCAATGGTTTGCCTTGTGGAGAGATTGATATGGTCATAGAAGATTTGGACTTGGAGCCAAAGTTCTATGCCATGGTGAGGGACTTTTTGGAGTAAGTCCTTGAATCGAGTCCATGCCTCGTAGAGAGTTTCGCCTTGACGTTGTTGGAACATCAAGATATCATTCCTTAGCTTGGTAGTTCTTCCCGGTGGGAAAAACTGAGCAAGGAAACGAGTGGTGAGATCATCCCAAGAGGTGATGGATCCTGCGGGTTGACGTTCTAGCCACTGACTAGCTTGGTCCCGCAGAGAGAATTTGGGAAGAGACGCAATCGGGTCGTCTCTCGAGTGGCAACATCAAGGTCTATAGAATCAACGATTTTAAGAAAGTCCTTGAGATGTTGATTAGGATCTTCAGAACGAAGTCCATGGAATGCGCATCCGCTTTGCACCAACCGGATGGTGTCGGATCGCAAGGGTGTGATATTGGCTCCTTGAGTGAGCTCAATGGTGTTTCGATAGCCGTGGTGGCTAGGACGGGAATACTCTCCTAAAGTACGGGCTCTAGGAGGTGGTGGTGGTTGTTGTGGTGGTGGGTTGTGGGGGTTAAGGATATTACCATCTTCCATGATGTCGGACGGTAATGGTTACGAACAAAGACACGAAGAAAATAGATAGACTAAAGAAAACCTAGAAAAATAAAATAAAAATCTCACTAGAAAGGAATCTAGTGAGTAGACCTAATAGAAATAAAAATTCAACCTAAACAATAACTATTCCCCGGCAGCGGCGCCAAAAACTTGATGCGTGGGTTTTGCAACCTTACAACAGGTTTTACCTCTCAAGGGATCTCAAGAGGCTTACAACCCCACCAGGCAGTGTACCTGACCGATGTAGTATAGTGTAGTGGTAAGTACGGGGGATTGATCGTTCTCCACAGGGAATAGTGTTCGTTAGGTGTGAAAGGCTACTCTAATTAGGTCTAAGGGTTGAGGAAGATTCTTTTTATGTTTTTATATTTTTATGAAAGCAAGTAAAATCTCGGGTTTTGAAGGAGTGGGCGGAATTAGTTGCTAGTCAACTAACCCAAATTACTACAAATGCAAATAAAATAAAATAACAAAAATGAAAAGTGGTGAGAAACTTATGTGTAGAGAAATGTGTTTACTTAGATTTCCTTACTCCCTAACTATCTTTTACCGGTTAATTAGTGTGTATTAGTCGCGTGGATGACGGGTGTATTCCTTAATACCATTCGTGGGGTGGCGTACTTACTTCCCCAAACTCTACAAGCTCCTACTTCACTCCTATGTCGAGCCGGCTAGGAAGCTCCTAACATGGGATCACTAGAATTCGCTTGTGCATTAAATACAACCATAAAAACCTTTAGTACGCGTTTGGTTCATGTTTCTTAAGACGTTCAAGCAAGTTACCGAATAGGAAGTTAGCCAGTTTTCTTAAGCCTAACATAGATAAACAATCATCCAATACAACTAACAACACACTAACAACCAATAATCAATAGCTAGGTTTCATTAGATCTAAGCAAACACAAGATAAAATTAGCCTAACATGTTAAACAAAAGACAAGCATAAGATAGAATCAAACAACACATAGACATATTGAATGATTAATTGATAACTTATCTTTCAATGAAACATGGAAGATCTCAAGGCAAGAAGCCCTGAAAAAGTAGCTAAAATCGTCTTAGGGTTTTATCCCAAAATTCCACACACTAAGCTCTCCTTTAATGACAAAAAATTAGAAAACTATATATAGACTTTGACATCTGACGGCGTCACCTTATGCATTGTGACGCCGTCACCTCGCCGCTTTTAGGGTTCCCGGATGACCATCTTGACGCCGTCCCTCTTTAGCTCTTCAAAAATCCATTCTGGCTTATCAAGGCTTGACGCCGTCGGACCTATAACGTGACGCCGTCCCCTTATGATTTAAGCCGTGACGCCCTTGATTTAGTTAAAGCGTGACGCCGTCAGAATTCTCATGCAAACTCACTGGCCCGTCATGAGTAAATTTCACATCCAACTTTTCTTGCCAAGGCATGACGCCGTCTGGAGTTAATGTTGACGCCGTCAAAGGTGACTTTCAGCACAATTTTGAGACTTTGCCGTTTTCTTCACTTTTATGCTCCAAAAACGTCCAAAATGCCTCCTTTTCCAGATTTCTCCTCAAAAGTACCTAAAATGACAAAAGGAACGATTTAGGGCAATATTTGATCAAATAAATACGATTTCGGGCTTAAATGACCCCTTAAAAGCGGTACACTTTTCGCCTCATCAATACATTAACACCTCTTGCGATTATCGACAACGTCAATGACGTGTGACACTGAGTACTCCAATAACTCTTAAGTGATAGTTACCCCAACTGCTGGTAACTAGATAACCCAAGTCTTCAACTTAAATTTTGAGCACGAGCAAGTTATCATTGAAGGTCATGCATCCAACCAACCCCGACTTCAAGATAAAATAAGTAGACGCCTTCGTGAAATTTCACTTCAGCCTCAAATAAAGAATACCGGATTAACTTTGTGATCATCTTGTGTTGTTGACTAGCCAAAAAGAGAAGAAACATGCGCAAATTCTTAGAAGTGCCCATGACTCATAGTCAGTCCTATCAAACAAAGTTGTCTGACCCAGCTACTTGGATGTGAAATAGTTGTCGTACTGTGTACAGGATTTTACAGTTCTTGAGATTTATCTGAGAAATAAATTCAAGAACTAACTGCACAACAGTAAGTATCAAACAGCTGTAGACTGAACCACTGAATCCTGAATCGCTACGATCTGACCCGCTGTAACCGAAACTGCTAAGATTCAAACCGCTGGAGACTGAACCGATACGATCTGACCCGCTGTAACCGGAACCGCTAAAATTCACATCGCTGGAGACGGAACTTCTAGGAAACTTGCGATAATTCTCCCCCTCAAAAAGGACATGAAATGACCTTTTTGCCAAAGCTGAGAGTCCGTGATGTTTGTGAATTTGACCGGCACAAAACATGGAAAGAGACAAACGAAACAACTGCAACGAAGAAGGTGATTAAGACTCTCTTGTAGTAACCCCTTGCTTTCCTCCTCATCAATGGTTTAGCAGATTAATAATTCACTTAAGCTCGTAATATGCCAACACCACTTAATGAAATGCGTATAACTCTAAATTGAGTAAAAGGTTAAAACACGTCTCTAAACAAATCACCTCTTGTCTTAAAGTCTGACCACCTCTTGAGAAGATCTTGTGCTACAATCCCATAAGAAGCTTGAGAAACAACAATCACTTGATGAAGCTTGATAAAGGACAAGTTCGCGACTTATACTTGCACTTAATTTGTGATGTAGAACCTATATTGAGCACAACAACGTAACTCCTTTAAATATAGGTAGTGATATATACCCAACCTTCCATCCTTTATTGTATATATCCATTTCTTGAAGATCCAAGTCTAATCATCCAAATTTGTGATTTAGAACCTATATTGAGCACAACAACGTAACTCCTTTAAATATAGGTAGTGATATATACCCAACCTTCCATCCTTTATTGTATATATCCACTTCTTGAACATCCAAGTCTAATCACCTTATATACGCTCGAGCAAGGGTCAACAAACATCGTGCATCCATCCACCCCGAGATGTTGGTGACACTAAGTACACCAACCCGTGAATTAACAAACCAACCAAGTTACCATAATTTCCCAATTCCTGCTGATCTTGAAGCACAAACTTATCCCGGAAAAAATAGCCAAACCCCGTAAGTTATATTATGTCAAAATCCAAGTCCCGCCTATATGTCCAAAATTAATCTCACGGGATTTTACAGCTCTTTGAGATTTAAACCGAGAAATCGACTCTTTCGCGGGATTTTCTAAAATCTACAAGAGAAACCGTGAAATCAACAAGAACAACCTAGAGTGAAGTGCAATACTGATCTTCGAAATTCAAGTCAAAGAAGTCAAATCACAACTTGATCAAATCGCAACAAGTCAAGTCGCAGTTTGTCAAATCGCAACAAGTCAAATCGCAATTAACCAAATCACAATATCACATTGCAACTGGTCAAGTAGCAATCAGTCAAGTCGCAAAAAGTCAAAATAGCAACTTGTCAACTCGCAATTAATCAAATCGCAATTTGTCAACTATAACTCATATCGCAGAGATCAAATTGCAGGATCACTCAAATCGTGGACCTCAATAGGACACTGCTGCCTGATTCACAACTCTATAATCACAATGACATTCATTTACCCAAATCAATTCATAATCTCGAGTAAACAAAGCACGATCAAAAGAGTCGTCCAAAAGTATATCACACGAGTTTATTACCAACAACAAAATTGTCCTTGTGAAGAATAACTCAACTACATACCATAACAAACTACACCAATCCATCCCTTGTGAACGTTATCACCAGCCCAATTGTCACATACATTTAACAAGGCCCATGCACAACCTAGTTCAAGCCCATCATGTGATCAAATCCATTTACATCATAAGCAATTCGGTTCACAAGCCCAACCGAAATGACTATCAACAGACCAAGTCCAATAACACAAGCACTAACCCTAATCACACATTAGTTATAGTATATAACACACCATAATCACAACTTGATCTAACCCTAATCCTTATCTCATAAACACAACGCCACCACTGCTTCTCTTATCCCACTCTTGCAGTTAACTACAAACCCTAATCACATCAAATCCCTAATATCATCTAATAAATCCGCCCTCACATCCACTAACGCATCACCATATCATCTACAGCAAACCGAAGCACTTTCAGATAAAACACAAACACCAGCGACCAGTTACTTAAGTTCTCATGTCAAGCCAGTTCAAAAACCCACGACTGGACCTGTTCAATAAACCCATGACCAGACCTTCATCTTGTAGTCACACCGAGAAAAGAAAGAGAAACAATCTTTTCACAATCAAGGTCCGCGGTAGGTATTTCATTGTTGTTTTGTGATTTTTCGATTTGCTATAACCGAACAAAGGGCAAATGGTGGCTGTATAGTCTTCGTTTGTCCTTGAATTTGTTCGAAAATTAAAATTAAAGAAGCTCAGTCTTCATAATGATCGATGATGTATTGCCTTTCGTGGTTTTGAACTTTTGAGTTTAGATAAGCTATGTTGACTCACGAAAAAAAAAAGACAAACTGAGATCATCTATTGTTACCATTTGAATCGTTAATGTTTCGAGTCTTAGTATCGTTCGATTGGAGATGAAGTTTTGGATTTGTGAGTCGTTTTAGTTTATTTGAGCCAATAGAAGGAGTAGTGATGACGCTTTAGTTGTTGTTTGTAAAGTTGTTGGTTGTGTTAATGCTCTTCTTTGCAATATCTTTTTGTTAAAGTTTGTTGGTTTGGATAGATGTTGGTTTGGACTGATGATGATAGGATTAGTCAGTGGTATTATTGGTAGTGGTTGCTTGTCTATTTCTTCTTCATCTTCTTTCTGATATTTCTTTCTGATGTTGTCGTTTGACCATTTGACCGAGTGACAAACCGCGTCGATGAACTGGTAGACAAACCGAGTTCGTGATTATGCCGACAAACCGAGTATACTTTATATACACAAACCGAGTTCGTGGTAAAACAGACAAACCGAGTCTACTTTATATACACAAACCGAGTTCGTGATTATACAGTCAAACCGCGTACACCTTGTATACACAAACCGAGTTCGTGAGCAAATGGACAAACCGAGTTCATGACAGTATGGACAAACCGAGTTCGTGAGTAAATGGACAAACCGAGTCCAGGACAGTATGGACAAACCGAGTTCATGGGTAAATGGACAAACCGAGTCCAGGACAAACCGCATGTTTGACCAGTCAAAGCTGTCACACTCACACTTTTGTCTTTTACCCCTTTTTGGTTACACTCCAAACTGCACCCAAGAATACCACAAACCGCATTCAAGAACATCAAACTTTGGACACAAACAGCATCCAAGAACATCATCCCACCTTCATCAAACTGCTGCTCAAAAGATCCATATCAAGGTGCTATCAAGAACAACCTTCAAAATCACACTTTTAACCTTCAACTAAGCCGCGAAACACATGAAATAGCCGAGGAAGATACAACATAAAACGTGAATAAAGTCATAATCAGTGAGCTTTTCTTGACTTAGTGTTCGAACCAAAAAAAAACAACTTTAATCTTTGAACCAAAGAAAAACCCACGCTTAAGAAAAATATCCACAGGTGAAGTATCAACCCATCTTTCGGCTAGATCCAGTAGCAATCCAATCAGAGACTAACAAACCCAAATCCAGTTAATAGCCCAAAATGTAAGTTTCAAACAAAATAGATTCGAGAAAATTAGTTTCATGTGGACCAAAATTAGATTCGAGAAAATAGATTCGAGAAAATAGATTCGAGAAAATTAGCCCAAAATGTATGTAAGTCCATGAGATATTAAAGATCTGATATTAAATAGCCACATGTGGACCGAATCTTTCTTAAAAGCAAAGACTAACACTACAAAATTTAGTTTCGAGCAAAACAGATTGGATAAACTTGGTTCGGACCAAAATCATAAAGAAAAAGGAGAAAAGTAGATACCACAAATTCACACAATCAATCGGACCTAACCATGGCTCTTGATACCAATTGTAGGAAATAACCATCTTGATTGTGTGGTTGATTCGGGTGGTCTTGGTTCATGGAAGATAAGATCCATGGTTGAGTTTAGAGAGAAGTTAGAGAGAGAGAGAGGGAGACTCTTGTTGAGAGAAAACCTGGAAAGTTAGATTACTATGTGAAATGTTACAAGAGTTCCAACCCTTCCCAAGTGTGGGAAGGGGTATTTATACTTCCTAATATTAGTGCCCCTAGTGGGCTGTGGAGTGAGCTGACAGTGGGGAAAGCCCCGACCCACTCCACAAATATAGATACTACTAATCTAATAAAACTAATAATACTAATAATACTAAGCTTATATAAATAAGCCTACGAGCTATATAAATGCTAATTAGATGCTCGGGGTGACCGAACCTTCATATGAATATTTATATTCCTAACAGGAAGATAGAGGAATACTTGACAGTGGATGCTCTGGGCACATGACTGGTAACAAGAACTATCTTAATGATTTTCATGAATTCGAAGGAGGTTCTGTTACTTTTGGAGGAAGCAAGGGACAAATAACTGGTAAAGGAAGAATTATTGTGGGCAACATAGAATTTGATAATGTATCTTTTGTGAAAGAACTTGGGCAGTTCAACCTTTTCTCAATATCACAAATTTGCGATACTCAGCATAAGGTGCTTTTTACTGAAACTGATTATCTTGTGTTGACTCCGAACTTTAAGATGCCTGAAGAACATCAGATTCTTCTTAAAGTTCCCAGACAACACAAAATGTACAGTTTTGATATGAAAGCATCTAATCCTGCAAAAGGTGCTACCTGTTTAATTGCAAAAGCTACATTGGATGAATCTAAGTTGTGGCACAGAAGGTTAGGCCATGTGAATTTCAAAAACATGAATAAACTTGTGAAGAATAATCTTGTGAGAGGTTTGCCTTCAAAATTGTTTAAAAATGATCATACTTGTGTGGCTTGCAACAAGGGAAAACAACATAGGGCATCCTGTAAGGTTAAATTAGAAAGATTAATCACTGAACCTTTACATACCTTACATATGGTATCTTTTTGGCCCTACATCTGTCCATAGTATTAATCATGCATGCTATTGCCTTGTCATTACAGATGATTGTACTAGATATTGTTGGGTGTTCTTTATGTCTAGGAAGGATGAAGCTACCCCTTTGATTCAAACTTTTATTAGACAGATTGAAAACCTTATTGATAAACGAGTTAAAATCATTAGGAGTGATAATGGCACTGAGTTTAAAAACAAGAGCATGCTAGATTTTTGTGGTAATAAAGGAATTAAGCAACAGTTCAGTAATGCAAGAACTCCTCAGCAAAATGGAGTTGCAGAGAGAATGAACAGGACACTTATTGAGGCAGCTAGGACTATGCTAGCAGATTCACTTTTACCTACTACATTTTGGGCTGAAGCAGTCAGCAATGCCTGCTACATCTTTAATAAGGTTAGAGTGACCAAGCCTCAAAATAGAACTCCTTATGAGCTTATGTTTGGCCATAAACCAGTTGTTAGCCATATAAGACCTTTTGGGTGTCATGTTACCATTCTTGATACTTTAAGTGTTTTTGGAAAATTTGAAGGAAAGTCTGATGAAGGGTTTTTACTTGGGTATGCTTTAAACAGTAAAGCCTTTAGGGTTTACAATCTAGTATCCAAGAAAGTAGAAGAAAATCTGCATGTAAACTTTCTTGAGGAAAAACCCAATGTCAAGGGAATTGGTCATAGGTGGATGTTTGATATTGATTATTTGACTGATTCTATGAATTATATTCCTGTCTCAAAGGAGAATCAAATTAACCCTATTGCAGGTACCCAAGAAGTTACTAACATTGCAGGTACCAAAGATTCTTCAAATTCAGAGAACATTGATGATGTGGCTGAGCTTGTTGTGATTCCATCTACAGAGAACAAGTCTGATGCAGCTGAAGCAGTAATCAAGAAATCTTCCACTCAGAAAATGGATTCTGAAGTTAAGTCTGGCAAAGTCATATCCCCTAACATTACCAGTACTTCCCATTTTAAGTCTGGTAGTAGTGTTCTACCAGACCTTTCTTCAAGTACTGCTTGTGCTGATTCTGAGATGCCAGAACTTGAAGTATTTCCTAATCCTAATGAAGGTGTTTTTGATGGGGCTTCCTATGATGAAGGAGGCATTATTACTGATTTCAACAACTTACCCACTGAAGTGGAGGTCAGTCCAACTCCCACTCTCAGGATTCACACCATTCATCCCAAGAGTCAAATAATTGGTAACCCCAAGTCTGCTGTTCAAACAAGAAGTAGAGTGCAACATCAGTCTGATTCTCTTGCACTCATTAGCCTGATTAAGTAACAACAAAGGGTCAACCATAAGGACCAGCAACATTGCTTATTTGCTTGCTTTCTTTCTCAAAGTGAACCCACTACAGTTTCTGAAGCTTTAGGGGAGGAAAGTTAGGTAGAAGCCATGCAAGAAGAGTTGTTGCAGTTCAAGCTACAGAAAGTATGGGTTCTTGTAGACCTACCTAATGGAGCTAAAGTTATTGGTACTAAATGGGTCTTCAGGAATAAAAGGGATGAAAGAGGGGTAGTTGTAAGGAACAAAGCAAGGTTGGTAGCTCAAGGATACAAACAGGAGGAGGGCATAGATTATGATGAGGTTTTTGCTCCTGTAGCAAGGATTGAAGCTATCAGGTTATTTTTGGCCTATGCATCATACATGGGATTCAAGGTATATCAGATGGATGTCAAAAGTGCTTTCCTTTATGGCACTATTGAAGAAGATGTGTATGTACATCAACCTCCTGGCTTTGAGGATCCTGCTAACCCCAATCAAGTGTATAAGGTTATTAAAGCTCTATATGGTCTTCATCAGGCTCCTAGAGCTTGGTATGAAACTCTTTCACAGTTTCTTGAAGAACATGGATACATCAGGGGTGTAATTGACAAGACTTTATTCATTAAGAGAGACCAGAAGGATATCATTCTTGTCCAAATTTATGTGGATGATATCATTTTTGGATCCACAAGAAAGTCTTGGTGTGTTGAATTTGAAGGTTTAATGAAGAGCAGGTTTGAAATGAGCTCAATGGGAGAACTTACATTTTTCTTGGGACTGCAAGTTAAGCAAAAGGATGATGGACTTTTTATTTCTCAAGACAAGTATGTTGCAGAAATTTTGAGAAAGTTTGAGTTCTCAAATGTGAAGGCAGCAATCACTCCCATGGAGAACAAGGTGCCTTTAACAAAGGATGAAGATGCTGCTGATGTGAATGTGCATATTTACAGATCCATGATAGGTTCCCTCATGTATCTTACTGCTTCTAGACCTGATATT
Source organism: Artemisia tridentata subsp. tridentata (assembly GCA_021014915.2). Taxonomy (NCBI): domain Eukaryota; kingdom Viridiplantae; phylum Streptophyta; class Magnoliopsida; order Asterales; family Asteraceae; genus Artemisia; species Artemisia tridentata. The sequence continues at coordinate 321,134,278 of CP139509.1, forward strand.
ATGTATGCAGTTTGTGTTTGTTCACGCTTTCAGGTTCAACCAAAGACTTCACATCTTCATGCTGTGAAGAGCATCTTTAGGTACTTAAAGGGCAAACCAAATTTGGGCCTTTGGTATCCTAAGGAGTCAACTTTTGACCTGACAGCTTATTCAGACAGTGACTATGATGGTGCAAGTCTGGATAGGAAATCAACAACAGGAGGTTGTCAGTTCCTTGGAAGGAGGTTAATATCTTGGCAATGCAAGAAGCAGACGATTGTGGCTAATTCAACTACTGAGGCTGAGTATGTAGCAGCTGCTCATTGCTGTGGACAAGTTTTGTGGATTCAGAATCAGATGCTGGACTATGGTTTGAATTTTATGAATACTGTTATCCACATAGATAATAAGAGTACTATCTGTATTGTTAAGAATCCAGTATATCACTCTAAAACTAAGCATATAGAAATAAGGCATCACTTCATTAGGGATTGCTTTGAAAAGAAGTTGATTAGAGTGGAGAAAATACATACAGATTTTAATGTTGTTGACCTGTTAACTAAGGCATTTGATGGTCCTAGATTCAATTATCTGGTAGTTAACATTGGTATGATGAACCCCTAGTTTGAGTTAAGGGGAGGTTTGGCCTAAGGGGAGGTCAAACTGTGAAGTATGTAAAGTATGAATACTTACCAGCATTTAGGTTATCTTTAAGTCTTGTAGTTTTGTTTTTAGTTCTGTTAGTGATAAAAAAAAAATGGTTTGTTTTTATCTGTGTCTTTTATTTCTTTTATAGGCAATGCTGGATTAAGTATATTTTCACAAGTTGTTAAGTGAGATTATTGGAACTTCTCACTTGGTGGAGGTGCTTTGCACTAACACATCAAAAGGTTATCAGTCCACCTTGTCTCATCAACATAAGGACTGGCTAATCCTGAGCAAACGGCTAACAGGTAAAGATTGACCAAATCCGTTTATGGCTGACAATTTGCCAAAAATTGTATGGTATTCAACTCACCATATCTAAGATAAGTGAAGAGTTGGCTAGCCCACAAGGTTATGGCTTGTGGTAAAGGCTGTGGAAAACCATAAATGGTAATCAATTCACCATGATGAGGTGATTTTCCATCAAAGAATTGACTAGTCCAGAAGCAAACGGCTTTTGGTAAAGACTTAACAAATCCGTTGATAAGCTGATGATTTGCTAAAAATCATATGGTTATCAGTGTACCATGGTCTTACACACCAAAACATTTGGCTACTCCAGTAGTGATGGCTATTGGTAAAGAGACATCAAATCCATTAAATTTCAATGATTCACCTCTCACAGGAGTTAACACACCTGGAAGTGATGAGAATAGATATGAAACTTAATATGAATTGATGTACATATAGTCAATGTTGCTGCAAAGACCATATCAGAAGAGCTTATCAAGATTCAAGCTGCTAGAAAGGAACAAGACCTAAATACAGTTCAAAGTGTTCAAGATTCAATCCTCAGAAGGCTTAATCAGAAGAACTTGAAGTTCATGGAGCATGAAGATCAAGTTAGGGGAGGATTGTTGGGAATTATGATATGTATCAAGAGCAGACAACTTAGGTCTGGTAGTTTATCTAAGTTAGGTCTGTTTGTGTCCTTAGGTCTGGTAATGTAATGTTAAGTCTGGTAGCATGTTTAAGTCTGGTTGACTTGTAAAGTTAAGCCTGGTCGTGAAGTTAGGAAAGTCTGTTAGAGTTATGTTAGGAAAAGATACAATGCATGTTTGTATCTTTATAGAAGATTTGTGTATATCTTCTGTGTCGGCAAGGGTTTCCTTGTGTTATAAAAGGATCCCTAAAGATTGTTAGTTCGTGTGTGAGTTGTAAGAGTTCACGATTGTGATTATAATCAATATACGAAGTTAGTGATATCTCTGCTTGTGTTCTTAATTGTTCTTGTTAAGATTCCTCATTAACAATAATAATCACCTAGGGTTTCTCACTTAGATTGGTTCGGATTTATCCAAATCATCTACTAGGTATTCAAGACTACTTAGTGATCCATATACAATTTGTGGACCAACAGTCTTCATGGACGATCCGTTATAAAATAATATATCGGATACGCGGGGATCAACAAGTCAACCTTTTAGGACAAAGGCTAACGTGCAAAACCCGTGAATACGATATGAGATACCGGGCAAGTGTTACCCGGGTCGTTTCCCAAGGAGGAGTGAATCGAGGATTTCGTGTAAGGCTTGGAATTAAAGAGCTTGAAGTGTGGATTTTGGATTTTTTGTGTTTTTTAATTCTAATAGAGATATGAAAAGCAAATAAACAAAGAAAATTAAGCAAAGAGGAAATTACGCTAAAAACGCAAACCGGGAACTTAAATTGAGCCGTAAAAACCAAAGTCTTTAAAATTTAATCCTACAAGTGCAAATCTATTTTTTCTAAGTTCTAATTAATAAAAGAATTAAAAAAAAAAAAAAAAAAAGAATTATATTTTTTTGAATTTTACATTTTTTATTATGAATTAAAAACTAAATTTAAAAGAAAAATTAATTAAAAATACTAAATGAAAATGATAATGACGAAAATTTATAGGAAAGTGCTAAAAAAATAAGCAGAATCAAGGAAAATTAAAACCAAGTTAACTGCTTATCTAAATAAGCAGTTATTAAGCCAACAGTTGTGATAAGCTAAATAGAACAAAGAAGGGTTAAGAATAAAATTGTGCAAGATCTTCCTAGAGAAGACCCATGGGCAGATGGTAGTGAGTGTGTGTGTTGTGGCTTGGGAGGCTGGGAGGTCCAAGGTTCGAATCCCTTGGCCTCCTTTTTGGAAAAAACTATATATATATATTTTTTCTTTTTACAAACTAAATAAGCAAATGAAAATAAGCAATAATTGTAACTACAACTATTATTGAAAAACACAAATAAGCTCAGAAATAAGCCAAGAAGGGCTGATCAGTGCCTTTATAAGGCAACAAATAAAGCAAAGGACTAATAAGCTACTTATAAGCTGAACTAACACTGAAATAAGCTAAGGAGTACTAAACATCATCTAATTTAAACAAATATCTCAGAATAAGCCAAGAGAACAAGCAAATAAGCTCTTATCAAGCCAAATAAGCACACTGAGGTCTGATATGCAGCGCAAAAATGGGCCTTTTCAAGCTGATAAAAAGCTACCATAAGCTATTCTAAGAAATCCATAAAAATAGGTAACCACTAGAATACCAACCCAATATTAACTGTGCTGAATTTCAGCTTATATGAACTTATATTGAGCTTATGAAAAATGGAAAACATGGGCTAAAAATGACTGCATACCAAAAAAATGATTCTGAGGTGGACTGTTAATGACAATTTTAACCCAAGCCTTATGCAACTTAATCAACTACTGATTTTTGCCTATATGGACTAAGTTGGACTCAAAAACACCAAAAGTGGGCAACAATTTAGCCTATAGTTCTAATAAGCTATTATGTTCAGAACAATTTCCAAAATTTGCACTACTAACTCAATACCTAGAAATCTATCAATATAGTTTAAAAATTCTTAAAAGCAGCTAATACAGGCTAGATTAGATAGGATCAAAGTTCATCCATGAGCACATGAATAGTAACATACATATTTGACTCTGTTTGACCCTAATCCAAACACCTTCTAAAACAGACTGATTTGAATTTTAAACCATTAAATCCTATTTTAAACTACAAATTTGGAAGATACACATGTAATAAGTTGAGTTAAGTCCTAAGAGGCAAGATTTCTAGGGAATAAGCACTACAATAAGCCACACTGGTTCTAAGCTATTTTTTTGGTTTTTTCAGGATTAAAGCAAAAACAAACTTAAACAGCTATGTCTATCAAATCCACACCCATTATCATCAAATAAGATCAAATAAGCAGAGAAAAGGCAAATAAGCTCAGTAAAAAGCACTGGAACAGTAGAAAATAAGCTAAAATGGTAAAAATGAACTTACAATAGCCCTTTGCTCTAAACAAGGGCAAACTCTTGACACTCCAATCACTCTCTAAACAAACCTAATGCTTCCCAAGAAGCTCTAACCCATGGCCATCCACAATTCACCATGCTCCAGCTTCTTGACCATTTTGACTTTTTTTTGTTGACTGATTTTGACTTTCTTGAATTAATCTGGTTCTAATCTATTATAAACTTACAAAAAGCTATAGAGAGCTTATATAAGCTTATAAAAAGGGTAAGGAAGGCTGGTGATTGATATTTAGCAACAATTTAGCTTAATTCGAATTATGAGAAAAACTTGAATTTTCATTAACTGAAAATCTCAATACAATGCTGATTAAAATGAGAACAACTAAGCTTAACTAGACTTGATTTAAACACTGAGAACTTTAATACTACAATTTCTACTGACTGCTAAAATTCTGACTTAAAATTTAACTAAATACTAACTGCCCAAAAAGGCTGTACATCATATTCTATTTATACTAAAATTAACTAGGGTTTCTCTTCCTCTTGTGCTTCTTCTGATCAATTATCAGCCCTTGGATTAGCTCTGAGCAATCTCAGCCCTTGAATCTGTTTTGGCGCCCTTTTTAGCTTGGATCCCCAGGTAGTGGCATTGGTAATATGCAAAAGGGAAAAGTTTCTTGTGATGGGGGGTGGGGGGGGGGGAAGTAGACTGGAGCAGGTACAAGAAGGGTGGCTGGAGCAGTGTCTTGGGAGATGGTGGTCTGGGGAAAGGCGGCAAAAAGGACAGGGATGAGGGTTGACTATTTTGACTGGGATTTATTAATAAAAGAGGGTTGGGTTGAATCCGGGTTTGGTTTGGGCTGGGATTTTTGGTGTTGGGCTTATGATGGGTTGGGGTTTAGTTTAGGATAAAAAAAATGGATTTAGGATAAGGTTTTGGAATTAGTTAAGTTTAGGGACCACTTTTGCCAAATTCTGAAAATTCAAGGATCAATTCTGCCAAATCTGAAAATTATTTCCAAGGACCATTTTTGACATTTTTATATTCTTGAGGGTTGACTTTTGACAGCTTGAGCAATATCTTGGTCCAAACTTGAAATTCTTCCCCGGCTTCGGCTTTTGACGATTTTCCAATCTCATGCTCGGTTTTGTCCGTTTTTGCCCTGTTTTCAATTCTTTTGTACCTGAAATACATAAAAACACACTCCAAGGATATTTGCAATAATATTTGGTGTATTTGGCCGTTTTTAGCATTTTTTAAGTATTATATGGGCATAAAATGATGAGTAAATAGGCACTCATCACCCCCCCCCCCCACACACTATCAATTGCTAGTCCCTAGCAATCCGATCATATAAAGTAATGAAAGGATCAAAAGAATACCAAGTATACCCTATTTTGACTTTTTATTCAATGCAATAAATTTAAACTAGAACAAAAATAGATAACATGCTTGATTTTCAAAAATGGTATCATGGAACGGGATTCACACAAAATGGGTGTCTCCAGGGAATTGTAATCGTCATCCTCTTTTTTATACTCCCAACTAAGCTTAAACTCAATGTGCAAATGTTTTTGTAAAATGCTAACACTACTTATACTAATAATCTATGTAAGCCGAAACTTAACTTTTCACTCCCACAATTTATTCAAGTTAGGTGAGTGTGCTCATTTTCAAAATTTTGACCGCAAAAATCGACATTTATTATGGTATGTTACTTGTTTAAGTCAAATACTAATTTACCGGGAACCTTGAAAATCTAAGGATCGAAAAGGGCCTTTTCCATGTAGCGGCTTTCTTCTCGGCACATCCCAAACCAGTTGGTTTTAGGTGACCAGGCTTTTGACACCTCACAGAGAATAGTACCGGAGCTTTCGGGGTCTTTGAAATCAACAATCTACCAAATTACCGTTTAACCTTTATGACAAAATTGACGAATCCTAGTTCAACTTCCGATTTAAATTTAAGAAAAAGCAATTTTCCTACATTTATTCAACATATACATCTCTACTTTTGCAACATCAAAACTTATTGCATTTTGCAATATCATTCCATTTTCTTATTTTGCAATATCATTCCTTTTTTTTTTCTTTTTCTTTTTTTTTTTCATTTTTTTCTCTTTTTTATATATATATATATATATATATATTTTTTTTAATTTTTTATATATATATATATATGCTTTCTCAAAAATTAAAATAAAAAGTTGAACTCGGACTCTATATCAAAATTGTATAAAAATTTGTTTTGCATAACACAACGACTTTAACGTTCAAAAGTTTGAAAATAGCACTAATTTAGTCATATTAAGAGCTTCTGGGAGGAAAAGCCATAGATTACTTACATAAGCTCTAAAGAGAACCAACTACTCTACGCTTAGCATTTTCATTTGCACAAATCGTAAAACCTTAGTCTAATCGTTAAGGGAGCAGCCAGATCAACACTCTGGCAGAGTCGGGATTCCCCTTGTTCTAACCTAATCAAGACTAAGCACTTCTTTTTCATGCAATTTTTTATTTAAAAACGAAAAAAATTCAAAATTTTGGTCTAAAACGGGGGAGGGGGTACTAGGGCACTAGAAGGTACATATGTGATAAAATTCGCTAGAATTCCCCCCACACTTAGAATTGAATATTGCTCTCAATATTCAAAGTACCGGCTATTATGCCGACACTTAGAACGTAAAAAGGTAATACTAATAGCCAAAGTGTGTGAAAGAATTCTCTTTTTCACAAACAGGATTAAAAAGATATCCCTAGATAATCGTTAGCAAAAAAGATTGGATATTGGGCGGCTGGATTGAAAACAGGCGCATCAATCATCACGATCTAAGGGAAACCTGAAAATAAAAGCAAACAACACAAAAAACAAAGCACAGTAGAGGAATTCCCCCACACTTAGTGTTAGAAAATAGAAAGAAGTCAGAAACATGGGTTGTCACCCATGAAGTGCTAATGTTTTTGTTAACTGAGTCACTAGCTTGACTCGACCCCGAATTCATTGGTCCATGGGGAAAGTTTGGAGATCCGGGACAACCATGGGTGGTATGTCCCCTCCAAAGTAATGCTTCAACCTATGACCGTTCACCTTGAAGTTTGGTCCGTCGTTTTGAGATAACTCGACGGTACCATAAGGAAAAACTTTGGCAACGGTGAGTGGTCCCCTCCAAACAACACACAAAACAAAGCACAGTAGAGGAATTCCCCCACACTTAGTGTTAGAAAATAGAAAGAAGTCAGAAACATGGGTTGTCACCCATGAAGTGCTAATGTTTTTGTTAACCGAGTCACTAGCTTGACTCGACCCCAAATTCATTGGTCCATGGGGAAAGTTTGGAGGCCCGGGACAACCATGGGTGGTATGTCCCCTCCAAAGTAATGCTTCAACCTATGACCGTTCACCTTGAAGTTTGGTCCGTCGTTTTGAGATAACTCGACGGTACCATAAGGAAAAACTTTGGCAACGGTGAATGGTCCGGTCCAACGGGTTTTAAGTTTTCCAGAGAATATCTTCAATCTAGAGTTAAAAAGAAGGACTCGATCACCAACGTTGAAAATGCGGTTTTTGATCTTGGAGTCGTGGATCTTCTTTGTCTTTTCTTTGTAGATCAAAGAGTTCTCGTAGGCTTGATCACGAAGTTCATTTAATTCATTGATTTGAACTTTTCGGTGATCACCCGCGGACTTAAGGTCAAAGTTTGCATGCTTCATGGCCCAATAAGCTTTGTGCTCGAGCTCGATCGGTAGATGACACGCCTTTTCGTACACAAGCTTGTAAGGAGTACACCCGATAGGTGTTTTGTAAGCTGTACGGAAGGCCCAAAGTGCATCATCTAATTTATCCGACCAAGAGGCACGGTTTTCACCTACGGTCCTTTCCAGAATTCTTTTTAAACCACGGTTGGAAACTTCCACTTGTCCACTGGTTTGTGGGTGATACGCGGTAGCAAGACGGTGAGTGATACCATACTTAAGCATGACCTTTGCAAATTGGTCATTGCAAAAGTGCGTACCGCGATCACTAATGATAGCACGGGGAGTTCCAAACCGAGCAAAGAGAGATTTCAAAATTTTACAAACTACTCGGGCGTCGTTGGTGGGGAGTGCTTTCGCTTCAACCCATTTAGACAAGTAATCAACAGCCACGAGTATGTACTTGTTCCCTCGTGAAGACGGGAACGGCCCCATAAAGTCGATGCCCCAAACGTCAAAGAATTCGCAAACTTGAATGACATTTTGTGGCATTTCATCTTTTTGCGAGATTTTTCCGTGACGTTGACAAGAGTCACAAGATTTGACTAAGTCATGGGCATCACGATAAATTGTGGGCCAATAGAAACCGGAGTCAAACACCTTTTTGGCGGTGTAATTCGGGCCTTGATGTCCCTCGGTGGGTCTATTGTGGCAAGCCTTAAGAATATCAACGGCTTCTTGGCCGTGAACACACCGCCGGATGACTTGATCCGCACATACTTTAAACAAGTAGGGATCATCCCAAAAGTAATGCTTCACTTCTTTTAAGAATTTATTCTTTTGTTGGGACGACATCCCTTTAACAACAAAATTCCCCGCATGGTAGTTTGCAAAGTCGGCAAACCATGGGGTACTAGAATCACCACGAAAAGATACCACATTAAGTGTCTCGAGAGGAAATGTTTCATTTATTTCCTTTTTCTCGAGCACACTTTGATGAGGATTCTCTAATCGGGACAGATGATCAGCTGCGAGGTTCTCGGCTCCTTTTTTATCACGGATGATGATATCAAATTCTTGAAGGAGGAGAACCCATCGGAGCAATCTCAGCTTTGCATCTTGTTTTGCAAAGAGGTATTTAAGAGCCGAGTGATCCGTATACACTATGCTTTTTGACAAGATTAAGTATGGCCGGAATTTCTCGAAAGCATACACCACGGCTAATAATTCTTTTTCCGTTGTGGTGTAATGAGCTTGAGCTTCGGTCATAGTTTTGCTTGCATAGTGTATAGGTTGAAAATGTTTTGTTTTTCGTTGCCCCAAGACCGAACCTATGGCAAAATCACTAGCATCACACATGAGCTCAAAAGGTAGGTCCCAATCGGGGGCAACTAAGATTGGTGCTTCGGTAAGCTTTTTCTTAAGAGTTTGAAAAGCTTCAATGCACTCTTTGGAAAAAATGAACGGAGTTTCTTTTTCAAGGAGACGAGTCATCGGCCGGGCGATTTTTGAAAAATCTTGAATGAATCTACGATAGAAACCGGCGTGACCAAGAAAACTCCGAATGCCTTTGACGGTTGTGGGATGAGGTAGCTTAGCGATAACATCGACTTTAGCCTTATCGACCTTAATCCCGTTCTTTGAAATCTTATGGCCGAGGACAATGCCTTATTTGACCATGAAATGACTCTTCTCCCAATTTAGACAAAGATTAGTGTCTTCACAACGTTTAAGCATATTGTCCAAATGGGATAGACATGTTTTGAAAGAATCCCCAAAGACCGAGAAATCATCCAGAAAGACCTCTATAGTTTTCTCGATCATGTCGTGAAAAATGGCCATCATACACCTTTGGAACGTGCCCGGAGCATTACATAAGCCAAAAGGCATGCGTCGGTAGGCAAACGTTCCATAAGGGCACGTGAAAGTGGTCTTTTCTTGGTCTTGCGGGTCAATGGGAATTTGGAAGTAACCCGAGAAACCGTCAAGGAAACAATAGTACTCGTTTCTCGCTAGTCTTTCGAGCATTTGGTCCATGAATGGAAGAGGGAAGTGGTCTTTACGGGTGGCGTCATTTAACTTTCGGTAGTCAATGCATACACGCCATCCCGTTACCAATCGAGTAGGAATCAACTCGTTTTCATCATTTTCAATAACGGTAATGCCTCCCTTTTTAGGCACACAATGCACGAGGCTCACCCAAGGACTATCCGAGATAGGGTAAATTAATCCGGCATCAAGGAGTTTGAGTACCTCCTTTTTGATAACCTCGTGGATTTTAGGATTAACCCTTCTTTGATGTTGAACCGCTGGTTTAAAGTTATCTTCCATTAAAATCTTGTGTGTACAAAATTCCGGGTTAACACCCTTAATGTCGGAAAGTTTCCAAGCGATGGCTCGCTTGTGTGACTTTAAAACGTTTATGAGAGCAGTTTTCTCCTCAGCATTTAAATCTTTAGCAATTATGACGGGTAATTCATCGGTACCCTCAAAAAATGCATATTCGAGATGAGGCGGTAAGTCCTTAAGTTCGACCTCCGGAGGATCATCAGAATTTTCAACATATTTGATTTTCTCATTATGAAGTTCTTTGGGAGGGAGAGATGATGGATCATCATTAAGAAACTTCTCAATGAGAAGAATATCTCCCTCCGGGTCAAATACACCATCATCAATTCCAGATGGAATCGAATCACAAGTTAAGCAAGCTTCGATCTCTTCCAAAATGAAGTCACCTCCCTCAAACGGAGTGAGAGAGGGGGAAGAGAGAGCAACGGTAGGATCTGATGAAGTGGGATTGCCACTTAGCACTTCTTGGGAGTATTCCTCGCATGTAGCATCAATGATATCATTCTGGTTAATTGACTCGCTTTCATGCTCGAGAGGATATTTTGAAGTGCTTTCAATATTTATAACCAATTTTTCATCTCTGACCCTAAGAGTCATATCACCTTCGTAGACATCGATTAATGCATGAGCCGTTTTCAATAATGGTCTTCCCAAGATAAGGGGGACACGGGGATCGGCATCAAAATCGACTACTACGAAGTCAGCAGAAAAATGGAACTTTCCTACCTTCACGAAGACATCTTCGGCAATACCTTTCGGAATAGTAACCGATCGGTTCGCAAGTTCTAGTGTCATTCGTGTAGGAGTAAGCTCCGGAAGAGAAAGCTTTCCCCAAACGGAAAGAGGCATTAGATTGATGCTTGCGCCGAGATCGGCCAAGGCTAAGCATTCATCTAGCTTTTGAAAATCACAAGGAATGAGAAATTTGCCGGGGTCTCCTAGTTTTTTGGGCAACTTTTTAAGAAGCACCGCCGAACAATTCTCATTCAATGGAGTCTTTGTCAATTCAAACAATTTTTCCTTATTGCTAAGGAGACTCTTGAATGTAGAAGCAAACTTGGGCATATAGAGAAGAGCATCCGCGAAACTAATGTCAAAGTGTAACTTTTGAAAGATTTCAAGAAACTTCATCATTTGACTATTAGTTTTTTCACGGAGCTTTTGATCATTAAGCATCGAAGGATATGGAATTGAAGGCTTAGGATTGGTTTTTGGAACATCAGGTTCCGGAATTGGAGTTTGGACGACCGGAGGTTGGACGGGTGCGGTACTTTGTGAGCTTGAAGAGTGCACTTTGTCCTTTTTCACCTTGGTCTCTCATTCCACTTCCTTCACTGGAGAAGGAGTAGGGATCTAGGGTCCATCATATGCCTTACCACTACGAGTGGTAATAGCTTTCAACTCACCCTTCGGGTTTGGAATGGTATTTCCCGGAAGAGTTCCAGAAGTTGAAGCTTGATTCATTTGATTCATGAGACTATCAAACATGTTCTCAATTTTACTTTGTGATTGATCAATTTTGTGATTTGTATTCCTAAGTTCACTTTTAAGCTCTTGACCTTGTTTTGACATTGAGGTTTGAAAATCATTTTTCAAAGTGGTGATTTGATTTTGCATTGACCTCATGTTAGCCTCATTTGACTTGATGTAATTAGCAAGTTCATTTGAGGGAGCAACCGGGGCTTGGTAATTAGAAGCTTGAAAGCCTTGATTGAAATTACCACCTTGGGTCGGGTATTGATTGATCGGGGCTTGAAATTGATTTTGAACATTTTTCCCTCTCGGTTGATTTTGATTGAATCTATTTGGATTGTTGGGTTGAGAAAATCCGGGTGGTCCATTTTTGATTGCTAGCACGATAGTTCGGGTCAACTTGAGGACGGTATTGATTACCTCCTTGGTTGTAAGCCCCGGCTACCACATTAACTTCAAATCGACTACCATCGGTGGCAGTACAATTGTAGTATGCATGAGGACCACCACAAGTGACACAAGTTTCTTCCACCGCTTTGACTTGAGTGGGGGAAGAAGTTTGTGGGGAAGAAAGTTTCTTTTGCTTGGAAAGAACCAAAGCTTGAATAGCATCCGTGAGTTTTTCAATCTTAGCATCGGTGCTAGAAGTACTCATGGGAGATGAAGTAGAGGGAGAAGCACTAACTTGGGAAACAACCGGCTTGCTTCGTGTAGTGCAGACCTTGGACTTATTCACAATGATGGCTAAAGCGTCTTTCGGAGTCCGATTCAAGAGATTGCCACCGGCGGCGGCATTAAGAGAATCTTGGTCCGTTTGGTTCAAACCATTATAGAAGGTATCGAGTTGATGTAACTAGGAGAAACCGTGATGTGGACATTTGCGAAGTAATTCTTTAAAATGGTCCCACGCTTCACTAAAGGATTCATCAAATTTTTGAGTGAATTTGGTGATTTCATTTTTAAGGCTTGTGGTTTTAGACGGAGGAAAGAATTCATTCACAAATTTCGACACTAAATCTTCCCATGTTTCAATAGAACGAGGGGGTTGTTTTTCGAGCCAAATTCGGGCGGCCCCCTCGAGAGAAAAAGGAAAAAGAAGTAGTTTGATAGCTTCTTGAGAAACATTTCGGTATTTGATGGTAGAGGTGATCTTGTTAAACCATCTAATGTGGGAATGAGGATCATCCCTCTCAAATCCGAAATATTGACTTGAAGTTACTAAGGATAGCAACCCCGTCTTAAGCTCAAAACTATCGACAACGATTGCCGGAACAACGATAGCATCTCCGTAACCCTCGGTGGGTGCTTGGAGAAGCTCAGACATGGTGCGTTCATCCGCCATTGTGATAATGGGAGGATTGGGAATAGCACGAATCTCGGGTTCGGCTATTTGGGTGGAATGCCTACGATTACGTCTTCTTGGAGTATTTACGAGTTCAAGTAAAGGACTTGATGACGTAGAAGAACGAGTGTGCATGCAATAAAAAACAATTCAATTAAAACGAGACCGAATCAAAAAAACACAAGTGAACTTAAACCAATAATCAACAAGCGTACGGTAGCTCTTTAAAAGATAAACGCACAAAGGTGCGGAAGAGAAGAATGGATCTCTTTTCGGGGCGAAGTTCGTTGGATCGCCCCTCCTTATACCCCTCTTATAGTTTATTTATCAATCAAAGGTGAGCGGTGTAATACCTGAAATTTAGAAAGCATGTTAAATGACCAAAATGCCCTTGAAATTTTAAAACTTAATTAAATCATATATAAAGTACCAAATTAATTCCAAATCTCTGGTAATGAGCTACACATGACATGAAATAATTTTAAGACAACATTTTAATATTTTTGCATGTCCTAAAATTTATATAAAACTGAAAATATTAATTTTAGTATTTATTTGATATTTAAAAATAATTATAAAAGAGATAAATACAAATAAAAATAGGAAACAAATACCAAATCAAATTTCTTTGTTTCTATCCTAATATGGGCCGAATATTCTGAGTTATATGCGCCCTCCTAAGTCAGTTATTAAGCTTATATAAAATTAAATCCTATTTGTTTTATTTTAAAATTTTCGAAAACCTAAAAACCCTAACATCGACAAAACAAAATTCGACCCCTCCTCCATTCGACTTTCTGGGCAAGCTTTGGTATTTTTTTGGTGTTCATCAAGGTGTAATCTAGCTAGGAAAAATAAGAGTTGGGTTGTGGAAGGCTTCATTCGATCGTAGGTTCTTTTCTTGTTCGGTTTTATCCATCCGTGAGGTACACAATTACTACACTTAATCCGTACGTTCTAATATTGATTTAGCATTTTTTTAATGTTAGTTAGGTCGTATATAGCTCATATAAATTGATAAACACGAATCATGCAAGCTAGAACAATCGTACGAATTTTTAAGAATAAAACACACTTAAATTCCAAATATAACCATACGATTTTTCTGAGGTTGGTTCATAATTTTTACGTGTTCTATGATGATCATAAAGGTCTGGAAAAATAGCTATTTGATTTGTGGAAGCTTAAATCTTTTGTTTTTGAATTAATAGTATAATCGGATTTAAAGAAAAACAAAGAAAAATAAGAAAAACCCTAGTAACGAATTAGGGTTAGGGTTATCTAGATGAAATCTGATTAATTAATGCATGATATGATTGTTTAATGATTGGTTTAATGATTGGGAGAGTTAGGGTTTAGTTTTGGTAATTTAAAGTATAAACCGATTGGATTTTAAAATTAAAAGGGTGTGTTTTGCCAACTTTGAAACTTGTGGGATATTTTTTAAGGTTATTTATATCAGTACTAATGTATAAAAAATATGACATGAGGGTCTTATGTGTAAATATTGCAAGAAAAGGATTTATTTGTTAATTAAGGGATTGAATTATAAGTTTGTAAATTAAAGGGACTAAATATGTAATTATGTGAAAATTGAGAGTAAATCGTGCCATACATAAATTTAAAGGTATATTTTGTAATTTGGTAAATTAAGGTGCTTGATGTGTAAATATGAATATAGTAAAGGTTAAATTGTAATTTATATAATTACAAGGCTTATTTTGTAAATTAAATAACTTAAAGGTATAAACTCTAAATTGTGAAACTTAAAGGACTAAAGGTGTGATTCTGAATAATTTATGTATTTAAAATAGGTAACTTGTGATAGTTTCATTTAAAACCTTTAACTTTGGTGAATTTACAATTAGAACCCTAAAGTATGGAAAATTGTTATATTTAACCCTAAACTATCATAACTTGCTAAAATGTACCCTATGTCCATAATATGTTTAATTATGACTTAACCTAAGTTAAAATACTTAAATCCTTCTAGTTATGGAAACTTACTAAATAAGGAAACTTTCTAAAAATGGAAACTTGCTAAATATGGAAACCTGCTAAAAATAGAAAGTTACTTAAGATGGAAAGGCAAGCTAAAATGAGTAATTAAGAACCAATTGTAATTCTCTTCTACTCCTTTAGGTGTGACGAAGGAGAGGTCTTAATCCGTTTCTGTGCTTTCTATTTCCTGTTCGTGTTTGCATTCGTAATAAGGTACAGATATTCTGCCCTTTTCAGTAAGGTGCCTTCGTTCTCTTAATTTCTTATCTTGATTCGTTTAGGATTTCCCAAGCCATTACTATGTTCCCCTTGTATTGTGTACCTTGATATGATCTACCTGACTTGAACCTTTGCTTTGAACCCTTGCCTTGATCTTTTGTTTTGAACCTTGCCATAAACTTTGACTTGAACCTTGATACACTTGATATTATAACTGGATGAGAAAACCTTTTTAATTATTTATGGAAATGTTTTAAGAAAACTATTTTTAAGACTATCTTTATGAAAACCTGTTTAAAAGACCGTTTTTATGAAACTATTTTTACGAAAGCCACTATTAAAGGATTACTTTTTAACTCTATGATATGAACTTTTAATATAAATCTTTAAATTGAACTTTTGTTATGAACCTTTGAAGCAATTTGATATGAACCTATTTGATTCTGAACCTTTAATTGAACCTTATTGTAAACCTTGATCTGATATACTTGTTTTGAACTTTGATCCGATAAACTTTCATATAAACCTTAATTTGATAGACTCTGATATGAAACTAATTGATTTAAAAACCTTTGGTATTTAATCCTGAAATATTTGACATGAACCATTTGCCATGAACCTTAGATATTTGGAACCTTTGCTATAGTTTGAACCTTTGACTTTGACCCTTCAGTTTGATACCCGAGTCAAAGTTCGTTTCCTAGCTATGAAGGTAACATGGCCGTGTCATTGATGCACCAATGGCATGACTCCAGTGTGTTCGAGTGATGTTACACACCGTCCCCATCTCTGATTATTATGTGCACACTACTGTTATTATGGCCTATATATTGTTCGGGGGGGGGGGGCGATGGTGGCTCGGGTGGTCGTTTTTGGATTTTCATTATGTTGTATAGTATCTCTGGTGACTGATGCATGGGTGCAATCCACGTCTTTCACAACCTCTGGGAGCTAGCTACTCCATATATATTTGATACATGAGGACACCCCTCATATTATCTGGTTGCCTGAGAGGTATCCCCTCTGTGTGATTATGATTACATGATATTATCTGTCTCTGGGCTCGTGGTGGATTACTGTCCTTTACCTTTACCTTTGCTTTTCTCTTCTTTATCCTTTATCCTTATTCCTTTATTACTTCTTAACTCTGATTACATCTGCATGATTTTAAATTCTGACTACTTTGTACTTTATCCGTTACTGTTTTTGTTATCGTTATATCTGTTCACTGAGCTTTCGTAGCTCAGCCGCATTTCTTTTCCTGCGGCAGGTTTTAGTAGGAAGCTGGGAATGTGTGGAGAGTGTACCTTTGGACTTAGAAGGCTTGATAGCTATTCTGGATTAGAGTTGACTAGAAGATATTATATTTTAGAGTTAGTATTTTTGGAAGTTCTCATTTGTAACCTTGTAGTTTCAGATTTTCCATTGTGACCTTTTGAAATTTTATTGTATTATTTATGTCATATGTTTGTGTTTGTTCTGATATGCCACCATTGTTGTGACACCTTTGCCCTTGTCGGGTTGGGGTGTTACAATTTTTGGTATCAGAGAACTGGCTGACGACTTTTAATACATTTACCCTTGACCTGTGCATTTAGGACCGTTAGGCTTTCCCTGTAGGAACATAGGAGAATACCTTGAGAACCTGCTTTAGGATTTCTTGATATGAACTTAAGTTTTGACCGGTGAGGAATGGGTAGACTATAAGGCAATTGTTTAAGTAGTACTGCTTTCGCATCACTCTGATTCGTGCCTTGCTTTTGGTTAGAGTCTGTTGAGTAGTTTTGTTTTCCCTCTTGACCCTGGCATTTGATCTTGTTGACCTCTGAGACTGTAGAAGGACTAGGTGAATTAAGATAGGTTGTTTGCTTACAACTTGAGATAAAGTATGATCATCATGAAGGCATATTTATGTGGTGCTGGTATTATGACGCCTGATCAACGTGATAATACTTACACCATATAACGTGCCCTCATTGTGGCCATAGGATATCTTGGGAAGTACCTAAGAAGTTTAGAATTTGACATCCGTTGGATTATCCGTGATTAGTGAGACTTTAGGTTCATCCTACATGTTCGTATACTCTGCCCTTGTTCATTAGATGTCTGGACAAGTTTAGACTCTCGTTTTGCGTTCTTGTAGAGCTCTCTACTGTTGATACAGTTAAGTTGATTTGAAATCTTGTTCGCATTCCGTATGAGTTCCGTTCTATTGCCTTTCCGCTTCCTGCAAATTTCGAGGACGAAATTTTTTTTAAGGGGGAAGAAGTTGTAATACCTGAAATTTAGAAAGCATGTTAAATGACCAAAATGCCCCTGAAACTTTAAAAGTTAATTAAATCATATATAAAGTACCAAATTAATTCCAAATCTCTGGTAATGAGCTACACATGACATGAAATAATTTTAAGACAACATTTTAATATTTTTGCATGTCCTAAAATTTATATAAAACTGAAAATATTAATTTTAGTATTTATTTGATTTTTAAAAATAATTATAAAAGAGATAAATACAAATAAAAATAGGAAACAAATACCAAATCAAATTTCTTTGATTCTATCCTAATATGGGACGAATATTCTGAGTTCTATACCCCCTCCTAAGTCAGTTATTAAGCTTATATAAAATTAAATCCTATTTGTTTTATTTTAAAATTTCTGAAAACCTAAAAACCCTAACATCGACAAAACAAAATTCGACCCCTCCTCCATTCGACTTTCTGGGCAAGCTTTGGTATTTTTCTGGTGTTCATCAAGGTGTAATCTAGCTAGGAAAAATAAGAGTTGGGTTGTGGAAGGCTTCATTCGATCGTAGGTTCTTTTCTTGTTCGGTTTTATCCATCCGTGAGGTACACAATTACTACACTTAATCCGTATATTCTAATATTGATTTAGCATTTTTCTAATGTTAGTTAGGTCATATATAGCTCATATAAATTGATAAACACAAATCATGCAAGCTAGAACAATCGTACGAATTTTTAAGAACTAAAACACACTTAAATTCCAAATATAACCATACGATTTTTCTGAGGTTGGTTCATAATTTTTACGTGTTCTATGATGATCATAAAGGTCTGGAAAAATAGCTATTTGATTTGTGTAAGCTTAAATCATTCGTTTTTGAATTAATAGTATAATCGGATTTAAAGAAAAACAAAGAAAAATAAGAAAAACCCTAGTAACGAATTAGGGTTAGGGTTTTCTAGATGAAATCTGATTAATTAATGCATGATAGGATTGTTTAATGATTGGTTTAATTATTGGGAGAGTTAGGGTTTAGTTTTGGTAATTTAAAGTATAAACCGATTGGGTTTTAAAATTAAAAGGGTGTGTTTTGCCAACTTTGAAACTTGTGGGATATTTTTTAAGGTTATTTATATCAGTACTAATGTATAAAAAATATGACATGAGGGTCTTATGTGTAAATATTGCAAGAAATGGATTTATTTGTTAATTAAGGGATTGAATAATAAGTTTGTAAATTAAAGGGACTAAATATGTAATTATGTGAAACTTGAGAGTAAATCGTGCCATACATAAATTTAAGGGTATATTCTGTAATTTGGTAAATTAAGGTGCTTGATGTGTAAATATGAATATAGTAAAGGTTAAATTGTAATTTATGTAATTACAAGGCTTATTTTGTAAATTAAATAACTTAAAGGTATAAACTCTAAATTGTGAAACTTAAAGGACTAATGGTGTGATTCTGAATAATTTATGTATTTAAAATAGGTAACTTGTGATAGTTTCATTTAAAACCTTTAACTTTGGTGAATTTACAATTAGAACCCTAAAGTATGGAAAATTGTTATATTTAACCCTAAACTATCATAACTTGCTAAAATGTACCATATGTCCATAATATGTTTAATTATGACTTAACCTAAGTTAAAATACTTAAATCCTTCTAGTTATGGAAACTTACTAAATAAGGAAACTTTCTAAAAATGGAAACTTGCTAAATATGGAAACCTGCTAAAAATAGAAAGTTACTTAAGATGGAAAGGCAAGCTAAAATGAGTAATTAAGAACCAATTGTAATTCTCTTCTACTCCTTTAGGTGTGACGAAGGAGAGGTCTTAATCCGTTTCTGTGCATTCTATTTCCTGTTCGTGTTTGCATTCGTAATAAGGTACAGATATTCTGCCCTTTTCAGTAAGGTGCCTTCGTTCTCTTGATTTCTTATCTTGATTCGTTTAGGATTTTCCAACCCATTGCTATGTTCCCCTTGTATTGTGAACCTTGATATGATCTACCTGAATTGAACCTTTGCTTTGAACCCTTGCCTTGATCTTTTGTTTTGAACCTTGCCATAAACTTTGACTTGAACCTTGATACACTTGATATTATAACTGGATGAGAAAACATTTTTAATTATTTATGAAAATGTTTTAAGAAAACTATTTTTAAGACTATCTTTATGAAAACCTGTTTAAAAGACCATTTTTATGAAACTATTTTTACGAAAGCCACTATTAAAGGATTACTTTTTAACTCTATGATATGAACTTTTAATATAAATCTTTAAATTGAACTTTTGTTATGAACCTTTGAAGCAATTTGATATGAACCTATTTGATTCTGAACCTTGAATTGAACCTTATCGTAAACCTTGATCTGATATACTTGTTTTGAACTTTGATTCGATAAACTTTCATATAAACCTTAATTTGATAGACTCTGATATGAAACTAATTGATTTTAAAACCTTTGGTATTTAATCCTGAAATATTTGACATGAACCCTTTGCCATGAACCTTAGATATTTGGAACCTTTGCTATAGTTTGGACCTTTGACTTTGACCCTTCAGTTTGATACCCGAGCCAAAGTTCGTTTCCTAGCCATGAAGGTAACATGGCCGTGTCATTGATGCACCAATGGCATGACTCCAGTGTGTTCGAGTGATGTTACACACCGTCCCCATCTCTGATTATTATGTGCACACTACTGTTATTATGGCCTATATATTGTTCGGGGGGGGGGGGGGGGGGGGGCGTATGGATGCATCCTAGGTTCGTTCTGTATTAGTGGATTTGACATTATATATATATCTCTGGTGATTGATGCATGGGTGCAATCCACGTCTTTCACAACCTCTGGGAGCTAGCTTCTCCATATATATTTGATACATGAGGACACCCCTCATATTATCTGATTGCCTGAGAGGTATCCCCTCTGTGTGATTATGATTACATGATATTATCTGTCTCTGGGCTCGTGGTGGATTACTGTCCTTTACCTTTACCTTTGCTTTTCTCTTCTTTATCCTTTATCCTTATTCCTTAATTACTTCTTAACTCTGATTACATCTGCATGATTTTAAATTCTGACTACTTTGTACTTTATCCGTTACTGCTTTTGTTATCGTTATATCTGTTCACTGAGCTTTCGTAGCTCAGCCGCATTTCTTTTCCTGCGGCAGGTTTTAGTAGGAAGCTGGGAATGTGTGGAGAGTGTACCTTTGGACTTAGAAGGCTTGATAGCTATTCTGGATTAGAGTTGACTAGAAGATATTATCTTTTAGAGTTAGTGTTTTTGGAAGTTCTCATTTGTAACCTTGTAGTTTCAGATTTTTCATTGTGACCTTTTGAAATTTTATTGTATTATTTATGTCCTATGTTGTGTTTGTTCAGATATGCCACCATTGTTGTGACACCTTTGCCCTTGTCGGGTTGGGGTGTTACAAGCAGATTTTCGCAAGTGATACAAAGGCAAGTTTTAATCTTTTGTTTGAGAACTTATTATGATAATACTCAAAGTTGATAGTATTATATTGAGATTGTTTTTTATCTTTATTTAACACAATAAAACGACAAATGTTTTTATATTTTTTTATCTTATATATATATATATATACACAAAGAAAAAGAAAAATATTTTTGTTTTTTATATTTTTATGAAAGCGATAACTTCACGACGAAGGATCTCAAGTCACTAATCGTTTAAACCTTAACGATATTGTCGCAACACAACCTCCCCGGCAGCGGCGCCAAAAACTGATCCGTTATAAATTAATATATCGGATACGCGTGATACGCGGGGATCAACAAGTCAACCTTTTAGGACAAAGGCTAACGTGCAAAACCCGTGAATACGATATGAGATACCGGGCAAGTGTTACCCGTGTCATTTCCCGACGAGGAGTGAATCGAGGATTTCGTGTAAGGCTTGGAATTAAAGAGCTTGAAGTGTTGATTTTGGATTTTTTGTGTTTTTTTTAATTCTAATTGAGATATGAAAAGCAAATAAACAAAGAAAATTAAGCAAAGAGGAAATAACGCTAAAAACGCATACCGGGAACTTAAATTGAGCCGTAAAATCCAAAGTCTTTAAAATTTAATCATACAAGTGCAAATCTATTTTTCCTAGGTTCTAATTAATAAAAGAAAATTTAAAAAAAAAAGAATTATATTTTTTTGACTTTTACATTTTTTATTATGAATTGAAAACTAAATTTAAAAGAAAAATTAATTAAAAATACTAAATGAAAATGAAAATGACGAAAATTTACAGGAAAGTTCTAAAAAATAAGCAGAATCAAGGAAAATTAAAACCAAGTTAACTGCTTATCTAAATAAGCAGTTACTAAGCCAACAGTTGTGATAAGCTAAATAGAACAAAGAAGGGTTAAGAATAAAATTGTGCAAGATCTTCCCAGAGAAGACCCATGGGCAGATGGTAGTGAGTGTGTGTGTTGTGGCTTGGGAGGCTGGGAGGTCCAGGGTTTGAATCCCTTGGCCTCCTTTTTGGACAAACTATTTTTTTTTTCATTTTACAAACTAAATAAGCACATGAAAATAAGCAATAATTGTAACTACAACTATTATTGAAAAACACAAATAAGCTCAGAAATAAGCCAAGAAGGGCTGATCAGTGCCTTTAAGAGGCAACAAATAAAGCAAAGGACTAATAAGCTACTTATAAGCTGAACTAACACTGAAATAAGCTAAGGAGTACTAAACATCATCTAATTTAAACAAATATCTTAGAATAAGCCAAGAGAACAAGCAAATAAGCTCTTATCAAGCCAAATAAGCACACTATGGTCTGATATGCAGCGCAAAAATGGGCCTTTTCAAGCTGATAAAAAGCTACCATAAGCTATTCTAAGAAATCCATAAAAATAGGTAACCACTAGATTACCAACCCAATATTAACTGTGCTGAATTTTAGCTTATATGAACTTATATTGAGCTTATGAAAAATGGAAAACATGGGCTAAAAATGACTGCATACCAAAAAAATGATTCTGAGGTGGACTGTTAATGACATTTTTAAACCAAGCCTTATGCAACTTAATCAACTACTGATTTTTGCCTATATGGACTAAGTTGGACTCAAAAACACCAAAAGTGGGCAACAATTTAGTTTATAGCTCTAATAAGCTATTATGTTCAGACCAATTTCCAAAACTTGCACTACTAACTCAATACCTAGAAATCTATCAATATAGCTTAAAAATTCTTAAAAGCAGCTGATACAGGCTAGATTAGATAGGATCAAAGTTCATCCATGCGCACATGAACAGTAACATACATATTTGACCCTGTTTGACCCTAATCCAAACACCTTCTAAAATAGACTGATTTGAATTTTAAACCATTAAATCCTATTTTAAACTACAACTTTGGAAGATACACATGTAATAAGTTGAGTTAAGTCCTAAGAGGCAAGATTTCCAGGGAATAAGCACTACAATAAGCCACACTGGTTCTAAGCTATTTTTTTGGTTTTTTAAGGATTAAAGCAAAAACAAACTCAAATAGCTAAGTCTATCAAATCCACACCCATTATCATCAAATAAGATCAAATAAGCAAAGAAAAGGCAAATAAGCTCAGTAAAAAGCACTGGAACAGTAGAAAATAAGATAAAATGGTAAAAATGAACTTACAAGAGCCCTTTGCTCTAAACAAGGGCAAACTCTTGACACTCCAATCACTCTCTAAACAAACCTAATGCTTCCCAAGAAGCTCTAACCCATGGCCATCAACAATTCACCATGCTCCAGCTTCTTGACCATTTTGACTTTTTTGTTGTTGATTGATTTTGACTTTCTTGAATTAATCTGGTTCTAATCTATTATAAACTTACAAAAAGCTATAGAGAGCTTATATAAGCTTATAAAAAGGGTAAGGAAGGCTGGTGATTGATATTTAGCAATAATTTAGCTTAACTCGAATTATGAGAAAAACTTGAATTTTCATTAACTAAAAATTTCAATACAATGCTGATTAAAATGAGAACAACTAAGCTTAACTAGACTTGAATTAAACACTGAGAACTTTAATACTACAATTTCTACTGACTGCTAAAATTCTAACTTAAAATTTAACTAAAAACTAACTGCCCAAAAAGGCTTTACATCATATTTTATTTATACTAAAATTAACTAGGGTTTCTCTTCCTCTTGTGCTTCTTCTGATCAATTATCAGCCCTTGGATTAGCTCTGAGCAATCTCATCCCTTGAATATGTTTTGTCGCCCTTTTTAGCTTGGATACCCAGGTAGTGGTATTGGTAATATGCAAAAGGGAAAAGTTTCTTGTGATGGGGGAGGGGGGGAAAGTAGACTGGAGCAGGTACAAAAAGGGTGGCCGGAGCAGTGTCTTGGGAGATGGTGGTCTGGGGAAAGGCGGCAAAAAGGACAGGGATGAGGGTTGACTATTTTGACTGGGATTTATTAATAAAAGAGGGTTGGGTTGAATCTGGGTTTGGTTTGGGCTGGGATTTTTGGTGTTGGGCTTGTGATGGGTTGGGGTTTAGTTTAGGATTAAAAAAATGGATTTAGGATAAGGTTTTGGAATTAGTTAAGTTTAGGGACCACTTTGCCAAATTCTGAAAATTCAAGGATCAATTCTGCCAAATCTGAAAATTATTTCCAAGGACCATTTTTGACATTTTTATATTCTTGAGGGTTGACTTTTGACAACTTGAGCATTATCTTGGTCCAAACTTGAAATTCTTCTCCGGCTTCGGCTTTTGACGATTTTCCATTCTCGTGCTCGGTTTTGTCCGTTTTTGCCCTGTTTTCAATCCTTTTGTACCTGAAATACATAAAAACACACTCCAAGGATATTTGCAATAATATTTTGTGTATTTGGCCGTCTTTAGCATTTTTTATGTATTATATGGGCATAAAATGATGAGTAAATGGGCACTCATCAATGGATAGCTTAGCAAGTGAACATATTGAACCCAGTGTACAATTCAATAGCTTAGCCAATGTCCGGTGCTCTTGGATGACAGGAATTATTGGATTCTCGAGCCTAAAATGAGAACTCTTTTAACTATCACGATTTAACAAAGTAAGATTATTATATAGATTAGTATGCAAAAAATAAATACCTTAGCATTTCTAAACAATGTTTGTCCGTGCTGGGGTGATTTTTCCCTTGGTAGCCTTCTGGAATTGGTAGTTTTAACCGTGTATAGAGTACGTCTGCAATATCTTCTGCTGTATATAGAGAAAACCTTGTACCCGCCAGCCTATAGGCTTTGTTCTCAAGATATCTAAGTTTTTTACCCAACATATAGCGTGATTGTATGCAACCATCCATGTCAAAATCTATTCCAGAAAGTTCCATATCAGCAAGAACATTGACCAGTGGCATCTCGATAGTTGATAGTGGTTGTTGAAGGTTTTTTGATGTTAGAAATTTCCATAAAACTGATGACAAAGCTCGTGTTTGAGCTGCCCGCCTGTAAATCCCAAAATTTCAAAACATGCAAAATTACCAAAATACCCTTGTAACTTAAAATTTCACTTAATAATTAAATAAAACACTAAATAAATCCCAAACTCTTGGAAATTTGCAATATATGAAGTATGATAATTTTTGCATGAACATTTTAATATTCCCAATGTCCTAAAAATATATTTGTCACACCCTTAAAAATTCATGGGCCAAAATATTTCTTTGTAACAATATATTATTTTCTTTCTTAAATAAATTAAATCAATTAAATAAAGATAAGTACTACAAATAAAAGGAAATCTTTGCAAAAATCATAAATTGATCCTAATTGATTTACTTGGGCCAAAATTTATTCCTCCCCTCACCATAAGACATGGTTTTATTATTTATTCCCTTTTATTTATCAAAAACCCTTACCGATCAAACAAAAAAACCCACAAATCGACCACCACAATTTTCTGGAAATTCTTGGCAATTTTCCTGGATTCATTGGAGTTATAAGGATGCTAGAAAAATGGGAGTTCGAATTTTTGAAGCTTGGTTCGTTGGTTTTGATTTGTTGCTCGTGTTTTATCCTTGCCGAGAATAAATAATTTGCCTCACCTCATTCGATCAATCTAAAAATCATCTGGTATTTTATGACTCTCTTTACATCATATATGATCTAAATAAAATGTTTATCTTGATCCATGCATGCTAATCTGGTCGCTTGAAATTAATCGAACTATAAACCCTAAAAACGTGCAAAAATTGGAATCGATCTTATATGAATTTTATAAATCTCAAACATATTTTTATGGTCTGTACTATGATATAATTGATCTGTAAAAATTGGATTCAAAGTTGTTTGAAGCCTAGAACATTGATTCGTAATTTAATTGGTTTATGGTTTATATCGGCCAGAAAATAAAGGAAGAATAAATTCGAATGGAATTAGGGTTTTGGGTTATGATGATGAATTTGATGAAATAAATTTGTTTTAAGGTTGAATCAATGATTGGTATTGATTGGAAAATTTTAGGGTTAGAGTTTGTATTTTAAATTAAAACCGATTTAATGTTTAATAAAGTTTTGGGTATGTTTTGTAAATTCATAAACTTGTGGGCTACTTTTGTAATATACTTTGGACTAGGGGTGAATCTTGAAAATTATAATATGGGGGTATTATATGTCAAATTTGGTAACTAAAAGGTTTAAATGGTAAATTATGTAATTATTAAATTCGATTTGTAAATTAAATAAAATAGAGGGACTTGTTTTGTAAATTATGTAAAATAGAAGGTATTTCGTTTAAATATAAATGTAAGGGGTTTAGTGTGTAATTTTGGTTAATTGAAGGCTTATTGTGTAAATATGAATGTTATAAGGATTAATTCGTATTTTAATTAATTAAGAGGTTTAATTTGTAATTTATTTAATAAAAGAGTTTAACTTGTAAAATTGTTGAAATTAAAGGATTGGAACTGTAATTATGGTAAAATTATGAATTAAAATGAATAACATGTAATACTTGCATTTTAGACCTTGATCTTTGGCATATTTGCATTTAAAACCTTGAAATATGGAAAGTTGTCATATGTAACCCTAAACTATCATGACTTGCTAAAATAAACCCTATTTTCATAATAATGTTTAATAAATGACTTAACCTAATTACTTTATGGAAGTTATCTAATTATGGAAATTTGCTATTTTGGAAACTTGCTAAATAAGGAAACTTTCTAAAAATGGAAACTTACTAATTTTGGAAACCTGCTAAAAATGGAAAGTTACATAAAATGACTAAACTTACTTAAAGTGGAAAACTTACTATAAATGGATAGTTACTATATATGGAAAGTTGCTAAATTTGGAAAGTTACTAAAAATAGAAAGCCGACTAAAATGAGAAATCTGATTTAAATAAGATATTAATAATAAGACGACCATGTATTCGTGTAGATTCGCTGAAGATGGAGTTTGTTTCCGATCTTTGTATTTCTAGATGTGTTTTCACTTGCGATATAAGGTACAGATATTCTGACCTTCTCACAGGTTTCTCATGAACTCTCTCTCTCTTGTTTATCTTGCTTCCCTTGATTTGTGAACCTTGCTATGCTTCCCTTGATTTGTGAACCTTGATTTGTCAACCTTGTTTTGTGAACCTTGATTTGCTTCCCTTGATAAATTGAACCTTGCTATGTTCCCTTGATACTTGATATTATTCGTTCATTACCCTGTGACATGAATTTTTAAACCCTTGGATACTTTGAAAATTCATTTGATTTTATAACTAGACATGAAAAACCTTTCTTAATTATATATGAAAATGTTTGAGAAAAGCTATTTTAAAACGATGTATTTGAGCACGATGCGATACCACTTTTAAATGGAATTTTACTAACTTGTATGAAAACTATTTTTGAGACTATCTTTATGAAAAACCGTTTTGAAAGACCATTTTTATGAAGACATATTTTGAAAGACCATTTTATGAAAGCCATTATTAAAGGATTACTTTTTAACACTATGATATGAACATTTAATATAAACCTTTAAATTGAACCTTTGTTATGAACCTTTGAACCAATTGATATGAACCTTCTGATTTGAACCTTTGCTATAACCCTTGCATTGATCTCTTGTCTTGAACTTGATATGATACACTTGATATGAAACTTGACTTGAACCACTTGATATGAACTTGACTTGAACCGCTTGATATGAAACTTGAACTTGAACTTGGACACTTGATACTTGATACTTGATACTTGATACTTGACCTTGACCCACAGTTTGAGACTACGAGCCACCCACTAGGCATGAGGGTTTCATGTCCCTGTCATTGATGCACCGATGGCTTGACTCTAGGGCAGGAGAGTGATGACCTGTCCCGTCCCTGACTTGACTTGACTTGTTACGTAGAGGTAGACCTTGGCCACCTGGGGCGTATGGATGCATCCTAGACTTGTTTCTGTATTCTGTTTCTGTATATGATATATTACTTGTTACACTTGGTGACTGATGGTGTGTGCGATACACGTCTTTCACATCCTGGGAGCTCATGACTCCAACCCTTGGAGGTATCCCCTCACCCTGTACTTGGTATGCTGAGGTCTCCCCTCCATACACCCTGATACTTGACTTGATTTGATTTGGGCTCGTAGTGGATTTATGTTTTCCTTTACATTTATCTTTATTATTCCTTAACTCTTGATATATCTGCATGACCTTTATTTCATTTACCTTTCACTATTCTTTACTGTTAGGAATATAAATATTCAGATGAAGGCTCGGTCACCCCGAGTATCTATTTAGCATTTACATAGCTCGTAGGCTTATTTATATTAGCTTAGTATTATTAGTATTAGTATTAATAGTATTAGTCGTATTTATATTTGTGGAGTGGGTCGGGGCTTTCCCCACTGTTAGCTCACTCCACAGCCCACTAGGGGCACCAATATTAGTTAGTATATAAACCTCTTCCCACACTTGGGAAGGGTTGGAACTCTTGTAACCAAAAACACCTACTAATCTAATAGATCAAGTTTTCCCTTTCAACTCTCTCTCTCTCTCTAGTTCTTGTATCTAACTCATACCATGGATCTAATCTTCCATGAACCAAGACCACCCGAATCATCCACACAATCAAGATGGTTATATCCTACAATTGGTATCAAGAACCATGGTTAGGTTCGGTTGATTGTGTGTGCTTGGATTCTTGTGTTATATTTTTGTTGATTCGAATACTAGTTCGTGGTCTGTATCCAGTTTTTGTTATTTCCTTGTGTCCGAATATTTAATCAAAGATGGTCCATGTGTTCTTGTTGTTCATTTGATTTAATCTTGGGCCCAAAGTAACCCACTGTTATATCATGAAATTTTTCCATGTGATGTGTCAACTAACAGATCCATTCGTCAACTAACTCCATCTTAAATTTTGATCTTCAAATCCATTCATCTTGGGCTTCAACTGTTTTAAGAGGTGGTTATGTTTTTTTTTTTTTTTTTTTTTTTTTTTTTTTTTTTTTTTTTTTTTTTTTGTTCGTACAGTCAACTCACAAGAACATGTGAGATTTCAAGAACATTTGAGTCACTTGTTATGGTTGTAACGGGTGTTCTTACTAGTGGTTTTTTTGTGCTTAGTGCTATTTCTTGCTTGTGGTTTATCATTGTTTTGGTTGATGTGGTTCGAACAAACAAGAAATAATTGATTGGTGCTTGTACATGTTCATTGTTGCTGTTTGTGTCCAAAGGTATTGTTCATTGATGCGGTTTGTGGTTAAGGTGACTTGTGTTTTGGATTGTAACCAAAAAGGGGTAAAAGACAAAAGTGTGAGAGTGACAGCTTTGACTGGTCAAACTTGTGGTTTGTCTAAGACGCGGTTTGTCTCTATGTTCATGGACGCGGTTTGTCTCTGTGGTCATGGATACGGTTTGTCTCTATGATCATGGATGCGGTTTGTCTACTTAGTCATGGATGCGGTTTGTCTGTATAGTCATGAATGCGGTTTGTCTATATACTCACTAATGCGGTTTGTCTATATGCTCACGAACTCGGTTTGTCTGTATAATCACGAATGCGGTTTGTCTAAATGCTCACGAATGCGGTTTGTCTGAATGATCATGAATGCGGTTTGTCTATATGATTATGGATACTGTTTGTCTACTTGTTCATGGATGCGGCTTATCTACTCAAGACCAACCACTGACTCGTTGACCTCAGTTCCATAACCATCATCAGTCTTAAACCAAATTAAGAACAACAGTCAACACAAAAACAACAGTCAACAATCTACAACTACCTCCTCAATCAACGACTCAAACTGAAAAGTAAAAACATTTAAAGTCTCAGATCATTCTTTCGTATTAGTCAAAGATACATCAAGTATTTTCCAGTTCTATCAAACGAAAGAAACCTAATCCTCATCGACTCAATTTTGAAGCCAATACCGCACTTTTATATCCGAAATCTAAGAAAGACATATAACAATGATGTTATACTCTTTTCTTTTATTCGGTTCAAATACAAACACTCAAACAACATCGGTAAACGTTTAACCTACCTGAGACAGAGCTTTATACCTTCAAGATTCGAGATTGATATAGGGTCTATGATCGGTTTGGATGGATGTTGATTCTGAGATTAGAAGCTGGGAAGAATGGACTCGGTTTTTGTGATTTGTTATTTGATCTAGGTTAGATGAGATTAATTGATGGCTGTGAAGTAAGGATGAGGATGGAGGCGTATATGTTTGAGGTGATGAGATTAGGGTTTGAGATGTGGTTGGTGACTGAATATTATGTTGGTGATGAGTGGATGTGGGCGGAAGTTGTATGATAAACTGATTAGGGATTGTGTGCAAGATTAGGGTAAGAGGCTGGTATATATTTCTTAAGATTAGGGTTAAATATGGATTTGGGCTTCAAAGCATTTAACCAGGGTATTGCTTAATTCATTGGGCTGTTTGATTGTGGACTTAGACTAAGTAAGTTTAAATATGGTGGGCCATGGTATGTTAACACAAGTACGTTATTTGTTGATGTTAGGCTAAATCTTGCCCATAAGGATGGTGGTTTTAATTATTTGTGGTATTACCATAATTGACGAAAATATTGGTCATCCATTGTTGACATAATTCATGACAAAATGATTGGTATTCTTTGGTGTTTCGAATTTCACGAGGATACTCACATCATGACTAGTATTTGGGTATAAGAATGTCTTTGTGATTATAGTGTTGTGAATTAGGCAGCAGTGTCCTATGGTGCCTGCGATTTTTTTAAGTATTCGTGGGTTGCTATTTGAGTGAGCCTGCAATTTGATCTTTGCAATTTGAGTCACGGTTGACAAATTGCTATTTGATTAATTGCGAATTGACAAGTTGCTATTTGACTTGTTGTGACTTGACTGATTGTAAGGGTACCAGTTGCGATTTGACATTGTGAGTTAACTCTTGCGATTTGACTTATTGCGATTTAGTTGATTGAAATTTGACGTGTTGCAATTTGACAAACTGTGACTTGACTTGTTGCAATTTGATCAAATTGAAATTTGACTTCTTTGACTTGAATTTCGAAGATTAATATTGCACTTCACTCTTGGGTATTTTGGTTAATTTCACGGTTCCTCTTGTAGTTTTTAGAAAATCCCGCGAAAGATTCGATTTCTCGGTTTAAATCTCAAGAGTTGTAAAATCCCGTGAAATTAATTTTGAACAAGTAGGATGGACATGGATTTTGACATAATAAAACTTACGGGGTTTGACTATATTTTTTGGGGATATGTTTGTGCTTCAAGATCGGCAGGAATTGGGAAGTTATGGTAACTTGATTGGTTTGTTAATTCACGGGTTGGTGTACTTAGTGTCACAAACATCTCGGGGTGGATGGATGCACGATGTTTGATGACCCTTGCTCGAGCATATTTAGGGTGATTAGACTTGGATGTTCAAGAAGTGGATATATACAATAAAGGATGGAAGGTTGGGTATATATCACTACCTATATTTAAAGGAGTTACGTTGTTGTGCTCAATATAGGTTCTAAATCACAAATTTGGATGATTAGACTTGGATCTTCAAGAAATGGATATATACAATAAAGGATGGAAGGTTGGGTATATATCACTACCTATATTTAAAGTTGTTACGTTGTTGTGCTCAATATAGGTTCTACATCACAAATTAAGTGCAAGTATAAGTCGCGAACTTGTCCTTTATCAAGCTTCATCAAGTGATTGTTGTTTCTCAAGCTTCTAATGGGATTGTAGTACAAGATCTTCTCAAGAGGTGGTCAGACTTAAAGACAAGAGGTGGTTGTTCTGAGACGTGGTTTAACCTTTTACATTCTAAAGTTAAACATATTTCATCAAGCGGTTTTGGCATATTATGAGCTTCAGGGAACTTATTAATCTGCTAAACTATTGATGAGGAAACAAGTAAAGGGTTACTTCAAGAGAGTCTCAATCACCATCTTCGTTGCAATAGTTTTATTTGTCTCTTTCCATGTATTGTGCCTGACAAATTCACAACCATCACGGACTCTCAACTTTGGCAAAAAGGTCATTTCATGTCCTTTTTGAGGGGGAGAATTAGCGCATGTTTCTTCTCCTTTTGGCTAGTCAACAGCACAAGATGATCACAAGGTTCATTTGGTATTCCTCATTTGAAATTGAAGCTAAATTTCACGAAGGCGTCTACTTATTTTATCTTGAAGTCGGGGTTGGTTGGATGCATGACCTTCAATGATAACTTGCTCGTGCTTAAAATTTAAGTTGAAGACTTGGGTTATCTAGTTACCAGCAGTCGGGGTAACTATCACTTAAGAGTTATTGGAGTACTCAGTGTCACACGTCAATGACGTTGTCGATAATCGCAAGAGGTGTTAATGTCTCATACTTTGGTTGGGTATTGAGCACTTAGAGATTTGCTTGGAGCATTAATTCTCTACACCGTTCTTCCAACATTAGTGCAAGCTTAAGTAACAAATTTGGGGACTTCTACTTCAGTTTTTCAGTATTGGTATATCGGGTTTCCTTCATCAAGTGGTCACTAATCTGTGTACAAGGTTGGTTAGTTGGACAAAGGTTTTAAAAGTTGTGATGTGAACTGTAATTCTCACAAGATATTCTTAACCCAAACAAATGTTCACCAAAACCAAATCAGTCATGCCACATTCAATCTGTTACTGTCTCACGGTTTCTTCTTGGTTTTGTAAAATCCCGCGAAAGAACTTATTTCTCGGTTTAAACCATAGATTTGTAAAATCCTGTGATGATGGGCTTAGCGCTCTTGACCATGATCGGGTTAAAACCATTATCAAAGTTCAGCTATTACATCACAAATGGCTGGATCGGGGCATTTAATCGACAAGATGTGACTACGGCGTTTGTTCAGTATTATTTATTTGAGGTTGAAGTGAAATTTCATGAGTGCGTGCACTTAGTATCTGAAGATATCGGGGAGGTTGGATGAAGATTCTTCGAGATTCTTGTTCGAGCTTTCAATACAACGATGAGGACTTGGATATCTAGTTATTTTTTTTCTTTCTCCCTATTACAAAATAACTATCACTTTAAGGAGTCACGTTGTAGTGCTCAGTGTCACACGAAGTTGTGGATATCCAAGAGGTGATGTACGTCTTATACTTGATGGTTGGTTGGTTGAAGAGTATAGAGTACTTAGGGATTCGATGTTGGACGAAATCTCTGCACCGCTCTTTGTCTCGCATTAGTACAAGGTTAAGTCACAAGTTCGGGTTATGTTACTTCAGTTTCAAGTTCATCATATTGGGTATTTCTCCATCAGTGGTCACGACGTCAAGCCGACAAAATGATAATGGGGTTGGTAATGAGTTAGATGAGAGAAGTAGTAAAGAGAGAGATCATAATGACGTCTGTACACATCAGTACAGGCCTCGCTCTTCATTGGTTATGACGTTTGAACACAGCAGTTCAAGCCTCGTTCTTCATCATTATGACGTCTATACACATCAGTTCAGGCCTCGTTCTTCAAAGAAAAGAAAAGTGTACGCTTGAGTGCACTTTATCTTCAAAAGAAGAGGAATCTTCTTATTTATGGCCATTCTCATCAACAAGTTTTATGCTCTTTCCGTGCTTATTCAGTCTTCAAGTGGATCGGCGCATATTGGAGTATATTCTTTTATTCACGTATTCAACCACAAATTGCAGTTGACAAGCATATGCAATTTTTGAGGGGGGGAAAGGGTGAATAAACAACATGTCAGTCTTCAAGGACTGTCAAGTGGAGCTACTTACCGTTGATGGTATTCATATTCACTAGTTCAATCATCAAAAATTGCAGTTGGCAGGCATATGCAATTTTTGAGGGGGGGGGGAAGGGTGAATATTAATCTACATGTTGGTTGATGATTGAGAAATGGTCATACGACTCCTGAATACGTCAGTTCAGGAGTCGTGCAAACCATGTTTCTCCAACACTACTTCTTCCGTCTATCAAGGTGTTGAAGAACATGGTCATGGAATGCTAATCTACATATTCTCACGGGCTGGTTCAATCAGCAACAAAGGGTTTCTAGTCAATGCTTCATGTACACGTCATTAGGCTACATGTACACATCATGATGATGATTCCGATTAATCGTAACCATCATGGGGGAGAGAAATGTGTACACCAAGGACGCACAACAGGTTCACGTGATCAGGGCTTAATATCCAAGGATGGATACATACTATAGATGATCAGTGGTTCAACTTGTTACTTTGGTGTTATACTTAAGACTGAAGAAGGTCGAGTCGTCAGTCTACTCTTCATTCTCTGTTGGGTGTTATCATCTCATGTGTATGCTGCGGGCTGATGGGTTATATGTAAGGTTACTGGAAGGCATTTGGTGAGATGAAGATGATTGGTATTCTGTTCCTCCACATTGGGCAATCTTGAAGAAGGTCGAGTCTACAGTCTTCTCTACATTCAAAAATGTTGAGTTCTTTTCTTACAACTTGATATTTAACTTAATCCCATGACAGTTCTTGTTTGATGAGTTATGGAGTTAAGTTAGGTTCAAGTTGTTCTGTAGTTTAAGGTTAGGTCCAACTTGATTTTAACCTAATCTCATGACAGTTCTTGTTTGATGAGTTGTGAGGTTAAGCTGAAATCAAGTTGTTACTGGGCTTAAATTTGTGGTTTAGCTTAACCTCATGACAGTTCTTGTTTGACGAGTTGTGGGGTTAAGCTAGATTTCAGTTGAGGCTCAACTTAAACTATCGAAAAGATGCCTAAGATTTTTGACGGCATTACTCAAGGACGGGAGTGTTAGAAGACTAAAGACGGCATGTATTTGGTTATCAAAAGACTTCTTCATATTATGGGCGTTCATCCAAAGTCTTCTTCCTATTATGGGTGTTCATCAGAAAGGTTGTCAGATTGGGGGAGAGCACAAATTAGGGGAGAGTGAAAAGCCAGAATCAATCCCTGTTTAAAAGTGCTCACATTGCTCTTCAGCAAGTCAAGTGATGAATGCGGAGAAGATTCAGAATGCTGAGGAGTAATGCTTTCTGGTTCGTATCCTTGTATATATTTTGCTTCTTACATTCTTTTTCATATCGTATACCATTTTTGTAAATAGATATATAGAAATCTTGCTAATTGTACATAGAGAATCGTAAAATCAGAAAAACCATAAAAATTAAAAAATTAGAAAAGACCAAAAATAGTTTCACCTAGGCATGTCTTCTGTTTATCGATAACATTTACGGACTTAGAAATGTCATTCAATAATGGCACGGGTCTTTGATGAAGCGAAAAGTGTACCGCTTTTAAGGGGTCATTTAAGCCCTAAATCGTATTTATTTGATCAAATATTGCCCTAAATCGTTCCTTTTGTCATTTTAGGTACTTTTGAGGAGAAATCTGGAAAAGGAGGCATTTTGGACGTTTTTGGAGCATTAAAGTGAAGAAAACGGCAAAGTCTCAAAAATCGGCTAAAAGTTACTCTTGACGGCGTCAGACTTTACTCTGGACGGCGTCATGCCTTGGCAAGAAAAGTTGGACGTGAAATTTACTCATGACGGGCCAGTGAAAATAGCATGTGAATTCTGACGGCGTCACGCTTTAACTTGATCGAGGGCGTCACGGCTTAAATCATAAGGGGACGGCGTCACGTTCATGGTTCGACGGCGTCAAGCCTTGATAAGCCAGAATGGATTTTGGAAGAGCTAAAGAGGGACGGCGTCAAGAAGGTCATCCGGGAACCCTAAAAGCGGCGAGGTGACGGCGTCACACTCCATAAGGTGACGCCGTCAGATCCAAAAATCTATATATAGTTTTCTAATTTTTTGTCATTAGGGAGAGCTTAGTGTGTGGAATTTTGGGATAAAACCCTAAGACGATTTTAGCTACTTTTTCAGGGCTTTTTGCCTTGAGATCTTCCATGTTTCATTGAAAGATAAGTTATCAATTAATCATTCAATATGTCTATGTGTTGTTTGATTCTATCTTATTCTTGTCTTTTGTTTAACATGTTAGGCTAAATTTATCTTGTGTTTGCTTAGATCTAATGAAACCTAGCTATTGATTATTGGTTGTTAGTGTGTTATTAGTTGTATTGGATGATTGTTTATCTATGTTAGGCTTAAGAAAACTGGCTAACTTCCTATTCGGTAACTTGCTTGAACGTCTTAAGAAACATGAACCAAATGCGTACTAAAGGTTTTTATGGTTGTATTTAATGCACAAGCGAATTTTAGTGATCCCATGTTAGGAGCTTCCTAGCCGGCTCGACATAGGAGTGAAGTAGGAGCTTGTAGAGTTGGGGAAGTAAGTACGCCACCCCACGAATGGTATTAAGGAATACACCCGTCATCCACGCAACTAATACACACTAATTAACCGGTAAAAGATAGTTAGGGAGTAAGGAAATCTAAGTAAACACATTTCTCTACACATAAGTTTCTCACCCACATTTTATTTTCAGTTATTTAATTTTATTGCATTCGTAGTAATTTTGGGTTAGTTGACTAGCAACTAATTCCGCCCACTCCTTCAAAACCGAGATTTTACTTGCTTTCATAAAAAATATAAAAACATAAAAAGAATCTTCCTCAACCTTTAGACCTAATTAGAGTAGCCTTTCACACCTAACGAACACTATTCCCTGTGGAGAACGATCAATCCCCCGTACTTACCACTACACTATACTACATCGGTCAGGTACACTGCCTGGTGGGGTTGTAAGCCTCTTGAGATCCCTCGAGAGGTAAAACCTGTTGTAAGGTTACAAAACCACGCAATCAAGTTTTTGGCGCCGCTGCCGGGGAATAGTTATTGTTTAGGTTGAATTTTTATTTCTATTAGGTCTACTTACTAGATTCCTTTCTAGTGAGATTTTTATTTTATTTTTCTAGGTTTTCTTTAGTCTATCTATTTTCTTCGTGTCTTTGTTCGTAACCATTACCGTCCGACATCAAGGAAGATGGTAATATCATTAACCCAAACAACCCACCACCACAACAACCACCACCACCTCCTAGAGCCCGTACTTTAGGAGAGTATTCCCGTCCTAGCCACCATGGCTATCGAAACACTATTGAGCTCACTCAAGGAGCCAATATCACACCCTTGCGATCCGACACCATCCGGTTGGTGCAAAGCGGATGCGCATTCCATGGACTTCGTTCTGAAGATCCTAATCAACACCTCAAGGACTTTCTTAAAATCGTTGATTCTATAGACCTTGATGTTGCCACTCGAGAGACGACCCGATTGCGTCTCTTCCAATTCTCTTTGCGGGACCAAGCTAGTCAGTGGCTAGAACGTCAACCCGCAGGATCCATCACCTCTTGGGATGATCTCACCACTCGTTTCCTTGCTCAGTTTTTCCCACCGGGAAGAACTACCAAGCTAAGGAATGATATCTTGATGTTCCAACAACGTCAAGGCGAAACTCTCTACGAGGCATGGACTCGATTCAAGGACTTACTCCAAAAAGTCCCTCACCATGGCATAGAACTTTGGCTCCAAGTCCAAATCTTCTATGACCATATCAATCTCTCCACGAGGCAAACCATTGACCAATCGGCCGGTGGTAAGCTACGTGATCTAAGTGCGGAACAATCATGGGCTCTCCTAGAGGATCTTGCTCTTTATGACAACGAAAGTTGGAGTGATCCCCGTGATTTGAATAAAACGGTCAAGGCAATATCTTTGCCTTCGAATAATTCAAGCACTTCCGACCGTAGGATCATAGAACTTGAAGACCAAGTCAAGTTTCTCATGAAATCCTACGAGGCTCCTAAACCTTCAAGCCAAGTGAACAAAATCACTTCTTCATGTGAATTATGTAGTGGTCCCCACGACACTCGTGATTGCATGGAACTCCCCGAACAAGCTTTTGTGGACTACGCATCCTCGCGTACCGACGAAGCGGGAGACAAGTGGTACACTTTCAAACCCGAGCCAAACCATTACGGTGATACATACAACCCTTCATGGAAAAATCACCCGAACCTTAGGTGGAAACAAAACCAAAACACGCAACAAACCAATTCTTCCAACCCACCTAATCGTTTCCAATCAAGCGGTTCCAACTCGAACCGTACTTTCAACAACAATCCTTTCGGCAATGGTAGTACCAATAACTTTGAAGGATTGATGTCTCAATTTATGGCATCTCAAGATGCTCGTTTAGCCAAGTTTGAAGCCGACTTCAAACAAAAACAAAGCGAGATGACCGATAAAATTGACACCTTGTTGAAAGCCCTCAATGACCGAGAAATGGGAGCACTCCCTAGCAACACGGTCAAGAACCCGAAACTAAATGTCAACTCTATTTCATCGGTTTCGTCCCCTAGTTCTTGTCCACAATATTATTCGGTCAATTCCATGAGCACGTGTTTCAAACAAACCCAAGTCGTTCCAAATGACCAAGAAGTTATGACATCCAAATTGGTCAACAACATAGTTGAAACACCTCCCACTCAAAACCTTGACGAAGAATTCAAGGAGCTCCACCTTGAAAGTCCGGTTGTTGATGAGTTGGTTGAGAAGAAGCTCAAGTTAGGCGAAAAAGGGACCGCCTTTGTTCAAAACAAGCTACCTAAGAAGTTAGATGATCCGGGCTTATTTGTTCTACCTTGCAAGATCGGTAATTCGGAGGCTTATGACACATTAGCCGATCTTGGTTCAAGCCTTAACCTACTTCCGTTACCTCTCTACACCTCTCTAAAACTAGGAAAACTTGAAGAAACCGAGGTGATAATAGGCTTAGCGGATGGAAGTGTTGCTTACCCGGTTGGAGTAGTTAAGGACGTGTTAGTGCACATTGGAAAACTAACCATTTTAGCCGATTTCCACGTCCTTGATATGGTTAGCGACCCTACATGCCCCTTGTTGATAGGTAGAGGATTTTTGGCGACCGCTAGTGCTATGATTGATTGTAAGGAATCCAAGATAGCGGTAGGAGAAGGAGATACTTGGTCAGTCTATGATGTTAAGAAACATGCCTATGATACTAGTGAGGAACCAACACCACATTGGCTAGAATCAAATAGGAGACCATCTAGATATGGACCTTGGATAGATAAAGGCTTCATAGGACCCCAACGCCCATTTTACCTAGAAGAGGACTTTGTTAACCGAACGCATTCGGTGGAGCAACTCTTGGCTAGGGACACCGAATTGGATCCATTTGAAGACCCTCTAGTTTTTAGAAAGATGATTGATTTCCTAGGAGTTCTGCCAATTAACCTAGGAATGAATAAGTGGATTTGTGAGGAAGATGATCATAAGTGGAATTGGGATAAACCACCAAAGATGGAGATGGGTCATGGCATATTAAGATGACGTTGTATGACCCGGATGGAGAGAAGTTTGAAAAGATATATCGTACTAAGCGAACCAATAGGAAACTTCAATCCAAGCTTAACCCTAAAGACGTCCTTGATGACGAGCTCACTTACATAGGGTAGCGTGACTTTGAGTCTAGCTACAAGACTCGTTAATAAAGAAAAGCGCTTCTTGGGAGGCAACCCAAGCTTTATTTGTTTTATTTGCTTTGTGTGTTTATTTATTTGTTTGTTTGATTTTATTTGTTTCCGTATGTGTGTTTAATTTTTATTATTATTGATTCATGTTAAAAACTAATTTGTGAAAATGCTTTATGTTGTTTTTAACTTCGTCTTAACTACATATAAAGGTATTTTGCAAAAGATAAGTGTAAGGGAAATCTAAATCGGTTTATTAGAACACATATGAACATGAATCGTAATAATAATAAATTAACATACATATCCGTATTTGTTTGAGTCAAATGCTTGTATCGAGTCATAATGATGTTTTGCAGGATTTCCAGGAAGTAAGGTAAAGGTTTTTCCAGAAGTTTTCCGGAAACTTAAAATGAAAATTTTTGTCAGGTCATTTCTGACGGCGTCAGGGGTTATAACCTGACGGCGTCAGATTTAATTTCCAGAAATTTTTGAAAGTTTTGTTTTCATAAAAAGTTTTTATTAAATCTCCAACTTATAATCTCCAGGAATCTGCAAAATTATCAGTCCACAAGCATTATATCCTTATATATAGATTTTTCCCGCCGATGTTATGCAGGTTTTCGTGTTTGTTTTCTCAGGTTTAACAGGTTATTTTGGACAAGGAGATGTTTATGGAATCAAGCTTATGGCGATGCATTAGTCATGGAGCTTCTACATTACTTTGGAGGAAGATTTAACCGTGTAATTTCATTATCCACCGAGCGAATCAGGGGAGTATTTGATTTCATTCTTTTACCTTATTTACTTTTACATCTTGTTATTTGAACATTGGGGATAATGTTCATCTTAAGTGTAAGGGGAGGGTAAAAGTACGATTTTAGAGAATGCCATTGCGCTTGATTTTTGTTTGTTTGATAGTAGATGTGTAATAAAACTGAGATAAATACCTGTTAAGGTAATTTTAGTGCCAAATTTAAATTTTTTTACAACATTTAGGAGTGAAACTTTGATCTTAATGAGCGTCTCACGGATAGGAGTTATATGACTAGCACAAAAACCGTACCACTAAAAAATTTTCCACCCCTAAATATGTGAGGTTCGCCCCTAGAATTGGTAGGAAAAGCATTTATGCTATGATGTGTGTACCGGTAGCACTTAGATTCTAGAACTTGCGTTAGGACCATTCCGAGGCCACAAGTGAGACTACATTCGTGTAGTTAGATTTACTACATGATAAGAGGCATTAGGATTAACCCATTGTTTCACACCTGTGTTTTTGTTATAATTACATTGGCTACATTGGTCAAGTAATTCTCCCACACCCTTTGCGTTGTACTCATTTTTAGTACACGATACCCCTAGTACACCCCTCAGAGCCTATCTTTTCGTTTCGACCTTTAAGCATTTTACTTAAAGGAAGAATTTGTTACACCCCACTAAAATGTACACCCAAATCGCCTTAGCCTACCTTGTATGCACTCATTTTTAGTGCATTATTGTTACAACATTTGTTTAAACCCAAGTTAATTATCTAGTTGATTACATGGTTGCTAAGTCGAGTCATATCCTTGTACATATTGTTTTGGGACGATTGGGACTCATGGGTAAAGTACTAGTGTAATGGAGTAATGGGGAAGAACATCATTTATTACCCCCATATGTGCTAAATGTTTTAAAAGTACTCCAAGTTTTTCAATTATCTTAATTCGAGTCATTAGATTAGTATTTGTAAAGTTATGTAAAAGTTCAAGTGTAAGGGGAATGCAATGCCCCTATGATGTATTATTTTGGATGGTAGGGTAAAAGTGTATGCAAAAAAAAAAAAAAAAAAAAAAAAAAAAATCAAGAAAAACACAAAAAAAAAAGAGAAAATGAAAAATAGAAAAAACATACGGACTACCATCCCGTTTTATTTTATGTTTGTTTTATATTTTTGTTATTTTGTTATTTCATTTCTAGCTTAAGATCGAGTCTAGTCTTGGCTTAGCAACATTGTATAGTACATGTAATTGATCAAGATTTTTAACTCGCCACCAGTAAAATATCCTTTATCCAACAAAACCGTGTTTTCCTTTTCCCTACACCTAACGTTATAACCCATTTAAAAGCCCTCTTTGATAGTTTATCTTAGGTGCTTACGCCTAGTGGAGGAGGTTTTCGATCCTTTCCCAAGCCTATGGTAATCTATTTGCTATGACAGGTAGTGAGAGATATTTTCCGTTTTCATTTATGAGATTTATTTTGATGACACTTGAGAGATGTGAGTATCTAAACACTACTTGTGAGGTGCTAGTATGTAATCTCCGTGCTTATTATGATTGAAGTGGAACGATTAATTGTTGTAATTACTTTTATGTTAGCATTAAATGACCCCTAACTTGTATTTTAATTAGAATAAAAGCACATTTGCTTGAGGACAAGCAAATCTCAAGTGTAAGGGTATTTGATGAAGCGAAAAGTGTACCGCTTTTAAGGGGTCATTTAAGCCCTAAATCGTATTTATTTGATCAAATATTGCCCTAAATCGTTCCTTTTGTCATTTTAGGTACTTTTGAGGAGAAATCTGGAAAAGGAGGCATTTTGGACGTTTTTGGAGCATTAAAGTGAAGAAAACGGCAAAGTCTCAAAAATCGGCTAAAAGTTACTCTTGACGGCGTCAGACTTTACTCTGGACGGCGTCATGCCTTGGCAAGAAAAGTTGGACGTGAAATTTACTCATGACGGGCCAGTGAAAATAGCATGTGAATTCTGACGGCGTCACGCTTTAACTTGATCGAGGGCGTCACGGCTTAAATCATAAGGGGACGGCGTCACGTTCATGGTTCGACGGCGTCAAGCCTTGATAAGCCAGAATGGATTTTGGAAGAGCTAAAGAGGGACGGCGTCAAGAAGGTCATCCGGGAACCCTAAAAGCGGCGAGGTGACGGCGTCACACTCCATAAGGTGACGCCGTCAGATCCAAAAATCTATATATAGTTTTCTAATTTTTTGTCATTAGGGAGAGCTTAGTGTGTGGAATTTTGGGATAAAACCCTAAGACGATTTTAGCTACTTTTTCAGGGCTTTTTGCCTTGAGATCTTCCATGTTTCATTGAAAGATAAGTTATCAATTAATCATTCAATATGTCTATGTGTTGTTTGATTCTATCTTATTCTTGTCTTTTGTTTAACATGTTAGGCTAAATTTATCTTGTGTTTGCTTAGATCTAATGAAACCTAGCTATTGATTATTGGTTGTTAGTGTGTTATTAGTTGTATTGGATGATTGTTTATCTATGTTAGGCTTAAGAAAACTGGCTAACTTCCTATTCGGTAACTTGCTTGAACGTCTTAAGAAACATGAACCAAATGCGTACTAAAGGTTTTTATGGTTGTATTTAATGCACAAGCGAATTCTAGTGATCCCATGTTAGGAGCTTCCTAGCCGGCTCGACATAGGAGTGAAGTAGGAGCTTGTAGAGTTGGGGAAGTAAGTACGCCACCCCACGAATGGTATTAAGGAATACACCCGTCATCCACGCAACTAATACACACTAATTAACCGGTAAAAGATAGTTAGGGAGTAAGGAAATCTAAGTAAACACATTTCTCTACACATAAGTTTCTCACCCACATTTTATTTTCAGTTATTTAATTTTATTGCATTCGTAGTAATTTTGGGTTAGTTGACTAGCAACTAATTCCGCCCACTCCTTCAAAACCGAGATTTTACTTGCTTTCATAAAAAATATAAAAACATAAAAAGAATCTTCCTCAACCTTTAGACCTAATTAGAGTAGCCTTTCACACCTAACGAACACTATTCCCTGTGGAGAACGATCAATCCCCCGTACTTACCACTACACTATACTACATTGGTCAGGTACACTGCCTGGTGGGGTTGTAAGCCTCTTGAGATCCCTCGAGAGGTAAAACCTGTTGTAAGGTTACAAAACCACGCAATCAAGTTTTTGGCGCCGCTGCCGGGGAATAGTTATTGTTTAGGTTGAATTTTTATTTCTATTAGGTCTACTTACTAGATTCCTTTCTAGTGAGATTTTTATTTTATTTTTCTAGGTTTTCTTTAGTCTATCTATTTTCTTCGTGTCTTTGTTCGTAACCATTACCGTCCGACATCAAGGAAGATGGTAATATCATTAACCCAAACAACCCACCACCACAACAACCACCACCACCTCCTAGAGCCCGTACTTTAGGAGAGTATTCCCGTCCTAGCCACCATGGCTATCGAAACACTATTGAGCTCACTCAAGGAGCCAATATCACACCCTTGCGATCCGACACCATCCGGTTGGTGCAAAGCGGATGCGCATTCCAT
Organism: Artemisia tridentata subsp. tridentata; assembly: GCA_021014915.2. Taxonomy (NCBI): domain Eukaryota; kingdom Viridiplantae; phylum Streptophyta; class Magnoliopsida; order Asterales; family Asteraceae; genus Artemisia; species Artemisia tridentata. Next base: position 321,177,743 of record CP139509.1, read on the forward strand.
GGACTTCGTTCTGAAGATCCTAATCAACACCTCAAGGACTTTCTTAAAATCGTTGATTCTATAGACCTTGATGTTGCCACTCGAGAGACGACCCGATTGCGTCTCTTCCAATTCTCTTTGCGGGACCAAGCTAGTCAGTGGCTAGAACGTCAACCCGCAGGATCCATCACCTCTTGGGATGATCTCACCACTCGTTTCCTTGCTCAGTTTTTCCCACCGGGAAGAACTACCAAGCTAAGGAATGATATCTTGATGTTCCAACAACGTCAAGGCGAAACTCTCTACGAGGCATGGACTCGATTCAAGGACTTACTCCAAAAAGTCCCTCACCATGGCATAGAACTTTGGCTCCAAGTCCAAATCTTCTATGACCATATCAATCTCTCCACGAGGCAAACCATTGACCAATCGGCCGGTGGTAAGCTACGTGATCTAAGTGCGGAACAATCATGGGCTCTCCTAGAGGATCTTGCTCTTTATGACAACGAAAGTTGGAGTGATCCCCGTGATTTGAATAAAACGGTCAAGGCAATATCTTTGCCTTCGAATAATTCAAGCACTTCCGACCGTAGGATCATAGAACTTGAAGACCAAGTCAAGTTTCTCATGAAATCCTACGAGGCTCCTAAACCTTCAAGCCAAGTGAACAAAATCACTTCTTCATGTGAATTATGTAGTGGTCCCCACGACACTCGTGATTGCATGGAACTCCCCGAACAAGCTTTTGTGGACTACGCATCCTCGCGTACCGACGAAGCGGGAGACAAGTGGTACACTTTCAAACCCGAGCCAAACCATTACGGTGATACATACAACCCTTCATGGAAAAATCACCCGAACCTTAGGTGGAAACAAAACCAAAACACGCAACAAACCAATTCTTCCAACCCACCTAATCGTTTCCAATCAAGCGGTTCCAACTCGAACCGTACTTTCAACAACAATCCTTTCGGCAATGGTAGTACCAATAACTTTGAAGGATTGATGTCTCAATTTATGGCATCTCAAGATGCTCGTTTAGCCAAGTTTGAAGCCGACTTCAAACAAAAACAAAGCGAGATGACCGATAAAATTGACACCTTGTTGAAAGCCCTCAATGACCGAGAAATGGGAGCACTCCCTAGCAACACGGTCAAGAACCCGAAACTAAATGTCAACTCTATTTCATCGGTTTCGTCCCCTAGTTCTTGTCCACAATATTATTCGGTCAATTCCATGAGCACGTGTTTCAAACAAACCCAAGTCGTTCCAAATGACCAAGAAGTTATGACATCCAAATTGGTCAACAACATAGTTGAAACACCTCCCACTCAAAACCTTGACGAAGAATTCAAGGAGCTCCACCTTGAAAGTCCGGTTGTTGATGAGTTGGTTGAGAAGAAGCTCAAGTTAGGCGAAAAAGGGACCGCCTTTGTTCAAAACAAGCTACCTAAGAAGTTAGATGATCCGGGCTTATTTGTTCTACCTTGCAAGATCGGTAATTCGGAGGCTTATGACACATTAGCCGATCTTGGTTCAAGCCTTAACCTACTTCCGTTACCTCTCTACACCTCTCTAAAACTAGGAAAACTTGAAGAAACCGAGGTGATAATAGGCTTAGCGGATGGAAGTGTTGCTTACCCGGTTGGAGTAGTTAAGGACGTGTTAGTGCACATTGGAAAACTAACCATTTTAGCCGATTTCCACGTCCTTGATATGGTTAGCGACCCTACATGCCCCTTGTTGATAGGTAGAGGATTTTTGGCGACCGCTAGTGCTATGATTGATTGTAAGGAATCCAAGATAGCGGTAGGAGAAGGAGATACTTGGTCAGTCTATGATGTTAAGAAACATGCCTATGATACTAGTGAGGAACCAACACCACATTGGCTAGAATCAAATAGGAGACCATCTAGATATGGACCTTGGATTGATAGAGACTTCATAGGACCCCAACGCCCATTTTACCTAGAAGAGGACTTTGTTAACCGAACGCATTCGGTGGAGCAACTCTTGGCTAGGGACACCGAATTGGATCCATTTGAAGACCCTCTAGTTTTTAGAAAGATGATTGATTTCCTAGGAGTTCTGCCAATTAACCTAGGAATGAATAAGTGGATTTGTGAGGAAGATGATCATAAGTGGAATTGGGATAAACCACCCAAAGATGGAGATGGGTCATGGCATATTAAGATGAGTTGTATGACCCGGATGGAGAGAAGTTTGAAAAGATATATCGTACTAAGCGAACCAATAGGAAACTTCAATCCAAGCTTAACCCTAAAGACGTCCTTGATGACGAGCTCACTTACATAGGGTAGCGTGACTTTGAGTCTAGCTACAAGACTCGTTAATAAAGAAAAGCGCTTCTTGGGAGGCAACCCAAGCTTTATTTGTTTTATTTGCTTTGTGTGTTTATTTATTTGTTTGTTTGATTTTATTTGTTTCCGTATGTGTGTTTAATTTTTATTATTATTGATTCATGTTAAAAACTAATTTGTGAAAATGCTTTATGTTGTTTTTAACTTCGTCTTAACTACATATAAAGGTATTTTGCAAAAGATAAGTGTAAGGGAAATCTAAATCGGTTTATTAGAACACATATGAACATGAATCGTAATAATAATAAATTAACATACATATCCGTATTTGTTTGAGTCAAATGCTTGTATCGAGTCATAATGATGTTTTGCAGGATTTCCAGGAAGTAAGGTAAAGGTTTTTCCAGAAAGTTTTCCGGAAACTTAAAATGAAAATTTTTGTCAGGTCATTTCTGACGGCGTCAGGGGTTATAACCTGACGGCGTCAGATTTAATTTCCAGAAATTTTTGAAAGTTTTGTTTTCATAAAAAGTTTTTATTAAATCTCCAACTTATAATCTCCAGGAATCTGCAAAATTATCAGTCCACAAGCATTATATCCTTATATATAGATTTTTCCCGCCGATGTTATGCAGGTTTTCGTGTTTGTTTTCTCAGGTTTAACAGGTTATTTTGGACAAGGAGATGTTTATGGAATCAAGCTTATGGCGATGCATTAGTCATGGAGCTTCTACATTACTTTGGAGGAAGATTTAACCGTGTAATTTCATTATCCACCGAGCGAATCAGGGGAGTATTTGATTTCATTCTTTTACCTTATTTACTTTTACATCTTGTTATTTGAACATTGGGGACAATGTTCATCTTAAGTGTAAGGGGAGGGTAAAAGTACGATTTTAGAGAATGCCATTGCGCTTGATTTTTGTTTGTTTGATAGTAGATGTGTAATAAAACTGAGATAAATACCTGTTAAGGTAATTTTAGTGCCAAATTTAAAATTTTTTTACAACATTTAGGAGTGAAACTTTGATCTTAATGAGCGTCTCACGGATAGGAGTTATATGACTAGCACAAAAACCGTACCACTAAAAAATTTTCCACCCCAAATATGTGAGGTTCGCCCCTAGAATTGGTAGGAAAAGCATTTATGCTATGATGTGTGTACCGGTAGCACTTAGATTCTAGAACTTGCGTTAGGACCATTCCGAGGCCACAAGTGAGACTACATTCGTGTAGTTAGATTTACTACATGATAAGAGGCATTAGGATTAACCCATTGTTTCACACCTGTGTTTTTGTTATAATTACATTGGCTACATTGGTCAAGTAATTCTCCCACACCCTTTGCGTTGTACTCATTTTTAGTACACGATACCCCTAGTACACCCCTCAGAGCCTATCTTTTCGTTTCGACCTTTAAGCATTTTACTTAAAGGAAGAATTTGTTACACCCCACTAAAATGTACACCCAAATCGCCTTAGCCTACCTTGTATGCACTCATTTTTAGTGCATTATTGTTACAACATTTGTTTAAACCCAAGTTAATTATCTAGTTGATTACATGGTTGCTAAGTCGAGTCATATCCTTGTACATATTGTTTTGGGACGATTGGGACTCATGGGTAAAGTACTAGTGTAATGGAGTAATGGGGAAGAACATCATTTATTACCCCCATATGTGCTAAATGTTTTAAAAGTACTCCAAGTTTTTCAATTATCTTAATTCGAGTCATTAGATTAGTATTTGTAAAGTTATGTAAAAGTTCAAGTGTAAGGGGAATGCAATGCCCCTATGATGTATTATTTTGGATGGTAGGGTAAAAGTGTATGCAAAAAAAAAAAAAAAAAAAAAAAAAAAAAAAAAAAAAAAAAATCAAGAAAAACACAAAAAAAAATGAGAAAATGAAAAATAGAAAAAACATACGGACTACCATCCCGTTTTATTTTATGTTTGTTTTATATTTGTTGTTATTTTGTTATTTCATTTCTAGCTTAAGATCGAGTCTAGTCTTGGCTTAGCAACATTGTATAGTACATGTAATTGATCAAGATTTTTAACTCGCCACCAGTAAAATATCCTTTATCCAACAAAACCGTGTTTTCCTTTTCCCTACACCTAACGTTATAACCCATTTAAAAGCCCTCTTTAATAGTTTATCTTAGGTGCTTACGCCTAGTGGAGGAGGTTTTTGATCCTTTCCCAAGCCTATGGTAATCTATTTGCTATGACAGGTAGTGAGAGATATTTTCCGTTTTCATTTATGAGATTTATTTTGATGACACTTGAGAGATGTGAGTATCTAAACACTACTTGTGAGGTGCTAGTATGTAATCTCCGTGCTTATTATGATTGAAATGGAACGATTAATTGTTGTAATTACTTTTATGTTAGCATTAAATGACCCCTAACTTGTATTTTAATTAGAATAAAAGCACATTTGCTTGAGGACAAGCAAATCTCAAGTGTAAGGGTATTTGATGAAGCGAAAAGTGTACCGCTTTTAAGGGGTCATTTAAGCCCTAAATCGTATTTATTTGATCAAATATTGCCCTAAATCGTTCCTTATGTCATTTTAGGTACTTTTGAGGAGAAATCTGGAAAAGGAGGCATTTTGGACGTTTTTGGAGCATTAAAGTGAAGAAAATGGCAAAGTCTCAAAAATCGGCTAAAAGTTACTCTTGACGGCGTCAGACTTTACTCTGGACGGCGTCATGCCTTGGCAAGAAAAGTTGGACGTGAAATTTACTCATGACGGGCCAGTGAAAATAGCATGTGAATTCTGACGGCGTCACGCTTTAACTTGATCGAGGGCGTCACGGCTTAAATCATAAGGGGACGGCGTCACGTTCATGGTTCGACGGCGTCAAGCCTTGATAAGCCAGAATGGATTTTGGAAGAGCTAAAGAGGGACGGCGTCAAGAAGGTCATCCGGGAACCCTAAAAGCGGCGAGGTGACGGCGTCACACTCCATAAGGTGACGCCGTGAGATCCAAAAATCTATATATAGTTTTCTAATTTTTTGTCATTAGGGAGAGCTTAGTGTGTGGAATTTTGGGATAAAACCCTAAGACGATTTTAGCTACTTTTTCAGGGCTTTTTGCCTTGAGATCTTCCATGTTTCATTGAAAGATAAGTTATCAATTAATCATTCAATATGTCTATGTGTTGTTTGATTCTATCTTATTCTTGTCTTTTGTTTAACATGTTAGGCTAAATTTATCTTGTGTTTGCTTAGATCTAATGAAACCTAGCTATTGATTATTGGTTGTTAGTGTGTTATTAGTTGTATTGGATGATTGTTTATCTATGTTAGGCTTAAGAAAACTGGCTAACTTCCTATTCGGTAACTTGCTTGAACGTCTTAAGAAACATGAACCAAATGCGTACTAAAGGTTTTTATGGTTGTATTTAATGCACAAGCGAATTCTAGTGATCCCATGTTAGGAGCTTCCTAGCCGGCTCGACATAGGAGTGAAGTAGGAGCTTGTAGAGTTGGGGAAGTAAGTACGCCACCCCACGAATGGTATTAAGGAATACACCCGTCATCCACGCAACTAATACACACTAATTAACCGGTAAAAGATAGTTAGGGAGTAAGGAAATCTAAGTAAACACATTTCTCTACACATAAGTTTCTCACCCACATTTTATTTTCAGTTATTTAATTTTATTGCATTCGTAGTAATTTTGGGTTAGTTGACTAGCAACTAATTCCGCCCACTCCTTCAAAACCGAGATTTTACTTGCTTTCATAAAAAATATAAAAACATAAAAAGAATCTTCCTCAACCTTTAGACCTAATTAGAGTAGCCTTTCACACCTAACGAACACTATTCCCTGTGGAGAACGATCAATCCCCCGTACTTACCACTACACTATACTACATCGGTCAGGTACACTGCCTGGTGGGGTTGTAAGCCTCTTGAGATCCCTCGAGAGGTAAAACCTGTTGTAAGGTTACAAAACCACGCAATCAGTCTTTAAATGAAGCTCGAGCAGAAGTTAAAATGAATTGTTAAAACATGTCTAAAATGGCTTGCTATTACTTTAGATAGCAACCCGCGCTTCAAACTGGGGAAAGCACGTCGCCAAAAAGACGGTTGTTCCTCCAACTGGGTGATGTTCACCTGGGCATGGATTACTTTATATCCATGTTTCTTCGATCTGATGTACGTTTCAGTGCATCATTTCTGGTAAAGGAAGAGAATTCTTCTTTGCATACAAATAGTTTTCATTCAATGATTCTTCTGAAAATCATTTGTGAGACACTTGGTGATTATGTGTTACCTGAAATTCTTTTATACTTGGATTATGCATAAAATTTGTCACTCAATCAACGACTACAAATCTTTAACTAGGTCATTGATTGAGGGGGAGAGTGAATTCAAATTTTATATCATCAAACGGGTTTCTTGATTAATTCATGATTCTTAGAAAAGGTTTTGCAGTTAATGGGGTATTAGTTGAAGAGGAAATTGCTTAAATATATCAAATGACCAAGTGTGTTAGTTACTAGAAAGTTTAGGACATTATGTGCAACTTGCTTATAGTATCCTAGCTTCATATAACTAGAAGGTTCATTTGTATCTCTTTGGAATCCTCGTTTAATCCCCTAGATACATTAAAACTCAAAATCTGAAAGAAGTTAGAAAACCCGATGCGTTTGATGTTCTTGAATGCTCCACTGACATCTGTATGATCCAAGTGAATGAGTCTCAAATGTTGCTTGTCTCTGCTGCTTAATTGTTGTTGATATTGTGCATATGTTCTCAGGAATCGCTTAGGTATATTGCTATCATATTAGAATCAAGTTCCTAAGTTCCTGAGTTGAATATTGATATCTGTGTGAATTGCCATGTGCATGATTGGTATTTGCTTTTCTTGCTAGATAGTGGTTGACGTAGTTCCTGATTGTGGTTTGATTATAAGTTGAACTTGGTATTATAATGTGGCAAGTTGCTGAAGGGTAGCTATTTAGGAATAGTGTATCTGTATGTATGTATATCTGTGTTGATATTCTTATGCAGATTCCATAGCCAAAATGAATGTACCAGTTCCCATTCTAACCATTTGATCAGACGTTCAAACTCTATTGATTGGCTCGGAATTCAGCACGAAAACAACATCGGCAGCAACAACAACAACAACACCGTCATCACCACCACCACCTTCAGTGAAACAAAGCAATATTTGTTCCAATCTCGCCAAGTGGGGATCTACAATTCTTGGACGTTCTTGTTGGTGGATGGATAATCAATGTTGACCAATGACTCCTTCAGAGAAGCGGATGATCACATCATCTGTGCAAAAAGGTCAATATCATTCGTGTCATTAACAATATCTTGTGCAAAATGAGCAGTGAATCTCCCTCTTAGTTTAAGGGGGAGCATAGTATGTTTCATCATCAGACTACATTAAATCGGACACATTTTCTCCCACATTTTTCTAACTTATTTAAATCAATTGGGATCACAAATCTCAAAAGGTTTGAAATTTTTGATCGGGGGAGAGAATGTGATTTAAATATGAAACCTGATGAAAATGTGATGTTTTGGATTTAAGTGTAAGCTCTCCCATATGTGCTAAACTCTTTTGTATACCAAGGCACATATTGAGGGGGAGCAAAATGTTTTGGACATAAAAGTAAGCTCTCCCATGTATGCTAAACTACTTTATATATCGATGCACATATTGAGGGGGAGCGAATGGACATAAAGGATTTAGCATCGCATGAGATCGTGATTCAGACTTAACCAATGAATTGACGAAACTTGAATTGTCATCAATCGAAAGGATACGTCTTGGCCGGGTAATAATTTCAAGCTGGTCTAACCAGTGATGTAAGCGTGTCTCGAAAAAGACGTATCTGAGTAGAGTGTACCATTTCGAGAAACTTTCTGTGGACTTGACCAGGCCGGGTAATAATTTCAAGCTAGTCTAACTAGTGATGTAAACGTGTCTCGAATCGGTCATGTTCACTGAAAGTGGATCAATTCAAAAGTGCGAGCTTCAACTGACATGTGCAAATTTATAAAACAATTATTCAAGCACATGTTGAGGGGGAGCATTTGAAAAATATAAAACTCTCAAGTGTTTGCAAAAATGTGTTTCAAAATCATGAACACTTTGAGAGATTTTTCAAAGATTTGGTTTATGGCTATCATGGAAGTACACCAAAGACTGACCATTTTAATTAATGTATGGAGTTATAAGGATGGTTAGGTTAGACTCAAGTTCCCACGATCCCGCCAGAGCCGGAGGGATCTACCCAGAGACAATCCACTAGTTAGTGTAGAAGTCCTTAGGTATGATGAAAAAGGAGAAAAGTGGATAAGGGAAGAGTGCCGACTGAGATGGAGCTAGTACTGGAACAAACCCAACAAGGTACTAGTAATGAAGTCTCGGTAAGCACTGAAGGGATTGAAGAATGAAAAAGAATTGTAAAGATAAAGGGTGAAAAGAAAGAAGCTCTCCTTACAAACTTAGGCAGAAACCGGGTCAATTCATATGCTGTCAGAATCACTTAGTTGATTGCTGACATTGAAGACAAAGTATCATGGACCTAGTGATACGCTGCACAACCCTCCATAGCCACTCAAGGTCCCTCAAAGGATTCTTGTTTCAATTGTCACGGAGTTCAATACATTTCTATCGTCTCTCTCACTCCGAGTTAGATGATATTGAAAAGGTGGCAGTTCTCTCCAGCCTCCGCTCTCTAAATCAAAACGCACTATCGAGTCTGGAGCCACGAGATGCATCATAAGATCTCTTAGGGACACGAATTACTTCTACACTGGTTGTTCAACATTAAGGACACCAGTTGTAAACTTATGAGTCCTTCGCAGATCTTAGCAATCTTCCAGAACATTTATGAGAGAATTTACGAATGTAATTCTCAATGATTGAATGGAAATTCCTGCCAGGGTCAACATCAAGCAGCCCTGAAAGCAGGTCACTTCGGTAATTCTTTATGGATTATGCTTAGTGGTCACGGCGGTTTCTAATGGTCTACAGTCGTGGAGTGATCTCCAGCGACTCACCTAATCGTTGATGTGCTACGGTTCGATCTTAAAAAGCCCTTTGTGGGTTTTCGATTAGGAACGGTCTTGGTAAGGATTAGAGAGAGTTTTCACACTATGCTGTTAACAATCTCGAAGTCCGAACCTGTAAGTACCGGTCAATTTGTTGCTAACTGTCGTATGCAGGAACATCTGGCGATTGTAGCTGATTGCTATTGCAGCTGTTTGCGGTTGTAGCTGATTGAAGTTGCAGCTGATTGCGGTTGTAGCAGATTACAGAAATGATGCCAATCCAGCACCACATGCTCACACTACATCATCATTGTAACTCAACAAAGTCATGATCAACCAAAAAGACCTTCAACACGGCTTCTGCAAACTCTGATGCTAAAGATCATGACACCAAATAGTGTGAGCATGTCGGCTCAAAGATTTACACATCACATGGAAACATACTGCTGAAAGATGACTTGGAAACAAATGTTGGATGATAAAGTCGAAGAATACTCAAAGATCATCCAAGATGATCAAACGGTCATCAAACGTACACTGCTGAATGCACAAAGTTTCAAGAAAATGAAGAATCAAAGACTACGAGCTATGACGACAGCTTCAGAAGATAAAATGCTAGAATTCAAGTTATTATTTCCGGGGTGACCTCCCTTAAGGGGAGATTGTTAGGAATATAAATATTCAGATGAAGGCTCGGTCACCCCGAGTATCTATTTAGCATTTACATAGCTCGTAGGCTTATTTATATTAGCTTAGTATTATTAGTATTAGTATTAATAGTATTAGTCGTATTTATATTTGTGGAGTGGGTCGGGGCTTTCCTCACTGTCAGCTCACTCCACAGTCCACTAGGGGCACCAATATTAGTTAGTATATAAACCCCTTCCCACACTTGGGAAGGGTTGGAACTCTTGTAACCAAAAACACCTACTAATCTAATAGATCAAGTTTTCCCTTTCAACTCTCTCTCTCTCTAGTTCTTGTATCTAACTCATACCATGGATCTAATCTTCCATGAACCAAGACCACCCGAATCATCCACACAATCAAGATGGTTATATCCTACATTTACTACTGCTTTGTTATCGTTATATCTGTTCACTGAGCTTTCGTAGCTCAGCCGCATTTCTTTTCCTGCGGCAGGTTTTAGTTTGGAAGCTGGGTATGAGTGGAGAGTACCATGGACTTAGAAGACCTTGATAGCTATTTATAAATAGAGATGAATAGAAGAACTTATATTTAGACTTAGTAATTATTGTATTTTTCATTTGTAACCTTGTAGTTTCAGATTTTTCCCTTGTAACCATTGGAATTCATTTTGTATTATTTATGTCATATGCTTGTGTTTGATTCTGATATGAAACCATTGTTGTGACATCTCTACCCTTGTCGGGTCGGGTTGTTACACCGCCCACAACAACCGTTGTGTGTAGCTCTACGCATCTGATTTTTCCACCGACCCTTGTGGTTTGCAGCTGTTGCCACTTCACCAGATAACCTTTTCTTGACTTCCTGTATAAGTACACCAATTTATATGCTTAAAAAAACAAAACAAAAAATATAGACCCTTACGGAGAATAGAGCTTAAATATTTTAATACTTTAAGCTCAATCAGATTACATAACTGGAGTAAAACCATATGCGGCAATTTCAACCCACGTACTATGAATAGGTCAATATGGGTATGTTTTATCTCAAAACGGTAAAACTAAAGAGGCACCGCTAAATCAGGTGGAAAGGTGCCCAATGTCTATATTTAATGCATACAACCTTCTTTACTGTTTAATTCAAATATTCATATTAATATCATAATAATATGGTTTTTGTATGATATTACGCACATTAGCTATTTTCGAAAAGCTAATTCGGCAAAAAAATATTTTTCAGGGTTAACCAAACCCGACCTTTTTGGCTCAAACTAATAATAAACCTGTTTTTGCATGAGCCTATTTTGAACAGTTACCAAACCCACCCGACCTGCCTATATTCCCACCTCCATCTCTAATTGTATTGATACAGTGTAGAGCTACCTTTTCCAAATTTAGATTAGAACTCCGCTCCTCATCAGGCCATAGAATCCAAACTACAACACACAAGTCAACTACATCTTTAAGATGAACTGGAGAGAACATATAGTAACTGTTTTCTATAAGCTCCACACCCATAGTTTTCACTGAATCTTTAATGCTACCAAATCTCTGAATAGAAACAGCTGGATGTTTCAACACCTGACTCTGAATCTTCAAATTCCACCAAAATTTTCTGACATGATTTTTACTCATTATCATACAAATTCTACGCCATCTCTTCTTTGCCATCTCAAACTGATCTTGACTACAACACACAAGTCAACTACATCTTTAAGATGAACTGGAGAGAACATATAGTAACTGTTTTCTATAAGCTCCACACCCATAGTTTTCACTGAATCTTTAATGCTACCAAATCTCTGAATAGAAACAGCTGGATGTTTCAACACCTGACTCTGAATCTTCAAATTCCACCCAAATTTTCTGACATGATTTTTACTCATTATCATATAAATTCTACGCCATCTCTTCTTTGCCATCTCAAACTGATCTTGTTGGGCCCAAAAGTTACTATTACCATTCGGACTTTTGTTTTTAATACCCTCAGACCAACATAAATCCTTGGGAACACTGATATAGTAAACAGGAGAATCTTCCCAGCATATTGCCATGCCTTGTAATTTAAAAGGGGCAATTGTGTGTAGTTCAGACCGTTTGTTGTAGTGAATATAAAAAAAGAATTCGTTCATGGTGTCCCACATATTCAAGAATGTATCATATCCACCTGGTGTTAGAGTTGTGGATAAATATTAATAAGTATATGTCTATAATCGAACTCGAGACCGCGGGATTGCACACTTTACGTATGATGATCAAGTAAATAATTAATATATATATTTATTATATGTATTAATTATTTGGACACGAAATGAAACATAACGAACGTTATGTAAACTAACGGTGTTGACTAACGACCGTTAGGGAATAGTTAAAGGACTATTAGTGAAATTGGGATTAGAAGAATCTAGAATTCTTGGGGAGTAAGGCAAAACCGATCGGCCATTAGGGATAATAAACCCAAATCGATTGGCTTGTTCCATAAGTCATCCAATCACTATAAATATAATTAGAAAAGGTTATGTAGAGATGATGGATGTACATGCACTATAACCTTTTTTTAATTATGTTCTTTTCTCCTTGTGTTAATACTGGTCGACTTCTTGTGTTTAATGCTTGTCGACATCTTTCATTAAGTCAACAAGGTTGACAGTTTTTTTACAGACACAAGTCGACAGCTTTTCTAATAGGTGTCGAACTATTCTTTTTAAATTAACAAAGTGTTTTGGTTAATTAAGTGTCTAATCACTAGCATCATTGCTTGATCGGTTATAGTACGTGTGTACAAGAACGTGGTACAATCACACTATTGATTGTATCTTGGATCGATTAACAAAACGGTAAGGGGTTAATCAATAGATCCCTAATTCACATAAACCCTAATTAGGGTTCATTCATATTGCTCAATTTGATTCTTGTTCGGGCTAGAATCGCAAAGGTACGTTCCTTTTATGTTTATGTTAATTCTTTATATGTTATACTTATGTGTTACACGCTTCCGCACTTGTGTACTTTGTTTTATGGAGTTTATATGATTGTCATGATTACTAAATTCCAACAGTGGCATCAAGAGCCATGTATAACATGTAATTAATTACTTAAACAATAAAAAACGTATCTTTAAATTGTTTAGATTATACATGTTTTATTTTCTAGGGTTTTATTATTAAAAATTTGTTTTTTTTTAATAAAAAGTCGAAACCCTAACCCTAATTTAGGGGGGGTGTCGATTTGTTTCCATAATCCCTAATTAGGGTTTGTGGTTTTCATAATTAATTGTGATTAATTAGAAACCCTAGGTCTTTAACAAGTTGTTGTTATGTATCTTGTGACCTAATTGCTATGTGATATGCATGAATCCGTGACAAAACATGCATGTTAGTCACGGATAATTACTTGAATTAAATTGTTTAGATGTTTGCTACATGTTTAGATAAATCTAAATATTAGGGAAGACCTAATATATTAAATTAATGAATCGGTTATGTGCAACGTGGTATATTATTATTAAAACTTACGCGGCCAATTGTTGGCGACTGTGGTCCATTGGGTACAATGAGCTCGAAAACCAATGGGAGTTTTATTGATTCTATACATAATAATTCACATATAGATTATTAATAGGATTTGTTTAAAAGGTTGCATGTGGCTAGATGTTTCACTAACAATTAATTGTTTTCTTATTAGTTGATTGTTTGTTTTTCTTTTAATTACTTGTTTATTGTTTTTTTTTATATGTGATATGTTAAAGTAAGCAATAAAAAGGGTAATTTTCAAAGAAAAATTAAATTGGACTAATAACGGTGAAACATAAAGTGATAAAGTATCGATCTTGCGGTGTCTTATGTGCCGACAGTGGTTCGCTTCGCACGGTAATTTGCTCCCAGGCGAGACTAGCAAGATCTAAACTTTGTTACTTAATTTTTTTTAAGATTAAGGTCATAAACTTTTGCTTGATTGATGTTTTTGTACAATAGTGTGTGAAAGGCGGACCAAAGTTGACAAACTGTGTGGTGGGTTTATCTGGAGAGGGGTTTTTTAAGAGATTCGCTCCTACCGGCTCTCCGGGCCCGCTTGTGCGTCAACTGCGACTTACCTATATCACTATTTACGTACACTATCATCTTAAGGGTGATTTACCTCAATTCCACGCGCCACTTTTGTGGCAAATATCCGAATAACATGTAAGAGTAGGATATGTGGACGATAATTGTTGGTACTTCTTTAATTGGTGAACCCAATACCTCAAGTACATAGTTTTTGGTTTACTCTTAACTAATTGGTTAATAAAAATTGTTTTGAAAATTAATGATACAAAGATGAGTGCATGCGTCTTTGTACATGTTTTTGTCACACCAAAAACTAAATACCCTAAAATTTAAGTTACATGCCATCTAACTATAAGGAACACTTGAAGTTAATTTTGGGTATGCGTGAGACCTGGACCAAAATTAATGACAAGGTAAATTTCCGAGTGTGCGTGAGACCACACATGGATGAATTTACTGTTTCTAAGTTAGACAACTTAATTAAGCTGATGCGTGAGACCTAGAGCTTAAGGCATGAGATGGGATGAAACATGCTTACATGACATATTGATGAATCAATATGATGTAAATCCCATAATGATCTAGGAATTGGAAAATTGTTTGCCAATTATTGTTCGACAGATTACCTAGTTGAATACTATCATTACTAGCAGATCAACTGATGTAATGGTACTATGTCAATTAGGATCCTAGCTTTAAGAAAATACTATGGTTGATATGAATATTTACCAATGGGTATTTTATTTTCTTAAAGAGCTATTATCGAAAATACTAAACTGAATTTTGTAAATTCTTTTAATTGTATTAATGCAACGATAAACCGTAAACAAGGGTTATTCTTTATAAGTAAATTGATCTACACCCGTAGGGGTTTTGGTTAGAGTCAATTTCATAAAAAGAATAAACCAAGTTTCCTTTCATATGAGAAGCGTGAGACTAAATCCTATTCCTTTTCATGAATGAGAAAGGTATGATGGGAAAATTAGAATTGTCTAAATACTAAATACATAACTCATAGCAAGTTTTAAATCGTTAAGGTTATTGCGAATTTATGAGTTATTAAATTAGAAGCTAGACTAATTACCGCATAATGGTAAAGGACAAGCTAGTATATCTAGTTGTTTTGTTTTGACCATTTGAAGTACTACATACAATTGTTGGAATTGTAGACCTACTATGGAAGAAATTGCATGCCAATTTTCAAGTTAATAGTAAGCAATGTGATGAATCACATTTGATGTAAATGTGGATAGTCCATCAATTACATAGTAGAATACAATCTTTTTAAACCTAAGTAATTGTTACGAATAGGTTTTGTCAAAGATGTAGGAAAGTAACAAGGACACTCTTTCCTTTCACTGGTTTATGAAACACTTATTATGGTGTCGAATTCAGTGGGAGTTTTGTGTTCTCATTACTGAATAAGGGGTTATTGTAAGTTCTCTAATTCAGTGGGAGTTACAAGATATATTGTCTTGAGTGTAACTCAGATTATCTTTTGAATGCCTCAAGATAATTACTTTCCAAATATAGATACTAATATTTTCAAGGATAGTCATGTGCGTTTCCTTGATTGATTGAGTAATTCTATATCTACTAGTTATGCGAATGACACAAATCATATTGATCACATTCACAAACACGTGTAGTGTTGTCTATGTGGTACATGATGTTGTTCCATGCACAAGTGGGAGAAATCTTTATTGTGTGCAAGGTACAACATATAAGAATATGATTTAGTAGATTCTCTTAACCGCAAGGTAAGAGATTCTTGTTCTAATATGATTATACATATCTATTCTTAAGAACACTTAGAGTTAATTTTGGGTATGCGTGAGACCTGGATCAAAATTAATGACAAGGTAAATTTCCATGTGTGCGTGAGACCATACATGAAAAATTTACAGTTTCTAAATTAGATACTTATTAGAACTTGTGTCAATATGATAACAAGATTACTTCAACTTTAATATTTATGTATTATTGGAATGACATAAATGCATGAAGTAATATAATACTACTTCAATAATTATGTATTCTTTGAATGACATAAATAAATGAAGTAATAAGTTTAACTTGAAAATACTATTGAGACCAAATGATGGTGTTCATGATTACTTTAGTTATAAATATTTATACTTTATTGTAAAGTTATAAATATGAAGTCTTTAAGACTTAGTATAATCTAAAGTAAGACGTTAACTTGTTATGTCTTCTTTATTAAAGACATATACAAGAAGTCATTGAGTTGATCAATGATTTATAACGTGTAGTGAGATTATAACGGTTTATGTCTTCTTGATTGAGACATGAACATGAAGTGACTTATTTAATAAGTACTTGAGTTATAATGCATGCAAGAGGCTTGAAATTCTATTTCACCATTAAGATGACTTAGTTGGGAAATAGGTAAGCCAAAAGGAATACAAAGTTATCTTTCATATTGTTAGATTATCTCACAATATGAGTTCTAATGAAATAACACATATTTGTGGTGTGTTCAGTTAGGAAAATCAAACTTTATTTGTATTGTTTGGTTAAAGATAACTATAACTTCTTTTCTTCCAAAAGTTATCAAGGTTAGGAAATTGAGTATGGATTGAATATACTCAATTAGACTCCTAGAAGATTTATAAGACATTATTTATTATGGAATGTGATGAATCACATTAAGTCTTAAAATGAAGTTATGAATTTGTTAAACTTTTGATAAAGCTGGATTTTAACAAACGAATGTCAGGAACTATCGTGTGTATTTGTAATATCCCAAAAGAGAACAATAGTGTGTTGCTTTAATTGCTAATTATTTATAGATAATCTATAAATTACAAAAAGCAAGTGGGAGTTTTATCTTGTAGAGATAAAGTTACAAGATACATAATCTTCTAAAATACACTAGCGAATATCATGATGAGATTAGACATGTAAATGTTAGATATCAAGATGATGGAATTCTAATTCATAGATCCGCAAGGATACCTTGGATATCTGATTAATATGCTGAGGATTATAAGTTACAGGATTATGGTAAACCTGTTAATCACTATGATGAATTTACAAATACTAAATTTGGAAAATTACTCATGCTATGAATGTTAAAGATGCTGTCCGTCAAGATAATCAATTTATTGGAAATTTGGTTTATCTTGAATTCTAAAGTAAGACTAGAGAATGAAATGAGTTTCTTTTAAATATAGAAAACCCTAGTGGTTTAAATCTTTATGTAGAAATCATATGGACAATATTGTACACATATTTAATGTATGTCTTGTGACAAGATTATTAATCATACTTAAGTAATTAACTATGATTGAATACTCTTTCATAAGCACATTAAATATATAAAGATAATAATTGTCATATCTATTTTCGTTTATATGAAGGATGACAATGGAATATCAAAACTCTTTCTTGAGTGATTACTTGAGCGAGGACGGTAAGTAATCGAAAGGATTTTTGAATTCATAATTATTTTGGAAGTGTACAAAGTATAATAATCCATGAATGGATTAATGCATGCATCTATGAAATATTCTTATGTTTAATTATTAAATCCATTGTTTGATTTATAATTGAAATAAGACAATTTCTAAGTATTCCTAAAAGCTAGTGGGAGTATTATGTTTAATTTCTTAAATAATGTATGTTGTATAACATACGGGAAGTAACATTCCATGTAAGTTAAAATGTTAAGTCTTAACTTGGAATGAAACTTTACTTGAAGAATTTAAGAAGTAAAACATACAACCTTAAAATATATGTTTATTATTATAAACATTTGCGGTAATTAAATCTAATAAGACATAACATATCATTTAGAAAGTCTAAATGAAAATATATCTTTTGATAAGTTAGAACATGAATAAAATCTATGATTGATTCTAGGATTTTCATGTATATCATTGTTGTATCATGTTTGAATGTAAAATGATTTGACAACATTTGATATCTAATAAAAGATATTTGATAAATTGTGTAATGGATATTCTAATTGAATATGTTTGGACTTAGAATAATGATCCTCAACCTGTAATTGCTCCTAAATTCTAAGTATAAACTATATGGCAAGTTGTTGCGTAATTGTTATAGCCAACAAATCTTGAAAGATTATATGGCATCCAAATTACACAATTGATATTAAGTTTACGGAATAGTTAAAAGGCATATTGTAGTTTTATACAATAGTGTTTGTTTGATTGAGATGACACTCAATACTAGTCATGGTAGGATTTTATCCTTGATGATGGCCATGTAAACTAGTTATGCTTAACTAAGAAGCATAGTTGCATTATACATTAAAAGGTTAGAATACTTTAAACTTTAAAACGTTTGAAAGTTTGATTGTCATTAATTGATGGTTGAGGATATCACATCATTTATGAAAGATTGTGTGACTATATTAAGATAGTTGGATACACACATACAAGAATTTTTTATAATTAAATTCTTGAAATAAGTATTCTCAAAATTTTATAGATCAAAGTTAGTTGATTTATGTCTTGTCAACAAGTATGATAGACATGACTTGAGGCATAATTCATTAACAAGTAATATCATGCATTGATCTATTTAGTGTTTGGATAAAGGACATTAAGCAATTATTATTCATAATGAATTAAAGTACTAGGTACGTTTGTTTTCATTAATAATAAATTGTGTCCTATATTTGCATGTTTAAATCCGTGAATAACTTATGTTATTCTAAATGTCCGTTGTCAATTAATGATATGGGAATATCATTGAACTAAGACAAATCTGAGTATTGGTTAGAATATACTTGAAAGTACATTGATGCGTAGACATATCAATTTCACATGATATTCAATGAATTGAATATAGGACTTATCCCAACTACATGATTTTACTTTGTGGATCTTGTCAGTAAGTAAATCATGAATTTAGTTATCCTCAGACTTGAGATACCAGATAAGTGTCATGGATGTAGTGCATTTCTGTAAAGCAATTTACCGCTTACCGTAACTGGGAGTCATACGGATTGTTTTCAGAAATGTTGCAAAGTCTATGGGTTATTCTTGTAGTCAAGAGAGAATTTGTTCCTTCAAATTTGTTTTGAAGTTTAATACTGCTGGGCCCCTCGTAGGGTTGGCAAGATGTTTGCGTGCGCACGCCCAAAGTCTATCTGGAATACGTTCAGATATTTTGGTAATCTTGCTCAATCATAAACAACGAGAAACAGAATTGTTAATTAAAGAATGACAGAGATCCATATCTTTATTAACGTGTTATTAGTAACCAAAGGATAATAATAATGATGAATCATTAAAGGTTTTTCCACGAAACCTAACTCGAGTTGGTGTAAGGGCATTGGCGTGTTGCTAGACGCTAACCAATGTCATTATACTATTAATAGATATCCAAGTGGGAGCTGTTAGAGTTGTGGATAAATATTAATAAGTATATGTCTATAATCGAACTCGAGACCGCGGGATTGCACACATTACGTATGATGATCAAGTAAATAATTAATATATATATTTATTATATGTATTAATTATTTGGACACAAAATAATACATAACGAACGTTATGTAAACTAACGGTGTTGACTAACGACCGTTAGGGAATAGTTAAAGGACTATTAGTGAAATTGGGATTAGAAGAATCTAGAATTCTTGGGGAGTAAGGCAAAACCGATCGGCCATTAGGGATAATAAACCCAAATCGATTGGCTTGTTCCATAAGTCATCCAATCACTATAAATATAATTAGAAAAGGTTATGTAGAGATGATGGATGTACATGCACTATAACCTTTTTTTAATTATGTTCTTTTCTCCTTGTGTTAATACTGGTCGACTTCTTGTGTTTAATGCTTGTCGACATCTTTCATTAAGTCAACAAGGTTGACAGTTTTTTTACAGACACAAGTCGACAGCTTTTCTAATAGGTGTCGAACTATTCTTTTTAAATTAACAAAGTGTTTTGGTTAATTAAGTGTCTAATCACTAGCATCATTGCTTGATCGGTTATAGTACGTGTGTACAAGAACGTGGTACAATCACACTATTGATTGTATCTTGGATCGATTAACAAAACGGTAAGGGGTTAATCAATAGATCCCTAATTCACATAAACCCTAATTAGGGTTCATTCATATTGCTCAATTTGATTCTTGTTCGGGCTAGAATCGCAAAGGTACGTTCCTTTTATGTTTATGTTAATTCTTTATATGTTATACTTATGTGTTACACGCTTCCGCACTTGTGTACTTTGTTTTATGGAGTTTATATGATTGTCATGATTACTAAATTCCAACACCTGGCGTGTTAACTGCACTCATGGGTAGGGGTGAGCAAAAACCGAACCGCAAACCGCAAAACCGCAAAAACCACAAAAAACCGCCCCACAAAAACCGCAAAACCGCAAAAACCACAAAAAACCGCCCCACAAAAAACCGAACCGCACTTTGCGGTGCGGTTTCGGTTTTCACCGAAAAAACCGCACCGCAAAAACCGCACCGCACCACTCTACAATTTATAATTTTTTAAATATATATATATATTTTTTTTTAGAATAACACACTAAAATAACACACCTAAAATTTATATTTTTTATTTTTTTGATATATTTTTTTTAATATATTTTTTTATTTTTTAGAGTAACACACTAAAACCGCACAAAAAACCACATAAACCCGCAAAACCGCACCAAAAACTGCACCAAAAATAAAAAAATATATCTTGCGGTGCGGGGCGGTTTTGACCCAAAAACCAACCCGAAACCGCACAAAACCGCAAAACCGAAACCGCAAAAAACCGCGCGGTGCGGATCCTCAATTTTTTAAAAACCGCATTTTGCGGAGCGGGGCGGTTTTGGCCAAAAACCGCACCGAACCGCCCCATGCTCACCCCTGGCGTGTTAACTGCACTCATGGGACCCTTTTCAGAATTCCTTTCTTTGTTACCAACACGTAAACCCTCCTTCTCTTCCTGTTTTTGGGGAACAATTTCATCTTCTTTTATACTGTTTATTCCCACTGAAGGGCCGACACCTGAGATACTTAAAGTGGTATCATCTGAGTTATGTTCTGGTGAGGTTCCTGAACCAACATCAGAAGTTTTATCTTCCTTCAATTCAATGGTTTTTGATTTTAAATTGTTTTGGCATCTCGATAGCTGATAGTGGTTGTTGAAGGTTTTCCGATGTTAGCAATTTCCATAAAACTGATGACAAAGCTCGTGTTTAAGCTACCCGCCTACAACAACCGTTGTGTGCAGCTCTACGCATCTAATTTTTCCACCGACCCTTGTGGTTTGCAGCTGCTGCCACTTCACTAGATAACCTTTTCTTGACTTCCTGTATAAGTACACCAATTTATATGCATAAAAAAACAAAACAAAAAATATAGACCCTTACAAAGAATAGAGCTTAAATATTTAAATGCTTTAAGCTCAATCAGATTACATAACTGGAGTAAAACCATATGCGGCAATTTCAACCCACGTACTATGAATAGGTCAATATGGGTATGTTTTATCTCAAAACGGTAAAACTAAAGAGGCACCGCTCAATTAGGTGGAAAGGTGCCTAATGTCCATATTTGATGCATACAACCTTCTTCACTGTTTAATTCAAATATTCAGATTAATATCATAATAATATGGTTTTTGTATGATATTACGCACATTTTCGGGTAAAATAAATTAGTCTTTGAGATAGAATAATGGATAATAAACAGAAATTTAGAACACCTCAAACATGTCATCATCTTTAATGCTCCAACAACTTCCGATCTTATTACCTGCCTGTTACTGTTGTCAAGTATGTTAATACTCTCAATCACATCCAAGAATACCTGATAGCAAAAGATAACAGAAAAAATTTACAATGCTGATATCAGTAGCATAACATCATTATCATAGCCCATGCGGAAGAGATACTTACTTCATTCTTTTTGTAATGTATTCCTTCATTTCGCCACGATACAGCATTGGTTACTGCCATTGGAGGCCTTTGTGTACATTCCAATTTATAAGCATCAGTCTTGATAAACTCGCTTAGAATCATTGCTTCAGTATATTGCGGGTTACCAAAATCCATCATTTCATCCAGTAGTTCGTACTGTCATAGTTTGGCAAGCGTGAGGTTATATTTGCGATAGATTGAGCTTGACTAATGTACTTAATCAATCATATGTCAGAAAAGGGTTTGTTCATACCACCACAACAAGGTTATCTCTAAGCGATTCCTCTTCCAACTCTTCAAAATAGTACTAAAAAACCTGAATAAAGTGATAAACTATTAAGAAATAGTCACGTGATGATATCGAGCAAAAGTATAACATATTAGCATTACTATGGAAAACAGTTTAGGGTACTCACACTGGCTAAACGATGGAAAAATACAATGAGGCTAGCAACATTACAGTTTTGCCTTGATACGACCATTAATTTTCCAAAGAACTTGTATTGAAATTGCCATTGGAATCGAGTAATTCCATCAGTAACATGCATAGAACCTCACCAAAGTAATGGCCAGCAGTCCAAAATCCTATCGTGCACTTTCAAGTAAATTCGAAGAAGCAGTACTAACATGTTAAGGTAACAGTACAAAGTCTAAACGCAACAGTACAAAGTTATAAGGACGAGTAGCAGCAGTACTAACCAGTTTCGACAATCAGTACTAACTGCTATAAGGTAGCAGTACAAACTATATATGGGCAGTACTAAAAATGAAAGCAGTACTAACATAACTTACTCCTATCCAAACGATTATAACCAGAACCTTCAATCTGTCCACATGACTTCAATGCATCATCGAACCATTATTACAAAAATCGATTTTTCTTCTTCATTCTTGGATCTTCGACAAACAAAACCTTGTGAATCCTAGATATCGTGAGCTCCAAAACATGATTACAATTGATATATTGTTACTGAATATTGTTTATGAACATACCTTCTAATTCATGAACCCACACAACCCATCCATGATTACATTAAGTGTATATCGATGGTATTGGCCCCACAAACTCTACTCTATATTGCTGATATATGTTTCGTTTCTGATTTGATAACCTCTGCTTTTCTGGCAGATTGTTAAGGTTTCCGATTTTGGTGTCGCTCGAGTGCAAAATAAGTCCGGTGTTATGACTGCAGAAACTGGAACTTATCGGTGCAAAATATTTGGTTGTTGGAAGGTTATTGGACACAGACCTTACAATCACAAGGCAAATGTCTTTTTTTTTTTTTTTTTTTTTTTTTTATTATTTTTTTTTAATAGATGGAATAGGGATGAGATCTAGGTATTTTTTCAGGAATGATTTAGTTCTGAATGAAGAAGGATGAATGTGTATTACGTTATTATGAATGAGCCGTATGTTTATATGTTTTATTAGGGTTGTATATTTTCTTGATAATAATAATAATTTAATTTTATGCATAATCTATTCCTTAAATATAGTTTAACAATATCAATTATTTAAGCATGACTTATTTAGTTTGTATTGTAAATCACAAAAACTGGCTTGGTCTAGTGGATGAAGCATTTGTATGTGGATTAAATGACCCAGGTTCGATTCTTGCAAATGTCAAATTTTTAATTAATCCGAATTTTAATTGCCTAAAATAATGCTTAGGTGGACTAAATGTGATGATGTGGCATTTGACGTGGACTTAATTGTGCTTGCGTGGACTTAATTGTGCTGATGTGGCTTTATCTAGTCATGCTTATATATATATATATATATATATATATATATATATATATATATATATATATATATTGTTGAGTGAATTTATAAAAGCTAGCTAGACTTGGTTAAAACTGTGCTACCTGATTACGCATGGGATTTCGACCAGTTTAGCTATGAATGAGCCGGTCCATGTTATGTTCATCTCAAACAAGCTTTATTATAGACTAATAGTAAAAATATTATGGTTTAGGTTGGCAACGGGACAACCATATGAGGTCCCTCACTTATCCACATAGCTCGGACCAATAAAATGCGTCCAGGAGGTAATTGAAATCATGGTTTAACAAATAATATTTGTTGAGTCTATTACTATAGTCATAACAGATGTTTCAAAGAATCTTTAAGTAGTGCATAAGTTTATACGTAAAGTTTAATAGAGTAAATATATTCCTAAAAGTACTTCCTAAGCAAAGGATAATCTTTTCTATAAAGTAAAATGAGGCACTAATATCGAATAGTAATTAGGCTACCTAATAATTATAAAGTAGTAATACCTAACAAATAAAAACCTAAAACACATCACTAATTTTGTATTGGAATTATAATTTGATTTGTCTATCAATTAAGACACCATTACAATATATAATCCCCGAGGGTATTCTAGATACAAATCATAAACCGGGTTAGACTTATCAACTAATAATAAAGCCCAATATCATTATAAAATAATGCACGTCTAACACTTCCCTGCAGTTTGAGCAGGAGAGGACCGAACACTCAAACTGATACGAAATTACTCAAAAAGCGCAGACGGCAAACCCTTCGTGAAAATGCCAGCATACTGATAACGGGATGGAACATAAAGCACACAAAGCTGACCTCGAGCAACCTTATCACGAAGAAAATGTATATTGTAACACCCGGTAAATTTCCTAAACTTATTTTACGAGTCAAAATATTTATTTTTGATTTTCCCTTAAGCTTTTAAACTTTTCTGAATCTATTTGAACTTGAAAACAAGAAGTTATCTCGTGAAACGTGAGCGTTATGCATCTATCGATCCGGCACAACCTAAAATACGCGAAACAATTCGATTTATTAAATAAATTAAACTCCGAGAAAGTTATACATATTAATGCTCGATATTATTGGAAAAATTATTCCGGACGCAATGACGAAAGTCCCGTAATTTAAAACGAAAGTTTACTATCATAAACGGGGCCCACAAGGGTTATTTATAAAAGATTGCTAAAGTTTCAAAACTGCCCCCTCCTTTCAATTTACTCCGCCACCCCCTCATGTTTATATTGTACACGTTTGGTCCTTGTGGTCATATAAAAGCACCACACACACTAATTTCCTCACTCATACACTCTCTCACTACAAATAACATTCCACCGGAATTCCCTCTCTCTCTAGGGTTCCGGCGTCGTCACCGGAATCCGAACAAATTCCGACCAACCCTATTTCTTTTCCGAACACATAGATCAAGACAAGGAGGCCATTTCTGGAGCGTTTGGAGCCAAGAGGAGCTCGTTTGGTCGTACACCGCCGCACATCGCCGTCACCACCACTTCACCGTCTCACGCCACCGCCTTCCTCACCATCTCCCTCTCTTTTGGTAAGGCCACGCGTCACCCTTCCTTATTATTTCTTTTTATTTTCAAAACCCTAATCGGTATAAATTAACATAAACGATTTTCACATAACACGAATTAAAACCTAATGTTTTCTTAAGCAAACTCATGTGGATTTAACATTTTAACACAGAAACTCGGTTGACTCGTCACCAAGTCACTCGACTCGTCACTGAGTCACTTAACTCGCCCGAGTCAACTCACGAGTTGAGTTGACTCGTGGCTATATTTATTTAATTGTGTTTATTTCAGTATGTTTGAGCTTATCTTCGCCCTTGTGAATTCATTTTTGTCATTTGAAAGTTATTTGGTTATTGATTTGTGTTAACCGATTGGACTTGTGTCAAATGGTTGTGGGTCGTGACTCATGGGAGTCACGAATTTGATGCATTTGTGTTATTCGAGTCTTGGGTTACGGTTTGTATATTGGGGTTTGCTTATTTTGGTTTGTGCTTGCGTGGTATTTGGATTTGGTATGTTTATGTTTTTAGTTTTGTAGTTGTTTTTAGTTTGCAGAAAAGGTAAGGTGTGTTTGTTTGATTATTTTAGACACGGGTCGAGACCCTAGATAGTGTTTGGATTGTTATATGGTTAGTCGTTGACTGTGTGGTTAGACTTAACGAGGCACACCCACCTAGGAGGTGCTTGTTGTGGTCTTTGGTCTTGACTAAACAAACCCCCGTAGGGTGTGTTTTGGTCCGTCGCGAAACACCACCAAGTGGTGGTTGTTTAGTCGTGTTAGCTTGGCCTCGGTTGGTGTCAATTCGTATCGGTAAAACAAGTTGGTTAAAATGTAGTATCAATTGGTTTTCAAAAACTATAATAAGTGTTTAACAGGTTATGTGCTTGCTTTGGTACGTTTGTGTTTGGCTTCCTCATCGGGCCTAAGCCCAACAGTTTATAAGTATGTTTAGTTAATTTTGCGCCGAAGCCCAAAGTATTCATAAGGGTGTGTTTGTTGAGTTTAGGCTTAAAAGCCCATACGACTTTGTTATAATTATTTGGTCACAGGCTTATTAGCCCAACACGTTGCATTGTGTGTGTTTGTTTTTGATCATTTACTAACTTAATCTTCATCATTGTCTTGTTTTTCGTGATCGATGATGTTGGATGCTATTGGAGTATACCGGGGATTTTGTCACCACTTCATTGTAATTGTAAAATATTGTAATAGATTAGTTATCTGGACAATCTTTGTAAACGTTATTGGATTTACGATATTAGTGTAGGATTATTATATGATATGATACAAGAGACGGAAGAATGTATTAGACTCGTTGAGCTTAATATGTTTGGACTCGAACGGACACAATTATCCGATAAACCGAACCTAATAGTTACACGAATAATAACGATATGAAACTTATAAAACGTATAAAACTTGTAATAAAACTTGTTTATAAATAATCACGATAACTCGGGAACGTAATATAAACGGAGGCGTTACGCCAAAGTTTAATAAACCTTTCAACTTTATAAACTTATAAAACAATTCTTATATAAAGATTATATAAAATGATTTTATTCAAACTTACACAAGTTACACTTTGGGATATGAGGTAAACATCCAACTCATTCATCGACTTATCCTTAGCCTTGTATTCATTCTATATCGTTTTTTCGTTCATTCTTGAGTCTATTCGTTTTGGCGTGAGTTACCGTTTGGTTGTACATTTTACGACTTCTACACGAGAACGTTTTACTCTTTTTCTTCATTCTTTTCTTGTTGTTTAATTGTTATTCTCCGACTTTTATCGTCGTAATATTTCTCTAACGTCCACACGAGAAATAAATGTTTACTTCTGTTATCGCCATTGAAAACTAAACCTTTTTATATTAACAAGAGTATTCAACGAACGCTACTTCATAAATTATTCGAGGATTATTTTCTGAAGCATGTTTCTTACTAGGTTGTGCCGATCCAGTACCGTTGTGCTTTTACTTCTTAATTACCGTTTTGTTTCATTACTTGATGCTAATTGTGACATCTTGCATTGCTGCGTACTAAGGTGAGTTCATAGCCCCACTCTTATTTATCTTAACTATTTTGCAAACTACTTGGGGTGAGATACATGCTACTATTTTGACTATGATCACAATTGTTTGAAAACTGTACTTTGAACTAAAAACTATGCTTTCTGCTTTCTGAAACTTTATTTGGGCTGGAACAACACTTATACTTTCCCGGTACTGTCAGTGAAGCAGTAGCCATTTATACTTTTCTGGTACTGTGAGTGAAGCAGTAGCCACTTTGCGAAACATCTGATAAGCAC
The DNA here is from genome assembly GCA_021014915.2 of Artemisia tridentata subsp. tridentata. NCBI lineage: Eukaryota > Viridiplantae > Streptophyta > Magnoliopsida > Asterales > Asteraceae > Artemisia > Artemisia tridentata. Next base: position 321,205,335 of record CP139509.1, read on the forward strand.
TAAGTACCACCATTGCCACAACTTAAGTCCCTCGATCATGCACCATTAATCACTTGCGAGTGAGCGCGAATATAGTTTATAGGCCTATAGGATTTGACCATCCCATCCCTGTTGCTGGGTAGGCAACACGGGTATGCTATATTTGAGTTACCTAGGTATTTGGCAAGATACCTAGCTCTGGGGGCAACTATTATATTATGAAATTCGTTGTTACTGTCGACTTACGCCAGGGTTACTGGTGCCGGTTAACGTTTTGTGTGTCATGAGCTTAGTGCAGTGGTAACATCTGAACTTATGGGTGTATAACAACGTAACCCGCTTTCTCTTAAACTTGAAATATTGTGATCAACTGCTTTACTGTAAACCTATGAATTCACTCAACCTTTGTGTTGACTTTTAGCATGTTGTATCTCAGGTGTTAGATCTTTTCCGCTGCATAATTTACTTTTGGAGGAGCTTGGCGAATGGCATGGCATGGTTATAGAAGACTCTGAAAACTATTTGGGACCGCTTTAATCCTTTTATGGACCTATATTTTCTGCACTATTTTTGAATAATGTAAATTGAATATTTAAATTATGAAATCTCTTCTAAAACGGTTGGAGTAAAACCGTTCTTTGTAGCTTGTGTTGTAATAACAGTCGAATAGCTCCCCACGACATGTATGCTTCCGCTGGACCCAAATTTCAGAGTGTTACAGATGGTATCAGAGCCACAGGTTATGAGAGGATCTAAACACACGAGAATTCTGGTGGGGATACTTTAAGTATATACCAAATAGTATGCGAAATCTACTACTTGATACTTAGAAGATTATGCAATGTAACAGTAATGAACTATATGAACAGTTTATGATTTCACCAAACGCTTCAATATTATTAAGTATAATACGAGTGATCTTGCTTATCACTAGGGTTTACAAACCTTGAAGCTTAACAAAACGTACATCTAAATCATCTAACCTAGGACCTCCTTTTATAGCACAAGGAGTCCTTTACAAGATAAGTATAATATTCTAAAGATGTAGAATATACGTATAAGTCTAACTCTATAAGATATACACAAAATCTATTCTATACTTATCTTCTTACACGTCTTCATAAGCAGTACCATCTACAGTCTTCAAGCAGTCCAACAGTATCAACTTCTATACTAGCAGTACTAACTCAGTCAGTTAGTACTGTTAGTTATATCTTCAGCATTAAACCTGGCAGTACTAATATTTACACTAGCAGTACTAACTCTGTTAGTACTGTTAGTGTTATTCTTTAGCAGTACAAACATAAAACCAAATACTTGAACATTTAATTCCCAACAATCCTCCCCTAAACTTGTGCTTTACCCTAAATCATCAAGTTTCTGAATTAAATCATGGTTTTGTGAGGATTCTTTCAAACACTCTATCTTCTTGGTCTTGTAGTCTTCATCTCTTTTGCTTTCTGATGAATCTTTCTCAATAATTCCCTTGCCATGTCAGATTCTTCATTAACTCTAAGTTTTGCAGCTAACATCACAAATAAAATACCAGTTGTCAATGGGTAATCCTTTTCAATCAGCATGTAGATATCAACACCATCCTTTGTAGATACATGGTGAACACCACATGTATCATACAGTCTCCATGTTGTACCAAGGTCATGAGCTTGAAACTGCCATATGTTATCTTCTGGATCAGGTTCATATAACCTTTTCAATTCTACCCATAATTCTATGTCTTTGTCTTCTAAAGGATCTGTAGACCTGAACTTCTCTTGAACCAGACTCCATAGCTGATTCAAATCTTCTCTATCAAATGCCTTAAGCATGTCTTCAAAATACTTATACATTTCAGAGTGTCCACCAACTCTGATGATCTTCCATGCCTTTACTAACCCATCTGTGTGAACTTCCCAGTCAATGATTAGATGTTTAACCTGTATTGGATCAACATTCAAAACTTCTGGGATTATAACCATCATCTGCTGAAGTCTTTCATCAGTTAACTCTGCATCTTCTTCTTCTTCAGTTGCTTGTTCTTCTTTTTCTTGTTCAGCTGTAGAAGAATTTTCTCCAGTCTTTTGCTTCTTGGAAGATTCAGATTCTAACTGCACACCTGCTCTCTTTGTAACTCTGCTAGTCTCAACAGTTTCCATTGGGAATAACAAATGTTGAATTTTCCTATATGCTGTGCAGTACAACCTTTCAATTTCTTCATAAGTTCTTCCTTTTAGTTGTCTATCAGTCCAATGGTCTTGATGTTTCAAATACTCCTTCATGTACTTCATTTTTTGGAACTGAGTTGGAGGTTTCTTCTTAGCAGCTATCTTCTTACTTTGATGCTTCCTAATCTCCTCAAGTAAGTCATTAATGGCACTTTCTTGTTCTTCAGTTGTAAAGGTTGATCTCTCTTCCTCTTGTAACTTTAAAGCCAGTTCCTTGTCTGCTTGTTCTTGAGCTGTCCTTTCTTCACTTTGTAACTTTTGTTCAACCATGAACTTTGCTATTCTTTCTTCTTCTGCTATCCTGGCTTGTTCTTCAGCTTGTATTCTTTGAGCAACTTCATGATCATACTCAATCTGAGCTTGAGTCTTCTTGCTAATCTTCTTAGATGGCTCAGTTTCTGTCATGATTGCCTTCCCTTTATCAACTCTTCTTCTTCTAACATAGACTGCCCCAACAGTACTATCCCCTGCACCAGCAGTACTAACTGCTTGAAGAGCAGCAATACCTTCATGAGTTTCATCCAAACCTTCAGCTTGCCTCCCCTGAGTTTCAGCACTCTCTTGAACTAATGAAACTTTGGGGTCTTCATCAAGCTTGGAAATCTTCCTCCCCTGTTTGGAAGAATCAACACCCATGTCATCATCCGAGTCTTGATCATCAGAACTTGAAGATTCCACTACATGAGCTTTTCTCTTGCCTTTGAGAGACTTGACCTGTTGCTGCAACTTTTTCACCTTCAAAATCAATTTTGTGTAAACCCCTCCAAATACCTTCTTGGTTGCATTCAGATCATCCTCTAGGCCAGTCACCTTCTCAGTCAACCTGGTAAAAATTTCCATCAATTCTTGAAGTTTCATACTACCCTCAGCACTTCCAAATGTGTTACCTTCTGGGAGAGGTGCATCATGTGGCAAAGACTAAGGCTTAACAAAAGGGTGAGTATCTAAGCCACCCATTGTTTCCATGTGGCTTGGGATTCCACCACCTGCATCAAGTCCATGAGAACTAGATACATTAGGTGTTGCCATAGGTTGGGTCTTAGGTTTGTTACCCCTGTCCTGCTATAGCAATCTGTAAATTTTCTCAGTAATTTGTAACAGTTAATCAAATATTAATCACCATTACTGTTCAGTTAACCATTTTTATAGGAAAAATTTGAACTTTTGTTTATTACATTATAATAACTCAAACACGTTGATACGTGATTCACCAAATATTGGAACGAGCTCACACACGGACCACGACAAATCAAATATACTCAATATATACCAAACGGATCCTTATACATATACTCGGCCCAACTATTCCGGCCTGGTACTATTCATAAAGCCCAACTCACTTTTTAAGTTTATTAATTCTCTTAATTCACCCGGTTCGAATCACCTACACTTGGCCTCGTTTTCTCTAAAATTCGACACACATAATATGATACTTTTTACACCACTCGACTCCTCACCCACCAAAGAAACAGTATGTCGACTCTCACTCACTCATTCGCACATTTGATCACCTAACAAAGTCCAAAGTAAATCACCATCAACACTCGTTCAAGTTCACTTAATATTTCCACCATTTTACCAAATTCGGTTTAAACTCATTTCACCTAGCCCATTTATTTTTCTTTGATCATTTAAGAGTTCTCAAGTATATTTCTCACCTTTTCCCTAAATATCACACGCTAGAAAATCATTTTGGACTTTTGAATGTGTTGACACACTCACAAATATACCACTCGACACTCACAACCACTCCTACACTCACAAGCCCTTCTAAAGTCCTAGAAATGTTTTGCAAATCTTCTAAAAAGTCCTATATTCTCTGCCATTCCTGTACATATCAAGTTCTGTCTCAAAAATCTCATATATACACTTATACGTGTATATATGTACACATATTTCCTTTGCCTTAACTCCCATTCACACTAGTATTGTTATTTCACAATTCTCTCAAGTCCTATACATCATATACGAGCATCTCAAAGACTAGGAGCCATTTCAAAAATCATTCGAGCCTCATTCGAATCGTACAAGTTCCATTCGACACATTGGTTATAGTTCTAGCGAGTTAAGGGTTTTTTCCATTCGATGTCTAGACCATTTCACGTTTAACACTCCACCTTTAAGGTGTGGTAAGCTTTATAAACTCATTTCAAATGCATTTCTTCGATTTAAACATCCCCATGCATCGTATATATTTTATTTCGAACGTATATTTACCTTTTTATGTATTTTACGAGTTCTAATATTCATTTTCACGTAAACATGGTTGCCTCCTATTGATGGAAGGCTAGAAATCATGGTTACACCATCACACGACACTCACATGTTCATTTATTTACATATCGAGTATCATTTTACATCATATGTACATCGTATATAATTTATAACTTATATAAGTCATATTTATTATTTTGTACAACTCACTTATGTCGATAAGAAAAGGCTCGATAAAATAGAAACCATAAGCATAACATATAATTTTTATTACTCGAGATGATTCTTCACAAGCTCACCAAATAAATTGATGTTATAAGTTTTCTTTGATAAGCTCATATAAGCCCTTTAAAAACCTCAAAGCTTATGCTACTCGGACTGCCTTAAAACACATTCATTATTGTCGATTGGGCTTAAAATCAAATAAGTCATTTTTAAGCACATGCGATAAGCTGGACAAATAAGCAGTTTGGACATCTTTTTAAGGTCATTATATAAGCCCAATGTTAAGCCTAAAAAGTCCTAAAACCCCTCGGATCTAAAAACGTTAATGGGCTTTATGTTTCACTCGTTAAAGCCCATTAACTTAAAAATAAGCACTTCGGCCGAATAAGCAGTTGGATTTAACTTAAATAAGGTTTATAAAGTTAGTAAAATTTTCGGAAATCATTTCACACTTTTTTTGTGATTTTTGGACTAAGTTTGCAACGTATTTGACTATGCGGGTTAAAAGTGTAAGTTTTATAAAATTATATCCAAAACTATCTAATTCAGTAAACTAAGGGTAGAAAATGTTAAAACATTAAACAGTAAGCTTGAAATGTCATTTTGGAAGTTTTTGGACTAAAAATGCAATTAAAAGTTAACCAAGGACTAACGGTGCAACACTAACTCCGTTAGGGTAAAAAGTGTAAAATCTGTAAAAGTTCAAGGACCAACTGTAACTTTATTTCATTGTCAATTCTATTTCATATTTTACACATTTCAACACAATCACATGCATTTTTACATTTCGTTCGATATATTTAAACACGTTACGCTATATTTATATATAACAAATTTTAACGATTTAACTTAACGTTTCGTTACACCACTTTCGAAGAAACGATATTATTGGATTTAAAGACATAAAAGCAAGATAATATTATATACAATATTATTTTTGAACTTTAAGCTTTTTAAGCATTTTAAGCATATCACACTCACATCACCAATCAAATCGTTATCCGTTACTCATTTTCATACTCCTTATTCGTGTTAAGTCAAATTCTCAAACTTCACTGTTATTCAGGTCGTGTGTTGGAGCCGTACCAGTAATCTCACTTGAATTCACATTTCACCTTGCCAGTTTCACACAAGGTGAGTCATAGCCCCACTTTTACTCATTTTATCACTTTACACTCCGTGGGGGAGATACATGCTACAAATAGAACACAAGTATTTTTATGTATGCTACACCTGATTGATATTACCTAAGTTATCACTATTGCCAAAAGCCCCTTATATCATGAACCATTAATCACTTGCGAGTGAACACAAATATAGTGAATAGATCTATTGGAGGCTGACTGCCTATTCCACTAATACTTGACGGATAGCCTTAGTTGCTAGTCGTATTAGTCGCAATGCATTATATTTGAATAAAATAGGAATATGGCAATCTCCTATTACCAGAGGGCCATATACTCATGCCATTAATTTGGATTGTTCCCCACTGAATCCCGGTACTCTGTTAACGTTTGCGTGTCATGAGACTTAGGGCAATATATATACAACTGCAATATCACCATTTCAAATGATTGTATTTCACATGCAATCCTACAGTTGTGTTCGAACTCATTATAATTACAAACTCTATGATTTCACTCAACAATTTTGTTGACTTTTAGCATGTTTATCTCAGGTAATTAGCGGAGCAGTCAAGGCACGGAGCGGGCAATAAACTTATAGTTTTTATGGTGTTAAAATAAATTATGTCATCCAGTTCAAACTACCATCTCCTTTGATGGATATCATAACTCTGATATTTCACTTTTGTAACTGAATTATTACATGAATGACAAGTACTTTCAAAACCCCTCATTTGAGCCGTTTTCTATGATTATGACTATGATCCTCCCCGTAATACCCCAATTAGTCTTCCGTTGTTAACTCATAATTTAGGGGGTGTTACAGATTGACATCAGAGACATGGTTTTAGAGAACCAAATGTTTTCAAACATTGGACTATAACTACACTTTCAAAATGAATGATTTCTACACCATACCATCTTACGCCCTCTATGCCTGCATATCACCGTGCTCAGTATATTACCTATTAAGATTATTTTACACTAATGTTCACATCTCACACTTACTCTCACACACTTGATTATTTCACCTTTATCTTCACACACATGATGTTTATTTTCACACACTTAATGTTATTGATTACTTACATTTACTATTTACGGGTTATTACAGTACCATGTCTACCAAGGTTGTCAGGATCGCGATCCTGCTCGTAGGATCGTACGATCCTACGATCCTACACACACAAAACGAGCAGGATCGTTACGGGATCGTAATTCAGGTAGGATCGTTACAGGATCGTGGGATCGCTCGTAGGATCATAGGATCGTGAACGATCCGATCCTGTTGGTAACCCTTTTTTCAGGTAGGATCGTTACAGGATCGTGGGATCGCTCGTAGATCGTAGGATCGTGAACGATCCGATCCTGTTTTTTTTTTTACTTTTTTTAACCTTTTTTGAGAGGAAGGTTTTTAAAAATGGTTTGTATACATATGTAAAGGAAAAGCCGAAAACGATCCTTGGTAGGATCCGATCCTACGATCCTACGATCCCGATCTTGCAAAGCCGAAAACGATCCTAGGTAGGATCCCGATCCTGACAACCTTGATGTCTACAGTCTCTCACATTAGCTTCCCATCGGACACGGAGTCCGAGGACACCATGACATCTATCACCTCACCCATAGTTCCTAACACTTCGACCGTTTCAGTGCCGAACACCCCATCAGACGAAACGGAGCCCTTTGAGGAGGGTGAAGTTGCCGCTACACCACCCATGTCACCTATTATAATAGGTAACCCGGATTCACCCATATCTGAAGACCCATATATACTAGCTACACGGGCACATTTCTTACCACCACATCAGGAGACCAGTCCGTTTGCTCCCACCTATACCCCACTTACTGATGACCAGTACATGCAGAGTCAGCAATGGCTGCCTGCAGAGGATTCAGATACACAATCACCTACTCCACCACCCCCGCTTTCACCGGTATTCTAGGGCAGAAAATTCAGGATCTTAGCACCCTATGAGCCCGAACCATTTATGAAACTATTTCGGACCCATCCCAATGGCCCTATCAAGAAGCATACACCTCGCAAGAGGGTACACCTACACCCAGTACCGATTATACCACCATTTCCACCCTACTCCCCTACTTCACCCCTAGACATGATCGGGATGGCACCCCATCATCGCCCGAGTATTAGTATGCATCACCACCACTATGACCCGACCACCTATTCAACCAACTCACCCAGACTTACCCGTTTACACCCCACCAATGGAAGTCAACTCCAGAGGAGGATCTACCCTCTCTGAGCCAGACTCTTATAGCAGGTCCCAGTCATCAATCTTCACCATGATTACTATTCCCACCTGGTTTCACTCCTCCAGCCCGAGTCTTCGAGACTGGAGAGAGCTCCAGGGCAGCAGTTGACCACACACCTAACCCATCCACCATCATGATGCGTCTGGAGCGTCATGAAGAGCAGATTGATGCACTTCAGAGCATTGTTAACAAAGCACCACTCACGATCGACGACACCTTACATGGCCTCATATCCAATAGGATGGATCTCTAGGACGGTCTGACTAGGATACAATCAGAGATATTCGAGACACGCTCCCACGTGACAGTCCTACAAAGGGAGGCACATAGACAGATGGAGGAAGCTCTACAAGCGCGCCACAGAGCTGATACATTAGAGACCCTCGTGGAAGACATGCAGGTCCAACATCAGACTGACATACAGAGGCTTCTAGATCAGATTTCAGAACTCACATGACCCATGGACGAGACTTCCAGCAGTTAGACATAGTTTACATCTGTATAGTTTTGAGGCATCTTAGTCTGCCGCGTGTGGCATTAACAAAGGATCTTGTATCGTTCTGTTATGTAACACAACTGATCAAGTTATTAATATATGTTGTTGGTTTTGATTTACTATATATTGATGTCGATTTATGTTACTGTGGTTGTTCATGTGTATTGTGATTGTATTCAGACATGTCGTGATGTTAATTGTGATCGTTATGGTTCTTTAAATATTACAGCTGGAATGTGATTACAAACACATAATAAAGAAAATTTCAGAATAAACTTGATGAATGAAGAGAAAGTTTCTGAACTTCAGCTTTTGTAGATGATGAATCACTTTATTCCTTAGCAATCTTATACCAAGAATTGATCACTTACTTACGATAGTACCAAAACATGTCGTAATTTTTGTGATTCTCAATTGGTTGTAATTTTACATTGTGACAATATTGTTAGGACTCATATACACACTTACCCTATTACTCAATTTATTCTAACCTGGTCATTATGTGAATTCTAAATCTATATTTTCTTATGGTATAAACAGAAAAATATTGCTGCGCCTCTTGAAACTCAAGTAGCTACCCTAGCCAGCTCAATTAACAACAACAAGGCAATAGCTGGAGGCGAGGCAACTGTGACTCGCAAGTGCACATATAAAGATTTCATAGGTTGCCAGCCAACTTCCTTCAAAGGTTCAGAAGGAGTGACCGAACTAGCTCAGTGGTTTGAGCGTACAAAGACGGTATTCATGAGAAACAACTGTCCAGAGAACAACAAGGTCACCTTTGCTACGGGGACTCTTCTGGAAGATGCGTTGTCATGGTGGAATGCTACCGCCCAGACCATGGGTATGGGTGAAGCATATCAAATTTCCTAGGCTGAACTGAAAACAAAGATGCTAAAGAAATACTGCCCGTGTACAGAGATTAGGAAACTGGAGGAGGAATTACACCACTTGATTATAAAGGGGAATGATCTAAGAGCCTACAACAAGAGGTTTCAAGAATTGTCGGTACTATGTCCAGCTATGGTGTCGGATATTGAAAAGACATTGGAAAGATACGTCGAGGGACTGCCTCAAAGCATCGAGGGAGATGTCACCTCGTCAAACCCAACAACTCTGGAGGAAGCTATCGCACTAGCTCAATGATTATTGTAACGGGTAATCAAACGGAGTTCTACCTCCGCAAACATTGATCACAAATGAAGTCTGGAAAATCGTGGAAACACCACCCACAACAACAACAATAGGAACCCCAACAACTACAATAACAACAACAACAACAGGAACCCCAACAACAACAACAACAACCGTAACCAAAACTGCCAACAGAATCGCAACAACCATCACCACCAACAGAATCGCAGACAGGAAGCTGCTAGAGCTTATGTTGCAGCACCCACAGAAGAAAATTTTTATGCCGGGAAACGACCCCAGTGCAACCGATGTAAACTACATCACGCTGGGCCTTGTAGTGCAATTTGCGGCAATTGCCGAAAAGTGGGTCATAAAACTATTGACTGCAGAGCCACGGGTGCAAATACACAGCCGATAGGAGTAGTGTGCCATGGTTGTGGCGAGAAAGGGCATTACAAGAACAACTGGCCAAAGAATCCGAACAATGTTGCTCGTGGGAGAGCATATGTGCTTGGTAACGAGAATGCACCACAGGACCACAACGTCATCACGGATACATTCTTACTAAACCAACTAAGTGCTAAAATATTATTTGATTCTGGAGCTGATAAGAGCTTTGTGTCTACTTCATTTGCTTCACTGCTTAACATTTCCCCAGTAGAACTAGACATTATCTACGACATTGAAATAGCTAACGGAAACCTCATAAGCACCAACAAAATGATCCAAGGTTGCACCCTAACACTTCTAAACAAACCTTTTTCCATTGATCTCATGCCTATTCAAATCGGTAGCTTTGACGTCATTTTTGGCATGGATTGGTTATCCAAGCACCACGCCCGAATCATTTGTGACGAGAAGGTCGTCTAAATTCCACTCAACGGTGAAACTCTTATCGTTCGTGGCGATCACAGTAAAACCCAACTCAACATCGTCTCGTATATTAAGACGATGAAGTACATGAACAAAAGATGTCACGTGTTTTTGGTTCAGGTGACGGAGAATGAATCAAAAGAGAAACAACTCAAAGAAGTACCAGTAGTCAAGGAATTCTCTAAAGTATTTCTGGAAGATTTGCCGGGTATTCCACCAGTTCGGCAAGTAGAATTTAAAATCGATTTAGTGCCTGGAGCAGCACCAGTTGCAAAAGCACCTTATCGATTGGCACCCTCTGAAATGAAAGAATTGTAAGAGCAGTTGAAAGAGCTGTCAGATAAAGGATTCATCCGACCAAGTTCATCACCTTGGGGAGCTCCGGTCTTGTTTGTCAAGAAGAAAGATGGAATGTTCCGAATGTGTATTGATTATAGGGAGTTGAACAAACTCACCATAAAGAATCGATATCCATTGCCCAGGATTGATGATTTGTTTGACAAGTTGCAAGGATCGAGTGTCTATGATCCGTTTGTGAGTATATATATAAATATAGTATCGGATGCACGTGATACACGAGATTCAACAAGTCAAGCCTTTAGGAAAAAGACCAACTTGTAAAACCCATGAATGTGATATGTGTGATACCGGGCAAGTGATCACCCGGGTCGTGTCCCAACGAGGTGTGAATGGAATTTATCGTTTTGGGTTCGGAATTAGAGTGCTTGATGATTGGAATGAGATTTTTGGTGTTTGATTAAATATCCTACAACTACGGGAAGCATAAATAGGCTAAGGGAAACTTAAACATACAGATTTATAAAGCATATAAGCAAAACACAAAGGAAGAAAATAACGTAATTCAAAACCCGGAAAACGCGAGACTAAAAGTGAAATTTAAGAAATATCAATCCTACAAATGCCAAATTATTTTTCCTAAATCCTAAATGACAAAAGAAAATTTTGAAAAAAACAATTATAATTTTTTGACTTTTCTATTTTTTTATTACGAATTAAAAACTAATTAAACTAAATTAAATTCGGAAAAATATCAAATGAAAAGTAAAAATTATGAAATTTTTTCTAAAATTACTTTATACTACCAGAAAGCTAAGAAAAATGTAAGACGTTCAAAAAGCTAACGAATAAGCTATCTATAAGCTCTAACAGTCTAATAAGCTAACTAGGGAGAAATATGTTAAGTATTAAATTATGCAATACTAACACAAGCAAAACTAGAGCATACTGGGTGAGGCGCTTGTGTGTGAGTCAGGTAACTGGGGTTCGAACCCCAGTTTTGGCACCTTTTTTATTTATTTTATTATTAATTTTTTTTTTTGGTTTTTCTTTTTAAAAGGCTGATAAGAACTAATAAATAAGCTAATAACAAAACTGGGAAACTTATTGAAATCTAAAAATAAGCTCTGAAAAAGCTTAAATAAGCAGACAGTTAAGCACAAATGACTTCAAAGCTAAGTGAAAGCTGATGAATCAAGGCATTACTTGCAGACCACAATTAAGCTAATAAATAAGCTCCAAACAGAAAGTCAAGCACAGCTCTAAGAAGCTAGTAGTATAAGCTACTTAGAAAGCCAAAAAGCAATCCACGAGCTTAAGTGACTGAGCAACCATAAGCTTATGAAAGTGAGCTTATGGGACAAGTAGGGACTGGTGCAGGGCAAATGTGCTCAATTCAAGGGCTCAAAAAGCTGTTTAATAAAATTCTAAAAAATAAAAGAAAATGGGATCAACTGGATAAGTTAGGGAACTATGAGCATCTAACTTTCAGATTCTAACAACTAACTATGAAGGATTTAAAAATCATCAAAGGGAAGCTAAAAATGGAAAAATCAAAAAAAAGGAAGGTCTGCTGATTAGGTTTGACTGATGTGAGTATTCAAAAGGGATAAACTAAAGTCAAGTGTATCCAACTTGTGTATATCAGCTAACATGAGTCAAAATGACTCAGAAAAGCCACAAGAGAGACCCAATTCAGCTTATTGCCAAATTGAGCTGCTTGACTGAGTTTTAGACCTCAGCCCCACACCAAATTACTATAACCTATGAAAACTAACAAATTACCTCAAAGTGTTTTAACAATACCTTATTCATACCAAATTAAGCCAAAATGAAAATTCCAAGATGACATATGAATAGTGACAACTCAAAATGACCCAGTTTGGGTCTTGTCCCAAACAGTCCTTAAAAGGCTGTTTTGGATTTTTTTTTTTTTTTTTTTTTTTTTTTTTTTTTTTTTTTTTTTTTTTTTTTTTTTTTATTTTTTTTAAAGGTTCTTAAACAATACTGAGATTAAGAGTGAGCTTACAAACAAACTAACTTGCATTAACTTTAAACAGAACAATTAAGCATAAAATTTGACAATAAGCAATAATAAGCAGATAAACAGTACAGTTGACTATGTTGACCAAATAAGAAAACTTGAACTTTAATTAGAAATGAATTACAATACTGGAAATTAAAATAAGCTAAAAATTACAAAGTACCTTAAAGAAAAATGCTAAATTAAACCTGCCTTAAAGGCTTACAAGGAACATCTATCAATACTAAAACTAAGACTAGGGGTCTTCATGCCCTTTTGTGCTTCTTCTGTGAGGTAAAACAGTCTTGAGACTCACTTGTGCTTCTTGGGAGTAATTCCCAATCGTTGGATTAAAGTAGAGATGATCACAGCCTTTCAATCAGTTTTGGCGCCCATTTTTGTTGTGGATTGCTAGCGTGGAGGAGGGGGGAGGTGAAGTTACCTCTGGGTTTGAGGAATAGGATGGCTGAGTAGGGTTTTGGGAAGTGGAGGGGGGATAATAATGTTGGGGAAGTACTGGTCTTGGGTTTGGGGTTTTTTGGCGGGAATGTGAGAAGGAAGAAGCAGTTGACCGGGGTCAAACTGTTGGGTTTAACTAACAAAGCTGGATTGTATATTTATTTGGGCTTGGGTTTTGGACTGATGGATTTAGGATTGGGTTGGGTTAAGTAAGGATAAAGGGTTTGGTTAGTTAAGGTTTCAGTGTAAAGTGGTTTAGGTATTGATTATGAAATGGGTTTAAACTTTGAGGGGCCATTCTTGTAAATACTAAAAATCCAGGGACCATGGCTGCCAACATTGAAAATTAATTCCAAGGATCATTTGTGTCATTTTGGTATTTTTGGGGTTGACTTTGACTTTTGTCTTCACTTGATCAAATGCACATTTGTTGTCAAGTCGATCCAAAAATGCCCCTTTTTGCTCCGTTTTCAATCCTTTGTACCTGAAACACATAAAAACACAAACCAAGGATATCTGCAATATATTTTGGGTGTTTTTGGTCGTTTTTGTGTCTTTAATGGGTGTAAAATGATGAGTATTTACACACTCATCAGTCTACTCAAAAATTGATCTAAGATCGGGATATCATCAGCTAAGGGTCAGGGAAGAAGACATTCCTAAAACAGCCTTTAGAACGCGGTACGGGCATTATGAATTTCAAGTAATGCCATTTGGTCTCACCAATGCACCCGCAGTGTTCATGGATTTGATGAACCGAGTATGTAAACCCTACTTGGACAAATTCGTGATCGTGTTCATCGATGACATCTTAATCTACTCACGTAGCAAGGAAGAACATGCTGAACACTTGAGAACCATTTTGGAGTTGCTCAAGAATGAAAAGTTGTACGCTAAATTCTCCAAATGTGATTTTTGGATTCCAACGGTACAATTTCTTGGCCATATCATCAACAGTCAAGGTATCCACGTAGACCCTGCCAAGATTGAAGCGGTTAAAGGTTGGGCATCTCCTACAACCCCAACCGAGATTCGTCAATTTTTAGGTCTCGCTGGTTACTACAGAAGGTTCATCGAAAATTTTTCAAAGATTGCAAAGCCTTTGACAGAACTCACCCAGAAGAACAAGAAGTATACCCAAAGGAAGTGAAGAAGAATGAAGAAAACTACACCACACATGATCTAGAATTAGGAGCAGTGGTCTTTGCTCTTAAGATTTGGAGACATTACTTGTACGGTACCAAGTGCACGGTTTTCACTGATCACAAGAGTCTTCAACACATACTGGATCAAAAAGAGCTAAACATGAGACAGCGCCGATGGTTAGAATTGCTCAACGATTACGATTGTGAAATTCGCTATCACCCCGGTAAAGCGAATGTTGTGGCTGATGCCTTGAGCAGAAAAGAAAGAATCAAACCTCTCAGAGTCCGATCTCTGGGAATGACCATTTGTTCACCACTTCCATCACAAATTCTCATAGTCCAAGCAGAAGCTCTCAAAGAAGAGAACAGACCCCATGGGAAAATTTATGGCATGCCAGAAAATGAAAACGGTTTCGTGAAAAGATCTGACGGAATGCTATGTTTCAAAGAAAGAAATTGGGTTCCTCTCTACGGAGGTATTCGATATCTCATCATGCATGAATCCCACAAATCCAAGTACTATATTCACCCAGGTTCTGACAAGATGTATCAGGATCACAAGAAGATTTATTGGTGGCCAAACAAGAAAGCCGACATCGCTGAGTATGTTGGGAAATGTTTGACTTGTTCAAGAGTCAAGGCGGAAAGTCAAAAGCCGTCGGGATTACTTGTACAACCTGAACTACCAGTACGGAAATGGGAAAGAATTACTATGGACTTCATCACTAAACTACCAAAGACGTCAATTGGATTGGACACCATCTGGGTCATCATTGATCGTCTCACCAAGTTCGCTCATTTCCTACCAATCAAGGAAACTGACGAGATGAACACTCTCGCTTAGTTGTATCTCAAGAAAATAGTGACTCGACATGGAGTTCCAATCTCCATCATCTCAGATAGAGATAGCCGATTTACCTTAAGATTTTGGCAAACTCTACAAAAAGCTCTCGGTACACGTCTAGATATGAGCACCGCTTATCACCCTCAGACTGATGGGCAGAGTGAAAGAACGATCCAAACCTTAGAAGACATGCTCCGGGCATGTGTAATAGATTTCAGAAAAGGTTGGGATAAACACTTGCCATTGGCTGAATTTTTCTACAACAACAGTTACCACGCCAGCATCAAGGCAGTACCATTTGAAGCACTTTATGGTCGAAAGTGCAGATGGCCTGTTTGTTGGACAGAAGTTGGTGACTTACAACTAACAGGACCAGAACTGATACACGAAACAACAGAAAAGATTTTTAAGATTAGACAACGAATACAAGCCGCTCGTGACAGACAGAAAAGTTACGCTGATATAAGACGAAAACCCATGGAATTTCAAATTGGTGACAGAGTTATGTTAAAAGTTTCCCCATAGAAGGGAATGGTACGCTTTGGAAAGCGTGGAAAGTTGAATCCAAGGTATATTGGACCCTTCAAAATCCTCGAAAGGATTGGTCCAGTTTCTTATAAACTTGAGCTCCCAGAGGAACTCAGTAGAGTGCACAACACATTTCACGTTTCACAACTGAAGAAATGTTTGTCAGATGAAACTCTCGTCATCCCAATGAAAGAAATCAGACTTGATGAGAAACTCGTATTAACAGAAGAACCAGTAAAAATAATGGATAGGGAGGTGAAACAGCTAAAGCAAAACCATATTCCCATTTTCAAAGTTCGATGGAACTCTAAGCGAGGATCAGAGTATACATGGGAACGCGAGGATCAAATTCGCGAAAAATACCCACATTTATTTCCATAGACAACCCTCACAACTATTTTAGACTTTAATTCCGGGACGGAGTTCAGTATGACGGGTGGGTACTGTAGCAATCCGTAAATTTCCTCAGTAATTTGTAACAGTTAATCAAATATTAATCACCATTATTGTTCAGTTAACCATTTTTATGAGAAAATTTTGAACTTTTGTTTATTACAATATAAAAACTCAAACACGTTGATACGTGATTCACCAAATATTGGAACGAGCTCACACACGGACCACGACAAATCAAATATACTCAATATATACCAAACGGATCCTTATACATATACTCGGCCCAACTATTCTTGCCTGGTACTATTCACAAAGCCCAACTCACTTTTTAAGTTTATTAATTCTTTTAATTCACCCGGTTCGAATCACCTACACTTGGCCTCGTTTTCTCTTAAATTCGACACACATAATATGATACTTTTTACACCACTCGACTCCTTACCCACCAAAGAAACAGTATGTCGACTCTCACTCACTCATTCGCACATTTGATCACCTAACAAAGTCCAAAGTAAATCACCATCAACACTCGTTCAAGTTCACTTAATATTTTCACCATTTTACCAAATTCGGTTTAAACTCATTTCACCTAGCCCATTTATTTTTCTTTGATCATTTAAGAGTTCTCAAGTATATTTCTCACCTTTTCCCTAAATATCACACGCTAGAAAATCATTTTGGACTTTTGAATGTGTCGACACACTCACAAATATACCACTCGACACTCACAACCACTCCTACACTCACAAGCCCTTCTAAAGTCCTAGAAATATTTTGCAAATCTTCTAAAAAGTCCTATATTCTCTGCCATTCTTGTACATATCAAGTTGTGTCACAAAAATCTCATATATACACTTATACGTGTATATATGTACACATATTACCTTTGCCTTAACTCCCATTCACACTAGGATTGTTATTTCACAATTCCCTCAAGTCCTATACATCATATACGAGCATCTCAAAGACCATGAGCCATTTCACAAATCATTCGAGCCTCATTCGAATCGTACAAGTTCCATTCGACACATTCGTTATAGTTCTAGCGAGTTAAGGGTTTTTTCCATTCGATTTCTAGACCATTTCACATTTAACACTCCACCTTTAAGGTGTGGTAAGCTTTATAAACTCATTTCAAATTCATTTCTTCGATTTAAACATCCCCATACATCGTATATATTTTCTTTCGAACGTATATTTACCTTTTTATGTATTTTACGAGTTCTAATATTCATTTTCACATAAACATGGTTACACCATCACACGACACTCACATGTTCATTTATGTGACAAACCGTATTTTCAGGTCAAAAATTTAACTTTGAAATTTTAGTATTCATTCCCGAAAAAGTTACTATTCATTATCGTAGTTTTTACTATTCATTATTCTTCGAAAATTTGATTTTTCAAGTATTAATTTCAAGAAACTTTCAGAATTTAATCGCATAACCAAGAAACATCATTTGGTGCACAAAATATAGACTAGAGTTAGTCTACATATTGCCAGTGTCATCATATTCATTTTAGGTCTTGCATGTGTTTGCATTGTTTTTCATTCACATTTATTTATTTAAATAAACGCTTTTACACGATTTTGTGCGTGAATAGTATCCCCGATACTCCCAACAATGGTTCTAATATATTTTTATACTCATTACAATGTTACAAAAATTCTAATATTATTTTACCCGGTATTTTAAATTCATTTAGTATATATATTCTTAAATATATATATTTACGATAACTTAAGTATTTGCGAAACAATAATTATTTAAGCACCCGATACTTATACAAAATGAATTTTCATAATTTTAATGACTTCATTACGCTTTATATTGTTTCGCTAAAATTTATGTCTAGCTAATTTAACCCCTAAATAATAATATCTAATCTACACTTATCCTAAAATCTAGATATTATTAGACCAAGAGACAAAAACAATTATGAGCCGCCAAGCCCCCCTAAAATCCGGTCAATGCCCCCCCCCCCCCTTTCCTCTAAAATCCGGTCAATGCCCCCTTTTTGTTAACCATTGACCAAATATTGAAATTACCAAAATACCCTTTCAATTAAATTACCAAATTGCCCTTTTTGGCACTATAAATAGAAAAGTAACTTAGCTCATTTCACTAGCAAATTTTTCACCTAGAAACTCTCTCTTGTACTCCTTGTGGATCGGCCATAAAGAAAAAGAAAGAAGAAAATTTTGTTTGATCGGTTTCAAGTGTTATTTGATCACATACGGGTTTTATATTAACTACAAATAAATTTGGAGGAATCATTGGGGTTTAATCGTTCTAGATCAAGTCAAAAACTCTTCATTTTCAAGTAAGCTTAAAATAACTTTTATACTTTTCCTTATGCATTTTATGTATTTATTTTGCATATTTATGCATTATTTAGTTTAAATATTTATTTAAACTCATAAATTACAATATATCACCTATGTTCATGTTTGTGAATTTTCATGATGAAATCAAGTTAATATGAGTCTTACTAAATTGTTGGATAAGAAAAATGAGTATAAACAAGCTTTGGTGTATTTTTACTTGAAATAACGAGATCTATGCTTAATTACTTGTTAGCACAATGTTATGGTTATTTTACTAAATTTTTAGTCATAAATTCTAGATCTACATGGTCACTTTTGAACTATATATTGTTGAAAAAATGGGTGGAAGAGTTTATGTAAGATTTGAAGTTGATTTCAAGAGATCTAGTATAGCAAAATGGATTGTTTAAAAATAGACGCGGAAGCGATGCCCAAATTTCTAACTTTTAGAAACACAAGTTATTTTTACAGAGATTTGGTCAAATAAATGGAAAATAGATTTTTAAACGAAAACGTGCTCGTTTGGATGGATTAAAACGGATTTGTAACGAAGGAGAGACGAGTTTTCTAAATATACTATCGATAAAAAATTTTAGAAAATTGTTTAATATGCTATTCAGATTTTTTTTATCACGGAAAGACCAAGCTCTAAAAGATAAACCGAGTCCCCGAGACTTTAAAATGTGTTAGTATACTTAAATACCTTCGCGGGGATAGGTAGAACTTTACAAACCGAGCTATAACGAAGGAGTTATGACTTAACGAAGTTATCGATAAGAAATATATTTTGAAAGCTTTTTCATATAGGGAATAGTACCCAGTTTTATTTTAGAAAGAGAATTTGGACATTTTAAGTATGGTTTTGGACAAAATGACTTAAACGGAAGCTGTAGCATTTTGGTTCCTTATTCTAGTTGAGTCATAAACTATTCAAAATATACATTTCCAAAACATTTATATCGTAGTTACGATACCTACTTGTTAAAAGCCCAAAAATGTTATATTTTAACTATCGTTAAGAATACCGAAGTGACGTGATTTTTTTAACTAAACTTACAAGCAAACATGTACGGGTGATATAACTTTTACAAATTGCATTCACGACATCATTCCATGACCTAAGACATATCATTCATATTAGGTCGCGGTTAGAGTCCGAGCCTTATTTCAGTGTACCCATTCTTGCCATTTTCATAACAGTTGTATCAGGTGAGTTCATGGCCCCTATTTTACTTGTTTTGAAATACTTTTGGGGGAGAATACATGCTCGTTTTTATCTAAATGCAATACTTGTTTTACTTGAATATGCTACTTGTTTACTCAAACCATTACTTGCTTTACTTATGAAATTGCTGTTTACTCGAATGCGTTATATATTCACATGTTACATACTTGATTCTTTTTACTCATAGACACAAGCACTTTAAACGATTATTCATACATGACCGAATGGACTGGTCACATAACCGAATGAACTGGTAACATAACCGAATGAACTGGTCACATGACCGAATGAACTGGTCACATAACCGAATGAACTGGTCAAACCAACTTTAAATCTTGTGGTCCACATATTACTCGTTGTTTACTTAAACCTATGAACTCACCAACCTCGTGTTGACAAATTTTAGCATGTATTTTCTGGTTCTTAAAGTGTCAACTTACCTTTGGCGGCTGTTGGCATGGCATGGCATGGTTATAGGATCATGATACTCTGATATTCATTGGTGACCACTTTATTTCTTTTGTGGGCCTGTATTTCCGCATTTCATTGAACGATGTAAAATAAAATACTTTTGATTATGAAGATTTCTTTTAAACGGATACGGTAAATCCGTTCTCATTACTCTGTGTTGTGGTACCAATTTAGTAGCACCCCAACGACATCATCTTCCGCTGCGACCCATTTTGGGGGTGTTACAAATTGGTATCAGAGCCTTGGTTATAGAGAACTTGGTATTTTTAAAACCTAGACTATAACTACTTTTACGAAAACTTAACCCTATGACCGCCACGTGCCTGCCTGCCAAGCTGATGCCTGACTTGTGATTTGTTGCTGACATATTTGATGAGGTTTGTGTCTTATTATCGGATCAATTATACCCACTTATTTTCGTTGATTACTATAATTATCTTCCATATAAGTATGCTTACGTATCGTACATGTCACAACGTTACGCCTTTTCCATACGTAATCTCATCATTCGACCTCGAGTTTGGTCACTTGCCTTAGTCTTTCAAAAACGGATTCTAAAAGTAAGGGACATATTATTAGTATAACTGAGCATTTCAAAATTCATTGAACCTCGGTGGAATATTGACTGATCACCTATATTCAACCAGGGACAGTGGGACACAGCCTGTTCACCTATGTCCAACTCAGAGGTGAATTTTGCAATACTGGGAGTAGTTATAATAGAATTATGTCCAGATTGATTCTCTACTCGATTTCTAAGGGTTTCAAAATTTCTGTGTGTATATACAATCGTTGCATGAACATCCACATCTACATCCAACACATTAGCACCACAATACTTTCTCGTCACAGTACTTTTCTTTTAAATGAACACTCGTACTTTTCGAAGGTCCTTTAAACATTTCTGAGATATCGTGATTAATACAAATGATCTCTGAAAATTTTCGCAATCATACGTAATATCGTTTTACATGACGTTAAAACCCGTTACAGTCTACCAATTTCCCGATTACCTTACTAACCATTTTTGAAGGCTAGTTTGAACACTCGTCCCATAATTTAGAACATCTACATCACCTCGTGAACCACCGCCTAGAATCATGCCATCTAATCATAACACGACCTCAAGCTTTCAGTTTATGACAAGCCACTTTAGAGTACCTACTTTTAGGAAACGTCTTTATTACGTCTCACTCTTCTCTTCTTGTTTTGAAGAGAATGCCACCAAAGAAACAAAGCATGAGTGCAGCTGCTATCGATAGACTCGTTGCTCAGCGAGTCACTGCACAAGTTTCCGCTGCTATGGCTGAATACGAGACCCTCCGCAACAGTGGTAACGGTGGGGAAGCCAGTGGAACGGCAACCAGACCCCGTGGCTCGTAGTTGTACTTACAAGGAATTTATGAATTGTCAGCCTCAGCATCTCCGTGGCTCTGAAGGGGCTGTTGGCTTGGTTAGATGGTTAGAGAAGCTGGAGTCAGTCTTCCGCATGTATAAGTGTGCAGAGAATTGTAAGGCCAAGTATGCGACAGGCACATTGCTGGATGGTGCCTTGACTTGGTGGAATGCTTATGCTCAGTCAGTGAGACTGGATGCTGCTTTTGAAATACCTTGGGCTGATTTCAAGGACATGGTGATAGCCGAATACTATCCGAGAAATGAGGTTCAGAAGATGGAAATTGAATTTTGGAACTTGACTGTGAAAGGAATTGATATTGCATCTTATACTAAGCGATACCATGAACTGGCAACTCTTTTCCCGGAAATGGTTTCTACTACCCGTAAGAGGATCGAAAGGTACATTTGGGGACTTCCACCCAGTATCCAGGGAAATGTTACCTCATAAAAACCCAACACTCTCGAGGAGACAATTCGAATGTATCACAATCTGATGGACCAATTTGTTCGAGCAAGGGATGCTCGAGAAGAAAACAACAACAACCACAACAACAACGAAAACAAGAGGAAAAGGAATGACAACCAAGGAAATGATCAAATTCGGCCGCCACACAAACAACAGGAAGTGGTTAGGGCCTACGTTGCTGGACCAAGTGAAAAGAAAGGATATGCAGGGACTTTACCCAAGTGCAATAAGTGTCGGTTTCACCACAATGGACCTTGGCCCGCTCAATGTGGGAACTGCCAAAAGGTTGGACACAAAGCCAGGGATTGCAAGGCTCCCACCCTCGTAATGGATCAGAAAGTCACGATAACATGCCATGAGTGTGGAGTAATTGGACACTTCATGAGTGAATGCCCAGAGCTGAGGAACCAGAATGGGGGAAGAGCTCGTTGAAGTGCGTACGCGCTAGGAGAAGGAGAAGCTCGTCAGGACATCAACGACATCACAGACAATGACAATGTTAAGAAGAGAACTTCTGCCTTAATAATAAACCGAAGCCTAAACTCTCTAGGGTTGTATTTCTTTTGCGTTTCACAGTAAATACTATCGTATAAGTTTCATGTACTATTACGAATTCCTATCTAATGAATGTTTTATCTTTTATTGCTGCAATACGACAAGCCTCGTCCATTACACTCTCTATTTCACTACCTTTAACTCAACCCTGTCTTGAAAAGCTAGTCCCATTTCATATCACGTTCCAAGCCAACAAAGTCAAATTCCTATCATTAAGGTTCGCTGGAATTCTCAAGGAAATCCTGAGATCACTTAAAGCGAGAACATACGTCTGTAGAACGAACGAGCTGAATTCAGGGACTGAATTCCTTTAACGGATGGAGACTGTGACAAACCGTATTTTCAGGTCAAAAATTTAACTTTGAAATTTTACTATTCATTCCCGAAAAAGTTACTATTCGGTATCGTTGTTTTTACTATTCATTATTCTCTGAAAATTTGATTTTTTGAGTATTAATTTCAAGAAACCTTCAGAATTTAATCGCATAACCAAGAAACATCATTTGGTGCACAAAATATAGACTAGAGTTAGTCTACATATTGCTAGTGTCATCATATTCATTTTAGGTCTTGCATGTGTTTGCATTGTTTTTCATTCACATTTATTTATTTAAATAAACGCTTTTACACGATTTTCGTGCGTGAACAGTATCCCCGGTACTCCCAACAATGGTTCTAATATATTTTTATACTCATTACAATGTTACAAAAATTCAAATATTAATTTACCCGATATTTTAAATTCATTTAGTATATATATTCTTAAATATATATATTTACGATAACTTAAGTATTTGCGAAACAATAATTATTTAAGCACCCGATACTTATTCAAAATGCATTTTCATAATTTTAATGACTTCATTACACTTTATTTTGTTTCGCTAAAATTTATGTCTAGCTAATTTAACCCCTAAATAATAATATCTAATCTACACTTTCCTAAAATCTAGATATTATTAGACCAAGAGACAAAAACAATTATGAGCCGCCAAGCCCCCTTAAAATCCGGTCAATGCCCCCCCCCCTTACCCCTAAAATCCGGTCAATGCTCCCCTTTTTGTTAACCATTGACCAAATATTGAAATTACCAAAATACCCTTTCAATTAAATTACCAAATTGCCCTTTTTGGCACTATAAATAGAAAAGTAACTTAGCTCATTTCACTAGTAAAATTTTCCCCTAGAAACTCTTTCTTGTACTCCTTGTGGATCGGCCATAAAGAAAAAGAAAGAAGAAAAATTTGTTTGATCGGTTTCAAGTGTTATTTGATCACATACGGGTTTTATATTAACTACAAATCAATTTGGAGGAATCATTGGGGTTTAATCGTTTTAGATCTAGTAAAAAACTCTTCATTTTCAAGTAAGCTTAAAATAACTTTTATACTTTTCCTTATGCATTTTATGTATTTATTTTGCATATTTATGCATTATTTAGTTTAAATATTTATTTAAACTCATAAGTTACAATATATCACCTATGTTCATGTTTGTGAATTTTCATGATGAAATCAAGTTAATATGAGTCTTACTAAATTGTTGGATAAGAAAAATGAGTATAAACAAGCCTTGGTGTATTTTTACTTGAAATAATGAGATCTATGCTTAAATACTTGTTAGCACAAAGTTATGGTTATTTTACTAAATTTTTAGTCATAAATTCTAGATCTACATTTTATTATGTCATTATGGTCACTTTTGAACTATATATTGTTGAAGAAATGGGTGGAAGAGTTTATGTTAGATTTGAAGTTGATTTCAAGAGATCTAGTATAGAAAAATGGATTATTTAAAAATAGACGCGGAAGCGATGCCCAAATTTCTAACTTTTAGAAACACAAGTTATTTTTATAGAGATTTGGTCAAATAAATGGAAAATAGATTTTTAAACGAAAACGTGGTCATTTGAATGGTTTAAAACGGATTTGTAATGAAGGAGAGACGAGTTTTCTAAATATACTATCGGTAACAATTTTCAGAAAATTGTTTAATAAGCTGTTCAGATTTTTTTATCATGGAAAGACCAAGCTCTAAAAGATAAACCGAGTCCCCGAGACTTTAAAATGTGTTAGTATACTTAAATACCTTCGCGGGGATAGATAGAACTTTACAAACCGAGCTATAACGAAGGAGTTATGACATAACGAATTTATCGATAAGAAATATAATTTGACAGCTTTTTCATATAGGGAATAGTACCCAGTTTTATTTTAGAAAGGGAATTTGGACATTTTAAGTATGGTTTTGGACAAAATGACTTAAACAGAAGCTGTAGCATTTTGGTTCCTTATTTTAGTTGAGTCATAAACTATTCAAAATATACATTTCTAAAATATTCATATCGTAGTTACGATACCTACTTGTTAAAAGCCCAAAAATGTTATATTTTAACTATCGTTAAGAATACCGAAGTGACGTGATTTTTATAACTAAACTTACAAGCAAACACGTACGGGTGATATAACTTTTACAAATTGCATTCACGACATCATTCCATGACCTAAAACATATCATTCATATTAGGTCGCGGTTAGAGTCCGAGCCTTATTTCAGCGTACCCATTCTTGCCATTTTCATAACATTTGTATCAGGTGAGTTCATGGCCCTTATTTTACTTGTTTTGAAACACTTTTGGAGGAGAATACATGCTCGTTTTTATTTAAATGCAATACTTGTATTACTTGAATATGCTACTTGTTTACTCAAACCATTACTTGCTTTACTTATGCAATTGTTGTTTACTCGAATGCGTTATATATTCACATGTTACATACTTGATTCTTTTTACTCATGGACACAAGCACTTTGAACGATTATTTATACATGACCGAATGGACTGGTCACATAACCGAATGAACTCATAACATGACCGACTGAACTGGTTACATGACCGAATGAACTGGTCACATGACCGAATGAACTTATCACATAACCGAATGAACTGGTCAAACCAACTTTAAATCTTGTGGTCCACATATTACTCATTGTTTACTTAAACCTATGAACTCACCAACCTCGTGTTGACACATTTTAGCATGTATTTTCAGGTTCTTAAAGTGTCAGCTTACCTTTGGTGGCTGTTGGCATGGCATGGCATGGTTATAGGATCATGATACTCTGATATTCATTTGGGGACCACTTTATTTCTTTTATGGGTCTGTATTTTCGCATTTCATTGAACGATGTAAAACAAAATACTTTTGATTATGAAAATTTCTTTTAAATGGATACGGTAAATCCGTTCTCATTACTCTGTGTTGTTGTACCAATTTAGTAGCACCCCAGCGACATCATATTTCGCTGCGACCCATTTTGGGGGTGTTACAATTTATTTACATATCGAGTATCATTTTACATCATATGTACATCGTATATAATTTATAACTTATATAAGTCATATTTATTATTTTGTACAACTCACTTATGTCGATAAGAAAAGGATCGATAAAATAGAAACCATACGCATAACATATAATTTTTATTACTCGACATGATTCTTCACAAGCTCACCTAATAAATTGATGTTATAAGTTTTCTTTGATAAGCTCATATAAGCCCTTTAAAAACCTCAAAGCTTATGCTACTCGGACTGCCTTAAAACTCATTCATTATTGTTGATTGGGCTTAAAAGCCCAATAAGTCATTTTTTAAGCACATGGGATAAGCTGGACAAATAAGCAGTTTGGACATCTTTTTAAGGTCATTATATAAGCCCAATTTTAAGCCCAAAAAGTCCTAAAACCCCTCGGATCTAAAAACGTTAATGGGCTTTATGTTTCACTTGTTAAAGTACATTAACTTAAAAATAAGCACTTTGGCTGAATAAGCAGTTGGATTTAACTTAAATAAGCTTTATAATGTTAGTAGAATTTCGGAAATCATTTCACACCTTTTTTGTGATTTTTGGACTAAGTTTGCAACGTATTTCACTATGCGGGTTAAAAGTGTAAGTTTTATAAAATTATATCCAAAACTGTCTAATTCAGTAAACTAAGGGTAGAAAATGTTAAAACATTAAAAAGTAAGCTTGAAATGCCATTTTGGAAGTTTTTGGACTAAAAATGCAATTAAAAGTTAACCAAGGACTAACGGTGCAACACTAACTCCGTTAGGATAAAAAGTGTAAAATCTGTAAAAGTTCAAGGACCAACTGTAACTTTATTTCATTTTCAATTCTATTTCATATTTTACACTTTTCAACACAATCACGTGCATTTTTACATTTCGTTCGATATATTTAAACACGTTACGCTATATTTATATACTCCCTCCGTCTCAATTTATTTGTCCATATTTCCTTTTATAGATGTCTCAAATTAATTGTCCACTTTCCTTATTTAGTAAAAACTAGAGAATCTAGTGGAGGAATATTTCATTTTAGTGGTCGAAAATTAAAGTGGCCCCACTTTTATTAAACTTTGTGTTTTCTCTCTCCTGACAAATAAATTGAGACGGAGGGAGTATAACGAATTTTAACGATTTAACTTAACGTTTCGTTACACCACTTTCGAAGAAACGATATTATTGGATTTAAAGACATAAAAACAAGATAATATTATATATAATATTATTTTTGAACTTTAAGCATTTTATGCAAATCACACTCACATCACCAATCAAATCGTTATCCGTTACTCATTTTCACACTCGTTATTCGTGTTAAGTCAAATTCTCATACTTCACTGTTATTCAGGTCGTGTGTTGGAGACGTACCCGTAATCTCACTTGAATTCACATTTCACCTTGCCAGTTTTACACAAGGTGAGTCATAGCCCAACTTTTACTCATTTTATCACTTTACACTCCGTGGGGGAGATACATGCTACAAAAAGAACACAAGTATTTTTATGTATGCTACACCTGATTGATATTGCCTAAGTTACCACTATTGCCAAAAGCCCCTTATATCATGAACCATTAATCACTTGCGAGTGAACGCGAATATAGTGAATAGATCTATTGGAGGCTGACTGCCTATTCCACTAATACTTGACGGATAGCCTTAGTTGCTAGTCGTATTAGTCGCAATGCATTATATTTGAATGAAATAGGAAGATGGCAATCTCCTATTACCCGAGGGCCATAACTCATGCCATTAATTTGGATTGTTCCCTACCGAATCCCGGTACTCTGTTAACGTTTGCGTGTCATGAGACTTAGGGCAGTATATATACAACTGCAATATCACCATTTCAAATGATTGTATTTCACATGCAATCCTACACTTGTGTTCGAACTGATTATAATTACAAACTCTATGATTCCACTCAACAATTTTGTTGACTTTTAGCATGTTTATCTCTGGTAATTAGCAGAGCAGTCAAGGCACGGAGCGGGCAATAAACTTATAGTTTTTATGGTGTTAAAATAAATTATGTCATCCAGTTCAAACTACTATCTCCTTTTATGGATTTCACAACTCTGATATTTCACTTTTGTAACTAAATTATTACATGAATGACAAGTACTTTCAAAACACCTCATTTGAGCCATTTTCTATGATTATGACTGTGATCCTCCCCGTACCCCAATTAGTCTTCCACTGTTAACTCATAATTTAGGGGGTGTTACACCTGCCCAGCTTCTAAGCCCGAAACAGTAGGAGCAGCCCTTCCTATTCTGTCATAGACAGCCTCATCTGCTACTAGGGATGAAGTAGGAACTCTATGCTGAGGTACACTAGAGTCCTCTCTGGATATACTCCTAGTTGGTGATGAAATTGGTTGTGAAGCTGATGTTGATGAACTTGTGGGTGGATGTTGGGATTCAACTGGGGTAGTTGATCCTTCACCCTGTACTTGTAACATGTTATCAAAAAGAGGAACTTCTACCCCACTATAACCCTTTGAGGCCATCCTCATGTTACTAAATAATTTTAGAGTAAGGGTTGGAGTTGGATAAACAGTTTTATGAGGCAGAAGCAAACTTTTCTTATATTCAAAATCATTTGGATAAAACGTGGATACATTAAAAACTTAGATTTGCTATCCACATTTTTGATCATACCATCAAAAATCAGTTTTGAAAAATTATAAGTCCTATTTGTTGATAAGTTTATGAGAGCAGTTGCAATATTGCTACTGAACTGTTCCCATGAAGTTTTCTTTGGACTCATACAGTGAAGAATGGTATGTATGAAAAACCTCCATTGTGGAGGCAAAACATCCTTTTTGAAAAGTTAATGTTTGAGAAGTTGTGTTATACCCCATTCTGGATAGATTTTGAAAATTTCACTGTTAGACAAATCACTAATACCATTGTCATCTGCTAGATGAAGATGCCTCCTAATAGATGATTCAGTAAGAGTGATGGTCTTGCCATCAACTGTTACAACTAACTCTTTGTCTCCATTCTCAATAGTGTTGACAGTGACAGTCTGCCAAAACTGCTTGATTTGAGAGACATAGATATTAGGATTGATAGTTAAAGCATACCTTATATGGGTAGAGTTTAGAAAATCTACTATCTCATGGAAGTGTACACCTTCCTCAGTTTTCTCCAAGAAAGCCACCATGTTGTGTTTGTCGACAAAAGCTAAATTCGCCATTATGTGCAGTAAAAGTTTGATTTGACTGCTGGGATATGATTGATTATGAAAGAAAGTATGTTGAGTAAAGCGAATTGAGATGGTATAAAGAATACTTAGGGTTTTGATTGGACCGACTTCAATAAAAGGTTTCTTTCGATTGAAGAAAGTGAATAAAGTAGATAAAAAGTAAAAATTATCCAATTTAGGAAACCCTTAAGTAAAGAAATTGACCATAATTTTCTCAACGGCCATATTAAAAAAGCGGTTATGACTCAACAGTACAAACGGCTATCCAGCAGTACAAAGTTTTGCCTAGCAGTACTGACTTTTGCCTAGTAGTACTAAGTTTTGGAAAAACTTTGACTCAGCAGTATGAACTCAATTTTCATTTAAAAACCATACTGCCCACAAAATTTTGGAAAGGATCAAGTGTAAAGGAAGACACTTGATCAAATTTCGGTTGAATTTAACCTCTGGTTGTGTGAGAATCAATAATTTCAATTATAAAAACTGACTGTGATTAGATAAACTCATTCAAAGAGCTTTCTTGACAGGGTTTCCAGCTCGTGGCAGGTGTTGCCTCTAACACAAATGTGCTAGATTCACTTTTGCTCCCTGTTCTCTTTACCAGATGTTCGTGGACTAACTCATTATACTAATAAAAGTATAAAATGGTAAAGAGTGAGTTAGATCAGTTACTATCTGACTAACTATGCCATCAATTCATATTCAAAAATACCATCAGTTTGATTTCAAGAACGAGATTTTAAAGAACCTCCCAACTCAGGTGTAAAACCTTTGTCAAGTGATCCCCAAATTCCTTCTATCATGAATCTGTTGCACCAACATTGAGCAAGATCAGGGCAGCAAATAATCCACCACTTTGCTTCTCACACATTGCAAACTCCAATAGCAGCATTAACCATATAAGTAGCAGCACATCAGTACATACTGACCATTCAGTACATATTAACCATTCAGTACACACTGACCATTCATCACAAGCTGACCATATCCTTAGCTTCATAACCTGCAAATGTTAGTTCAAAACCAAGAAAACACAATGCAAAGCATTTGCTTCATAGCATTATAAATTATGACTAACAGTTCAATCACAACAAACTTAATTTGCACTAGCAGTACAAATTATAAATAACAGTACTAATTAACACAACTAGCAGTACAAATCCTTTTCATTTACAAAAACACCAAGATTGAATATTTTAGGGATTAAGCATTCCAATACTTGCAACCAAGTATTGAAACCTTCCAACATCAAAAGCTTTAGTAAGTAGATCTGCAAAATTGTTATCAGTATGAATTTTAACAACCTGAACTAGCTTTTTCTCATTGTAGTCTCTTATAAAATGATGCCTAATCTCTATGTGTTTTGTTTTAGAATGTTGAACTGGATTTTTAATAATATAAATTGTACTGCTATTGTAAATAAAAATCATGGTATTCATAAAGTTGTACCCATAGTCAAGCATTTGATTCTGAATCCATAGAACTTGACCACAACAACTAGCAGCAGCCACATATTCAGCTTCAGTTGTAGAAGTAGCCACAATAGTCTGCTTCTTGCATTGCCATGATATCAGCCTGCAACCTAGGAACTGACAACCACCTGTTGTTGATTTCCTATCCAAACTAGCACTAGCATAATCACTGTCTGAGTATGCCATTAGATCAAAAGGAGATTCTCTAGGATACCATAGACCCAATTTAGGTTGACCCTTGAGGTACTTAAAATTCTTTTCACAACAACTAAATGTGAGGCTTTGGGAATAACTTGAAACCTTGCACATGCATACACAACAAACATAATATATGGTCTTGATAAAGTAAGGTACATCAAGGACCCAATCATGGACCTGTAGGTGTGTACATCAACATTTTCACCATCTGAATCTTTAAGCAAAGGTTTCTCTGGATCAACAGGAGTACTTGCTACTTTTGCATCTATAAACTGAAACTTTCTCAATATCTCAGTTACATATTTATCTTGACTGATAAATATTTCTTCAGCTTTTTGCTTCACTTGCAGCCCCAAAAAGAAAGTGAGCTCACCCATGGAACTCATTTGAAACTTATCATGCATAAGCTTCTCAAATTCAATGCACATCTCCTTCTTTGTGGATCCAAAAATGATGTCATCCACATAGACCTGTACCAGCAAAATATCTCCCTTTTTCTTTTTGATAAATAAGGTCTGAGCTATCTTGCCTCTATGGAACCCATTTTCTAATAAATAAGTAGCTAAAGTTCCATACCAGGCTCTAGGAGCTTGATGCAAGCCATAAAGAGCTTTTACCACCTTGTATACCTTGTCAGGATGTTCAGGATCTTCAAAGCCTGGAGGTTGAGAAACATAAACCTCTTCTTCAATAGTACCATATAGAAAGGCAATTTTGACATCCATCTGATATACCATAAACCCCATGAATGAAGCATAAGCTAAGAACAATCATATAGCTTCAATCCTAGCTACAGGTGCAAAAACCTCTTCATAATCAATTCCTTCCTCTTGAGTGTAACCCTGAGCTATAAGTCTTGCTTTATTCTTGATCACTATCCCTCTTTCATCTTTCTTATTCTTGAAAATTCACTTTGTACCAATAACCCTCATACCCTTAGGCAAATCTACCAATACCCAAACCTTTTGAATCTTGAACTGTAGAAGCTCTTCTTGCATAGCTTCCACTCAGCTTGAATCCTGTAGTGCCTTAAGTATGTTCTTGGGTTCTTCTTGTGAAAGAAAACATACAAACAGACATGTATTGGCATCTTCATGCTTTTTCTCTTCATAAACTGCATTGAGAAAACCTTGTTGATCTGAATTCATTGTCTGTCTTCTTGTCTTAACACCAGACTGTATATCACCAATCACATTCTCCAGGGAGTGATTCTTGTGAACTCTTGTGTGTGGAGTTGTAGGAACTGGATAAGTGAGTGGCATGTTGTTAAGATCCACTTCATCCTCAGAGAAATCATCAAAAGTAGTAACAGGTGGGCTAGAAGTATTATCATTTTGCCCAACAGTACTAACATTTGACTCAGCAGTACAAACAACATTTGTACTGTCTTCAGGATTCTCTTGTTCTTCAACACCACATTCTTTGTTTCCATCTTCAGATCCCTACTTGTTTGTATCATTAGAAGGTTCAACATCCTTTGAAGAGGAATCAACACTATTCCAAATAGGCATCTGATATGTGTCTAAATACACATATATTTTACATTATTTAAACCCACAAAAATGACCAAAAGCACACAAATAACCATATAAATGTTACAAATATCATTGAAATGTGTTTTTGTGTATTTCAAATGCAAAAGGATTGAAAACAATTGAAAAACAATCAATGTTTGCATAATTGGCAAAACTAGACCCTCGAGTTTCAAAATTGACATAAAACACCCTTGGTTATTTAAAAATTAGAAAATTAACATTCAGGGTCCTTTGGTAAATGAAACTTGGCAAGAAATACCCTTGGATCATAAGTTTGGAAAATTGGCAAATCAGGTCCCTCAACTTTGAAACCTGACACATTTGGTCCCTGGGAATTTTTAATTTTGGAAATTATCAAATATTGGTCCTTGGGTTATCAAACTATGGCATGATTGGTCCCTATGAATACTTTGGATAAATTACAAATCAGACCCTAAACTTTTCGGTTTATACACTTTTGGTCCTTGTGATTTATGTTACTAAAACCGGATCCAAACAAATACCCTTAACCCCAATCCACTTAAATAAACCCAAGCCGAACCCACTTAAATAAAACCCAAGCCCAACCTTATATAAACCCGACCCAAACCACCCTTAGTTATAAAACCAGGGTCAAACCCAGTCTAACCCACCCTTATACCTCCTTCTTCCTCACAGCCCGCCAAAACCGAAACTACTCCTCCACATCCCTGGTTTTGCCACCTTCACCCCCCACCTCATCACCACAGCTGTCTAACCACTCCCCTCCACCTCCAGATACTTCCAAAATCCTTAATTGATAAATCCTGCTCTAATCCACTACTATGACTTTTGGCGCCAAAATTACAAATGGACGAATAGGATGAAATGGAAGCTAACAAGTGGTGGGATTTGATCAGTAAGCTGAGGAGAGAGTT
The DNA here is from genome assembly GCA_021014915.2 of Artemisia tridentata subsp. tridentata. Taxonomy (NCBI): domain Eukaryota; kingdom Viridiplantae; phylum Streptophyta; class Magnoliopsida; order Asterales; family Asteraceae; genus Artemisia; species Artemisia tridentata. Next base: position 321,238,678 of record CP139509.1, read on the forward strand.
TTTGGGATGATATTTAAAGAAAAAGAAGCACAGAAGATCAAGTTGTCACTGTATTTTAGACCAAAACTTTCGTAGTGTAATTTTTAGATTAAGTTAAGTTAAGTTTTATTGTAATTTCAATTTCAGTTAAATGTAATTCTCAGTTTAAGTTTAAATTCAACAAACCTTGTTCAATTCTCAGTGTATTTCAATTTTCAGTTAAACCAGTGAATTAAAATTTGTTGTTGTTTAATTCCAAAAGCATCTCTTTTCAGTATAAATAAGCTAAGATAAGTTTGTGACACCTTATTGTTAGCTTATCATCACTTATTCAGTGTTAATTTTGAAAAAACCAAAAAAGTCAAACTTAGTCAACGATACTGTAGCAGTGCTTATCTTTCAGCTTATTGCTTTCTTTCAGCTTTCTTGTATTATTTAAGGTCATTAGAAGCTTGTGTGATCATTAGTTTAAGCCTCTATATAATTTTCCATTAATTACTTCAAAACAGTCAACAAGTCAAGGTTTTAGTCAATAGCTAATTCTGGGCTTATTGTAATTTGGAAATTGCTTATTTCAGTCTAGTTAAGTTATTAAATCATGAATGAGTCAGAAACACAGGTTAATTAAGTAGATTCTAGTTTAAATTCCAAATCAGTCAAGAATAAGGAGTGTTTGGATTGTGGGTCAAACTGGGTCATTTGGGGTGTACACTATTCATTTGCCATTTGGTCTGATTTGATTGAGCTTGTAACAGCCTACTTAAGCTGTTTTCATCATATTCTTGTGTATTTTGAAGCTTTTTGCAGGTTTGAGTAAGTTGTTGCAGTCACAAGCCAGTGAGCTGTCACCATAAGCTCATAATGAGCTCTGCTTATTTTGGAGCTATTTTCCCATTTCTCAGGTTCTTAAATTCCCATTTTCAGTTTGCACTAGAATCCCACAGGTTTTGTTTTTTAGATATTACTCATTTCAGTCATAATAGTCTTTTTGCTGCACTAGTGATTTTTACCTTTCTCAGCTTTTTCCATTAAGTGTAACTGCTTAATTAGTTAATAACTCTGCATGATCTTCGCTTCTATCAGTAGTTTGTAAGATGGTCTTTATCTGTTTCAGCTTTATTTTGCATTTGTGGCTTATTTACTAGCTGATTTTCACTTGGCAAATTGTTCATTTGCCCTGTTCTGTTCCTGCATCAACCCTGCACCAGGCCATTGGCCATTTTTCTTTGGTCCTTTGTGACCTCACCTGTAGGCCCCACATAATGGTTTTTGGCTTTTTGGAAAGCCAATAAGCTCATCCCTAAGGTCCAGGGCTTATTTCTTCCTTTATAGCTTATTTGGTAGGGCTGCTTGCCCCTTTAAGTTTGTCCAATCTCACCCTTATGCTGAGTCATCAGCATAAACCACCCAAGTTCATGCCCTCCCCTAGTGCTTATTAGTGGGACCCAGGGGCTGAACCTTGGCTTTTTAGAAAGCTCTTCTGGGTGGCTTTTAGGAATAACTCTTAGTTTAGGCTTCCAATCACCCTAGTGGGCCCCACAAGGCCTGCTAAGTGGCCATCTTTGGCCTGTGTGGTCTGTGAGCATTTGGATTTGCTTATTTCACATTTTCAGCTTATTTAGTTTGCTTGTGTCTTTCCTTTGGCTTATTCTTAGTACATTTCACTAGCTTGTAGCTTAATCCTCCCTTTGTGTTCACTATGTAGCTTATTTGTAGCTTGTTCATCATCAAAATCCACTTAAGCTTGAAAAAAGCTTAACTGTGGAGAATTTAAGCTCCCAAATAGCTTATTTTTGAGTTCTAAACTAGTTTTCTTCATTAAAGTTTCATATTTTCAGTGTATAAATAGTTTTGTAAAAGAAAATCAAAGAAAAACCAAATAAAAAAAAAGTGATAGCTTCTATTTAAGCCATTTGGCTTATTTTTCTGCTTTTTCAATAAGCACTTTTCATTTTTATATTTTTCTTAGGTTCCTGTACTTATTTAATATTTATAGAAAAAGTTTCAGATTTTTCTTTGTTCATTTAGTATTTATTATAATTTAAATTAGTTTAAATAATTATTAATTAGTAATTAATTAATAATAATTAGATAAAAAGTGTAATAATTATATTTTCAGTTTTAAAATAAGTTTTATAATATTTTAGATTTTTCTAAGTCATAATTTCACTTTTCTAGCTTTATTTCATATTTCTTATATTTTAGGGTAATATTAAATAGTTAAAAATAGTTTTTAATTAATAATAATTAAATAAATAGTCAAATAAATTATTTTCTTTTTCCAATAACTTTCTTTTATTATTAGGATTGTAAAAATATAATTTTCATATCTGTAGGCCTTTTATTTATCAAATTTCACGTTTTATTTTGTACGTTTACGTAAATTTAAATTAAACGTACGCGTTTTTAGATTTTAGACGTTTCTAAGTATTTTACTTTCACGTACTTATTCTTATAGCTTGTTTAAGCTATTTTTTTGATTCCTTAGTGTAAATCACTTAAAACCCTTTTCCGTTCAATTATCGCCCGATCACAAATTCGTTTTATTTTAGTTTACACACCTCGTTGGGACTTAACGACCCGGGGATACTCTGTACTCCTTTGGTAAATTGCATCGTGCCCTAGATTGTTTGACTCTTGTTGACCATTTACATGGTCGGTATTAGCAGACGTTTTAGAACCGATCAGCATCAGTATGTGATCTTGATCATTCTCTTTTTCCATGCTTGGTTCACCTGTATCAACACTATCTTCTGAACCTGCAAAATCATTAGAATTTGTTCCTGTAACAACTGGGACATAGTTCATAGATTGTGTTAGAGTATCAAGATCAAACAGCCATTTTGGACCTTCACCTGCAACATTAGACTTATTCTCTAAAAACTCAACATGCAGGTTTTCTTCTACTTTCCTGGTTCTTATGTTGTATACCCTAAATGCTTTGCTATTTAATGAGTACCCAACAAAGAAAACCTCATCTGACTTTCCATCAAATTTTTCCAAATAATCTAAGGTATTGAGAATAGTGACATGACATCCAAATGGTCTTAGAAAACCTAAAGCAGGTGTTCTACCTCTAAAGAGTTCATATGGTGTCTTGTTGTGAGATTTGACCACTAAAACCATGTTCTGCACATAACAAGCAGTATTAACTGCTTCATCCCAAAAAGAAATGGAGAATTTAGAATCAGCCAACATGGTCCTAGCAGCCTCTATCAGTGTCCTATTCTTCCTTTCAGCAACCCCATTCTGTTGAGGAGTTCTAGCCACACTAAACTCTCTCTTAATACCTTTTTCTCTACAAAATTCATCCATAACTCTATTTTTAAATTCTGTCCCATTGTCACACCTGATGATTTTCACTTTCTTGTCAACTAGGTTTTCTATTTCAGTTATAAAAGTCTTAAGAATGCTATTTGTTTCATCCATAGATCCTAGAAAGAAAACCCATGTGAACCTGCTATAATCATCAGTTACCACAAGACAGTATTTCTTATGTTGTATACTACTCACAGAAGTAGGACCAAACAAGTCTATATGAAGCATAAATAAAGGTTGAGTAATACAGTTCTGGGTCTTGGGAATACAAAAAGCTTTGTGTTGTTTGCCTTTGAGACAGGCAACACAAGTTTGGTCATTTTCAAAACGTTTTTGAGGCAAGCCTCTTACCAAACCATCTTTAACAATCTTATTTATGGTTTTAAAGTTAACATGACCAAGTCTCCTATGCCAAAGCATTGACTCATCCAATGTGGCTTTTTCTACAAGACAAGTTAGAGCCTCTTTTGGAACAATTTTCTTCATGTCAACACTGTACATATTGCCCTTTCTAGGAACTTTAAGTAGTACTTGACTTTCATCAGGTAACTTAAAGTCAGGTGAAAGAACAAGACATTCAGTATCTGTGAAAAGAACTTTGTTCTTTTTGTCACACATTTGTGAGACACTAAATAGATTATACTTGAGTTCCACCACAAAATACACATCTTCAAAATCAAGTTTACCGGTTTTTAAAGTACCTTTACTAGTAATTCTGCCACCAATTCCTCCCCCAAAGGTAACATATCCTCCATCCATAGGTGTAAAGTCTGAGAGGTAGGACATGTTCCCAGTCATGTGCCTAGAGCATCCACTATCAGCATATCCTTGATCTTCTTCATCATATTGTTGTAGGTGTCCCTGCACATACAATAAAGGAAATTAGTTTTCTTTGGGGATCCAAGCCATTACTGACTTGGATCTGCCTCGTGCATCAATGTAATTATATTTCTTCATTGTGATTGATGCACCATTGGGTTTGATAGGTCTCCATACCCAACATCCTGAGGCCTTAACAGCATTTCCCCCATTTGCCCTAGCAGTGTTTCTTGGCCTAGCAGTACTAACTGCTAGCCTAGCAGTTTTAACTTTTTGATTCCAAATTTTGTTACAAAACACTGCTTTCTTATAAAAAGGCATGTGAACAGTTTGTTGTGCTATTTTAGAAGAACTTGAAGTTGATTTAGCACTTGAAACTGTTTGTTTGGGGTAAACAGTCTGAATTGGCCTAGCAGTATTAAAAGGTTTGATGCCAGACTTCATCAAAATTGTTCTGGGAGTCTTATTACTGTTAACTTTAGGGTGAGTTATTCTTGAAAAACTGTTTATGTTCACCCTTGCATTTGTATTCCCATGCACCCTTGTATTCCCATTAACCATCCTTTTCCCTTGATGGTTGTTGCAAAAAGCCTGCAGGTGATCAAAACTACCACAAGTATAGCAAGCCTTATTGTACATAACAAACTCATTGGCTAGTTGTTGGGACTTAAGATTGTTCCAGTTTCTCTGGTTTCCCCTAGGGCATTGAGACCTACTTGTTGACCTATATAACTCTGCATTTTTAACTATTGACCTAGCTTGTTTTACTTGCTTTCTAGGTGTAACAGTTTCTACCTAAACAGCCTTAGGAACAGCAGTTCCTTTTGGTTTTTCTACCTCAGGTTTAGACTCAACCTGATCCTCATTATCAGATTTCTAATCTTCAATAATTGGGGCATCTGAATTCATCTTATCTACTGACACCTTTTCCTCAACAAGTGAGGTGACACTGGCACTCTCAAAAGACTCATTAACTATTTCAGATTTATTTAAACTAACACTTTCCTTAGCCTTAGATCCATATTCAAATTTAGACTCTTGAAATTCATCTAAACCTGTGTGTTCTAAGTCAATACCTGGGGGTGAAGGTACTCCTCTATGTGGAGGTGGACATGTTTTGTAACCTAACCCTGACTTAACTTTATTAACCAGTTGACACTCAATGATCTTATTAACTCCTTTAGATGCATATTCTAGAGTGTCTACACTTAACTGAATGTTATCTTTTGCTTTCTTAATCTTTTCCAACTCAGCTCTAAGCACACTTATCTTAGCATCTTTATGAACCATGTCTCTTTTAAGTACAACAATATCTTCAGAAAAGACAGACTCATTTTTCTTATAAAATAGTATTTCTTCTTCTAATACAGCTAAACCTCTTTTATGATTTGCTAAATTATAATTAGTTTGGTTTAGCTCTACTCTTTGTTCATCATAATGCTTTTTAAGTGTTTCATAATCTTTTAAAGCAGAACAAGATTTTGAAAAACTTTTTACTGAATGTACCTCAGAGTCAGAAAATGCCATAAGTGCCATCTCAGTTGGTGCTTCTTCCTCACCAGCCATGAAGCTCCAATCATATCCAAGACCATCAATGGCAAACATTGCCTTTGAAGATGGTTCTTCCACTTCCACAGCCTTCCTAGTTTCCTGCTTGTTCCCATACCCCTTGCTTTTGTTATCCTACTGCCTTGGTCTTCTCCATTCTCTAGCAAAATGTCCCAACTTGTGGCAGTTGAAACACTCCACCTTGGATTTATCAAAACCAGTTGTATCACTACCACTGATTGTGATCTTTTTCCCTGTTCTCTGCCAGAATTTCTTTGCTCTCATGCTTAGCAGTGCAACCTGCCACTTCAAGTCCATCTCTTCCAGATCATCTTCATCTATCTGTTCAAGATCTTCATGGGATAGGAGAGACCCATTGGCTTGATTGGTCAGGAAAGCATAGAATGTAGTATCACTTATGCCAACAGTACTAGTTTGTGAACTAGCAGTACTAACATTAGGGTTAGCAGTACTAACTCCTGAAGCCACATTAACCTCATCTGGACTGATATTGCTGGGAGATGACACAAATGCCATGTTCCCAGAAGTAGAACTTGAGCTTCCAGACTTCTTTACCTCCTGTTCAACAATTTTAAAATTGTTGTACAGATCATTAAGACTCATAGTATCAATTTTTGGCTTGTTCTTCCAGACAACCACATGAGTGTACCAATCAACAGGCAAGCTTCTAAGGAACTTGGAATTAAGGTCTTCTTGAGGAATTTCAACACCTAATACAGCCAGTTGGCTGATTATCTTCTACAGCCTGTTGAACATGTGATCAAGAGATTCATTGCTAGTAGCATTGAAGTTCTCAAAGCTCTACTTCAGAAAGGTCTTCTGTGTCTTTTTGGTGGCCTCATTACCACCAAACCTGGTAGTTATTGCTTCAAACAAGGATTTGGCATCCTTGTATTTGCTGAAGGTCAGTAGTTGATCATTAGGGATGGTCATTAGCAACAAGCTCCTTGCTTTAACATCATTCTTTTTCTGGAGCTTTTTTTCTGTAGTAACAGGAAAAGTGTTCACTGTTGTGACTTTCTGACCATCAACTGTTGTTTCAGTTGTTGATGGTTTGATACAGTTCCCATCCTCTATGATTTCCCAAAGTGCATAATCCTGCACTTGTAAAAACTGTTCAATCCTTAGTCTCCACATCTCGAAGTCATTCTGTTTGAGTATAGCCAACTATGCAGCAGTGTTGGTCTGAGTAGTCTCCATGTCCATCTTCTTTATAGGGAATAAAGAGTTCTTTTGAAAAGTATCTTCTAAATCAAAGTATCAGAAACCTGTCCCTGATACCACTTGAGAGGATCTAAACACACGAGAATTGTGTTGAGGATACTTTGAGTATATACCAAATAGTATGCGGAATCTACTACTTGATACTTAGAAGATTATGCAATGTAACAGTAATGAACTATATGAACAGTTTATGATTTCACCAAACGCTTCAATATTATTAAGTATAATACGAGTGATCTTGCTTATCACTTGGGTTTACAAACCTTGAAGCTTAACAAAACATACATCTAAATCATCTAACCTAGGACCTCCTTTTATAGCACAAGGAGACCTTTACAAGATAAGTATAATATTCTAAACATGTAGAATATACGTATAAGTCTAACTCTATAAGATATACACAAAATCTATTATATGCTTATCTTCTTACACGTCTTCATAAGCAGTACCATCTTCAGTCTTCAAGCAGTCCAGCAGTATCAACTTCTATACTAGCAGTACTAACTCAGTCAGTTAGTACTGTTAATTATATCTTCAGCATTAAACCTGGCAGTACTAATATTTACACTAGCAGTACTAACTCAGTTAGTACTGTTAGTGTTATTCCTTAGCAGTACAAACACAAAACCAAATACTTGAACATTTAATTCCCAACTGGTTATAGAGAACTGGGTATTTTCAAAAACCTATACTATAACCATTTTTACGAAAACTTAAATACTATGACCGTCGCGTGCCTGCCTGCCAAGCCAATGCCTCGCTTGTAATTTTGTTTGGATAGCATATTTGTTGAGATATCAAATGTTATATTCGATGATTTGTATGCCTTGCTATTTGATGGTTTGTATTTCACCTTATTTTCACTATTCACTATAAGTATTTTCATATACTTACGCCGATGCACCGAATCTACCATGGAGTTACGCTATTTCCTTGCGTAACACATTATTTGATTTTGAGTTTGGACACTCGTCATTGTTTTTCAAAACGGCTTTAAAAGTGAAGGACATACTACTAGTGTAACTAAGCTGAGTATTTCAAAATTCATTGAACCTCGGTTGGATGTAGACTGATCACCTATATTCAACCAGGGACAGTGATTTTGCGATACTGAGAGTAGTTATAATAGAATTATGTTCGTATTGGTTTTATACTTGATTTCCGAGAATGGTAAAGTTTTGCATGTGTACACGAGCACCGAATATCATGAAAGTTTACCGCTACACACGACACACCGACATCGCGAAACTTCACGAATTGAAAGACCCATCGAATCACTATACCTTTCCGCATATATGGAGTGCTTGTCCGCCGCCGTCTGATTATATACGAGTTGTTTATTTTAACTCGTCCGATATTGTAATAAGCACGTTTGAGTTTATTGTAGTGCTTGATTTTGGCTTTATTTGAATTTGGATTGCTTGATTTCTTGATTTTTGGGTCTCGTTGTGGATTTGATTTTGCTTCTTTAGCCTCGTTTTGTTTCTGGTTATGTTACAGTCATCGCTACCCCAAACCTTACACTCAATGAATGAACCGAGTTAGATCACTAGTCGTCTAAGAATGACTCTTCCATAGCACTTGTAAGATGAACCTCTTGATGGAAGTAAACAACGAAATAACTAATGAATCTTTGACAAGACCTTGAAAACATACAACAGGTTGAATGGTAACCCAACAGAAGCCTTAGGACCTCATGAAGTAACTCGAGCCACAATTTTTGGAAAGGATACCTAACCCTTCACTTATCCCTCGGGAATACCGGATGTCTACCTTACTACCCCCTTATAAAACAATGAACTACGATACGTTATTTTTTGAAATTTATATATAAATCGATATGATATTTTGAAAACGTTATTTGGGGAAAACAATCTTGGATACGTTATTTTGGGTAAGCTATTTCAACATATTGTTTTTAATACTATCTGGTACGGTCAACATTGGTTTTGCTATTTTTAAAGACGTATTATATTGATGTACTATTTTGGGAACTGTTTTGGACACACCATTTTGAGATACACTATTTATTTTACGAAATATATGAATATGCTGATACGTTATTTTGAAAACGTTATTTCGGGAAAAACTATTTTGGATACGTTATTCTGGGAACGCTATTTTGACAATGTTATTCTGACATACCATTTCGAATACTATTTTGGACGGTCAACATTAGTTACACTATTTTGGAAGACGTGTCATATTGATATAATATTTTGAGAACTATTTTGGATACACTATTGGTATACTATTTTGAGAACTGTTTTGGATACACTATTTTGAACACACCATTTTGAGACACGCTATTTTGGAAATATTATTTTGGAAACACAATTTTGGAATGTTATCCGAAAGCTATTTTGAAAACAGGGTTACTCTGGTATTGCCCTAGGCCATTATGTCACATGCCTCGGTTCCCCTGACCCCTCAATTCGTAAGGGAGCCCGAATACACCGCATAATGAGCCAATGAGTTGGACGACATCATTAGTTGCCTTAGGAAACAACCCGTCAATTGAAATGGACACATTAATGGTTTAGTCGTATGAATTGGACCTTGGAGACTACAAGTAAGATGATAGTACTCATGAGAAAGCAGTAACCTTAAGTTTGTAAGTAGAGTACTTGCAATGACCTTTATAACGAGATTCGCCCTAGTGTTCATATTCCGAAGATGGTACTGATTTAGATAATTCGAATTCTGTTGATCAGGATTCTGTACAAACCATGGATCTTTAACCATTTACCTGAAAGGATCATTAACCATTCTACCCCTTTGCACTTTAACCACGGATCCAAGCTTTTTACCTTTTAACACCCACTCTATTACATCTATTTTATTTCGTTAAAGCAAGCATCATAGGATATATGAAACCTACTTATAAAAATTTACACACTTTCTATGTGATTACACTTTCACTATAACTCGCATTCATTAATTCTCGTTAACTATTTTCAACACTTTTACTTTTACCCCTTTCATCTACTTAACTCTTTCCACATTTGAAATTTACACGGGTCTTCAACTATAATACACTCATTAGCATTCGTTTATACTTTTACACCTAATAAACACGTTTTATTTTTCCAAACAATTTCGTTCTAATAATTACCACTCGTGGGGCACATTAGCCGCGATATAAATAGTTTCAGATATTTATCTTAATTTCATAAATACTCATCTCATTTTAATTATTTACGCACTTAAGCAATATCGTTCTATTTCAACTTTTACGAACCATCATACTTCAGTTACGTTCTATACTTTCGCTATTATTAAACCTTTAATAATCAAAGTGTCAAATGCAAACTATGATACTACTACATACTATAACATACTTACCATCACATTATTCACTTTTAATTCATTTCCTTAACAATTGTGTAATCATGCTTTTCTATAAGTAATCAAACCGCTTACTACATCTTTTCACATTCCATAATTATTACCACTACACACAAATTCACGCAAGCCATTTTCAATGATTTTACTGAACATTTTGCGGTCATCCTACCAAAATGTTTTACTACTATATCTTAAAAACAAAAGTTTTGACCTTACCACTATTTTATAAACAATGAATTGATTTCGTAATATCATTCCACCAGTTATTTTATAAACCGATTTACTGTCTTACTAATATATATCACATACTCGATTTTGTTACTATTTTTATAAATAAGGAATTGTCTTTCTATTGCCCTATAAATTGTTTTACAACTATTATTAATTAATAAACCGATTCGCTACCTTACTACTATCTCATAAACCGATTCACATGTTATTGTATAGCCCAATTTGCTGTCTTGCTAATATATCACAAAATTTAACTATGGTTTTGTTATTATTTATAAATGATAAATCTTTCTCTATCACTCTCTAAGCTGTTCTACAAACTGTTTTATAAAGTATTTTACAATCACTACATGAACCATTTACTTCCATGAAAAGTGTTTTTATACTATTATTTCACAAACAGAATAACAAATATTTCCTTTTGAAAATAAACCAAACCTTAGAAGTGGATCCCACACCTTTGCCTGAGACTAGAGATAACAGTCTACCAAGCCATGATACTGTTTTATCACTGAATAAGTTACCTCATTCTTTCCATGCGATTAGAATCCCTTATTAGTAGTGCGTGAGTTGAACTAAGTTATCAATATACCATCGCTCTTGTGACATTTTACCCTCTAGGAGTTCTAGACAACACCGAATCAAAACCCATTTCTTTTATGTGACCAGACTTCTACACCGGGATGCCAAGAGATCTTAGCCTACCTAGCGACTATTGTTGTCCGACCTCACTTTGTACACAAGAAGGACTTTTCTCAACATAGTATCGAGCTGATTCAGGCCTTTCAGGTCACTAGTGCAACCGTTTAAGTCATGATACCCCTTAGCACCGAGTTATCCCTTTCAGACTGCCGGTACAACAATTTCTGTCAGAATACCTTTTAGTACCGTTTAAACAAGTTGGATACTTATATCTATGAGTTTCGCTTGAAATTAAACGTTGAACCCCGCCCAGCATTGACAACTAGATCTTTTCCTTGGATGTTTAAAAACATAGGTGGACGTACATGCTTAACTAACCTTCTTCTCTGATGTTCTTACTTTTAAAGTTTTTCTTAAAAAGCTTTTATATCAACTTTGAAACTCGTAGTGATATTTTTCTGAAATGCGTATTTTGAGGATTAAATTCTTCTGATTAAACCTTATCAAACTTTTATTGCGAAATATCAAGCGTAAACTTTTGTGAAAAATTATCTTATCCATACCATGATTGAAAACCCGTATTACAAAATTTTAAAATCTTTTGAAACTGTATTATCTTTCGTAACTATAAATTCCCAACAAAGAAAATTGTAATACTTGAAAAGTTATTTTGGTCAAACCCGTGTAAACACCTACCCAAATAAAAATTTCAAACAAAATTATTATCCATTACTCTGAGGAGGAAAACACACAATTTCGAAACAAATCTTGAAGATCAGTCACCCCGCTGTTTTTCCCACCTTACCTGTATCAGGTTAGGAATTGTGTCATTAGGATATAAACCATATATTGGATTAAGACCGTGAGAATTTAAGAGGAGACCACACTAACAAAATTGTGAAACATCGCATAGTTAAGACTTAAACTGTTTCCCCTATTAAGCTCACCTCAAGAACCATTGTGACTCACCAAATCACTAGAAGGAGAAAACTTATAACAAACAACCTAGATACCCTCTCACAAGCAAAAAGAAACGCTTAGAACAACCTAGTGAGATCCAAATATGTTACAAATACCATCACCTTTTCACCGACATTATTCCACCTATAACCTGAACTAAATCGCGAGGATGCGATTCCTTTTAAGCGGTATCTGCTGTAACACCCGGTAAATTTCCTAAACTTATTTTACAAGTCAAAACATTTATTTTTGATTTTCCCTTAAGCTTTTAAACTTTTCTGAATCTATTTGAACTTGAAAATGAGAGGTTATCTCGTGAAACGTGAGCGTTATTCATCTATCGAGCCGACACAACCTAAAATACGCGAAACAATTCGATTTATTAAATAAATTAAACTCCGAGAAAGTTATACGTATTAATGCTCGATTTTATTGGAAAAATTATTCCGGACGCAATGGCGAAAGTCCCGTAATTTAAAACAAATGTTTACTATGATAAATGGGACCCACAAGAGTTATTTATAAAATATTGCTAAAGTTTCAAAACTGCCCCCTCCTTTCTATTTACTCCGCCACCCCCTCATATTTCTATTGTACACATTTGGTCCTTGTGGTCATATAAAAGCAACACACACACTCATTTCCTCACTCATACACTCTCTCACTACAAATAACATTCCACCGGAATTCCCTCTCTCTAGGGTTCCGGCGCCGTCACCGGAATCTGACCAAATTCCGACCAACCCTATTTCTTATCCGAACACATAGATCAAGACAAGGAGGCCATTTCTGGAGCGTTTGGAGCCAAGAGGAGCTCGTTTGGTCGCACACCACTGTCACCACCACTTCACCGCCTCACCTCACCGCCTTCCTCACCATCTTGCTCTCTTTTGGTAAGGCCAGGCGTCACCCTTCCTTATTATTTCTTTTTATTTTCGAAACCCTAATTGGTATAAACTAACATAAACGATTTTCACATAAAACGAATTAAAACCTAATGTTTTCTTAAGCAAACTCGTGTGGATTTAACATTTTAACACCAAAACTCGGTTGACTCATCACCGAGTGACTCGACTCGTCACTGAGTCACTTAACTCACCCGAGTCAACTCACGAGTTGAGTTGACTCGTGGCTATATTTAGTTAATTGCGTTTATTTCAGTATGTTTGAGCTTATCTAGCCCTTGTGAATTCATTTTTGTCATTTGAAAGTTATTTGGTTATTGATTTGTGTTAACTGATTGGATTTGTGTCAAATGGTTGTGGGTCGTGACTCATGGGAGTCACGAATTTGATACATTTGTGTTATTCGAGTCTTGGGTCACGGTTTGTATATTGGGGTTTGCTTATTTTTGTTTGTGCTTGCATGGTATTTGGATTTGGTATGCTTATGTTTTCAGTTTTGTAGTTGTTTTTAGTTTGCAAAAAATGTAAGGTGTGTTTGTTTGATTATTTTAGACACGGGTTGAGACCCTAGATAGTGTTTAGATTGTTATATGGTTAGTCATTGACTGTGTGGTTAGACTTAACGAGACACACCCACCTAGGAGGTGCTTGTTGTTGTCTTTGGTCTTGATTAAACAAACCCCCGTAGGTTGCGTTTTGGTCCGTCACGAAACACCAGCAAGTGGTGGTTGTTTAGTCGTGTTAGCTTGGCCTCGATTGGTGTCGAGTCGTATCGGTAAAACAAGTTGGTTAAAATGTAGTATCAATTGGTTTTCAAAAACTATAATAAGTGTTTAATAGGTTATGTGATTGCGTTGGTACGTTTGTGTTTAGCTTCCTCATCGGGCCTAAGCCCAACAGTTTATAAGTAGGTTTAGTTAATTTTGGGCCGAAGCCCAAAGTATTCATAAAGGTGTGTTTGTTGAGTTTGGGCTTACAAGCCCATACGACTTTGTTATAATTATTTGGTCACGGGCTTATTAGCCCAACATGTTGCATTGTCTGTGTTTGTTTTTGATCATTTACTAACATAATCTTCATCCTTGTCTTGTTTTTCGTGATCGATGATGTTGGATGCTATTGGAGTATACCGGGTTTTTGTCACCACTTCATTGTAATTGTAAAATATTGTAATAGATTAGTTGTTTGGACAATCTTTGTAAACGTTATTGTATTTATAATATTAGTGTAGGATTATTGTATGATTTGATACAAGAGACGAAAGAATGTATTAGACTCGTTGAGCTTAATATGTTTGGACCCGAACGGACACAAATAATCCGATAAACCGAACCTAATAGTTACGCGAATAATAATGATATGAAACTTATAAAACGTATAAAAACTTTTAATAAAACTAGTTTACAAATAATCACGATAACTCAGGAACGTAATATAAACGGAGGCGTTACGCCAAAGTTTAATAAACCTTTCAACTTTATAAACTTATAAAACAATTCTTATATAAAGGTTATATAAAACGATTTTATTCAAACTTACACAAGTTACACTTTGGGATACGGGGTAAACATCCAACTCATTCATCGACTTATCCTTAGTCTTGTATTCATTCTATATTGTTTGTTCGTTCATTCTTGAGTCTATTGGTTTTGGCGTGAGTTACCGTTTGGTTGTACATTTTACGACTTCTACACGAGAACGTTTTACTCTTTTTCTTCATTCTTTTCTTGTTGTTTAATTTTTATTCTCCGACTTTTATCGTCGTAATATTTCTCTAACGTCCACATGAGATATAAATGTTTACTTCTGTTATCGCCAATGAAAACTGAACCTTTTTATATTAACAAGAGTATTCGACGAACGCTACTTCATAAATTACTTGAGGATTATTTTCTGAAACATGTTACTTAATAGGTTGTGCCGATCCAGTACCGTTGTGCTTTTACTTCTTGATTACCATTGTGTTTCATTACTTGATGCTAGTTGTGACATCTTGCATTGCTGCGTACTAAGGTGAGTTCATAGCCCCACTCTTATTTATCTTAACTATTTTGCAAACTACTTGGGGTGAGATACATGCTACTGTTTTGAATATGATCACAATTGTTTGAAAACTGTACTTTGAACTAAAAACTATGCTTTCTGCTTTCTGAAACTTTATTTGGGCTGGAACAACACTTATACTTTCCCGGTACTGTGAGTGAAGCAGTAGCCATTTATACTTTTCTGGTACTGTGAGTGAAGCAGTAGCCACTTTGCGAAACATCTGATAAGCACTAAGTACCACCATTGCCACAACTTAAGTCCCTCGATCATGCACCATTCATCACTTGCGAGTGAACGCGAATATAGTTTATAGGCCTATAGGATTTGACCATCCCATCCCTGTTGCTGGGTAGGCAACACGGGTGTGCTATATTTGAGTTACCTAGGTATTTGGCAAGATACCTAGCTCTGGGGGCAACTATTATATTATGAAATCCGCGGTTACTGTCGACTTACGCCAGGGTTACTGGTGCCGGTTAACATTTTGTGTGTCATGAGCTTAGTGCAGTGGTAATATCTGAACTTATGGGTGTATAACAACGTAACCCGCTTTCTCTTAAACTTGAAATATTGTGATCAACTGCTTTACTGTAAACCTATGAATTCACTCAACTTTTTTATTGACTTTTAGCATGTTTTATCTCAGGTGTTAGATCTTTTCCGCTGCATAATTTACTTTTGGAGGAGCTTGGCGAATGGCATGGCATGGTTATAGAAGACTCTGAAAACCATTTGGGACCGCTTTAATTCTTTTATGGACCTGTATTTTCCGCACTATTTTTGAATAATATAAATTGAATGTTTTAAATTATGAAATCTCTTCTAAAACGGTTGGAGTAAAACCGTTCTTTGTAGCTTGTGTTGTGATAACAGTCGAGTAGCACCCCACGACATGTATGCTTCCGCTGGACCCGAATTTCGTGGCGCTAACATTGTCACACTAGACAAAGGTGGCAGACAATAATGATGTATGAAGCTCACGCAGAAAATTACGAAGCCAGGCAGTTTCAGCAACTGTATTAGCAACACCTCTGTACTCAGCCTCAGCTGTAACACCCCGCCTTATAAACCACAATATTGTCCGCTTTGCCCGTAGTCTCACGGCTTTGTTTTTGTGGCCCTCATGTGAAGACTTCCCGGCAGGTCACCAAAGCCAGTACTACTCTCACACGAGCACGCTTAACTGTATGGGCGATTAACCTTTAGACCACAAAACGCGTTGTTGTTGTATTAGGTGAATGTTAACATATGTCCAAGCATTACTCCAAGTCACGGCCAATGTGGGATTTGCCTATGGTGTTACATTCACCCCCCTTAGGGGAATCCCGTTCCGGGATTCCAGTTGGTTATCAAACCTGTCTAAGTGACTCATCATCCTCGATGAGGTTTGCCCCACATCCCGAACAGCTTGGATTAGCTCTGATACCACCTGTAACACCCCGCCTTATAGACCACAATATTGTCCGCTTTGCCCGTAGGCTCACAGCTTTGTTTTTGTGGCCCTCATGTAAAGACTTCCCGGCAGGCCACCCAAGCCAGTACTACTCTTACACGAGCATGCTTAACCGTATGGGCGATTAACTGTTAGACCACAAAACGAGTTGTTGTTGTATAAGGCGAATGTTAACATATGTCCCAGCATCACTCCAAGTCACGGCCAATGTGGGATTTGTCTAGGGTGTTACATTTACCCCCCCATTAGGGGAATCCCATTCTGGGATTCCAGTTGGTTAACAAACCTGTCTATAGGACTCATCGTCCTCGATGAGATTTGCCATACATCCCGAAGAGCTTGGAGTGGCTCTGATACCATCTGTAACACCCCGCCTTATAGACCACAATATTGTCCGCTTTGCCCGTAGGCTCACGGCTTTGTTTTTGTGGCCCTCATGTGAAGACTTCCCAGCAGGTCACCCAAGCCAGTACTACTCTCACACGAGCACGCTTAACCGTATGGGCGATTAACCGTTAGACCACAAAACGCGTTGTTGTTGTTGTATAAGGCAAATGTTAACATATGTCCCAACATCACTCCAAGTAACGGCCAATGTGGGATTTGCCTAGGGTGTTACATCAGCACTCGGTCTAGAGAGAGTATGTTGTCGCTTGGAGGACCACGAAAAGAGATTATCCCCTAAGAAAACACACTTTCCAAAAGTAGCCCGCCTAGTGTTAGGACAGCCAACCCAACCAGCAACAGAATAAGTAATAAATGTGTTAGACGGTGGGTTCATTGGTGTTAAGGAACTATACGGAAGTTGAAGTTCATTAAATGTTACATGGCGAGAAAGTATGATTTTGTTGGTGGATAGCTCATGGCATTGGTTTCCACCATGATAAGCGGGATATCCCAAAAATATGCAAGGGGTAGTGCGAGGTGCTAGCTTATGTGGTAAAAATAGATGTGGGCAACAAAGACAACCAACAATACGTAAACATGAGTAGTCGGCTTGTTCGTTAAATAATTTTGTATAGGGCATTTCATTTTGAATGGCGGATGAGGGAAAAAGATTGAGCAAATAGGTGGCCATATGTAATGCCATGACCAAAAAGGTTGGGGGAATGTGCGCTTGGAAAATAAGGGTGCGGATGACATTATTTATGGTACGTATCATTCGTTCCAACTTGCCATTTTTTTGGGAGGTTTGGGGCAAGAGAACCTAATTTGAATGCCCTATTGAGCAAATAAATTAAGAAGGTTGGTGTTATCAAACTCAATACCATGGTCACACTGAAATGCCAGAATATTACACCTAAAATGATTATTTACATAAGAATTTTGGGAAAAACTTCATATTTAGTACGTACCAAAAATAATGAGAATAATGATCAAGAAATAACACATAATATTTAAAACCAAATAAACTAGCAATAGGAGAATTCAAAATATCGAGTGAACAATCTTAAAACAACGAGTAACAATTGAATCCGAACTAGAAAACGGAAGTCGCACATGTTTGCCAAGCTGGTCCGCGTGACAAAAATGTGGAGATTTCTTTATATTACAAGAAATAAATTTACGAGAAACAAGAGAATGTAGCACGTCTTTGCCGGGATACCCGAGGCGTTTGTGCCACATAGTAGGATTGACATAAAGAAAAGCATAAGGATCAGGAGAAGGCTAGGTGATTGGGTAGTGATCTCCTAACTATCACATATGACGAGGACATGACGGGTCAAGAAATCCTTTACAGAGAAACCAAAAGCATTAAGTTTAACAATGCAATTATTATCTCTAGTGAATTGACGAATAAAAAATGAGATACTTTTATTATATTAAGGGTAATAAGAACATTATGAAAGTACAAAGGATGATTAAGGGTTGGTAAGATGTTATTTCCAGAATTGGTGATGGGTATAAATTTTCCATTACCAACACAAACAGATGTATATAAGCATTTATCTTAAACATAACTTAACTTACATGAATGTGAAATGAGATGAGAAGAGGCACTGTATCCATATTCCATGTCGGGTCCTAGAGGTTCATGGTGCTAAAAGTGCTTGCAAGCAATGTCTCTTAAGTCCGGAGCAAAGACGGGGCCGAGCCTAAAATTCCAGCAGATGATGATTGGGTTGATAAACCAAACCAATAGGTAGCTGTCGTGGGCTGTTGGGCCTGTTGGGCCAGCTGGGCATGCTGAGTTGCAACAAGCAATTGTCCCTGTTGGGCCAGTGAAGTCTTCTTGGCCAAAAAGGCTGGTTGTGCAGGACTGGTCTGGGCTAGCAGACAAGTTCGTTGGGATTGAATATGGGCCAGAGAGGTCATCCATGCGGGTTGTCAATTGGGCCGAGTGGTATGAGTTCAATAAGGGAATAAACTAGCTCGACCATTATTTGTGGTAGCTAAACGAGTAATGCTAGAGTTCACAGAGGGTGATGTTAGTCCAATACGTAATCTATAGTCACGAATAAATTTGGAACAGTCCCCGAAACGATATGTGCCTTTCAGGAGGTGATTGCAAAATTGGGTAGAGGCTTGTCTATTCGTCCCTTTAGTTATATTAGTGGTGGATGTGCTTATATCATGTAAATAGTTCCCACTATTATTATTGTATGCTAAAAGAATGGTGGGTGACGAGATAGATTAGTCAACGTGAGTTTTAGCCATAGAAGGATCATCATTTAATTCATTCTCTTCCAAAAATTGCATATTTTTAGCAGTTTAAAACGATGGAAGAGGGCTTGTACGTCTAATGATTTTGGCAATTTGTTTTTGTGGAAAACTAGAAGGGGGGGGGTTGAATAGTTTTACCGGTTTTTAAATCTTCTTAAAAACTTTACTATGAAAAACTTTGATTCGAATCTTATGTGTAATCAATCAACACCAATATGAAGAATTAAACTAAACTATCTAATGTAACTAAATAAAAGTAAAGGAAAGAGATGGAAAGATCAAACGGGGACAAGGAGATTTATAGTGGTTCGGTCACGAAGCTCTCCTTCGCCCTACTCCACTCCTTGAGTACCAGACTCGAGAGTTTCAAGCACTATGTCAACAAGACCTCCCTTCAGGCGGAGAAAACTTTACAACGTCGCTTATCTTATTTTCCGACACTAAGCTAAATGTCGAGTGCTAATCTTAGCTAGCACCAATCTACCACGATCTACTTGATCCTTTCTACTTCACACAAGACTCGATCTACCTGATCTACCTATGATTCATTTGATCAACACACTAGCCCGCAAGCTTCAAGAGATCTCCAAGATCTCGACACGATCACAATGATCAACTCTCACTTGACTCAATCTATCCTATCTACCTTTGATCAACACACAAGCCCAATGGCTACAAGAGATATTCAATATCTCTATAAGATCACAATGATCTTTTCTCACAAACTCTCAAAAGAAAAATGAACTTGATGTATGTAAAGATACAATCAAGTGTGTAACAAATGTTACAAGTGCTCTAACTACAACTACCACACTTTGTATCTTTTTGGATACCTTGTGTTCTTCTCTTGCACTTGAAGAATAATGAAGAGGATCACTTGGATGGATGATTGGATCACTCTTAAAACAAAAGAAAACTAAACTAAATGATCAAGAAGAGAAAGTTTGATGAGAGTATTGAACTCGGAAAATTCTGTATGAAAAAGGATGCCCAAAAACTGTTAAGTGGGCTGATATTTATAGGCAGACAAATTCTAGCCATTACAGGTACACGGTACCACTAAAGGTCACACGATACCACTAAATTTAGTGGTACCGTGGTACCGTGCCAGACAAAAACGCTCATCTTTTTGTCTTTTCTGGTGAAAACTTATTTGGGGAAGTTTGGAGCTGATTTTGGGGGAGAAAATAGCTGTTATGATATTTGAACTTATTTTTCCAATAAAACATTTCTTAATTATTCAAAAATAATTTGTAAAGTATATTTTAAAAAAAAAAGGTTTTGTTACATTAAAAATGTGAAGTCTTAAACACAAATTCACTTCTTTGATCATTTGTCAAGTTGTAAATTTGTTTGTGCATACCTAGAGTGATTTTCGTAGAAATGGGAACTTTCGATTAAAAACTTGTTTACGTTAATTTTAACGTAAAGTGATTTCACATTTTGTCATCCTCAAAATGTGAAGTTATCGAAAGATATAAATAACGTTTTTAGAACATTATTTGCATCAACAATCTCCCCCTTTTTGATGATGACAAAATATAAACTCATTTTAGGTTAAAATTAGTTTTAATAAGTTTTAAATGAGTTTACATCCCATTTCTCCCCTTTTTTGTCGAAGCAAAAAGGTTGCTAAGGCTCCCCCTTGATGTATACTCCCCATCGTTTGGAGGACACCAAGGAATCGAGTAATGATTCTTGCTACAAAACAAAGTTAGATGACAAGTATACAATATCTAACATGTAGCAATCACGACAAATATCCAACCACAAAGAAAGAAAGAAAAATGGCTAAGTAGCCAAACATTAAAATGGAACAACCACATAATATGTTACACCCCATGCCCGCTTAGACCAAAAATTAAAACTTTTTACGCGGAAACGCTTGACTTTTATGGACATCTGGTTACTCTTTTGACCACTGACGAAAATCTATAAACTTTCAGACCGTGAGACTATTTTTAAATAAAACTAGACTCAATTACCTTCAAAACGACAGATGGCACGACCCGTGATGACTTACGGATTAAAAGATATGATTTTTCAAAGTTTACCAAAAATCTGACAGACCCCTCCATCCGATCGGATCGCCAGCCATCCGATCGGATGGATGCTTCTGATCAAATTTTGCATTTCAAAATCCCCGGCCGAAAGTCCGACCTCCCAAACTCGAAACTTAACCAAACTTTCCAGATTTCATTAGTATATCTATGGGCTCAATTTCATACAAAAACATCTACCATTTGACCACCCGGAATAGTACTTCCAAAATTGACGGGTTATGCATAAAACCCATTTTGACCCATTACACCACAAAACCACTTATACCACTTTCGTTTTACATCAAACTTGACCAACTTCATTAAATTAACATAACAAACATGTTCCAATAAAACTTGACCCGTTTACAATCCAAAATGGGTACATTTACCCCTTTTGCCAAACACCCCCTTAAACATTGACACACACTATACAAGTCATAGGAAAGACTCTCGGGGGTACAACCTTGACTTGAGCTCGGTATTCTACCTAGCTCCTATCGTTTATTATCTTCCAAATTCACTTCCAAATCCTTATGCTATAACCCATGAACCTTCCTCTCGTCGCGCATAAACTTACAAAACATTGACAACTAAAAGAGTAAGCTTACGCTTAGTAAGTAACCCGACATAAAACATATCTCATACACATACTTTCACATAAGCATCATAACCGCTTTAAAGGCTTCTAAACTACAACATCCAAACCATATCACACATATCCTCATAACATAACTAATATCAAACACAACAACCATAACTAACTACATACCTTAATTAGTCCCAAGCTCATAAGCTAACATACTCTTAGCCAAATCACTAGCCACCAATTTCCAACTTACAACCATTCTAAATCCAAGTCTCATGGTCTCACACAATCATAACACATATATGATAAATACATACATAACACATGTTTTAGGGAGAGTTACTTACCTTCAATCCAAGCTAACTATCATCATGATACCACCATCATCATCATCATCATCATCATCTTCCTATTTCATGATCATCATTCACAAACTCTTAACAACACATAACCAATAACTATAACAACTAACGTACCCTTTCCATACTTAGTCATCATATGATCATACTTTGATCATATGATGTACACCCTTTTAAAATACTAATTAGACCCATTATCAACCCATCACATAATCATCATTACCTCTTAATTGTAACTAAAACACCATTAATTATCTTGAAACCATCATTTACCCATTTTCCCCAAATTAGGTACATAAACCTTAATTCATAAATCATCAATTCAACATGATTGAAGTTACTTACTTGTACAAGGATCATCACTAGGGTTGAATTCTTGATCTTGGACTTAACCTCTACACTTGATCATCAATACTTGCATTTTTCCCTCTTCTTTTTCTCCTCCATGAACCGGACTTTAACTCACCCTCAATAATAATAGAATTGTCTAGAATTCCCTAGATATAACTAGTTAGGTAGCAACTTTGGGCTATTGGCAAGAATGGTCCCTCAAGTCTCTTTCATCCTATTTTAGCCACAACTAACTTATAACACAAATGGCATATAATAACTTAAGCCCTTGAAGTCCATTCCCTATCTATTTGTGGCACCTAACACTTTTTCTAACTTTATAACACATATTTTGACTACCACTTAACTATCGGGTTTGACTTTCCACGTAACTTTGTTGACCAACCAATCACATAAAGTCCTTAGCATATTCCATCTAGGGTGGGGCCTACTCGTAACCGGGATACGGGTCTAACATAATATGCCCATTCATTCATAAAAGAAATGTCATACATAAGTATCAGTACAACATAACAAGAAAAACATTCAACAAGAAGCACATAGAACTCTTAAGTGATATGAGGCCCTAAGATTTACTTCAAATGACAAAAGGGATCCTAAATTTTTATTTGAGAAACTAAACATGAAAATGTTTAGTTGTTTGGCGGAGGAGGTTGTATGATGGGTCCTTGTAGTGGTGTGAGGAGATGCTCAAGGTAGGAAAACATGAGGCTCATGTCATTCCTAAGGTTAACTATGAGGTTTTGGTTGTGATGACAACATGCACAACTTAGGGTATGTGGTTGTAGGGGATAAAGAATGGGGTGACCCATTAGTGGTTGTGGTGGTGGTGCGGCGGAGGATGATGAAGTGTTGGACCCAAACTTAAAGGTTGTTGATGGTGATAGGGTGAGTGTGAGTGCCAATGGTTGAGGAGGACTTGGTGGAGGCAAGGATGTGGTGATCCTAATGGTGGAAGATGATGATGAGGTAGGTTTGGTTGAATTGGCTTTTGATGGAGCCAAAGGTGTAGAGATAGATGTGGTTGAATTGGTTGAGGGTAGTGGTGTGTGGACATCTTCATCATAATCCAAAGTGAGATCAATGAGAATTATCTCATTGGTTGGTTTGAGGTTAAACCTTGGCTTCTTTTCTTGGTGAGAAATAGTAGCCATGGTGGAAGACATGATAAATGTATGATGAATGTGTGATGGTGAGGGAAATGCATGCATGATAAGAGCTTATATAGCCAAATCAAGGCATGCAAGGATGGATAGGATGGTGGATTTAGGGATTTGGGAGTATTAGAATCAGCATATGTTTGTAGATTCTCAGGAAAAGAAGGTCAAAAAGTGGAAGAGAATAGTTAAAAACGTCTTCCCAGGGTACGGTACCACTAAAACACCCACGGTACCACTAAATTTAGTGGTGTCGTGCCCTATTTAGTGGTGTCGTGTCTTACAGTTGACCTTTTTTCCAGTTCTGCAGGATCTAGGCTGCCTAAATGGGGAATTATAAGAGGACTATTTTCAGCAAATCCTAATGCCTCATTTCACTAAAGAATAATCACATAGTTTTCCTAACACTAGCCACAACTAGCAACTAATAAGATCATGTGATTATCTAAAAATAGGCTACTATTAAGCATGCATCATATCAAGCAATTTGATCATCTAGTGCATACAAGAAAAATGTAATATATATATATATATATATATATATATATATATATATATATATATATATATATATATATATATATATATATATATATATATATATTATATATATATATGAACTAGATAAAGCTCATAAAAATGATTAAGCATTAAGCTTGATTAACTAATCAAAGTTACTAATGCCAAGTAAGAAATACCAAGTAAATTCAAACTTGTTAGTGTTAAATGGTCGTAGCCAAGACCCCATTACTAATAGCTTAATACTACTTGAGTTAGTGATGCTAATTAAGTTAGTATTGTCTAATCTCTAGACTTCCCCAACTTCATAATCTTGTTCCCGATCCCTTTGAGTGCCTTTCCAATAGACTTGAACCCCCCGATCGTTTGCTCATGCATGGACACTTGTCGATTATACATCGTTGTTTGCCTTCTCATCACTGAACCAAGATTGGTTTGGTTGTAAGGAAGGTCGGTGGTTGGGATGAACGATGACGTATCAAGGTTACGAAAGAAAGTGTCGGGAGAGGGAGTACGAGTACGAGACGTTCCTTCTCCGTTCACCTCATCATCATCTTCATCCATAGGTTGAGATGACGATCCATGACTAAAGGAGGAAGAGGAAGAAGAAAAGGTAGCATCGGAGGTGGATTTACGACCACGTTTGGACCCTTTGTCACTACGTTGCTTTGTGCGATGTTGTGGTCCACCAAGGGGTTTCATGACGGGATTGACAAGAAAGTAGTCAACACAATTGAGATGTGGGTATGTTGCCATAACCCAACGGGATAGACGAGTAAGCAACATACCATATGGCATGAGCTTATCGGTCCGACTGTAAATGCTGGCCATTCTTTTTTCCATGTAGTATGCGAGGTTGTATGGTTCCTCGGTACTTAGGCAATAGAGCATTTGGGCAAGACTTGCTAGAACATGATCCCGCTTGCCCGCAAGACACAACACGTTTTCACGCAGAAGGAGTTCCCAATTTTTGAGATTGGGAAGGAGTTCTTTGAGATAGATGCGATTAGGATCAAGATAAACTATGGAACCATCACGCTTTTGATGCGTGTTGGTGACTCAAGGGATTTGGACGTGTTGTTTTATGCTTTCAAGGTTGGGGATTTCGGTAAGATAAGGACCTTCACTTTCAAGGTGATAGTGAAGTGACTCCAAGGAATGGTCTTCTGTGTAGGCACATTGCCCAAAGGAAGGAACACCTAGGATGTCCCCGAGCTCGGTTATGAATAACATGATATGTTCATGTTGAATCCAAAAATCAAGAAAGACATTACCTTCAAGGTCATTGAAGGTACGGATACGACTATAGAATTCGAGGATGAAACGAGGACAAATTTGATCACTTATTTTATATAAGCAATCAAATTGGATAGTGGGAAAGCATGCTTGGATGCCACTCAAAGGAACAAAATACGCATCAACTACACGACCTTCGTGTATATATCGATGTTGGACTCTAAGAAGATAAGCTTTTTTCTCATCTGAGTTGTTTGGATCATTGACTAGGATAGGGATGTAAGATTTGGTATCTTGATAATCCATACGAGGCATTGTTACCTACAAAATTATAAGTATGTATATGTTAACTTATTGCATTTTGATGATCACATTTATAGTGTGTGTGTGTGTCTAAATGCAAACAATGTGGAGGTGCGGTAATCTCGACTCTAAAACAAAAATAATGAGATTACCCAAACGCTCCTAACTTCACTTTAGCTCAAACAAATATGTCGAGACATACATATTAGTTATGTAATTCAATCAATATTTGTGATATCATGTATGCCTGCAAAAACGGTTTTAGTTTGCATCAACAAAGCATGAAAAATGTTTCATGATCCTAGTTTCGTGAGATTTTTTGAAAATAATGGAATTGGGGGTGTTTGGCAAAGGCGTCAACTTGGGGCCAAAATTTTTAAAATTGAAAAGCTTGAGTATTGATGACTCCTAATCCAATTTTAAGTATCCTAGACATTATTCCACTAAAAATAATTAGTCTTAATCAGATTTAAATAGTGAAATTCGGACTAAATTATATAATGTAAGTGGGTTTATGAAAATCCTAGGTTTAGGGAATCATGCAAGTTATACATTGTTTAATCCTAGTCCTAATTGCATAAAAGTTCAACCAAAATTGAAAAACCCCAATTCGATTTTATGCATAAGAACAAACCCTAGACTCAAATTGAAAAGAAATTAAAGTTAATTGACTTACAATTTATGTTGTAGTGATTAAGATTCTTTGATTGCAATGCCTCGATCTTGATTTACAAGAGTGTAGTAGGATTTGGGTGTGGTGTTCGGTTTTGACAGCAGAGGAGAGTGGGTATTTTTGTTTTGAATGAGTGTGCAAAGGGAAAAGGGAAGAAAAACGGGCTTCATCAGACACACGGTACCACTAAATTTTAGTGGTGCCGTGCCACTTTAGTGGAGCCGTGTATGTCTGAGACCCATTTTTGTTCCATTTTGAGTTTTGACGAATTAATCTTACTTATTTAGTAAGACTTTTTGACGCTAGGGAAGAGTTTATACCTAATAAACACTTTTAACAGAAACGATTAGATGAGATGACAAGAAATGACCTTAGTATTTCCGAGGAAATGCATAAGTAGTCATTGGAGGAATACGAGGGATGACTTTAATATTTCCAGTGAAATATTTAGAAGTCATGAGACGAAACGCAAGGAATGACTTGATATTTCCAGTGAAATATTCAAAGGTCATGAGACGAGATAGAGGGAATGACTTGATATTTCTAGTGAAATATCTAAAAGTCACAAGGCGAAATAGAAGAGATGACTTCAATATTTCCAGTGAAATATTCAAGCAATCATTCGAGGAACGTGAAGGATGACTTAGTATCTCCAGTGAGATGTTTAAAAGTCATGAGACGAGGCGTAAGGAATGACTTAATATTTCCAGTGAAATATTTGAAAGTCATGAGACGAGACGTAAGAGATGACTTAATATTTCGAATGAAATATTTAAATAGTCATGAGAGGAATGAAAAGAATGACTTGAAAAGTCATGGAGCTAGACGTAAGAAATGACTTCAATACTTCCAGTGAAGTATTTGAGTGGTCATAAGAAGGATGTGAGGGATGACTTAATATTTTCAGTGAAATATTTAAGTAGTCATAAGACGGATGTGAGGAATTACTTAAAAAGTCATGAGACGAGACGTAAGGAATGACTCAATATTTCCAGTGAAATATCTAAGAGTCATGAAACGAGACGTAGGGGATGACTTCAATATTTCCAGTGAAATATTTAAATAGTCATACGAGGGAAGTGAAGGATGTATTAGAACACATGGGAATTGTGAAATTCACGGAATGTGTTCCATCATTCCTAGATCTAGACGAGGATGGTTAGAGGATTCTAGTTTGAGAGGTTTGGTTGGAATATCGACGATGTTGTCCTTTGTGGGAAGCTTTTCTAAGAAAATGATTCCTCTTTGGACATTGTCGCGATGGAGGAGATGACGTACTTCGATTTGTTTCATACATGAGCAAACCACGGGGTTCTCGGTCAAGTCTATTTGCACCTTGGTTGTCGCAGTCGATTAGAGCTTGTTTCATCCATAGTGCTTGTAGTCATGCCTTTTCGGCGCTTACGTATTCGGCTTTGGTCGTAGAGATAGCAAGAGTGGTTTGTTTCTTGGAGAACCAAGAAGTTTGACAACAACCTATGAAGGTACAAACATCACTCTCTCTTCATCAATCCACATTATCTCTCGCATTATCAGAGTTGATATAGACAACAGTTTCTACATCAATCTCCTTGAGATATCATAATCCCAAGTGGATAGTGCCTTTAATGTATCGGAAGACACACTTAACAACTTTAAGGTAAGAAGTTTTGGAATCCTTCTTACAAGCAAGCACAAAGGCAGACACTAGACATGATATCGGGCCTACTTTCCGTTAGGTAAATCAAATTACCTATCATGCCCCTAACCTAGTACTATCCGCTCACTCACCTTTATCGTCTCTTGTGAGATTCGTCTTTGCGGACATGGGCGTTTATATTGATTAAGATTGTTCTAAGCTAAATATCTTATATAATATATATATATATATATATATATATATATATATATATATATATATATATATATATATATATATATATGTGTGTGTGTGTGTGTGTGTGTGTGTGTGTGTGTGTGTGTGTGTGTGTGTGTGTGTGTACATATATTTTAGTATACTTATACTTAAGAAGATACAATCTTCAAGTAATATTATATGAGGGCTAGGATAGAGACTTGATTCACTCATCATGCTCATCTCAAACTTGTCACGCATGATCTTTCAGCGATCATTGTACATTTCTGGACAAGTTGAGTTTGATATAATTTTCGTCGACAAATATTTGAGCAATGATGAGATGTGAATTTCGTCCAAGGTGTTAGTGCCTACTAAGAAAGATTCTAAGAACACTACATGCTTAACATGTCTACTAACAAAGGAGGTTTTAAGAAAGCGTACCTTAGCCTGAGGTGTTGCCCTTAAAACTAGAAGATTAGACTACCTTTGTTGAAAGCTAAGCAAAATGAGACATGACTTGACTTTGCGTCAAAAGACTAGCACAATCACTAATCATACTCCATTAGTTGGACTTTAAGTTGCTTCACAACTATCTCTATCTAGCAAGACAGAAGCTCAAGCATTTGGTCCCAAATATCTCATGGGTCCAAAGTTGTTAGTGTTAAACATCCTATGCATATGTCGCATTTGTTTGGGATGTTGGAATGGAGGACACATTTCCCATGGTAAGTAACTTTGTAGTTGACGGTTATTCCAAGTTACGGGAAAGTTACTTGGATAAATTTGTCTTCTAAAGTTACCTCTCGGTAGAGGAGTTCTTGACCGAGGTTTAGGAACATTTGTTCTTCTAGGTGAAGGAGTCGTTGATCTAATATCAGGTTTTACAAAACCAGGTTCGGGGGTTGACAAAGGTTTGTAAAAACTCTTGACTTCCTTTTTACTAGCAATGGGAACTTCTACATTATTAATAACTAAGTGACTCATTTTAGGACTTAATTTATTTTTAAAAATTGACCCAGATCCGACTCTAGCACTAGACGGTACCACGATACCACTAATTTTAGTGGTGCCGTCTGTACCTTTAGTGGTGCCATCGTCTGATATTCCAGATTCTCCATGCTTTACAAATTTTACTTGTTTAGTACCACTTGTAGAAGCTTGGTTTGGGTCAAATCCTAAGCCCGCACGGTCATGTTCACTAAACCTAATGTTTTCAAGCATATCATTAAGTGCCTTTGTTCCTTCTTCAAACTTAATGATCCTTAACGCATTTTCTTTGAGTTTTTCATTTTCTACTCGAAGACTTATGCATGACCTACAACCTACGTCTACTTCTTTATATTTCTCAAGTCTTTTGACTTGATCCTTCAGTTCTAAAACTTGCACTTCGAGTTCATGCAATTTTAATTTTAGTGTTTTGTTTCTACCAAAAATTTTAGAACTTACTTCGCATAGTTTATTATATTCGTCATGTAATCTATTGTCATCTATTGACGAATTATCATTACTATAATAAGAAGAGTCGGAATGTACCTCATTCGAAGCCTGAGCCATTAGGCATGTTTTTAGCAGTTTAAAACAATGGAAGAGGGCTTGTACGTCTAATGATTTTGGCAATTTGTTTTTGTGGAAAACAAGAAGGGGGGGGGGTTGAATAGTTTTACCGGTTTTTAAATCTTTTTAAAAACTTTACTATGAAAAACTTTGATTCGAATCTTATGTGTAATCAATCAACACCAATATGAACAACTAAACTAAACTATCTAATGTAACTAAATAAAAGTAAATGAAAGAGATGGAAAGATCAAACCGGGACAAGGAGATTTATAGTGGTTCGGTCACGAAGCTCTTCTTCGCCCTACTCCACTCCTCGAGTACCACACTCGAGAGTTTCAAGCACTATGTCAACAAGACCTACCTTCAGGCGGAGAAAACCGTACAACGTCGCTTATCTTATTTTCCAACACTAAGCTAAATGTCGAGTGCTAATCTCAGCTAGCACTAATCTACCATGATCTACTTGATCCTTTCTACTTCAAACAATCACACAAGACTCGATCTACCCGATCTACCTATGATCCATTTGATCAACACACTAGCCCGCAAGCTTCAAGAGATCTCCAAGATCTCGACACGATCACAATGATCAACTCTCACTTGACTCAATCTATCCTATCTACCTTTGATCAACTTGATCAACACACAAGCCCAATGGCTACAAGAGATATTCAATATCTCTATAAGATCACAATGATATTTTCTCTCAAACTCTCAAAAGAAAAATGAACTTGATGTATGTAAAGATACAATCAAGTGTGTAACAAATGTTACAAGTGCTCTAACTACAACTACAACACTTTGTATCTTCTTGGATACCTTGTGTTCTTCTCTTGCACTTGAAGAGGAATGAAGAGGATCATTTGGGTGGATGATTGGATCACTTTTAAAACAAAAGAAAACTAAACTAAATGATCAAGAAGAGAAAGTGTGATGAGAGTATTGAACTCAGAAAATTCTGTGTGAAAAAGGATGCCCAAAAACTGTGAAGTGGGCGGGTATTTATAGGCAGAAAAATTCTAGCCATTACAGGTACACGGTACCACTAAAGGTCACACGGTACCACTAAATTTAGTGGTACCGTGCCAGATAAAAACGCTCCTCTTTTTGTCTTTTATGGTGAAAACTTATATGGGGAAGTTTGGAGCTGATTTTTTTTGGGGGGGAGGGGGTGGGGGAAGAAA
The DNA here is from genome assembly GCA_021014915.2 of Artemisia tridentata subsp. tridentata. Classification (NCBI taxonomy): domain Eukaryota; kingdom Viridiplantae; phylum Streptophyta; class Magnoliopsida; order Asterales; family Asteraceae; genus Artemisia; species Artemisia tridentata. The sequence goes on from CP139509.1 coordinate 321,269,640, forward strand.
TAGCTGTTATGATATTTGAACTTGTTTTTCCAATAAAACATTTCATAATTATTCAAAAATAATTTGTAATGTATATTTAAAAAAAAATGTTTTGTTACATTAAAAATGTGAAGTCTTAAACACAAATTCACTTCTTTGATCATTTGTCAAGTTGTAAATTTGTTTGTGCATACCTAGAGTGATTTTCGTAGAAATGAGAACTTTCGATTAAAAACTTGTTTACGTTAATTTTAACGTAAAGTGATTTCACATTTTGTTATCCTCAAAACGTGAAGTTATCGAAAGATATAAATAACATTTTTAGAACATTATTTGCATCAACAGTTTTTATCGGAGTCTAACCCATTCAAAGCATAAATTACCAAATTTTTATCTTGAACCGTCCCACCTATATTCTTTAACTGGTCGCCAGACTTTGAATTTGAGAAAAATAACCATTGATTGAAAGGTCACCTATTTTAATAAACCAAAGTTGGTTATCAAAGGTGATGGCCCGAGCATCTTCTTTCTCTTGAAACAACTCCTTTAGATGATCTCATAAATCCTTAGCGGTAACCGAAGTGGTCACAACTTGAACTTTTAAGGATTCCAAACACGTACTCAAGATCCATAATTTTACATGATCATCAAGATGACTTCATTCTGGATCCAAATGAACTAGACGAAGCATCTTCAATTTGTTTCTTTAGACTAAGAACCCCGAGATGAAATTTGAATAAGGAACTCCAATAAGTATAATTCATCTTTTCTAGGTTTAGTTTCACGGGCACATTATTATAGATACTCGTGGCAACGAATGGTATTTTTTTTTCGAACATTCAGTCGGGATACGACATCTGGGAAACCTCACTGAATAATAGTGAAGCCTTGCACGTACCCTAGACAACGAGATGTTGACCATGGGCCGTTACAAGTATTCGAAGAGAAAAACCCCAAGGCTTGCCATCCTTAAGGATCGAACTCAAGACCTTGGGTAAAACCGGGAGTGCCTCTAACCAGCTGGGCTGATCATCATTGGCGGCAACGAATGGTATTAATTGGTCAGACGAGGAAGGAGGAGTGAGGGAATAGGGGGTTATCATCTCCTGCCATGGGACGGAGAGGGATTAGGGTTTTATATAGGTCACAGAGAATCGGTTGATGGGGGAAGAAAGAAGACGTGAGATTTTCGAGAGGTTGTTTTCGGATATGATCAATTTTGCTCTTGATTCCATATTTAAATTATAATTTAACTTGTTTATTGTAATTAAAACACCATCTTAATATATAATCATAAACCGAGCTAGGCCTATCAACCAATGCAATGTTTTGTATAGAATGCCCGGCATTTTTGCATTAAAAGGAATTTTTAATGTTGACTCAAATATATATAAGAGTTAATTACATTTTTGGTCCTTGTGGTTTACCGGGTATTTCACTTTCAGTCCAATTTTTAAAAAAATCTCGGATCCACTACAATATTGACTGACCCGTTACGGGTTTGGTCCAATTTTCGTTGACCGTAGGTTTGACTAGTTAAAAAAGTGATATGACTAGAATACCCTCGAATTTAAACCTAGAAATTGCACCATTCGTCCCTGAGCTAACGGCCGTCAGTTCTGTTAGTTATCATGCGTCAACGTTTGTCCATTTAGCCAACGATTATTTGCAACGTTAGTCCTTTATACATTTTTGTCCGTTTTTCTTACGTTTTCATACGGTTTTGTCCGTTTTTATACATTTTCGTCCGTTTTAGTCATTTCCATCCGTTTTTCTTACGTTTTCATACGGTTTTGTCCGTTTTTATACATTTTCGTCCGTTTTAGTTCATTTTCATCCGTTTTTCTTACGTTTTCATACGGTTTTGTCCACGTGGCACCACCTTAGTGGTCCACGTGGCACACGACCCGTACCCAGATCCGACCCGACCCGTTTATGACCCGATGCCACGTGGCACCACTCAGGTGGTGACACGTGGCACCCGACCCGTTGAGTTGACCCTTGACCAACATATAAGACTAACGATGCAAACAAAACTAACGGAGGGACTAACGGGCAAATAATATTTATACAATTAACGGTCAAAGATAACGTCCATCCAATTAGGGACCAAACGCGTGCAACGTTTCCCAAAATAGGTATATGCGGCGTAATTAAAATGAAATAGCTCACAAACTTGCAATTCGTATAAACCACAAGGACCATCCGTGTAATTTTTTCTACATATTAAAATGAAATGATTTTTTAGTTATTACTTTCTATTTCCTTGCATAGTTACATCATGTACTATTAAAATGAGATTTTTTTTAGTTATCGTCTTATAAGAGTCTTTAAAACCATCCAAACAAAGTTTAACGAATAGTTACAAACTCATGAAAAGACAAGCAACGATTAGAATTCTCAATCTAAATGACGTTTAAAGCCTTCAAATGACGTGTTAAAAATAAATAAATAAATAAATAAAATAGAAGTTGTAAAAGACATATGGATAATAGGACCTTGAAAAAATATCATATCCGTATAGGCATATACTCCATCCGTCTTAAAAAAAGTGTCAAGTTTGACTTTTCAGAGTCAAACTGGTTCAACTTTGACATTACACATATATATATATATATATATATATATATATATATATATATATATATATATATATATATATATATATATATATATATATAGTGTAGGGTTATTTTCAGAACAAAAAAAATGTCGAGAACTGCGAGAACCGATCTTAGCCATTAATTTATTGATCAATGGATGTAAATAGTTGTGGCATAAAGGTAATAAAATGAAAGATTAGGTAACATTTTGTACAAGAGATAAGGGTATTATGGACAATTTAAATCTAAAAGATGAAAACCGTAATATATTGATTTAATGATGAATCAGTTATCACATACATTTTTCTCATCTCCCTCACAAAGAAAACCCTAGCCGCCTACCATCACCACCACAAATACCACCACCATCGTCGCTCACCGCCACCCCTACAAATAAAACACCATCACACCCACCCTTATATCGACCTTGTAAACACGTTTTGGAGGTGCACGCGCCCTCACAGCCCTTCGTCACACGCCGCCACTTCTTTCTTGCTTCTCTCTTGGTAAGCACGAGATCCGGTCAAGTATTGGTGGTAAGACCACCGGTTCATGACCCTACGTGAATCGGTGAGGCTAGATCTAGATTTTTGGGTTAGGGTTTGTTCAAAACTTGTGCGTAACGATTTGTAACATAAAAATGGTTAAGAAAACTCATGGTATCATCTCGTTTGTGTCATGAATTTTTGTTTTGATTTGTGTTTTGTGTTGCGTACGTGAGGATAAGCTCATATACGAGTTTATCCAATGGCTTATCTTGGGGTGTATGACTTATTTATAAGCTCATTAGGTTAATTGTTGATTTAGTTAGCTTGGGAAATCCACTAGGTCCGTTTGGTTATTTTTTGGGTTCGGTGAGAATTGAACCGAGACCGAGACATCTCGGCGTGAGTTTGTTGATTTTTCTTGTGGTTCCGTTTGGTGATACTCGTGGCGTACAACTTGAGCCGAGATCCTAAAGTCTCGGCATGGTAAGATTGTCCGTGTTTTGGTTGTGATTTTGAGCTCGAGCCTTAGGTTAGATTGGCCGTAACGAGGCTTAGCCGAGACCTTGTGGTCTTGGGAGAGCCTCGGCATGCCTACAATGCATATGTGTTTTTATATTTTTGGAGTTAAATATATTGAAAGTGCATATATGTTTTTAGTTATGATATAAAGATTTTTTGTGTTTAGTTCTATTTTAAGTGTGCACTTGTGTTTTGTGGTTACAGGTACGAGTATGATGAGCAATATGAAGAGTGCACATGTGTTTTGTACATACTATCTAGCGATAATGTAAAACCCTAAAAATCTAAAACATGTAAAATGACTAAAATGCCCCTGCAAGTTTAAAAATTAATTAAAAGCTTATAAAGTCCCGAATCGATTCCAAACTGCTGGCAATGAACAAGTTATGATCCCAAATAATTTTAACAACTTCATTTAACATTTATACAAGCCAAGAAAATTACCAAATTGCCCTTGGGCGCCTAATATAGAATTTAAATTCAAAGCTATGAATTAATAAAAAGGAAACTTAATGGAATTAAATGGAAATTAAGGGGAGATAATCATGCCATTAAATCATTTGACCAAAATTCCGAAATTTTGGTCTTTTATTCCTCTAAAACTCGTTCACTTCACAATTCACATAGCACACATATTTTTTTCTCTCAAAATTCCAATCCGATCAAACCCTAATACACAAAATAATTCTCTCTTCATCCATTCGAATTTTTGGAAGTGAAACACTATTTTTCCTGTGTTCTTAAGGGTCTCAAGAGTCCTAGAAAAATAATACTTCGAATTGTGGAGGCCGGATTCAAAGGTTTTCGAAAATTCTTGTTTAATTCAACCCGAAAGGTAATAATTCCATTTTTGATTCATTCGATCTTGGAAAATTCGTTTCTTATTTTTATGGTGTTCCTCACATCATATGTGACCTGTGAAAACTGGTTTCATGATTTTTAGATCGTTTTTGAAGTCGTGGTGATTTATGGTGCATTTTGGCTATTCGCATACATATTAAATCGTGCGTCTCGTTCTACACGTTCGAATCTTGATTTGGTATTTTTCTCAGACCCTATATATGTTATGAACACCAAATAAAATGTAAAAGTCGATTCATGCATGATCTAACAATTATTTGTGAATTAAATCTTAAAAACGTGTATAAACCCTAAATAATTCAATTCGAATTTTTGAGGCTTCATATTTATTTTATTTGGACTCCATATGATCATACTAATCTGGGAAAAATTATATTTCGAATTGTTAAGGCCTAAAATAATTATTCTTGATTTATTTAGTTTTACCGATTTTAAAGAAATTAAAAAGAATAAAAGAAAAATTTTGGGAAAATTATCAAACCGATCGAGCTAGGGTTTTGAGGTAATGAAACCTGGAAATTAACATGGTATAATGATGATAGAATGATGGTATAATGATTTGGATTAATAGGGTTCGATTTAGACAAGATTTTATGTGTAACGATTTGGAAATAATAAGTTAAGGGTGTGTTTTGTAATTTCTAAAACTTGTGGGTCAGTTTTAAAACTTAATTTAGATCATGTACTTGCTGGGAAAAATATAAAAGGAAGGGGTCTAATGCCATTTTTGTATTTTAGAGGGTTAAAATGTTTTTAGGGTTTTATTATGGTTCGAATTGTACAATAATTAATCTAGAGGGACTAAGCTTGTAATTTTGGGAAACTTATGGGTCATTCGTATATTTAATCATATTTAAAGTTCCATGTGTCATTTTGATAATTTAAGGGGCTATTATGGAATTGTGATAAATTAAAGATTGATTTATATAAAGTAAGGACTAAATATGTAAACTTTGTAACTTGAGGGACTTGAATTGTAAAACTTATATTCTAAGGGTTTTGAATCGTACAACATTTAAATTGAGGGTACAATATGTAAATTTGTAAAATTAAGGGGCTTAACATGTTAACATGAATATGTAAGGTTTAATATGTAACTTTATTAAGTTAAGGGACTAAACATGTAAAATCATGAAACCTCAAGGGTGTAAAGTGTAAATTTTGGATATACTAATATTAACATGACCTAATGGCTAAATATGGTAACTTTCTAAATATGGAAACTTTCTAAAAATGGAAACCTGCTAAAAATAAAAAGTACTTGATATGAACATGGGATCTTTAGTAATTTTGTCTCTACTCCTCTAGGTGTCAAGGAGGAGAAGTTTTATCTGTGTCTGCCATTTCACTTGCTTACTTGATCACTAAGGTACAGATATTCTGCCCTTCTTAGTAAGGAGCCTTCGTCTCATTTCTGATTTCTGATTCATTACTATGTTCTTTGATTCTGTGAACCTTGCTTGTTCTTTCATGATATTATGAAACTTTGACATGACCTTTTTGTTATGAACCTTTCTGATATTAAACATCTCTGATAGATGACCTTTCTGATATTGAACCTTTTATGACCATGAACCTTTCATTCATGAACCATGCTTATGAACCATGCTTATGAACCATGATTATGAACCATGATTATGAACTTATGAAACAAGATAATGACCTATGCAAGTAAACTTAAAATATGATTCATGATACTTGACCTTGACCCACAGTTTGATACTACGAGCCACTCACTAGGCATGAGGGTTTCATGTCCATGTCAGTCGATGCACCGATGGCATGACTCTAGGGCAGGAGAGTGATGACCTGTCCCGTCCCTGCATGTCATGTTTACGTAGAGGCAGATTATGGCCACCTGGGGCGTATGGATGCATCCTAGATTTGTTCATGTACAAGTTATGTCAAGTTATGTTATGTTATTCATGGTGACTGATGGTGTGTGCGATACACGTCTTTCACACTCTGGGAGCTAGCTACTCCATTCATGATTTCTGGGATTAGCGAGAGGAACATCTCTCGGCATGGCGGTATGATTATGATTTCATGTTCATGTTTCTGGGCTCGTAGAGGATTTCTGTATCACTAGACCTCATGGACTTCTGACCCTTACCCTCATGACACCCATGATATGTTTTGGACTTATTTCTGTATGGGCATGGTATGTTGGGCCTCATGGGATTCTGGACTGGGTTGGGCATGTTGGGTTTTATGGAATCTTGGACTTATCCTGTACTGGGTTGGTTATATTTGGGCTAGTTGGGACTTTTTATTCTACTCATCAGTATTCATGGTACAACTCTATACTCCTGATATCTCTGCATGCTCTTTCCTACTTCATTATTATTCATGTACTTTTCTATACCTTTTAATATCTCTGAATGACCTTCCTATCTTTTCTTATCTGTTACTATGTCACGTTTTGTTCTTTCATTTATTTCACTTCATCATTTTTATCATGATCTGTTCTGCCTTTATTTATCTCATCATTATATCACGTATGGTTTCTTTCGTGTTTCCCTATTTCATGATTATTATTTGTTACCGTTATATCTGTTCACTGAGCTCGTGTAGCTCAGCCGCGTTTCTTTTCCCGCGGCAGGTATTAAGCTAGGAGCTGGGTTATGGATTTTGGGAAGAGTGTTCACGAGTGAAGTCTTGTTTTCGTTGGTTTATTCTTCATTTGTATTATGTTTTGTATTTCATGTATTTTCTGTCTTATGTTACATTGTATTTCCGCTGTTTAATTATGGATGTTATGTATGATCTGATGTGAAACCATGTACTTGTGACATCTTTACCCTTGTCGGGTCGGGGTGTTACAGATAAGATAGTTAAGCTAAAGATTTAAAGATTAAAGACACAAGTGCAGCCGCAGATACAAGTGCACATATACATACAAAGAAATACAAAGTGTCCAACGAGGGAAAATACATGTGCATATATGACAAAATTTTTGCTTTTAGAAATTTGTATTTGAAGTGTATTATCACATTATTTTAAATTTTGTATATAATGTTTTTGTTTTAAATTGTAAACAATACATGTAAAATACTTTTGTTTGCCATTCCATGCACTACAAACACACATAAATTTACATTATCTAAAAAAATACATATGCACCTTACCAAATACACGTAAATTGAACGCTACAAATATACGTAAACATACATTATATTAAAAAAAACACATATGCACCTTACTTTTGAAATCATACATACTGAAAACAAAAATTATTTCAAATAAAAAAAAATAAAAAAAAAAATCCTAAAATTTAGGAATTAAAAAACGTTTTTTTATTAAAAAAAAAAAGCAAAAAGAAATTAAAAAATATAATTTTACTATTATGCCCTTTTGAATTAAATAATAAAAATAAATATTCAAAAAAATCTGATTGGATGATGCTGGTTCTCGCAGTTCTCGACCTTTTCCTGGTTCTGAAAATAACCCTTCCCTATATATATATATATATATATATTTGGTTATATAATACTTGATGAAAAAATATACCAATGAAAATATACTTAAAACTCAATACATTCATATATTTTGCATCAAGTATTATATAACACCAGCAAAAATAGATAAGGTTAAAATTGAACCAGTTTGACTATGAAAAGTCAAACTGGACACTAATTTTAGGACGGAGAGAGTACTCTTTATGAATAGTAAAATCATGAATAATTATAGACATACGTAATTACGTATGACTATTTCATATGTTCCATGAGGTTCATGTACTAGCTGATATGATCTATCATGATTGACCAAAATCAAAGTAATTTTTTTGATTGATGAGAATTAAAATAAATAAATAAATAAATAAACAAAATAAAAATTATGTACCCAATCATATTTGGTCCTGTTTTTGTCCCTGAAGTTAACAAATGAACTTCAAGAATCAAAATAAACTTAAAAACATCAACCAGCCAAGAACAACTACATTATATATACATTACATTCAGTGGGCTTGCTACCCCAAATTTGTTACCCCCAAACTTTTTAGCGCCAACTACAGTTGACTGTGTGGGGCTGCACAGTAAAAGCAAAAGTAAATTGCTACCCCAAAACTTGCTACCCCCAAACTTCTTCAGACAGTCACTCACAAATAAAGGTATTCTCGATCATTCTTTGTCTCTCTCATTAGCACACATCAACCCAAAAAACACACACGCAGAGACTAAATTCATCCTACAGATCCAAAACCTACGAAGATCCACAAAATAACATAAACCCTAATCTAATAACTCCTCAGCACAAACAAAGAAAGAAGCATCAACAAGAAGGCAACATAAAGGAAGGTAAATTTAGGGTTTTGCCTTTAATTTAAGGTTTTTGTTAATTTTGTGTTTCTTATAATTTTTTGGGGTTTATGGGATTGCCTAATTTGCTTTGGTTCTAAGGAAATCCAGTTGTTAGATTTGCTTCAGTAAACTGAGAAGAGGAAATGGATTAGGTTTATGTTAATAATTAGGTGTTTTAACAGGAATTTATTTCTATTTGGTTTTTTTTTTTTTTTTTTTTTTTTTTTTTTTTTTTTTTTTTTTATTTATTTTTTTTTTGGTTTACTTTTTGTTTTTGAGGATTTGTTTAGATTGAAATTTCAGTATTGAGTTTTTGAGAAACTGGTTAGTTCGAAATTTGAGTATTGAAATTTGTTGGGAATTATTCACTGTTTGACTTAATGGAAGACCAGAATTAAGTCTGGTGGGCTACGTAATTAAGTCTGTTAGTGTTATTAGTTAAGTCTTGTAATAGTTAAGTCTGGTTGTTCATTATTAAGTCTGGTAGAGTAAGTTAAGTCTGTTTGACTTATGTTGTTAAGTCTGGTCATGAAAGTTAGGAAAGTTTGTTAGATATAAGTTAGGAAAGGATACGTAGTTATCTTTAGAGAAGATACGTATATCCTTCTAAACGTTTTGTATCTAGGGTTTCCTTATAAAAGGAACCTTAGTCATTAGTTTAGAGATAACGACGAAGATTGTAATCACTTAGATTAAAAGAATCAATATACGAAGTTAGTTATAGCTATTGTGTTCTTCATTGTTTGTTGTTAAGATTCCGCATTAACAATAAGCAAGGTGTTAGAGTTTCTTACTTAGATTGATTTGGTTTATACAAGTCGTCTAACAAGTAACAAGGCTACTTGGATCCATAACTCGTGTGGACCAACAAGTGGTATCAGAGCCTGTAAAGAGACTCTGAGTTTGAAGAAACATAACAACCAAACCCTAAATTCATTAACCTAAACCCTGCAACATGTCTGGCGTTGAAAATTCCAATAAGAATGATGATTTCTCACTTCACAACAGTGATGATGAAAAATCAATTCATGATGAAGAAAAACCTGAAGCAAGCACATCTAGACAACAACCACCCATCTCTGCAACAACAACCATATCCAACATAAAACTCCCAATCCTAAAAAGAGAAGAATATGACATCTGGGCTATGGAGATGGAACATTATCTGGAGTATATTGACAGCGAAGTCTGGAAGGTCATACAGAATGGGAATTCGAAGAAAAGGATTTCACAAGGAACAGATGGAGTGATTAGGATATTAGCACCAGTATCTGCTGAAGAGATACGAGCCGTTGAAAAGGAGAAGAAGGCCAAGACTATGCTGCTAATGGCAATTCCCAAAGAGCATTTGAGAAGGTTTCATGGAATGAATGATGCCAAAGAAATTTGGGAGGCTATCAAGAAAAGATTTGGAGGGAATGCTAACTCGAAGAAGATGCAAAAGGCTGTTCTTAAACAGCATTTTGAAGCTTTCAGTGTATCCAGTTCAGAGGGATTGGAAAACGGTTATGATAGGTTTCAACATCTTCTATCACAATTGGAGGTTCATGGTGCAGCTGTGTCAGAAGAAGATGCAAACCAAAAGTTTCTTAGAGCACTACCAAAAGAATGGTCAAGTGTGACATTGACCATGAGGATGAATGGTGAAATTGACACCATAACTACCGATGACCTGTACAACAACCTCAAGGTGTTTGAGCAAGAAATCTAAGGAAAAGCATCTTCAAGTTCTACAAATGTTGCTTTTGTTTCTCAAGGCAAGAGCAGCACTAACAAGGTTAAGTCTGGCAGCATTAATTCTGGTGGTTATGGAACTTCTTCTGGCAGCATGAGAAAAGAAAGAGATGCTCCTGCAGGCTTTGCTGATGAAATAATTTACTCACTTCTTGCTAAGGAACCAGAAGATCAAGTCTTCATCAGTGAGGATCTGGAACAGATCAATGATGTTGAAGTTGAAGAAATGGATATCAAATGGCAAATTGCCATGATTGCTTTCAGGGTTAAGAAGTTTTACAAGCAGACAGGGAGGAACATTCAGCTTGATAGGAAGTCACCAGTGGGATACAATAGGAGGACTATTGAGTGCTACAATTGTCACAAGCATGGTCACTTTTCCAGAGATTGCACAGAAAAGGTGACTACTGATTGGAAAAAGAAGAAGGGTTCTGACTCTCAAGATGATGATAAGATGGGGAAGAATCAGACGAGCTTGATGACATTGGAAGCTGGAGTTGGGAATTGGGATGAACATACACCTGAGGATGAAGAGCCAAACCATGCACTTATGGCTATTGGTTCCAGTAATAAGGTATCTTTGTGCTCAAAATTATGCATTGATTCATATAATCATGTTGAAGCTTTGTGTGATGAACAATTAACACAAATAGGTGATCAGGAAGCAAAAATTCTTGCTTATACTAAAGTTGTTAAAACTTTAAAAGCACAAATAGTTAACTATCAAAACAAACAAGCTTCCTTAAATGAAAAACTCACCTTTCAAGCTAATGAGATATATGAAAAAGATGAAAAACTTAAGAGATATAGAAAAGCAGGCTTAAAAGCTGTTAAGGAAAGAGATGAATTGCAAAAGAAGGTAGATAAATGGACTCATTCTGCTAAGTGTCAGGATAAGATAATAGCATCTAGTATGAGCTCTACAAGTAAGATTGGCTTAGGTTATGGAATACAGTCAGATAGTGAAATTCTAAGCTATGAGGAAGAGATGGACAGATCTGTGTTCAAATGTAGAAAAGAGGATTCTATTGGTAAGCCTGTGTACAATAGGTTCATTAAAACTGATAATTTTAAAGAGGTGCCACCTCCATTAAGTGGAGATTACACTCCTCTTCAAAAGAAAGACCTAGATGACTCCTTGTTTGTATATGGTAAAAAGGGTCCTATCTATCCTGAGACAGGCAACTCAGATGATAAATCTAGTGAATACTCCACTTGTCAAACCAGTGACAGTGAAGGATCTACTAGAGACATCTCTGAGCAGTCTGATTCAGAATCAGAGAGTGCACCTAAAGATGTTTCTGAGTCAAGATCAGTCAAAAATAGTGAACCAGTTATGTCTACACCCAAACCTCATACAGATAGACCTAGTTGTGATACTCACATCAAATCTCCTAGGAAGTCTGTCAGAAATCAAGAGTCACCAAAGCCTGATAGAATGAGCAAAGAATACAAGAGAAACCACAATTTTGGTCCTAAAAGATGCTTTTTGTGTGGTAGTTCAAGTCATTTGATTAGGGATGTGATTTTCATAAGGTTAGGATGAAAAGAGAGGCTGAACTTAGAAAGGATAAGAGTGTTAATGATGGCCATATGAATGATAAACCAGTTTGGAATAATGCTAACAGGATTAATCATGCTAATAAGTTTGTGACTAGACCAGTACAATTTAATTCTGGTGTGCCTAATGTTAATTCTGGTTGGTCATCTGTTAGTACTGGTAGACCAAATTTTAATTCTGGTAGGCCAAATTTTAATTCTGGTAGACCAAATTTTAATTCTGGTAGACCAAATGTTAATTCTGTTGGTCAAAATGTCAATTGTGTGAGGCCAAGTGTTAATTATGGGTGGTTTAATCATTCTGGATCCAAACAACCATTAAATAGACCGCAGGTGAATTCATATAATCAAAGAAGCAATTTTTACAAACCTCATTCACCTGTGAGGAGTCCTTTTGCTAATAGTACAACACAAGCTTCAAGCTCAAGTGCTGCAAGGGAAAATGGGGATTCTGCTGTTAAGACCCCGGCATGTTGGTCTTGGAATCCTTTTAAGAACACACTTACCTATGAATCCAAGAACAACAGTGGATCAAGCTCATACAAGACCTATAAATTTGTTGATCCACAGGGCAGACCCAAGTCTACAGAGGCTTGGGTCCTAAAGAGAAACTAATTTCTCTACTTTTGTGCAGGAACATCCACTAAAGAACATGGAAGACAAAGGAATATTTGATAGTGGGTGCTCTGGGCACATGACTGGTAACAAGAATCATCTGAGGGATTTTCTAGAATTCCAAGGAGGTTCTGTTACCTTTGGAGGAAGTAAAGGTCAGATAACTGGTAAAGGTAGAATTGTTGTAGGCAATTTAGAATTTGACAATGTATCTTTTGTAAAAGAACTAGGGCAGTTTAACCTTTTCTCAATATCACAAATCTGTGATAAGCAACATAAGGTACTTTTTAGTGAAACTGAATGTTTTGTATTGACTTCGGACTTTAAGATGCCTGATGAAAGTCAGATACTTCTTAAAGTTCCTAGACAACACAACATGTACAGTTTTGATATGAAAGCACCTGAGGTTGCAAAAGGTTCTGCTTGTTTGCTTGCAAAAGATACTTTGGATGAATCTAAGTTGTGGCATAAAAGGTTAGGTCATGTTAATTTCAAGAATATGAACAAACTTGTGAAGGGTAATTTAGTTAGAGGCTTACCTTCCAAGGTTTTCAGGAATGACCATGCCTGTGTAGCTTGTAATAAGGGCAAACAGCATAGAGCTTCTTGTAAGGCTAAGTTAGATAGGATTGTTACTAAGCCTTTGCATACCTTACACATGGATCTGTTTGGCCCTACATCTGTTAGAAGTATCAACCATGCTAGTTATTGCCTTGTCATTACTGATGACTGCACCAGGTATTGCTGGGTATTCTTTATGTCTACTAAAGATCACTACTAGAAAAAGGTCTATCCTTGACTCGCATTTTATGACGCACGCTACAAGATGACGAGCAAATAGCAAAGTCATAAAATAAGAGTCATAACGAGTAAATTTTTTATTGGGGATGACTCGTTTTCAGAAGCATCATAACATAGGGTCATAATCAGTTAAAATTTAGCCTACTAGATGACGCTCGTTTTGCTTCGTCATAAATAGGGGTCATCTATGTTTTTTTTTTACCATCTAATTGTTTTTTTCCCCAAAACACTTCCCGCTCTCAAGTCCCTACCTATCATCTTATCTTCTTCATTATCACTTAAACCTAAAAACTCACATACTCTCTTTCTCTCTTCTCTGCGCCGCCAACTGCCACCACCCAAGACACCATCACCGCCACCCGAACAAGCACACCACCACCACCAAAACACTCACCACCATCTCCCCTTCCATTTGACGTGACTCACGCGCTCAAACACCACCTCATCGTCACTCTAGCACCACAACGCGCCACTAAAAACCTTGCTCATCACCTTGTATCATCACCACTCGTGTAGATCGAAGAAAGAAGGTAGGAAATATGCTATGTATGCGAGAGTTGACTCGGAAACGAGTCAACCCGTGACCAACTCGTCACGTATCTTGATATTTTGGAACTAATAATAATGGGTTTAACGTTTTGATGAATAATAATGATTAAAACTTGATGTGATATCGTCATTGTGTCTTATTCAGCTCTATGGTGGCATGTAGGTGATTTGGAAGTAGTAGATGGATGCATCATGAATTGAGCTTCATTTGATTTTGAAGAACGGCTGGTAATGTGACTATGCTTTTCTTTTCTTCATTTGTGTATTTGATTTTTCGTAAACTGATATTTTTATTAAAATTTTTTACTGAAAATTAGTAATGAGTAATGAGTAAAGATTTTTGGTCTATGCTATAAGTAACCAGTGGAAAAAATTAGTAATGAGTAACCAGTGGAAAAGATTTTTGGTCTATGCTATGAGTAATGAGTAAAGATTTTTGGTAACAATAATGAGTAAAATTAGTAATGAGTAACCAAGGGGGTGTGTTGATTCGGTCCACATTCACAGCCGAGAGGTTGTTATTTTGTTGTTAGGATTAGCTACAAATTCCATCCAAAGGGGGTGCGTTTACTTGTTTACTTAGTGCACAAACATAGGGTGTTTGTTTGATGATTTCTGTCCAGCCAAAACCAGCCCCAATGAGGGCTCCTTATAATGTAATTGCAGGTTTATCTGTCTCTGTGCTTTGCTCTTGTAGCATCTGCAGTCGGAGCTTATCTTCACATCTAATGGAACATCGGAGGTCTCCTGACTACCTTTGCAACCTTGGGATGCATATTTTGGTTACTCGCCACTCCCCCATATCATGAGGTAGATCCAACTGTCCTGTATTTCGCCTGATTTTTTTTTTTCATGTTATTGTTCATGGAATTCTGATGTTTTATCTTTTACTAATGTCACAGCAAAAGAGGGTTTCACTGTTGATGGCAATAGCCCTTCTCCAAGGAGCCTCCATTGGTCCTCTAGTCGAGTTGGCAGTTGATTTTGATTCAAGGTACGGATAATCTGATTCCTTTAGTTTTACTTGTTTGTTGTCTTAAATGTTTTAAAGACATGACAGTGAAAATGGTTTCTTATAAACTTTGTGGGGTTTTGCAGCATTTTGGTGAGCGCGTTCATGGGAACTGCCATCGCATTTGCTTGTTTTTCAGGAGCAGCCATGTTGGCAAGGCGTAGAGAGTACCTTTATCTTGGAGGCCTTCTCTCGTCTAGTGTCTCGATCCTCTTTTGGTTGCATTTTGCTTCATCCATCTTTGGTGGTTCTGTGGCTATGTTCCAGATCGAGGTAAATTTCTCTTCATGATCCCTTCTTTTATGGTTTATTTGTTCTCTTGCTGATGTTCAATGTCCCCACTAGAATATTTCAAATGATTGTGATGCTTAGTTGGTCCTGTTCATGTTTATTTTTGCGGTTTCAGCTATATTTTGGACTCCTGGTATTCGTTGGGTATATGGTGGTCGACACTCAGGAGATCATCGAGGAGGCTCACCTTGGGGATTTGGATTACGTCAAGCATGCACTCACACTTTTTACTGACTTCGTTGCTGTCTTTGTTCGCATCCTTATCATCATGGTAAGTCATATTTCCGCATGTTCTTGTTCTATCTCGAGTTAGTTTTCACAGAAACTGACCCATTGGTTTCTTTGTACTTGCAATAATTGAAAATTGCTCAAGCTTAATCCAACGAGATTATGAGCTCACCACTTCTTTCTTCTCAAATCATACTCATTTAATTAAGAGTTAAGAGTCGTCAACTTGAACTCATTTACTAAGAACTGAGCTGATCTGTTCATCTACTACTCGTAAAGGATCAAGTTGGTAAATTCTTAAAAGAGTGTTAAAACTGGAGCGGGTTGAATTCGTCAAAAGTGGTTGTAGTGTATAAGTGTATTTAAGTGCCTACCTTTTATAAGAAAAATCGAGGTTAGTATCATAATTATATAGTTGTCTTAATAGTATCTAGTAATATGACCAGATATAAAGTTTAAGAAGGACAAAAAAGGTATTTGCAGGCCCTGGTCCGTTTATTAGAAATAGTTTTATTCTGGCTCGGACTTGTTTTGACCCATTACCCAACCCTCCCGACCCACCCATTTCCACCATCTTTTGCAACTTCTGCTCTTTAAACTGGACAATTAATTGGGTTTCTTTCTTTCTTGGTGACTGAGCAGGGAGACCCAGAATCTCAAGGCAAGTATCCAAAGCAGCAGCCACCGCCACCACCAGCAATGAAAGATGATGAAGACGGGTTGGATGATGAAGACGATGATGAACATGGTGAAACTTTATGTGGGTCATGTGGCGAAAGTTATGCGTCTGATGAGTTCTGGATATGCTGCGACATTTGTGAGAGGTGGTTTCATGGTAAGTGTGTGAAGATCACTCCAGCCAGAGCCGAACACATCAAGCAGTACAAGTGCCCAACATGCAGCTACAAAAGAGCCCGTCCTTGATGCTGTATCTGTATCGTGGTGTTCTTAGCTGTGTACTCTGGTAGTCTCTAACTGCATGTTTAGTTATGTTTAGCAACGATAAACCTGGTTTTTAATTTTGTATTATCAGGTTTTTAATATATGAAATGCGTTATTTTGATATTTGTGTTTTTAATTTTGTATTATCAGGTTTTTAATTGTCATTTAATAGAAAATTAGGAACTGAAAAAAATTATTTTAATAAAAAAAAATTAGGTTATGACATGCAAAAAGGAGAGTCATAAAACGTGGGTCATAAATGCGCGTCATAGAGGGATGACGCACAAATGCGAGTCATGAAGCTTTATGACTGGTCCATCCTTGACTCGCATTTGCACGTCATAAGACCTCTTCTTGACTCGCATTTGGAGTCAAGGATAGACCTTTTTCTAGTAGTGGATGAAACCTCTGATTTAATTCAAAGGTTCATTAGGCAAATAGAAAACCTACTCAATCACAAGGTTAAGATCATTAGGACTGAAAATGGCACATAATTTAAGAATAGAAGTATGATTGAGTTTTGTGGTGAAAAAGGAATCAAGCAACAATATAGCAATGCTAGAACTCCACAGCAAAATGGAGTTGCTGAGAGAATGAACAGGACCCTGATTGAGGCAGCTAGAACCATGCTAGCAGACTCATTCTTACCCACAACCTTTTGGGCTGAAGCAGTTGCAACTGCTTGCTATATATTCAATAGGGTTAGAGTGACCAAGCCTCAGAATAAAACACCTTATGAGCTTATTTTTGGCCATAAACCAGTTGTTAGCTATATAAGGCCTTTTGGGTGCCATGTGACCATTCTTGATACCTTAAGTGTGCTTGGAAAATTTGAAGGAAAGTCTGATGAGGGGTTTCTAGTTGGGTATTCACTGAATAGTAAGGCCTTTAGGGTATACAATTTAGTGACCAAGAAAGTAGAGGAAAATCTTCATGTTAATTTTCTTGAGGAAAAACCCAATGTGAAGGGACTAGGTCATAGATGGATGTTTGATCTTGATTATTTAACTGATTCTATGAACTATATTCCTGTCTCCAAGGAGAATCAAGCTAACCCTGATGCAGGTTCCATAGAAGTGCCTAACAATGCAGGTACTCAAGATGCAAGCACTGCTGATCAAGGCAAAGAAATTGAGGAGCTTATTGTGATTCCTACCACAGAAGTCAACCATGTTGCTGCTAATGAAGGAACAAAGAAATCTTCTACAAAAAGGAAAGAAACTGTGAACAAGCCTCAACCAACAGAAAAAGAGGATTCTCCTACAAATGTTTCAGAAGAAATCTTATCCTTCAGAGAAGAAATGAATGCTTTGGTTGACAAAACATCTTGGGAAGAAGGCTACCAACACTAATTTGGTTAATCCTGGTAGTATTGTTATTAATTCTGGTGGAGAGAAGCCTACCAGCATTAACTCAGTTAAGTCTGGTAGAGATGCTGTTAATTCTGCTCAACCTGAGTCTACTCCAAATGCTGATTTTGATGATTCTGAGATGCCTGAACTTGAGGTCTTTGATAAGCCAGATGAAGGCATTTTTGATGGGGCTTCTTATGATGAAGAAGGGGTAGTTACTGACTTCAACAACCTACCCACTGAAGTAGATGTAAGTCCAGCTCCAACACTCACAATTCACAATGTTCATCCCAAAAGTCAAATAATTGGTGATCCTCAATCAGCTGTTCAAACCAGAAGTAAAGTGCAAAAGATTCATACATCTCATGCACTTATCAGTCTTATTAAGAAGCAGCAAAGGGTCAACCACAAGGACCAACAACATTGCTTGTTTGCTTGTTTCCTTTCTCAAAAGGAACCCACCAAAGTCTCTGAAGCACTTGAAGATGAGAGTTGGGTGGAAGCAATGCAAGAGGAGTTATTGCAATTCAAATTGCAGAAAGTTTGGGTTCTTGTAGATCTACCAAGTGGAGCTAAGGTGATTGGCACAAAGTGGGTCTTCAGGAATAAAAGGGATGAAAGAGGAGTAGTTGTAAGGAATAAGGCACGATTAGTAGCACAAGGGTATAGACAAGAGGAGGGGATAGATTGTGATGAGGTTTTTGCTCCGGTAGCTAGGATTGAGGCTATTAGGTTATTTTTAGCCTATGCATCATATATGGGGTTCATAGTCTATCAGATGGATGTGAAGAGTGCCTTTTTGTATGACACTATAGAAGAAGAGGTATATGTTCATCAACCTCCTGGCTTTGTTGATCCAGCAGAACCCATGAAAGTGTACAAAGTCATCAAAGCTTTATATGGTCTCCATCAAGCTCCCAGAGCTTGGTATGCAACTCTCTCCAACTTCCTTGAAGAGCATGGGTACAAAAGAAGTGTGATTGACAAGACCTTGTTCATCAAGAGAAACAAGAAGGATATCATCCTAGTCCAGGTTTATGTGGATGATATCATATTTGGTTCTACTAAAAGGTCTTGGTGTGAGGAGTTTGAAGCATTAATGAAGGGAAGGTTTCAGATGAGTTCTATGGGTGAACTTACATTTTTCTTAGGACTGCAAGTGAAACAACAAGCAGATGGACTCTTTATCTCTCAAGACAAGTATGTAGCAGAGATCTTGGAGAAGTTTGCTTTTTCCAATGTGAAGACTGCAGTCACTCCCATGGAGAACAAGGTGCCTTTAACAAAAGATGAAGATGCTGCTGATGTAGATGTGCATCTTTACAGATCAATGATAGGTTCTCTAATGTATCTTACTACTTCTAGACCTGATATTATGTATGCAGTCTGTGTTTGTTCACGTTTTCAGGCTAACCCCAAGACTTCACATCTTCATGCTGTGAAGAGGATCTTTAGATACCTAAAGGGCAAACCCAATTTGGGCCTTTGGTATCCTAGAGAGTCATCTTTTGACCTGGAAGTCTATTCAGATAGTAATTATGCAGGTGCAAGCCTTGATAGGAAATCCATAACTGGAGGATGTCAATTCCTTGGAAGAAGATTATTCTCTTGGCAATGCAAGAAGCAAACCATTGTAGCTACATCAACAACTGAAGCTGAATATGTAGCAGCTGCCAATTGCTGTGGACAAGTCTTGTGGATTCAGAACCAAATGCTGGATTATGGTTTGAACTTTATGAATACTATAATTCACATAGATAATGAGAGCACTATCTGTATAGTTAAGAACCCTGTGTACTACTCTAAAACTAAACATATAGAAATCCGACATCATTTCATTAGGGATTGCTATGAAAAGAAATTAATTAGACTGGATAAAATACACACAGACTTCAATGTTGCAGACCTCTTAACTAAAGCTTTTGATGGCCCTAGGTTTAATTACTTAGTGGTTAGCATTGGTATGATAAACCCATAGCTGGACTTAAGGGGAGGTTAGTCTTAAGGGGAGGTTAAACTTAAGGGGAGGTCAAAATGTAAAGTTTGTATAATAACCAGTACTTAGGATTTTCTTTAATTCTGGTAGTAATAAGAAGTTAATTCTTGTCGTTATTTTTAATTCTGGTAATCTTAGGAGTTCATCATTGTAGTAGATTTAATTAAAAAAAATGTTTTTAGTAGATTTAATTCTGGTAGTTAATATATTTTTTTTAAATCTTGAATTTGTGTGCTTTTCTTGTTTTTCTCTTGGTGTTGGGACTAACTTTTGCAGAACAATATGGATTGGTGATATGAAGCTTTGTTATTGCTTGCTTAGTATGTAAGTCTGATTCTTTGGTTAAGTCTGGTTAGTCAATGTTTAAGTCTGGTTGACCGATTTTAATTTTGGTTGTGTCAAATGTAATTAATTTCTAACCGTTAGGTCTGGTCAGTCAAATATAGATTTTTTTATCTTATTTAAATATGACCGTTGATATTTTTGGGGGAAAGAGGTATATATGGATAAGATTTAATTCATTTTTCATCTTTATCCATTATTTACCTCTAACTTCTACAATCTTTATTCACGGCAAAGATTTACTCTGTTTTTCAACTACCAGTAAAAATCCTAATTTAAATTCTCAGCCAGCACTTAGTCATTCTCTCATCAATGGCTTCACTAAAGTTTGTGGACAAGCACAATCAAGTTGGTTTCTTGAAGAAACCAAACCAAAGTGACAGCTTTGAGCAGATAGTAGATTTCTTGAAAGGTTTTAACCTTCGGTACGCTTTAACTATAAATCCTACTATTTATGCATCTCTTATTAAGCAATTTTGGGGGTCCGTGACCTATGAAAACCTAGCTGATGGTACACCACAGGTAAGGGCAACAATTGACACCCATGACTTCACCATTACTGAAGCCTCAATTAGGAGTAGTCTCCAATTGGGTGATGCTTCAGGGGAATACATATTGTCTAATGATGACCTTTTTGAGGGTATGAGAACAATAGGATATCCCACTGATGGTACCTTTACTTTTTGGAAAAGCTATTTTACACCGCAGTGGAGATTTTTAATTCATCATTTGCTCCATTGCCTAAGTCCTAAGAGTGGTGGATGGGATCAGTTTGGAAGCAACATTGCTTCTGCATTGGTCTGTCTTGCACTTGGACGGCCTTTTAATTTTTCAAAATTGATTTTTGATGGCATGGTTGCAAATGTCAAAAATGCAAAACATAAGTTTTTGATGTACCCAAGATTTTTGCAATTGATCTTAAATTTTGAACCTGAAGATAAAATGCAGATTTATGTGATTGTGGCTTTCACTCCCAAAATCTTTGCAAACATGAAAAGAGGATTCAATGGGGCACCTTGGCCACTTTTGCCTGCTATGCTTCCTGGTTCAACTAACATTGCAGGTAGATCTCATGTTGAACAACCAACCAATGTGGGGCAAGCTCAGGAACAACCAAGATCACCAACACCACAACCAAGTTCATCACCATCTCAACAAAGAGTACCTACACCTACACCATCTTCACCACCACAGCAAACCTATATTCCAAGTCCTATTCAGGAGGAGGAATCCAACTCTATGACTGTGGAGGATCTTCTTACATTGGTGCCTGCTTTGGTTAAGAGAATGGAATTCTTGGAGACGGCAAACAACGCTAAAAGTCAGGCTATTCTAACTTTGGTTAAGAGGGTTAAAAAGTTGGAAAAAGCTATGAAGGAGAAAGAGGTTGCTTTTGATGATCAAGAAGGTGAGGATGAAAATTCTTCCAGACAGGGGAGGAATTTAGAAGAAGAACAAGTTGTTAAGACACCAGCAAAGGATAAACCAGCTAATGAAGTAGATATAAGTCCTGAAACAAAGGAAGCAGCAGAAACACTAACTCAATCTCTGAGTAAAATTCAAGAACAAAGGAAGAAAAGTAGATATCCAAAAAGAAAGTTGATAATTGATGAAGAATTGGATAATTTTGGTGAAGATAATTCTGGTGAGATTAAATCTGGTGAAGTTAATGCTGGTAAAGAAATTAAGTCTGGTGGTCTAGAAAAGTCTGGTGAGGTTGTTAGTTCTGCTCATGAAGATAAGTCTGGTAATGAGGAGCAGCCTAAAACTCAAAGGGAAGGAAAACAAGTTATGATGGAAACTCCTAAGCCCAAGAAATCAAAAAGAAAAGAAAGAGAAGAGCAAGCTTCTTTAGCTGAGATTGCAAGAATACAAGCAATAGAAAAGGCTGAGTTTGAAAAGGAGGAAGAGCAGAAAAGACAAGATGAAATTCTTGCAAGAAAGATATCAGAAGAGTTTCATGATGATCCACTTAAGGAAATGATTGAAAAAGATGATGAGTTGAGAGCAAAGTTTGAAGAAATTAAAGCTATTCCAGGTTTGACTGCTGAGGAGAGAGCCAAACAACTAGCAGAATTCATGAATGCTAGAAGGAATGAAGAAACTTTGGGGGATTTTATGTCAGTGATAAGACAAACTCAAAAGAAAACCAAAGTTCCCAAGAAGATGTCTAAAGCAGATCAAATGCATGGGATGAAGATGTATCTAAAGAACATGATGAACTCAACATGGAAAAAGATGAGAGGAAGATCATTTGAGGAAATTGAAGCTGAGTATGTGAGTGCATATGAGAGAGATCATGATTATAGGCCAGTGGATTATGAAGATTCTTTGAGAAGAAGTTTCAAGACATAGAAAGTAGCAGAGTCTGAGCCTGCTGTGGAGGCTGAGATAGAAATTGAAAAAGCATCTGAAGTTGAGAAAGCATCTAGTGAAATTGAAAAGGAGTCTAATGCTTAAAAAGGTTCTGATGTTGGGGAAGAAAAGAAAGAAGTCAAAAAGCTTGTAATAAAGTTTACAAGGAGGAAAAGTATGGCAAGAAAGAGTAAGTTCAAGAAGAAAGTACAAGAAGAAGGTGAATCAGAAGAAGAAGAACCTTCATCTGAGGGACTAACTATGGGAACAATATCTGATATAAGCTCTAAGGAACCATCTAAGGTTGTAAGATATCAAATCATCAAGTCAGGGAAAAGAGATGCATATCAAATTATAAGGGAGGATAATTCTGATATTGTGTATACTAATTTCCCAGGGATTTTAAATGATGTGAGTAGACAAGATCTTCAAGAGCTTTACAAATTGGTAGATATCAAACATGGAGATAATCCACCTGAGGAAGAATTTGAAAGAGTATTTTGGGGAGATTTGAAAGTGATGTTTGAGCCACCAGCTGAGTCAGATGTAGTGTAGAAACTTCCTGAGGAGCAAAACATTGTCAGTTGGAGATATTTTTACAACTGTAAGGTACATTGTTTGTCTTTGCAAAATGC
The DNA here is from genome assembly GCA_021014915.2 of Artemisia tridentata subsp. tridentata. Lineage (NCBI taxonomy): Eukaryota > Viridiplantae > Streptophyta > Magnoliopsida > Asterales > Asteraceae > Artemisia > Artemisia tridentata. Next base: position 321,292,806 of record CP139509.1, read on the forward strand.
TGATGTTTATATGCTTGCAGAAGTGGAATATCCCCTCTCACCTTCAGTGTGCAAGGAAATGATGAAGAAAAAGTTATATGCAGATAAAAGGGATGAGGTATATGAACAGATTTTGGATTTAATTAAGTTACAGTCTTTGAAGGAAACATTGTTGGATTGAAGTGTTTGAAAGAATTTTCAAGTTGTAAGTGAGACTATAGGAACTTCTCACTTGGTGAAGGTGCATAGCACTAACACAACAAATGGTTATCAGTCCACCATGTTTAACTAACATAAGTACTGGCTAATCCAGTACAAACGAATCTGGAAAAGATATTTCAAATCCGTTAATGGTTGGCAATTTACCAAAAATTGCATGGTATTCAACTCACCATATTTGAGATAGTGAAGAGTTGACTAGCCCACGAGGTATGGCTTGTGGTAAAGGCTGTGGAAAACCATACACGGTAATCAATTCACCAAGATGAGGTGCATTCCATCAAAAGAATTGGCTAGTCTAAAAGCAAACGGCTTTTGGTAAAGACAAAACAAATCCGTTGATAGTTGATGGTTTACTAAAAATCATATGGTTATTAATGTACCATGGTCTTACACACCAAAACATTGGCTACTCCAGTAGTGATGGCTATTGGTAAAGAGACATCAAATCCATTAATTTTCAATGATTCACCTCTCACAGGAGTTTACACACCTGGAAGTGATGAGAATAGTATGAAACTTAAAAGTATTGATGTACAAGTAGTCATGGTTGCTGTGAAGCTTATTCAGAAGAAACTTGAAGTTCATGAAGCATGAAGATCAAGTTAGGGGAGGATTGTTGGGAATTATTCACTGTTTGACTTAATGGAAGAACAGAATTAAGTCTGGTGGACTACGTAATTAAGTCTGTTAGTGTTATTAGTTAAGTCTTGTAATAGTTAAGTCTGGTTGTTCATTATTAAGTCTGGTAGAGTAAGTTAAGTCTGTTTGACTTTAGCTGTTAAGTCTGGTCATGAAAGTTAGGAAAGTTTGTTAGATATAAGTTAGGAAAGGATACGTAGTTATCTTTAGAGAAGATACGTATATCCTTCTACACGTTTTGTATCTAGGGTTTCCTTAGTGTATAAAAGGAACCTTAGTCATTAGTTTAGAGATAACGACGAAGATTGTAATCACTTAGATTAAAAGAATCAATATACGAAGTTAGTTATAGCTATTGTGTTCTTCATTGTTTGTTGTTAAGATTCCGCATTAACAATAAGCAAGGTGTTAGAGTTTCTTACTTAGATTGATTTGGTTTATACAAGTCGTCTAACAAGTAACAAGGCTACTTAGATCCATAACTCGTGTGGACCAACAAAATTGGGGATTAATTAAGTTGGTATTTGATGTATTTGAATTTGATTATGTTTAGTTTGTGGGTTTTGAAATTTATGCTCTTTGGTGCGGTTAACTGTTGGTTATGATTTTGTGGTAGGAAATCTTGGCGAGGTAGCCACATATCGATTGTGGTTGCAGCCATGGTGTGTGGTCGGTGTTGCTTCAATGTTTGCAACTAGGCGTTTATGGGATTGCCTGATTATTTTTATTGATTGGAAGTGCACGACTTTTGGTAAGGAATAGCATCCTTTGATTGTTAGCGCTTCGTGGTGAATAAGAGTTGCAAAAGAAATTGGCTTTTGTTTTTATTTTTTTGCAGGGAACCTACCACATCAGAGGATGCTGCTTTGCTCATGTTTTCAAAGAAAGTATCATTCCAGCCAGTGAAAGTGTATCGCAAATGAGGTACTTGAAATCCTCCAATGCTTCTTTTATAAAGAAAAATTCCTGATTGAAAAGTATATGTTCAATACGATATATCAAACTATATGTCGAATTCGATATAAATGTGTTTTGAGACTGCGGTCATGTTTGAGGTGGATATTGGCATATTGATATATTATTCGGTATTCTATTAACGATCTAATACACTTCATTATGAATTATGAATGTAATGTGTATAAAGTGAAACTGTGAGAAAATGCAATGCTTATTCGTTGTTTATTATCATTTTGTAGTTGAAAAGCTGAATGGCGATCTAAACGAATGGATCCAAGCATTGTTGTTAACGGGTTAGTTTTACCTATGCAGGATAATTGCTTTGGGCAGCAGCTTGGTTGCAGGAGGTGTCAAAAAGACGACACGGCTGGACACACCGTGGATGAATTTGGTTGGGATAACAAACATGGTGGCATCAATGTTCTCCTTTCAAAGGTACATATAAAAGTAAATTATATGATAAGTTTATAGCTTTCTCATGCACTTCTGTCTATGGGTTTCTGTGTTACAGGCCACAATAAGTTGTGCTACGATTTTATTTACGATGATTAATATATAAAACCAAAACGAGTTAGTCAAAGAGGAATGAATTGTTAGATGAGAATAAAGATATGCGACGTTATATCATTCTATCCCACAAACTATTTTAACTGTTTCCTAAGACTATCTAGCTGATATGAAATCTACCTGAGATAAACATGCTTAAAAGTGTCAAAACAAAGGTTGGTGAGTTCATAGAGTTTATAAGTAAACAGTTGATTTCAATAATTTTGAGGGTGAGGTGATCATTGAAATAAATAGTGAGTTACGTTGGGTGAAAACCATAAGTGAGTTACGTTGGGTGAAAACCATAAGTGAATTGTATATAAATCAGTTTAACACAAGTGTAGGATTTCATGTGAATTACAATCATAATTTAAAATGGTGATATCGCAGTTGTATATATATATATATAATATATATATATATATATATATATATATATATATATATATATATATATATATATATATATATATATATATATATATATATATATATATATATATATATATATTGCCCTAAGTCTCATGACACACAAACCTTAACAGAGTATCGGGCTTCGGTGGGGGAACAATCCAAATTAATGGCATGAGTTATGGCCCTCGGGTGATAGGGGATTTGGAAATTTCCTATTTTACTTCAAATATAATGCATTGCGACTAATACGACTAGCAACTAAGGCTATCCGTTAAGTATTAGTGGAATAGGCAGTCAGCCTCCAACAGATCTGTTCACTATATTCGCGTTCACTCGCAAGTGATTAATGGTTCATGATAAGAGGGGCTTTTGGCAATAAAGTAACTTAGGCAATATCAATCAGGTATAAAATACTTGTGTTCTATTTTATAGCATGTATTTTCCTAGGAGATAGGAAGACATATAAAAGTGGTGTATAAATTCATGGTAATTCGTAAAAGTGTATATTACTTGTGAGAGTGAAAACAAGAATTATCTTAAAATAAACCAATAGAGAGTGTCATCATTTGAGTACAATGTTTAAGATAAACGAGTAAATTTATAAGTAGAACGAGCATGTATCTCCCCCAAAGAGTTCAAAATAAGTGAAAGAAGGGTCTATGACTCACGGTAAACCGTGAATGTTTTTAGAGTGCTTGTGAAAGTAAATAAATATAGTTGAGCATGTATCTCCCCCAAATAGTAAATTAAAACGCTTAAGAGTAGGGGCTATGACTCACCTTGTGTGTAACTGGCAAGGTGAAATGTGAAATCAAGTGAGTTACGGGTACGGCTCCAACACACGACCTGAATAACAGTGAAGTCTGAGAATTTGACTTAATACGACTAGTGATTGTGAAAATGAGTAACAGATAACGATTTGATTGGTGATGTGAGTGAGTGATATGCTTAAAATGCTTAAAGTTCAAAAATAATATCATATATAATATTATCTTGTTTTTATGTCATTTAATCCATAAATATCGTTTCCTCGAAAGTGGTGAAACGAAACGTTAAGTTAAATCTTTAAAATTCGTTATATAAACGTATAAACGTTATGTGATAAAATATAGTACGAATCGTCAAAATAAGCGTGATTGTGTTTGAAAAGTGTGAAATATGAAATAGAAATGAATATGGTATAAAGTTTCTGTTTGGTCCTTTTACTTATAGAAATTTTACACTTTTTACCCTAATGGAGTTACTTTTGCACCGTTAGTCCTTGTTTACATTTTTAGTCCAAAAAGGTTCCAAAATGACTTTTTAAGCTTCAAGTTTACTTGTTAGTGCAAACAGTCTCGTTGGGGAGATTGTTAGAGCAAGCAGTCTCGTTTGTTTTGATTGATGACAAACATGTAGCTTGATAAATAACATAAAATGTACAAGTTACTTGTAATCATATCTTGTCTCAACATACATTCAACACCTCTCGAGTCCTCGTATGATACAACACATGTTCGTACATGTTTGTTATGTGGCATTATGATCAAACCCTTAACAAACCATTTAGAATGTTTAAAATACGACTAGGTCATTAAGTATTTTAAAATGGCTAACTATTCTACTTAGAACCTCATTTGTCATGTTTCCTAAATAGGATAAGTACACTTTAGGTGTCAAACTAACATGATACATATTGGCAAACATATATTAGTTAAGCTAGTATATACATAGGACATACATATATACATTTACATTATTTACATTTTAATAATTAAAATGAAAATATGTTCATGACATCATTGCATACATCATTAGAAAATCTTAGGAAGATATGGAAAGATATATTTTGGAAAGATTCTTAAGTAACAAAGTTGACTTTGTTAGATATGGTTAGATATGGAAAGATCTTGGAAAGATCTTGGATAGATTTCATGAAGATTTGATTTAGGTGATATTTTGGAAAGATCTTTAAGTTACATAGTTGACTTTGCAAGATCTTGACATGACTTAACATGATATGGAATGATATGGAAAGATTTGTTGAAATCTTAGTTGTCATGTACCCACGGATCCAAACCAATACAAAGACGGATCCAATTTTTGGGATCCGCCAAATCCGTGGCATGTACAAATTGTTTTCCTATAAATAGTAGCCCATTGTTTACCCATAGTTTCATCCAACTTGAACACACATTCGCTTCATCATTTCACACACTTAGATCAGTAGCAAACCATGTAGATTCATAAATTAATCACCCTTTACATAATGATCATAATGTTACTAACTTTCATTATGTTGTAAGCATACACTGTTAATGATCCTGTGAAGCAAGCTCAAGATCATGAGACATCATCCATAGCATACTTCCTGATCCACCATGAAGGTTAGAATACCTTGAAGTCATTATCCATCATAGCATTACAACATACGAAAATTCAAGAGCACTTGACATCCTCAATGATTGAAGACTTCTTATTCAAGAAGTTCATGTAGATTCCATATGCATATATGAAGATGCATCACAACAAGTTTAGGGAGCTTGTGATCTTCATCCATTGAAGGCTTCCTATCAACGAAAGTTCATTTAGATTAGCCATTCATATCCATGACCCATTTATGTCATGGATCATCATTGTAATCTATTCATACTAGATTAGATGGTTTATGTGTTTGTGCCATATGTCACAACTCGTAATTTCAGGCCATTTTTCCGAACCTCGACAATTTACTATTCATGAGTTACTATTCATTCCCGGAGGGAAATCACTATTCATAATCATCATTCATCTTTTCGTAAACTAGGTTTACGGGTATTCAAATTCGCGTAACCAGTTTGGTTTAGCTGCGAAATTCATGCATCATCAGTAAGGACATGCCATATAGACTAGAGTAGTCTACATATCATCAGTAACATCATCATCATATTAAGTCATGCACGGGTTCGTGTGTTTTTCATTTACGTATGTTCGTTTATTTGTTAAACGTTACCACTCTGTCATTACTAATAATATTATACTCAAATACTCCCGACTATGATCCTAATATATTTTCATGCTAATTTTAATGATATAGAGTTTATATTATTATTTTACCCGGTGTTTTTAAACCTTTTGCTATATTTTCCCGTTAGGAGCTTATAACTCCGTCGTTTTGCGATATTTCATCACGATCATTATTTTAACACCCGATTCCTATCAGTAACATAATTTTACAATTTTTACAACTTCGTCGTATTTTATTTCACTTCGTTAACATTTATTTCAAGATAACTCGGTACCCGATAACACATAATGTATACATTAAACTACACAATATCTATCAATAATACCCCAAAAGTCAAGACTCTTGGCAAAGTCTTCTACTCTGGTCCAATATGTACGCCCCATCCCATGCTTTCTTTTTCTACAAGCTGTCCAACACTATACCACATTAATTGAATTTGTCATCTTATTCTTGGAATTAATTTTCATAACATCTATTGTATCATTTTCACTAGCCATAAACTAGCTCATTCCCTCTTTTTCCTCTCTATAACCCACGGCCAAGAGATGAAACCAAGAACAATCCATCTTTTTTTTCAAGATCAAATCATAAACATACTCCATTTACCTTCCTAGTTATGGATTTGTGATCAAACCTCAAGATTTGCAATCAAATCTCTTCAATCTCATCACACATTGTAAGTAACTTCAAAATTATTAATTTTTCATGTTTTACTTGCATTTGATCTTTATATTTAGGTATTTTCATGAGATCTTGTTTAAAAATGCAACATACTTAGTTATGGTACCACTTTTCTTTTGAAAACTCTTATAAACTCTAGATCCATAATTTTTGCTAACAACCTCATGAACCACACTATATTTAGTTAAGTTTAGGACCCCATGACACTTTGAGAAGTGTATGGTAGATCAAGGGTATTTGTGGAGTTGAATGGAGTAAGATTGATTAAGTTTTGGACTAAGAAAATGCATTCTTAAACTATATAAATACCTACTGTCCCGAATTTGATTTTCTGGAAAACTCAGATTTTTGTGAGCTATTTTGGTCTCAATATTTAGAAAATACACTCAAAAACGAAACCGTGGCCGCTTGAATCACTAAAAAACCGACTTATAACGAAGAAGTTATGAAATATTTAAGTTACGCGACGAAATATACACTTTGCTGAAAAACAGCATGCTGTTGGACGACTTTTCAGGAGCAAAACGAGCCGTTAACCATGATCTAGATGAGCCGAGACATTGAAAATACGTTAGTATAGGTTTATACGAACGCGTGGATACCTAGAACGTTAAAAACGAGCTTATAACGAACAAAATATGGACTTTTAAAGACTCGACGATATGTATATATTTTGACAGCACCCTTTTTAGTAGAAAATAGAGTGTTAAAAACTAGTATTTTCATAACTTGAAATATTGATAGCCGTTTACCAAATCGATCGAGGCGCGGTTGATTCAATGTCAAAAGTAACGATATTGAAATATTGTTATAAGGTTTTTGAGAACGTCAAGTCGGAATACTAACATATAAAGTATATAATTTTCGCGACTAGTTTTACACGGCCAAAGTGGTTATATCTTCACAAGTCGTATAAAGTATTATTTTGCGACGAAACTGTTATATTTGACAATATAATACCAAATAAGGATCATGGAGTACCATTTTAATGTAATTACACGAAAAGTCGTTTATGACATAATGAGATATCAATAATGTATTTTTCGACGTTAAATGATATTTTCTAAACAACAAGTGGTATCGTTAGCATAAGTATGTGCATTAGTTGAGTTACATCATTGCTTATACGAGTCATATCATTCATAATAGGTCCTGTTTAGAGACCGAGTTCCATTTCATCACTGCTCATCATTATCATTGTGCTATCATACCAGGTGAGTTTTCATAGCCCCGTATACATTTTATTATTGTTTTCAAATCCCACGGGGGAGAATACATTGCAACTGTTTTCCATACGAGCCAAAGTATCAGACTTCCTGTACATAGATTAAGTTACCTTGTTGCCAATTGAAAGTCCCCATATAATCATGAACCGTTAATTTACCTGTAAGCGAGAGTGAGTGGATAGATCTATCGAGGGTGACGCCTCCATCCGTGTTGGCTTTGACCAACAACCGATAGCGGATGCATTTCATGTCTTTTCATTTGAGTGTCTGGCAAAACACTCCCAGGGGCTCCAGAGAATTCAGTCACAGCGTCGGGGTCATGAGCTTAAGTCTATTGTACACCATTTTTATGTGACTTATGTCATACACTTTATACTTGTGGCTATCGTATACCTTCATTTTATTAAACCTATGATCTCTCACCAACTTTATGTTGACCGTTTTTAGCAATGTATTTTCAGGTATAAGCATTAGCACGCTACCGAAGGCTCTTGGCAGGGCATGGCATGGTCATAGAAGACTCTGACAAACATTTGGGACCGTTCTACCTATTTTAAAGGGCCTATTTCCGCACTACTTTTAACAATGTAAATTCAACATTTTTGTTAAACAATGTTGTTCTAAATAATTGAAATGAAAACCGTTCTTTGCACTTGTGTCATGATACCAATTGAGTTGCACCCCAGCGATGTGAAAGCTTCCGCTGAACCCGATTTTGGGGGTGTGACAGATTGGTATAAACTCTAGATCCATAATTTTTGCTAACAACCTCATGAACCACACTATATTTAGTTAAGTTTAGGACCCCATGACACTTTGAGAAGTGTATGGTAGATCAAGGGTATTTGTGGAGTTGAATGGAGTAAGATTGATTAAGTTTTGGACTAAGAAAATGCATTCTTAAACTATATAAATACCTACTGTCCCGAATTTGATTTTCTGGAAAACTCAGATTTTTGTGAGCTATTTTGGTCTCAATATTTAGAAAATACACTCAAAAACGAAACCGTGGCCGCTTGAATCACTAAAAACCGACTTATAACGAAGAAGTTATGAAATATTTAAGTTACGCGACGAAATATACACTTTGCTGAAAAACAGCATGCTGTTGGACGACTTTTCAGGAGCAAAACGAGCCGTTAACCATGATCTAGATGAGCCGAGACATTGAAAATACGTTAGTATAGGTTTATACGAACGCGTGGATACCTAGAACGTTAAAAACGAGCTTATAACGAACAAAATATGGACTTTTAAAGACTCGACGATATGTATATATTTTGACAGCACCCTTTTTAGTAGAAAATAGAGTGTTAAAAACTAGTATTTTCATAACTTGAAATATTGATAGCCGTTTACCAAATCGATCGAGGCGCGGTTGATTCAATGTCAAAAGTAACGATATTGAAATATTGTTATAAGGTTTTTGAGAATGTCAAGTCGGAATACTAACATATAAAGTATATAATTTTCGCGACTAGTTTTACACGGCCAAAGTGGTTATATCTTCACAAGTCGTATAAAGTATTATTTTGCGACGAAACTGTTATATTTGACAATATAATACCAAATAAGGATCATGGAGTACCATTTTAATGTAATTACACGAAAAGTCGTTTATGACATAATGAGATATCAATAATGTATTTTTCGACGTTAAATGATATTTTCTAAACAACAAGTGGTATCGTTAGCATAAGTATGTGCATTAGTTGAGTTACATCATTGCTTATACGAGTCATATCATTCATAATAGGTCCTGTTTAGAGACCGAGTTCCATTTCATCACTGCTCATCATTATCATTGTGCTATCATACCAGGTGAGTTTTCATAGCCCCGTATACATTTTATTATTGTTTTCAAATCCCACGGGGGAGAATACATTGCAACTGTTTTCCATACGAGCCAAAGTATCAGACTTCCTGTACATAGATTAAGTTACCTTGTTGCCAATTGAAAGTCCCCATATAATCATGAACCGTTAATTTACCTGTAAGCGAGAGTGAGTGGATAGATCTATCGAGGGTGACGCCTCCATCCGTGTTGGCTTTGACCAACAACCGATAGCGGATGCATTTCATGTCTTTTCATTTGAGTGTCTGGCAAAACACTCCCAGGGGCTCCAGAGAATTCAGTCACAGCGTCGGGGTCATGAGCTTAAGTCTATTGTACACCATTTTTATGTGACTTATGTCATACACTTTATACTTGTGGCTATCGTATACCTTCATTTTATTAAACCTATGATCTCTCACCAACTTTATGTTGACCGTTTTTAGCAATGTATTTTCAGGTATAAGCATTAGCACGCTACCGAAGGCTCTTGGCAGGGCATGGCATGGTCATAGAAGACTCTGACAAACATTTGGGACCGTTCTACCTATTTTAAAGGGCCTATTTCCGCACTACTTTTAACAATGTAAATTCAACATTTTTGTTAAACAATGTTGTTCTAAATAATTGAAATGAAAACCGTTCTTTGCACTTGTGTCATGATACCAATTGAGTTGCACCCCAGCGATGTGAAAGCTTCCGCTGAACCCGATTTTGGGGGTGTGACAGATTGGTATCAGAGCCTAGGCTATAGAGAATTGGGTAATTTTAAAACCTAAACTATAGCTACATTTACAAAAACATAACCCTATGACCGCCACGTGCCTGCCTGCCAAGCTGATGCCTCAATTGTGGTTTGTTGCTGACATATTTAATAAGATTTGTGTCTTATTATCAAATCATTTATACCCACTTATTATAGTTGATTACTATAGATGTCTTTCATATAGGCATGCACACATATCGTATACGTTTCAGCGTTACGCCTTTTCCTTGCATAGTTTCATCATTCGACCTCGAGTTTGGTCCTTTGCCTTAGCCTATCAGAACATCTCTTCAAATGTGAAGGACCTAGTATTACTATAACTGAGCTGAGTATTTTAAACTTCATTGAACCTCGGTGGAATATAGACTCGTCACCTATATTCAACCCGGGACAGTTGGACATAGGCTGACTACCTATGCCCCGCTCAGAGATGAATTTTGCAATACTGAGAGCATATATAATAAAATTATGTCCGGTTTGCATTCTTACTCGATTTCTAAAGGTTTCAAAACTTCTGGTGTGTATACACAATCGTTGCAAGAACATTTACACCTGCATCACCTTATGAACCGCCGTCTAAAAGCACGCCAGCTAACCATAACCCAACCTCAAGCCGTTGAGAGTCAGATCATTGGGAATGACAATCATTTCACCTTTACCATCACGAATCCTCGAGACTCAAGTTGAGGCACTCAAGGAAGAAAATCGACAGAATGATAAAACCCTATGGTATGCCAAAGAATGTAAATGGGTTAGTAAAGAGGTCAGACAGAGTATTGTGCTTCAAGGATAGAAACTGGATATCTCTCTATGGTGGAATACGAGAGTTGATTATGCACGAGTCGCACAAGTCGAAGTACTTCATTCATTCAAGTTCTGATAAGATGTATCAGGATCTCACGAAACTCTATTGGTGGCCGAATATGAAAGCAGACATAGCTTTGTATGTTAGCAAATGCCTTACTTGCGCTAAAGTAAAAGCCGAGTACCAGGAACCATCAGGATTACTTCAGCAACCAGAAATTCCTCAGTGGAAATGAGAACGCATTACAATGGAGTTCGTCATTAAACTTCCCAAGACATCAGACGATTTCGATGCTATTTGGGTAATCGTCGATCGTCTCTCAAAATCAGTCCATTTCATCCCAATTAGAGAGACTTATACTATGGACCAGCTTACCTGACCTTATGTCAAGGAAATAGTTTCAAGAACGGTGCACCAATTCCCATCATCTCTGACCGAGATAGTCGCTTTACTTTAAATCACTGGCAATCATTACAAGATTCATCTGGAAGCAAATTAGACTTGAGCAATGTCTATCATCCTCAGACCGATGGTCAGAGCGAGAGAACGTTTCAAATATTGGAAGATATACTCAGAGCATGTGTGATTGATTTTGGAAATGGTTGGGGCTAACCATTTGCCATTGATCGAGTTCTCTTATAACAACAACTATCACACGAGCATAAAAGCAGCACCATTCGAGGCACTCTATGGTCGAAGGTGTCGGTCCCCTGTTCGTTGGACCGAAGTTGGTCAAGCACAACTCACTGGTCCAGACAAGGTTCGCGAAATCACAGAAAAGATAATTCAGATTTGAGAAAGACTTAAAGCAGCCAGAAGCCGACCGAAAAGTTACGTCGATGTTTGACTCAAACCATTAGAATTTCAGGTTGGAGGCAAAGTTCTGACAATCACTTTAAGATATCCTTACCCAATCATATATACGCACGACCTACCATCCTCGAACCAACAAACATTAAGGAAACTAACCAAGCGCTATAGGACGTGCTCAACATCATAGAATCAACTTTGAATTGTTTGGAGTAAACCTTTGACATTGACAGATTTTACCTTCAACAATAGCCATCACACAAATACAAAGACTGCACCCTTTAAGACACCCTATGGTGGAAGTACCAATTACCTATTAACGACCAAAAATCGGGAAGTCCAATTCACTAGCCTAGAACTCAGTTGTGAAACAACAAAGGAAATCGTACAAGTCAAGGATCAATTACAAACAACAAGAGAACAATAAGAAATATACAAAAGTGCAAACATTAAGAAGGTACGACGAACTAAGAAAAACACAAACAACGAGAATTCTATTAGAAATCACGGAAATTAGTACATAACAACATAATTAGCATCGAACGTGCTAATATTACAAGGATTACATGGAAACCTAACCACGACTTATTCTAACATTCCTAACATAAACCTATGGACCCCAAAACTTATCCACCGCGTATGACAAGGCCGTGAGTGATATGATGAACACCACGAGCCCAATCCAAAGTTCATAACCTTCAACTGGAATGAAGGTCAAGAGAGTGACGGCAACCACGATGCAAACCATCCCAATAATGGTGATGAAATGTGCCATTTTCGACGATTAGCGACACGAGGAGTAACAAAAATGAAAAAAATGAAACTCCAAAGGTGGTGGTGATTAGCAAGTGATGAGAATTGGTGACGAAATAACACGAAATAACCTTGAAACAATAAACTGCACGCCGTAGTTGGCCGGAAATTTTTTTTTTCTTTCTTCTCTTGAATTGTGGCCGGTCGAAATTTTTGAAATGGGAGAGAAGAAAGATGAAAAGGTAAAAGTGATGTGAATGGGTGGAAGTAATAATTGAGGTATATGGTGATGTGTGTGGGAATATATAATAAAATAATATATTCTATACTTTTATGATACCCGAGAATTTCAATGAGCATAGGATGTACGAGACATACCCGGAAGACCAAAGTAAACCATAGCTACATTAAAACAAATTGAGCGCCGGGACGTCGCTTCTTTAACGGGTGGAGAATGTCACAACTCGTAATTTCAGGCCATTTTTCCGAACCTCGACAATTTACTATTCATGAGTTACTATTCATTCCCGGAGGGAAATCACTATTCATAATCATCATTCATCTTTTCGTAAACTAGGTTTACGGGTATTCAAATTCGCGTAACCAGTTTGGTTTAGCTGCGAAATTCATGCATCATCAGTAAGGACATGCCATATAGACTAGAGTAGTCTACATATCATCAGTAACATCATCATCATATTAAGTCATGCACGGGTTCGTGTGTTTTTCATTTACGTATGTTCGTTTATTTGTTAAACGTTACCACTCTGTCATTACTAATAATATTATACTCAAATACTCCCGACTATGATCCTAATATATTTTCATGCTAATTTTAATGATATAGAGTTTATATTATTATTTTACCCGGTGTTTTTAAACCTTTTGCTATATTTTCCCGTTAGGAGCTTATAACTCCGTCGTTTTGCGATATTTCATCACGATCATTATTTTAACACCCGATTCCTATCAGTAACATAATTTTACAATTTTTACAACTTCGTCGTATTTTATTTCACTTCGTTAACATTTATTTCAAGATAACTCGGTACCCGATAACACATAATGTATACATTAAACTACACAATATCTATCAATAATACCCCAAAAGTCAAGACTCTTGGCAAAGTCTTCTACTCTGGTCCAATATGTACGCCCCATCCCATGCTTTCTTTTTCTACAAGCTGTCCAACACTATACCACATTAATTGAATTTGTCATCTTATTCTTGGAATTAATTTTCATAACATCTATTGTATCATTTTCACTAGCCATAAACTAGCTCATTCCCTCTTTTTCCTCTCTATAACCCACGGCCAAGAGATGAAACCAAGAACAATCCATCTTTTTTTTCAAGATCAAATCATAAACATACTCCATTTACCTTCCTAGTTATGGATTTGTGATCAAACCTCAAGATTTGCAATCAAATCTCTTCAATCTCATCACACATTGTAAGTAACTTCAAAATTATTAATTTTTCATGTTTTACTTGCATTTGATCTTTATATTTAGGTATTTTCATGAGATCTTGTTTAAAAATGCAACATACTTAGTTATGGTACCACTTTTCTTTTGAAAACTCTTATAAACTCTAGATCCATAATTTTTGCTAACAACCTCATGAACCACACTATATTTAGTTAAGTTTAGGACCCCATGACACTTTGAGAAGTGTATGGTAGATCAAGGGTATTTGTGGAGTTGAATGGAGTAAGATTGATTAAGTTTTGGACTAAGAAAATGCATTCTTAAACTATATAAATACCTACTGTCCCGAATTTGATTTTCTGGAAAACTCAGATTTTTGTGAGCTATTTTGGTCTCAATATTTAGAAAATACACTCAAAAACGAAACCGTGGCCGCTTGAATCACTAAAAACCGACTTATAACGAAGAAGTTATGAAATATTTAAGTTACGCGACGAAATATACACTTTGCTGAAAAACAGCATGCTGTTGGACGACTTTTCAGGAGCAAAACGAGCCGTTAACCATGATCTAGATGAGCCGAGACATTGAAAATACGTTAGTATAGGTTTATACGAACGCGTGGATACCTAGAACGTTAAAAACGAGCTTATAACGAACAAAATATGGACTTTTAAAGACTCGACGATATGTATATATTTTGACAGCACCCTTTTTAGTAGAAAATAGAGTGTTAAAAACTAGTATTTTCATAACTTGAAATATTGATAGCCGTTTACCAAATCGATCGAGGCGCGGTTGATTCAATGTCAAAAGTAACGATATTGAAATATTGTTATAAGGTTTTTGAGAACGTCAAGTCGGAATACTAACATATAAAGTATATAATTTTCGCGACTAGTTTTACACGGCCAAAGTGGTTATATCTTCACAAGTCGTATAAAGTATTATTTTGCGACGAAACTGTTATATTTGACAATATAATACCAAATAAGGATCATGGAGTACCATTTTAATGTAATTACACGAAAAGTCGTTTATGACATAATGAGATATCAATAATGTATTTTTCGACGTTAAATGATATTTTCTAAACAACAAGTGGTATCGTTAGCATAAGTATGTGCATTAGTTGAGTTACATCATTGCTTATACGAGTCATATCATTCATAATAGGTCCTGTTTAGAGACCGAGTTCCATTTCATCACTGCTCATCATTATCATTGTGCTATCATACCAGGTGAGTTTTCATAGCCCCGTATACATTTTATTATTGTTTTCAAATCCCACGGGGGAGAATACATTGCAACTGTTTTCCATACGAGCCAAAGTATCAGACTTCCTGTACATAGATTAAGTTACCTTGTTGCCAATTGAAAGTCCCCATATAATCATGAACCGTTAATTTACCTGTAAGCGAGAGTGAGTGGATAGATCTATCGAGGGTGACGCCTCCATCCGTGTTGGCTTTGACCAACAACCGATAGCGGATGCATTTCATGTCTTTTCATTTGAGTGTCTGGCAAAACACTCCCAGGGGCTCCAGAGAATTCAGTCACAGCGTCGGGGTCATGAGCTTAAGTCTATTGTACACCATTTTTATGTGACTTATGTCATACACTTTATACTTGTGGCTATCGTATACCTTCATTTTATTAAACCTATGATCTCTCACCAACTTTATGTTGACCGTTTTTAGCAATGTATTTTCAGGTATAAGCATTAGCACGCTACCGAAGGCTCTTGGCAGGGCATGGCATGGTCATAGAAGACTCTGACAAACATTTGGGACCGTTCTACCTATTTTAAAGGGCCTATTTCCGCACTACTTTTAACAATGTAAATTCAACATTTTTGTTAAACAATGTTGTTCTAAATAATTGAAATGAAAACCGTTCTTTGCACTTGTGTCATGATACCAATTGAGTTGCACCCCAGCGATGTGAAAGCTTCCGCTGAACCCGATTTTGGGGGTGTGACACCATAAAACACAAGGTTTCTATGTTGGGCCATAAAACATAGCGGGAGTGGTTGTACCTTTGTCAAAGAACCAACGGGAGTGGTTGTACCCTTGTAAAGAACTCGACATCTAGCTTAGTGTCGGAAATTGTATAGGCGACGTCAGGTTGGTTCTACCTCGAACTAGAACCCGGTATTTAGCTTTGTACCGGAAAAAGTGTAAGCGACGATTGTAAGGTTTTATCCGCCGAGAAGGGAGCTTGTTGATCTAGTGAAGTAACTCTCGAGTTGGGTACTCGGGGAGTGGAGTAGGGCGGAGAGGAGCTCCGTGACCGAACCACTATAAATCATCGTGTTCGGTTTGCGCTTTCTTTTACTTATCTCTTTACTTTTATGTTTGCATTATGTGATTGGTTGTGTTGTGATTAGTTGATTATACTTGTGTGACAACTTGTTATACATAAACTACAACAGACAGCTTTCATATTAGAACAAGCCAAATTGGAAATTTGATACAACAAATTTTAAGTTTTTAAAACGGGAACGTATTCACCCCCCCCCCCCTCTACGTTTTCACAATTGGTATCAGAGCCTCGTGGCTCTTATTTTCAAAACAAATGGTTTTTAAAATAGAGTACGATCTATGTATCAAATTACCTTTGAAGCAGAATGTAATATGAAAAATGTTTCGCTAAGTATACTTAGAAATTTTGTTGTTAAATATTAATTTGTATACAAGCTTGACGATGTCTTTGGAAAATCAAAAGAAAAGATTTCTTAAAATGATTAAGTGTCAAATTGTATGCGTAAAGCTAATTTACGAAAAACACGGGTCTTAAAGGAGCGTTTGGGATAACTATTGAGTTAGTTGAAAAATCACCTCCGTAATGTTTAGATAAGTCACATAAGTAGAAATGTTGTTAAATATGTGTAATATATGTTTAATATTAAGTCTACCAAGTCCTACACGTTTTCTCTATGTCAAAATACGAGTTTAGGGGAATCTGTCACAGACACCCACGGATCCCTTTGTTACAAAGGGCGGATCCCTCAAAAAGGATCCGCCAAATTCGTCGGTATTATATGCAGTTTTTGTCCAACTTCAAAAATTCATAACTAATTAACCGTAAGTCCGTAGGAGTCGTGCCACCTATCATTTTGAAGGTAATTAAGTCTACTTTCATTTAAAAATAATCTCATATCCTTAATCTAAATTGAAGTAGGTAAAACAAATCAAATACTACAACCTGTTCAAAATATTAAGTTTCATTTTGACACGGTAACTTAAACTTTTACGTCGGGCAATGTAAGTTGGTATTCTTTGAACATTGATATGATTTCTTTTGAAACTAAAGAAGTTGGTAATATAAAGGAAACAAATCAAACTTGGCATACATCGTCATATTTAAACGCAAAGTGACGAAAAGTATCTTTTCATTCATGCTATGCTATGTGACTATCTGTTCTAAGTTATTTGCATACATGTGATTTGCCTGTTGGTAATTGTGATTGAATTTGTTGATAGGAAATTCATAAGTTTTTTTCCATGACAATTAGTTACTTGTTTGATGCACAATAGGACTTTTGCTAGATCTTGTGCACTAAATTGATAAACTGTGTTTGTTTCACTTATAGACTTAGATACTTTTGTTTGCATATGTTATGTGAAAACCTTGCATAACTTACTTAGGAATGAGAACTAAGTGAAACTAGTTTAGTGTCTTGAAAAGTATTGTCTGGCACATACTTTAGCTCAAATGTTAAAATGTGTAAACATGTAGTATCTGTGAAAATGGTGATTGGTACATTTGCTTCTAATCATGATGTTTAATGATTTTGTCTTGTCATAGGATAGAAACTTACCTTTGAATGTTCATGTATACTAACCATGTCATGCAGGATGATAACATTTTGATGTTATCAAGTTTCCGTGTTTAAGCCACCAACATCCATTTATGGTAAGTTATTATCATCAGATTGATCTATGTGGAAACATGTGTTAGAACCTGCATTTTTAGTTTTATTCTATCACATATTAGTTGTTACATATGTTTTAGGAGAATTTTCAGAATTTGAACGAGTAACGAAAAATTCGACATGTGTTTTGTTAAAAATTAGGACCTTCAGATGGCGGATATGGCGGATCCCAAATTTTGGTTCCGCCTAGTATATGCTTTGGATCCGCCGAGACTAACAGCTAGTTTTTTAATTTTCATTTAAATTCCGCTGTCAAGATCACTCATCTTTATCACTAGGATTCCTTTCACTGATAATTCACTCCTATTAGGATCATAACATCTCACTTACACCAATAGGATAATCATATCTAATCACAGTTTCAAATTTCATGAAAATGCTTCAAGGTACTTTTTCGGTGAACCACTGAGTATTTGTGATCATTACACACATTCACTGCATCCTCCTGTCCTTTACTCATTCATTAGCTTGATTGGTAAGTTTACAACTTCCAAACAAATCCGGACTCGCTTTTTGCAAAAATATCATAGATCACAAGTCCAACTGATGACTATAAGATATTGTCCAGTATCCACATATGGTGCCTTACTTGGTTAACATGTCATCCTTCAAGACGATTAAGATTTACATCGAGTCATAACTCACACTTAGGTTATAGATGTATTATCTAATCTTGCTATCAAATCTCAACAAAGTAGGATTAACAACTTAAGTATTTCATCCGAAATATTCAAGTAACTTTGACTTATGATTGTAGTCATTAAAAGTCACATCCGAAAGAATCAACACCCAAGTATTTTTTAACAACTTATGTTAAAACACTTGTACTTTCACCATCATCCCAACACATTCACTTCTGTGATATGTCTCAGACCCTAAGCCTTAGATCACATCACACACTAGTTATACCAACCAATGGATCATAAGAATTAGTCCTAATCCTAGTTGTCCATAAGAATTAGTCTTCATCACATTCAGCCCCTAGGTTTCACAAATATAACCAAGCACTTCATCCACTAGTGAACTACAAGAATTAGTATCCATTGTTGTCATCTTCAACATTCATGAAACCCAAAAGCTCATCCATAGTACAACAAACTCCTACAACACCATAATCCATGCCATTGAGTGTATTGCTCAAAAAGCCCTTAGTCCAATACTCATACCAAATCGAATACACGTTGAATCAACTCGACCATACTTTACCACCTATTGGATTAGAGCCTTCAACATCAAATGAGCATGAAGCTCACAATCATTTACACTAGGTTTAAGTAGTACAACTTTCACAAGTAATCAAAGTATTAGTAATACTTCGTCACCAAGCTTCTGCTTATGTCTCAAATCAATATTTTAACATATGTTAAAATGCAAATTCTCAAAGACAACCTCATGCACCCCAAGTAACAATGACTCTTGAGGAGTATACATAAGAAACTCAAGTGAATTCTTCGTGTCATCTCCAAGTTTATTTAGGACTATCAAAACACTTTGTCTTCATTTACGAAAACATGATGTTTGGGAAAGCATCATGCCTTATAAATCATGCGTTTAGGATGATGTATATCCTATGCATCATTCTCTCCTTGCAACATGAATGGTTATGTTACAAGAGATTTCATTACATCTCATCTGCAAGTTCCATGAACTAGCATATCTCCCTCATCTTGTCATACTTATTTTCATAAGCATGATAACCTTACTTGTTGAAAGATACTTTATGTATCTATCTTTTTTCAAGCGTACATAATCTAGTTCAAACCTTGTGTGTATCCTACACATCTCTAGAGCATACACAAGATATATTAAAGTTGGTAACTTTACTCAGATTCTTGTTCCAAAGAGCTTTCTTGAGAACGTTCTTAACATATTCCATTATCATACACAAACATATCTCTTGGTCTTAGATGATCAAATCACTTGCATAACACATACTTAAACTCAACTTAAAAGATGTCACCCTTAGATTCCAAACACAAAGATTAAAATCTGTTGACACATATTTGTCAAATTCCCGTGTATAACATGACATCTTCATCACATTAGTTTTAATAGAAATAGTTGGGTCTCAGTAATTGGTAAACTATCATATTTAGATAGACAAAAATAGGAATTCCTATCTTTCAGACATGAGAATGACTACAAGAGAATTTATTGCACTAGAAACTCAATTTAACCTAATGGTTAAATTGCTTCCAGCAGAGAAGTTGGGTATGTGGAATCACCCGTAAAAATGGTCGTGTTTAGCCTGAATTGAGCACCGCTAGTAATAGTCTCATATTCATTCTCCAACTTGAAAAATCTGTATTCCTATACTTGCCTAAAAGTAAGTATTAAAATAAGATAATTTATCTTGTCTTAGGAATATTAATCAAACAAGTAGTAGATATATTATTCTTAGTATAATCACTTGCATTTCATATACATGTGTTGATTACATGTTAGTTGTTTGATATGATTAAGTAACTTGACATAATCATGATAACTATTTTAGTGATAGTCAAATGTGTAAACCTTGGAAAGGTTTTGTCTGCATGCTTATATGCTTCATGTTGACATGATTTGAATAATATGTTCATTCTTTCGTTATATGCTATTTCGCAAGATTAACGTATTACTTGTTAACTTACGATATGTCATTTTTAATACATGGTGTTAGATAAATTTTTTTTAGTTGACATTCATTGAGCTTTTTCATAGGATAGTCTAAATGATGCATGCTTCCAAAATGTTAAAAATTGTTTGCAATGAATCTGTCGTCTCATTTCTTTTGTAACTTTGTCACACTATTTGTTTGCCATGTGTGCACTTTGTCTAAGTGGTTTTGGTATGATGAACATTTAGAAGTCATTTTATTTTACACATAGATCATTGTGTTAATTAATGGGTAAGTATGCTTAAGTGACTAAGCCTAACTTCAAAACAATTTCACAATGTAGTATCTAAAACAATGTCATGCTATCTTGCAATATGACTATTTGTCTTGATGCCATGTGGTAGCTTTTTGTCTAGTAGATGAATATTTGTTTTTGTTTACATAAGATGCTATGATTTCTATTATATTCACATCTTTTGTCATTAAGACTTTTGTCTTGTAGATTGATAACAAATTATTTGTTATTTCTCTTTGTTATTTTGCATAATTATTGTCCCATTATTGCTACTTTGATTAGTAATATGTTTATAAGATCCATTTTCTTGCATATAGCTTCAAAAGCTAATAGGATTAAGTTTTAGAGTATTGAAATTTGTGTTTGGATATCTTTCAACATAACTCTCTCCAAATCGTATTGTTGCTTCCGCTTTCCTAACAACATCTCCATCAACCTTTAGTTATAAATTGAGTTATCACTAGTAAACTAACACCAACATTAGCATCACTAACTTTAACTCCATTTCATATCCTCATCATAGGCATTGTTTGTTTTGGGAGTATATTCTTGTAAATGTAATTCTTATTAGAAGATTACACACTTTATAACATGGTTTACTAGATAATCACGATTGATATCACAATTCGTATGCTGCATCATATTTTTCTTTGATTAGACAATCACAATAGGTAAGTTGATTGTGATTAGATTATTAATATGTTGCATAATATTTTTCTTTGAGATAAAATATATTGCACTAACCATTTCATTGTAGGTTCATCATCATATACGCTCGATCATATATAGCTTACTCATCATAGGATGAAGTTTGCATCGATTATTTTTCTTCTTTTATAGGTGCTGCTTAACGCTCTCAAACCAGGAGGATTATCAGTCTAGCACTCATATTGCATCGTCTATACACTTTGGTCGTATATGACTTAAGACATAGCTTCTAGTGCACTAATCTTTTGTTTTGTAGGTTCATCTTGACGCCTTAGAGCAAGGGGGAGCTTTCGTCAAGCATTTTTAGAATGCATCATATACACGCATTGTTGTATATCACATACTAACCTTTATTTTGTAGCATTTTTTATCCTTGGATCATATACGTCGATACCCTAGCAACGGGGAGTATTGATCAAGGGGGAGCATATCATGTACTAATCCTTGTTTTGTAGCATTCATAATCCTTACATCATATACGTTGATACCCTAGCAACGGGGAGTATTGATTAAGGGGGAGCTACAATCAAGGGGGAGCATGCTCGCATTCTTAAGAATTCTCATTCTTCGACACACTTTTGTGTTTCAACAAAAAGGAGGAGATAGGTCAACATAGTCCAACATAGCTTACCCACGTGTATCGTTGGCTATTTGCATTTCATTCGTCATGCATTTTTCATATATATTCTTTTTATGTTGCACACCACTAACCTTGATGTAGGTTAAGAGTCTAGTTTGATCCATGGATCCGCAAACAACCTAGGGGACGCAACAACCATAGGAGATTGGAGTAGTATATTTAACTTCACTGGGGATGATGCAAGCTCGCCATTTCGGGGAGAAATGAAGTTAACTCCAAGGACACACCCTTTTTGCTTCGACAAAAAGGGGAGAAAGGTGTTAAAGGAGAAGGTAATATTAAAGGTAGTACGGACACAAGTAACTTTTTACATTTTACTTTCTATCACGTTTACATATTTTATCATCATAAAAAAGGGGGAGATTGTTAGTGCAAACAGTCTCGTTGGGGAGATTGTTAGTGCAAGCAGTCTCGTTTGTTTTGATTGATGACAAACATGTAACTTGATACATAACATAAAATATACAAGTTACTTGTAATCATATCTTGTCTCAACATACATTCAACACCTCTCGAGTCCTCGTATGATACAACACAGGTTCGTACATGTTTGTTATGTGGCATTATGATCAAACCCTTAACAAACCATTTAGAATGTTTAAAATACGACTAGGTCATTAAGTATTTTAAAAAGGCTAACTATTCTACTTAGAACCTCATTTGTCATGTTTCCTAAATAGGATAAGTACACTTTAGGTGTCAAACTAACATGATACATATTAGCAAACATATATTAGTTAAGCTAGTATATACATAGGACATACATATATACATTTACATTATTTACATTTTAAGAATTAAAATGGAAATATGTTCATGACATCATTGCATACATCATTAGAAAATCTTAGGAAGATATGGAAAGATATATTTTGGAAAGATTCTTAAGTAACAAAGTTGACTTTGGTAGATATGGTTAGATATGGAAAGATCTTTGATAGATTTCATGAAGATTTGATTTAGGTGATATTTTGGAAAGTTCTTAAAGTTACATAGTTGACTTTGAAAGATCTTGACATGACTTAACATGATATGGAATGATATGGAAAGATTTGTTGAAATCTTAGTTGTCATGTACCCACGGATCCAAACCAATACAAAGACGGATCCAATTTTTGGGATCCGCCAAATCCGTGGCATGTACAAATTGTTTTCCTATAAATAGTAGCCCATTGTTTACCCATAGTTTCATCCAACTAGAACACACATTCCCTTCATCATTTCACACACTTAGATCAGTAGCAAACCATGTAGATTCATAAATTAATCACCCTTTACATAATGATCATAATGTTACTAACTTTCATTATGTTATCATGAGACATCATCCATAGCATACTTCCTGATCCACCATGAAGGTTAGAAGACCTTGAAGTCATTATCCATCATAGCATTACAACATACGAAAATTCAAGAGCACTTGACATCCTCAATGATTGAAGACTTCTTATTCAAGAAGTTCATGTAGATTCCATATGCATATATGAAGATCCATCACAACAAGTTTAGGGAGCTTGTGATCTTCATCCATTGAAGGCTTCCTATCAACGGAAGTTCATTTAGATTAGCCATTCATATCCATGACCCATTTATGTCATGGATCATCATTGTAATCTATTCATACTAGATTAGATGGTTTATGTGTTTGTGCCATAAAACACAAGGTTTCTATGTTGGGCCATAAAACATAGCGGGAGTGGTTATACCTTTTTCAAAGAACCAACGGGAGTGGTTGTACCCTTGTAAAGAACTCGACATCTAGCTTAGTGTTGGAAATTGTATAGGCGACGTCAGGTTGGTTCTACCTCGAACTAGAACCCGGTATTTAGCTTTGTACCGGAAAAAGTGTAAGTGACGATTGTAAGGTTTTCTCCGCTGAGAAGGGAGCTTGTTGATCTAGTGAAGTAACTCTCGAGTTGGATACTCGGGGAGTGGAGTAGGGCGGAGAAGAGCTCCGTGACCGAACCACTATAAATCATCGTGTTCGGTTTGCGCTTTCTTTTACTTATCTCTTTACTTTTATGTTTGCATTATGTGATTGCTTGTGTTGTGATTAGTTGATTATACTTGTGTGACAACTTGGTTTACATAAACTACAACAGACAACTTTCATATTAGAACAAGCCAAATTGGAAATTTGATACAACAAGTTTTAAGTTTTTAAAACGGGAACGTATTCACCCCCCCCCCCCCTCTACGTTTTCACATTACTGTTTTAGCATTTTCTACCCTCAGGTTACTGTATTTACAGTTTTGAACACAGTTTGTAAAGTTGGCAGTTTTAACCCTTAAAGTTGAAATATTTTGCAAACTTAGTCCAAAAATCATAAAAAAGTGTGAAAAGATTTCTGAAAGTTTTAATAACTTTATAAAGCTTATTTAAGTCAAAATCAACTGCTTATTGGTCAAAGAGCTTATTTTTAAGTTAATGGGTTTAATAAGCCAAACATAAAGCCCATTAACCTTTTTAGATCCGAGGGGTTTTAGGACTTTTTTGTCCAGCTTATTACATGTGCTTAAAAATGACTTATTGGGCTTAAAAGCCCAACCGAATAATATGAGTAAATTAAAAACAGTCCGAGTAGCTTTTACTTTGAGGTTCAAAAAGGGTTTATAAGAGCTTATCAATGAAAACTTAGAACATCAACCTATTAGGTGAGCTTGTGAAGAATCAAGAGGAGTAATAAAATTGATAGGTTGTGTGTATGTATTCAATTTTATATGATCATTTCTAGTCGACAAAAGTGAGTTGTACAAAATAGAAAGTGACTTAAATATGTGATAAATATATGCAATGTACATATGATGTAAAATGATGCTCGATATGTAAATAAATGAACATGTGAGTGTCGTGTGATGGTGTAACCATGATTTCTAGCCTTCCATCAATAGGAGGCAAATCATGTTTTACGAAAAATGAATATAAGAAGCGTAAAATGCGTGTAAAATATATATACGTTCGAATTAAATATGTAACGATGCAAGGTGATATATATAAACCTTAGAAATGAATATGAGATGAGTTTGTAGCACTTACAACACCAAGATGGTAGAGGGTTAAACGTGAAAAGGATTAGAGATTGTACTCAAATGGGACTTTGCGACTTGGAAATGGTGCTCGAATGATTATGGAAATCCTCCTGGCTCTTCTTGAGGTCTCGGTAGTGAGGGAATACTTAGGAGAATGTATGAAAAATGCTAAGGTGTGAATGGAAGTTAATGCAAGTGAATTATATGTATGTATGTATACGTATATGTGTATATATGGGATTTTTGAGACACAAGTTGGCATGTATAGGAATGTGGCAGAGATCTTAGGACTTTTAGAAAGATTTTCAATCGAGTTATAGGACTTTAGAGAGGCTTGTGAGTGTAGGATTGGTTGTGAGTCAATTTGCATATATATACATATGTCGACACAATCTAATGGGTCCAAAATAAATATGTAGCGTGTGATATTGTGTGAGAGGGTGAGAAATAAAATTCTAAACTCATAAATGATTATAGAAAAATATTTGAGCTAGGTGGAAATGAGTTTAGATCGAATTGGTTAAATTTAATATAATTCGAGTGAAATTGTACGTGTGTTGATGGTGATAAGCTTTGGACTTCGTTAGGAGATCAAATGTGCGAATGAGTGAGTGAGAGTCGACATACTGTTCCTTTGGTGGGTGAAGAGTCGAATGGTGTAAAAAGTTGGGTGTGTTGTATGTCGAATTCCAAAGAAAACGAGTCCAAGTAAGGGTGAGTTGAACGAGTGATATATATGAAATTATAAACTTGGGTTGGACTTGTGTTGGGCTAGGAATGGTGTTGGGCTGGAATTATTAGGTAAGGATCCGTTTGGTTATAAATTGAGTGTGTTTATTTTCGTGGTCCGCGTGTGAACTCGTTCCAATATTTGGTGAATCACGTATCAACGTGTTTGAGTTATTATAATGTAATAAACAAAAGTTTAAAATTTTCCCATATAAATGGTTAACTGAACAGTAATGGTGATTAATATTTGATTAATTGTTACAAATTACTGGGGAAATTTATAGATTGCTACAGTACCCACCCGCCAAACAGAATTCCGTCCCGGAATTAAAGTCTAAGGTAGTTGTTAAGGTTATCTAAGTGAATTAATGTGGATATTTGTCGCGAATTTTTGAGCTCACATTCCCAGGTGAAATCAGGAACTCTTTTAATGTGTTGATGGGTGAGCAAAAGTGTTCTGACTGATATTAAGACTCAACCGATGAGAAGTCATGGAAAAAGTTCATCTAATAATTTCCACTCATTATTCAAGAGAACGTGACTTCGTTTGACTACTCACACTAGAAGAAGCAATTTGAATGTCTTGCCACCTAGTGGTTCCAACGGCTATGAATAGTAGTTTCCAACGGCTATGAACAGTGAATTCCAACGGCTATAAATAGTGATTTCCAACGGCTATTTTCCTTCTTATAAATACCCCATTTAATTTTCATTCTTCCACTAACCATATTTCTCTCATTTAATCCTTTCAAAATGTCGCACCTTGTTACCATTCTTGCGATTGTGTATGTTGTTGTCGCTACCATCTACTTGGCCTACGTTCCGGATGAAGACTATGAATTCTTGGTCGGGGTTTTAGTGATTCTCGTACCACTCGTGGGTTTAGCCATCGGCGTGGATAAGATATGGGGGTAATAGTCTTGCGTTAGGATTGTTAAAATAAGTCTTTGTTGTGTTTCCATGTAATCTTTAATGAAGGTGTAATAAGACTTGCTTGTTTTTATGCATAAGACAATGTCTTTAGTTAACGCGTTAATGATTTGTTTGTATTTATTGTACATAATACTCAAGGTGATACATCCTGTTGTGGCTCTCGCTCTCGTAGGTGTAGTGGTGTTTTTCATTGGCTTGGCGGGTCAACCATTTGGCGATTCTATACCTTACTTAGTGATCTTTGTAACATTAGTACTACCGATGCTAATTATATCGCTATGTATTAATATTTGTGGATTCTAATAAAACTTACGTTATTTGTGCTTTCCATATGTTTTTATGAATTCTTGTGATTCTCGAGTTCGTACTTATGTCGGATTTCTTTCCTTGGGATGATGGGTAATAGGTGTAGATATCTATAGAGTGTTGTCAAGAGGGATGTTTACGAACAATTTGACTCGTCACAAGGCTTTGCTTTTTAATGAAGATTGTTTCAGGGAATTTGAAAAGATGACTGTTTCATTCATGAAATGATTCTTCCCAAATTAGACATAGGTGATCAGGCTATGTATAATTGAGGACCAATGATGTGATGCTTGACTCAGTCAAAGTAGTATTAGGTTTCTCAAGAGGTTTTAGATGGTGTTCAATGTGTTGTTTTTTTTAAAATGGAAACCTAAATAATTTTTCAAGGTAACAAGAAAAATCGGTTCGCACCACGGTGATGGATTAGAATTTCTGGGGTGGTAATAGGAAAGCTCTGAAATGGATCCTATTGTTTGTGAGAGAACCTTATAAGGTGGTAATAGTCTATTGTTCGGTCAGAAATGAAATTAACCAGATTCCTAATGGGATAGCAGTGTATTGTTATGAAATGATTATGTATAGGGTAAATGGAATAGAAACTGAAATAGACGTAGGTGGTCATTATCATGAAAATAGTACAAGATAGAGATCTCATAAGATAGAAAAGTAGTTGTTACACTCAGGTTACTCCATCGTACCTAAGGTAAAGTACAAAAGGAAATACAACTCTAGAGGGTTTGAACTATGGTTTATTTATTACAATAGGAATCTCTTCTTCTGTTTAAACATTGTTGTTGTCCTTTGACGTTGCTGAGGTTCTAACGAACTTCCATTCTCTTCCACTGGCCTTGTTGTTCTAATTGGTATTCTGGGTTGGGCACTGATTCCTGTAGTGCCCTTTTCCACCACACCTGTAGCATACTACAGCTACTGGCTGTGTATTAGCGCCTGTGAATTTGCAGTCTCCTGTTTTGTGGCTCGTTCTCTAGCATTTCCCGCACTTAGCAAAGCAAAGTCCGGTGTGATGCATCTTGCATTGTTTGCATAGAGTTTGCTTCCCACGATAACCATTTCCGTTAGCAGGTGTGGCGATGCAGTCTCTGCCAGCTTCCTGCCTGCAATCTTGTTGGTGGTGGTAGTTGTTGCGATCTTGCATATGATTGTGGTTACGGTTGTTGTTGTTGTGGTACTTGCAGTTGTTGAGAGTAGTAGTTTCTCTCACATCCAGTTTTCGCTTATGATCATTTCTCTTGGATGTAGTACCCCGTTTAACTTCTTGGTCTACAAATCCCTGGGTAATGGTGATGGCAGGTTCAGTCACCCATTCTGTACCTTTAAGGTGAGTTGGTTCGCGACCCGTAAAACTCTCATAGGTACACTTACAAGACGCAGCCGTCTCCCTTTCTCTTGTTGCTCTATTGTTGCTACTCGGACGAGCTACTGTAGTCGCTTGGGTTTCGAGTACTGCAGCAATGATGTTGGTTACCAATTTTTGGATAGCTTCAGGAGTCATAGTTGGGGTTGGTGCCGGTGTGGTATTTGCCTTTCTCATGCTAGCCATCTTCTATTAATATCACAAGAAACATTGATTTAGTATTCACATAATGACCGTGTTAGAATAAATTGAGTAATAGGGTGATTGTATACAAGTCCTAACAATCTTATCACAATGTGAAATTGCAATCAACTGAGAAATCATAAGATCACGAAATGTTTGGGTACTATCGTAAATAAATGATCAACTCTTGGTATAGGATTGATAAGGAACAAAGTGATTCATCATCTACAAAAGCTGAAGTTCAGCAACTTTCTCTTCATTCATCAAGTTTTCTTCCAAAATTTTTCTTTAAAAATCTATGGTTATAGCCCAGTTATGACAGGTATAAGGAACCATAACAATCATAGGTAACATCACGGCATGTCCAGATACAATCACTACACACATGAATATAAGGAAATATTCATAACTCCGCATCAATATATAGCAAATCCACAACAAACAACTTCATATTAATAACTTGATCAATTGTTTACAAAACAAATGATACAAGGTCTTTTATTAATGCTTTATGCGGCAGGTTAAGATGTCTCAAAACTACAGCTGATGTGATGTATGTCTAACTACTGGAATGTCTCGTTCATGTGTCCCTGTGAGCTCTGAAATCCGATTCAGAAGTCTCTGTATGTCAGTCTGATACTGGACCTGCTTGTCCTTCACGAGGTTCTCTAATGTTTCGGCTTTGCGGCGCGTTTGTAGAACTTCCTCAATCTACCTCTGTCTTTCTCATTGTAAAACTGTCATATGGGAGCGTGTCTCGAACATCTCTGACTGAAACCTCGTCAGTCCATCCTGAAGGTCCATCTTGTCGGATAGAAGGTCATGTAAGGTGCTGTTGACCGTGTCGGGGCGGCGGGCGGTGTTCTGTCAACGATGTTTAGGAGTGTATCGCTCTGCTCCTCATGACGCTTCAGTCGCGTCATGATGGGGGAAGGAGTAGGTGTGCGGGCAACTGTTGTCCTGAAGCTCTCTCCAGTCTCGAAGACTCGGGCTGGAGGAGTGAAAACAGGTGGGAAATAGTAATGATGAAAGAGATGGATGACTGGGACCTGATATACGAGCCCGGCTCTGAGAGGGTAGATCCTCCTCTGGAGTTGGCTCTCGTTGGTGAGGTACAAACAGGTATGATTGGATGAGTAGATTAAACGAGTAGTCAGGTCTAACCGACGGTGGAGGGGATGATGATTGTAGTGGTGGTGATCCATACTGATACTCAGGTGATGATAGGGGTGTCATCCCGATCATATCTAATGGTGATGTAGGGGATAGAGGTGGTGATGGTGGTATAATCGGAACTACAGGTAATCGTACTCTCTTGCGAGGTGTATACATATGGATAGGGCCATTGGGATGGCTCCGAAATGGTATCATAAATGGTTCGGGCTCATAGGGTGCTAAAATCCTGACACATCTGCGCCGGGCTACCGGTGCAGGTGGGGGAGGTGGAGTGATGTGCGTTTTTTGTTCTAATTCTTTTATATCCCCGGCAACGGCGCCAAAAACTTGATGGTGCGCGTTGTTGCGGTTTAGCAGTATTAATGCCTACTCAAGTTTTAAATTTATATTTAGCCGACTTATCAATAACACACACACTTAACGAGCAGTGTACCCGGTCAGTATGAATATAATGGTAAGTAGAGTGTCGATCACTAAGAGTGGAACGTATTATCTAGTTATTCTAATCAGTATTTTAATATCCTAAGTTAGCTTTACAAACTAATCTAACGCAAGGGGGTTTCAGCCTGAGAGACTAGCATAGTTTGGTTATGATTAAATATAAACTAAACTAATGAGCACGAATCAGCGATTAGCACACACGTACACAGATAGATATTTGAGACAATAAGAAGACCTGTCCTGATAATTAAGTAGCTTGTCACTTGTTTTATTGCTAGTTTTATATGAAGTGTATATAATTAAACCTTTCTCGTTGGCTCTAATCTTATCGGCGAGTAAACCCTTAATGATTACTTATGTCTATCCTATTTATTAAGCGTCTCTTAAATAGGCGAGGAAGGGGCATGGCGACCCAAGCAATGCTCAGCTAGACACAGAGGTTATCAATGCACTAATAAAAGTCACCAAAGACATCAACATATAAACTTTAATTAATGGGAAAGCAATATTAAAGGGAGTGCATGATTTTCCGTAGTCACATGACACAAGCCCATCAATCCTGATGAATTAAAGTGTACTAATACAATAAAACAAAACTACTTAATGAATTGAATACATGCAGGACCTTCTTACAGATCTTGTATCTTCGTTTAGGTGTGTCTTGTGCTGCTTGGTCGTCTGAATTCGGCTCTAGGGTTCTTCTGTCTTCGGTTTCTGAGTTAAGCTAAGTGTCTCAGAACTCTTAAATTCGTCTGTCCTTGGGGTATTTATAGTTTCTGTCAAAGGGATCGATGCGGCACATAGAATTGTTAGATGCGGCGCATTGACTTAACTTCGCGTGGGGTCCAAGATTAATATATTCAGGAATATTCGTACATCGTCTTCAGATGCGGCGTATCTTGACTTTGTATGCGGCGCATGTACTTGGATTGTAACTTGTGAAATCTTGATAGTGATACGCCGTATGTTAGAAGTATAATGCGGCGTATCTGGAGTAGAACGAGCTTGATCTTCTGGATTTCAGTAGGATTTTGACATCTTGCTTGTTTTGCTCCATAATTAATCCAAAATCGCCAAGTTTCACATAATGCTTGTTTTTACCTGAGAATTACTAAAGTAAACGTTAATGTATCGATTCTCATAGATAATATAATAAAACAAGTCAAATAAACAGGATAAATGATGATAATAAAATGCACTTATTTGAGTTCATCAAATATCCCCCCACTTGAACTTTACTTGTCCCCAAGTAAACCTTAGAATTAATCAAATGAAAATGTATCCTAAAAGATATTAGGATTTATTTTTATATTTAAGCATGTATTCGTTTTTGTCATAATCACACAACCAAACACTTAACGAAGTAGAAACCAAAATAATTTTTAATGTAAAACAATTCTAAATCGTTTAGTTGCTTAGTCGTGACGAATATTCTATCATAGGCTTGGCAAGTATACGCATCTCCCCCACTAAAGCCAAGGAATAACAAGTCTAAAGCGGTAAAAAGGGTTTGTTGGTTAAGGGTTGATCATCCTTTTTAATCTCTATCGATCTCAAATTCCAAAAAAGGCGACAAAATCACAAATACATGATTGAATCCACGACCACGATACTTGCAATTGCTCAAATCCTTAACTCGAATAGGTTAAAGATAGGACCAAGTAATCTTCACCAATAATATTATATCAAAAAGGGCGACAAAATCATAAATACATAGCCGAATCCACGACTACGATACTTAAGATTGCTCAAATCCCTAATCTCAATAAATCAAAGGTTTGGATGAAGAATGATATAGGGTATGGATAATATTTGAGATACAAATTGGTGTAAAATGAAAAATAAACAAAACAGATAAATTAAAATCCTAATTGTGGTAAATTACTTTCCCAACCATCCCATGAATAAGACTCATATCATTGAATAACTCACGCTTTAACACTATAAACACACGCTTTAGGTAGACACGAATTATACTCAACAAGATCTCAATCAAAGAATAACCTTAGTTGGCGTTCCAATAACGGCCAACTCCCATTCAATCCATAAATATAATATACAACAAATAGTGGTGATATCTCCTACTTAATACAAAACTTTACATAAGTTGGTTAAAGCAAACTTCCAACTTTTCCTTTTTCTTTTTCTTTTCGATTTTTTTTTCGATTTTTCTGATTTTTTTTTTTTTTTCAACATATATGTGTAAAATTTCACAACTTTTCTATCACTATTTTTCTGGATAATTTTTCCTTATTCTTCATACTTTCAGAAATAATTGTAATAGTGAAAGTAGCAAACATACGAAAAATAAACTAAAAGCTATACAATATTTACTTTCATACTAATTGCATTGTGCAATATCCTGACCTAACCAAAGATAATGAATTATGCACGCGAACACAGGTAATGTAAGGAAACACACTTTACCTAAAGCAATTAACCACGGATTTTAATCTATAGGGTAGGCTAAGGTGTAAGGGGGTATCGAAACATTATAACAAAGGTGTGAGAAATGAAAGGAATGGCTCTGAGGGTTTTTCTAGGGGTATCTTACTCTAAAAGTGAGAGTAACAAAGGGTTTATACGGGGGTTAACTAACCAGTGTAGTTAGTTAATATCACATAACATATAAAGGCTATTTGGGTGTAATCCTAGAAATTTACCAATTTAGACAAGTCACTCAAATTATATAGATAATACTTATTATGGTGGTCTCGAATAGTATACAAGCCAAGTTCTAAAGTTTACAAGCCACCAGCACACTAAAGTTTTAATATTTTTGAAAGAATAGAGTTATGTGTGCGGTTAGGTAATTTAGACTTTAAACAAAAACATGCTAAAAAATTTTAAATTTTGATATATTAAGCGCATTTTAAGCATATTTTGAAAAAGTTTAAGGACAAGTAAGTGTTCTAATTCTCCAATCCCCCCACTTAAATTAAACAACATCCTCGTTGTTTGTGTCAAAGGTTAAAAACTGGAAAATAAAAAGAATTAGAACAGAAAAACTCCCCTGAGATTTGCTCGGTATGATCCTCCATTATTCGTATAAGAGCGAAAATCAACTTTCTTGTGGATTAGAACGTTTAAGCTTCATAGATGATGTATCCACAAAAATGCAAGAATCTATAATACCATTAAGACTTTAACACACCTGAGTTAAGAAGCTTCAAACTTGCATAATACATTAGTAGTTAGTAAAATTAAAACATAAAAAATTAAATTGTAAATCATCAGGTCAGTTGATACGCCGTATCTTATGGAAAAAGATACGCCGTATCGAGCCTGGAATAAATACGAATCAGAATAAAAGATGCGTCGCATCCTTAACCAGGGATGCGCCGCATTAAATAAACTGACAGAAAGTTTTAAAGTCAAAAATAAAAATGCAGAAAATGAAATAAGATATGACCAGTGCAGGTGATGCGTCGCATCTTATGATGAAGATGCGCCGTATCTTATAGAAGAAGATACGCCGTATCTTCTGCAGGTCTGACAGACTCGACACAGAACAGAAAAGTAAAAATTTTTCTTCCGGGTTGTCTCTCGGTCAGCACTTGTCTTTATTCCAGAGTCTTCAAGTTAGACTCACGTTCAGCTCCTTAATACCGATCACTGAAAGAGTCGGAAGCATCGCGCTCCCTCATCGCCAGTCCAGTAATATTGAACACTCCTTGCTCGTCTTTAATATCCACGCCATTCTTCTTTAATATCTGTATAAACAAAGTTCTGTCCCTTTCGGGCAGAGATGACAAAATGATAGACGGGAAATTCTTATTATTATATAGGCATAAATATGCAAGGTGGGGTTGTAGTTCAATAAACATATCATTATTCAAATTTGTATTCTCAACTATTCTTCTATGTTTGTTAATTACTTCGCAATCATACCACTCATCATCAGAATCATTAACAATATCGAGCCTAAGCTCGGTAGGTA
This sequence comes from Artemisia tridentata subsp. tridentata, assembly GCA_021014915.2. Lineage (NCBI taxonomy): Eukaryota > Viridiplantae > Streptophyta > Magnoliopsida > Asterales > Asteraceae > Artemisia > Artemisia tridentata. Next base: position 321,327,144 of record CP139509.1, read on the forward strand.
CATTAAGGTCAATAAATTCCTCGAAGTTCTCATGATTAGGATTAGTTGAGTTGTTTTGAATCAATGTTTCTCCCATAAGCCTAGCTTCTAGATCGAGGTCCATACGTTCTCTTAATCCTAGCACATAGACGCCTCTAATTATGCTCTTAGCAGGATTTTGGCACTTATAGACTAGTTTATTATTCCCTACCTTTAATGAGATTTTTCTTTTAAACACATTAATCTTAGCATGGGCGGTAGACAAGAAAGGTCTTCCAAGGATTAAAGGAATCTTAACATCCTCGGGCATATCTAATATAACAAAGTCTACGGGGAAAACAAACTTCTCAATCTTAACTAGCACATTTTTAGCAACCCCTTCAGGTCGTTTTACCATTTTATCAGCCAATTCAATAAGCAGCTTAGTTGGTGCTAACTTTCCTAGTCCTAGGGTAGTGAATGTCTTAAGGGGCATAACACTAACGCTAGCTCCTAAGTCAGCTAATACATTATTGAAAGATATGTCATTAATTGAACAAGGTAAAGTAAAACTTCCTGGGTCTTTTTCTTTATGAGGCAAGGCACATAAGTCGGTTGCAGAGCTCTCTTCTTTCAATGTAGCCTTGATCTCCTCTTCAATCTTTGCCTTCTCTTTGAGTAACCTCCTTAAACTGATTGAAGAATTAAAGAAAAATTCGGGCTTTGCAGCATCATTACCATTCATCAATCTTCTAGGAAAAGGTATGTTAGGCGTGACTTCTTCAGTAGTGCATATGGCCTTGACATGATCTCTTGGGTTAGTTTCAGTTGAGCTAGGTAAACTTCCGTATCCCCTTTCTTGAAGAACTTTGCTCATTTGTCCGATTTGTTGTTCCAATGCTTTGATCGAAGCTCCTTGATTTCTTGTTATAGTATCCGTTGAGGCTCGGATTTCTTTGATCATAGCGGTGTTCTCTTCATGTCTTTTAGCAGCATCGGCCATAATTTGCTTTAGAGTGTCATCCAAAGTTTGCCTCCTTTCTTGATAGTGGGATTATAGTTGTTCTTTTGATAGTATCCCGGAGCAGCTTCCCTAAATCTTCCTGAAGGTCGGAATGGTTGTCCAAATTGTGTGTAGTATGCTTCTTCAAACGTCTCACTTTCATTCTTATTAGGGCAATCTTTAGTGTAGTGAGGTCCTTCGCATTTTTCACATCAAACTTGGGCAGCATAAACTTTCTCATCACGCTTCTTCATCTCTCTACTAATTTTATCCAATTGAGCTTGAATTGCAGCAAACCCGTCAAAATTAGTGCTGCTCTTAGATCTAGTAGAGGTTCCGTCGTGCCATTTTTTAGAGTGATCAGCAGCTTCTTGGATAGCTTTTCTAGCATTGGCTGCACTCATTTGGGGCACAGCTCCCTTAGCATCCAAGATTTGTCTAGTAGGCACGTCCAATCCTTGATAGAACAATATTATCTCCTGCATTGGACTTAGATAATGTTGAGGGCATTTCATCAATAAGTCTTTAAATCGTTCCCAAGCTTGATAAAGAGTTTCATCAGGCTCTTGCTTGAAACTGTTGATAGCCTCCATCTTTTTAGCAGTTTTAGCAGGTGGACAATATCTTTTCAGGAATTTGCTCTTCAAATCTTCCCATGTTGTGATTGAACTAGCAGGTTCATTCCTTAGCCACTTATTAGCAGCTCCTTTAAGTGAAATTGGAAAGATTCTTAGCATAAGTTGATCGTCAGAGACTCCTTCTGTAGTAAACAAATCTGCAATCTCGAGGACTTTTTCAACATGTTCATTAGCATCTTCATGTTCTGTTCCACTGAAAGCATTTTCTCTTAGCTCCTTGAGAAACTGACCCTTCAACTCAAACTTTGACTTTTCATCAAACTTTGGTCTAGCAACTCCTGAACTGTAATCAGCACGGGTATTGTTCATGTATTCCTCCATAGTAGTGTTTTCCGCCATTGTTTCTGTTTCTTCTTCCTCCTTCTCTTCAGAAAAGTAATCAAGCTCGAACGAACTTGAAATTTCAAAACTTTTTGTGTTGAAAAGCCTTTTAAGCGAATGTAAGGCTCGTTCAGGATCTTCGAAAGGTTTAATCAAGTTCTTAGTTGAACTCCTGGTCATGCACTTCCTGAAACCATCACAAAAGCATCAGTAGGGTATGTTCAAGAAAGTATGAAATCAGAAAATTAACAACGAAAACGAAATACGAAAAATAAAAGTTGCTGATATCTGCAAACGATGAATCGTATCCAGAAAGCTAGATACACCGTATCTTATTTCGTTAAAATTTAATCAGACTTTTATTCAGAAAACAGATACGCCGCTTATGAATAAGAATGCGCCGTATCCAGTTTAAATTATCAAAAATCGATTATATTTATTAAAATTAAATGCGTCGTATTAACAAAAGTTAATGCGCCGTATTTTCGTTACGTTTCAAAATACAAGATTTTTGATTTAGAAGATGTGCCGTATCGATAAAAATCGATGCGTCGCTTTTGTTTAAAAATTCGAAAAACTGTTTTTAATTTAAATAGAAAATACGCCGTATCTGTTAAAACAGATACGTCGTATGGCGTTAGGGTTTAGAAAAATTTCGTATTAAAAACAGAATACGCCGTATCTTGGGGAAAGATGCGTCGTACTCGAATTTATTAAACGCGTTGTATTTTATAAAAATTAAACGCAATACGCCGTATCTGTGAAAACAGATGCGCCGTATCGTTTGTATTAGCACAGTACAACGATAGCAGAATGCAGAAAATTACAGAAAAGAAAAACAAAAATAAAATCAAACAAAAAGAAACAAAAATTACAGAAAACAAAAACACACAAAAACAGAAAATATGCAAACTATACAATGAATGCAATCTATCTAATATATAACAGGGTTAGTGGTTAGAATCTAAAAAATAAAAAAAATAAAAAAAAACTAATTAAAATACTAATCAATTTAACAGATAATAACAATTCACTCCCCGGCAGCGGCGCCAAAAATTTGATGTGCGTTTTTTGTTCTAATTCTTTTATATCCCCGGCAACGGCACCAAAAACTTGATGGTGCGCGTTGTTGCGGTTTAGCAGTATTAATGCCTACTCAAGTTTTAAATTTATATTTAACCGACTTATCAATAACAAACACACTTAACGAGCAGTGTACCCGGTCAGTATGAATATAATGGTAAGTAGAGTGTTGATTACTAAGAGTGGAACGTATTATCTAGTTATTCCAATCAGTATTTTAATATCCTAAGTTAGCTTTACAAACTAATCTAACGCAAGGGGGTTTCAGCCTGAGAGACTGGCACGGTTTGGTTATGATTAAATATAAACTAAACTAATGAGCACGAATCAGCGATTAGCACACACGTACACAGATAGATACTTGAGACAATAAAAAGACCTGTCCTGATAATTAATTAGCTTGTCACTTGTTTTATTGCTAGTTTTATATGAAGTGTATATAATTAAACCTTTCTCGTTGGCTCTAATCTTATCGGCGAGTAAACCCTTAATGATTACTTATGTCTATCCTATTTATTAAGCGTCTCTTAAATAGGCGAGGAAGGGGCATGGCGACCCAAGCAATGTTCAGCTAGACACAGAGGTTATCAATGCACTAATAAAAGTCACCAAAGACATCCACATATAAACTTTAATTAATGGGAAAGCAATATTAAGGGGAGTGCATGATTTTCCGTAGTCACATGACACAAACCCATCAATCCCGATGAATTAAAGTGTACTAATACAATAAAACAAAACTACTTAATGAATTGAATACATGCAGGACCTTCTTACAGCTCTTGTATCTTCGTTTAGGTGTGTCTTGTGCTGCTTGGTCGTCTGAATTCGGCTCTAGGGTTCTTCTGTCTTCGGTTTCTGAGTTAAGCTAAGTGTCTCAGAACTCTTAAATTCGTCTGTCCTTGGGGTATTTATAGTTTCTGTCAGAGGGATCGATGTGGCGCATAGAATTGTTAGATGCGGCGCATTGACTTAACTTCGCGTGGGGTCCAAGATTAATATATTCAGGAATATTCGTACACCGTCTTCAGATGCGGCGTATCTTGACTTTGTATGCGGCGCATGTACTTGGATTGTAACTTGTGAAATCTTGATAGTGATACGCTGTATGTTAGAAGTATAATGCGGCGTATCTGGTGTAGAACGAGCTTGTTCTTCTGGATTTCAGTAGGCTTTTGACATCTTGCTTGTTTTGCTCCATAATTAATCCAAAATCGCCAAGTTTCACATAATGCTTGTTTTTACCTGAGAATTACTAAAGTAAACGTTAATGTATCGATTCTCATAGATAATATAATAAAACAAGTCAAATAAACAGGATAAATGATGATAATAAAATGTACTTATTTGAGTTCATCATGGTGTCGGTAATGGAGTTTCCGAATCAACAGCAGGCAGTCACTGCTGAGTCTGCATATACTGATCATCTGTAAGTGGAGTGTAAGTGAGAGAAACTGGATGGTTCTTCGAGTGAGGTGATGAAATATATGCCCGTCTAGCTAGTACGTACAGGTCTTCTGATATGGGTGTGTCTGGGTCACCTAGTGCAACAGGTATCATAGGTGGGGTGTTCGACACTGTAGCAGTCGATGTGCTAGGAACTATGGGTGAGGTGATAGGTGATAAAGTGCTCTCGAACTTCATGTCCGATGATGAGGTGCTAAGGTGTGAGTCTGTAGACATGGTACTGTAATAACCCGTAAATAGTAACTGTAAGTAATCAATAACATCAAGGGTGTGAAAATAAAGGTGAAATAATCAAGTGCGTGAGAGTAAATGTGAAATAATTTTGATAGGTAATGTATTGAGAATGGTGATATGCAGGCACAGAGGGCGTAAGGTGGTATGGTGTAAAATCATTCATTTTGAAAGTGTAGTTATAGTCCAATGTTTAAAAATATTTGGTTCTCTATAACCATGGCTCTGATACCAATCTGTAACACCCCCTAAATTATGTGTTAACAGCGAAAGACTAATTGGGGTATTACGGGGAGGATCATAGTCATAATCATAGAAAATGGCTCAAAAGAGGCGTTTTGAAAGTTATTGTCATTCAAATAATATTTGAGATACAAAAGTGAAATATCAGAGTGGTGAAATCCCATAAAAGGGTGTAGTAGTTTGAACTGAATGACTTAATTTATTTTACACCACAAAAACCATCAGTTAGTGCCCACTCCGTGTCTTTTCTGCTCCGTTAATTACCTGAGATAAACATGCTTAAGAGTGTCAACACAAAGGTTGGTGAGTTCATAGAGTTTATAAGTAAACAACTGATTTTAATAATTTTAAGGGTGAGGTGATAATTGAAATAAATACCAATATTGATGAAATAAGTAGTGAGTTACGTTGGGCGAAAACCATAAGTGAATTGTATATAAATCAGTTAAACACAAGTGTAGGATTTCATGTGAATTACAATCATAATTTGAAATGGTGATATTGTAGTTGTGTATATATATATATATATATATATATATATATATATATATATATATTATATATATATATATATATATATTGCCCTAAGTCTCATGACACGCAAACGTTAACAGAGTACCGGGCTTCGGTGGGGGAACAATCCAAATTAATGGCATGAGTTATGGCCCTCGGGTGATAGGGGATTTGGCAATTTCCTATTTTACTTCAAATATAATGCATTGCGACTAATACGACTAGAAACTAAGGCTATCCGTCAAGTATTAGTGGAATAGACAGTCAGCCTCCAACAGATCTGTTCACTATATTCGCGTTCACTCGCAAGTGATTAATGGTTCATGATAAGAGGGGATTTTGGCAATAAAGTAACTTAGGCAATATCAATCAGGTATAAAATACTTGTGTTCTATTTTATTGCATGTATTTTCCTAGGAGATAGGAAAACATATAAAAGTGTTGTATAAATTCATGGTAATTCGTAAAAGTGTATATTACTTGTGAGAGTGAAAACAAGAATTATGTTTCAATAAACCAATAGAGAGTGTCATCATTTGAGTACAATGTTTAAGATAAACGAGTAAATTTGTAAATAGAACAAGCATGTATCTCCCCCAAAGAGTTCAAAATAAGTGAAAGAAGGGTCTATGACTCACGGTAAACCGTGAATGTTTTTAGAGTGCTTGTGAAAGTAAATAAATATAGTTGAACATGTATCTCCCCCAAATAGTAAATTAAAGCGCATAAGAGTAGGCGCTATGACTTACCTTGCGTGTAACTGGCAAGGTGAAATGTGAAATCAAGTGAGTTACGGGTACGGCTCCAAGACACGACCTGAATAACAGTGAAGTCTGAGAATTTGACTTAATACGACTAGTGATTGTGAAAATGAGTAACGGATAACGATTTGATTGGTGATGTGAGTGAGTGATATGCTTAAAATGCTTAAAGTTCAAAAATAATATCATATATAATATTATCTTGTTTTTATGTCATTTAATCCATAAATATCGTTTCCTCGAAAGTGGTGAAACGAAACGTTAAGTTAAATCGTTAAAATTCGTTATATAAACGTATAAACGTTATGTGATAAAATATAGTACGAATCGTCAAAATACGCGTGATTGTGTTTGAAAAGTGTGAAATATAAAATAGAAATGAATATGGTATAAAGTTTCTGTTTGGTCATTGTACTTATACAAATTTTACACTTTTTACCCTAACGGAGTTAGTTTTGCACCGTTAGTCCTAGTTTACATTTTTAGTCCAAAATGGTTCCAAAATGACTTTTTAAGCTTCAAGTTTACTGTTTTAGCATTTTCTACCCTCTGGTTACTGTATTTACAGTTTTGAACACAGTTTTGTGAAGTTGGTAGTTTTAACCCTTAAAGTTGAAATATTTTACAAACTTAGTCCAAAAATCACTAAAAAGTGTAAAAAGATTTCTGAAAGTTTTAATAACTTTATAAAGCTTATTTAAGTCAAAATCAACTGCTTATTGGTCAAAGAGCTTATTTTTAAGTTAACGGGCTTTAACGAGCCAAACATAAAGCCCATTAACGTTTTTAGATCCGAGGGGTTTTAGGACTTTTTGGGCTTAACATTGGGCTTATATAATGACATTAAAAAGATGTCCAAACTGCTTATTTGTCCAGCTTATCGCATGTGCTTAAAAATGACTTATTGGGCTTAAAAGCCCAACCGAATAATATGAGTAAATTAAAAACAGTCCGAGTAGCTTTTACTTTGAGGTTCAAAAAGGGTCTATAAGAGCTTATCAATGAAAACTTAAAACATCAACTTATTAGGTGAGCTTGTGAAGAATCAAGTGGAGTAATAAAATTGATAGGTTGTGTGTATGTATTCGATTTTATATGATCATTTCTAGTCGACAGAAGTGAGTTGTACAAAATAGAAAATGACTTAAATATGTGTGATAAATATATGCGATGTACATATGATGTAAAATGATGCTCAATATGTAAATAAATGAACATGTGAGTGTCGTGTGATGGTGTAACCATGATTTCTAGCCTTCCATCAATAGGAGGCAAATCATGTTTTACGAAAAATGAATATAAGAAGCGTAAAATGCATGTAAAATATATATACGTTCGAATTAAATATGTAACGATGCATGGTGATATATATAAACCTTAGAAATGAATATGAGATGAGTTTGTACCACTTAAAACACCAAGATGGTAGAGGGTTAAACGTGAAAAGGATTAGAAATTGGATAGAAATCAAGTAACCAGCTAGAACTATAAACAAACAAACGAATGGGACTTTGCGACTTGGAAATGGTGCTCGAATGATTATGGAAATCCTCCTGGCTCTTCTTGAGGTCTCGGCAGTGAGGGAATACTTAGGAGAATGTATGAAAAATGCTAAGGTGTGAATGGAAGTTAATGCAAGTGAATTATATGTATGTATGTATACGTATATGTGTATATATGGGATTTTTGAGACACAAGTTGGCATGTATAGGAATGTGGCAGAGATCTTAGGACTTTTAGAAAGATTTTCAATCGAGTTATAGGACTTTAGAGAGGCTTGTGAGTGTAGGATTGGTTGTGAGTCAATTTGCATATATATACATATGTCGACACAATCTAATGGGTCCAAAATAAATATGTAGCGTGTGATTGATTGCGTGGTTTTGTAACCTTACAACAGGTTTTACCTCTCGAGGGATCTCAAGAGGCTTACAACCCCACCAGGCAGTGTACCTGACCGATGTAGTATAGTGTAGTGGTAAGTACGGGGGATTGATCGTTCTCCACAGGGAATAGTGTTCGTTAGGTATGAAAGGCTACTCTAATTAGGTCTAAGGGTTGAGGAAGATTCTTTTTTATGTTTTTATAATTTTATGAAAGCAAGTAAAATCTCGGGTTTTGAAGGAGTGGGCGGAATTAGTTGCTAGTCAACTAACCCAAATTACTACGAATGCAATAAAATTAAATAACTGAAAATAAAATGTGGTGAGAAACTTATGTGTAGAGAAATGTGTTTACTTAGATTTCCTTACTCCCTAACTATCTTTTACCGGTTAATTAGTGTGTATTAGTCGCGTGGATGACGGGTGTATTCCTTAATACCATTCGTGGGGTGGCGTACTTACTTCCCCAACTCTACAAGCTCCTACTTCACTCCTATGTCAAGCCGGCTAGGAAGCTCCTAACATGGGATCACTAGAATTCGCTTGTGCATTAAATACAACCATAAAAACCTTTAGTATGCATTTGGTTCATGTTTCTTAAGACGTTCAAGCAAGTTACCGAATAGGAAGTTAGCCAGTTTTCTTAAGCCTAACATAGATAAACAATCATCCAATACAACTAATAACACACTAACAACCAATAATCAATAGCTAGGTTTCATTAGATCTAAGCAAACACAAGATAAATTTAGCCTAACATGTTAAACAAAAGACAAGAATAAGATAGAATCAAACAACACATAGACATATTGAATGATTAATTGATAACTTATCTTTCAATGAAACATGGAAGATCTCAAGGCAAAAAGCCCTGAAAAAGTAGCTAAAATCGTCTTAGGGTTTTCTCCCAAAATTCCACACACTAAGCTCTCCCTAATGACAAAAAATTAGAAAACTATATATAGATTTTTGGATCTGACGGCGTCACCTTATGGAGTGTGACGCCGTCACCTCGCCGCTTTTAGGGTTCCCGGATGACCTTCTTGACGCCGTCCCTCTTTAGCTCTTCCAAAATCCATTCTGGCTTATCAAGGCTTGACGCCGTCGAACCATGAACGTGACGCCGTCCCCTTATGATTTAAGCCGTGACGCCCTCGATCAAGTTAAAGCGTGACGCCGTCAGAATTCACATGCTATTTTCACTGGCCCGTCATGAGTAAATTTCACATCCAACTTTTCTTGCCAAGGCATGACGCCGTCCAGAGTAAAGTCTGACGCCGTCAAGAGTAACTTTTAGCCGATTCTTGAGACTTTGCCGTTTTCTTCACTTTAATGCTCCAAAAACGTCCAAAATGCCTCCTTTTCCAGATTTCTCCTCAAAAGTACCTAAAATGACAAAAGGAACGATTTAGGGCGATATTTGATCAAATAAATACGATTTAAGGCTTAAATGACCCCTTAAAAGCGGTACACTTTTCGCTTCATCAAATACCCTTACACTTGAGATTTGCTTGTCCTCAAGCAAATGCGCTTTTATTCTAATCAAAATACAAGTTAGGGGTCATTTAATGCAAACATAAAAGTAATTACAACAAATAATCGTTCCACTTTAATCATAATAAGCACGGAGATTATAAACTAGCACCTACAAGTAGTGTTTAGATACTCACATCTCTCAAGTGTCATCAAAATAAATCTCATAAATGAAAACGGAAAATATCTCTCACTACCTGTCATAGCAAATAGATTACCATAGGCTTGGGAAAGGATCGAAAACCTCCTCCACTAGGCGTAAGCACCTAAGATAAACTATCAAAGAGGGCTTTTAAATGGGTTATAACGTTAGGTGTAGGGAAAAGGAAAACACGGTTTTGTTGGATAAAGGATATTTTACTGGTGGCGAGTTAAAGATCTTGATCAATTACATGTACTATACAATGTTGCTAAGCCAAGACTAGACTCGACCTTAAGCTAGAAACGAAATAACAAAATAACAAAAGTATAAAACAAACATAAAATGAAACGGGATGGTAGTCCGTATGTTTTTTCTACTTTTTTTCTTTTTCTCATTTTTTTTTTTTTTTTTTTTTTTTTTTTTTTTTTTTTTTTTTTGCATACACTTTTACCCTACCATCCAAAATAATACATCATAGGGGTGTTGCATTCCCCTTACACTTGAATTTTTACATAACTTTACAAATACTAATCTAATGACTCGAATTAAGATAATTGAAAAACTTGGAGTACTTTTAAAACATTTAGCACATATGGGGGTAATAAATGATGTTCTTCCCCATTACTCCATTACACTAGTACTTTACCCATGAGTCCCAATCGTCCCAAAACAATATGTACAAAGATATGACTCGACTTAGCAACCATGTAATCAACTAGATAATTAACTTGGGTTTAAACAAATGTTGTAACAATAATGCACTAAAAATGAGTGCATACAAGGTAGGCTAAGGCGATTTGGGTGTACATTTTAGTGGGGTGTAACAAATTCTTCCTTTAAGTAAAATGCTTAAAGGTCGAAACGAAAAGATAGGCTCTGAGGGGTGTACTAGGGTATCGTGTACTAAAAATGAGTACAACGCAAAGGGTGTGGGAGAATTACTTGACCAATGTAGCCAAAATAATTATAACAAAAACACAGGTGTAAAACAATGGGTTAATCCTAATGCCTCTTATCATGTAGTAAATCTAACTACACGAATGTAGTCTCACTTGTGGCCTTGGAATGGTCCTAACGCAAGTTCTAGAATCTAAGTGCTATCGGTACACACATCATAGCATAAATGCTTTTCCTACCAATTCTAGGGGCGAACCTCACATATTTGGGGGTGGAAAATTTTTTAGTGGTACGGTTTTTGTGCTAGTTATATAACTCCTATCCGTGAGTCGCTCATTAAGATCAAAGTCTCACTCCTATATGTTGTAAAAAATTTTAAATTTGGCACTAAAATTACCTTAACAAGTATTTATCTCAGTTTTATTACACATCTACTATCAAACAAACAAAAATCAAGCGCAATGGCATTCTCTAAAATCGTACTTTTACCCTCCCCTTACACTTAAGATGAACATTGTCCCCAATGTTCAAATAATAAGATGTAAAAGCAAAAAGTAAAAAAATGAAATCAAATACCCCCCTGATTCGCTCGATGGATAATGAAATTACACGGTTAAATCTTCCTCCAAAGAGAATGTTGAAACTCCATGACTAATGCATCGCCATAAGCTTGATTCCATAAACATCTCCTTGTCCAAAATAACCTGTTAAACCTGAGAAAACAAACACGAAAACCTGCATAACATCGGCGGGAAAAATCTATATATATAAGGATATAATGCTTGTGGAATGATAATTTTGCAGATTCCTGGAGATTATAAGTTGGAGATTTAATAAAAACTTTTTATGAAAACAAAACTTTCAAAAATTTCTGGAAATTAAATCTGACGCCGTCAGGTTATGACCCCTGACGCCGTCAGAAATGACCTGACAAAAATTTTTATTTTAAGTTTCCGGAAAATTTCTGGAAAAACCTTTACCTTACTTCCTGGAAATCCTGCAAAGCATCATTATGACTCGATACAAGCATTTGACTCAAACAAATACGAATATGTATGCTAATTTATTATTATTATGATTCATGTTCATTTGTGTTCTAACAAACCGATTTAGATTTCCCTTACACTTATCTTTTGCAAAATACCTTTATATGTAGTTAAGACGAAGTTAAAAACAACATAAAGCATTTTCACAATTTAGTTTTGAACATGAATCAATAATGATAAAAATTAAACACACATACGGAAACAAATAAAAACAAACAAACAAACAAATAAACACACAAAGCAAATAAAACAAATAAAGCTTGGGTTGCCTCCCAAGAAGCGCTTTTCTTTATTAACGAGTCTTGTAGCTAGACTCAAAGTCACGTACATTACGTGACTCCATCATCGGTCACGGTTCCTAGGCCATTCTCCTTCCCGGTTCTATATTCCGGTCCTAATTTCAAACAATCCTTGTAGAAACCGAATATCCTTTCCATAACATAGTCTACTCCTTTACTTCTATCCTCATCATTCCTATAGTAGACCGCTTGCTTGTGCTCCTTCTCAACATTTGACAAGTGTTGGAATTGTTCTATCTTATATGGCATTTGGTAGCTTACTTCATCGGTCTCATCCTTAAATCTAACTATCCCTAAGGAGGGTTCATAAGTCATTCTAGAGACCTCAACAAATGGTTTTCCAAAAACCACTTGAGTCAAGGATGCATCGACTATTGGGCGGATATCTTCTACAATTACAAAGTCGGTGACATAGGTGAAGTTTCCTACATAAACCGGTAATCCCTTAACTCTTCCCGTGAAGTTACTCATCCAACCCTTGTCAGGGAGCATCCTATACCCAAGTTGATTTTTCATTATCAAGTTGTAGTGGGCTCTAGTCATGATGTTTATGGGCGATCTAAGGTCGATGTAAGCTTTCCACACATGCAAATGTCCGATGTTGCATGGTATGTTGAGATTAGAAGGGTCGCCTATTTCTATGATTGGTCTACCTAGGAAGTATGGTGCCTCGGGGTCATCGAATAAGTTTGTATGATATGCGCGCTCTTCCTTAGTGGGTAGCCTATTGAAGTAGTCCTCATCATCATCTACTTCTTCAATCTCACTTGTCCTAACTTCCTTATCAACCTCGATTTTCCTATCCTCATCCTTAGGTTCACTATTATCCTCATTCCTATCAATTGGTTTAATAGTGACAATGTTGACAAAGTGGACGTGTTTGGATGAAGAGGGGTCTTTTACTTGGGGTCCGCTATTTGTGTTCCTAGCGTCCTTACGTGGAGGTGATAACACTTGGTTATGGAGAGCTTTCAACAAGTTGTCAATTTTATTGGTCATCTCCGTTTGTTGTTGTTTGAATTCGGCTTCAAACTTGGCTAAACGAGCATCTTGAGATGCCATAAATTGAGACATCAATCCTTCAAAGTTATTGGTACTACCATTGCCGGAAGGATTGTTGTTGAAAGTACGGTTCGAGTTGGAACCGCTTGATTGGAAACGATTAGGTGGGTTGGAAGAATTGGTTTGTTGCGTGTTTTGGTTTTGTTTCCACCTAAGGTTCGGGTGATTTTTCCATGAAGGGTTGTATGTATCACCGTAATGGTTTGGCTCGGGTTTGAAAGTGTACCACTTGTCTCCCGCTTCGTCGGTACACGAGGATGCGTAGTCCACAAAAGCTTGTTCGGGGAGTTCCATGCAATCACGAGTGTCGTGGGGACCACTACATAATTCACATGAAGAAGTGATTTTGTTCACTTGGCTTGAAGGTTTAGGAGCCTCGTAGGATTTCATGAGAAACTTGACTTGGTCTTCAAGTTCTATGATCCTACGGTCGAAAGTGCTTGAATTATTCGAAGGCAAAGATATTGCCTTGACCGTTTTATTCAAATCACGGGGATCACTCCAACTTTCGTTGTCATAAAGAGCAAGATCCTCTAGGAGAGCCCATGATTGTTCCGCACTTAGATCACGTAGCTTACCACCGGCCGATTGGTCAATGGTTTGCCTCGTGGAGAGATTGATATGGTCATAGAAGATTTGGACTTGGAGCCAAAGTTCTATGCCATGGTGAGGGACTTTTTGGAGTAAGTCCTTGAATCGAGTCCATGCCTCGTAGAGAGTTTCGCCTTGACGTTGTTGGAACATCAAGATATCATTCCTTAGCTTGGTAGTTCTTCCCGGTGGGAAAAACTGAGCAAGGAAACGAGTGGTGAGATCATCCCAAGAGGTGATGGATCCTGCGGGTTGACGTTCTAGCTACTGACTAGCTTGGTCCCGCAAAGAGAATTGGAAGAGACGCAATCGGGTCGTCTCTCGAGTGGCAACATCAAGGTCTATAGAATCAACGATTTTAAGAAAGTCCTTGAGGTGTTGATTAGGATCTTCAGAACGAAGTCCATGGAATGCGCATCCGCTTTGCACCAACCGGATGGTGTCGGATCGCAAGGGTGTGATATTGGCTCCTTGAGTGAGCTCAATAGTGTTTCGATAGCCATGGTGGCTAGGACGGGAATACTCTCCTAAAGTACGGGCTCTAGGAGGTGGTGGTGGTTGTTGTGGTGGTGGGTTGTGTGGGTTAATGATATTACCATCTTCCATGATGTCGGACGGTAATGGTTACGAACAAAGACACGAAGAAAATAGATAGACTAAAGAAAACCTAGAAAAATAAAATAAAAATCTCACTAGAAAGGAATCTAGTAAGTAGACCTAATAGAAATAAAAATTCAACCTAAACAATAACTATTCCCCGGCAGCGGCGCCAAAAACTTGATTGCGTGGTTTTGTAACCTTACAACAGGTTTTACCTCTCGAGGGATCTCAAGAGGCTTACAACCCCACCAGGCAGTGTACCTGACCGATGTAGTATAGTGTAGTGGTAAGTACGGGGGATTGATCGTTCTCCACAGGGAATAGTGTTCGTTAGGTATGAAAGGCTACTCTAATTAGGTCTAAGGGTTGAGGAAGATTCTTTTTTATGTTTTTATAATTTTATGAAAGCAAGTAAAATCTCGGGTTTTGAAGGAGTGGGCGGAATTAGTTGCTAGTCAACTAACCCAAATTACTACGAATGCAATAAAATTAAATAACTGAAAATAAAATGTGGTGAGAAACTTATGTGTAGAGAAATGTGTTTACTTAGATTTCCTTACTCCCTAACTATCTTTTACCGGTTAATTAGTGTGTATTAGTCGCGTGGATGACGGGTGTATTCCTTAATACCATTCGTGGGGTGGCGTACTTACTTCCCCAACTCTACAAGCTCCTACTTCACTCCTATGTCGAGCCGGCTAGGAAGCTCCTAACATGGGATCACTAGAATTCGCTTGTGCATTAAATACAACCATAAAAACCTTTAGTACGCATTTGGTTCATGTTTCTTAAGACGTTCAAGCAAGTTACCGAATAGGAAGTTAGCCAGTTTTCTTAAGCCTAACATAGATAAACAATCATCCAATACAACTAATAACACACTAACAACCAATAATCAATAGCTAGGTTTCATTAGATCTAAGCAAACACAAGATAAATTTAGCCTAACATGTTAAACAAAAGACAAGAATAAGATAGAATCAAACAACACATAGACATATTGAATGATTAATTGATAACTTATCTTTCAATGAAACATGGAAGATCTCAAGGCAAAAAGCCCTGAAAAAGTAGCTAAAATCGTCTTAGGGTTTTCTCCCAAAATTCCACACACTAAGCTCTCCCTAATGACAAAAAATTAGAAAACTATATATAGATTTTTGGATCTGACGGCGTCACCTTATGGAGTGTGACGCCGTCACCTCGCCGCTTTTAGGGTTCCCGGATGACCTTCTTGACGCCGTCCCTCTTTAGCTCTTCCAAAATCCATTCTGGCTTATCAAGGCTTGACGCCGTCGAACCATGAACGTGACGCCGTCCCCTTATGATTTAAGCCGTGACGCCCTCGATCAAGTTAAAGCGTGACGCCGTCAGAATTCACATGCTATTTTCACTGGCCCGTCATGAGTAAATTTCACATCCAACTTTTCTTGCCAAGGCATGACGCCGTCCAGAGTAAAGTCTGACGCCGTCAAGAGTAACTTTTAGCCGATTCTTGAGACTTTGCCGTTTTCTTCACTTTAATGCTCCAAAAACGTCCAAAATGCCTCCTTTTCCAGATTTCTCCTCAAAAGTACCTAAAATGACAAAAGGAACGATTTAGGGCGATATTTGATCAAATAAATACGATTTAAGGCTTAAATGACCCCTTAAAAGCGGTACACTTTTCGCTTCATCAGTGATATTGTGTGAGAGGGTGAGAAATAAACTTCTAAACTCATAAATGATTATAGAAAAATATTTGAGCTAGGTGGAAATGAGTTTAGATCGAATTGGTTAAATTTAATATAATTCGAGTGAAATTGTACGTGTGTTGATGGTGATAAGCTTTGGACTTCGTTAGGAGATCAAATGTGCGAATGAGTGAGTGAGAGTCGACATACTGTTCCTTTGGTGGGTGAAGAGTCGAATGGTGTAAAAAGTTGGGTGTGTTGTATGTCGAATTCCAAAGAAAACGAGTCCATGTAAGGGTGAGTTGAACGAGTGATATATATGAAATTATAACTTGGGTTGGACTTGTGTTGGGCTAGGAATAGTGTTGGGCTGGAATTATTAGGTAAGGATCCGTTTGGTTATAAATCGAGTGTGTTTATTTTCGTGGTCCGCGTGTGAACTCGTTCCAATATTTGGTGAATCACGTATCAACGTGTTTGAGTTATTATAATGTAATAAACAAAAGTTCAAAATTTTCCCATATAAATGGTTAACTGAACAGTAATGGTGATTAATATTTGATTAACTGTTAAAAATTACTGAGAAATTTATAGATTGCTACACTGCCCAATAAGCTCATAACTTATTTGTGGCTTATTTTTGGTACAAAAAGGATTTAAGTGCTTATTTGGTTATTTTGAGGTTTGTAACTTATTTTGGGTTTGTGTTTGGTTTTGGATTGCTTATTTGGGTTTAATAAGAGCTCGAACCAATTTATTTGGTTATGGGTCGAGGAGCCCAACAAGGGTTTAAGGTTTCGGGTCGTGTTTTATTTGTAGTTTTCGACTAATTTTGAGGTTTGCACGATATTTGGTATTTTGCTTATGGTTTATTACAATCTTTATAGTTTTCAACTATTTAGTAAACATGGGACTCGACTTATTTTTAAGCACGAGCTTGTGGTTTATGTCAAGATATTTAAGTTTCGGCTTACAAATATGCTTATTAGTTATATACTTTCCGGCTTATTTAGAGTTATGAGGTTTTCAAGTTATATAAAAGTAAATATTTGCTTAACTTATCGAAACCTGTTAAGATTGGTCAAAAATGGATAATAATGGTTGTTGAGATGTATTTGGATTAGGTACATTGATTTGGTATTTTGTCGGAAAAAGATTAGTTTGAGAAATGGTGTTTAATTTGAAAGTCTACGACTTTGGAAACGTGATATAAACGAACATGTTATGCCCGATTTTTATTAAAACCTAACACTTAGAATATTTTATAAAACTTGTTTTCTTAAAACCCGGCAAAGTACGAAATCCTAATATTTTACGACTTATACTTAGTTAATATCGTTTTACAAGCAAACCATATACTTTTTACGTAATGATAAACTATTTTCGATAAAAAGACGAAATAACAAAATATTAATTCTACCTGCACTAAAAGACGAAAATGTACTTTTTATGATATTTTTATAAAACGACTTACGTGTTTACATCGTAACTTTAAAACGTGTAAAAATTTATAATAGGGAGGCTAAAACTTGTCACTTGGGTTATTGGGTAAAGTGTCAAAACATATTGTTAATTGTTACTTTCATATAAAATATAGTGTATATTATACTTTCGACGTATATCGTCACTTGTTATTTTCGTACATAATATATATATTCTGTCATACTTTTAGAATATATCGCTACTCGTTATTTTCTTATGTAACTTATATACTTTGTTGCGTTTTGACGTGTATTGTCAGTTGTCATTTTCTTACGGTATAAACTATATACAATGACGTTATTTGTCAATTTTCTTGTATAAAATACGTAGTAAATATTATATACATGTCGTATTTTAAGTTAGTAGTCACCACACAACCAATGATACGGAAAAGCAACGTTTTCAAAACTCACGTGCATCATTTGGTTATACGTTACATTGCTGAGTCAAGTCGTTCATTATTAGGCCGTGACTGGGTACCGACGTGCGATATCATTTAATCAGCCAGTACCATTAGCTTTCATTCACTGCTAAGGTGAGTTCTCGTAGCCCAACTTTTTTTAATATGTTTTCCTTGGGGTGTAAATGGTACTACTCAGATGTTTTCCAAATGCTTTTATACTGTGATATTACGGTTTACATGATTTTGGACATATATGTGTGATGATGCGATTATGTGCTAAAATGCTTTGTTTTGTGTGGACATGCAAATGCGCAACTGTTAATTCTGTTGAGAGCCGAAGCATTATGATAGATCTATCGGGGTATCTCCCCACTGTGTACTGTTTATGTGTGTGACATAATGGTAGGATCAATTGGCGCGACACTATTTTTGACTTGTGCTTATAATTGGTATTCATACTCACTATTGTCCTATACTACGCTATCACAGCTCAGTGGTTTTACTCTTAAACCTTCGAGCTCACCAACATTATGTTGACGTTTTGCAGTACCATTTTCAAGTGTTAAGCATGAGGATGCTTAGAGATTGATTGGCTTAGCGAGACTTAAGACAAGACCCTCCCGGGTTATATCCCGTGGAGTTGCATTCAGACTTTTCCTTATGATGTAGTTTTGGATTTGAGAACTTATGTTTTGGATCTTCTATTATCCCGGTTGTGGGAGTGTTGCGACCTTTTATCTATCTTATGTGTGATGCATTTTGTATTTCTCTATTGTGACACCCTGTGTTCCTGTTATGAAGTCATACCCCGTTTATCTTCTTCCGCTGCGATACTCTGGGGTGTGACATTGGTGGGATAAGATTGAGAGAAAGGTGGAGAAACGTGGCCGAAATTATGTAAGATATGAAATGACGAGAAAGTGTTCTTGAAGCAAAAGCTAGATCTGGGCAAGTGTTTTAGGAAAAGAGAGGTCGAAGAAGAAAATAAGTAAACGACCTAAATACAAATGATTGAATGTTTTTAGATTTAGTCCAAAGGTAAAAAGAAGCCCAAAAAAAAAAAATAATAATAATAATAATAATAATAATAATAATAAAATGACATAAAAGCGAAATGACAGTCGTACCCTTTTGTGACAAGCATGTGACTGAAAATAGCGAGCTGACATTAACGTCGTTACAAAATTGGACTAGCGGCGAGCAACATTTCAAACGTTGGGGAGGACTGGTGTAATTTTGGTCGATTTTGGACTATACGTGAAATCTGCAAAAACCTTGGTGACTAATAGTGTATTTTACTCCTTGTAAAATCTGGACAAGAAGTTTTACCGAGTTAACCACCCTTTACATTGCCATTTTAGCCCATACTATAAGTAATATGTTTTGAAATATCACTCTACCCGCCCATCTCGGATCCTCTAGTATCAATAGAAGTAGCTATGTGAAAATGAAGTTTTAATGTTTGGGAGAATTGAAGGTGTGCTTCTTTGTGAACAAAGAGTGATAAAATCATCAATAATTACGCGAAAAGTAGAAAACCTTTAGCTCTTCTTGCTAAGTCGGCTAGACTCATTTGTCTACTTAACAAGTTCTAGTTTATTCCGGTTTCATGTTTCACATAAGCATGATGGAAAACCAAAATCATATGTCAAAGTTAAAACATGACCAGTGTAATTATGTTGTTGACCACAACTCTTTCATGTTGTCTACTTTGATGTGCATCTTTGTTAGCTAGTCGGATGGTCCTACTATCACCATCTCCTCCACCGTTCCTATAAGTGTCACAAAAAAGCCATAGTGCCCACACATGTTACTTGCACCTTTCGTTTTTTAGTCTTACCCACTAAATAAAGAATTCAAAGTAGCATAAGCAATGTGACGATTCTTTCTTTTCTTTTTCTTTCCTAAAAAAACACCCCTCAAACTTGCATAGGAAAATCAATCTGACTACTTTGTTCAAATTTGATGTACCCATATATTTGTATCAAGACCACGCACTTTTAATGCATCATTTGATGCATGACACTTTATACGAACACATACATATAGACATACACATAAAGTAAATGTGTTACATCCTCGATCAACCGTCGTAAATTAATTATTTAAACGTTTTCCACTCAATGATCATATAACAGAATAATTAATTATTTGACTAATAAAAGATGTCATTTATTTAAGTCTTTAAGACTACATGTAAGACTAATGCTAATGGGCGTTGCACCCCAACCATAACCGAGCAAACAGATGCGCAGCCCCCACTAGCTGGAACAAAAGCAACGCGTCGCTTGGCAACGAAACAAATGTTTTGGTTGCTTACGCAACCGAAAGAATTAAACATGCAACCCCAATTTTTTTTTGACCGTTTGGCCTTGGTTTTTTAAAACATCACCCCCTATAACACCAAAAAAACATAAAGAAACACACAAAGTGAAAGAAAATCTCTACCTGCGTTTTAATAGAAGAAGAGTAAACTCGAAAATACATCCCTGTGGTTTACCACATTTCGCACCATACATCCCTCTTGAAAAAGTTGCAACATATACATCACTCCGTTAGTAAAAGTTAACCTATATACATCCCTCCGTTAAAATAAGGACAAACGGCGCAAATCATTTCTCCGTTATCTCCTAACGAGATAGAAAATATTTACACCGTTAGTCCTCTGGGTTAACTGTATTTGCACCGTTAGTCATTTTTTACGTTTTCGTCCATTTTTTTACGTTTTCGTCCTTTTTTTACGTTTTCGTCCATTTTTTTACGTTTTCGTCTGTTTTTTTACGTTTTTGACCATTTTTTTTACGTTTTCGTTTATTTTTTTCGTTTTTGTCGTTTTTTTACGTTTCGTCCCTTTTTTTACGTTTTCGTCCGCCTTTTTACTTTTTCGTCCCTTTTTTTACGTTTTTGTCCCTTTTTTTTACGTTTTCGTTCGATTTTTTTGTCTTTGTCCCTTTTTTTACGTTTTCGTTCGTTTTTTTACGTTTTTGTCCATTTTTTTACGTTTTCGTCCTTTTTTTACGTTTTCGTCCATTTTTTTTAGTTTTCGTCCGTTTTTTTACATTTTCGTCTGCTTTTTTACGTTTTCGTCCGTTTTTTTTCACTTTTGTCTGTTTTTTACGTTTTTGTTCGTTTTTGTCCCTTTTTTTACGTTTTCGTCCGTTTTTTACGTTTTTGTCCATTTTTGCTCCTCTTTTTACGTTTTTGTCATTTTTTAATGTTTTTGTTCTTTTTTTACGTTTCGTATGTTTTGTTTACCTATTTGTCTTTTTTTTTTTTATGTTTTCATTCGTAAAAAAGCAGATGGATATATGTACACTTTTGGATATGAGGGTTTTAATTATAGCATAAAGTTGGTCTAACTCTATCTTTTTAATTATAGCATAAAGTCAGACGAAAACGTAAAAAACAGACGAAAACGTAAAAAAGCAGACGAAAACTTAAAAAAACGAACGAAAACGTAAAAAAACTGACAGAAATGAAAAAAATTGAACAACAACATAAAAAAACGGACAAAACGTAAAAAAACGGACGAAAAAGTAAAAAAGCGGACGAAAACGTAAAAAATGGATGAAAACGTAAAAAAATGGACGAAAACGTAAAAAAGCAGACGAAAACTTAAAAAAATGGAGGAAAACGTAAAAAAGCGGACGAAAACGTAAAAAAGCAGACGGAAACGTAAAAAAACGGACGAAAAAGTAAAAAAAGGTCAAAAACGAAAAAAATCGAACGAAAACGTAAAAAATGGACAAAAACGTAAAAGAACGGACGAAAACTTAAAAAAGCGGACGAAAACGTAAAAAAATGGACGAAAACGTAACAAAACGGACGAAAATGTAAAAAAAGGACGAAAACGAAAAAAATCGGACGAAAACGTAAAAAAATGGACGAAAAAGTAGGAAAGCGGACGAAAACGTAAAAAAATGGACGAAAACGTAAAAAAACGGACGAAAACGTAAAAATGACTAACGGTGCAATTACAGTTAACCCAGAGGACTAACGGTGTAAATATTTTCTATCTCGTTAGAGGATAACGGAGAAATGATTTGTGCCGTTTGTCCTTATGTTAACGGAGGGATGTATATAGGTTAACTTTTACTAACGGAGTGATGTATATGTTGCAACTTTTTCGAGAGGGATGTATGGTGCAAAATGGGGTAAACCACAGGGATGTATTTTGGAGTTTACCCATGCAAGAAAGTAGATCTGGGTTTTGGGTTCTGGGTATTGGGGAAGAAGATAACCAAAAGTAGTACTCCCTCCGTCCCATATTAAGTGTCCACAATGAAATCTTGGAATGTCCCAAATTAAGTGTCCATATTGTATTACAACCAATGAGATGAGACTTTAGTGGGTAAAAATTATATTTGATTGATGGAGAGTGTAGTTAGTGGAATTTTCTAAAACTTTGTGCATTTTGAAAGTGGACAATTAATATGAGACGGAGAGAGTACTACATAATAAAAAATTTCGTGGACTGTGCACTTTTATTTGTTTTAGCACTATTTTATTTTAGGGATAATGATATTTAAATGTATCCAACTTTCCACCATTTAGTAAGTTGTGTAGCGAACTATTAATCTTGCAAAGTAATGGTGGTAACTTACTAATCTTTGCTATCTTGTGCACTAACGGGGTTTTCGTTAGATTTATTTACATAAATCGTCCTTGTGGTTAGGACCAAATTGCAACGACAGTCCTTAACGGCAGTTAAGTTCTTTCCATAAATCGTCCTTGTCAGTCAACGGGTCAAAGGGTCGGGTCGGGTGCCACGTGTCACCACCTGAGTGGTGCCATGTGGCATCGGGTCGGGTCGGGTCAGCTAATGGGTTGGATCGGTCAACGGGTCGGATACAATATCTGGTCTGGCCGCCACGTGGACCAATGAGGTGGTGCCACGTGGCATGCACGAATAATACCCATCTTGCCTCAGCTGAGATTCGAACTCGAGTGGGTAGTGTGGGGGGCGAGGGTGCTAGCCATTGGGCTAAGCATACCCTCAAATAAATATATGCAAGGTTTATTATATAACCCCATAATAGCCCAGTTTGTTTTGTAGCAATTTAGACCTGCCATTTAAAGGAGTTTTGTATCCAACTTTCCACCATTTAGTAAACCCCGTTAGTGTACAAGATAACAAAGATTAGTAAGTTACCACCATTACTTTGCAAGATTAATTGTTCGCTACACAACTTAGTAAATGGTGGAAAGTTGGATACATTTAAATATCATTATCCCTTTATTTTAAGTCCAAGTTCAATCCATATCTTTTATATTTGATCACTTCAAAGTTCAAACTTTGTATCTATTTTTCATAATACAAAGTGTAGGTACACAAATTTGACAATGAGAATGGAAATGGTGTGTTAATGTGAATAACACAAATTTTTACAAACTCATCTTTTTTTATCGTAATGTATTTTTATTTATATCAAATATTTATTGTAATGTTTATTTAATTATTGAATGAAATTTTAAGAAAAAAAAAAAAAAAAAACAAAAAAAACAAAAAAACTTGTTTTCGCTTTTGTAGTCACCACTAGCTAGTTATGGTTAGGGTAGAGTTGTGGAAAGAGAAAATTGAGGTGGGGCTGAGGTGGCGGGATTGCTTGGGTGAAAAAGTGGTCACCACTAGCATTAGTCTAATAGAAGAAGAAAAAGAAAGCGTATGTTGCCTTGTTTTCTCCCCAAGGACGCGTTAAACACTAAAACACACAAGCACGACCCACGCGTTGTTAGAGAAGAAAAGGGACGACATGGTCGATGGATCGGAACGACCATCTTGAGAAGTTGGTTGTTTATGTTTGTTGTTTAGTTGGTTTTTGTGGGGTACTTTTGGGTATAAGTGAATTATATTTTGGTAGTGAAGTTGATTGTTTTATTACAATATGTTGGTGGTACTAAGAAGCTGATATTGCGTTGAGTGGACGGTAATGATCGCGATTACCACTACACCTGGCCTAAATTTTTAAGATGTCACTAACAAAATGGTATAACATACTAACTTACGATGTTGTAATTAACTAAAAGCCACACTTAAAGTAGAATTTCAATTCATTTGATATATTTCAGAGATAATGTTACCCATCTAACCCATTAAAAAATAAAAAATAAAAAAATTACTTATCTCAAAATTGACCCATAGCCATTTAGCTTTAACTATCAACATGAACATTCTAGTGCTAATATATTAAGTATCAGGAGATCAAATACGGAAAAGAGTAAATTGCAAAAACCGTCCTTATGGTATGTCCAAATTGCAGGCGCGATCACTACCTTTCAGAAATTGCAGGTACCATGCCTGTAGGAAACCTTTGGTGCGTCCTTGCCCCAATGTGAAATGACCGAAATGCCTTGCCTTAAGTGTTCTAATTTGGGGCACTTTAGTCATTTCATATTATGGCAAGGACGATATCCGCACCAAAGATTTCTTGTGGGGATGGTGCATGCACTTTCAAAAACCTAAGGACCGAGTCTGCAATTTGGATATACCATAGGGGTGATTTTTGCAATTTACTCTATGAAAAGTGATTAATCACATGTTTCGTATTGATACCATCAAATGATAACCCTCCCCATAAATTATTTATATAGCATTATTGTATGCAGCTCCACTCCAAAGATTTCAGTTTATGATAGCCAATTCTAGATTTATTTGCAAAAACACAATGGATATATGCATAACACACAAGTAATAAATCACTTAGGCTATTATCTCCACGTCTAATCAATTTTCATGTATATATTTATGTAATTATACAGTGATTTCGTAATCCAAAATAAACAACCACGGTTCTAAATAATAATATTGTTGCCATTCTTTTTCGAAGCATCATAATCTTTGGTTTATAATATACATAAAACAAGGCAACAGTAAAAATAGCAACAATTGTGGAACTATGAACATATTTAATGTAGTAGAAACTAATGCAAGTACCTATCAATGTATATGTATCACTGTACAATTGAGCTGCCTATTGAAACCGTTTTAGTTCACTATTTATACTCTTTCAAGAACCGTCGTATCATCTTCGTTAGCAGTGTGGTCAACATTGATGTCCTTTGGAAAACTCTTACTAAGCTGAAAACTCTTACTAATTTAAACATTAAAAAGAGCTTTTAACAAATCAAAAAAGTTAATGAAAAAACATTCTTACCTCCATATAGTTGTCTTTCGCCAAAGGGTAGCAAAAACCCACCAGGTGTTGGAATATATGAAATCTACTTATCATATAATAGCATATAATCAATCATAAGTACGCAGCGGAATAAATAAGATCATATAGTGTAAACAATTAACCTAAAAGAAAACGTACCTTATTAGCTTCCTTTGCAATTAGGGTTTATGAAAAATCCCCAAATTCGATGAAGAACACAATAAACCCTAAACTAGGGTTTATATAACTCGACT
The DNA here is from genome assembly GCA_021014915.2 of Artemisia tridentata subsp. tridentata. Classification (NCBI taxonomy): domain Eukaryota; kingdom Viridiplantae; phylum Streptophyta; class Magnoliopsida; order Asterales; family Asteraceae; genus Artemisia; species Artemisia tridentata. Next base: position 321,352,381 of record CP139509.1, read on the forward strand.
TAGGGAAAAATCGACTACTTCACCACCAAGAATCAAATTATGATTCCTCTATGTTCTCGCACACACGTTGTTATAGCAATTCAATTAGAATGCTAGTTCTCGATCACGAAACAAATCAATCTCTTGTTTTCAACAACCAAAATCGAAACCCTAACCTTACTTTGGGAGGAGATCGATTGGCTATAGAAGGAAAAGAGGAGAAGAGAAGATTAACTTGTTAGGTTTTCAAGTTATGAGAATAATGAAGCCTAAAGGGTTCATTATATAGGTTTCTCATAGCTAGTAAAAACCATCCCACCACCGATGTGGGGTGAGTGGGTTTTTGGTGAAATAATCAATATAGTACATTATTAATATTAATTATATGAATTGAATCTTTAAATGTAACGTGTGCGATCCCATAGGCTCGAGTTTGAAATTGGACATACGTTTATAAATATGTTCACAATCCAACAGCTCCCACTTGGACATATTTTAATAAACGTAATGACATTGGTTAGTGTCTAGCAACACGCCAATGCCCCTAGAACAACTAGAGTGTGGTTTCATGAAGCACAATTAATGATTCATCATTATAATATCATTTTGTTTCAAATACTATGTTAAATATGGATATGGATCTGAGTCATTTCATAATTTAACAATTCTGTTTCTCGTTTTATCGGATGATCAAGATTACCAAATTCATCGGGACATATCCAGATCTCCTTTGGGTGTGGCCACACATACATTTTATTAACCCCAATAGGGGCCCAGTAGTCTTATACTTCAAAACAAATTCGAATGAACAAATTCTATCTTGACTACAAGCGTAATTCATGAATTTCACAACACTTCTGAAAATAGCCCTTATGACTACCAGTTACGAATAGCGGTAGACTACTTCAAAGAAATGGGCTCCACCCGAACCATTCTGGCTTGCGCCTCAAGTCTAAGGATAAATAAAGTTTATCATTTACATAATTTACTTGATTACAAAGATCCATAAAGTACAATCATGTCAGTTGGGATAAGTCCGATATACAACCTATTGAATATCATGTGAGTTTGGCAGGACCTTCCATCAATATACAAAGTATATTTTAACCAACCCCTTAGATTTGTCTTAATTCAATCATATTCCCATATGATTGATCGATAATGGACAATTTAGAATAACATAAGTTATTCATGGAGTTAAACATGCAAATATAAGATACAACTTATTATAAATGAAAACAAATGTACCAAGTACTTTAATTCATTAAAATAATAATTGTTTAATACATCCCTTATCCAAATACTTTAACTCATTAAAATAATAATAAATCAATGCATGATAATTTTAGTTGATGAATTATGCCTCAAGTCATGATAATCATACTTGTTGACAAGGCATAATTCCACTAACTTTGATCTATTGGAATTTTGAGAATACTTATTTCAAGAATTCAATTAGTGAAGTTCTTGTATGTGTGCATTCAAATATCTTGATATTGCCACATAATATTTCATAAGGTGTGTGACAACCTCAAACACCTATTCATGACAATCATCTTTCAAACTTCTAAAGTTTAAAGTAATCTTATTCTTTAAGGTATAATGCAACTATGCTCTTAGTTGAGCACAACTAGTTCACATGGTCATCATCAAGGATAAAATTCTACCATGATTAATATTGGGTTTCATATCAGAATAACTAGCATCATTATATAAAACAACAATATGTGTTGGGAATTAAGCTTAACATTTAGTACTGCAAGGCTTAAAGTTTCAACTGCTGAAGACTGATGAAGATTACGCTAACAGTACTAAGTCAGTTAGTACTGCCAGCACAAGAAGTTAGTACTGCTTATAAGGTGAAGACAGACGTGTATAGATAATTATAGAATAGATATTGTGTATATCCTATTTAAATAGAATTATAGTTATCTTGTACAGGAATCCTTAATCTATAAAAGGATATCCTAGGTTAGGTTATACATATCTCATATAATCAGTTTTGTTAAGATTCAAGGTTGTAAACCCTAGTACTAGCAAGAGTACTCGTATTATTGATTATAATAATATTGAATCGTTTTGGTTAATCAATTTTGTCTTCATTGTTCATACACCTACATACAAGTACTTACTGTTCCATTCACCTCACAAACAATATCTTCTAAGTATAACTAAGTAGATTCTGCATACTTGGTTGTATGAACTCAAAGTATCACATACACATTATATAGGATTAACACCCTAAGTGTAATACATCAAACGATCCTGACAAGTGGTATCAGAGCAAGGCTTTGATACTTTGAATTAGAAGATCCAAGAATAACTATTTTTCAAAAGAAGATGGACACGGAGACGTCAACAACCAATCTTGCTGCAAAATTGCCTATCATCAAGCCCAATGAATTCGATATGTGGAGATTGAGAATTGAACAATTTTTCCAAGTGCAAGACTATGCACTCTGGGAGATCATAGAAGAAGGGAATTCGTTCAAGCCTTCTACCACAACAACAACTGAAGAAGGAAAATATGTGACAATAGTGCAGACAAAGCGTATTACTACTGAAGAGAAGGCACAGCCCAAGAATGATCTCAAAGCAAGAAGCTTGCTGCTATTGACCATACCTAATGATCAATTGTTGAATTTCAGCAAGTTCAAGTGTGCAAAGACACTCTTTGAAGGCATTGTTGCAAGATATGGTGGGAATGATGCCACCAAGAAAACACAGAAGACCCTTCTCAAGCAACAATTTGAGAACTTCTCAGCTACAAGCAATGAATCACTAGACCATATGTTCAACAGGCTACAAAAACTAGTGAGTCAGCTTGCTATTCTTGGAATTGAGATACCTCAGAAAGATCTCAACTCCAAATTTCTGAGGAGTCTACCATCAGAATGAGCTATGCATGTGGTTGTGTGGAAGAATAAGCCGGATATAGATTCCATGAGCTTAATGGACCTTTATAGCAACTTCAAAATAGTGGAGCATGATGTGAAGAAGTCTGCTGGAATAAGCTCAAGCTCAAGCTCTGGAAATTTGGCTTTTGTGTCCACTTCCAGTACTTCAAGTCCAGTGGAAGAAGTGCAAGTTGCTGGAGCAGTTGGTACTGCTAGTTCTAATATTGGTACTGCTAGTACTTCAAACAGTACTAATGGACTCCTAGATGAGAATACTTATTGTGCTTTCCTGACTACTCAGCACAATGGTACTATGTTGACTCACGAAGATCTTCAGGAGATAAATGAAGATGATATTGAAGAGATGGATATCAAGTGACAACTCTCTCTTCTTAGCATGAGGGCTAAGAGATTTTTGAAGAGAACATGCAAGAAGATAGTCATAAATAGCAATGATGTTGCTGGTTATGACAAGTCCAAAATTGAGTGTTATAACTGCCACAAGATGGGTCATTTTTCAAGAGAGTGTAGGAAGCCCAGACAGCAGGACTCAAGGAATAAGGGCTATGAAGGCAAGTCAACAGGATCAAGGGTTGTGGAGATTACAGACTCAAGGTCAAGGGCAATGATAGCCATTGATGGCTTAGGGTTTGATTGGAGCTACATTGCAGAGGAGGAAGCAACACCTACAGAGATGGCTCTCATGGCTTTCTCAGACTCTGAGGTACAAGTTTCTAAATGTTCTAAATCTTGTGATGCTTTAAAAGAATTAGAAACACTTAGAAAACATTATGATGAACAGAGAATAGAGCTAAACAAGACCAATTTTAATTTAGCAAATCATAAAAGCGGTTTAGCTGTTCTAGAAGAGCAAATTGTTCATTATAAAACCAATGAGTCTACTTTTTCTGAGATTGTAGCTGTACTTAAAAGGGATATATTTTTTAGGGATGCTGAAATTAGCAATTTAAAAGCTGAGGTTGATAGACTTAAACAAGCTAAGGAGAACATTCAATAAAGTGTAGATACTTTAGAGTATACATTTAAAGGTGTTCAAAAGATAATTGAATGTCAAATTATCAATAAGGCTAAGTCAAGGCTAGGATATCACTCAGTTCCACCTCCTCACAGAGGAATACCTACACCTCCAGGTATTGACCTTGAACATACAGGTTTGGAAGAATTTCAACTACCTAAAATGGAATATGGCCCAAAACTACAAGAAAAAGAAGTAGTTGAAAAGCCTGTAGAAGTAAGTTTTGAGAGTGCAAGTGATAAATCACTCTCTGAGAATAAGGTGTCCTCTGATAGGTCATCAGGTAGAGACTCAGATGCTCCAACCATAGAGGATTGGACTTCTGATGATGATGAGAGTGATCAGGCTGTAGTTAAGCCTGTTAGTGTTAAGGTTGAGGAACCAAAAGTTCCAAAAGTTGTCAGCACTGAGACTGTTAGGCCTAAAACCAATTCTAACCCTTTTAGACCAACAGTTAGGTATACTGAAATGTATAGAGCCACAAACAAGCCCACAGGTAACCAAAGGAATTGGAAGAACCTCAAGTCTCACCAACTAGGTGATGACTTTGTCTGTTATAGGAAAGCTTGTTTCACATGTGGTAGCTTTGACCATATTGCAGCTTATTGCAATAATAGGGTAACTAGGTATTCAAGTCCTAGGGTGAACTCAGTTAGACCTCCCACTCACCCTACAAATGCTAGAATGATGCCTAGATCAGTTCTTTTAAGGTCTGGACCAAGAGCAGTTCATACTGCTAGACCAGAAATTCATACTGCCAGACCATTTAGACCTGTTTACCCAAGACCAACAGTTCAAGGTGCAAAAACAACTTTTAAATCAGCACCAAAAACTGTTAAAAGACCATTTCAAAACAATGCAGTGATTAACAAACAAGTTTGGAAGCCTAAAGTTGCAATTGCAAACCCAGCAGTTCATACTGCTAGGCAAGCAGTTAATACTGGAAGTTTTAAAAACACTACTAAAGGAAATATGGGTAATGGTATTAATGCATCTGCATCATGGGTTTGGAGACCACTTCAATCCAATGGTACTCCAACTGTGCTAAAAAGATTTAATTATATTGATGCTAGAGGGAAACCAAAGTCAGTGATGGATTGGGTTCCACAAGGAAACTAATTTCCTTGTTTATGTGCAATGTTAGTTGATGAACTCAAATAAGTACATTTTATTATCATCATTTATCTTATTTATTTGACTTGTTTTATTATATTATCTATGAGAATCGATACATTAATGTTTACTTTAGTAATTCTCAGGTAAAAACAAGCATTATGTGAAACTTGGCGATTTTGGACTAATTATGGAGCAAAACAAGCGAGATGTCAAAAGTCTACTGAAATCCAGAAGATGCGCCGTATCTCACTCAACAGATACGACGCAATATCATACTTAGATGAATTCGAAAACCATTGCCTGACTTTGAAGAATGCGCCGCATGCAATTATGTCATGCGCCGCATATGAAACTTTGGTCAAAGAAGAAGATCAAGCTCGTTCTACTCCAGATACGCCGCAATATACTTCTAACATACGGCGTATCACTATCAAGATTTCACAAGTTACAATCCAAGTACATGCGCCGCATACAAAGATCAAGTTACGCCGCATCTGAAGACGGTGTACGAATATTCCAGAATATATTAATCTTGGACCCCACGCGAAGTTAAGTCAATGCGCCGCATCTATCAACTCAATGCGCCGCATCTATCCCTGAGACAGAAACTATAAATACCCCAAGGACAGACGAATTTGAGAGCTCTCGGAGACCAACACATAGAGACCGAGACAGAAGAGAGATAGAACCCTAGAGCCGAATTCAGACGACCAAGCAGCACAAGACACACCTCAAACAAAGATACAAGAGCTGTAAGAAGGTCCTGCATGTATTCAATTCATTAAGTAGTTTTGTTTTATTGTTTTAGTACGCTTTAATTCATCAGGATTGATGGGCTTGTGTCATGTGACTATGGAAGATCATGCACTCCCCTTAATATTGCTTTCCCATTAATTAAAGTTTATATGTTGATGTCTTTGGTGACTTTTATTAGTGCATTGATAACCTCTGTGTCTAGCTGAGTCTTGCTTGGGTCACCATGCCCCTTTCTCGCCTATTTATTAGAGACGCTTGAATAAATAGGATAGACATAAGTAATCATTAAGGGTTTACTCGCCGATAAGATTAGAGCCAACGAGAAAGGTTTAATTATATACACTTCATATAAAACTAGCAATAAAACAAGTGACAAGCTATTTAATTATCAGGACAGGTCTTCTTATTGTCTCGAGTATCTATCTGTGTACGTGTGTGCTAATCGCTAATTCGTGCTCATTAGATTAGTTTTCTATTTAATTATAACCAAACCGTGCCAGTCTCTCAGGCTGAACCCCCTTGCGTTAGATTAGGTTGTATAACTAACTTAGGATATTAAAATACTGATTAGAATAACTAGATAATACGTTCCACTCTTAGTGATCGTCACTCTACTTACCATTATATTCATACTGACCGGGTACACTGCTCGTTAAGTGTGTGTGTTATTGATAAGTCGGCTAAATATAAATTTAAAACTTGAGTAGGCATTAATACTGCTAAACCGCAACGACACATAACGCTCCATCATTAGTCATATGCTTGTATGTTATTAGACAAGTGCTTTGCACTCTGTTTCTTGTTTTTGGACTAACAATTGCAGTTTGATTGGAGTTTGTGAGCTGAATGCTTTATATTTTGGACTGAATGGTGAGATGATTTGGAGCTCAGTGTGTGATCTATGCATACAACAAATGGTTATTGGTTCATCATGTCTAACCCACATAAGAACCAACTAGTCCAGAGCAAACAGTTTCTGGTAAAGACTAATCAAATCCGTTTATGGTTGACAATTTTCCAAAAATTGTATGGTTATCAACTCACCATATCTAACAGTGAAGATTTGGCTAGTCCAAAGCAAACGGCTATTGGTAAAGACATATCAAATCCGTTGATAGCTGATAGTTTGCTAAAAACTATATATGAGTTATAATGTTTCAAATTCATATAAGTTCATACTGTTCTTTGAAATTTTTTGATAATGGTTTGTACTGCTAGTGAAAAGTTTGTACTGCTGAACTAGCCGTTGTAACTGTTGTGTCAGTAATTAATTTTTACTTAGAAACTAGCCGTTGGAAGTTTCTTGCGATTTTACTGATTGAATTACCGTTTTTAAGGGATCCTCTTCTAGATATTTTAACTTTTATTCTATTATAATATTATCCTAAAATAAAAGTTAACTTATTCTTTAAGTCGGTCAATAGAAACCCTAATACTCTCGATAATATCTCATCTCACTTTCATCTTCTACTTTCTAACCTAAATTTTCACTATTCACCACAATCAAATCAATTTTTACTGAGAATATTATGGCTAATTTGGATTTTATCAAGACGCACAACCAGGTTGCTTTTCTTGAGAAAACAGAGGAAGGGGATGACCAAAATTCTTTGAGATTGTGGATTTTCTCAACAACTCTCATATAAGGTATGCTTTAACTGTTTCCCCTACTCTTATTGTCTCTCATATCACACAGTTTTGGCAAACTGCCATTGTCAAAATTAGTGAAGAGGAAGACATAGAAATTCACTCTAAAGTGGATGGCATATCTTTTATTGTTACCGAATCTACACTTAGGAGACATCTTAAGTTGCAAGATTTAGATGGTATCAATAACATGCTAAACACTGAAATTTGGTAAGAACTTGCCAGAATGAGGTATGATACATCCAATCAAAAACTTACTTTTCAAAAGGGATGTTTCTCCCCACAATGGAGATTCTTGATACATACTCTCTTACATTCTTTAAGTCCTAAAAGAACATCATGGGAGCAGTTCAGTAGCAATATTGCTATTGCTCTAATATGTTTGTCAACAAACAGGGTTTTTAATTTTTCAAAATTCATATTTGAGAGTATGGTTGCAAATGTAAAAAGTAAAACAAAATTTACTATGTATCCAAGATTTATTCAATCCTTTCTGAATAAGAAAAAGAATTTACTTAAGCAACATAAAGAAACTTTTCCTACTCCTAGCCTGCAACAAAAAGTTTTTCAAAACATGGCTATGGCAAGTAGATTGTTTAATGGAGTAGTGATACCTCTCTTTCCTGAGATGCTACAAATTGAGGAGGATGAAGGGTCAGTAAACCCAACTGATCCCCAACACACATCCATTGTCATTCCTGAAATAACCCATACACCCCCAGTCACCACAACATATAAAAGAAGAACCAGAAAGGAGACTATGATTGCTCAGTCTAGTCCTCCTACTCCAACTTTTGAAACAGATGAGCCTATCTTTCAAGATAGTATGGATGGGGCTTACACTACTGCTAAGCAGGCCAGTGTAAACATAGATAAGACCCCTACCATGGCAACACTTAATGTGCCAAGTCCTCAAAGACTTGACACAGGTAGTGAAATCCCAAGCCAAATTGAACAAATGGATGGTTCAGGTGTACATCCTAGTCTAACTAGGGTAGAAACTGGATCCTTGCCCCTTGATTCACCTCTCTTAGCAGGTAACACAGCTAGAAGTGATGAGGGCAGTTCTACACTAAAGGAATTGATGGTCATCTGTACAAAATTGTAAAATAAGGTGGAATCTCTAGAGGAAGATCTCAAAAGCCACAAGAATAATTTTGCTAAGGTCTACACCCAGTTGACTCTCAGGGTGAAGAAGTCGGAAACTCAACTTAAGAGGAAAAGAACTAAGGTGGTAATAGATGAAGATTCTTCAGATGATGGTTCAGATAGTTCTGATGATGATGGTGATGATTCTCCCAAACAGGGGAGGAAATCTGGGAAATCAGGTTCTCAAACTCAGGGGAGGAATGAAGAAGGTACTAGTGGAAAAGGTACTGATGATGATGATACTGATATGGGTGAGCAAGAGCAAGAACAAGGTACTGCTGAGATAGTTGAAGAAGCAGTACAAACTGCTGAAGTACCAAAGGAAGCAGTACAAACTGCTAAGGACAAAGGGAAATGTATTTTGGTTGAAGAAGAGCCTCAGAAAAGAAAGATTAAGCCCAAGACATAAGCTCAAATAGATTATGATGCAGAAGTGGCAAAGAAACTTCAAGAAAATGAACAAGCAAATGAACAAGCTCAAATTGCTACTGATGCAGAACTGGCAAAGAAAATGTCTGAAGATGATATTATTAACTTTATGGAAGCAAAAAGATTAGAAAAAGAAAAGATGGCTTCAGATGCTCAGATGGATCCAGAACAATTTGAAGAACAATTACAATATTTGATAGACAGTGATCCAATTGTGAAAGCTCAAGCAGTTTAACTTATTAAAGATCAGGGTTTAAGTGAAGAAGAAAAGTCAGCAAAGCTTACAAGTTTTATTTTATCAAAGAATAAGGAAGTAGCTTGGAGTGATCTTATGCAGAGAATCAGAGATAGACAAAAGAAAGGTTATAAGAAGAAGATGCCTTCTTATAAAGAGCAGATAAGCTTCATGAAAAGTTATTTGAAAAATCAAGCATTCTGGAAGCAGAGTTATTTTAAAGGGAGAACAGATGCTGAGATAGAACAAGCTTATTATGCAGCTTATGCAAGGTTAAGCAAGCCAAGTGCAACAGATTTTGTGATTGATACTGGACTCAGTAAAGAAGAAAGGAGAAAAGCTAAATTGTTAGAGTCTGATACATCAAAGAGGCAAAGGACTGAAACTGAGAGATTAACAGATGAGCAAATCAAGAATATGATTGTAATAATTCCTGAATCCACAAATGTGAAACCACTACAAGCAAAACACCCTATTATAGATTGGGAAGTGTTTACAGAAGGAAGAATGAAAGGGTGGAAAATCATAAGGGTTGGAGGAATAACAGAGAAGTATAAACTGTTTGAAGATTTACTCAAGGGTTTTGACAGAGAAGATCTCAACAAGTTATGGAGCTTAGTACAAGAAAAATTCAGAGTTGCAGATCCTCTTGATGATAAAGACAAAGAATTATGAGTACAGTTGAAGAGGATTTATGAACCAGATGGTGGAGAAGCAATATGGAGATTTCAAGCTCAGATCAAAGATGTTTCATGGAAGCTTTTTGATACATGTGGAGTGCATAGAATTTCTACTAAAGATGGTTTGGAGATCTACATGTTGGTTGAAAAAGACTACCCTCTGAGAACAGCTGTATTGGTTACTTTAGTATGTTCAAAATTAGAAGTTGAAGCTGATTCAGAGATGGCAGATGTGTTAACCAGAAGAATGTTTGAACTTGCAGAACAAAGAAAAGCTTATACTAAAAGATTGACATGGTAATGTTTGGAAGAATTCCCCCCATCCTCAGAAATGAAGTTTAATTCAAAGAAACTTAGTGATTTGGAGAGAAATCATAAGTTTAGAGGAGGATTGTTGGGAATTAAGCTTAACAGTTAGTACTGCAAGGCTTAAAGTTTCAACTGCTGAAGACTGATGAAGATTACACTGACAGTACTAAGTCAGTTAGTACTGCCAGCACAAGAAGTTAGTACTGCTTATAAGGTGAAGACAGACGCGTATAGATAATTATAGAATAGATATTGTATATATCCTATTTAAATAGAATTATAGTTATCTTGTACAGGAATCCTTAATCTATAAAAGGATATCCTAGGTTAGGTTATACATATCTCATATAATCAGTTTTGCTAAGATTCAAGGTTGTAAACCCTAGTACTAGCAAGAGTACTCGTATTATTGATTATAATAATATTGAATCGTTTTGGTTAATCAATTTTGTCTTCATTTTTCATACACCTACATACAAATACTTACTGTTCCATTCACCTCACAAACAATATCTTCTAAGTATAACTAAGTAGATTCAGCATACTTGGTTGTATCAACTCAAAGTATCACATACACATCATATAGGATTAACACCCTAAGTGTAATACATCAAACGATCCTGACAATAGGCTCTTTTAAAAATCCGTAAACAATGAACATTTATTTTGTAATGTTTGGTGCCTTCCTAAACTTCCAAGTTTGTTGGCTATGACAATTACGCAACAATTATCGTATTGTACATCCATAGAATCTGGGAACAGCTCCGGGCTGAGGAATGTAATTCTAAATCCAAATGTATTCCATTAGAATATTTATTAGACTAGTTATCTAATAACTTTCAATTAGATATCAATGTTTTCAAATTATCTTGCATTCAAGCATGATACAACAATTTATCTATATAATATGATGTACATGATGAATCCTTGAGTTAGACATAAGATATCATTCATGTTCTATCTTATAAAAAGATATAATATCCATTGAGACTTTCTGACCGGATCTACACACACACCTTGTGTTAGATGTGATACGAAGAATTATACTTAGTCTAGCACGCGAAATTTACTAGCTAGCACTTAGAAGACCTTATGTGTTTTGTATGATTTGAATGAAACAAAGAACACAGAATAAATAACCTTCAACGATTCAATATTATTAGGATAATAATACGAGTGATCTCCTATCACTAGGGTTTACAACCTTGAATCTCTACAATACGTATATGTGTTGTGTGTATCAAAAACTTAACCTAGGCAATCCTTTTATAGACTAAGGATTCCTTTACAAGATAACTATCAATCTATTCTTATATGATATACACAATATATTTTCCATATTTATCTACTTTACATAAATCATAAACCGTCTTAACTTTTTCACTCAGCAGTCTTAACTGCTCATGTCTTCAACATTCTTCAGCAGTCTTAACTTCTTCCTTCAACAGTCCTAACTGTTACCTCCAACAGTCTTAACTGCTTAAGCTTAATTTCCTAACAATCCTCCCCTAAACTTATGATTTCACTCCAAATCACTAAGTTTCTTCAAATTAAGCTTCTTCTTCTTAATGCTGAAAATTCTTTCAAATACCCATCAAGCAAATCTCTTAGATCTAGCTTTAACTTCTTGAGCAAGGTTGAACATCTTCGTTACTAGCATATTAGCCATCTCAGATTCTTCATTAGCTTCTAGTTTAACAAATTCCAGCATTGTCAAAACACCTGGTCTGAGTGGATAGTATTTTTCAACCAGCATATATATCTCTATTCCTTCCTTTGTAGATACTCTGTGTACTCCACATGTTCCAAATAACTTCCAAGAGATATCCTTGACTTGAGCTTGAAATCTCCATATCGATTCTCCACCATCTGGTTCATATATTCTCTTCAATTAAACCCATAGTTTCACAGAATTCTTTTTCAATTATAGCATAAGACTTTCCCTTGAAATCTTTCATTGAGTAATTTGCTGAGTTCTTCAAATAATGCTTCATATCCTCAACAAGTTCTCTCTTTGTTGGTAACTTTGTCTTGTACCCTGACTTCTGTCTTTCTCTTATTCTATGAACCAGATCATCCCATGTTGCAACTCCATTCTTCTTGAGTATAAATTCCTTAAGCTCCTCTGTCTTTTCATCTTCATTCAACTCTTTATCTTTAAGAACCATAGAAGCTTGTGCTCTTACAATCACATCAGAATCCAGAAAATATTGCAACTGTTCATTGAACTCTTCTTGATCTACTTCATTTGATCTTTTTCTTCCCATGAATTCAGCTATATTTCTTATATCATCAGCAGCCATCTTCCTTGCAAATTCTTTATCACGAGCAATTTGAGCTTGTTTTTCTTCCTCTCTAGCCAAATCTTCTTCTACTAATTGCCTTGCAACCTCTGCATCATGATCTATCTGTTCTTGAGTTTTTGGTTTCAACCTTTTAAGCCTTTCAAGTTCTTGAACAACAACCACTTCTTCAGATATCATAGGTTTCTTTCCTTTATCTGCTCTTCTTCTTTCATATTCTTGTTCAGCAGAAGTTTCTTCAGTTGGAACTGCTTGTTGTTCTTTCTCAGCAGTTTGAACTGTTACTTGCTCTGTCTCTTTCTCTGTCTCAGCAGTTTGAACTGCTTCTTCATTTGGAACTGCTTGATGTGTCTCAGTTGTTTCTTCATGAACATGACCAGAACCTGAACATTTATCAATACCTTTATCTTGTTCAGAACCTTCTTCATACCTCCCCTGAGATCATGATCTATCCTTATCTTCAAATTTCCTCTCTTTACCAAATTTCATCCCTTGTTTGGAAGAATTTTCATCATCCCCTTCAGAGCCATCTGAATTATCATCATCAGAATCATCATCCAATACCACTCTTGCCCTTTTCTTCTTCAACTGTTCTTCAAGCTTCTTCACCCTTTTTGTTAGCTTTGTATAGACTTCGGCAAAAGTCTCCTTGTGAGCTTTGAATTCCTCCTTGGTTTGCTTTAGCTCCTTCTCCAAAGTGTCAACCTTGTTTACTAACTTGGTACATAAAGCCGTCATTTCAGTTTGTGAAGAACTACCCTAATCACTTCTAGCTGTATTACCTGCTATGAGAGGTGAATCTTTGGGCAAGGATTCAGTCACAACCCTAGTTAGACTAGGTTTAGACCTTCTCCTATAAGTGATAGGTGGTTGTTGGGTTGTTTCAAATACTTGAGTGGATGTGTGATGGGGATCAGTTGGAACTGCTGAACCTTCACCCAACTCAGTTTGAATCATTTGAGGAAATAATGGAACTGGTTCCCCTTCAAAAAGTCTACTAGCCATAGCCATATTTTGAAAAACTTTTGATTGTAGACTAGGCGTAGCAAAAATTTCAGTTGGTTCTGTAAGCAGGTTTTTCTTTTTATTTAAAATTGTTTGAACAAACCTGGGATACATAAAAAACTTTGTTTTACTATCAACATTTGATGCCATACCCTCAAAAATATATTTTGAAAAGTTAAAAACTCTGTTTGTAGACAAGAAAATGAGAGCAATAGCAATATTGCTACTGAATTGTTCCAAAGCAGTCTTTTTATTACTTAAACAACACAGAAGAGTATGTATCAAAAATCTCCATTGGGGTGAAAAACATGCTTTTTGAAAAGTCAATTTATGTTCAGATGTATTATACCCTATTTTTTCAAGTTCTTCCCAAATTTCAGTATTTAGCATAGTGTGGATACCATCTGAGTCATTTAATTTAAGATGTCTCCTAAGTATAGACTCGGTAACAACAAATTTAATGCCATCTACTTTAGTATGAATTTCTAAGTTTCCGTCATCACTTGTCAAGATAGATGAATTCTGCCAGAACTGTGTGATGTGCGAAACATAAAGAGTAGGAGAAACAGTTAGAGCATACCTTATGTGAGAGTGATTGAGAAAATCCACAATCTCATAAAATTTCGGCCCATCTCCTTGCTCTGTTTTCTCTAAAAACGCAACCTGATTGTGACGCTTAACAAACTTCAAAACATCCATTCTTAGCAGTAAATATTAGTTAACAGTCGTGAATAATAATAAGTTTGAGTGAAAAGATAGAAGATGAAAGTAATATTGAGAGTTTATGGAGAGAGTTGTAGGGTTTCAAGTTGACCGACTTAAAGAATATGGTAACTATTTATTTTAGTATAAGAATATAATAAAATAAAAGTTAAAATATCTATAAGAGGATCCCTCGAAGTCCGTAATCCATCCAGTAAAAATCGCAACAAACCGCCAACGGCTAGTTTTTACTCCAAAATTAATTACAGACACGTCGGTCATAACGGCTAGTTGAACCGTACCATTATTTTGTACTAACCGTCCCAACTGTTGAAAAAATTTTATTGAGTCGTCCCAACTTTTTGAAATAAAATTTTAAAATAACATGGCTCAAACATAGTTTTTAGCAAACTATCAGCTATCAACGGATTTGATATGTCTTTACCAATAACCGTTTGCTTTGGACTAGCCAACTCTTCACATTTAGATATGGTGAGCTGATAACCATACAATTTTTGGTAAATTGTCAACCATCAACGGATTTGATTAGTCTTTACCAGAAACCGTTTGCTCTGGACTAGTTGGTTCTTATGTGGATAAGACATGGTGAACCAATTACCATTTGTTGTATGCAAGGATCACATACTAATCTCCAGAACACCATTTAGTCCAAAACATCAAGCATTCATAATCCCTTGGTGTTTTCTCTCCAATCCTGCAATTGTTAGTCCAAAAACAAAGAAACAAAATACAAGCATATGACTAACAATGCACATTACAAGAAAAATTAATTTCCTTGTGGAACCCAAGCCAAAACAGACTTAGGCTTTCCTCTAGCATCAACATAATTCATTCTTTTCAAAACAGTCTTAGCACCATTAGGTTGAATTGGTCTCCATACCCAACATGCTGAAGTATTCACTCCATTACCTATTTTTCCCTTAGGGCATGTTTGGTACAGGGAATTGGGCCCAAAGAAATGGAAATGGGCTCATTTCCCATGTTTGGTTTGACAAAGAAATGGAAAGGGAAATGGGCTTAATTCTCGGGCTAATTCTCGAGAATCTGTTTGGCATGTCAGAGAAATAAAAAGGTGGAGAATTGTGGGGAATTGGTGGAGAATTGGTAGTGCAATTTTTTGACTTTCATTTCCACTACTTTTAGTGAGGAAATGGGAGAAATGAGGGGAACTTGTAAGTTTTTTTTTTTTTTTTTTTTTTTTTTTTTTTAATTGCAAACCGATTTACGTAAATGTATTTTTTATAAAAAAAATTAATAATTTTTTTAAAATATATTTTTTATAAAATAAGTTTTAAAAAATAAATAAATAAATAAATTTTTTATAAAAAATAATTTAAAAAAATATATTTTTTATAGAATTGTTATTTAGAAAAAATAATTTTTTTTAAATAATTTTTTTAATTAATTTTATAAAAAATAAATTTTAAAATAAATTAAAAAAATATTTTTTTTAAATAAGTTTTTTTAAAAAATAAAAAAAATATTTAAAAATAAATATTTTTTTTAAATATATATTTTTTAAAATAAGTTTTTTTTAAAAAAAACAAACAAAAGTTCTAATTCTTTCAATAATTTTTTTTTTTTTTTTTCCAATTCTCGAGTTTATTTCTCATGTTACCAAACACTAGAATTGACTTTAAATTTCTCTACCCATTTCTATTCTCTGAATTCTATTCTCTACTTCATTTCTATTCTCTGAAATTCTCCGTACCTATTTTTCCCTTAGCAGTATTTTTATTCACACCAGTACCAATTACCCTGCTAGCAGTTGGAACTGCTGGCTTGGCAGTTGTTACCTTAGGTTTCCAAACTTGGTTTTTCACCACTGCTTTCTCATAAAAAGTTCTTTTACCAGTTTTGTATGATGGTTTAAAAACATTTATTTGATTTTGAACTGGCGGCCTTGGGTGAATTGGTCTCATAGGTCTGACAGTCTGAACTACTGGTCTAGCAGTTTGAACTGCTTTAGGTCCAGACCTCAAAAGAACTGATCTGGGTATCATCTTGTCATTCCTAGGAGGAGTTTTAGGTCTCTCTAGACACATGCTCTTGTTTGAATACCCTCTAACATACTTATCACAAAAAGCTGCAAGATGATTAAAGCTACCACATAAGTAACAAGCTTTCCTATAGCAAACGAAATCCTTTCCTAATTGATGGGATTTGAGGTCATTCCAATTCCTCTGGTTACCTCTTGGCTTGTTTGTGGTCCTATACATCTCTGCATACCTAACTGTTGGTCTAAAAGGTTTGGCATTTGATCTAGGCCTAATAGTCTCAGGTTTAACCATCTTTGGAACTTTTGGTTCCTCCACTTTAGCACTAACAGGCTTAACCACAGCCTGATTATCCTCATCATCAGAAGTCCATTCCTCAATTGTTGGAGCATCTGAGTCCTTAGGTGAGGACCTATCAGAAGACACCTTGTCCTCAAATAGTGATTTATCACTTGCACTTACAAACACAGGTTTATCAACTACATCCTTCTTAGGTTGAGGACCATAGCTAAGTTCAGGTAATTGAAATTCAGGGAGTCCTGTGTGTTCTAAGTCTATACCTTTAGGTGATGAAATTCCTCTATAAGGAGGTGGAACTGACTTATATCCTAGGCCTGACTTAGCTTTATTGTGGATCTGACTCTCAATTATCTTTTGAACACCTTTTGATGTGTATTCTAGTGTGTCTACACTCATCTGTATGTTCTCCTTAGCTTTCTTAACCTGTTCTAGCTCATGTTTTAAAACAGTGATCTCATTCTCAATAAACATTAAGTCTCTCTTAACAATAATCATATCATCAGAAAACTTAGACTCATTGTTTTGATAATGAACAATTTTTTCTTCTAACACAGCTAAAGCTCTCTTATGATTTGCTAAGCTAAAAGCAGTTTCCTTTAATTCTTTCCACTGACTCTCATATCTTGTTTTAAGTGTTTCTAGTTCTTTTAAGGCTTCACAAGATTTAGAACATTTTGAAACTTGTACCTCAGAATCAGAAAATGCCATGAGAGCAACCTCTGTAGATACTTCTGCTTCCTCCTCTGCAATATAGCTCCAGTCAAATCCTAAGCCATCAATGGCAACCATGGCTTTCGAGCTTGAATCAGTAACCTCCACAACTCTTGACTTGTTTCCATATGCTCTACTCTTTCCATCTTGTTGACTTGGCAATCTGCATTCCCTTGAGTAATGACCTTTCTTTTGGCAGTTGTAGCACTCAATCTTGGACTTGTCATACCCTGCAACATCGTTGCTGTTTATGACAATCTTCTTGCCAGTCTTCTTCAAGAATCTTCTAGCTCTCAAACTGAGAAGAGAGAGCTGCCACTTAATATCCATCTCTTCAATATCATCTTCATCAATCTCTTGAAGATCTGAATGAGTCAACATACTTCCACTGTGCTGAGTAGTCAGGAAAGCATAATAAGTATCATCATTCAAAAGTCCACTAGTACTGCTTGAGGTGCTAGCAGTACGAAGGTTTGTACTAGCAGTTCCAACTGCTCCAGCAACTTGCACTTCTTCATCTGGACTTGAGGAACTGGGAGTTGATACTAAGGCCAAATTCCATGAGCTTGAGCTTGAACTTGATCCAGCAGACTTTTAATCTCATGTTTAACTATTTTGAAGTTGCTATATAGATCCATTAAGCTCGTGGAATCTATATCAGGCTTGTTTTTCCATGCTACCACATGCATAGCCCATTCAGAAGGTAGACTTCTCAGAAACTTAGAGTTGAGATCTTCCTGAGGCATCTCAATTCCTAAAACAGCCAATTGACTCACCAACTTTTGAAGCCTATTGAACATATGATCCAACGACTCATTACTTGTTGTAGTAAAGTTCTCAAACTGATGCTTGAGAAGGGTCTTCTGGGTTTTCTTGGTGGCTTCATTCCCACCATATCTTGCAACAATAGCTTCAAAAAGAGATTTAGCACACTTGAACTTACTAAAATTCAGCAACTGATCATTGGGAATAGTCATCAGAAGCAAACTTCTAGCCTTAACATCATTCTTGTATCTTGCCTTCTCTTCATTAGTGGTTGGCTTTGTCTGCACTGTAATCTCAGATTTACCATCAACAACAGTTGTTGTTTCTACTGGGGTAAAAGAGTTTCCATCTTCAATGATCTCCCATAGTGCATAGTCTTGCACTTGGAAAAACTGCTCAATACGAAGTCTCCACATGTCGAACTCATTGGGTTTAAGCATAGGAAGCTTAGAAGCAATGTTGGTTGTGGATGGTGTTGTTTCCATGTCCATCTTTGTTCTTCTCGGATCTTCTAAATCTATGTATCAGCAACCTGTCTCTGATACCAATTGACCGGATCTACACACACTCCTTGTGTTAGATGTGATACACAGAATTATACTTAGTCTAGCACGTGGAATTTACTAGCTAGCACTTAGAAGACCTTATGTGTTTTGTATGATTTGAATGAAACAAAGAACACAGAATAAATAACCTTCAACGATTCAATATTATTAGGATAATAATATGAGTGATCTCCTATCACTAGGGTTTACAACCTTGAATCTCTACAATACGTATATGTGTTGTGTGTATCAAAACCTTAACCTAGGCAATCCTTTTATAGACTAAGGATTCCTTTACAAGATAACTATCAATCTATTCTTATACGATATACACAATATATTTTCCATATTTATCTACTTTACATAAATCATAAACCGTCTTAACTTCTTCACTCAGTAGTCTTAACTGCTCATGTCTTCAACATTCTTCAGCAGTCTTAACTTCTTCCTTCAACAGTCCTAACTGTTACCTCCAACAGTCTTAACTGCTTAAGCTTAATTTCCTAACACTTTCTAAATGATATGTCATGTTCTATTAGACTCATTTATTTACCGCACATGTTTATAACAATAAACATATTTCCAAGGTTGTATGTTTCACTTCATAGATCTTCCAAGTGAAGTTTCATTCCAAGCTAAAATTTAACATTTAATTTAGATGAAATGTTACTTCCTATATGTTATACAACATATATGATTTAAGAAAATAAAAATAATACTCCCACTAGCTTTCAGGAATACTTAGGAGTTATCTATGTTTTAATTATAAATCAAAACTTGGATTTAATATTTAAACATAAGACTCATCTCCTAGATGCATGCATTGATCCATAATTGGATTCTTCCATTTTGTACACTTTCAAAGATTATATGAATTCGTAAAGCTCTTGATTACTTACCGTCATCGCTTAAGTAATCACACAAGAAGAAGGTTTGATATTCCATTGTCAAATTTCTTGTTCATGACAATTATCATTGAGTTCATAAAACACTTTTTATTACTTATCGTCCTCACAAAAGTAATCACACAAGAAAGATTTTTTATATTCCATTATCAAATTTCATATTAATGAAAATAAGTATGACAATTATCATCTTTATATATATTTAACTTGTCTAGGAAAGAATATTCAATCACAATTAATTGCTTAAGTATGATTAATAATCTTGTCACAAGACATGCATTAAATATGTATACAATATTGTCCATATAAGCTCTACTCAAAGAATCACACTACTAAGGTTTTCCTTCTATTCAAAGAAACTCACCTTCATTCTATAGTCCAACTATTTAGTTTAAGATAATCCAAATTTCCAAAAATTGATTATCTTTATTGATAGCATCTTAACATTCATAGTATGAGTAATTTACCAAATTCAATATTTGGCAACGCATCATTATGATTAACAGGTTTACTTAGATCCTGTAACTCATATTCCTCAGCATTGATATAAAACATATCAACCAAGTGTCTGTGGTATCCTTGCGGATCTATGAATGAGAATTCCATCATCTTGAGTGTGACAACCGGTAATTTTGGGGACTTATTAGGTACTCCGTTACGTGTGATTAGATATGTGTGTTTACCTCGTAGAACTTGAGTTTGAACATGACGCGAATCGGCACGAATCCAAACCTAATAATACGCAGAATAATTAAATTAAGACGTGGAACAAATATAGGCATATAGATAGTCATTTTTAACGGAAAAACAATTCTAGAATCTATGGCGCAAGTTAGAAGGTCTCACAAAAAATTCTACTAGATTAAACGAGCCCGAGAAACAAAATAACGAAAGATTAGCTAAATTACGTGTTTGGCCCCTCGCACTAAAATACACCGCCCCCTATTGTTTGCAAAATTGACACAACACACCCTTAGGGTTATTAAAACCCTACACCTCCCTCACTTCTAACCCTAACACATCAATAACTTTCTGTCTCCCTCTCTTTTATCACCGCCGCCGTCACCACATACACGACCACCACCACCACTGCTACACCGCCACCTCCAACATCAAAAAACTTCACACCCACCCTTATTTCACCCCTTTGAAGCTAGATCCATGGTTCACGCGCATTAAACTAAACGCGCCACCACCGCAACTAATCTTGGCGGTATTTCTTGTTTTGGTAAGTTGGTAAGTTAGATCTATGGGTTTGGGTGATAAACTCACCGATTCTCACCCTTGTGTGAATCGGTGAGGCTCAAAACAAACAAGAAACACATAAAACTTATTAAAACAAGATAAAACTTGTGTATCATCGTTCTTGTGTCGCGTGTTCCCTACTTGGTACGCGTGCCAAGAGTTTAAAACTCTCATAGGCCTTGTTGAGTCTTGATTCGAGCTTATTTTAAGATCACTAGCTTATTTTGTTATTGGTTATTTAGTTTCGATGTCGGGTTACTCTTGGGTCACGGATAGAAATGAAACCCACTAGTGGGTTTCGGCCAACTTGGTTTGATTGTGGTTTTTGGTTAACTTTGGTTCGTTTGGTTGTCTTGCTCGCAGCGTAGGTCTCGGCGAGGTAAGTTTTGTTGGTCCGATTGGTTTGTGGTATATTGTGGTTGATATGACTTGAATTGTGACTTGGTTACTCGAGCCATAGGATTATTAAAGGCCGAGAGATGATTATGTAGATATGCACTTGAAACTTGGACTTGAATGTGATGTTTTGGCCTCGTCTTGGTTAGCCAAGAACCCGTGGTCTCGGTGTGACCACGATAACCTAAAATGGATATATATGACTTGGACTTGTTATTAATATGTTGGCTTGTTGACCCGGCTTATGACCGTGGAATTATAACGGAAATGTGACTCGTTACGATGACGACTCTCGTGACTATTAAAAACAAAAAGAAAGTTAAATAAAAATGGAAGTTAAATATATTAACTAACAATTTAACTTGTTAATTAATACATTAGAACAAAAACGAAAGTATAAAAGTCGCGAGTAATTAATTTGGATATAAACGGAAAAACACGAAGTTATTAGTCGTTTCGAAGCGCATTTACCATAGTACATTATAATTGGAAATGGTGGCATTAAATGTGAATTATTTGAAGTTACGGATCGGTTTAACGTTAATAGACCCGACCGACACGATTATCAGACTTATTGGGTTGACGAATTCAATAAGGGCCCGGTAAGTGTGTTGGAGGAATTTATTAACGTGTGACCTATCCTTATGACTTACCATTTGTGTGCGATGTGTAGGTTTAGATTTGGATTAATAAGCGAGACAAAAGAATTATTGGACTTATCGATTTGACGAATTCGATAAGGATTCAATAATTCGTCCAGATACCTTATTAAGCTTTTAAGCTTAATGAATTGACCTTGACTTTGATTGTTTGACTTGATGGTCGATTGGTAATCGGATTACTTGGGATTTTGCAACACCGGGATTGAAACATAAACTTGGACTTGGAATATTATTAGTGTGGAGTTTAGAATAACTCCATGGATCGTTTAGAGCACTAGGGATTAACAATAACAATGATAATAAGATGTGCAGCGGAATAAACAAACATCATAGTTATTGAACAAGGTTTCTCGTCATCATCATCTACAACTACAATTACAAACACAACTAACAGCCCCAATACTACGTGATCAAGTGTAGTACGATTACTAATCTAACAGGGATTAATGATCCTTGAGGCTGAACAAAACACTAAACCTAGGCGTTTACATAAGAAAACCCACGCCTGGTTTAACCCCACACACATATCCTGGTGTTTACATCTTGACACACACGTAAACCTACGACCTGTATTCTCTTTATATAATAGATAATTAGGTTTACAAAGGACTAATAAGTAAAATCTTCTATATCAAGCAAGTCCCTTGTGTTTTGCATTATCTTCATTCTTCACTTGTAGTTTTGTATTTATCAACTCAAATATAAAACCCAACAATCTTCCCCTAGTTGATAATTACAAAACCTTCATATTGATCTTCCATGAATGAAACAATCTTCCCCTTAAGCTCACCTCGTGAACTTAAATAACATGTACCACCAAGGATCTTCAAGTTGCAAAACATGTAAATACTTCTTCCCTTTTTTGTCATTATCCACTAGGAGACTCCAAGTAAATGCAACTTTGATTTCGACAACCACAAACCACTATCATACTTCCAATCCAGTCTTCCAATGTCTCGAACTACCCGCCATAAAGAACACCAAAAAGCTTACTATAAATGAATTCAAGACAAAAGAAACCTAAACCAGTAGTAGTAATAATGACTAGCAATTGTAAAAACCTTCCCCTCAAATGATGCATGTAAATGGTTAAACATTTTAACATTGAGCTTCCCCTGAAACCCGTATGTTAACCATCTCTTGAATCTTCAATTCTGTAAGCTCGATGTAATGATCACTGATGAAGAAAACTAAGCATTACCAACTTGATGCTGAAGTAGAACAACCCAAACTTGTGTCTTATGTCTTGTACTATATATGTGACTTCGAACGTATACCCAAACCGATGTATAAGGAGACCTCAATCTCTTGACAAAAATCTAGATTTGTTAAGTCTTAGTCATCACTTGAAGGCACGGACAAGTTATCTTCAATGTGTAACACCCACTTTAAGATATGATAAGAACACGATCTCGAATAATTTCACCTCATCGTCAAATAGATGATAATTAATCCTCTTCGTAACCAACTGAACTAATAAAAACGAGCCTTTGTATACCCTAAAGAACATAAAAAGAAAATCAATCTTCTTGTGTGTGTTTAACATCTTCAAAAATCCAAAACCATGTACAAACTTACAAGAGCAGTATGAATCTTGAAGCTAGCAGTACTAAGTGAAAAGGACAAGAAACAGTATTAACTCATGAGAGCAGTACTAACTATTCGTATCAGCAGTACAAAGTGTAAACGAATCCAAATGAGCAGTACTAATCCTATCAAGCAATACAAATATATATTCGAGTAGTATTAACAACAAACGCAGCAGTACAAACTGTCGACCAATGATTAGCACTCAACAACAGTATCAAAACATATAAGTTAGGGTTTCACACAACCCCATCAGCCGTTGTTCCATCACCAATATGCATAAACCATTCTCTTATTCATCATTCAAAGTAGCTAACCTTTCCACGATCTTGGATCATATGATATTCAGATTTACGATTCAGAACCAAGAGAAACCAAAAACTTTACAAAGAGTAAACATGATCGTAGCAGCAAAAAGATTCTTGTATACATCAGCATCATCATTATTATTATTATTATTATTTTTTTAAGTATAAAGACGACACTTTTTAGTCTTTAGTGACACTTTTTAGTGTCACTAACCTGTTTTATGCTTCATGATCGCTAATGTAAACCAAGTTAACCATGTATAGCAGCAACATACCACCAATATTGATCAATATTAGGGTAATCAAATAAACCATATTCGACTTTCATATAGAAACCCTAAAAATTCGAAAAACTGGAACTTTTCTACAGCAGTTTTTAAAAATTTATACCTGAAGATTAAGAGCTTAGATTGAAGATCCCTCCGGTTAGAATGTACCTTGATATGCAAAGAAGCTCCAATAAAAATTTCATTACGATCCAACGGTGAACGAATGAGAAATCGCCATTTCAAAACAGCTCTGCAGAAAGTTGCGAAAATTGACAACATAGTCGATTTTCTTCTTCATTCTTCGACTAAAAACCTTTTGAATCCCTAGATCACGAGCTCCCCGAGCTCTGATACCAATTGTGAAGTTTAGAATAACTCCATGGATCATTTAGAGCACTAGGGATTAACTATAATAATGATAATAAGATGCGCAGCGGAATAAACAAACATAATTGTTATTGAACAAGGTTTCTCGTCATCATCATCTACAACTACAATTACAAACACAACTAACAGCCCCAATACTACGTGATCAAGTGTAGTACGGTTACTAATATAATAGGGATCAATGATCCTTGAGGCTGAACAAAACACTAAACCTAGGCGTTTACATAAGAAAACCTATGCCTGGTTTACCCACACACACATATCCTGGTGTTTACATCTTGACACACACGTAAACCTACGACCTGTATTCTCTTTATATAATAGAGAATTAGGTTTACAAAGGACTAATAAGTAAAATCTTCTTTATCAAGCAAGTCTCTTGTGTTTTGCATTATCTTCATTCTTCACTTGTAGTTTTGTATTTATCAACTCAAATATAAAACCCAACAATTGGACTTTGGACATTCTAGGCTATTGGAACACGAAACGACTATAGTACATTAGACTCATAATGTATTTAATGTATTCGAGCCGTAACGGATAAACAATGGAAATAATGTCTAATGAACAATAATATTTATAACAAACGTCATTTAAGCATAATTGGAAATTAATAAAGTCATACGACTTGGAACGTTCTATGAACGAACAAGTCATGATGAAATGTCGTTTTAACTTATAAAACAAGTATGTTATAAAATGGTATGGAATTATAGGAAATTACCGACGATTGCCAATCACTCCATCTACTAGTTGTGTCGTTACGTGATGTCTGTGATCTCCTCTCTGTCGTCTCATCTTAACTTCTTTCTCTTCTCCGTGACGACTCCATTATCGTCTTTCTTTTTGGCGTGTGTACTCTTGAGTCAGTGTCTTCTTACCGTTACACAAACGATGATACCAAACTCTAATAAACGGATAAAACAAGATAAATTTGGAAATATTCTTGGGAATGGGAATAGTTAACTTTTGGAAACTTATACGATTTAGTTATATTATTAGGTCGTGCCGAGTTCGTCGTGCTGTGAGATTCTAGTTGTTGTTGTGCTAGGCTGCCCTTGACTATTGTATCTGTGCACTGCTTGACTGAGGTGAGTTTCATAGCCCCACTTTCACTCATAAACTGTTATTCGAAACTTGGGGTGAGAAAACATGCTCAACTGTTTTGAATGGACCTAACTGTTATTTTATTATTTGCTATAACTTGTTAACTGGCTAAAGTTAGATATTACACGAGGGCTCCTATGTCCTCACCTTAATACGAAGGCTCCTGTGTCCTTGCTTCTGACATGAGGGCTCATGCGTCCTTGCCTTCTGTTATATGTGATTATGTGATTGATATTTAGCTTAGTCCAGTGTAGTAAATAACTTCTCATGGTCCACTATTAATACTGTTTGCTTAAACCTATGAACTCACCAACGTTAGCTGAACTTTTAGCATGTTTTCTCAGGTAATTGATGCAACTGCTGTTGACTGCTTAGGATTCGGAGGCTTGGCAAGTGGCATGGTCCTTGGATCAATTTCATACTCTGATAACGTAATTTGGGATCTATCTTTATATTTTGAGCTTACTTCCACACTTTTGAATAAATGTAAACATTAAATACTTGGTTGAAATGTTATTATTAAAACGGATTATGTATTTTCGTTTTCGTATGCTTGCGTTATGTACCAATCCCCGTAGCACCCCAAAGTTTTGTTAAGTCTTCCGCTGTATCAAATTTTGGGGGAGTTACAGACTAGTATCAGAGCACAAGTTATAGAGAACTGGGTACTTATAAAAAAACCTAGTGATGTGCTGCGTGTGTCGTTGCGGTTTTAGCAGTTTTAATGCCTAATCATGTTTTAAATTTATATTTAGCCGACTTATCAATAACACATACACCTAACGAGCAGTGTACCCGATCAGTATGAATATAATGGTAAGTAGAGTGTCGATCACTAAGAGTGGAACGTATTATCTAATTATTCTAATCAGTATTTTAATATATTAAGTTAGCTATACAACCTAATCTAACGCAAGGGGGTTCAGCCTGAGAGACTGGCACGATTTGGTTGCAATTAAATAATAAACTAAACCAATAGGCACGAATCAGCAAGTAGCACACACGTACACATATAAATACTCAAGACAATAAGAGGGCTGTCCTTATGATAAGTAGTTTGTCACTTGTTTTATTGCTAGTGTTATATGAAGTGTATAGTTCGATGCAACGCACCGAGATTAAGTCCTTTCTCGTTGGTTCTAATCTTATCGGCGAGTAAACCCTTAATGATTACTTATGACTATCCCGTTTATCTTTCTCCTACTTTTCTACAGACCATAGAATACATAGGCATCTAATAAACAGGCGAGGGCAGAGGCATGACGACCCGATCAACGCTCAGCTAGACACAGAGGTTATCAATGCACTAATAAAAGTCACCAATGACACAAACATATAAACTTTAATTGATGAGAAAGTAGTTTTAAGGGAGTGCAACCTTTCCGTTGTCACGTTACACAAGCCACCAATCTTGATGAATTAAAGTTTACTAACACAATAAAACAAAACTACTTAATGAATTAAACATATGCAGCACCTTCTTACAGCTCTTGTATCTTTGATTTGGGTGTGTCTTGTGCTGCTACCTTGACTGAATTCGTCCTTGGTTTCTCCTGTTCGGTCTTCGGTTATATTATCTTGCACACGAAATTCGTCTGGTCTTGGGGTATTTATAGTTTCTGTCTGAGGGTGAGATGCGGCGCATCTAAGGAGTAGATGCGGCGCATGTACTTAACTTCGCGTGGGGTCCAAGATTATAATATTCAGGAATATTCGTACACCGCCAGAAGATGCGGCGCATGTCCTCTTGTATCTTGGATCGTATCTGGTGAGATCTTGATAGCGATGCGGCGCATGTCATGAGTGAGATGCGGCGCATCTGGAGCAGATTTGACTTGATCTTGTCCAATTCAGTAGACTCTTCACTTTATGCACGTTTTGCTCCATAATTAGTCCAAAATCGCCAAGTTTCACCAAATGCTTGTTTTCAACTGAGAATTACAAAAGTAAACGATTAAGTATCAATCCTCATACATAATATAATAAAACAAGTCAATTTAATAGGATAAATGATAGTAATAAAATGTACTTATTTGAGTTCATCAAATATCCCCCCACTTGAACTTTACTTGTCCCCAAGTAAACCTTAGATTAGTGATTGCGTGGTTTTGTAACCTTACAACAGGTTTTACCTCTCGAGGGATCTCAAGAGGCTTACAACCCCACCAGGCAGTGTACCTGACCGATGTAGTATAGTGTAGTGGTAAGTACGGGGGATTGATCGTTCTCCACAGGGAATAGTGTTCGTTAGGTATGAAAGGCTACTCTAATTAGGTCTAAGGGTTGAGGAAGATTCCCTTTTTATGTTTTTATAATTTTATGAAAGCAAGTAAAATCTCGGGTTTTGAAGGAGTGGGCGGAATTAGTTGCTAGTCAACTAACCCAAATTACTACGAATGCAATAAACTTAAATAACTGAAAATAAAATGTGGTGAGAAACTTATGTGTAGAGAAATGTGTTTACTTAGATTTCCTTACTCCCTAACTATCTTTTACCGGTTAATTAGTGTGTATTAGTCGCGTGGATGACGGGTGTATTCCTTAATACCATTCGTGGGGTGGCTACTTACTTCCCCAACTCTACAAGCTCCTACTTCACTCCTATGTCGAGCCGGCTAGGAAGCTCCTAACATGGGATCACTAGAATTCGCTTGTGCATTAAATACAACCATAAAAACCTTTAGTACGCATTTGGTTCATGTTTCTTAAGACGTTCAAGCAAGTTACCGAATAGGAAGTTAGCCAGTTTTCTTAAGCCTAACATAGATAAACAATCATCCAATACAACTAACAACACACTAACAACCAATAATCAATAGCTAGGTTTCATTAGATCTAAGCAAACACAAGATAAAATTAGCCTAACATGTTAAACAAAAGACAAGAATAAGATAGAATCAAACAACACATAGACATATTGAATGATTAATTGATAACTTATCTTTCAATGAAACATGGAAGATCTCAAGGCAAAAAGCCCTGAAAAAGTAGCTGAATTCGTCCTAGGGTTTTCTCCCAAAATTCCACACACTAAGCTCTCCACTAATGACAAAAAATTAGAAAACTATATATAGATTTTTGGATCTGACGGCGTCACCTTATGGATTGTGACGCCGTCACCTCGCCGCTTTTAGGGTTCCCGGATGACCTTCTTGACGCCGTCCCTCTTTAGCTCTTCAAAAATCCATTCTGGCTTATCAAGGCTTGACGCCGTCTAACCATGAACGTGACGCCGTCCCCTTATGATTTAAGCCGTGACGCCCTCGATCAAGTTAAAGCGTGACGCCGTCAGAATTCACATGCTATTTTCACTGGCCCGTCATGAGTAAATTTCACATCCAACTTTTCTTGCCAAGGCATGACGCCGTCCCATGTTAATTGTGACGCCGTCAAGAGTAACTTTTAGCCGATTCTTGAGACTTTGCCGTTTTCTTCACTTTAATGCTCCAAAAACGTCCAAAATGCCTCCTTTTCCAGATTTCTCCTCAAAAGTACCTAAAATGACAAAAGGAACGATTTAGGGCAATATTTGATCAAATAAATTCGATTTCGGGCTTAAATGACCCCTTAAAAGCGGTACACTTTTCGCCTCATCAAATACCCTTACACTTGAGATTTGCTTGTCCTCAAGCAAATGCGCTTTTATTCTAATCAAAATACAAGTTAGGGGTCATTTAATGCAAACATAAAAGTAATTACAACAAATAATCGTTCCACTTCAATCATAATAAGCACGGAGATTACACACTAGCACCTCACAAGTAGTGTTTAGATACTCACATCTCTCAAGTGTCATCAAAATAAATCTCATAAATGAAAACGGAAAATATCTCTCACTACCTGTCATAGCAAATAGATTACCATAGGCTTGGGAAAGGATCGAAAACCTCCTCCACTAGGCGTAAGCACCTAAGATAAACTATCAAAGAGGGCTTTTAAATGGGTTATAACGTTAGGTGTAGGGAAAAGGAAAACACGGTTTTGTTGGATAAGGGATATTTTACTGGTGGCGAGTTAAAGATCTTGATTAATTACATGTACTATACAATGTTGCTAAGCCCAGACTAGACTCGATCTTAAGCTAATGATAAAATAACAAAAAATAAAATAAACATAAAATAAAACGGGATGGTAGTCCGTATGTTTTTTCTATTTTTCTTTTTCTCATTTTTTTGTATTTTTCTTGATTTTTTCGATTTTTTTTTTTTTTTATTTTTTTTTTTTTTTTTTTGCATACACTTTTGCCCTACCATCCAAAATAATACATCACAGGGGCGTTGCATTCCCCTTACACTTGAACTTTTACATAACTTTACAAATACTAATCTAATGACTCGAATTAAGATAATCGAAAAACTTGGAGTACTTTTAAAATATTTAGCACATATGGGGGTAATAAATGATGTTCTTCCCCATTACTCCATTATACTAGTACTTTACCCATGAGTCCCAATCGTCCCAAAACAATATGTACAAGGATATGACTCGACTTAGCAACCATGTAATCAACTAGATAATTAACTTGGGTTTAAACAAATGTTGTCACAATAATGCACTAAAAATGAGTGCATACAAGGTAGGCTAAGGCGATTTGGGTGTACATTTTAGTGGGGTGTAAACAAATTCTTCCTTCAAGTAAAATGCTTAAAGGTCGAAACGAAAAGATAGCTCTGAGGGGTGTACTAGGGGTATCGTGTACTAAAAATGAGTACAACGCAAAGGGTGTGGGAGAATTACTTGACCAATATAGCCAATGTAATTATAACAAAAACACAGGTGTAAAACAATGGGTTAATCCTAATGCCTCTTATCATGTAGTAAATCTAACTACACGAATGTAGTCTCACTTGTGGCCTTGGAATGGTCCTAACGCAAGTTCTAGAATCTAAGTGCTACCGGTACACACATCATAGCATAAATGCTTTTCCTACCAATTCTAGGGGCGAACCTCACATATTTGGGGTGGAAAATTTTTTAGTAGTACGGTTTTTGTGCTAGTTATATAACTCCTATCCGTGAGACGCTCATTAAGATCAAAGTTTCACTCCTAAATGTTGTAAAAAATTTTAAATTTGGCACTAAAATTACTTTAACAAGTATTTCTCTCAGTTTTATTACACATCTACTATTAAACAAACAAAAATCAAGCGCAATGGCATTCTCTAAAATCGTACTTTTACCCTCCCCTTACACTTAAGATGAACATTGTCCCCAATGTTCAAATAATAAGATGTAAAAGCAAAAAGTAAAAGAATGAAATCAAATACTCCCCTGATTCGCTCGGTGGATAATGAAATTACACGGTTAAATCTTCCTCCAAAGAGAATGTTGAAGCTCCATGACTAATGCATCGCCATAAGCTTGATTCCAAAAACATCTCCTTGTCCAAAATAACCTGTTAAACCTGAGAAAACAAACACGAAAACCTGCATAACATCGGCGGGAAAAATCTATATATAAGGATATAATGCTTGTGGAATGATAATTTTGCAGATTCCTGGAGATTATAAGTTGGAGATTTTAATAAAAACTTTTTATGAAAACAAAACTTTCAAAAATTTCTGGAAATTAAATCTGACGCCGTCAGGTTATAACCCCTGACGCCGTCAGAAATGACCTGACAAAAATTTTCGTTTTAAGTTTCCGGAAAATTTCTGAAAAAACTTTTACCTTACTTCCTGGAAATCCTGCAAAACATCATTATGACTCGATACAAGCATTTGACTCAAACAAATACTAATATGCATGCTTATATCTCATTGTTATCGTTCATGTTCAATCTTGTTCTTAAAAACAAATTTGGATTTCCCTTACACTTATCTTTTGCAAAATACCTTTATATGTAGTTAAGACGAAGTTAAAAACAAAATAAAGCATTTTCACAATTTATATTTGAGACATGAACAGTAAACAAAAAGAATAAGAAATGCATACGGAAACAAATAAAATTAAATAAACAAACAATCAAACAAATAAAGCAAATAAAGCTTGGGTTGCCTCCCAAGAAGCGCTTTTCTTTATTAACGAGTCTTGTAGCTAGACTCAAAGTCACGTACATTACGTGACTTCTTCATCGAAAGTTATGTCTTCCTCATTGATCATTTCATTACCATTCTCTTGATAATGCTTGACTCGTTGAATATTTACAGTGAATTCTCTATCTTCGTCGTCAATCAACACAACGGCTCCGGTTTTAGAGGAGCTCCTTACGGTAAAAGGTCCATACCATCTAGATTTAAGTTTCCCAGGAAATAGCCTTAAGCGAGAATTATATAATAAGACCTTGTCTCCTTCTGAAAACTCCTTGGGTCTCTTAATCCGTTGGTCATGCCATCTTTTCGCCCTCTCTTTGTATGTGATGGAAGATTCATAAGCCTCTAATCTCAATTCATCAAGCTCTTGGAGCTGTAAGAATCTATTTGTTCCCGCAACTGTATAATCCAAATTACAAGCCTTAAGTGCCCAATATGCTTTGTGTTCCAGTTCTACTGGAAGGTGGCATGCCTTGCCATATACCATACGGAACGGGGTTGTCCCGATTGGTGTCTTATAGGCGGTTCGAAATGCCCACAAAGCCTCGTCGAGCTTAAAAGACCAATCTTTTCTGTTTTGATTAACCGTTTTCTCTAAAATTCTCTTTATGGCTCTATTAGTGTTCTCGACTTGACCGTTTGTTTGAGGATGGTAAGCGGTGGAGAATCGGTGAGAGACTCCATATCTTTTCATGACTTTCTCCATTTGTGAATTGCAAAAATGGGTTCCCCTGTCACTAATAAGAGCCTTCGGAATTCCGAACCTAGCGAACAATTTCTTTAAGAAATGAATGACTACCCTAGCGTCGTTAGTCCTAAGGGCTTGTGCTTCCACCCATTTCGAAACATAATCAATGGCCACCAAGATGTATTCATTCCCTCCAGAAGATGGGAATGGTCCCATGAAATCAATTCCCCAAACATCAAAAACCTCACAAACTTGTGTATAATTCTGTGGGGCTTCATCCCTCCTAGAGATATTCCCAGCTCTTTGACATGCGTCACAAGTTTGTATCATTCCCTTCACATCACGAAATATTGTAGGCCAATAGAATCCCGCATCGAAGACCTTTCGTGCAGTAGTGCTTATTCCGTGATGTCCTCCAGACGGACCTGCATGACACTCTTTCATAATTCTGACAGCCTCTCTTTCCGAAACACAACGCCTGATTACCTGATCTGGACATCTTCGAAATAAGAAGGGTTCATCCCAAAAGTAGTACTTTAATTGATTAAAGAACCTCCTTTTTTCATGCCTGCTCATATGCTCAGGGATGACTCTACTTGCCAGGTAGTTAGCATAATCCGCATACCAAGGTTCAGAATCATTTATTAACATGAGCTGCTCTTCAGGAAATGTTTCCCGAATCTCACTCTTGTCAGATTCAGCGAGGCTGGGGTTTTCGAGACGAGAGAGATGATCAGCCGCAAGATTCTCTGCTCCTTTCTTATCACGAATTTCAACATCGAACTCTTGCAATAGTAGGATCCAACGAAGTAACCGTGGTTTAGCATCCTGTTTAGCGAAAAGATATCGAATAGCTGAATGATCCGTAAAAACAACCGTTTTAGAAAGGACAAGATACTGGCGAAATTTATCAAAAGCGAATACCACGGCTAGTAATTCCTTTTCAGTGGTAGTGTAGTTTTCTTGAGCAGGATTCATGGTTTTGCTAGCGTAGTATATTGGCTGAAAGTGTTTGTTAAGCCTTTGGCCTAATACTGCTCCAACAGCATAATCACTAGCATCGCACATGATTTCAAAGGGTAACTCCCAGTTAGGGGTAACCATAATTGGAGCTTGGGTAAGTTCCTGCTTCAATAGATCGAATGCGTCCTTGCACTCTTGAGAGAAGTCGAACGGGGCATCCTTCATGAGTAACTGAGTCATTGGTTTAGCTACCTTTGAGAAATCCTTAATGAATCTCCTATAGAAGCCAGCATGACCCAAAAAACTACGGATTGCCTTGACAGTTGTTGGATAGGGAAGTTTGGATATAGCTTCAATTTTTGCCCGGTCTACTTCGATTCCACTTCCTGAAATTTTGTGCCCCAGCACAATCCCTTCTTTTACCATAAAGTGGCACTTTTCCCAGTTTAGTACCAAGTTGGTCTCCTCACAACGTTTGAGCATTTTCTCAAGGTTAGCAAGACAGCGATCAAAAGAGTTCCCAAAGACTGAAAAATCATCCATAAAGACCTCCATGCTGTCTTCCATTAACTCATGGAAGATTGCCGTCATGCAGCGCTGGAAAGTGGCGGGGGCGTTACATAGTCCAAAGGGCATTCACTTGTAGGCGAAGGTGCCATACGGGCATGTAAACGTGGTCTTTTCTTGGTCCTCAGGAGCGATAGGGATTTGGAAATACCCTGAGAACCCATCTAGGAAGCAGTAGTACTCATGCCCTGCTAACCTTTCCAACATTTGGTCGATAAATGGGAGAGGGAAATGATCTTTTCGGGTTGCATCATTCAACTTCCTATAATCGATGCACATACGCCATCCAGTTACTGTTCGTTGAGGTACTAACTCATCCTTATCGTTCTTCACCACCGTCATTCCTCCCTTTTTTGGTACAACCTGTACAGGACTTACCCATGGACTGTCCGAAATCGGGTAAATAAGTCCTGCATCTAGGAGCTTAATGACTTCCTTCTTTACGACTTCCTTTATGTTGGGATTTACTCGCCTTTGAGGTTGCACGCTGGGTTTATAATCCTCCTCCATGAGGATTTTATGCGTACAAAAGGTAGAGTCAATACCCTTGATATCGGCTACACTCCATGCTATAACTCCTTTATATTTTTTTAAAACTCCTAAGAGTTTATCCTTTTGTTCACTTTTCAAAGAAGAGCTTATGATTACCGGAAGTTGATCTTTCCCTTGGAGGAAAGCATATTCAAGGTTGGTTGGGAGTTCCTTGAGTTCTACCGCAGGTGGCTCGATGATGGAAGGTTTAAGTTTGTTCTCGGGCTTACGAAGCTCAAGCTGTTCGATTTCTTGTCTGGGATAGAAGGAGACTGCATTCACATCCATAGCCTTCTCCTCCTCTAAGATGGGTAAGAAAGCTTCATCTCGCAACCAACCAGCTTCCACCTGTTCATCTACACAATTATCAATCTCGTCGGATAGTTCATCGATTTCTTCGATGAAATACAGTTGATTATCTGCTTCGAGAGAAAGATTCATTGTGTCCTTGATGTCGAAGGTTAAGCTATCGGCCCCCACTCGTAAGGTTAGTTTGCCGTCATGAACATCAATAACAGCACGAGAAGTTGCAAGGAAGGGTCTTCCTAGAATGATGGGCACAAGATCATCTTCTTCCATTTCTAGGATGACGAAGTCAACTGGAAATTTAAACTTCCCTACCTTAACCAGCACATTCTCGCATATTCCTAAGGGGTATTTGACTGATCTATCGGCCAGTTGGATGCTCATACGGGTTGGTTTCAGCCCAGAATACCCTAGCTTGAGGTACAGGGAATGCGGCATAAGATTGATGCTTGCTCCTAAGTCGGCTAAAGCATTTTTGACTGAAAGAGATCCAATTGAACAGGGCAAGGTGAAACTACCTGGGTCGTCCACCTTCTTTGGTAGCCCTCGTTGGGTCACCACAGAACATTCTTCTCCTAAGGTTACAAGACCCTCGAGTCCTTTCCTGTTGGTGAGCAGCCTCTTGAAGTATGTACTATATTTGGGCATATGATAACATGCATCAAGAAGGGGTATGGTGACGACCGAATTCTTCAAATATGACAGGAATCTTTTATTATCACTTTCGACCTTTTTATTCTTGAGGCGAGATGGGTATGGGACTTTAAGGGGCTGTTTGGCAGGAGTAGGTGGGGATGGAGTTACCGGAGGGGTTTGCTCGGGATTTTCGTCGTTCACATTATCGTTCTCCTCATGAGGGGTGTTGGGTTCCATGGCGTTAGATGGTTGAGCTGGGTAGGGTGGATCCTTAGTAGTTGTTCCAACACGAGTGGTGATGGCGAGTAAAGGATCTCTTTGCGGCTCGCCAAGGCCGTCGAGAGTGGCGTTGAGTTCTGCGAATTTGGCCTTTACGTTGGTTTGTTGGCTATTGATAAAGTCGTCAAGACCATTTAGTTGCAGATTCTTTTCAAACGTGAAATGCCCGAGATCATCCTCAAAAGTGCTCCTAACCTTATAGTCAGGATATTCTCCTCCTCCCTCTTCTCTCACAAGATTTCCCCAAGGGGTGAAATCATTGTTTTGGTAGAAAGTTAAGAGCGAAGGATCATCGAAGATGTCGTGGCTTGACAAGCATGCTTGTTCGGTGGTGGTATCATCCTCGCATTCCTCCACTTCATGCGGGCCGCCACATTGATCACAGATCAAGTATGGGTTTGATAACCGCTTAGTTGGTTGCGACTTGTCTAGATAAGATACCTGATCATTCAATCTACTCACCCGGCTAGCAAAAGGAGGCTCTTTCATGATCTTGGAAACGCTCATGATCGAATCGGGTTCATCCCAGGTATCGTCTTGATCATTCGCGTATTCCTCAATTCTATTCCATCCTTCCTCAACGCTTAGTTTGGCTATTTTTCCTTTTGATGAATTATTAATGCCCAATTGGTCGTTTTTGGAGACACTGTCATAAAAGATTTGGACAAGAAGCCAGAGTTCAATGCCATGATGAGGGACCTGTCTAATTAGATCCTTGAATCTAACCCAAGATTTGTAAATAGGTTCTGCTGGTCCAACTTGGAAGCGGAGGATTTCGTCTCTCAACTTTGAAGTTCTTCCTATGGGAAAGAATTTCTCATAGAATTTTGAGATAAGCTGTTCCCATGTGAAGATGGATTCGGAAGGAAGTTGGTTATACCAGTCTCCGGCTCTTTCATGAAGGGTGAAGGGAAAGAATCGCAACCGGGAGGTATCTCTAGTGGCTCCGTCCGTATGGAGGGTATCCACTATTTTCAGGAAGTCCTTGATGTGTTGGATTGGATCTTCAGTTTTCAATCCGTGAAACTTGCATACACTTTGGACCAGCCAAATATCAGTTGCACGCAAGACCCCATCCGTGTGTTCATTTGGAAAAACGATAGCATTGGAAAAACCACGAGGGGTGGGAGAAGAGTAGTCCTTGAGACATTTGGGGATTGGGATTTCGGGAACTTCCATATCGTGAGTGGGTTGAGGGCTAGGAGGTGTAGAATGATGATTGGATTCTTCCTCGGAGAGGGCATCATCAAAATTGATCGTGGATGGTTCAGCCGCTTGGTGGAGTCGCCTTAATTTATGCATTTCCCTTTCGGGTTCAGCATAGGGTGTGGCAAGAGTCTTTATTGAGCTTCGGCTCCTAGTGATTCTAAGATTAGGGGGGTCATCATCCAAAATTAGGGAATATCCTCCTAAAGTGCGGGCTCTAGGAGGTGGTTGTGGTTGTTGTGGTGGTGGGTTGTTGTGGTTAAGGATATTACCATCTTCCATGATGTCGGATGGTATGGTTACGAACAAAGACACGAAGAAAATAGATAGACTAAAGAAAACCTAGAAAAATAAAATAAAAATCTCACTAGAAAGGAATCTAGTGAGTAGACCTAATAGAAATAAAAATTCAACCTAAACAATAACTATTCCCCGGCAGCGGCGCCAAAAACTTGATTGCGTGGTTTTGTAACCTTACAACAGGTTTTACCTCTCGAGGGATCTCAAGAGGCTTACAACCCCACCAGGCAGTGTACCTGACCGATGTAGTATAGTGTAGTGGTAAGTACGGGGGATTGATCGTTCTCCACAGGGAATAGTGTTCGTTAGGTATGAAAGGCTACTCTAATTAGGTCTAAGGGTTGAGGAAGATTCTTTTTTATGTTTTTATAATTTTATGAAAGCAAGTAAAATCTCGGGTTTTGAAGGAGTGGGCGGAATTAGTTGCTAGTCAACTAACCCAAATTACTACGAATGCAATAAAATTAAATAACTGAAAATAAAATGTGGTGAGAAACTTATGTGTAGAGAAATGTGTTTACTTAGATTTCCTTACTCCCTAACTATCTTTTACCGGTTAATTAGTGTGTATTAGTCGCGTGGATGACGGGTGTATTCCTTAATACCATTCGTGGGGTGGCGTACTTACTTCCCCAACTCTACAAGCTCCTACTTCACTCCTATGTCGAGCCGGCTAGGAAGCTCCTAACATGGGATCACTAGAATTCGCTTGTGCATTAAATACAACCATAAAAACCTTTAGTACGCATTTGGTTCATGTTTCTTAAGACGTTCAAGCAAGTTACCGAATAGGAAGTTAGCCAGTTTTCTTAAGCCTAACATAGATAAACAATCATCCAATACAACTAACAACACACTAACAACCAATAATCAATAGCTAGGTTTCATTAGATCTAAGCAAACACAAGATAAAATTAGCCTAACATGTTAAACAAAAGACAAGAATAAGATAGAATCAAACAACACATAGACATATTGAATGATTAATTGATAACTTATCTTTCATGAAACATGAAGATCTCAAGGCAAAAGCCCTGAAAAAGTAGCTAAAATCGTCTTAGGGTTTTATCCCAAAATTCCACACACTAAGCTCTCCACTAATGACAAAAAATTAGAAAACTATATATAGATTTTTGGATCTGACGGCGTCACCTTATGGATTGTGACGCCGTCACCTCGCCGCTTTTAGGGTTCCCGGATGACCTTCTTGACGCCGTCCCTCTTTAGCTCTTCAAAAATCCATTCTGGCTTATCAAGGCTTGACGCCGTCTAACCATGAACGTGACGCCGTCCCCTTATGATTTAAGCCGTGACGCCCTCGATCAAGTTAAAGCGTGACGCCGTCAGAATTCACATGCTATTTTCACTGGCCCGTCATGAGTAAATTTCACATCCAACTTTTCTTGCCAAGGCATGACGCCGTCCCATGTTAATTGTGACGCCGTCAAGAGTAACTTTTAGCCGATTCTTGAGACTTTGCCGTTTTCTTCACTTTAATACTCCAAAAACGTCCAAAATGCCTCCTTTTCCAGATTTCTCCTCAAAAGTACCTAAAATGACAAAAGGAACGATTTAGGGCAATATTTGATCAAATAAATGCGATTTCGGGCTTAAATGACCCCTTAAAAGCGGTACACTTTTCGCCTCATCAATTAGATCTTATGAAAATGTATCCTAAAAGATGTTAGGATTTATTTTTATATTTAAGCATGTATTCGTCTTTTGTCATAATCACACAACTAAACACTTAACGAATTAGAACTAGAATAAAAATATTTCGATAAAAGCAAATCTAATAGTTTAACTGTCCAGTCGCGACGAATATCCTATCATAAGCTTGGCAAGTATACACATCTCCACCACTAAAGCCAAGGAATAACAAGTCTAAAGCAGTAAAAAGGGTTTTTAGGCTTAAAGGGTTAATTATTCTTAATCACTATCGATCTCAAATTCCAGAAAAGGCGACAAAATCACAAATACATGATCGAATCCACGAACACGATACTTGCAATTGCTCAAATCCTTAACTCGAATAGGCTAAAGATAGGTCCAAATTTCACCAATAATAATATATCAAAAAGGGCGACAAAATTATAAATACATAGCCGAATCCACGACTACGATACTTAAGATTGCTCAAATCCCTAATCTCAATAAATCAAAGGTTCGGTTGGATAAAGAATAGTACAGGGCATGGATAATTTTAGGGATATAAATTGGTGTAAAATGAAAAATAAACAAAACAAATAAATTAAAATCCTAAGTGTGGTTAATTACTATCCCAACCATCCCGTGAATAAGACTCATATCATTGAATAACTCACGCTTTAACACTTGAAACACACGCTTTAGGTAGACACGAATTATACTCAACAAGATCTTAATCAAAGAATATCCTAAGTTGACGTTCCCATAACTGCCAACTCCCATTCAATCCATAAATATTATACAACAACTAGTGGTGATATCGACCACTTACATAACTTTACATCGTTGGTTAAAACAAATATCCAACTTTCTTTTTCTTTTTCTTTTCTATTTTTTCGATTTTTTTTTTTTTTTTTTTTTTTTTTTTTTTTTTTTTTTTTTTTTTATTTTTTTAAACATAAAGATAGATGTGTAAAATTTCACCACATCACTATAACAATAAATCTGGATAATTTTTCCATACTTTTCATGACTTCAGAAATAACGATAATAGTGAAAGTAGTAAACACACGAAAAATAAACTCAAAGATATACAATATTTACTTTCACTCCGATTGCATTGTGCAATTTCCCGACCTAACCAAAGATAATGAATTACGCACGCGAACACAGGTAATGTAAGGAAACACACTTTGCCTATAGCAATTAACCAACCACGGATCTTAATCTACAGGGTAGGCTAAGGTGTAAGGTGTAACGAAACATTTTAAAATCGGTGTAAGAAACGAAAGGAATGGCTCTGAGTGTTTTTCTAGGGGTATCTTACCCTAAAAGTGAGAGTAACAAAGGGTTTATACGGGGGTTAACTAACTAGTGTAGTTAGCTAATAACACATAACATATAAAGGCTATTTGGGTGTAATCCTAGAAATTTACCAATTTAGACAAGTCATTCCAATTATATAAATAATACTCATTATGGTGGTCTCGAATAGTATACAAGCCAAGTTCTAAAGTTTACAAGTCACCGGCACACTCATAGATTTGTGAATTTTGAAAAATCACAATTTTTGAAAATAATGTCATGTGTGCAGCTATGCAACTTAGACCTTAAACAAAAACATGCTAAAAATTTTAAATTTTGATATATTAAGCACATTTTAAGCATATTTTGAAAAATTTAGGACAAGTAAATGTTAAGTGTTCTAATTATCCAATCCCCCCACTTAAGTTAAACAACGCCCTCGTTGTTTGTATAAAAGGTTAAAAACTGGAAAATAAAAGAATTAGAACAGAAAAACTCCCCTGAGATTTGCTCGGTATGATCCTCCATTAGTGAAAGAGCAAAAATCATCTTTCTTGTGGATTAGAACGTTTAATCTTCATATTTGATGTATCCATAGGAAATGCAGGAATCTATAATACCACCAAGGCTTCAAAACACACCTAAGGTAAGAAAGGTTCAACTTGCATAATACATTAGTAGTTAGGTAAAATAAAACATAAAAAAATAAAAATGAAAATCATCAGGTCAGTCGATGCGCCGTATCTTATGGAAGAAGATACGCCGTATCGAGCCTGGAATAAATACGGATCAGAATAAAAGATGCGCCGCATCCTTAACCAGGGATGCGCCGCATAAAAATAAACTGATAAAAAGTTTTAAATTCGAAAATAAAAAATAAATGCAGAAAAGTAAAATAAGATATGACCATTGCAGGAGATGCGTCGCATCTCAGAATTGAGATTCGCCGTATCCTCGGCGGCCTGACTGACTCGACACATAAACAGAATAATAAAAGATAAATCCGGGTTGTCTCCCGGTAAGCACTTCTCTTTATTCCAGAGTCTTCAAGTTAGACTCACGTTCAGCTCATTACTTGGTCCTTGTCACGGTCCATCCTTCTTCCTTCATCATCTCCAGTGACCACCATCTCCATCCTATGCTGTAAACTCTCAGCAGCATGTCCATGTCCAACTAATCCTACATCATCAAAATCCAAAACCTGCACCCTGAATATCTTCCTAAAGTAAATCGACTCAAGTCTCCGTAAATAATCCTCCAAAGTGCCAGGGGTTAGACCCATATCCTCGAATCGTAACCACTGGTGTCTCTGTGCTGCTTCTGGTAGTGCCATCTGAAACAAATTTTTAAAGTTAGTAAACAATCTGCAAGATAGGTAGATACGGCGCATCTGATTTAATCAATGCGGCGTATCTGCATGAAATATAAGAGATGCGGAGCAAGAGTTGAGATACGGCGTATTGGGATGCGTCGTATCTAGATTAATCAATACGGCGTATCTAGAATTTTATAAATTTTGGAAATAGTCGTTACGCCGCATCAATCAACCTAGATGCGCCGTATCTAAAGCATATCAGTATAAATAAAAGGAATCAGGCAGGTATTTCAAGAGTCCGTATCCGTGACGCAAACTACCACTAAACATTACACTATAATATACTCCGTAAATCAGTTCTAAAGGTTCCCTTCGTTCTAATAATCCAACTTCCCGCTAAATATTCAAAACCGAATTCATTTTATCAAATTTTCGTTCGAATCAAATTAACCTAGAAATTCGATTATTAACGCAAGTTAGATACGGGGGAAATCATCTAATTCAAACCCTAATCACATCTCTATATCATTTAAGCACAAATCAATTTAATCACATAAACCCTAATTTTCTTACAAAACAAGATTAAATCGAAATTGAGTAATTACCTCAATTTGATGATCTGGAGAAAGATTCTAGATCGGATTAAAGGTGGATTAAAGAAGAATGATCGGGATTCGAGTATAATTTTAGTGCGTGTTCTTAACTGTGTGTTTTTTTATGCGGTAAAGATTTTAGATCCGGCGCATTCCCGTCGTATTTATAGGCGAAAAGGATGCGCCGTATTGAAAATTGGGATGCGCCGTATCTATCTAATTTCGTTGACTAGTCAATGAGTCCTGGTTTAATCAGAGATACGGCGCTTTAGATATTTAGATCCGCCGTATCGCTATATTAGTGAACGAAATTTAAATTAGGAACGTACCTTGGCTTCCGCAACACGATTCTTTATACACCAAATTGGGGTTAAACGGTCATACCATATGATGTAATTTAATTCAAAATAAGAGCAACATGTATAAACGTTTTATTAACAATTTGTAATCTTATTGTTTAGTGGATAAGGATTTATTCCGAGGTTTGGAACAAATATCGTTTTAAAGCGTACAAAATTAAGATTACAATTTTAATCAGATGTATTATATGGATAGGTAAAATTAAGATTACGATGTAGAGAACTTCCCTTTGGGTTGGTTGAATAATCGAAGAGGTTTCGTTTGATCACTCCAGCTAGCTTCTCTTGGTTTGGTTCAGAATGTAATCCTTCATGGTGATGCTCGAGTCATCATTTATCCTGAAAATAAACAACTTGCACACGAGAGTAGCGGACCGATCAAAGTAAATATCAAAAATCAACTATATTTGTCAAATTATAATTGTCGTATTAACAAAGGTTAATGCGACGTATTTTCGTTATGTTTCAAAATACGAGATTTTTGATTCAGAAGGATGCGCCGTATCGATAAAAATCGATACGCCGTATCTGTTTAATAATTCGAAAACTGTTTTTAATTAAAATAATAGATACGCCGTATCTGATAAATCAGATGCGTCGTATCGCGTTAACGTTTAGAAAAAAAAATTTCTTATTAAAAACAGATACGCCGTATCTTGGGGAAAAGATGCGTCGTATCGAATTAATTAAACGCGTTGTATTTATAAAAAATTGAACGCAATACGCCGTATCTGAGAAATCAGATGCGCCGTATCGTTCGATTTAGCTCAGTACAACGATAGCAGTATGCAAAAATACGAAAAATAAAAACAAATAAAACACACGAAAATAAAAACAAATAAAGCAAACAAATAACACACAAAAACAGAAAATATGCAAAATAGTACAATGAATGCAAATTAATCTAATACACAACAAAATTAGCGGTTAGATAAAAAAATAAAAACCTAATTAAAATACTAATCAAATTAACAGATAATAACAATTCACTCCCCGGCAGCGGCGCCAAAAACTTGATGTGCTGCGTGTGTCGTTGCGGTTTTAGCAGTTTTAATGCCTAATCAAGTTTTAAATTTATATTTAGCCGACTTATCAATAACACACACACCTAACGAGCAGTGTACCCGGTCAGTATGAATATAATGGTAAGTAGAGTGTCGATCACTAAGAGTGGAACGTATTATCTAATTATTCTAATTAGTATTTTAATATATTAAGTTAGCTATACAACTTAATCTAACGCAAGGGGGTTCAGCCTGAGAGACTGGCACGATTTGGTTGCAATTAAATAATAAACTAAACCAATAGGCACGAATCAGCAAGTAGCACACACGTACACATATAAATACTCAAGACAATAAGAGGGTTGTCCTTATGATAAGTAGTTTGTCACTTGTTTTATTGCTAGTGTTATATGAAGTGTATAGTTCGATGCAACGCACCGAGATTAAGTCCTTTCTCGTTGGTTCTAATCTTATCGGCGAGTAAACCCTTAATGATTACTTATGACTATCCCGTTTATCTTTCTCCTACTTTTCTACAGACCATAGAATACATAGGCATCTAATAAACAGGCGAGGGCAGAGGCATGGCGACCCGATCAACGCTCAG
The DNA here is from genome assembly GCA_021014915.2 of Artemisia tridentata subsp. tridentata. Lineage (NCBI taxonomy): Eukaryota > Viridiplantae > Streptophyta > Magnoliopsida > Asterales > Asteraceae > Artemisia > Artemisia tridentata. The sequence continues at coordinate 321,396,167 of CP139509.1, forward strand.
CTAGACACAGAGGTTATCAATGAACTAATAAAAGTCACCAATGACACAAACATATAAACTTTAATTGATGAGAAAGTAGTTTTAAGGGAGTGCAACCTTTCCGTTGTCACGTTACACAAGCCACCAATCTTGATGAATTAAAGTTTACTAACACAATAAAACAAAACTACTTAATGAATTAAACATATGCAGCACCTTCTTACAGCTCTTGTATCTTTGATTTGGGTGTGTCTTGTGCTGCTACCTTGACTGAATTCGTCCTTGGTTTCTCCTGTTCGGTCTTCGGTTATATTCTCTTGCACACGAAATTCGTCTGGTCTTGGGGTATTTATAGTTTCTGTCTGAGGGTGAGATGCGGCGCATCTAAGGAGTAGATGCGGCGCATGTACTTAACTTCGCGTGGGGTCCAAGATTATAATATTCAGGAATATTCGTACACCGCCAGAAGATGCGGCGTATCTTCATATTTAGATGCGGCGCATGTCCTCTTGTATCTTGGATCGTATCTGGTGAGATCTTGATAGCGATGCGGCGCATGTCATGAGTGAGATGCGGCGCATCTGGAGCAGATTTGACTTGATCTTGTCCAATCCAGTAGACTCTTCACTTTATGCACGTTTTGCTCCATAATTAGTCCAAAATCGCCAAGTTTCACCAAATGCTTGTTTTCAACTGAGAATTACAAAAGGAAATGATTAAGTATCAATCCTCATACATAATATAATTAAAAAAGTCAATTTAATAGGATAAATGATAGTAATAAAATGTACTTATTTGAGTTCATCACCTAGACTATAACTACTTTTCAAAAATTGATCCTATGACCGACGCGTGCCTACCTGCCAAGCCGAAGCCTCTAGTATTGATATGATAAGTTTATGAATTGCTTGACATGCGATTAGAACTATGCGGTATTTGACTTGGGGATATAACTAGAATTATGCGGTAGTTTGTTATCACTATATTAGGAATTGCTTTGATCTAATTTATACACTGTGTGTTTAATTGTTTAGTGCACTTATACGTACCCACTACCGTTTTCACAGACCATGCCTTCACTAGCTTTCGATGCATCTGATTAGATCCTCATGGCTGGATTCCGCCCAGCACGATCTCTGATGACTCCAGCTCAGGACGATCCCTATGAGATTGTCTGACATTCAGCCTCAGCTTCATCACCAATTCCACATGCTTCATCTACTTCACTCACTTCTCAGCCATCGTCATCATCAGCTGGTCGCCCTAGCTCTTCGCGACAACTTACCCTTCACCAGGCACTAGCCCGTGCTCAGACTCCCAGACTCACTCATCATCGTACAACACGCATTTTTGTGCGACCACCTACATCACCACCTATTAACTTCTCAGCTCACTCTCTTATGTCGTCACTGCCTTCACCATCATCTCACCGTAGACCCCGATCACCTACTATAACATTACATTCATCTCATGATTCACCGGCACCATAGAGATGTCGTTTCCTTTCTCACCCGAGCCAGAGTTACCACCGGCCCTGGCCACACCGTCCAAGATTTCCTCAGAAGCGGATGACCGTGGAGAGATGGGTCGAATATGGGATCAGATTGTAGCCAATGAGAGAAGGATCAACCATCTGACTGATCGATTGGTGGGCATATCAGCTACGAGATTCGGAGAGGTTGAGCGGGACATGGGGATACTGTATGGCAGGGTCACATCGTTGAGGCGTGATTTACAGGATTGTCGCGATGTAATGAGAGACTTACAGAGACCCTTCATGACTGCCCGAGATACCGAAAGGACTCTCTGGCGCAGGGTTACTGAGCTACAGAATCAGAACACTCAGCTCAGGAGTGACCACGAGGTAGATCACATCGAGATATCATCCTTATGGAGACATATGGCAGATTTAGAGACTATCGTGAGAGACCTCTGCCGAGAGCGCGAAGAGATATATCTAGATTAGCGACTTTGTACCATCTTTAAACTGAGGAGTCCTCGGTTAGAGATGTTAGCCTTATCATCTATCCTTGTTATTTTCGTTTATCAATATCGTCTATGACGATCATCTATCATTTCATTTATATTGAGTTTTCCGAAACCTTGTATCAAATTTTGATATTATGAGAAATTTGAATATTTGGTTATTACTTTGAGCTTAAGTTCCTTTGTTGTCTTGTGGAATAGTATTTCTGTTATCGTGCTTGGTGTTTATGTTGGTATTCCACTCCGTGATATTCACACACTTGCGAAATATATTCTGTTAATTGGAATCTTATGATTCTCTTGTGTTGTGATTCAGATCAATGGCCCCAAGATGAAACCCCGCCAGGACCACCCGAACTGGACCTGCTATCGACAACACCGGTCGTCGTGGCCGACCTCTAGTTCAAAACACCAACAACCGGAATACTGACAACCAGAATACCAAAAACTAGGATGCCAACATTCAGAATGATGACAATCAGGATGTTAATGGTCAAAATGGTAATGTTCACACACCACCTAACACCACAACCGTCAATCAAGCGTTAATCGACCAACTCGTAGCTCAGCGAGTTGCTGAGTTGCTAGCTGAATCAAATCACTCGAATACCTCTGTTGGAACACCACCACCTAACAGAAACCGTGGTTGTAAGTACAAAGAATTTCGAAGTTGTGGACCGACCGAGTTTAGCGGAACCGAAAGTGTTGTCATTTTAATGCGTTGGATGGAGAAAATGGAATGTGTGTTCATAGTTAGTAACTGTGAGGAAGATGCCAAAGTGAAGTATGCTACGTTCACCTTGAAGGATGAAGCGTTGACCTGGTGGAACAACTATCTCAAGTCTGTTGGAAGTGACGTGGCTTACGCTATGACTTGGGATCAGTTCTAGGCGTTGTTGAATAAGACCTATTGTCCTCGTAACTAAGTTAAGAAGCTGGATATTGAGTTTTGGAACCATAATGTGAAAGGTACTGACATGACCGCTTATAATCGCCGGTTCCAAGAGCTGTCATTGCTATGCCCAGAGATGGATCGTACTGAGGCACTCAAGATAGAGTGATACACTGATTGGCTACCCTTGTATACAAGGAATGATGTGATCGCCGCAAAACCGACAAATCTACATGAAGCCATCAAGATAGCACAACGTCTAATGTATTCGCTGGTTCTTGAGAATGCTGATAAGGAGAGCAACAACAAAAGGAAGAGAGACCACCACCCTAGGGGTGGTGACAACTCAAAAAAGCGACAAGAGGTCGCCAAGGTCTATGCTATCGAGAATGGAGTTAAGAAGGGTTATGATGGGAACAAACCGATGTGCAATCATTGTAAGGGACACCACCATGGATAGTGTACCATAGTGTGCAACAATTGCTCAAAGGTTGGACACATGGCCAAAGATTGTAGATCCCGACCCCTTGCGATGGTTCAGACCACTCCAAGGACGGATTGGAAGGCTAGTGTTACTTGTTTTGGATGTGGAAAGAAGGGACATTATAAGAACGAGTGTAGAGAGCCGTGGAACCGTGAAAACCAAGGAAATGGAGGAAACCAAGGGAATGGAGGAAATCAAGGAAACCGAGGAAAGGGAGGAAGCATACATAAACAGGGGAACTGAGGAGCAGGAGGACACTAGGGTAACCAAGGCACTGGAAATCAACAGGGAAATGTAGGAGCAGCCCAAGGAAGGGTGTATGTTATAGGAAAGGAAGTCAAAGAGGACCCGATACGAGTTTTGTATCCAATGCATTTGTCCCTTTGCTTGAGATCGCCCCGACTGCCTTAGGTATAGTTTATGACGTAGAGTTGGCTAATGGTAACCTTGAAAGGATAGACACCATTATCCTTGGTTGTACGCTAAACTTTCTCAACCATCCTTTCAACATAAACCTCTTACCCGTTACCTTAGGTAGTTTTGATGTCATCATCGGTACTGACTGGTTGTCTCAGTATCATGCCACTATCATCTGCGATGAGAAGATCGTTCGCGTGCTACACGGAAACGAAACTCTCACGATACAGGGAGGTAGGAAATATCGCGAAAGTCCTTCCAGATTGAATATTATCTCCTGTATCAAAGCACATCGAGAAAGGAAGTTACCTTTTCTTAGCCAAAATTTCAGAGAAGTAGGGGAAGGAAAAAGACGAGAAGCGTCTGGAGGATGTACACATTGTGCGAGAATTTTCTGAGGTGTTTCTAGATGATTTACCTGGAATCCCATCGGTGAGACAAGTCGAATTCCAGATTGATTTTGTAGAAAACTAGAAGGGGGGGAGGGGTTGAATAGTTTTACCAATTAAAACTCCCTTTTAATACTTTTAGATCGACTTATGTCAATCTAGTTTTGACGTGTTGGATATTGATAGTTAGATATATAAATGTAAACTAAGCTACAAGATAGAGATAGAAAGACAAAACCACAACACGAGTATTTATAGTAGTTCAGCTACAAGGACACCTTCCTTGCCCTACTCCACTCCCCGAGTACCCAACTCGAGAGTTCCATAAACACTAGACAAGATAAACTCCTTTCACCGGCGGAAAAGCCTTCACAACGTCGCTTACACTTTATCGAGTACAAAGCTAAATACCAAGCTCTTCCACGAGGTAGAGACAAACCTTCGTCACCTACACTTTATCCGGTACAACGCTAGATACCGGGTTCCATTACAAAGGAGGAACCACAACCCACTACACAACACAACACTACTTGGAGAGCCAATCTCCAAGGTCACCAATCTACACGACACATCTTAGGGTGATCACCCTCGACTACACTAATCTACAAAACAAAGACTTGAGGCACCAAACCTCAACTACAATGTCTTACACCAAGACAATCTTGAGGTATCAAACCTCGACTTCTAACATCTACAGGAAGATCTTCATGAGCCACCACAACTCATTTTCATAATCATGATCTACAAGACTTGGAGAACCACTCTCCACTAGCATCACTCTTCACAACGTGTCTTGGCGATCCATGTTTCAACTACACCAAAGCACACACCATGTCTTGGATATACTTGAGATGAATCACCTACAAGAGTCAGTTCTGTGATCTTGAGATGATGATGAAATCTAGCATGCCATATCTTGGAGGTTACACGACTTCGACTCTAAACGTAGTGATCTTTCCTTTAAAAGGAACCTAGAGAATAACTACACAAAAGACTACAAGAAAGATCTAGGATCTGAGGTTAGTGAGAGAAATACATAGAGAGAAGTACGTGTGGAAAGGTGCAAGAAAGAAAGAAGAAATGGTTCACTATTTATAGGCAATAAAGGCCACTGTTCACCTAGATCCGGCGGATCCCTTGAAAAAGGGATCCGGCCAGTGTAATCCAAGGGTTCCGGCCATCTGGTATTTCAAGTCCGGATTTTGGATTAAAATTCCGGGTTATGGGTTATGGATCAAGGTCCATGGGTTATGTAATGTCATGGCTGATGTCAAAGACATCTTGGGTCATGGGTTATGGACCTTAGGTCATGGGTTATAGACTTTGGGTCATAGGTCATGGATATTATCCATTTGTGATGTCAACCACATGGGCTATGGGTTATGGGTTGTGCTCATTGGATCAGGGGTCTTGGACATGGGTTTTGGGTTTGGATGGTCCAAATCTATTAACTAGTACATTGTTAACTAGTTGTTTTTAAAGTATGCATTTTATGACAAATACAAGTAACAAATATTACTTATAAGTGTTTCATAAAAATGGTTTTGGCAAACTAATTAACTAAACATGTTTGATGATTTATTAGTTTAGTGAAATGAGTTAGTAAACTATTGGCACAAAACTTTACGTGTTTTATTTATTTCGCTAAAATTATTTTACGTTTGTTATCAACAAAACATAAGAAGATCGTAAAATATAAATAAACATTTTTACGGTTTATTTGTTTTAACAATCTCCCCCTTTTTGTTGATGACAAAACATAAAATTGTTTTAAGTAAAACGATAAAATTCGTAAGTTTTGTATTTGAGTTTTTACTCTTTTCTCGCTCTTTTTGTCGAAACAAAAAGAGTGTCGAGAAGAAACTAACCAGAATGCAAGTTTTTAGAAAATGGATGAAAGAAAGATGTAAAGTGAAGTAAAGAGAGTAGAGAAGTGCCTATTTGCTCTTCCTTGACGATTGCTCCCCCTTGTTTAGGGCGTCAAGTAATAAGGAAGACTAATACGTGATCATTTCAAGTTTTTGCAATGGTTTTACTTGGACGAAAGCTCCCCCTTATTGAGGGCGTCAAGTACTCCATGTGTATTTTGAAAATCTACAAAACAAAGGTTAGAAAACAAGTATATGGTGTTCCTTTGCTGAGAGTCGAACTGCATAAGAGTTCTGTGAGTATTCTGAGTGCCCGAATCCGCCGGATCCCTTTCATAAAGGATCCGCCTAGTATAAACTGAAAGATTCGGGTACCTGCAACTTGTTACTAGCAGTAAAAGAAAGAGAATGGTATGAAAACAAGTAATAATCACACCAACATGCTTACATAAACAAGAAGCACATAATCATGTAGATTCATTTAATATATATAAGAGAAATGATACAACATTGGTCAATTCTCTAAAACTAAAGAAATGATCTAACATGAAAAAGAAAGTATCCTAGTGATATAGGTTAGGCCTAAGACTAGAGGAAGAAGACCGCTTGTGCTTGCACTTCAAGGTTTCTATGGGTGGTTAGGTTTGTTGACATCATCTAGACGTTCAAGGAGATGGTAGAACATGAAACGTACTTCATCACGTAGTTCATGAACTAAGGTTTGGACATGTTGATAATGATAACAAGTATCATCGTGACTTGGTTGTTGTGATGTTGGTCCTAAGATAGAAGGTTGTGGAAGTATGTTTGAGGTTGATGGAACTAAGTGAGAAGGTTGTGGATCCACAACGGGTGTTTGTGAAGATGTATGTTTAGGTGGTGGAGGTAGAGAGATGCTAACATCTAAGTTGTTAGGTTGAGATGATTGAAATTTTCTCATTACCCAAAATGGGCCATTTGAGAGTGGAGAAGAGAGAGACATGGGTGCTAGTGGTGGTTCAACACCTATGTTGTGAGAAGAAGGTTGTTGGGTAGTCTTTTCTCAAAGGATGAGAATGTAGGCAATGGTGGTGGATTAGAAGGTCTAGGAGGTAAGTCCTCCAATGAGTTTAAGTAAAGATGAGGTGATGAATGAGGTGTGGTGAAAGAAAGAAGTCTAGGTTCAAGAGGTGAGGGTTTTGTTGGTTGAGTAGAAATGGGAGTGTTTGGTGATGTAGGTTTACTAGAAGATGGTGTTGGTTCAAGAGATGGAGGAGTTTGGATATAGTTAGAGAAGGGTGTTCTAGTAGAATGTGTTTTGATGGGTGAGGATTCGCTTGAGGATATTTCATACACAATACATGCGGTTTTTCTTGGAGGGCTTCTAGTGGATGAACTTGCACTTGGTGCCTTAGTCATGTTGAGATGTGAGGTTAAGAATGAAGGTTTGTTACTGAGAAGGAGGTGTTTGAGGTGTGGATTAGAAGCACAAACACAAGTGGTTTATATAGGGAAGAATCAAGTAAGGAAATTTAAGCCTACACTACTAAAATCCTTTAAATTGAAATGATTTGCATGCACAAAGGTCAACTACAGAGATACAATCTTCTAGGAGGTTTATAAAAGGCAATGTGAAGTGTTGGAATGGGTAAAGAAGAAGTTATTAATGAAAGAAGATGGTTTTAACATCTATGTTTGCCCAGATCCACCGGATCCTTTTCCAAAGGGATCCGGCTAGCTTTAGCCAAGGGATCCGGTTAACAGAATAGAGGAGAATGGGAAATGATTAGGATCTAGCTAATCTAACCCTATATTTCTTGTTATAATGAGTGAGATAGGGTGTCTTAAATGAGGAAATCCTGAGTGGTTTAAAACTAATGATGAGGAGTTTTCATTAATTGACTTTAGAGAGAAAAGGAGGCTAAAAAAGACCAATAAGTGATTAAGGGTAAAGATAATCATATTAGTAGGTGTTTAGTGAATGTAGGAATCGAGGAAAGGTCAAATGAAAATTTTAAAAATTCTTCAAAAATTATAAGAATTAAAAGATTGATTTTTAAGCATTTTGAGGGTAAGATGGTTAAAATAAATTTATGAAAAATTTATTTATTGTGTAAGTAAGTGGATTAGGTTCAGAGAAAGGTGATGCAAGAAGCGGAACTGAAAAATGGTGATTATCTTAGAGATGATAAATCATAAACATCTCGGAAGAAACTTAAGTTATTTCCTAAGGGATCAAAAGAGCTACTAATCCTCAAGATCAGCTCAATTGTGACTGATAGAAGATGAATAACTAATGTAATAAGGTTTGGAAGGTTGAGTGGGCTAAGAGGTGGTATAAAATTCTCTCTATTTGGCCGGTTCCTTCGGATCCTTTCTAGAAGGGATCCGGTAGGTCATCCCAAAGGGATTCGGCTTCTGATGACTAAAATAACACAGTGGGCTTGCCAAATTACACACACTTATCGAATTTCAGAACTTATGATTCTAACAGCAAGAATAAGTAAATTGTTTAGAGGATTGTTTCAGAAGCAATGAACTAAGAATAGTCATTACGGATGGTGATTAGCATACAATGAACTTGATCCTCGAGTTATGTAGCTCTTCTCGATCAATGTGACATAATCGCTTGATGAGGCAAGTGGTTTTGATTGACTAAATGAAAAATCAATTTTACTACTTGTTTGATTAGTAATCTTAAAGAAAAACAAAGTATTGCCATTGTAAACTTACTTTAGGAAAGAATAGGAATAGAGATTTTTCAAGTGAAAGAATGAATATGAGATTATTACTAGCGGTGCTCAATTAAGGCTAAACACGACCACTTTTACGAGTATACCCAACTTCTCTCCTGGAAGCAATTCGACCGCTAGGTCAAATTGAGTTTCTAGTGCAATAAGTTCTCTAGTATTCATTCTTCAGGTTAGGAAAATTTGTATTCCTACAATGGCCTATCGAAGAGTAACAATGATGATATTTGGCTTCGTTTTATTAATATTATATCTAATGAAACTCAATTTAATGTATGATAACTAAGGTGACGAAGATGTTTTTTTAAACACAAAGATTTAAAGGAGTCTATATGGAGAACAATATGGGGAACAAAATATGGTTGGATGAGCAAGTTCAACATATGTTGTTGGAAAGCTCGAGTTTGGATTTTCGGATATGACCAATTATATTTGCATTGCAAAATAATTTACTTGAGTATCTCAGATGAAATAATGAAGTTATCAATTCTACTAAGAAGCTTGGAATGCGATCATGGAGAAGAAGACGGGATAGTACATCATACTCGTGATACATATCGAGACCTATACAAGTGAATCAAAAGAATATTTTATGTATTAGGGTAAAGATTTGTTTTGGTTGAAGGTGCTTCATGAGGTTTCTAAGAATATTAGCACAAGTTGATTGATTGCTTATGTATTATGTTTTTACTTGTATTAACAATGCTAATCTATTATTTCAACAGATCATCCGTATGAGATGAGAGACAATTTAAGTTTACATACTTTAGTTGGTAGGAATGTTTTAATTAACCTTGCTCAAGAGAGAGAGGTTTTGGGAAGATGTGGTTATTAACGAAGGTGGTTGGAAGTCTGAGATTGAGGAGGATGAGAGCCTAAAATAAAGAGATATGCGTTTTTGGTCATTTGGGAAGAGAAGGAATCCGGGGAAGTCTGCTGATACAGAAGGTTTTGATCATTTGGTTGTTACTAATGTATTGGTTATTACTAATCCTTTGAGATAACTTAAGAATATATTAGTTGTTACTAATATATGCACGCCATTGAAAAGCTCTTAGGTCCGTTTTTGCTCGAGGTTGATTAGACCTCATACCTAGGAACATGAAAATATAGGCAGAATATTCAATCATAGAATCAATATTATCATAACAAGGTTTTTCCAAACATTCTCCACATCTTCTCAATATTATTCAAGATAATACAGTTACATCAATGAACTGTAACAGGGATCAAAGATCATTGAGATGACAAACAACACTAACCAAACTAACCCTAGGCGTCCATTGTAGGAACTTGACGCCTAGACACACACGACACATTTAGCCGTCTACATATTTGTGCACACTAAACTAGACGCCTCTAACCTTCTTATATAATAGAGGATTAGGGTTACAAAGGAATATCTTTTAAATAATTAAGAATATCTTCTAAATCTTTAGTCTTTGTAGATTTATCTTCTGTCAGATTTAGTCCTTCTTGTTTTCATTCTTCTTGTTTTATCTTCATCAAATCAATAAACCCAACAATCTTCCCCTATTTGATGATGACAAAACAACCACGAATCTTGTACGAACTTCCCTAGACGAAGTAGAGAAGTTCAGATAATTAAATCTCACCCACGAATGAAACAAGCTTCCCCTTAAGCCAGAATTCCTTTGTAACATGCTATACCAAGGATCTACAAGTTGCAAATTTCTTCCCCTTTTTGTCCTCATCAAATCAGGAACTAAAGTATGCAACCTTGATCTTCACAACCACGAACCACTATCAGACTTCCAATCCAGTCTTCCATTGTCTCGAATTACCCGCCATAAAGAACACCAAAATGCTTACTTATTAAATGAACTCAAGACAAAAGAAACCTAAACCATCAGTAATAATAACAACCAGTAGTTGAGAAAACCTTCACCTCGATGTAGCATATAAATGGTTAATCATTTGAACATTTAAGCTTCCCCTGAAACCCATATGTTAACCATTTGTTGAATCTTCAATTGTGTAAGCTTTATGTAATGATGAAGAAAACTAAATATTACCAACTTGATGCTGAAGTAGAATAACCCAACCTTGTATCTTATATCTTGTACCAATTATGTGACTTCGAATGTATACCTGATGTGTAGGGAGACTGCAATCTCTTGACAATGATCCTCATCTTCAATGAGACACTGAGCACAATAACGTAACTCCTTAAAGTGATAGCACAACCATCTTGCTAGATTTTGTCAATTCATAGTCACCACTTGAACGCATGGACAAATTATCTTGAAAGTGTAACACCCACTTTAAGATATGATAAGAACACAAACTTGAAAAATTCCACTGCATCTTCAAATAGGTAATAAATAACCTTCTTCGTAATCAATTAGAACAAATAAGAACGAGCCATTAATCCGTTAAGAACATAAACCAAAATCCAAAAATCTTCAGTGTGTGTCGTCCATTATGTACTTTAACTCTTGAAGCTTCTTCCCCTTAATCAAAGAACTGACCACAACCAAAAGCTTTCAAGAATTCTTGTACAAATCCAAAACCAAATCCAAGAACCAACAGCAGACCATAAACAATATAGAGATAAAGTAAGTATGATCATTTTTAATGGCTTCAACAATCAGCAGATGAAACATTCTTTTTTACCAGTAATCTCATTCTCCAATAAATCAAAAATCCAATGTGTGTAGGTTTAGGGTTCTATGCACAACAAATTGAAAATAACGATCAAATATCAAACCCTAATAATTAAGGTTCGCCATAGTCTCCAAGAAAATCACCAAACGTGCAGCAATTTAAACGTTGAATGCAGGCATAAGTAATATCCAGTAGCATCATCAAAGCACAGATAACCTTCGACTCTACGTTAGAATCAGATCATGCAACCATACATGTGATGCTTCGACAGACCAGCAATGGAGCAGTATAAACATCTAACAAGGGCAGTACTAACATAATCGTAGTAGTACTAAGTTCAGTCACGAGCCGTAGTAAAGATAAACTGATAGCAGTACTAACGTAGGAACCGTAGCAGTACAAATGACATATTGACAGTACGAACTGAAAACGAGCAGTACTAACCTACATTGATAGCAGTACAAACCACCCTCTTGTGCACTTTCAAAGGTAGCTATGAGCAGTACTAAAATATCTCGATAGTAAGCTAGCTTCTGATCAGTAACATCAGTATATGTAAAGTGCTTGTAGCCATATTCCCAGTAACCATAGTCTTTTGTCCACGCATAGAGCTACTTTGAAGAAGAACAACTTCACATTGCACGTTATTCATAACCAGAATTCATAAACTCCCATTAGTGTTATCATACTTGAAAAACAATAATCAGTTATACAAAACCATTCAAAACCCTTAATAGCGATGATCAGATACCCTAATGATCTAGAGTTTAGAGCAAACAACACATCCAAGTTTATAGCGTCGGGGAAGCAGATTGAATGACACCAGCTTCAACCAAACCAGTTTAACCAAAACTGATCTTAAAACAGTTTAAGTACAAACCCTAAAAATTGTTAAACCCTAAACGTCAATCATCCATTGCTCCAAAGCTACATTCTTTCATGAATAATAGACACCAAAGAACAGATAACCAACTTCCATGATGAATTAAATTGAATAGAACCAAAATTCAGGAAGTTGAATCAAGAAAACCCTAAAAATTCGAAAAACATAAACTCCTCTGCAACAGTTTTCAAAAATTTGTACCTGACGATCTAGATCTCAGATTAAAGATCCGTCCTGCGAAAATGTACCTTGATATATGAAGAATATCTAGTAAAAATTTCAGCCCGATCTAACGGTTAACGAAGGAGTTATCGTCCTTTGAAAACAGCTCTTCGTGAGTTGCGAAAATTGAACCAGATTCGAATTTTTCTGCTTTTCTTCGTTCTTCGACCAACAAAACCTTGTGACTACTAGATATCAAGAGCTCCAAAGCTCTGATACCACCTGATAGAACTTATGCACGCCATTGAAAAGCTCTTAGGACCGTTTTAGCTCGAGGTTGATTAGACCTCATACCTAGGAACATGATAATATAGGCGGAATATTCAAACTTTGAATCAATATTATCATAACAAGGTTTTTCCAAACTTTCTCTACATCTTCTCAATATTATTCAAGATAATACGGTTACATCAATGAACTGTAACAGGGAACAAAAATCCTTAAGATGACAAACAACACTAACTAAACTAACCCTAGGTGTCCATTGTAGGAACTTGACGCCTAGACACACACGACACACTTAGACATCTACATATTTTTGCACACTAAACTAGACGCCTCTAACCCTCTTTATATAATAGAGGATTAGGGTTACAAAGGAATATCTTTTAAATAATTAAATATATCTTCTAAATCTTTAGTCTTTGTAGATTTCTCTTGTGTCAGATTTAGTCATTCTTGTTTTATCTTCATCAAATCAATACACCCAACACTAAGTAACTAGGACTAGAGTTTAAGAGATTTAGACAAGAGAATACTTAATTTCCTTTTTCTTTAATGCATAAGGCAATAAAAGGACATGGATGAATAGACGAGATGTAGATAGACATGAAAATAGTTAAATCATTGTGAGGGTGTTTGGGATGGGAATAGATGAGTATCACAAGTGTGATTGAGATGATGATCAAGACGTGGAAAACTTTTCCTTGTGTCGACTTAAACTTATCATTGAACAATGGATGTAAATGAATTTTGTTTAGGAGAGGAGGGATTGATGGAATACTATTCTTGATGGTTTGAAGAATGTGGAAATTTGTGAAGAGAGACTTTTGAAAATTTTGATTTGGTGTCTAACACATATTCACGTAGATATGACACTTAGGTGATACACATCAAAACTATGACCAATTAAAAAAATATGGTTTTTAAAAAAAATCAGGTATATGTTAACACATCTTAAAAGAGAAAGACACATACAAATTCACATTTTAACCATAAGCAATTAGCACATTTTAAATGACTAATTATAACTAAGAAAAAAATACCTTTGGACAATCTCTTTATATGGTTGTTGAAACCATAGACGCGAAATACTTCATGAGCTTTTAAGATACCTTAATGCCTTTTAGTAAAGCAGGTCGATAGCTCTTTAGGTTCTTCTTTTGTATACAAACTCCATTTATCCTTTGGTAGGATGAAGTTTTCGAAGATTCCTAAACTGAAGATTTATCAAAGAAGATTTGTTAGAATATAATAGATAATAATAAACTTATCAATATCCAAACATAGAAAGTTTTATCACTTTTGTAAAAATGAGTTATATGTCAATTTTTGCAAAAGATTTATCCTTCTTTGTAGTTTTCAAACGTACATGGATCGTTTCAAGTTTTTAAAGTACAATATACTTTAAGAAACTTGGTAACGAAGCTCTGATTCCAATTGTAGAAAACTAGAAGGGGGGGGGGTTGAATAGTTTTACCAATTAAAACTTCCTTTTAATACTTTTAGATCGACTTATGTCAATCTAGTTTAGACGTGTTGGATATTGATAGTTAGATACATAAATGTAAACTAAGCTACAAGATAGATATAGAAAGACACAACCACAACACGAGTATTTATAGTGGTTCGGCTACAAGGACACCTTCCTTGCCCTACTCCACTCCCTGAGTACCTAACTCGAGAGTTCCGTAAACACTAGACAAGACAAACTCCTTTCACCGGTGGAGAAGCCTTCACAACGTCGCTTACACTTTATCCGGTCCAAAGCTAAATACCGAGCTCTTCCACGAGGTAGAGCCAAACCTTCGTCGCCTACACTTTATCCGGTACAAGGCTAGATACCGGGTTCCATTACAAAGGAGGAACCACAACCCACTACATAACACAACACTACATGGAGAGCCAATCTCCAAGATCACCAATCTACACGACACATCTTAGGGTGATCACCCTCGACTACACCAATCTACACAACAAAGACTTGAGGCACCAAACCTCAACTACAATGTCTTACACCAAGAAAATCTTGAGGTATCAAACCTTGACTTCTAACATCTACAGAAAGATCTTCATGAGCCACCACAACTCATTTTCATAATCTTGATCTACACGACTGGGAGAAGCACTCTCCACTAGCATCACTCTTCACGTGCCTTGTCGATCCAAGTTTCAACTACACCAAAGCACACACCATGTCTTCGATATACTTGAGATGAATCACCTACAAGGGTCACTTCTGTGATCTTGAGATGATGATGAAGTCTAGCATTCCATATCTTGGAGGTTGCATGACTTCGACTCTAAACGTAGTGATCTTGCGTTTAGAAGGAACCTAGAGAATCACTACACAAAAGACTATAAGAAAGATCTAGGATCTGAGGTTAGTGAGAGAAATACATAGAGAGAAGTATGTGTGGAAATGTGCAAGAAAGAAAGAATAAATGGCTCACTATTTATAGGTAATAAAGGCCACTGTCCACCCGGATCCGGCGGATTCCTTGGAAAAGGGATCCGACCATCTGGTAGTACCAGTCCGGATTTTGGATTACAATTCTGGGTTATGGGTTATGGATCAAGGTCCATGGGTTATGTGATGTCATGCCTGATGTCAAAGACATCTTGGGTCATGCGTTATGGACCTTGGGTCATGGGTTATGGACTTTGGGTCATGGGTCATGGATATTTCCCATTTGTGATGTCGTGCATGATGTCAACCACATGGGTTA
The DNA here is from genome assembly GCA_021014915.2 of Artemisia tridentata subsp. tridentata. Taxonomy (NCBI): domain Eukaryota; kingdom Viridiplantae; phylum Streptophyta; class Magnoliopsida; order Asterales; family Asteraceae; genus Artemisia; species Artemisia tridentata. Next base: position 321,411,592 of record CP139509.1, read on the forward strand.
TGGGTTATGGGTTGTGCTCAATGGATCATGGGTCTTGGACATAGGTTTTGGGTTTGGATGGTCCAACTCTATTAACTAGTTGTTTTCAAAGTATGTATTTTATGAAAAATACAAGTAACAAATATTACTTATAAGTGTTTTATAAAAATGGTTTGGGCAAACTAATTAACTAAACATGTTTGATGATTTATTTGTCTAATGAAATGAGTTAGTAAACTATTGGCTCAAAACTTTACGTATTTTATTTTTTTCGTTAAAATGATTTTACGTTTGTTATCGACAAAACATAAGAAGATCGTAAAATATAAATAAATGTTTTTACGGTTTGTTTGTATTAACAGATTTGATGCCAGCGCTGCACCCGTAGCACGAGCACCTTATCTACTCGCCCCTACCGAATTGGAAGAGTTTTTGAAACAGTTGACCGAGTTGGAGGAGAAAGGATTCATACAACCAAGTTCCTCTCCATGGGGAGTTCAGGTTCTATTCGTAAAGAAGAAGGACGGATCCTTTCGTATGTGCATCGACTACCGAGAGTTGAATAAGTTGACAGTGAAGAACCGGTACCCTTTACCTAGGATCAATGACTTATTCGACCAGCTTCGAGGATCGAGCGTATATTTGAAGATCGACTTGAGATCTGGGTATCACCAACTGAGAGTTCAAGAATAAGATATCCCAAAGACCGTGTTGAGTCCCATTTAAGCCCATCTAGGAAAACATCATTGATAATAATAGCGGAATTAACAAGAACAATAATGTTAACAAGGTTGTGATTATAGTAACGAACGCGTTCTTTATTGAAAACAAAACTAACGACTGCTACTAACAAGCAAACGTGTACAAGCACACGTTTGCTAACCAACACACACCAATGATCTACATGTTTCTGGATGCTCAAACTACACGCCCTACATCTCTTTATATAATAGAGAATGCTAGGGTTTACAAGAGATAAGATCAAATATTATGAAATCTTCTTAAACAATTAAACTGATCTCCTGAATATTCTTCCAGCATTGAAGTTTAGCTCCTTGTCAATATTAGTCCTTCATGTTTTGTAATCATCAAATTACAATTCCCAACAATCTTCCCCTATTTGATATTACAAAACAATCTTCAATGCTTCCCCTTGACTTGAACATATCACCACAATCGATAAACAAGCTGCAACACACTCTTCTTCCCCTTTTTGGAATCATCCAATAGGGGTCTTCAATGCAACTTGAATTAAACGCTTCCCCTTAAGTGGTGCATGTAGATGGTTAAACAAGCTTCCCCTGAAACCAAGCATGTTTACCATCTCTTGAATCACGAACTCCGTAGGCTCAATGAACTGATTACTTGATGAAGAAAAACCAAATATAACGAACATGATGAAGAAGTTGAATCTACCAAACTTGCGTCTTATTTCTTGCACTATCCATGTGACTCCAAACTTATCTCAAGAAGTAGGCTACCAGGACCTCTTGATAAATTCTAGCAAATGTGAGCATTAAGCACAGGGGAGGTACAATAGATCACACACTTTTGCTATATTCATCAAGTCTTTGTCACCACCGTATAAAACAAGCAAGTTATCTCCAAATGTTAATGGCCATTTGAGATATGATAAGAACACGCACCTGTGAAACTCAACTACAACATCAAATAAATAATATTTAATCGTCTTCTTCAAATAATCACCCAACAAGCCTTAAAAATAAAGAATGTATCGTGATCCATCTCTTGAATCTTCGGACTTCAATTCGGCTTAAAATAGTATCTGATTTAGTACGAACAAGACATGTTTATACACCTTAGCTATGGGTCTTGGGGTCCTAGACCATCCTCACCATAACTGACCATTTGATCCTAGATCAAACCCAATAATAATTCGTGTGGTCCTGGACCCACGACATCATTACGTTAGGAAACAGTCATAAACACCAAACCAAAATAATAAACCAAGCCATCATATCGTCCAAGATCCAAAACTTAGCAACCAGTATTCACCGAAAAACCATAACCATGAGCAGACCTAAAATTCGAAGACCAGAATTAATTAGGTCTGGTGCCAGACCTAATTTTCAAAGCCAGACTTTAATCTCCGAAAGTAGACTTAACCGAATACACAAGCAGACCAGACTTAATTCGTCACAGAAGCCAGAATTAATATCCCACGTAGTGCCAGACTTAACACTCACGTGATATACGAATCCACGTGATATAGCAAGCATCAACATATCCACATTTAATTCTCCACTTGCTGCGACAAACAGATCCCATTCACCTCATTCAAACGTCAATTACCAATAAAATAATCAACATCAATTCTAAGGCCCACTTGCATAACCAGTAATCGACAAACCAATCCAACATATGATTAATATTCACCGATCAAGTCAACTACGCTTAACTTAACCGACCAATTAAATCACACTTGTAGAACACGACAATTCATTGAATGAGTACAAGGTTAATTAAATTCAAAGCCCCATGTGAATTCATCCCACACGAAATTAATACAACCAACAGTACACGACAGTAATATGAGGATAATCAATGAATATACCAGCCCCACACACGAATCGCTCAATTAATAACGAAACAGTACAAGGCCAATCAGATCTGCTTTTTATCAATACGAAAACAATAATGACGATTACCTCATATACACTAGATCTGCTCTTTTTCTGCTCCATCTCCATCAACAACCTTGTAGATCCTAGATATCAAGAGCCACCCGCTCTGATACCAATTGTTGAGTCCCATTTAAGCCCATCTAGGAAAACATCATTGATAATAATAGCGGAATTAACAAGAACAATAATGTTAACAAGGTTGTGATTATAGTAACGAACGCGTTCTTTATTGAAAACAAAACTAACGACTGCTACTAACAAGCAAATGTGTACAAGCACACGTTTGCTAACCAACACACACCAATGATCTACATGTTTCTGGATGCTCAAACTACACGCCCTACATCTCTTTATATAATAGAGAATGCTAGGGTTTACAAGAGATAAGATCAAATATTATGAAATCTTCTTAAACAATTAAACTGATCTCCTGAATATTCTTCCAGCATTGAAGTTTAGCTCCTTGTCAATATTAGTCCTTCATGTTTTGTAATCATCAAATTACAATTCCCAACAGACCGCATTCAGAACCCGCTATGGCCATTGTGAGTTTCAAGTGATGCTGTTTGGTTTGATCAATGCCCCCGCAGTATTCATGGACCTCATGAATAGGGTGTGCAAACCATACTTTACTCAAGGAGTAAAGAGGAGCACGAGAAGCACCTGAGACTCATCTTGTAACTACTTATGAAGGAGCAGTTGTACACCAAATTCTCTAAGTGTGAATTTTTGATATCAACCATACAATTTCTGGTCACGTGATTGATAGTCAGGGAATTCACGTGGATCCCGCGAAGATCGAGTCCATTAAGGAATGAGCCGCACCAATTACCCTAAATGAGGTTCGTCAATTCTTACGTCTTGCTGCTATTACCAGAGATTCATCGAGGGATTCTCTAAGATAGCCAAGCCGCTGACTAAATTGACTGAGAAGAACGTGAAATATGAATGGGGTAAAGATGAAGAGGAAGCGTTCCAACTCCTGAAGGAAAAGTTGTGTAGTGCACACATTCTAGCCCTACCTGAGGGGAGCGAAGACTTTGTCGTATACTATGACGCTTCGCACAAAGGTTTGGGAGCCGTCTTAATGCAGCGAGAGAAAGTGATAGCATACGCTTCACGGCAACTTAAGACCCACGAGAAGAACTACACTACTCACGACTTAGAACCGGGTGCCATAGTGTTTGCACTAAGAATCTTGAGGCACTATTTGTACGGCACAAAGTGTATAGTGTTCACCGATCATAAGAGTTTGCAACATATCCTAGACCAAAAAGAGCTGAACATGAGACATCGTCGCTGGTTAGAGCTACTCAGTGATTATGATTGTGAAATTCGCTACCATCCTGGTAAATCGAACGTCGTTGCAGATGCCTTTAGTCGAAAGGAGAGAATACAACCGTTAAAAGTCAGATCTTTTGGGATGACTATCAGTTCGCCGCTACCATCACAAATTCTTGAAGCTCAAGCCGAAGCGTTAAAGGAAGAGAACCGACCTACCAAAAACCTCTATGGTATGCTAGAAAATGAAAACGGCTTCGTAAAGCATTCCGATGGAACTTTATGCTTTGGAGACAGAAGCTAGATACCACTCCATGGGGGAATTCATGATCTGATTATGCACGAGTCACATAAATAAAAATACTCCATTCACCCCGGATCTGACAAGATGTATCAAGACCTAAAAAAGCTATACTGGTGGCCTAACATGAAGGCCAACATCGCCTTGTATATCGGTAAGTGCTTAACTTGTTCAAAGGTGAAAGCCGAGCACCGAAAATCGTTAGGGTTATTGATGCAACCCGAACTGCCCATTTGGAAATGGGAACGAATCACGATGGACTTCATCAATAAATTACCAAGAACAGCTAGTGGTTGTGACACTATCTGGGTAATTGTTGATCATCTCACGAAATCCGCTCATTTCCTCGCTATCAGCGAAAGCGATGGCGTGGACAAACTCGCTCGTCTATATCTATCATCTCCGATCGAGACAGTCGTTTCACGTCAAATTTTTGGAAATCACTTCAGACGGCCTTAGGGACAAACCTGGATATGAGAACTGCATATCACCCCCAAATAGACGGTCAGAGTGAGAGAACCATTTAGACGTTGGAAGATACGCTTCAAGCCTGTGTTATCGACTTCGGAAAAGGCTGGGAGAAATACCTACCTTTGACCGTGTTTTCCTACAACAACAGCTATCATGCGAGCATTAAGGCCGCGCCTTTCGAGGCGCTATACGGTCAAAAATGCCGATATCTTATCTGTTGGTCCCGAACTTGTTCATGAAACAACCGAGAAGGTCGTTCAAATCCGAAACCATTTGCAAGCCGCTCGCAACCGACATAAGAGCTATGCCGATAAGAGACATAAACCTCTCGAATTCCAGGTGGGAGACCGAGTCATGTTGAAGGTCTCACCATAGAAAGGGGTGATACGCTTCGGCAAGCGTGGGAAACTCAATCCTCGTTATATCGGACCATTCAAAATCCTCGAAAGAATTGGACTGGTAGCCTATAGACTCGAGCTACCACAAGAACTCAGCGGCGTGCACAATGTCTTCTACGCATGCAATCTGAAGAAGTGCCTTTCTGACGAAACTCCGGTTATACCTTTAGAAGAAATCCAGATCAACAAGAGTCTAAATTTCTCCGAGGAACCTGTTAAAATCATGGACCGTGAAATCAAGCGACTGAAGCATAGTCGTATTCCTATCATCAAAGTTCATTGGAACTCCCAACATGGCCCCGAATTCACGTGGGAATGTGAAGACGAAATCAAGCAAAAATACCCCCATCTCTTTTCAACCGCATCGGGTAATCAGAATTGAAACCCGGGAAGGGTTTCTTCTGAGGCTGGGAGGCCGTGACAACTAGTAATTTTAGGGACTTACTAGGTACTGCGTTACGTGTGATTAGAATATTTAAGACCCGAGAAACCATCCTTAGAATGTATGAGGTTTTATTTAGGAATATTGATATTTGATATGTGTGTTTGCCCCGTAGAACTTGAGTTTGAACACGACGTGAATCGGCACAAATCCAAACCTAATAATACGCGAAATAATTAATTTAAGATGTGTGGAACACATATAGGCGTATAGATAGTCATTTTTAATGGAAAACCAATTCTAGAATATATGGCGCAAGTTAAAAGGTCTCACGAAAAATTCTGCTAGCTTAAACGAGCCCGAGAAACAAAATAATGAAAGATTAGCTAAATTACGTGTTTGGCCCCTCACACTAAAATAAACCGCGCCACCTATTCTTTGCAAAATTGACACAACACACCCTTAGGGTTATTAAAACCCTTCAATTCTAACCCTAACACATCAATAACTTTATCTCTCCCTCTCTCCTTATCACCGCCACCGTCACCACCTACACGGCCACCACCACCACAGCTACACCGCCACCTTCAACATTAAACAACTTCACACCCACCGTTATTTCACCCCTTTGAAGCTAGATCCGTGGTTCACGGGCGTTTAAACCACCAAACGTGCCACCACCGCCACTAATCTTGGCTGTATTTCTTGTTTTGGTTAGTAGGTAAGTTAGATCTATGGGTTTGGGTTATAAACTCACCGATTCTCACCCTTGTGTGAATTGATGAGGCTCGAAACAAACAAGAAACACATAAAACTTATTAAAAACAAGATAAAACTTGTGTATCATCGTTCTTGTATCGCGTGTTCCCTTCTTGGTACGCGTGCCGAGAGTTTAAAACTCTCGTATGCCTTGTTGAGTCTTGATTCGAGCTTATTTTAAGCTCACTAGCTTATTTTGGTTATTGGTTATTTAGTTTTGATGTCGGGTTACTCTTGGGTCACGGCTAGAACCGAAACCCACTAGTGGGTTTCGGCTAACTTGTTTTGATTGTGGTTTTTGGTTAACTTTGGTTCGTTTGGTTGTCTTGCTCACAGCGTAGGGTTACAGCCGAGACCTTATGGTCTCGGCGAGGTAAGTTTTGTTGGTCCGATTGGTTTGTGCTATATTGTGGGTGATATGACTTGAATTATGACTTGGTTACTCGAGCCATAGGATTAGTAAACGCCGAGAGATGATTATGTGGATATGGACTTGAAACTTGGACTTGAACATGATGTTTTGGCCTCGCCGTGGTTAGCCAAGAACCCGTGGTCTCGGTGTGACCACGATAGCCTAAAATGGATATATATGACTTGGACTTCTTATTAATACATTGAATTGTTAACCCGGCTTATGACCGTGGAATTATAAAGGAAATGTGACTCGATACGATGACGACTCTCGTGTCTATTAAAAAAAAAGAAAAGTTAAATAAGAACGGGAGTTAAATATATTAACTAACAATTTAACTTGTTACTTAATATATTATAACAAAAACAAAAGTATAAAAGTCGCGAGTAATTAATTTGGTTATAAACGAAAAAACACGAAGTTATTAGTCGTTTCGAGGCGCATTGTTGATCCCAGTTATGTACTTGATCGAATTCCTTAGCTTGTATAAGGTTTAGATATGCTAGATAAATCTAACACAACTATTGTAGAAACTGTGTTTGAGTTTATCAAATACTATGCGGAATCTAGTCTTTGATATTAAGAAGAACTCTTTTATGTAACAGTAAACACAAGAAAAAAATTTATCAAACAAACAAGCCTTAATATTATTGAAGAATAATACGAATACTCAATAGTATTAGGGTTACAAAAACTTGAAGCTAATCGAATTTCTAATCTTACGTACGTAACTCTATGCCCTAGGATCTCCTTTTATAGACTAAGGAGTCCTAGTCGACTTACAATAACTTTCTCTTCAAGATAATTCTTTCTAAATCTTTTCTATATTTATCTAACTGACTTTACATGTATATCTTATAAACAGCATTAACTAAAACATCTAACAGTTGTAGTTATCACTAACAGTTGTAATCTTGACACTAGCAGCATTAACCTTGCACTTAGCCTTGAGCAACATTAACTTTGTACTAGAAGCACTAAGTTTGCACTAGCAGCATTAACTACTTAGTGTATTTTCCTTGAACTTCTTCAGCAGTTGTAACTTTCCAAGAGCAGTCTTAAGTTACACTAGCAGTCTTTACTTTTATATTGGCAACAGTAAACACTTAGCATATTATCCTTTGAATCCCACAAGCAATTGTAATTCCTTAGAGCAGTAGTAATATCAGCAACATCAAGAAGCTTTATTCCAAACAATCCTCCCCTAAACATGATATTTTCTCCCAAAATCATCAAGTTTCTTCAATCAAAGCTTCATATTCATCAGGAGGATGCTTCCAAATACTTCACTTCTTCATTTTCTGTTGTATGATAAACCAAATAAGATCCAATGACATCTGACTGTCATATTCAACTATAAGCTTCTCATTCAACATCATTGTCATTGTATAGAGTGATAAGGGATATTTCTTTTCTACCAACATCTAAATCTGAAGTCCTTCCATTGCCAAAATATGAACTCCACAGGAGTCATATAGCTTCCAAAATAATACTTTATTTCCAAACTGAGCTCTCCAGACTTCATCTTCACAATGTGGTTAAAACATTACATTCAAATCTCCCAATAAAACTCTGTCATAAATATCAGTTGGTCTTGTTGATCCATACTTATCCTTCACCAACTTCCATAGAGTTTCTATATGCTCTCTATAAAAACTTTTTAGCATGTGACCAAAGGTGATAAACATCTGGATTTTCCATCTGCCCTTATTATCTCCCAATATGTTTTCTTTCCTTCTTTGTGAATCCTCCAATCAACAATGCTAGGGGGCTTTGTAGCTAAAGGTTCAGCATCTATTGGTATTTGCTCATCATCTGAAACAAGTACCATGTACTGTTTGAGATCATCTGTACCTTTGTCACTACTATCATCCACTTTCTGCCCTTCATCTACCTTTTGCTTCTTACTACTCTCTTGCTCTAACTCTGTGCCTGCTCTCTTCACACTGCTTCCCACCACCTCTGTCTCCATATCAATAAAAGTTTTCACTCTCTTGAAAACCTTTTCAAACACTTCCTTAACCTTTTCAAAGCTCATATTCTTCAATTGACCAGGCTCCCAGTTATCCATATTCTTCAAATAAGTACACATTATTGATCTTTGTTGAGCCTTGGTGGGTGCTTTGTTTCTTTTAGCTTCTGCCCTCTTTTGTGCAAAGAACTTTCTCTATTTTTCTAAGAGCTCCATAAACAATTTTTTCTTTTCTTCCATGGATAACTCTTCCTGTTCTTCTTCCAACATCCTCTGAGCCAACAGATGATCAGCCTCACACTTTGCTTCAAAATCATCCCATGGGTTTAATAATGCAAGGCTGGCTTCTTCCTCTTTAGCTGCTTTCTCTTTGATCATTCTATCTTCTTCATCAAACTCTTCTTGTAATAACCTAGCAGCTTCTTCATCAGCTAAGAATTGTTCTTTCTTGCTCAGAGGCTTTACCACAGGCTCTTCCATCAATACACTATTTCCTTTTCCCTGATATTGTTGTTGAACTGTTTTTTTTTTGTTGTTGCTGATTGATCTGGTTCACTGATGACTACCCCTTTTGCCTTGGGTCTTGTGCTATTTAACTCCTTAAGTTCCTGGGCTATTGTGATTTCTTCAATAGTTGTTGTAGATGTGGCAGCAGTAGTAACTTCTGGCTCAGCAGTACTAACTTCAGCACTGGCAGTATTAACTTGATCACCAACAGCAGAAACTTAAGCAGCATTAACATCAAACTTAGCAGAATTATCCAAATCGTCATTCACATTCTCAGTATTATCTTCAACAACAAATTTAACTTCTTCATCCATAACCATCTCTTCATCCTCCCCTGCATTCAGCCTCCCTTTTTTGGAGGTATCCTCCCCCAAACTTTGTTCACCATCAGAGGATTCCACTCTTGCAGCAGTACCAACTTTAAACAACCTCTTGTGTTTGTGAGTTCTTGACTTATTTCCCTTTTCAAGCATCCTTACCCTCTGCTTCAAATGTGTGATCTCCTTCTGTTGAGAGGAAGTAAGTTTCTTCAAGTCAAGAACCTTTTTTTGCAAATTTGTAAAAAAGATCCATCAATATCTTTAGTTGCATTCTACCCTCATCACTTCGGAGTGGTGAATCATTGGGTATGTTAGACGCAGTCTTAAACTTAGTTTGAGCATCTGTGCCCCCCCCCATGGTCTCTTGGCGCCTGGGACCACTACCTGAACTAGTTCATGGGGAACTGGTTCATTAAGTGTTGCCTTGGTTCGGGTCTTACTGATATTACCAGTGACCTGCTCTGCTTCTAAGCTAGAAGCAGTAGTGGTAGCCCTTACCAAACTGTCATCCTCCTCCTCATTGACAGCCTCATCTGCAACCATACTAGGAACACTAGACTGAGGTATCTTAGTGCCCTTTTTTCTTTGGCTTCCTAGGCTATTTTGAGTATTTTGTTGATGGGAGGTTGATGGTGGCAAAATTGTGGGTGTGTGTTGGGTTTCAGTTGGGATTTCTGAACCTTCACCCTGGTTTTGTTGTTAGTTCTGCACCAACATTGTTTGAAACAATGGTGTGACAGTACCTGAAAAACCTTTACCTATTCTTTTCATGTTACTAAAGATCTTTTTGGTGTGAGAAGGTGCATGATAAATTCTCTTATGAGTGACCTTTTCAGAAAATTTTTTATCCATGAAAAGTTGCAAAAACCTTGGAGAGATATAAAATTTACTAGACAAATTATCCAAGTTCTTAACCATACTATCAAAAATCAATTTGGAAAAAATAATTTTTTATTTGTAGCTAAGCAGATTATGGCAGAGGCCATATTGCTGCTAAACTTATTCCATCTAGTTGTCTTTGGACTTAGACACTGTAGGATAGTATGGATTAAGAATTTCCATTGATGGGAGAAGAAAGCTTTGTAAAAAGTCAGTTTATCAGATTGCTTCTCATACCCCATCAATGCAAGGTTTTCAAAAATGGTAGAGTTGGAAAGACACTCAGCACCTTCCTCATCTGCTAGTCAAAGAGATTTCCTAATAGATGTTTCAGCGATGATTATCTTCATGCCATCTACTAGGGCATGAATCTGTATTTCCTCATTGACTGTTTTGACCTTAGAAGTAGACCAAAATTGTTCAATGTAGGAAACATATATGGTAGGATTCACAGTTAATGCATACCTAATGGGGTGTGCATTCAAGAAATCAACAATTTCTGCAAATCCTTCGCTTTCGGTTGGTTTTTGTAAAAACGCAATCATATTGTGAGTATCAGCAAAAGTTAGGTTCGACATTGTTATGATTGATGGTGGGTTTTTGCAATTAGATGATAATAAGAGAGTTAGGGTTTGTTTTAAGAGAGTATTATGCGAATGAAATCGATTAAACTGAATTATTGGTGAATATAAACCCTTAATCGAATAATTTATGAAACAGCCCCTTGAACAAACCAGCAGTTGTAACATCAGCAACACTAAGTTATGCCTAGCCGCAGTAACAGTATTCACAATGATCACAACATGATTAGACTTAACAGTTTTAAGTATAACCAACAGCAGTAACTTAGCAGTATTAAGTATAACTAGCAGTACTAATTATACTTAACAACAGAAACATTTAATGACTTGAATAACAATACTAATTCATATAAAACTCTACAAAAACATAAAGAGATCAAAAACTTTAAAGATTTAACATTCTAATACTAGCAATCAAATATTGAAATCTACTTACATCAAAAGCTTTTGTAAGCAAATCTGCAACATTCTTGTCAGTATGTATTTTAACCATTTGAATCAATTTCTTTTCATTGCAATATCTAATAAAATGATGTCTGATCTCTATATGCTTTGTTTTTGAATGAAAAACAGGATTTTTAATTATGCACATAGTACTGTTATTGTCAATAAAAATCTTGGTATGCATAAAATTGTACCCATAGTCAAGTAATTAATTCTGAATCCAAAGCACTTGTCCAAAGCAACTTGAATCAGCCACATATTCAATTTCTTTTGTCTATTTCTGTTTCTTGCACTGCCATGAGATCAATCTACACCCATGAAATTGACAACCTCATGTTGTAGACTTCCTATCCAAGCTTGCTCCAGCATAATCACTATCAGTGTATGCCACCAAATCAAAAGGAGAATCTTTTGGATACCAAAGGCCCAATTTTGGTTGACCTTTTAAGTATCTAAAAATCCTTTTCACAGCATGAAGATATGAAACTTTTGGAGTGACTTGGTATCTAGCACATGCACACACTGCAAACATAATGTCAGATCTTGAAGAAGTAAGGTACATCAATGAACCAATCATTGACCTATACAAGTGAACATCCACTTCTTCACCATCTTCATCTTTGAGCCGAGGCTTTCCGGTTTCCATTGGTGTACTTGCAGTCTTGACATCTGTATACCCAAACTACTTTAAATTTTTAGCAACATACTTATCTTGACTAATAAATATGCCATCCTTCTTCTGCTTCACTTGTAATCCCAAAAAGAATGTAAGTTCTCCCATAGAACTCATATGAAAATTTTCAAGCATCAACTTCTCAAACTCAATGCATAGCTCCTTCTTTGTGGAACCAAAGATGATATCATTCACATACACCTGGACCAACAAAATATCACCTTTGTGCCTTCTGATGAATAAGGTCTTGTCAATCTTTCCTCTATGAAACTCATTGTCTAACAGATATGTTGAGAAGGTTTCATACAATGCTATAGGAGCTTGATGTAGCCCATACAGTGCTTTTTCAACCTTGTATACTCTATCAGGAAAGTATGGATCTTCAAACCCTGGTGGTTGAGATACATACACCTCTTCTTCAATCTTTCCATAGAGAAAAGCACTCTTGACATCCATCTGATACACCACAAATTCTTTAAAGGAAGCATAAGCTAGGAATAGCCTAATTGCTTCAATTCTTGCAATAGGGGCAAAGACTTCATCATAGTCAATCTCTTCTTCTTGTGTGTACCCTTGAGCTACCAATCTTGCTTTATTTCTTATCACTATTCCTCTTTCATCCTTCTTGTTCCTGAAATCCCATTTAGTGCCTATAACTCTTTTTCCATTTGGTAAATCCACCAAAGTCCAAACTTCTTGTAACTTGAACTGTAGAAGCTGTGGAAAACTAGAAGGGGGGTTGAATAGTTTTACGTCTTTTTAATTTATGAAAACTTTTGTTTACTTTTTAAAATTTCGATTCTATCTTATGTGAATTCAACTCTTGATCAATATGAACATATATAAATAAATATAGATAAGTAATGCAAGTAAGGTAAATATAATGAAATAAGAGAGAGAGATGAAAAGATCAAACCACAACACGGAGATTTATAGTGGTTCGGCTACAAGGACACCTTCCTTGCCCTACTCCACTCCTCGAGTCACCTACTCGAGAGTTTTCTTCACTATGTCAACAAACTCCCTTATGGCGGAGAAACCTTACACAACTTTAGCTTACACCGGCATAACGACACAAAGCTAGATGTCGAGTCCTAATCATAGCTAGAACCAATCTCAAAACTTATACACAACTTCTACACAACTTAATCACGACTTCTTCACGACAGCTTCACAACGGCTTCACGACTTCTTCACGACTTCTTTACGACTTCTTCACGACTTCTTCATGACTACTTCTTCACGACTACTTAACGACTACTTCTTCACAACTACTTCACAACTACTTATTCACAACTACTTCACAACTAATTTACAACACCACTACGTAATTACACTTAGATCTACTTATCACAACTACACAACACTTTACACAACAACACAATTGAATGAGGTAAGTAATAACACTTCTTCACTAGTTGAAGTAGAGTTCTTCTTTTGCACTTTTGGTGGTGGAAGCTTGGATCACTTAGAAACCAATGCTTAAGAAAATATGATCAAAGGATTTACAATGTTTTTGAAAGGATTTAGAACAGAAAGTTTTAGTGTGCAAAAGGTGAGTAAAAATCCAGGAGAAGGCTGGTATTTATAGGAGAAAAACTGGACAGCTGGAGGCCTACTGGAGCGGGGACGGTCCCCTTAATTATTAAGGGGGCCGCCTAGCAAAATTAAGGGGGCCGCCCCTACTGAACGTTGGCCAATTTTGTCCTTTTGTGGGGAAGGTTTTTCTGGAACATTTTAACTGATTTTGGTTAAAAATTTGAATTCATATTTTTGTAAAAGATTAAACATTTTTATTTAATACCAAAAATGTTTTTCAAAAATATATAAAATGTTTTTGATGTTTTATAAAAAATCTAGTTATTAAGAAAATGTTCCTTTGATCATATAATGCATTAAGCATTAGTTTATTCATACCTTAAGTGATTTGAGTTGTAGAAATAGATATTTACAACTAAATACTTGTTTACGTCATAATTTTCCGATTAATGATTTTACATTTTGTGATTATCAAAACGTAGAGATATCGAAAAATATTAATAACGTGTTTAGGCATTATTTATATCAACAATCTCCCCCTTTTTGATGATTACAAAATCTAAACTCATTAAATCTAAAAATTAGTTTTTAGACAAGTATTTAGTGAGTTTACATCTATTTCTCCCCCTTTTTGTAGAATCAAAAAGGTTAAGCCGACATGTTTTAGGATCTAAATTTGTCAGGACGAGAACTCCCCCTTGATGTGTACTCCCCCTCATTTGGGGGCACCAAGGAAACGAGCTATGGAACGCTTGCAAAAAAAATGTTAGAAGCACAAGTATATGTAACAACAATAAGCAAGCAAATAGAATAAGATCATTCATTTAATAAAAGTGTTGTGTATAAATACACAACCAAAAGATTACAACATGAAGCATTGCAAGCATACAAATAAAAACAACTGATGAAACTAGATAATCGTCCTAGAAGTACATGGTCTTCCATGGAGCTTGCTTACAAGAAAGTTTTGAAAAATTATTTTTAAGCATTGCATATGCTTAATTGGGTGAAAATGGAGGTGGTGGTGGTGTAGTGGGTGAAGGAGGTGGAGGAGGTGGTGGTGGTGGGTTGGTAATCATGTTTTCAAGAGATGAAAACATGTAGTGTATCTCATCTCTAAGACCAAAGATTAAGGTCCGGTTATGGATGCAACAAAGACAATTATCACCATGGGCTTCAAGCATTGCCCAAGGTATAGGAAAGAATGGTTGTGGGGTTGGTGATGGTGAAAAGTGAGCATCAAGAGGTGTGATGGGTGATAGGGAAATGGCAAGTTGGGTGTATGAAGGTTCTTGAGTGGATGGTGGTGATGATGCTCTTGGTGATGATGTTAGGTGAGTGTGGATGTAGTCATTGATGGAGGAAGTGGATGGAATGGAGGAAGATGAAGCTCCATGGGTAGAGGGTGTTTTTGATGGTGCATTTGGTGCACTTGGGGATGCATTTTGAGGTGGTGGTGATGGAGTTTTGATGTCATCTTGGGTTAGGTCTATGAAAGGTTGTTTTGGTGGTATGATAACAAGTCTTTGTTTCCTTGGAGTCTTAGAGATGGAGGATTTTGGTGATAGCATTGTGGATGAAAATGGGTGTTTGATGAAGGTGATGGTTGATGAAGTGAAAGGTAATTGTAAGGAGGGTATTTATATTGTGAAAATGTGGTTGATTTAGGCAAATTGTGAAGGTTTTGTGGTAATATTCCAAGTTCAGTTCGTGCATTAAGGGTAATAGTAGCTGGGGCTAGGTAAAAGTGGTCACAAGATGCAAAAGGAAATAGTAAATTTTACTGTCCAGATGGCCGGTCCCCTTAATTGTTAGGCGGCCCCCTTAAAAATTAAGGGGACCGCCTAAGGAATTAAGGGGGCCGCCCATCTGGTGATTTCCCAGGCGACCAAATTTGAAAAATTTCCAGAAAAAGGTCATTTTTAGGGTGTTTTTGCAGCAAGTTTCATTTGGATCGTGTACATCAAGAATGATTAAATATTATCAATTGCATATTAAAATAATATACATATTTAAGACAAAAAAAATCATATTAGAAGCATATGCATATTATATCAAATAAACTAGTAGCTTAGTTCTAATAAGTTTATCATCTAACATAATAAAAGTCATAGCAAACAAGTGTTAAGATAATAATACTACACATAAATGTCTAATCATAACATCGATAATAATCAACTAAACACTCATCAAGCATGTCTATTTCTTCTTCTTTCCAAACATCCTTCCAAGTGTCTTTCCAATAGACTTGAAACCGCCTCGTACTTCTTGATGCATCTGCTATGTGGTGTTGAGTAGTTCGGTTTGTCTTTCAAACAGCAGTTCGTCTGTTCGTTCGGAAGGAGAAGGAACTTGATACTCGGTGTAATCAAGATCCGGAAGATTTTGAACGAAGGTCCTAGGTGATGGGGTACTAGCACGTGTTGTGCCCTCCTCCTCATCATCATCATCATCGTCTCCTCGATGTGACGTGGAACCACGAGGTGGAAGTGAGACAGATTTACGAGATTTTCCCTTGTCGCTTCGGGGGCGACGTTCACGGACACGAACAAGAGGATTAAGGACCGGTTGAACAGACTCATAAATTGGACTCTGAAGATGTGGATAATGCATCATGACATGATTATAGAGGCGAGTGAGAAACATGCCATACGGGAGATTTGCATTATGAGTATTTTTGGCGGACATGATACGGAAGACAAAGAGATATGCCAAATTGTACGGCTGTTCAGCGACAATACAGTACAACATATGAGCTATGCTCGCCGTGACATGATCACGGTGACCACCGGTAACGAACGCATTCTCACGAATGAGTTCTTCCCAACGCTTTATGTCGGGGCGTAACTCCTTGAGGAGGATTTGGTTAGCATGGATGTCAACATCTTTTGACTTGATCCTCCGGCTAGTCGTACCACGATCTAGCCCAAGATATTGACGAATTTCTTCAGAGGATGGAATCTCAGAGTAGTAAGGACCATGTGGAGGTCGATATTGCTCAAGAGATGAGAGATCCCACTCATTAGAGAAGACAGCTTGACCGGAGTAGGGAATTCCTAGAATTTGACCGAATTGAGCGAGAGTAAGAGTAATGAATTCGTGTTGAATCATAAAGGATATGAGGATACAGCCATTGGGATCGGTTTGCACCGTCACTTGGCTATAGAAGTCAAGAACAAAGCGGGGAATGATAAGCTCATTGATTTTGTAGAGACAATCAAGACGAACGTTAGAGAACATTCGTTCGATATAGTCGGATTCATAGAACGATGGATAGACAACTCTCCCTTCATGAATGTTTCTATCTTCAATGGGACGATAGAAACAAGCAACAGCAGGAGAAATGCCTGGAGTGGCAGAGACTTTAGGAATGTATTCTTTTGTTTTTGAGACATCACCGACTGTAGTTTTGGGCATTTTCTCCTATACAAGAAAGCAACAAAGAAAAATAAGAAAATGACATGCATATATTATATATGCTACTTATGTGGAACGTAAACATACTTCGACTCTAAAACTTAAATCCTAAGAAGTAGTTTACAATGTTCCTTAGTTTTAATTTTTAACTCGCTTAAAATGTATTTTATGATGTTAAAGAATAGTTATAGGGACATTATGACAAGAAATCAAAAATATCCGAACGTTCTTTTATACGTCATAAGCTACTTTGAAATGTGGCTAGACAAACATTGGATTGTATATCTAGCTATTTCTTACGAGTGTTTATGTTAAGTAACTTAGATTTTGACTCAAAAATTTCTTTCAAAATGTTGTGCCAAACGCTCCTTTAAATAAGAAAATAACTAGTAAAATTTCAATATACATATGAATTATGTATCTTGATGACTTAAAACAACTAATTGCGTGTTTATAAACTTGACAAGTAGTTATGAACTTAATTTTGATTAAATTTCGATGATTCTAGTTCCTAATCCAAACACTCTCTTATATTTAACAAAAACATTTTTTATGATTCGAAAAATACATTTTTTGGATTTGTGAGTTGTAATAAACCAATGTGATTAGTTTTAACAGGTGTTTATGGCATAATTCAACAATATGATTAGTTTTGAAAAGGAGTGATTAGTTTGACATAATGGTTTTTTTAATTACTTAGTTTCTAGGTTGATTAAGCATTCTAATCCTATGGGGAGCATTTGGTTATAAGATTTCTAGACTTAATTTTAACAAATTTTGGATTAAAAGAAAGTTTAGTAAAAAAAAAAAACTAATTATGATTAGACTCAAAATTGAATGGAATTAGATAAAATGTGAATTAGAAAACTTACAAAATGTGTTGCTAATCAAGATACAAGTGTTTGCCCCTTGTGAAAATAGTCGGAAATGGTGATTTGGTGAATGGTTTTTGAGTTGAGGTTCGTTCACAGCAGCAGCAAGTATGGGTGTGTTTGAAAAGTGGGGTGTTTGGTAAAGATTTTTGGGAGCTACAGTAGGCCGGTCCCCTTAATTATTAAGGGGACCGCCCCCGTTTACTAGCCGGTCCCCTTAAACATTAAGGGGGCCGCCTACCAAACTTGGAAATAGTTCGGGTTTAGTTTCTGATAGCAAAATAATTTTATGTATATATATATATATAGATTTATTATATATCAAAAATACGTTGGGTTTTAATGGCACGAGGAAGGAATACTTGACATTTTATTAACATTTCGTTAAGAAAACATTTCTTGAGAATTTTGGATAAAATGATCAAGATGTCAAGTTGACAAATGTGTTAGGGGGTGAGAGTAAAAGTGCATATATTTTAAAGTGCATATATATATATATATATATATATATATATATATATATATATATATATAATATATATATATATATAAAATATATATATATAATATATATATATATAAAATATTTATTTTGTGTGAAAACGTGGGATGTTGAATGGAGTTAAGAAATGATGAGGTAATGATGGAGATAGGTGCTGGCGGTGATGGGAGTTTGTTTCATCCATAGTTTTCTTGACTCGACGGTCAAAGTGCTACTTCTACGTTAATCCACTTAACTCACTTCTCTTCATCACCATGAGTTATGTGATAGTGGACACGGAAGATTTTTGTGTTGAACGTTAAAGTTCAAAAGAGGCAAAGGGGGAAGAAAAGGTTCGAGGACGAACAATTTCTTTTAGTTCTAGATAGTCAACAAATGACGTATCTAGGTTATGTGCGGATATATTTATATATGTATATAGTATAATAATATGGATATATATATATATATATATATATATATATATATATATATATATATATATATATATATATATATATATATATATATATATATATATATATATATATATATATATATATATATATATGTATATATATTTATGTTATGTATACGTATAAGGGATTATCTACTAACTACCATACAAGAACTAACTAAACTAGGCATTAAAAACTTATGGGGTCATGCAATTTGCTAGTTCATAAATCTATGCACATAATGATGAGCATGAAAGAGGGGCGTACCTTTTAGTCTTCAACGTGTGGTCATCAAGCGCTTCAAAGCTTTTATGTTTGACTTGTAGAAGTCAATCAAGGACGAGATACCAATAATCCAATGAGATAGCAATTTAGCCACTTGGTCCCCATTGTCTCATTGATCCAAAGTTGTTTGAACCAAAAATGGGTTGTAGTTGACTAGGATGCATGTATGGTGGAAGTATTCCCCAAGGATTGAAGCTTGGTGGATTCGGGTAATTCCACATTGGGTAACTATTATTATGACGGTTTGGTCTATTTTGGTTTCTTTTAGGTTGAGGTGTTCTAGGCCGAGGGTGAGGACTAGGTGGTCTTCTAGGAGGAGGTGTTTTTGACCTAAGCTTTGGTTTAGAGTTTTCTACTTCGGTTTTTAAAGATGGTTTGTAGAAAGCTTTTATTTCCTCATTATTGGCTATGGGTATTTTTCTATCTTTTATAAGTATATATTTAGGCTTTGACTCCAATATTTTTTGATTACTAGTTTCACTTTCAAACTTTACATGTTTAGTTTCACTAGTTGTAGCCTTAGTTGAGTTAAATCCTAATCCGGTTTTATCTCCTGTCATTCTTTGAATGCTTATTATATCCCTAAGAGAATTACTACTATTTTCAAATTTGTTAAGTCTACAAATTTCTTCCTTAAGTATTTCGTTTTCATTTTTAGTTTCTTGACAAGTTCTACATTCAAAGATTTCTTTGCCTTTTTCTAAGTTATGTAGTTTAATTTTTAATTCTAGTATTTCTTTTTCTAATTGGTTATTTATGTGTTTTTGTGATTTATTTTTAGTCATTACTTTTTGACCTATTATACATAACCTATTATATTCGTTATCTAGTTCTTTTTCATCTAATGATAAATTTTCATCACTAAAGTGTTCGGCTTCGGAACGTACCTCACTTGATGTCTTAGCCATAAGACATTTCTCCTCTTTTGTGGTTTCTTTCTCGTCTTCTTCACTGTCACTCCATGCTCCTCCAATGAACGCCTTTTGGTTTTGCTCCTTTGACATCATAGGACATCTTCCAATGAGATGATTTGGATCACCGCATTTGAAGCACTTCCTGTCGCTCTTGCTACCTTTGTCGTCTTTGTTTCTTTGGGGTGTTTTCCTTTCGTCATGTGGTTGTCTAACAAATCTTCCTCGTCTTTTGAAAAACTTCTTGAAGTCTCTTACGGCCATGGCATATTCTTCATCATCACTTTCGGAGGTTGAGATATCCTTGTCACTTGATGCTTTCCTAGCTTTCAACGCGATTGACTTGCTTTGCTCTTTCTTTCCTTTGACCATCTCGAAGTCTTTCTTGATTATTGCTTCGTAGACTTTCAAGTTGCCAATCAACTCGTCAAGTTGAAGAGTTGACAAGTTCTTTGATTCTTCAATCGCCGTAACTTTAGCTCGCCATTTTGGATGAAGAGCCCTAAGAAATTTCCTGACAAAATTCTTACTAGAAAAACTCTCATCAAGTGCCTTTAAACTTGTGATGATTGTGTTAAACCTAGCAAATGCATTATCAATTGATTCCTCTTCCGGAATCGTGAATTGTTCATATTGTTGAACAAGAAGATCTATTTTATTATCTTTGACTTGACTATTACCTTGGTGAGTTATTAGTAAAGAGTTCCAAATTTCTTTTGCGGTTTCGCACATAAAGATTCTTTCGTATTCTTTACGTGGTAGCGCATTATAAATAACCATTTTAGCCTCATTATTTTTAGAAAGTTTTCTTTTTAAATCATCACTTTGTTTTTCAAAAGGTACAATTTCATCCTTTTTAGTTTCAAGATTTTGTTGAATAGGTAAAAAATCACCATTAGTAATAACATGCCAAAGATCTAGATCTTTTGACTTCACATAAGTTTCGAATCGATTTTTCCAATATAAAAATCCATCACTTTCAAATAGTGGTGGTCTTTGCATAGATTGCCCTTCTAAATATTTTTCAGATTCCATAGATCGTTTCAAGTTTTAAAATACAGTTTATTTTAAAAATCTTGTTTGACGTGGCTCTTGATACCAATTGTGGAAAACTAGAAGGGGGTTGAATAGTTTTACGTCTTTTTAATTTATGAAAACTTTTGTTTACTTTTTAAAATTTCGATTCTATCTTATGTGAATTCAACTCTTGATCAATATGAACATATATAAACAAATATAGATAAGTAATGCAAGTAAGGTAAATATAATGAAATAAGAGAGAGAGATGAAAAGATCAAACCACAACACGGAGATTTATAGTGGTTCGGCTACAAGGACACCTTCCTTGCCCTACTCCACTCCTCGAGTCACCTACTCGAGAGTTTTCTTCACTATGTCAACAAACTCCCTTATGGCGGAGAAACCTTACACAACTTTAGCTTACACCGGCTTAACGACACAAAGCTAGATGTCGAGTCCTAATCGTAGCTAGAACCAATCTCACAACTTATACACAACTTCTACACAACTTAATCACGACAGCTTCACAACGGCTTCACGACTTCTTCACGACTTCTTCACGACTACTTCTTCACGACTACTTCACGACTACTTCTTCACAACTACTTCACAACTACTTATTCACAACTACTTCACAACTAATTTACAACACCACTACGTAATTACACTTAGATCTACTTATCACAACTACACAACACTTTACACAACAATACAATTGAATGAGGTAAGTAATAACACTTCTTCACTAGTTGAAGTAGAGTTCTTCTTTTGCACTTTTGGTGGTGGAAGCTTGGATCACTTAGAAACCAATGCTTAAGAAAATATGATCAAAGGATTTACAATGTTTTAGAAAGGATTTAGAACAGAAAGTTTTAGTGTGCAAAAGGTGAGTAAAAATCCAGGAGAAGGCTGATATTTATAGGAGAAAAACTGGACAGCTGGAGGCCTACTAGAGCGGGGGCGGTCCCCTTAATTATTAAGGGGGCCGCCTAGCAAAATTAAGGGGGCCGCCCCTACTGAACGTTGGCCAATTTTGTCCTTTTGTGGGGAAGGTATTTCTGGAACATTTTAACTGATTTTGGTTAAAAATTTGAATTCATATTTTTGTAAAAGATTAAACATTTTTATTTCATATTTTTGTAAAAGATTAAAATTTGAATTCATATTTTTGCAAGTAAGGTAAATATAATGAAATAAGAGAGAGAGATGAAAAGATCAAACCACAACACGGAGATTTATAGTGGTTCGGCTACAAGGACACCTTCCTTGCCCTACTCCACTCCTCGAGTCACCTACTCGAGAGTTTTCTTCACTATGTCAACAAACTCCCTTATGGCGGAGAAACCTTACACAACTTTAGCTTACACCGGCTTAACGACACAAAGCTAGATGTCGAGTCCTAATCGTAGCTAGAACCAATCTCACAACTTATACACAACTTCTACACAACTTAATCACGACTTCTTCACGACAGCTTCACAACGGCTTCACGACTTCTTCACGACTTCTTCACGACTACTTCTTCACAACTACTTCACAACTACTTATTCACAACTACTTCACAACTAATTTACAACACCACTACGTAATTACACTTAGATCTACTTATCACAACTACACAACACTTTACACAACAACACAATTGAATGAGGTAAGTAATAACACTTCTTCACTAGTTGAAGTAGAGTTCTTCTTTTGCACTTTTGGTGGTGGAAGCTTGGATCACTTAGAAACCAATGCTTAAGAAAATATGATCAAAGGATTTACAATGTTTTAGAAAGGATTTAGAACAGAAAGTTTTAGTGTGCAAAAGGTGAGTAAAAATCCAGGAGAAGGCTGATATTTATAGGAGAAAAACTGGACAGCTGGAGGCCTACTAGAGCGGGGGCGGTCCCCTTAATTATTAAGGGGGCCGCCTAGCAAAATTAAGGGGGCCGCCCCTACTGAACGTTGGCCAATTTTGTCCTTTTGTGGGGAAGGTTTTTCTGGAACATTTTAACTGATTTTGGTTAAAAATTTGAATTCATATTTTTGTAAAAGATTAAACATTTTTATTTAATACCAAAAATGTTTTTCAAAAATATATAAAATGTTTTTGATGTTTTATAAAAAATCTAGTTATTAAGAAAATGTTCCTTTGATCATATAATGCATTAAGCATTAGTTTATTCATACCTTAAGTGATTTGAGTTGTAGAAATAGATATTTACAACTAAATACTTGTTTACGTCATAATTTTCCGATTAATGATTTTACATTTTGTGATTATCAAAACGTAGAGATATCGAAAAATATTAATAACGTGCTTAGGCATTATTTATATCAACAGAAGCTCTTCCTGCATAGCCTCTACCCAGCTTGAATCCTTCATTGCTTGAATTACCTTTTTGGGTTCTTCTTGTGATAAAAAGCAAGCAAACAAGCAGTTTTGAAGGTCTTTATGACTGTTTCTTTGTTTAAGAGTTCTAACAAACAACCTATGTTCCTTCAAATCCTTGGTCATCTTCCTTGTTTGTGTAGCTGAATGTACATCTCCAACAACTTGTTCAAGAAGATAATACTTATGAATTCTTGTGGTTGGAATAGGACTGACTGGGATTGTTGGATCCAAATTGTTCATGTCAGCAGTATTAACTTCCATGCCAGCAGCATTAACAGTTGAACTACCAGTATTAATACCGTTAGTGCTGTTATCATCACTAGTAGTATTAACATTGTTTGTACTGTTAACTTTATCATCCTTCTCTTGATCATCACATTCAGTCTCTTTTCTTGGTACATCATTAACCTTCTTTTCATCATCACTTGAATCTTCATTATCACTTGAAGGTTTGACTTCATCATCTTGAGAACTCTTTGAATCTTGGGTTGAAAATGGTGGATCAGCAGTCCATAATGGTAGCAGAATGTAATCTATTGCAGGTTCTGTCTCCTTTCTAGCTTGACCTACATCATTATTAGCTTTTGTACCTGCAAAACCATTAGACTGTGTACCTGCAACAACTGGCTCATAATTCATTGTTCTTGTTAGTGCATCAATATCAAATAGCCAATCTGGTCCACTACCTACAACATTAGGTGTACTCTCACTAAACCTAATATGCAAGTTTTCTTCCACTATCCTTGTTCTACTATTGAATACTCTAAATGCTTTACTATTCAAAGAGTATCCAACAAAGAAACCTTCATCAGCCTTACCATCAAATTTGCCTAAGTGATCTATGGTATTGAGAATAGTAACAAGACACCCAAATGGTCTCATAAAACTTAAAGTTGGTGTTCTACCATGAAAAAGTTCATATGAGGTCTTGTTATGAGGCTTAACCACTAACACTCTATTTTGCACATAGCAAGCAGTACTAACTGCTTCAGCCCAAAAAGTAGTTGGCAACTTAGAATCAGCTAGCATAGTCCTAGCAGCCTCAATTAGTGTCCTATTTCTCCTCTCAGCTACACCATTTTGTTGAGGAGTTCTAGCTACACTATATTATCTCAGAATACCCTTCATCTCACAAAACTGATTCATCTCTCTATTCTTGAATTCAGTCCCATTGCCAAATCTTATTAATTTAACCTTATGATCTACTAGATTTTCTATCCTAGTTATAAAGGACTTAAGAATGCCACTAGTTTCATCCTTAGTTGCTTGAAAGAAAACCCAAGTAAATCTACTAAAATCATCTGTGACAACTAGGAAATACATCTTTTTCATGAGACTTTTTACAAATGTTGGACCAAACAAATCCATATGCAACATATGTAAAGGTTGACCGATTGAGTTCTCTGTTTTGGACTTACAAGAGGCTCTATGCTGCTTTCCCTTCTGATAAGCAGCACAGGTTTGATCATTTTCAAAAAGTTTTGAAGGTAAACCTCTTACAAGATTTCCCTTAACCAGTTTGTTCATAGATTTAAAATTCAAGTGACCTATCCTTCTATGCCAAAGTTTTGATTCATCAGATGTGGCTTTTGCAAAGAGACAAGTTAAACCTCCTTTAGGAACTATGTTCTCTAAATTAACACTGTATATATTATCCTTTCTAGGAACTTTAAGTAAAACTTGACTTTCATCAATTAACTTAAAGTTTGGAGATAAGACTATACATTCAGTGTCATTAAAGAGAACACTATTCTTTTTGTCACACATTTGTGAGACACTAAAGAGATTAAACTTTAACTCTTTCACAAAATACACATTCTTAAAATCTAGTTTTACTAGTTTTAATGGTACCGTTTCCATTGATTTTCCCTCCTTTGGGATTACTCCCAAAAGCAACATATCCTCCATCAATTTCTTCATAATCTGTAAGATAGGACATGTTCCCTGTCATGTGCCTTGAGCATCCACTATCAATAACTCCTTTATCCTGTAAATCCACCTGTGGATTGCCCTGCACATAAAGTAAGAAAATCAGTTTCTTTTGGGGACCTAAGCCATTCACTGACTTGGATCTGCCTTGTGCATCAATATAATCAAACTTCTTTAGGGTGATTGATGCACTGTCATGTTTGGAAACATGGTCTAAAACTTTAATCTTTAGTTTCCAAACCCAACAAGTTGAGGCCTTGATAGCATAAAAATGATTTCCCTTAACAGTATTAATTACTGCTTTTGGCTTAGCAGTATTAAATATTGTATTCTTTTCAATGGGCCTTTTAACGTTCGAATGTGCTATTTTTGAAAAATGTGACACTGATTTAGCAACATTCACCGTTGTTTTGGTGTGAGCAGTATTAACTTGTCTAGCAGTATTAACCAATACTGCTGGTTTTGAAATGTTTTGTTTAGCAGGATTAATTGATACTAAACCAGATTTCATTAATACTGTTATTGGAACCATGTTCTTTTTAGCATTGGGGTGACTCTTTTTAGCAAAACTTTGGTGATTCACCCTTTTAACATTGTTCCAAACTGGTTATACCATCCTTTGATTTTGAAATTTGTTTTGATGGTAACAACAATCATATTGCAGATGATTGATGCGTGCGTATATCGTTGTAGAATAGATTATATTATCAAGTTTTAAATATATATTTAGCCGACTTATCCTATAACACACACTAATGAGCAGTGTACCCGATCAATGTAGCTAGTTGGTAAGTAGAGTATCGAACACTAAGAGTGGAACATTAACACTTAAGTATCTATCAGTATTTTAATCCTAAGTTAATTCTAATGACCTAATCTAACGCAAGGGGGATTTTCAGCCTGAGAGACTGGCACGATTGTGTAGATTAAGTAAATGGTAAATAAAACTAGAGAAGCGAATAAGCGAATGGCAAAGACGTACACAGATAGAAATCAGACACAGATAAGAGCTCAAGCCGATAGTAGGAAAACTTGTCACACGTTTAAATGCTTAGCTGTATAAGATGAGTGTTAAAATCTATTCTCTCTCAGTGGAATCTTAGTTACAGGCGTGTAAACACTTAATGATTACTAGGTTTATGTATTATTTATCCCTTTTACAGGCTTACATTAACTATCTAGATGATGCTAATGAAGTAATTGCGCGAGCCTACGTTGACAAGGCGCGATAAATCCTAATATGTAATCAGTGCACATGCATAAAGAAACCAAATAAGCATCAAATACTCTTTATAACAGCTAGAAACTATGAGTCCGATCAAATAGTAAAAAAGACACTAACTTAACCATTAACAGATTGCTAATACAAGTAAACGAGTTTTCCTATGAATTAAAGTACTAGCAGGACCTTCTTACTGCTCTGAATTCTTCCTTTAGGTTGTGTCTTGTGCTGCCAATTCGTCTGTATTCTTCTCTCTAGGGTTACTTGCTTCACATCGAATGTGGCTGTCGAATGGGGTATTTATACTTTCTGTCTGTAGGGTCGATACGGCGTATCAACTAAGTTGATATGGTGCATCTCGGTAACTTTGCGTGGGGTCCAAGATTATAATATTCAGGAATTTTCGTACACCGCCATAAGATACGTCGTACCTTCAATCTTCATGCGGCGCATGTTCTTCAATATCTTGGATTATCTTGGTGAAGTTTTGAGATTGATACACCGCATATCTGGATTGTCATGCGGCGTATCTGGAGTAGGATGAGTCAGATCTTCATACGTTGACCAAGGTTTCATATACGACGCATGGGATAAATCCATGCGTCCTATGCTTCAAAGTCAGGCAATGGTCTTCATAATCGTCTAAGTCTTGGTGTACAGCGTATCTGTCTAGAATGATACGGCGTATCTTCCTTCAGTTCAGTAGACTTTACCAACTTAATCTATTTTGATCCAATTTCCATCCAAAATAGCTAACTTTCACCAAATGCTTATTTATAACTAAAAATTACAAAAGTAAACGATTAAGTATCAATTCTCATATAAAATAATATAAAACAAGTCATAAACATGGGATAAATGATGTTAATAAAATGTACTTATTTGATATCATCAAATATCCCCCCACTTGAACTTTACTTGTCCCCAAGTAAACCTTAGATTAAACTTATGAAAATGTATCCTAAACATAGTCTAGGAATTTTTATAGTTTAAGCATTCATTCGTTTTAATCATAATTACACAACCAAACATCTCATGAAATAGGAAAATGAAATCACTCAATCACTCAACTATTCTATGTGGTAACATTTAAGTAATTCGCTCAATTGCTCGGTCGTGACGAATATTCTATCATAAGCTTGGCAAGGATACACATCTCTGCTGCTAAAGCTAAGGAGTGACTAGTCTAAAGCGGTAAATAGGCTTATGATAAGGCTTAAGGGTTAAACCTGGCTTTTTTCAAACATTTCCTACACAAACTTAGTAGATCGTGGGCGCGAGCCCTCGATTCCTCAAACAACGGATGGTCACTAGTGTTTATCCCGGTTTGCTGGTGCATTATTTTCATAACGGATGGTCACCAAGACTCACTCTAGATCGCTGGCGCGTCATTCGATTAGTCTAAAACCCGGATGGTCACTACCTTATTCACACATTTGACATTCTCACTAGGCCATTACTATACTCGGATGCTCGAAAGCTAACAACGAATACAGTAACTTGGTAAAAGGTAGGGATAAAACATTGGGAAATACATAAATTGGTGTAAAACAAAAAAATAAATAGGTAGATTAAGTCCTAACAAGTGTGGTTAATCACTTCCCAACCATCCCATAAATAAGACACAAATCACAGACTAACTCATGCTTTAGTAGGTAGACACGAATTAGACTCAATAAAATCTTAATCAAAGAATAAACCTTAGTTGGCGTTCCCATAACGGCCAACTCCCTTGCAATACATAAATATAATACAACAAGAAGTAGAGATATCTCTACTAGTATATAACTTTACATCGTTGGTTTATGTAACTCCCCAACCCGACAAGGGTAAAAATGCCTCATTATGGTGTCAATCAGAACATACAAATGCAAGCGCAAGACTTATAAACATAATGGTTACAAAGGTGTTCTAATGATAATTGTAAAACCCGAAAATCTAAAACATGCAAAAATTACCAAATTACCCCTGAAACTTTAAAATTTTATTAAAGCTTATTTAAAGTGCCGAATTAATCCCGAATCTCTGGAAACGAACTACAAATCAAGTGAGATAATTTTGAGGCAAGCTTCTAACATTTTTACAATGTACAAAAATGTATAATTATACAAAAAATACACATGGGCCGAAATTATATAAATTAAATACTTATACTATAATGTTTATTATATAAATCTATTTAAAATACAAAATAAATCAAGGAAATCATTTAAAAGTGGAAAATTGATTTTTTTCAAGTAAATTACCGATTTCCTAGCTGATCCCTCCCCCAAATACTCAGTCAATCACACCTATAACCACCCCATGTTTTTTATTTTCCATAAAACCCTAAAACTAATTTCCGATTCACACTAAAATTCACACAAAATCAATCTGAATTTTTTGAAGCAAAGGAGTATGTTTCTAGTGATCTTCCAAGTGTTAAGAAGGTGGGAAAAATAGCTACACACCTCTGGGATCGTTCGTTTAGGCGTGGTGAATTCTTTGGGTCAAAAAACCCTAACCGAGTCACATAAAATCACAACGTGTGATTCCTTCGTTCTATAAATTTTATGGTATTTTTCTAGCACTCTCCTTATCATATATAACGTGTGAAAAATGGTGGAATCGAATCATGCACAATATATAGGTCGTATGAAAAATAACGAATTAATAAACCCTAAAAACGTAATCGAGTATTATAAAATGTATGCGATTTTTCTGAGCTTTGGATATAATTTTCATGGGTCCTATATGCTTCATATGACAAAAAAAAATAGTCCTTCGAATTGTTACAACTTAAATCGTGAGTTTTGGAATTTTTGTATAATCGGATTTATTGAAAAATTAAAGAAAAATAGGGAGAAACCCTAAAACGATTTGGGTTTAGGATTTTATAGGTTGGATCTGATCAATAAAGGTGTTATAATGATTGGGTAATGAGTATTTTATGATTGGTACAATTAGGGTTTAGTTTTGCAAAATAAAAGGTTTACCGATTTGAAAATTAAATGGAAAGGGCGTGTTTTGTAATTAACCAAACTTGTGGGTAATTTTTGTAACATGTTTTGGACCTGGGGCAACATGTGAAAAATATAATATAAGGGTCTTATGTGTAAATTTTGCAAGAAAAGGATTTAAATGGTAATTTTGTGTCGAATAGAAAAATAATTAAAAAGGAGGGACTAAAAGTTCAAATTCTGGAAACTTAAAGGTGTCTCGTGTAAATACTGATATTAAAAGTGTAATGTGTAAATTTGAGTATTTATGGGCTTAATATGTAATTGTTATTAAATTATGATTTGAATTATAAGTTTTGTAAAGTTAAGGGACCAAATGTGTAAATTATGAATTCTGAGGGTCTGATTCGTACTATACTTAATTCTGAGGTTACATTCTGAAATTTTTTAAAATAATATGCTTATGTGGTAAATATGGATATTACAGGGATTAAATCATGAATTATGTAAATCTAGGGTTGTTTTGTAAATATTGAAACTAGAGGGGTATAAACTGTAATCTGTGAAACTAAAGGGATTAGGATGTCATGTTGAATAAAATAAGTATTTAAATCAGTAACTTAAAGTATTTTCATGTTAGACCTTTGAATTTAGAATATTTGCATTTAAAACCCTACAATATGAAAATCTGTCATAATTAACCCTAAAGTTTGGCAACTTGATAAAATATACCTTAATCCCATAATAATCTGTAAATAAGGACTTAACCTACTATGTAATGATTGTATCTTGTTAAATATGGAAATCTGTTAATTCTGGAAACCTGCTAAATAAGGAAAGTTGTTATTTCTGGAAAGTTACCTAAAAAGGAAAAGTTACTAAAATTGGAAAGCCGACTAAAATATTTAATCTGAAATTAAATAAGCGTTTAATAAGTTAGTCATGAATTCATGTAGATCCGCTGAAGACAGAGTTGCTTCCGACCTTGTTGTTCTGTTGTGTTTTCATTTGCGGTATAAGGTACAGATATTCTGACCTTTCTTGTAAGGTTTCTCATGATCTCTTTCATTTTCTGATCTGTCAGTTTCTGTATTAATGCCATTGCTATGATTCCCTTTACTTGAACATTTCATATGATTCCCTTGTTTATAAATCCCTGATTAGAACCTTGTTATAAGAATTTGATTATGAACCTTCCTGATATGGTATCTGATTCTGAGTTCCCTTGATAAACTGAACCCTGTTTTATTCCTTGATACTTGACATGATTCGTTCTTCACCTTGTGACCTGAATATGCAAACCTCTGGATACCCTGAAGATTCATTTTGACATTAGAACTGAAATTGGAAACTTTCCTTAATGATATGAAAATGTTTTTGAGAAAAGTTTTGAATACGATGTTATACCAATTTTTGGATTGGAACTGCACTAAAGGTTTTATGAAAATCTCTTTTAAAGACTATCTTTATAAAAAGGTTTTACTAAGCATCATTTTATGAAACTCATTGAAAGATTATTCTAAATACAAGTTTGATATGAAACCTTTGAATTAAAAATCTTCTCTATGAACCTATAAACCATTTTGATTATGAACTTTTAATATGACCTATTGAACCTTGATTTGAACCTTATTCTAAACATGGTTATAAACTCTTGTTTTGAAACTTAATTTGAACTTTGATATAAGCATTAATCTGATATACTATTTCTGGACCTGGACTTGAACATGTTTATAAACTCTGATATAAACCTGATTTATTTCTGAACCTCTGATATTACTCCTGAAATATTTGACATGAACCTTTATTCATGACCCTCTGATATGATATCTGACTCTGACCACGGTTTGATACCCGAGCCAACTCACTAGGCATGAGGTGTTCATGTCCTTGTCATTGATGCACCGATGACTTGACTCTAGGGTAGGAGAGAGATGACCTATCCCGTCCCTGACTTTATTTTATCTGGTGTTTATTGGTTGACTCTGGCCACCTGGGGCGTATGGATACATCCTAGATTTGTTCTATTTCTGTTATCTGTTTATATTATCTGTTATATCTCTGGTGACTGATGGTGTGTGCGATACACGTCTTTCACAACCTCTGGGAGCTAGCTACTCCATATATATTTGATACATGAGGAAACCCCTCATATTATCTGGTTACTTGAGAGGCATCCCCTCTGGATTACTGATATGGTTACATGGTTATGATACTTCTGTTTCTGGGCTCGTAGTGGATTACTGTTTACCTTACCATATACATTACTTACCTTTGACCATTATTATATCTTGCACTGTTTCCCCTTTTACCTTTATCTATTTATTATTCCCTATCCTTTATCCTTACTCCTTTGTTTAACCTTTAAATCTGATTATATCTGCATGACTTATATTTCTGACACTCTGTACTATTCTTTATTACTGCTTTGTTACCGTTATATCTGTTCACTGAGCTCTCGTAGCTCAGCCGCATTTCTTTTCCTGCGGCAGGTTTTTAGTAGGAAACTGGGTATGAGTGGAGAGTACCATTGGACTTAGAAGACTACACTGTAATAGCCATTTGATATAGATGACTAGAAGAATTTATATTTTCAGACTTAGTATTTGTTCCTTTGTAAATTTGTATTTCCTTGTAATTTCTTGTAACCTTTGGATTCCTTTGTATTATTGAAGATGTATGCTTGTGTATGTTTCTGATATGTCACCATTGTTGTGACATCTCTACCCTTGTCGGGTCGGGGTGTTACAATAATAACGAAATACTAACTCTATACATAATGAATTCCAAAACTGAAATACAAATCCAAGCTCAAATCTAACTGAAGGTAAATCTAAGTCTAATCCAAAAGCAAATGGTGTCTATCATCAGGGTAGTCCACTAAGAGCTCCTATGCACTCTTCGCTCAAACCCAGCTTTCAACCTAAAACCTACCGCAGGAAAAGAAATGCGGCTAAGCTTAAAAAGCCCAGTGAACAGATATATATAACAATCGAATAATCAAAACATATATAAGTATAGGGAAAAGGAAACATAAGCTCCTGCTGAAAAGAATATCATCTGTCAAAAGAATGAGAGATCAAAGATCAAATGAACAAATATCATAAGTCAAATGAAGTAAGAGATCAAGAGATAATACGAATCAGATAACCATAAGGAATCAAACGAATCACATAGGAATGCCACGGGTGTGTCTAAACGAGACACTCGAATAGACCAAATAATCACTTAATCTCATATATCCGTCAAATCATATGTGTACAAGGAAGGGAGACCTCTCAAGTACCAAATAGAGTAGCTAGCTCCCAGAAGTGAGGGGGTGCAAGGCACGCACAACCCAATCACTAACAAAATGAAACAAAATGCCTAGGATGCATCCATACGCCCCCTGCAAAACAAATCATATATATACACCTGCTCATGACAGGTATATACACATATCATAATAGCCAATTGAACACATATCATATCATATCATATCAAATGGGGACGCCGTGGACTGATCACACCGCCACAGATGGTGTCATGCCATTGGTGCCATCAATGACATGGCCATGGTACCTCCATGGCTAGTTAGCGTGGGCAACAGAACGGAACAAATCATATTAAAGCATATCCATAATCATATCATATCCAAACAGATCATATCCAAACAGATCATATCAAACTGAACTGAATTATATCATAGTAAACGGATATCATAACAAATGTCATAACAAACGGATAGCAGATCGAATATCATAACGAATGGAATCATATAAAAAGAATCATATCAAATGATCATATCAAAGGAATCATAGCAAAAGGGATCATAGCAAAGGAATTATATCAAATGAATCACAATCAGAGTCAAGGATCATCATGAGAGTCATGAGAGAACACCCTTACTAAAAAAGGGTAGAATATCTGTACCTCAAACCGCGAATGAAACCTCATCAGAAAACACAAGTATCGGGAGTTACTCCTTCTTCAGCGAATCTACACGAATTAATGATCGTCTTATTATTTAAGAACCATTCCATAAGTTATTACTGATTCATCACTTCTTTTTTAGCAGATTAACATATTAGGGTTTCCTTCTATTTTTAGAAACTTTCCAAATTTAGTAACTTTCCATATTTAGTAACTTTCCCGAATTAGTAACGTTCCGAATTAGTAAACTCTCCGAATTAAGTGAGTTTCTCGAATTAAGTAACGTTCCATATTTAGCAAGCTTCCATAATTAGTAAGTTAGGATTACATTTATAATTATTCAAACTTAGGGTTTATAGGTATATCTAAATCATATATCACTTAATTTGGATATGTTAGTGAATCTGGATCACATCCTTATAATTTTTCATGCCTACCAATTAAGCTCCAAAAATTCTGAAATAATTCTCAGTGATTCCCATATTAGTTAAGTACCTTCACAAATTTTTATAGATTTTATTACCAAGCACAAGTACTGTTTTAAAAATTATCTTTCCAGACCTATTCAGAAAGTTAACTGTACATACTTACAGAAAGTTTGTCTTTAATTAACCCATTGAGACACTTCAAAAAAATCCACAAAATTTCCTGGAAGTCACACATAACTTAAATATCACCCCTGTAAAAGGAGAGCTCTTAAAGCTTTATAGTTTGAAAATTAAAAATCAATAACCCCAACTGAATTTTAGACTCAAATTCACACCTTTGACAACTAATGTTTAAAAATAAAAAACCTACCTTCCCGACCTCCAATGACCATGTAACTTACATATTCAGAAAGTTGACAGAAAATACTCATGTTTAGACTCAAGAATCGCCCAAAAACACATTGGCATCATCATTTTAGACCCCGCTCAATCCGACCCAAAATCTGGACAGTATGCAGTAAGAACCTCACATAAAACCATAACAAAACCCTAATCCTTTTTACTCCGATTCGCAACAAGGTTTACCTATTAGTTTTAGACTTATATTGATACATGTTTCATCTATGTTTTAGGACCATACGACACACATTAGATCAACACTAAACCCACATTACAGCCAACACTAACCACAAGGCATAACGAGATAGCAAACATGTGAAACCCATACATAATATCATAACACCAGCCCATCATTTAAAACAAAATCGACCGTTGTTAAATCTGCCTAGGGTTTCCACTTTTAGTTAGCCATATTAAGTATGCAATTAATGATTGATATTAGGGCTGGAAAAAACATATATGTATCACGAGATGTAGAGAAACATAACATATGATTAGATTAGGTTTGTATCATATTTTAGTCGTGTAATAATTGATTAGTTTCAAAGATACTTAGGTCAAAATAGTGGTTTACCTTAGGCTGAATATGATTGATCAAAAAGAAAGAAAGTTACACATGAAATCAATCGCACATGAACACCCTTAATCTGCTATGATTTAGAACATCACGGCTGCAAAAACCTAACCCCAATCGATCACCACCAAGTTGTCAACCTTCGTCCTTAATCTTGTACAGAGAATTATTTGGAACCTGGTTATTACTTTTGTTTCGGTTTAAGGGGTGTTTAAGCGGATCAGCTGAATGATTTCTTGGAGAGAAAATGAGCAGCCGATCTTGAATAGTTTTTTGGGGTTTTGTGTGTGATGAGAGAACGTGATATACCTTTTTTTAAGTGAGAAACGCATGGGGAACAGAGGATGGAGGTGGTCGAGTGTTTTGGGGAATAAGGGAGACTCATTCTTCTTCAAAATCTTTCAAATATTATGAACGTATCTTAGGTAATGTTGTGTACAAATTTTATATAGAGTTGGTCCTTTTATGACCTATATATGTGTGATAAATATTAAAGAAACATGGAGTACTGATTTTATGTACAAAACAAAATATATTCGACCTCCTAATGACTTTGTAACGTGTGATATTCTTTAGCAAATATAGATTATGTCAAAATTATATAATCTTAGGTTTAACGTATACCAATTTAGTGGTTTTAATTCGTAACGTAGGTTATATTCGTATCGAAAGTTCAAATGTCATTTCGTATTTTCAAGTTGTTATAGTTTATAATCACGTACCAACATCTTGTTTCTTTTTGTTTTCTTCTTTTTTGGATTTTTTTTAACATCAAATAAACTAAATTGGTGTAAAATTTTACCACATCACCATCAAAATAAATCTGGATAATTTTTCTCCATACTTTTCATAACTTCAGACATAAAGGTAGTGTGAAAGTAGTAAACACACGAAAATCAAAAATACAATATCTACTTTCACTTCCCATTGCATTGTACAATTCCCGACCTAACCTGTTAGGTCACAAATCTATCACACAAGTCACGGATTCTAGAGAGAGAAAGTAAGAGAGAGAGAGAGAATGGATGGAACATGCATAAGAATAAGAAACTTTGAATTAACATGAACCAACACCCTTCTCATCAAGAGAAGGGCTATTTATAGTGTTTACAATATGATGGGGCGTTGCCCTAATAATAGAAATGAATAAAAGGCCACGGCCCATGGGCCTTCTACAAAGGCCGAACCTTAAAACAAACATAAAGGCCTAAATAATAAAGCAACCTATTACATAAGCTATGGCCAATACTTGATATTATGAAATGTGTTCCCAACAATCTCCCCCTAAGGATTGGTCATCAAGGTTTCTTGACGTCTTCTTTGCTTCAAAGGCTTTGACGTCTTTCGTATCTTTGTTCTTTGTTCTTCTTGTGTGTGATATGGTAATGTTGTGATATGCCTTCCATCAACGTCTTTAATTCCAGTGTCTTTACGTCTTTTCCACCATGCTCATACTTCTTTTGACTTTGATCTTTTAAACTTCAAGTATTCTCATTCTTTAGCTTTGATCTTTTGACTTTTGATCGTTTCCTTCGCTTTGATCTTTGTGAGAACTTTCTTTGTGATGTTAGTGTAACAACCCGTAATTTTCCATGACAACATTTATTTCCAAACTCTAATTTATTACTTTGAAATTTTACAATAACACTTTTATGAAAAACTTTTTAGTTAAATAAACGTAAAACTAGGAACAACCCCCTTGTGCACTAGGACTTTAGGCTATATTTAGTCCACAACATTCCACCACCTTGCTCCTAATCCGGCTCAAAATTTTAAACCCTAAAACAATTCCCTTTTCTTTATTTACTTATGATTGTTAATTGAACCAATGCTTTTTGCTATTTAAATTTAACACCCGATATACCCAATACTCCTAACGATTATTTCTAACGCATTTTTATACTTCCTAAATCATTACCAAAGTTCCAAAAATATTTCTTTACGCCTAATGTAATTTCTTTATTTCTTACGTTTAATTGCGTATAACTTACGTTAATCACCAAACCAACAAACAATGCCTATTTTTAATACCCAATACATACAATATATACACTCTTGTACGAAATTAACTCATCTACTCCAAGATATAACCTTGTGCCGCCCCCTTGTTTTATAATTATTACTGGACAAAACTTCCACACCATTAATTACCAAAATCCAATCCTTAAAACATGGAGTTGTAATTGAAATGGAGGCTTGACTACAACTTTGTCCCCCACCCCCTAGACTCCCAATCGGCCCAACACCATCATCACATAGCCCCCATTGTATCTTGACCAACTATTGAGACTTGGACTTCAATCTACTATATATACATGGCCTTAAACACATTTACTTATACTAGCACAAGAGAAAAATAAAACTACTCACTCATTCTCACATACAAATCGACCCAACAAGGAGCAAGAAGGAAGGAGAAGTTGTTTGGCTAGATCAAGCACCATTAGGGCACACTTGTAAGGGTTTAGAAGCACTAGTCTTGGGTTAAATCAAGTAAATTACCTTCTCATCATACTAATCATCTTAAGTAAGTAACACTTTACTTCCGTAAATATCACACTCTTCACATCATGATATTAGTTCAAGTTGCATACATTTGATTATCATTTTGTACATGTTTGTAAAACCTTATAACCACAAAAATCTTTTAACTAATAAATATGTTTTAAACAAATCTTTATTATGAGTAAACTAGTTGGTATAAATTTCAACAAGAAAAGTGGAGATAAAAACACCATATATATACATGAACTAGTGAGCTTGTGATCTAAACTAGTTGTGGTGAATACTTTATTTACAATGAAGTGAACTTTTCATATTGCTGGGTTTATTGTTAAATCACTATTGATAGGTTGAGAAATTGGTGGAAGAGCTAGGATTAGTTTTGAAGTTGTTGTTAAGCGGTTTTGGATAACTAGAAAGCTAGGAAACGTGTTTTGACGTTTTTAGAAAGGAAGCTGTCCCATTCGACCTTCCACAGAAAACTCAGTAGCTTGGTGACAAGTTTAGGCTAGAAATATAGAAAATAGATTTTATAACGAAAACGTAGCCGCTTGAATGAGTTAAAACGGGCTTATAACGAAGAAGATACGTTAGTTTTAAGTTGGATGTCGAAAAACAATTTTCTGAAACAAATATAGTTGCTGTTAGAGTTTTTTAAGAGGTAAAATCTGATGTTAAAGGTTAACTAGACTAGCCGAGACACTAAAAAAATGTTAGTATACTTAAACACGAACCCAGGAATAGGTAAAACTTAAGAAACGGAGCTACGACGAGAAAGTTATGGCAAAAAGGAAGTTACGACGACATATACATTTGACAACCTATTTTATGGCTATTAGAAAAGCTGATGGAACATATTTAAAGTGGATTTTGGACACTTTAGGGTATATTTTGGCTAAAATGACGTAAACGAAGATGGTAGAACATAGTCTATACTTATTAGGCGCGTTAGAGATTTTCAAAATACTTATTAAAAAGACGACTAAAATTTGATCACGAGATTAACAAGTTACGTTTTCTAAAAAGGGTAATTTTCTAAATAAAAGATCACATTGACAAAATTACATTTTTGACGTTAACTATTATAACAAACATGTACAAGTGATAAAGTAGAGTATGAACTTGCGTGCATGACCATGTTTTCGAACCTAAGGCATATGAATCATTTAGGTCGCGTTTAGAATTATTGGACTTTATTCACCGTTTACCAAAATACCAATCGGGATTTGCTTTACTAAGGTGAGTTTCATAGCCCCACTTTTACTTGTTTTACTATTCGATTTGAAATACTTGGGGTGGGAATTCATTGCTTGTTTTTACATATGGACACAAGTGCATTAAACATTTATTGATTGCCTAAGTTGTCGTTTGCCATATATTCCCTACAATCATGAACCGTTAATTACTTTGTAAGCGCGAATGTTGTGAATAGATCTATTGGGGGTAAACTCCCCCGTCCGGGTTGGTCGCTCCAACTTGTCAAACGGACGCATTTCATTTGATGTCGTACAGGTGTTTGGCAAAGCACCTGTTTGGGGTAATAACATGAACTAACTATTAAGGCTTTGGTGTCATGAGCTTAGTGCAACAGTAATCTTTTTCACGAACACGTTTTTGATATATTGTCTTTGAAATCTTGTGGTCCATGCATAACTTTTTTACTTTAACCTATGAACTCACCAGCTTTATGCTGACCCTTTTAGCGTGCATTCTCAAATGTAGATCTTTACTACAGTACAATTTATTGTTGGAGGGACTTGGCAAGGGTACAGTCATAGGCTACTCTGATATATTTGGGACCAATTGTTTATTTATATGGGCCTTATTTCCGCATCAAATTAAATGTTGTAAACTTGTTTACTATGATAATGTAACTAATTTTTCTAAATGAATAAGGTAAATCTGTTCTCTTTACTTTGTGTTGTGATCCAATTTAGTAGCACCCCAGCGACATGTATGCTTCCGCTGGACCCGTTTTGGGGGTGTTACAGATTGGTACCAGAGCCTTGGTTATAGAGAACTGGGTATATTTTTAAAACCTAGACTATAACCACTTTTTACAAAAACAAAACCGTATGACCGCCACGTGCTCGCTTGCCAAGCCTTCTGCCTCACTTCTGTTTGCTTGTCATAACTATGCATTATACGTTACTATTTGATCACTTATACTGATTTGACTCCCACTATGCACAATAAATGTTTTCTGTATACATATACATATATACCGTACCTATCACAACGTTACGCCTTTTTCCCTACGTAATATCACTATTTGACTTCGAGTTAGGACACCCATCTAGGTCTTTCAAAACAACTTTTAAAAGCTAAAGATATATTACTAGTATAACTGAACTAACATACACACTTGTACTTTTTGAATATCCTCTAAACCTTCCAAGATATCATAACTAATACAAATGGTATCTAAAAATTTTCACAATCATATATGACATCGTTTTACGTAGCATTAAAACCCGTTATAGTCTGCCAATTTCCCTAAATCTCCCGTTATAGTCTGCCAATTTCCCTGATCACCTTATTAACCATTTCTGAAGACTAGTTTGAATGCTCGTCCCATACTTTAGGACATCTACATCACCTCGTAAACCACTGCCCAGAAGTATGCCAGCTAATCATAACACGACCTCAAGCTTTCATCTTATGACATGCCACCTTAGAGCACCTACTTTTAGGAAGCATCTTTATTACGTCTCACTCTTCTTTTCTTGTTTTGAAAAAAAAATTTCGCCCATGTTTAAAGAAAAGTTCCTGCTTGTATAATAAAACCAAAGTCTAAACCCTATAGGGTTGTATTTCTTTTGCGTTTTACATTAAGTACTTTCGTATAAGTTTCATGTATTATTACGAATTCCTGTCTAATGAATGTTCTATCTATGATACGACAACTCTCGTCCATTACACTCTTAATTTCACTACCTTTTCTCAATTGTTGTACAAGAATACGATACTACTCTGTTATAAACTAATTTATTTACATCCTTGAAAATGTCCGAACTTTATTCTATAGACTCTCGCCACCTTAAAAAAAAGAAAAAAAAATGTTTTGCTAATTACCGTATAAATCTGTTTTGTTACCATTTTACAATCTACTTTACAGCTATCCTATAAACTACTTTTGCTATCGCCCCACAAGCTGTATTACTCCTTTGAAAACTATTTTGACCGTCATTTTATAAACAAAACGATTAATACTTTTAAACTTTAAGAAACAAAATGTTATTTTGACTAAATCGAGCATTACATCATTAGTCCTCAACTATACATAGCTTGGCCACCTATGTCTAATTCCGAAAGAATCATGTTATGATTGGAATAGTCACCCTTAAACCTTACCTAAAAAAAACTTTTGATGAGCAAAACTTATAAGCCATTCATTGGCACTTGCCTAAAAAAGCACCGTAACCACGTAAACTTTTAACTCAACCCTGTCTTGGAAAGCTAGCCCCATTTAATACCATTTTCCAATCCAAAAAGTCGAATTCCAATCATAAAGTTCGCTGGAATTCTCAACGAGGTTCCGAGTTCAGTTGGGAACGAGAAGACCAGATCTGTCAAAAGTATCCACACCTCTTCACCGACACCACTCCAACGACCAACACTGACTGAATCTCGCGGACGAGATTCCTTTAAGGATGGCAGACTGTAACAACCCGTAATTTTCCATGGCAACATGTATTTCTAAACTCTATATTATTACTTTGAAATTTTACAATAACACTTATATGAAAAACTTTTTAGTTAAATAAACATAAAACTAGGAACAACCCCCTTGTGCACTAGGACTTTAGGCTATATTTAGTCCACAACATTCCAACACCTTGCTCCTACTCCGGTTCGAAATTTTAAACCCTAAAACAATTCCCTTTTCTTTATTTACTTACGCGTGTTAATTGAACAAACGCTTTTCGCTATTTAAATTTAACACCCGATATACCCAATACTCCTAACGATTATTTCTAACGCATTTTTATACTTTCTAAATCATTACCAAAGTTCCAAAAATATTTCTTTACGCCTAATGTAATTTCTTTATTTCTTACGTTTAATTACGTATAACTTACGTTAATCACCAAACCAACAACCAATACCTATTTCTAATACCCAATACATACAATATATACACTCTTGTACCAAATTAACTCATCTACTCCAAGATATAACCTTGTGCCGCCCCCCCTTGTTTTATAATTATTACTAGACAAAACTTCCACACCATTAATTACCAACATCCAATCCTTAAAACATGGAGTTATAATTGAAATGGAGGCTTGACTACAACTTTGTCCCCCCCCCCTAGACCCCCAATCGGCCCAACACCATCATCACATAGCCCCCATTGTATCTTGACCAACTATTGAGACTTGGACTTCAATCTACTATATATACATGGCCTTAAACACATTTACTTACACTAGCACAAGAGAAAAATAAAACTACTCACTCATTCTCACATAGAAATCGACCCAACAAGGAGCAAGAAGGAAGGAGAAGTTGTTTGGCTAGATCAAGCACCATTAGGGCACACTTCTAAGGGTTTAGAAGCACTAGTCTTGGGTTAAATCAAGTAAATTACCTTCTCATCATACTAATCATCTTAAGTAAGTAACACTTTACTTCCATAAATTTCACACTCTTCACATCATGATATTAGTTCAAGTTGCATACATTTGATTATCACTTTGTACATGTTTGTAAAACCTTATAACCACAAAAATCTTTTAACTAATGACTATGTTTTAAACAAATCTTTATTATGAGTAAACTAGTTGGTATGAATTTCAACAAGAAAAGTGGAGATAAAAACACCATATATATACATGAACTAGTGAGCTTGTGATCTAAACTAGTTGCGGTGAAAACTTTATTTACAATGAAGTGAACTTTTTATATTGCTAGGTTTATTGTTAAATCACTATTGATAGGTTGAGAAATTGGTGGAAGAGCTAGGATTAGTTTTGAAGTTGTTGTTAAGCGGTTTTGGATAACTAGAAAGCTAGGAAACGTGTTTTGACGTTTTTAGAAAGGAAGCTGTCTCATTTGACCTTCCACAGAAAACTCAGTAGCTTGGTGACAAGTTTAGGTTAGAAATATAGAAAATAGACTTTATAACGAAAACGTAGCCGCTTGAATGAGTTAAAACGGGCTTATAACGAAGAAGATACGTTAGTTTTAAGTTGGATGTCGAAAAACAATTTTCTGAAACAAATATAGTTGCTGTTAGAGTTTTTCAAGAGGTAAAATCTGATGTTAAAGGTTAACTAGACTAGCCGAGACACTAAAAACATGTTAGTATACTTAAACACGAACCCGGGGATAGGTAAAACTTAAGAAACGGAGCTACGACGAGAAAGTTATGGCCAAAAGGAGGTTACAACGGCATATACATTTGACAGCCTATTATATGGCTATTAGAAAATCTGATGGAACATATTTAAAGTGGATTTTGGACACTTTAGGGTGTATTCTGGCTAAAATGACGTAAACGAAGATGGTAGAACATTGTGTATACTTATTAGGCCATTTAGAGATTTTCAAAATACTTATTAA
This sequence comes from Artemisia tridentata subsp. tridentata, assembly GCA_021014915.2. Taxonomy (NCBI): domain Eukaryota; kingdom Viridiplantae; phylum Streptophyta; class Magnoliopsida; order Asterales; family Asteraceae; genus Artemisia; species Artemisia tridentata. Next base: position 321,454,432 of record CP139509.1, read on the forward strand.
AAAGACGACTAAAATTTGATCACGAGATTAACAAGTTAGGTTTTCTAAAAAGGGTGATTTTCTAAATAAAAGATCACATTGACACAATTACATTTTTGACGTTAACTATTACAACAAACATGTACAAGTGATAAAGTAGAGTATGAACTTGCGTGCATGACCTTGTTTTCGAACCTAAGACATATGAATTATTTAGGCCGCGTTTAGAATTATCGGACTTTATTCACCATTTACCAATTTACCAATCGGGATTAGCTTTACTAAGGTAAGTTTCATAGCCCCACTTTTACTTGTTTTACTATTCGATTTGAAATACTTGGGGTGGGAATACATTGCTTGTTTTTACATATGGACACAAGTGCATTAAACATTTATTTATTGCCTAAGTTGTTGTCGTTTGCCATAAATTCCCCTCAATCATGAACCGTTAATTACTTTGTAAGCGCGAATGTTGTGAATAGATCTATTGGGGGTAAACTCCCCCGTCCGGGTTAGTCGCTCCAACTTGTAAAATGGACGCATTTCATTTGATGTCGTACAGGTGTTTGGCAAAGCACCTGTTTTGGGTGATAACATGAACTAACTGTTAAGGCTTCGGTGTCATGAGCTTAGTGCAACAGTAATCTTTTTCATGAACATGTTTTTGATATATTGTCTTTGAAATCTTGTGGTCCATGCAAAACTTGTTTACTTAAACCTATGAACTCACCAGCTTTATGCTGACCCTTTTAGCGTGCATTCTCAGGTGTAGATCTTTACTACAACACAATTTATTGTTGTAGGCGCTTGGCAAGGGTACAGTCATAGGCTACTCTGATATATTTGGGACCAATTGTTTATTTATATGGGCCTTGTTTCCGCTTCAAATTAAATGTTGTAAACTGGTTTCCTATGATAATGTAACTAATTTTTCTAAATGAATAAGGTAAATCCGTTCTCTTTACTTTGTGTTGTGATCCAATTTAGTAGCACCCGAGCGACATGTATGCTTCCGCTGGACCCGTTTTGGGGGTGTTACAGTTAGTATGAGCATGATGGTGATTGTGGTGGAGGAACTCCTGGTCTCTATAAGTACCTGCAAGTAAACAATTAGCAATAAATCATCTGGCACTTACAGGTTCGGACTTCGAGATCGTTATCAGCATAGTGTTAAAACTTTCTCTAATCCTTGCCAATGCCGTTCCTAAATCGGATGCCCCCAAGAGAGCTAACATAGATACACCGAAGTGTATCAACGATTCAGGGTGAGTCGCTGAAGTATACCGAAGTATCACTCCACGACTGTAGACCATTTGGAACCACCTCGAACACTAAGCGTAACCCACAAGGGATTACCGAAGTGACGTTCTGTTAGGGCTGTTTGATGTTGACCCTGGCAGAAATTTCCACTCAATTACTGAGAAACACAATTGTGAATTCCCTCATGAATGTTCTTGGCAGATTGCTAAGATCTGCGTAGGACTCTTGGTATTTACAGCTGGTGTCCTTATTGTTGAACAACCAGTGTAGAAATATTAAGTGTTCCTAAGAGATCTTTTGATGTATCTCGCGGCTCTAGACTCGATTTAGTGTTTTTTGGTTTAAGTCGTAGGAGGCATGGAGCAGAGTGCCTCCTTTTCAATATCAACTCATCTCGGAGTGAGAGGTCGATAGATTATGAAGGGTTCTCCGTGAGAAATGAAACAAGTATCTTTTGAGAGACACTTGAGTGGCTAGAAGGTTTAGTGCAATGCGTCACTGGGTCCATGACGGCTTGTCTTCAATACCGGTGTCACTGTAGTGACATCCAGTAGCATATGAATTGAACCTGTTTTCTGCCCTAAGGTTGAACATGTGGAGGGCTATTTCTTTTCACCCTATCATTTACTTTTCTTTTTAATTCTTCAACTCCTTCTATCTCCTTTCATTTCCTTACTCCTTTTTTCAATCATACCTAAGGATTTTCTAGTTCTAAACTATTGGTACTGTCCAAGGGTAGATCCCTCCGGTTCTGGCGGATCATAGGACGTGTTTCCTATCCTTAGTCACCTTATAACTCCATGACTATCCTATGTTGCTATAAACCATTTATTTGAAAATCTCTCAAAGTGTTTATGATTATAAAACATATTTTTTTAATACTTTGAGAGTTTTGCTTTTTCAAAAATATTCCCCCTTCACATGCGCTCATAAGTTTTTAAGATAAATATGCACATGTCGGGTGGAGTTAGCACTTTTTGAATTGATTGATTTTCAGTGAATATGACCATTGCGAGACACGTTTACATCACTAGTTAGACTAGCTTGAAATTATTACTCGTCCTCATATTCAAAGAGAATCTCTCAAAAATGGTACACTCTACTCAGACAAGTCCTATTCGAGACACACTTACATCACTGGATAAACCAGCTTGAAATTATTACCCGTCCAGGACAAGTCTTTTCGATTAATGACAATTGATTTTCGTCAATTCTTGGGTAAAATCTGAGTCGAGCTCATGCGAGATTTCATACTTTTGGTTACCATATTTTAATCACATAATTATTCTCCCCCTCAAAAATAGCATATCGACGTTGTTTTTGGAAAACATTTTTATTAAAATATGCTTTTTGAGGTTCGTGGGAAGAATCTCACAAGAACTTTTAAGTGTTGAACAAAGATTTGTTTCGAGTACTCCCCCTTAACAAGTGAAATCACCTTTTAAGGTTTTAGACACGAGAGGGAATACTTGTTCTTTTGAGCAGAATTTTGAAAACTTATCAAAATTTTGATTAATTCTACTCAAAAGTAAAAAGCTTTCGCTCCTTATATTAGGATTGAGGCACTGAAGCGTACCTCAGGGTCCTTTCTTTACAAGTACGGGTTATGTACTGTTATATGTACACAAACTATAGTCATACTAAACAATTTTGAATGATGACAAACAATTGACAATAATACCAGTGATTTACTCCGGACGACGGAATGTGAGAATACTAGGATCCTTAGCTCTTCCGCCCACATAGCTTTCCAATCTTGTCATCTGAACCCGATGCTTGAGCCTGTAGTCAATCCTTGCCAAGAACTTGATCGTCTGCTTCACATCGTTTCGTCTCCAAGTCATGTGTCTCAACCAACCCTGTTTCCGCCCTTGTGTGTGGTTCTCTAGAATATGATCAAGCTCAGACCTGTCTTGTATCAAAGTTTCATCACGAACTTATGAATGTCTTCGTAGCCCATGAACTTTGGTCTTCCAGATCTAACATACACTACTCCAAATGGTCTTTTGATGAAAGAATATGGTTGCATTTCTGCGATTCCCGGAGGTCTAAGATCAGGTTTGATGAGGTTGAACTTCTTTTGGTAACTTTCAACACCGAGGTGAACATCTTCGACTCTTGTCTTTATTACTATTCTTCGGATGTAAAGAAGTAGAGAGTTGATGATGTCGTATTGAAGGCTGCCAGGGAGATGCTCGGGTTTTCCTTGTATCTTGAGCAGGTACATATCTTCAATGTCGTTTAGATTCAAATGAGGATAATCTGCTTTGTTGAATGAGTACTCCTTGTCGTCTTGTCTTCGAACCGTGATCTTAGTCAGAAAGTTGTATCCATATTTTGACTCTGTTTCAGCACTTTTAATGGAAAGAATCTTGTCTTTGTAGTTTACCTTATGTTTTGAGGTAAATGTTAGCTTCCATTTGTAGAACCATTTGCGCATCTCAGGCCAGTGAAAGACTCCTAGAACAGCTTCATCGTTGTATTCTGCAATAGAGGTGCTGAACAAGTCGCCAATCTGTTCTTCAAGTCCTTCTTGCACATAAGTAGCGGCCTTGAACTTGGTGAGAGATGTAGCATACCGTTTTTCTGGATTGGTGTTACCATATATCAGATACTCCAAGTCATTGCTGAAGAAATATGCTTTAGGTATCTTGGGATTATGAGCTTGACCAATGAGGGGTAAGGGTTGTGAGTAGTTACCAAACTGGAATGTGTCAGTTTCACGAGAAGATCTTGCAACATCCCAGCTAACATTCTCAGATAAGGCTCTTGCAACTTGTTCCAGGTTGTATTCGAATTCCAGTTGAGAAGTTATCGAAGTCTTGAATTGTGAGAAACCTGCTTTGCGGATGTTGACAATGTCAGACAGTTGTAGTTTCTGGATCTTCATCACTTTCTTGAGTTTCTTTGTGAAGTCCACAACTGAGCCTTCTGCAGGAACTTCGTCTTCTGGAATGTCGGGGTATGCATCTACTATTTCTTCAAACCATTCAAACTTTTTAGCATCAGGATTAATCCATTCAGGAGCAGGTTTTAGTGGTGCATCCGCAGGTGGTTCAGGAACAGCTTCAGCTTTGTTGTATGAGATGTCATCGTGAGGTTTAGCATCATCAAATGTTCCAGTATCTTGAGGAACTAGTTCTTCTTCGCCATTTTGGTAAATGTTGGATGATGGAAGTGTAGCTGTAGGTCCAGTCATTCTTGTACGCTTTTCGCTTGGATTTGCTTGGTCTTCTTTGTCAGAATCATCATGACAAAGTTTGCTAGACTTGACCTTCTTGCAAGGTTCATCCTTCTTTTCAGCTTTCTTCATGGATTTGATCAAAGCTTTGCGAAGATCACTCTCCTCTGGATCATTGATGATGGCCTCAAGCAATTGTCCTTTGAGATCTGCTGTGGAAGGCTTTGATGGTTTTGTTTGAATTGTGAGCGGTGTTGTTTGAATATGATGAGCTACAATTCCATCAAGCTTTCTCTTGACATATTCCTTCAACAGAGTTAGAAGTGATTCATGAAGGTGTCTGCCGATCTCTTTTGGTAAATTGTTGTTGAGGTAGTTTTCCATTGCTAGAGACACATCATATTTCTTGAACTCATTGATGTCATCTTGCTGCGTCTTTACTTGAGCTTGCAACGCGCTGAGTTGTTCCTTGAGAGCCTGGAGTTCACTTGTTTCTGGTTGTTGGGGTGTAAGTATTGGTGAGGGAGGCTTGGTTTTGGAAGTTTGATCAACAGATGATGGTATAACAGGTGGAGTAGGTATACGGTCATCATCTTGAACATCATCATCTTGGTTATCGTCATCCTCATCACTATCACTGTCTTTATCGTCATCACTTTCATCATCTTTTTCCTTATCTTCTTCATCTTCCTTCTTTTCTTCATCATTTTTGTCAGAATCAGATTCTGAGGGTGAGTGAATGAGTTGGTATGATTCTTCAGATTCACCCTCAGATTCACTCATTGAAGCACTTTCTGATTTAGACAATCTAGCTTCTGTTTCATCATCAGACTTAGACAAGGTTTCTTCTTCACTAACCTTTGATTCGGACCCTTCACCTTTCTCCTTTTTCTCGAGTTTCTCAAGATCAACCATATACTTTGCTTTGTTTTCTTTTAGGGCTTTCCTGAGTTGTGCAATTTCCTCTTATTTTGTATTTGGTGGTTGTAGGGTGTCATCGGGTTTGTCTTGAAACATTAGTGATTTGCCTTTTCTTTTTCCCAGACCTTCATCATGCATTTCTTTGTTTATTTTCATGATCCTTTTCCTCTCTTCCCTCAAGCTCGGTTCCTCTTCTTCTTCTTCTTCTGTAGATTCATCTCTGAGCATTGGTTTCCTCTTAGTAGCTCGAGAGACCTTATTTGTTTTTGTTGTTCCGGATTTAATTCCTCTACCTCTTCTTCTTGTCCCAGTTGTTCCCTTCACTGTTATCCCCACTGATACTGCTTTCTCTGCTTCGTCATACCTTTCATATGCTTCAGTTGCTCTCACCGTCTCTGTAATCAATGCATCTGGAACTCGGAGACATTGTTTGGTGGTGTTGGTGGTATGAATTCTCACGCGAGAAAGAACATGGTCCATCTGTACAGTATGAGCCTTTTCAATTGGGCGTTTGTCAATGTCTTGTTCTCGTTCCTTGAAATGGGCAATGAGGAGTTGGGTGAAGCGAGGGAAGGGAATCTTGTAGCTCTTCTTTTGGCTGAACTGACGAGCTTGATAGATCATGTCGGTCCAAATATACTTGGCATAATCAAGATGGGCCAAGTTGATGACTCCCCAGAAGAACTGCAGATGTTCAAGTCTGGGGTGCTCATGTCCAGCTTCCTTTCCCGTGATGCAGTGACTCAGAATGGTGTAGATTGTCAACCACGGTTGAGGAATGTATCTTCTGTCCACCTTGGAATGTGATGTGATCTCTTCAAATGAATCGTCATAGCCAAGGTGTTTTAAGGACTTGACTATACGTTCAAAATTTGAATCATCTGCAAACCGTGTGTAATTGCCAAAAGCAGTTGGAGGAAGCCCAAGAACACTTCGAAGAAGATGAACATCAAACTTGATCCTCTTAGTGTCCAGGGTGACTGCCATGGTCTTGGTGTCCTGACTAATGAATAGAGAGTGTCAGAACTGATTGAGGTAGACTTCTGGGACTGTAGCGGATCTTGTCAGAACATGTCTGCAAAAGTGTTTCTTCAGAATTTCCACCATGATCTGACAGGAAGGGTGGCATGCTAATGTCTCCAAATCTACTATGTAGTTAGATTCTTCAATCTTTCTTTCATCTCCTTCGGGTATCAATTCATTCCTTGCAATGGATCCTTGAGACATTGTGAACCTGAGTAGTACAAACACCAACAAAGAGACACAATGGAAATTGCATATTTGTGGTAGTGTAAGTCATTTATTACATGATCTGTACCTAAGTGATATGATGATCATGAATAATAGGAGCACAATAGACAAACAACCATATAAGATCAAACACAATTGTTCAACTTGACACTTATCTATATTGGGAAAAAAATTTACAAGTCTGAAAAAAATTTGCTTACTCGAAGGAAAATAGTCTTACTCGAAGAAAGGGTGAAAAAACATCCTTACGCGAAGGATTTAGGAAAATTTTTGAAAAGAACAGCCCTTTATTGGAGATAACCATTTTCCTTACTCGGAAATTTTGAAACCCTCCTAACTCGGTGAAATTGTATAAAAACCTTACTCGAAGATATTGATAAAAATTACTTAGTCGAAGAATGTTTTCTTACTCGATGAGTTTAAGAAAAATTCCTTAGTCGAAGAATGTTTCCTTACTCGAAGAGTTTAAGAAAAATTTCTTAGTCAAAGAAATTTTCCTTACTCGAAGAATGTAAGGAAAAGTTTCTTAGTCGAAGAAATTTTGCTTACTCGAAGAATTTTATAAAACTTTTCTAAGGATTTCATAAAATTTTCTAAGTAAGTAAAATATTTCTTCTAACTCGAAGACATTCATCCTTAGTTAAAGAAATTCTTCCTTACTCGAAGACTTTCATACTTAATCAAATTCAATTTTAGACTGATTCAGGGACCATGCAAGCATCAAATATCTTCCTAAACACATTTTAAACAAGTCCTAGTACCCAGAAATCTAAGCAAACAAACACATTGGCCACAAAAGATTATTATGCAATATGAATTTCTTCGACTTAGAGCATGTGTTTCATTTAGGTTACAAGACTTATGGCGCATTGTTTAAGGACTCATATAAGCATTACCAACTACTCAAAACACATCTATACTACACCAATTAGTAGCAGCAATCTATACGACCACTTAAACCCTAACATATTCAACTTGCATTCACTGATGTTAACTAACACAATTAAGCAGCTTTAGAGCAATCCTAGACATGATGTTAAGCTAAAGAACTAATTTAATTAGACTAAAAGCTAACACACAAGAAATGCCCGAATTATGCCTTAAAACCTAATTCTTCGATTAAGCAATTAAGTCACAGAAACGATTTAAAAATTAAGGAGAGTGTTAATCTTGTATAAATGAGCGAGTATAACACTTACAATCATGAAATTAGAGAAAATCAAAAAGCTTGGATGAATGTGTAAAAATGGCGGTAAGTAGACAGCGTTTTGAGTTTGTGTGTTTTTTAAAATCTGACTTAGAAGCTTATATAGGGTATAATTTGGAATTTTGCCAATTTAAGTCCCTTAACCCGTATTTTAATTCAAACACAGTCCTTATGTAACAATATTTTGACAATAGACAACAACAGTCCTTGAGGTTTGTTGTCGTTATATCCTTGGTCCAAATGTTTGTTAACTTTTGTAATTTACATTTTGTTGACATAAGTAATGCCTAAAAACATTATTCATACTTATTCATATCTCTATGTTTTGATAATCACAAAATGAAAACTCATTAATTATAAACTTATCAAACAAACAAGTATTTAGTTGTAAATATTCATTTCTACAACTAAATCACTTAAGGTATGAATAAACAAGTGCTTAATGCATTATATGATTGATGAAGCGAAAAGTGTACCGCTTTTAAGGGGTCATTTAAGCCCTAAATCGTATTTATTTGATCAAATATTGCCCTAAATCGTTCCTTTTGTCATTTTAGGTACTTTTGAGGAGAAATCTGGAAAAGGAGGCATTTTGGACGTTTTTGGAGCATTAAAGTGAAGAAAACGGCAAAGTCTCAAAAATCGGCTAAAAGTTACTCTTGACGGCGTCAGACTTTACTCTGGACGGCGTCATGCCTTGGCAAGAAAAGTTGGACGTGAAATTTACTCATGACGGGCCAGTGAAAATAGCATGTGAATTCTGACGGCGTCACGCTTTAACTTGATCGAGGGCGTCACGGCTTAAATCATAAGGGGACGGCGTCACGTTCATGGTTCGACGGCGTCAAGCCTTGATAAGCCAGAATGGATTTTTGAAGAGCTAAAGAGGGACGGCGTCAAGAAGGTCATCCGGGAACCCTAAAAGCGGCGAGGTGACAGCGTCACAATCCATAAGGTGACGCCGTCAGATCCAAAAATCTATATATAGTTTTCTAATTTTTTGTCATTAGAGGAGAGCTTAGTGTGTGGAACTTTGGGAGAAAACCCTAAGACGATTTTAGCTACTTTTTCAGGGCTTTTTGCCTTGAGATCTTCCATGTTTCATTGAAAGATAAGTTATCAATTAATCATTCAATATGTCTATGTGTTGTTTGATTCTATCTTATTCTTGTCTTTTGTTTAACATGTTAGGCTAAATTTATCTTGTGTTTGCTTAGATCTAATGAAACCTAGCTATTGATTATTGGTTGTTAGTGTGTTATTAGTTGTATTGGATGATTGTTTATCTATGTTAGGCTTAAGAAAACTGGCTAACTTCCTATTCGGTAACTTGCTTGAACGTCTTAAGAAACATGAACCAAACGCGTACTAAAGGTTTTTATGGTTGTATTTAATGCACAAGTGAATTCTAGTGATCCCATGTTAGGAGCTTCCTAGCCGGCTCGACATAGGAGTGAAGTAGGAGCTTGTAGAGTTGGGGAAGTAAGTACGCCACACCCATGAATGGTATTAAGGAATACACCCGTCATCCACGCGACTAATACACACTAATTAACCGGTAAAAGATAGTTAGGGAGTAAGGAAATCTAAGTAAACACATTTCTCTACACATAAGTTTCTCACCACATTTTATTTTCAGTTATTTAATTTTATTGCATTCGTAGTAATTTGGGTTAGTTGACTAGCAACTAATTCCGCCCACTCCTTCAAACCCGAGATTTTACTTGCTTTCATAAAATTATAAAAACATAAAAAAGAATCTTCCTCAACCCTTAGACCTAATTAGAGTAGCCTTTCATACCTAACGAACACTATTCCCTGTGGAAACGATCAATCCCCCGTACTTACCACTACACTATACTACATCGGTCAGGTACACTGCCTGGTGGGGTTGTAAGCCTCTTGAGATCCCTCGAGAGGTAAAACCTGTTGTAAGGTTACAAAACCACGCAATCAAGTTTTTGGCGCCGCTGCCGGGGAATAGTTATTGTTTAGGTTGAATTCTTATTTCTATTAGGTCTACTCACTAGATTCCTTTCTAGTGAGATTTTTATTTTCTTTTTCTAGATTTTCTTTAGTCTATCTTATTTCTTTGTACTTTTGTTTGTGATACCTTCTACTTACCTCATGAGTAACATTGGTCATTTGATCCCTGTTATTCGTGTTTTTTCGCCGTGCAAATTTTCAACTACCCGTGCCCGCCCCCATAGTAGCAAACAACAACCTTTCACCCGACCACCACTTTGGTAACAATTCTGAGATGGAGGAGTCTGACCATGAGAATGACTATGTTAGTCCATTTTACTACTCAGACTCCGATGAGGATATCGGTAATGGAGAAGTAGTTAACGAGGAATGGGGAAAAGAGGAAATTGATCCCTTTAAGTATGTTGACCCTAGGACTAAGATCGAAAAGGATAGCCTCTTTAACATGCAATTCCCGTGTAAAATTGGTTATCATGATTTTTATGCTTATCTTAACTCATCTTTGCCTATGAACATTATCTCTCGCGCTAATTATAATAAAATCATGGTAGATGAGCTTGAATATCAAGGAGATAACATTGTTGCTAGGATTAAGCCACTACACGTGTTCGTAGGAAGTTTTGTGTATTTGGTGGATTTTATGGTTATGGAGAATTTAGGAGAATTTATCGATGACAAATTAACCCAAGTCATTTTTGGAGAACCCTTCAAAAGGTTGACCAACCTTGACGAAAAACTTGTGGACGGGTTAATTACATTCTCGGATGGGGATGAAGATTTTGTCTATCAAATGCCCCGAGCACATCCTAGGTTTAAGAACTACCCCATTGAATCTTGCAATAGAATTATGCCTATCGACTTGTTAAGTGAGAATGATAAGAGGAAGGGGCTCAAATATCCACATGAGAAAAATAAGAGATATTATCATGGATGTTTGGAGCTGAATGATGAATACAAGAGAGATGAGGCAACAATTAGATGGCTCACACTCGGATACGTGAGCATAAGCGACACTAGATGAGCCTTACTTTGAGTCTAGCTACAAGACTCGTTAATAAAGAAAAGCGCTTCTTGGGAGGCAACCCAAGCTTTATTTATTTGCTTTGTGTGTTTATTTATTTGTTTGTTTGATTTTATTTGTTTCCGTATGTGTGTTTAATTTTTATCATTATTGATTCATGTTCAAAACTAAATTGTGAAAATGCTTTATGTTGTTTTTAACTTCGTCTTAACTACATATAAAGGTATTTTGCAAAAGATAAGTGTAAGGGAAATCTAAATCGGTTTATTAGAACACAAATTAACATGAATCGTAATAATAATAAATTAGCATACATATTAGTATTTGTTTGAGTCAAATGCTTGTATCGAGTCATAATGAGGTTTTGCAGGATTTCCAGGAAGTAAGGTAAAGGTTTTTCCAGAAATTTTCCAGAAACTAAAAATGAAAATTTTTGTCAGGTCATTTCTGACGGCGTCAGGGGTTATAACCTAACGGCGTCAGATTTAATTTCCAGAAATTTTTGAAAGTTTTGTTTTTAGAAAAGTTTTTATTAAAATCTCCAACTTATAATCTCCAGGAATCTGCAAAATTATCATTCCACAAGCATTATATCCTTATATATAGATTTTATCCCGCCGATGTTATGCAGGTTTTCGTGTTTGTTTTCTCAGGTTTAACAGGTTATTTTGGACAAGGAAATGTTTTGAATCAAGCTTATGGCGATGCATTAGTCATGGAGCTTCAACATTCTCTTTGGAGGAAGATTTAACCGTGTAATTTCATTATCCACCGAACGAATCAGGGGAGTATTTGATTTCATTCTTTTACTTTTTTCTTTTACATCTTGTTATTTGAACATTGGGGACATTGTTCATCTTAAGTGTAAGGGAGGGTAAAAGTACGATTTTAGAGAATGCTATTATGCTTGATTTTTGTTTGTTTAATAGTAGATGTGTAATAAAACTGAGAGAAATACTTGTTAAGGTAATTTTAGTGCCAAATTTAAATTTTTTTACAACATATAGGAGTGAAACTTTGATCTTAATGAGCGTCTCACGGATAGGAGTTATATGACTAGCACAAAAAACCGTACCACTAAAAAAATTTTCCACCCCAAATATGTGAGGTTCGCCCCTAGAATTTGTAGGAAAAGCATTTATGCTATGATGTGTGTACCGGTAGCACTTAGATTCTAGAACTTGCGTTAGGACCATTCCGAGGCCACAAGTGAGACTACATTCGTGTAGTTAGATTTACTACATGATAAGAGGCATTAGGATTAACCCATTGTTTTACACCTGTGTTTTTGTTATAATTACTTTGGCTACATTGGTCAAGTAATTCTCCCACACCCTTTGCGTTGTACTCATTTTTAGTACACGATACCCCTAGTACACCCCTCAGAGCCTATCTTTTCGTTTTGACCTTTAAGCATTTTACTTAAAGGAAGAATTTGTTACACCCCACTAAAATGTACACCCAAATCGCCTTAGCCTACCTTGTATGCACTCATTTTTAGTGCATTATTGTGACAACATTTGTTTAAACCCCAAGTTAATTATCTAGTTGATTACATGGTTGCTAAGTCGAGTCATATCCTTGTACATATTGTTTTTGGGACGATTGGGACTCATGGGTAAAGTACTAGTATAATGGAGTAATGGGGAAGAACATCATTTATTACCCCCATATGTGCTAAATGTTTTAAAAGTACTCCAAGTTTTTCAATTATCTTAATTCGAGTCATTAGATTAGTATTTGTAAAGTTATGTAAAAATTCAAGTGTAAGGGGAATGCAATGCCTCTATGATGTATTATTTTGGATGGTAGGGCAAAAGTGTATGCAAAAAAAAAAAAAAAAAAAAAAAAAAAAAAAAAAAAAAAAAATCAAAAAAATCAAGAAAAATACAAAAAATTGAGAAAATGAAAAATAGAAAAAACATACGGACTACCATCCCGTTTCATTTTATGTTTGTTTTATATTTTTGTTATTTTGTTATTTCGTTTCTAGCTTAAGATCGAGTCGAGTCTTGGCTTAGCAACATTGTATAGTACATGTAATTAATCAAGATCTTTAACTCGCCACCAGTAAAATATCCCTTATCCAACAAAATCGTGTTTTCCTTTTCCCTACACCTAACGTTATAACCCATTTAAAAGCCCTCTTTGATAGTTTATCTTTGGTGCTTACGCCTAGTGGAGGAGGTTTTCGATCCTTTCCCAAGCCTATGGTAATCTATTTGCTATGACAGGTAGTGAGAGATATTTTCCGTTTTCATTTATGAGATTTATTTTGATGACACTTGAGAGATGTGAGTATCTAAACACTACTTGTGAGGTGCTAGTTTATAATCTCCGTGCTTATTATGATTGAAGTGGAACGATTATTTGTTGTAATTACTTTTATATTAGCATTAAATGACCCCTAACTTGTATTTTGATTAGAATAAAAGCGCATTTGCTTGAGGACAAGCAAATCTCAAGTGTAAGGGTATTTGATGAAGCGAAAAGTGTACCGCTTTTAAGGGGTCATTTAAGCCCTAAATCGTATTTATTTGATCAAATATTGCCCTAAATCGTTCCTTTTGTCATTTTAGGTACTTTTGAGGAGAAATCTGGAAAAGGAGGCATTTTGGACGTTTTTGGAGCATTAAAGTGAAGAAAACGGCAAAGTCTCAAAAATCGGCTAAAAGTTACTCTTGACGGCGTCAGACTTTACTTTGGACGGCGTCATGCCTTGGCAAGAAAAGTTGGACGTGAAATTTACTCATGACGGGCCAGTGAAAATAGCATGTGAATTCTGACGGCGTCACGCTTTAACTTGATCGAGGGCGTCACGGCTTAAATCATAAGGGGACGGCGTCACGTTCATGGTTCGACGGCGTCAAGCCTTGATAAGCCAGAATGGATTTTTGAAGAGCTAAAGAGGGACGGCATCAAGAAGGTCATCCGGGAACCCTAAAAGCGGCGAGGTGACGGCGTCACAATCCATAAGGTGACGCCGTCAGATCCAAAAATCTATATATAGTTTTCTAATTTTTTGTCATTAGAGGAGAGCTTAGTGTGTGGAACTTTGGGAGAAAACCCTAAGACGATTTTAGCTACTTTTTCAGGGCTTTTTGCCTTGAGATCTTCCATGTTTCATTGAAAGATAAGTTATCAATTAATCATTCAATATGTCTATGTGTTGTTTGATTCTATCTTATTCTTGTCTTTTGTTTAACATGTTAGGCTAAATTTATCTTGTGTTTGCTTAGATCTAATGAAACCTAGCTATTGATTATTGGTTGTTAGTGTGTTATTAGTTGTATTGGATGATTGTTTATCTATGTTAGGCTTAAGAAAACTGGCTAACTTCCTATTCGGTAACTTGCTTGAACGTCTTAAGAAACATGAACCAAACGCGTACTAAAGGTTTTTATGGTTGTATTTAATGCACAAGTGAATTCTAGTGATCCCATGTTAGGAGCTTCCTAGCCGGCTCGACATAGGAGTGAAGTAGGAGCTTGTAGAGTTGGGGAAGTAAGTACGCCACCCCACGAATGGTATTAAGGAATACACCCGTCATCCACGCGACTAATACACACTAATTAACCGGTAAAAAGATAGTTAGGGAGTAAGGAAATCTAAGTAAACACATTTCTCTACACATAAGTTTCTCACCACATTTTATTTTCAGTTATTTAATTTTATTGCATTCGTAGTAATTTGGGTTAGTTGACTAGCAACTAATTCCGCCCACTCCTTCAAACCCGAGATTTTACTTGCTTTCATAAAATTATAAAAACATAAAAAAGAATCTTCCTCAACCCTTAGACCTAATTAGAGTAGCCTTTCATACCTAACGAACACTATTCCCTGTGGAGAACGATCAATCCCCCGTACTTACCACTACACTATACTACATCGGTCAGGTACACTGCCTGGTGGGGTTGTAAGCCTCTTGAGATCCCTCGAGAGGTAAAACCTGTTGTAAGGTTACAAAACCACGCAATCAAGTTTTTGGCGCCGCTGCCGGGGAATAGTTATTGTTTAGGTTGAATTCTTATTTCTATTAGGTCTACTCACTAGATTCCTTTCTAGTGAGATTTTTATTTTCTTTTTCTAGATTTTCTTTAGTCTATCTTATTTCTTTGTACTTTTGTTTGTGATACCTTCTACTTACCTCATGAGTAACATTGGTCATTTGATCCCTGTTATTCGTGTTTTTCGCCGTGCAAATTTTCAACTACCCGTGCCCGCCCCCATAGTAGCAAACAACAACCTTTCACCCGACCACCACTTTGGTAACAATTCTGAGATGGAGGAGTCTGACCATGAGAATGACTATGTTAGTCCATTTTACTACTCAGACTCCGATGAGGATATCGGTAATGGAGAAGTAGTTAACGAGGAATGGGGAAAAGAGGAAATTGATCCCTTTAAGTATGTTGACCCTAGGACTAAGATCGAAAAGGATAGCCTCTTTAACATGCAATTCCCGTGTAAAATTGGTTATCATGATTTTTATGCTTATCTTAACTCATCTTTGCCTATGAACATTATCTCTCGCGCTAATTATAATAAAATCATGGTAGATGAGCTTGAATATCAAGGAGATAACATTGTTGCTAGGATTAAGCCACTACACGTGTTCGTAGGAAGTTTTGTGTATTTGGTGGATTTTATGGTTATGGAGAATTTAGGAGAATTTATCGATGACAAATTAACCCAAGTCATTTTTGGAGAACCCTTCAAAAGGTTGACCAACCTTGACGAAAAACTTGTGGACGGGTTAATTACATTCTCGGATGGGGATGAAGATTTTGTCTATCAAATGCCCCGAGCACATCCTAGGTTTAAGAACTACCCCATTGAATCTTGCAATAGAATTATGCCTATCGACTTGTTAAGTGAGAATGATAAGAGGAAGGGGCTCAAATATCCACATGAGAAAAATAAGAGATATTATCATGGATGTTTGGAGCTGAATGATGAATACAAGAGAGATGAGGCAACAATTAGATGGCTCACACTCGGATACGTGAGCATAAGCGACACTAGATGAGCCTTACTTTGAGTCTAGCTACAAGACTCGTTAATAAAGAAAAGCGCTTCTTGGGAGGCAACCCAAGCTTTATTTATTTGCTTTGTGTGTTTATTTATTTGTTTGTTTGATTTTATTTGTTTCCGTATGTGTGTTTAATTTTTATCATTATTGATTCATGTTCAAAACTAAATTGTGAAAATGCTTTATGTTGTTTTTAACTTCGTCTTAACTACATATAAAGGTATTTGCAAAAGATAAGTGTAAGGGAAATCTAAATCGGTTTATTAGAACACAAATTAACATGAATCGTAATAATAATAAATTAGCATACATATTAGTATTTGTTTGAGTCAAATGCTTGTATCGAGTCATAATGAGGTTTTGCAGGATTTCCAGGAAGTAAGGTAAAGGTTTTTCCAGAAATTTTCCGGAAACTAAAAATGAAAATTTTTGTCAGGTCATTTCTGACGGCGTCAGGGGTTATAACCTGACGGCGTCAGATTTAATTTCCAGAAATTTTTGAAAGTTTTGTTTTTAGAAAAGTTTTTATTAAAATCTCCAACTTATAATCTCCAGGAATCTGCAAAATTATCATTCCACAAGCATTATATCCTTATATATAGATTTTATCCCGCCGATGTTATGCAGGTTTTCGTGTTTGTTTTCTCAGGTTTAACAGGTTATTTTGGACAAGGAAATGTTTTGAATCAAGCTTATGGCGATGCATTAGTCATGGAGCTTCAACATTCTCTTTGGAGGAAGATTTAACCGTGTAATTTCATTATCCACCGAACGAATCAGGGGAGTATTTGATTTCATTCTTTTACTTTTTTCTTTTACATCTTGTTATTTGAACATTGGGGACATTGTTCATCTTAAGTGTAAGGGAGGGTAAAAGTACGATTTTAGAGAATGCTATTATGCTTGATTTTTGTTTGTTTAATAGTAGATGTGTAATAAAACTGAGAGAAATACTTGTTAAGGTAATTTTAGTGCCAAATTTAAATTTTTTTACAACATATAGGAGTGAAACTTTGATCTTAATGAGCGTCTCACGGATAGGAGTTATATGACTAGCACAAAAAACCGTACCACTAAAAAAATTTTCCACCCCAAATATGTGAGGTTCGCCCCTAGAATTGTAGGAAAAGCATTTATGCTATGATGTGTGTACCGGTAGCACTTAGATTCTAGAACTTGCGTTAGGACCATTCCGAGGCCACAAGTGAGACTACATTCGTGTAGTTAGATTTACTACATGATAAGAGGCATTAGGATTAACCCATTGTTTTACACCTGTGTTTTTGTTATAATTACTTTGGCTACATTGGTCAAGTAATTCTCCCACACCCTTTGCGTTGTACTCATTTTTAGTACACGATACCCCTAGTACACCCCTCAGAGCCTATCTTTTCGTTTTGACCTTTAAGCATTTTACTTAAAGGAAGAATTTGTTACACCCCACTAAAATGTACACCCAAATCGCCTTAGCCTACCTTGTATGCACTCATTTTTAGTGCATTATTGTGACAACATTTGTTTAAACCCCAAGTTAATTATCTAGTTGATTACATGGTTGCTAAGTCGAGTCATATCCTTGTACATATTGTTTTGGGACGATTGGGACTCATGGGTAAAGTACTAGTATAATGGAGTAATGGGGAAGAACATCATTTATTACCCCCATATGTGCTAAATGTTTTAAAAGTACTCCAAGTTTTTCAATTATCTTAATTCGAGTCATTAGATTAGTATTTGTAAAGTTATGTAAAAATTCAAGTGTAAGGGGAATGCAATGCCTCTATGATGTATTATTTTGGATGGTAGGGCAAAAGTGTATGCAAAAAAAAAAAAAAAAAAAAAAAAAAAAAAAAAAAAAAAAAATCGAAAAAATCAAGAAAAATACAAAAAAATGAGAAAATGAAAAATAGAAAAAACATACGGACTACCATCCCGTTTCATTTTATGTTTGTTTTATATTTTTGTTATTTTGTTATTTCGTTTCTAGCTTAAGATCGAGTCGAGTCTTGGCTTAGCAACATTGTATAGTACATGTAATTAATCAAGATCTTTAACTCGCCACCAGTAAAATATCCCTTATCCAACAAAATCGTGTTTTCCTTTTCCCTACACCTAACGTTATAACCCATTTAAAAGCCCTCTTTGATAGTTTATCTTTGGTGCTTACGCCTAGTGGAGGAGGTTTTCGATCCTTTCCCAAGCCTATGGTAATCTATTTGCTATGACAGGTAGTGAGAGATATTTTCCGTTTTCATTTATGAGATTTATTTTGATGACACTTGAGAGATGTGAGTATCTAAACACTACTTGTGAGGTGCTAGTTTATAATCTCCGTGCTTATTATGATTGAAGTGGAACGATTATTTGTTGTAATTACTTTTATATTAGCATTAAATGACCCCTAACTTGTATTTTGATTAGAATAAAAGCGCATTTGCTTGAGGACAAGCAAATCTCAAGTGTAAGGGTATTTGATGAAGCGAAAAGTGTACCGCTTTTAAGGGGTCATTTAAGCCCTAAATCGTATTTATTTGATCAAATATTGCCCTAAATCGTTCCTTTTGTCATTTTAGGTACTTTTGAGGAGAAATCTGGAAAAGGAGGCATTTTGGACGTTTTTGGAGCATTAAAGTGAAGAAAACGGCAAAGTCTCAAAAATCGGCTAAAAGTTACTCTTGACGGCGTCAGACTTTACTTTGGACGGCGTCATGCCCTGGCAAGAAAAGTTGGACGTGAAATTTACTCATGACGGGCCAGTGAAAATAGCATGTGAATTCTGACGGCGTCACGCTTTAACTTGATCGAGGGCGTCACGGCTTAAATCATAAGGGGACGGCGTCACGTTCATGGTTCGACGGCGTCAAGCCTTGATAAGCCAGAATGGATTTTTGAAGAGCTAAAGAGGGACGGCATCAAGAAGGTCATCCGGGAACCCTAAAAGCGGCGAGGTGACGGCGTCACAATCCATAAGGTGACGCCGTCAGATCCAAAAATCTATATATAGTTTTCTAATTTTTTGTCATTAGAGGAGAGCTTAGTGTGTGGAACTTTGGGAGAAAACCCTAAGACGATTTTAGCTACTTTTTCAGGGCTTTTTGCCTTGAGATCTTCCATGTTTCATTGAAAGATAAGTTATCAATTAATCATTCAATATGTCTATGTGTTGTTTGATTCTATCTTATTCTTGTCTTTTGTTTAACATGTTAGGCTAAATTTATCTTGTGTTTGCTTAGATCTAATGAAACCTAGCTATTGATTATTGGTTGTTAGTGTGTTATTAGTTGTATTGGATGATTGTTTATCTATGTTAGGCTTAAGAAAACTGGCTAACTTCCTATTCGGTAACTTGCTTGAACGTCTTAAGAAACATGAACCAAACGCGTACTAAAGGTTTTTATGGTTGTATTTAATGCACAAGTGAATTCTAGTGATCCCATGTTAGGAGCTTCCTAGCCGGCTCGACATAGGAGTGAAGTAGGAGCTTGTAGAGTTGGGGAAGTAAGTACGCTACCCCACGAATGGTATTAAGGAATACACCCGTCATCCACGCGACTAATACACACTAATTAACCGGTAAAAGATAGTTAGGGAGTAAGGAAATCTAAGTAAACACATTTCTCTACACATAAGTTTCTCACCACATTTTATTTTCAGTTATTTAATTTTATTGCATTCGTAGTAATTTGGGTTAGTTGACTAGCAACTAATTCCGCCCACTCCTTCAAACCCGAGATTTTACTTGCTTTCATAAAATTATAAAAACATAAAAAAGAATCTTCCTCAACCCTTAGACCTAATTAGAGTAGCCTTTCATACCTAACGAACACTATTCCCTGTGGAGAACGATCAATCCCCCGTACTTACCACTACACTATACTACATCGGTCAGGTACACTGCCTGGTGGGGTTGTAAGCCTCTTGAGATCCCTCGAGAGGTAAAACCTGTTGTAAGGTTACAAAACCACGCAATCAATGATCAAAGGAACATTTTCTTAAACACTAGATTTTTTATAAAATGTCAAAAACATTTTATATCTTTTAGAAAAACATTTTTGGTAATAAATAAAAAGGTTTAATTCATTATAAAATAATGAATTCAAATTTTTAACCAAAATCAGAAAAAATATTCCAAAAAAACCTTCCCCACAAAAAGACAAAACTGGGCAACGGCTAGGGAGGGCGGCCCCCTTAATTATACAAGGCGGCCCCCTTAATTTTAAGGGGACCGCCCCCCTATTTAAGGGGGTCGGCCACGCTCCAGTAGCCTTCCAGCGGTCAGTTTTCTGCCTATAAATACCAGCCTTCCCCTGGATTTTTACCTCACCTTTTGCACTAAAACTTTCTGTTGTAGATCTCATTTCATATCTTCAAAAATCCTTTGATCATATAATCTTAAGCATTAGTTTCCAAGTGATCCAAGCTTCCACCATCCTTGTGCAAAAGAAGAATACTTCTATCAATCAAGAGTAGAAGTATTACAACTTAGTATCACCTTGTTACTTAAGTTGTTAGATTAGTAAAATTTGTAAATCATTCATTTGTGTATATGGTGTGTATATTAGGGGTGAACATAAGTGACTAGATATGTATAGTGTGTAAGTAGTGAAGGTGTATAAGTAGTTGTGGTGTAAAGAAGTCATGTAGAAGTTGTAAAGCCATGGTGTAGAAGTTGTGAAGTCGTCATGTAGAAGTCGTGAAGCCGTAGCTTAGAAGTTGTGAAGTCGTCATGTAGAAGTCGTGAAGCCATAGCTTAGAAGTTGTGAAGTCGTGGTGTAGAAGTCGTGAAGCCATAGCTTAGAAGTTGTGAAGTCATCATGTAGAAGTCGTGAAGCCGCAGCTTAGAAGTTGTGAAGTTGTTGTGTAGAAGTCGTGAAGCCGTAGCTTAGAAGTTGTGAAGTGGTCGTGTAGAAGTCGTGAAGCCGTTGTGTTGATGTCGTGAAGCCGTCGTGAAGAAGTCGTGAATAAGTCGTGAACAAGTTGTGATTGAAGTCGTGAGATTGGTTCTAGCTACGATTAGAACTCGACATTTAGCTTTGTGTCGTTAAACCAGTGTAAGCCAAAGTTGTGTAAGGTTTTCTCCGCCATAAGGGAGCTTGTTGAAGTAGTGAAGAAAACTCTCGAGCAAGGTGTGCTCGGGGAGTGGAGTAGGGCAAGGAAGGTGTCCTTGTAGCCGAACCACTATAAATCCCTCGTGTCTCGGTTTGATCTTTCCATCTCTTACTTATTTCTTTATATCGTCATTACTTTCATACATATAGGCATATATAACTGTTAGTATTAATTAGAAGTTGATTTCACATAAAGATCAATTTAAAACTCCATTCATGAAAGGAAAAGTTTTATAACAAATCTAAAAGGATACACATATAATTAATAATATTGTTCAAGTATAATTTTGCATATAAACTCAAATCTAAGATTTTAAAAGGAAACAAAGTTTTCATAATAAAACAAAAATGACGTAAAACTATTCAACCCCCCTTCTAGTTTTCCACAATTGGTATCAGAGCCAGGTTAAACAAGATTTTTTAAATATACTGTATTTTAAAACTTGAATCGATCTATGGAATTCGAAAAATATTTAGAAGGGGAATTTATGCAAAAACCACCGCTATTTGAAAACTATACTTTTCTTGAATGGAAAAATAAATTTGAAAATTATGTGAAATCAATTGATCTAGATCTTTGGCATGTCATTTCGATTGGTGATTTTCAATCAACAAAAATGGTTTTTGAAAGTCAAATAAAAACGGATTTTGAAAGTCAAACAAAAACGGATTTTGAAAGTCAAGCAAAAACGGAGTTTGAAAGTTAAATTAATTATTTGAAAACAAAGAATGATATAAATAATAAAGCTAAAATAATTGTTTACAAAACCTTGCCGAAAGTTGAATATGAAAGAATATCCTTCTGTAAAACGGAAAATGATATTTGGAAAAATTTCTTAAACTTTCATCAAGAAAAATGTCAAGCCAAAGATGAGGATTTTGATCTCGTTCATGAATTAGTTATCTTAGAAAATTTAATAGATAAACATTTAGATAAAATAGATACATGTGCTACTAGTTCAAATGTTGTTAATGAAGGTATTAACGACGAAGATGAATCAACTCCAAAGTGAACCCAATCCACAATCATGGAGTGACACAGACGAAGGAGAAGAACATCATCCGATGTGAAAGATTCTACATAAGACGTTATATGCATCAAGGCTAAGATATCAAATGAGTCCAGTACAAGACATGTTCGGGTCAAGCCACTTCGGTTTAAATAAGGTGTTAGAAGCTTGCCATGATATACTTTCACACATTGGTTATCTTGAAGACTCACCTATCGTTCACACGTCGATCATCATCTGAGACATTACGAAGAAAAGCTAGGACGTGAGGTAAGTTCTCTTTTTGAATTTCAAAAGTAATTACTTCATGCATATAATCTTATTAATGCCTTAGGATACGCTTAGTCTGATAGGTTGCTTTGCCTTTACACTTTAGTTATATTCGTTCTGTGGCTTAATGAACTAGAAACCCTTTAGTTAGCCTCCCTAAGTATTAGTAAACCAAGCAATCTTCATATTTGGTACTCTTCGATAGGTAAATTTAGGAACTTAATTTCTTCTAAAAAGAGAATGACTACTGGAGAACCTATTGACTAGAAACTCAATTTGACCTAACGGTTGAATTGCTTCTATGTGAGAAGTTGGGTGTGCGTAACCTGTAAAAATGGTCGTGTTTAGCCTGAATTGAGCACCACTAGTAATAGTCTCATACTCATTCTCCAACTTGAATACATTATTCCTCCTAAATATACCTAACGATAGTTTACTGTTATGAACTTTTCTTTTCACTAGAGCTTTTCATTCCTAGATTTATGTCATCTTGCATATATAAAATTTCTAGATGTTTACTTGCTCCTATATGATTTGACTGCATGCCTTCGTAATTATTTGTTTAGTTGTTGAATGCATTGTCATTATAATAGCTTTTGTTTTTCTCTAACTACTCTGACATGATGTATTTTTGTATTTAGTCATAATACATGCTTAAATGCCATAGGATATGTAGAAAGAGGTAGCATGTGACAATAGACTTAACCAATACCCTTGAGCATGAGATCTTTTATAAACCACTATTTTTAAACCTATAATTAATGGGATTTATTTTTAAATTTGCAAAAACTTCACATTTTGGAAAAATGATTTTTCAAAAGATTATGACACATTTCTATTTTACATGTTTCACCATCCTACCTTTCTTCCAAACTTGTGTCCATAATTACGTGTTTATCAAAACCAAAGATTGGAAAAATATGTTTTCTTTCATCATAAAAACATTTTGAAATAAAACCAAAACTATTTCATTAAAATATTTTTCACATCCACATAAAAACCCACTTTCAAACATTGTGGAATAATGCCAAAAATATTTCTTTAAATCATGCATGGTGATCTCATATCTGTCATCTATATTTATGTATGTGACATTTATAAGTGAACTAAATTTGAAAATAACCATAATTTATTCACTAAGACCTAACTTGGTACAAGTCTAGAAGTCCATGCTATCACAACTCTACATTCCCATGCACATAGATATTCATTAGGATTATTTAACTAGCTTATTAATCTTCCTAAATATGATACCATGAATTACTTGGTGCTATGTAGTGTTTTCTTGTCTAACATATTGGTGTGCGCGTGTATTGCTCTAATTTTTATACCCACGGTATGTCGTTGTGGTTTTAGCAGTATTCAAGTTTTAAATTTATATTTAGCCGACTTATCAATAACACACACTTTAACGAGCAGTGTACCCGGTCAGTATGAATATAATGGTAAGTAGAGTGTCGATCACTAAGAGTGGAACATATTATCTAGTTATTCTAATCAGTATTTTAATATCTTAAGTTAGCTGTACAACCTATTCTAACGCAAGGGGGGTTCAGCCTGAGAGACTGGCACGGTTTGGTTGTAATTAAATAATAAACTAAACTAATAGGCACGAATCAGCGATTAGCACACACGTACACAGATAAATACTCGAGACAATAAGCAGACCTGTCCTGATAATTAAGTAGCTTGTCACTTGTTTTATTGCTAGTTTTATATGAAGTGTACGTAATTAACCCTTTCTCGTTGGCTCTAATCTTATCGGTGAGTAAACCCTTAATGATTACTTATGTCTATCCTACTTACCCTTTCTTCCTACTTTTCTACAGATGATAGAATGCATAGGCGATAGAATAAATAGGGGAGGACAGAGGCATGGCGACCCGATCAATGCTCAGCTAGACACAGAGGTTATCAATGCACTAATAAAAGTCACCAAAGACATTAACATATAAACTTTAATTAATGGGAAAGCAATTTTAAGGGGTGCCCATGGTTTTCCATAGTCACATGGAATCGGCCCATCAATCCTGATGAATTAAAGTGTACTAATACAATAAAACAAAACTACTTAACGAATTGAATACATGCAGGACCTTCTTACAGCTCTTGTAACTTCGTTCAAGGTGTGTCTTGTGCAGCTACTTCGTCTGAATTCGGCTTAGGGTTTCTTCTGTCTTCGGTTTTCTTGTATATTAGCCTTTTTTGAAATTCGTCTGGCCTTGGGGTATTTATAGTTTCTGTCTGAGGGCTAGATGCGGCGCACAGGATAAGTAGATGCGGCGCATCGACTTACTTCGCGTGGGGTCCAAGATTAACATATTCAGGAATATTCGTACACCGCCAGAAGATGCGGCGTAACTCCATTCTTGTATGCGGCGCATGTCCTTTTCCGTCTTGGATTATAACTTGTGAGATCTTGATAGTGATGCGCCGTATGTAAGAAGTAGGACGCGGCGTATCTGGAGCAGAATGATCTTGATCTTGTACATTTCAGTAGACTCTTAACATCTTGCTTGTTTTGCTCCATAATTAGTCCAAAATCGCCAAGTTTCACATAGTACTTGTTTTTACCTGAGAATTACAAAAGTAAACATTAACGTATCAATTCTCACATATAATATAATAAAACAAGTCAAATAAATAGGATAAATGATGGTAATAAAATGTACTTATTTGAGTTCATCAAATATCCCCCCACTTGAACTTTCCTTGTCCCCAAGTAAACCTTAGAATAAATCATATGAAAATGTATCCTAAAAGATATTAGGATTTACTTTTATATTTAAGCATGTATTCATTTTTGTTATAATCACACAACCAAACACTTAACGAATTAGAATAAAATAAAATATTTTGATAAAAGCAAATCTAATCGATTAATTGTCCAGTCGTGACGAATATTCTATCATAAGCTTGGCAAGTATACGCATCTCCCCCACTAAAGCTAAGGAATAACAAGTCTAAAGCGGTAAAAAGGGTTTGTTGGTTAAGGGTTAATCATCCTTCTTAATCTCTATCGATCTCAAATTCCAGAAAAGGCGACAAAATCACAAATACATGATCGAATCCACAAACACGATACTTGCAATTGCTCAAATCCTTAACTCGAATAGGCTAAAGATAGGACCAAGTAATCTTTGCCAATAATATTATATCAAAAAGGGCGACAAAATCATAAATACATGATCGAATCCACGAACACGATACTTAAGATTGCTCAAATCCCTAATCTCAATAAATCAAAGGTTTAGATAAGGAATAATATAGGGTATGGATAATATTTGGGATACAAATTGGTGTAAAATGAAAAATAAACAAAACAGATAAATTAAAATCCTAAGTGTGGTAAATTGCTATCCCAACCATCCCATGAATAAGACTCATATCATTGAATAACTCACGCTTTAACACTTGAAACACACGCTTTAGGTAGACACGAATTATACTCAACAAGATCTCAATCAAAGAATAACCTTAGTTGGCGTTCCCATAACGTCCAACTCCCATTCAATCCATAAATATAATATACAACAAATAGTGGTGATATCGACCACTTAATACAAAACTTTACATAAGTTGGTTAAAACAAACTTCCAACTTTTTTTTTTTTTTTTTTTTTTTTTTTTGACATCAACATATGTGTAAAATTTCACAACTTTTCTATCACTATTTTTCCGGATAATTTTTCCATACTTTTCATGACTTCAGAAATAACGGTAATAGTGAAAGTAGTAAACACACGAAAAATAAACTCAAAGATATACAATATTTACTTTCATACCAATTGCATTGTGCAATTTCCTGACTCAACCATAGATAATGAATTACGCACGCGAACACAGGTAATGTAAGGAAACACACTTTGCCTAAAGCAATTAACCAACCACAGATTTTAGTCTACAGGGTAGGCTAAGGTGTAAGGGTGTAACGAAACATTATAACAAAGGTGTAAGAAACGAAAGGAATGGCTCTGAGTGTTTTTCTAGGGGTATCTTACTCTAAAAGTGAGAGTAACAAAAGGGTTTATACGGGGGTTAACTAACCAGTGTAGTTAGTTAATATCACATAACATATAAATGCTATTTGGGTGTAATCCTAGAAATTTACAAATTTAGACAAGTCATTCCTATTATAAAGATAATACTTATTATGGTTGTCTCGAATAGTATACAAGCCAAGTTCTAAAGTTTACAAGTCACCGACACACTCATAGATTTGTGAATTTTGAAAAGTTCACAATTTTTGGAAATAATGTTACGTGTGCAGCTATGTAATTTAGACTTTAAACAAAAACATGCTAAAAATTTTAAATTTTGATATATTAAGCAAATTTTAAGCATATTTTGAAAAATTTTAGGACAAGTAAGTGTTCTAATTCTCCAATCCCCCCACTTAAGTTAAACAACGTCCTCGTTGTTTGTATCAAAGATTTAAAAGTGGAAAATAAAAGAATTAGAACAGAAAAACTCCCCTGAGATTTGCTCGGTATGATCCTCCATTATTTGTATAAGAGCAAAAATCATCTTTCTTGTGGATGAGAACGTTTAAGCTTCATATTTGATGTATCCACAGGAAATGCAGGAATCTATAATACCATCAAGACTTTAACACACCTGAGTTAAGAAGGTTCAAACTTGCATAATACATTAGTAGTTAGTAAAAATAAAACATAAAAATTAAAATGAAAATCATCAGGTCAGTCGATACGCCATATCTTATGGAAGAAGATACGCCGTATCGAGCCTGGAATAAATACAAATCAGAATAAAAGATGCGTCGCATCCTTAACCAGGGATGCGCCGCATTAAAATACTGACAGAAAGTTTTAAATTCAAAAATAAAAATGCAGAAAATTAAATAAGATATGACCAGTGCAGGAGATGCATCGCATCTCAGGATTGAGATGCGCCGTATCTTCTGCGGGCCTGACTGACTCGACACAGAACAGAATAGTAAAAATTTTCCGGGTTGTCTCCCGGTCAGCACTTGTCTTTATTCCAGAGTCTTCAAGTTAGACTCACGTTGAGCTCCTTATTTTGTTCTATTGATCCCCACATGTCCGTGCACGATGTAGTTGCGAATTACTTCGTCACGAACATATTCCGGCCCCAATTCAAGTACACCTTTGTAGAATCCTTTCATCTTTTGGTACGGATATTCGATCCCTTTCTCAGTGTCATTTTCATCTACAAAAAGAAATGGTGTAAATTTATAACAAAATTTGTTTGGGGCATGTTGAAACCTTGGGTGAGCACGAGGCATCATGTAAGTGATAACGTTGCTTCCACTTTTAAAGGTGATCTTTCCTTCAAATCTTTTAGCGTTAATTTCAACCTCCTTATAGAATGGTTTCCCAACGATCACGTCACCCATCTCAACATCACGATAAGCATCCATGTTTTCCACCACGGTGCAATTTTTCTTTATGAGGCAAGGCATGTAAGTCGGTTGCAGAGCTCTCTTCTTTCATCGTAGCCTTGATCTCCTCTTTAATCTTTGTCTTCTCTTTTAGTAGCCTCCTTAAACTGATTGAAGAATTAAAGAAAAATTCGGGCTTTGCACCATCATTACCATTCATCAATCTTCTAGGTACGTTAGGCGTGACTTCCTCGGTTGTGCTTATGGCCTTGACATGATCTCTTGGGTTGGTTTCAGTTGAGCTAGGTAAACTTCCGTATCCCCTTTCTTGAAGAACTTTGCTCATTTGCCCAATTTGTTGTTCCAATGCTTTGATCGAAGCTCCTTGATTTCTTGTAATAGTATCCGTTGAGGCTCGGATTTCTTTGATCATAGCAGTGTTCTCTTCATGTCTTTTAGCAGCATTGACCATAATTTGCTTAAGGGTGTCATCCAAAGTCTGCCTCCTTTCTTGATAAGTGGGATTAAAGTTGTTCTTTTGATTGTATCCCGGAGCAGCTTCCCTAAATCTCCCAGAAGGTCGGAATGGTTGTCCAAATTATGTGTAGTATGCTTCTTCAAACGTCTCACTTTCATTCTTATTAGGGCAATTTTTAGTGTAGTGAGGTCCTTCGCATTTTTCATATCCAACTAGGGCAGCATACACTTTCTCATCACGCTTCTTCATCTCTCTACTAATTTTATCCAATTGAGCTTGAATAGCAGCAAACCCGTCAAAATTAGTGTTGCTCTTAGATCTAGTAGAGGTTTCGTCGTGCCATTTTTGAGAATGATCAGCAGCTTCTTGGATAGCTTTTCTAGCATTGGCTGCACTCATTTGAGGCACAGCTCCCTTAGCATCCAAGATTTGTCTAGTAGGCACGTCCAATCCTTGATAGAACAATATTATCTCCTGCATCTCACTTAGATAATGTTGAGGGCATTTCATCAATAGGTCTTTAAATCGTTCCCAAGCTTGGTAAAGAGTTTCATCAGGCTCTTGCTTGAAACTGTTGATAGCCTCCATTTTTTTAGCAGTTTTAGCAGCTGGACAATATCTCTTCAGGAATTTGCTCTTCAAATCTTCCCATGTAGTGATTGAACTAGCAGGTTCATTCCTTAGCCACTTATTAGCAGCTCCTTTAAGTGAAATTGGAAAGATTCTTAGCATAAGTTGATCGTCAGTGACTCCTTCCGTAGTAAACAAATCTGCAATCTCGAGGACTTTTTCAACATGTTCATTAGCATCTTCATGTTCCGATCCACTGAAAGCATTTTCTCTTAGCTCCTTGAGAAACTGACCCTTCAACTCAAACTTTGACTTTTCATCAAACTTTGGTCTAGCAACTCCTGAAGTGTAATCAGCACGGGTTTTGTTCATGTATTCCTCCATAGTAGTGTTTTCCGCCATTGTTTCTGTTTCTACTTCCTCTTTCTCTTCAGAAAAATAATCAAGCTCGAATGAACTTGAGATATCAAAGCTTTTTGTGTTGAAAAGCCTTTTAAGCGAATGAAAGGCTTGTTCAGGATCTTCGAAAGGTTGAATCAAGTTCTTAGTAGAACTCTTGGTCATGCACTTCCTAAAACTATCACAAAAGCATCAGTAGGGTATGTTCAAGAAAGTAATATATCAGAAAATCAACAACGAAAACGGAATACGAAAAATAAAAGTTACTGATATCTGCAGACGATGCGCCGTATCCAAAAAGTTGGATACGCCGTATCTTATAATCGTTAAAATTCAATCAGACTTTTATTCAGAAAGCAGATACGCCGCTTTTAATTTAGAATGCGCCGTATCAAGTTAATTATCAAAAATCAATTATACTTATTAAAATTAAATGCGTCGTATTAACAAAAGTTAATGCGCCGTATTTTTGTTAAGTTTCAAAATACAAGATTTTTGATTCAGTAGATGCGCCGTATCGACAGAGATCGATGCGTCGTATCTGTTTAATAATTCGAAAACTGTTTTTAATTAAAATAATAAGTACGCCGTATCTGCAAAAACAGATGCGTCGTATGGCGTTAGGGTTTAGAAAAATTTCTTATTAAAAACACAGTACGCCGTATCTTGGGGAAAGATGCGTCGTATCAAATTTATTAAATGCGTTGTATTTTATAAAAATTAAACGCAATACGCCATATCTATGAAAATAAATGCGCCGTATCGTTTGAATCTGCATAGTACAACGATAGCAAAATACAGAAAATAGAAAAAGACAAACAAAAATAAAAACACACAAAAACAAAAATTATGCAAATAATACAATGAATGCAATTTAACTAATATACAACGGGGTTAGTCTAAAAATTAAAAATAAAAACCTAATTAAAATACTAATCAAATTAACAGACAATAACAATTCATTCCCCGGCAGCGGCGCCAAAAACTTGGTGTGCGCGTGTATTGCTCTAATTTTTATACCCACGGTATGTCGTTGTGGTTTTAGCAGTATTCAAGTTTTAAATTTATATTTAGCCGACTTATCAATAACACACACTTTAACGAGCAGTGTACCCGGTCAGTATGAATATAATGGTAAGTAGAGTGTCGATCACTAAGAGTGGAACGTATTATCTAGCTATTCTAATCAGTATTTTAATATCTTAAGTTAGCTGTACAACCTATTCTAACGCAAGGGGGTTCAGCCTGAGAGACTGGCACGGTTTGGTTGTAATTAAATAATAAACTAAACTAATAGGCACGAATCAGCGATTAGCACACACGTACACAGATAAATACTCGAGACAATAAGAAGACCTGTCCTGATAATTAAGTAGCTTGTCACTTGTTTTATTGCTAGTTTTATATGAAGTGTATGTAATTAACCCTTTCTCGTTGGCTCTAATCTTATCGGCGAGTAAACCCTTAATGATTACTTATGTCTATCCTACTTACCCTTTCTTCCTACTTTTCTACAGACGATAGAATGCATAGGCGATAGAATAAATAGGCGAGGACAGAGGTATGGCGACCCGATCAATGCTCAGCTAGACACAGAGGTTATCAATGCACTAATAAAAGTCACCAAAGACATTAACATATAAACTTTAATTAATGGGAAAGCAATTTTAAGGGGTGCCCATGGTTTTCCGTAGTCACATGGAATCGGCCCATCAATCCTGATGAATTAAAGTGTACTAATACAATAAAACAAAACTACTTAACGAATTGAATACATGCAGGACCTTCTTACAGCTCTTGTATCTTCGTTCAAGGTGTGTCTTGTGCAGCTACTTCGTCTGAATTCGGCTTAGGGTTTCTTCTGTCTTCGATCTTTTTGTATATTAGCCTTTTTTGAAATTCGTCTGGCCTTGGGGTATTTATAGTTTCTGTCTGAGGGCTAGATGCGGCGCATCGACTTAACTTCGCGTGGGGTCCAAGATTAACATATTCAGGAATATTCGTACACCGCCAGAAGTTGCGGCGTAACTCCCTTCTTGTATGCGGCGCATGTCCTTTGCCGTCTTGGATTATAACTTATGAGATCTTGATAGTGATGCGCCGTATGTAAGAAGTAGGATGCGGCGTATCTGGAGCAGAATGATCTTGATCTTGTACATTTCAGTAGACTCTTAACATCTTGCTTGTTTTGCTCCATAATTAGTCCAAAATCGCCAAGTTTCACATAGTACTTGTTTTTACCTAAGAATTACAAAAGTAAACATTAACGTATCAATTCTCACAGATAATATAATAAAAAATGTCAAATAAACAGGATAAATGATGGTAATAAAATGTACTTATTTGAGTTCATCACATATACATGTTACATGCTAAATGAGTTGTTTGCATGCTAGATAATAATGTCTAATGAATATGCTTAACATACATAAGTTATTAAATCCTAAATTGCCTCAAAAGAAGTTGGACTTGCTCGAAACTAAACCCAAAAAAACACAACCCTTTCAACAATTTTCTGCCAAAAACCCATTTCCAGTAACCTGGAAATCAGCAGATGGGCGGCCCCCTTAATTCATTAGGCGGCCCCCTTAATATTTAAGGGGACCGGCCCCTTAATTAAGGGGACCGGCCTTCTGATGGTCGAAGGTGCTGCTCCCTTTTTCTATTTTTAGCCCATTTTATCCTATACTTCCCAAAATTCACAAACACATTTTGTCACAAACCACCCACCAAAATTTACCTTCCACAATCACATCATCACTACACCATAAATACCCAACTCCATCATAAATGCTCATCCATATCATCCATCCAAACATGTCATCATCTAACCACCCAAGATCCAAGCCTTCAAGAGTTGCTAAAATCTCAGTGAGGCCCATTTGGAGGAGGAAGCTTGACATTTGCCATAACCCAACAAATGATGTTGTTCAAACTCAACCAACACCTAAACCTCATCCTAATGAACCCTTTCACACACATAAACAATCATCTATATGTCCACCTTCATTCACTCATAATTACCCAAGTTCACAAATGTCTCCACCACCAAGAGTGTCACCACCACTTCCACCAAATAACAACCACTCTCCATTATCATCACCTTCCACTCAACACTTGAAGTTCATTGAAGAACTCAAGGAAGCCCATGAGCTTAATGCTCTCCTTTCTTTACACCTTGCTCAAAGCAACTCAGACCCATCACCATCCATCTCACCATCATTACCATCATCACCACATCACTTGAGTCAAATTGAGAAACATGTCAACAATTATCCTTGTTGCATCTTTCTCCAAAATTAAACCATCGCCTTAAATGAGCGTCTCACTTGGATTGAGTATCTTCTCACTAGATCTAATCCAACACCACCACTTGAACAACATCAAAACCCTCATTCAACATGGTCAAGTCCAAGCTCTCCACCTCCAATTCCTCCATCAACACTCTCTCCAATATCCATACACCCAAACTTACAACCCCATTAATCTAACATTTTTATCCCTCTTTACCATCATCCATCTAAAATAATTCAAGTTTTTTATGTCTCCAGCAAGTCAAATGGATCTCTTAGGCAATTTAAAATTTTCTACTTATTGTATGCTATAAGCAAAATATGTGTTGTATCAATAATTATGTGTTTAACATAATTATTATCAACTAATGAATGCTTTATTTCTTGTCTTTAATATATGATTGTTATGCTTATTGCTTGTATACTTGATATAATGATAAATATACATGTTTGATGATTAATAACATGCTTATTCCATAATATGTTTTAAATGTATGCATGCGTATTTAGCATGTTTATGCCACTATTTAATCATTCTTGATGTACATGATTCAAATGGAGCTTGCTGCAAAAACACCCTAAAAATGACCCTTTACTGGAAATTTTTCAAATTTGATCGCCTGGGAAAACACCAGATGGGCGGCCCCCTTAATTCCCTAGGCGGTCCCCTTAATTTTAAGGGGGCCGGCCTATAATTAAGGGGATCGGCCATCTGGGCAGTAAAATTTACTATTTTCTTTTGCATCTTGTGACCCCTTTTATCTAGCCCCAGCTACCATTTCTCTTTAAGGACGAACTGGTATTGGAATTGTACCACAAAACCTCCAAAACTTTACCTAAATCAACCATCACCTCCATCAAACACCCATTTTCATTCACCATTCTATCACCAAAATCATCCATCTCTAAGACATCTAAGAAACACAAAATTCTCATCATACCACCAAAACACCTATCATCACCACCATACCTTCTACTTCATCCATCAATAACTACATCAACTCACACCTATCATCACCACCATCAAGAGCATCAACTCCACCTCCTACTCAAGAACCTCCATTCACCCAACTTGTCATTTCTATATCACCAATAACACCTCTTGATGCTCATTTCTCATCATCACCAATACCACCACCATGCTTTCCCATCCCTTGGGCTTTACTTGAAGCCCATGGAGACAATTGCCTTTGTTACATCCACAACCGAACCATCATCTTTGGTCTTAGAGATGAAATACACTACATGTTTTCATCCCTTGAACACATGCTTAACAACCAACCTCCACCACAACCTCCACTATTTTCACCCACTACACCACCACCACCTTCACTCTCACCAAATTAAGCATATGCAATGCTTAATCAAAAATAATTTTTCAAACCATTTTGTGTGCAAGCCCCATGGAAGATCATGTACTCCTAGAATGATTATGTAGATTGCATTACTTACTAGCTAATGTAGGATTGAATATAATCTTGGATGGTTGTGTATTTATACACAACATTTTTAATGAATGTCTTTATATGCACGCTTATTTTTGCTATATATATGCTTGTGCTTCTAATATTTTTCTTGCAAGTATTCCATATATCGATTCCTTGGTGCCCTCAAACGAGGGGGAGCACACATCAAGGGGGAGTTCTTGTCCCGACTTTACCTTTTTGATTCAACAAAAAGGGAGAGAAGTGAATATAAACTCACTAAATACTTGTCCAAAAATAACTTTTTGGATTTAATGAGTTTTAGTTTTGTAATCATCAAAAAGGGGGAGATTGTTGACATAAATAATGCCTAAAAACATTATTCATACTTATTCATATCTCTATGTTTTGATAATCACAAAATGAAAACTCATTAAACATAAACTTATCAAACAAACAAGTATTTAGTTGTAAATATTCATTTCTACAACTAAATCACTTAAGGTATGAATAAACAAGTGCTTAATGCATTATATGATCAAAGGAACATTTTCTTAAACACTAGATTTTTTATAAAATGTCAAAAACATTTTATATCTCTTAGAAAAACATTTTTGGTAATAAATAAAAAGGTTTAATTCATTATAAAATTATGAATTCAAATTTTTAACCAAAATCAGTAAAAATGTTCCAGAAAAACCTTCCCCACAAAAAGACAAAACTGGGCAATGGCTAGGGAGGGCGAACCCCTTAATTATACAAGGCGGCCCCCTTAATTTTAAGGGGACCGCCCCCTATTTAAGGGGGCCGGCCACGCTCCAGTAGCCTTCCAGCTGTCCAGTTTTCTGCCTATAAATACCAGCCTTCCCCTGGATTTTTACCTCACCTTTTGCAATAAAACTTTCTGTTGTAGATCTCATTTCATATATTCAAAAATCCTTTGATCATATAATCTTAAGCATTGGTTTCCAAGTGATCCAAGCTTCCACCATCCTTGTGCAAAAGAAGAATACTTCTATCAATCAAGACTAGAAGTATTACAACTCAGTATCACCTTGTTACTTAAGTTGTTAGATTAGTGAAATTTGTAAATCATTCATTTGTGTATAAGGTGTGTATATTAGGTGTGAACTAAAGTGACTAGATATGTATAGTGTAAGAAGGTGTATAAGTAGTTGTGGTGTAAAGAAGTCATGTAGAAGTTGTAAAGCCATGGTGTAGAAGTTGTGAAGTCGTCATGTAGAAGTCGTGAAGCCGTAGCTTAGAAGTTGTGAAGTCGTCATGTAGAAGTCGTGAAGCCATAGCTTAGAAGTTGTGAAGTCGTGGTGTAGAAGTCGTGAAGCCATAGCTTAGAAGTTGTGAAGTCATCATGTAGAAGTCGTGAAGCCGCAGCTTAGAAGTTGTGAAGTTGTTGTGTAGAAGTCGAGAAGCCGTAGCTTAGAAGTTGTGAAGTGGTCGTGTAGAAGTCATGAAGTCGTTGTGTTGATGTCGTGAAGCCGTCGTGAAGAAGTCGTGAATAAGTCGTGAACAAGTTGTGATTGAAGTCGTGAGATTGGTTCTAGCTACGATTAGAACTCGACATTTAGCTTTGTGTCGTTAAACCAGTGTAAGCCAAAGTTGTGTAAGGTTTTCTCCGCCATAAGGGAGCTTGTTGATGTAGTGAAGAAAACTCTCGAGCAAGGTGTGCTCGGGGAGTGGAGTAGGGCAAGGAAGGTGTCCTTGTAGCCGAACCACTATAAATCCCTCGTGTCTCGGTTTGATCTTTCCATCTCTTACTTATTTCTTTATATCGTCAATACTTTCATACATATAGGCATATATAACTGTTAGTATTAATTAGAAGTTGATTTTGCATAAAGATCAATTTAAAACTCCATTCATGAAAGGAAAAGTTTTATAACAAATCTAAAAGGATACACATATAATTAATAATATTGTTCAAGTATAGTTTTGCATATAAACTCAAATCTAAGATTTTAAAAGGAAACAAAGTTTTCATAATAAAAAAAATGACGTAAAACTATTCAACCCCCCCCCCTTCTAGTTTTCCACACATTTCTCCCCCTTAAACTTAACAAATACTTTTAAAACTTTGTCAAACTTTTAGTTCAAGAGATCACGGAAATGTTGCACGATGAAGATTTTTGTTAATGATGAAGATTTTGATAAGAGTGTGCAAAAGTCATAAAAAATTCTCCCCCTCAAAATATGTTCGTGTTCAAAATTGATTAAATGTGAATATCAAGAACATATTTTGATTTGTTTTTACTTTTGCACACTTGAAAAGAGATGAAAATTTGTTTTTTTTGGTGTTTGACTTTCTTAATTGTGTGTAAGAAAGTTGTTTAAATCATCTGGAGTCAAACACCGCATACCAATTTGGTGAACTAATTCCACAAATCTTGCATGGGGCAAGGCTTTGGTGAATAAGTCCGCTAATTGGTATTCAGTACCCACAAAATATAATTCAATTGTACCCTGTTCAACATGCTCTTTGATGAAATGATATCGAAGTGCGATATGTTTGGACTTCGAATGTTGAACCATGTTGCATGAGATGGCAATGGCACTCTTGGAGTCACAGTACATGGGAATCTTGTTGAAAATGTAACCGTAGTCCATCAGCTGTGATCGCATCCAAATGACTTAAGCACAACATGCTGACATGGCTACATATTCAGATTCTGTAGATGACAAGGAGGTGCAATCCTGCTTCTTTGACTGCCAAGATACAATTTTGTCTCCTAGAAACTGCACTCCCCTAGATGTACTTTTATGTGTATCTAAACGTCCTACATGATCAGCATCTGAAAAAGCAATTAGTTCAAAACCAGAATCCTTCGGATACCAGATCCCCAAATCGATGGTTCCCTTTATGTATCGAAGGATTCTTTTAACCTCAGAGAGGTGTCTTTCAGTTGGTCGTGACTAATAATGGGAGCATAGGTATACAACAAAAACTATATCTGGTCTGCTGGCTGCTAGATACATGAGGGACCCAATCATACTACGATATTTTGTAGGGTCAACTGGTGTACCATGTAAATCAGCATCCAACTTTGGGGATGATGCAGACATAGGTGTATTATAAGTATCACAACTTGTCATGCCATGTTTCTCTAAAATCTCAAGAGCATACTTGGACTGATTTAGAAAAATACCACGGGGGGATTGATGAACTTGAATTCCTAAGAAGAACGTAAGTTCACCCATCATAGACATCTCAAAATTTTGTTTCATTAATTTTGCAAAAGAATTTGAGTACTTTTTATGTGTTGAACCAAAAATGATGTCATCAATATAAATTTAAACAATTAAGATGTCCTCCCCGTGTTTTTGAATAAACAGAGTGGGATCAACTGATCCTTTGGTAAAGTGATTAGCAAGTAAGAATGCGGACAGTTTGTCTTACCATGCCCTCGGGGCTTGTTTAAGGCCGTAAAGGGCTTTCTTGAGTCTGTACA
Organism: Artemisia tridentata subsp. tridentata; assembly: GCA_021014915.2. NCBI lineage: Eukaryota > Viridiplantae > Streptophyta > Magnoliopsida > Asterales > Asteraceae > Artemisia > Artemisia tridentata. Next base: position 321,491,647 of record CP139509.1, read on the forward strand.
CATGATTAGGATGATTTGGATCGATGAAGCCCTCTGGTTGAGTGACATACACTTCTTCACGGAGTTGCCCATTCAGGAATGTAGTCTTCACGTCCAGTTGATACACGGTGATGTTCTTGTGGGCAGCATACGCCAGAAACATGCGAACAGCTTCAAGTCTAGCCACTGGTGCAAAGGATTCTTCAAATTCAATGCCTTCTTCTTAGTTGAAGCCTTTGGCAACCAGACGTGATTTGTTATGAATAACTGTTCCATCAGTATCAAGTTTGTTTTTCCAAATCCATTTAAGTCCGACAATATAGACTCCATCGGGTCTTTCTACCAATTCCTAGACTTCAAGACGTTTGAATTGATCGAGTTCTTCTTGCATTGATTCAATCCAATTGTCATAAGTCATAGCTTCTATAATGTTCTTTGGTTTTGCTTGATAGACGGTAAGTGCATAAATGCATGTTTCACCATCCGTGTGAAGTCTTTGTCGTGTCATGACTGGATTATTTGGATTACCAATCACATTTACTAAGGGATGATCTTTTGTCCATTTGTGTGTTGAAGGGTAATGTTGAAAAAGATTGTGCATATTAGATGGATCCAAGTTGCGTGTAGACGAGTCAGCAATATTGGGAATGGTTGGAGCCGGAGAAAATGGATTAAAAACTGCATTTCCATCATAATTTATAGGTGCGGGTACTTCTTGTTGTTGTAGATCTTCAGCTGCATTCTCAGTGTTGGGAGCAGTTTGTTCTTCTGTTGATGGAGATTCAGTTGGAGGTGCAACTGTTGTTGTCGTAGTAGGTGTATCAGGTATAGGATTGTTATCAGGTTGAGCAGCGGAACATGTAGATACATCGGGTGCACGACTTGCAAAAGAATCATCGAACAGTGGAGCAAACAAGGTTTCCAATTCCTTATGGTTGAGGGAAAGTGGTGCAGCTGATTGATCTGGGAAATTTAGACTGTTAGTTGCGGGTCCTAAGCTGTTTTGCTCAGAAGCCATTTATGTAAGCTCCTCGAAATTAGCATGAATAGTCTCTTGAATTTCTCTTGTACGACGATTTCAGATTCGAAAGCCTTAGGAGTTCTCACAATATCCAATGAAGATAACAATGTCAGCTTTAGCTTTTAGTTTTCCAAAATCATCACGATCATTATTTGGGTAACAAAGACACCAAATACATGAAAGTAATTTATACTCGGTTTACGGTTGTGAACAATCTCATAAGGAGTTTCGTGATGCCATTTGGTGATCATGCAACGGTTTTGAGTGTAACATGCAGTTGACACAGCTTCTGCCTATAGGTAATCAGGTAATTGAGCATTGATTAACATTATTCTTGCAGCTTCCACTAATGTCCTGTTGCATCTTTTGACAACCTCATTCTGTTATGGACTTGTTGCAATAGATTATGATGTTCAATTCCCACTTTCTCAAAATAATCTCGAAGAGTTTGATTCTTGATTTCAGTTTCATTGTCTGTTCTGACTTTTCTGATTGTATTACGAAGCTGCACTTGAATTTTAGTGAGAAAGGTGATGATCATTGAAGGAGCTTGATCTTTGCTTCGGAGAAAGTGGACCCAAGTCCATCTTGAGAAGTCATCGATAATTACCGATATGTAGCGTTTACCATTGTTCGTTTGAACACGCATCGGGCCACATATATCCATATGAAGTAGTTGAAGAACATGATCTGTACTGTGTTTTGTTTTGGAAGGGAAATGAGCACGAGTACTTTTTCCTTGTTCACAAGCTGGACATAAGTGATCTTTTGCATATCGAAACCTTGGAAGACCATCGACTAGTTTGTGACATGCAAGTTCAGTCATGGTTTTGAAATTCAGATGAGACAATCGTTTGTGCCATAACCAGGATTTTGTCGAATGTGCTTTGGAGAGTAGACATATGGGAGAAGAAGCCATCATATCAGACATTGAAATGGTGTAGAGACTAGTTCCACGTTTGCCCGACATGAGATCATTTCCTTGTAAATCTCGAACAAAACAAGTTTTCTCCCTAAATGCTACTTCCAAATCCCATCACAAAATTGACCTACTGAGAAAAGGTTGTGACCAAGGCCTTCGACATAGTATACACGACTAATTTCAATGTTGCCATTGACATAATCTCCATAGCCCATGATAGCAGCAAAATGATCATTCCCGAATCTAACAGTGCCGATGAACTTAGCAGCAAAGTTTACTAAAAGTTTAAGATTGCCTGTCATATGTCGGGAACAACCGCTATCAACAATCCATAGAACAATTTGAACCACCTGAGACAGACCGTCAGTATCATATACTGGGCCTGTGTCACTCATGTGCAATTCCTGCATGTTGGCCATTAGCATCATAGCTGCATTTGCTTCTAAGTCTTCTATGTCATCAATAGAATATGCATTTGCCATGAAGGTGTTTTCTTTCTCAGTGAGAGTGCCCCCAGATTCATCCTTGAGAGCAAGAAGTAGTTCCTGCTTGTAATACTCACTGCCGCTTGTTCTAGGTTTGGGACATGCACTAGCCAGATGACCTTTCCCATTGCAGCTGTAGCATTTAACCCTTCTCTGTGGAACACCTGCATTGTTCCTACTGCCACTTGCTGCATTAAACCTTTGTCCAGTTCCTGAATTTCCCATGTAACCTCCTGATCCATTTCTTCCATAAGCACGATTTTGAATTTCAACTCGTTCATCTTGTACAACAGCTTGATTCCTAGTGTTGGATGAAGTGCGGAGACGATTGTTGGATTTGTTGGAGAACTTACTGAAAGCACGAGCAATGAGTGCTAATCCTTCATTCAATGAGTTGAATGCATCATCTCCGTCACTGTTTGTATTGGTGTAGAACATGGTATCCGTGTTGTCATAGGGAACAAGTTGATTGTCAGTTGATTGTTGTGTCGATTCATATGGAATGAGTTGATTCTATGAGGTTTGTTGAGGATAAGCAAAGTGATGTTGTTGTTGGACAAAAGCATTGTTTGACTGTGGGGGTGGAGCAAAGTGAGATTGAGCTAGCAGTGCTAATGAATTTGGATTTGTAGAAGATGAATAAGTACCAAGGAGAGCTCGATCTTTGTCAACTTCAGACTGATGGTGCTTCAGATAATCATACAACAACCCATAAGATGCATTGTGTAGATTTTTTGCTTGACGAACAAAGGTGACATATTTCTGCCAATCTGGACCAAGGCAACTGAGGAACTTTGTGTTGACTGCAATCCTGGGAAAAACAGTGTTGTGTCTCTCCAAGTCATTAATGATGTTTGTAAACCGATGGTAATAAGACTCTAATGATTCCCCTGATTCAATCATGAACATTGTGTATTCAAGGTAGAGTTTGGATTCCATGTCTTCTTGGTTCAGTTCAGTGCCTTCTATTAGGAGATGAACGTGTTCCCACATGTCCTTAGCAGTTTTCTGAGCATCTATACTTCAGAAGATTGGATTAGGAATTCCCTGAAGAATGTAGGACATTGCAAGTTCATTTGCTTCAGGATGAAGTATTTGTTCTGAAGTAAGCTGAGCATCAGGAATAGGGGTCACAGTTGCTTCTCTAGGAGGAATCTCATTTGGATTTCCAAAAACCGTTGTAGTTGGCATTTGGAATGGACCTTCAATAATAACCTTTTTCATATATTTGCCATGTGGTTTCTTGAGTTTGATGAACCTTAAGAATCGACTTGCCCATCGAACATAGTTACCAGGAGTGAGCATAGGAGGTGTGTCAAGTGATCTAGCTTCATGTCTTGATTGTTGACTACGTATGGCTTCACACATCTGATCAAACCAATGTGGTTGTTTTGCTGGAAGTGGGTAGGACTGCATTTTTTGTTGTTGATAAGGTTGTTGTTGAGGGAATTGTTGTTATGGGAAGAATTGATGTTGTTGCATAAGGAGTTGTTGTTGAGGATACTGCGGTTGTAGAGGATACTGTTGTTGCTGATGATACTGATGTTGTTGATTGTAAAAGTAATTGTAGTTCGGTGATTGAGACATTATGTAGAAGTAAAGTAACTTTTGGATGATGGATCTTTTAGGATAAAGAAGGTTTTTGTTGTAGTTGAGATCTCTAAGTAGAAGATGTGAAGAAAATTCCTTACTTGAAGAAATTAAGTTCTTACTCGAAGCTCCTTACTCGAAGATTGAATTCCTTACTCGAAGACTAAAGTGTGAAGAAGTATATGTCCCCTTACTCGAAGAATGGTTACACAAATCACGGATTCTAGAGAGAAAAAGTAAGAGAGAGAGAGAATGGATGAAACATGCATAAGAATAAGAAACTTTGAATTAACATGAACCAACACCCTTCTCATCAAGAGAAGGGCTATTTATAGTGTTTACAATATGATGGGGTGTTGCCCTAATAATAGAAATGAATAAAAGGCCAAGGCCCATGGGCCTTCTACATAGGCCGAACCTTAAAACAAACATAAATGCCTAAATAATAAAGCAACCTATTACATAAACTATGGGCGATACTTGATATTATAAAATGTTTTCCCAACATAACCAAAGATAATAATTTACGCACACGATCACAGGAAACGCGGGGAATGCACACTTTTACCAAAAGTGACTAACCACGGACTTAAATCTATAGGGTAGGCTAAGGTGTAAGGGTGTAACGAAACATTTTAACATTGGTGTAAGAAACGAAAGGAATGGCTCTGAGGGTTTTTCTAGGGGGTATCTTACTCTAAAAATGAGAGTAACAAAAGGGTTTATACGGGGGTTAACTAACCAGTGTAGTTAGTTAATAACACATAACATATATAGGCTTTTTGGGTGCAATCCTAAAAATTTACCTAGTTAGACAAGTCACTCCAATTATATCAATAATACTTATTATGGTGGTCTCAAATAGTATACAATCCAAGTTCTAAAGTTTACTACAATTTACCGGCACACTCGAATTTTTGTGGAATTTGGGTAAAATATTGGAAACGGATAAGGCTTAATTCTCATAATATGGAAATAAGGGTTATGTGTGCTGTCATGCAACTTAGATTTAACAAAAACATGCTAGAAAAATTTTAAATTTAAGCATATTAAGCACATATTAAGCAAATTCTTGAAAAATAAGGACAGGTAAACGTTCTAATTCTCTATCCCCCCCCCCACTTAAGATAAACAACACCCTCGTTGTTTAATAAGAAATAAAAAGAATTAGAACGGAAAAATCCTCTGAAATTTGCTCGGTATGATCCTCCATTATGTGCTTGTGAGCAACTTTTTATTTTCTATGCGTGAAGGGCGTTCAAGCCTCCATGAATGGCGCATATCACATAGAAAATTCAGAACATATGTATACCACCACTTCTTCATAAACAACTTGTGTTAATTAGAAAATCATAGCTAGTGTAATTCTTGTTAATCGATGGTTAGTAAAAATAAACCTAAAAATTAAATACTAAAAATCTGGAAATTTCATCAGGTCAGTCGATACGCCATATCCATGGTAAGGGATACGCCTTATCGAGCCTGGAATAAATACGAGTCAGAAAACTTGATACGACGCATCCTGAAACATAGATGTGCTGCATTGAATTTAACTGATAGAATGTTCAAAATGCAGAAAAATAAAGGATAGATATGACCTGTGCAGTCGATACACCGCATTCATGGGAAGGGATGCGCCGCATCGATGTCCAGGTCTGACAGACTCGATAACAAATTAAATTTACATGAATTAAAGGATAAGCATGGGTTGTTCGAGTCATGAGCCGAACTCCACCCTTATTTACTATGTAACAGGGTGTTCGTCCCCTCACTTTGATTCAAGTGCGGGTGATAATAGCAATAAACATCATAAGAGTGTAAACTTGCTATAGTAAGAAGAAATGATAAATGAAAATGGTACCTTAGTGGGTAGTGATCTCCACTCTTTACCTTTCCTGATTTGGTTGATGAATTGGATGTCTTGAACATTCCATGCGATAGACTAATATGTTGAGGATGCATGATGTGCCCTTCATTTATCTTGTCGGTAGTTAGGCGTCCCTCAACCTCCATACAAGATGAGAAAGGGTCTTTGGCAAGTATCGTTTCGAGCACCTCTTCTTTCCATGTTGGCTTCAAAGTAGCTTGCTCTTCACCCATGGTATTATACAAGAGTTCATCATTGAATTCATTTGGAAGTTCAACCAAACTCTGGTGGATAATAGGTGCGTTATGTGTGTCATCATGCGGTGTGATGTCTAAGATAGGTTTCACCACATCATCTTTCTGCTCTGCAACCTGTTTAAAAACACTAGCAATTTCATTAGTAACTAAAATAAAGGAGAGTCAAGGGCTTTACCAATTTGTGTCGTAGATTCCACACGAGCTCGTGGTTTTGATTCTTTCACCCGTAGACTCTTAGCTTTCATTTTCTTTGATTGCTTCTTGCTTTGTTCTTTTTTTCTTTTCACCTTCAATCGTTCAAGGAAAGGGATGGTTGTCGATCCCATCATCAATCATCTTGGAAAAGGGATGGATTAGTGATATGGTCCAACCATATTCAATCGTCCATGGAAAGGGACGGGTTTATACGGTTCAACCACCGGTGTCGGCCTTTCAGAGTCCGTGAGATTTAAATTCCTATCTTCTTCCTGAATATCCTTCACATGAAGGTCATTAATGATTTCCATGTCATCAATGAACTCCACGTTATGCCCAGCGATTCCGGAATTATGCATCTCATCACGTTGTGGTATCATTACTCATTTCCTCCACACTCTTTTCATTTGGTATGACACTAAGTAGGCTTATAATGGTACGACAATGTTCTTCATTACGACGTACCGAATCCATAGTATCTTCATTATGCTTCCTAAGTGCCTCTCGATAACTTGTTTCTTCCATCTCTTGCCTTGGTGGTTTTGGTGGGTAGGGTGAGTATTGGTAAAACTGAGGTGCGTTATCGTAACCATATGAATTATAATGGGGATACCCATCATGATATTCGTTAAAATCCTTTTCGTTAAGGTATGGATAATCTCCATGTTCCTTGTTTTTAGCACCCGAATTTGACACACTATTATACACGATAGCAGGGTATTCCTCCTCTTCGAACCCTGTATAGTCAGTATTATCATTAAGGTGCCACTTTTCTTCCCTGTATCTTGCATATCTCCAATCATAGACTCGACCATTCTCAATTTCCATGTCAGATTCATATTGGATAAGTTCTTCAATGGTCATGTCTTTAATGTTTTTCTCGATCACCATGATTTCCTGAAAAACAAAACAACCAAGAAGACCAAGAGTAGACCAAATATACAAAAAATAAAAACTAAAAATAATTTTTGTTGCTGTATTAGATGATTGATACGTTGTATTCAGTAAACTGGATACGTCGTATTAATAGTTTAAAAAAAATTCATGTCTGTTTTTAACAATTAAATACGCCGTATAAGCAGAAGCTCATGCGCCGTATGCTTATAAGGTTTTAAAAATTATGATTAAAAAAAAGTACGCCGTATCTAGAGGGATAGATACGAAGTATACGAATTATTAAATAAGATACGTTGTATATAAAATAAAAACGCGATACGCTGTATCTAAATAAATAGATACGCCGTATCGTTTAGTTCAGCAAAATACAACATACAGTAATTATGCAGAAAAACAGAAAAATGAAAAACAAACCAAAATTACAGAAATCAAACAAAGCCGATAGTAGAAAATATGCAGAAAAATACAATGAATGCAAATAATACAAATACACAACAAAGTTAGCAAATAAAAACTAAAAAATTAAAAACTAATTAAGTTAATTCTAAATTAAAATATTAACAGATATTTTAGTATTAAACAATTCACTCCCCGGCAGCGGCGCCAAAAACTTGATGCGTGCGTATATCATTGTAGAATATATTATATTACCAAGTTTTAAATTTATATTTAGCCGACTTATCCTATAACACACACTAACGAGCAGTGTACCCGATCAATGTAGCTAGTTGGTAAGTAGAGTGTCGAACACTAAGAGTGGAACGTTAACACTTAAGTATCTATTAGTATTTTAATCCTAAGTTAATTCTAATGACCTAATCTAACGCAAGGGGGGTTTCAGCCTGAGAGACTGGCACGATTGTGTAGATTAAGTAAATGGTAAATAAAACTAGAGAAGCGAATAAGCGAATGGCAAACACGTACACAGATAGAAAACAAACACAAATAAGAGGTCAAGCCGATAGTAGGAAAACTTGTCACAGGCTTACATTAACAATTTAGATGATGCTAAAATCTATTCTCTCTCAGTGGAATCTTAGTTATAGGCGTGTAAACACTTAATGATTACTAGGTTTATGTATTATTTATCCTTTTTACAGGCTTACATTAACTATCTAGATGATGCTAATGAAGTAATTGCGCGAGCCTACGTTGACAAGGCACGATAAATCCTAATATGTAATCAATGCACATGCATAAAGAAACCAAATAAATATCAAATACCCTTTATAACAGCTGGAAACTATTAAGTCCGATCAAACAGTGGAAAAGACACTAACTTAACCATTAATAGATTGCTAATACAAGTAAATGAGTTTTTCTATGAATTAAAGTACTAGCAGGACCTTCTTACTGCTCTGAATTATTCCTTTAGGTTGTGTCTTGTGCTGCCAATTTGTCTGTATTCTTCTCTCTAGGGTTACTTTCTTCACATCGAATGTGGCTGTCGAATGGGGTATTTATACTTTCTGTCTACAGGGTCGATACGGCGTATCAACTAAGTTGATACGGCGCATCTCGGTAACTTCACGTGGGATCCAAGATTATAATATTCAGGAATATTCGTGTAATGGGAGGTGCTACTTCATTATAGCCTAAGCCACTACCTTTCTTGCACTTGTCAACAATTTGACACTCTATTATCTTGTTCACTCTTTCAGATTCATGTTCAAACCTATTTACTCTAAGTTGAATGCTCTCTTTTTCTTTTGGAACTTCATCTTTTTCTTTTTGAGCTATTTCAATCCTCTTCCTAAGCTCTTTAATAAGTTCTTCTCTTACATAAAGTTGACCTTTTAAGACATTAATCTTGTCTGAATAATCAGACTCATTCTTCTTTAAAAATTCAAGTCTTTCCTCCATTGACTCTAAACCTTTCTTATAACCTAAAACCATTAACTCATACTTCCTTAAATCTTCTAATAGTTTATTATTCTGAGATTTAAATGACTTAACAGATTCCAAACATGATTTATAAGAACAAACAGAATCATTTGATACCTCAGAGTCAGAACTTGAAGATGAAGATGAGTAAGCCATAATTGCATAGTTAGGTCCTTCTTTAGCCTGATCACTCCAGTCATAGCCACCAATACCATCACATGACACCAAGGCTGTGGAATTTGAGGTTTCCGCAGGCATAGTTCTTCTTGTGCTTTCCCTGTTCCTGTTGTCTTGGTTCCATGGAGCTCTGCACTCTGTAGCAAAATGTCCCTTCCTGTGGCAGTTGTAGCATTCCACCTTAGACTTATCAAACCCAATATTCTCGTTGCTATTGACAGTGAGCTTCCTTCTAGTATTCTTCAAAAATCTTCTTGCCCTCATAGTCAACATGGCTATCTGCCATTTCAAATCCATCTCTTCAATATCATCTGGATGAATTTGTTCCAAGTCCTCATGTAGAAGTTGAGGACTATTAGGTTGACTAGCCAGGAATGCATAAATAATAGTATCACTCTAGTTATTAATGTTTGTAGGGTTAGCAGTATTAACTTGAGTGCTAGCAGTAGAAACTCCATGAGCAGTATTAACTGTTTCATTAGGACTGCTAGAGTTGTTGTTCGAGGAGGACACAAAAGCCATGTTTTATGTGCTTGTACTTGAACTAGACATCCCTTTGACTTCTAGTTCATACACCTTGAGATTGTTGTAGAGGTCATCCACTCTCATTGTATCTAGATTGTAACACCCCAACCCGACAAGGGTCAAAATGCCACATTATGGTGTCAACCAGAACATACAAACGCAAGCGGAAGACTTATAAACATAATGATTACAAGGTATACTAAGATAAGAACGTAATACTAACTCTAAACATAATGAGTTCCAAAACCAAATACAAATCCAAACTAAGTCTAACTGAAGACAAATCCAAGTCTAATCCAGAAGCAAAATGGGTATCTATCATCAGGGTAGTCCAATAAGAGTTCCCATGCACTCTTCACTCAAATCCCAGCTTCCAACCTAAAAACCTGCTACAGGAAAAGAAATGCGGCTGAGCTTAAAAAGCCCAGTGAACAGATATAAACAAAACGAATAATCGAACATATATAAGTATAGGGAAAAGGAACATAAGCTCCTGTTGAACGAATATCATCTGCCAAATGAATAAGAGATCAAGGATCAACTTAACAAAATGTCATATACCATAAGAAGCAAATCGTAGCGAAACATAAGGAGATCATAATGATGTCAAAGGAATCAAACAGAGGATAATAACCATATACCAGAACAGAAATGCCCATCGAGCTCAGAAAGCATGCCACATGCTTAGTCACATAATCACATCATATCATATCCATATATCCGTCAAATCATATGTTGTACAAGGAGTAGCTAGCTCCAATGTACCAGAAGTGAAATGGGGTGCATGACACGCACTACTAATCACTAAGTCAAACCATATCTAACCAAAAAAATACCTAGGATACATCCATACGCTCCTTGCAAAAGAGAATACATATGCAAGTACGAGACTATACATACATATAACAGAATGGCCATGTGCGCAATAATCATATATATATCAAAACAGAAGGGAACGCCGTGGATCAATCACACCTCCACAGAAAGTGTCACGCCATTGGTGCCTCAATGACATGGCCATGGTACCTCCATGGCTAGTTAGCTCGGGAAACAGAACAGATAAATAAAGCAAGGCTATCCAAAATCATAACAAAGTAATCATAGTATAATCAACAAAGCATATCAACTGAACAGAATCTCATATCAAAGAGATAGCATAATGAATATCATAACAGAATGGACAGCAAACAGAATCATATCATAGGATCAAATCACACGGATCATATCAAACGGAATCATAAAAGATCAAATGAATCAAGTCAAGGATCGAGAAGTCATGAGAACAAAACCCTTACTGAGAAAGGGTAGAATATCTGTACCTCAAACAGCAAATGCAAAACACACCAGAAACATAAAGGAAGAGGAGCTACTCCATCTTCAGCGAATCTACATGAATTAATGATCGTCTAATTATTTAATAATCATTTCATAAGTTATTACTGATTCAGTCCTTATTGTTGTTCATATCGACATATTAGGGTTTTCCTGCTATTTTTAGCAACTTTCCATATTTAGTAACTTTAGGTCACCTTCATAATTTAATCAACCTTAGGGTTTACAAATGATAGTAAGTTAGGTTGAGGGCTTACAATGACAATTACCATAGTTTAGGGTTTAATGGGATAATTATCAAAGTTTAGGGTTTAAAATGTAAATTATATAAATAGAAGATCATTCTTAGTTTTTAGCCGATTATGTGAACACATGCATAAACCCACTCGACCTTGTTTATTTAGAACTAAAACTCGACACCGAAACAAACCCGAGACCCCTTTTTGTTCACTTAACTCTATTTGACCCATTTTAAAACCTAGCCAAGATCCTTTTCTTTTTCCCGAACCTAACTTTTTCTACACACCGAATGGGAACACCCCATTTTACCCTTCTCGTTACCCTTTTTCTTGCGATACAAAAACAACACAAAACAACCATATGCGAACTAAATAAAACCACAATCGACCCATGACCCAAACTTGTTAATATTAGTTTAGCATATATACTTCGACATACACATGCATGTACACACAGAGGTTTCATCCCTTATTCTCAAATAAATAAGCACACCCCATATACACACACTCACACCCACGTTCATTCTCATTATACATGCATGCAATTACTCTTTAATATTCGCACACTCACACGTATTTACATGAAACACTAGTACCCAAAACAGATTACATGCAAACATATATACTCAACTCTTGTCCACGTAATGAATACGTACTCCCATCTTCATATTTCTTTTTGTTTATAACCAGTTACTGATTCGTATTCCTAGACACATAATCACGTTCCAAAGACCATATTCAAAATGTATTCTCAAACGCATCTCGACAGATTAAAATAGAAATGAAAATCGACACATAAGATATGATTTCATGTTGCATATTAACATATCCTTCGTATACTTATATATTCATTTGTTAGCATAAATGATTTCGCGAGGCCAAAACTCCATTCGTATTATTATATTTTAACACACAACGATTTGTTTACATGTTCTAACGTATATACGTTTCATATATCGAAAGGAAGAACACCAAGATGATAAAAGAGGAGTGGTTTCGTTCAATTTATCCCACAAAAAGGAAATCACAAAAGGTGAGTAATGTGAAAACCCCAGGTTCGTTTTCCCGTCGAGGGTGTGAATGGAATTCGTGTTTTCGGAACGTGAAACGTGTCGTGAATGTGATAAAAAGTGAGAGATTTTGATTTTTACACTACGAATGATCGAATATCAAATAAAAACAACTAATAAAGCTACGAGTACAAATAATCTAAGCATACGAAATCTAAAACGAAAATTTAAATTAAAAACGTACGTTACGAATTTTAAAGAACGTAAATAAAAGTGATTTTCTAAATTTTAAAAGCTAAAAATATAAAAATAATTTTTCTATATTAAAATTGATAAAAGAAAATTTTTGGAAAAAGAAAAATATTTTTTTGACTTTTTAATAATTTTTTTTATAAATTAAAAACTATTTAAACTATTTTAAATTTCTAAAAATACTAAAACTAATTTTAAAAATCTGAAATTTTTTTTTCTAAAATACTTAATACTAATCTTGAGCTATGAAAAATATAAAAAGTGAAAATGCTTTTTTAAATAAGCCTAAAATAAGCCAATAGCTCACAATAAGCTAAAATAAAACAAAAGGGTTTTAATTAAAAGTTTGTAAAGTTTAACTAAAAAGGGATTAAGAGTGTAGTGGTAAGATTGCTTGTTTTGTGTGCTAACTGTCCTGGGTTCGAACCCCAGGACTGACAAAATTTTTACAACCTATTTTTTTTTCTTTTCTTGATTATCTTTTGCAAAAACTCTCTAACTGATGCCCTTTTTTTTTTTTTTTTTTTTCTTTCAAAATAAACACAGATAAGCTATAGCTTATCTGAAAACATAACAACCATACCAGTACCAACTAAGCAAAACTAAATCCAAATCCATATCTTGATATGGCTTATATATAGCTTATCAGTAACAACTAAATCCAACTCAAACTAAAATATTTTTGAACAAGAAGATAGAAGTAAACATTAACCGATCCAAATCCAACTCAAACAAAAACACAAAATCTGCTAATTGATCTTTCCTTTGACAACAACAAGATAACTTCTACTCAATAACCACAAAACTACATAATCACCACAAGAATCAAATAGGCAGAATCGAAGCAGTAAACAACTTATACTAAGAACAACAACTTTTTTTTTTCTTTTCGCAAACCATATAAAATAAACAACAACCACAAAAACAACAATAACTAAGAACAACTTAAACTAACCTACCAAAATACGCAGTAACAAGAACGAAATAAACAGATATTAAGCAGTAATCTAAACAATAAACAATGACTTATATTAAAATAAAAAGTAAAAGTTACAACCGAATTAAAAAAGTACAAATTACCTTCTAAATAGCTAAATAAAACCTAGGAAAAAAAGAAAGGTCGGCTGCTTTGATATTTATACTAAAAAAATAAGTAAACCCTAGTTCGAGTGTGCTAGTTGTGTGAGAGTGTTTCTCTTCATGTGGTTTGTGCTTCTTTGTAGACCCTTGGATCGAACGTGCTCTCTACTTCTTTTGATCTTGATCGTTGATCTATCTTGTAGCCCTCGGATTGATGAGGTGGAGGGGAGGGGACCAAGACAAGGTCATGTGGGTGTTTGTCTGGTTGTGGTGAAGTGGAGATTAGCGAAGGGATTAGAGAGGATGGTGGTGATAGGCGGTATTTTAGGGAAGGAGATGAAGTGGTGTTTTAGTTTAGGGATTTTGACCATGTTTTAGGGATTTTGACCACACTTCAACCCCGTATTTAGTTTTAGTTAGTGTAGGTGGGATTGGGTCGGGTTGTAAAGGGTGTGGGCTTGGTTTAAATTTAGGATTTGGGCCGATTGGTTTAATGTGGGTTGGGGTTTGGTGGGTTAAGGGTGGTTTTTGTGGTAGTGTTTAAAATTGGATCCGGTTGTGAGGGTTTTTAAGTTTAGCATAAAATTAGTTTAGGGACCAACTTTGATAATCTTGAAACTCCAAGGACCATAATTGCGATTTCTTCAAATTTCATCCAAGGGTAATTTTTGCCAAGTAAAAATAATCCAAGGGTCATTCTTCAAAAATATTATCTTTGACGAATTTTTCCCCGGCTTCGGCTCTGTAATTCTCTTTTCCACGTCTCGTGCTCATTTTCTCGGATTTTACTTGATTTTGTCCCTTTTTTCATGATATCCGTACCTGCATCGAAACAAACACAAAAAAACAATATCTTTGGCATTTATGGTTAGTTTTTGGTCGTTTTGGGTCCGGTTTTGGTCAAATAAAAGTATATGTTTAAGCACATACCAAAATTCCCCCAGACTAAGATATTGACGTGTCCTCACGCAATGTTATAAAAACACGTTTTTAAAACCAAAAAATTTCCAATCTCTTTTTACTAACTTTGAGAAGTAGCAAAATGTTCAAAAGAGATTAAGAAATCTTAAGTTCTAAAAACTCCCCGATTTTCCATTTTATTCTATTTTTGTATTTTCCTCATTTTCATGTGACGGCTTTGTTGACAATCATTATCTCACGATAACTTTAGGGTCTTCGAGTAGGAAACACGACTCATAAAGAAGTGACCATACGGATAAAATTCGTGTTCCTGATTTTTCACGAGTCCCCAAACTAAGCGTAAAAACGAAATCATTGTCTATTTATAAGTTAGATGCCAACACTACCCATGAAAGTTACTTGTGTAATTACCTCTTGCTCCCATTTTTCCTAATTTCCTCTATTTATTTTATTTTTGTGAGAAATGAATTTCTTCATATTCTCGTTTTGATAAGTTTTAGTGCCGATAAAGATACTAAGTTAAGACGCTAAGTAGTTTTTAATCTTCTCTCGAGAACCGTTGCTTTGAAAATGAGGTCCACATCAAGGCTTTTATTTATATTTTTGACTTTTTCTATTTTTCTTTCATCACTTTTTTTTTTTTTTTTTTTTTTTTTTTTTTTTCACTTGCGTACCCTAAACGACGGACCTTCACGGTTTAATTCCAAGACCTTACACTTTTCGGAATAAAGGATCCAAGGGCCGTTACAACGGAGAGTTCCAAGACTCTAGACATTCCTGAAATGAGGATCCAAGGTGGTTAGACCAAGACCTCACACATTCCTGAACAAGAGGTCCAAGGGCCGGTGTAAGAGGGTAGCCAAGACCTAAACGCCTTTTGGAAATAAGGATCCAAGGTCCGATCTCGAATCCGTAGCTTAGAGCACTTAACTTATTATTATTAAACTTATTTATTAAGGAACCTTGATGTGTACCCAATTTTCAAAACAAGAATTCTTTTAAGAAGACTAAGAACTAATCATCGGCAAAACCTAACATCTTTAATTATTCTTACAGTTATATATTGTGAAACAATTTTGCGGGAGCAAAAGGCCACAAGTAGCTTCGATGAGCTCTAAAGAGAACCAACTACTCCACGCTTGGCATCTAACTTCTAAATAAACTCTATCATTTCTCGTTCTTCGCAAATTTAAAATCTTAAATAATAAGACCCGCGAATGCTTAGCCTTATAATCAAGCCATGCATATATAAAGTCAATACGGGAACTTGCAAACTCTTAAAAAGAATTCGCATTTTATAGCTCCTTGTGTAAAAGACTAGCACAAGCTTATAGATTATAAATGGTTAAGGGGACAAGCTAGGGCTCAACACGCCCGGTCAAGTCAGAATTTTATTCCTACTCTCACCAGCGGAAAGTCAACAAAAATGTCAAAATTTATTATATTTTTGCAAAAATTTTTAAATTTTTCTCATTTTTTTGGATTTTTTTCAAATTTTGAGGAAAAACGGGGTTGCGAGAGAAAACGGCAAAAATGCAAGGCAAAAATCAAATCGAAAGATTACCCCCCCAGACTAAAACGAGACATTGTCCTCAATGTCTTAAAGGTAAGGGTTCTCCTACATAAATCTAAGGCCGTTTATTAATTATGCCAAAGATAAACGTAAAATGATAAGATTAAGGATATCAGATGAGCAACGAATGATGAAACTCGAGTGGAGAGAAGGCAGAACCATGAGCACGAGAGTCTTCAATCATCGGGCAATCCTGAACACAGCACAGAAAACCACGAAACACAACAAATGGAAGAGGTAGCCCTCCTCACGTCACTTTATTAGAAGATAGATGGATAAGCATGGGGTGCCTCCCACGAAGCGCTTGTTTAGTATCGAGTCGGAAAGCTTAGACTCGCCCCGAATTCATTTGTCCATGGGGGAGCATGTGGAAAAAGAAATCTCCATCGGACTTTCGTTCAAGATGTTTGGATAAACATTGAAGCATACGAAAGTTCCACTCCGATGAGATACCCGCGGTATTTTTAGAAAGAAGAACCAGAAATGGTAATACCGGGGTCAAAGATGGTATCCTCACTCCCGAAGGAGTGAAGGATGGGAGAAGCCACAACATATGTGATGAAGAGCATAAAGATTTGGATAATTATCATGAAATACTCTTCATCATCATCAGAAGTTTTGTTTAGAATCTCGGGCGGGAGGGTCGGGATGAAATCTTCATGAGAAGGTACACCTCCCCCCAGACTAGTATCTTCCTCCAGATCAAAATAGAAATGATCGTATTCCGGAGGAGATAACAAAAGAGAGAGTTCATCGGAGAACTCCTCGTGATAGAGATCATTCAATTCGAAGAGAAATGAATCATATTCGGGAGGAGAGATATGAGCATGAGAAGTGGTACTGCCACTACTCGTCTCCTCCGAATGATCAATATCAAAGTAGAAGGCTTCAAAAGCCGGGATAGAAAAATCAGAATGAGAAGTGGGATTGTCACTACTCTCAGCATCAAATATGAAACTCTCATATTCGGGAAAAGCATCCTTGAGCTCGAGCTCCAAAGGATCTAACGGCTTTTCCTTAACATCTTCCGGGGGAAAGGAAAATGGTTCATCAACTTTCATTTTTAATAACGAAACATCTTACCCCGGATCACTATCGGTCTCAACAATTTCTGGTGAAATTGGAGCATCATCAAAGAACACCTCGATCTCTTCCCTCGAGATAGTACTTCCCTCAATCGGAGGAGAAGGATGGGAAGAGTCGGAAACGTTTGGTTCAGAATTCGGAGTGAGAGGTATAGAATTAATAGTCTCAATTCGATAAACCGTTTCCGGAGATGGGACAAGTGGTGTGCTCTTAGAGCTAGCAATTTCCACCACTTCCGTTGTGGTCTCCGAATCTGATTCATCATCATCAAGAATACTCTTTACATCCGCGGAACAACTCGCAAACCATTTGCTAGAACCGGGTGTAATTTTCATAGCCTTAAGCTCAGCACGTTTTTCAGAAAGACTCTTAACCGCAAATCTGGAAAGAATCGAATCACTTCTTTTGGAAGTAATTACGGGATCAGATTTTTGATTAACCGTAGCAACGTTGCCTTTGTCGGTTAGCGGTTTAGAGTTCTGATTGATTTGAAACGTGACTTTTTCATTGTCCACCCGCAGCGTAATTTCTTCTCCATATACATCAATCAAAGCCCGCCCGGTCCTCAAAAATGATCTTCCGAGAATTAGAGGAACCCGGGGGTCAGCATCAAAATCAACCACCACAAAATCGGTGGGAAAATAGAACTTCCCCACTTTGACAAAGACATCCTCGGCTACACCCTTAGGAAGGGTTATGGAACGATCCGCAAGCTCGAGGGTCATGCAAGTGGGGGTGAGATCGGGAAGAGAAAGTTTTTCCCAAACGGACAACGGCATTAGGTTAATACTAGCACCAAGATCGGCCAAGGCGCAGCATTCAACCATTCCCGGAAATTCACAAGGAATAAGAAATTTTCCGGGATCTCCAAGCTTTTCCGGAAGCTTTTTGAGAATTGCCGCTGAGCAGTTTTCATTAAGAGGAGTTTTTGCCAATTCAAATAATTTTTCTTTGTTGGTCAATAAACCCTTGAGCGTGGAAGCAAACTTAGGCATCAGAAGTAAAGCATCCGCAAAGCTTATATCAAAATGCAAATCTTGGAGGATTTGGTAGAATTTTTCCATTTGATTTGAAGCTTTATCGCGGAGCTTTTGATCATTCATTCTCGATGGATAAGGAAGTTTTGCTTTAGTGGGAGCTTCGTCGGGCTCAAGCACAACCTTTTGCTTAGATGGTTGGACAACCGGAGGTTGGACGTCTTCGGTCCTTCCGTTATTAGTAGGAAGTTCCGTGTCCTTTGTCGCCTCGGTCTCACGGGCAACTACCTTGGGAGGAAGAGAAGAATCGGTAGTTGGAGCCGTGGGTCCATCATATGATACACCACTCCTTGTAGTGATCGCCTTAACATCGCCCCTCGGGTTAGCGATCGTATTGCTTGGAAGTGTTCCAGAGCCCGAGGGTCGATCATTTAAAGACTTTTTCATCTCGGTCATTTCCTTAATCAAAAACCTAGTTGTTTCTTCTTGGGATTTGTTAAATTTTAGTTGATTTTGACTTTGAAGAACTAGTTGTTTCAACAACTCTTCCGAGGGCGATGGGTTTTGCACATATCCTTGATTTTGATTGTTGTTGAAATTTGCCCCTCGGGTGTTTTGATTAAAACCTTGGTTGTTGTTTTGAAAATTTCCCTGATTAAAATTTCCTGGGTTTTGATTTTGAAAATTTCCCTGATTTTGAAAATTTTGCCCTTGATTGAAATTCCCTTGATTAGCCCGATTTTGATTGTATGGAATATTGCGGTTTGGCACATTCTGATCTTGATTTTGGGTGAAACCGGGTGGTCCGAGAGAGTTGTTAGAACGGTAGCTGAGCAAATTACGGTCTCCTTGGGGTTGGTAACCGTTACCTCCCTGATTAAAGGATCCCGTAGCAGCGTAAACGTTCTCTTGAGTGTAGCCACCGGAGGCTGGGCACTCGAAATACGGATGAGGACCACCGCAAGTTTCACAACTATGATTAACAACATTGACTTGATTTTTGTTGTTGTTTTGATTCAAACTTTGGTGTATTCTTAAGATAGCAGTGGACATATCATTCATTTGCTTAGAGAGAGCTGCTATCTCGGGGTTAGAAGAAGAAGTAGTAGTGCCAGATCTAGAAGACTCATTCCTCTCGGCTGATGAATCCCAATAATTGTGATGGGTAGTCATGTTTTCAATGAGATCATAGCACTCTTCGGGTCGCCTTTTCATAAAGGTTCCACCGGCTGCAGCATTAATCGTATCACGGTGTCTCAATGTTAGACCATTATAGAACGTATCTATTATGGTGACTAATAACATGTTATGATTTGGACACCGATCAATCGAAAGCTTGTAGCGTTCCCATGCCTCAAATAAGGATTCATCGGGAAGCTGACGGAAGTTACTAATTTCATTCCTTAATTTCGTCACCATTGACGGTGGGAAATATTTCGCCAAGAACTTTGAAACCATCTCATCAAAAGTGTGAATGGAGTTCTTAGGAAGACGATCAAACCAAGCGGTGGCATGATGCGTCAAGGAATATGGAAAGAGATAAAGACGAAGGGCGTCATCGGTGACCCCATTGTGTTTCATACTTTGGGTGACGGTAATAAATTTGTCAAGATGCTTGTTTGCATCGTCACCCGGCAAACCGTGAAATTGGCAAGAATTTTGGACTTGTTGGATCATATGATGCTTAAGTCCAAAATCTGCGGCTTGAATATTGACGGGGGCAATCGGGCCACCACGTCCGTGTATTGTGGGTTGGTACAGCTCCTCCATCGTTCGGAGATCGGGAGCTGGCATGTGATTTTCACCACCCATCGGCGGGGGTTGATTGTTTTGTTCGTCGGCCATTTCCTCAACGGTTGAGAAATGAACACGGTGATTATGACGAATAATCCTCTCGGGATTCGATAATGGTGAAAGAAGAGGTTGAGAAGAAGAACGGGTGTGCATACACCAAAAACAAACAAAGGTTTAAAAAGAAAATCAAATTTGAAAGTGAAAATATTTTTGGGTTTTTTTTTTATAAGGAAAAATTAAATTTAACTTCTTTTTGGTGATCGTTGATCAACCGTACTCGTTTCTTTCTAAACTACGCGCAGCGTAGCGTAAGAGAAGAATGGATCTCTTTTCGGCTTGCAATTTAATGTCAAAGCCTAACTAGAACCCCGTAATTAGGTTGTAGCAAAGAAATAATCCGAGTAACGTTTAATTTCACGATCTCTTTTGTTGATTAATTAGGAATGGTTTACAACCGCCCTCCTTCAACGGAAGACCGAGGATGTTTATTAAGATGAAAACACTTTAGGAAAAGTGTTTTTTTTTTTTTATTTATTTATTTTCTTTTTGTATTTTTTCTTTTTATAAAAGCAAATAACTTCCGAGGGAAGGATCTTCAAACACGAATCGAGAAACAAATTCACGAATTCACCTCAGCCCTCCCCGGCAGCGGCGCCAAAAATTGGTTTCGTTCAATTTATCCCACAAAAAGGAAATCACAAAAGGTGAGTAATGTGAAAACCCCAGGTTCGTTTTCCCGTCGAGGGTGTGAATGGAATTCGTGTTTTCGGAACGTGAAACGTGTCGTGAATGTGATAAAAAGTGAGAGATTTTGATTTTTACACTACGAATGATCGAATATCAAATAAAAACAACTAATAAAGCTACGAGTACAAATAATCTAAGCATACGAAATCTAAAACGAAAATTTAAATTAAAAACGTACGTTACGAATTTTAAAGAACGTAAATAAAAGTGATTTTCTAAATTTTAAAAGCTAAAAATATAAAAATAATTTTTCTATATTAAAATTGATAAAAGAAAATTTTTGGAAAAAGAAAAATATTTTTTTGACTTTTTAATAATTTTTTTTATAAATTAAAAACTATTTAAACTATTTTAAATTTCTAAAAATACTAAAACTAATTTTAAAAATCTGAAATTTTTTTTTCTAAAATACTTAATACTAATCTTGAGCTATGAAAAATATAAAAAGTGAAAATGCTTTTTTAAATAAGCCTAAAATAAGCCAATAGCTCACAATAAGCTAAAATAAAACAAAAGGGTTTTAATTAAAAGTTTGTAAAGTTTAACTAAAAAGGGATTAAGAGTGTAGTGGTAAGATTGCTTGTTTTGTGTGCTAACTGTCCTGGGTTCGAACCCCAGGACTGACAAAATTTTTACAACCTATTTTTTTTTTCTTTTCTTGATTATCTATTGCAAAAACTCTCTAACTGATGCCCTTTTTTTTTTTTTTTTTTTTCTTTCAAAATAAACACAGATAAGCTATAGCTTATCTGAAAACATAACAACCATATCAGTACCAACTAAGCAAAACTAAATCCAAATCCATATCTTGATATGGCTTATATATAGCTTATCAGTAACAACTAAATCCAACTCAAACTAAAATATTTTTGAACAAGAAGATAGAAGTAAACATTAACCGATCCAAATCCAACTCAAACAAAAACACAAAATCTGCTAATTGATCTTTTCTTTGACAACAACAAGATAACTTCTACTCAATAACCACAAAACTACATAATCACCACAAGAATCAAATAGGCAGAATCGAAGCAGTAAACAACTTATACTAAGAACAACAACTTTTTTTTTTTCTTTTCGCAAACCATATAAAATAAACAACAACCACAAAAACAACAATAACTAAGAACAACTTAAACTAACCTACCAAAATACGCAGTAACAAGAACGAAATAAACAGATATTAAGCAGTAATCTAAACAATAAACAATGACTTATATTAAAATAAAAAGTAAAAGTTACAACCGAATTAAAAAAGTACAAATTACCTTCTAAATAGCTAAATAAAACCTAGGAAAAAAAGAAAGGTCGGCTTCTTTGATATTTATACTAAAAAAATAAGTAAACCCTAGTTCGAGTGTGCTAGTTGTGTGAGAGTGTTTCTCTTCATGTGGTTTGTGCTTCTTTGTAGACCCTTGGATCGAACGTGCTCTCTACTTCTTTTGATCTTGATCGTTGATCTATCTTGTAGCCCTCGGATTGATGAGGTGGAGGGGAGGGGACCAAGACAAGGTCATGTGGGTGTTTGTCTGGTTGTGGTGAGGTGGAGATTAGCGAAGGGATTAGAGAGGATGGTGGTGATAGGCGGTATTTTAGGGAAGGAGATGAAGTGGTGTTTTAGTTTAGGGATTTTGACCATGTTTTGGGGATTTTGACCACACTTCAACCCCGTATTTAGTTTTAGTTAGTGTAGGTGGGATTGGGTCGGGTTGTAAAGGGTGTGGGCTTGGTTTAAATTTAGGATTTGGGCCGATTGGTTTAATGTGGGTTGGGGTTTGGTGGGTTAAGGGTGGTTTTTGTGGTAGTGTTTAAAATTGGATCCGGTTGTGAGGGTTTTTAAGTTTAGGATAAAATTAGTTTAGGGACCAACTTTGATAATCTTGAAACTCCAAGGACTATAATTGCCATTTCTTCAAATTTCATCCAAGGGTAATTTTTGCCAAAAAAAGATAATCCAAGGGTCATTCTTCAAAAATAATATCTTTGACGAATTTTTCCCCGGCTTCGGCTTTGTAATTCTCTTTTCCACGTCTCGTGCTCATTTTCTCGGATTTTACT
Source organism: Artemisia tridentata subsp. tridentata (assembly GCA_021014915.2). Classification (NCBI taxonomy): domain Eukaryota; kingdom Viridiplantae; phylum Streptophyta; class Magnoliopsida; order Asterales; family Asteraceae; genus Artemisia; species Artemisia tridentata. The sequence continues at coordinate 321,514,515 of CP139509.1, forward strand.
TGATTTTGTCCCTTTTTTCATGATATTCGTACCTGCATCGAAACAAACACAAAAACACAATATCTTTGGCATTTATGGTTAGTTTTTGGTCGTTTTGGGTCCGGTTTTGGTCAAATAAAAGTATGTGTTTAAGCACATACCAAGGAGTATCTCAAAGACGATCAAACGAGCAAAGCAAAGTAGACACGAACCCAAAACCAGAAATCCTATTCGAACCAAACCAAAACCTTCGAATAAAAACCACATGAACAACCAAACAAATAACCCCACGATCACCCTCGCGATTACACCAAGCTACCACTCGACAAATGGGAAGAAAAATAAACTGCTGTCACCTTGTATTTTGTTTATTAGGGTTTTAGTTTGGAGATGGAAAAATGAGGCGTATAATGTGTGAGAGGGATGAGAAGTCGTGGGAGGTATAAGGGGGAAATACCGTGTTTTGGGCTATAAATCAGGAGGCAATATTCTATTTTGTTACAAAGATATGGTCTTATAAATTTGATGTGAGATTTAAATGAATATAGAGGAAGTGAACCAAATTTTCGGTTCATATGAGAAGTATCTTAAAAAAAACGTGTGAGGCCTAACAAATCAAAAGGGTGTAACAGATTTTAGGTGAGACTTAGGTTTAGGACTTTAAACTAAAATGTAGACTTAGGATTTAATTTGTATTAAGTTTTATAATTGCGTAGTTTAATGTTTAATTTAATTAGAGTGTATAATACCTAGTTTATAAAATGTCTGAATTCTTATTATTTACTTTAGGTTATAATTCGAATTACCAAATAAATATGATTACGGGATTTTGGGTTTTACAACTCTTCCCTTCTAAAAAGAAAATTTTGTCCTCGAAATTGAAGTTGCATAAGGTTAGACGGATACGTATCAAGTTATGAAAAGGGACGACGATAATTAACCTCACACTCGGAGAGGTTCTTCCAAAAGATCTTAACGAATGGAATTGTTTTGTTTCTCATGACTCGATCCGGACAAATAGGATAGTCCTAGGCTCTCCAATAGAGCACAAATCATAACAAATCTGATCCAACAAATAAGAAGCAAATACGTAGCAGATGACAGTTTTAATCTCACAAGGAGATACATGAAACACATATACACATAAGGTAAATACGGAGGTAGTGCTAAACGGTAAGAAAAACTCCATCAACTCAATCCAGATTCTGAACGAACTAAGGAACTTGCTAATAATCTGAGAAGCACATATCGAATCATCAAACGTATCAAGAGTTTCATAAAGGGATAGGTAACCTATTCGTACTGACGATCAACTAAGCACATATCAGAGTATCAAAACGTATACGCAAGCATAATGAATAGGTAGGATAATCGTACGGATAAGAACAAATCTAAGGTCTAACGTTGTTGGATCGATATACTCTGACCAAACTAACTTGTAGCTTGTCTACGGTTTAACAACTTTGAATAAATTCAAAACTATTAATAGTGAAACACTGATATACTTTGCTAAGTATGCGGAATCTACTTCAACAAAGCTAAGAAGAATTTAATAAACGACTTTGAATATTATTAAAACCTTGAACCTGCTTTCTTACACAGATTCACTAACAAACTCTAAACTCTAATAATCGTATATCACTAATCGCATATACTTGTCTCTCTAAAACACACATATCTCTAATGCCAACCTAGGGATCCTTTTATAGGCACAAGGAAAACCCTAGTCGGTTTACAATACTTGAACGACAAGTAAATTCTAATTATAACTCTAATCTAATACGAATATTCTAGAATTACACATTAGTCCTTAAACTATTTGCATGGCAGTCCTTTAACGAGCAGCAGTACTTTAATCGAATAGCAGTACTTTGACTTGAATAGCAGTACTTTGACTTTTATAGCCCAACAATCCTCCCCTAACTTGAATTCTACTTGCTTGATTTCAAGTTTCTTTGTATGTCTTTAACTTCAATACTTTATCTTCAAGGAAAGGTTGTTTCTTCAAACCTGACTCGTTATTGTTTTGTCATCATCAATGCAAACAGTATCTTCAATCTTCATCAGCAACAATTCTTTTCAGCATCAGATCTTTTCAGCAACTCAGCATCATATTGGCAATATGTACATCAGATCTTAAGAGTTTCATACTATTCTCATCACTTCCAGGTGTGTTAACTCCTGTGAGAGGTGAATCATTGAAAACTTAATGGATTTTGATGTCTCTTTACCAAAGCCATTAACTCTGGAGTAGCCAATGTCTAGATTTAGGAAAAACCATGGTACATTGATAACCATATGATTTTTAGCAAATCATCAGCTATCAACGGATTTGAGTAGTCTTTACCAAATAGCCGTTTGCTTTTGGACTAGCTAGTTCTTTTAGTACAATCACTACCATGGTGAACTAATTACCATATAATGGTTTTCCACAGCCTTTACCACAAAGCCATTATCTTGTGGGCTAGCCAACTCTTCACTAATATAGATATGGTGAGTTGAAAACCATACAATTTTTAGTAAATTGCCAACTAAAAACGGATTTGATAATCACATCAGAGCCGTACCCTCATGATGAGTCAAACTCTTTCTTGTTTATTAAACATGGTGAGTTGATTACCATTTGTTGTGTAGTACAAGTACTAACACCATGCTGTTGCTTTCAAAACCATTTGTTGCTGTTTAATCTTTGTGCTTTCAAAATGTTTTTGCACTTATCAAAAATTACTAATTTTATCAAAAGACTTTACTGGTTTTATGCTGCAAGCAGTACTTTGAGAAAGTACTGTCTGACCAGCAGTACTTTGAAGAAAGTACTTTATTTTTCAAAAGATTTATATAATAATGAAACCATACCAGTAGTTATGCCTTAATCTTCAAATTCAGTAGTCCACTTGATGAATAATTTTATGACCATCAATGCTACTTCATCCTCTTGTTCCACTTCCATTCCATGCTCTAGCATTCTGATCATCAGATCTCTTGTGAGTGGATATCTTTGTTCTGCTAGCATATGAATCATAGTGCCATCTTCTAACTCTAAAACATGTATCCCAACTGATCCAAAGAATCTCCATCTGTTAATCTCCCAGTTGTCTTGATTTTCCCACAAAGCACTGTCCTTAGACTCCTCTGTGTCCCAGATTGTTGTGAGATCTCCTAACAATACCAAACCTATTCCTTGTGGTGGAATATGCTCAAAATAAGTTTGCACTTGGAGATATAACTGAAGCATATCATCTCTATCAATCAGATGTAGAATATCCCATAATGAATTAAACACTCTAAAACTTCCATCTAGTCTATGAAAGATTAGATAATCTCCTTCTTTAGATTCTACAACTGAAAAAGTAGATATCTTGGACTTCTTATCAGTATCTTCTTTTGGATTCTCAAAGTCAACAACTCTAAGATAATTTCTGAGCTCATCAACTGTGTCTGTTCTTAATTCAACAGCTTTCTTGAACTTCTTTGATGGCTGTTCATCAGTGACTCTTTTCCTCTTTGAGCTTCTTGTAGCAGCTCTTTCCTTTCTTTTATCTTCAAGCTTGTCATCTTCAAAAGAAATAATGCCTGCAAGATCTCTTTGAATAGCTTCTCTAACAGCATCATACAGATCCTTCATCTCTGTATATGTCAATCTAACCAAACCTGTGTATCCTTGACCTTTTAGATAAGTCATCATATCATTCCTTTCTCTAGCTTTACTAATTGGCCTTCTTGATTGAACATTCTTTCTTGATTCTTCAGCATCTATCTCTGCTTGTAATATTCTAGCTGCTTCCTCATTTTTGGCAACCTGAATTTGTCTTAACTGTGCCAATGTCATCTTCTTCTTCTTCTTTTCTACCAAGATCCCTTTGCCTTTATCTTTTGGATCTATTTCTTGCGCAGGTTGAGAAGAAGTATGATGTTGTTGTTCAACCTCATGAATACTAATACCTCTTTGACTTGACATATTAAGCATGATATCAGCAATTGTTTCATCATCACTGTTAGTATGAGCTATATCATCTTCTTCCTGAGCTGGTTTAGAAGGACCTACTTCCTCTTGAACTTGAATTGAAGGACCAATATCCTCTTCAAAATCTAAGGTTCTAGGTGTAATAGTGAATTGCCTCTCAGTACCTTGTTGAGCAGTACTTTCTTGAGCAGTACTTTCAGCTTCAGCTCCTTCTAAGTTTATTTCCTCAGTATCACCACTTCTCACTTCAACAGTAGCTTCTTTCAAATTTATTTGCTCTGTTTCATCACTCTTCCTCTCAACAGTATCTTGAGGAATATTTTCAGGTGGTGTCCTCTGAGTATCATCCATAAATCCAGCATCTTGTTCAAAATCTTGTTCAAAACCAGCATCATCTTCATTCAAATTCTCTAAATTCCTCCCCATTTGGAATGAAGATTGCTTCTTAGACTTTTTCTTCTTAGAAATCTTTGTAGGTATCCTACCACTCTTCTTCTGAGACTTCACCCATAATCTATGGTGTTGAACTAGTGGCCAAACATACCTCTTCAATTTTTGAAACTTAGTCTTTAATTTGTCTATCTTAGCAGCTTGAGCCTCACTCTCCTTCTTCAACCTCTTTAACTCCCTTGTTAAAGCATAATTGTCCAATTCTACCTCTTCTTCTTCAAATTGCTTAGACACATTTGTGGAAGAAACAGCAATAGGAGATGGTGAATTATTCATACCTTGGTCTGACTCCTCATGAGTAGGAATGTCCATAGGAGCAGTACCTTCCCTAGTAACAGAATGTGGAGAAGCAGTATGTTGAGAAGCAGTGGGTTGAGGAATACTAACTTCTCTAGAAACTGGAGACTCTTGGCTTGCTGACTCAGAATTTGCTTCTTGCTCTTGCTCGTGCTCTGCATCTCTTACAACTTGTGCAACTCCCAATATATGAGCAGTCAAAGGTGTGTTGGTTCCAGAAAACTTGGCACTTTGTTTAGATAGAAAAGTAAACACCTTTGATGGAAGTTTGACAGTGGGTAGAAAACTTTGAGGTTTAGGGACATCCTCAAGTTGATTGTTCAAGAATAACTGAACAAACCTTGGATACATCAAAAATGGTGAACCATTACCAATATGTGTAAGCATACCATCCAGAATGAGTCTTGAGAAATTGAATCTTCGATCGGTAGCTAAACCCACTAATGCAGATGCAATATTTTGACCAAATTGATCAAAAGAAGTACTCTTGGGACTCAAACAATGAAGTAGAACGTGAATTAGGTACTTCCAATGAGAACAAAACAAAGGCTTTTGAAAAGTAAGCTTCGTCAGATCGCCTTCATAACCTAAATCACTTAAAGTGTCCCAAAGCACTTGTTTTGCAAAACAAACAGCCCCCCCTTCATCATCAAACATCAACACATCCCTAATCGTGGCCTCAGTAATCCTAATAGCTCGTCCAGCAACCGTAGCCCTAATCAACGAATCACCTTCTTTCGTTGCAGTAGCCCAAAATTCTTGCATCCAGGGACCAATAACATCAGGGTCAACTAAAATAGAGTAGTTGATGGAAGACCCAGTTAAGAAATCAATGATCGCATGAAAATCAAGATTATCTCTTGTCTTGTCCAAATTAGCGATCATATTATGTTTGCTAACAGTAAGGCGATTAGCCATGATGAGTTGGTAGAGAAGAATTCGCTTTGAGTGTGTGTTTTGATAAAAAGATTGTGGTGTAAAAGCGAATGAGGGATCTCAAATACGTAAAAAGGCGGGGAAATAGGAGTGAGTTTCTTTAAATAGGATGAAAACAAATCAAACTCTTAATAATAAAGTTACCGTTTGGATTAACTTATTATCTCCGCCGTAAGGAATTAATTAACCGTGAGCCCCACAATTTTTGACCGTTGGAACAGTACGTCCACGTAAGCAGTACGTTGAAGCAGTACGTTGCTGAAGCAGTACTTTGAGCAACAAAGCAGTACGTTCCATCTTGTTATCCACAATTGATACTCCAAACTAAAACCAAGAACTTGTAAAAGGTTCATGCTTAAGTTCTAACTAATAGCTAATGTTGCCTCCCCTCAAATACAACATATAGGCTAAACTAAATCACTAATAACCAATACTTTCATTAAGACCGAATATAAAGTATTCTAACTAATACTAAAGCCTCCCCTCAAATGTAGCCTAGTAGTTAATCATCCCAATGCGCACAACTAAGTGGTTGAATCTTGAAACATCAAATCCCTTAGTGAGTAGATCAGCTACATTATCATCTGTGTGAACCTTAACCACATTTATAAGCCTGTGCTCATAACAATCTCGAATAAAGTGATGCCTAATCTGAATGTGCTTGGTCTTGGAGTGATAAACAGGATTCTTCACAATGCAGATGGTACTCTCATTATCAATGTTGATAGGAGTATTCTTGAAATTGAATCCATAATCCAAGAGTTGATTTTGCATCCACAAAACTTGTCCACAACAGCTTGCAGCAGCAACATATTCTGCTTCAGTAGAGGAGGTTGCAGCAATGGTTTGCTTCTTACATTGCCAGGAGACTAATCTTCTTCCAAGATATTGACATCCTCCTGAGGTTGATCTTCTATCATAGTTATCCCCTGCATAGTCACTATCTGAAAAGGCTTCTAAGTGAAAAGGTGACTCCTTAGGATACCATAATCCTAACTTTGGTTGATGCTTGAGATATCGAAAAATCCTCTTGACTGCATACATATGGGAAACCTTGGGTGTAACCTGAAATCTTGCACATAAGCAAACAGCAAACATGATGTCAGGTCTTGATGCAGTTAAGTACATAAGACAACCAATCATAGATCTGTAAAGCTTGACATCCACAGCTTGTCCATCTTCATCCTTGCCTAGAGGTTTATTTTTATCAATGGGTGTGGTGGCAGGCCTGAGATTTAGAAGATCAAATCTTTTGAGTATGTCTGCAACATACTTTTCTTGGTTAATGAAGATTCCATCTCTTGTTTGTCTAACCTGAAGACCCAAAAAGAAGGTTAATTCTCCCATAGAACTCATTTGAAACTCCTTCTGCATAAGATCTTCAAATTCTTTCACCATAGACTTCTTTGTAGCTCCAAATATAATATCATCCACATATACTTGGACTAACATAATGTCTTTCTTATCCCTCTTGATGAACAAAGTCTTATCAATTGCTCCTCTCCTATAACCATGTTGTAATAGAAAATTTGAGAGTCTCTCATACCAAGCTCTGGGAGCTTGATGAAGGCCATATAGTGCCTTGATCACTTTGTAGACTTTGTTTGGATGTGCAGGATCTTCAAAACCAGGAGGTTGTTTAACATAAACTTCCTCAGAAATTGTGCCATAAAGAAAAGCACTTTTCACATCCATTTGGTAGACAGGAAATCCCATGTATGATGCAAAGGCAAGAAATAACCTTATTGCCTCTATCCTTGCAACAGGAGCAAATACTTCATCATAATCCACTCCTTCTTCTTGGCGATATCCTTGTGCAACCAATCTAGCTTTATTTTTGATAACATTCCCTCGTTCATCTCTTTTGATTCTGAAAACCCATCTTGTACCAATGACTCTTTTGCCATCTGGTAAATCACATAATACCCAGACTTCTTGAAGCTTAAATTGTAGAAGCTCCTCTTGCATGGCTTCAACCCAACTTTCATCTGCTAAAGCTTGAGCTACCTTTTTGGGTTCTTCTTGAGATAAAAAGCAAGCAAACAGGCATGTTTGTTGATCCTTGTGATTCATCCTGTTTTGTTTATAAACAAAGCTAAGTAAAGCAGTATGTTGCTTAGAAAGTCCTTTAACTTTGTTCCTTGTAACCACTCCTGAAGAGGGTGATCCAATAATATTACTTTGAGGATGAGCTTTATGAATTCTCAATGTAGGAGTTGGTGGTACTGGAAGATCAGACTCCAAGTTAGTAAAATCAATGCCTTCATTGGAGAAAATACCGTCTTGAATAAGCTCATCATCAATTTCTTCTAATCCAGGAATGTTAGCATTAACTAAATCATCATCATCAACATTGGAATCATCAGCATTGTTCCAATTTGATTGCTCTAATACATCAGAAGTACTGTCAAAAGGATCAGCAGTACTTTGATCTAAAGTACTGTGGGCAGTATCTTGAAAGTTACTCTTTTTCTTTGCAGCCTCATAAGCCTTCCTTTGTTCATCTTCATAGTATTGTGCTATAGTTTCTTGAAAAAGCATCCTATTAAGTTCATCTTGTATGGCTTGATCTTCATCAGATACTGTATGAGTTGGCTGAGCAGTACTTTGTTCCTCAACAGTAACTTCAGGTTCTTTGTCAGGAACTTCTTCTGGTGTAACATTGACTCCATGAACAATGTACTGTGAATCATCTTCTTTGGAATTAGCCTGATTCTCTTCTCTAACAGGAACATAATTCATAGATGGTGTGAGCTTGAGATCAAGATCAAACATCCAATCAGGACCTTTACCTTTCTGAGTTTCCTTATCTTCCAAAAATTCAACATGAAGACAATCTTGTACCTTTCTGGTATTCCTGTTATAAACTCTAAATCCTTTGCTATTTGTACAATATCCCAATAAATATCCTTCATCTGACTTACCATCAAATTTACCCAGAGAATCAATGGTATTTAGAATAGTCAGAGAGCAGCCAAAAGGTTTTAGAAAACGAATGTTTGGTTTCTTTCCATGAGTAACTCATAAGGTGTCTTCATCTGAGGTTTAGTTACTGAAACTCTATTCAACACATAGCAAGCAGTACTTATGGCTTCAGCCCAAAAGAGAATAGGTAATTGGGAATCTGCAAGCATTGTTCTAGCTGCTTCTATCAAAGTCCTGTTCTTTCTTTCTGCAACACCATTCTGCTGTGGTGTTCTAGCAATGCTAAACTCTCTCTTGATCCCTTTCTTGGCACAGAATTCATCCATATGCTTGTTCTTGAATTCTGTTCCATTATCACATCTAATACCTCTTACTTTGAGTCTTAATTGATTTTCAAGGGCTACTATCAGGTCATGGATAGCATCAAAGGTTTCATCTTTGAATCCCAAGAAAAAGACCCAGCTAAATCTGCTACAATCATCTGTCACAACCAAGCAGTACTTCTTCTTGTTTAAACTTTCTACTGAGACTGGTCCAAACAGATCCATGTGTAGCAACTCCAAAGGTTCTCTAATATCTCTTTCCCCAAGCTTCTTACATGAAGCTTTATGTTGTTTACCCTTCTTGCAAGCCAAACATGAATGATCAGTTTTGAATGTTTTGGAAGGTAAACCTTTAACTAAATTTCCTTTGACCAGCTTGTTGATGTTCTTAAAATTAACATGACCTAGTCTTCTGTGCCACAGATGTGCTTCTTCCAATGATGCCTTTGCTACTAAACATGTTGCTCTTCCAGCAGAATTGAGACTCTTTAAGTCTAAACTGTATACATCATTGGTTCTTGGTACTCTCAATGTCACCAAGTGATCATCAACAAATTTGAACTCAGGGGAGAGAATGAGACATTCTGTATCAGTAAACAGAATTGGATACTTCTTGTCACAAATTTGAGATACTGACAATAGGTTGAACTTGAGCTCCTTTACATATCTAACATTCTCAAAATCAATACATCCAGCCTTGATTGTTCCTTTGCCAGTGATTCTTCCTCCATCAGGATCATTACCAAATGCAACTCTTCCTCCATAATATGCCTTAAAGTCTGACAGGATCTCCTTGTCCCCTGTCATGCTGCCAGAGCAACCACTATCAACAATAATATGATCTTTAAGCTCCTCCTCTGGGTTGCCCTGCACATAAAAGAAAAGGGTTAGTTTCTTTTAGGAACCCAAGCCATTACTGACTTGTGTTCCCCTTGTGGAGTGACATACTTGAATTCCTTCAGTATGTAATCTCCACTGGTTTTAAAGGCATGGTCAATGATTATTTGAGTTGGTCCCATGTCCTGTGTTGCAATATCAACAACACTCCCTGTTTCACCCTTATCTGAGGAAAGTACTTCTTGTTCCCCATCAGTACTTTCTTTCTTAACCCAATTTCGTTTGACCTTAGGTTTCTCTGAGCTAGGTACTCTGCTTGAGGTGGAAGACCTTTTATATGAATTGAATCTCTTAGGTCTTCTATGTGAAAAAGTATGAGCAGTACCATGAGTGGGTGAAAACTTATCAGTCCTTTGAGAAGGTATTTCTTGAGACTTATCAGATTGTGAAGGTACTGGTGATTTGGAAAACATTCTTTTCTGGTGAGGGTACCTATAGTCTTTTGAGAAGTTACTATGGTTGACCCTATTTGAGTGATTCCAAACTGGTCTAGTCTCTCTTGGCTTATGGGTGGGAGGTCTATTCTTTGGAAACTGACTTAAGTATTCTGAGTGAAAGTCACAGTGCTTAATCAAGTGATCAGGACTATAGCATACATAACATAACTTTCTCTCCATATTCCCAAATCCTCTTCTATGATTAAAAGGTTTCCTGTAGTAAGCAGTATTTTGAAAAGTTTCTCTTGGAGGTACTGCTGAATGTCCAGCAGTACTTTGAAAAGTTTTTGGAGGTACTGCTTGTTTTTGAAAGGCTGTAGGAAACTTTTGATCATGACCCCTTTGAAAATCATTCTTAGGCTTCTCAGAACTAATTCTACCATTAAGCTTCTTCCTAAACTCTAGGTTGTCTACACCATAACGAGAAACATCTGTCCTAAGAGGTTGAAACTGACCAGTGGGTGGAGGAACTGAATGGTACTCCTTATCTTTCTTAAACTCAGGAGGTGATTCACTAATTGGTTCCTCATTCCTAGATGTGTTTTCTTCTGAGCTTGTAAGGTCATCATCACTAGGTGGAATCTCTTCCTTAGCACTAGGTGGAGTTTCTTCCTTATCACTAGGTGAGGTCTCATCTGAACTACTAGCTTCACCATAACCTAGTCCAGCTCTACTGTTTATTACTCTTTGTTTTTCAACAAATTGAACATGTGATAGACCAGCCTGTTTAATACTACCAAGTCTTTCTAACAAAGTATCTCTTTCCTTAGTAATCTTTTCTAATTCAGACACCTTACATCCTAACTTCCATTCACTTAATTTCAATTGGTAATCTTGTTGCTCATATTTTTCTGCCCAAGCTATTTCATTATTTTCATGTGTTAAAATTTTGGCTTCCATTGACTCTAAAGTTAATTGATAACCAGCTACCTCAGACCTAGCTGTTCTACAATTATCTCTTTCAGTCACATAATCTTTAAGCAACTTTTGATAAACATCATTACACTTAGAGCATACCTCAGAGACATTGGATGAACTTGGTGAAGTCGCTACCATAGCAATCTGAACAGGTTCATCTTCATCCTCCATGCTCCAGTCAAAGCTTCCAAGACCATCTCTTGAGTCCAAAGCAGCATATCCAGGTTCCTCATCAAAAGCTGTGCCCCAATCAAACACTTCCATTGCAAGCATAGAATAGGTTACAGGTTCATCATCAAATTCAGCACTCCAGTCAATTTCTGCTAAATTTTCTTGAGCCACCAAAGCTTTTGGTTGTGATTCAGTAATAGGAACCTCCTTTCTTTCAACCTTGGGTTGTTCAATCATCCTGTTTGCCTGATATTTTGCAAACTTGCATTCCCTTGCAAAGTGTCCAAGCTTTTGACAATTGAAACATTCAATCTTAGATTTGTCAAAAGTGATACCTTGTTTGGCTTTGAAATCAATTCCCCTTCCTGTCTTGTTCATGAACTTCTTGATCCTAGCAGCAATCATAGCTACTTGCCATCTTATGTCAATCTCTTCTAAAGCATCTTCTTCAATCTGCAACAAGTCTTCTTGATAGGTAACAGGTAAAGTGGCTTGTTGTGCAAAGAAGGAACATACAATTTCATCAGAATTGGTGTTGTTTGTTGGTGATGGGTTGGGGGTAGTTGTGGTTGTGCAAACATGCTGTGAATCACCAACAGTACTTTGAGAAGGATAAGCAGTACTTTTAGTGGAAGTACTGCTTCTGTTTTCAGAAGATACAAAAGCTATGTTGTGAGTTTTCTGAGAACTGTGACCATTCATCTCTTGCTCGTAGACTTTCAAATTGTTATAGAGATCATCAAAGTCCATAGACTCTAATCCAGGTTGGCCTCTAATCATAGTAGCAACCACATGCCAGACAGATGGCAGACTCCTTAAGAACTTCAAATTTGCATCTTCAACAGATACCTCTGCTCCATATAGTTCTAGCATACTAAGTAGATTTTGGAATCTGTCATAGGCAGCATCAAGACTTTCTCTTTCACCAACAGTGAAGGTTTCAAATTGCTGCTTCAATAAGTTTCTATGCATCTTCTTTGAAGCATCATTACCTCCAAATCTTGTCTTGATAGCAGCCCATAATTGTTTTGCATCCTTAGCATCATGAAACTTCAATAGGTGACCATCAGGAATAGCAGACAGCAGTATGTTGAGAGCCTTATCTTGATTTCTCTTTGTAGCTGCTGGTAAGGTTGGTTGAGGTGGTTTGGGTTGTCCTTCAACTTGTAGAGGTTCATCAAGAACAACATTACCATTGACAATTACATCCCATAGAGCATGGTCAGTAATAGCAAGGTACTGTCTCATCTTCATGCTCCAGAGATCATATTCTCCCTTCTTGATGATAGGAATTCTAAGTGAGGTGATGGATGGGATAGGTGCAGCTTCAGTCGACATTGTTAAGGGTTTGTTGATAAATCGGTTTTAAGGGTTTCTTCTTAATCAGAGTCTCCACACAAGCTCTGATACCACTTGTTGGATCGATATACTCTGACCAAACTAACTTGTAGCTTGTCTACGGTTTAACAACTTTGAATGAATTCAAAACTATTAATAGTGAAACACTGATATACTTTGCTAAGTATGCGGAATCTACTTCAACAAAGCTAAGAAGAATTTAATAAACAACTTTGAATATTATTAAAACCTTGAACCTGCTTTCTTACACAGATTCACTAACAAACTCTAAACTCTAATAATCGTATATCACTAATCGCATATACTTGTCTCTCTAAAACACACATATCTCTAATGCCAACCTAGGGATCCTTTTATAGGCACAAGGAAAACCCTAGTCGGTTTACAATACTTGAACGACAAGTAAATTCTAATTATAACTCTAATCTAATACGAATATTCTAGAATTACACATTAGTCCTTAAACTATTTGCATGGCAGTCCTTTAACGAGCAGCAGTACTTTAATCGAATAGCAGTACTTTGACTTGAATAGCAGTACTTTGACTTTTATAGCCCAACAAACATATCGCGAACTAAATTTCTCATGTATGCTAAATGTCTAGCACTTCTGTACGGAAACATCATACGGAACACACAAATTCCCGGTCTAAAGTTTCATAATTTCTCTTCCACAATGATAACTAATCCATTAGTCACTGTAATCAACTTCGAACCTTCAATAAGCAACTCTCCGACTTAATTCAACAAAAAAGGGCTCCACATCTCCGTTCATACAAAACTCCGAAAGGAAAACCCTTGTCACTTGCATGCCATCAATCTTAGTGAGCAAACACAACTAGGCCAAACACTTGTCGAATTTTATGCTCAACACGTCTTCCAAATTCGAATAGTTGTTCTGTCCGTCCATCCGTCTGAAGGTGAGAAGTCATACTAAAAACCTGAGCCCAATTCCCATAGTCTTCTGTATCTTCTTCTGGAAGTGTGAAGCAAAACGCGATTCTCTGAAACGATTACTGCAGTTGTGTCATGTAGCTTGAATAATCTTCTGCCGAAAGAAATCTCTGCCAATCTTCTAAGTAAGCCGACCTAGTTAAATGATCCACTACAACTCAATTCATGTTGTCCTTCCAAAATGTGCGCGGAAATCCCATTACAAATTTCTTGAAAGTTTAATCCCACTTCCACATACGAACATCCAAAACTAATGAAAATCACTTGTACGCTAATGCTAAATCTTAACCTGTTGACGCGCTAAGCGCTTCGCCACCAATGTAGTCACAACTATCTTCATACCATTCCATCGAAATTTTCTGCTTCAAGTCTCTATACATATTAGTACAACTAAGATGAATAGAGCAAATAGAACTGTGTGCTTCAATCAAAACCACTTTCTTCAAGTCTTCTAACATAGATCATATTCCACCATCTTGCTTCTGAGCTTCTTCATGTCTGTCACAAATCACTCCAAAGTCATGCGTCGAATAATTCACCTCAAACAGTTCTAGCTGTATTGATGCATAACCAACAATCTTCCCATGTTGCATAAGGACATAGCTAAGTCTCCCTTTTAGGTAGAAACAAATCTCTTTTCAGCTTTCCAAAATTCTCCTCTCATTCTTCATCCCAACCAAAATTTACTCTTCGAGAATATTACATAGAACTTCTTCTGACGTAGAAATTTCAACACAAAATACGAAGATGATCCTCGTGTTTCTCTTTCGTCTCTGAATATACCAATATGTCATACTATAATAAATTGTCCAAGTATTCATGAAAGACACGATTAATCAAGTTTATAGAAATAGTCGGAGCAGTAGCCAATACAATCGGCATCGCAATGCTCATAAAGATCATAACCAATACGAAAAATAATTCTAGGAACATCTCGTTACTGAAAATAATCGGATCTCAAATCAATCATAGAGAAAACTTCACACCTGAAGTTGATTAAACAAATTGTCAATTCAAGGTAAGGGTAACAATTCTAACCATAAAGCGATTCAACTTCCCGAAATCAATGCACAACTTGATGCTATCATCATTCTTCTTCATAAGCACAACACGGAGACACACTTAGACGAACAAACCACTTCATAGAAGTTGGTTGATGCGCGTGTGCGTATGCTCTAATTTATACCCACGGTATGTCGTTGTGGTTTTAGTAGTATTCAAGTTTTAAATTTATATTTAGCCGACTTATCAATAACACACACACTTTAACGAGCAGTGTACCCGGTCAGTATGAATATAATGGTAAGTAGAGTGTCGATCACTAAGAGTGGAACGTATTATCTAGTTATCCTAATCAATATTTTAATATCTTAACTTAGCTATACAACCTAATCTAACGCAAGGGGGTTCAGTCTGAGAGACTGGCACGGTTTGGTTGCAATTAAATAATAAACTAAACTAATTAGCACGAATCAGCGAGTGGCACACACGTACACAGATAAATACTTGAGACAATAAGAAGACCTGTCCTGATAGTTAAGTAGCTTGTCACTTGTTTTATTGCTAGTTTTATATGAAGTGTATAGTTCGATGCAACGCACCGAGATTAAGTCCTTTCTCGTTGGTTCTAATCTTATCGGCGAGTAAACCCTTAATGATTACTTATGACTATCCTATTTATCTTTCTTCCTACTTTTCTACAGACGATAGAATGCATAGGCGATCTAATAAATAGGCGAGGGCAGAGGCATGGCGACCCGATCAACGCTCAGCTAGACACAGAGGTTATCAATGCACTAATAAAAGTCACCAAAGACATCAACATATAAACTTTAATTAATTGGAAAGCAGTTTTAAGGGAGTGCAACCTTTCCGTTGTCACATTACACAAGCCACCAATCCTGATGAATTAAAGTTTACTAACACAATAAAACAAAACTACTTAATGAATTAAATACATGCAGGACCTTCTTACAACTCTTGTATCTTCGTTCAAGGTGTGTCTTGTGCTGTTACTTCGACTGAATTCGGCCTAGGGTTTCTGTCTCTTCCTTCGTATATATTATATGCTCTCGAAATTCGTCTGGTCTTGGGGTATTTATAGTTTCTGTCTGAGGGTAAGATGCGGCGCATCTAATAAGTAGATGCGACGCATTGACTTAACTTCACGTGGGGTCTAAGATTAATATATTCAGGAATATTCGTACACCGCCAGAAGATGCGGTGTAACTCCATTCTTAGATGCGGCGCATGTCCTCTTGTATCTTTGATCGAAACTGGTGAAATCTTGATAGTGATGCGCTGTATGTAATAAGTAAGATGCGGCGTATCTGGAGCAGGATGGCTTGATCTTGTACATTTCAGTAGACTCTTAACTTCTTGCTTGTTTTGCTCCATAATTATTCCAAAATCGCCAAGTTTCACATAATACTTGTTTTTACCTTAGAATTACAAAAGTAAACATTAACGTATCAATTCTCACAGATAATATAATAAAACAAGTCAAATAAATAGGATAAATGACGGTAATAAAATGTACTTATTTGAGTTCATCAAATATCCCCCCACTTGAACTTTACTTGTCCCCAAGTAAACCTTAGAATTAATCTTATGAAAATGTATCCTAAAAGATATTAGGATTTATTTTTATATTTAAGCATGTATTCATTTTTGTCATAATCACACAACCAAACACTTAACGAATTAGAAGTAAAATAAAATATTTTGATAAATGCAAATCTAATCGTTTAACTGTCCAGTCGTGACGAATATTCTATCATAAGCTTGGCAAGTATACGCATCTCCTCCACTAAAGCCAAGGAATAACAAGTCTAAAGCGGTAAAAAAGGTTTGTTGGTTAAGGGTTAATCATTCTCCTTAATCTCTATCGATCTCAAATTCCAAAAAAGGCGACAAAATCACAAATACATGATCGAATCCACGAACACGATACTTGCAATTGCTCAAATCCTTAACTCGAATAGGCTAAAGATAGGACCAAGTAATCTTCACCAATAATATTATGTCAAAAAGGGCGACAAAATCATAAATACATAGCCGAATCCACGACTACGATACTTAAGATTGCTCAAATCCCTAATCTCAATAAATCAAAGGTTTGGATAAAGAATAATATAGGGTATGGATAATATTTGGGATATAAATTGGTGTAAAATGAAAAATAAACAAAACAGATAAATTAAAATCCTAAGTGTGGTTAATCACTATCCCAACCATCCCATGAATAAGACTCATATCATTGAATAACTCACGCTTTAACACTTGAAACACACGCTTTAGGTAGACACGAATTATACTCAACAAGATCTTAATCAAAGAATATCCTTTAGTTGGCGTTCCCATAACGTTCAACTCCAATTCAATCCATAAATATAATATACAACAAATAGTGGTGATATCGACCACTTAATACAAAACTTTACATGAGTTGGTTAAAACAAACATCCAACTTTTTTCTTTTTTTTTTTTTTTTTTTTTTTTTTTTTTTTTTTTTTTTTTAAACATAAACATAGATGTGTAAAATTTCATCACATCACTATAATGATAACTCTGGATAATTTTTCCATACTTTTCATGACTTCAGAAATAACAGTAATAGTGAAAGTAGTAAACACACGAAAAATAAACTCAATGATATACAATATTTACTTTCACTCCAATTGCATTGTGCAATTTCCCGACCTAACCAAAGATAATGAATTACGCACGCGATCACAGGTAATGTAAGGAAACACACTTTGCCTAAAGCAATTAACCAACCACGGATTTTAATCTACAGGGTAGGCTAAGGTGTAAGGGTGTAACGAAATATTATAACAAAGGTGTAAGAAACGAAAGGAATGGCTCTGAGTGTTTTTCTAGGGGTATCTTACTCTAAAAGTGAGAGTAACAAAGGGGTTTATACGGGGGTTAACTAACCAGTGTAGTTAGCTAATAACACATAACATATAAAGGCTATTTGGGTGTAATCCTAGAATTTTACCAATTTAGACAAGTCATTCCAATTATATAAAATAATACTTATTATGGTGGTCTCGAATAGTATACAAGCCAAGTTCTAAAGTTTACAAGTCACCGGCACACTCATAGATTTTTGAATTTTTGAAAAATCACAATTTTTGAAAATAACGTCATGTGTGCAGCTATGCAACTTAGATCTTAAACAAAAACATGCTAAAAATTTTAAATTTTGATATATTAAGCACATTTTAAGCATAATTTTTGAAAAAGTTTAGGACAAGTAAGTGTTCTAATTCTCCAATCCCCCCACTTAAGTTAAACAACGTCCTCGTTGTTTGTATAAAAGGTTAAAAACTGGAAAATAAAAGAATTAGAACAGGAAAACTCCCCTGAGATTTGCTCGGTATGATCCTCCATTAGTATAAGAGCAAAAATCATCTTTCTTGTGGATGAGAACGTTTAAGCTTCATATTGATGTATCCACAGGAAATGCAGGAATCTATAATACCACCAAGACTTTAAACACACCTAAATTAAGAAGGTTCAAACTTGCATAATACATTAGTAGTTAGCAAAAATAAAATGTAAAAATTAAAATGAAAATCATCAGGTCAGTCGATGCGCCGTATCTTATGGAAGAAGATACGCCGTATCGAGCCTGGAATAATTACGAAATAAAATAAAATAAAGGATAGGATGCGGCGCATCTGTTTTACCAGATGTGGCGCATGTGTTCACCAGACAGACTGTTAACAGTCTGTTGTAAAATGGCTCGTTCCACGGTTTTCTCTCATGTCCACTCGTATTCTCATGCTGAACTTAATGCCAGTCTTTGTCAAGCATAATAAGAAATATAGACTGAAACATCAAATGTATACATGATAATAACGATTAGTACAATCCAAAAATAATAGTAATATGCATGGAACAATGTCAATAAACACGTAAAATCAAGAGATCATGGGTCAGTGGGGTCGTGTGGGAGGGTCCCGGAAGTACTGGCATCATCTGTCCTAGCCCGGACTCTGCGAGTATATGCAAGTGTCACTCCTGCAACATGAGTACCATCCGGACGAGTGTGGGTAATACCCTGCTGCTCCAAAAGTCGGCTCACACTCGTAACAAGCCACTCCGAGTCCCTCCTCATACCATCTACAACGCCTCTCAAGGCTCTCAGCTCTCCCTCAACTGCCTCAACTCTCTGACTCACCGTGCGTACAGGTGCTGGTGGGGGTACTGGTGCCTGTGGCTCCTCCTGATGGGCTGGAGTAGCAGCCGGAGCTCCCTGGGGACCTCCCTGCTCCGCCTCTGGCCCTGCAGCTCTAGCGGGCCCCAATGCTACCCAAAAGTAATCCCCCATAGCCAACTGACAGATCCCAAGTCTAACCAAATAATCCCTGTCAATAACCGGAAGATGGGTCACCACAACCTCCAACCCTGCTGGAATCTCCTCTCCAATCACTCCAAAATGGCGGGCCAGCCTAGATACAAAATGCCCGCCAGTCATATGACTCCTCCTATCTCTCCCTGCAGCTGCCCGATGGAGGTAATGTGCCAGAAAGTGGGCGATGTTCACCGACAACCCCTCGTCCATGCTCCTCAGAAGGAAGAGGTCAAGACTAGTCACCTTCTCGGGTGACTGACCTCTCCCAGCAATGGTCAAAGCTATCATGCGGTGGCACAACCTCCTCATGGGCTCCCTGATCAGTGTGTAAGAAGGGGTGTAAGTAGTGATATCACCCCCTGAAGAGATCCTATCCCAGTAATCTCCCAGCAATGCCCTATCAGGAACTGCCCTCAAGCTGTCAGCCCAATACCTGGCAAACCCATCAGACTCAAGCTCCTCAGCAGTGTGTAACCCCATAGCCAGAATAAACTCTCTCATCGACATCTGCCTGTGCTCTCCCCCCAACCTAAAAACTAAAGTGTCGGCGGTCTCCAACTCTGTATCAGTCTCCCTGTAATGGACAGTACTGAAGAACTCCAACATAAGCTCCCTGATAAGAGGTTCATCGACCCCAAACAACCTCTCCAAAGCAAAATATCTAAACACCACCTCATCATCATCATCACTAACCACCATCTCCAACCTACGATGCAAACTATCAGCAGCATGCCCCGCTCCAATCAATCCAACATCAGCAATATCCAAAACCTGGACCCTAAATATTCTCTTAAAGTAAATCGATTCTAGTCTCCGCAAGTAATCATCCAAAGTACCAGGAGTCAGTCCCATATCCTCGAAACATAGCCACTGATGTCTGTGTGCAGCCTCAGGCAATGCCATCTGAAATAAATTTTCAAAGTTAGTAAAAAGTCTGCAAATTAGGTAGATACGGCGCATCTGATTTAATCAGTGCGGCGTATCTGCACAAAATATAAGAGATGCGAAGCAAGAAATGAGATACGGCGTATGGAGATGCGTCGTATCTAGATTAGTAATACGGCGTATATAGAGTTTTATTAAATTGGAAATAGGTCGTTACGCCGCATCAATTAACCTAGATGCGCCGCATCTAAAAGCATATCAGTATAAAATAAAGGGGATCAGGCATGCTTTTCAAGAATCCGTATCCGTGACGTAAACTCCCACTTAACATCACAGTTCCATTTACCCATTATAAAAGTTCTAAAAGCTCATTACACCACCACTAATCCATTTTCCCACTAAAATTCAAAATCGGATTCAAAACCCAAATTTTCATTCAAATCAAACTAGGCCAGAAATTCGATGAATTATGCAAATTAAATATGGGGGAAATCATCTAATGCAAGTCCTAATCATATCTCTATATCATTTAAGCCCTAATCGAATTAATCACATAAACCCTAATTTTTATATTAAACAAAATTAAATCGAAATAGAATAATTACCTTAATTATATGATCAGGAGTAGGTTAAGAGATCGGATTAGAGGTTTGATTTGAGAAAAATGCTCGGATTTAGGGTTTAATTTTACTGCGTGTATGTTTTTAACTGTGTGAGGATTTGGGGTGAAAAATTGAGATCCGGCGCATTCCCGTCGTATTTATAGGGCAAAACAATGCGCCGTATTGAAAAATTGGAATGCGCCGTATCTATTTAATCTCGTTGACTAGTCAATGAGTCCTAGTTGGTCAGAGATACGGCGCTTGGGATATTTAGATACGCCGTATCGCTATGTTAGTGAACGATATTTAAATAAGGAACGTACCTTGGCCTCCGCAACACAATTCCTTATACATCAAATTGGGATTAAATGGCATACCATATGATATAAATGAATTCAAAATAAGAGCAATAGGCATAAACGTTTTATTAATAATTGTAATCTTATTGTTTAGTGGATAAGGATTTATTCCGAGGTTAGGAACAAATATCGTTTTTAAGCATACAAAATTAAGATTACAATTTGAATCAGATGTATTATATGGATAATAAAATTGAGATTGTATTGTAGAGAACTTTCCTTTGGGCTGGTTGAATTATCGTAGAGGTTACCTGGAATTCTATTTCAAGAATTTAAGACGTTCAATGTTACCAGTACTGAGTTTTTCTCCACTCTTGTTGTCTTAGGTTCGATAACTCCAGCTAGCGTCTCTCGGTTTGGTACAGGATGTAATCTTCCATAGTGATGCTTAAGCCATCATTTATCCTGAAAGTAAACCAACTTGCGAATGAGAGTAGTGGAACGATCAAAGTGAATATCAAAAATCAACTATACTTATCAAATTGAATTCGTCGTATTAACAAAAGTTAATGCGTCGTATTTTCGTTACGTTTCAAAATACAAGATTTTTGATTCAGAAGATACGCCGTATCGACAGAGATCGATGCGTCGTATCTGTTTAATAATTCGAAAACTGTTTTTAATTAAAATAATAGATACGCCGTATCTACAAAAGCAGATGCGTCGTATCGCGTTATCGGTTAGAAAAAATTTCTTATTAAAAACAGATACGCCGTATCTTGGGGAAAGATGCGTCGTATCGAATTAATTAAACGCGTCGTATTTTATAAAAATTAAACGCAATACGCCGTATCTAAGAAAATAGATGCGCCGTATCGTTTGAATATGCTCAGTACAACGATAGCAGAATACAGAAAATACGAAAAATAAAAACAAACCAAAATAAACACAAATAAAAGAAAATAAAAACACACGAAAACAGAAAATATGCAAATAATACAATGAATGCAATTTAACCTAATATACAACAGAGTTAGCGGTTAGATTAAAAATTAAAAAGAAAAACCTAATTAAAATACTAATCAAATTAACAGATAATAACAATTCACTCCTCGACAGCGGCGCCAAAAACTTGATGCGCGTGTGCGTATGCTCTAATTTATACCCACGGTATGTCATTGTGGTTTTAGCAGTATTCAAGTTTTAAATTTATATTTAGCCGACTTATCAATAACACACACACTTTAACGAGCAGTGTACCCGGTCAGTATGAATATAATGGTAAGTAGAGTGTCGATCACTAAGAGTGGAACGTATTATCTAGTTATCCTAATCAGTATTTTAATATCTTAAGTTAGCTATACAACCTAATCTAACGCAAGGGGGTTCAGTCTGAGAGACTGGCACGGTTTGGTTGCAATTAAATAATAAACTAAACTAATTAGCACGAATCAGCGAGTAGCACACACGTACACAGATAAATACTTGAGACAATAAGAAGACCTGTCCTGATAGTTAAGTAGGTTGTCACTTGTTTTATTGCTAGTTTTATATGAAGTGTATAGTTCGATGCAACGCACCGAGATTAAGTCCTTTCTCGTTGGTTCTAATCTTATCGGCGAGTAAACCCTTAATGATTACTTATGACTATCCTATTTATCTTTCTTCCTACTTTTCTACAGACGATAGAATGCATAGGCGATCTAATAAATAGGCGAGGGCAGAGGCATGGCGACCCGATCAACGCTCAGCTAGACACAGAGGTTATCAATGCACTAATAAAAGTCACCAAAGACATCAACATATAAACTTTAATTAATGGGAAAGCAGTTTTAAGGGAGTGCAACCTTTCCGTTGTCACATTACACAAGCCACCAATCTTGATGAATTAAAGTTTACTAACACAATAAAACAAAACTACTTAATGAATTAAATACATGCAGGACCTTCTTACAGCTCTTGTATCTTCGTCAAGGTGTGTCTTGTGCTGCTACTTCGACTGAATTCGGCCTAGGGTTTCTGTCTCTTCCTTCGTATATATTATATGCTCTCGAAATTCGTCTGGTCTTGGGGTATTTATAGTTTCTGTCTGAGGGTAAGATGCGGCGCATCTAATAAGTAGATGCGGCGCATTGACTTAACTTCGCGTGGGGTCCAAGATTAATATATTCAGGAATATTCGTACACCGCCAGAAGATGCGGCATAACTCCATTCTTAGATGCGGCGCATGTCCTCTTGTATCTTGGATCAAAACTGGTGAAATCCTGATAGTGATGCGCCGTATGTAATAAGTAAGATGCGGCATATCTGGAGCAGGATGTCTTGATCTTGTACATTTCAGTAGACTCTTAACTTCTTGCTTGTTTTGCTCCATAATTAGGCCAAAATCGTCAAGTTTCACATAATACTTGTTTTTACCTGAGAATTACAAAAGTAAACATTAACGTATCAATTCTCACAGATAATATAATAAAACAAGTCAAATAAATAGGATAAATGACGGTAATAAAATGTACTTATTTGAGTTCATCATTGGTCCATCTATTCTTTCCATTCAACTGATGTCATTCAATACGGAGTTTCAGAATTTGGCAAAACGTCCGGATAGAGTTCTAAATCAACCAACTTACTATTCTCAGGCACTTCTCAAGACATCCTATGATCCCAATAAGTTCAGTTATATGATGTAACTATTATCACCTTGGCCAGGCGTCATAATACTTGCATCATATGCACATGCCTTTATTGCAATCACATTCTACGTCTCATCATGACTAAACAAACTCTCATAACCAGATTAAAACAACTTCACATTCAGATGGAAATCTTGGTAGTTCATCAAGGAATACATCGTGAAATTTCAAACAACCGAATAACTCTCAAGGCGAGTTTCATCAAACGAAGTATCTTCACAACCGCGAGGGATTAACGTACGAGTTTTCAAAGCAAATGTGATCATAATTGTTTACCAGGTTGGGAACCATGGTACAGAATTTGAGTTTCTCAAATCACCAAAGATGAAAAATCTAATATGACCGTTGTTAGTATCTCGATGCTCAGTCAACAAATCCATAATCAGAAAAATATCGAATCAAACATTCCCAAAGGAAACAGATTAGCAGAACAAAACTTATCTTCAAATATCTTCAAAACGTATTGGGCAATTCAGATACTCATGACAGATAATCACAAGATTTCTCATAGAGATAGAGTGAGGTATAGCAAATTCCAATAGTGTAGAGGGAACCTTAATATGCTTAGAAATAGCAAGAGAAACCATAGAATGTGTCAAACACATCAGATTCATACATATACGAATTCTCTGAATGGACGAATAACAAACGAATCAAAGATCGAAGTTTGAAAGAAGGTGATAACCTCAGAAAGAGAAACTTGTAAGGCATAACTACAAAATTCTCAAAGCATTCTAAACTTATTTGATCACTAAGCTTATGTTGCGTATCCTTATAAATTTTCTAAATCTCTAGAATGAATACTATAGGGGCTTAACTAAAAGCAGAGGCACAAATCAGAGTGATGCGGAAGAAAGATATCTAACAAACGCCTTATTGCATAATCTACCCAATCCTCACTGGTCATAACTAAAGTTTCTGCAGGGGAAACCTAAGGCAAAATTTCAAGGGTTGTTCCATAAGCTCCTACAGTGCACACCTAAGGGTCCAAATCTTCACAGGCCATAACTTATGTGCTACAAGTCGAAGCCTTAGATCTGATACCATAATTGTAACACCCCAACCCGACAAGGGTCAAAATGCCACATTATGGTATCAAACAGAACATAAAAACGCAAGCGGAAGACTTATAAACATAATGATTACAAGGTATACTAAGATAATAACAAAATACTAACTCTAAACATAATGAGTTCCAAAACCAAATACAAATCCAAACTAAGTCTAACTGAAGACAAATCCAAGTCTAATCTAGAAGCAAAATGGGTATCTATCATCAGGGTAGCCCACTAAGAGCTCCTATGCACTCTTCACTCAAACCCCAGCTTCCAACCTAAAAATCTGCCGCAGGAAAAGAAATACGGCTGAGCTTAAAAAGCCCAGTGAATAGATATAAACAAAAAGAATAATCAAACATATATAAGTATAGGGAAAAGGAACATAAGCTCCTGCTGAACGAATATCATCTGCCAAATGAATAAGAGATCAAGGATCAACTGAACAAAATGTCATATACCATAAGAAGCAAATCGTAGCGAAACATAAGGAGATCATAATGAAGTCAAAGGAATCAAACAGAGGATAATAACCATATAACAGAACAGAAATGCCCATCAAGCTCAGAAAGCATGCCACATGCTTAGTCACATAATCACATCATATCATATCCATATATCCGTCAAATCATAAGTTGTACAAGGAGTAGCTAGCTCCAATGTACCAGAAGTGAAATGGGGTGCATGGCACGCACTACCAATCACTAAGTTACACCATATCCAACCAGACAAATACCTAGGATGCATCCATACGCTCCCTTCAAAACAGAATGCATATGCAAGTACGAGACTATACATACATATAACAGAATGGCCATGTGCGCAATAATCATATATATATATCAGAACATAAAGGAACGTCGTGGATCAATCACACCTCCACACAAAGTGTCATGCCATTGGTGCCTCAATGACATGGTTATGGTACCTCCATGGCAAGTTAGCTCAGGCAACAGAACAGATAAACAAAGCAAGGCTATCCATAATCATAACGAAGTAATCATAGTATAATCAACAAAGCATATCAACTGAACAGAATCTCATATCAAAGAGATAGCATAATGAACATCATAACAGAATGGATAGTAAACAGAATCATATCATAGGATCAAATCACATGGATCATATCAAATGGATCATATCAAACGGATCATATCAAACGGAATCATGACAGATTAAATGAATCAAGTCAAGGATTAAGAAGTCATGAGAACAAAACCCTTACTGAGAAAGGGTAGAATATTTGTACCTCAAACAGCAAATGCAAAACACACCAGAAACACAAAGGAACAGGAGCTACCCCTTCTTCAGCGAATCCACACGAATTAATGATCGCCTCATTATTTAAGAATCATTTCATAAGTTATTAGTGGTTCATTCCTTATTGTTGTTCAGATCGACATATTAGGGTTTTCCTGCTATTTATAGCAACTTTCCATATTTAGTAACTTTCTATATTTAGTAACTTTAGGTCACATTCATAATTTAATCAACCTTAGGGCTTACAAATGATAGTAAGTTAGGTTGAGGGCTTACAATGACAATTACCATAGTTTAGGGTTTAATGTGACAATTATCAAAGTTTAGGGTTTAAAATGTAAATTATATAAGTAGATGATCATTCTAAGTTTTTAGCCGATTATGTGAACACATGCATAAACCCACTCGACCTCGTTTATTTAGAACCAAAACTCAACACCGAAACAAACCCGAGACCCCTTTTTGTGCACTTAACTCTATTTGACCCATTTTAAAACCTAGCCGAGATCTTTTCCTTTTTCCCGAACCTAACTTTTTCTACACACCGAATGGGAACACCCCATTTTACCCTTCTCGTTACCCTTTTTCTTGCGAGACAAAAACAACACAAAACAACCATATGCGAACTAAATAAAACCACAATCGACCCATGACCCAAACCTATTAATATTAGTTTAGCATATATACTTCGACATACACATGAAGGTACACACAGAGGTTTCATCCCTTATTCTCTAATAAATAAGCACGCCCCATATACAAACACTCACACCCACGTTCATTCTCATTATACATGCATGCAATTACTCTTTAATATACGCACACTCACACGTATTTACATGAAACACTAGTACCCAAAACAGATTACATGCAAACACATATACTCAACTCTTGTCCATGTAATGAATATGTACTCCCATCTTCATATTTCTTTATGTTTATAACCAGTTACTGATTCGTATTCCTAGATACATAATCACGTTCCAAAGACCATATTCAAAACGTATTCTCAAACGCATCTCGACAGATTAAAATAGAAATGAAAATCGACACATAAGATATGATTTCATGTTGCATATTAACATATCCTTCGTATACTTATACATTCATTTGTAAGCAGAAATGATTTTGCGAGGCAAAAACTCCATTCGTATTATTATATTTTAACACACAATGATTTGTTTACATGTTCTAATGTATATATGTTTCATATATCGAAAGGAAGAACACTAAGACGATAAAAAAGGAGTACCTCAAAGACGATCAAACGAGCAAAGCAAAGTACACAAGAACCCAAAACCAGAAATCCTATTCGAACCAAACCAAAACCTTCGAATAAAAACCACACGAACAACCAAACGAATAACCCCGCGATCACACCAAGGTACCACGATCACCCTCGCGATCACACCAAGCTACCACTCGACAAATGGGAAGAAAAATAAACTGTTGTCACCTTGTGTTTTGTTTATTAGGGTTTTAGTTTGGAGATGGAAAAATGAGGTGTATAATGTGTGAGAGGGATGAGAAGTCGTGGGAGGTATAAGGGGGAAATACCGTGTTTTGGGCTACAAATCAGGAGGCAATATTCTATTTTGTTACAAAGATATGGTCTTATAAATTTGATGTGAGATTTAAACGAAAATAGAGGAAGTGAACAAAATTTTCGGTTCATATGAGAAGTATATAAAAAAAATGTGTGAGGCCTAACAAATCAAAAGGGTGTAACAGATTTTAGGTGATACTTAGGTTTAGGACTTTAAACTAAAATGTAGACTTAGGATTTAATTTGTATTAAGTTTTATAATTGTGTAGTTTAATGCTTAATTTAATTAGTGTGTATAATACCTAGTTTATAAAATGTTTGAATTCTTATTATTTACTTTAGGTTATAATTCGAATTACCAAATAAATATGATTACGGGTTTTTGGGTTTTACACAGATCATCCTTGTTCCTCCACACAACAGTATGTGTGTTCCATTCTGGTGACAAACTCCTCAAAAGCTTTTGGTTAACATCTTCTTGGGAAAGCTTTTCACCTAAAAGCTTTAATTGACACACAAGCTTTTGAAGCCTGTCAAAGGTCTGATCAAGCATCTCAGAACTTGGAGCATAGAAGTTTTCATACTACTTCTTCAAGAGATTCTTCTTTGTCTTCTTTGTAGCAACATTCCCACCAAATCTCTTCTCTATAGCTTCCATCAACGACTTGGCAACTTTTATTGAATTAAACGTTAACAGATATTCATTGAGAATGCCGATCAATAAAGTACTCCTAGCTTTTACCTCCAGTCTTTACTGAGCCTTGTCTTCAAAAGATGTAATAGGTACCACAGTTACAACACCTTCTGCAGATGTTGTTGTTTTTGGTAAGGAGTTACCATTCTCTATGACCTCCTATAGAGAATAGTCAATCATCTGGATATATTGCTCAATTCTCATTCTCCAGATCTCAAACTCTCTAGGTTTGAGCATAGGTACATTTGATGCAGCCACCATGTCTTCTAGTAAAATCTTATGTATTAAACAGCTTCTTCTTGGTCACAGCTTCTAGATCACAAGCTCTGATACCACTTGTTGATCCCAGTTATGTACTTGATCGAATTCCTTAGCTTGTATAAGGTTTAGCTATGCTAGATAAATCTAACACAACTATTTTAGAAACTGTGTTTGAGTTTATCAAATACTATGCGAAATCTAGTCTTTGATATTAAGAAGAACTCTTTGATGTAATAGTAAACACAAGAACAAAATTTATGAAACAAACAAGCCTCAATATTATTGAAGAATAATACGAATACTCAATAGTATTTGGGTTATAAAACCTTGAAGCTAATCGACTTTCTAATCTTACGTACGTAACTCTATGCCCTAGGACCTCCTTTCATAGACTAAGGAATCCTAGTCGGCTTACAATAACTTTCTCTTCAAGATAAATCTTTCTAAATCTTTTCTATAATTATCTAACCGACTTTACATGTATATCTCATAAAAAACATTAACTAAAACATCTAACAGTTGTAATTACCACTAATAGTTGTAATCTTGACACTAGCAGCATTAACCTTGCACTTAGCCTTGAGCAGCATTAACTTTGTACTGGCAACCCTAAGTTTGCGCTAGCAGCACTAACTACTTAGTGTATTTTCCTTGAAGTTCTTCAGCAGTTGTAACTTTCCAAGAGAAGTCTTAAGTTACACAAGCAGTCTTTACTTTTATATTAGCAGCAGTAAACACTTAGCATATTTTCCTTTGAATCCCAAGAGCAGTTGTAATTCCTTAGAGCAGTAGTAATATCAGCAACATCAAGAAGCTTTATTCCCAACACGCATTTACCCTAGTACGTTATAATTGGAAATGGTAGCATTAAATGTGAATTATTTGAAGTTACGGATCGGTTTAACGTTAATAGACCCGACCAACACGATTATCGGACTTATTGGGTTGACGAATTCAATAAGGGCCCGGTAAGTGTGTCGGAGGAATTAATTAACATGTGACTTATCCTTATGACTTACCATTTGTGTGCGATGTGTTGGTTTCGCTTTGGATTAATAAGCGAGATGAAGGAATTATTGAACTTATCGAGTTGATGAATTCGATAAGGATTCAATAATTCATCTGGATACCTTATTAAGCTTCTAAGCTTAATCAATTGACCTTGACTTTGATTGTTTGACTTGATGGTCGATTGGTAATTGGATTACTTAGAATTTTGCAACACCGGGATTGAAACATAAACTTGGACTTGGAATATTATTGGACTTTGGACATTCTAGGCTATTGGAACACGAAACGACTATAGTACATTAGACTCACAATGAATTTAATGTATTCGAGCCGTAACGGATAAACAATGGAAATAATCTCTAATGAACAATAATATTTATAACACACGTCATTTAAGCATAATTGGAAATTAATAAAGTCATTCGACTTGGAACGTTCATGAATGAACAAGTCGTGATGAAATTTTGTTTTAACTTATAAAACAAGTATGTTATAAAATGGTATGGGATTATGGGAAATTACCGACGATTGACAATCACTCCATCTACTAGTTGTGTCGTTACCTGATGTCTGTGATCTCCTCTCTGTCGTCTCATCTTAACATCTTTCTCTTCTCCGTGACGACTCCATTATCGTCTTTCTTTTTGGCATGTGTACTCTTGAGTCAGTGTCTTCTTGCCGTTACACAAACGATGATACAAAACTCTAATAAACGGATAAAACAAGATAAATTTGGAAATAGTCTTGGGAATGGGAATAGTTAACTTTTGTAAACTTATTTGCTTTAGTTATATTATGGGATATACGTTAAGACTAGTCTTTATATTATTAGGTCGTGCCGAGTCTGTCGTGCTGTGAGATTCTAGTTGCTGTTGTGCTAGACTGCCCATGACTATTGTCTATGTGCACTGCTTGACTGAGGTGAGTTTCATAGACCCATTTTCACTCATAAACTGTTATTCGAAACTTTGGATGAGAAAACATGCTCAACTATTTTGAATGGACCTAACTGTTATTTTATTATTTGTTATAACTCGTTAACTGGCTAAGGCTAGATATTACACGAGGGCTCATGTGTGCTTGCTTCTGACATGAGGGCTCCTGTGTCCTTGCCTGCTATTATATGTGATTATGTGACTGATATTTAGCTTAGTCCAGTGTAGCAAATAACTTATCATGGTCCACTGTTAATATTGTTTGCTTAAACCTATGAACTCACCAGCATTAGCTGACCTTTTAGCATGTTTTCTCAGGTAATTGATGCAACAGCTGTTGACTGCTTAGGATTCAGAGGGTTGGAAAGTGGCACGGTCCTTGGATCAACTTCATACTCTGATAACTTAATTTGGGACCTATCTTTATATTTTGGGCTTACTTCCGCACTTTTGAATAAATGTAAACATTAAATACTTGGTTGAAATGATTTTATTAAAACGGATGATGTATTTTCATTTTCTTATGCTTGGGTTGTGTACCAATCCCCGTAGCACCCTGAAGTTTTGTTAAGTCTTTCGCTATACCAAATTTTGGGGGTGTTACATTGAGGTTTAACATTTACATGTATAGCCTCATCATGACATTCACTAGTGTGTTTTAGAAGATTATGTATTTTGTAATTGTATCTCTTCTAGATCTAAAGAAACTCCCACTTGCTTTTAGTTATTTAGAGACTATCTGTAAATACTTAGCACGTAGACAAACAATAAATTGTTCTCTTTTGGGACATTACAAAACACATTGACAGTTACTGACTCTAGTTTGTTAATAACCTGCTTCATAAGAAGTTTAACAAATTTAGAACTTCAATTTTATGACTTAGTGTGATTCATCACATTCCATAATATAATGGTGTCTTATTAACCTTCTAGGTTGGCGTCTTATTGAGTGTATACAAGGCATACTCAATTTCCTAACCTAGATAACTTTTGGAAGAAAAGAATTTATAGTTATCTTGAATGAAACGATACAAATAGAGTTTGATTCTCCTAACTGAATATACCATAAATAGTGGTATTTTATTAGAATTAATATTGTGAGACAATCTAACAATATTTAAGATAAGCATATACTCTTTGGCTTACCTATTCACCAACTAAGTCAAACTGAATGGTATAATTGAATTTTCAAGCCAATTGCATGCTTTATAAGACAAGTACTCTTTCACCAAGTCAACGACTTCATGTTCATGTCTTAACAAGAAGACATAAACTGTTATAATCCCACTATACGTTATAAATCATTGATCAACTCAGTGACTTCATGTATATGTCTTAATAAGAAGACATAACAAGTTAACGTCTTACTTTATATTATAAGTCTTGTAACAATTAAAAGACTTCATGTTTGTGTCTTCAAAAGACATAAACATATTTAAATAGAGTAATCATGAACACCAAGTCTTGGTTTCAATAATAATTTCAAGTTAATTTATTACTTCATTTATTTATGTCATTCTAAGAATACATGAATATTTAAATTGAAGTAGTCTTTGTTATTATCTTGACACATGTTCTAAATAGGGCAATCTTACATTTTATGTGTATAAGTCCTATTAGAAAGTTACTGTCTTACCTTGCGGTCAAAAGAATCCTTTAATCATATTGCTATGTGTTTTACCTTGTACACAATAAAGATTTCTCCCACTTGTGAATGGAACAACATCATGTAGCAGACAAACAACACGACAAGCCTTTGTTTATGTGAACAATATGATAGTATCATAGATATTAGCATTACAAGTAGATATAGAACCACTTAATTAACAAGGAAACGCATATGACTATCCTTGAAAATATGAGTGTCTACAATTTGAAAGTAATGTATTATCTTGAGAAAATCTAGAAATAATCTAGGTTACTACCAATATAATAAAGCTTGTAGCTCCCACTGAAGTAGAAAATATTACAATAATGCCTTATTCAGTAATACAACACAATGCTCCCACTAGATTTGACAACATTATAAGTGTTTCATAACCAGTGAAAACAAATAGTGTGCTATTTACTTTCCTGCATCTTTTAAAAGCCTACAAGTAATGATTACTTAGGTACTAAAAGAGTGTATTCTACTATGTAGATGAGGGACTATCCATCAATGCTATTAACTTGAAAATATTAGGCATGCAATTTTTTCCTTAATAGGCCTACCATTCCATTATGATATGTAGCACTTCTAAAGGGTCAAAGCAAAACAACTAGATGAATTATGCAAGTTTGCCTTTACCACTTTTGCGATAATTAGTCCAACTTTTAATTTAATAACTCATAAAATGTCATACATCAAGATATGGTTTAACTATATGAACATATTCTCCAGTTAACCAAATGTCTTATTTGTTTCATAAAAAATTCAACACCGAATAAGGGTGAGGAAATCTCTAGGAAAAATAAGATGTGCAACCCACTTAACCATTTTAATGTTTGCTATTAGTTATATTAGAATTAGGACAATTAAAATATTCCCATTATAACTTTCTCGAATACGAAAAAGAATAGGAATGAGTCTCTCTCTTTCTTAAATGGAAAAAAGACTCGGTTTATCTTTTAAGTAAAGTTGATTCTAGCGAAAACCCTTACAGGGTGTGGATCAATTTACCAATAAAAGACCAAACCATGTTTACGGTTTAATGTTGCATTAATACAATTAAAAGAATTTACAAAATTCAATTTTAGTATTTTTGATAATTAAATCCTAAAAGAAAATTGAATACCCATTGGTTAATATTCATATAAACCATAGAATTTTCTTAAAGCTAGGATCCAAATTGACATAGTACCATTACATCACTTGATCTGCTAGTAATGATAGTACTCAATAAGGTAAGTATCGAGAAAAAATTGCCAAACTTGTACAATTCCTAGATCATTATGGGACTTACTAATGGCACTAGGAACAATCGCATAGTGTCATGTAAGCATTTTTCATCCCATCTTATGCCTTTGGTTAAGGGATCTCACCATGTAATTCAATTAAGTTGTCCAATTTAAAAACTGTAAATTTATTCCATTACCGTCACACGATAAGTGGAGATTTACCTTTAGATTACAATCTAGCTATGTGTAAAACCCAGAATTTCTGAATACGTAAATTACCCAAATTACCCTTGATCTCAAATTCATAATAACGTTTAAAACATTAAGACATTTAAATCCCGAGTATATCCTAAGTATTTAACGTTAATAATTGAATGAATAAAACAAATGTACACATCAATTAAATAAACCCACACCTAAAATATAATGCCAAAACCGAATTTCATGTACATTTAAATGTAATATATATCATCACTTAATAGGCCCCAAATCAAGCCGCAAAATTGTAAGTTACCAAAATATTAGAGCCCATCCACACGTTTTCCAGCTAGACCGAATCATGCACCCATTTTCTTTATATCATTGCCATAATTCTCTCAAAACACAAACCCTAAAAACACCTATTCAAAGGCTCGGCTGCTACTTTAATTCTTTTACTATTCGATTTAAAAACAAGGCAGCAAGGTGATTCTTGAGGCCTCTACTTGGTAGCTGTGGTTGTGGTGCTACAGCAGGTGGAAGGTGGTGGCGTGGTCGTGGGTTGGAAGCTGTTCGAAAGGATTTTTGGGCAAGGATTTGCGGCTGGAAACCTAGTTGATAGTTCGACCCTTGTTTGTTCTCTTCTCTTTATCACGCTACAAGGGTAACTTGTATCCCATCCTTGTTCAATTACTCTCTTTAAATCTGCTATGTATATGTTTAATAAGTTGCATGAACCTTATATGAATCGAATTAAAATAGAACCATGTATATGTTATACGACTTTGAAACTCACATGAAATCATAACGGGTCACATGAAATCATAAAGGGTCACGTATCATCATAACATATATTCACCTATATAGCGATTGTGAGAACTTTCATATGTATGTCGACCCTTATCTTGTTTCGACCCTCTTGTTTTCTGTTTTGGATGTGTTGTGTTCGATCCCATCATGCACATATGAACTAATCTTTTCGAACTCAAATAAAAGAGACCAACACGCTACTTGTGTCCTTTTTCTGCATCGAACATCAACCATTAAAGATGTCACAAACCTGTTAAGACTAATCATATTCGACCCATAAAACTCGCATGAAATAACGATTTAGTAACCCCTACACATCGACATATAGGAGCTGTTTTCATGAATCTGTTTAATCCACTCTTGTACGACTTAAACATATCTTATATTAAATCCTATCGAGCTAAAGATAAGAAAAAGGCATGGTTGCATTCGATTTATAATCGGTAATAAACAAAACAAAAGGAGTCGCGACTTAACCATGGTGTCGCAAAGGTGAAACGGGTTATAATATTTCAAATGCTATCCCAAGTATAATGAGGTCTCGACTTTTAATCAATCACAAGCTAGGATTTTAGTTGCTTCGGTTTCATGAAAAACGAGGGCTAGGGTTCTTTTAAAAATAAAGATGTTCGATTCTAATAAAAGAAGAGGGTTAATTTTGTTAATTGTAAAACTTGAGGGTGTTATTCATTAATGTGATAAGAGGAGGGTGTAAATCGTTAATATGAGAACTAAAGGGATAATTACATAATTTACATATTCGACCCTATACATTGTTAATATGACACTTTTAATACTAAACTTTTGTAACTTGGCATAAGTGAACCCTAAGCTATAATAATAATCGTTTTCATCATTTTAACCTAAATTGACTGTAATTATATCATAAATGACTAAGCCTGCTAATTATAGAAACCTGCTATTTTTGGGAAGTTACTAATTATGGAAACTTACTAATTCGGGAAATCTGCTAAAAATAGAAAGTTACTTAAAATGGGTAAACTACTTAAAGAGGAAACTTACTATTTTTGGAAAGTTACTATATTTGGAAAGCTACTATAAAAGGAAAGTTACTAAAAATGGAAAGCCGACTAAAATGAGAAATCTGATTTAAAATAAGTTATTAACTAAGACGACCATGAATTCGTGTAGATTCGCTGAAGGAGGAGTTTGCTTCCAATCTTTAGGTTTCTGTTATGTTTTCACTTATGGTCTAAGGTACAGATATTCTACCCTTCTTCAGTAAGGGTGCTTTCAATCTCATGACTTGATCTTGATTATTGATTCGTTATTCTGATATGACTTCCTTAAGCCATTGCTATGATCCCTTGTACTTTGATTCATTCGCTTGTTATGCTTCGTTGGTAAGTTAATCCATTTGACATTCGTTTATTATGACCCTTGTGATATGATACTTGACATAATTCGTTCGTTACCCTGTGACATGAGTGTTCGAATCACTTGATACATTGAAGGTTCATTTGATATTGTAACTGGATGTGAAAACCTTTCTTAATTATATCATGGAAATGTTTTGAGAAAAACTATTTTTTTTAAAACGATGTTATGAGCACGATGCTATACCACTTTTATATGAAATTTACAACCTTTTATGAAAACTACTTTTAAAGACTACCTTTATGAAAACCAGTATTAACAGATTCTTTAAAGGAACATTTGATAGAAATCTTGGAGTTGAACCTTGCTATGAATCATTTGATTGCGAACCTTTGATTATGAACCTTTGATATTCAGATGACTTTGATGACTTAGACATTGACTTTGATGTGATTTGACATTTGACCCTTCAGTTTGATACCCGAGCCAAGTTCGTTTCCTAGCCATAAAGGTAACATGGCCGTGTCATTGATGCACCAGTGGCATGACTCTAGTGTTGTTGAGTGATGTTCCACACCGTCCCATTTCGTTATTATATGCGCGCTTTATATTTATTATGGCCAATATTATTGTTCGGGGGCGTATGGATGCATCCTAGGTTCGGTTCGTATTTAGTGGATTTAAGATGATATGATATTATATGATATGTTCGGTGACTGATGCATGGGTGCAATCCACGTCTTTCACATGTTCGGGAGCTAGCTACTCCATGGTTACTATGATGTTTGATTTGATTTGTTTGGGCTCGGGATTGATTACTGACCTTTCCTTACACTTGATATCCAATTGTTTATACCTTATGCTTTTCCCAATGCACCATACATTACATATTCGTTCTTTATCTTTTGATTTCGTTTATATATATCTGTTCACTGGGCTTTTTAAGCTCAGCCGCATTTCTTTTCCTGCGGCATGTTTTAGTTTGAAGCTGGGTTATGAGTGGAGAGTACTTGGGACTTAGAATACTTTACTTTCATAGCTATTATGGATTAGAGATGACTAGAAGTAATTACAATTGTAGACTTAGAATTTACTATTGATTTTCCCTTTGTAACCTTGTA
Organism: Artemisia tridentata subsp. tridentata; assembly: GCA_021014915.2. NCBI lineage: Eukaryota > Viridiplantae > Streptophyta > Magnoliopsida > Asterales > Asteraceae > Artemisia > Artemisia tridentata. The sequence goes on from CP139509.1 coordinate 321,551,075, forward strand.
TTCTCAGATTTTCCCTTTGAGACCATTGAAACTCATTTTGTATTATTTAGTCATATGCTTGTGTTTACTTTGATATGTCACCATAACGTAATACTTCTACCCTTGTCGGGTTGGGGTGTTACAATTATGGTATTAGAGAGACACGCTGTGACTTGTAGTACATTAAACCGTGACCTGTGTAAGTTTGGACCATTAAGTTTCCACCGTAGGCGCTCATAAGACAACCTTTGAGAATTTTCTTTAGGATCTCCCCATAGGAACTTAAGTTATTACTAGTGAGGAATGGATAGACTAGGACATCTATGTAAGTAGCATTGTTTTCGCATCACTCTGATTCGTGCCTCTGCCTTTAGCTATGCCTTATAAGAACACTTGTTTCAGAAGCTAGAAAGTTTTGCAACCTAAGTTAGTAACCAAGTAAGTTTGGAATACCTCGGGAACTACATGGATACCTTACACCATTTAAGTTTCACCTTCTGATTTTGATCTCCAATTTCCGATCTGTTTGATAAACAGTTTGGTACCTTTCCGACCATCCCGAAGGTCATTCAACCATAATATGTTTGACACATTCTAGGAATTCATTATTCATGCTGGATATTAATGTATCATCTGATACTACTTGAATCTGCATAATCCATTGCTACTCCTATGAGAACTCTGGTAATTATTAACAATGAATATAGGGAGATTTGTTCGAATGATGAGCTTTGTTTGCCGATCAGTCCCTTTGTAAGGAAATGATGTAAATATTACCTCAGTACGGATTTGTTAACTGAGCATGATGATGCTGATAACTAATATTCCATACATCTCACTTTTGACAGTTATACGATGTTCGTATTTCTGATGATGCACACCCGACCTGCCACTTATGCTAAGAAGCTAAATAGAATTCCAACATTTCGAACTGTTCGCTTATCTATCTCAACACCTTGATGAACCATGTACTTGACTCTGATATATGAATTATCCGTCTGGTTTGACGACCGTAGTCATTCTACCAATCCGTTTACTTTTGATATAATTGATTTTTAGGTCTCTTAGTTATGGATTGGCTGGCTTTCGTAAAGCTACCATGGACTACCATATCCGATATGTGACCTTTAACAATTTACTCCGTTCTAATTTTGCTTTGATGACTCTTAACCACTTAAATCTGTTAAGATTAATGTTTGCTATGGAAGGGCTGACTTCGATCTCATTTGATTGTCAAGTTTCTCCTGACACCTATTAGTATCCACACTTGGAAAGCTCTGGAATTGGAAGTATTTTGTTGTACAAAATTTTTCCGGTGTTTTCTGATGAACCTCTTGGGATTCCCTCCTGCTTGGGAAGTAGAGTTGGCATTGAACTGATCTCAGTTGACGATACCATGATGCTATAGAAGATGAGAGTTGAAGGCGCTGATGGAATATGATTGTGTTCACGATAGTGTTTCTTTTGGGATGCTCCTGTTGGCTTATGAAGAAGAAAGAGAGAAGCATGCGGCGGTGTATCGACAGTCGTGAACTTAACCGTATCACTATCCGTAATCGTTATCCATTTTCCGCGTATCAATGATTAATTTGGTCTACCTTCGAAACTCCGTATCAGATGGCCTCATTTAGATTTGAAGGACTGAGGAAACAACCATAAGAACTTCTAATAAGGGGGTTAACTAATCGAGAGTAACCTCCGTGAAGCATTTCAGTTTTATTCGTGAAGGAGAGGGAAAATGACGTGAAGTGTATGTAAAGTTTTCCCTAAGATGATTCCTGAAGCTGCTTTTGTACTTGTTATGATCATTATGAGTTTTAGTGATGCCAATTGTATTGGCTAATATAATCATGTTTTCGCAAGTATTTGAACGAATGGTCATAGTATGACATTGTGTTGTGTTCAGAGACGAAAGATTGGAAAAAAATTCTTGCAAGCCGAAGGTGGTGGCGGACATAAAAGGAGAATGTAATCGAGTTGGCGAATTTTAAGCTGTGCTAGAAGACCTGTCGAAGACACGCAGACTTGCTTCTTTATTCATTTTAGTTGTACTAATATGAATCGATAGCAGAAGCAGATTTGCTGATAGAGAGATGCACAATGATCATGCCAGAGATTCACGTTACTACACCACAGTTTCAAGAAGAAGTGTCGAAGGCTTGAGGGACCAGACTCAAGTTTATCATCCCTTCTCACCGTATGATCATATGGACAAGCGTAGACAGACTACTCGGACTTGGAAGAAATTTTGAAATCATGTATTGGAGTGGACGATTTTGGAATAAACATTTGTGGTTGGAAAAGTTGATTTCGTGAAGGATGAAGTTATTGATGACGTATTCACTTCTGCTTAAACCACTTAAGCTTCCGTTACCTAATGATAAGATCCTTTGAATGATTCGGGTTCTCCATTAGTAATTCCGTTCGGTGTTCATTCTGCGTATGTTGGATGATGGTTTTGTTACGCGAATTTTGAAGAATTATGGAAGGAACCTAGAGATTTATGTTTAGGAATGGGCGGATTTTGAAGCAACCACTTATTTTGGCTGAGTTGGGTTCGGTGAGTGATGAAGGATTGACGCTATCAACGACGTAACTTAATTCTGATAGACATTCTAGATAGTTTCGCTCTCCTCTTAGTTGTGTTGTTTGATTTTGATGACCGCTGAGACTGTAGAAAGACTGGTGGATTAAGATAGGTTGTTTTGTTCACGACTTGAGATCAAGTATGACCATCATGAGGGCATATTTATATGATGCTAGTATTATGACGCCTGATCAACGTGATAATACTTACATCATATAACGTGCACTTATTGTGATCATAGGATATTTCGAGGAATACCTTAGAAGCCTTAGAATTTCTGATATCTGATTGAGATTATCTGCGTTTAGTGAGACTTTAGGTTCATTCTACCTATACGTTTAATCGGCCTTCATCGATATGCGACTTGATACGTTTGGATACTCGACATGCGGTTGTTGACCTCTGTGCTTCTGATAAGAATCTTAGGTCCTGTTGTAGAGCTTTCTGCCGTTTGAGGTTATCAAACAATCTGTTTTCTGTCTGTATGGATATTCGATCTGTTACTATGAAGGAGTACACCTATGTTTTGCTATATATACGTCTCACATTCGATGAATCTGTTCATGATGATCTGTTATGAATTTAGATATGAGATTTTGGATTCTGAGAAAACAAATACTATCTGTTATGAGAATACCTTTGAAAGGTATATTGAAGACGAGACTATTTGAAAATCTGAAGATTTAAGCATATTTATCACCCTTCTATTTCTGCGATTCGGTACGTTCTCATCTGATTTGCCTAATCAGATTCCACGGACGATATATCCGTCAAATCCTACGTATTCCACATATCTCTTCTGAGAGAATACGATTATCATCTGTTACGTTTGGTGTATTATTCTTTTGTGCTGGATTCATTATGGTATGTCTTTTCTGAGAAAGCCGAAGCTATTTTGATCAACAAGATAGAGTCATGAGAAACAAGTCATTCACATTTCCGTTCACGATCCGTTGGTATTCCGTTTCGTTTCACTTCAATTTTCGAGGACGAAATTTTTTTTCTAGAGGGGAAGAGTTGTAAAAGCCAGAATTTCTGAATACGTAAATTACCCAAATTACCCTTGATCTCAAACTCATAATAACGTTTAAAACATTAAGACATTTAAATCCCGAGTATATCCTAAGTATTTAACGTTAATAATTGAATGGATAAAACAATTGTACACATCAATTAAATAAACCCACACCTAAAATATAATGCCAAAACCGAATTTCATGTACATTTAAATGTAATATATATCATCACTTAATAGGCCCCAAATCAAGCCGAAAAATTGCAAGTTACCAAAATATTAGAGCCCATCCACACGTTTTCCAGCTAGACCGAATCATGCACCCATTTTCTTTATATCATTGCCATAATTCTCTCAAAACACAAACCCTAAAAACACCTATTCAAAGGCTCGGCTGCTACTTTAATTCTTTTACTGTTCGATCTAAAAAAAAGGCAGCAAGGTGATTCTTGAGGCCTCTACTTGGTGGCTGTGGTCGTGGTGCTACAGCAGGTGCAAGGTGGTGTCGTGGTCGTGGGTTGGAAGCTGTTCGAAAGGATTTTTGGGCAAGGGTTTGCGGCTGGAAACCTTGTTGATAGTTCGACCCTTGTTTGTTCTCTTCTTGTTATCACGCTACAAGGGTAACTTGTATCCCATCCTTGTTCAATTCCTCTCTTTAAATCTGCTATGTATACGTTTAATAAGTTGCATGAACCTTATATGAATCGAATTAAAATAGAACCGTGTATATGTTATACGACTTTGAAAGTCGCATGAAATCATAACGATCACGTATCATCATAACATATATTCACCTATATAGCGATTGTGAGAACTTTCATATGTATGTCGACCCTTATCTTGTTTCGACCCTCTTGTTTTCTGTTTTGGATGTGTTGTGTTCGATCCCATCATGCACATATGAACTAATCTTTTCGAACTCAAATAAAAGAGACCAACACGCTACTTGTGTCCTTTTTCTGCATCGAACATCAACCATTAAAGATGTCACAAACCTGTTAAGACTAATCATATTCGACCCATAAAACTCACATGAAATAACAATTTAGTAACCCCTACACATCGACATATAGGAGCTGTTTTCATGAATCTGTTTAATCCATTCTTATATGACTTAAACATATCTTATATTAAATCCTATCGAGCTAAAGAAAAGGAAAAGGCATGGTTGCATTCGGTTTATAATCGGTAATAAACAAAACAAAAGGAGTCGTGACTTAACCTTGGTGTCACAAAGGTGAAACGGGTTATAATATTTCAAATGCTATCCCAAGTATAATGAGGTCTCGACTTTTAATCAATCACAAGCTAGGATTTTAGTTGCTTCGGTTTCATGAAAAACGAGGGCTAGGGTTCTTTTAAAAATAAAGATGTTCGATTCTAATAAAAGAAGAGGGTTAATTTTGTTAATTGTAAAACCTGAGGGTTTGATTCATTAATGTGATAAGAGGAGGGTGTAAATCGTTAATATGAGAACTAAAGGGATAATTACATAATTTACATAATCGACCCTATACATTGTTAATATGACACTTTTAATACTAAACTTTTGTAACTTGGCATAAGTGAACCCTAAGCTATAATAATAATCGTTTTCATCATTTTAACCTAAATTAACTGTAATTATATCATAAATGACTAAGCCTGCTAATTATAAAAACCTCGACTTATGGAAAAGTTGACTACTTCACCACCAAGAATCAAATTCTGATTCCTCTATGTTCTCGCACACACGTTCTTATAGCAATTCAATTAGAATGCTAGTTCTCGATCACGAAACAAATCAATCTCTTGTTTTCAACAACAAAAATCGAAACCCTAACCTTAATTTAGGAGGAGATCGATTGGCTGTAGAAGGAAAAGAGGAGAAGAGAAGATTGACTTGTTAGGTTTTCAAGTTATGAGAATAATGAAGCCTTAAGGGTTCATTATATAGGTTTCTCATAGCTAGTAAAACCATCCCACCACCGATGTAGGATGAGTGGGTTTTTCGTGAAATAATCAATATAATACATTATTAATATTAATTAGAGTAAATTGCATTTTTGGTCCCTAAGGTTTGGCCAAATTGCAGGTTTGGTCCCTAAGGTTTCGAAAGTGCAACGAACGTCCCCATTTTGAAGTTTTTACTGCATGTTTGGTCCCTGATCAACATCAAATGACTAAATTACCCTCGCCTTCTTCTTTCTCTATTTTCTTTTCATTTTTCTTACATAAATGGTCCCTGTGCTGTGCCAGGTTTTACAAATTTAGTCCATATATTATTTTTAATCTATTAATATTAGTATTATTTTTTAATTACTACTATTCAACTTTGCAAATTCTAGTTAATTACTACTATTCAACAAAAATGTTGCAAGCTATTTTGCACCATATTGTTTGTGTTATGACGGGAGAGGGACCTCAAGGAGTCCAATTAATATATATGATTATTTCAAGTCGTTGCAAGTTGTTCTGTCACCAAAGTTGAATAGTAGTAATTAACTAGAATTTGCAAAGTTGAAGACGAATACGTAAAAAATCCGACAAAGACGTAAAAAACAGACGAAAACGTATAAAAACGGATAAAAACAGACGAAAACGTATAAAAACGGATGAAAACGTACGAAAATGGATGAATATCTTTGACTATTTTTTGAATATTTTTTAATTAAAAAAAATACTAATATTAATAGATATATATAAAATAAAAAAAAATAAAAAAAAAAAAAAAAAAAAAGGACTAAATTTGTATAACCTGTCACAACACATGGACCATTTATGTATGACAACTGAAAAGAAAATAGAAAAAGAAGAAGGCGAGAGTAATTTAGTCATTTGATGTTGATCAGGGATCAAACATGCAGCAAAAACTTTAAAATAGGGACCACCGTTGCACTTTTGAAACCTTAGGGACCAAACCTTCAATTTGGCCAAAACTTAGGGACCAAAAATGCAATTTACTCTATAAATTATATAAATTGAATCTTGAAACGTAATGTGTGCGATCAAATAGACTCGAGTTCGAAACCAGACATACGTTTATAAATATGTTCACAATCCAACACCAGGTTCTTCTATGTTATTTTTCAAAAATACGACTATAACTATAAAAATGTTAAAACGACTGTTTTTGGCTTAATTGAGAAGGATTAAAAAAAAAAAAAAAAAAAAAGGTGAGCAAACATTAAAAAGTCTAAAAAGTAATCTTCATCATTCATCTTAATCCCAATTGTCAAGTATTTTTTTTAGGTAAAAGACATAAAATAGCCACGTACTTTAAAAATGTACCGACTTAAAACACTTACTTTTTAATTAGCAAATACACACACGTACTTTGAAATTTTGTTCCGGCTTGAAACACATTATATACCCTTAGTCATCATGTGGCAACGTTAGTCCATTTAGCCAATGAACGTTTGCAAAGTTAGTCCTTTATGCTAACGGCCGTTTTTAATTAAATAAAAATTTGGTTTTCTTACGTTTTTGTCTGCTTTTATACGTATTCGTCCATTTTTATACGTTTTCATCCGTTTTTATACGTTTTCGCCCGTTTTCATACGTTTTTGTCCGTTTTTATATATTTTTGTCCGTTTTTATACGTTTTCGTCCATTTTTATTACATTTTCATGCGTTTTTATAAGTTTTAATACGTTTTATTACGTTTTCATACTTTTTATCCGTCTTATTCCATTTTCATACATTTTTTCCGTTTTTATATGTTTTTATATAGTTTCGTCCATTTTTATACATTATATAACATTTTCATAAGTTTTTGTCTGTTTTTATACGTATGAAAACATAAGAAAAGTGTATAAAAATGGACGAAAACCTATAAAAATGAACGAAAACGGATGAAAACGGATGAAAACGTATAAAATGAACAAAAAACGTATAAAAGTGGATAAAAACGTATAAAACGTATAAAAACGGACAAAAACGTAATAAAACGGACGAAAACATAAAAAAACGGATGAAAACGTATAAAAACAGACGAATACGTATAAAACAGACAAAAACTTATGAAAACGTAAGAAAACTAAATTTTAGTTAATTAAAAACGGTTGTTAGTATAAAGGACTAACTTTTCAAATGTTCGTTGACTAAATGGACTAATGTTGCCACATGATGACTAATGGTATATAATGTGTTTCAAGTCGGAATAAAATTTGAAAGTACATGAGTGTATTTGTTAATAAAAAAGTAAATGTTTAAAGTCGGTATATTTTTGAAAGTATGTGACTATTTTATGTCTTTTACCTTTTTCTTTCTTCTAGGCACCATTTTTCTTCATTTATAATTTCTTCAATCTTGATCAAATATTTTGATTCAACATTTGATTACTTCAATCCGTGATTAATTATATCTATTAAAGATCTAATGTTTTTCATTCACAATATTCATCAGTTTAATATATATATATATATATATATATATATATATATATATATATATATATATATATATATATATATTTATTGGTTCTAGGAAAAAAGCCACTTCGGTGGAAAAGTGAGAAAATAGTGTAAATCACCCTCTCCTTCCCCTTCCTTTTTTCACACCAAACTACAGGGACCTTATTTTATTTTCCTTCATTCTTTAAGGGAGGTTTTGTAACTATGATGCACCAAAATTTATAACTGTGATGCACCAAAATAAAAAAGTGTTTTTTGTGGGCCAAAAAAAAATTTTTTTTTTCCATGCCAAAAATTTTACCGCCAAAATTTTATAACTATGATGCACCTTTTTTATTTTGTTGCATCACAGTTATAAATTTTAGTTTTGGTGCATCATAGTTATAACTAAAATTTATAACTGTGATGCACCAAAATAAAAAGGTGCATCATAGTTATAAAATTTTGGCGGGAAAATTTTTGGCCGGGAAAAAAAAAATTCAGGGGGGGGGGGTTCAAAACTTACCCTGAAGTTTGAGATGTTTCAAATTCTACCCTATAACTTTTTTTCTCACTTTTCTATCTAATTACACTTTTCTCTAGAACCGGACCCTATATATATATATATATATATATATTATTATATATATATATATATATATATATATATATATATATACCCTGAAGTTTTAGATGTTTCAAATTCTACCCTATAACTTTTTTTCTCACTTTTCTATCTAATTACACTTTTCCCTAGAACCGGACCCTATTATATATATATATATATATATATATATATATATATATATGTTGTTAATCAGTATTCTAAGAAAAAAGAAAATTAAATAAAATAAAATAAAATAAAATTCATCACTTTAGAATGAAAATAGAAAAAAAGGAGCTGACAAAAGTAAAAATAAACACTTATGACAATGTGATAATTTTTTTTAAACTTTTTTAATTGCACACATTTTTAAAAGATCACGACCCTCGGGTTAAAACTATGCATTATCACAAATGATTAATGACAAGGCCAATGAAGTAACGTATCATTTGATCATTTCATCACATATCCATATTAAGTTCTTAACCTTTGTTTCTCGTGCTTTAGCTTATCTCATATCAATATATATGTTGAACATTATATCAAGATCTATAATGGGTACATATCACCGTACTCTCAATTGACATTACCTATTATATGCTTAATTGACCCCGACCTGCATACACTAAAAAGACCCATTTCAACCCAAAAGTGATGTCATAGTTGAGTTGTCCACTACCGCAAGTGAGTTCCAGACAAAAAGGAGTACCAGAATCATTCGTTATGCATATGACAAATTAAAAAGATTAAATCTTTATCAAATTTGGATTACATGAATTGTTGGGGATGATATTATTATGAAGTTTGGCTGATATGTTGATAAAAAGAATCTGCATTCACTTTGGGTTCATTAGAATCTCCTTAAGAGATTAAAATCTTGCAGTTTCACTATAATCGTACTACTAACCGAAGATAAATTAACAATTAAATAAGCAACTACAAACCAACAATTGGAATCAACTATGCATGCAAAGAAGTAACTGGATTTAGGGATGGCACCCGTGGGTAATAGGCACGAGTACCTGTAACCTGTCACCCGCCCTAATAGTTTTTTTCTCACCCGCCACTCGCTCGTCACCTGCCAATGGGTACAATTTTTTACACATGCCCATGCTCGCGGATATCTGTTACCCAGGAGTAAACCCATAGGTTAGTGAAATGCAACCAAAGCACAAAGCCGTGATGAAACTAATTATGAAATTGTGTAAAACTAATTATAGAACTGTGTAATAAGACACTATATCAATTTGCCAAATGCCAAGTTCACAAAATACTTAAACATGTGTCTTAAACTATCTAATTAAACATCATTACACCAAATCATAGTCATATTAGTTTATTTTTATTTTTATTTTTATTTTATTATTATTATTTTTTTTTTGGTAAAGGGTTTCTCCGATAAATTTATTACTCAAAAAAACAATTAAGTAAAACGAATGTGGGTGAAACCTACATCTTATCCCACAACTAGGAGAAAACAAACGCAGCAACTGTGCTTTAAAACTAAACTATCATAAGAATGACATGCCATACTTATGAGACCTACTACAAATGCGATCTAAGTTGATCACAAAGACTGTGGAAAACCAGAAAGGGGGGTTGAATAGTGTAACACCCCCAAAATCTGACTTCGCGGAAGTATTAATACCATGGGGTGCTACGGAAATGAAAATCACAACACAAGGTATCAAGAAACCAATTACTCATTTTATGAAATGAAAAAATATAATTCATTTGATTTCAAAATTTAATTACAGATTTCTGGTCCCTCAAAAACAAGTCTTAATTATTTAAAAACGCATGGGTCAAGTATAAATCTGCCGCCTTGCCGTTCCTTGCCACCCTTTGTACAAAACTCAATACCTAAGAAAAACATGCTAAAAGTCAGCTAGAAGCTGGTGAGTTCATAGGTTTTAGTTAAAACAAATATATCATATTTACACAAACAATTTTTCATTTAAACATTTGAAATGTCACATATATGGTTTATTACGCTAGCTCTAAGTTCATGTAACCGAAGCTTTAACAGGTCTGCATGCTCTAGATGCATGTTAATCATAGAAGCCCTAGCAAGTGTTTATCCCAGACACTTGAACATTGATATGGTATACGCTCGTTTGCCTATCCGGTCAAACCGAACGGGGACGTTTGTAATACCCAAAAATCTAAAACATGTTAAAAGACCAAATTGCCCTTATAATCTTAAAATTTGATTAATAAGTTTATAAAGCACCAAATTAATCCCGAACCTTTGGAAATGAACGAGATGTGAAGCCAAATAATTTTTCTTTCTACATTTCGACATTTTGCAAAGTACAAAAATTATATAAACACACAATATTTACTTGGGCCGATTATATACATTATTATGTATTATTATTATTATTATTATTAATTCTTTAAATAAAATTAAATCAAGAAATAAGCACAAATAAAGTGGAGATCCTTACAAATCAGTATTTTGATCTCTTATACTTTGATTGGGCCGAAAATATTGCCTCCCCTCCCCTAATATACACGGTTTGATAATCATTCCTTTTTCTAATTACCAAAAACCCTAAATAAGCACACAAAAACTCTCCCATCTCCATCCGAATTTCTGGAGGTCCTTGAATATTTTTTTGGTGTTCTTCATCATTCAAGGGAGCTAGGAAAAATAGGCTTTGGTCGTGGGATTGCTTGGTTTGATCCGTGGGTAATTTTCTTGTGTCGAGTCCATCCGAGAGGTACATAATTCCTACGCCTTATTCACACGTTCAAAAATTCATTTGCTATTTTTCTCATGATCTTTACATCATATAAGACTCATATAAATTGGCTTAATCGACCCATGCAAGTTAATTTGATCGTTATAAATTTTAATGCTTAAAACGTACCATAAATCTAAATATGTTCATTCGATTTTTTTGAGGCTTGTATATAATTTTTCTGGGTTCTATAATCATCATAACACTCTGGAAAAATGGCTATTCGATTTTTTGAAGCTTAAATAATCCGTGGTTAATTTTTGTGTATATCGGATTTATGGAAAATAAAAGAAAAAAAATAGAAAACCTTATTAAACGAATTAGGGTTAGGGTTTTGTGATTGAATCTGGACAATTAATGCATTTTAAGGTGGTTGAATGATGTGGTAATGATTGGATGATTTTTGGTTAGGGTTTGTTGAATTAAAAGTGTTACCGATTGTGTTTTTAAATCAAAAGGGTGTGTTTTGTAATTTTTAAAACTCGTGGGACATTTTTTTAATTCATTTTAGATCTGGGGTAATGTGAGAAAAATATTATATAAGGGTGTCATGTGTCAATTTTATAATTTAAAGGTTTAAATGGTAATTATATAAATTAGTTATATTCAGTTTGTATATAATTAAAATAGAGGGACTAAAAGTGTAAATTCTTGATGCGTGGTTTTGCAACCTTACAACAGGTTTTACCTCTCGAGGGATCTCAAGAGGCTTACAACCCCACCAGGCAGTGTACCTGACCGATGTAGTATAGTGTAGTGGTAAGTACGGGGGATTGATCGTTCTCCACAGGGAATAGTGTTCGTTTGGTATGAAAAACTACTCTAATAGGTCTAAGGGTGAGAGAAGATTCTTTTTTGTGTTTTTATAATTTTATGAAAGCAAGTAAAATCTCGGGTTTGAAAGAGTGGGCGGAATTAGTTGCTAGTCAACTAACCCAAATTACTACGAATGCAAATAAAATAAAATAACAGAAAATGAAAAGGTTGGTGAAAACTTATGTGGAGGAAAATGTGTTTACTTAGATTTCCTTACTCCCTAACTATCTTTTACCGGTTGATTAGTGTGTATTAGTTGCGTGGATGACGGGTGTATTCCTTAATACCATTTGTGGGGTGGCGTACGTACTTCCCCAACTCTACAAGCTCCTACTTCACTCCTATGTCGAGCCGGCTAGGAAGCTCCTAACATGGGATCACTAGAATTCGCTTGTGCATTAAATACAACCATAAAAACCTTTAGTACGCATTGGTTCATGTTTCTTAAGACGTTCAAGCAAGTTACCGAATAGGAAGTTAGCCAGTTTTCTTAAGCCTAACATAGATGAACGATCATCCAATACAACTAACAACACACTAATAACCAATAATCAATAGCTAGGTTTCATTAGATCTAAGCAAACACAAGATAAATCTAGCCTAGCATGTTAAACAAAAGACAAGAACAAGATAAAATCAAACAACACATAGACATATTGAATGATTAATTGATAACTTATCTTCAATGTAACATGGAAGATCTCAAGGCAAAAATCCTTGAAAAAGCTGCCAAATTCGTCCTAGGGTTTTCACACACAAAGTTCCCCAATAAGTTCCACACTAATGACAAAGAATTGCAAAACTATATATAGATTTTCAGATCTGACGGCGTCACGTTATGGAGTGTGACGCCGTCACCTCGCCGCTTTTAGGGTTCCCGGATGACCTTCTTGACGCCGTCCCTCTTTAGCTCTCCAAAATCCGTTCTGGCTTATCAAGGCTTGACGCCGTCAGGATTATGCGTGACATCGTCCCTCTCTAAATTAAGCCGTGACGACCTTGATCATATTAAAGCGTGACGCCGTCAGAATCTCATGCAAATTTCACTGGCTTATCATGAGTAATTTTCACATCCACCATTTTATTGCCAAGCCGTGACGCCGTCTGGAGAAGATCCTGACGCCGTCAAAGGTAACTTTTAGCCGATTTTGAGACTTTGTCGTTTTCTTCACTTTAATGCTCCAAAAACGTCCAAAATGCTTCCTTTTCCAGATTTCTTCTCTAAAGTACCTAAAATGACAAAAGGAACGATTTAGGACAATATTTGATCAAATAAATACGATTTAGGGCTTAAATGACCCCTTAAAAGCGGTACACTTTTTGCCTCATCAATTCTAGAAACTTAAAGGTGATTAGTATAATATTTGATATAAAGGGATTTATGTTTATTTTTGGATATTTAAATGGCTTAATGAGTAATTATGAATAACTTGTGATTCGAATTATAAGTTTTAAATAATTAAGGGACTTGTTTTGTAAATTATGAAACTTGAAGGGGTTTAATTCGTACCATACATAAAATTGAGGGTATTTTCTGTAAATTAGAAAATGTAAGGGTTTGTTGTGTAATTGTAATTTATGTAAACATAAGGTTGATTTTGTAAACTAAATAACTTAAGGGTATAAATGGTAAATTGTGAAACATAAAGGACTAAGAGTGTGGTTCTGAATATTTTATGTATTTAAAATAAGTAATTTGAGATATTTTCAGTTAAAACCCTTAACTTTGATACATCTACATTTAAAACCCTAAGTTATAGAAACTTGTCATAAATTAACACTGGACTATCATAACATGTTAAAATGTACCCTATGTCCATAATATGCTTAATTATGACTTGACTTAAGTTAAAATACTTAAATCTTTCTAATAATGGAAACTTACTAATTTTGGAAACCTGCTATAAATGGAAAGTTACTAAAAATGGAAAGCCGACTAAAATGAGAAATATGATTTGAAGAAGATATTAATAATAAGACGACCATGTATTCGTGTAGATTCGCTGAAGATGGGGTGGTTTTCGATCCTTACATTTTTAGATAAGTTTGCACGTGCGGTATAAGGTACAGATATTCTACCCTTTTTCAGTAAGGGTGTTTTCCCTCTCGTGACTCATTGATCTTGATTCGTTTTAAGATTCCCTAAGCCATTTCTATGTTCCCCTACACTTTGGTTCGTTGTTCGATTCATTTTGACTTTGATGTTCGATATGACCCTGTTTACTTTGAACCTTTGATATGAACCCTTTGCCATGAACCTTTGATATTTGGACTTTGATTTTGACTTAGACATATTGAACCTTTGCTATGATTTGGACTTTGACCTTTGACCCTTCAGTTTGATACCCGAGCCAAGTTCGTTTCCTAGCCATGAAGGTAACATGGCCATGTCATTGATGCACCTTTGGCATGACTCACGTGTGGGTGAGTGATTTCTCACACCGTCCCCATTTTGATTATTATGTGTACACTACAGTTATGATGACCATTATATTGTTCGGGGGGCGTATGGGTTGCAATCCTAGGTTCGTGTCCGTGTTCGTGGACTTAACATGATTTGATATTATATATTGTTCGGTGACTGATGCTGGGTGCAATCCACGTCTTTCACAAGTTCGGGAGCTAGCTACTCCATTTGAAGAATGAGGACACCCCTCATATTATCTGATTATCTGAGAGGTCTCCCCTCTATATGATTATGAAGACATGGTTACTATATTTGGTTCGTGTTCGGGCTCGTGGTGGATTACTGACTTTCCCTTTTCCCTTTCTTACTTTGTACCTTTGTCTATACCTTATGTTATTCCATTGCACTATACCATATATGTTCGTTTCCTTTTGCTTTCGTTTTCGTTTATATATATCTGTTCACTGGGCTTTTTCAGCTCAGCCGCATTTCTCTTCCTGCGGCAGGTTTTTAGATGGAAGCTGGGTTATGAGTGGAGAGAACCTCGGACTTAGAAGACTTTGATAGCTTATGGATTAGGAATGATTAGAAGTCATTATTTTTAGATTTAGTAGTTATTGATATTCCCATTTTGTAACCTTGTAAATTTCAGTATTTCATTGTAACCTTTGAGATTTCTTGTATTACTGTAAATGTATGCTTTGTTTTGATCTGATATGAAACCATTGTTGTGATATCTTTACCCTTGTCGGGTTGGGGTGTTACAACGTTACTCCCAATAGATCTATTTATAACATTCACGCTTCCTGATTGGAATTAACGGTTCATGAAATTCGGGCAGTAGGGGACATATTAGGCTTAGGCTATCTGCGCAATAATAATATTAATGTCCAAAAAATTTGGTTTTGCATGTTTCTCTCACCAAAACAAGTAAAAGTTAAAAAAATGGGGCTATAAACTCACCTTTATTGGCCTGAACAGTGAATACTGTGAAATTAGAGAGTGCACGACACCAACACGCAACCTATATTAAATAATCATGTCTTAGTTTCAAGTATTAAATTCAGTTCTTTTCAGATATTAATTTTCAATGTTTTAGTGTGTTTAAGTCGTTGTCACTTGTGTGGCGGCAAGTGCGGTTACTAAGGTCTCTCCTAAGGAGATGGTGAGATGTAACTCTACAACTAACCTAATGGTACGGTACTGAGGGGTTGGGATCACTAACAATCTAAGTACGAATCCTATTTAAACCTTGTTGTGATATGTACCTACATATATTGTAATTCTGTAACTTTTTCGTTATGTCCATTTATGTTGATTTTAAAGTATGACTTAACATGTGTGACGTGTATCACCTAACTAGTAAATGGTCTAAAGGTTAATATATATCGTTAATTCTTGGATCAACGTAGAATTTGAGTTTGTGTTATTGTAATTAATCTATCACGACTCATTTCTTCATATTTTAAATTTTAGAACAATATATATTGTCAAATTCATCCTAGTTTAGTTTGATGTTATATTCATGTTATTACTAGTGTCATTTATTCCCTAATGATTTGTGAAGTTTATATATATATCGTCACTTGACTAATTTATCTAGTTTCTCATCATGATTCATTTACATTACATTAGTTTAAGGTTTTATGTTTCGACAATTTTATTCAAGCTAAATGATATATTTTTAGTGACATTTAATTTTATCTTGTTTGATTGGCATCCTACGAATATAAGTGGGTACGTATTGTTATATACTTTGACGTGTGGTATGGTTTACACCTATCGTGAATCTAAGTACCATATTTTTTTTTATTACACGAGTTCATGCTAATGTATATGTACCCCTAGTTCTTCCAAAGTGTGTATAAAGCTATTTGTATAACAATGTTCATATATAGGTATCTAGTCTAGCCGCATTAATTGTTTTTGTCGTGTTTACCATTCCAGTGACCCAACTTTTACGTACATAAGTGTTAATATATATATACATATCTATTCCGATGTGGGTTATAATCTATCTTCATTGTAAACTTGATTTGTCGTCACTTTCATTTAAATACACGAGAGTACATTACTATTTATATATATTTTTATCTTTCCCGGGTGTATATAACATTACTTGCATATATGTATTTAGTCCTTTCCGTCACATTTTACGTTTTGGCTATTCTAGTTTTCTCGTACATATATGTTAATGTAAATGAGATTTTACTTGGTTCTCGGCTATATAACTTTTATATCCCTATATGTTTGAGTTATTTTCGCCAAGTTTTTACATTTGATTATACAAGTTTCTATGTAATTTAACGTTTTAATGAATCTCATTTTTATGTCATTCGGCTATTACTAGATGTTGGTGATTAAAATTTTACTTTTGCATGCGGCTCGTACTCATTTTATTTGTTCATGACAAAGTCTCATATAATGTTACTTGACCTTAGCAGTTGTCCCTAACTGGGTTGTGGCCCATTGCCTTCTAGAGGGGGATATGGGCTGTTTATGGGTTAAGTTTAACTCCCTTTCTGGTAAGCCAAATGGGTTGTACACTGGCCCATCTACGGGCTGTGCTGAGGATGGTCGATTAGGCTGTCAAGTGGGCTATTAGGTGGGCTGCATTGCTAATCTGTAAGGAATTAAATATTCCATAGATTTGATGATCAGAAACAAGAAGAATGAAACATATAGAATACTGAATGATAAGCAAAATACATGGTACTGCCAGTTCAAGAAAGGTACTGCCAGTGTGTTTAATGGTACGGTTAGTGCAAGAAAGGTACTGCCAGTGCAAACTGGAAGGTACTGCTAGTACTAAATGGTACTGCTAGATCAGAGTTCAGAGCAAGGTACTGCTAGTTCATAGCAAAGGTACTGCTAGTTCATCAAGGTACTGCTAGTGCAAATGATGCTGCTGCTGATCAGTAAGTCATACTGCTGCTACAAAGATAAGAACGAAGAAGATATTATTTTGTATGAGTCATGTTTATACAAATATAATATCTAGATATTTTATCAAGTCATCAAGTTGAACACTCAAGATACAAGTTGTATCTTATTGACTTGACACATGTAAAAGCAAGTGGATGACTAAAGACTTATCAAACTTTGTAATGATCTCCTTTAT
Source organism: Artemisia tridentata subsp. tridentata (assembly GCA_021014915.2). Lineage (NCBI taxonomy): Eukaryota > Viridiplantae > Streptophyta > Magnoliopsida > Asterales > Asteraceae > Artemisia > Artemisia tridentata. Next base: position 321,568,724 of record CP139509.1, read on the forward strand.
ACTATAAAAAGGAGATCACACCCTTAGATAAAAGTATGCTTCACAGTGAAACAAAGTGAACATCAAAAGTGTGTCTTGGTTGTGATTGAACAATCAACACCAAAGTGCTTCGTACTCTCAAATTACAACAACACAAAGTTGTGTTAAAATGTAAGAGCACTTAAAGAGTGTGTGTGGGAACATTAGACATGGGGTCTAATGTTGTTTAGGTTTGTTTAGCCTCAAGGATCTTTGATCCCTGATTAGAGTGTAATCGTACTACCAATGATCAAGTAGTATTGGGGCTAATGAAATAACAAACGGTGAATTCCACAAAACCTTGTCATGATAGTATTCGTATTCTTTGTTTGAATATTCCGCCAATATTATCATTGTTCTTTAAACGTAGAATTCCTAGATCAAAGGCTTAACAGCCTAGAGTCCATAAACGATCAAGTAACTTGTTTTTAGTAGATGCAAGCAGGTTTAAAACGAGTTTCCACAGTTGGTATCAGAGCGGGGGGCTCTGGATCTAGGAAAAGAAAAGGTTTTAGCTAAAGAAAGAAGAAAAATTCGGATCTGGTTCGTATTTTCGTAACTCACTGCAGGGCTGTTTTCAAAAGGCGATAACTCCTTCGTTAACCATTGGATCGGGCTGAAATTTTTGTTGAAGGTTCTTGGTATATCAAGGTAGATTCTCACTGGAGGGATCTTCAATCTGAGCCTTAGGTTGCAAGATATGCATCATTGAATACTGCTGCAGAAACAGTTGAGGTATAGTCGAATTTTTGGTTTTCTTTCAAAATTTACACACAAAAAGGGGAATAATACACACACAGAAGAGAGTTGGATCTTAAAAGATAAAAAGGCTTATTTATCAAATTATTATTGATGAAAAAGGTCATTTGTTGCTTATTTGAAGTTGAGGTTGAATTTTTCAAAATTGTGTTTTGTCATATCTTTGGAAGAAAAGATAACTTGTTTGTGCTTCAATAATTATGGTGATGACTTGTTAAATCTAGTTTTCATAGGTCAAGGGAAGGATGGACGAAGACCTAGTTAACTATCACTTAAAGGAGTTACTTTGTAGTGCTCAGTGTCTCATTGAATATGAGGATTTTATCAAGAGATTTCGATCTACTTATATGGTGTTAGTATAAGTTCAAAGTCAGTTTTAGTACAAGATATAGGACACAAGATTGGTTTATTCAGCTTCATCAACAAGTTGGTAATGATTGGTTTTTCTTCATCAGTCATAAAAGCCTACAGAATGGAGATTCGAATGGTTAACAAATTAGTTTCAGGGGAAGCTTCAATGTTAAAGATGTTTAACCATTTATTGTATTTGTGCAACATCACAAGGGAAAGTTATTGATTCTTACTACTATTGATTAGTATTAGTTTGTAGTTGTAAAAATCATATTTGTAATATTCTCTATTTGTTGATAACAAAAAGGGGAAGAAACGTGGTGGATAGCATAGATTAAGGGGAAGACAGTATAGTTTCATTCATGGTGAGATTTAATTATCTCAATTTCTCTACTTCGCCTAGGGAAATTCGTACAAGAAAGTGTTTGTTTTGTAATCATCAAATAGGGGAAGATTGTAAGGAATTAAATATTCCATAGATTTGATGATCAGAAAGCAAGAAGAATGAAACATATAGAATACTGAATGATAAGCAAAATACATGGTACTGCCAGTTCAAGAAAGGTACTGCCAGTGTGTTTAATGGTACGGTTAGTGCAAGAAAGGTACTGCCAGTGCAAACTGGAAGGTACTGCTAGTACTAAATGGTACTGCTAGATCAGAGTTCAGAGCAAGGTACTGCTAGTTCATAGCAAAGGTACTGCTAGTTCATCAAGGTACTGCTAGTGCAAATGATGCTGCTGCTGATCTGTAAGTCATACTGCTGCTACAAAGATAAGAACGAAGAAGATATTATTTTGTATGAGTCATGTTTATACAAATATAATATCTAGATATTTTATCAAGTCATCAAGTTGAACACTCAAGATACAAGTTGTATCTTATTGACTTGACACATGTAAAAGCAAGTGGATGACTAAAGACTTATCAAACTTTGTAATGATCTCCTTTATACTATAAAAAGGAGATCACACCCTTAGATAAAAGTATGCTTCACAGTGAAACAAAGTGAACATCAAAAGTGTGTCTTGGTTGTGATTGAACAATCAACACCAAAGTGCTTCGTACTCTCAAATTACAACAACACAAAGTTGTGTTAAAATGTAAGATTACTTAAAGAGTGTGTGTGGGAACATTAGACATGGGGTATAATGTTGTTTAGGTTTGTTTAGCCTCAAGGATCTTTGATCCCTGATTAGAGTGTAATCGTACTACCAATGATCAAGTAGTATTGGGGCTAATGAAATAAAAAACGGTGAATTCCACAAAACCTTGTCATGATAGTATTGTATTCTTTGTTTGAATATTCCGCCAATATTATCATTGTTCTTTAAACGTAGAATTCCTAGATCAAAGGCTTAACAGCCTAGAGTCCATAAACGATCAAGTAACTTGTTTTTAGTAGATGCAAGAAGGTTTAAAACGAGTTTCCACATAATCCTAGTTGGCCTGGTCATTGGTTTGTTTAGCCTGGTAATCTCAGTGAGGAGTGCGCCAAGTTAATGACTTGGTGCTACCTTCCTTAAGCCTTTCCTTCGCAACTGAGTTTGGTCACTAACCACTATCTCAACTTTGCTTCGTGGCCAGCATTCGAGTACTACTCGACTTGTGTCCTTGGGGTCTATGTGACAATAAGATTTGGGTTCCTTAACTCGCTATATGTCCCGGCCTATGTAAAAGCGACCTCAAAGGAGTCTATCTTATTATGACTCAACGTTTCCTATTTTAACTTGACAAAAACATACCATGTAATCCAACCTAAGTGTGTACCCTTATCCGAGTTCTCATACCCCCATATGGGTTGTGTTTGGGGCGATGTGGTGCTATCCCTTGCGGGCAAATTCTTGGATTTGGGTGAGTCTTTATATGCTTTGAGCCAGGGGCATACCCTTCATGTGTTGTGCCTAAATACTTCTAGGGACTTGGTTAGAACCCCCCTCAACATGAGGTGGTTTCCTAGTCATCATTTAACGCCAACTCAACTAGTTTGAGTTATCATTTCTCGGTCACGGGTAGTCACTGTGGGTTCTCGTTACTAACTTAACAATACTAATGTCCTCCTATTCCTGCCAATACTATTCCCAGTTTCGAATCCATGAACCTAGGGTCCCTAAAGCTCCTTTCGACTGCACTATGATCATAGGGACTATGGCCTACATTTACATCCATAAGGCTCCCAGGTTCAATTCCTGATCCTGGTTCCCTGATGGCTTCGAACACACACAAACATGGAGTTAACCATCCTAATTCAACCAATCTAATGCAACCCTAGTACCACACTAATCGACAACAATAAATTTTTATCAATTTCTTATTCAATAACTAATTATCATTAAACTTTTCCTCAAGATCTATACTAGTTCTTGGGTTTCAAATCGACAGAAAGAAATTTAATAGCATCAATCCTAAGTTTGTTCATTCGACCTAAATTACTCATATCATGAATGACTTTAAGTAAATAATTAAACCGAATCTAAACCTTACAATGATCTCTAGTAGGATGAACTTGGTTGAGTCTTTAAACCCACGAACTACTGCTCCACACCGATCAATCCCACTCCTCCAAACTGAATCACAGTACCCTTACTCTTCACCTTTCTTGAGCTTTTTCTCAGATCTTGATTAGTTTTCTTGAGTGAGTTTTGATTCGACATCCCTGTGGAGGTGCGGATTTATGGTGTATTGTGGAGAGTAGCTCCATAAGAGCTTTGGGGTTTGGGGAAAACAATCTTACCACTTAAGTGCTATTTCCACCTCCATGGTTTCTTATCCTAGGTTAGCTCGTGATTCTTAAAGAGGAAAAAAATTATAGTTCAAAGGATTTGATGTGGTCTGAGTTTGGAGATGGTGATGGATCGTGGTGTTTATGGGGAAAAGGGGAGGCAGACAAAGGGATAAAAAGGGGAGTAGGGTTTTCGGTTTAGGTGTGAGTGGAGGAAGTATTATTTATTTTAAGGGTTGAAAGAATTATTAGTTAAGGTGGGGAGGTTTAATATCCGTGTTTCGTTAAACTGTCTCAAATTCGGATCCATCCTGGAACCGTTTCTAATTTGAGAATTTATATTTTTAGTATCGTTATGTAATACTTGAATTTATTTTCGAGTCCTTAATTATTCACTAACATTTATGAGTTTTAGATTTGTTTACGGTTTGCGTGTGGTGTCAGTTCAAATGGAACTGGGATAACCTCCCGTTTTCTATACAATAATCATGAGTAAATCATGAGATGTGATAATTTCACTGTTCCTTGGTGAGATTTTTGGGTGTCAATATGTGTAGGTCTGTTTTCTTTTATAATCACGTAATGACCTAATCTGATAAATGAATTGTTATGCATTAAATTTTTGGACAAATTTACCATTTGTCACAAATAGTTTTACCGGTTTTTAATTTGTTTCAAAACATTAATTTTGAAGAACTTTGATTTGAATCTTTTGTGTAACCAATCAACACCAATATGAACACTATACTATGCTATCTAATATAAACAATGAATGTAAAGAAAAGAGATGGAAAGATCAAACCGGGACACATAGATTTATAGTGGTTCGGTCACGAAGCTCTTCTTCGCCCTACTCCACTCCCCGAGTACCACACTCTAGAGTTTCAAGCACTATGTCAACAAAGCTCCCTTCAGGCGGAGAAAACCGTACAACGTCGCTTATCCTAATTTCCGACACTAAGCTAAATGTCGAGTACTAATCTTAGCTAGTACCAATCTACCACGATCTACACGATCCTTTCTACTTCACAAAATCAACACACTTGACTCGATCTACCCGATCTACCCTTGATCCACTTGATCAACACACTAGCCCACAAGCTATAAGGGATCTCCAAGATCTCGACAAGATCACAATGATCAACTCTCACTTGACTCAATCTACCCTATCTACCCTTGATCAACTTGATCAACTCACAAGCTCACAAGCTACGAGAGATATTCAATATCTCTTCAAGATCACAATGATCTACTCTTACAAACTCTCAAAAGAAAAATGAACTTGATGTATGCTAGAATACAACAAGTGTTTAACAAATGTTACAAGTGCACTAACTACAACTACAACACTTTGTATCTTCTTTGATACCTTGTGTTCTTCTCTTGCACTAGTAGAGGAATGAAGGTGATCACTTGGTTGGATGATTGGATCACTCTTTAAACAAAAGAAAACTAAACTAAACGATCAAGAAGAAAAGATGTGGTGAGAGTATTGAACTCAGAAAGATATGTGTGAAAAAGGATGCCCAAAAACTATGAAATGGGCTGGTATTTATAGGCAGAAGAAATCTAGCCGTTATGGGGACACGGTACCACTAAATGTCACACGGTACCACTAAATTTAGTGGTACCGTGCCAGACAAACACGCTCCATTTTTTGTTTTTAGTGGTGAAAGTTTATTTGGAGAAGTTTGGAGCTGATTTTGGGGTGAAAAATAGCTGTTATGATATTTGAACTTATTTTTCCAATAAAACATTTCTTAATTATCTATACTACTTATAATGCATGAAGGCATCTCTCTCCTATGTGGTCTGAAAATTCAGACTTACATCTATTAAAGCATGATTTACAACCCTTTAATGCACCCAATTTTAAGACTTACAAGAAATAAAGCATCATGTACAACAAACACCACATTAATGGTCAATTAATACACAATTTAATTTACCCCTTCACCCAAATATACAACCATTTAACAACAATGTACAATGTACTCAAGCTTTCAATGGATATTCATATTGTACAACTAAATAGGGATGACTCTCATCTCAAATTTTCAGACTTACAAGTGCAGATTACTATCGTTATTATAACAAAATTTACAAATAAATATTAACAACCTATTCCGGTGACAAAAATAACTTCCGGCAGCCACATGAATTTTTCCGGAAACCTCAAAATTTTCCGGCGACAGTTACAAGCTTTTTTGGCGAGAGAGTGGCGGCTCCAGCAGCGGCAAACGACCAAATGGCAACACTAACAAAAAAAAAGTTAGATCTACAAAAAAAACATATACATCTATAATAAACGAGCCGAGTCGAGTAGAGTATTGACAAGCTCGAGCTCGGCTCGACATATAATACTCGAGCTCGAAACTCGGCTCGAGCTCGATCGAGCCTCAAAATTTAAGCTCGAGCTCGGCTCGATCACTAAAACTCGAGCTCGAAACTCGACTCGGCTCGGCTCGATCACCAAACGGACCCTATGGGGTCTCGGCCTCACAACTATACCAACAAAACCAATATTGTTTCAACCAAAACCAATCGGCGTCGAGTATCCATCCGAACATAAACAAAATAAATAAACAACAATTCAACAAGAACAACAACGTAAAGATTATTTACTTACTTTTGTATCCGTAAACATGTTTACTTACATTGATCAATAATATTCCTGAATTCAACGTAAACAACAACGGATACCACAACATGTTTACTTACATTGATAAAAAATAAGCCCGAACCGTGAGCTTATGCTCACAGTTTCACGTCGACGACACAAAACACGACACAACAACGGACACCACTTCATGTTTTTATCTTTTTTTTATCAATCAAAACCTTAAACCCATTTGTTTTCGAACCCGAATAATCAAGAAAATTACGAGTTGACTCGGTGGTGAGTCAACCCACGCGTAAAATGCGTTTCCTTACCGTATCTTCAATCGATCTACACGTTTAGAGTACGAAAATGGTGGTGGTAAGGTTGTGGTAGCGGCGGTGATAAGACAACGAGATGATGGTGTCGTTTGGTGGCGCGTGTAGTATAGCAAAAGAAAGAGGAGAGTGAGAGGGTCACGTTGGTGGTGGCGGTGTGGTTGTAGGAGTGGCGGTGGTGGTGCTGTGGGGTGTGGCCGGCGGCGGCAAGAGAGAGAAGAAGTGGGAGGTTGGAGATGAAGATGAAAATGAGATATAGGGTTAGGTTTATTAGTATAGTGTAGTTTTTAGAAATTGCAAATAGGTCCTTGTGTTTTATATGAAAGAAAATGAAAAGTAAATATATGTGTAAATAAAGGGTATATATGTAATTTTATTAAAGCTCGTTAAGGCTCGCGAGCTTCACGAGCCGAGTAACTTAGAACTCGAACTCGACTCGACATCTTACACGAGTAGCTCGAGCTCGAGCTCGACTCGTTTAAAATCGAGTCGAATCGAGTATTTTTCGAGTCGATCTCGAGTTGCTCGCGAGTTGTCTCGGCTCGATTACACCCCTAATCTATACGGATCTGTAAAAAAAACTACAAATCTACGAAAAAAAAAATCGATAGTATTGCTACTGTGGTCGAGGGATGACGGTGGAGGGCGCGTGCGTGGTGTTACTGTCGAGAAAAGGGTGATGGAGCATCAGTGTGGTGGCGGTGGTGAACGGCAGTGGTTGTCGCGGCGCGTGGGTGGGGTTGTAGGGAGCGCCGAGGCTCGAAAAAGCATCCACGCAGCGTTATTACTATTCTTGAATATGATCCTTAGTATACATAGCTTTTAAAAGTAAACATAGATTTAAGTAATATTAAACCATAAACCAAAAGTTTCTGTTAACACCATCAAAAAATGAAACAAACTAACAAAATATAAGATCAAACCCAACCCGACCCATATCGATTATTTTCCAATCAGTTACACAAAATAACCCGAGTCAAAGAAAGAACAAAACAAGCAACAACAACGAAAAACATGGTCACGAAATCCTTCCCAGACCGTTTCTTCACACTCGTGTTCTCGCTTTTCAAACTCTTAGCATGACGTAATGCATCAACTTCCTTCAAAAAATCAAAATCTAACCCTTCTATTTTATTTTCTTAAACAAAGATATACAACAAAGATTCGTGAAGACTCAAGCAACAACAATGTACAACAAAGCTACCTCAAATCGATATGTTATGAGATCTGTGATTTGATGAGTTGATGGGAGATGAGAAAAATTAGACGAGAGGAAATGTATGTGAGGGGGCGGATGAAACAATGAAATGTGTGTGTAGGGTACTAGGGTTATAAAAATGAAACCGTGTGTTAGTTATACACACTAATATCATCTTAGGGCCAGGTATATCACAAATATCAGACTGGGTTGAATAACTATTGGACTTGATTGGATATTGGGCTATGAGTTGGGCTGCAATACGCATACTTGAATTATCAATTGATGCTTCTAAATTGCTTTAACATAGCGTGGATACTCTACGATTTGTAAATTACAATTAGTTTGATATTGGTTAAAGTTACTAAAACTTAAAATTATCGTTTTCCGTAAAGTCATTATAAGGAAAACATTAAACTAAAAATTATTGTTCGTTGAAAATTATTGTACAACATCTTTATTGTCGTTACCGATAGAAACTAATTTTAACTTCAATTATTATTCTTTTGTACAGTTACCGATATAAAAACATGTAACCGAATAACATTTGTTCGCCACAAAATATAGTCATAGGGTACCCGCCGCCGCATTGCACGGGTACCCTGCTAGTTCAAAAATAACTTGTAAAGTATATTTTTGAAAAAATGTTTTGTCACTTTAAAATGTGAAGTTTTAAACACAAATTCACTTCTTTGATCATTTGTCAAGTTGTAAATTTGTTTGTTCATACCTAGAGTGATTTGTGTAGAAATGGGATCCTTCGACTAAAAACTTGTTTACATTAATTTTAACGTAAAGTGTTTTCACATTTTTTCATCCTCAAAACGTGAAGTTATCGAAAGATATAAATAACATTTTTAGAACATTATTTGAATCAACAAAGTCAAATATCAAAAGCATTAGCAAACTGCATTTGAGCATCAGTCAAACCAGGATCAAGAAAATCATCATCATCGCATGGGTCTTCATCATAAGTTTCCTTCAATTGTTCATACAAGCTTTTATTTCCCTCTAGATTGCCACTTTTATAAACTTTATTAACCTTGAAGCTTGTAGAAGCCATAAAACTGGCAATTTCGTTGTATACCTCGATCACTTCACTATCACTATCCTCATTAACCGGATCATCAACCTTTTTTGTAGCCACAGTAGAAGAACTAGAAAGCATTGTTTTACAAGGTTTTAGCAGCTTCCCATCATTACCCATTAACACAAACTTCCCATCATCACCCACTAGCACAAGTTTTCCATCATCACCCACTAGGTGGGGATCGAATAAACCATGGACCATTCTCCAAAACCCTATTCATACACTTAGCCGAAGCAAAATTGAAAAAAAAAAGAAACCCTTCGAGTTCATAATTACTTTAACTAAGCCATACTTCTTTCATGCATTCTTAACATAGTACTCAACAACCGAGAATGCTATTTCCTTACCCACGAAATAACCGTATAAAGTGAAACCAAATCTAGCATGAACTTCCAAAACAGACGGCTTAGGAATTTGGAATTTAGCCTTAGCATTCGTAGGTTTACCCGTGTCAAGAGATCTAAAATTTACCTTACCATTATATGCTTCATTATTCACCAAACTAGCAAAATATTTTGAATCCCCTACTGCATTCGATTTGGGGATTTCACTAGCACTCTTACCATTGTCCATAGCAAATTGTTCTTGTGAATCAACGCTCATATCACCATGCGTCAGATCAGTACACGCATGACCAGTTCCCACACTCGATACCACATTTTCAAAAACATTATTCTTACCATGGGAACTACGAACATTAGCAGCCAAGTCACTTAAATTAGGAAAAGCCAAGTTACCGTCAAGCTTAGCAGGTTGAGCGTTTCCAGTCTTAGCACCATCTTCATCAACCAACGAACCTTGTTTCTCTTTCACACCCTTACCCCTCCCCCTCCTTTTCGGACTCAAGAATCCTTTTTCCATACTTAGAACATAATAGACCACAGTTAACAAACCAAAACAAAAGCCCAAAAAACCCTAATAACGAGCAGCCAACTAAACTAAGAAGAATCTTAATATAAGAAATGTTAAACTAAGAAGAATCTTAATATAAGAAACGTTGATGGAAAGATTGAGGAACGAAAAAGTTAGGATCGATTTAGGGATTTTGGGGAATCTTTTGTTCGCCAAATTCGCCAAAGGTATAGGGTAGGTCCCTAAAAATCTTAATATATATCGTAGTCATATTAGTTCATTTCAAGAGATAAATTAAAGTAGATAAAAATTTCGTTAACAAAATACAAAATTCGAGTCACTTGGCCCTCTTAACATTCTAATTCTTCAACAACTTACAAACAACCTTACAATTGTTTACGGTGTTTTCTAGAGAGTTCGGTATTATTGAATATATACCAACAACCTTACAAATATTTAAGTATTATAATAAATTTTAGTTTAATATAAATGTGTTCACGGGTACACCCACAGGTATTTTGACGGGTACACCTGTGAGTATTTTAAATGGGTGTCATGGGTTTACCATTGACGGGTATACTTTACCCGTCACCTGCCCACCACCCAACGATCGGTACAAATGTTCACCCACAACCCACCCGCGGGTAAAAATTGACGGGGTTACCAACCCATTTACATGCGGGTACCCATGGGTTATGGGTTTTTTCTCGCTCATTGCCATTCCTAATTGGATTTATATGTACTTTTATCCATGTTTATGTGCATATAAGTGAACTACCTTAGTAACTGCAAAAACAGTTTTGCCATCGTCCACAAGTTGAGATCATACTGACATTATACAGATTTTAGAAGTATCTTAACCTCTCACAACCATTACTGAAACTTGAGAATTGCTATCCCAAAACTTCGAACCTGAAAATTGACATAACAACAATTTAATGCACCTCAAAACCTTGATAATAAGATTGATTACGATCAAGAATGGGAATTTTCTGGGCTTCGCAACTAAAGTTACTTTATATAATCATCTATTTTTATTGCATAACCAACGTACAATGTTTATTGTAGATCATATATTCGCACTTTTTTTCTTCTATAAGAGCATCAGGTATCACGAAGAGAGGGGCTCCTCGTGCCTACGTGGCACCCTCGCCACCCCTCGCCGCTACACCATCCTTTCGCCATGCCAACCTCGCCGTGCAGACGACGAAAAAAATGACAAAACACTTATACGTTGGAATGTGTACGAAAAAACATGGGTTTAATTTTTTAAAAACGTATCCGTCGCCTTTTTTTAATCCAACTTTACACACTATAAATAACACACCATAACACAACATTTTCACACAGTTCTCTACAAAAAAACCATTACTTTCAATATCTCAACACACACACAAAAAAATGTCTCAAAGTCTAAACGACGGGTATTTTACTTCGCTTCTCAACTCTAACCCACAACATTACTCGACTTCTTCAAATCCGTCTACCCCATTGTCACAAACTCTAATTCTTCCTCGCAAACGATTCCTCCGTTTGGTACACAAATGACACCCGAGCAAATTTATCAACAACAATTTGCGTATCAAGGGTTCTCAAATTTCCAAAATCAAAGAAATACGACACCACACTTTTTCCACCCACACTCATCACAACCACAATTTTTTCAATCTCAACCACAATTCTTTGAATCACAACCATCAAAATCACAATTCTAAGTACCACAACCCCCGTCACAAGAGAAAAGTAAAACAAAAAAAGTCGCGAAACCGTCAAAAACAAAAAAGAACCCATGGTGAATTTAGACATGGACGACGAGGATGACGTGTAGGAAATGACACGAGTGAATACCCATTGGACACGCGATGAAGAAACGTTGCTAGTCGAGACTTGGGTGGAAGTTTCCCATGACGCGAGATCGAAAATGACCGTTTCGAGGATGCGTTTTGGAACTAGATTATGGAGGATTTCAACACGGCTACAAAACGTGATTCTCGTACCAAAAATATGATCACGGGGTGTTGGAACACGAAAAGTGTAAATCATTAGAGCAGGGACTTCTGTTTATCTTTTGTTATATAATAGGGTATGTTGTGTAATATGTGGTACGTTGTGACATCATAATACTCTCGCAACACTTGTATAGTTGCGAGACGATGCTAGACGGTTGTAAGGATATAAATACCCCCTACCTCATGGGTTATGAGGTGTGTGTCTATTTCATGTCTTGCGAGACTTTCTTCTTTCTCTCTAGGATAAAGTGCTCACACCCACTTTATCTCACTAAGATTATGATATTAGACGTGATATTATTGGAACAACAATTGGTATCAAGAGCCAAATATGATTCGTTGTTTCATTTAGTAGTGTTTTAGTTTAGTTTAGATCTTCATTAGTAGTAAAGGTTTTGAATTTGTAGACGTTAAAAACTTTCTCTCTCAAAAACATCTTTTCTATCGTACAAGCTTATAAGATTATCTATAAACGTGTTTAATCTTATAAAACGTGTGTTAGAAAAACATATTTTTAGATTAAGAAAGATTTTTTATCATTCTATACAAAATTTTTATGAATTTGGTGAAGATTTGTGCTTAAAAACGTGGTTTAAGAGTTTTAGAAAAAGTGTACTGCCTTTAAAAAAAAAGTGTACTTTTGCTTGTAAAAATAGGGTTTTCATTTTGTTCGTAAAATTTTGCTCGCAAAATTTTTTAGCAAGATTAGGGTTTTATTGCGATAGTTTAGCTGAGGAATAGTTGCGACACTGGTTTTGTATGCGATAGCTATTAGTTGTAAGTTTTGGGTTGCGATAGTCTTTGTTACTTTGGTTTACGAGAGTTTCTTGTAATACTAGCTTTGCGAAGCTTTTTGTTACCCACTGTTTAAGAAAGAAAACTCTACCCAACTCGCAAGAATTTGTTGCGATAGCTTCAAGGATTGTTGTGATACAAGAAGTTTGCGACACCTGTCTTTACCAGAATTATTGTTACCCACATTTTGCGAAAGAAAAATCTGCCCAATTTTCAACAGATTGTTGCGATAGTTACTGTTTGCAAGACTTTGTTGCGATACCTTGATTACAAGACTTTTATCAACAATTTTAAAACCTTTAAAATGTTTGAAAACTTTTAAGAGACTTTGATCATCTAAATACCACAACATCAAATTCCAAACACTCAACAATCTCAATACAAACAAACTAAAACATCTCTTTCAAACAAAAACAACGTCCCATATCAAAGATCCACCATCACAATGTCTACTTTTCATGATGTATTAACATTCGGAAATGATTCAAGACCACCGATTCTTCTTCCAGGAACCTACACAGACTGGCGACTATGATTCAAGCTATGGCTCACAAATCATGAAGATGCAGAACTTATGCTAAAATCAATCAAAGATGGTACATATGAAATGAAATTTATTGCTGATCAAGGAAACCCATGGATTATAAGACAACAAACTAATGAAGAATTGAACAACACTAAACGTGCTCAATACACAGCTGACATTAAAGCTAGATTCTTCATCATGTTAGCCCTTCCAAATGAAATTTTCATAAAAATGGATCATCTAGACAGTGCTCATGATATGTGGACAGCCCTTGCCTCTATGCATCGTGACAAAGAACTTCAACTTATCAAAAGAGAAATCCTACATGAAAACAACTTTCATATGGGTGCTTTGCAAACCATTCTCCATGTCTCACCATCACATAATCAACAAGTTCCATCCCAAATTGTTTACCATGGCTCTATGACTTACACCCAGGATGGGTTTTACTACACTCCTCCAAATGAGCCAGTCATCATCCCAAGATACCATCCTGTAACCATCGCTGAAAATGAAATATCACTTATGAACAATATGGTTAAGCTTGGAAATGAACTCACCAAAGATCATTCTTCTAACAAAGGCAAAGAAAAAATGGTTGATATTTCTGAATACTCAAGAATTAACACCAAGAGCAATATTCACGATTAGGAACAAATCAAGCAATAAAATGACAATTTCCCAGAAGATGGATTGTGAATGTGAGCTTGACAACGAGTTACTCAACTTCATGCAAGATATGGATGATGAAGCAGAAAACTTAGCACAAAGCATGGCATTCAAGGCACACGTTGAAGATGTGAAAGGTATGGAAACTACAATGAAGGATGATTTTGAAGCTCAAGATGAGGATGCAACTCCAAGCTATGACACAGATGCTGAAGAAGTTGACACACTTGTCAACAAGGTACACACAACAGAAAACTTAGTAAGACAACCGAAGTTAACATAAGTAGTGTAAAAGCTACAAGTGCTACTCCTCAGTTATCTACTAGTAGTATAGATTGCAATCATGCATCAACAAGTCAAGATCATGTTGATATGCTTCAAAACTATGCCACTATTCAATCTCAAATTCAAATTTATGCTAACTTGATAAAACTGGAACAAGATAAAAGTGCTTCTCTAGAAAAGAAAATCAAGGATATGTTATATGAAGAGCAGTCTGAACGACCACTAGTGCTTAAACGTCAAATTCGTGAGTTATAAAATGAGATTTTTCTTTTTAAAAGAAATATTTCAACTTTAGATAACATTAAAAAGAAATATGAAAATGAAGTATCCAAACTTAACGATTAACAAGAGCAGAAACAAAACTTCGCACTACCGATCAGACTTCTGAGACTATGTACATGTCAATGCCCAAACCAGATTCTATAATGGATCTAAAACAGGGTCTTAATTATACTAAACCATCTTATCTTGACATGGTTAAACGTAAACAACCAAGTTTGTATAATGCTGATTACATGATACGTGATACCTTCAAAGATTACATGTTTGTTCCTAATGACATCACTCAAGAGGAAATCCAAAAACGTTTAAAAGTTAAACAAAAGACCACCAATTTCTCCTACTTTATTGCCGATTATTGTTTGATAAATAAGGAAAATGCTCTTTCAAGAAAACGAACAAATATGCAAAATCTTGTGGATTAGATTTCTGACAACCCATATGATTCAAACAAATATGAGAGCTTAGCGAGAAAAACTTTTTGCAATCTCAAAAATCCAATAAATGGTACTTTAGTTGTTATTCGTGGAAAGCAAGAGTTTGAATTGGCTGAACTTTTGAAATCCAATTCTTATGAAATGGACATCTTAAGGGAAGTCAAGAAACTTTTAAAAACATTTATCGAACATCCCATGAATAGAGTTAATGATCAACTTAAAGCCTTTGAAGAGGCATTGATTTCTAAAATGAAAACTAATTTAACTTACGTCACATCTCTTGAAGATGAATATGACCTTCTCAGCTTAAACTCTGACATTCAAAAAGAATATTTTCTAAATCAAATTGAATCAATCAAACCACAATTTGCTATAAATGAGGAGACAATTGAAGGATTGAAAACTACACAAACGTCTTTAGAAATGGAAAAACCTTTTACTCAAAGAGAGTCTAAGAGAATGTTAAAAGAACGTTGAGTTGAACGAGGAATTGTCTTGTCGTACTGCCAGATTTGAAAACTCTTATGCTAAACTTGAAAAACAATCTTTAATGTTTGAAGCAAACTGGCAGGGAAAAATTGAAGAAAATAAATACGACAAACTTTCCTACAAAGCTTCTTTGAAATTAATCTTGAAAGAGAACGAGGAACTCAAATCTAAAGTGCTTGATTTGATGAAAACCAAGAATCATGAGCTTGTTGAATCACGTTAGTTAGAAAATCAAAAAATTTCATATTTTTCAAACCAACCAACTTTTTTGGCAAATCAAAAACAAAAAACTCATATTCTTGAGCCAAAACAAAAAGAGGCCTTATCTAATCCTAAAGTAATGGCTCCCGATATGTATCAAATTGGATCTAATTCTGTTAAGTTTACTTAGTAAAGATTTTGCACTCTTAAGATTGCCTCTAGATGCACCAATGTGTTCTTTGACTCCTCCCCCTATTGAAAAGAAACCAAAAGAATCAAAGAAGAAAAAGAACAAGAATCGTAAGAAACAGAAGTTAGCTCAACAAGATCAAATTACACAATCTCCTAACGCAGATTTGCTTTTTGATCCAGGTTTAGACACTACTTGTAGCAAGGAGAGACCACCAAAGAAATGTGCGTTGAAGACTAGTGCCTCTCAGACTTCCACTGCAGTAGTAGCAAAACCTAGAAATTTTAAAACTTTCAATAAAAAATGCTCTAAGCGAATGGATGACCGTAATGACTTGAATTTGCATGGATCTGTTGCTTCTAATAGCAAGAATGCTTGTTTTAATTATGTTGCTTATAATTCTGCTTCATCTAATTGTGTGCATGTTGAGTTGAATTGTGATAATGTGAATGCCAAAACTACTAGGACTGCTTCACCAAATCTAAGAAACCATAAGCATAAGGAAAAATGGGTATGGATCCCAACGGGTAGAATATTTGAGTATCATGAATTATTCCCTAGATCCTGCTCTAAGTGGAAACCCACTGGAGGAGTGTTCAAACACGTAGGCTTTAGATGGCAACCGGTTAAGAAGAAATCATAACCTAGCACTACTATAATAGAAAACTTCAACCTCCTAGATTTGCAATCTATACTATCTAACTACGTGGAACCACTTTATCAACGGGTTCCAAATTTTTGTTTCTTGCTTTGATGTGCAGCTTGTCTAAGTGTGCCTCTGGTACCTCGATTCAGGGTGCACCCGACATATGATAAGGAACAAGGCACTGCTCAAGAACTTCGCGGCTATATTCTTAGGTATAGTGCGTTTTGGGAATGACCTCATTGCTAAAATCACCGGCTATGGGGATCTCATTCATGATAAAGTCATAATTCAAAGAGTCTACTTTGTCGAAGGGCTAGGTCACAATTTGTTTAGCATTGGCCAATTTTGTGATAGCGGTTTAGAGGTGGCATTCATAAAAAATTTGTGTATTGTTCGTACTCTTGTAGGCGTTAATATTCTCAAAGGCTTCAGGGATTCGAATCTATACCAAATTGCACTTAAAGAAATTACATCACCAAAACCGATTTGTTTGCATGCAAAAGCAACATCATCACAAGCCTGGCTATGACATCATCGATTCTCTCATTTGAACTTCAGAACTATAAACGACCTTGCTCAAAACAACCTAGTCAAAGGATTGCCAAAACTCACTTTCAAGAAAGATCTTCTTTGTTCAGCGTGTGAATTAGGAAAGATGAAACGTGCAACACTCAATCCAAATCCAAACCTAGTTTCGTTGCTCATTTGCATTTAATGCATATGGATTTGTGTGGACCAATGCGCGTTGTCAGTCAAAATGGATAAGAAATATACTTTGGTTATTGTAGATGACTATTCATGTTACACTTGGGTTCATTTTCTTGCTTCTATAGCTAAAAATCCAAATGTAATCATTAAGTTCATCAAAAGAGTACAAGTTGGTCTACTAGCTCAAGTCCGATATGTAAGAACAGACAATGGAACAGAGTTCACGAATCAGACTCTTCAGAGTTTCTTTGATTCTACCAGCATTACTCATCAGAGATCTGTGGCTTACACTCCTCAACAAAATGGTGTAGTCGAAAGACGAAACCGTGCACTAGTAGAAGCTGCAAGAACAATGCTCACCACTGCCAATCTTCCATTAAATCTATGGTCTGAAGCAGTTTCAACCGCTTGTTTCACACAAAACCGATCTATCATCAACAAACGATTTAACAAAACTCCATATCATATCCTTCACAAACGCAAACCCAATGTAAAATACTTACGCACTTTTGGTTGTTGGTTCTACCCTCTTAATGATCGTGATGACCTTGGCAAGTTAAAAGAAAAAGGGGATGTAGGAATTTTCCTTGGACATTGTACACAATCAAGTGCATATCGTATTTACAATCGGAGAAAAAACTTGATATAAGAGACAATCCATGTTCACTTTGACGAAGTAGAAGAAATGGCTTCTAATCAAGTCAGATTAGAACCCGCACTTAATCATACTTCTGAACAACAAAGTTCAGAACCCGTGCTAAAGACTATGACTTCTGGACAAAACAGTTCAGGACTCATACCAAAACCAAAATCGTCAACACCAAAAACTAAACATATTCAAAAGGAAGAGTTAGATGGTTTGTTTGAGAACTTCTATGATGAATCATGTGGAGGAAATAAGATGAAGATGTCTACATTAGCCGATGCAACTCCGATAATCGAAGGTAATCATCAAGATGACATGCCATCTCCCGTATCCGGTTCATCAATAACTACTTATGAAGATGCTGATCCTGTACCAGATACCCCTCCAATTATACCGATTCAACAAGAACATTCACCAAACAATACCACTCCAACCTCCAATGTAAATGTTGATGATCAAGCAATTACAAATGCATCGTCTGATGAGGAACTATTCACAAACCCATTCGCGACTCCCGAAGCTGAGGTCGGTGGACCTTCTGAGATGCGATATGTTGATCCTTTAAACATGCATACGTTTTACCAACCACATCCGCACAGAAGACGATGGACTCAAGATCACCCTTTACAACAAATCATTGGAAATCCTTCTCAACCCGTTCAAACAAGAAGTTCTTCAGCAGACTACTGTTTCTACAATTCATTCCTAAGTAGATTTGAACCTGCCAACGTCAAAGCAGCACTTGCCGATCCCGACTGGATTGTCACTATGCAAGAAGAAATAAACCAATTCAAACGCCATAGTGTCTGGTGAAGAGTTCCAACGCCATTAGGAAAACTCATAATTGCATTGAAATGGATTTTGAAGAACAAGCTAGATGAAGACGATGACGTAATCCGAAACAAGGCTCGCCTTGTTGCAAAAGGTTACAATCAAGAAGAAGGAATCGAATTTGATGAATCATTTGCACCAGTAGCTAGGATCGAAGCAATACGCTTATTCTTGCTCATGCAGCTCATAAATCTTTCACTGTATACCAAATGGACGTGAAAATGGCCTTTTTATATGGAGAGTTAGAGGAAGAGGTATATGTGAGTCAACCAGAAGGCTTCGTTAATCCAGCCCATCCGGATGATGTCTATGTCCTTGAGAAAGCCGTCTACGGACTCAAGCAAGCAACATGTCCCTGGTACAAAGTGTTGTCAGAATATCTGCTCAAACACAAATTCGTCAAAGGTTCAATCGATCCAACTTTGTTTATTAGAAGAAACGGTGACGACATTATGCTAGTCCAAATTTATGTCAATGATATTATATTTGGATCCAAAAATGCTAAATATTGCAAAAACTTTGAAAATATCATGCGACAGAAATTTGAGATGAGCATGATGGGAGAGTTAAAAATTCTTTTTGGGTCTACAAATTAACCAAACTCCTCGTGGTATCTTTATTCATCAAACCTAATACACGATGGATATTTTGAAAAAGTTTGGAATGGAAAAATCTGATCCTATAAGTACACCTACACAACACAAGCCTAAACTAGATGAAGATTTGAGGTGGTAAACCAGTTGATGCTACAAAATACCGTAGTATGATTGGTTCACTCATGTATCTTACAGCTAGTCGCCTAATATTCATTTTGCTATCTGCATGTGTGCCCGTTACTAATCAAGGCCAACAGAAAAGCACCTTACTGCTGTGAAACGGATCTTTCGGTACCTAAAAGGAACAATTCACATAGGCCTTGTGTATCCGAAAGACTCCGGTTTCGAACTAATTGCCTATTCAGATGCAGATTATGCAGGTTGTCAAATTGATTGCAAAAGTACTTCAGGGGCTGCTTAATTCTTGGGGGAGAAGTTAATCAGCTGGTCTTCAAAGAAGTAGAATCACACTGCCTTATCCACTACAGAAGTTGAATACATATCCCTTTTCGGATGTTGTGCTCAAGTACTATGGATGAAAACACAATTGACGGACTATGGTTTCTTCTTCGAAAAAATCCCAATTTATTGTGATTCTCAAAGTGCCATTGCCATCTCTTGTAAAACAGTACAACACTCATGGACAAAGAATATAGCAGTCAGATACCATTTCATCAAAGAACATGTAAAAAGACGGAATGTGGAATTATACTTCATGAAAACTGATTACCAAATTGCCGACATTTTCACAAAAGCTCTGCCACCGGAAATATTTGAATATCTACGAAAATGTCTATGAATGGAAAGCATTCGTGATGAACATGAAAATGATGCTGAAAAGGTTAAAGAAGTCACCAACGTAACAGTAAACACAAGTACATCTGGTAAAACAACCGGGTAAATTAATTTTTTACTCATCATGGCTGTTGGTTAAATCACAGATCAACACCCACTTTTTAAAGAAAGGATCCTGAACGTGCGCTTCAGTGCGTCAATCCTTTAGAAAAGAAGAGAAATCTTCTTAATTATCATGAGCAAAATTTATACAACATTTTTCAAAAAGCTTTTTATAAAACCATTTTCTAAAATTTTTTGCTCATGATAAACAAGTTTTGAGCATGTTTTTCTGATTATTCATTTAATATTTTTTAGCTCAAGACTTATAAAATTTCAAAAACAATGCTACCCACTTGAAGAATAGATAAAAAAAACAGTTTAAAATATTAAGCTATTTTTGAGGGGGAGAACAATAGAAGTTTGTTTTTGAAATCAAAGAATAAGTTGTTTAAAGTTGTTGAAATATAAAAACAAAAATGTTGTTGAAAAGAAAAATGAAAAAATATTGTTAAAACGTTGGGAAAATATCATCACTTCGAGAGGGAGTGATAATTTTATTTAAACATTTTTGATATAGTACAAACGATCAACAAAAAGATCTAAAATGTTTTCAAAATTTTGTTAAAAATAAAACGTTAACAAAAAGGACTTTGTGTGAAAGAGAGCATAAACCAAGGGGGAGTTACGCTAAATTATTAACACTACTTTGAACCCTCCCCCAGTCCAAAACTCTCGAAGAACTGGGTCATAAGTAAAAAGTTCAAAAAGTCCAAAAAGGGTTAATAACACACCCATTGACTGCGAGAGAAACACACACAACCTTTTAACTATCACAACTCTCTCTCTCCTTCAAAACGCTCCCTTCGCAAAACCCTCGCAAAATCTGTGATTTTTGATTCTCGTGTTTCCTGTGCTTAAGTAAGATTTCTAAAACCTTTAACACTTTATTTTGCATCTTCGTTTTTAATACCTTTACTTGTTATCCATTACATTGATAGAAAATCTAAGGTTAGGGTTGCGTATTTGGTTAAACACATAGATAATCATAAGGTTTGCGATTTAGGATGTTTTGATTGAATTCTTGTGGTTAGATGACTGAGATAGGATGCTTAGATCATGTTTATGAAAGAAAATTGGGAATTAAACGGTTTGATTTGGGGTAAAATGGATCAACTTTGGGACGAAGGTGAAAAGTTAGGGTTGCGACACCAATAATGGTGGTTTCTGAGACATTAGGATAGAGCCAAAACTGATTTTAATAGTATTTTAAAATCTGCGAGACTTTTCTTGCGGCAACTTTTTCCAAAGAGTTGCGACACCACTAGGTATCACAACTTTAATGATGCAATAGCTTCTTAGTATCACAAATTTTTAGTTGCGATAGTAATAAGTATCACAACATTCTAGTTGTGATAGCAATCAATGTCACAACTAATTATATTGTGATACCTTGTTTGCCTTATTGCGACAGTTGACTTTGTTGCAAGTGTTGACTATTTTTGCGATACCAAAAATCCTGCGATAGCAGATCTTGCGAACCTTTGTTACCCGCCAATTTCTAAAGGTTACTTTGCCAAAAAAAATTTAAAATCTTTGCGAAACTTTTATAAGTTTTACACTTATACAAACTTTCACAAATATTTTACTTAATTTTAGCATTATAATACTTATGATCAAACATTCTTTTCAAACAGTCAAATCTTGTTCAAAATTTAAAGTTTTTGTAAAAATACTTTTCAAAACTTAAAGTTTTTTATACAAATTGAGGTCATTTTAAAACAAATGTGTATTTCTCAAATTTTAAATTCATGTCAATGAGAAGTATCAAATTTTCTATAAAGAAGAATTTTAACTTTTGTGAACACAAATTGCATACGATTAGTTTAGTATTGATTAAATTAAGATTGTATCCCGATATTGTCTTTACGTAGTTCGAGCTGCATATGTTTAATTAAAATAATTAGACTTTTCTATGATTGCATTCTTATACAATTTATGAATGACATTTCATTATGTCAATGTGAATAAATGATTTTGACGGATAAAACTCAAATTATTTCTCGGTTGCTAAAGCAATGAATTTTAAACTTAAAAACAAGTCATGCAACCTTGAAATGCCTTTCACTCAAATCTGTTTTTTCAAATGGTTTTGAGACAACTCGTCATGGTCTTAACTAAGAATATCTCATCTTCAAGGTGGTTATTAGGGCTAGTTGTTGATGTGTCTTCGTTGTAGGTATATATTATGTTATCAAGTTTTACATTTATATTTAGCCGACTTAACCTATAAGAAACACTAACGGGCAGTGTACCCGATCAATGTAGCCTAGTTGGTAAGTAGAGTGCTGATCGCTAAGAGTGGAACGTTAACACCTAAGTATCTATCAATATTTTAATCATAAAGTTAGTTCTAATTAAACCTAATCTAATGCAAGGGGGGTTTTCAGCCTGAGAGACTGGGACGATGTGTAGATTAAGTAAAACGGTAAATAAAGGTAACAAGGCGATTGACACACACGTACACAGATAGAAAACATATACAAATAAGAGGCCTGGCCGATAGTTAGGAAGATTTGTCACCCGTTTAATTGCTTAGCTGTATAAGAAGAGTACTAAAATATATTCTCTCTCAGTGGATTCTTACGTGCATGCGTATATCATTCCAATGTCTAGATCCAGCCTAAATGTCTACATTTCGGGTATTAAGTCTTCTCGACGGACTAATCTTGTCACGATTAATCAGATCTCCGCATAAAGTCCACCTTAATGATTACTAAGTTTATATATTATTTATCCCTTTTACAAGCTTACATTAACTATGCAAACGATGTTAATGGAGTAATTGTGCGAGCATAAGGTCGACAAGGCACGATAAACTTGTATATGTAATCAAAACATACGCATAAGGATCCGGTAAAACATCAAATACTCTATATAAAAGCTGGAAACAATTAAGTCCGATCAAATAGTGGAAAAGACACTAACTCAACGATTAAAAGATTGCTAATACAAATTAAATGAATCTTCCTATGAATTAAAGTACTAGCAGGACCATCTTATAGCTCTGAATTCTTCCTTCTAGTTGTGTCTTGTGAGGTCTAGTCGTCGCCCTTCTATAGGTTATGTGTGGTAAAATTTTGTGTTTCGTTTGGCAGACTAATAGGGTATTTATACATTCTAGAAACAGAATCGATACGGCGTATCTATTAAGTTGATATGCCATATCTAGGTAACTTCGCGTGGGGTCCAAGATAATTATATTCTGGAATATTCGTACACCGCCATATGATACGGCGCACCTTCAATCTACATATGGCGCATGTTCTTCAGTATCTTGGATTAATCTGGTGAAGTCTTGACATCGATACGCCGCATCTCTGAGATGTCATGCGGCGTATCTGGAGTAGGATGAGTCAGATCTTCTTACGTTGACCAAGGTTTCATATACGGAGCATAGGAAATCCATGCGGCATATGCTTCAAATTCAGGCAATGGTCTTCATAATCGTCTAAGTCTTGATGTATGACGTATCTGTCTAGAATGATACGACGTATCTTCCTTCAGTTCAATAGACTTTTCCATCTTGATCCATTTTGCTCCAATTTACGTCCAAAATAGCTAACTTTCACCAAATGCTTGTTTATAACTGAGATTTATAAAAGTAAGAGATTAAGTATCAATTCTCATATAAAATAATATAAAACAAGCGATATATATAGGATAAATGATGCAAATAAAATGTTGTTATTTGATACCATAAAATATCCCCCCACTTGAACTTTACTTGTCCTCAAGTAAACCGTAGATTAAACTTATGAAAATGTATCTTAAACATAGTCTAGGATTTATTTTTATAGTTTAAGCACTTTATTCGTTTGATCACTATTGCACAACCAAACACCTGATGAGGCGAAAAGTGTACCGCTTTTAAGGGGTCATTTAAGCCCTAAATCGTATTTATTTGATCAAATATTACCCTAAATCGTTCCTTTTGTCATTTTAGGTACATTTGAGGAGAAATCTGGAAAAGGAGGCATTTTGGACGTTTTTGGAGCATAAAAGTGAAGAAAACGGCAAAGTCTCAAAAATCGGCTAAAAGTTACTCTTGACGGCGTCAAGATTTACTCTAGACGGCGTCATGCTTTGGCAAGAAAAGTTGGACGTGAAATTTACTCATGATAAGCCAGTGAAAATAGCATGTGAATTCTGACGGCGTCACGCTTTAACTTGATCGAGGGCGTCACGGCTTAAATCATAAGGGGACGGCGTCACGTTCATTGTTAGACGGCGTCAAGCCTTGATAAGCCAGAATGGATTTTTGAAGAGCTAAAGAGGGACGGCGTCAAGAAGGTCATCCGGGAACCCTAGAAGCGGCGAGGTGACGGCGTCACACTCCATAAGGTGACGCCGTCAGATCCAAAAATCTATATATAGTTTTCTAATTTTTTGTCATTAAGGAGGGCTGAGTGTGTGGAATTTTGGGATAAAACCCTAAGACGATTTTAGCTACTTTTTCAGGGCTTTTTGCCTTGAGATCTTCCATGTTTCATTGAAAGATAAGTTATCAATTAATCATTCAATATGTCTATGTGTTGTTTGATTCTATCTTATTCTTGTCTTTTGTTTAACATGTTAGGCTAATTTTATCTTGTGTTTGCTTAGATCTAATGAAACTTAGCTATTGATTATTGGTTGTTAGTGTGTTGTTAGTTGTATTGGATGATTGTTTATCTATGTTAGGCTTAAGAAAACTGGCTAACTTCCTATTCGGTAACTTGCTTGAACGTCTTAAGAAACATGAACCAAACGCGTACTAAAGGTTTTTATGGTTGTATTTAATGCACAAGCGAATTCTAGTGATCCCATGTTAGGAGCTTCCTAGCCGGCTCGACATAGGAGTGAAGTAGGAGCTTGTAGAGTTGGGAAGTAAGTACGCCACCCCACGAATGGTATTAAGGAATACACCCGTCATCCACGCAACTAATACACACTAATTAACCGGTAAAAGATAGTTAGGGAGTAAGGAAATCTAAGTAAACACATTTCTCTACACATAAGTTTCTCACCACATTTCATTTTTGTTATTTTATTTTATTTGCATCCGTAGTAATTTTGGGTTAGTTGACTAGCAACTAATTCCGCCCACTCCTTCAAACCCGAGATTTTACTTGCTTTCATAAAAACTATAAAAACATAAAAAAGAATCTTCCTCAACCCTTAGACCTAATTAGAGTAGCCTTTCATACCTAACGAACACTATTCCCTGTGGAGAACGATCAATCCCCCGTACTTACCACTACACTATACTACATCGGTCAGGTACACTGCCTGGTGGGGTTGTAAGCCTCTTGAGATCCCTCGAGAGGTAAAACCTGTTGTAAGGTTACAAAACCACGCAATCAAGTTTTTGGCGCCGTTGCCGGGGAATAGTTATTGTTTAGGTTGAATTTTTATTTCTATTAGGTCTACTCACTAGATTCCTTTCTAGTGAGATTTTTATTTTATTTTTCTAGGTTTTCTTTAGTCTATCTATTTTCTTCGTGTCTTTGTTCGTAACCATTACCATCCGACATCATGGAAGATGGTAATATCCTTAACCCCCACAACCCACCACCACAACAACCACCACCACCTCCTAGAGCCCGTACTTTAGGAGAGTATTCCCGTCCTAGCCACCATGGCTATCGAAACACCATTGAGCTCACACCTGGAGCCTCACCTGCATCGACTGGAGCAAGCGAGCATCAACTTCAAGGACTTTCTTAAAATCGTTGATTCTATAGACCTTGATGTTGCCACTCGAGAGACGACCCGATTGCGTCTCTTCCAATTCTCTCTGCGGGACCAAGCTAGTCAGTGGCTAGAACGTCAACCCGCAGGATCCATCACCTCTTGGGATGATCTCACCACTCGTTTCCTTGCTCAGTTTTTCCCACCGGGAAGAACTACCAAGCTAAGGAATGATATCTTGATGTTCCAACAACGTCAAGGCGAAACTCTCTACGAGGCATGGACTCGATTCAAGGACTTACTCCGAAAGGTCCCTCACCATGGCATGGATCCTTGGCTACAAATCCAAATCTTCTATGATGGTGTCAATCATCGAACTAGAAGAGCCATAGATTACGCCGCCAATGAGAGATTGAGCAGGCTCAGTGTCGATAAGTGCTGGGAAGTCATTGAGGACTTAGCACAGTACGAAGAAGAAGAATGGGATGACTCAACATTCTCGGAAGAAGGGATTTTAAATTGCATGGGTGCAACCCAAGAACAGCTGTTCGCAAACATAAAAAGGCAGGTTGAGAGCTTAATGAAAGCTGAGATACCTACGGCTGATAAAAATCCCGATGAGTGCGTGAACACAATTGGTAAACATACGTTTCACCAATTCTCACGACAAGATGAATTTGAAGGGATAATGCTAACTTTCGTGAACAACCAAGAGAGACGCATCAAGGAATTAGAAACTCACTTGAAAAACACCCAAGATATGTTCATGGAACTAGCAGAAAAATTCATCTCGAGAATAAAAGAGAAAATTAAGAAAGAAGCCGCACACAAAAAGATCGAGAAGATCTTTGAACTCCCGGTCCCTAATGAACCATACAACGAATGGGATGATGAAACCCCTCTCCCCGAGCCTTCACTTTTGAAGCCCTCTTATCTATTTGGATCCTCTCGCGAGAAAAAGAATTCTCAAGATCGTAGCATTTTCGTGGGGAGCATGGTTTTCACGCTCCCTAACTTTCATGAAGCTAGGAAACGATCTTTTGGCTTTAAGCCAGGTGTGAGAAGAACTCAATTAAAACACACCATCATTTCGAAAACCCCCTGGAAAAGTTCCTCTCACTCCCTGAATACTCGCCTTGATGGAAATTGGGACCCGAATAAGACGTCAACCAACCCTTTTCAACATTTTACTACACCCCGTGACAGTAACAAAACATTTGACCCAGGAGGAACTTGTTAACGAGACTAGCTATCAGGATTATTGACCCTAACTAGCTGCTCTCTTAAAGTACGAGGGGCTCATTTGTAAACTGGCACAAAGTTGCAAAATACGCTAATCTGACGGCGTCAGAATTTGAACGTGACGCCGTCACCCCGTCTGCACAGCAATAATAACTTTAATTCCATCACTTTCATCACAAACCCCACAAACCATATCCTCTCCAACCCCACCTTCGAATTTCCAGGATCAAATTCACCGACTTTCGTCATCAATTTCCACGTGGTAAGTAATTTTTATTCATTCTTTTCGTTTCAATTACTCATAGGATTTGTCAATTTCGAAAACCCTCTACTCATGATATCCTAGGGTTGATTCATGCTTAGAACTCATAATGTCTTTTAATTAGTGTTATTTTAGCAATGATTAAAAGCATGTGATTATTAGCAATCAAATGGGTTAATTCATTAATAGGGTGGCCACGAATTTGAACCATAACCTGTGATCCAATCACCCATTTTTCTGCAAAAAGTGGTGTGTGGTTATTGAGCCTGAAGTTTGAATATTGATTTTTCCCTCGTAATTATGGATTTGAACACTGGTCGAATCTGACGGCGTCACATATCAAAGCGTGACGGCGTCACATATCAAAGCGTGACGGCGTCAGACCTGTCTGATGCGCCACCAAATCTTTAATTCACATATTAACACTTGTATTCCTCCTGTTTTGTTCCAGATAATGAGTAAGCGTCAAAGACCCAGCCGAGGAAGTTCTTCCCGATCTCAACAAGAAAACTTTGGGGATACGGTCCTCAGTTGGGGTGTCTTTGACAACGATGCTGCTACAAGCAAATATGCACAATTGTTACTACACAAGGTCGAGAATGGAGCAGTGGTTGACTGGGGCTTTCTGAGGAGAGTAGGTCTTGAGCAGACTTTTCTCCAAAGTTTTCAGACGGATGGGTTTACCGGCCCCCAGTGGGAAAGACTGTTTAAGATTCAGGAGCCGGTATATGAGGAGTTGGTACGGGAGTTCTTTGCCACCTTTCATTTTGATATGGCTGAGGCAAGGACCGATGTGGGCGGTACCACGATCTATTTCAGGCTGGGGGGTGAGCTAAGGACGTGTTCTGTTACTGAGTTTGGGTGGAGACTTGGGTTATATGATCAGCATGATACCATTCAGGCAGGGTTCATGCAGAGGTTGTTGCATGGGGAGTCGATGAAGAATGATTTTAGATGCTCTATTTTCTGGCAGACTATTGGGGATGGGGTGTATACCTCGACCACTGTGGCATCCCAAATCAGGGATCCTAGGGTTCGGTTGACTCATCGTTGCCTCACCTACAGCTTGACAGGGCGTCACAGCTCTCACCACCGTGTCACAGCTTCTGATCTCTTCTACCTGTACACCATCTACTCTAATGATGTTTACTGCAACATCCCGTTTTGGGTTGCTAGCTTTATGCATGGTGGAGTTGGGGAGAGGGAAGGTGACATGATTTATGGTGGGATGTTTATCACCCGACTGGCTCAGTCTTATGGAGTCCTCAGGCCCGAGGTCATGAGGTATTTGAGTGGTGATAAATGCAGGACGGTGAAGGAGAGGTCCCTGAAGCAGATGGAGGTGATCATGGAGATGCATGACGGGTCCTTTATGTGGTATCACCCAGTTGGAGCTGAGGATGATGATGATGAGGATGATGAGGAGGAGGAGGAGCCCCAGCAGCAGCAGCATGAGGGGTATGAGGCCGGTACAGCTGATTACTACCGGCATATGAGCAGGGGGGACTGGCAGGCTCACCAGGGGACCTGGATGGGCCAGGTTGATGCTTGGAGGACCAGGGCGGACGAGAGGTTCGACTGGATGTATGATCACACGGTTCGTCAGATGCAGCATCTATCCACACGTGATCAGTTGGACCCGCATCTGCAGATTGACCCTTTCCCGGGTCGTGAGCAGGATTACCCTCCATACGGGTACTACGGGCATCTTCCTCCTGGCTATGACTATCGCCAAGGACCCCCTCACCAGTGATGATGTGATTTGATGTGTTGATGTTTGAACAATTTGATATTTGGTTGTATGTGTTGAAACAATATGGTCTGTAATAATTTAGGGAAGGCATCTGTTTGCCTTAAAACATTTGTTACATTGATTTTATTTATCGCATGCTAGCCTCATTTGATTGTTATTTTATTTGCTTTGTGTGTTTATTTATTTGTTTGTTTGTTTTTATTTATTTCCGTATGTGTGTTTAATTTTTATTCTTATTGATTCATGTTAAAAACTAAGTTGTGAAAATGCTTTATCTTGTTTTTAACTTCGTCTTAACTACATATAAAGGTATTTTGCAAAAGTTAAGTGTAAGGGAAATCTAAATCGGTTTATTAGAACACAAATGAACATGAATCGTAATAGTAATAAATTAACATACATATTAGTGTTTGTTAGAGTCAAATGCTTGTATCGAGTCATAATGATGTTTTGCAGGATTTCCAGGAAGTAAGGTAAAGGTTTTTCCAGAAATTTTCCGGAAACTTAAAATGAAAATTTTTGTCAGGTCATTTCTGACGGCGTCAGGGGTTATAACCTGACGGCGTCAGATTTAATTTCCAGAAATTTTTGAAAGTTTTGTTTTCATAAAAAGTTTTTATTAAAATCTCCAACTTATAATCTCCAGGAATCTGCAAAATTATCATTCCACAAGCATTATATCCTTATATATAGATTTTATCCCGCCGATGTTATGCAGGTTTTCGTGTTTGTTTTCTCAGGTTTAACAGGTTATTTTGGCAAGGAAATGTTTTTGGATCAAGCTTGTGGCGATGCATTAGTCATGGAGCTTCAACATTCTCTTTGGAGGAAGATTTAACCGTGTAATTTCATTATCCACCGAGCGAATCAGGGGAGTATTTGATTTCATTCTTTTACTTTATGCTTTTACATCTTATTTTTTTGAACATTGGGGACAATGTTCATCTTAAGTGTAAGGGGGGGTAAAAGTACGATTTTAGAGAATACAATTGCGCTTGATTTTTGTTTGTTTAATAGTAGATGTGTAATAAAACTGAGAGAAATACTTGTTAAGGTAATTTTAGTGCCAAATTTAAAATTTTTTACAACATATAGGAGTGAAACTTTGGTCTTAATGAGCGTCTCATGGATAGGAGTTATATGACTAGCACAAAAACCGTACCACTAAAAAATTTTCCACCCCAAATATGTGAGGTTCGCCCCTAGAATTGGTAGGAAAAGCATTTATGCTATGATGTGTGTACCGGTAGCACTTAGATTCTAGAACTTGCGTTAGGACCATTCCGAGGCCACAAGTGAGACTACATTCGTGTAGTTAGATTTACTACATGATAAGAGGCATTAGGATAAACCCATTGTTTTACACCTGTGTTTTTGTTATAATTACGTTGGCTACATTGGTCAAGTAATTCTCCCACACCCTTTGCGTTGTACTCATTTTTAGTACACGATACCCCTAGTACACCCCTCAGAGCCTATCTTTTCGTTTCGACCTTTAAGCATTTTACTTAAAGGAAGAATTTGTTACACCCCACTTAAATGTACACCCAAATCGCCTTAGCCTACCTTGTATGCACTCATCTTTAGTGCATTATTGTGACAACATTTGTTTAAACCCAAGTTAATTATCTAATTGATTACATGGTTGCTAAGTCGAGTAATATCCTTGTACATATTGTTTTGGGACGATTGGGACTCATGGGTAAAGTACTAGTATAATGGAGTAATGGGGAAGAACAACATTATTACCCCCATATGTGCTAAATATTTTAAAAGTACTCCAAGTTTTTCGATTATCTTAATTCGAGTCATTAGAATAGTTATTTGTAAAGTTATGTAAAAATTCAAGTGTAAGGGGGATGCAATGCCCCTATGATGTATTATTTTGGATGGTAGGGCAAGAGTGTATGAAAAAAAAAAAAAAAAAAAAAAAAAAAAAAAATCAAGAAAAACACAAAAAAATGAGAAAATGAAAAATTAAAAAAAAATACGGACTACCATCCCGTTTTATTTTATGTTTATTTTATGTTTTTGTTATTTTATCATTAGCTTAAGATCGAGTCTAGTCTTGGCTTAGCAACATTGTATAGTACATGTAATTGATCAAGATTTTTAACTCGCCACCAGTAAAATATCCTTTATCCAACAAAACCGTGTTTTCCTTTTCCCTACACCTAACGTTATAACCCATTTAAAAGCCCTCTTTGATAGTTTATCTTAGGTGCTTACGCCTAGTGGAGGAGGTTTTCGATCCTTTCCCAAGCCTATGGTAATCTATTTGCTATGACAGGTAGTGAGAGATATTTTCCGTTTTCATTTATGAGATTTATTTTGATGACACTTGAGAGATGTGAGTATCTAAACACTACTTGTGAGGTGCTAGTTTATAATCTCCGTGCTTATTATGAT
Organism: Artemisia tridentata subsp. tridentata; assembly: GCA_021014915.2. NCBI lineage: Eukaryota > Viridiplantae > Streptophyta > Magnoliopsida > Asterales > Asteraceae > Artemisia > Artemisia tridentata. The sequence goes on from CP139509.1 coordinate 321,600,191, forward strand.
TGAAGTGGAACGATTATTTGTTGTAATTACTTTTATGTTTGCATTAAATGACCCCTAACTTGTATTTTGATTAGAATTAAAGCGCATTTGCTTGAGGACAAGCAAATCTCAAGTGTAAGGGTATTTGATGAGGCGAAAAGTGTACCGCTTTTAAGGGGTCATTTAAGCCCTAAATCGTATTTATTTGATCAAATATTGCCCTAAATCGTTCCTTTTGTCATTTTAGGTACATTTGAGGAGAAATCTGGAAAAGGAGGCATTTTGGACGTTTTTGGAGCATAAAAGTGAAGAAAACGGCAAAGTCTCAAAAATCGGCTAAAAGTTACTCTTGACGGCGTCAAGATTTACTCTAGACGGCGTCATGCTTTGGCAAGAAAAGTTGGACGTGAAATTTACTCATGATAAGCCAGTGAAAATAGCATGTGAATTCTGACGGCGTCACGCTTTAACTTGATCGAGGGCGTCACGGCTTAAATCATAAGGGGACGGCGTCACGTTCATTGTTAGACGGCGTCAAGCCTTGATAAGCCAGAATGGATTTTTGAAGAGCTAAAGAGGGACGGCGTCAAGAAGGTCATCCGGGAACCCTAGAAGCGGCGAGGTGACGGCGTCACACTCCATAAGGTGACGCCGTCAGATCCAAAAATCTATATATAGTTTTCTAATTTTTTGTCATTAAGGAGGGCTGAGTGTGTGGAATTTTGGGATAAAACCCTAAGACGATTTTAGCTACTTTTTCAGGGCTTTTTGCCTTGAGATCTTGCATGTTTCATTGAAAGATAAGTTATCAATTAATCATTCAATATGTCTATGTGTTGTTTGATTCTATCTTATTCTTGTCTTTTGTTTAACATGTTAGGCTAATTTTATCTTGTGTTTGCTTAGATCTAATAAAACTTAGCTATTGATTATTGGTTGTTAGTGTGTTGTTAGTTGTATTGGATGATTGTTTATCTATGTTAGGCTTAAGAAAACTGGCTAACTTCCTATTCGGTAACTTGCTTGAACGTCTTAAGAAACATGAACCAAACGCGTACTAAAGGTTTTTATGGTTGTATTTAATGCACAAGCGAATTCTAGTGATCCCATGTTAGGAGCTTCCTAGCCGGCTCGACATAGGAGTGAAGTAGGAGCTTGTAGAGTTGGGGAAGTAAGTACGCCACCCCACGAATGGTATTAAGGAATACACCCGTCATCCACGCAACTAATACACACTAATTAACCGGTAAAAGATAGTTAGGGAGTAAGGAAATCTAAGTAAACACATTTCTCTACACATAAGTTTCTCACCACATTTCATTTTTGTTATTTTATTTTATTTGCATCCGTAGTAATTTTGGGTTAGTTGACTAGCAACTAATTCCGCCCACTCCTTCAAACCCGAGATTTTACTTGCTTTCATAAAAACTATAAAAACATAAAAAAGAATCTTCCTCAACCCTTAGACCTAATTAGAGTAGCCTTTCATACCTAACGAACACTATTCCCTATGGAGAACGATCAATCCCCCGTACTTACCACTACACTATACTACATCGGTCAGGTACACTGCCTGGTGGGGTTGTAAGCCTCTTGAGATCCCTCGAGAGGTAAAACCTGTTGTAAGGTTACAAAACCACTATTGCAATCAACCAAACACCTCACGAAGTAGGAAAATGAAATCACTCAACTAATCTCTGTGTTAACATTTAAGTAATTCGCTCAATTGCTCGGTCGTGACGAATATTCTATCATAAACTTGGCAAGGATACACATCTCCACCACTAAAGCTAAGGAGTGACAAGTCTAAAGCGGTAAATTGGGTTAATACATAATAAGGCTTCAGAGTTAATCCTAGCTTCGTTCAAACATCTTAAACACAAACTTAATAGTTTGCTGGCGCGAGTCCTCGATTCATCAAACAACGGATGGTCACTAAGGTGGAACCTTAGATCGCTGGTGCTTTATTTGATTAGTCTAAAACTCGGATGGTCACTACCTTATTCATGCATTTGACATTCTCATTAAGCCATTACCATATCCAGATGCTCGAAAGCTAACAACGAATACAGTAACTTGGTAAACGGTAGGGATAAAACATTGGGAAATACATAAATTGGTAAAACAAAATAAACAAATATGTAGATTAAGTCCTAACAGGTGTGGTTAATTACTTCCCAACCATCCCATAAAAAAAGACACAAATAATAGACTAACTCACGCTTTAACACTGTGTCTCACGCTTTAGTAGACACGAATTAGTCTCAATAATGTCTCAATCAAAGAATAAACCTTAGTTGGCGTTCCCATAGCGACCAACTCCCTTGCAATCCATAAATATAATACAACGAGTAGTAGCGATATCTCTACTAGTACAATACTTTACATCGTTGGTTTATAACACTTACCAACATACTTCTTTCTTTTTCTTTTCTTTTTTTTTTTTTGATTTTTTTTTACAAACTATTAGTGGTGTAAAATCTCACCACATCACCATCATAACAAATCTTGATAACTTTTCCATACTTTTCTATTCTTTAGATTAAAAAAATAATAGTGATAGCAGCAAACACATGAAAAATAAAAGTAAAAATAACTACTATCACATTCCCATTGCATTGTGCAATTCCCGACCTAACCAAAGTTAAGAAATACGCACACGAACACAGGAAATACACACTTTACACAAGTAACTAACCACGAACTTAAATCTATAGGGTAGGCTAAGGTGTAAGGGTGTAATGAAACATTTAAATACTGGTGTAAGAAACGAAAGGAATGGCTCTGAGGGTTTTTCTAGGGGTATCTTACTCTAAAGATAAGAGTAACAAAAGGGTTTAACATGGGGATTAACTAACCAGTGTAGTTAGTTAATATATCACAACATTTATAGGCTATTTGGTTGTAATCCTAGAAATTTACCTAGTTAGACAAGTCACTCCAATTATATATATAATACTCATTATGGTGGTCTCGAATAGTATACAAGCCAAGTTTTAAAGTTTACTACAAGTCACCGGCACACTCATATTTTTGTGGAATTTGGTTAAAATATTGGGAAACGGATAAGGCTTAATTCTCACAATATGGAAATAAGGGTTATGTGTGCGGTCATGCAACTATGATTTCACAAAAAGATGCTTAGAAAAATTTTAAATTTAAGCATATTAAGCACATCTTAAGCAAATTTTTGAAAAATAAAGACAAGTGACGTTTTAATTCTCCATCCCCCCACTTAAGATAAACAACGTCCTCGTTGTTTAAAATGAAATTAAAAACAGGAAATAGAAAGAATTAGAACGGAAAACTCCCCTGAGATTTTCTCGGTATGATCCTCCATGATGCGTTTGTGAGCAACTTTTTATTTTCTGTGTGTAATGGCGTCTGAATGCCAACATGGCTACAACACATAGAAAATACATAATGTATGTAAATCACCACTTCTTGTAAACAACATGTGTTAGTGAACATGAAAATCGCCGCTAGTGCGTCTTTGATTAATTGATGGTTACCGAAAACAAAACTAAAAATTAAAATTTAAAACTGAAAAATTTCATCAGGTCAGTCGATACGCCGCATCCATGGGATAGGATGTGCCGTATTGAGCCTGGAATAAAATACTAGTCAGGAACCGCATCAAAATGACTGACAGATAGTTTAAAGTTCGGAAATAAAAATTAAACGCAAAAAAATAAAGGGATAGATATGACCAGTACAGTCGATACGCCGCATCCTTTTTATGGGATGCACCGTATCGATGTGCAGGTCTGACAGACTCGATAAGAGAAAATAGAAATAACAAATCCCGGTTGTCTCCCGGTAAGCACTTCTCTTTATTCAAGAGTCTTTAAGTTAGACTCATCTTCAGCTCTTACTTCTTATGCACGAGATCTTCCATCTCAATCTCTTTCATAATTCCGTATTTAAACAACTAAATATTCTTCCCACTTATTGGTACATCTTCAACGTTAATGCACTTCATTCGAACATGCCATCTATCATCATAAATTTCATATCTTTTCAGTACATAGGTCTCCACCATCATTATATGAGGCTCATATCGAGTTCTTCATGTTGACATCTCAATCTTTCTTCTTCTTCTTCGAATTCTTCCTTGTACCACGTGTCATCACTAGAACTCGATTCGTACCCTTCATTGATCTTTTCCTTGATGCGATTAAGCATTTTCCTTTGAATGTTATTCTTATGGTCCCATCCCTTACAATACTTCATTATCAAGTTCCTTAGTTCTTCACGGAATAGGACTTCTAATCCTAATTCATCAACATTCAAAAATCCATTCATACCTAATTACTTGAAAAGATCGTTCTTTCATTCATTGTACTTTTTGTCAATTAATTTTGCAAGTTCTGTCCATTTTGGTTTCTCATCACGAAGTTCACATTTGGCCTTTAATTATGAATTATTCTTATCATGCAATGCCTTGTTCTCACGAGGCCAATAGTTGTTCCAAGTATCATTACGCAATGTTTCCTCATTTCTTTTATTCCACCAATAATATTCTAATTTCATCATAAGTTCAAAATCGAGTTTATGATAATTCCCAAAACATGTTTCCAACCAAAGGAAAAAGTGTGCTCCTTCTTGACTCCTATGCTCTCGTGGATCTTCCAAGATCACCTTCTCCCTCAAGGATTTATTCTTCAAATCTCCATCTTCTAGACCTTTATGCCATTCGTAATTTTCGCAATAAGTTAAATACCCGACATTGATAATTCCCAGAAGATTTCCTCCATTGCAACAATTCTCGATCTTCCAATTGCAAGTTGGCCATTCAACATCTCCATTTTTAAAACGAAACGGTTGGCATGTTTAGTTTATTTCTTGAATAGGTTCTTCCCAAATTCCATGTTCAAGCTAAGGTCTATCCTCAACCCATGGTACTTGATCATTCCATTCATAATACCATGCATTTTTAAATTCTTCATAGGTCTTGAATGCCGGTAAATCTCCCATCAGTACATCAATATCAATTTGAAGGAGATAGTTAAATTCCTTGAATTCCCTAACGGTGTTTCGTAATCAAACACATCAATTTCAATGCTAAAAACTTCAGCTATGTCATTATCAGTCTCGATCTCCTCATCATCTCCTCTCATCCAATAAAGCCAAAGTACATTCTTGGTAGCTCGATCCATATTCTTATTAGTTGTTGAACTTGCTAGCCAACCAATAAGCAAAATCAATATTATTTGGATCGTAGTTAACATCAAAGCTAGCTCCGTCTAACATTAGTTTCTTTTTGAACTCCTTAAATTCTTCGAATTGCTCCTTAAAGCTACGAGATAACCATGTAGTAACCACTCTTCTTACTTCATCCTTAGGAACTAGCCTATGGTTCCAATACTTAAAGTCAAGCCACTGCTCTACAGATATGTCCATTATTCTCACCAACCTATTGTTGAGCAGAATCTCAGCTTCGGCATTCATCCTTTCATCATCAAGGTTGCTCTTACTCAATTCATTAGATTGTTCAACATAGGGGAAATAGGAAGGTGTTATGATTTCGATCTCTTTAAGGCTAATCATTTTATGTGGAAAACGTGGTTCTTGTGTCATGCATGTATTATTCTTCCTCATATATTCAATTTGAAACCTCCCTTCATCCTCTTCAATTGTCGTCCAAATGAGTCCTTTGGATTCAATTATCGGCCATAGAAGGAGTAGTTCATCTTCGGTATAGCTCATCATCAAATCATAAGTAAACAAATCATCCTACATGCCGCCTAATCGTTTAAACTCGTTCAATGTAGTTTCAAGAGGGGTTTCATAAGTAAACAAATCGGCTTCGACACCAAGTACATCATATACTTCCTTTTCTTTTGCAAACGTACCATTGAAAGATTCAATCTAATAGACCAGAACAGTATAGTAGGTTGAGACCTTGATGCAAATAAATAGTCAAACTTGGGTGGAAGGTTACAAACAATAGCATTATAAGTCTCATCAAAACTTAAGTGCAGAGGCTCATTATTCCATGCCGGTTCTTCCGAGGGTTGATCAAGAACGCGAACTGCTGGAAATTCACTCAAGTCAACCTCATAAGTTTCGCACTCAACATCTTTGTTTCTTAGAAACCATAGCTTCTCAGTTGAAGAACTTGTTTCTTGCAAAAGCTTCCCTTGTTCCAAAGCCAAATATTCATCCATAGTGATATCTTCCATGATCATCCCTGTGAACATAAACAAATTCGTCAGTAGGGTGGGCCCAGAAGAGAGATAGCACAAAAAACTAGGAATGCAGTTAGAATACGAAAAATAAAAGTTGCTGATATCTGAAGACGATATGCAGTATCCAGAATCCTGGGTATGCCGTATGTTCTTCACGTTTTTTAAAAAATCTCAGACTTTTATTAGAAAAATATACGCCGTATTGATAGGAATCAATGCACCGTATATATTATTTTCAAATCTGCTTATATAAAAATAAATACGCCGTACACGCGAATGCGTATATGTCATACGTTCGTTTCGTTTCAAAATATAAGCTTTTTAATTAATACGTAGTATCGAAATAAATCAATACGCCATAATTAGTATTTAAAAATTCGGTTCTGTTTTTAATAAATAAATACGTCGTATGAGAAAAACTCATGCGCTGTATGGCGTTTAGGGTTTCAAAAAATTTATGATTTACAATAGAATACACCGTATCCAACAGATTTGATACGTCGTACTCGAATTACTTAACTAAGATACGCTGTATATAAAATAAAAACGCAATACGCCGTATCTAAATAATTAGATGCGCCGCATCGTTTAGTTCAGCAAAATACATCAGAAAGTAACTATGCAGAAAAACAAGAAAAATGAAAAACAAACAAAAATACAGAAAACAATTCACTCCCCGGCAGCGGCGCCAAAAAACTAAATTAAAATACTAACAAATATTCAAGTATTAAACAATTCACTCCCCGGAAGCGGCCCCAAAAAACTTGATGTGTCTTCGTTGTAGGTATAGATTATGTTATCAAGTTTTACAATTATATTTAGCCAACTTAACCTATAACAAACACTAACGGGCAGTGTACCCAATCAATGTAGCCTAGTTGGTAAGTAGAGTGTCGATCACTAAGAGTGGAACGTTAACACCTAAGTATCTATCAGTATTTTAATCCTAAAGTTAGTTCTAATTAAACCAAATATAACGCAAGGGGTATTTTCAGATTGAGAGACTGGCACGATGTGTAGATTAAGTAAAATGGTAAATAAAGGTAACAAGGCGATTGACACACACGTACACAGATAGAAAACAGATACAAATAAGAGGCCTGCCGATAGTTAGGAAGATTTGTCACCCGTTTAATTGCTTAGCTGTATAAGATGAGTAATAAAATCTATTCTCTCTCAGTGGATTCTTACGTGTATGCGTATATCATTCCAATGTCTAGATCCAGTCTAAAAGTCTAGATTCCGGGTATTAAGTCTTCTCGACGGACTAATCCTGTCACGATTAATCAGATCTTCGCATAAAGTCCACCTTAATGATTACTATGTTTATATATTATTTATCCCTTTTACAGGCTTACATTAACTATGAAAACGATGTTAATGAAGTAATTATGCGAGTCTAAGGTTGACAAGGCACGATAAACTTGTATATGTAATCAAAACATATGCATAAGGATCCAATAAAACATCAAATACTCTTTATAAAAGCTGGAAACAATTAAGTCTGATCAAATAGTGAAAAAGACACTAACTCATGGATTAAAAGATTGCTAATACAAATTAAACGAATCTTCCTATGAATTAAAGTACTTGCAGGACCTACTTATAGCTCTGAATTCTTTTTTCTGGTTGTGTCTTGTGAGGTCTGGTCGTCACCCTTCTGTAGGTTATGTGTGGTAAAATTCTATGTTTCGTTTGGCAGACGAATGGGGTATTTATACATTCTGTAAATAGAATCGATACGGCGTATCTATTAAGTTGATACGCCGTATCTAGGTAACTTCGCGTGGGATCTAAGATTATTATATTCTAGAATATTCGTACACCGCCATATGATACGGCGCACCTTCAATCATCATACTGCGCATGTTCTTCAATATCTTGGATTAATCTGGTGAAGTCTTGAGATTGATACACCGCATCTCTGATATGTCATGCGGCGTATCTGGAGTAGGATGAGTAAGATCTTCTTACGTTGACCAAGGTTTCATATACGGCGCATGGGAAATCCATGCAGCATATGCTTCAAAGTCAGGCAATGGTTTTCATAATCGTCTAAGTCTTGATGTACGACGTATCTGTCTAGAATGATACGGCGTATCTTCCTTCAGTTCAGTAGACTTTTCCATCTTGATCCATTTTGCTCCAATTTACGTCCAAAATTGCTAACTTTCACCAAATGCTTGTTTATAACTGAGATTTACAAAAGTAAGCGATTAAGTATCAATTATCATATAAAATAATATAAAAGAAGCGATATATATAGGATAAATGATGCCGATAAAATGTTGTTATTTGATATCATCAGTTGTCACGTCAAAAATGATAATGTATCTCTTTAGCTACGCAACGTAATAGAGTATTCAAGGTTTTGATCCGTTTACGGAAATCTCACTCTTATGCAACAAAAGCTCTTTTGAGACGATTTGTAATTGATTTAACTGAGAACTTCTCATCTTCAAGATAGTTATTAGGAATAATTATCACCTAAAAGCTGATAATGTACTCCTTTAACTAGGCAACGTAATAGAGAGTTTGATGTTTTGTCATTTTTCAAGAAATCTCACGCTCGTGCAATTAAATTTTCTTTGAAAATATTTTTCTAAAAAAGTTATCTAGTATACATTAGATTACCTGTTGCGAGATTTGCAAGACCTCGAAACGAAGTTTTACAATCCTCTATGCAGTGTACCTAATCGTTGTAGTGTAGTATAGGTAGGTCCGGGGGATTGATCGTTCTCTAGGGGAATAGTGTCGTTAGGTCAAGATATATAACGAGATAGGTTTAGAGGCGATGGATGATTCTTTTTGTATTTTTTTATATTTTATGAATGCAATTTAAAAATCTCAGGTTTTAGATGAGTGGGCGGAATTAGTTGCTAGTCACCTAACCCAAAAATAAATTATAACTGAATTAAATCAAAATAAAAATAAAAGAAAGTACAAGTGGTGACTTCTTATGATAGGGAAAAGCGTGTTTACTTAGATTTAATTACTCCCTAGCTATCTCCTATTGATCTGTCGAATTGTCACGTCCTTGTTTTAGTTGAAGCATTGTATTCCTTAATATCGGTCGCGGGGAGGTGCTGAAGTTCCCAACTCTATTAAGTTTTCTGGGATCTACAAGCCGAAATTCATGCAATAAATGCAAAGAGAGAAACCAATAGTGCACTCTATGGTTGCGTTTTCTAAGATGTTCAAGCTAGTTACATATAAGAGGTCAGCCAGTTTTCTTAGCCTAACGCGAGGCAATCATCTAAACAAGAGACAACAAATCAATATTCAACAACTAGGTTTCACTAGATCTAAGCAAACACAAATAAACTTAAGCTAGCATGTTAAAGCAAAGAGAAGATAAACAATTAATCAAACAATACATAGATATATCGAATGATTAAAGGGATACTTATCTTTATTGAAACATGAAGTTCAAGGGCTTTAAAAGCTTTACAAAACCTGTCAAATTCGTCCCAAAACCCTACTATAAGATATTCCCCAAAGATGTCTCTAAGATGTTACAATTAATGAGAAGAATTCGAAAAATATATATAGATTTACATTTGTGACGGCGTCACTATATGGATGTGACGTCGTCAGCTCGCCTTGTTTTAGGGTTTCGTCTGGTGCAAGTCGCCGTTATGACGGCGTCAGAACTGATTTGAAGCCGTCACTTGATAAACCATCTGGGCCGTCTCTTGTTAGCTTAAAACGTAACTCCCATCTTCAATTAACACCTGAAGGCGTCAGGTTATAGTATCTTCTGTTTCTTCTAGGGCGTCACTTGGTAGCTTTCCACTAGAAATCAAGCCGGATTAACAAATAACGGCGTCACGTTGTAGCATGTGACGCCGTCAGACTCCCATGCCTGATAGGATTTTGCGACTTCGTCGTTTTCTTCACTTTTTTTGTCCAAATACGTCCAAAAAGTGCCAATTTCCTGAATTCTCGTCCCAAGTACCTAAAATACAAAAAGAAACGATTTGAGGCAATATTTGATCATATTTATACGATTTTGGGCTTAAATGACCCCTTAAAAAGGTACTCAATAAATTCTTATCAAATATCCCTACACTTGGGATTTTCTTGTCCTCAAGCAAATATGCTTTTATCCTAATCAATTTACAAGTTAGGGGTCATTTAACATTAATATAAAAGTAATTCCAACACATAATCGTTCCACGTTAGTCAAAATAAGCATGGAAATTATATACTAGCACCTCACATAAAGTGTTTGGATTCTCACATCTCTCGGGTGTATAAAGTTATATAACAAATGGAAACGGTAATGTATAACACTCTCTATCTGTCATAGCACATAGATTACCATAGGCTTGGGAAAGGATCAAACCTCCACCACTTTGGCGTAAGCACCTAGGATAAACTATCAAAGAGGGCTTTTCAAGGGTTGTAACGTTAGGTGTAAGGGTATGGAAAAACACGGTTTTGTTGGATAAAGGAAATTTACTGGTGGCAAGTCAATCAACTTAGTTAATTACATGTACAATGAGGCGTTGCTAAGCCAAGACTCGACTCGCTAACTACTAACTCTTTTTGTATTTTTTTAAAGATGCTATTTAAAACAAAAAAGAAAGACCGGATGGTAGTCCGTATGTGTTTTTTTTCTCTTTTCTTTTTCTACTTTTTTCTCTTTTCTTTTTCTCATCATTTTTTTCTTCTTTTTTTTTGAATTTTTTATTATTATTATTTTTTCATACACTCTTTGCCCTCCCATCCAAAATAATACATCATTACAAAGGGATCTTGCAACCTCCCTACACTTGAACTTTTACATACTTTACACATAACTAACTAATGACCCGAATTAAGAAAATCAAAACACTTGGAGTACTTTAAACATTAACGCACATATGGGGGTAATAGTTCTTCCCCATTACTCCATAACAACTAGTACTTTTACCCATGAGTCCCAATCATCCCAAAACTGTATTTACAAGATATGACTAGACTTAGCAACCATGTAATCAATTAGACAATTGACAAAGGGTTTAACACAAATGTTGTAACAATAATGCACTAAAGGTGAGTGCATACAAGGTAGGCTAAGGCGATTTGGGTGTACATTTGGGGGTGGATTGTAAACAATGTTCTTCATTAATATTTCGGAATCCACCAAAATATTACAAGAACCGTGAAAAAGATATGATCTGAGGGGTGTACTAGGCGTATCGTTTACAAAAGATGAGTACATCGCAAAGGTGTGGGAAAATTACTTGACCGATATAGCCAATGTAATTATAAAAACATGTTTAAAACAAGGGTTTTCCTAGTGCCTCTTATTATTTAGTAAATCCTAACTACACGAATGTAGTCTCACTAGCGATATCAGAATGCATCACAAACGCTAGTTCTAGAATCTATATAGTACAAGTACACTCATAAGCATTAAAGGTAAATGCTTTTTCCTAAAGATCTAAAGGCGAACCTCACATTTTTTTTTGGTGGAAATTTTTGAGTGAAAGGGTTTTTGTGCTAGCTATATAATTCATATCCATAAGACACTTATTAAGACAAAAGTTTCAATCCTATATGTTGTAAAAAAAAAATTTGGTGCCAAAATTGCGCTAACAAGTATCTCTTTTAGTTTTATTACACATTTACTCTAAGACAAAACAAACATCAACCGAAGTTATAGTTTATAAGGTATCCCATTTTACCCTCCCTACGCTTAAATTGAACATTGTCCCCAATGTTCTTGAAAAGTATCAAAGTTATGGTAACGGGAAAATTAAAATAGATAAGAGAAGCTAATACTCCCCTGATTTGCTCGGCATGGACGATGTGAAAATATGGTTAAATCCTCCTCCAAGAAAATAAATGCAATAAATGCTCATCATACTTCATCTTTATCTTCTTGTCCAATATAACATGTAATTCACTAAGAAAACAAACATGAAACCTCGCATAAAATCGGCGGTAAACACTATATATAAAAACTAATTCCTTGAAAATAAAGTAAGATATAATGCTTGCAAAATAAATGTCTACAGATTCCTGGAAATTTAAAATTTTAAACTTTTTTCAAAAATTAAGTTCTAGCAGAAAAACAAAATCCTGGAAAACTGTTCTGCTATAGTGCCTGACGCCGTCGGGTTGTAGACCCTGACGCCGTCAGGTATGACCTGACAGTATTTTTGCGTTTTGTTTCTGGAAAATTTCTGGTAAAACCTGATTATTAAAACCTCGAAAAACCGCATAACATTCATTGTGACTCGATACAAGCATTTGACTCAAACAAACACAAAAATATATATGCTAATCAATAATTGTTAACTTTCATGTTCGAATTCCTTCTTGTAAACCAATGTGATCTTCCCTAAACTTATCTTTTCGTGAAATACCATTATATGTGATTAAGACGATGTTTAAAACAAAATAAAGCATTTTCACAAAATTATTCGAAACATGAACGATAAATAATTATGATGGAGCATATATATGAAATATGTTGGGTTTTATAGATTTGATGATACAAAACAATAAGAATGAAACATGAGGGACTATTTGTGACAAAGTGGAAAACTACAAAGATATGAAGTTAAAGAAGATATTTTAAGAAGGTTCTTAATAAAATATCTTCATTATTAATAGTTATCTCTTTGTAAACCTAGTATCTCTATTGTATAAAGAGATACAGGGAATTAATTTCAGTATGGGTTAAGATGTAACTCCATCAAAAGTGTGTGTGTGTAAACCTAGGCATATGGTTCTTGTATTAGACGCCTAGGGTTCGTGTTTGGTTTAAGCCTCAAGGATCTTTGATTCCTGTTAGAGTGTAACCGTGCTATTCTTGATCACATAGCATTGGGGTTGTTGGTGTTGTTAGTTTTAGAGATGATGACGAAGAAACCTTGTAGCAATAATAATGGTTATTAGTTTGTTATTCCACTGTGCATCGTATAGGTGATGTAAACATGAATTAACAATTAATTAATATAAAACGCAGCGGATAAACATCACCATACAAGGATCCATAGTGCCATATGGATCAATCAAATAAATAAACACATAAATTACACCTTTGTAGCGTGATCCGGGAGTCACCAACAAAAGCTATAGATCGACTAGAACAAGAAACCCAAATGATCAATGGAGATCACCTCTATGTGTATCCACACTACACTTCCTTGTATGCCACAATGATGCTAGTCTTTAACCCGTAACCGATCAAGGCACCCTTGAATGAACAAGATACAAGAGTGATTGATGAAAAAACAAAAACCCTAATATGGGTGTTTGTTTGTGCCGTACAAAACTAGAGAGGAGAGGGAGAGAGAATATTGGTTATTCTTATGAGTTAATTAGGAGATAATTACTCATAATAACTATTGACCAAATTCAAAACAAACTTCCCCTGGAAGTTACTCCTAGGCCGGCCACTCCTATGGGCCAAATGGGCTTCCCATTTGTTTTTCTAGTCCAATGCAATAAGTCCATTACTTGTTCATTAGAAGCCCAATAGTAGTTCCTGGTTACTTATGGTTATTTATATATTGTAAATACGATAATCACAATATATAAAATGACACCTCAGTGTATATGTGTGTGACCCCATAGGCTCACATATGTCTAGCCATATAATTAGTTATTATGACACGAGCATACTCCAACAGCTCCCACTTGCGACGTCATAATAATCAAGTAATTATACAAGCAATGGTTAGCGTCTAGCAACACGCCAATGCCCCTAGAAATATGTGAGGGTAGTTTCTTAAACGTCTCATTTCAGATGGTTTATATGTCATCTATCCTTTTGTTTCAGATACCGTGTTGAACATTAGACATGGATCAAAAGTCATTCTAAAAATTCAACTATTATGTTTCTCGATACGGATATTGAACAAGATTACCAAGTGAATTAAGATTCATCTTAATCTCATTTGGGTACGGCCATACAAACATCTGTTCAATTCATCGAGGGGCCCAATAGTATCTAACTCCAAAACAAGTGGAGGAACAAATCCCATTTTGACTACACGTGTCATTCACATGCTTCATATCACTCCTGAAAATGGCCTTTATAACTACCTTATTCAGGATAGCATTTAACCATATCAAGGAATGAAATTCCACACATGCAAAACCTGCTTGCATCTCAAGTCTGAGGATAAGAGACATAACCTCTTGCGAGATTCACTATTGACGACGATCCATGTAGTGAATACTCGTAGGTTGGGTCAATCCAATGTTCATCCCAATGAACAACATGTGAGTGTGGCAAATAAATCACCAACACGCTCACATTTGTCTTAATTTGATGATACTCCCGTATCGTCAACCGACAATGGATAATTTTAGAATAAATAAATTATTCATGGATTAAACATGCAAATATAGAACAAGTAGTATAAATGAAGACGATCATACCCGGTATATCAATTCATTGTATAATACGACTGCTTACAGTTCCATTATCCAAATACTAAAAACAGATATGCATAAGACTACTCATAGGTCGGGATCCGATGTTCCCACCATGATCGAATCATGTTGTACAAGACAACAAGTAGTCATCTGAGTAAACTTTGAGAATACTTGTTTCAAAACTCATGAAAGGTTTGAATGATGATTGTCCTTTGTATGTGCACATTCAAGTACAAGACGAGAATCGCAACAATACATTCCATAGGGTGTTTGAAGCCAGTAAAACACCTACTTTAGATAGTCATCTGAATAGTTTCTCAAACTATAAAGTATTCTTATTCTTTTAATGTATAACGCATTAATGCTCTCAGTCGAGCACATCTAGTCAGCAATTTCATCATTCATGATGACATCCTACCATGACTGGGGTTGAGTATCATCTCAGTTAAATATGCATCAGCGTATGCAAACAAAACAGAGTTCCTCATATATCCGTAAACGTTTGAACATATCTTTGGTCCTATGTAGGTCCAATATAATGTTCTTTTAACAATTATCTAACGACTTTCACTTAGATATTGGTTGTTATCAACTCATCTTGCATTCATGCAAATGATAAATATATAGTCCAATACTTAATATGACTTACATGATGAATCCTTCAGTCAAACTTAAGATTTCCAATCATGTTTTCAATCTCATCAAGTAAGATTGATCATTGAGACTCTCCTCAATAACGTGTCATATTATGTTTAGACTTAATAACCGCTTATGTTTATTCTAATAAACATATACATAACAAGGTTGTATGTCTTATTTTATAAATCCTTCAAGAGAAACTTCATTCCAAGCTAAGGATTAAAGTCTAGCTTAGATGGAATATTGTTTCTAATATGTTAACGACATATGAGATTTAAGAAAATAAATACAGTGCTCCAACTTGCTCTTAGTGTACTTAGGAGTAATCTTGTTAATCAAAATCAAATTAATGATTTTATAATTAACTCAAGATCTTTGCTCCTAGATGCATGATCTAATCCACACATGGATTATTTTATCTTGTATACATAATAAAGATTATATGGATTCATAAACCCTTTTGATTACTCATCGTCCTCGCAAAGGTAATCAACAAGAAAAGTGTTTTGATATCCTATTGTCATATTTCATTTATATGAAAACAGGTATGACAATTAATCATCTTTATACATTTAATGTTTCTAGGCAGAAGGATTTAGTCATAGTCAATTACTTGAGTATGAGTAAACTCCTTTTACTAGTCGTGCATTAAACTTGTGTACAAGTGTTCCCTTTTGAGTCTTCTTATCAAGAAACTCATTCTTAACCTCACAGTCTAACTGATTTGTAAGCGATCAATCAAGCTCCATGAGTGATTGTCTTTTAAGGGCTGCATCTTAACATTCATAGTTTTGAGCTACTCATCAGATACAATATCTGATAATGCATCTCAGTAGTTAGCAGGTTCACCATGATCCTCTAACTTATGTCTCTTAGCATTGATATAAAAAACTATATCATTCAGGTGCAAGAGGAATCCTTGCGGATTTATGAATGAGAGATATCAATCTATGGTTTAACATATGCATGTTCAACCATAGTATGACATTAGCAAGTGTACTCAGAAGGTTGTGTATTTAGTTCTTGAATAACTTCAAGGTCTAAAGGTACTCCCACTTGCTTTTGTATGTAGAGACTAATCTCTAGATACTCAGCATCTTGAGTAACAATAAATTGTTTTCAAGTGGGACATCCATAATACACCGTTAGTTCTTGACTCTAGTTTGTTAATTATTTACTCTTAAGTAGTTAACAAATTAAGAACTTCAATTAAGACATAATGGGATTCATCCCATGCCATAATACAATGGTGTCTTAAATTCCTTCTGGGTTGGAATCATATTGAGTGTACACATGGCACATTCAATTTCTAACCTTGATAGCTTTGGAGGTAAAACAGTTTAAGTCATCAAAGATCAAACAATATCAATAGTGTTTGATTTTCCACGATGGACATACCATAAAGTTGTGGTATTCCATGAGGACTGATGTTGTGAGACTATCACACAACTTATTAGATGAACTTATACCTTTTGGCTTACATATCTGCCAACCAAGTCAAACCAGATGGCATCAATAGTAATTTTAGCCTACTGCATACTTTACTTCATGTGCATGTTTTGACTAGAAAACATAAACATTTAATGTTATACGTCGTAAGTGTACATGTCTTAACAAGAAGACATAACAAATCAACGTCTTACTTTACGTTATTTGTCTTTCAACAATTAACTGAATTGATGTTTGTGTCTTTACAAGAGACCTAAACATATTCAACTAGAGTAATTACGAGCGCCGACACTTGGCCTCAATAGTAATTTCAAGTTAATTTCATACTTCATGATTATGACATTACAAGAAGACATAATCATATTTACTAAACAATTCAGTGAATATGTTGAAGTAGCTTTTCATGTTATCTTGATATTTGTTCTAATTAGGGCAACCTACATTTTATGTGTAGAAGTCCTAGTAGAATTTTGGTTTCTTACCTTTCAGTCAAGAAAAACTATTAGTCATATTGTTATATGTTGTACCTTGCACACCATTAAGATTTCTCCCACTTGTGTATGGCACAACATCGTGAGAGCATGCAAACAACACTACGCTCGTTTGTTTGTATGAGCAATATGACAATGTATAAGATAACATATGATTTTTAGTCAAAAATCAAAATATAGATATGTAGAACTTTATCGGTTGAATAATGAATCATGCATAACAATTTTATAGATAACATTTCAGGAAGCAACATCAGGAACGCGACAAGTTATCATATAAAACTTATGCAATGGTTCTTATATAAACTATGATGCTTAACACGTGGAAAGTAGTGTATTATTTCAAGACAATCTTGGAAATAAGATGGGCAACTTGCAAGTAATAAAGCTTACAGCTCCCACTGGATTAGACAACATTACATGTGTTACGTCACCAGTAATATAATCACGTAGCTCCCACTGGATTAGACAACATTACAATGTGTTACGTCACTAGTGGAGAGTGAGTAGTGATTGGATACTTTCCATCTTTCTTTGAATATCTACACATTATTGCTAATGTGAGTCACTTTGACTAGTAAACATGTACTTAGGTATTCAAGAAAGTGCATCAAGTTCTAACATATAGATGATGGGCTAGCCATCATTGCTATTTTAACTTGAAAATAGGCATGCATTTCCTCCATAATTGGTCTACTTTACCACAAGGGTATGTAGGACCTTAGTAGGCATATTGGGTTAAGGCAAACTGCTAGGTAATCATGCTAGTAATTGCCTTTACCACATTGCGGTTTATTGATACTTCCGTCTTCTAATTATTTAAACTCATTTTAGTTTGGTAGCTAGTACGAAATAGGTTGACCAAGCAAGAACATGCAAATATCGCCAAAGGTCTGACCAATGAGCAAAATTCGCCATGGGTTGAAATGGCCCTAAGGTCTGACCAAAGAGGTCAAGTCAAGTGCACGTGTTCTTGGTTGTCCAAATATCTTATATTTCTTCAATGTTTCAAAACCGAAACAAGGGTTATAAAACAACGTTGAAGGAATAAGATATGTAACCATACTTAACCGTTTTGACTTTTACAAGACATCACGATTTCTAGAGTAGGTTTTCCTTGAGTTTAATTAGAATTAGGAAAATTCAAATATTCCTATTATGGCTTTTCCTCATAAAGAAAAAGGATAGGAATAAGTCTCTTTCTTACAAGGAAAGATCGACTTAGTTCGTCCTTTTAACAAGAAAAGAACAAACTCTTGTTTACGGTATGCGTTGCATTAATTGAATTTACAAAGTTCAATTTTAGTATTTTCGATAATTATCCTTTTATAAATTAACTACCCCATGTTTATAATTTAAAACAATTAATTTACGAAAAGGCTAAGATCCTCATTGAGGTTCGACCATTAATGCAGTTGATCTACTAGAAATGGTGGATTCAATAGGTAGGCGACGATCACCAATTGTATTACATGTACAACTCTTAGATCCTTATGGGACTCATGGCATCTAGTGTCAAACAACTAGTGTCATGTAGGCATGTTAAGTCCCATCTTTGCCTCGGGTAAGGGTTTGACCACACTACTCGATTAAGTCATCCAATTTGAAAACTGTGAGAATAATCCTAGGTCTGACCATGGAGAATAGTCACCTTGGGTTACAATTCAGCCTAGGTCTGACCAGATGCTAAAAGGTAATTGCAAGTGTTCTCATAATTGGACGGCGTGACTTAAATTTTGACGGGTAAATAGTTTTGATGTGAATCAAAAACGTGTACGAAAGAAGCATGCATTCATTCTTCGTAGCACAAGTTAAAAACTTTTCTTAACTTAAGTCTAATCATTGTTTTAATTTATGTGTGTCAAGTTGTCCATTTTCAAGACTAATAGATATCCTAAGTGGATTATTAAGTATGGACAATACAATAAATCAAAAAATAAACAATCTTAACTAGTTTAAGTGTTATTTAGAAAACAATGATTTTTTAAGTTTCAAATCATATTTAAACTTAGTTAAACTAAATCATAAGACTTAGTTTAAAATGGTTTATGTTTAGTTTCAAGTTTTAAGAAAACATTTTTCGTTTTACATGTAGTCACAACATACATAAAAACAACCAACCAAACATTCAACCACAATATGCAAAGCCTCAACCGATGAAAATCCTATGCTTGGTCTTGTGAGCCATCACAAGAACCAAGAGTCAACTAAGGACATATATTACAACCACATGGAGGGCTCCCACTTGCTCTAAGACAATCATGAGCAAGTAAAAAGCCCATTATGCACATGAACTTCAGTTTCTGTCAGCCCAGTTTTTCTGTTTTGCAAGGCCCAAAAGCCCAGGAAGATCACCTCCTCATGATTCGGCCCAGTTGACAAAGTTGTAGCCCTATGTCTTGTGGACCTGCACCAAAAATTTTAGAAAAAAATACCTTACCAATCAGCAGGTAAGCACGTTTTCCCAACAGGTGTCCAGCAGCAACTTTCAGTCTACAACTCTTCAATCTTTCGCCTTTTGCTTCCAAGCTCTTGATTACAATACATATAAAGTAAAATACAACTAATCTACTTTGTATCTACTGTAAAATGCCCAAACATTGGCAAAACCAAAATTGAAATACATTACAAAAGTGCCGAAACAATGGCAAACCCCAAAACAAGAAAAACCAACCAACAATCACAATCACAACGCACAAGTGGTCTAGGTTTTCATCGGCTTTGCATATGAACACATAATAATACATTCAAATAAAGATTATTACATGGTGTTGGCTAACTCCATGGACAAAATGCATGTATTTGCCATGGATAACAAAATAAATAACAAGAATTAAATTGTTAGCCAACGAATCGAAGAAATAATTAACAAGAATTAAAACCCCGAATGGTACGCGTGACAAATGGCCATAGACTCATAACCCACTGATATTAGGACCTTCTTAACACCATTTTACCACATAAAAATAAGCCTCATGGGCTGATTAAAAATTGGGTTAAAAATCTCTCAAAAAAACACGTTTTTAGGCCATTTTACGGGTACCAATCAAGTAAACAAACAACGTATGCATAACAAATGGCCATAGGATCAAAAAGTCCAGATCTTAAGACCTTAATAAAGTCGACATATTCAGAATATTCAAGCCCTAGGGGCTGTTTTAAAATCACACTTTTAAATCCATTAAAAAACAACGTTTTTAGCCATTTTTACGCATACAAGATGATCATATGACAACATATGATGGCTCGTGATACCACTATAGGTGATGTAAACATGAATTAACAATTAATTAATATAAAACGCAGCGGATAAACATCACCATACAAGGATCCATAGTGCCATATGATCAATCAAATAAATAAACACATAAATTACACCTTTGTAGCGTGATCCGGGAGTCACCAACAAAAGCTATAGATCGACTAGAACAAGAAACCCAAATGATCAATGGAGATCACCTCTATGTGTATCCACACTACACTTCCTTGTATGCCACAATGATGCTAGTCTTTAACCCGTAACCGATCAAGGCACCCTTGAATGAACAAGATACAAGAGTGATTGATGAAAAAACAAAAACCCTAATATGGGTGTTTGTTTGTGCCGTACAAAACTAGAGAGGAGAGGGAGAGAGAATATTGGTTATTCTTATGAGTTAATTAGGAGATAATTACTCATAATAACTATTGACCAAATTCAAAACAAACTTCCCCTGGAAGTTACTCCTAGGCCGGCCACTCCTATGGGCCAAATGGGCTTCCCATTTGTTTTTCTAGTCCAATGCAATAAGTCCATTACTTGTTCATTAGAAGCCCAATAGTAGTTCCTGGTTACTTATGGTTATTTATATATTGTAAATACGATAATCACAATATATAAAATGACACCTCAGTGTATATGTGTGTGACCCCATAGGCTCACATATGTCTAGCCATATAATTAGTTATTATGACACGAGCATACTCCAATGTGCATCGTATTGTTATTAATCGTTATTATTGTGTGATCCCTAGATGAGGTCTAACCAACCTCGAGCTTTAAACGATTTTCACAATTGGTATTAGAGCCTAGGGGCTCGTGATGGTGGGATTCTACAAGGTTTTGTCGAAGAACAGGAAGAAAAATTCGATTTTGGTTCAATTTCCACAGCTTTCTGCAGAGCAGTTTTGCAAAGGCAACATCTCATTTGTTAGCCGTTGGATCGGGCTAAAATTTTTGCTGGAGGTTCTCTACATATCAAGGAAGATTCTCACCGGAGGGATCTTCAATCTGAGCCTTTGATTGAAAGATATGGTGTCTCAAAGTCTGCTGCAGAAACATATTTGTAAGTCGGATCTGGTTCGTATTTTCTAAAACTCACTACAGAGCTGTTTTTGAACGGCGATAACTCCTTCGTTAACCGTTGGATCGGGCTGAAATTTTTACTGGAGATTCTTCATATATCAAGGTATTATGAAGCTGCTGGTAATAATGAGTTCCTAAAAGCTCATAGGGTTCTAATAAACCCTCACCTGGATGTTGTGGTGATTAAAGTTCTAGTGATAAAGTCGAAGGTAGCAAAATCCTAATTTGGTCAGTTACTACTGCTGCTATGTTTCGTTCTACTGCCAAAGGAAACTTACTACTGCTTTCGAGTTTTTACTACTGCTACGTTTTGAGTTTCTACTGCTAGAAGCTTTTTACTACTGCTGAATATAGTAAGTTTCTACTGCTCGACTTAATTTCTACTGCTACGCTAGAGTGATTCTACAGCTGTCATGTTTTTCTGCTGCTAGCGTTATTTGTTACTACTGCTTCCTATCAAACTTTCTACTGCTACGCTAGAATTAATACTGCTGCTAGAAGTTTGAGTTTCTGCTGCTATACATTTTTAATACTGTTCATGATCATTGTGCTGCTATTCAAAGTATCTGTTGTTTGGTCATGAAGATTACGAGTAGTGAGGGGAAGCATATATATTGGAGATTTGGAACAAGTTTGGTTCCAAAACACACACACGGGGAAGACACACACGAGGAAATTTTTGGTTTTGGTTACTGATCTTAAAGGATTAAAGGTTTGTTTTTATTTGTTCTTATTGGCGAAGAGGATTATTTGTTGCTTATTTGATGATGAAGTGGAATTTTTCAACTTTGTGTTCTTATTATATCTTAAGGTGGGTGTTACACTTTAAAGGTAACTTGTTCGTTCGTTCAAGTGACTACGAATAGACAAACACTTAAAGGAGTTACATTGTAGTGCTCAGTGTCTCATTGAAGATGAGTTTATTGTCAAGAGATTGCGGTCTCCCTATACATCGATTTGGGTATACGTTGAAAGTCGTTTTTAGTACAAGACATAAGACACAAGGTTGGTTTCTTCTACTTCAGCATCAAATTGGTAATGATTAGTTTTCTTCAACAATATATAAAGCCTACAAATTTGAAGAATCATGAAGATGGTTAACACATTGATTTTAGGGGAAGCATATTAGATACAACTGCTTATGTGATATTGATGTGTTTAATCATTTAATGTACATGCATCACTTGAGGGGAAGTTTCTACTGCTTACATTCCCTATTTGTTGATAACAAAAAGGGGAAGAGATGTGGTGGCATGGCATGGATTAAGGGGAAGACAAGATTGTTTCATTCATGGTGAGATTTAATTATCTCAATTTCTCTACTTCGTCTAGGGAAGTTCGTACAATAACGTGTTTGTTTTGTCATCATCAAATAGGGGAAGATTGTTGGGTTATATAGATTTGATGATACAAAACAAGAAGAATGAAACATGAGGGTCTATTTGTGACAAAGAGGAAAACTACAAAGATATGAAGTTAAAGAAGATATTTTAGGAAGGTTCTTAATAAAATATCTTCATTATTAATAGTTATCTCTTTTTAAACCTAGTATCTCTATTGTATAAAGAGATACAGGGAATTAGTTTCAGTATGGGTTAAGATGTAACTCCATCAAAAGTGTGTGTGTGTAAACCTAGGCGTATGGTTCTTGTATTAGAGGCCTAGGGTTCGTGTTTGGTTTAAGCCTAAAGGATCTTTGATCCTTGTTAGAGTGTAACCGTGCTAATCTTGATCACATAGCATTGGGGCTGTTGGTGTTGTTAGTTTTAGAGATGATGACGAAGAAACCTTGTAGCAATAATAATGGTTATTAGTTTGTTATTCCGTTGTGCATCGTATTGTTATTAATCGTTATTATTGTGTGATCCCGAGATGAGGTCTAACCAACCTTGAGCTTTAAACGATTTTCACAAAATCAAACAAAAGAAAAACAAACAAACAAACAAACAAGAAAACATGGGTTGCCTCCCAAGAAGCGTTTTTCTTTATTAACGAGTCTTGTAGCTAGACTCAAAGTCATGGCCTATTACGTGACTCCACCTTCCATCACGTTCTCAAGGTCAGCATTCTTATACAAGGAATAATGATGCCCCGTCGTGTACTGTTCCGTAGAATCCTCACTTCTCCATCTTTCCATTTCACGTTCCTTGTAAACTCATCATCTCCGCCATCTTCTCTTGCATCTCCTCTCGTTGTTTATAGACGGCTTCTTCAAATTTTGCCAATCTTTCAGAATGTGCTGACATATATTCTCTCATTCGATCTTCAAAATTGGGTTTAAGTTCGCAGGGAAGCGAAGAAGGACGTGCGTATTTTCGAAAAGACTTCGCGTTTTCCCTCTGAGGTGGTTCAGATAAAGGGATAGATATTTGGTTCGAGATGGAATTGACCGTTTCCTGATTGGAATTTAACGGCTTCCTTCGTTTTTCAAGTAGGTAATCGACCCTTTTTTCGAGTTCACAAAGTTTTTCTTTGGAAAGGTTGGAGACTTTGTCAGGTGACGAGATTGCATTGACCATTTTGCTCACATCACGAGGATCATCCCAGGATTCGTTAATATAAAAGGCAAGTTTATCGATGATGTCCCATGATTCCTTCGCATTGTTCTCTCGTAATTTACCGTCGGCCGCTTGGTCAATGGCATGCTTGGTGAGATAGTTGACATGATCATAGAAAATTTAGATTTAAAGTCAAAGATCAATGCCATGATGAGGGACTTTTTGGAGTAAGTCCTTGAAACGAGTCATCGCTACATAAAGAGTTTCACCTTGACGTTGTTGGAACATCAAGATGTCATTCCTTAGCTTGGTAGTTCTCCGCGGTGGGAAAAATTGGGCGAGGAAACGAGAAGTGAGATCATCCCAAGATGTGATAGATCCCGCAGGTAAACGCTCAAGCCATTGACTAGCTTGGTCACGTAGAGAGAATTGGAAGAGACTCAATCGCATTGTCTCTTGAGTTTCAACATCAAGGTCTATGGAATCTACGATTTTAAGGAAATCCTTAAGATGTTGATTTGGATTTTTGGAACGAAGTCCATGGAATGCACATCCGCTTTGCACCAACCAAATGGTGTCGGATCGCAAGGGAGACACATTGGCTCTTTGGGGGAGCTCAATGGTGTTTCTATAGCCTTGATGGCTTGGTTTGGAGTACTCACCTAGAGTACGGGCTCGAGGCAGGTCTTGGTTAATTGGTGGGTCTTGGTGGTTTGGTGGAGCTTGGTGTTGTTGTGGTGGTGCTTGGTGTGCTTGGTGTAGGTCAAAGATGCCTTCATTCAACATTGTGGCAAATGAAGAGATTTACAAACAAAGGGCACGAAGAAAAGATAGACAACAAGAAAGCTACTAAAAAGAAAATAAAAATCTCACTTGATAGGAATCTAGTGAGTAGACCTAAACGAGATAGAAATTGAACCTAAACAATAACTATTCCCCGGTAGCGGCGCCAAAAACTTGATGCGAGATTTGCAAGACCTCGAACAGAAGTTTTACAATCCTCTAGGCAGTGTACCTAATCGCTGTAGTGTAGTATAGGTAGGTCTGGGGGATTGATCGTTCTCTAGGGGAATAGTGTCGTTCGGTCAAGATGTATGACAAGATAGGTCTAGAGGTGAGGGATGATTCTTTTTGTATTTTTTTATATTTTATGAAATCAATTTAAAAATCTCGGGTTTTAGAAGAGTGGGCGGAATTAGTTGCTTGTCAACTAACCCAAAACTAATTATAACTGAGTTAAATAAAAATAAAAAGAAAAAAAAGTACAAGTGGTGACTTTTTATGATAGGGAAAAACGTGTTTACTTAGATTTAATTACTCCCTAGTTATCTCCTATTGATCTGTCGAATTGTCACGTCCTTGTTTTAGTTGAAGCGTTGTATTCCTTAATATCGGTCGTGGGAAGGTGCCGAAGTCCCCAACTCTATGAATCATAGTCTCCCCTAAAAACCTTAAAGTCTATTAAGTTTTCTAGGATCTACAAGCCGCAATTCACGCAATAAATACAACGAGAAAAACCAATAGTGCACTCTATGGTTGCGTTTTCTAAGACGTTCAAGCTAGTTACATATAAGAGGTCAGCCAGTTTTCTTAGCCAAACGCGAGGCAATCAACTAAACGAGAGACAACATATCAATATTCAACAACTAGGTTTCACTAGATCTAAGCAAACACAAATAAACTTAAGCTAGCATGTTTAAGCAAATAAAAGATAAACAATTAATCAAAAAATACATAGACATATCGAATGATCAAAGGGATACTTGTCTTTATTGAAACATGAAGTTCAAGGGCTTTGAAAGCCTTACAAAACCTGTTAAATTCGTCCCAAAACCCTACTTTAAGATATTCCCCAAAGATGTCTCTAAGATGTTACAATTAATGAGAAGAATTCGAAAAATATATATAGATTTACACTGGTGACGGCGTCACTTTATGGATGTGACGCCGTCAGCTCGCCTTGTTTTAGGGTTTCGTCTTATGCAAGTCGTCGTTATAACGGCGTTAGAACTGATTTGAAGCCGTCACGTGATAAACCATCTGGGTCGTCTCTTGTTAGCTTAAAACGTGACTCCCATCTTCAATTAACACCTGACGGCGTTAGGTTATAGTATCTTCAGTTTCTTCTGGGGCGTCACTTGGTAGCTTTCCACTAGAAATCCAGCCTGATTAAAAAATGACGGCGTCACGTTGTAGCTTGTGACGCCGTCAGACTCCCATGTCTGACAGAATTTTGCGACTTCGTCGTTTTCTTCACTTTTTCATCCAAATACATCCAAAAAGTGCCAATTTGCAGAATTCTCGTCCCAAGTACCTAAAATACAAAAAGAAACGATTTGATGCAATATTTGATCATATTTATAAGATTTTGGGCTTAAATGACCCCTTAAAAAGGTACCAAATAAATCATTATCATTACCTAAGATTGAATCAAATGTTGACACTTTTTCCCAAAACTTTCAAAGTCGGTAAGATGAACATACATTTTAAGCATGAGCACATAAAACAACGTTCAATCCAAACCTCAAAATTCTTTGAAAAAGTATCACAACAAACAAACTTTTGGTGAGGACAACCAAAAACAGACAGAGATAATTAAATTGCATGTTAAAAGAAAAGAGGGCATGCGCTTATGCTATAAAAGCAAGAAAGCATAAGAAAAGAAAAATAAAAGAAATATGCCTGAAAAAGAAATGCCAGAGAATACAAAAACACACAGAGTGAAATAAATAAATTTAAATTTATCCATATAGTTACAATCTTCATATCATTTCAGAATCATTATCACAAAAATGGCTCAAGAACAAGCTCAACAACAAGCTCCAGCTGAACAACTACCACTCACCTCTGAACAAATTCTTCCTCAAACTGAGCATATACGATTTGGTGATAAAAACTATATTCTTGACTCGACAAACTTTTGCTGTGATCACCATATCATTGTCGAAATACTAAAGAATCACCCTATATATCCAGCACTTCACAACACCGTAACTGACATTCCATTCATCTATATTCAACAATTCTAGAACACTGTCCATGTTGTACCTGAATCAAAACCTCATGTGCTAAAGTGACAGTGGACTGATATACCACAACCCTCACTTCAGAGAATCTATGCACTGTGCTGCAACTACCAGCTGCTAATGCAAACGGTCATCATGGCTTTGAAATATTGCCAGGATCAAACGAGATAGTAGATTTCTTCAAAGAACTTGGATTTGACATGGATGCAAAGAAAATCAAGAATACTTCTGACTTCAAATGCAAATATCTACCGGGTATTTGGGCAACAATATTCTCTATTATAAACCGATGCCTCACTGGCAAAGAAGAGGGAATTGATGCTGGTAGATTTACAGTGTACCAGATGTTCTATGGTATTGTCAATCAATGCCATTACAACTATGCTGCACTGATTTGGATTGAGTTGTTTGAACTTGTCAAAAACAAATCCACGAAGGCAACGAGGAAGAAAGGTTCATATATTCCTTTTGTTAGATTCATCAAACTACTGATTCAACATATGATGAAGACTAACAAGCTGACAGCAAGACCCGTTGGTAACAGAGTTAATGATAATGTGATGAAGAACTTGCAGCCTGCCAAGGACGCAACTATGAAACCACCAATGGCAATTTCGAAAGAGCTGCTTGATCTTGCTGACAAAGACTCTAAAGCATACAAGGAATATATAGCTAGAGCTAGCGCTTCTATGGAAAGCTCAAAACCGAGCGGGCCTACCCCTGAAACGCATAGGAAATTAGGACCTACAACTAATGTAGGACTGGAGAAGGGGAGCAAGAAGCCAACCACCGAACAAGGAGGAAAAAGGTTGGAAAGAATACACAAACTTGCTGATGAAGTAGAGTCAGCGGATATGGATATTGATGAAGATGAAGAACTGATGAAAAAGGGTTCAAAGGATGATTCAGATGAAACTGAGTCGGATCATCACAATGATGACGACTAGAATCTCGGTAAAGGTATGAAAGGAGAAGGAACAACCCATAGGAAGGAGAGTAGTAAGGAGTGTTAGAACCTAAGACGCCTTCTTAGTTCTTGGACCGTTTTGGACTCTAGGTTGTTTAGACATTGATCTAGGATAAACAATAAGCACAATGATAATAATAAGCACAGCGGAATAATCATAAAGAATATTATTATTATCACTAAGGTTCTTCGCCATCATCTCTAACACTAACAAATACAAAACCTAGGCATTCGTTGTAGGAACTCGATGCCTAGACACACCTACACCTTTAGTCGACTATATCTTGACACACACACTCCAAACTAAACGCCTCTAACCCTCTTTATATAATAGAGGATTAAGGTTACAAAGGATAATTACTATAATTACAAACTAAATCTTTTAAACAATTAAGAATATCTTCAGTATCTTCCATCTTTTATAGATTTCCATAATGTCAGATTTAGTCCCTTTGTTTCATTCTTCTATTTACTTTGTCTCATCAAATCAAGAATCCCAACAATCTTCCCTTATTTGATGATGACAAAACAAACAAAGTCATGTACGAACTTCCCTAGACGAAGTAGAGAAGTTGAGATGTAAACATCTCCCTGAATGAAACAAATCTTCCCCTTAAGTCTTGATTTCCTTTGTAACATGCTATACCACCAAGAATCTACAAGTTGCAAATCATCAAATCTTCTTCCCCTTTTTGTCATGATCAATAGGGGACTAAAGTATGCAACTTTGATCTTCATAACCACAAGCCAGTACCATATATCCAACTTAGTCTTCCAGTGTCTTGAATCGCCCTCCATTAATGAACACCAAAACGCTTTCTTTTATAAATGAATCCAAGACAGAAAAATCCCAAATCTTCCGTAAAAATACCAACTAGCAATCATAAAAACCTTCACCTCGATGTAGCACATAAATGGTTAAACATTTTAACACTTAAGCTTCCCCTGAAACCCATATGTTAACCATTTGAAAGAACTTGTCGAATAACTAAACAACAATAATAACGAACACCATGTTGTACCATCCATAAATGAGCATCCTAATTCTGCATTAGGTTTGAAAGATGACAACAATAATATACGATATCAAGCTGTAGTAAACAATGTAAATAGTTCTTTGGTAAAGCAGTAGAAACCATGTAGAGAAAGTAACGACCTCCAATCAGTGTTAACATGATTACTACTTCAACAAACTCTCACAAATATCCTTTGTGTGTCATCCAATATCCCATGTGTTTGTCTCAAATCTCCAATCAATCATATGTACTTCCCCTCACTACTCGTAAATCATGCATATATATCGAACCATAAAACATTTAAACGCAATAGTAGAAACTCTAACATCGAGCAGTAGTAATATTGGAAAGCAGTAGTATCAAGTAATGCTAGCAGTAGAAAAATTAAGTAGCAGCAGTATCATTCAACTAGCAGTATTAACTGAGAAGCGTAGCAGTAGAAACTAATATTGTATAGCAGCAGCAACTCAAACTTAAATGCTCCTCGTATTCAATTCCAATTCCTGACCTTGAATTAAATTAACTCTGCCACCGACCCATTAATAAATCTTGAATGAATTAATTGTACCTCGACAAGCCTTCATTACATACAGATATGACAAGGTGACATCAACTCAGCCAATGATATCGATTCTCTTTTGTCGCCACAACCCAATATTGAAAATCAATTCCACCGACATACATATCACTTGCAGAAGACGACAACATTCCATTAATGAATCTTGAATATGGAGTATCAATTAAGCAATAACTTTCCTTTGACCCACAATTAAATCCAGTACGAGGTTTCCAATTTATTAATATAATGCCTCACATTGATTGCACCACCAGCACTAATATATCGAATATAATATATCGTTGACCTTTATTGCTAGTAACTCAATTGACCCAATATTAAGAATTGATTCTTCGTGATAACCAACGAACCAACGAACCATATTAAATTCAATAACTTAAAATCCGATTACTTCAGAAAAAAAAACGAGTATACCTTTTTCTTCGAATCTGCTTCTCTTCGACAAAAACCTTGTAGAATCCCTAGATCGAGAGCCCTCCTCTCTGATACCACCTGTTAGAACCTAAGACGCCTTCTTAGTTCTTGGACCGTTTTGGACTCTAGGTTGTTTAGACCTTGATCTAGGATAAACAATAAGCACAATGATAATAATAAGCACAGCGGAATAATCATAAAGAATATTATTATTATCACTAAGGTTCTTCGCCATCATCTCTAACACTAACAAATACAAAACCTAGGCATCCGTTGTAGGAACTCGATGCCTAGACACACCCTACACCTTTAGTCGACTACATCTTGACACACACACTCCAAACTAAACGCCTCTAACCCTCTTTATATAATAGAGGATTAGGGTTACAAAGGATAATTACTATAATTACAAACTAAATCTTTTAAACAATTAAGAATATCTTCAGTATCTTCCATCTTTTGTAGATTTCCATAATGTTAGATTTAGTCCCTTTGTTTCATTCTTCTATTTACTTTGTCTCATCAAATCAAGAATCCCAACAAGGAGGATAAGTTAGAGTCAGACACCAGTAGTATAGTAAAATCCTTGGAGATAAACCAGCTCCTAAACTTAGGTACTCCTGATCGAACGAATCCTGCGTCATTTATTGACACAGCGACAAGTTTGCCTTCGGCTACTTTTCATGGGTCCGAAAAGTTACATGTTACCCAGAATGTTCCACCTCCACCACTAACAACAACAACAACTACAACAACAACTACAACAACAACAACAACAACAACAACAACACTAACAACAGCAGCAACCGCAACAACAATAACAACAACACCTATTCCACCACCAACTGAAGCAAACAAACCTACAACTACATCATCATCAACTCAACAAGCATTCACACCTCTCTCAGATCGACCTCCAACATTTGTTACTAAAGGTTATCTGAAGAGGACAACAGAAGGGTTGCAAAAAGACTTCAACGAGCAACTCGAAGCTGAAGAAAGACGAAAAAAGATCCAAAAAGAAGTTACTGAAGAAGTCACTGGAGATAA
Source organism: Artemisia tridentata subsp. tridentata (assembly GCA_021014915.2). Classification (NCBI taxonomy): domain Eukaryota; kingdom Viridiplantae; phylum Streptophyta; class Magnoliopsida; order Asterales; family Asteraceae; genus Artemisia; species Artemisia tridentata. The sequence goes on from CP139509.1 coordinate 321,631,215, forward strand.
GGAACTTACATTTGATCAAATCAAAGAAATGATGTTGAAAATATTCAGAGATCAACCTCATCTACAGTAAGAAAAACTCAATCTCTACTACTCACTCATTGACTCACAATGCTCGGAAACAAAATCACACGTAATAGCTACCCTAAGAGTAACAATGAATGCAACAAACAAAGCTTTGATTGGCGAAATCGGACAGCTAAACGATCGAGTATTGTTAGGAATATAAATATTCATATGAAGGCTCGGTCACCCCGAGCATTTAATTAGCATTTATATAGCTCGTAGGCTTATTTATATAAGCTTAGTATTATTAGTATTATTAGTTTTATTAGATTAGTAGTATCTATATTTGTGGAGTGGGTCGGGGCTTTCCCCACTGTCAGCTCACTCCACAGCCCACTAGGGGCACAAATATTAGGAAGTATAAATACCCCTTCCCACACTTGGGAAGGGTTGGAACTCTTGTCACATTAATCTAATACATTCCAGTTTTCTCTCAAAAGTTTCCCTCTCTCTCTCTAACTTCTCTCTAAACTCAACCATGGATCTAATCTTCCATGAGCCAAGACCACCCGAATCAACCACACAATCAAGATAGTTATTTCCTACAATTGGTATCAGAGCCAGGTTAGGTTCGCTTGATTGTGCTTGGACTTGTGGTGTCGATTTTTCCAGTTTTTTTTGTTCGGATATCATTTTAAGATATGCTGTGAATCCGGTCAAAACAAAAAGTGTTTTATCTTTGATTCGAATATAATAAAATTTGGTCAAATTGATATGTATTTCACTTTGACCAAAAGGTTTGTTTTTGTGAATCCGGTCAAAACAATATATTATTGAATATTCGGTCAAAACAAAAAGGCATGTTTTTTTGTGAATCTGGTCTAAACAAAATTTTGTTTTCTCTTTGATTCGAACATAAAAAATCTGGTCAAATAGATAAGTTTGCTTTCTCTTCTGGGTTGATTCTTAATGCCTCAAACTTGTGTTGGATTCGAATTATTTGGGCTATCAACTGGTTTTGGGTTTGTTAGTCTATGATTGGGTTGCTACTGGATTAGCCGAATGATGGGTTGCTACTTCACATGTGGTTATTTTTCTTATGCGTGGGTTTTTCTTTGGTACAATGATTTAAGTTGTTCTTTTGGTTTGTATTGCAAATCCTTAGTCTAAACATATGTGTAGCAAATTCTTGTGGTCAAAACATGTTGGTTTGATGATGGTGAGTTCTTCAATGCGGTTTGTGGTTTGTTATGAAAGAGAAAAACACAGATCCGGTTTTTGAGGAAAGTACGAAAGTGACAGCGTTGACCGGTCAAAGTTGCAATTGGTCAAATGCGGTTTGTCCTGGACTCGGTTTGTCCATACAGTCACGAACTCGGTTTGTCTATTGGCTCACAGACTCGGTTTGTCTGTTTTACCCTGGACTCGGTTTGTCCATACAGTCACGTACTCGGTTTGTCTGTTTGTCATGAACTCGGTTTGTGTCTCTTGCAAGCATGCGTTTGTGGGTGTTTGTAGATGCTGTTTGTCTATTTTTCACGAACTCGGTTTGTCATGGACTCGGTTTGTGTATATAAGACGACGCGGTTTGTCTGTGTGGTTGTCTACCATTTCATCGACTCGGTTTGTCTCTCGGTCAAACGTTCAAACGGTTAACTCGGTTTGTCTACCATATAAAGCAACAATTGAATTGACGTTAACGAGTTATCAAATAACAAACCGAATCATAGATTAAGAAGAAGATGAAGAACAGAAACCTTAACAACAAACACAAACTACAACAACAACTGATTCGAGACCCAGTCCATCCTAAACCCACCATAACAACGACAAGTACAACCATACCACCATAATTTCATCCTCACGGCTACAAAACAAATACATCCTCATCTCCTTATATCAAGTACAACATGACTTGTACACAAGGAATGTAATTATGATCTCAGTTATTCTCTTCTCGTGGGTCACAAATGTGTTTCAGACCTCGAAGTTCATAGGAACTGAAGAGAAACTCATCACCGATCATTGATGAAGACACAACTTCTATTTATGTCCGAACTTCAATGAAAGAACTTAAACAAGTGTGTTTTCATCCATCCATCTTCTCGGTTACAACAACAAACAAAACATAACAAAATGATCTCATAATTTATTTTCTTTCATGCCTCAAAAGAAATTGTAAGATCTTTGTAGATCTAAACAGTTGAAAGAAAAATCATCATAGATCTATGAGCACGTTGGCTTCTTAATATCCGAAATGATCAAAAGAAAGATCTAAAACAAGTGTGTTTTAATCTTTCTCTGTTTTGTTAAGCTTTAACAAAAAAAAAAAAAAAAAAAAAAAAAAAAAAAAAAAAAAAAAAAAAACACATAAATACCACCTTACCCGTACTCATTTTAGTCAAACCAATTAATGAAGAAAGGAGTGCGACTGTGTTTTTCTTTGTTTGATATTTCGGACTCAAGAATATGAGTGTTGATCGGTTTGAGTTAATGTTTCAATAACATTTCGATTTGTGTACACCAAGTGACTTTTAGTCGATGTGTTAAAGGAAGATGGATTTGAGGTGTTGGAGGTAAGAGCTAATTGGAAGAAGGAGGCGGATTTGTTTAAGATGGTGATTAGGGTTTGCCTGATTTGGAATTAGGGTGTGTTTTATACACAATTGATTAGGGTTAAATTGGTGTTGAATGGGCTTAATGTTGTACTCTCACTGGGCCGAGATTGAGGATGATATTTTTAGTGGACCGGCCACTTGATTGGGCATTGACTCTCGTGGTACTTTAATTACAGGCTGGAATGTTTAGTGACCTCAATTGATTAATATCTTAAACGCAATCAACAGGGTTTTTAGATTCTGTTGGGCCCGAAGTATACCGATTGGCTTATATGGATCAAGAAGTGTTATTTGGGCCGGAGTGTTAAAACCGATCATCTGGGCTATACTGATTGTTGGTTGCTGGGTACTTATTGCTATATCAGTATATCCAATCATGGTCTAGTCTAGATGGTATCTTGGTTGTTATTTTCACGCGGATATACTTTTGGGTTTATGAATGTCATCGGGATTACAGAGGTGGGGATTTGTCAGCATTGTTCTATTAGTGCCTACGACTTGAGTGAGCCTGCAATTTGATGGTTACGATTTGAGTTACAGTTGACAAATTGCAATATGATTAATTGTGATGTGTCAAGTTGTGTGTTTGACTTATTGCAACTTGACGGATTGCTTTTTGACCAGTTACGATATGACGTTGCGAGCTAACACTTGCGATTTGACTTATTGTGACTTGGTTGATTGCAATCTGACTTGTTGCAATTTGACAATCTGTGACTCGACTTGTTGCGATTTGATCAAGCAGTGATTTGACTCCTGTGACTTGAATTTCGAAGATTAATGTTGCACTTCACTCTAGGCTATTCCTGTTGGGTTCACGGTTTCTCTTGTAGATTTTAGAAAATCCCGCGAAAGATTCGATTTCTCGGTTTAAATCTCAAGAGCTGTAAAATCCCGTGAAATTAATTTTGGACAAGTAGTCGGGACTTGGATTTAGACAAAATATAACTTACGGGGTTTGACTGTTTTTTCGGGATAAGTTTGTGCTTCAAGATCAGCAGGAATTGGGAAATTATGGTAACTTGGTTGGTTTGTTAATTCACGGGTTGGTGTACTTAGTGTCACAAACATCTCGGGGTGGATGGATGCACGATGCTTGTTGACCCTTGCTCAAGCGTATTTAAGGTGATTAGACCTGGATGTTCAAGAAGTGGATATATACAATAAAGGATGGAAGGTTGGGTATATATCACTACCTATATTTAAAGGAGTTACGGTGTTGTGCTCAATATAGGTTCTAAATCACAATTTGCAATTTAAGGTGATTAGACTTGGATGTTCACGAAGTGGATATATACAATTAAGGATGGAAGGTTGGGTATGTATCACTACCTATATTTAAAGGAGTTACGTTGTTGTGCTCAATATAGGTTCTAAATCATAATTTAGTGCAAGTTTAAGTCGCAGGCTTGTTCTTTATCAAGCTTCATCAAGTGATTGTTGTTTCTCAAGCTTCTTATGAGATTGTTGTTCAAGATCTTCTCAAGAGGTAGTCAGGCTTTCAGACAAGAGGTGATTTGTTTAGAGACGTGTTTTAACCTTTTACTCAATTTAAAGTTATACGCATTTCATTAAGCGGTGTTGGCATATTACGAGCTTAAGTGAATTATTAATCTGCTAAACCATTGATGAGGAGGAAAGCAAGGGGTTACTACAAGAGAGTCTTAATCACCTTCTTCGTTGCAGTAGTTTCATTTGTCTCTTTCCATGTTTTGTGCCTGACAAATTCACCAACGTCACGGACTCTCAGCTTTGGCAAAAAGGTCATTTCATGTCCTTTTTGAGGGGGAGAATTATCGCAAGTTTCCTAGAAGTTCCGTCTCCAGCGATGTGAATTTTAGCGGTTCCGGTTACAGCGGGTCAGATCGTATCGGTTCAGTCTCCAGCGGTTTGAATCTTAGCAGTTTCGGTTACAGCGGGTCAGATCGTAGCGATTCAGGATTCAGTGGTTCAGTCTACAGCAATTTGAAGCTTACTGTTGTGCAGTTAGTTCTTGAAGTTATTTCTCAGATAAATCTCAAGAACTGTAAAATCCTGTACACAGTACGACATCTATTTCACATCCAAGTAGCTGGATCAGACAGCTTTGTTTGATAGGACTGACTATGAGTCATGGGCACTTCTAAGAATTTGCGCATGTTTCTTCTCTTTTTGGCTAGTCAACAGTACAAGATGATCACGAAGTTAATCAGGTATTCTTTATTTGTGATTGAAGTCAAATTTCACGAAGGCGTCTACTTATTTTATCTTGAAGTCGGGGTTGGTTGGATGCATGACCTTCAATGATAACTTGCTCGTTAAAATTTTAAGTTGAAGACTTGGGTTATCTAGTTACCAGCAGTCGGGGTAACTATCACTTAAGAGTCATGGGAGTACTCAGTGTCACACGTCATTGACGATGTCGATAATCGCAAGAGGTGTTAATGTCTCATACTTTGGTTGGGTATGGAGCTCTTAGAGATTTGCTTGGAGCATTAATTCTCAACACCGCTCTTCCAACATTAGTGCAAGCTTAAGTAACAAATTTGGGGTCTTCTACTTCAGTTTTCAGTATTGGTATATCGGGTTCTCTTCATCGAGTGGTCACTAATCTATGTTCAAGGTTTGGTTAGTTGGCCAAAGGTTTTAAAAGTTGTGATGTGATCTGTAATTATCACGAAATATTCTTACCCCAAACTGATGTTCACCAAAACCAAATCAGTCACGCCACATTCAATCGGTTACTGTCTCACGGTTTCTTCTTGGTGTTGTAAAATCCCGCGAAAGAACTTATTTTTCGGTTTAAACCATAGATTTGTAAAATTCCGTGATGATGGACTATGCGCTCTTGACCAGGATCGGGTTAAAACCATTATCGAAGCTCAGTTATAACATCACAAATGGCTGAATCGAGGCTTTTAATTGACAAGATGTGACTACGGGGTTAGTTCAGTATTATTTACTTGAGGCTGAAGTGAAATTTCATGGGTGCGTGTACTTAGCATCTGAAGATATCGGGGAGGTTGGATGAAGATTCTTCGAGATCCTTGTTCGAGCGTTCAATACAATGACAAGGACTTGGATATCTAGTTATTTTTTCTTTCTTCCTATTACAAAATAACTATCACTTTAAGGGGTCACGTTGTAGTGCTCAGTGTCACACGAAGTTGTGGATATCCAAGAGGTGATGTATGTCTTATACTTGATGGTTGGTTGGTTGAAGAGTATAGAGTACTTAGGGATTCGATGTTGCACGAAGTCTCTGCACCGCTCTTTGTCTCGCATTAGCACAAGTTTAAGTCACAAGTTCGGGTTATGTTACTTCAGTTTCAAGTTCATCATATTGGGTTTTCTCCATCAGTGGTCACGACATCATGCCAACAAAATGATAATGGGGTTGGTAAAAAGTTAGATGAGAGAAGTAGTAAAGAGAGAGATAATGACGTCTGTACAAGTCAGTGCAGGCCTCGCTCTTCAACATAATGACGTCTGTACACATCAGTGCAGGCCTCGCTCTTCATCATAATGACGTCTGAATACATCAGTTCAGGCCTCGTTTTTCAAAGAAAAGAAAAGTGTACGCTTGAGTGCACTTTATCTTCTAAAGAAGAGGAGTCTTCTTATTTATGGCCATTCTCATCAACAAGATTCATGCTCTTTCCGTGCTTATTCAGTCTTCAAGTGGATCGGCGCACATTGGAGTATATTCTTATTCACTTGTTCAACCAAAAATTGCAGTTGACAAGCATATGCAATTTTTGAGGGGGGGAAAGGGTGAATAAACAACATGTCAGTCGTCAAGAACCATCAAGTGGAGCTACTTACCGTTGATCGTATTCATATTCACTAGTTCAGTCATCAAGAATTGCAGTTGGCAGGCATATGCAATTTTTGAGGGGGGGAAAGGGTGAATATTAATCTACATGTTGGTTGATGATTGAGAAATGGTCATACGACTCCTGAATACGTCAGTTCAGGAGTCGTGCAAACCATGGTTCTCCAACACTACTTCTTCTGTCTATCAAGGTGTTGAAGAACATGGTCATGGAATGCTAATCTACATCGTCTCACGGGCTGGTACAATCAGTAACAAAGGGTTTCTAGTCAATGCTTCATGTACACTTCATTAGGCTGCATTTACACATCATGATGATGATTCCGATTAATCGTAACCATCATGGGGGAGAGAAATGTGTACACCAAGGACGCACAACAGGTTCACGTGATCAGGGCTTAATATCCAGAATGGATAAATACTGTAGATGATCAGTGGTTCAACTTGTTACCTTGGTATTATCGTTTCACTGCTACGTTATGTGCTGATTAATCGTAACCATCAGGGGAGAGAGAATGTGTACATCAAGGACGCACAACAGGTTCACGTGATCAGGGCTTAATATCCAAATATGGATACATTCTATAGATGATCAGTGGTTCAACTTGTTACTTTGGTGTTATACTAAAGACTGAAGAAGGTCGAGTCGTTAGTCTCCTCTACATTCTCTGTTGGGAGTTATCTTCTCATGTGTATGCTGCGGGCTGATGGGTTACATGTAAGGTTACTGGAAGGCATTTGGTGAGATAAAGATGATTGGTATTCTATTCCTCCACATTGGGCAATCTTGAAGAAGCTCGAGTCTACAGTCTTCTCCACAGTCAAAAAAATGTTGAGCTCTTTTCTTACAACTTGATTTTTAACTTAATCCCATGACAGTTCTTGTTTGATGAGTTGTGGAGTTAAGTTAGGGTCAAGTTGTTCTGTAGTTTAAGGTTTGGTTCAACTTGATTTTAACCTAATCTCATGACAGTTCTTGTTTGATGAGTTGTGAGGTTAAGCTGAAATCAAGTTGTTTCTGGGCTTAAATTTGTGGTTTAACTTAACCTCATGACAGTTCTTGTTTGATGAGTTGTGAGGTTAAGCTAGATTTCAGTTGAGGCTCAACTTAAACTACCGAAAAGTTGCCTAAGGTTTTTGACGGAGTCACTCTAGGACGGGAGTGTTAGAAGATTAAAGACGGCATGCATTTGGTTATCAAAAGACTTCTTCATATTTCGGGCGTTCATCCAAAGTCTTCTTCCTATTATGGGTGATCGTCAGAGGTTGTCAGATTGGGGGAGTGCACTAATTAGGGGAGAGTGAAAAGCCAGAATCATTCCCTGATTGAAAGTGCTCACATTACTCTTCAGCAAGTCAAGTGATGAATGCGAAGAAGATTCAGAATGCTGAGGAGTAATGGTTTCTGGTTCGTATCCTTGTATATATTTTTCTTCTTACATTCTTTTTCATATCTTATACCATTCTGTAAATAGATATATAGAAATCTTGCTAATTGTAAATAGAGAAACGAAAAAATCAGAAAAACCATAAAAATTAAAAAATTAGAAAAGACCAAAAATAGTTTCACCTAGGCATGTCTTCTGTTTATCGATAACATTTACGGACTTAGAAATGTCATTCAATAATGGCACGGGTCTTTAAATGAAGCTCGAGCAGAAGTTAAAATGGATTGCTAAAACATGTCTAAATGGCTTGCTATTACTTTAGATAGCAACCCGCGCTTCATATTGGGGAAAGCACGTCGCCAAAAAGACGGCTGTTCCTCCAACTGGGTGATGTTCACCTGGGCATGGATTACTTCATATCCATGTTTCCTGATTTGATGTACATTTCAGTGCATCATTTCTTGTAAAAGAAGAGAAATCTTCTTAGTATAACAAATAGTTTTCATTCTATGATTCTTCTGAAAATTATTTGTGAGACACTTGGTGAATATGTGTTGTATGAAATTTGTTTATACTTGGATTATGCATAAAATTTGTCACTCAATCAACGACTACAAAACCTCACGACAGTTCTTGTTTGATGAGTTATGGGGTTAAGCGTGATTTTAGTTGAGGTTCAACTAGAATACGGGTCATTGATTGAGGGGGAGAGTGAATTCAAATTTTATATCATCAAACGGATTTATTGGTTAAATCATACTTATTAGAAATGGTTTTGTAGTTAATGGGGAATTAGTTGAAGAGGATCTTGCTTAAATATATCAAATGACCAAGTGTGTTAGTTGCTAGAAAGTTTAGGACATTATGTGCAATTTGCTTATAGTTTCCTAGCTTTATGTATCTAGAAGGTTCATTTGTGTTACTTTGGAATCCTCGTATAATCCCCAAAATGCTTTAAGACTCAAAACCTAAAAGAAGTTAGAAAACCAGTTGTGTTTGATGTTCTTGAATGCTCCACTGACATTTGTATGAACTAAGTGAATGAGTTTCAAATGTTGTTTGTCTCTGCTGCTTAATTGTTGTTGATATTGTGCATATGTTCTCAGGATTCGCTTAGGTAGATTGCTATTAGGTTAGAATCATGTTCCTAAGGTCCTGAATTAAATGTTGAAATCTGTGTGAATTGCCATGTTCATGATTGCTTATTGCTCTTCATGCTAGATAGTGGTTTGACGTAGTTCCTGATTGGGGTTTGATTATAAGATGAACTTGGTATTATAATGTGGCAAGCTGCTGAAGGGTAGCTATTTAGGAATAGTGTATCTGTATGTATGTATATCTGTGTTGATATTCTTATGCAGATTCCATAGCCAAAATGAATGTACCAGTTCCCATTCTAACCATTTGATCAGACGTTCAAACTCTATTGATTGGCTCGGAATTCACCACGACAACAACATCGGCAGCAACAACAACAACAACACTTTCACCACCACCACCACCATTCATTTTGGTCTCGCCAAGTGGGGATCAACTACATTTGCGAAAGATTTGTTGGTGGATGGATGATTGATATTGACTGATTCACTCAGAAAAGCGGGTGATTATATCGTCTGCGCAAAAAGGTCAATATCATTTGTGTCATAATAATCAATTGTGCAAAATAAGCAGTGAATCTCCCTCTTAGATTAAGGGGGAGCATAGTATGTTCCATCATCAGACTACATTAAATTGGACACATTTTCTCCCACATTTTCTAAATTATTTAAATCAATTGGGATCACAAATCTCAAAAGGTTTGAAATTTTTGATTGGGGGAGAGAATGTGATTTAAATATGAAACCTGATGAAAATGTGATGTTTTGGAAAGTATAATGTACGCTCTCCCATATGTGCTAAACTCTTTTGTATATCAATGCACATATTGAGGGGGAGCAAATGTTTTGTGGAAACAAAAAGGATTTGGCATAACATGAGATCGTGACTCAGACTTGACAAATGAATTGACGAAACATATACTGTCATTGATCGAAAGGACATATCCTGGCCGGGTAATAATTTCAAGCTGGTCTAACCAGTGATGTAAGCGTGTCTCGAAAAGGATGTGTCTGAGTAGAGTGTACCGTTTCGAGAAACTTTCTATGGACTTGACCAGGCCGGGTAATAATTTCAAGCTAGTCTAACTAGTGATGTAAGCGTGTCTCGAATCGGTCATGTTCACTGAAAGTTGATCAATTCAAAAAGTGCGAGCTCTACCTAACATGTGCAAATTTATAAAACAATCAACCGAGCACATGTTGAGGGGGAGCATTTGAAAAATATAAAACTCTCAAGTGTTTGCAAAAATGTGTTTCAGAATCATGAACACGTTGAGAGATTTTTCAAAGATTTGGTTTGGCAATCGTGGATGAATACCAAAGACCGACCATTTTAATTAATGTATGGAGTTATAAGGATGGTTAGGTTAGGCTCAAGTTCCCACGATCCCGCCAGAGCCGGAGGGATCTACCCAGGGACAATCCACTAGTTAGTGTAGAAGTCCTTAGGTATGATTAAAAAGGAGAAAAGTGAATGAGGGAAGAGTGCCGACTGAGATGGAGCTAACACTGGAACAAACCCAACAAGGTGTTAGTTATGAAGTTTCGGTAAGCACTGAAGGGGTTGAAGAATGAAAAAGAAATGTAAAGGTAAAGGGTGAAAAGAAAGAAGCCCTCCTTACACTTAGGCAGAAACCGGGTCAATACATATGCTGTCAGAATCACTTAGTTGATTGCTGACATTGAAGACAAAGTATCATGGACCCAGTGATACGCTGCACAACCCTCCCTAGCCACTCAAGGTCCCTCAAAGGATTCTTGTTTCAATTGTCACGGAGTTCAATACATTCCTATCGTCTCTCTCACTCCGAGTTAGATGATATTGAATAGGTGGCAGTTCTCTCCAGCCTCCGCTCACTAAATCAAAATGCACTATTGAGTCTAGAGCCACGAGATGCATAATAAGATCTCTTAGGGACACGAATTACTTCTACACTGGTTGTTTAACATTAAGGACACCAGTTGTAAACTTATGAGTCCTTCGCAGATCTTAGCAATCTGCCAGAACATTTATGAGAGAATTTACAAATGTAATTCTCAATGATTGAATGGAAATTCCTGCCAGGGCCAACATCAAGCAGCCCTGAAAGCAGGTCACTTCGGTAATTCTTTATGGATTACGCTTAGTGGTCACGGCGGTTTCTAACGGTCTACAGTCGTGGAGTGATCTCCAGCGACTTACCTAATCGTTGATGTGCTACGGTTCAATCTTAAAAAGCCCTCTGTGGGTTTTCGATTAGGAACGGTCTTGGTAAGGATTAGAGAGAGTTTTCACACTATGCTGTTAACAATCTCGAAGTCCGAACCTGTAAGTACCAGATGCTTTATTGCTAACTGTCGTATGCAGGAACTTCTGGCGATTGTAGCTGATTGCTGTTGCAGCTGTTTGCGGTTGTAGCTGATTGAAGTTGCAGCTGAATGCGGTTGTAGCTGGTTGCAGTTAAGATGTCAATCCTCTACCACATGTTCACACTACATCATCATTGTAACTCAAGAATGTCATGATCAACCTAAAAGACCTTTTACACGGCTTCTGCAAACTCTGATGCTAAAGATCATGACACCAAATAGTGTGAGCATGTCGGCTCAAAGAATAACACATCACATGGAAACATACTACTGAAAGATGACTTGAAGACAAATGTTGGATGATAAATTCGAAGAATTCTCAAAGAACATCCAAGATAGATGAACAGTCATCATAAGATCACTGCTAAAGATACAAAGTTTCAAGACAATGAAGAATCAAAGACTACGAGCTATGAAGACTACTTCAGAAGATAAAATGCTAGAATTCAAGTTATTATTTCCGGGGTGACCTCCCTTAGGGGGAGATTGTTAGGAATATAAATATTCATATGAAGGCTCGGTCACCCCGAGCATTTAATTAGCATTTATATAGCTCGTAGGCTTATTTATATAAGCTTAGTATTATTAGTATTATTAGTTTTATTAGATTAGTAGTATCTATATTTGTGGAGTGGGTCGGGGCTTTCCCCACTGTCAGCTCACTCCACAGCCCACTAGGGGCACAAATATTAGGAAGTATAAATACCCCTTCCCACACTTGGGAAGGGTTGGAACTCTTGTCACATTAATCTAATACATTCCAGTTTTCTCTCAAAAGGTTCCCTCTCTCTCTCTAACTTCTCTCTAAACTCAACCATGGATCTAATCTTCCATGAGCCAAGACCACCCGAATCAACCACACAATCAAGATGGTTATTTCCTACAAGTATTCTCATTGGAACAAACCTGCAAAGGTGGATCTCGTAAACGTCATCAGGATGACCCTGACTCGGATAATCCTGAGGAGGAGAGACATAGTTCCAAGAGATCCAGACACACCAAACAAACTTCTTCATCAACACAACGAACATCATCAACGTCTTGATCAAGCAAGCAACCTTCAAGATCCAGATCGACCGATACTTAAAAGGATCAAGAAGTTGCTACAACCACATAATCTAGTAGCCAACATGAAGAAGCAGGTGTTAATGAGTCAATGATTGGTGAAAAGCAAGTTGAAGCGTGAAAGTCAAAAGTAGATGAACTGAGGAGAGAACCGACGGCTGAAAAGCCTGAGGCTAAAACAAAGGTTCAATCTACAATGGAGTTCTCAAGCTATGTAACGGATGAGCTTTATGCTAAGATTCTGATGGATGCAAGAATCAGAGATGTCTACGATCATGAGCTAGTCAAGAAGACCATTAGATCTGAAGCTCCGGTACAAGCTAATCCTCTACTCAAATTTCTTGAACCATCAATGTACGAGAACTACGATCAACACTTTCTAGTGTCTGGGCACGACAAGTAACCCGATAAGGGTAGAAGTATTACATTATGGTGACATATCAAAGCAAACACAAGCATATGACTAAATAATACAAAATGAATTTCAAAGGTTACAAAGGAAGAATTGAAAGGTTACAAAGGGAACAATAATAAATTCTAAGTTCTACAATTTGTAAACGTTCTAGTCATCTCTAATCCAGAATAGCTAGTAAGGTCTTCTAAGTCCAAAGTACTCTCCACTCATAACCCAGCTTCCAACTAAAACCTTCCGCAGGAAAAGAAATGCGGCTGAGCTTAAAAAGCCCAGTGAACAGATATATATAACATAACATAACGGTAAATAAGCCTAAGCAACGAAGGAATAAGAATACAAAACGAAAATATAATTATGAAAGTCATACGAATTTAAAGAGAACTAAAAATCAGGAATGCATGAGAACTGAATAATAATTGAATCGAGAGAAAGAATGCAATAATGAAAAGGTTCATTTAAGGATGTGCCATAAGAACTCCATACATAAATCATCAAATCATACTAAAGCATAACAAGTATACGAAGAGGGGAGACCTCTAAGTAAATAAAAGTGTGAGAAGGAGTGCAAGGCACACACCACCTGGTCACCATAATCACATAAAACATAAAACCTAGGATGCATCCATATGCTCCCTAACATAAGTATGTATGTCAGTACTAGACTAAGCACACACACGCATTAATGGCCAATAGTGATCACAATATAATACATAAACATAAGGGGGAACGCCGTAGATCTATCACACCTCTACGGGAGTGTCATGCCTAAGGTGCCATCAAAGACATGGTCATGGTACCTCCACAACTAGGTAAGCTCAGGCACAGATCTATCATAGCATACAACAAATATAATCTAGCATGGCAAGATAAACAAGATAGTAACTCAAATAAGCATGGCAAACATAAGCATAGCATAGCAGAGACATTTAAATAAATGTCAGAATGAATAAATAAGAATGACAATCATAAAATGAATGTCATGAGTCAATGAGGGAATTATATCAGGCATAGGATCTCAAAGTTTCGAAATCAAATGGTTCATAGCAAGGTTCAATTCAAAGGTTTCTATCAATTGTTCATTTAAAGAAATCTTTTAATAATGGTTTTCATAAAAATGATCTTTAAGAATGGTTTTCATAAAGGTAGTCTTTAAAAGTAGTTTTCATAAAAGTTTAGTAAAATTTCATATAAAAGTGGTATCGCATCGTTCATAAACATCATTTTAAAATTAGTTTTTCTCAAAACATTTCCATGATAAAATTAAGAAAGGTTTTCACATCCAATTACAAAATCAAATGAACCTTCTAAGCATCAAGTGATTCGAATACTTATGTCAAATGAATCATAATATCAACGAAGCATATCAAACGAATGAATCAAAGAATAGGGGATTATAGCAATGGCTTAAGGGAATCCTAATGAATCAAGATCAAGAAAATCATGAGAACGAACGCACCCTTACTGAAAAAGGGTAGAATATCTGTACCTTAGACCGCAAGTGAAAACACAACTAGAAACGAAAAGATCGGAAGTAAACTCCATCTTCAGCGAATCTACACGAATTTATGATCGTCTGATTAATAACTTATTTTAAATCAGATTACTTATTTTAGTCAGGTTTCCCGAATTAGTAAGTTTCCATAATTAGTAGGTTTCTATATCTAGAAACATTAGTCATAATTATTCAAGTTTATCCCTTAATCAATTTAAAGTATTAAAGGTGACTATATTAGTGGCTTAAGGTTCATAATGCCATTTATATAAGTTTAGGGTTCATAGTGTAGTTTTCATAAGTTTTAGGGTCTATTATGCAAATATAACAAGTTTAGGGATTATAGTGTCATTATGGTAAGATTAGGGTATGAAATGTAAATATTCTAAAGTTACATGGTTTCACAAGTTAAGCCCTTTAGTTTAGAAAGATGACAATTTAAACCCTTTATTTTAGTAATTATACACATTACACCTTTTAATCCTTTTTAAACCCTTAACAGTTTATATATATGAACTGGTCACGTTTTGACAAATTTATGAATCACATTAGAACTCAGAAATAAAATCCACAAAAATTCACACAGGTACTTTAATGTCCTTAGGACTCACACTAATTTTCCCAGAATTTATTAGCTAGTATAACAATAGTTTAAAAATCCATTAAGCTAATACATCCAGATTCATGATCAGATTTGACACCCGAAAAGTTTGTAATTATTAACCCAGGTTAGACATCTCGGAAAAATCTAAAACAATTACACAACGTACTTCAAATATCAAATTTCATTCTGTAAAATTTCAGGTCATAACTCGTTATAGATATTAAATTAAAAATCAAGAACCACGACTGAATTTCCAGACATCTGAATTCAGTTTTGACTCTTGAATTTGTAAAATCAAAAAGTGTGTCTTCCCGACCTCTAAAAATTACAAGACTTATATTTCCAGAAATATCTTTTCTTAAACTTAGTTTTAGACCCCAGAAACACTCAAAAACACGTTACCATCATCAAGATAGACCCTTCTCAATTCGACTTAATTTTCTGGTCAGTATCTGAGTCTATTATTTTATGTGATCTCTTTAGGTTTTCCATCTCCATAACTTATATATTGTCACAAATTGATTATGTATGATGTAAAACAATATTAGGTCGACTCCTATGTGATCTTAACATGTTCATAACCATCATTGAAACCACAACAAATCATAGATCGATTCATATTAGGGTTTTAAAGTTGTTATTTAATGTAAGCATAGTTATCATTTTATGTAACCTTTTTCCCTTATCATATGTGTAATATTCGACAAGGACCTCAAACAAAATGTACAAGAATCAAACAATCGAGATCGTATTGAACAAGGATAGATATGGTTACCCTTGTAGCGTGATCAAAATCAAGAAAAACAACAAGATCGGATCGCCAATAATCCTCCTCTCCTTCTTGATCAATCGAATGGAACAAGAGCAACATGGATCGATTAGGTTTTATTTAAACAATTCGAATGGAACAAATGATGTGTATATGATTACCTTATGTGTGATATGAAAAGAACAAGAACACAAGATCAAAGCCTTCTCTTCTCCTCCTTCTTTTTCTTGATGTCGAATAGGACTAGGCTTTTTAGGGTTTTGGTGTGGTTTGGTTGTTGCCGTACAAATGAGATGGGGAGGAGAGAATTTTTAGGTCTTTGGGAATTGTGTTATACACGGTTTCATGAGGAGAAATTGGCCGAAAATCAGGAAGGAAATAAGGATGATTGGAACTTCCAAAATTAACCAAATCATTCATACTTATCTTTAATTATTTGTGCATGACTTTTAAATAAACTTGGCCTATATGTGACATGTCAATGTGCCATAATTTATATCATAAGGTTCATACATAATTTCATATAATACTTTAGATTATATGTTCACATTGTATGGTTTTGAGTCATAACACGTCATATAACTCAAGTTTTAATTTATAGCGTATTTTATAAGTTCTTAAAATTTCAAAATTAGAGTGTATTTTGGTCATTTCGGATTGTAGTAATTTTGGGGTTTTACAACAAGTATCGTTCTTCAACTTCCAAAAGTCTAATGTTTGAAGAATGGAATGATGAATTCCTGGAGGAAAGTATACACAAAGAGAAGTACATCATTTCTGAGATAAGTCTAGAAGAGTACAAGGTAGAAGCATACATGCGAATAACCGGGATGAATGAGGCAGCACAACGGTTCTTCATTATTAGAATATTAGATATAGAGATGCTGCTCTTCGTCATAATGTCTTCACAAAGCACCGAATTATTCACTATGTGTATGTCTTCTCAAATAAATTCAGAACTGACGACTTCATCAACTTCACAGTAAGAAGAGACGACAATCTTGATTATGTATTTTGTGAAGCTGATTACCACAACCTCCATCCTTAAGACATCCAAGACATGTACTAGTCAACAATCAGCTACATTTATAACCAAAGGAATGAAGATAACACTAAAGATTCCTTGAAAATCTTTATGAGGTCCCAATTAGCTGTGGTACATGTTGAAGACTTCCAGATGGGAGTTGAAAGCCTTCAAAGAAATGTTAATCTCTCACCTCCCATGATCACATTCCCTGGTACTGAAGAACACGAACATTGGACATGCATTAAAAGTCCACTGTTTAAGCTCGGTATTATTTATGAGAATGCATCAGGGGTAAAGAGGCTGATGAGATCGGACGAAATTAGAAAGTTTAACTCAGGTACGTTGATATGGATTCGAAAAGGAATACGAGATTTGCTGGATCAAGATCTCCAAGCGAAAAGTACGAAATTAGATGATGATCAGAAGTTAAAACTTGGATTGTTTGCTCAGTACGTGGATGAACGACTCAGACTTCGAAGTATCTGGAGATTTATGGAGAAATGCGTTGGATACAGAAACTGAATTCTGACAAGAAGCCCATAAATAGAAGACCCGAATGATCTACCCTTATGGGGAGATTGTTAGAACACGAAAAGTGTAAATCATTAGAGCAAGGACTTCTATTTATCTTTTGTTATAGAATAGGGTATGTTGTGTAATATGTGGTACGTTGTAATAGCATAATACTCTCGCAACACTCGTATAGTTGCAAGAGGATGCTAGACAGTTGTAAGGGTATAAATACCCCCTACCTCATGGGTTATGAGGTGTGTGTCTATTTCATGTCTTGCAAGAGTTTCTTCTTTCTCTCTCGTTTCTCTCTCTAGGATAAAGTGCTCACACCCACTTTATCTCACTAAGATTATTATAGTAGACGTGATATTATTAAAACAACACGGGGAAATGGAGAAGGCTTAACGGCGATTGCCAAAACTTCAATGCTATTTACAAACATTTACAACGTAGAAGCGGGGAAAATGAGGGTGATCATATCGAGAATGAAAAGACCAATTTTAGTTAACGCTTTGGTGGGCGAAGCTTCCTATATGTTCACGGGTTGGAGGTTTTGAAAAAAAATACCCCAAATGGGACGCGGAGGACCCGATTGATCCGAAAAATCTCGAGGATCTATTCGGCCCTGACAAACGACCTCGTCCCGCCGACAAATCTCGAGCCGCAAAAAGAGCCAAGTCGGCGGAGACGTCGAGCGCCCGGGGGAGCTCTGGGGGGGGGGGTCAAACGGATTCTTTTTCGGGACTTTTATCTTTTGAGTATAGACGCAAACCTAAAGCTCAAACAGCTGTGTACGAGGCAAGGAGACAGAAAGAACTGGGGTACATGGAGATGAAAGAGTTAGAGTTTCTCATGCTTGATCCCGAAGCGGCCACACCGGCCAAAGCCACTTTCATCCGGAGGAATAAAAGAAGAAATAATGAGGAAATATACGTCAAACTGACCGGCCATTAAAATGTTTAAGTTTCATATGTTTTTTATGTGTTGTGTGTTTTTTTTTCCGTATCATTTTTTTTTCGTATCGTTATTTTTATCTTCGTATGTTTTTTAATATATTGTATTGTAATTTTATATTAATGAATGAATTTTAGTTTATTTGGAATATTGAAAATAAAATTAAAGTGGTAGGACCTAAATGAAGAGATTTTGTTGTGTTATGATAGATTTAGTATTTTAAAGGGGAGAGGTTATTCGTACCCCATTTTTTACAAATGACACCCCATCTTTTTTTCGATTTCTTATTTTTATTTTTATTTTTATTTTTATGATTTTGTTTATATAAAAATACTATAAACCTGAAAGTACGGAACAAAAAATATAAAGTTTAATAAGTCAAAATCTTAAAACTGACAGAAAACACATAACAGAAACTGATAAAAAACTGTGTTGTACTGTAAACTGCGGAGACAAAAGGAATCTTTTGTACTTTACTCCCCTTATGTTACATCCGGGGGGGAGGAGGGGGGATAACACAACCCATTTTGAAGTAGTAGTGTTATGGTAATATGGCACCTCGTGAGACCCAAATAAAGAGCAAAACCTTGTCATAATACCTAATGCTCTAATCGTATCTAGTCTCCTACAAAACATTTTTACTGTGTAAATCATTACATATTTTCAAGCAACATTTAATTTGTTTGCTAACTGTGATAATATTCAACCATTTACATGGGTTTATGATCTCTTTTCAGTGCAATAGACTTAGGTGCTGTTTATTTTTGACTTATTGGGCTGTTAGCTAATAGATTCGGCCCCACTCAGAAAATAATAGTGTTTCTTTTTTCCTCCAATATGGTATGAGCGTCTGGTTGTGGATGGTTTAAAAAAGGGTGTCCTCCCATTCCAGACACTCATATGAAATCCCATGTGACACATATACCCTTCACTATTTCTCTCTTATCTACACCTTTCATCATACCCTTTCATTTTCAAACCTACACACAACCTCCAAATCCAGATGTTACCCGTGGACATCTCTACCAATCGTCATCTCTTATCCAATTGTCGTCCCCCACGTCTCACTTGTCACATATACCAGCGTCGCACCTCACCCCACTGCTTCTTCTTCATTTATTTCCGAATTACTTATTATTTATTTTTTTATTTGATAAAAGTTCTTGCGATTGATTGTTGTGGCCTTGTGGGGTTGATGCTTGTGCTACATAGTTGTTTTGAAAACAGATTTTATATACACTTGGATCTACGACAGTTGGATCTTGTTATTTATTTTGCTTGGAAAACAAAAATAGTTCTAAGATTTGGTCAAAGTAGATATATATTTTTTTTACATCAGTCAAAGTAGATCTATTCTCAATTTTGCCAATCAAAATTAATTGTGATATTGTTTTGATATGAATGCAAGTAATTGAAAACGAGGATAATATAGTCATTTGATGTTTTTAAGATGCTAATTCAGTGTGAAAAAGAAACATCATTTCCACATAAAACTTTTCTTTACTAACAGATTGATATATCAAATCAGATACCATATCCCCTCAGCACTTCACTCATAAAAAAAAAAAAAAAAAAAAAAATCCCCTCAAGCAATCATTCAACCAGGTAAATGACCAAGTGGGTTGCCTATAGCCTCCTCAAGTGACCCGCACTCAAACATCACTCAAACTGACTATTTTTATCTATGTAGAATAAAACAAAAAATAAATAAATAAAAATTGAGTGCGTCTTTTCTTGATTCAGTATTTAGATTTGCTAAGCACATTGCATTAGAACCTTTGAGATCGCATACAAAGCAAAACAAAATTAAAAAATATAAAAAGTATTTGTAACCGTCCGATCACCAACAATAGACATCCAACGGTGAATCTCAAAAAAGTATGATGTCCCTCCTTTATCAAATGACCAGGGGCAATTTTGTCTTATTAACCTTTTTTATAATTCGCCCTCGAAATTAAAACGTAAATAACTTTTAAACGACAAACTTTTATAAAAAACCGATTTCACCATAATTTTTAAAATTTAATTCTCTTTAATTTGGTATGCATTTTGATATATGAATCGCAATTTTTTTTTTTTCAACTTTTTAAGTGAGTGTTGATTTTTTTGAAATTTTCGGCATTTTCGGCTCTAATTTTGTCTAGTTTAAAGGCCGAATTTTGCAAAACTTAAAACACAAAAGTTTTAGCTTTTTGGCCATTCTTTACCCAGAAATTTGAATCACTCAAATCCGATATGATATCAGTGAGATATCGTACGTTAAAGATGAACAATAAATGATGAACGTTATCAAAATAACTGATGAACGTTATCAAAAATAACTGATGAACAAAATAAAAAATAACTGATGAACAATATAAAGAAGAAATGATGAACGTTATTTTTTCGAAAACTGCTGAACATTATAAAAAATAACTGATGAACGTTCTAAAAAATAACTGATGAACAATATCAAAAATAACTGATGAATGTTATTTTTTCGAAAACTGCTGAACATTATAAGAAATAACTGATGAACGTTATCAAAAATAACTAATAAACAATATCAAAAATAACTGATGAACTGATAAACATTGTGTTTTTATTAGAAAATTGATGAACTGATAAACAATAATAACTTGAACAGATGAACATTATAAAAAATAATTGATGAACAAAATTAACTGATGACCAAAACTAACTAATGAACTGATGAACATTATCTAGAATAAGCGGATAAAATACACTGTTTCTTGTACACCAATTCACTTAACATATATTCACCTGAGAATGTTTGCAGAGATGCCAATTCACTTAACATATATTCACTTGAAAATTAATGATTGGTTTGACACATAGTTTAAGAAAACTGTATGATCAAAAAAAAAAAAAAAAAGATTCTTACTCGCACAGATCAATCCCAAACTAGTGAACTACAAAAAGGAAATGTTTTAAACTTAATGGAGCATCCCAAAAAACTAGTTGCAATTTCTGTAGTGTAGGAAAAGTATAATATACCAGATTTTATTTTTTGAATTTAATCGTTTTAATGGATCTCTTGATTCTATTCTTTTCTTTAATTGACAATGGACATCGTATAAGAACCCCTGTGAAAGGGCATCTCTACAAATATTCTCAGGTGAATATATGTTGTCTCAGTTATTCATAAACTGATGAATATATAATAAAATTTATCATTAAGGAATGAAAAGAAAATAAAAAAAAAAACATAATTTTTTAATCTTACATTAATAAAATGATAAGTGATACGTTGTGGTACAAAAATTAGTGCATTTAACGCAATTTTAACACTAAAAATCTAAGCTAGACATTTCATCGAACAACTTGTGTGCAACAAATATGACTAAAACGTCATCTTTAACATGCGATATCTCACTCATATCATGTCGACTTTGAGTGATTTAAATTTCTGGTTAAAGAGTGAACCAAAATCTACAACTTTCATGTTTTAAGTTTATCATGATTTGATATATTTAAAGGTACAAAAATAAGGTCAAAAATGCCAAAAACATAAAGAAAATCAAAACCTATTTAATATGTAAAAAAAAAATCGAAATAATTAACAAGATTTATGCCAAATTAAATAGAATTAAATTTTAAAAATTTTGATGTAATTAGTTTTTTCTAAAAGTTTGTCGTTTAAAAGATATGTGCGTTTGAAATTTGAGGCGGAAAAGGAAAAAACGGATACTTTTACGATTTTGCCCTTATGCGGATTTTTTAAATAAAATAGGTGGAGGGACACTTGTTAGATGATGAGTGACTTTTTACACTTTTTAAGTTAGTACCACTTTGCAATTGATCCACGTTGAAACTTGAACAGGTTTTTGAGCAAATACAAATTCGAACACATGCTCTATTTTCCTAAACAATGATCTATTGGATTTTAAGTGATAGTTTCCATAAAAGAAATTATCGGGTTTATGGTTAATACTAGTGATCAGTGATGTATTAGAAACTCCAAAATCAAATAAGTTGCCAACAAAAATTGAGGATTCTAATAAGAGGCGCAAATGCAAACTGTTGCGTAATGTTCCTTAATATGAGCAACAGTAAATCCAAACCGATACCTACCTACAAAGCAAATTAGAAAACAGAAGAGCCATATGAAGAACATGTCACGTAAATAAAAAAAAAAAAAGACCATATTATATATATATATACTAAAAGTGACTTTTTGGATTAGCCAAAAAACTGCTTAACAAAGTAATTAAGTTCTTAATCTTTCTTTCTATTGGTCATTTTCTTCATGATAGCACTGCTACAGTTGCCACTATATATTCAAGGCAACTGTAGCAGTCTGTGAGATTAGTAACATTCGGTCCTTCTTTTTTACTTCTTGACACGTATGTACTTTGGAGAAAAGGGTAAGTAGCACCAGAAACTTCTAACATATTATTTCATCTACTTTGTCTTCTGAATCTCTTTGTCTTACTAAGATTGATAACACAGATCTAGCAAAAAAAAAAAAAGGTATCTTTTGTGATACAAGAAAGGTTTTCCACTGCACTTTTCATGTGATTCTTCTTTGGTGGCACTTTTGGGAGCATCCATACATCATTTTGTCATTTACCCTCTTTGTTTTTGCCCACCTTTTTTTTTCCTTTTTGGGTTTTGTTTTATTTGGTTTGTCTTTGCCTTCGCCTACTTTTTTGGTCTTGGTTTTCGCAGGTTTGCATAGTCTCTCTTATTCACTCCTCTTTCTTTTCCAGGTTAACAAGCATCTGCAACAAAAGTTCAACAACACAACAACGGTGGAACAAAGATTATACGACAGGTAAATCACAATGAAACTGTTTATTCACTTTCGTGTTATAGTACTTATGATTACTAATGATTTTATTTTGTATGCATGTAAAAAAAATTGTTTGCACTCTTTTTTCCATGCTTATTTGTTGCTTATGTTAGTTAACACACTTAAGTTTCAAAGACAATCTATATTTGTTGCCATTATTCATGTAATTTTGCAAGTATGCCTAGAAAGCCTATGCCAACAGAAATATCGCAAACATTTAAAAATTATATGTATGAATTGAATGATCATGCTCAAATGAATGCTCAATCGGTTCATGAATTGACTCATGCACAAGACCAATCAATGTTTCCACAATATTCGTTTGATAATCATGTTACACCATTATCAACAAACACCTTTTGTGCCACAACTGAGGAAACAGTACCAATATGTTCATCAACTTCAGTCCTAGATATTTCAAAACAAAAAACAGTTTTCACAACACAACCATGTTCCAAAGAACAACATAGCATGCAGATGGTAAGAGGTAAACCCAAAAAAAGGAAAACTACGGAACATGATTCGAAGGAAGATCAGAGAGGCAAAAAAGTTAAAGGTACGTTGCATTTTTTTTAATATGTTTCTACACCGGTTTTAACATAATTTATACTCACTTATATTTTTTCCAGGCATATCGCAAACTGAAGATACTTACAAAAAAGATCAAAACTGTTATGTCGAGCCATGCCGCCAGTGTATGCTTCATCCATTTTCTGCAAATGGGTGCATGTCACATACCGCCTGTTACAACAATTGTTACGCCCAACATGATCCACAACTTTATAAAGATGCATATGGTGAGTATATTATAACTTTGTAAACTCTAACGATAACAAATTTTACATATAAAGTAAAAATATATATATGTGAAAAAGAAAACACCAAGAAGAAGTTGCATGCTGCATGCATAAACTTATATGTGCATTAAATGCAGGTACTGATGCATCAGGATCCACAAATGTCATTAATGAACTAAGCAATCAATGCAACCTATGTTCTCTTCACCAACCTCCTAACAGTACTAGAATTTCAGAATGCTTGGATTTTACTAATACTTATCATGATATACCCTGTCATTTGATTCAACAACCTTCCTGTTCCACATGTCTCCTTTATCAGAGTTCCAATCAAAGTAATGGTAAGCAATCCTTTTATTTCTGCAAGAGAGAAAAAATATACTGTCTTAATACACAACCATATTTACAGTTTCATAAATCTTATAACCATAGGTGGTACACCAAATTATGATGCCATCCAATCCAGTCAATACTATGATATAAACAACATGAATGATCAAGTCATGTACACAAACAAGAATCAACAGAAAAAAAGTAGTGCCCACCATGCTAAGCAAAAGAACAAGCACGTCCAAAGTGACGCAGAGCTGGGATGTTGCACTATGGAGCTTAACTCTAATACTTTGCCAGCAACTACTGAGTGTACAAGTAAACAAGTTCTTCACCTATTTTCACAACATATTTACATATCTTTAACATTGTACAAGATTTTAACAGAAATCGTTTTTTGACTTACACCGATACAGGACACAAACGCAAGCGAAAACGAGATGTGTCTGCCAATAGCCCATCGACCTTGCAATTCAAAAGACGCCACAAAAATAGTATTGACATCAGTGGTTTACCTACAACAAACGATGATATATCATACAATGAAGGTACAGTAAACGGTTTATCCTTTGTTTCTATGTCCAACTTTATAGAAATAAACCAAAAATATATAATATTGTCACAGGTGTCTCACATTTATACATTGATTTGGGTGACTGTTCTTGGGCATGCAAGTACTGCAATGCAGCCTTTTGGTATGGAGAAAGATTGAAAGGATACGATGGGAGTGAAGTAAAATATACCCGTTGCTGTGGTGAAGGCCAAGTTTCTCTAGAGAAAGAGCTAGATCCTCCTCTTTACCTCAAGCAATTATTCAAAGACAAGTACTTCCTGGACAATATACGTGCATATAATCAAATGTTTAGCATGACATCCTTTGGTGCCCAGATAGATGAATCAATAAACGATGGAAGAGGCCCTTATGTCTTCAGAATTTCGGGCGAAATTTATCATTGGATAGGCACATTATGCCCGAAGGAAAATGACAATCCGAGATTTCTCCAACTTTACATCTATGATACGCAGAATGAAGTTGCTAATAGGATGAAAGCTTTTGGCGGCCAAGATAAAAGTAATTTGAAACCTGAAATCATTCAGCAGTTAATACAAATCCTAGACGAAAACAATAAATTGGTTCAGATTTTCAGAACAGCACGGGATAAGTGCAACGAAGGAAATGTAACTGATTTAAAAATTCAGCTTTACAACGTTGTGGGTGCTCACCAGTACCAGTTACCTTCTTCTGGAACTCTTGGCGCCATTATCTTTGAAAATGGTCCTAACACAAAGACAGACTATGATGTTATCATACAATACAGGGACAAACGGCCTCAAGGGATCAACAAACTTCATAGCTCATACATGTCTCTCCAATTTCCTCTTCTCTTTGTGTATGGTCAACCAGGGTTCAACACAAAAATGCAACTAACAGGCGTTAACACAAAGCGGAAAAGAACAAAGTTATCTATGAACGCGTATTACACATATCAGCTACATGAACGGTTTTATCGGTATTCGTTACTTTTCAGAGGCGGTAGGCTGTTTCAACAATACGTTGTGTCAGTCTACTGTGCCCTTGAACAAGACCGGCTGGATTTCATAAGAGCTAAGCAAAATAATATTCGAAATGAATGTTTGTCGGGCATATGTGACGCGATTTCAAGAGGAGACCACTTTGGAGCTAAAATAGGAAAGAAAATTATACTTCCATCAATCTTTACCGGTGGACCAAGATACATGTACAGCCATTACCTTGACGCACTCGCTATTTGCCGTGTTCTTGGTAACCCACAGTTCTTCATCACTTTTACATGTAACGTTAATTGGCCAGAAATAAAGCGACGAATGCAAAGATACCCTGAACTTACTCCAGCAGACAGAGCTGATGTAGTGGATCGCGTTTTCGAACAGAAGGTCGAAGATTTCATTAAAGTGTTAAAAGAAAACAGGATATTTGGTCGCTGTACCGGAGGTATACATTAATTTTTACAGATTTTGTTTACAAAAATGTGAAAAGATCTATGTAACGCTTTACTTATAAGTTAATTCCGTATAAAATGTGCCTTCTTACCAAATGTTTGTATACATTTTCTTGGCAGTTCTGTATACTATTGAATTCCAGAAACGTGGGCTTCCACATTGCCACACATTGTTGTGGATAGATTCTAAAGACAAAATACAAGATCCCAACGAAATAGACAAGTTCATTTCTGCCGAGCTACCTGATAGGGCATCTGATCCAGACACTTACAGAGTCGTTAAAGACATGATGATCCATGGTCCATGTGGAAACGCGAAACCAGGAGCACCATGTATGAAAGAAGGTACTTGCACAAAAAAATTTCCAAAGAAGTACAATGAAACAACGTACTTTGATAAAAATGGCCACGTACACTATCGAAGAAGAAACACACCATCTTTTGTGCAAAAAGGTGAATTCAAATTAGATAATGCATACGTGGTGCCCTATAACCGTTTGCTTTGTCTCATGTTCCATGCACACATAAACGTTGAATATTGTGGATGGAGTATGTTGATTAAGTATCTATTCAAATATATATATCAAAAGGCACAGACCGGATTGTTGCCAAAATTACAAGACCCATTGGTGATCCAGGCCCCTCGACATTTACACCAAAAATACAAGTAGATGAAATACAAAATTTTATTGATGGAAGATTTATCTGTCCACACGAAGCGTGCTGGAGAATACTCAAATTCCCAATCCATCACAGAGAACCAGCAGTCCAGATTCTGTCAGTTCACCTTAAAGATATGCAAACGATAAGTTTTCGTGATA
This sequence comes from Artemisia tridentata subsp. tridentata, assembly GCA_021014915.2. NCBI lineage: Eukaryota > Viridiplantae > Streptophyta > Magnoliopsida > Asterales > Asteraceae > Artemisia > Artemisia tridentata. Next base: position 321,658,045 of record CP139509.1, read on the forward strand.
AAGAACCGTTGGGTAAGGTGGTGGCAGACGAAGCAAGAAAATTAACAACACTAACGGAATGGTTTACATATAATACAATGTATCAAGATGGGAGGCACCTAACATATTTGGGTTTCCCTTCCGAATATGTTTGGCACGACGATTCAAAAAGCTGGAGTCGTAGAAAGATTAAAACCAAATACTCAATTGGGCGGCTGGCTTATGTGCACCCGGCTGCAGGTGAATTGTTCTACTTCCGAATGTTGCTCAGCCATCAGAAAGGATGCAAATCCTTTGTTGATGTACGCACTGTCAACAAACGTGTATTTCCTACCTACCGTGCAGCATGTCAGGCTCTAGGGCTTCTCGATGATGATAAGGAATGGGATATAGCTTTGCAAGAGGCAGCATTGTCGGCATCATCAGCGGAAATCCGTCACCTGTTTGCCCAGATCTTGGTCTATTGTGATGTTGCAGACCCAATACAACTTTGGGAAAAACATTGGAACATTATGGGAGATGATATACCAGCGAAAGCCTCACAAATGTCTCATGTCAGAAATTTACATGTCAATGATCTAGAGAAAAAGGGTTACATTATGTATGAAATAGAAATGATGTTGAACAACTGTTCAAGATCAGTAAAGGAGTTTGGTTTATCATTGCCTGAACCAGATTTGGTAAAAGATCTTGAAAATAGGCTCTTGATGGAAGAAAGAAATTACAACCGCGAAGAGCTCAAAGAAGAAGCAACTGTTTCTGTTACAAAACTAAATGTCGATCAAAGAGCTGTTTATGATCTCATAGTTGCTGCATCCGAAAAGAAGGAACAAGCATTGGTGTTTCTATTTGGGCATGGTGGAACGGGCAAGACATTTTTATGGAAAACAATAATCAATAAATTACGTTCAGAAGGTAAAATTGTCTTGGCGGTCGCATCTTCGGGCATCGCATCTTTGTTGCTACCATCTGGGAGGACAGCACATTCAAGATTTAAGTTGCCACTTGAATTAACTGATGAATCAATGTGTGCCATAAAAAAAACACACTCATGGCTAAACTGTTAGCGGAAACAGACTTAATAGTCTGGGATGAGGCACCTATGAATGACCGTCGTTGTTTTGAGACATTGGACAGGACACTCAAAGACATCCTCAACAATTCAGACATGCTATTTGGTGGCAAGACGGTTATGTTAGGTGGAGATTTCAGGCAAACCCTCCCCGTAAAAAAGAAGGCCTCAAGATCAGAAATAATAGGAGCCTCAATCGTTAACTCATACCTATGGCCACATTTCAAAGTATGCAGGCTTAAACAAAACATGAGACTGTTACAAGCTAACCTGGATCAAGATGAAAGGCAGACAATCCAAGAATTCTCTTCTTGGTTGCTCGACATAGGTGATGGCAGAATTGGAGAGGCTGATGAGGACGACCCAAATGATGCTGCATGGATTACAATTCCTCCTCAATATCAAATTCCTGACAATGAAAATGCCATACAAACACTCATCGATTTTATATATGATAAAGACACACTAATAAACCCAACAGCACACGTCTTACAAGAAAAAGCGATTGTGTGTCCAAAAAATGAAACAGCTGACATCATAAATGAAAGAGTCTTATCACAGCTCGCAGGGGACACAACAACATATATAAGCTCGGATGAAGCAATCCCTGGTTGGAAAAGACGGTGCTGCAACTGAAATGCTATACCCACCAGAATACCTTAACACTTTCAAATTCCCAGGATTACCACCAAACAAACTTGAACTAAAAATCGGAGCTCCAATCATGTTACTTCGAAACATCAACCTAGGAGGCAGTCTCTGCAATGGAACAAGAATGATTGTCAAAGATCTTATGTCAAAACTCATTGTTGCAGAAATTATTACAGGCACAAGAATTGGAGAGAAAGTCTACATTCCAAGAATGCCTCTGACCCATAACGATCCAAACTATCCCTTTATTTTCAAAAGAAAACAGTTCCCAATAAAAGTTTGCTACGCGATGACAATCAATAAAAGTCAAGGGCAATCTCTAAAGAAAATCGGGATCTACCTTCCGCAACCAGTTTTTGGTCATGGGCAGCTATACGTTGCCTTATCACGAGCCACATCACCTCATGGTCTAAAAATCCTTATGACACCAAACCCTCAACACCCACAAAATACAACCAAAAATATTGTTTATAAAGATTTTTTGAACAAAATTACCCAAACACAGGTCCATTCTATTAGATCATACATAAACACTTAAGTTTTTACTGCATTTCATGTCTTTTTTTGCAACATGAAAACTAATTTCTCTCTTATGTTACCATGAACAGGATGACAGAAACTAGCATCAAAGAACTAAGACCAAGAGATACAAACAAGATCCTGGACGCAAAAGTTTATCGGGCTTGGATACATCGAGACCCACCAGAGGTAACAGACAAAGGTTTCCGTGCCATCTTATTGGACAAACAGGTATGTTTTCCATGTCATAAAATCAATACGAAATAGTGTACATACAAATCAATTTTAAATAATATTATCATATAAAGAGGATGATGCAATACAAGCAAATATGGAACCGACCGAAATTAACCACTTCACACCGATTCTTATACCTGGAAAGACATACTTAGGTGAAAAGACACCGCCACCAATGCCTATTACCCCTCAAACATCATCAAAGAAAACTGAGGCCGAAACACCCCAACAAAAAACTGCGAAACGACCACTTTTCCAGCAGAAACCAACTGACACCAAAAAAACCAAAAAAGAGTAATGCACTCCATCAAAGTAAGTCAAAATATAGCATCAGTTTCATCGGAAAAAATACAAATCATGTTAAATCTACTAACTAGCTACATCTCCCATTGCAGGTTTCACCTCAGGTCTACACTTTTGATCATCCACATCATCTAAAGGGCAACAAAGTACAACTATTACTACTGTAAATATATCTATGATGTCACATTACCCATGTGACAATTGAATTTGTGCACATTTTGTTATATGGCTGCAACAATGCCATCCGCACAAATTATGTACAAAATAATTATGTGATACATTAATATTTTGTAATATGGCGAAAATAAACTTAGCATATACAACTACTTCAACCTTTTGCCTCTTTAAAAAAAGACCCTCCAAACCACAAAATTAGAATCTGCAAATACATATATGATCCAATATAGTTACAGTAAAAGGCAGTCCACCCAACACATATTCCTGATCCAAAATATATTTTACACATACATAAAAAAAGCCCCTTTGCTAAGATAATCTGTGTAACCAATTGATTTGGGAATATGCATTGAACAAAAAAGATACATCTTATTCCTTAAACTCCAAATTCACAACAAATTTAACCATAGTAACAACCAGGTCTCAAAATTATAAAAGAACAACCACAACCCAATAGCGTAAAAAGTTACACTTTATTAATATAAACATACACATTAAGTTTGATACACCGAAAGCACATACCATACACTGAAAGCACATACCATACACTACCGAACCTGACTTTTTTTATCCTTGCTACACTTAACATAAAAAACCTACTACAGTCAACATATTGAGCCATACAAAACACACAAACACAAACAACTTTATTAGAATTTCTTAAGTTTCTCAATTAAAACAGATTTTGACACTAATCAATTGTTGCTATACTATGTGTAGTTTTCGATTCAGAAAACCCTAACTTTCGTATCCAGTTTATCCCCAAATTCTTTAACCAAAGTCAATGAGTACAAACAAAAAGGCCAGAAAAAAAACCGACAACTACTATAGCCCAAAAACAACCTTAAGCCCAATTAACAATAAAACACACTTTACTTAAAAAAAAATTAACCACAAACAAAAAAAACAAAAAAAAAAAGAAAAAAAAAAAGGAAGGCGGCTAAAAAAAAAAAACAGCACTGTGTACAATTAAAGAAGAGCAATATGATTTACCTTTTAAATGAAAACCGACGTGGATGCTCTTTTGGTACATGTTTAATGTGTTGGATATTCTTCACATGCGTCCACTATTAATAAAAATTATTTGTCAACCTTTTCAATTCCAAACAAACAAAAAATAATAGAAAAGGTAATCTAAACATCATTAGAAGGTGGGAAATCCAAGTGTGAAAACATGATGACATTCAATGTTGCCAACTCTAATGACTTCTCTTTTTATCACGACATTTAAACATTTTGTGTCCATGAAAAACATGTTAGTTTTATGGACATAATTTAGTAGTTGTATGTTAAGATCGAATTCGAGATCACGGGATTGCACATTTTACGTATGAGAATAAATGTTAAATAATTAATATATAAATAGTTATATTTAATTATTAAATCACAAATATTTATATAGTCGAATAAGGAAAAAGTAGGAGGTTGAGTGTCATTTTTTAGAACTTGAGAATGTATTGAACTCAAACTTGGAGAGCAAGTTTGGAGGCTTTATAAACCCCTCATTAGCTCTCAAAAAGGTACGATACAAAACAAATCTAAAAACCCTTAATCTGTTTTTTTCTATTCGTCAATCAAGTAAGAATCATTATATATGCATGAAAAGTAATTCATGCACATGCATGGTATTATTATATACACATGCATGCTATATACTCTTTGGTTTCTTCTTGTACATACGATCAGTATGTTGTACCCCTGGTGGGATTCGGTCGTATAAACCAAAACAAGAACATCGTGTTTTGTTGTTTTATTTGTGATTTAAGAACTAGCATTCACATCGAATCGCTAATAGTACGTGTGTACAAGAACGTGGTATTAACTCACTATAGTTAATATCTTGGATTGAATTACAAAAGGGTAAGGGGTAATTCCAATAATCCACATAAACCCTAATTAGGGTTCATAAAGTTGATTGTTTGGAATTCGATTCTTGTTTGATTAGAATCTTAAGGTACGTATACTTTTATGTTTTGGTTAATTAATTATATGTTTATATGTTCCTACTCGCTTCCGCATGTTTACTTTGATGTTATTGTTTAATTATGATTGTCAAGTACTAAAATTCCAACAGTGACATCACGAGCCGTTATAACATGTAATTAATTACCGAAAAACATAAAAAATGAATCTTTTTTTTTTTTTTTTTTTTTTTTTTTCATGTTTGGTCGATTTAGGGTTTATACAATATCGAAACCCTAATTTTTTAAGGGGCCGATTGCACTATAATTATTTAGGGTTTGGTTTTGTAATTTAACTTGATTAGAAACCCTAGGTTTAACATGTTTATGTATTTAAGTATACGATCTTCTAGCAACTTGCTAATTGTTAGGTAGAATCCATGAAAACGTGCGTATTTGGCATGGATTCATTGTTTTGATGATTTAAATTGTTTTTCACATGTAATTTAATTGATAGATGTCGAATTGGGGAAGACTCCAATATATTAAGTAATCAATTATGTGCTATGTGGTGTATATTTAATTATGACTAACGCAATCGATACGTCGATGCATGTGGCTCACTTACCTTTGTAAGTGATAGTTTTAGCTAAATATATACAATATAAACCTAAAATTGATTATTAATAGGTTTTATCAAATAAAGTTTGCATGTGGCTATTTGTTTCCATAAATTAATTGTTAAGTTATGTGCGTTATTTAGTTGTTTATTTTTATTATTACTTGTTTTTTGTTTAATTGTATGACATGTTTTAAGCAAAAAAATGTAATTTTTGAATAGAAAATAAATGGACTAAATAATGGTGAAACTTGATGTGATAAATTATGAATCTTGCAAAGTCTTATGTGCCGATAGTGGTTCACTTCGCATGGTAATTTGCTCCCAGGCGAGACTAGCAAGGTTATAATTTATAACATGTTTTTTTTAAGACTTAAAGTCATAAACTTTTAATTGAGTGATGAGTTTTGTACCAATAGTACGAACGGCTCACCCAATTATGACAAACTATAAGAGGGGTATAAGTAGAAACGGGTTTTTAATAAGCTTCGCGCTGACCTTTGTTTCTACGCTCCTTTGTGCGTCAAATTGGAGCTACCAAGTACAACTATTTTTATGTAAAATCATTTTAAGGGTGAATTGACCTAAATTTCACGTGCCACTTTTGTGGTAATTATCCGAATAACTTGGGTCTTTTGACTCATGCAGTAGTAGGATATAGTGGGCGATAATTGTAGGTAATTCTTTGATTGGTGAACCCAATACCTCAATTAAAACTTTGTTGATTTAATCTTAGCTTAAAATTGGTAAATAAAAATGTTTTGAAAAACTTATGATACAAAGATGTATGCATGCTTCTTCGTACATATTTTGATTATAAACATCAAAATTTATTACCCTTAAAATTAAGTTAATGCCATCTAATTAAAAGAACACTTGAAGTTGTTATTTACGTCATGCGGGAGCTTGGACTAGATTACAATGGAAAGGTAAATTTCATACTTTCATTACTAGCAGATCAACTGATGTAATGAGACTATGTTAATTTACAGTTTTTAATTAGACGACTTAATTGAGTTGTAAGTGAGAGCTTGGACTCAAGACATAAGATGGGGATAAAACATGCTTATATTGGAATTTGTTTGCCAATATAAATCCCATAATGATCTAGGAATTAGAAATGTTTTGCCAATTATTGTTCGACAATTACCTTGTTAAATACTTTCTTTACTAGCAGATCAACTGATGTAATAGAATTATGACAATTAGGATCATAGCTTTAAGAAAATTCTATGGTTTATATGAATATTAACCAATGGGTATTTAATTTTCTTAAAGATTATATTATCGAAAATACTAAAATTGAATTTTGTAAATTCTTTTAAATGTATTAATGCAACATTAAACCGTAAACGTGGGATATTTTTTTTATTGGTAAATTGATCTACACCCGTAGGGGGTTTTGGCTAGAGTCAACTTTACTAAAAGAATAAACCTAGTCTCATTTCCATAAGAGAAGCATGAGACTTAATCATATTTCTTTTCATGAATGAGAAAGGTATGATAGGAAAATTAGAATTGTCTAAATTCTAAATACATAACTCATAGCAAACTTTAATAGTTAAGATTATTACACATTTTTATGAGTTATTAAATTAGAAGCTAGACTAATTACCGCAAAATGGTAAAAGACAAACTAGTATATTTTATCTAGTTCTTTTGTTTTGACCATTTAAAGGTGCTACATACCATTGTGGGGATGGTAGACCTATTAAGAAAAAAATTGCACCCCCAATTTTTCAAGTTAATTGCATTGATGGATAGTCCATCATTTACAAAGTAGAATACATTCTTTTAGTACATAAGTAATTGTTACCTATGGGTTTTTCTCAAAGGTGTAGGAAAGTAAATAACACACTATTTGCTTTTACTGGTTATGAAACACTCCAATGTTGTCAAATCCAGTGGGAGCATTGTGTTGTAATTACTAAACAATGAATTATTGTAATGATTTGTAATTCAGTGGGAGCTACAAGCTTTGTCATCTTGGTAGTAACCCAGATTATCTCTAGAATGTCTTGAGATAATTACTTTCCAATAGTAGACACTTGTGTTTTTAAGGATAGTCATGTACATTTCCTTAATAGACAATGTGGATCTATATCTACTAATTATGATAATATCTATGACACAATCATATTGATCACATAAACAAACGAGTGACGTGTTGTTTATCTGATACATGATGTTGTTCCATGCACAAGTTGGAGAAATATTTATTGTGTGCAAGGTACAACACATAGGAATATGATTTAAAGGATTCTCTTGACTACAAGGTAAGAGACTAACGTTCTACCCCATCTAATCCAAGAAACACTTGGTATTGCAATTTAACTTATGTGAGAGCTTAGCTAGATTGCAATAACAAGGTAAAACTCCATGTTACGTGAAACCGTATCTGGATAATTTGCAGTTTCTAAATTAGATACCTATTAGAACAAGTGTCAATATGATAATAAGACTACTTCAAACTAAATATTTATGTATTATTGAAATGACATAAATAAACGAAGTAATCTAATACTACTTCAATTTGAATATTTATGTAATTTTAGAATGACAAAAAATAAGTGAAGTAATAAATTAACTTGAAATTACTATTGAAACCAAGAGTTGGTGTTCATAATTACTTTAGTTAAACATGTTTATGTTTCATTGTAAAGATATAAACATGAAGTCTTTTTATTATTATAAGACTTATAATAAAGTAAGGCATTAACTTGTTATGTTTTTAATTAAAACATATACAAGAAGTCATTGAGTTGATCAATGATTTAAAACGTATAGTGAGATTATAACAGTTTATGTCTTCTTGTTGAGACATGGACATGAAGTGACTTGGTCAAAAAGTACTTATGTTATATAGCATGCAATTGACTTGGAAATTATATTATACCATTAAGTTGAATTAGTTGGTGAATAGATAAGCCAAAACAAAATATATTTATCTTACATATTATAAGATTGTCTTACAATATTAATCCTAATGAAATACCAAATGTTTATGGTATGTTCAGTTAGGAAAATCAAATTTTTGTTATATTATTTGATTAAAGATACCTATGACTTCTTTTCTTCCAAAAGTTATCAAGGTTAGAAAATTGAGTATGGATTGGATATACTCAATAAGACTCCAATGTAGAAGATTAATAAGACACCATTTTGTTATGAAATGTGATGAATCACATTAAGTCTGATGTGCCCGTTTAGAGTGCAAGTTTTAAATTTATAAACACGATCTACCAATGATTCAAACGAAACACATACGAGCAAGTATACTCGTCCGTGTGTACTAAGAGATGAAATGGTAAGCCGAGGTCGTTCACAAGGATTTGTTTAGTTTTTATGAAACGTGAGTTGAATATAAAATCAAGCTTTATCAATGATTCTAATAGCAAGCAAATAATGATGATGATGTAAATTCAATATATTAAAACTACACTTGCCTAGACTAGTTTGCACAATCCCCTTGATATGATTATGACAATGGTTCAAATCGATTATGATCAATAAATTAGATGGTGTTCTAATTTGATTAGTTGATGTACTAATCCTTTTGTTTTCAACACTTTCAATCCTCGTCAAGATTTTAAGATGACAAAAACAATATTAAGATTTGATCAAACAAGACTAACACAATTCAATCACTTGATTCGCTACCGTTTCACAAGTAATTGACAACTACACTTTTAGTTTTCTAAGTTTAACCAAGTCACCAATGAAATGGTCAATACATAAGGTAACACCTTCATAGACAAAGGTTTACAATTGATTGAATAACAATGTTTCTTTCGACCTGTTACATCATTAACAATCAACCAAACTTGATAACTCTTTTGTTTATGAAAACTTCAAAGTACAATTCGATCTTAGAATTAGCTTTTTATTGAACTAGAACCATAGAGTCATAATCAATCAATATTCATGTAGCAAACATCATCTAGGCAAGTGCACAAGGCACTTAGCCACTCATAGCAAACAAAGAAATAACTACAGAAAATTTATCACTTGAAAACATGATTAAGAAGTCTTACAAAAGTTGTAATGATGATTACAAGAGTTAGGAACAATTATGAGATGATCAACAATGATTCTTTTGATGATTATGATGATGAACAATGGATGTAAGCTAACTTCTTCCTGCGTTTTCTTCCTTGTAGCCTTCTTGAGAGAGTAGATGATATTTGGTAATGATAATTCTTGTTATATTAGATTTCTTCTCTCTAACCAAGCATACTTATTAATAAAATGACTTCCCTTGGCCATCAAGCAAGTTTCTTGGGCACTAAGTTTCATAAAAAATCTGGACTTGAAGTAATTGTAGTGTAATGACAACCCACATGAAGAGTTAGTTTATTAAAGATAGTCATTAAGAGTGCCAGGAGTTGCACCAACCCAAGGTTAAAGTCTCAACCTGAGGTTCAGATTCCAGCCCAAGGTTTGGAGTAAGGTTGGCATGGCAGATTTGAACCTTGGGTTGAACTTAAGCCTTAGTTGTATTTCTTGGACCTTTGGTTGAGGAAGCAAGCCTTAATTAATAGCTATCTTTGCATGTTACTTCTCATTCATTTCATCAAGACTTGATCTTTTCTTGAGCTCGGAAATCTTTGTAATCTTGATCCTTTATCTTTGATGATCTTCCCGAGGTCTTTATTATTGGTAGAATCTTTCGTTGTGCATAAGCTCTTGATTTAGCGACTTTTCCACATCTTTCAAGCTATTCCCTTGGACTTGATTGTACCTGAACCTGAATACATCTTTTATACCTTTTAAGCATAATATGTTCACAAATACAACCAAATACAATGCACAAACATAGAAATAACGCGACTAAAACATGTACAAAATGAGCGTTATCAAAGTCTTAAAATGAAGTTCTGAATTTGTTAAACTACTTATGAGTAGGTTATTAACAAACTAAATGTCAGGAACTGTCAATATGTATTTGTAATGTCCCAAAAAGAGAACATTGTATTGTTGCTTTATTTGCTAAAGTATTTATCGATAGTCTATAAATTACAAAAAGCAAGTGGGAGTTTTATCTTGAAAAGATAAAATTACAAGATACATAATCTTCTAAAACACACTAGTGAAAATCATGATGAGGCTAAACATGTAAATGATAGACCTCAAGATGATGGAATTCTCATTCATAGATCCGCAAGGATATCTCTGATATTTGATTAATGTGCTGAGGATTATATTATGATGCATTACCAAATATTGAATTGGGCAAATTAATCATACTATGAATGTTAAAGACGCTGTCCATAAAGATAATCAATTTTTGGAAAATTGGTTAATCTTAATTCTTAATAGTTAGACTAGAGAATGAAGATGAGTTTCTTCAAAGATAAGGTAACCCTAGTGGTTTAAATCTTTGTGTAGAAATCATATGGACAATATTGTACACATATTTTAATGCATGTCTTATGACGAGATTATTAATCATACTTAAGCAATTAACTATGATTGAATAATTTTAAGCACATTAAATATACAAAGATGGTGATTGTCATCCTTAGTTTCATTAATATGAAATTGACAATGGAATATCAAAACTCTTACTTGAGCGAGGACGGTAAGTAATCGAAAGGATTTTTGAATTCATAATAATCTTTGGAAGTGTACAAAGTGCAATGATTCATGAATGAATTAATGCATGCATCTAGGAGATAATTCTTATGTTTAAATATTAAATTCAAATTTTGATTTATAATTTAAAATAAGATAAATCCTAAGTATTCCTGAAAGCTAGTGGGAGTATTATGTTTACTTTCTTAAATCATATATGTTAGATAACATATAGGAAGTAACATTTCATATAAGTTAAATGTTAAGTCTTAACTTGGAATGAAACTTCACTTGAAAGATTTAGGAAAAAAAACATATAACCTTGGAATGTGTGTTTATTATTATAAACATATGCGGTAAATAAATCTAATAGAACATGATATATCATTTAGAATGTCTAAATGGATACATATCTTTCAAATAAGATAGAACATGAATGAAATCTAAGTATGACTTGAATATTTTTCATGAACATCATGTTACATAAACAAATTGTTATAAGATGTTATGACAATGTTGATATCTAATTGAAAGTTATCAGATAACTAGTGTAATGATTATTCTATTGGAATATGTTTGAATATAGAATTACATCCTCAGCCCGGAACAGCTTCCAGATTCTGTAGATGAACAATTTGTAAATTGTTGTGCAAATTGTCATAGCCAAAAAACTTAAAAGTTTGGAAAGCATCAAACATTACACAATAGATATTCAAGTTTACGGAATTTTTAAAAGCATATTGTTGTTTATTTAACAATGATGTTGGTTTAATTGAGATGACACTCAATACTAGTCATGGTAGGATTTCATCCTTGGACATGTGAACTAGTTGTGCTCACTAAGAGCATAGGTGCATTATACATTAAAAGAATAAGAATACTTTAAACTTTAAAAATGTTTAAAAGTTTAATTATCATAAATTGGTTGTTGAGGATGTCACACACTTTATGAAGTATTATGTGGCAATATCAAAATTATTTGAATGCATACATACAAGAACTTCACTAGTTGAATTCTTGAAATAATTATTCTCAAAATTCTGATAGATCAAAGTTGGTTGATTTATGTCTTGTCAACAAGTATGATTGTCATAGCTTGAGACATAATTCATCAACTAGAATTTTCATGCATTGATCTATTTAGTATTTGGATACAGGATGTTAAGTGTTTATTATTTGTAATGAATTTAAGTACTTGGTACGTTTATTTTCATTAACAATAAATTGTGTCCTATAATTACATGTTTAATCCATGAATGATTTAGTTATTCTGAATCGTCCGTTGTTAATTAATGATATGGGAATATCATTGAATCAAGACAAATCTGAGTTTTGGTATAATATACTTGAAAGTATATTGATGCGTTGACATGCCAAATTCACATGATATTCAATGAATTGAATATAGGACTTATCCTAAGCTACATGATGTTACTTTATGGATGTTGTTATTAAGTAAATCATGAATAGTTATCCTCAGACTTGAGATACCAGATAACTGTTATGAATGTAGTGCATTCTGTGGAACAATTTAACGCTATACGTAACTGGTAGTCATAAGGATTGTTTTCAGAATTGTTGCAAAATTCATAGGTTATGCTTGTAGTCAAGATAAAATTTGTTCCTTCAAATTTATTTTGGAGTTTAATACTGATGGGCCCCTCGTAGGGTTGACAAGATGTTTGCGTGGCCACGCCCAAGATCTCCCCTGAATGTGTTCAGAAGATTTGGTAATCTTGCTCAATCACAAACAATGAGAAACAGAATAATTAAATAAAGAATGACTTTAATCCATATCTTTATTTAATGTAGTATTAGTAACAAAAGGATAATAATAAAGATGAATCATTAAAAGGTTTTTCCAGGAGACCTTACTCGAGTTGTACTAGAGGCATCGAAGTGTTGCTAGACGCTAACCGATGTAATCACACTATTAAAATATGTCCAAGTGGGAGCTGTTAGTTTTATGGACATAATTTAATAGTTGTGTGTTAGGATCGAACTCGAGATCACGGGATTGCACACTTTACGTATGAGAATCGATGTTAAATAATTAATATATAAATAGTTATATTGAATTATTAAATCACAAATATTTATATGGTCGAACAAGGAAAAAAGAAGGGGTTGTGTGTCATTTTTTAGAACTTGAGGAGGTATTGGACTCAAACTTGGAGAGCAAGTTTGGAGGCTTTATAAACCCCTCATTGGCTCTCAAAAAGGTACGATACAAAACAAATTTAAAAACCCTTAATCTATTTTTTTCTATTCGTCAATCAAGTAAGAATCATTATATATGCATGAAAAGTAATTCATGCACATGCATGGTATTATTATATACACATGCATGCTATATACTGTTTGGTTTCTTCTTGTACATACGATCACTATGTTGTTCCCCTGGTGGGATTCGATCGTATAAACCAAAACAAGAACATCGTGTTTCATTGTTTTATTTGTGATTCAAGAACTAGCATTCACATCGAATCACTAATAGTACGTGCGTAAAAGAACGTGGTATTAACTCACTATAGTTAATATCTTGGATTGAAATATAAAAAGGTAAGGGGTAATTCTAATAATCCACATAAACCCTAATTAGGGTTCATAAAGTTGATTCCTTGGAATTAGATTCATGTTTAGCTAGAATATTAAGGTACGTATACTTTTATGTTTTGGTTAATTAATTATATTTTATATGTTCCTACTCGCTTTTGCATGTTTACTTTGATGTTATTTTTTAATTATGATTGTCATGTATTAAAATTCCAACAAAACACAGATAAAAGAAAACCTATTTATAAGGTTTTTTTAAACAGAAAACTTACCTTCATAAGTGTTATTATAAGAAGGAACGTCACTAAAAAGTCCTAGCCAGCCTTTAAACACATGCAAAAAATAATCATTAGAACTCAAAACCAAACCCAAATATAATAAATCTAGACCTAAATCATAGTTTGGTTACTATACACTGGAGTTAATCAAAAAATTCATTAAACATAGCTAGAACCCCACCGGCTGTGGTCAGCCAGCCGCCGGCTGTGCTCCTCAGAGTGGTTCCTAAGTCAAATTTATTGGAGAATTAAAGACCCATAGTGCCCAAGCTCGACAATTACTCCTTGTTAGCTGTATTTTGGAACCTTCATAAACCCTTGGTACCCAAGAAATTTGCTTGGTGGCCAAGGGGTGCTCACCTAAATAAGACCCATGGGGTAGAGCTCATAATCAATCTATCTATCTATCATTATAATCTTACACAAAGTCATTTCCACAGCCAATAGACAATAAAATATCACAGGAGCTATTGAAAATCAAAGAGGCATAATTCCAATGTCAAAATGAAAAGAAAAGATCACCAATCTTTCAGGCACCATTACCCTCATCTCTTGTAATCTCTATTTCCTTTTTTAAGACCTCTAAATCATGTTTACTAGCTTCAAACTTTTTGTGATCATATACTTATTAACCATGTGAGGCTAGTTCCTTTGAACACTTGTTTGTATGACGTTTGTGATATGACGGTTGTTTAATCTTAATATGTTGTTTTCATAAATTTCTTGCTAAGTTCAAGAACCTATTGTACTTGAGTTTCATGTGAAAATTGTTAAACAAACTTTATTAGTTGGTAATAGTGTCATAGGTCGAAAGGGTCATTGTTATTTCAACTAATTCTAGCCTTTTTATCTATAATGAAATTTGATTTAAACAAGAGACTTAGGTGTGATAATTGGTAAAATTGTGAAACTACCGCGAATCAATTTTGTCAAAAAGAACTTAGTCTTGAATTGGTTGATTGGTTCTAATTCTTGCTTTCATTATAGTATAATCTTGACAATGATTGTATTTCTTAAAAACAATAGATTGAAACTTGGTAAAAGTCATTTTGATTATCTTAATGAACATGTCAAAGCCACCATCATATTAAGCAACAGGAATATCCAGATTAATCCAAACTAGTGCCGTTTTATGTTAATGAATTTCGCATTATAATCATCGATTGCTTGCTTTTAGTTCTAATTTGCACTCATCAAAGTTGATTGGTTAACTCGATTCTAAATTTTGAAACACACAAATCCTTGCATAAATTTTAAAACCGATTGTGAAAGCACATTAAGTTTTTGACGCCGTTGTCGGGGATTTGATGTGTTTTTACTCGCTTAGAATTTGTGTTTTATCGTCGATTTTTTTGTGCTCGGTTTGGCTCATTTTGAAACCACAATAACCACCAAAATCGTCCATAACCCGCCTCTGATCCCCTCAGCCGCCAGCTGTGGAGATCCAGCCGTTGGTAACTACCTTAGTCGGCCTCCAGCCGCCGACTACGCAGATCAGAACCACCCAAAGGCCCGACTGTGTGAGCCAGCCGCCGGCTAATGTCAATAATAGCCTTTTTCTTTTATTTTTTACATGATCCCAGCCGCCGGCTATACCATGCTAGCTGTCGCCTGCAAGCCTCATGTTGGTTCGATAAACTTGTGCAACACCATGAATTGTATAAACAAAAGCTTGAGCAAATGAAAATAAATAATGTTTATTATAGATATGTACATGGTTACACGATCTTGACCAAGATCAACTAATAATACCCATTTGTACATTATGACTGTAATAGTCTCACACTAGAGGTTGAAGGTGAAGGCTTTTACGAGAAATAGTTGCGGAATACTATCTCTAGTAATGACAAATGCTTCTCTTCAAATTATGAAGAGGGAGATTCCACTTAGAAATGGAAGTATGTTCTAGAGGTGGAATCGTTACCTATAACTACTACTAACCTCCCTTTTAAGACAAAGGGAGATACATTGTTAGTAGTTATAAGAATAATAATAACTAAACTAGAAGCAAACTGGAAGTTAAGGTAAGTGAGCATAACAGCTTCTTCTTACTTTCTGATCTTTAATCAAGACTGAAAAACTAAACATCTGATTCTAAGTTGGTCTATGTTTATCAAAGGTAAGTGAGTAGACAGGCTTCTTCTTACACTATGATTTACACCAAGTTTTATATGTATCTAAAATAGTGGTCTACGTTTATCAGAGGTAAGTGAGCAAACATGCTTCTTTTTGCACTCTGATTTACAACCAAGTATACATATAATTTAATAGATGTCTGATGTATTCAGCGTTCTTCAGATGCTTGGAGTTTTCCTTGAGCTCTGTCTTGAGTCTAAGACTCATAAGTCTTTGGAGCTCCTCCTTGAAAGGATGCCAAGCACTTCTCTTGATTGGAACCTGATCTGCCATATAAGGGCTGTGTCCTTTTGATCTCTGATCAGTGACCAATGGAAGGATCAAGTTGTTAGGTATGATTTTAGTAATATTTACTAGGTCTTCAGGGGTCAGGGATATTTTGGAATCAGTCTTGAGGAACTTGGTTCAGAGAAAGAGTATGTGTTGTAGTGTTCTGTTGCTAGTAGTGACTAGTATACTATTTTACAACTTTACATTAAAATACAAATGATAGTGGTATCGATATCACTCTTCCTCTGATCTTCTTGGAGCTTCTGATTCTCTTCAATCCCTGATGTATTAGTGACCCTGGGTTGAGGTCTTCAGCTGAGCTGCTGGTGCCTTCTTTACCCTTGGTCAACTTCCGCTTGATATCCCTGAGTTACAACTCATACCTGTTGTTGGTCCCATAAACTTGTGTAATCTACGAATATTAAACAAATGAAGAGCATATTCATATTTCATTATGAATAACAGTTTCAAGATTACAACAAGAACCATTCTGACCGTCTAATAACATTTGATATATGGAAAGTTGTGGAATACTATCCATATAGCTTGAAAAATAAACTCTCATTGATATAGGACTCTAGAATAACACTGTGTTAATTCTTTTTGTGACTAGAAGTCCTCCTTTCATTGTAGCTTCAAAAGTAGCTAGCTTGAAGATCTAAGAGTTTATTTGTCATGCTGTAGGGATTGTATTTCGAAACAATCCCTACATCGAATGTTATTAGCCGTCATTCGAGAACGGCTTGGTATTATTAGCAGTCATTCAAGAATGGATCTAGATCATAGGAGTGATCCACCTGCTCTGATACCACTTCTTGGTCCGTGATAAACTTGTGTAACACCATGAGTTGAATGAACAAGAGTTTGAGAAAATGAAAAAACTAATGTTTATTATAAATAAGGACATGGTTACACGATCTTGACCATGATCAACTAATAATACCCATTTGTACATTACAACTGTAATAGTCTCACACTAGAGGTTGAAGCTTTTACGAGGGATAGTTGCGGAATACTATCCCTAGTAATGACAAATGCTACTCTTCAAGTTATGAAGAGGTGGATTCCACTTAGAAGAGGAAGTGTATTCTAGAGGTGGAATCGTTACCTATCACTACTACTAACCTCCCTTTTTATAGATAAAGGGAGATACACTGTTAGTAGTTACAAGAATAGTAATAACTAAACTATAAGCAAACTGATAGTTAAGGTACACGTGCACTTTGTGTGGCTAGGGTTGCTTTACTATGCTGACATATGTAAATGCAAGTAGCTTTCCCTGCTCTCGATGTGTCCTTATCTTCCCATGGGTTTTCTCGCTTTGCTTTAGCTTTGAATTACTCCCGCTTAAGTGTGGCTGAGTACACCAGTCATCTTTAGCGATACACTTTAGATTATGTGGCTGAATGCTCTGAGTGTATCTGTTATGTGCAACCGGTACATCTGCATGGCTTAAGATGATAAGTCAATGTTAGAGACTCAAGGGCATTTGTCAGTTGATGCGCGTGTGCGTATGCTCTAATTTATACCCACGGTATGTCGTTGTGGTTTTAGCAGTATTCAAGTTTTAAATTTATATTTAGCCGACTTATCAATAACACACACACTTTAACGAGCAGTGTACCCGGTCAGTATGAATATAATGGTAAGTAGAGTGTCGATCACTAAGAGTGGAACGTATTATCTAGTTATTCTAATCAGTATTTTAATATCTTAAGTTAGCTATACAACCTATTCTAACGCAAGGGGGTTCAGTCTGAGAGACTGGCACGGTTTGGTTGCAATTAAATAATAAACTAAACTAATAGGCACGAATCAGCGAATAGCACACACGTACACAGATAAATACTCGAGACAATAAGAAGGCCTGTCCTGATAGTTAAGTAGCTTGTCACTTGTTTTATTGCTAGTTTTATATGAAGTGTATAGTTCGATGCAACGCACCGAGATTAAGTCCTTTCTCGTTGGTTCTAATCTTATCGGCGAGTAAACCCTTAATGATTACTTATGACTATCCTATTTATCTTTCTTCCTACTTTTCTACAGACGATAGAATGCATAGGCGATCTTATAAATAGGCGAGGGCAGAGGCATGGCGACCTGATCAACGCTCAGCTAGACACAGAGGTTATCAATGCACTAATAAAAGTCACCAAAGACATCAACATATAAACTTTAATTAATAGGAAAGCAGTTTTAAGGGAGTGCAACCTTTCCATTGTCACATTACACAAGCCACCAATCCTGATAAATTAAAGTTTACTAACACAATAAAACAAAACTACTTAATGAATTAAATACATGCAGGACCTTCTTACAGCTCTTGTATCTTCGTTCAAGGTGTGTCTTGTGCTGCTATCTCGACTGAATTCGTCCTAGGGTTTCTGTCTTTTCGTACTTTGCTAAATGTCCAACCTTTGAAATTCGTCTGGTCTTGGGGTATTTATAGTTTCTGTCTGAGGGTAAGATGCGGCGCATCTAATAAGTAGATGCGGCGCATTGACTTAACTTCGCGTGGGGTCCAAGATTAATATATTCAGGAATATTCGTACACCGCCAGAAGATGCGGCGTAACTCCATTCTCAGATGCGGCGCATGTCCTTGCTGTCTTGGATCGTATCTTGTGAAATCTTGATAGTGATGCGCCGTATGTAATAAGCAAGATGCGGCGTATCTGGAGCAGAATGTCTTGATCTTGTACATTTCAGTAGACTCTTATCTTCTTGCTTGTTTTGCTCCATAATTAGTCCAAAATCGCCAAGTTTCACATAATACTTGTTTTTACCTGAGAATTACAAAAGTAAACATTAACGTATCAATTCTCACAGATAATATAATAAAACAAGTCAAATAAATAGGATAAATGACGGTAATAAAATGTACTTATTTGAGTTCATCATCAGTTCTTGAGGTCTCAGAGGTTGTTGTCACTTATCTGCTCTTTGTTATAGCTGACTCCGTTATCAGTTTAAAAAGTATTTAGGTGCAGACTTTGTCTCTACAAAGTACTCTTTTTGTGGCTGAGAAGGTACAAGGCATATCTGATGTGTTTATCGTCAGATATGTGAACACTCAGTAAGTCCCTTTAGACCGCTGTACTTCCATTCAGTGGTATTTTACTCTGACTTCTCTGAGGTTCGCTCATGGTATTTTACCAATGAGTCTTTTGGATAGCTGATGATGTTCAACTGTGTTGCTCATTCAGTAAAGGGTAAACTTTGCTCTATGATTCACCATGTTGACTCTGTCAGAGAGAGAGTTTGGATCTCTGACGAGATCAGCTATCCTGAACTTAGGCTGATTTAATGTTTCAAATACCTATGAAGGATAATTTGGTAAAATTAGACTCAACAGTTTTCTCATAGGATGTGGTGATTTGGAATCAATGGAGATCAATGGGAAGCTTGGTCAAAAGTTACACTGCCAAACTGCCAACTCCAAGATTTAAAGTATGTCATTTCTTTTTAAAGACATTTTTTTCTATATTTATATTGTAAAAACTTCTAATAATTGATATTATTACTGTCTATAGTTCCAATGAAGTAAACTACACTTTCAGGGGAGAGTTTGCGAGGCAGGTAAACGATTATGTTTGTAACGATTATAACGCATCCAAAGCATGTATCGTAATCATTGTTCAATATGGTCGCTATAAGATTTGAAGAGGTAATACTTATTTGATATTTTTATTTTCATGACTGTGATTAAACAAATATTGTTGTGCAATGTTCATTGTCTTATTCACAATCCACTTCATATGTTATATAACAAATAAGCAAAGCATCCAAAATGGTTATTATGCAGCTCGGTTATTCATATAGTCAAACTTCCCTGTAGTCAAATATTTCCAGCACAAGTATGTGAAACATATTTTTCATACATTTGCTCGTTTTAATGAAGGTTGTTGCTTGAGGATGCTAAAATAAAACTGCTTCAACGATATCTTTAAGCAAGTTAAAGTATATCTCAACCATGATGGTTTCTTGAACCGGTTTCCCATAAGATCCATAGAAGAAATACATGATTCAGATGAGGTTTTAATGTTAAATATTTATTACTAATGCAATTTATTAGTTCACTATATGGTATATTAACACTTATCTTAAATTATTTTGACAGTCTGGCTATGAATCTATGATGTTGTGTTGGCATCTATCTTATGCTTGGATACCAAACATTCTTGGTTTTACATGAGTTGCTGTAAATGTAACAAAAAGGTTACTAACAGGAATGCTGGTTGTGGATCTTGAAGGTGATCAGCCTGCTGATGTTGTAGCAAAACATGATGATCTATGGTGCAAGACATGCAAAACCAACCCACAATTTGTTGTCCTAAGTCAACCCCGAACTGAGAAACTGGGAAGAAATCGTTGGGGAGAACGTTCTCAGTCTTGGGGGCAACCGGAATCATCTTCTGGCTTGTTGTGCCCATATGCTTTATTGTCTTGTCACTGAACAACAATACACTCTTGCTTATTACATTGCAAAATGTATAGAAAAAGTTAAGGGTCAGGGAAATAAGGTTTTGCCTTATGGGATGTTGTTAACTCGTCTGTATCGGTATGTCATGGATAGTTATCAAAATCTTCAAGGCCCTCAGTAAATCCAAGAAAGGATATAGGTACGAAACGTGGCTGTAAATCCATATCCTTTTCTTCCACCTTCCAACATGGCTCATCCTCTCGTCCTAACGACGATGATGAAGATATGAATGATGAAGGTACTTCTCGTCAAATTACACTTTCTCCCACTTCTTACCATAATTCTCTTTTTGTCCTTTTTCAAACCTATTTCTATCTTGATCCCACTTCGGAAGAAGAAAATTTGCATGAGATGAAGCACCGACAAACACAAATGATGAACCGAAAAGTTTCGATACACGAGGAGCAAAAGAGGCGCACTTAAGTCAATTGGAAAGGCGTCCCGAAACTTTGGCAAGGGTATCAAGAAGAAGTTTAAGTTAGTTTGATGAAAGAGTTTAACTTTAAAACAATTTAACTAATTTAACTTGGTTGGTTATGAACTTAGTACTTTTTATTTTTCTCTATTTGACTTATTAGTATTAGTGGTAGTATTTTTACTTAGTAGTGCTTTTAAATTTATTGGTAGTAGTATTATTAGTACATAACTATTAATACGTTAAATATTTAGTCGCTAACGGTAACTTTCTTAGCTTTGGGTGATCGGTTCAATTTTATCACCCTTCGGTTTATGATTATGATCATTTCTTGCATGCTTATTATTTTTCCTAGCACCTTGCATGCATGCATAATATTTATTGCTTATTATTGCTAGATTATATGCAAAATATTCTTCCTATTTTTTTTTATCCATATTTAGTATTTCTAGGATAATATTCTTGAGTGACTTGTGGAACTAGGATTTGCAGAATCACAACACCCTAAACATCATTTTTCCATTATGGTATATTGGATATAAGAGGGAATGGGAAAATTCTTCTGAAATAGACGACGGCTCCCTTATTTATGGGATGCTTCCCTTACATTTAAGGGAGCCGTGGTATAATTCAGGGAACCTCCCCTGTTTTTGACAAATTTCATTATTCCCAACTTTCTTTTTGACCATTTTTTCTACCATTTTATCTAACTTTGTCCACTTTTCATAACCTTAGGATAAAACATTGTCCCAAATTCAAATTCATACAATAATATACACCAACTTTAGCTATAAGAAACCTTCTTCATGCACCATTTCACTTACACCTTCAATCATCTTCAACCTCACTTCACATTCATCAATGGCCTCCTCTTAATGCTCTTCCACAAACCTTACAAGAAAACCTAGAATCACCATTAGGAAACCACTTTTTATTGATCTCACTAAAAATGATGATGATGTTAAGACACCACCACCTACTAGGATGCCACATTCACCATCTCCACCAAATGCACCTCTAAAAACACCTTCCACTAGAGAAGCATCATTGTCATCATTCTCCACACCTTCACAAGAAAGGCCAAACTCATCACCCTTTTACTCATCACAACCCATAAATCCATACATAGAGGATCTTATGGACATACCACCAAGAGTTGCTAATCCACCACCATCACAAAACAACCAATCCATTCCTATGGATATCACCATAGAACTCACATCAACTATTCCTTTGTACTTTGCTTTCAACTTTCCTCCATCACCACCTCTACCACCATCACCATTATCACCTAACATGGACTATCCAACTCCACTTGACTTAGTTGATATTCGTGGTGCTAATTTCTTGTGTTGTTTATACAATCACAATCTTATCCTTGCTTTGAGGGATGAGCTCCATTTCATGTTTTCTTCCATTGAACAACACATCGCACCACCTTCCGCACCAAACTCTACTTCCTCCATCTAAACATCTAGTATGTTTAGAATTTCATCTTAATAATTCTTTGAACCACCCTTTTGTTGAAGAAGCAAATCCTAGAGTCTTTCAAGTCATCTAGAATAGTAATATGCTTCTAGTTTAGATTATGTTGTTCTTGTATAATCATACTTTTTAGTATGATGTTTATTTATCTTTAACGTATGAGCTCTTTATAATGTGTCTTATGATTGTGATGATCATTTTTATTTGTAGACCTAGTTTTCTCTTTTGTCTTATATTGTTAGCCACTTTGTTGTGCTTATTTTTCTTTTGGTTGTGAACTTGCTAGTAGTTAGATATATTGCACTTGTACTTTAACTTATTTTTGTAGCACGTAACCATAGCTCGATTCTTTAGTGCCCTCGTCAAGGGGAAGCATTTGCATCGTCAAATTTTTATCTCCACGTCATCGACACTCTTTTTGCTTAGACAAAAGGGGGAGAAATGGTTAAATTCATCAACTAAAAACTTGTTAACTATATTTTTACATACAATGAGTTTATATTTTTCATCATCAAAAAGGAGGAGATTGTTAATACAAAGAATGTCTAAAAACGTTATTTATATTTTTTTTACTTCTCTACGTTTTGATAATAACAAAATGTAAAAAATCCTACGTCAAAATAAACGTAAACAAGTTATTAGTCGTATTGCATTTCGACGTAAATATGAACAGATAAACATTAAACTTGATGGATGATTAAAGAAAATAATTTTTTGTCGTACACCTTACATTTTTACAAATGTGACAAAATATTTTTACAAAATTTAATTAGACAAATTATTTTTGTATATTTAAAAAAAGTTATTAAGAAAATAATTCAAAATCTGTTTTCCCCCTCAATACAGGTCCAACCTACACGAGATAAACATTTCACCACAAAAAGATAAAAAAAAAATGGAGCGTTTGTTTGGCACGACTCCCTTAAAGAGGGACGGTTCCTAGATATATCAGAGAACCGTGGGACCGTCCAGACATAACAGGCAGATTTCTACTGCCTATAAATGGTGGCTCATTTTTCACTTAAACCTTTTGCACTTCTTTGCTCATTTCCAGTCTTATTCATCTCCACTTCTTTGATCACTAAGCTTGTTTAAGTTTGTTTTAAGTGATCCAAACAACCATCCATCCGAATGCAAGAGAAGAATACACGTTATCGTCAAGATACGAAGTGTTATTAGTGTAGTTAGTACATTCGTAACGTTTATTGCATTCTTTTTGTATATTGTTGTACATCAAGTTCATAACCTAAAATCATGTTTAGTTGATAGATAGGGTTAGTATTTTAGTCCTGAAAATACGTGAGGGATCGGTTTAATATTTTAGTTCTGAAAATACGTGTGTGAGTGAGATTGGTTCTTGCTTGATTAGAACTCGACATTTAGCTTAGTGTCGAAAATTGGTGTAAGCAACGTTGTACGGTTTTCTCTGCCTGAAAAGAGCTTGTTGACATAGTGAAGTAAACTCTCGAGTTAGGTACTCGAGGAGTGGAGTAGGGCAAAGAGGAGATTCATTACCGAACCACTATAAATCTTTATGTTGTGGTTTGATCTTTCTAACTCTTTACTATTGTCTTACACTTTATATTTCGTCGTTATTATTGTTTGTTACCTTTTGTTTCTTTATATTGTATTCATATTAAGATTGCTTGATCTCACGTAAACTCAGATCTATAAGTTTTTGAAAGTATAATTTTAAAATGCTAAAAATGGTCAAACTATTTAACCCCTTCTAGTTTTCCGCAAAGTTAAAATAGGAAAAATAAATTGTGACGAAGGGAGTCTTCATGATGCAAGTTTTCATGTATAAAAATAGTGCCGTTATAATGTTGTTGTTACTATTTCTCAAATGAAATATTAAACTTGAGTTAATGAATGAAATATTCTAAAAGTACGGTTGGAGGTCACGATAATGAAAAAAAGGGCAAATGGTCTGAAAATGCATCAAACTTGCCACCTTCTCTTTTTGTATGCTACAAACTTTTAATTTTCCTATAAAATGATAAAACTTTCTTAATCGTCCTATTGTAGCACTCAAACGAGGTAAATTTGACGTGGTACAAATTAATCATCTTTGCCCGTTATATTCTTAATTCCACGTGTATTTATATTAAATCATTTATTTAATTAACCTTTTCCCCTTTTTATAACATACTCCTTTCCCCGTTTTCCTAATGCGGGGATTGCGAACTCTCGCAAATGAAGTTTTACAATCCTCTAGGCAGTGTACCTAACCATTGTAGTGTAGTATAGGTAAGTTCTGGGGATTCATCGTTCTCTAGGGGAATAGTCTCGCAATAGTTTTGGAAAGGTCAAGATGTATGGCAAGATAGGTCTAGAGGTGAAAGATGATTCTTTTTGTACTTTTATATTTTATTAAAAGCAATTAAAAATCTCGGTTTTGAAGGAGTGGGCGGAATTAGTTGCTAATCAACTAACCCAAAAACTAATTATAAAACTAAAATTAAATTAATAACAAAGAAAAGTAAATTGGTGGTAACTCTTATGATAGGGAAAACGTGTTCAGTTAGAATTAATTACTCCCTAGTTATCTCCTACTGATTTGTTGAATTGTCACGTCCTTGTTTTAGTTGAAGCGCTGTATTCCTTAATATCGGTCGTGGGGAGGTGCCGAAGTCCCCAACTCTATGAATCTTAGTCTCCCCTAAATCACTTAAAGTCTATTAAGTTTTCTAGGATCTACAAGCCGCAATTCACGCAATAAATACAACAAAAAAAACCAATAGTGCACTCTACGGTTGCGTTTTCTAAGACGTTCAAGCTAGTTAAATATAAGAGGTCAGCCAGTTTTCTTAGCCTAACGCAAGGCAATCAACTAAACAAGAGACAACAAATAAATATTCAATAACTAGGTTTCACTAGATCTAAGCAAACACAAATAAACTTAAGCTAGCATGTTAAAGCAAAGAAAATATCAACAAGTAATCAAACAACACATAGACATATCGAATGATTAAACGAATAACT
Source organism: Artemisia tridentata subsp. tridentata (assembly GCA_021014915.2). NCBI lineage: Eukaryota > Viridiplantae > Streptophyta > Magnoliopsida > Asterales > Asteraceae > Artemisia > Artemisia tridentata. The sequence continues at coordinate 321,683,684 of CP139509.1, forward strand.
TATCTTCAATAAAATATGGATGAAAAAGGCCGGAAAAGCCTTACAAAACTGTCAAAATCATCTAGGGTTTTGTCCTCCAAAGTGTTACACATAACAATGAAAATATTCAAAAATATATATAGTTTTACAACTCTGGCGGCGTCAGCTTATAGCTTCTGACTCCGTCAGCTCGCCGTGGATTAGGGTTTCGTCGTGTGCAAGTCGCCGTTCTGACGCCGTCAAGGATGCTTCGAGGCCGTCACACTTTAATTTTTCTGACCTATCACGTTATAAAATTGCACAGAGTTTGGGTCTTCAAATACAAGTGACGGCGTCAGGTTATGGATTGCGACGCCGTCAGGTCTCCATCTTGACAAATTCTTGACTTGGTCGTTTTTCTTCGTTTTCTTGTCGATTTTAGTCCAAAAGACGCCGGTTTCCATAATTCTTGTCGCAAGTACCTAAAATAAAAAAAGAAACGATTTAGGGCAATATTTGATCATATTAATACGATTTTGGGCTTAAAGGACCCCTTAAAAAGGTACCAAATAAATCCTTGTCAAATATCCCTACACTTGGGATTTGCTTGTCCTCAAGCAAATGAGCTTTTATCTTAATCAATTTACAAGCTAGGGATCATTTATCATTGATATAAAAGTAATTACAACATATGATCGTTCCACGTTAGTCAAAATAAGCACAGAAATTACATACTATAACCTCTCACAAAGTGTTTGGATTCTCACATCTCTCGGGTGTATAAAGTTATATAACATGAATGGAAACGGGAAAATTTAACACTCTCTACCTGTCATAGCACATAGATTACCATAGGTTTGGGAACGGATCAAACCTCTACCACTTTAGCGTAAGCACCAAGGATAAACTATAGAAAAGGGCTTTTAAAGGGTTGTAACGTTAGGTGTAAGGGTATGGAAAACACGGTTTGTTGGATAAAGGGAAATTTACTAGTGGCAAGTCAATTATCTTGGTCAATTACATGTACAATGAGGCGTTGCTAAGCTAAGACTCGACTCGACTCGCTAACTACTAACTCTTTTTGTATTTTTCTTGACACTTTTTTGACTTAAATATAAATAAAATAAACGGGATGGTAGTCCGTATGTTTTTTTTTCTCTTTTCTTTTTCTGTTTTTTTTTCATTCTTTTTCATTTTTTTTTTCATTTTTTTTTCTTTTTTTTCTATATTTTTTTTCCATACACTATTGCCATACCATAAAAAATAATACATCATTACAAAGGGATTACTTGCAACCTCCCTACACTTGAACTTTTACATACTTTACACATAACTAACTAATGACCCGAATTAAGAAAATCAAAACACTTGGAGTACTTTAAACATTAACACACATATGGGGGTAACAACGTGACATTCTTCCCCATTACTCCATAACAATCTAGTACTTTTACCCATGAGTCCCAATCGTCCCAAAACTGTATTTACAAGATATGACTCGACTTAGCAACCATGTACCCAATTAGATAATTAACAAAGGGTTTAACATAAATGTTGTAACAATAATGCACTAAAAATGAGTGCATACAAGGTAGGCTAAAGCAATTTAGGTGTAGATTTGGGGGTGGATTGTAAATAATGTTCTTCATTAATGTTAGTGCAAATATTACGATATTTAAACTAAACGGTTTCTTCGGTTTTAATAATGACAAACATGTAACTTGTAATGCATAACGTAAAATGCACAAGTTACCTGTAAACCCAAATCATCAATGCATACTTACATCAACATCTCTCGACGTCTCAAGTATGCCTCAACAGAGTCGTTGATTTCCATCCCGACGTAAATCACTCAAGGTATGAACAAACAAATTTAAACTTGACGGATGATCAAAGAAATAATTTTTTTTGTTCTAAACTTCACATTTTTAATGTGACAAAATATTTTTTCAAAAATACATTTTACAAATTATTTTTGAATTAAAAAGAAATATTTTAATTTGAAAAATAAGTTTAAAATCACCAACAGCTATTTTTCCCCCCAAATCAGCTTCAAACTTCCCCAAATAAACTTTCACCACTAAAAACAAAATTTGGAGCGTCCCTGTCTGGGACGGTACCACTAAATTTAGTGGTACCGTCGGGTATTTAGTGGTACCGTCCGTACGTAACGGCTAGTTTTTTATTTGCCTATAAATAGTGGACCATTTTACACTTTCAACTTAATTTTTCCAGTTAGTTTTCTATGGTCTAATCCCTTCTTATTTAGATCACTTTCTTTGATAATTTAGAGAGTCTTAGTTTGTTTAAGAGTGATCCTTTCATCCAACCAAGAGATCACCTTCATTCCTCTACTAGTGCAAGAAAGAACACATAGTATCACAAAGATACAAAGTGTTAGAGTGTTAGTCTAGTGCACTCGTAACATTTGTTACGCGCTTGTTGTATCTTGCTATACAACAAGTTGACTATCATCTTGTTTAGTTAGTTTGCGTAGATCATTTTGATCTTATAGAGATTGGGGAGATCTTGTGTAGCTTGTGTTGTTATCGGGTAGATCGGGTAGATCGTGAGTAGATCGGGTGGATTGTGTGTAGATCGGGTAGATCGAGTGTAGATCATGTGGATCTTGTAGCTTGTGTGATATGTGAGGATCGGGTAGATCGTGAGTGAGATTGGTACTAGCTATATTAGTACTCGACATTTAACTTAATGTCAGAAAATAATGTAAGCGACGCGGTTTATGTGTTTAGGCCTCAAAACACAAGGTTTGTTATGTTGGGCCATAAAACATAACGGGTTTGGTTGTACCCGAAGAAGAACTCGACATCTAGCTTAGTGTCGGAAAATATTGTAAGCGACGTTGTATGGTTTTCTCCGCCAAGAAGGGAGCTTGTTGATTAGTGAAGTAACTCTTGAGTTGGGTACTCGGGGAGTGCATTAGGGCGAAGAGGTGCTTCGTGACCGAACCACTATAAATCATCGTGTCCGGTTTGCGCCTTCTTTACTTATCTCTTTACTTTTATTTTAGTCTTTATCGCTTTATATTTATATTTGCATTGCGTTTATGTTTGTGAGGTTTGTTGCTTATATTATGTTGATTATGTTTGTGTCATGGTTTGATTGAGTTTTTGTTGTAGTTTACTTTATACCATTTCTAGATGTTGTATGATCATTGTTGACACTTTTCATATTACGTCACACTTGATCGGGTGTTTGATACAAAAGTTTTTAAATTTTTAAGCGGAAACGTATTCACCCCCCCCCCCTCTACGGTTTCCAGAATTGGTACCAGAGCCACGTCGCTCAAAATTTTAAAACAAATGGTTTTCAAAATTTAGTACGATCCATGTATCAAATTACCCATGAAGGTGATAAAATATGAAAAGTATTTAGTTGCTTAATATTTACAAGTTTTGTTGTTAAGTATACTTTGTCATACTAGCTTGAAGGTTTTCTTAAACCAATAAAAGGATAGAGTTTGTAAGTGTCCGGTCATGTCTTTAGAACGAGTCGTAAAGTCATGCGGTTTTGAAAGGAGTGTTTGGGACAAACCATTATTTTGATGTAAAAGTATTATCGTAAATGTATTTCTTAGTCCTAAACGTGGAAATGATGCTTAATATATACTTTATACGTTCGGTATCTAGTTTATTAAATTTTACATCTTTCCGTCGAGTTGCCGCACTAAAATAATTAACTGAATCAGGAAACAGGTCATGGTAACACTAAATATAGGACGGCACCGTTATATTTAATGGTACCGTCGGGTATTTAAAGGTACCGTGCATCTATCTGTCTGTGTTCAAAATTGGGTCATTTTCATAAATTCGTATAAAATCAACCGTAAGTCCATATGAGTCGTGCCCTCTATCGTTTTAAACGTAATTGAGTCTATTTTCATTCAAAAATATCTTTATGAATTGTTTATAAATGAAAATATATTAGAGCCCTTGATTTGAAACAAAAGATTTTTTTTGTTATGCCATTTGCGCAAATTTTTTGCCAAAATGAAAAACGGCGTTTCAGCTTTTGAACATTGTTGTATTTTCAAAGTGACTTGGTAAAAATCTTTGAAATGGGGAGGAAAACAATTCATTTAAAAGAAAATAAATAAATTCAAGCTAGGTATACATTGTTATACTTAATACACAAAATGACGATAAGTATTTTTGTGTGTTATGCTAAATGACTATTCGTTTTCCTTTGTGTCTTAGTATTATTAGTTAATATTTTTGTGTGCTTATTGTTATCTTTAGTTGAGCTAATTACATCTATAATCACAAGTGTTTTACATGCCTTGTTTCTATTTGTTAATTATTAGTTTTTCAGTTTATGCTTTAATAGGACTTAGAATAGACTTCTTGCACTAAGTTGCTTAATTGATTTTGCATTGCATGCATATAGGCATAGACCACTTTTCTTGCATATGTGTTTTCGACATCTTGCAAGTTTTAAAATGTTTTAGTAACCTTCTTAGGAATAGAAACTAAGTTGGTTGATCATGTGTGTCGAAAGATATTGTCTTACACGATTATTTTTGCAAAGGTTTAAGTGTAAAAAGTATATCACCTCAAAATACTTAACATTTTCATTAAATCCGTAACATGATCTCTAAAACATCACATCCTCTTGTCTTGCTTGACCATGGGTTGTCTAAACAAGATAAAAGTTTATATTAATACATTAGTATTTAAGTAAAAGAAAATGTATTAAACTTGCTTGAGCATGGGTTGTCTAACACACACAAAATGTTTTAAAAATTTAGTACTTTACGTATGTCGTATAAAAATAGTTAAGATAATTATTTTTATACTCATGATATGTCGAAAACTAAGAATATTATACTTAATAATAAACAGTTTTTCGCACATAAAAATAAATGACTATCTCGAAGTAATAAGTTAATATGTCATTAACCTCATACATACAACTAGTATTAAAATAAATGGATGACACTCCTTAAATTTTTATTTTCTTTTTAAAAGGAGTGATCGTGAGGGTAAAGAAAGATTTCGAGTACATATCAATTCATTATTCAAATTATGATTGATATCATCATCGAATCTAATTGACAAGTTTTCTAGTATGGACATGAAATTGGAGTCATTATTTGTCTAGCTTCAAGATAATATCAATATATAATGAAATATATTATCTGGAATCTACATACTCAATCACACTCGGTTGTTATGAAAATAATGACTTCCTCTCAAGACGAAAATAATATGCATCGGATCATAACTCACACTTGTGTTGAAGATGCCATATTGAGTCTTCTTGTCCAATGGTTGTGTTCCAAACATTAAACTGATATGTTTAAAGATGCATAAAATACACAACTAAGTAGGATTTACAAATTGGATGTTTCATCTGAAATATACAAGTAATTTACATTGCAATGCAATTAGTAAATGTGTCATTTCCGAAAAACCAAACACGAGCAAACAAACAACATATGTAAACTTTGCTCATGAACGAGTCAACACTCAAAATCACATGTCTAGTAAAAGTGTCACACATAATATGTTATTAACTATTATGTACGTCATCAATCTTTGAGAATATCACATGTATTTCTTTTATCAAAAGATTGACAAAGGATAACTTATATCTTATGCATCTTATTTTCTTTGTAACATGAATGTTTATGTTACAAGAGAATACACTGCATCTTGTTTAACAAATATAGGATATTAGATTTGAGTGATAACCCAATACAACATGTGTCATTGCATAAACAAGTAAAATTGATCATACACTAAAATACTTGTTTTACTAAGCATTTGTAAGAGTGATAAGTTTCCTTTTAGAAAAGCATATTTGTTGAAAGATACAATATGTCTCATTTCAATCATACATCATATAATACTCACAAGATCTATTGAGGTAAGTAACCTTTACTAGATTCTTTTCTCAAGATATGCAAAGGAGCATTCTTGAAACACTCTCGATGTATTAGATTCTACATTGTATCACATTAGAGCATCTCTTGGTTCTAGGAAACCAAATCATGTTAAAATAACATATAACAACTCAACAAACAAAGATGTTATCAAAGAGATCATAAAATGCGCCATCTCCACCAAATAACCGCTAAATCTCAAACATGATATTAAAACATTTTGCTTGCCTTTGTTAGAAGTTGTGTAAGACATGTCATCTTTGTAACCGACTTTCAAAATATGGTTAGTTGAGTCATATTAGGCCATGTATTAGCGAAATAAGCTAATATTATCTTTGCTATACTTCGATAGGCAAATATAGGAATTTGAATTTTTCTAACATGAGAATGACTACTGGAGAACCTATAGCACTAGAAATTCAATTTGACCTAACGGTTGAATTGCTTCCAGGAGAGAAGTTGGGTTTGTGGTATAACCCATAAAATTTTTCGTGTTTAGCCTGAATTGAACACCACTAGTGATAGTCTCATACTCATTTTCTAACTTGAAAATTTTTCATTCCTACATTTGACTAAAGGTAGTTTACATCGGTGAACTTTATCTCCCATTAGGATTTCATTTTGAACAAGTAGTAATTAGGATCCTCCTTAGCGAACCTAGATTACTTGCATCCCACATATGTTTTTCAAAATGATAACATGTTCTCGTAAGATATGATTAAATGTCTTCATGCTCTTAAATGCTAAATGATTATCATGTTTTGCAATATGTTTGCATTTATTCCTTATGTGCATTTAACATGATTTTCTTGTAAATATTGCACCCACACTATGTCATTTTGACACATAATGAATTAGGTATGCCTATCACTATGAAATCTTAGACGTCATATAGTCATAAACTAGTGTCAAAACCTATAAGTTAAAGTAGTCGCGAAATTGTCCTAATTCCTTGGTCATCATTTCACTTTCTTCCAAGTAATATACCCTTTTTCATGGGAAGGTTAGATACAAACCTAACAGAACTCAGAATAGGTTTAACAACTTAAATATTTCATCCGAAATATTCAAGTAAGTTTAACTTGCAATCACAATTGTTAAATGTCATTTCCAAAAACATCATATTCAAGCCTTTTAACAACATATGTTAAAACGCTCATCCAAAAGCTAAAAGCTAACATCAACCTTCGGGTGACAAAGGACTCACGAGTTACTACATAAGTGATTAGTAGTTCTTTTCATCCTCTTCAAGAACATCTTCTGAATTTCGTCTTATGACTATCTAAATATTTCATTGGAAATATTAAAGTCATCCTTCACATCCCTTTTATGACTACTTGAATATTTCATTGGAAATATTGAAATCATTTCTTATGTCTCATCTCATGACTTTTTAAATATTTCACTGGAAAGTATCACAACAATTTGTAGTTACTGCCTTGTCATCACTGATGTTGAAGAATCTTTAGCCTCATCTAGGATATGTTTTACAAACACCATTGATATGCACAACGGAATCAAACGAACATCAATAATGTTAAACAAGGTTGTAATTTATTAAATGAAACGCACTTCTTTATTCATAAAAAAAACATTTGCATAGATCTACTACTAACGTGTACAATCACACGTTTCTACTCGACTCTCATTGAGAGATCTACATTTTTCTATATCTCTATCACAGCCGGCTAAACCCTTTATAAATAGGGTTTAACAAGAAAACCTATCATACTCAAGAAGCTAACTAGTTTAATACATTTAGTCCCTATTGTTTCACGTTTCTTTATTTCGGCATATATAGTTTTGTAATCATCAAATTATAATTCCCAACAATCTTCCCCTATTTGATATTACAAAACTATCTCCATGAAAAAATCTTCAATGCTTCCTTGAGGTCTTCTTGAACATGTTACCACACACAATAAGCTGCAAACCAATCATCTTCCCCTTTTTGTAATCATCCAATAGGGGTCTTCCATGCAACTTGAATCAAAACGCTTCCCCTTAAGTGGTGCATGTAGATGGTTAAACAATCAATCAACAAGCTTCCCCTGAAGCCAATATGTTTACCATCTCTTGAATCACAAACTCCGTAGGCTCTATGAAATGATCACTGATGAAGAAAACCGAGTATAACGAACTTGATGAAGAAGTTGAATTTCCCAAACTTGCGTCTTATATCTTGCACTATCCACGTGACTCCAAACTGATAATAGAAGTAGGTCGCAACCTCTTGAAAAATCCTCAACTATATGAGACACTGAGCACTACAACGTAACTCCTTAAAGTGATAGCAAATGTGAGCATTAAGCACCCTAGATAATAGATCACACACTTTTGCTAGATTCATCAAGTCTTTGTCACCGCATTAAAACACAAACAAGTTATCTTCAAAGTGTAACACCCACTTTGAGATATGATAAGAACGCGCACCTGTGAAACTCAACTACAACATCAAATAAACCATATTCACTTTTCTTCTTCTAATAATCACCAAAACAAGCCATAAAATAAAGAATAAATCGCGATCCGAAACTGTTCCAGTAGTATTAACCAAGAAACGCAGCAGTATTAACAAATTCGAAGACTAGAATTAATTAAGTCTGGTGAACAGACTTAACTTCCGAGAGCAGAAGTAACAACTTAAGCGAGCAGACTTAACGAATGAGACCAGAATTAATAGAACTAGAATTAACTACTGAGAGCAGACTTAACAACTTCCAACGGGCAGACTTAATCACAATAACTGATCAACATTAATTCCACACTGATCTGTACGAGTCAACAGTAGTAGCATCCAATCACCAACAGATAAGAAACCCACGTGATATACTAATCAATCGTTCACCACAAAACAATATTGAAAACGACAGATCTTCAGCAATCAACTCTTATCGACAATAAAATAATCAATAAACCCAAGTGCCATAAACGACAATCATTCATAAATTCAGTACGAGATAAACCCAATACACAACAATCAATTCATATCGACCCCACAAAACTTTTAACCAATCAATTATATAGTTGTACAAGGTTTAATTGATTCGAACCTTCCAAATAAGGGACAGGTTAGTCAGACACCCCTTTAGGGGGTGTGTTGACTTTGTACCGCTGCCGTCACTTGTAATGTCTGATTTGTCGGATTGTACATTCCATAAAAAATAGGTGGATCGTACTACAATTAACGCGCTTCTTTATTCATAAAAATAAACTACTAAATATATCTACTACTAACGTGTACAATCACACGTTTCTACTCGACTCTCATTGAGAGATCTACATTTTTCTATATCTCTATCACAGCCGGCTAAACCCTTTATAAATAGGGTTTTACAAGAAAACCTATCTTACTCAAGAAGCTAACTAGTTTAATACATTTAGTCCCAATTGTTTCACGTTTCTTCATTTCGGCATATATAGTTTTGTAATCATCAAATTATAATTCCCAACAATAGTTACTAAAATAGACCGGGCAACCAAGTGGTTGGCAGTTTTTGCCCCGAAAAAAAAAACTTCTGATATTAGACCAGGCAACTGGGCATCTTGACCCATACGATGACAAGTGTCCTCCAGTTGCCCAAAAAATACACAAGTTGCCAAAAAAAATACACAAGTCGCCCAAAAAATAGTCTGAAAAGTGACACTTGTCACTTGCAGATTTCAGTTGCCCAAAAAGTACATGTTGCCCTGGTCTAATATCAGAAGTTTTTTTTTTTTTTTTTTTTTTCGGGGCAAAAACCGCCAACCACTTGGTTGCCCGGTCTATTTTAGTAATTATCCCTTAAATATTTCACTAGAAATATTAAGTCATCCTTCACATCCCTCTTATGACTACTTGAATATTTCACTGGAAATATTGAAGTCATTTCTTATGTCTTGTCTCATGACTTTTTAAATATTTCACTGGAAATATTAAGTCATCCTTCACATCCCTCTTATGACTACTTGAATATTTCACTGGAAATATTGAAGTCATCTCTTATGTCTCGTCTCATGACTTTTTAAATATTTCACTGGAAATATTAAGTCATCCTTCACATCGCTCTAATGACTACCTATGTATTTCCTCAGAAATATAAAAGTCATTTCCTCTTGTCTAGTCTCGTTCATCTCGTAAAAAGAATTTACTAGGTATATATTCTGTAACACCCCCATCCGAGAACGGGTCAAATGTCACATTTATGGCGTCAAACAGAACATACGCAAGCGGAGGACTTTAATAATACAATGTTTACAAAGGTATTCTAAGGAAAAGATAAAGTACTAAATCTGAACATTACAACTTCCATACTAAAATACAAACTAAGTCCAAAAGAAAAAATCTAAATGCATCTCTAACCCATGGGAAGCTATCAAGGTGTTCCACTAAGAGCTCCTAAGCACTCATCACTCGAATCCCAGCCTCCCTCTTAGAACCTGTCGCAGGAAAAGAAAATGCGGCTGAGCTTAAAAAGCCCAGTGAACAGATATATACAAATGGATAACTAAAGCAAAAGAATAACTGAAATGAAATCATAAGGATCTGCTGGATAAAAATGATATAAGTCACAATAAGTAGTAAAATGAATGGATAAGTGAAACGGAACCACGAGAACCTGCTGAACAAGATATCAATGAAATATGGGATATATGATAATGAAATCAAAGCATAACAAGGAATATGAAACGGATAACAATCATAACAAGGAAATGCCCAAGTAACAAACATATATCATATCATAGCAAATTGTATATAGGAGCTGCAGACCCTAATAGTACTAGTGTGAAATGGGGTGTATGGCACACACACAATCCATTCACTAAATAACTGAACTAAACAAAGTACCTAGGATGCATCCATACGCTCCCTGCAAAATAGATATACATATACAAGTTTGAGACTGTGCATACGTATGTTAATATAATAATAATAAGTATGGCGGCCATGGTTGCTATATAGCATAAGTGGGAACGCTGTGGACTAAAACCCACCTCCACAGATAGTGTCAATACCATTGGTGCATCAATGGCAAGGCCATGGACTCCCCATGACTAGCTACAAATATGGACAATAGAATGAAACAGATGATACAAATAAAGCATAAAGGATAATTATCAATTATCCCTCCAAATAATACCAACGGAATGAATCATATCAACAGAATAGCAAATGCATACTAATCAAATGTGAATCATAAATCATAATAGCAAAACGGTAAATGAAATAGAGTTCAAATCATGAGAAATCTTTAAGGAAAAGATAGAGTACAAATTGGTTAAGTAATTGTGAAAATCATTTAAACACTGTTTTCATAAACGTATTCTTTTAAAAATAGTTTTCATAAAAGTCATTAAACCTTCATATAAAAATGGTATCGCCTTGGTTTCATATCAATCATTTTAAAACTTTTTTTTTCTCAAAACATTTTCATGATATATTTAAGAAAGGTTTTCACATGAAGTTGTAATATTAAATGGGTTACAAAGTATCAAATGATTCTAATACGGATATTGAAGTCGCCAGAAAGAACAAATAATCAACCATAACAGACAGAATAACCAAACGAATAGCAAATATCAAGGAATCAAAGTCATGAGATACCCTTACTGAATAAGGGTGGAATATATGTACCTTTGCAAGCAACGAAATGGAAACGAAATGAAATGAACACAGGGACGGAGATCACTCCTTCTTCAGAGAATCTACATGAATTATGGATCAATTATTATTTATCAGTTCATTTATTATATTTATTTAGGGTTTCCTTCCATCTTTAGTATCTTTCCATTTTTAGTAACTTACCACTTTTAGTAACTTCCCGTTAATTGGTCAAATTAGGGTTTCGAAATGATAATCAGCTAAGGTTAGAGTTTAAAAGCACTTAAAATCAATATATAACAAAGTTAGGGTTTAAGTATAATAAATAGTTTATTAGGGTTTATATTGTATTTAATTTACATTGATGACCAATTTAGAGTTTAAGCAAAATCAATTAAATATAGGGTTAGGTCGAAAGTAGGTTAATACATGGTTAAGAGTATCCGTATTAACATTACAAATGTTATTTAGGCCAAAACACATTGAATGGGGTTAGGTTACACTAAATTCTTAACTTGTAATATAGTTCAGATTTTATCTTATTCTCGTCCCGATATTTATGAATTTTACACCATACTTAAGTGTCTAATGGGAAGCTCAAATATTTATAATAGATACCTATACATGTTGGGCACTTACTGTAATTTTCTAAGATTTTATTTCAAAGTGATAGTACCATTTCAAAAATCATTTTCCCAAACCTGCCCAGAAAGATAACTGCACAGACACCCAGAAAGTTTGCATTTTCTTACCCCATTAGAAACCTTCAGAAAAATATATAAAATTCCAGTAAGTCCTATACATCCTAAATATTCTACCTGTAAAAGGAGACCTCCTAATTCCTCACTGTTTGGAAATTACAATTCAAAAACACCAGTTGAATTTCCAGACTCCTAAACTCAGGATTGACATCTAATGTTCTAAAAATCAAAAAGTCGCCTACCCGACCTCCAAAAATTATGAAATTTTATATCCAAATAGTAGACAACCTAAACTTAGTTTTAGACTCAAAAATCTTTCAAAAACACGTTGGCATCATCAAATTAGACCCCTTTAAACCCGACCCAAATTCTGGACAGCATGCAGTTGAGACAGAAAACAAACCCAACCTAAACCCTTTTTAACCCATTCGACCAATCATAAGTTCCTAGGGTTTTCCCATGATTTTATGTCTCATTAATTGATCATTCAAAGCAGATTATTAGGGCGCGTTCAGGTTGTGATAAAGGTCGACAAAGCTGGACAGAAACTCAACCCTACAGTCTCACACATACACGTATCAAATGCACACTTGTAATTAGGCTAGGGTTTCTGGTTTAACACCACATTAATGCACGTTTATTACTGAATTTTTAGGGCTCGTTTGTAACTGTGATTAGGTCAATAAGAGGGATGCTAATATGACTCAAAACAATCACCCATAACCACGACATCAAACAAACATACATGAGGCGTACAAATGCTCAAACCATTTTAACGAGACACTAAAATTATAGGTTAGGTTTTAGATGATTGGTTTATGTATAATTGATCTTAAAACATGTTTAACAAAGATGGATTGGTTTAGGATACCTTAAGGCCGATTGATAGATGAATCAAAGACACCACAATAACACACAAACACCACTTGATTTCTTCTTCTTCTTCTTGATCCTCTAGCACCGATTGTACTGCTTAGTATTAGGGTTTTTATTTTTATTTTTTTTTATTTTTTTTTGGTTCGGTGTCAAAGAGGGGGGACGAGGCCGATTATTTTTAGGAGAGGGAGAAAAAAAAGAAATGTGATATCTAGGGTAAGGAGCGGGGTGCAAATATGGTAAGGTTTTAATGTCCATAATAGTGTTTAATTGGGTTTTAATTAGGATCGGTTATGGGTGTAATCAAATTGCCGAAAATTAGGGGATTTGACTTCACAATTTCGGATGTTATAAGGCACATTAAACGTGTGATTGTAGAGGAGTATTAGGAAGGGTTTTTTTTTTTTTTTTTTTTTTTTTTTTTTTTTTTTTTTTATGTAACATATATTTAATTATGCACAATACTTAGGTTAACTAATTTTAATTGATTTATTATACTTAACATAAAGTTTAGGGTCAAAAATAAATTATTACAAACTTTAGGGAAAATTCAAAATTAGACGTAAAATTAGGACTCCGAATTTTAGGGTTTTACAAATTCTCTCCTCGTGTCAAAAAGTCTCACTAAATCAGCGAGATTTATTCGTAAAATCCTCTTAAATTCCAATGACAACTTAAATATTTCATCCAAAATATTTAAAGTATATTTGCGAAATGCAATTAAATGTCATCTCATTCTCGATCAACGTTCATCGAATCCCGTTGGATTCATTCATAAAAGAATTTATTTGGTATAAATTCCTTTAATCTAAGGTCCAGAAAAATCACAACATATGTGAAATTTCTTTTTCAAAAATCAAATTCCGGGTCAAAACTGACCTCAGAAGGTCACGACACCCTTAAATATGGGATTGTACCGCTAAATTTAACGATACCGTCGGACCATTGTCTGCTGAGACAGTTTATTCTCACAGTTTCAAAAGCACTATCAAAACCCACTCACTGTAGTCTTGAACTAGAACCGTCTCCTATCAGAATAGATTCTGCCTATCTTCTGATTCCTTAGCTTTTTCCCCTTTCACTTCCGCATGGTACTAAACACAACATATGTTTGGTTACTTTCGTATCCATTATCTTCTCAACTTATCTACACTTTTCAACCTTCGTTCTACACTACCAATGCTTCCGCATCCCACTTATCTTCCACACACTTCAAGCGAGGAACCGCTAGGATAAGTTGAGATAACCCTTCTTCATCAACATAAATAACCCCACTAGAACCTTATCACTAACCCCACAACCTTGAAGATTCTATCTTCTTAACCCTTAGCACATTTTCATGTAATTACATGCCTCATCATATGAATGTTCTATGAATATTCACAATGATTGAGAAGAGCTACGTGACTTCAAAGGTGAAGTTTATTGTATGCTATCCACCACTTGTCATAACGTTACTAAGCTCATCGCTTCCGTCAACGTTTGTTTTCCTCTTTATTTTTTTTCTCTTTTTCCAACACATCTTGTCCAGATGGTCATCGATCAAGGGGGAGCGAAAACACACTCATGTAGTCTTTCACCAAACACTCTCAAGAACACACAAATGTGGTTCTTATTCCCTAGAATTCTCTACTAAAACACTCACCTCCTAATTACCCACTACTTAGCAAAACCTCAGTCAAAAAACTACAATCGGTTCTAGCTTCCTAACCTCTACTCTTTGTGACCACCTAGATACTTGTTCTATACAAACACCTTTAACCCTCACATCAAACCTCACATTAATATCATTCATCATCACACTCAACCTTTACAACTAAACTTCACTCTTGATAGTGACATTTAGTTTAAGAACCTTCAACCCATCGATCATTACACTCAAACCTCACAACTATCCTTCACTCTTGATAGTGATAGTTAGTTGAATAACCTTCAATTCTCACAATCATTATACCCAATGTGTATAAACTACACAATCACACAAAATCCTTCATACACCAAATCATCTCTAACTCACAACTAGGATCATCCAAAACTAGAACTATAGAACTTCGTCACCTCAACCACGTTAGAGAAATTCACCCTTAGTAGAATCACATTCACATCTTTTTCTCCTTTGAAATATATCATGCATCTCATTGTCAGTGCAAACGATATATTAATCTAAACCGTCTTTGCCCATCTTTTCTCAAAGGTCAAATCCAACACTTCCCATCTTATGGAATCATTTCCATTCACGTCTAGGTGCGTATCGTTCTCATTTTTTTTTCGAGTCTACTTTATGGCATGACTTGTCATAACAGTAATGACATTTATCTACCTAGTTTAGAGTATGTCTTATCAACAAACTATCCTTAACACCAACCATCTTAGGTAGATGATTATTTCGTTCAAAAGGTTTGTTAGAACTCGCCTTCCAATGATAACTTGGAAGAAGTCATTTTATGTGTCAGTCAATGAACGAATCTCGTTCTTGTTAGTGTGATTGATTGAACAATTACACCTTAGGTTGTCGGTCAAGTTGTGACTCTCTAGTGTCATTGAATTGCATTACAAATTCACATCTTTGTGTCGCTCAACTTTCTTGGGCTTTCATCTTGGTTTTTATCCTTTTGGCACACTTTCATCACGTGTCTAACTTCTTGCATACTTTGATATGCTCCTTAAACTCATTTTTTTTCCGCTAGGTTTTAACATAGTTTAAACCTTGCATGTCTTACTATGAGTATTTTATCCTTTTGGCACACTTTCATCACGTGTCTAACTTCTTGCATACTCTGATATGCTCATTAAACTCATTTTTTTCCGCTAGGTTTTAACATAGTTTAAACCTTGCATGTCTTGCTATGAGTATTCTATCCCTATAATGTTGCTCCTATTCTTTTATATATTATGTTGCACGAAGCTAACCCTTGATGTAGGAAAAGCCTTAGTAAGAATTTGATCCATGGATCCGCTAGATACTAAGGTAAATAAACAAGGGGATTCAATCACCATAGGGGAGCATTGAGCTAGGGGGAACACGGGGGTATTTGAATACATAGCATGGAGTCATCTTCACAAGTGGTGATAGAAGACTTCACTGTGATGATGCAAGCTCGCCTTTCTGGGGAGAAAGGAAAGTAGTGCAATAAGGGGGAGTAGGGAGTGAATTCAAGGGAGAGCTCGAGGCAACTACTTTTTTGCTTCGATAAAAGAGGGAGAAGGAAGTGTAAACAGGTAACTTTTACATTTTACTATGTGTCACGGTTTACATATTTGTCATCATAAAAAAGGGGGAGATTGTTAGTGCAAATATTACGATAATTAAACTAAACGATTTCTTCGGTTTTAATAATGACAAACATGTAACTTGTAATTCATAACGTAAAATGCACAAGTTACTTCTAAACCCAAATCATCAATGCATACTTACATCAAAATCTCTCGATGTCTCAAGTATGCCTCAACAGAGTCGTTGATTTCCATCCCGACATAAATCACTCAATGTATGACCAAACTAATTTAAACTTGACGGATGATCAAAGAAATAAATTTTTTTGTTCTAAACTACACATTTTTAATGTGACAAAATATTTTTTCAAAAATACATTTTACAAATTATTTTTTTAATTAAAAATAAATGTTTTAATTTGAAAAATAAGTTTAAAATCACCAACAGCTATTTCCCCCCCAAATTAGCTCCAAACTTCCCCAAATAAACTTTCAACACTAAAAACAAAATTTGAAGCGTCCCTGTCTCGGACGGTACCATGGTACCACTAAATTTAGTGGTACCGTCGGGTATTTAGTGGTACCGTCCGTACGTAACGGCTAGTTTTTTATTTGCCTATAAATAGTGGACCATTTTACACTTTCAACTTAATTTTTCCAGTTAGTTTTCTCTGGTCTAATCCCTTCTTATTTAGATCACTTTCTTTGATCATTTAGAGAGTCTTAGTTTGTTTAAGAGTGATCCTTTCATCCAACCAAGAGATCACCTTCAATCCTCTACTAGTGCAAGAGAAGAACACATAGTATCACGAAGATACAAAGTGTTATAGTGTTAGTCTAGTGCACTCGTAACATTTGTTATGCGCTTGTTGTATCTTGCTATACATCAAGTTGTCTATCATCTTGTTTAGTTAGTTTGCTTGGATAATTGTGATCTTATAGAGATCGGGGAGATCTTGTACAGCTTGTGTTGTTATCGGGTAGATCATGAGTAGATCGGGTGGATCGTGAGTAGATCGAGTGTAGATCGAGTGTAGATCGTGTGGATCTTGTAGCTTGTGTGATATGTGAGGATCGGGTAGATCGTGAGTGAGATTGGTATGACATTTAACTTAATGTTGGAAAATAATGTAAGCGACGCGGTTTGTTATGTTGGGCCATAAAACATAACGGGTTTGGTTGTACCCGAAGAAGAACTCGACATCTAGCTTAGTGTCGGAAAATATTGTAAGCGATGTTGTATGGTTTTCTCCGCCAAGAAGGAAGCTTGTTGATTAGTGAAGTAACTCTTGAGTTGGGTACTCGGGGAGTGGAGTAGGGAGAAGAGGAGCTTCGTGACCGAACCACTATAAATCATCGTGTCCGGTTTGCGCCTTCTTTACTTATCTCTTTACTTTTATTTTAGTCTTTATCGCTTTATATTTATATTTGCATTGCGTTTATGTTTGTGTGGTTTGTTGTTTATGTTATGTTGATTATGTTTGTGTCATGGTTTGATTGAGTTTGTGTTGTAGTTTACTTTATACCATCTCTAGATGTTGTATGATCATTGTTGACACTTTTCATATTATGTCACACTTGTTCGGGTGTTTGATACAAAAGTTTTTAATTTTTTAAGCGGACACGTATTCACCCCCCCCCTCTACGGTTTCCATAATTAATATTTCAGAATTCAACAAAATATCACGAGAACCGAAAAAAAGATAGGCTCTGAGGAGTGTACTATGGGTATCGTGTACTAAAAATGAGTACATCGTAAGGGTGTGGGAAAATTACTTGACCGGTGTGGCCAACGTAAATATAATCACAGGTTTAAAACAAGGGTTATTATAATGCCTCTTATCATTTAGTAAATGCTAACTACATGAATGTAGTCTCACTAGCGATCTCTGGATGCATCACAAACGCAAGTTCTATAATCTATATACTACCGGTACACTCATAAGCATTAAAGGTGAATGCTTTTTCCTATATATCTAAAGGCGAACCTTGTGGAAAACTAGGAGGGGGGTTGAATAGTTTTTCTGGTTTTTAATTTGTTTCAAAAACGTTTCTATTGAAAACCTTGATTCGAATCTTATGTGTGATCAATCAACACCAATATGAACACTACACTAAACTATGCAATATAAACACAATGTAACAAAATAAAAGTAAAGGAAAGAGTTGGAAAGATCAAACCGGGACAAAGCGATTTATAGTGGTTCGGTCACGAAGCTCTTCTTCGCCCTACTCCACTCCCCGAGTACCACACTCGAGAGTTTCAAGCACTATGTCAACAAGACCTCCCTTCAGGCGGAGAAAACCATACAATGTCGCTTATCCAATTTATGACACTAAGCTAAATGTCGAGTGCTAATCTTAGCTAGCACCAATCTACCACGATCTACTTGATCCTTTCTTTACACAAGACTCGATCTACCCAATCTACCTATGATCCACTTGATCAATCACACAAGCCCAATGGCTTCAAAAGATCTCCAAGATCTCACAAGATCACAATGATCAACTCTCACTTGACTCAATCTACTCTATCTACCCTTGATCAACTTTGATCAACACACAAGCCCAATGGCTACAAGAGGTATTCAATATCTCTATAAGATCACAATGATCTTCCCTCACAAACTCTCAAAAGAAAAATGATCTTGATGTATGCAAAGATACAATCAAGTGTGTAACAAGTGTTACAAGTGCTTCTACCTACAACTATAACACTTTGTATCTTCTTGGATACCTTGTTTTCTTCTCTTGCACTTGAAGAGGAATGAAGAGGATCACTTGAATGGATGATTGGATCACTCTTAAACAAAAGAAAAACTAAACTAAATGATCAAGAAGAGAAAATGTGATAAGGGTATTGAACTCAGAAAGTTCTGTGTGAAAAAGGATGCCCAAAATCTGTGAAGTGGGCTGGTATTTATAGGCAGAAAAAATCTGGCCGTTATGAAGGCATGACTCCAATAAATTACACACGGTACCACTAAATTTAGTGGTACCGTGGTACCGAGACAGACAAAAACGCTCCTCTTTTTGTCTTTTCTGGTGAAAACTTATTTTGGGAAGTTTGGAGCTGATTTTGGTGAAAACTTAATTATTCAAAAGTAATTTGTAAAGTATATTTTTGAAAGAAATGTTTTGTCACATTAAAAATGTGATGTCTTAAACATAAATTCACTTCTTTGATCATTTGTCAAGTTGTAAATTTGTTTGTGCATACCTAGAGTGATTTGCGTAGAAACGGGAACTTTCGATTAAAAACTTGTTTATGTTAATTTTAACATAACGTGTTTTCACATTTTGTCATCCTCAAAACGTGAAGTTATCGAAAGATTTAAATAATATTTTTAGAACATTATTTGCATCAACAATCTCTCCCTTTTTGATGATGACAAAACATAAACTCATTTTAAGTTAAAATTAGTTTTAACAAGTTTTTAATGAGTTTACTCCATTTCACCCCCTTTTTGTCGAAGCAAAAAGGTTGCTAAGGCTCCCCTTGATGTATACTCCCCCTCATTTGGAGGACACCAAGGAATCGAGCAATGGTGTTTGCTACAAAACAAAGTTAGATGACAAGTATACAATATCTAACATGTAGCAATTACGACAAATATCCATCCACAAAAAAATGACTAAGTAGTCAATCACCACAACCAAATAAAACAAACATATAAAAGGCCTATTCATTCATAGAAATAAAATGTCATACAAGAGTATGACTACAACAAAAGAAAAATACAAGAAGCATATAAAAATCTTGAGTGATTCGAGGCCCTAAGATTTGCTTCAAATGTCAAAAGGGGTCCTAAGCTATTATTTGAAAAACTAAAAATAAACATGTTTAGTTGGTTGGGCTATTTGGTGGTGGAGAAGCGGGTATGATGGGTCCTTGTGGTGGTGTGAGGAGGTGCTCAAGGTAGGAGAACCTAAAGCTTAACTCTCCCCTAAGGCACACGATGAGGTGTTGGTTGTGATGACAACATGCACAACTTAGGGTATGTGGTTGTAGGGGATAAAGAATGGGGTGACCCATTAGTGGTTGTGGTGGTGGTGATGCCGAGGATGATCAGGTGTTAGACCCAAACTCAAAGGGAGTTGCAGGTGAAAGGGTGAAGGTTAATGCTAGTGGTTGAGGAGGACTTGGTGGAGGTAATGGTGTGGTGATCCTAAAGGTGGAGGAGGATGATGATGTTGGCCTAGTTGAGTTGGCCTTTGATGGAGCTAGGGGTGTAGAGATTGAAGAGGTGGATTTGGTTGAGGGTAGAGGAGTGTGGACATCTTCATCATCATCTAAAGTGAGATCAATGAGAATGATCTCATTGGTTGGTTTGAGGTTAAGCCTTGGCTTCTTTGCTTGATGAGAAGTAGTAGCCATGGTGGAGGACATGATAAGTGTATGGTGAATGTAGAATGGTGAGAAAGAGCAATGCATGATAAGAGCTTATATAGCCAAATCAAAGCATGCAAGGATGGATAGGATGGTGGATTTGAGGATTTGTGTGTGTTGGAATCAGCATATGTTTGCAGATTCTGGGGAAAAGATGGTCAAAAAGTGGAAGAGAACAGTTAAAAATGTCTCCCCAGGGTACGGTACCACTAAATGACCCACGGTACCACTAAATTTAGTGGTGTCGTGCCCTATTTAGTGGAGCTGTGGCCTGCAGTTGATCTTTTTTCCGGTTCTGCAGATTCTAGGCTGCCTAAATGGGTAATTCTAGGGAATCCAATAGCTGCAAATCCTAATGCGTCAAATCACTAAAGAACAATCACATAGTTTTCCTAACACTAGTCTCAACTAGCAACTAATAAGATCATGTGATTATCTATGTTTAGGCAACTATTAAGCATGCATCATACCAAGCAATTTTATCATCTAGTGCATGCAATAAAAATATAAGATAAAGAATATGAGCTAGATAAAGCTCATAAAATAATTAAGCATTAATCTTGATTATCTAATCAAAGTTGCCAAGTATGAAATACCAAGTAAATTCAAACTTGCTAATGCAAGATGGCCATAGCCAAGACCAAAAAAAATAGTTTAATACTACTTAAGTTAGTGATACTAATTAAGTTAGTACTATCTAATCTCTCTTCTTCCCCAACTTCTTTATCTTGTTCTCGAGCCCCTTGATTGCCTTTCCAATAGACTTGAATCCCCCGATCGTTTGCTCATGCATCGACACTTGTCGGTTGTACATGGTTGTTTGCCTTCTCATCACCGAGGTTAAATTGGTTTGGTTGAATGAAAGGTCGGTTGTTGGTTCGAACGATGACGTGTCAAGGTTACGAAAGAAGGTGTCGGGAGAGGGAGTACGAGGACGAGACGTTCCTTCTTCGTTCACCTCCTCATCATCCTCATCCATAGGTTGAGATGACGAACCATGACCGAAGGAGGAAGACGAGAAAGTAGCATCGGATGTGGATTTACGACCACGCTTAGCACCTTTGTCACTACGTCGCTTAGTGCGGCGTTGTGGTCCACCAAGTGGTTTCATGACGGGATTGACAAGAAAATAGTCGACACTATTTAGATGTGGGTAATTTTCCATAACCCACTTGAATAGACGAGTAAGCAACATACCATATGGCATGAGCTTATCGGTACGACTATGAATGTTGGCCATTCTTTTTGCCATGTAGTATGCGAGGTTGTATGGTTCCTCGATACTTAGGAAATAGAGCATATGGGCAAGACTCGCCGGAACATGATCCCGGTTGCCCGCAAGACACAACACATTTTCTCGCAGAAGGAGTTCCCAACTTTTGAGATCGGGAAGAATCTCTTTGAGATAGATTCGATTAGGATCGAGATAAACTATGGAACCATCACGCTTTTGATGCGTGTTGGCGACTCGAGGAATTTGGATGTGTTGTTTTATGGTTTCAAGGTTGGGGATTTCGGTACGATAAGGACCTTCACTTTCAAGATTATAGTGAAGTGACTCTAAAGAATGGTCTTCTGTGTATGCACATTGACCCTATGACGGAACACCGGGAATATTACCAAGTTCAGTGATGGACAAAATGATATTTTGGTTTTGGATCCAAAAATCAAGGAAGACATTACCCTCAAGGTCATTGAAGGTGCGGACTCGACTATAGAATTCGAGGATAAAACGAGGACAAATTTGATCGTTTATTTTGTATAAACAATCAAATTGAATAGTAGGAAAACATGCTTGGATGTTATCCAAGAGAACAAAATGAGCATCAACTACACGACCTTCGTGTATATATCGATGTTGGACTCTAAGGAGATAAGTTTTTTGCTCATCGGAGATGTTTGGGTCATTGATTAGAATGGGAATGTACTCTTTGGTATCTTGATAATCCATACCAGGCATTGTTACCTACAAAATTATAAGTATGTATATGTTAACTTATTGCATTTTGATTATCATATTTCTAGTATGTGTGTGTGCCTAAATGCAACCGATGTGGAGGTGCGGTAATCTCGACTCTATAATGAAAATAATGAGATTACCCAAATGCTCCTAACTTCACTTTTGCTCAACCAAATATGACGAAGAATACACATTAGTTATGTAATTCGATCAATATTTGTGAGATCATGTATGTATGCAAAAACATTTTTAGTTTGCATTAACAATGCGTGAAAAAGGTTTCATGATCCTAGTTTCGTGAAATTTTTCGAAAACAATGGAATTGGGGTGTTTGGCAAAGGCGACAATTCGGCGCTAAAATTTTTAAAATTGAAAAGCTTCAATGTTAACGATTCCTAATCCAATTTTAAGTATCCTAGACATGATTCCACCAAAAATATTTAATCTTAATCCGATTTAACTAGTAAAATTCAGACTAATATATATAATATAAGTGGGTTTATGCAAATCCTATGATTTGGGAATCATGTAAGTTCTACATTGTCTAATCCTAGTCTTAATTGCATAAAACTTCAATGAAAATTGAAAAGCCCCAATTCAATTTTATGCATAAGAACAAACCCTAGACTCAAATTAAAAAGAGATTAAGGTTAATTAACTTACAATTTATGTTGTAGTGATTAAGATTCTATGATTGCAATGCCTCGATCTAGATTTACAAGAGTATGGTAGGATTTGTGTGTGGTGTTCGGTTTTGACAGCAGAGAGGAAGTGGGTATTTTGTTTGAATGAGTGTGCAGAGGGAAAAAGGAAAGAAAAACGGGCATCATCAGATACACGATACCACGGTACCGTTAATTTTAGCGGTGCTGTGCCACTTTAGTGGAGTCGTGTATGTCTGAGACCCATTTTTGTTCCGTTTTGAGTTTTGACGAGTTAATCTTACTTATTTAGTAAGACTTTTTTACGCGAGGGAAGATTTTATACCTAATAAACTCTTTTAACGGAAACGATTAGGCGGAATGGCAAGAAATGACCTTAGTATTTCCGAGGAAATGCATAAGTAGTCATTGGAAGAGTACGAGGGATGACTTAATATTCCCAGAGAAATATTAGAAGTCATGAGACGAGGTGTAAGGAATGACTTGATATTTCCAGTGAAATATCTAAAAGTCATGAGACGAGATAGAGGGAATGACTTAATATTTCCAGTGAAATATTCAACAGTCATGAGACGAGACGTAAGAAATGACCTAATATTTCCAGTGAAATATTTAACAGTCATGAGACGAGACGTAAGGAATGAATTAATATTTCCAGTGACATATCTACAAGTCATGAGACGAGATAAAGGGAATGACTTGATATTTCCAGTGAAATATCTAAAATTCATGGAAAGGATATGAGGGATGACTTAATATTTCCAGTGAAATATTTAAGCAGTCATAAGATGGATGTGAGGAATGACTTAAAAAGTCGTGAGACGAGATGTAAGGAATGACTCATTATTTCTAGTGAAATATCTAAGAGTCATGAGACGAGACGGAAGGAATGACTTAATATTTCCAATGAAATATTTAGCAAGTCATGAGATAAGACGTAAGGGATGACTTTAATATTTCCAGTGAAATATTTAAATAGTCATGAGAGGATGAGAAGGATGACTTAAAAAGTCATGAGGCGAGACATGAGAAATGACTTCAATATTTCCAGTAAAATATTTGAGTGGTCATAAGAAGAGTTTGAGAGATGACTTCAATATTTCCAGTGAAATATTCAAATAGTCATAAGAAGGGTGTGAAGTATGTATTGGTTAGGATATCGACGATGTTGTCCTTTGAGAGAAACTTTTCTAAGAAAATGATTCCTCTTTGGACATTATCGCGACGGAGGAGGTGACGTACTTCGATGAGCTTCGTACATGAGCAATCCACGGGGTTCTCGGTTAAGTCTATTTGCACCTTGGTTGTCGCTCTTCACGGGAATGTCGTTGAGATGGACGTCGCATTTGATTAGAGCTTGTCTCATCCATAGTGCTTGTAATCATGCCTTTCTGGCGCTTACGAATTCGGCTTCGGTCGTGGAGATAGTAAGAGTGGTTTGTTTCTTGGAGAACCAAGAAGTTAGACAACAACCTATGAAGGTAAAAACACCACTCTCTCTTCATCAATCCACATTATCTCTCGCATTATCAGATTGATATAGATAATAGTTTCTACATCAAACACCTTGAGATATCATAATACCAAATGGATAGTGCCTTTAATGTATCGAAAGATACACTTAACCGCTTTAAGGTAAGAGGTTTTGGGATTCTTCTTACAAGCGAGCACAAGGGCAGGCACTAGACATGATATCGGGCCTACTTGTCGTTAGGTAAACTAATTTACCTATCACGCCCCTAATCTAGTACTATCCGCGCACTCACCTTCATCGTCTCTTGTGAGATTCGTTTTCGCGGACATGGGCGTTTATATATATATATATATATATATATATATATATATATTAGTATACTTAGAGTTAAGAAAGTACTATCTTCAAGTGACAATATATGAGTGCCAGGACAGAAACTTAATTCACTCATCATGCTCATCTTCAAGCTTGTCACGCATGATCTTTGAGCGATCATTTTACATTTCTGGACAAGTTGATTTTGGCATAATTGTCTTTGACAACTATTTGAGTCATGATGAGGGTGAATTTCGTTTCTTTGTGAAAAGCACGTGGTGGTTTTTATGGATCAACAAATCACGAAGGTTGTACTACATATACCTCCTTGTTGACAAAACCAAATGGGGAATGTACTTTTCACGTCCATTATGTTAGTGCCTACTAAGTAACATTCTAATAACACTAAATGCTTAACATGTCTACTAACAAAGGGGGTTTTAAGAAAGCGTACCTTAGCCTGAGGTGTTGCCCTTAAAACTAGAAGACTAGACTACCTTTCTTGAAAGTAAAGCAATATGAGACACGACTTGACTTTGCGTCACAAGATTTGTGCAATCACTAATCATACTCTATTAGATAGACTTCAAGTTGCTTCACAACCATCTTTATCTAGCAAGACAGAAGCTCAAACATTTGGTCCCCAATATCTCATGGGTCCAAAGTTGTTAGTGTTAAACATTCTACGCATTTGTTTGGGATGTGAGAATGGAGGACACATTTCCCATGGTAAGTAACTTTGTGATTAACGGTTATTCCAAGTGACGGGAAAGTTACTTGGATAACTTTGTCTTCTAAAGTTACCTCTCGGTAGAGGAGTTCTTGACCGAGGTTTGGAAATATTTGTTCTTTTAGGTGAAGGAGTCTTTGATCTAACATCAAGTTTTACAAAATCAAAGTCCGGCGGTTGACAAGGATTTGTAAATACTTTTGACTTCCTTTTTACTAGTACTAGGTACTTCTACATTATTAATAACTAAGTGACTTGGTTTAGGACTTAGGTTATTTTTCAAGATTGACCCACATCTGACTTTAGCACTAGACGGTACCACGGTACCACTAATTTTAGTGGTGCCGTCTGTACCTTTAGTGGTGCCGTGATCTACTACTTCAGATACTTCATTGTAAGGCTTTTTTTTTTATTCAACAGTCCTTTGAAGTTGCTCAATTCTCATTTTGACATCATCAAGAAATCCTTTTGCAACACTTGTATGAAAAGTATTGTTAGAGGAAATTTGTTCAAGTTTTGTAAGATGTTTTGAGACAACTACTGGTTTTGAAACTTGTTTTCGAACACTTGGTTTTTTGAAAACACTTGTTGAATTCTGTTTTTGTGGAACAAAAGTAATTCCCGAAATCTCATTGAGTTTTTTTATAATCTATGGGTTTTATTTCTGGGGCTTTTGTTTCATTTTTGATCTACTCTCCACTGCAAGTTCTAATGTATCATCTGAGTCCGTAACACAAATGGGTTCATGTTCCTCATATAAAGCATTTCCATTATACAGAACATTTTGAGCTTTCTTGAGATTCGAAGGATTTTCACAACCAAGAGCCATTGTTTGAGCAGTGTGCAAAATTGGATCTTTGTTTTTCATAATCATATTGATTGTTTGCTGAGAGTGTCCAGTTTTAATAAGCAAATTTTCCAATTGTAGAATTTTATCATTCTTTTCAAGTATCTCATCAAGAAGATCGTTTTCGCGTTTGGAAAAATCAGCTTTCAACTTTTTCTTTTCTTTTTCAAGATTAGAACAAGTTGATTGATGTTTACAAAACTTGGTTTTTCAAAACAGATATTTCTTCATTCAAAGATTTAATCTTTTTGTTTAAATGACATCTAGAGTGTCAAACTTAATTTGAAGTTGTTTTTCTCTTAGTACGGAGTTTTGATAACCGGTTTCCAATTTCGTCACTCTTTGTTTGCTAAAATCAAAGACTTTTACATTTTCCTTGTATCTCTCAAGCTCAGTAGTTATCTTGACATTCGCGCTTGTTAACTCACGATTGTTCAATTTAACTTTCTCAATTTCTGAACTACATGTTTGAAGTAATGATTCAAAGTAAGCACGAGTTTGCTCATCATTCACTATATTCTGGGTTTCTGAGACTCCATCTGAATACATACCTGGAGTGTTATAGTTAATATTGCTATCAATCTCCTGCTCCACATATGTGTTCATAACAGATTCTGTAGTCGCAGAATGCGGTGTCTCATGAGTATACATATCATAAATATCATTATCATAACATGTGGTATAGTTACGTACATCTGAAAGTCCATCTGAGTCATAGACGGGAGGTGTGACTGCCTCATTGTCATAAGATGAAACTTGAAGGTTTGCCATGAAGATGCAGTTTGCATTAACTTCTTTTGTATCCTCTTCATAGTCAGCTAGCGCCAAATAATCATGTTCTTCAGCTGTGAGTTGTATCCCCGCTTCTTCTTTTTGAGCCAATAGCAAAGCTTCCTGGAAGTATCTAGCTTCCTTTCTGATTGTTCCAACAGTGCAATTCCTAGCATAATGTCCTATACCCTTACAGTTATAACACCGAATCTGATTTCCCTGATTAGCATTTCTCATATTCCCAACAAACTGACCCGCATTTTGCCTTGGATTACCCATCTGCATACCCTGAGCATATCCTTGTTGAATACCATTAACCGCAACCAAGTGTCCTTCTTGACCCCAAATTCATACCCGGTTGTGTAATTTGCCTGTTATGAGTATTTGATGTTATCCTTTGGTTATTGTTAGTTGGTTTGTTGTAGCGAACGTTGAATGCTTTGGATAGCATGGCAAAAGCTTCTGTCAAGGCCTTTGTGCCTTCATCACAATCATGAGTTGTGTTGTCTGGAACTTGGTAATGTTGCATCGGTTGTTGTGGAATGAGTTGTGGAATGTGGTTTTGAGGAAGTGTTTGTTACATGAAGGTGTTATTGGAAGACGAAGGTTGATGTGTGTTATAAGTAGGTATGGGTGTTGGTGTATTAGCAATCAATGCTAGTGGATCGTGATTCTTCAACATCTTCTCTTTCTTTACTTCATATGCTTCAGCTTGGTTTTTCTTTAAGAAATCATAGAGTTGATCAAAGTTCACAGCATGCAAGTCCTTGGTTTGATTAACTATTGTGACATATCATCCCCATTCTTCTTGAAGGTTGTTAAGGAACTTGATGTTGCTAACTATCACTGAAGGAGTCAACTTGTTTCTTGTAATCTCGTTCATAAGAGTACAGTAGCGATGATAGTAAGATTCAATGGTCTCTCCTGGTGTAGATGTAAATTTCTCAAACTCGGTCAACAGCTTATTCTCCATATCCTGCTTACCAATTTCAGTTCCATGACATAATCTTCGAACTCTTTCCCACATTGCATTAGCACTTTCACAGCTATCTACCACAGCAAATATCTCTCGTGACAATCCTAGTTTGATTAAGTGCATAGCAAGATCATCAGCTTCAATTTGAAGTTTGTCATCCTCACTATATTCAGCTTCTGTTTGATCACGAAGGTGTGGTAAAACTGGTGGTGTAATGTTAGGATCTCCTTGATCTTAGATTTGTCGAGGCTTAAAAGGTCCTTCAATAATGGATTTGATCATAAGTTTTCCATTAGGCTTGGTTTTTAGATAACGAAGCATTCGACTTTGCCATTGAAGATACCCACCTTTCTCAATCATAGGAGAACGGTTTTCATTGCCCGCTGCGTAAATATCTTGTTGAGTTGACATTGTGTAGGTTGATTTTGGATTGATGATGTGTTATCGGTTTTACAAAAATTTCTCGAAGGATAACGGTTCTCGAAAACTTTTACTCAATTTTAAGTTGGTTAAAGTTTCTTAGAATATGTTTAAGTTTAATCGAAATTTTTGCTTTTAGGTTGTTAGGTTTCTTTTCCACAAAAGTCCAATAATTACTCGAAGTCCCAATAGTTCTCGAAGTGAAAAGTTCTCGAAGTGAAAATTTCTCGAAACGTTCTAATTTAATAGAAAGGTATCTAATGATGGCGAAAAGTTCTCAAAACTCTAATTTTCAGGTTGAAAAGGTTCTTGCCTAAAAATACGGGTTTTTTCTCGAAACTTCTCTAAAATTATTTGAAACCTCAATTTCTCAAAACACTGAACTTTTACTCGAAATGACACGTCACCAAGGTAGTGGAAACTCAACTAACTAAAGTACTTGAAACTGCCACGTAGGATTACTCGAAACCAGAATTACTCGAAAAGCCAAAAGTATTCGAAACCAAAATTACTCGAAACCAAAAGTATTCGAAATGCCACGTCAACCAGGTAGTGGAACTCCAACTAAAAAGTACTGCCACCTAGATTTCGAAAAAACTCGAATTTTTCGAAAACTTTTGAAGATTGCAATTTTTTGAAAACTTTTCTGCTACAGTAACTTTCAAATAATTCCTAAAAACAGCTTCTTTTGTGAATCTTATTTGGTTTTTCTTAGATAAATAGCTAGATAACTACTAAAACTACTCGAAAGTTCAAACATTTAACTAATCTAACCACAAGTTCTAAGATTTAAGACTTAGATAGTTTTTTCGAAAACTTGCTTTGTACTATCTTTTCGAAAACTGCCAATATGAAACTAACAACCCTATAAATCTAACCAATAACTATCATGTGGCTCTGATTCCAATTGTAGGCTCCCATTCTAATCAACAATCTACACATAAACATGGTAACTTGATGGTGTTCATGGTGGTGGTGGTGGTGATGGAGTGGCGGTGATGGATGGGTGAGAGAGAGAGAGATGGAATGAGTCTTTGTATTATCACACACAAACAAGTGAGACTTGTTTTCTTACATATACCCTCCAACGCCTAAGGGCTTGGGTTGGGCCTTAGTTCTCTTTGGGCTTTAACAATATAAGACTTAACCTATTTGGACTAGAATAGTAGCCTATTAGATTAATTCCTATAGCCCATTACTAGACTCTTACATATTACATACAATCGTTACATAGTTCCTAAATATAGATTGACCATCACTTCTATTACTTTCTACTAAAAGTAATGCTAACAGAGAATATTAGCTTTTTATCATTACTGTCAAACAGCTTCCCATCTTCGGCGTCAACATGACTACGAATAGGGCTTTCATTCTCGATGGGGCTTGAAATCTGAATTTGAAAATATACTAAAAAGTATTAATACTAAAAGAAGGATACATAAAGGATTAAAAAATATTAAAGGATATTACCATGGTATCTTTGGAAGCTAAATCTTCATCGACAAATTGTTGTACCTCTGAATTGTCATGAATAGGACTTGAAGTCTAAAATTCAAAATATAATATGAATTTACTATCAAAAAAGAAATATACATATATGTGACAAATTTTAAATTCATCTTATATTTGCAACTTTGGAAACAAAGTGATCACCAACATTTGCATGACAAGGGGGTATATCTAACCATGGACCAAAAACAGTTTCTCGGAACAGGCTAATTCGATCTTGATTCTTTCCCAACTTACCTTTAATCGTTACTAGATAATGTACCTTGGAACGAACAGCTATCTTTGCATCAAAGTATCTTCTTAGATTTTCCATGTAGGCCTTGACTAATTAATAATGGCAGCGTCTACGGTTTGAGTAGATTA
Source organism: Artemisia tridentata subsp. tridentata (assembly GCA_021014915.2). Lineage (NCBI taxonomy): Eukaryota > Viridiplantae > Streptophyta > Magnoliopsida > Asterales > Asteraceae > Artemisia > Artemisia tridentata. Next base: position 321,714,335 of record CP139509.1, read on the forward strand.
ATCCCTTAATTGAATTTGCAATACAGAATTTTGGGTTAGGGTTTAAACTTTGATACGGATTTTAATTTTGGGTTTGATTTAGAGTAGGTGGAATGGTAAGCGAAGAGGAAAGAGACTAAGTACGTGTGTTTTGGGGTAGTTTGATTGTGTGTGTGTGTGTGTTATGGGTTATCGTGGGGGTGTTTTTAAAAAAAGTCGCTTAAAGAATAAGAAAGTCGTACAAATATTTTATCACGTTGCTCAAGAATTTGAAATCACTGCTAGAAAAAAAGCTATTCTTGACGCGCAATGCGCGTCATAAAGGGGTCAGATGACACGCAAAAGCGCATCAAGGATGGACCAGTCATAAATTTTCATGACCCGCATTTGGGCATCATCCTTCTATGACGTGCACTTATGACCCACGTTTTATGACTCTCCTTTTTGCGTGTCATTACCTTAATATCATTTTTTTTTTTTTTCTGTTTTTTAAAACCTGATTATATACATAATTACTGACAATAAACCTGATAATTGTACAAAATTAACGCATTTCATATATATCAAAACCATGCGTTACCAATTCATTACATAACAATTTTTGACATAAAATAGCTAAGCAGCAAAGTGTTTAAACGGGTGAACATTTTCAGATTTCTGGTTCAGCCAGAATGAAAATACTTTCTCATTAACTCTACGTGGGTTGTGGTTAAACTGAAACACGAGCAACACCATCACAACCACTCTTGTGGTTGTGTCGACTTGAGTCACACACAAACGAGCACACCCTACATGGGTATACTCGCTATATCGAACCAACAAACACCAAATCTGTGACTCAAAGGATCTCGACCCAAATAAAATTCAAACCAACGCAACCCTTGTGGGTCTCTCGTTGTGCCAAGCCAAGATAAACGCACCCCTTTGGGGTTTTCTCTTGGACCGAAGACAAGCAAACATCAACGACACCCCTTCAGGGCTGTCGTGTGTCGAGCCAAACCAACCCACCATAGGTTGTTTTATGGCTAACCCATATAAAAACAAACACTCCCTTATTGGCTGTGGTCACCACCCCTATGGGTGTTTCTGTGGCGGATCGAAAACCCAAAACCAAATGAAAACAAACACCCAAAATAAGCTTCGAAGCAATTAAAAAAAGATAATGAAATAAAACCTTAACCGAGACCAATACGGGTCTTGACCCTAAACCCCAATCAGGTTTAACCCGATCTGAGAATCAAACAACACCAAACACGATTTCTTTGATGATACTTTTATTTAAATCGCTTTTGTATTGCGTTAAAATTATAAAACCCATAATAAAATTTGTTTATATGCCCGATTAAAAGAAAAAGATGAATATAAAAGCGAAGATATGAGTTGTGTTAATACCAATCGAAGGAGATGAGATGCTAGCGACGGTGGTGATTAACTCGAATCAAATATCCGAGAATACACCTCTAACACCTTAGATCGCCTTTTATCTTCAACAAGATGGTGAAGGAAGTGGCCGCTCGTGGTGGTGACAGCAGGGCTGATCAGTGGTGAGGCGGTGATGAGTGACCGGTGGTGGTGGTGGTTGTGGTGTTGGTGTCGATTGGTGAGGATGAGAGGAGAGGGAAGATTTATCTCTTCTCTTTTCTTTTTGTGTTGGTTTGATACAAATGAGAAAACACAGATATATATGACTTTTAACTGATTATGACCCATATGTTATGACGCTTCTGAAAACGAGTCATCTTTTAACTGATTATGACCCATATTTTATGACTTTGCTCTTTGCGCGTCATCTTGTAGCGTGGGTCATAAAAAGCAGGTCAAGGATAGCCCTTTTTCTAGTAGTGAATAAAAAAAGTGTTTATAAAGTATTTTAAAAAGTACTAAAAAGTAATACTTTTTACAAAAGTACTGACGCAAGTACAAAAAGATGAAAAGTAAAAAAAGTCGCTCAAAGTACCAAGCCGTAAGTCGCTTAGTTTGTTCAACATTGGGAAGGGACAAAAAGAATAAAATAATATTTTTTGAATTTTGACGTTTTTAGTAGAAAAAGACAAAATAAAAGGTCGCTCAAAGTATGAAAAAGTCGATGGATAATTTCCCTCAAAAAGTACACATAGTTAGCTCTTACAAAAGTACCACAACAATGATTGGGCGCGACTTTTTTGGGTGTCACATGACGCCTTCATATTAAAACTTAAAAAGTCGCAAGTCGCTCGGTCTATTTCAAGAAAATCACTAAAGTGAGTCTAAAAAAGCCCGCCACTTTGAGCGACCGGGATTTGTTTCAATCTGTGGTCTCAAAAACAGAATTTTGATTTGTTTAAAACGTTTTGTTATTGATTATGACCCACAACTATAAACAAGACGTATATATTGACTCTTAAGACCAGGGTAAATAGGACATTTATCTTTTTCAGGATGGTGATTCAGCAGGGAAAAAGAAACAGGTATATGCTATAACAATCCTTTCTCCTAACAACATATTAATCTGAAAAGAAACTATCTTCAAACAGGAAAAAAAAGAAATGACTCCTTAGTAAAATTTTGGCTCAAAGCGTTACATATTTTATTTATCTCGTTAAAATGATTTTACGTTTGTTATCGACAAAACATTAGAAGATCGTAAAATATAAATAAACGTTTTTAAGGTTTATTTGTATTAACAGAGTTCATGCTTTGATCAGGCCAGAAATCCATACCACCAACAGGTTTTAGATATTGGTGATATGCCACAAAAGACATATTTGTCTCAAACCATGCTGGGACATAATTCTCAGGTAACCTATTTAGCAAAAATATTACCTTTGTAGCGTGAACACAAGGTATACCTGATAGTTGCCACATCCTACAACTGCATGTCCTCTTTGTTTCATCAACTGTGAATCCTTTACTCCCTGATCTCACCTCAAACACATTCCCACTAGCAGGTATAACATGCCAAAACCTGCAATTAACGGTTATTAGTGTGAATCAAAGCATGCCAAAATTAATGTGTAATTAAATGGACACAAATCTTTTGTTGTTCTTTGAGCCATTCCAATCTTTTCTGGATGCTGGGACACACTGCAGGATTCCATTTCCTACTAATCTCCCTCATCTTGTTCATCCTTTCAAGTACAATTACTCTAATCGACTCAATCATGGTTATCAGTGGCTTATGCCTAACACTCACAATCACACTATTAAAGCATTCATTAAACCCATCTCTACTACTTCACAACCTCTGTCAACCTCAAAAAATGCTCTTGACCATGTTTTAGGATTCTTATCCATGAGATACTTATGGGCATTTGGGTTAGCCCTTTTTATCTTGTCCATTATCTTATTGAAAAGCTGAAGGTATGAGGCTTTAGATGCTGCCAAGAATAGGTTCCTAAACTCCAACCCAGTGTATTGTTTCCTAAAGTCTTCATAAATGTGTCTTGCACATTGCCTATGCTCAGCATATGGCATGACATTCCTTACAGCTTCAATAAGACCCTACAAAGGAATGTTAGTGTGTTAGATCAGGTTCAATAGTATAGTAAAAAGTAAATAATAAATAAAGAACACTTTTGGTTACCTTATATTCATCAGACATAAGAGTTAGACCTTAACCTTTAACTTTACCCAAGTCTTCTTCAAGCAACTCCAAAAACCAACTCCAGCTATCTTTGTTTTCAACATTAACCACTGCCCAAGCCAGTGGGTAAATATGGTTATTCCCATCTTTTCCAATTGCAGTAAGAATTTGACCTTGATTAGGACTTTTCACAAAACAAACATCTAATGCTATTACTGGCCTAAACCCAGCTTTCCATCCACCTGCTAGTCCAGCAAAACACACATAAAACCTATCAAAATAGGTTTTGTTATCTAGGTTGACAGTCACTCCTAACTTCACAGTAGACCTAGGATTGGAATCTAAAATTGCTTTCCTATATGATCTTAGCATAGCATAATGTTCCTCTATAGTTTTTTCATACTCTGTCAAAGCAAATTTCTTTGCATTTGTACACTGATTGGGTGTAACCTTATACTTATACTTTTTCATCACTAGGTCAGTTATATCTGTTGGGTTCGTAAATACCCAATTATCTTAAATAGGATTTGAACACAAATTAAGCCAAGTGTTTATCAACCGAGAACAATTCAAGTCACTGAGTAAACAGTAACTCAGTGAGTCATCTTCAGGAAGCTTAAGGAGAATTCAAGAAGAAGGATTCACTCCTCAGGAAGGCGGGACTCCCTGAGTGTGACTTAAACCAAAGAAGAAGATGATAGGTTCAGTGAGTACTGACAAGAGCTCACTGAACCCCTCAGTCTCCTCACAACAATGAAGACTGATGACTAAAGAATGAAGACCAAGACTGAATCTATAGCCTGAAAGAAAGGCGGGATCGAGCGGGAAAGTTTAAAGAAGAAAAGGATGAGTCTTATCGCCGCCAAAGCAAACTTACCTTATATAGCTTAAGGATGTGAAGTGTCATATCTGACAATTGGAAAGCTTCTTTATGGCCATCCCAAAATAGATTCTTGGAACTGAAAAAAGACTGTAGTGCTTTTGTCAGACTAGACTAGGTTTTCCTTTTGTACTATTAGTCACGGGTTGTTCTTTTATACTTGTGTATAAATAGGATAGATGGGGAGAAAAGTGGGATAAGTTTTTTGCATTAAAAGCTTAGACTTTCACAAAACCACTTTTCTCCTCCAAAGAACAACACATCCCTGAGATAGCTCAGTGGGTCTTTTTGTTGTCACTCAAGAACAGCTTGAGTTTAGAGAGGAGAACACCATACCTTGTCTATTCAATCCCAAGTGTTTATTCCGCAAAACACTTGGGTAATAGATTCTTTGATTAATTTCTAATAAGAATTTAAACGTTGAAAAACCTTTGTTGTTTTTATCTTTACGTTATTACTTATTTGGCAAAATTAATCATTACATTATATCAGTCTTAGTACACGTTTAGGATAACTTTGTAGTTATTTCTATAAGTGTAACGGGAACAACAAGTGGTATCAGAGCCTCTAGTTTATAAAATCTTTTCAAAACTAAGAGTGCTCAAGGTTTTTTAATACCAAGATCCTACTATGGCTGATATCAATGTGCCCCAGCTAGTCGATAAAAAGGGAGGTAGCTATTCAGCTGTTGCTCCCAGACTTGAAGCTGTAAAATTTAGCAAGTGGAAAAAGTGCATGCTTTGCTACTTGACTGGTATGGAACCATACTACATCACCTGTATAAATGAAGATCCCTATGTCCCAAAAACTGCTGAAGGGTTAATCAAACCTGAAGCTCAGTGGACTATTGATGAGAGAAGGGTGGTCAACCAAGACCAGCGCCTGAGAAGCATCATTATATCTTGTCTTCCTGACGATATAATGGAATCAGTCATTAACTGTACCACAACCAAACAAACATGGCTTGACTTGGTTAATAGCTTCGAAGGTCCCTCAGATACCAAGGAAAATAGGATCATGGATCTTAAACTTGAGTATAATACTTTCAGGGCCAAAGACTCTGAAAGTCTCTCTCAGACCTATACCAGGTACAAGACCCTGATAAATGAGTTGTCCAATGATGGTGTAGTTTTTTCTAAGCATGAGATCAATGTTGGCTTTGTCAACAGTCTCCCTGAGAAGTGGCTAAACTTCTCTCAGGGCCTTAGGAATGCAAATCACATTCAGACCCTTGAGCTTGCTGAGATATATGGGAAGTTTGTCTATGAAGACAACTTAATCTCAAGGAGATACCCAGACTCAAAGAAAGCCCTTGAGACCAAAAAGGCCCTGACTTCCTCACCCATATCAACTGCCTTTTATTCTAATGGTAATGTGCAGGATTTTCAAGAGGATTCTGATGATGAGGTTGATGATAGAACCAGTGAGGAGTACCTAAGTGACTTACACTTGGAATTCCAAGAAAGGGCACTCCTTGCAAATTCAAAATGGTTTATCAAAAGAAATCAGTCAAACTTTTCAAAAGCTAAAGCAAATGAGACCACTGAATGTTTTAAATGTGGTAAAAAGGGTCATTTTTCTAAAGACTATTATTCAAAAACAACCTCAGAACCTTCTTACAAATTTTCTGGAAACAATTCTTCTTCAGGAACTAGCAAGTTTCAACCTAAAATGTTTCAGTCTTCTCAAACCTCTCAAAGTAGTAAAAAAGACTTTGAAAGTAAGTATAGGAAAGCAAAAGCTAAGCTTGCTCTTCTTGAGGCCACTCCCTCAGTCTCTCAGGCTCAGGCTCCCAAACCTGTTCAGACCAAGAACAAGGTCCTTATGGCTGAAGCTTATGACTGGGATGAAGAAGAGGTCTCTGATGATGAAGAAGTTCATGTGAGTGCACTGATGGCACTTTCTGATGGTGATCAGCTGGCTGTTGGAAAGAGCCATGCTAGAAATGGAGAATGGGTCAACATCACAATGAAGAAGGTAAACATTTTACTTTCTATGGATGATGATTCTGATTGGCAGTCTTATTTGAACTATATTTCTGTAGATCTTAAGTTTGTAGAAGAACAAAGGCTGAATTTGCTTTCAAAATATAATAATCTTGTGTTAGAATTGAATAAATGTAGAGATGAATTACTTGTACTTAAACAAACCAAGTTAGAAGTTGTCACACTACAAATTCAAAACACTGAGATTTTGAAAAAGAATCAAGCCCTTCAAAATGAACTTAACAAAGAAAAGGCTGTCATAGAAAGTTGGAATAAAAAGAACCCAAGAGTCTATGAATCTGTCAGTCTAATTCCTAGTGAAAATAAAACAATCATAGGAAGAGACCAACTCACTGACACCCCCAGTGAGACTGACAAAGAAAAGGCTTTTATTCCAGCTGGCTTATCTTTTGAGCAAGAGATGAAACCTAAGTCAAATGACTGGATTGTCAGGGACAACCCAGTTAGTAAGTTGCCCAACTTTGAGACTGGGAAAATTTTGCTTCCTGAAAGTCAGGCTCTGAAAAGTATGCTAGGACTCACTGATCAACCCAGTAGTACTTATTCGATCATTGAGTCATTATCAGAATCAGTTGCACCTCTCCCACCACTGAAAGTCCTTCAGGGAGCTTCTCCAAGCTCAGACCTCACACCATTGGTCTACTCTGAACATTCTCCAAAGGAGAAATCAGGACTGGGAAAAACAATCCTGAAAAGGCAAATCCCTGAGGTCTCAGTAAACACTGATGACTCATCAACTTCAGTCCCTTCTGAAGTTAAAACAGAAAGCCCTGACTCAAAAATTGATCAGTTGGCTGAGTTTGTCAGGAAGCTGAGTGAGAAGATAGAATCTTCTGAGAAAACTCCTAAATCTAAGATTAAGGAAACAAAATCAGCTTCCACAAGTTCCAAACCAAAACCAAAGCCCACCAAACCTCTGCTGAAATGTGAGCTGTGTCACTTTACCAATCATTCCACTGATGATTGCTATAGAATCCTTTACTGCATGATATGCAAAAAGGAAGATCACAGAGCATCTGATCATCAATCATACACAGCCTCATCTAAGATGGCAAACTTTAAAGCAGTTGCTCATAAGTATCCATCTTATTCAAAGCAGAAAATGAAACAAAAGGCAAAGCCTTTTGAACCTTGCCCTCATTGTGGATTCAATGACCACCTCCCTGAGGATTGCCTAATGGACACATGTTGTGACTTATGTGGTGATCCCACTCATGACACCTCAGGACATGAGGAGGTCATTCAGGCAAGAAGAGGAATGACCAAACCATCCTCTCAGTCTGCTGAGTCATCCACTGCTATCAAATGCAAAATTTGTGGGAGCTCAATCCACTCCACCACTGACCATGAATCATTGTCTACTTTTAAGCAGGCTATTAAAGCCAAGCCCTCAAAGAAGAGGGGTCCTAGAAAGAACTAATTCAGTTTACAATTTGTGCAGAGACATGTCAGGGAGCCAATTTGGCATCTAGATAGTGGATGTTCAAGGAGCATGACTGGTGTGAAAGAATATCTGCACAAATATGTAGAGGAACCAGGACCCAAGGTGGTATTTGCTGATAACTCATCATGTCTCACTGAAGGGTATGGTTCAGTAAACTGCAATGGTATAGTCTTTACTAGGATAGCTTATGTAAATGACCTTAAGTATAATCTGATCAGTGTCAGTCAACTATGTGATGCAAAGTACATAGTTCAGTTTGATGATAAGCAAGGAACCATCTTCAATGCAAACAAGGAAGTTGTCCTTATTGCACCAAGAAGGCAAGATATTTATGTGTTAGACATGACCAGTCTAACTCAGAATGGAACTTGTCTCTTTGCTAAGGCTACTAAGACCCTCAACTGGCTTTGGCATAAGAGACTCTCCCATCTGAACTTCAAGAACATAAATCATCTTGTGAAACAAAACAAGGTCCTTGGCTTACCATCTCTTGTGTTTTCAAAGGACAAACCTTGCTCAGCTTGTAAAAAAGGCAAACACAAGAGAGCATCCTTTAAAACCAAAACCAACTTTTCCATCAGGAACTGCCTACACCTTCTTCATATGGATCTCTTTGGGCCCATCAGTCCTAGATCTATTAACCATGAGAAGTATACTCTGGTCATTGTGGATGAATACTCAAGATACACTTGGGTTTACTTCCTGACCAAAAAGAGTCAGGTAGCAGAAACTATCATGTCCTTTGTCAGGAACATTGAAAATCAGAATGACATCAAAGTCAAACAGATTAGGACTGACAATGGGACAGAGTTCAGGAACCATGAACTTGAAAGTTTCTGTGATGAGAAAGGTATCCATCAAAACTTTTCCTCACCTTACACACCTGAACAAAATGGTGTGGCTGAAAGGAAAAACAAAACACTCATTGAAGCTGCAAGAACAATGTTAAATGGATCAGTCCTCTCCAAACATTTTTGGACTGAAGCAGTCAAAACTTCCTGTTATACTCAGAACAAGTCCATCATTGTCAAGAGACATAGCAAAACTCCATATGAGTTATTCAAGGGAAGAATCCCTGACATCAGCTACTTTCATGTCTTTGGGTGTCCTATGTTTATTCATAATCACAAGGATCACTTAGGGAAATTTGATGCCAAAGCTGATGATGGATACTTCCTAGGATATTCCCTTGTCTCAAAAGCCTTCAGGGTGTTCAACACAAGGAGACAACAAACTGAGGAAACATTCCATGTTACCTTTGATGAGAGCACTGAAGCTATCAGGTTCTCAAATGCCTCAGTGGAAGAAATAGGAATCAATGATTCATCCAGATATCCTCCTGATGAATATGATCCTGAAAACAATCCTTCCACTCAGTATCAAGCAAATGCTGATATCTCCTATCACATTATCCCTCACAACCTCCCTTACCCAACCATCACTGAGTTTATTGAAGCACAAACAAACACTGATACATTAAATCAGTCTGTTCAAAGTGCTCAGGAACCAACCAATCTCAGTGATCAGCCAACCCATTCAGACACTCAAGATCCTGAAAATTCTCAAGTGTCTGAACCTGATCCTACACCTCTACCCAATTAGGCCTCTACAAGTTCCAATCAGTATCCTAGACCTCAGGACAGTTGGACTAGGTCTCAGGACATAGAACTTGTCAACATCATTGGAGTGCCTACTGAAGGCATGCTCACTAGAAGTATGGCTGCTAAACTAAGGGCAGCCTCAGCCAATGAATGCCTATTTGTGGATTTCATTTCCACCATTGAACCCAAAAGTGTCAAAGAAGCACTTACTCATCCTAGTTGGGTTCAAGCCATGCATGATGAACTGGAACAATTTGATAGAAATAAGGTGATGACCTTAGTCAAATGTCCTGATGGTGTTACAGTCATTGGCATGAAATGGGTATTCAAAAACAAATCTGATGAAAATGGCATAGTCATCAAAAACAAGGCCAGACTGGTTACCAAAGGCTACAACCAGCAAGAAGGCATTGACTATGAGGAAACATTTGCACCAGTTGCAAGAATGGAAGGCATCAGGATCTTCCTTGCATTTGCAACCTACATGAACTTCAAAGTGTACCAAATGGATGTTAAAAGTGCATTCTTAAATGGCTCACTGAAAGAAGAAGTTTATGTCCAACAGCCTCCTGGATTTGAAAGTTGTGAGTTTCCTGACTATGTCTGTAAGCTTGACAAAGCCCTTTATGGACTGAAGCAAGCTCCCAGGGCATGGTATGAAACTCTCTCATCCTTCCTGATCCAAAACAAATTTGTCAAAGGCAAGATAGACAACACCTTGTTTATCTACAAGACAAAAGATGATGTCATACTTGTTCAAGTATATGTTGATGACATCATCTTTGGCTCAACAAGTTACAAACTTTGCAAACAGTTTGAAAAGCTGATGCCAAAGAAATCTGAAATGAGCATGATGGGAGAACTGACTTACTTTCTTGGCTTGCAAATCAAGCAGACTGATAAAGGAACCTTTATCAGTCAAGAGAAGTATGTCAGAAGCATACTGAAGAACTATGATCTCAGTGACTGTGCCTCAGTCAAGACTCCCATGGTTCCACCAAACAACCTTGGTTATGACCTCACTAGTAAACCAGTCAATCAGACTCTATTCAGAGGAATGATTGGGTCACTGATGTATCTCCTTGCATCAAGACCTGACATCCAATTCTCAGTATGTTTGTGTGCCAGATATCAATCTGACCCAAGAGAATCACATCTCACTACTGTGAAAAGGATCCTCAGGTACCTGAAAGGTACCCCAAGCCTTGGATTATACTATCCTAAGTGCTCAGGCTTTGATCTCAAGGGATACTCAGACTCTGACTATGCTGGTTGCAACATGGATAGGAAAAGCACCTCAGGCTCCTGCCAATTTCTTGGTGGAAAATTAGTCTGTTGGAGTGCCAAGAAGCAACAATCAGTTGCCATGTCCTCAGCAGAAGCTGAATATGTTGCAGCAGCTAGCTGTTGTGCAAATGTACTTTGGATGAAAAGTCAGCTCAGTGACTATGGCATTCAGTATAAGATGGTACCCATCTTTTGTGATAACACAAGTGCAATTGCAATATCCAACAACCCTGTTCTTCATCAGAGAACAAAACACATTGATATCAGATATCATTTCATCAGGGACCATGTCATGAATGGTGACATTGAATTACACTTCATCCCTACTGAATATCAGTTAGCTGATATCTTCACCAAACCTTTGGATGAACCAACTTTCACAAGACTGAAAGCTGAATTAGGAATGTTGGATATCGAGAATCAGTCCACTGATTGAATCCTTCCAACTGAAGTGTAAATTCTTAAAACCTCAGGTCCCTGACTCAATGTGTTCGTCAGTAAACAAGATCACTGAATCACCCTTCCTGAACCTCTCAGTGAATGAATAGTCATTCAGGGCCCTCAAGATGTCATTCAATGCTAACTTAAATGCTCTAAGTATTTAGTTAGTAAATGTCCTAGGTTGGTGACTGACTTCTTATTTAATATAGGAATATATGTCTCTTTATCCTTCTGGCATACACATCTTGGGCCCCCACTTTCCCACTTGGCATTAATTGCCTCTCCAATCACATAATAGAAATGTGATGACTCAGCTCTGCAAATTACACTTTTTTGCAGACGGCACAACTGTTTACCATGACAGTTGCCGAATACATGGGGAAGTGGAAACGTGGCATTAAATGCGGATTTCAAATGTTTTATAAAACAATTTTCAAAATTTTGAGACTAACCGCTTTATGCCCAAAATACCCTCAACCTCCACTTCCCTATAAAAACCCAAACAAAAGATAACACACACACATTTTATTTAGAAATCTTAAGCAAACTCTTGCCCTTTTCTCTATCAAACAAATTGTGTGTGTTCTTAGCAATTAGAAACCCAGACCATTTTTTCCGACCAAAACCCTAACACAAAAATGGCATCTTCTAATGCTATCACCCTCGCCCCAAATGTGAATTTCCCAATGGAGGGCGTGGATATGACCAAAAACAACGTGGTTGGAAATTTCCACTACCCCCAACAATATGAGGGGTACAAGGATGTGGTTAAGTATTTACATAACTGCTTCCTTGCCACGGCCTTTACCAAAACCCCATCAGTCATTTATCATGACTATCTCAGGGAGTTCTGGTGTACCGCAACGTCTACTAGCCCTAAGGCGCCCAGACCTTTGAGGCAAACCCTACTGACCAGGAAATTAAAGCAGAAATGCTATTCCTTGGGCCTCATGACGCTAAGCGTCCTACTTTGTCTCCTGAAGCCTTGTTAGAAAAGGCTCCCATAGTGAAGACATGGTTTCACCCCATCTGGAGACTCATGATGACATTTGTCATTCAAGTCCTCGGAGGGAATAAATCCTCCACTGAGCAAGTGAACTTGATGTGTCGTTGTATAGGTGATTATTCCTTATCAAGTTTTACATTTATATTTTGCCGACTTAACCTATAACAACACTAACGGGCAGTGTACCCGATCAATGTAGTTTAGTTGGTAAGTAGGGTGTCGATCACTAAGAGTGAGATTTCTAATATACTAATTCTAGAGGTATTCGACTCTCCTAAACTAACGCAAAGGGGGGTTCAGCCTGAGAGACTGGCACGAGTTTGGTTTTATACTAAACTAATTAAACTAAACTAATCAAACGCAAGAAGCTTGAAGGTATCGAAAATAAGAAGAACGTGTTAACCAAGTTCAGTCATATATGATTAAGTTTTGATAAGTTTCTAAGACATGTAATGATGGTGCTCATGACTAGGCGCGGTCTATCCTAAATAGGCGAGGAAGGGGCATGGCGACCCAAGCAATGCTCAGCTAGACACAGAGGTTATCAATGCACTAATAAAAGTCACCAAAGCGTTGGCTCTAATCTTATCGGCGAGTAAACCCTTAATGATTACTTATGTCTATCCTATTATAGATTCCATTTTAAGTCTTTTTGACTGACTAATCCTGTCACAATTAATCAGAACCCGCATAAAGCTGCTTAATGATTACCACGTTTATATATTATTTAGCCCTTAAGGGGCTTACATTAATCACGCAAACGATATTAATGAAGTATAAACTAATAAAGTGATCAAAACGAAGACCAAGCAACCAATCGAATTAGAAACTAATTAAACCATCAAATACTCATAAACTTGGCTAACACATAAGAGTGTTAGCCCATAATCTCTGTAACAAAATACAAAAACATAATCAAGACGAATAGAGTGTGAAACATAGTGAATACGATACGCTAACCGAATGATTAAGTAATATAACAATGATAAGAGATGTTCTTCAAGTATAATTGGGTCTTCAAGGGTGATCTTCTGCTGTTTTGAGAGGCTTTGATCGTCTGGGAATGGCCCTAAGGGTTCCCAAAGATCCCCAAATTCGTTAATGAGTTCGGTATTTATAGATTCTGAAATCTGGGTCGATACGGCGCATCTATAGAGTTAGATGCGCCGCATCTATAAGTAAACGTAGCCTCCAAGTCTGAAACTGACCCAATACGGCGCATCTAAATACCAGATGCGCCTCATCTCCCAATACGGCGCATCTAAGGACCAGATGCGCCGCATCTCCTTCAAATACAGGTAGATCTCCTTTTTCTCTTTCCGTGGCCGCTTGAATCACCTAAAACGGAGTCCGGATGAAGATTTTATGGCCAAAATACAAAAGCATCTTCAAGTGTCGACTTGTAATCTTGACTTCTTCATTAAGCTTCTAATCTTCACTTGATCTCTTGAATTCTTGGTAAGGATTGTATATGGCCGATACGGCGCAGCGGATTGGTCCGATGTGGCGTATCAAGGTAACTTCGCGTGGGGTCCAGGATTATAATATTTGCGAATATTCTTCAATATCTTGGATATCTGGTGAAGTCTTGAGATTGTTACGCCGCATATCAGGAGCTTCATGCGGCGCATCTGGAGTAAAACAAGTTGATTCTTCTCGTTGACCAAGGTTTCATATGCGGCGCATGGGATAAATCCATGCGGCGCATTCTTCAAAGTCAGGCAATGGTCCTTAATCTCTTCAATTCAGTAGACTTTTCCAATCTTGCTTGTTTTGCTCCATTTTTAGTCCAAAATCGCTTAGTTTCACCAAATGCTTGTTTTTACCTAAGAATTACAAAAGTAAGCAATTAAGTATCAATTCTCATATATAATATAATAAAACAAGTCAAATACATAGGATAAATGATGGTAATAAAATGTACTTATTTAAGTTCATCAGAACTCATCACAGCAAATGATGATGTTCAGTCTCTTGGAGGGTAGAAAAATTGATATCGGAGGTATAATCTTCCGAGACCTCATTGCCAAGCTCTCAGGGAAACATAGGCAAAGACACATGTCTTATCCTAGGTTCATTTCCTGTGTGCTTCAGGACCTTCTTGGTTCTGACTACTTAAGGTCTGACGATCAAGGTACAAAACCTGACGTCTTGCATAAGGCCAACTTTAGTAGTGACATCATTGAGGCACAACCTACCGCCCTGACCAACTACATGTTAGTAGTCATTCAGGGTGAAAATGCAAGCTCCCCAGTACCTTCACCAACCATGAAGGTGAAGAAGAAGAAAGGGGGACAGTCCAGTAAGGTGGTTAGACCTAAACTACTCGTCACTGAGACTGTTGCCTCAGGCACCCTTAACATTGTGGCCCAGACCTCTGAGACACCCACTGCAGAGACCCTTCTGACCACAAAACAACCGTCACCGGAGGTCACTGAGAAATCATCCTCAGTGTCCTCGGACAAACCCTTTCCGCATGTTTCCTTTGACATAAACAAGTCAGAGGGATCAGGAACATCCACCCATTCACATCCCAATGAAGGCACTGATAAATCACAATCAGAGCCTGAGGGAGTACAGGGTTCTATATCCTCAGTGGGGCAGCACTACTCCACTGAGAAGGGGACCCACACCCACTCACATCCCGCTAACGTCTCTGAGAAATCACACTCAGAGTCTCAGGGAGTTCAGGACCCTAAATCCCCAAAAGGACAGACCAATCCTGATGGGAAGGGGGTCCATACATCTTCACAAGGAGTGCCTCATGATTCCATTGGAAAACACCCATCAGTGGATGAAGGCGCTCAGGGGGACAAAGACTCGGAGGGATATAAACCACCCGCCAATACGAAACCCAAACCCACCTCAGGCATCTCAGGCACTTTTGTGGGGATTCGACACACGGTTAAGGTGGTTAAACCTTTTTTTCTTTGTGTGTATGATATATTGAGTTAATATGATTAAGTATGCGGAATCTACTTAATCACAATTAGAAGGTTATTTGTGTTATGGAAATGGAGCAGTTGTGATTGTTTTATGACAATGAACAATGAAAGACTAACACCAAACGATTCAATATTATTAATGATAATAATACAAGTGATCTTGAATTATCACTAGGGTTACAACCTTGAATCTTAAGTTTTTCTAACTTGTGATATTGTTGTGTTTGTTCTAGTTCGAACAGTTATGAAAGTTCTAAGTGTTTTTACAATATCAACCAGCTATTCGACTTATGAAAAACTATGTAATATCTAGTCTAAGATCTTCTTTTATAGTCCAAGAAGATCTTTACAATATTGCTTAAAGTCTTAGTCGAACTACTTGCTAACTTATCTTGAGTGTGTCAGTACATAAGATACAACATGTATCTGTGTACACAACTTGTTAACTAAGCACATGGGGTAAGATATTATCTACCGTATATTGTTGACCAAAATACAAATAATATCTTTTCATACTTATCCACTTAGCAGCAGAATGTACATTAGCAGCAGCAATCTTTAACACTAGCAGCAGAATCCTTCAGCAGCAGAACGTTAAGCATAGCAGCAGAATCATTTATAGCTAGCAGCAGAATCAAATGTTCTAGCAGCAGGAACAAACATTACCAGCAGGAACCAAATGCACTAGCAGCAGAATCACACTTAGAGTATTTCTTTGAATAGAAACCGATATTAAACTTCTTGAATATTTAATTCCCAACAATCCTCCCCTAAACATGTGAATCCATTTCAACATGTTTCTGAATTAAATTATGGATTGTGAAGATCTTTCAAACACTTCTGTTCTTCAAGAATGAATATCTTTCTCAGTAATTCATCTGCTTTGTTCTTTGACTTTAACAATATCAACACATTGCTCCAATCTTGGACTAAAAGATGGTGCAATTTCCTTGGATGGTGGAATTATAAGAGGCAATGGAGCTGTGTATCTTGGATGCTTGTTTCAACAAGTGAAATCATCTATCAGCATGTGTTTGCAAGTGATGAACAAACGTGGTAAACTGAAATTGAAACTTTTCTTCGGTTGACCTAGATAGAACTTTCTCCTTTGGAATGTTCTTGTCATTTTCAAACTCCATGTCATCATCTTGTATGCTCTTGTCTTTTCCTCCCTTACATTGGGTTTGTCTTCCTTTCTTGGGCTTTTATTTCCTCCCCTGAAGCAAATAAAATTTTATCCTCCCCTTGTTTGGAAGATCTCTCACTATGTACCAAAATATTTCTTTCTCCATTATCTGATCTACCAATGAGAACTTGTTATCAGACAATATTGTACATGAAGCCATCAATTCCTTAAGAGTTTAAGTTACTGCCCTCATCACTTCTAGGTGTGTTAACTCCTATGAGAGGTGATTCATGGGGCATTTGATTCATGGTCCATCAATGGATGGTTTTTGTGAATCCTTTGAAAATCCTTTTAAGAAATTGTTTGACTTAGCAGTATGTAATTGATTTTATTATGAAAAACCATACTGCTTTCAACCATTTTGAAGAGATTAAGTGTATAACAGACACTTAATCAAAATTTCGGTTTAAAGCAACCTCTGGTTGTGTGAGAACCAATGTATTCAGTTATAAATAACTGCCTGTGTGAAGATAAACCCATTCAAAAGGCTTTCTTAACAGGGTTTCCAGCTCATAGTAATTGTCACCTCTAACACAAGTGTTAGATTCACTTTCACTAGCTGTTCTTTCTATCAGATGTCCTTAGACTTGCTCATTATACTTGAAAGTATAAAATGATAGAAAGTGAGTTGCATCAGTTACTATCTGATCAACTAAGTCATTAATTCAATGTGAAATTTCATACTTAGGTTTCAAGAAAGAAGTTTTAAGGAGTTTTAAATTCCCAAACTCAGTCCATCATAAACCTAATATGTAGCAACTGGATATTCTGATTTTGCTGCTTCATTTCACTTGAAACATCCTTTTGTGTTCACATGTTCATACCTGAAAATGTTAGTCTAAAACCAAAATAACAAAGTACAAAGTACTTGTCTTGTATTAGAATAATCATAGGACTAACAGTATGAATAACACAAATTAAATTTGTACTAGAAGCATAAACTTTTGTAATAGCAGTAGTATCTTTTAAAACTAGCAGCACAATCAAAAATTTATTTACAAAAACACAAAGTTTAAAATCATTGAGGATTAAGCATTCCAATACTTGCTACCAAGTACTGAAACCTTCCAACATCAAAAGCTTTGGTTAGCAGATCTGCAAAATTGAATTCTGAAGCAATTTTAAGTACTTGAATTAATCTTTTCTCATTGCAGTCTCTTATAAAGTGATGTCTAATTTCAATGTGTTTTGTTTTAGAATGTTGCACTGGATTTTTAATAATACAAATTGTACTACTATTATCAATATGAATAATAGTGTTTAAGAAATTGTACCCATAGTCAAGGAGTTGGTTTTGAAGCCATAGAACTTGACCACAGCAACTTGCAGCAGCTATATATTCAGCTTCAGTTGTTGAATTTGCCACACTTGTTTGCTTCTTACACTGCCATGAGACAAGTCTACACCCAAGGAATTGACATCCTCCAGTTGTTGACTTTCTGTCCAAGCTAGCACCAACATAATCACTATCCGAAAATGCTACCAAGTCAAAAGGTGATTCCCTTGAATACCATAGACCCAACCTTGGTTGACCCTTGAGATATCTAAAAATCCTCTTGACTGCAGTTAAATGAGAAACCTTTGGAGTAACTTGAAATCTTGCACAAGCACAAACAGAGAACATGATATCAGGTCTTGATGATGTAAGATACATCAAAGAACCTATCATAGATCTGTAAGTGTGTACATCTACATTTTCTCCATCTAAGTCTTTAAGAAGTGGCTTCTCAGAGTCCATTAGTGTGCTTGTCATTTTTGAATCAGCAAAGTTGAACTTCCTTAGTATTTCAACAACATATTTATCTTGACTAATAAATATGCCTTCATGTGACTGTTTAACTTGCAAACCCAAAAAGAATGTAAGTTCCCCCATGGAACTCATCTGAAACTTATCATGCATAAGCTTCTCAAACTCTAAACACATATCTTTCCTTGTAGATCCAAATATAATGTCATCCACATACACCTGCACTAACAAAAGATCCTTCTTGTGCTGTTTGATGAAAAGTGTTTGATCAATCTTTCCTCTTTGAAATCCATTTTCTAATAAGTAGGAAGCTAGTGTTGCATACCAAGCTCTTGGTGCCTGATGAAGGCCATAGAGAGCTTTAACTACTCTGTACACTTTGTCTGGATGTTGTGGGTCAATGAAGCCTGGAGGTTGTGAAACATACACCTCTTCTTCAATTGTTCCATATAAGAATGCACTCTTGACATCCATTTGATAAACTGTGAAGCCTAAAAATGAAGCATAAGCTAAGAAAAGCCTAATTGCCTCAATCCTTGCTAATGGAGCATAAACTTCATCATAGTATATCCCTTCTTCTTGTGTGTGCCCTTGGGATATTAATCTAGCCTTATTCCTAATCACTATTCCCCTTTCATCCCTTTTATTCTTGAAAACCCATCTAGTGCCAATTACCTTTGCATTCCTAGGTAAATCAACTAGCACCCATACTTTCTGAATCTTGAACTGAAGAAGCTCCTCTTGCATAGCTTCTACCCAGCTTGAATTATCTAAGGCTTTCAGAATGTTCTTTGGTTCATCTTGTGAGAGAAAACATACAAACAAGCAAGAGTTTGAAAATTCATGCTGCTTTGAAGCATAAAGGGCATCAAGAAGCCCTTGTTGGTCTGAAGACATCAGTTGTTGTCTTGTCTTCACACCTGATTGTACATCTCCAATCACATTATCTAGGGAGTGGACTTTGTGAATTCTTGTTTGTGGAGTAGAAGGAACTTGATAATTTGATGGAAGATTGTTGAAATCCACCTCATTATCTGAGAATTCTGCTTCTTTCGTTTCTGAAGGGCCAGCAGCAGAATCATTTGGCCTAACAGCAGAATCAGTAAGCCTAGCAGCAGAATCACCAGCAGAAACAATTTGTTGTTCCTGAGTTTCATCTTCTTTCCTTTCATCTTCAACACCTTCTTTAGCTTTGCCAGAAGAAGATTCATCAGTTGTTGAAGTTGATTCCACACTTGTACTTGACCATATTGGCATCCAAACATGATCTTGGTTTGTCTTCTTTTCTAACCTTGCCTCATCTGTTGCTTGTGAACCTGAAAAATTATTAGTTTCAACAGCAGCAGGCACATAATTCATTGATTTGGTTAGATTTTCAAGATCAAATAGCCATTTTGGTCCTTGACCTTCTACATTGGATTTGTCTTCCAAAAACTCCACATGTAGGTTTTCTTCTACAATCATAGTTCTTTTGTTGTATACTCTAAATGCTTTGCTATTGAGAGAATATCCAACAAAGAATCCTTCATCTGCTTTACCATCGAATTTTCCTAAATGGTCTAAGGTATTGAGAATTGTCACATGACATCCAAAAGGTCTAAGAAATCCTATTGCAGGAGTTCTACCTCTAAAAAGTTCATATGATGTCTTATTGTGAGGCTGTATAACTAAAACTCTATTTTGAACATAGCAAGCAGTGTTGGCTGCTTCAGCCCAAAAAGTTATAGGTAGCTTAGAATCAGCTAACATTGTTCTAGCAGCTTCAATTAGTGTTCTATTCTTCCTCTCAACAACACCATTCTGTTGTGGTGTTCTAGCAACACTAAATTCTCTCCTAATACCTTTTTGTTTGCAGAAATCATCCATAACTCTATTTTTAAACTCTGTCTCATTATCACATCTAATGACTTTCACTTTCTTGTCTACTTGGTTTTCTATCTGTGTAATGAATGTCTTAAGGATGCTTGTAGTCTCATCCTTAGTAGATAGAAAGAAAACCCATGTAAATCTAGTATAGTCATCAATTATAACAAGACAATATCTCTTATGCATTATACTACTTACTGAAACAGGTCCAAATAAGTCCATATGCAACATAAACAATGATTGATTGATAGAGTTAAAAATCTTGGGCTTACAAGTGGCTTTGTGTTGTTTGCCTTTAAGACAAGCAATGCATGTTTGATCATTTTCAAATCTTTTGTGAGGTAAACCTCTTACCAAACCATTCTTAACAATTTTATTTATGGTTTTGAAGTTAATATGACCAAGCCTTCTATTCCATTTCATTGATTCATCCAATGTGGTCTTTGCAACAAGACAAGTTAAATTCTTTTTAGGAACAATGTTCTTCATATCTACACTGTACATATTGCCCTTTCTAGGAATTCTAAGAAGTACTTGACTTTCATCAGGCATCTTAAAATCAGGAGAAAGTACAAGACATTCAGTCTCACAGAAAAGAACATTGTTCTTTTTGTCACACATTTGTGAGACACTAAAAAGATTATAATTTAGCTCTTTTACATAGAACACATCTTCAAAATCTAAATTTCCAGTTTTAATGGTACCTTTACCGGAAATTTTGCCACCAACACCTCCTCCAAAGGTAACATAGCCTCCATCTATTGATTGAAAATCTGAGAGATAAGACTTGTTGCCTGTCATGTGCCTTGAACATCCACTATCTGAGTATCCTTGATCCTCTTGCTGATCATTTGAATGTTCCTGCACATAAATGAGAAGTATTAGTTTCTTTTGGGGACCCAAGCCATTACTGACTTGGATCTGCCTCTTGCATCAATGTAATTTAATCTTTTAAGGACAGTTGATTTAACATTGGATTTTAGAATCCAACATGCTGAGGCCTTAACAGCATTTGCCCTGTTTCCCTTAGCAGCAGAATGAACTGATTGCCTAGCAGCAGGAACTGCTAACTTTTCAGTTCTACCCTTTGGTTTCCAAACTTGTTTTTGAACCACTGCTTTTGTTTTAATGGGCCTTAGAACAGTCTTTGGTACATGTTTGAAAAAAGTTTTTGCACCCATAGCTGTTGATTTTGGGTTAACAGTCATAGATGGTCGAGCAGCAGGAACAATTAGTCTAGCAGCAGGAACCATGTTTGAGATAGACTTGTTTGAGACTGTTCTGGGTTTTGTTCTATTAACACTAGAACTAGAGTGAAAATGAGATTTAGGTGTTTGCCTTTTGTGGTTCACTCTATTGTTTTCATACCCAGTTACCCAATGGTTGCAGAAAGCTGCAAGATGGTCAAAACTACCACATGTGTAACAAGCTTTGTTATAAAAATCAAAGTCATCACCTAGTTGGTGAGATTTAAGGCCATTTCAATTCCTTTGGTTGCCTCTGGGCTTGTTTGTAGTTCTATATTGTTCACAATATCTAACTGGTTGCCTAACATGTTTAACATTGTTCTTAGGCCTGTTAGTATTATGATTGACTATCTTAGGAACCTTTGTTCATACCTTCTTAACCAAGACAGGTTTAGACATAACCTGTTCTTCTTCATCACTATCAGTTGTGCAATCCTCAACAACTATAGCATCTAATTTCTTAACAAAGGACACCTTGTCCTGATAAAGTAAAGTTTTATCTAAACTTTTACTTACTTTTTCTACCTTAAGACTCTGAGTAGTCTTAGAACCATATTCCATTATTGGTTCTTGAAACTCAGGTAAACCTGAATTCCCTAGGTCAATCCCTGGGGGTTTTGGGATTCCTCTATAAGGAGGTGGGACACTTTTATATCCTACTCCTAACTTAGCTCTATTAATCACCTGACATTCTACTATGTTGTGCACACTTCTAGAAGCATGTTCTAGTGCCTGTGTAGTCAAGTGAATGTTTTCATTTTCCTTTTTGACCCTATCATAAGCTTCTCTCAAAAGCTTAACTTCAGCATCTCTAAAAAATATGTCCTGTCTTAGGAGAGCTTTGTCATCAGAAAAAGCTAATTCATTTTCCTTATAGTGTGTGATTTGTTTCTCTACTGACTCTAATCCACACTTATAGTTTATAAAGTTTTGAAAAGTCCTGCTTAGCTCTTTCTTTTGATCATCATATTGTTTGATTAAAACCTGTAGAGCATTAAGAGCAGTGCAAGTATTTGAACAAGCTTTATGATTTTGTACCTCGGTAGCAGAAAAAGCCATAAGTGTCATCTGAGTAGGAGTTTCTTCTTCATCTGCCATGAAGCTCCAATCAAAACCTAAGCCATCAATAGCTACCATAGCTTTTGGCTCAATAACCTCCTCTGTTTTGGATGTGCTTCCAAAACTTCTATTCTTGCTATCTTGCTGCCTTGGTCTTCTGCACTCTCTTGAGAAATGACCCATCATGTGGCAGTTATAGCACTCTATCTTTGACTTATCAAAACCAGCAGCATCAGTGTTGCTGATTATGAGCTTCTTCCCCGTCTTGTGATAGAACTTCTTGGCTCTCATGCTAAAAAGAGAAATTTGCCATTTTAGATCCATTTCCTCTAGATCATCTTCATGGATCTCTTGGAGGTCTTCATAGGAGAGCATGGACCCATTGTTTTGACTTGTAAGAAATGCACAACAAGTCTTTTCATCCAAAATACTAATGGTACTACTTGATGAACTAGCAGCACCAACATCATCAACAACTTTCACCTCTTCACTTGATTTTGAGGTACTAGGAGTTGACATAAATGCCTTTTTCCCAGTATTAGCACTAGTACCTCCATTCTTCTTCAAATCTTGCTCCACAATCTTGAAGTTGCTATACAAGTCCATCAGTTCCATGGTGTCTAAGTCTGGCTTGTTCTTCCAAACAACAACATGCATAGCCCACTCTTCTGGTAAGCTTCTCAGAAATTTTGAGTTCAAATCTTCTTGAGGAATTTCAATCCCAAGAATAGCAAGTTGGCTCACAATATTCTGAAGCCTATTAAACATGTGGTCAAGAGTTTCATTGTATGTAGAGGAGAAGTTTTCAAACTGCTGTTTGAGTAGTGTCTTGTGGGTTTTCTTGGTGGCTTCATTTCCACCATACCTTGAAATAATAGCTTCAAATAATGACTTGGCATCTTTGAACTTGCTGAAGTTTAGAAGTTGATCATTGGGAATGGTCATCATCAGCATGCTTCTTGCCTTCAAGTCATTTTTCTTCTTTATTCTATCTTCTGCAGATGATGGCTTTGTCTGCAGAGTTGACACCACTTTGCCCTCCACTGTTGATGTAGTGGTGGTAGGCTGGTAAGAGTCTCCATCTTCAATGATTTCCCAAAGTGCATAATCTTGCACTTGGAAATATTGCTCTATACTCAGCCTCCACATCTCAAACTCATTTTGTTTGAGCATGGGAATCTTTGCAGCAACATTTGTCTGAATAGATTCAACGTCCATTTCTTTAGCTTCTTCTTCTAAATCAATAATATCAGCCTTGCTCTGATACCACTTGTGGGGATTCGACACACGGTTAAGGTGGTTAAACCTTTTGTTCTTTGTGTGTATGATATATTGAGTTAATATGATTAAGTATGCGGAATCTACTTAATCACACTTAGAAGGTTATTTGTGTTATGGAAATGGAGCAGTTGTGATTGTTTTATGACAATGAACAATGAAAGATTAACACCAAACGATTCAATATTATTAATGATAATAATACGAGTGATCTTGAATTATCACTAGGGTTACAACCTTGAATCTTAAGTTTTTCTAACTTGTGATATTGTTGTGTTTGTTCTAGTTCGAACAGTTATGAAAGTTCTAAGTGTTTTTACAATATCAACCAGCTATTTGACTTATGAAAAACTATGTAATATCTAGTCTAAGATCTTCTTTTATAGTCCAAGAATATCTTTACAATATTGCTTAAAGTCTTAGTCGAACTACTTGCTAACTTATCTTGAGTGTGTCAGTACATAAGATACAACATGTATTTGTGTACACAACTTGTTAACTAAGCACATGGGGTAAGATATTATCTACCGTATATTGTTGACCAAAATACAAATAATATCTTTTCATACTTATCCACTTAGCAGCAGAATGTACATTAGCAGCAGCAATGTTTAACACTAGCAGCAGAATCCTTCAGCAGCAGAATGTTAAGCCTAGCAGCAGAATCAAATGTTCTAGCAGCAGGAACAAACATTACCAGCAGGAACCAAATGCACTAGCAGCAGAATCACACTTAGAGTATTTCTTTGAATAGAACCCGATATTAAACTTCTTGAATATTTAATTCCCAACAACTTTTGTTCTCTCGAGAACTGACCCTAAAAGTCAGGCTGGGCAACCCCCCCCCCCCAGTTATTATGACTAGTCAGGCTGGTCAAACCCCACCAGTTATTATGACAAAAGAGTCAGAACCTGGCCACAACGAAGGTGAGCCCTCTTCTGAGGGTGAGCCGGACATCCTGAAGGCTCCTTCTCTGGCTGACTATGAAAATTTGTTGGCTGATGAGTCAGAGGAGGAGATTGATTTTGGTGATGATGATATCCCTGATGCTGAGGAGGAAATGGAGGGTCAATTAAACCCTCCTCAGCACTCTAAGCAACAACATTCTTCTCCTCCTCCTGAGGATCAACCACCCAGTTCCCCAACAACCTCATCATCATCATCAGGTGCTTCAGCCACTCCTGAGTGGTTGCAAAAGTATGACAATGCTCGTCCGGCGTCTGAAAGGCAACTAGCCAAATTCCTTCGCAAAGCCAACGAAGGTCTTTACAACATACTCACGGATGAGCAATGGGATAAGCACACTGAAGTAGCAGCCTCCTATGCCGACTTCAGGGCCTTTGTAGAAGTATCTCAGGCCAAGATTCTTCAGGCCGCCAACCTCACTGATAAACAACTTGGCGACCTGAACAAATCTGTAGATGAAATAGCCACTGGACAGCATCAGGAACTCTCCAACATACTCAAGGCTATTGAATCAGTCCAAGAACAACTTGCAGAAGATCCCATCTTAATCAAAAGACTGGATGCTTACTTGGCCTCTCAGGTGTCCACCTCCACCAACATTACTGAGCTTCTAAAGCTCCTTCAGGGGGTAGATCTTCAAGGTCTCAAGACGCAGCAAGATTCAATTCATCAGGCTGTTATTGCATCCAAAGAGCACCTGATCAAAATCTCTTCAGCCTTTGAACAGCTCTCAACAACACATAATGAGCTGGTCACCCACTACACCACCCATGTCACTGAACTCACAACCCACCAAAAGGAAATGGCTGCCGAATTAAGTGCCGTGAAGAATGAGACTTCTGAAACAAAGTCTATGGTCTCCAACATCCTATACATTCTTCAGGCCTCTCATGTTACTCCAACTCCTCAGTCAGCAGGTGTCTCCACTGAAGTTCCACCATCTGCTCAGGGGGAGAAAAATGATGATCCGATCCCTGATCCTACTTCTGCTTTGGTGACTATCCCTGGAACATCCACCAGTCAAACCCCTCCCATTGACAAAGGGAAGAAAATCATGGTGACTGAAACTAACCCTCCTCTTGAAGCACGCTTAGTCAAGGCTTCAACCGAAAGACGTGCAGATTCTGATGCACCATTCTATGTTGATTTAGAGGATGAGAGAAGAGTCTATTGGACTCATGAACAACTAGCTGAAATCTTACACCAAGAAGATCTCAGGAAGGACCAAGAGAAATAGCAGGAACTCAACAGGTCTGTAATTTATGAGGTTGCCAAGGAGGAAATTAAGGAGTCGGATAAAGAAATTCAGGGAGATGAATTCATCAGGCTACAAGCCCAACTTCTTCAAGAACACAACAAACAAGCCAAACTTAAGGAAGAAAGGAGGCAGAGAATATATGAGAGGTACGTATGGCACATGACCAAAACCAAGGATGAAGGCACAATCACTGACATCACCATTCACAACACCAAACCCTTAAGCATAACAATTCATAGGGGGCCAAGAAAGTCTGAACATCTTTCAACAATCAAATTTTCAGACTATGGGTTAAGAGAATGGGATATGATGATGCCCATCCTAAGGAAGAAAACCTCAAGCAAGAATGCCCCAACCCTCATCAAGTCTCTAAGTGCTAAGTATGAGGAACTCTCAAAAGTGGCCAAAAGTCTTGGAATTGACCACGAGAGGGCACTTGCTTCTCAAGGACTGACTATCCCTGAACTTACTCAGAAGACCGGGAAGAAAAGAAAAGTTGTGGCTCTTGAACCTGAACAATACATAGCTGCACTTCACTGCAACAGGATTACTCCTCAGGGAGTCAAGTTCCGTCCTAACCTGGTCATCAAGGAACCTGAGTATGGTATCTTCTTTGTGGATGAATTTGGTCAGGAAGCATTTCAGAGAGTCTCTGACATTGATAAAGTGGAAACGACAACACTCCTTACCTACAAACTAATGGCGCTTAATATCAGGAGTCCTGATAATGAGGAGTTTGTTAGCCTGATGGATCAAATAATGAAGGAACGACCTGATAAAGAGGTGTTAATGTCAAAGAAGGCGAAACTAGAACTCATGGGTATCCTTCAGGAACCTTGAGTATTTTGTTTAGATGTTAGGACTTTGTAATAATATGAATAAAATGTTGGTCCATGTTTATGTTATATCAGTGTCCTTAACTGTCTTCTTGTATATTCAGTATGAGAAGAAGCCTTTAGCTCACTCATACTGATCAAAACACTTAGGCATAATTTATATCCAAATGGGGGGATATTGTTGGGTTCGTAAATACCCAATTATCTTAAACAGGATTTGAACACAAATTAAGCCAAGTGTTTATCAACCGAGAACAATTCAAGTCACTGAGTGAACAGTAACTCAGTGAGTCATCTTCAGGAAGCTTAAGGAGAATTCAAGAAGAAGGATTCACTCCTCAGGAAGGCGAGACTCCCTGAGTGTGACTTAAGCCAAAGAAGAAGATGATGGGTTCAGTGAGTACTGACAAGAGCTCACTGAACCCCTCAGTCTCCTCACAAGAATGAAGACTGATGACTAAAGACTGAAGAACAAGACTGAATCTATAGCCTGAAAGAAAGGCGGGATCGAGTGGGAAAGTTTAAAGGAGATAAGGATGAGTCTTATCGCCGCCAAAGCAAACTTACCTTATATGGCTTAAGGATGTGAAGTGTCATATCTGACAATTGGAAAGCTTCTTTATGGCCATCCCAAAATAGATTCTTGGAACTGACAAAAGACTGTAGTGCTTTTGTCAGACTAGACTAGGTTTTCCTTTTGTACTATTAGTCACGGGTTGTTCTTTTATACTTGTGTATAAATAGGATATATGGGGAGAAAAGTGGGATAAGTTTTGTGCATTAAAAGCTTAGACTTTCACAAAACCACTTTTCTCCTCCAAAGAACAACACATCCCTGAGATAGCTCAGTGGGTCTTTTTGTTGTCACTCAAGAACAGCTTGAGTTTAGAGAGGAGAACACCATACCTTGTCTATTCAATCCCAAGTGTTTATTCCGCAAAACACTTGGGTAATAGATTCTTTGATTAATTTCTAATAAGAATTTAAACGTTGAAAAACCTTTGTTGTTTTTATCTTTACGTTATTACTTATTTGGCAAAATTAATCATTACATTATATCAGTCTTAGTACACGTTTAGGATAACTTTGTAGTTATTTCTATAAGTGTAACGGGAACAACAATATCACACAACCTAATCTCATGGTTAGCCCTAATCTTGTCACCAAAGACTGTTCCTATCTACTTATAGTTGACCAATGAGCGAAACTAGAAATTTGTAACACATGTATGCTCATCATTTAATGTTTTAACCTGAAAAGTTTTTTCTTCAGTCATCCAACTAGCATAACATCTCCAAGGACATGTTGGCACCTCATCCTTACTAACACTAGGATACTTGTTTTCCTTCCTTTGTTTACCTTTATCTGGATCAACCAACTTTGGAGGTCTCTGTCCACACCTAGCCACAACTCTCTGTTCACCACTCCTTTCATACCATAGTGAAAAACCATTAGCCAAAGCATAGAAGGTCAAACACTCTTTGAACTTGTTAACACTCACATACTTGTCACCCACCTGCAATTGAAACAAAACCTGTGTTAATAAACATAATTTATAAACAACATAAAAATGTGGAATTTAAGTATGCTTTTCACCTTAGGTTTCCTCAGTCTCCAGTGTGTACTTTCATCATACATGGGATACCTGTCAACAGGTGTTTGAGTAGTAATGAAAGGGTCTTGAGTTTTTCCATTCTCATCAGTAGCCTTAAGCCTTCTCAGTAGCTCATCCATGAACAAATCATGTTCAGTCATAGTATCAGAACCAGTAGAATTAAAAGGCATACTGTTTTGTACACTTGGCTCATTCATGTTTGGAACTGATTTAGCTTGCTTCTCTCTATTAGCTTTGATCCTATTTCTAATCTCAATCAATTCCTCTTCACCAGGACTAAGATAATCAACTGACTTATCACTATCATAGTCACTTTCATAATCACTATCATCTTGATTTACCTTCTCTTTGCCCCTACCATCACCACTAGTCCTAACTTAATCATCCTGTGTTTCATTAACCTTTCCTTTCCCTTTGTCTGTTTTATGAGGCTGAGGAGAAGATTCACCCTCATACTCAGCCTCCATCTTAGCCCAAGACACCATCTCATCTATGGAAAACTCATTGCAAAACCTTTTTTTCTTTGGACTGCCTTTATTCTTAGAAACACAAGCATCCATAAAAGTGGTATCAACTTTAGCTAAATATTCTGATAGGTCCATATCTAAGTGACCCAGATATACATCAAGCTTACCAAACACAACAACAACATCAAACATGTAATCTAACTCCTTATCACTACTTACTCTAACTAAACCCTTCTCCAACTCAAGAGTTGGGACTATGTAATACAAACCTTGAAAGTAGTTTCCACATCTTTCTCTTAAAAATTGAGCAAATGGTTCGTAAGGCATCCTTGCAACTGACATCTCAAGGACCACACCATCATTATACCTAAGAGATAAATTGAGGAAACACCCGTCATTGTGAACATCTAACATGTGCAAAACGGTATGAGGTATCATTCTGTTACAAACACAATAACCTCAAATTAGGGTTTTATGACTATATTCAACAAATAATAATCAAAACACAATTAACACAGATACTCATAAAAGAACGGCCATAAAAACATAATACCTGAATTATCAACACAAACATAAAAACTTGTAATGAGACTGATGTTTGTGAAATTAGGGTTTGTGTAAAGAGGTAGATGATAAGTGTGTGAATTAAGTGGTAATATGATCGTGTGGGGAATTGGAATTAGTACAAACGGAGGGAAAAAAGTATTATAAAACTTGGTCTTTGTTTATTGGCAAAACGAACCCAAAATATTGGATAACAGGAAATTTAAAAGTATAACGGGGCAAAAGTGATTAATTTGTGCCACGTTTGTGCCACGTCAAATTGAGTGCTGCAATAGGATGATTAAGAAAGTTTTATCATTTTATAGGAAAATTAAAAGTGTGTAGCATACAAAAGGAAAAGGTGGTAAATTTGATGCATTTTCAGACCATTTGCCCAAATAAAAATAACAAAAAAATAAATAACTAAATA
This sequence comes from Artemisia tridentata subsp. tridentata, assembly GCA_021014915.2. Lineage (NCBI taxonomy): Eukaryota > Viridiplantae > Streptophyta > Magnoliopsida > Asterales > Asteraceae > Artemisia > Artemisia tridentata. Next base: position 321,743,985 of record CP139509.1, read on the forward strand.
AATAAATAATTAAAAAATGATAAGAAAACATGTTCAATCTTTAAAGTAACAAGGACTTAAGTGTTGATATTCCTAATTTATTTTTAGCAAAATATTATTTTTGTATTATTGTGCGTGCTAAAAAATGATATAACATGTTCAATCTTTAAAGTAAAAAAGGACTATCATCTTTATCATTCCTAGCCATTCTCGAAAACAAACAACCATCTTTGTCGGTTTTGGTCTATTGCCAGTTTGCCACAAAAGACCAGTGTCATCTTTCTTTTTCCCCGCTGCATAAAACAGGTATTCGGCTAGATGAAAATAAAATTGAAAAACGCGGAAACAAAGTGGAGTAATACTTGGTTAGTAAGAGAAATTATTCCATCAACCACAGACACAACAATTAACTCAGTGAGCAACAATTACCGACGGACAGAAATCTTCCTTTTAGATATATAGTTAGTAATTGAAGTATCAAAAGTGAACATAGTAACAGTGTTGTAAAAATCGGTCTAAACGGCTGATTAATCGGCGCCTAGGCGCTAGGCGAGGATTAACCGTCCGATTTATACTAATCGGTCTTATTAATTGGGTTGGTTAAAAATCGGTCAATATACTGATTAATCAGATAAAAATCGGTCAAATCGGACAAAAATCGGCACATCAGATAAATCGGCCAACTCGGGTTAAATTTTCCAAAAATTAAAATTGTGGTTTTTATTTCAATATACCTCTCGTTTTTTACACAATTAGTCGACACATCCATTTAAACACACCTCGATAAGTAATTTAACACAAAATGTGAAAGTATACTCGTATTTCTTATTTCAGTCTTTCAGATAAATGTTAGTGACACTAATTGAATTCGGAAATTGATTTCAAAAATTAATTGAATCATTTGAACTTTGAAGCATAAAGTATTTTGAAGAACTTCGCTTATGTTCTATATATTATTTCAAAATTTTATAATATATATATATATATATATATATATATATATATATATAATATATATATATATATATATATATATATATATATATATATATATATATATATATAATCTAATCGATTAATCCCGGCTAATCGCCACCGAATCTATTAATCGCTAGGCGCTACTCAACCGCCTAGTTAGCGTACAACGATTTTTACAACCTTGCATAGTACTACTAAATAGTAACAAAAATATCAATTTAATTGCTTAAAATAAATAGAAAGATCACTTAATTTAGCCATGTTATTTATTGAAGTATGGTTTGTTTTGCTATTCAGTGTCAAATCATGTTTATTGTTTGTCATTTTCCTCTCTTTATACGGAACACCAAATGTGGATATTTTTAAATAAGATGTAGCAGATTGATACAGGTATAAGGTGCATAATATCAAAACCATCCATGGAACCTGCCTACCAAGGTTCATGAACCTGACAACCGAAAAAGAATACCAACTTTCCTAGTATCTATAATCCTTTTATTAATAATGCTATTTTGTTTTAATCTGTTAAAATATCCATATAAAACAAGGGATATACTAGTAGGACCCTCTTTATAGTCAACCGTACAAACCGCAAAGCACACAATACAACATCACGATGCACACAGTATAACTCCTCGATGCATAAGGAGAGTCCCCTTTGTATTTTAAGGGGGTCCGAATATCACGCCCCATAAAACAAATGTCTGTGGACCAATCTAAATATTAAATTTTCCACCCATTAGAGTACCAGGTACGGTGGTGCCATGGGTGGCGCCATGGCCACCAGCCCACTTTTTGCGATGGCGCACCACACCGTGGGTTGCGCGATGGCTGCTCACGCCGTGGTGACCAGCCCACGTGGTTTTTTTTTTTTTTTTTTTTTTTTGCATGTGCGATGGAGAAGATTAGAAGAAAGAAGGTGAGATGTATATTTGTAATTTTTCATTTTACACCCTTTTATTTCTTTACTTTTTCATTTTAGACTCTTTTGTTTCTTTACTTTTTTATTTTACACCCAATAGTATATGACCATCTTTGTATCTAGATTGGAAATTATGAATCTTGTGTATGTTTTATTTTATATTAAAAAAATAATATAAAAATAACAAAAAATCGTATGGCACCACATTTTTTGGTGCCAATTGTAACGGCCAGAAAGTGGTGCCATAAAGAGTTTTGCTGACGTAGCAGCACTTTTTGTCTATGGCACAAGAGCCATGACACCACTGTACCCAGTGCTTTTAAATAGTACTCCCTCCGTCCCAAAATATAAGTTCATTTTGGATTTTTCAAAGTCATTTTTTCCCGACTTTGACCTTGATTATATTTTTTCGTGTTATATAATACTTGATGAAAAGTATACCAATGGAAATGCATTTAAAACACAACTCCATTTATATATTTTGCATCTATTATACAACACGAAAAAAAATAATTAAGATTAAAGTTGAAATAAAAAGACTTTGAAAAAGTCAAATTGGACTTATATTTTGGTACGGATGAAGTACACTTTTATAATGGTAAACTAATTTTCAATAAACAATAACATGCTCTCTACCTTTTTTATTTATTTTTATTTTTTTTAAGTGTTATTACAAATCATGAAAGAGCTATAAACATGTTAGCAAATATTGGATATATAGTAGCAATTTTTCACCACCTATGAATAAGGTAGAATTTATGGGGAAAAAAGTCTCTATTACTGAGTAGCTCTTCTATCTTTGATAAATGATTCAGGTCCAAAACCTATAAATTTTGTTGAAGTTAATTCTTTTTATAACTTTAATTGAATAACTTGCAATATTTCAACATGACTGTTATATTTTTATTTAAGTTAGTTATCACAAATACTTGATAAAAGTTAAATAAACACACTTTTTACAAACAGTATCACACCCCCAAGGTTTTGGAGTCTATATAAACCAGATCAGAACCAAAGTCTCATTCCACAAACACACATACACACATCTCACGAGACTTCCAGTGCGTTATATTCTACTAAAAGAAAATATGCCTTCATCCTCCAAAGTTGCAAATGATTCAGTTACCATAGTCTCCAAATGCACAGTTTTCCCTGAAAAAAACTCCACAATCAAATCCTTGAAACTCTCAGTGTCAGATCTCCCTATGCTCTCTTGTCAATACATCCAAAAAGGTGTCTTGCTTTCACAACCTCCCTTACCTCCAAACCATCTAATTTCCCTCTTAAAACTCTCTCTTTCGAAAACCCTCTCCCACTTCCCCGCGCTTGGTGGGCGTCTTTCAACAGACGCCCACGGCCACGTCCACATCCTCTGCGATGATTCCGGTGTCGAATTCATTCATTCCACAGCTACCCACTTCCAGTTGAATCAAATTTTGATCCCAAATTGTGATGTTCATCCTTGTTTCAAGACGTTCTTTGCGTTTGATAAGACATTAAGTTATGCTGGTCACCACCAACCAATTGCGGCTGTCCAAGTTACTGAGCTTGGTGATGGGGTGTTTATTGGGTGTACAGTTAATCACGCTGTGGTGGATGGAACTTCTTTTTGGAACTTTTTTAATACTTTTGCAGAGATATCAAAAGGAGTCACAAAAATAACAAATCCGCCAAATTTTATTCGGGAAAATGTTTTTATTTCGCCAGTGGTTCTTCCTCTTCCTGCTGGAGGCCCGAACGCGACATTTTCTGGAGATGAGCCGTTAAGAGAGAGGATCATTCATTTCAGCCGAGACGCAATTTTGAAAATGAAATTTAGAGCTAATAATCCGTTATGGAAACAAAAAATTACAAATCTGAACGACACAGATATGCACGGAAAGACAAGCAACGACTTTAACAGAAAAGTTAATGACGTCTTAAAACCCAAAAGTGAAATATCATCCTTCCAGTCACTTTCCGCTCAACTTTGGCGGGCGGTCACACGTGCACGTAAATTTCCTGACACAAAAACGACAACTTTTCGAATGGCAGTAAACTGTAGACACAGGCTAGAACCGAAGGTGGACCCACTTTATTTTGGTAACTTGATCCAGAGCATCCCGACAGTTGCTTCAGTTGGGGACCTACTATCACATGATTTGTCATGGGCAGCCAATCAGCTACACCAAAATGTCGTGGCGCACGATAATGCTACTGTGCGCCGCGGTGTCAAAGATTGGGAAAGTAATCCAAAGTTGTTTCCTTTAGGTAATTTTGATGGTGCTATGATCACAATGGGAAGCTCTCCAAGATTTCCTATGTACAATAATGATTTCGGGTGGGGCCAGCCGATGGCGGTTCGGAGCGGTAAGGCTAATAAATTCGATGGTAAGATTTCGGCTTTTCCGGGACGCCATGGCGATGGAAGTGTTGACCTTGAGGTGGTTTTGGCTCCTGAAACCATGGCTTATCTTGAGCGAGACCAAGAGTTTATGCAATATGTATCGTAAATGTTGTCACTTTGTCAATTCTGTGTTAGCTTTTTGTTCCTGATTGATTTTCCTAGCAAATTATTCTATAAATATTTTCGAATAATAATATCATAATTGAGTGATTGAATCTAAAAATGGTCTGTTCTTAAACACTTTTCAATTATGGGATGGGTTATGAGTACCCTACTAACCGCCCTCATGTTTTTTTCGGTTTTTTCATTTTTTTATTTTATTTTTCTTATAATTTTTTTTATATTAAAAACTATTATAAAACTAAAAATACATAATAAAAACACTAACCAATCAATAGAATTGTAAGTGTTAAAATTAACCAGCTACAATGTTCGAAAAATATGATTTAATCGTAAGAGGACCATCGAAAACCAATTAAGACTCCTTTTAAAAATTTCGGAAAAATCAACCGCATAAACAATATAAATTTTAATTTTTTCTTTAAAATTAATTGTCATGAGTGAGAAATTACTAAGTTTAATAAAAATGGGACCCTTATAAATCTCAACCACTAAATGAGAATATTCCCTTAATTTATTCTCTAGTTTATACTAAAAAGGGAAAGTGGACAATTATTTTGAGACATCCCAAAAAGGAAATGTGGACAATATTTTTGAGACGGAGGGAGTAAACAATATAAATTTTTTCTTTAAAATTTGGAAGAAATTAATAATGGAAAATGATGCAAAGGTGTAAAGTGTTAAGTGAAAAATATATGTTTTAATACATATTACACATAGATATCCAAACCTATATAAAACACAAGTGTGATTGTTAAAACTCTAAAAAAAAAATGCCACGTGGAAACATCCCTGCTAATAGCAACTTTACCAAATTTTTTGAAATCAAATTCGGTTGAGGAAATTCAAAGCAATACGAGGACATGACCTCAGATAGGAAGGCGTGGAGAGATAGAATTAGGATTTGCGGGTAGCTCAGGCTAGGTGTGTTGTGTTGCGTTGCCTTAGCTTTAGGCCCCGTGCGTTGCCCTGCTTTGCTTTGCTTTGCTTTGTCTGGTTGCTTTGCCTTAGCTTTAGGCCTCGTGCATTGCTCTACTTTGCTTTGCTTTGTTTGGTTGCTTTGCCTTAGCTATAGGCCCAGTGCGTTGCCCTGCTTTGCTATGTCTTGCCTCCTTAGGTTTGCCTGTTTTTCTTGGTTCTTTGCTCTGTGCTTTTGTGCTTTTGCTCCTTCTATGTTTTTGTGGTTGCGTTGTTGTACTTGCTTGTTTTGCCTACTCTTTTGCCTACTTGTTGTCTGCTTGTTGTCTGCTATGGTATCTCAGTTGCTCTCCTGCCTTTGCTCTCTCACGCGCACACATGCACTTGCCGGAGGTCTCTTTGGAAGCAGTCTCTCTACTCCCGGGTTTACCTAAGGGTAGGGGTAAGGTCTGTCTACTGTCTACCTCCCTCATACCCTGCCCCGGCGGGATTGGGTTTGTTGTTGTCTTTGTAAATTCAAAGCAAAAATCCCAAAAAATAAGGAAACTAATCCATTGCCAAAATAAAACACACACTGCAAATACGGCCATAAACAACACACAAAATCATTGATTATTTTGATTTCAATTACGTTTTTCAAATCTATGAGACAACTCGATCATACAATCTCAGAAACAACACTTCATCACAAATCAACCAATTCAAAAAGTTTTGATCGACTGAATCAAAACACATACTGAAAATAGCCACATAAACCGCATACTAAATCAATAAGGTGAGGTTTCATTAGACATTAAAAAAAATTAGGATTCCAAATTTATTCAAAAACACACGTACAAACACACACCAATAATTTCACCAGCTGCACACCATGATCCGAAGTACCTTTTAATTAACATCTTCTAAGGTATTTTTTTTTTTTTTAATTTTTAATTGATTATTAGATAGTAAATATCTGTTTGATTGATTTCAGTGTTTTTATGATTATCCACAAATTTATGAGCGTTTTTTCTGCTTCCTCTCTTTACAGTGGATTTCGATTTTGCTATCATAACATGTGGTAGTTCGGCTTTAACCACAAAATTTGCATTTATGCTCCTTTCATGGTAAGTTGTAATTATATCTTTATGCTTATGTTTTGTTTTTTTGACAAGTTAATGTTTCACAACTTATTGGTATTTAATATGAAGTTTGGTTTAGATGCAAGGTTTCATTTATTTGTTGAATATCAATTCTTTCAAAAAAAAAAATGCCAACTGTGTTGGTGCAACTCCTTAAAAGTTGCTAAATAGCATTTTTATAATTAATTCATTGTTATTATGTGGTGTAGCGAATAATCATGTTGATAAAACTTCTATGGATGTCCAATTGTGTAGGCTGAGTTCGGTGACTGGAGTGACGATGTAAACGTTGAAGTAGTTTAGGCTGAGTTTACGGATGAACTGGTATAGGCGTTGAAGTAGTGTATGCTGAGTTTAAAACACATTACTTAAAGGTACATATTTAGCTCATGAACTTTTTGGCGCTCAAATAAGCATTTCTTCATGAGCACCATTAAAAGTACTTTCCCAAACACTCATTAAGCCATCCTTTAAAGCTCTATATTTTGTGGAAGGATTTTAAAGCTGAAACAATCAACTTCCTAATCTAAATTAGATGTTCTTATTTTAAATTGTGTACTTATGCTACATTATTTTATTTATTGTGACGCAAGGGTGCTAACTATGGAGTCAGGGCCATGATGCCTGAGAGAAAAAGCAATTCAATTCTGGTGAGTGGTGAAAGTGGAGCAGGGAAAACCGAGACAACCAAAATGCTTATGCGGTTCTTTGCATACCAGGGTGGCCAGAAAGCTACTGAAGGCCGCACAGTTGAACAGCAAGTCCTTGAAGTATGATATGACGTATAGTTCTTTATTTAATTAACCTCTTAATTATGTTATATCATATGTCACTTAATGCCTATGCATAAGTACACAATTATACTATTGTATGCTGATACACATTTTTTACCATTGTGGCTGCAGTCAAATCCAGTTCTTGAAGCATTTGGCAATGCTGAAACTGTTAGAAATAACAATTCCAGGTGACCAGCTTATTCTCATATAGTTAAATATCTTAGTTGCATTAATATCATGGGGACATTTGGCACTTTGTCGTTGTGTTCTCAGAGTTATTATGTGATTATTGCTTTTCAAGTAGCAAGCTTTTGAATGTTGTTGTTGGATATTAGATATTAATATGGGGGAATGAGAATAGCTTTATGAAACGTTTATTATGTTTTGTCAATTGATATAGATGTTAATTAGACCAATGGTCATTTCTTTCTTTATATAGCTTTAGTTGTATTGTTGTACATATATTTCGTTTCCCATATGTCACTAAATTTTAAATATACTAATCATGCTCTATTTGGTAATTTGTCATAGATAATTGATAGTTTTTTTTGGACGATGAAAATACATAAAGAGTGCTAATCATCTCAAAGGAATCCTAAATTTGTAACCATGTGTTTTTAGATTCTGAATGTTAATTGAATGTAATATTTTTTGAATGGTTTGATGTGTTTTCGTATTTAGTAGGAAATTATAGGCGGAAGCAGGTGGGTCGTATGGTTGGCGGCTGCTCTTATTTGGTGAAGTAGTTGGGTTGTATGGTTTGCGGCTGTGGTTAAAAAGAAACCGACGGCTGGGATGACGAACAAAGCGACGGTAGTTTGTGGTTTTCCCCTATTTGCAGACCTCACTGTTAGACCCAAAACCAAGTTTTAAGTATTTAATAATGAAAATACTATTGGAATAATTTGACTAAGACTTTTATGAGTCGGAAGACTCGATATGATTGGTTGGTCAATGGATGTTAATTTGAGGTCAACCCGATAGTCAAACTAATAGTGAAGGTAAGTATATTATGGTTATAGAAAATATGATGCATAGACTTAAGGGACTAAAGTTGACAAGTGGTAAATGAGTATTAAAGATTGATGTGGCCAAACTATAAGAGAAATGGACTATAGGGACTAAAGTTGACAAGGAGGCAAAGATGAGCTAACTTCAATTAGAAGATTTTCCAGGACCTTATTTAGATAAATATTTGGTGTAGTGTGTTTGTGAAAGTCGGTTTAGAAGAGAAGAAAAGAGAGGGAAAATAAGAGAAGCTTGAGAGATCAATTGAGGATGATTATGTGTTTCCATGATAAGAATTAAGCCCTAGCAATGATCCTACAAGGTAAGTAAACTCTCAATTGAGTTTAATTGGTGAATTATGAATTAAGGTTTATGTACCCAATTTGGGGGAATCGGGTAAATAATGTTTTAAGTGTATTAATGAAGCTTTAGTGTTCATGGGTTATGTTTAATTTGAATAAAGTGGAGGTTTCATCATATGATCAAGATATGATCATATGATTACTAGAGATGATGATGGGTTGTATGAACCCTTGTTATAGTGTTTTGTTTATGCATATAAGTTTTTATGATTTGTGATAATTATGATTTTGGAAGCAAGGATGATGATGGTATTGAATTGTAAATTTAGCTTGGAGCTAAGGTAAGTAAAATGATTATAGCATGATCTTATATTGATCTCTAACATATATGTGTTGTGTATAAGATTGTGCTAAGTTATAAAAGGCTTTGGTTTATGGTGCTCTGTGTTTAAAAAAGCGCGCATCAGGCGTGATGCGTTGCGATGCGAGCCTCTGTTGCATCAGACACCCTAATGCGTTGCGTTTACGTGATGCGCGCGCATCAGGCACGCATCAGCTGATGCACGCATCGGCGCGCATCAGGCGCATCATGTACTTTAGGCCTTTTTTTTTTTTTTTTTTTTTGTTTTTTTTTTGTTTTTTTTTATCTTAATTTTTTACTATTTGTGTATTTTGGCAATATAGAATCGTGAACAATGAACATGCATGGTATCTTTTGACATTAAATGTGGTATAAATATGTTATTAATGTGTTTTGTGCACCATATATAATTTAAATATTTTTTTAAAAAATTGTCGCCTTGGGTACGTGATGCGCACGCATTCGCCGAGGCGGCGCATCGCGCCTCGGCTCTTTGACCCTTATCGCATCGACGCGCATCACACTTTTTAAAACCCAGATGGTGCTTGGATTAAAGTAGAATAAGGAGCTAGTTGGGTATAACTAGCCAAGTATGTTTTAGACTAGTATGGAACTAGTTAAGGTATGTGAGAAATAGGTAAGTTGTAAAGGATTTGATTAAAGTGATGATGTATGTGTATATTCATGGTTAAAGTGCTTATTGGAAGTTATAGTATGATTAAGTCTGTTGGACAAGTATTTAGATGCATATGATGCTTATATGGATGAAGGATGTATAATGTTATGTTATACTCATTTTACTTGCTAAGCGTTTTCGCTTACGTGTTATAGTTGACATGTTTTGTAGGTTCATTGTGAAGAAGGTAAAGCATTTGGTAAAGGCTTAAGATTGGGCACGGGTTGGAAAGCCTAAATGGTTATGTGTGCAAGTTTAGTTAGAATGCCGAGCTCAATCGATGTTGAACCCCCAAGCGTCGTAATGGTTTGTTAAAGGTCGTTATTAAGTGTCAAACTATTTGTAAATGTTCAAGTTAAAGTATGTCAAGGTCAATGGTTATAGTATGTGTTATACTGTATGCAAACGGGTCAAAACGGGTGTTTGGCAAGACACCCGTCGTTTTGTAAAGTATATGTTTATGGGTCGTTGAGACCACCTATGTTATGATAACGATGTCTTATGTCGAATTAATGAAATCTAAAAGTTTTTATGTATTGTCAAAGTGGGAAAATTTGTTTTTCGGAAAACGGGTCAAAATATGTAAATGCAGGAAATTTGCATGTAATGGGTCTATTTTAGACTGCAAATGGGTGCATTTTAGACTAATAACTATGGTATTAGTGTCTGTTTAAAGTGTAGGAAAAATGGTCCATTTTAGACTGCAAATTGGCGTATTTTAGACTAATACATGGGGTAATAGTGTCTGTTTAAAGTGCAGGAAAAAAGATGTATTTTAGATTGAAAAGGTTTTTTGTTGTTCTTGTAAAGGGGGTAGAAAATGAACCGTAAGTCGTCACAGGTCGTGCCACCCGTCGATTTGAACGTCTGAGTCTATTTTTCTATTAAAATACTTTCAAGGTCTTAATCTTGTTAGAAATGTAAAAGTATGTTTTGAAAGTAACGGAAGGTCAGTTATAGTCAAGTTGTTTCCGCGCAAAAGTTTTAATTTATGGTCAAATCGGGCACGGGGCGTAACAACTTGGTATCAGAGCTTCGGATTAAGTGAATTAGGTTGCTTAAACTTAGACTACTCGTAAACGCGTTGGACGTAAGTGTAAGTAAGGCGGAAAGGTAATTGTATAAGTTATAAATGGATTATATGATATGTTATATGAACCTAAGATGAAAGTATTGAATATATTTTATAATGTTGATGCGTATGTGAAATAAGTCAATGGTGGACTAGATGTGTTTAACATTAAGATCATTTGTGCACCTCGTTAGTGTCGGTGATCGTTATGAAACTATATGAATGATAGGTTCATGGAATCTAATGGATGTTTAAGTTTATGTGAATGCATATTATAGTATGATAGCAAGAAGTGAATCAATGCGCTAAGTTATATGATGGTTTATAGAAAAGCATGAATTGAGAATGGTTTTGATGAGAAGTTATTAATAGATAATGTAAAAAATGTATATGATTCTTGTGTGGTATTAAAGACCAACATATGGTCTCATTAGTACTTCGTGTCTAGTGATTGACCGTTAAGTGGAAATTAGAGGCCGGTTGATAACGAGTTAAAGTATGTAATTTATAAGTGTGAAATGTAGTAATGATGAACGTATTATAGTATAATGTGATGAAGGCAAAATATTAAAATTTGACGCATTTTTTGCCATGTGTCGAATAATATAAAATTTACGAATGCTTAAGGTATGATAAGGGTTTAAAGAATGAAGTAGAATGATATAGCTTAAATGCTAATAGTTAAATGAGACAAGTATGTTTGAGGATAAATGACATTGCCATAAAATTATTATATCGCGGTTAATGTGCCCCATTAGCGGTGATTATTATGATAAGAGTGTTGAATAATAAAACATGGCTAGAATGTGTATGATAAGATTAATGAAGGTGTTATAGAATAAACCTATGCAAGGTTTATATGTGTCAGAGTCAAACAAACTAAAGTTGTAATAGTAAAGGCGATGAAATGGTCAACAAGGGTTGACGGGTAAAAGTTAAAGTGAGATGTGTAAACACATAGAAATTGTGTAAATTACTAAACGGGCAGGTATCATATGCCCTATGAGCTTGCCCTTAATTAAATTGATAATGAGCCTAATAGCGTGGGTATTTAAAATGTTAATGGCTTGGATCTAGTATGATGTTAAAGTAAGGTATAGTGGTCAAGCCCTACGGGGAAGTACCGACTTGCCTTTGTGTTAAAGTAAGGTGTAGTGGTCAAACCCTCCGGGGAAGTGCTGACTCGCTTTTATGAGAAAAGTTAGTGAGATTGGATCCAAAGCTACAAAAGATAAAAAGTAAAAGTAAAGCGTATGACTTTTTTTGGTCGATGAATGCAAAGTATAAAAAGGTTGAAAGTTAAAGCGAGTAATAGAAATAGGAGTGTTATGACGGAAGTGTATAAGTAGGGTGATTTATAGTCTCCTTATTTAAACGGATAGGGACGCCTTTTCATTTAAATAAAGAAACTGTGAATCGCCGAACCATAAGTTTATATTTCCTTATTTACATTATTTGGGACGCCTATCTATGTAAATAAAGAAGTATAAATGAGTGGGCTTATGTGTTTCCGGTATGGCATGAGTAGAGTAAGAAAGTAGCGAACGAGACTCTAAAAATAGTTAGACGTCTTAGGGAATAAGATAAGTGAGACAAGAATTGGATTGTGACTTAAGTTGAAATGATATGTGAAACTTTTAACTTAGGTGTCTAAGTATAAGTTAAAAAGATTAAAAGTTGTAAATGATGTTAAAATATGCCTTGTGGCATGAGATAAAAGTGAGAAATGAACGTGATAAATGCTAAATAGTATTAGCACCCTTAATTTGAAATGTAATAGTATAAGTCAAAGTTTGACTCTGAATTCAAAGTATTGAATTTTTCCAAGTGACTTATAGTCCTTGACGAAAATTCTTAGAAAAAAGTAGAGAACATGAGGTATAATAGTGATAGTGTAATAAAATGATGAAATGACTATGGTAAAATGTGGAAGTAATAGTTAAGGTTTGACTTATGTAAAGTCAAATTAGTTAGTTTTTCTTAAGTGACATGTAGTCCTTGATGAAAAAGCTATAATAAAGTGAGTAAAAATGTTGTGTAATAGTAAAAGAGTTGATTAAATGATAATCTGGTTATAGTAAATATGTCTTGATGACATAATGACCTTAATGAGAAGTGAAATGTGATAGAATTAAGTGAATAATAGAATGCATTAATGATATGGGTTGTGATATAGTATGCCTAAGGTTGCAAGATCACCTAGATCGTCGCAACTAATGAGACAAAGAAATGAAATGCTATGAATGAATGTAAATGTGACCAAGTTTTGGTTAGTTTAGACGAGAGATTTCGGGGACGAAATCTAAATAAGGGGGATAGAATTGTTACACCCAAAACCAAGTTTTAAGTATTCAATAATGAAAATGCTATTAGAATAGTTTGACTAAGACTTTTATGAGTCGGAAGACTCGATATGATTGGTTGGTCAATGGATGTTAAGTTGAAGTCAACCCGATAGTCAAACTAATAGTCAAGGTAAGTATATTATGGTTATAGAAAATATGATGCATAGACTTAAGGGACTAAAGTTGACAAATGATAAATGAGTATTAAAGATTGATGTGGCCAAACTATAAGAGAAATGGACTATAGGGACTAAAGTTGACAAGGAGGCAAAGATGAGCTATTAGAAGAATTTCCAGGACCTTATTTAGATAAGTATTTGGCGTAGTGTGTTTGTGAAAGTCGGTTTAGAAGAGAAGAAAAGAGAGGGAAAATAAGAGAAAAGCCTGAGAGATCAATTGAGGATGATTATGTGTTTCCATGATAAGAATTAAGCCCTAGCAATGATCCTACAAGGTAAGTAAACTCTCAATTGAGTTTAATTGGTGAATTATGAATTAGGGTTTATGTACCCAATTTGGAGGAATCGGGTAAATAATGTTTTAAGTGTATTAATAAAGCTTTATTGTTCATGGGTTATGGTTAATTTGAATAAAGTGGAGGTTTCATCATATGATCAAGATATGATCATATGATTACTAGAGATGATGATGGGTTGTATGAACCCTTGTTATAGTGTTTTGTTTATGTATATAAGTTTTTATGATTTGTGATAATTATGATTTAGGAAGCAAGGATGATGATGGTGTTGAATTGTAAATTTAGCTTGGAGCTAAGGTAAGTAAAATGATTATAGCATGATCTTATATTGATCTCTAACATATATGTGTTGTGTATAAGATTGTGCTAAGTTATAAAAGGCTTTGGTTTATGGTGCTTGGATTAAAGTAGAATAAGGAGCTAGTTGGGTATAACTAGCCAAGTATGTGTTAGGGCCCGTTTTTTTTTTTTCCTGTTTCAAGAATGTGTCTTATTATAGAATCTTATATGTTTCAAGTTAGTCCCATGTGAACAAAAGATGTTTCTTTTTTATGCTTAATGATCAATATTAATAACGTAAATTACTATTTTGCCCTTCTTCCTCAATCAATATTCTTGAACAGCCCCAACCACATCCTAACTCCAGATTTCCCTAAACTCACATGAATCAATTAAGGACCCCAAATTTACAACACTAACAGCAATCAACATCAATAATCATAGGCTCGAACTTAAAAACAAAAAAATTTATCATTATCCAATCGAGGTGTCTCAGTTGAAAATATGGGATTTCTTGATCCTCCGACCGAGTCGATTCAGTTGAAACGACAAGATGAAACGGGGCTTTAGAAGACAAACGAGAACAAGATATTGTAACTATTAAATTTTGATTTTTCTAGTCCTTAGATCTGCTATAATGTGCGGTGGTGGTGCACTGTTTAGGGTTAAGAGAGTAGCAGTGGTTGAAGGTGAGAACGGTGGTGATTGGTGGTGCGGTGGTTATGGTTTGTCAGGTGCGATGGTTATTGGTGGTGCAGAGAAGTGGTGATAATGGTTTATGAGAAGATAAGGGAGAAAGTGTGTGAGGGTAGGATGGTCATGTAGAGTATGATTGGTGTCCTAGATAGAAAGGGGCGGGGTTTTTATGCCCTTTTACATTCAAGAATAATGTTTGTATTAAGCTAAAAAGAAACATAATAATTTCCTGTGTGTAAAGGCATTTGTTAGCAAACAGGACATTAAGTTGAAAAGAAACGGGCCCTTAGACTAGTATGGAACTAGTTAAGGTATGTGAGAAATAGGTAAGTTGTAAAGGATTTGATTAAAGTGATGATGTATGTGTATATTCATGGTTAAAGTGCTTATTGGAAGTTATAGTATGATTAAGTCTGTTGGACAAGTATTTAGATGCATATGATGCTTATATGGATGAAGGATGTATAATGTTATGTTATACTCGTTTTACTTACTAAGCGTTTTCGCTTACGTGTTATAGTTGACATGTTTTGTAGGATCATTGTGAATAAGGTAAAGCATTTGGTAAAGGCTTAAGATTGGGCACGGGTTGGAAAGCCTAAATGGTTATGTGTGCAAGTTTAGTTAGAATGCCGAGCTCAATCGATGTTGAACCCCCAAGCGTCGTAATGGTTTGTTAAAGGTCGTTATTAAGTGTCAAACTATTTGTAAATGTTCAAGTTAAAGTATGTCAAGGTCAATTGTTATAGTATGTGTTATAGTGTATGCAAACGGGTCAAAACGGGTGTTTGGCAAGACACCCGTCGTTTTGTAAAGTATACGTTTATGGGTCGTTGAGACCACCTATGTTATGATAACGATGTCTTATGTCGAGTTAATGAAATCTAAAAGTTTTTATGTATTGTCAAAGTGGGAAAAGTTGTTTTTCGGAAAACGGGTCAAAATATGTAAATGCTGGAAATTTGCATGTAATGGGTCTATTTTAGAATGCAAATGGGTGCATTTTAGACTAATAACTATGGTATTAGTGTCTGTTTAAAGTGTAGGAAAAATGGTCCATTTTAGACTGCAAATTGGCGTATTTTAGACTAATACATGGGGTAATAGTGTCTGTTTAAAGTGCAGGAAAAAAGATGTATTTTAGACTGAAAAGGTTTTTTGATGTTCTTGTAAAGGGGGTAGAAAATGAACCGTAAGTCGTCACAGGTCGTGCCACCCGTCGATTTGAATGTCTTTGAGTCTATTTTTCTATTAAAATACTTTCAAGGTCTTAATCTTGTCAGAAATGTAAAAGTATGTTTTGAAAGTAACGGAAGGTCAGTTATAGTCAAGTTATTTCCGCACAAAAGTTTTAATTTATGGTCAAATAGGGCACGGGGCGTAACAACTTGGTATCAGAGCTTCGAATTAAGTGAATTAGGTTGCCTAAACTTAGACCACTCGTAAACGCGTTGGACGTAAGTGTAAGTAAGGCGGAAAGGTAATTGTATAAGTTATAAATGGATTATATGATATGTTATATGAACCTAAGATGAAAGTATTGAATATATTTTATAATGTTGATGCGTATGTGAAATAAGTCAATGGTGGACTAGATGTGTTTAACATTAAGATCATTCGTGCACCTCGTTAGTGTCGGTGATCGTTATGAAACTATATGAATGATAGGTTCATGGAATCTAATGGATGTTTAAGTTTATGTGAATGCGTATTATAGTATGATAGCAAGAAGTGAATCAATGCGCTAAGTTATATGATGGTTTATAGAAAAGCATGAATTGAGAATGGTTTTGATGAGAAGTTTTTAATAGATAATGTAACAAATGTATATGATTCTTGTGTGGTATTAAAGACCAACATATGGTCTCATTAGTACTTCGTGTCTAGTGATTGACCGTTAATGTGAAATTAGAGGCCGGTTGATAACGAGTTAAAGTATGTAATGTATAAGTATGAAATGTAGTAATGATGAACGTATTATAGTATAATGTGATGAAGGCAAAATATTAAAATTTGACGAATTTTTTGCCATGTGTCGAATGATTTAAAATTTACGAATGCTTAAGGTATGATAAGGGTTTAAAAATGAAGTAGAATGATATAGCTTAAATGCTAATAGTTAAATGAGACAAGTATGTTTGAGGATAAATGACATTGCCATAAGATTATTATATTGCGGTTAATGTGCCCCATTAGCGGTGATTATTATGATAAGAGTGTTGAATAATAAAACATGGCTAGAATGTGTATGATAAGATTAATGAAGGTGTTATAGAATAAACCTATGCAAGGTTTATATGTGTCAGAGTCAAACAAACTAAAGTTGTAATAGTAAAGACGATGAAATGGTTAACAAGGTTTGACGGGTAAAAGTTAAAGTGAGATGTGTAAACACATAGAAATTGTGTAAATTACTAAACGGGCAGGTATCATATGCCCTATGAGCTTGCCCTTAATTAAATTTATAATGAGTCTAATAGCGTGGGTATTTAAAATGTTAATGGCTTGGATCTAGTATGATGTTAAAGTAAGGTATAGTGGTCAAGCCCTACGGGGAAGTACCGACTTGCCTTTGTGTTAAAGTAAGGTGTAGTGGTCAAGCCCTCCGGGGAAGTGCTGACTCGCTTTTATGAGAAAAGTTAGTGAGATTGGATCCAAAGCTACAAAAGATAAAAAGTAAAAGTAAAGCGTATGACTTTTTTTGGTCGATGAATGCAAAGTATAAAAAGGTTGAAAGTTAAAGCGAGTAATAGAAATAGGAGTGTTATGACGGAAGTGTATAAGTAGGGTGATTTATAGTCTCCTTATTTAAACGGATAGGGACGCCTTTTCATTTAAATAAAGAAACTGTGAATCGCCGAACCATAAGTTTATATTTCCTTATTTACATTATTTGGGACGCCTATCTATGTAAATAAAGAAGTATAAATGAGTGGGCTTATGTGTTTCCGGTATGGCATGAGTAGAGTAAGAAAGTAGCGAACGAGACTCTAAAAATAGTTAGACGTCTTAGGGAATAAGATAAGTGAGACAAGAATTGGATTGTGACTTAAGTTGAAATGATATGTGAAACTTTTAACTTAGGTGTCTAAGTATAAGTTAAAAAGATTAAAAGTTGTAAATGATGTTAAAATATGCCTTGTGGTATGAGATAAAAGTGAGAAACGAACGTGATAAATGCTAAATAGTATTAGCACCCTTAATTTGAAATGTAATAGTATAAGTCAAAGTTTGACTCTGAATTCAAAGTATTGAATTTTCCCAAGTGACTTATAGTCCTTGACGAAAATTCTTAGAAAAAAGTAGAGAACATGAGGTATAATAGTGATAGTGTAATAAAATGATGAAATGACTATGGTAAAATGTGGAAGTAATAGTTAAGGTTTGACTTATGTAAAGTCAAATTAGTTAGTTTTTCTTAGGTGACATGTAGTCCTTGATGAAAAAGCTATAATAAAGTGAGTAAAAATGTTGTGTAATAGTAAAAGAGTTGATTAAATGATAATCTGGTTATAGTAAATATGTCTTGATGACATAATGACCTTAATGAGAAGTGAAATGTGATAGAATTAAGTGAATAATAGAATGCATTAATGATATGGGTTGTGATATAGTATGCCTAAGGTTGCAAGATCACCTAGATCGTCGCAACTAATGAGACAAATAAATGAAATGCTATGAATGAATGTAAATGTGACCAAGTTTTGGTTAGTTTAGACGAGAGATTTCGGGGACGAAATATAAATAAGGGGGATAGAATTGTTACACCCAAAACCAAGTTTTAAGTATTCAATAATGAAAATGCTATTAGAATAGTTTGACTAAGACTTTTATGAGTCGGAAGACTCGATATGATTGGTTGGTCAATGGATGTTAAGTTGAAGTCAACCCGATAGTCAAACTAATAGTCAAGGTAAGTATATTATGGTTATAGAAAATATGATGCATAGACTTAAGGGACTAAAGTTGACAAATGATAAATGAGTATTAAAGATTGATGTGGCCAAACTATAAGAGAAATGGACTATAGGGACTAAAGTTGACAAGGAGGCAAAGATGAGCTATTAGAAGAATTTCCAGGACCTTATTTAGATAAGTATTTGGCGTAGTGTGTTTGTGAAAGTCGGTTTAGAAGAGAAGAAAAGAGAGGGAAAATAAGAGAAAAGCCTGAGAGATCAATTGAGGATGATTATGTGTTTCCATGATAAGAATTAAGCCCTAGCAATGATCTTACAAGGTAAGTAAACTCTCAATTGAGTTTAATTGGTGAATTATGAATTAGGGTTTATGTACCCAATTTGGAGGAATCGGGTAAATAATGTTTTAAGTGTATTAATAAAGCTTTATTGTTCATGGGTTATGGTTAATTTGAATAAAGTGGAGGTTTCATCATATGATCAAGATATGATCATATGATTACTAGAGATGATGATGGGTTGTATGAACCCTTGTTATAGTGTTTTGTTTATGTATATAAGTTTTTATGATTTGTGATAATTATGATTTAGGAAGCAAGGATGATGATGGTGTTGAATTGTAAATTTAGCTTGGAGCTAAGGTAAGTAAAATGATTATAGCATGATCTTATATTGATCTCTAACATATATGTGTTGTGTATAAGATTGTGCTAAGTTATAAAAGGCTTTGGTTTATGGTGCTTGGATTAAAGTAGAATAAGGAGCTAGTTGGGTATAACTAGCCAAGTATGTGTTAGGGCCCGTTTCTTTTTTTTTCCTGTTTCAAGAATGTGTCTTATTATAGAATCTTATCTGTTTCAAGTTAGTCCCATGTGAACAAAAGATGTTTCTTTTTTATGCTTAATGATCAATATTAATAACGTAAATTACTATTTTGCCCTTCTTCCTCAATCAATATTCTTGAACAGCCCCAACCACATCCTAACTCCAGATTTCCCTAAACTCACATGAATCAATTAAGGACCCCAACTTTACAACACTAACAGCAATCAACATCAATAATCATAGGCTCGAACTTAAAAACAAAAAAATTTATCATTATCCAATCGAGGTGTCTCAGTTGAAAATATGGGATTTCTTGATCCTCCGACCGAGTCGATTCAGTTGAAACGACAAGATGAAATGGGGCTTTAGAAGACAAACGAGAACAAGATATTGTAACTATTAAATTTTGATTTTTCTAGTCCTTAGATCTGCTATAATGTGCGGTGGTGGTGCACTGTTTAGGGTTAAGAGAGTAGCAGTGGTTGAAGGTGAGAACGGTGGTGATTGGTGGTGCGGTGGTTATGGTTTGTCAGGTGCGATGGTTATTGGTGGTGCAGAGAAGTGGTGATAATGGTTTATGAGAAGATAAGGGAGAAAGTGTGTGAGGGTAGGATGGTCATGTAGAGTATGATTGGTGTCCTAGATAGAAAGGGGCGGGGTTTTTATGCCCTTTTACATTCAAGAATAATGTTTGTATTAAGCTAAAAAGAAACATAATAATTTCCTGTGTGTAAAGGCATTTGTTAGCAAACAGGACATTAAGTTGAAAAGAAACGGGCCCTTAGACTAGTATGGAACTAGTTAAGGTATGTGAGAAATAGGTAAGTTGTAAAGGATTTGATTAAAGTGATGATGTATGTGTATATTCATGGTTAAAGTGCTTATTGGAAGTTATAGTATGATTAAGTCTGTTGGACAAGTATTTAGATGCATATGATGCTTATATGGATGAAGGATGTATAATGTTATGTTATACTCGTTTTACTTACTAAGCGTTTTCGCTTACGTGTTATAGTTGACATGTTTTGTAGGATCATTGTGAATAAGGTAAAGCATTTGGTAAAGGCTTAAGATTGGGCACGGGTTGG
Source organism: Artemisia tridentata subsp. tridentata (assembly GCA_021014915.2). NCBI lineage: Eukaryota > Viridiplantae > Streptophyta > Magnoliopsida > Asterales > Asteraceae > Artemisia > Artemisia tridentata. The sequence goes on from CP139509.1 coordinate 321,764,232, forward strand.
AAAGCCTAAATGGTTATGTGTGCAAGTTTAGTTAGAATGCCGAGCTCAATCGATGTTGAACCCCCAAGCGTCGTAATGGTTTGTTAAAGGTCGTTATTAAGTGTCAAACTATTTGTAAATGTTCAAGTTAAAGTATGTCAAGGTCAATTGTTATAGTATGTGTTATAGTGTATGCAAACGGGTCAAAACGGGTGTTTGGCAAGACACCCGTCGTTTTGTAAAGTATACGTTTATGGGTCGTTGAGACCACCTATGTTATGATAACGATGTCTTATGTCGAGTTAATGAAATCTAAAAGTTTTTATGTATTGTCAAAGTGGGAAAAGTTGTTTTTCGGAAAACGGGTCAAAATATGTAAATGCTGGAAATTTGCATGTAATGGGTCTATTTTAGAATGCAAATGGGTGCATTTTAGACTAATAACTATGGTATTAGTGTCTGTTTAAAGTGCAGGAAATAGGGTTTATTTTAGACTGCAAATAGGCGTATTTTAGACTGATACCTGGGGTAATAGTGTCTGTTTAATGTGCAGGAAAAAGTATGTATTTTAGACTGAAAAGGTTTTTTGTTGTTCTTGTAAAGGGTGTAGAAAATGAATTGTAAGTCGTCACGGGTCGTGCCACCCGTTGATTTGAAGGTCTTTGAGTCTATTTTTCTATTAAAATACATTCAATGTCTTAATCTTATCAGAAATGTAAAAGTATGTTTTGAAAGTAACGGAAAGAAATGTAAAAGTATGTTTTGAATGTAACGGAAGGTCAGTTATAGTCAAGTCGTTTCCGCGCAAAAGTTTTAATTTATGGTCAAATCGGGCACGGGGCGTAACACTCACTATGAATAAGAACGAAGAAAAGGCATTCTAGAGTGTTCGCGCTGCAAAACGAGATACAAACGGATCAAATGTATTGATATGGTACCCTCAATGGTGGCTCAGAGTTTGTAGGGATGCCACGATTTGAAGCCCGTGTAGCAATTATAGAGGCTTTAAACTTCAAGGTACTTTTACACATGCAATATTATATTTTTTATTAATAGTTGTGATTTGTGGTATTTATATTCTTGTTTGCTCTCTTTGATACATGGACTTTATAGAGGTGAAAAATTAAATGAAATGCATTTAGGTCGTTGTTCAAGAAGCAATGATGTGATAGAGCCCATGAAGAAGCCTCAATGGTATGTCAAGTGCGATGATATGGCAAATGAAGCACTGGATGCTGTCATAAATTAAAAAAACAAGATAAACGACATTATTCTCAAACAATATGTAGCTGAATGGAAGAGGTTATGAATTCTAACATTTGACCCCCATATTCTCTCACAAAAGCAACTTTTTCATGTTATTAATATTGTTATTTTGTTTCAATACAGCAGATGGTTGGAGAACATTCAAGATTGGTGTATATCAAGGCAGCTGTGGTGGGGCCACCGCGTGCCAACATGGTATGTTACGTTAGAAGATGATGAAGATAAGGAACTTAATGCATACATGGATTGTTGGGTAGTGGCTAGAAATGAGGAAGAGGCTATGGTGGAGGCTAAAAGACAATTCGTAGGAAAGAAGTTTTTGTTGACTCAAGATCCTAATATTTTGGATACTTGGTTTTCCTCAGGTCTATTTCCGTTAACTGGATTGGGATGGCCCGATGAGACACGGGATTTTAAGTCGTATTACCCTAATTCTGTACTTGAAACTAGGCATGATATTTTGTTTTCTTGGTGTGCCCGTATGGTGATGCTTGGAATGAAATTAGGTGGCGATGTACCTTTTACAAAGGTTAGTTAAGTTTTAAATATGACTATACTTTTTCTACTTGGAGGTGACAATTACCACCCATTCTCTATTGATGGGTCAATTCGGGTTATGTATTTAAGTTTGACCCGTACACCAGCTGCTGATTTCTATCTCAAATTCATGTGAATTGTTTTGCAGGTTTATTTACACCCCATGATTCGTGATAAAGGTGGACGCAAGATGTCAAAATCTTTGGGCAATGTGATCGATCTTATTAACGTCATACAAGAAATAACTTTAGAAGATCTTCATGAGAAACTTAAGAATATGTGATTTGGATCCTGCTGAATTTGACATAGCCAAACAAGCACAAATAGATGATTTTCCTAATGGCATTCAACAATGTAGAACAGATGCTCTACAATTTTCCCTCATCTCTTACACTTCCCAGGTTGGTTACTCTCAATTTTTTTATTCTAAGGGAGTTAACAATGTGATAATGAAAATTGTATACCACTCTATTAAGCTATATAAGGACCGATGGTTTTTACCATTTCAAACAATTATAGGAGATTACAAGATAGACTAATTTGCTATTGTTTAAGTTTGAATGTATCTTTGGTGATCTTTTTAAATTGACAATGATATATAGGCGGTGGTATTAGTCGTACATGGATGTAATATGAGCAGTGATCCTGTGACACTAGAGTAATGGGTCCAAACCAGTTCTTTTTGTATGGGGATTGACACAAATTAGTTTAATGTGAAAATATGATAACTGGAATAACCAATGTTTGAACATAAAAGTTTTTAAGGGGCTGTTTGGACATAACATGTTTCACGGGTTGTTCGGAAAATATAATGAGTTTGGGGACACAAAGACTTTTTTTTTGCTTTTACGGTATGTTCGCAAGGATTTAATTTAGGGGGTCTTTGGACAAAATTACAAAACAAACAATCTGAATAAGATTTATAAAAGTCCGAACAATAAGCTATTCTTTTTATTATTTATTTTCACTGAAAGAATTACCCCTGAGGTTATAAGGAATGTTTGCTTACTTGAGATAATGATGGCAGCAAATATGTACTATTTCCCAGATCGAGGGTTTAACGTTTGAGGTTTTCTAATTCTAAAAACGGAAGTTTTAAGAAAATAGATAAATTTCATAAATATATAAATTTCATAAGTGAACTTCATTAGTTTGGTATACCAAAAAGTGAAAATCCTAATCAGGCTGCACTTCAAACTTGATGACGTTTTGGAAACTGAATGTTTGCATTGGGTATGTCTTTTGGTTTGCTTTTAACTTTTTTAAAAGCCGTAAAGCAAGGTCATGGTGTTATGTTACAGGTAGTTTTGACATCTATTGAGTATATCTTATTTTGAATTTTTTTGTTACTATGAACTTTATTGACTTTGGTTTTTATTTCAAGGATGGCTAAGGGGACTTATTGCGGATTATAGTGTTCCTTTTTTGGTGGTTGTTTGGACGAATGTATCATACATGCCAACTATCATATTCCCGGAATTACCAAGACAACTAACAGGGTTCTTTTTTATGTTGGTTTCTAGTTGGTTTGTTTCGCTATGACTATAAACAAAATCCAAGTCTAGCGTTGTCTTAGGTTGGGTTGTTACAGGAACTTAAACTACAGTGATTTTGTGTTGAAAAAACACCTTTCTCTAATCTTCCATATATTAGATCCCTCCAGAACCCATTATCTACAAAGTAACAAACCACCGTCTCTCTCGCTCTTTCTCATTCATTCTCACTTTCTGTACTCTCTTTTACCGCCGGTGTGACGATGGCACCGCTTGTGTTCTCAAGATTAAATTTGAAGAGAAAAGAAAAGAAAGTAAGATGACTAAAAACATATTTGTGTTCTTGTGTGTTTTTAGAGGAGAAAGGAAAAGAAAGGTAAGGAAAAGGAGGGGAAATATGAGGGTTTTTTGTTCCAAATCTTTCCTCCCATATTTGGGCGGATTGTGAAGGAAAATGCCACCAATTTACCCTCATCTCTTCAACTGTCTTCAACCTTTGTATAATATTCAAGCTTTTCATTCTGCTTCCTTTATCTCTTCTGTTGTTGCCTTTAAAATGATGGCACATTATTTATTGGCACCCTTTTTTTTCTTTTGATTATTAAGGCTTCACGATTTCTTAGGCTTTGTTGGGTTTGCACATGGGCCAACTATATTCACAGCTTGAACCAGTAGTTTTTTAGGCCAATTGTTAATTTGACTAAAGGATAATTTCAATAAAAAGGTACATTTACCAAAAATGACTTATTAAATGTCGGTACATATTTTTTTTGAACATTAATGTCGGTACATATTAGTAGTAGATATTATAACTAAAGTAGTATAAAAAGTGAAGACTATTCACCATAGACTTATAGGCATAGACTTATAGGCCCGTTTGGTGTTGGTAAGCCCACACCCGGTACATATTATTTGGTATCCGTCCGCTCCATCTCACTTCCTCTCTCATTTATCATAGCGCCGGTTGTAAACCGGCAACCAAAAAAACCCATTTGGCTAACCGGACCCGCTCCGAAACCAAAAGATCTATAGTGATCTTTGTGAGTGTGAGAACAGAACCATCTACAGGAACTGCCTTTGGTATGTGTTTATATTATAGTACGTGTTTGTTTTTGTGTTTCTTGAAGCTTCTTCCACACACATACACACACACACATAACAACCAACCACATCCACAAATCATAAAAATAAACAATCATCATCATAAAAAAACCAGATCCACAAGCTTCCACAGACCAGGTCAGGGAAGCGATTGAATGATGAGGTAGCTTTTTATTTACCTGATTTATGTCTTTTAGATTCAGATTTATATAGAAAAGATTAGGGGTTTTGGTTTTTATGTTTTGATTAATTGGAATTTGATTTTATTTACAAAAAATTAGGGGTTTTGTTTTGTATGTTTTTAAGCAATTTTTAATGCAGCATAATTGATTGTAATTGAAATGATGCTTCTAAATTTTTCAGGGATTTTTGGGTGGAAGGGGTTATAAATCAGCTCGATTGCAGCTTTTGTATAAACAATGGGGTGGGAAATCTGTTGTGAGCTTCCATGGTGTTGATTATGTTGCTTCGATGGTGCTGTTAATTTTGTCATCTTAGATTTAGGCCTTTAATTGCTTCAATTTGTTTTTGTTCTATGTTAGTATATTAGGGTTACTGTATTGGGGTTAATTTTTTTCATCTTAGATTTAGGCGTTTAATTGCTACAATTTGCCTGATTATTGTGTTTTTGTTCTATGTTAGTATATTAGGGTTACTGTTTTCGGGTTAACCATTTAAGTGTCTTATTACACTTTCTTATGTTACGAAAACTTAAGATGTCGGGTTTAGGTTGCATGGTGGCCATTAATATCTTTGGCCTTATGGCTGCTTATGGGATATTGTCGGGTATTTGGTTGCCGCTACTTTTGTCGACTATTTTTTGGGCTTAATAAGTTAGAAATTAAGAAGATATATGCTTTCCTGTTTCAGTTGAAGATTTTGATGGTTATGTGTAATTTGGTTAAAGGATGTATTTTTTAGGTGATTGATGTTGGATTTCTTATGTTAATATTGTCTATGATGATTTTGGATGGTTTCGTTTCTGAGTTACGTGTTTGAATTTGTGTTGTAGTTATCGCTTCGCATAATGGGAGGGCAACACATTCTCAATCTGTGTTTGCAACCATGGTGGATGCGCTGCTACGCAAACTTACAGTTAAGGTAATCCGCATCTTGGCGGGGCAAATAATTGGATTTGCAGCCATGGCGGGTAGACCCTTCTGTTTACTTTCTTTGCGTATAAAGTTGACTTTACTCTTTACCCTAAGGCAATGATGATAAAAATTTGCACCTTGAATGTTTCGGTTACATAATCTGCTTATACCGGTATCTTGGCACGGCAATATGACTTTAATTAGAATTGCAGCCATGGCCGGTATTTCATGTTGGATTTTACAGTGCAGATCTGAGCCTTTTACAGATTTGAGAAAACATTTATAAAGTAATATGACCCTCATATCGAAAATTGAAAGGTTTGTTGTTTTTTGTGTTCTTCGTTAAATAACTAGGTTGAGCCATTGTTATATATCAGGGGCTTAACATTTCCAAAAACACTATAACTCAGTAGCTTACACAGATGTAACACATAATAGGAAGCGGTGTTATTTTTAGATAGACAGCGAGAGAGGTAAAAAAGGGCGGATGAAGTATTATTGAAAGTCACCATGTGGGAATTTTCAAGTTTCGCTAAGCTGATCACAAATGCTATTGAAAGATTACCAGATAATGGGCCAAATTAGACCGTATATTGGCGAGCCAAACCTTCCCAATTTGGTAAGTTTGCAGCCATGTACTCATATATTGGCATGGCAGACTTTCCCAGTTTGGAGAGTTTGCAACCATGGCAAGGTCATATCCCTGTGAAATGAGGTTGTGATTGAAACGTTATCGGATAATGGGTGGAGTTAGCTCCAGGTATTGGCGGAGTAGACCTTCCCGAGGCAACTTATAATGGTTGCATCCATATTGGATGTATCCTCTTTCTTCGTGTAAGTATAGCTATTAAGGCAATGATGATCGTTACATTTTACTTACATCTGTATCGGATGTATCCTCTACTGGGCGTCGTACAGGTACACCTACTGATACTGCCAATCTAACTTATTAATTTTTTCTTTGCAATTTTTTTTATCTCAACTAACCTCAAATATTCTCTTTTTTCTACCTTTGTAGGCCAATCGCAATTTGGAAATTATATGGAATGGTAAATATAAGGAACGGTAAAAAGCAATTTGAATATTTTTGTTTAAATCCTATATTTTACCGTTCCTTATAATTTCCATATTGCTTTTTTGTTATGTAGGTTTTTGATCTTTTTGCCAGCAAGAGAAATGGTATGGAAGATGAAATAAACTGTAAGATGCTAATAATTTTCACTTTAGACATAGCAGATTGTTTTGTAAGCTATAGACACAAAATAAATGATGTAGGTATGGATGAACGTAGGAATTACAAATATACAGCAGTTGGTCTGACCAGGATGGTGAAGCAAGAGGGTGTCACTTTGTTCTTGATGGGTTTCTCTGAGGGCACGTAAGTTTGTTGGTTCAATTTATCTTTAGAAGATTTTCCTTCCTTTTAAAAAAATAAAATAAAATAAAAATAGCTCGATTTACGCCACACTTTTTTTCAGGTTCTTTGAATGAGTCATGGTGATGAGGTTGTTAAGATGCCGAAGAGTTTGTCACTGTTGTCACAAGTGAGCAGGGTGTCATTGCAGCTCTGGAGTGTGCCGTGAGGCAATTTTATGGGTTAGAGTATCATTCTTAGGTACAAGTTTTGTGATTTTCGTTTTCAATGGCGAAATTCTTTGGTTTTGTGTAGATATGTTAATTTACACATGTGATGTTGGAATGCCATATTAGGTGGAGTAGACAAAGGTCAGATGGCCAATATCTTGGCAAGGCATGTTACTACAGTTGCATCGATGTTCGACGTATCCTGGACGGAGACAATAGTGCAATAGTGTAACTGCTGCCACATACTCCTACGTTTGGACAGGCCAGTAACCTTGATCACTTACATGTGCTTATACACTATATTAATACATATTTTGAAATTAGACTCTTAGGCCGGTGGACCAGAAAAGTGATCAAATTGAATTTGACAAATAAGCTTATTTGTCAGGATTCGGAGGTCATTATTTAATTATTGGGGATGTTTGCGTTTTCTTATTTGCCAGGATTATGGTCTTAGTTTTATATCGGAAATTTTTTTTTTGAAATTTCAGGTATTGGATACTTTGAAATTTGAAACATGTTGATCGTTTTACATGTTTTACATGTTTCAAATTTCAAATTTCAAATCCTATTGTTTTAATGGTTCAACTAGAATAAAAACTAAGCATCGAAACTTTACATGTAAAACAATAAATTTTCATTTTGGTTCAACTAGAATGAAAATGAAAATTTATTGTTTTACATTTTGGTTCATTGTTTTTCAAAATAAAAGTATCGATACTTCAGTTTCACTTGTGTTAAGAGGTTGAGATCGATACTTTTAGCTTGAAAAAGATTGAACAAAAATGTAAATTGATATAATTGTTCAACTAGAATGAAAATGAAAATTTATTAACTGAGATAAACTTGAAGTTTCTGGCCAATATCGTGGCTACATTTAATAGGGAAAAAAAATATAGTTGACGCTTATTTAAAGGCTATAACTGCATAATACTGTATACTTGGACATCTAAAAAGTAGAATACAGTACCTTTCTATGGGTCTGAAATAATTTGATTGTTGTTTCTTATGTTTGGAATAGCTTATTTCCCCGGCTTATGAGCGCTTGAAAACCTTTGATTTAGAGGGGTAATAATTGGCCCAGTTGTGGCAGTGATAATGTTGGTCAGAGATTCATCGGTGGCAATCGGACTTTGGAGAGGGTTTCAGGTAAACCGAGTTCCAGTTTCGGCAACCATTTACCTAATATGTCATGGATATGTAAATGTATTTCTCCTGTTAAATATTACTCGGTTTCCAGTCTACCAGTTACTCATTTTCTGAATGTCATTATGATCTTAGGTACAGACACGCACATAGGAACAGATTGCAGCACGTTACACAGAAATAATAGGCTTTTGCGTATGGCCAGTTAAGGTGATTTCATTACTTATTTCGAATTACTTTTGTCCGAATTTCAGGCTACCATGTGTTCATTTCTTGATTGTTCTCTTTTTTAGGGGTGTGTGCGCAAACAAAAGCATGTCGCAGCACTTTTCATGAAAATAATAGGCTACCACGTCCAGTCCCTCAAGGTTATTTGATTACTTGTTTTGAATCACAAGAAATTGTAGGTTGAATAGGAACAATCAACAGCTTCCCGTAGCGAAATTCAGTGGTTGATCTATCGGTCACACAACAAATGCATGTGACTTTTAATCCTGAAATTTGCAGAAAATGATTTTATTTGAGTTTTCTAACTTTATCTGCATTTTTGAAACAGGATCAAGTTTCTGAAGCTCACAAAGCTGGCAACTGAACAGAGTATGATGGGCCAACAGACGGATGCCCACATATCGTCCCAATCGTACTTTAACGGTTCTAGATCTGGGCCAATAGGCAAAGCCACACATACTGTCCCAATCATCCTTTAACAGCACAAGAGGAAACACCAAAGGTATAATCCCTTTACTTGCTAATGTATTTTATTAAGTATGCCGAAGTAACTTGGAATCGTTTGTAACCGATGTTATTATTTTTTTATTTTATTGTTTTGTTGTTATTCAGGCTCCTGAAACAGAAAGTGAAGAAACTAATGTCGTTTCAGATTATACTATAAAGGTATCATCACATAAAACTGTAAACTAATGATGGAAAAAGGGCCAAGTCGAATTGGTTTGGTAACATATCAAAAATTTTCCTTTTTGACGAGTCGGATTAGGTTTACCTCAAACAATTTAAGTCTAATTTTTCATATTTTATTAATTAGCTAAACAGTGGTTGATTAGCCTTAAAAAAAAAAAAAAAAAAAAAAAAAAAAAAAAAAAAAAAAAAAAAAAAAACCGTTGTTTAGGGTCGGGTAACGGGTCAAAATGGATGCATACCATGGTAGCAAAGATCCATTTTGATTATTTATATTTCAATATTTTGGTTTCTGTTTTATGTAAAAGTATATGAACACGGGTGCGACCAATGCTGAACTTGATGCTATGACAGCATTTCGTTGTTTACATCAAGGTTGTCAAGATCGCGATCTCACGTAAGATCGTTTTTGTCTTTGCAAGATCGAGATCGTAGGATCGGATCGAGATCCTACGATCCTACCAATTTGTCATATTTTGTAAACAAAGGATAAACGAGTCAAACTATTTTGCATTTCTACTAAACGTCAAAGATAAATTCATATAATATCCTCTTGAAAATGCCAAAGTTCAAATTTCAAAGACCAAAGTAATAGTAAAACACAAAAAAGTCAAGTTTCAAAGACCAAAGCAATACAAGAAATAAATCGCAACTTGTACAAATAAGTAACAAATAATTAACAATTGATTATAAGTTTTTAACAGCCTAATAGGTACCCCTAAAAAGAAAACTAACAAATAATTAACAATTGATTATAAGTTGATAACAGCCTAATTTGTTCGCACACAGATAACCAAAAAAAAAAAAAACGTCTATAAGTTGAAATTAAGAAATAATTAAAAAGCTAGCTCAATCTTTGCTACATTTCAGTTTATGCTAATAGCCTAATACTATCAAATATCAATAATTCAATACAGTAACTAGTATGAACTATGAACTATGAACTATGAACCGTTTTTTACTTTCAAAGAATGAAATTTGGGCCTAAGCAAAATAAACGTAATTAATTATTTTTTTGGGCCTAGTAGTGGGCTAGTAAAATTTAGTGTAAATTTAAAATTTGCAATTTAGCAACTTCAGTAGACTCGGATCGTGGCTCGATCTTACGATCGAGTTTACGATCTCACTCATGATCCTACCTCAGATGCGATCCTATCACGATACGACACGATTTTACCTTGTGGGCACGTAAGATCGTACGATCTTACGTGTAAACTCGCGAGTTTGACAGCCTTGGTTTACATACCACTAGTAAGTTTAAATTCTGCAAAAATTTAAGGTTCTTCTATGTCTTGCAGGCGTAGATCTCAAGGTCTCAGGGCAGCAAAAGTTAATGAAATAGGTGGGGGTAGGTAGGGTAAATCTGAGAAAAAAAATCGTGCCGCGGATCAACACGCATCAAAACGCGGATCAAATATGGAGGTATTCTGCATATTTGAAACCTAATAAAACTGACATCCAAACACCCACCCTCTTTAATTTACGTTCTAAATGTCAATCCAAATGCTGGATTGCAATTTTATAGCAGAACCAAACACCCCTGAAACTTTAGTTTTGCAGCCGATCCAAACACCCCCTGAAACTTTAGTTTTGCAGCCGATCCAAACACACTAAATTTCAACAGTATGTCTTTATATAGCACATACCAGTTGAGGTGCACTAAGATGGAGTCACGTATCTCCCAAAAAATGATAATTATGGAATTTCTATTTTTGCCATTGTGTGTAGGCTTAAGTAAGCCAACCCTACCAATTTCGACCCTTAACATGCTCAACTTTTGTAACCATCATATAGAGCATGAAATACAATCCAGTAATCTTTTTTTTAGCTTAGTTGTAGTTTTTTTAAAGTTTAGTTTACGATCTTTATTACCTTACGCTGTTTGCAAAACCCTTAGATGTGGCAGTTTCTACTCATTTGCTTATGCCTGGGTCATTTCGGGTTATAGTTTATGTCTTATGATCAAACAAAATAGCTTTGAAGGAAAGATGTCACATGGGTTAAAATTCGAGCAAAGTTTAATTATTATGCACAAGCCTCTAAATTATGTTAATCAAAGAAGAATAAAATTAGTTTGAAAAATGATCCATTCTGACCTGCACTATAAATTATCGTTTTGACCAACATTAGTATCTCAATTTTCGCTAATACACTAAATATAAAATGAACAATTTTGCAGGAAACCATTGGTTTTCAGAACTGGAAAGACGGCGAAGTCTAGACTCCTACAACAGGCGTAGACAGATGGTAGTACTTTGCACACTTTTCAAGCCTTTGGGACGGGACAACATTCTGCCACAGATGCAAATGAAGGTGGAGATGTTCTGGCTCCCTAAGAGAATGTCCATGTGTTCTCTCCTGGTTGGGTCAGAGGCAAAGATTCTTTGGTTGCTTAAATGTAGTTTATAGAAGTTATGAAGAATTTATACGTTGTTGGATGGAGGTATTCGTGATATGTTATTATGCACTGATTGCAGTTTTTATTAGGAATAGTGGCTGAAAGGGTACTACTATTAATGTCTTCATGTGGGTGCTCTTTATTTGTATGTGGTTTTTGGTATAAATTATGCTCATTCCAGTAGCTTAATGGTTCAAGTTTGTTTTTATTTATTTGTCTACTTCATAATATTCCACTGTTGTTGCATTTCAATATCGTTAAAAGTATGTTCTTCAAACGACCCACTACGAATGTAGTCAATAATCATTTTTTATCTAAAGGTGTTATACAGTGATGGTAAAATATATTTCGAATTTTACATGTGTATGAGAATTAGTTGTATAAAAACACCCCGCGGCAACACACTGGTTTAAAACCTCATTTTGTTTAAAGGGCGTAAATGTAAACTTTTAACTTTCCTTCCGTTCTTTCCTTTCTACTAATTTCAAACTCAAGTAATAAACTTTCTTTCATTTCCTTTCCCTTTCCCTTCTTTACATTTCTTTTCTTTCGCTTTCCCTCTTATTACACAAAGGTTGAAGAGTGACGGTCATCTGATGGGGGGTTGGTCAACCGAAACCCTAATTCTCTCTCTAAACACGTTTATGGCGGCTGAATTTTATGGCTAACGATGTAGTTTCAGTTAGGATCATGTGGGATTAAGGTAAAATTAGGGTTATGTTTTAATTTAGGTTCTTTGTTAATTTTGTGGTTTTTTTTACTAGCTTTATATGGATTTGTTATATATATATATATATATATATATATATATATATATATATATATATATATATATATATATATATATATAGGGTAAAGTTAAAATAAAAAGACAAATATCCGTACACTACGTAAAAAGATTTTTTTTTTTCAAAAAAGTTCGCGAAAAAATCTATAAAAATTCCACAAGATCGGGAATGTTGGTGCATAAAACTTTTGTTAAAGAAGTTTTTCTAATTTTGAGTTTTTATACGTTTTTTTAATGCACAAAAAACGAATTTTGATGCGCAAAAAAATTTTGATGCACAAAATTTTTAACTTGTTTTAGTTAGATGCGCAATGTTATTTTGATGAAAAAAGTCAAAAGAAGTTGGGTGCAAAAACGAATTTTTGATGCACAAAAAAGCGATTTAATGCACAAACGTATTTTTTCAAATTTTTTTTTTGGGAAAAAGTATCCACTTTTAGAAAAACTTCCTTCACAACTTTTTTATGCACCAACATTCCCGATCTTTTGGATTTTTTTTGGATTTTTTCGCGAACTTTTTTGAAAAAAAAAATCTTTTTACGTAGTGTACGGATATTTGTCTTTTTATTTGATCTTTATCCTATATATATATATATATATATATATATATATATATATATATATACTAGCTTTTATGACCCGGCCTCCAGGTCGGGCGAGTCTCATGTAATATATTGTTAAACACTTGTAACTTATATATCTAAATTGGTTAATATTATGATCTAAATGTAATTTTGTTTCTTATCAATTTGTTATTAGAATTAAAATTGTTTTGTTGAATTGTATAAAAACAAATTTGCAGAATGGGCGGGCGAGATTCATGAAAATCCATATACTTGACCCTGTGGCTTGGTTAATTGCTTTATTCTAAAATCATGCAAAAACCTATCCTCTACACAATCAGTACATGATACTATCAAGTTAAAATTGAAATTAGATTGCTACACATTTTTCGCTTGCTTTATTTAGCTTCTTGGCTGGCCTTCACTTCGCTTCTTGCTTCGGCACGTGTTGTGGCTTGCAACGCTTCACGTCTCTTCTCTTCTTGGCTTGCTATGTATGACGTCTCGCTTCGCTTCGATTCCCTTCCCTTTATGTGTTGAGTGTGTTAGTAAATCAAACATGAAACATTGAATAATAACTTTATTTTCGTTGATCATACATGATTAAAAAAATATATTTTATAGTTGTTAGTTGATGCGTGGTTTTGCAACCTTACAACAGGTTTTACCTCTCGAGGGATCTCAAGAGGCTTACAACCCCACCAGGCAGTGTACCTGACCGATGTAGTATAGTGTAGTGGTAAGTACGGGAGATTGATCGTTCTCCACAGGGAATAGTGTCGTTAGGATTGAAAAACTACTCTAATAGGTCTAAGGGTGAGAGAAGGTTCTTTTTATGTTTTTATATTTTTATGAAAGCAAGTAAAATCTCGGGTTTTGAAGGAGTGGGCGGAATTAGTTGCTAGTCAACTAACCCAAATAACTACAAATGCAAATAAAATAAAATGACTGAAAATGAAAAGGTGGTAAAATTTATGTGGAGAGAAATGTGTTTACTTAGATTTCCTTACTCCCTAACTATCTTTTACCGGTTGATTAGTGTGTATTAATCGCGTGGATGACGGGTGTATTCCTTAATACCAATCGTGGGGTGGCGTACGTACTTCCCCAACTCTACAAGCTCCTACTTCACTCCTATGTCGAGCCGGCTAGGAAGCTCCTAACATGGGATCACTAGAATTCGCTTGTGCATTAAATACAACCATAAAAACCTTAGTACGCATTGGTTCATGTTTCTTAAGACGTTCAAGCAAGTTACCGAATAGGAAGTTAGCCAGTTTTCTTAAGCCTAACATAGATGAACAATCATCCAATACAACTAATAACACACTAATAACCAATAATCAATAGCTAGGTTTCATTAGATCTAAGCAAACACAAAGAAAACCTAGCCTAGCATGTTAAACAAAAGACAAGAACAAGATAGAATCAAACACACATAGACATATTGAATGATTAATTGATAACTTATCTTCAATGTAACATGGAAGATCTCAAGGCAAAAAGCCTTGAAAAAGCTGCTAAAATCGTCTTAGGGTTCTTACACACAAAGTTCCACAATAAGTTCCACCATAAGTTCCACCCTAATGACAAAAAATTGCAAAACTATATATAGACTTTCAGATCTGACGGCGTCACGTTATGGAGTGTGACGCCGTCACCCGATGCGCTTTTAGGTTCCCGGTGCCTCTTTGCTTCCTCCTCTTATAGCTCTCCAAAATCCGTTACTGGCTTATCAGCGACCCGTCATAATTAGGCGTGACGCCGTCCCGCTTTAACTATACCGGTGCACGACCTTGCCCATATTAAAGGTGACCCGTCAGAATTCCCATGCAATTTCCTGGCTGATCATGATAAATTCACATCCACCACATTTTGCCAAGCCATGAACGCCGTTGGATAATCCTAACGCTCTGGTAATTTGACGCGTAAGTTACCAGCAAATTTAAGACTTTGTCGTTTTCTTTCCCACTATGCCCAAAAAATCCAAAACTATTTTATAGACTTTCAAAAGTGACGCAATACTATGGATGTGAGCAACCGTTTAGGGCAAATTTGCTTCATGACGCTCCTTTAGCTTAAATACCTTCGCTACAAGGACGCGTAACACCTTTTCGCTTCAATCCAAATTATCACATCACCACTTTTAGATGTTGCTTCTGCCTCAAGCAAATTTAGCGCTTTTTATTCTAAATCCAAAATAACTCAAGTTAAATGGGGATTCAATATAATAAACGCTAAATAAAAAGTAATTGCAATAACATTAATCGTCTCCAAACCTTTAACTCATAATAACGCAATAAAAGATTGAAATAGTTCACTTTAACTAATAAGCAGAGATACATCTAGCACCTCACAAGTAGTGTTTAGATACTCACATCTCTCAAGTGTCATCAAAATAAATCTCATAAATGAAAACGGATAATATCTCTCACTACCTGTCATAGCAAATAGATTACCATAGGCTTGGGAAAGGATCGAAAACCTCCTCCACTAGGCGTAAGCACCTAAGATAAACTATCAAAGAGGGCTTTTACATGGGTTATAACGTTAGGTGTAGGGAAAAGGAAAACACGGTTTTGTTGGATAAGGGATATTTTACTGGTGGCGAGTTAAAGATCTTGATCAATTACATGTACTATACAATGTTGCTAAGCCAAGACTCGACTCAATCTTAAGCTAAAAACAAAATAACAAAAACATAAAATAAACATAAAATAAAACGGGATGGTAGTCCGTATGTTTTTTTCTACTTTTCTTTTTCTCATTTTTTTTGTATTTTTCTTGATTTTTCGATTTTTTTTTTTTTTTTTTTTTTTTTTTTTTTTTTGACATACACTCTTGCCCTACCATCCAAAATAATACATCATAGGGGCGTTGCATTCCCCTTACACTTGAACTTTTACATAACTTTACAATTACTATTCTATCGACTCGAATTAAGATAATCGAAAAACTTGGAGTACTTTTAAAATTATTTAGCACATATGGGGGTAATAAATGATGTTCTTCCCCATTACTCCATTACACTAGTACTTTACCCGTGAGTCCCAATCGTCCCAAAACAATATGTACAAGGATATGACTCGACTTAGCAACCATGTAATCAATTAGATAATTAACTTGGGTTTAAACAAATGTTGTCACAATAATGCACTAAAAAATGAGTGCATACAAGGTAGGCTAAGGCGATTTGGGTGTACATTTTAGTGGGGTGTAACAAATTCTTCCTTTAAGTAAAATGCTTAAAGTTAGAAACGAAAAGATAGGCTCTGAGGGGTGTACTAGGGGTATCGTGTACTAAAAATGAGTACAACGCAAAGGGTGTGGGAGAATTACTTGACCAATGTAGCCAATGTAATTATAACAAAAACACAGGTGTAAAACAATGGGTTAATCCTAATGCCTCTTATCATGTAGTAAATCTAACTACACGAATGTAGTCTCACTTGTGGCCTCGGAATGGTCCTAACGCAAGTTCTAGAATCTAAGTGCTACCGGTACACACATCATAGCATAAATGCTTTTCCTACCAATTCTAGGGGCGAACCTCACATATTTGGGGGTGGAAAATTTTTTAGTGGTACGGTTTTTGTGCTAGTCATATAACTCCTTGAGACGCTCATTAAGATCAAAGTTTTACTCCTATATGTTGTAAAAAATTTTAAATTTGGCACTAAAATTACCCTAATAGGTATTTATCTCAGTTTTATTACACATCTACTATTAAACAAACAGAAATCAAGTGCAAAAGCATTCTCTAATCGTATCGTACTTTTACCCCCCCTTACACTTAAGATGAACATTGTCCCCAATGTTCAAATAACAAGATGTAAAAGTAAAAAGGTAAAAGAATGAAATCAAATACTCCCCTGATTCGTTCGGTGGATAATGTGGTAATATGGTTAAATCTTCTTCCAAAGTAATGTTGAAGCTCCATGACTAATGCATTGCCATAAGCTTGATCCAAAAAACATTTCTTTGTCCAAAATAACCTGTTAAACCTGAGAAAACAAACACGAAAACCTGCATAACATCGGCGGGATAAACTCTATATAAGGATATAATGCTTGTGGAATGATAATTTTGCAGATTCCTGGAGATTATAAGTTAGAGATTTAATAAAAACTTTTTATGAAAACAAAACTTTCAAAAATTTTCAGAAAATTAAACCTGACGCCGTCAGGTTGTAAATCCTGACGCCGTCAGAAATGATCTGACAGAATTCTCATGTTACGTTTCTGGAAAATTTTTTGGAAAAACCTATACCTTACTTCCTGGAATTCCTGCAAAACATCATTATGACTCGATACAAGCATTTGACTCACACAAATACTAATATGTATGTTAATTTATTATTATTATGATTCATGTTCATTTGTTCTAATAAACCGATTTAGATTTCCCTTACACTTAACTTTTGCAAAATACCTTTATATGTAGTTAAGACGAAGTTAAAAACAAAATAAAGCATTTTCACAAATTAGTTTTGAACATGAATCAATAATAATAAAATTTAAACATACATACGGAAACAAATAAAATCAAACAAACAAATAAATAAACACACAAAGCAAATAAAGCTTGGGTTGCCTCCCAAGAAGCGCTTTTCTTTATTAACGAGTCTTGTAGCTAGACTCAAAGTCACGTACATTACGTGATTCCATCATTGGTCACGGTTTCTAGGTCATTCTCATTTGATTCTCTATCAGGATCACTCTCATAGTAAAGGTATTTCGGATCCTCGAGATCAAAAGGATTGTTTTGGTATTTAGAACTAAGCTCCTTATCATGCTTAAAGAATCCACTTGACAGATCAAAAGTGTCCTTACATCCCCGTCTCACATCATCGTCACATAACACGAGTTGGGAACTTAGCTCATCGAGCCCTCCATAATCAATCTCCTTGAATTCTCTCATCTTGTAAGGCGTTTGGTATGAGATTTCCCTAATCCCATCGGTGAAAGTCATGATCCCATTGAGCTCATCCACAACCAAGCTTGTGGCATTGCAAAAAGGTGCCCCAAAAACAACTTGTGATAACCTGGGGTCGATGTACTTTTCGATATTATCGACGATTGCGAAGCTCATAGTGAATGTCATATTTCCTACAAACACCTGTACATCATCATCTATGCCAACGTCATCCATCCCTTTATGAATCATTCCCCATCTACAAATGTTGTTATAATGAAACAAGGACATCACATTTTTGGGTAAACATGTGTCAATGTAAACATTATAAAAATGCTTGTGACCAATCATGCAAGGTATTTTGAGATTATTCGGATCACGTTGCTTAATTCGGCCAGGCCTTCTACCATGTAGCCCCCATGCATTGCCACTTGCTGATGGTTGATACTCATACACTTTTTCACAGCCATCCCGAAAAATCACTTTCCTGACACCATCGGTAAATAATGCACTCCTATCATCCTCATCGAGTATCACTCCCGTCGCTTTTATAAATGGTTTGCCTAGAACAAGGCCAGTTAAGGATGGGCTGACGATAGAGTTCATGTTATTAATTACAGTTAGCTCGATATGAAAGAGGAACTTTTCTATCATAATTGGTACCCTCCTTATTACCCCGATGATATTAAACCCTTCATATTTGACCTGTTTGGTGAAGGCTTCGTTATATAGAGTAAGGGATATTGCATTCATAGAAGAGTTGGGGTTTATATAGGCATCTTTTATAAACTTCTTCCTAGTGGTGCAAGACACCTTAAAGACCCTGTGAGCGCCATCCTCTATTCTCTCTCCAAATTCCACAGGCAAATTTGCTGTGCCCCTCTCAAGTTCCTCCACCAGGGGGCGGTCTAGCAATCCTGGGAGCCCATGAGGCATTTCGGATTTCTCTTCCGAGCCCTCCCCATCATTCAACTCTATAGTATTAGAGTTCTTTGGTGAGTCTAGATAGTCGCCGGGCGCCTCTGTGTCCTTTTCGGGAACTTCACCCTCCATTTCATTGTCCACGTTCTCGGTTGATTGTTGTTCCAGATTGGGTTTAGGAACAGGCATTGTTGTAATGACGTTCACGAAGTGGAGTGGTTTTGAGGGGGTATGGGTATCTCTAGTTTCTTTTCCGTTTTGTGATATGTGTTTGAAGAGTTTACTAGGGTGCTTGATTTTTACAGGAGGGGGTGTTTGGTGAGTCACCGTGACAGACTTGATCTCATTAACTCGTGTCAACTCACAAGTTGACCTGCCATCAAGGCGATCATTGATAACCTTTAACAGGTTATCAACCTTGTTGTTCATATCAACTTGCTGTTGTCTGAATTGATTCTCAAGTTTGGAGAGCTGTGTTTCTTAAGAGAGAATGAATTTTTGCAGTGATTCCTCGCGATTTTGTTGTTTATGCGTATGTTGCAGAGGATAATGTTCAGACCAGGTGAGTGGGGGGGAGTCATTGAATGATACGCTTCGAGTTTGGTTCCAATTAAAATTTGGCTTACTCTTCCATGCCTCATACCTATCTTCGGAATTCTTGGGTCCATAATTAGTGGTGAGCCACTCATCTCCCGCCTTATCGATTCGCGAGGATGCGAATTCTTTGAAAGCCTGTTTGGGGAGTTCCATTCAATCATGAGTGTCGTGGGGACCACTGCATAATTTACACGAAGAAGTGATTTTGTTCACTTGGCTTGAAGGTTTAGGAGCCTCGTAGGATTTCATCAGAAACTTGACTTGGTCTTCAAGTTCTATGATCCTACGGTCGGAAGTGCTTGAATTGTTCGAAGGCAAAGATATTGCCTTGACCGTTTTATTCAAATCACGGGGATCACCCCAACTTTCGTTGTCATAAAGAGCAAGATCCTCTAGGAGAGCCCATGATTGTTCCGCACTTAGATCACGTAGCTTACCACCGGCCGATTGGTCAATGGTTTGCCTTGTGGAGAGATTGATATGGTCATAGAAGATTTGGACTTGGAGCCAAAGTTCTATGCCATGGTGAGGGACTTTTTGGAGTAAGTCCTTGAATCGAGTCCATGCCTCGTAGAGGGTTTCGCCTTGACGTTGTTGGAACATCAAGATATCATTCCTTAGCTTGGTAGTTCTTCCCGGTGGAAAAAACTGAGCAAGAAAACGAGTGGTGAGATCATCCCAAGAGGTGATGGATCCTGCGGGTAGACGCTCTAGCCATTGACTAGCTTGGTCCCGCAGAGAGAATTGAAAGAGACGCAGTCGGGTCGTCTCTCGAGTGGCAACATCGAGGTCTATAGAATCAACGATTTTGAGAAAGTCCTTGAGATGTTGATTAGGATCTTCGGAACGAAGTCCATGGAATGCGCATCCGCTTTGCACCAACCGGATGGTGTCGGATCGCAAGGGTGTGACATTGGCTCCTTGAGTGAGCTCAATGGTGTTTCGATAGCCATGGTGGCTAGGACGGGAGTAGTCTCCTAAAGTACGGGCTCTAGGAGGTGGGTGTTGTTGTGGTGGTGGGTTGTTGGGATTAAGGATATTACCATCTTCCATGATGTCGAATGGTAATGGTTACGAACAAAGAAACGAAGAAAATAGATAGACTAAAGAAGACCTAGAAAGATAAAATAAAAATCTCACTAGAAAGGAATCTAGTGAGTAGACCTATAAAATAAAAATTCAACCTAAACAATAACTATTCCCCGGCAGCGGCGCCAAAAACTTGATGCGTGGTTTTGCAACCTTACAACAGGTTTTACCTCTCGAGGGATCTCAAGAGGCTTACAACCCCACCAGGCAGTGTACCTGACCGATGTAGTATAGTGTAGTGGTAAGTACGGGGGATTGATCGTTCTCCACAGGGAATAGTGTCGTTAGGATTGAAAAACTACTCTAATAGGTCTAAGGGTGAGAGAAGGTTCTTTTTATGTTTTTATATTTTTATGAAAGCAAGTAAAATCTCGGGTTTTGAAGGAGTGGGCGGAATTAGTTGCTAGTCAACTAACCCAAATAACTACAAATGCAAATAAAATAAAATAACTGAAAATGAAAAGGTGGTAAAATTTATGTGGAGAGAAATGTGTTTACTTAGATTTCCTTACTCCCTAACTATCTTTTACCGGTTGATTAGTGTGTATTAATCGCGTGGATGACGGGTGTATTCCTTAATACCAATCGTGGGGTGGCGTACGTACTTCCCCAACTCTACAAGCTCCTACTTCACTCCTATGTCGAGCCGGCTAGGAAGCTCCTAACATGGGATCACTAGAATTCGCTTGTGCATTAAATACAACCATAAAAACCTTAGTACGCATTGGTTCATGTTTCTTAAGACGTTCAAGCAAGTTACCGAATAGGAAGTTAGCCAGTTTTCTTAAGCCTAACATAGATGAACAATCATCCAATACAACTAATAACACACTAATAACCAATAATCAATAGCTAGGTTTCATTAGATCTAAGCAAACACAAAGAAAACCTAGCCTAGCATGTTAAACAAAAGACAAGAACAAGATAGAATCAAACAACACATAGACATATTGAATGATTAATTGATAACTTATCTTCAATGTAACATGGAAGATCTCAAGGCAAAAAGCCTTGAAAAAGCTGCTAAAATCGTCTTAGGGTTCTTACACACAAAGTTCCACAATAAGTTCCACCATAAGTTCCACCCTAATGACAAAAAATTGCAAAACTATATATAGACTTTCAGATCTGACGGCGTCACGTTATGGAGTGTGACGCCGTCACCTCGTCGCTTTTAGGGTTCCCGGATGGCCTTCTTGACGCCGTCCCTCTTTAGCTCTCCAAAATCCGTTCTGGCTTATCAAGGCTTGACGCCGTCAGAATTAGGCGTGACGCCGTCCCGCTTTAACTTATACCGTGACGACCTTGATCATATTAAAGGGTGACGCCGTCAGAATTCCCATGCAAATTTCTCTGGCTTATCATGAGTAAATTTCACATCCACCACTTTTGCCAAGCCATGACGCCGTCTGGGGATAATCCTGACGCCGTCAAAGGTAACTTCCAGCATAATTTTAAGACTTTGTCGTTTTCTTCACTTTTATGCTCCAAAAACGTCCAAAATGCTTCCTTTTCCAGATTTCTTCTCAAAAGTACCTAAAATGACAAAAGGAACGATTTAGGGCAATATTTGATCAAATAAATACGATTTAGGGCTTAAATGACCCCCTAAAAGCGGTACACTTTTCGCTTCATCATTAGTGCATAAGAGAGTAATCATTTATGAAAGGAGTAACAAAATGTTACTTACTTGATGTTCTCTAATTGCAAAACTCTCAATACAATCGTATTATTGTTTGGAATTCTAGATTTCCGAACCATGCCAACTCACCTTAAGAATGCCAAGTAAATCAGTTTATTGAATCAGTTTGATAAGCCTCCTGTACTAATTTATGGTGATTGGATATTAAGTCGATTGCATAATTCAAATAATCGAAATTCATGGTTTGTTAATGTAACATGTTCGTATTTTATGTTTAACAACATAAACTTAAATTGTATATGGACCACTTCCATTGAACTTGATGGCAACTTTAATATAGCAAAAGTCGTACACTTGACCCTGTAGCCTGCTTAGTTTCTTTGCTCCATAAATCATGCAAAAACATGTCCCCTACACAATCAGGACGTCATATAATCAAGTTAAAAAGTTGAAATTAGATTGCTACACATTTTTTGCTTGCTTTATTTAGCTTCTTGGCTGGCTTCACTTCGCTTCTTGCATCGGCACGTGTTATGGCTTGCATCGCTTCACGTCTCTTCACTTCTTGGCTTGCTATGTATGACGTCTCGCTTCGCTTCGAGTCCCTTCCCTTTATGTGCTGTGTGTGTTGGTAAATCAAACATGAAACATTGAATAATAACTTTATTTTCGTTGATCATACATGATAAAAAAAAAAATTGTAGCTGTTAGTGCATAAGAGATTAATCATTTATGAAAGGAGTAACAAAATTTTACTTACTTGATGTTCTCTAATTGCAAAACTCTCCATACAATCGTATTCTTGTTTGGATTTCTAGATTTCCGAACCATGCCAACTGACCTTAAGCATGCCAAGTAATATGGGGAAAAAACTTTCAAGTATTTTTTAACTGATTTTAAACATGTAACCTGTCTAACACAGGTTGAGAGTGAAAATATGTTATAGTAATACATGTTGTTCATATATCACGAAATAGAAATAAGTCAATGAAATAAAGTAGAATCATATCTAGGGAACTTCTTGATACACTCCCATCTACAATGCAACGACAGTTTCGATGTTCAAGTCCATGCAATTCGTGCATCATATTATGTACCACACACCAGTGCGATTCTTGATTATCGTCCTTATCTAGATAAGTGAACATCGTATAAGAAGTATAATTTCGATAAGGATATATTAGCATCATTTAACATTGTTCACATTCATTTGAATAATATCATGTGATTGATTTTTATGAATAAATAAATAAAATCATACAGAAACAACTCTTAAATTGATGACATAAGTAATATCATGTGACGGATACTTCTAAAAGGTTTCATATTTTTCGAGTCCACTACATTCGGGTCACCTATCTTCCTTTGTATATACTCTTATCACCTCAACGTTCTTTTCATCAAATGAGGACGTTGAATCATCACCTCCTGTTTCGTCAAACATACATATCAAATTTTGGGTCAGTTTCAACCCAAATCAAAGGACATGTTAGCTACAAAATAAATTAAAAAAAAAACTGAGTTGGTGAAAGCCATTCCACACGTTCTTGATGCAGATGACATAAATACTTTTTCCTTGAATTGTCCAATATCTTCCTAAACTTTGACCATTGATGCATACTTGAACCTTTCCCATGCTTTTTACATCAATAAATAAAGGCGCAATCCTTTGTTGTTGGACTCATCATGACCCACTATGCAAAACCAGCATATTTGTAATTCCATACAAGTGACGTCTCATGGAGCTCAAAATGTGATCGAGGTTTTCTTTCGGTGAAATACTCAAAGACATGTTGTCATCCATGTGCCTTTAGTGGTCCGCAAAAACATCTGATTCTCAACCGCCAAGCACATGTTAAACTCACTAAAGTTCTGGGAAAATAAGGAACAACTTCCACTACGGGAGTATCGATGGGTTCAGTGAATGTATCGCTGAAGCCCTGCGGTATTTTATGATTTAAAAAAATGAGAAAAGTAGATGATATACCTAAAGGCTCTAACTTTTTTTATGAGGATATAGAAGTGGTACCAGTATGATTAAGCGGTAACTTGATTGAAAATAATGCTCGATAGCCTCTTCAACTGCTATTAATCGTTATATTAAAAATCAAGATTGTTTTACCTTGTATACTGCACAAAAACCTCCTTGCCCGATCTTATTATCGGCTGAAAATTTTCTAGTTGCCTTAACTACTTCATTCAAGCTGAAGAAAGGTTGGTCCGAATCTTGCTTCAGGTCCTTGTTTGCTTGAGCTGCTAAAATATGAAAAAACAGACGATACAACTTACTTCATCATTAACTGCTTCATTAAAGCTCAACAATTATTATAGTGTATATATGCTACTTTCTAATGGGAATTCATTAATAGGTCAACAATGATCTTCATGGTAGCCATTTTCTCAAAACCGATCTTTGTATAGATTGTTAGGATAGTATGGCGCTTATTGGGCTAAAGCTCATAATAATTTGTATAATGTATATATACTACTTTCTAATGGGAATCCATTAATGGGTCAACAATGATCTTCATGGTAGCGATTTTCTCAAAAAAAATCTCTGTTTCGAGCCTTAACCATCGCCTACTCTAGAGCCCAAACTACTCTGTTCCTTATTTACTGCTCATGTTACAATATTATGTGTAACTGTCTTTTCTTTTAGTACATATTTCGATTATTGTTACAGCATCCTATTAATTAGGCGGACATTTCATTTACGTATCCAGTTTCTTTTGCTTAGCAACATGGAAATCAATAGCTGAAAGAATAAATTATATTGTTACCTCTATTGTTAGAGCTGTTTGTGACTACATGAGGATTGCTTAAGTTGCTTGTGGCTACATGTAAAGGATTGAGAAAATTGGTGTCGGGTTTCCTCATGAAACAACTTTGATCAAATTGATGTCGGAGTACCTCATGAAACAACAGTTGATCCTGGACAAAAGTGAGACTTTTAAGGAATGTATATTTGGCATTTTAGTATTATATGTCATAGTAATTACAAATGGGTGATTTGTTCCTAAGTTAGATGCACAAAGAAACAGTAATTACCGGTTCAGTCCGAGGAACTCTGGTGTGTTTGGATTCTTTTAGTCCAATCCTTTAAGCTTGCATCCAATTGCCTGTAAATCAAATGATCATTGAAAATGGTATATAGAATTTATTTCCTATCTGAACATGCATGAGATCTGCATATAAGGCATATGCATACCTGCATTTCGTTAGTGAAGGACTTGGAGAGATCATTACGTAAGTTAAACGAAAAGCAAAATGGCATTAATGGCTTTCATTCAAGTTTTATGCTTTTGGAACATGAAAACCAAAATTAAAGCCTTCAACTTCCTATGGCCAATTGTGACTGCCCTTAAGGATATTTTCATTTCATGTGTGCTAAACTTGATTTTCATGACCAATGCTTGTTAGAAAAGGACCAAAGTAGCCATGTTTATGTAGTTCTAAAATTGGCAACTGAAACACCATTGATAAATTATTATACAGAATGTTGACACCTTATAATGAAGAAGATGACTTGTTAGCAATTACATGTCACATACCTATGGAGATCCACTTTCAAGAAGAACACCCTATAATTTACCAGAGTCCAACCAAAATGTGGCAATTTTTTGATCAAAATTTCCAGATTGAATAACCTCTCCAACTGTGTAACAAAGTTACTAAGTTGAATATTATCATATAAAATAATACCAAACACTTAGGATTTTAACTCGTGTAATTAGCAATAGTATTGTATGTCTGTTATGAAGCTATGAATATGTCTGTTATGACGATAAATATGTTAGTTGATTTTTAATGATAGCAATAGTATCATATCAGTTATGAGATGTCTATTGAAATCGGTGTCGAATCCGAAAATATACAGTCCGTGGGAAAAAATCATATTCAAAATATCAAATAAAGGGGATGTAGTGCTTATTGAAAAAAAAAAAAAAAAAAAAAAAAAAAAAACTTGATTAACTTGAAACTTACGTGGCATGGATTCTGGAGTTTCAAATTTTAAGATTTCTTCAATAGATCCACTGACATCCAAAAACTTTAACATCCCATGCATGTTTGAACTCATATCAGCTTGTGGTACATTCCTATAAAGATCCCTTAGATTGGAACAATCCATTAAAACTTCTTTCCTGTTGGAAATTTTTTCCAACATGGGTGGAATATTGTGAAGCACTCCCTTCCAAATTTCCTTGAGTATATCCGTGCGTCGTGTTCCCTCCAGAGCTTCATCTCTTGGTACATATGTTGAAGATATAATGGTATTCACTGGCTTTTCTGCTCTTATATCTAAATAATATTGGTAAATTAGATTGGCTCTCAGGGGTTTTATTAAAAGAAATTTATTTCACTAAGCTTAATTGTGGGTTAAAAAAAACTCACCAGTACTTGTAGTAGGACGTCATGTGCGGCAACGTCTAGGATGTGGGTTTCTTTTACCTCCTAGGGCTGGCCTTGCGAATTCAGCTCTATTATCAGGATTTCCAAGATCATTATGTGTGTCGTAGTCATATATTCTGTCTGAAGGTAATCTATGACCAGTTCCATCACCTTTCTTATTTTTTAGTTCCTTAGCTCTCAAGTATCTCAGCCCCTTAGGCGTTTGACTTGGTAAGTATGCCTATATAATCCCATCGATAAACTAAATCAGCGGATAGCCGTATAAATATATGTAAGATAATAAGGAAATCTACTTTCATTAATCATGTAGATTGTCACTATTACTTTACTGTATATCAAGCATTCAGTTTAAAGTTCTTTTCTTTAAGGGTGCCACTATTCATATGTTATATTAATGAAAGTATAGTCAATACAGAAAAAGCGACCCTTAGACAGTCACAAATTATGACACCTCTTTGGTCATTATTGTATTTTTACATCTCTCGACAACGGTAGATTAGTACTTCGTATTGAATGTGTTCAGAAAAGCAGATGGTATGCATAACTGATATGTATTCAGAAATTTGACCAATCTATGAAACCCAAAAATCCACAAATTTGACCAATGCAGATGGTATGCATAACTGATATGTATTCAGAAAAGCCATTTTCACGCCTATCTGGAACAATAAGCAGGAGTGCAAAAGTAAGTACAATGGAACCCGATGGTCATATTGCCTTTAAAAGTTCAAACGCTTTAGCTTTTACAAATAAATAAATAAATAAATAAATAAATAAGTAAATAAATAAATAAAAATGAAGTTCAAAACTGTTACACTTTTTTTTTGCCGTAAGGCTGATATAAACACAAGAAAAGGTGCTCATGGCAGTAAGTCGCTATGTAAAACAGATTTATATTATCTTTTAGAAATTATACACTCCTGAAATCAAACACTCTATTGAACATTCTCTGTGCTTATTTCCTAAATTAAATTTATTGAGTTCTTCATGCCTCAACCATCTAACTGTGATAAATGATTAAGATTCCCCTTCAAAGTATGTGAACATATAGACCCAAAATAGTTAAAGGGCACTAAGGTCAAATGTCCAGCTACCAACTAATTAAGTAATCATTCATAACAATATACTTGACATATAACTGTGTACCTTGAAAAGTATTATGTCTGGGGCACTTTCATAGCGATGAGATGACCGAACAACTTCATCCTTATTTATGTCACCAGTGAGCATCCACTGTTCAGCAGTAGAAACCGAAGGAAGACGTTCTTGACCATCCATAGTATATGATGAAACACGATCTTCTTGAATTCCAGCCATTGTTTCCCATGTGGCTTTATCAGATTGTCCCAGTCCAGACCCTTTCCTTTTCCTCTGAACATCCTTAGGAGCAGCTTTCTCTGCACTGTTTCTTGGGTTCCACGAAAATGCCGTACGAGCATCCTTTTGCAAGTTCTCGACGAGGTGGGTTTATAGTAACAGAAATTACTTTCGCAACATATGTAAGAATTTTGCTTTTGTCTCTTAGTGAGGGGAATTCTTTGAGTATCTGCAAACATGTATAATGCATAAGAGGTTCACATAATCGATCTGTGAAATGTGACCAGCATACATTGAAAAGAAAAGAGTTTTTGTTGTTAGTTAAGGTACCATAGAAGCAGATTGTAGCTGTTCAAACACAATCAGAGGAATCAATATGTTATACTAAAAGAACACTAAAAATATAGTTTTCAAATATCAACGGGAAAGATTTATTACGTTGACCGTGTTACAGATGGACCGTGTTTTGTAGGATTTTAGTAACGTCATCAAATTCAACTTATTTGAGTGACGTCACGATTCATCGAAACCAAATCACACACTCACACACATCTTTACAATTAACAGATAGATTTTAAGTGACGCCAAACATATTAACTATAAAACTGACCGATTTAAAGTGACGTCACAATTCGTTGAATTAATAACACACACAAATATTAACAGCTAACTTGACGGTTTTGTAGGATTTTAGTGACGTCATCAAATTCAACTTAGCAGTCAAGCACTTAATATCTGAGAAAGTTGTCTCAAATTAGACCTACCAGTTAAGCATAAAACCCAATGTTTGCTTGTCTCTCTCTTTTTGAATAAGCAATGATAACTCCGTACTAATGTGAATAAGCAATGATAACTCCGTACTAATGTCACATTTTAGTGATAAAATTATATCACATAGTAGGTCACTTTTTTCATATCATGCCGTGGACATGGTTATTTCTAAATGTCGAGACAGCCAAAGATTTCTCATCACAGTATAAACATTGTTTTATCATAATTTTTTTCTAAAAGAAAATCCCCAATTCATAACTGGCTTTGATTGTCATCTGATTGTTCTTTATACGGTGTTGTAACCATTGTTGAAATAGCCTTTTGAAATTTTATACACACTTTGTGCACAAGTTGACTAATGTAAAATTTGTAGCATATATAAATTACATCAAATAAGGAAGTTCTCATTTATTTCCAGCAATTAATGGAAGAACAAAAATTACAAACAGACCAACATTTAGAAGGCAAGAGTCTCAAACCACCAAACTTCCAAACCACCTTGGTTTCTGTCAATAGGCAGTCTCTATTTCGAACAAACTGAACATGAAAGTTTGATCCCCAAAAACGATAGAAATGGTACTGCATTCACATAAGAAGAACGTCATATAGATAAAATAGGACCCCCACTAATCGCAATTCGTTATTCCAAGTGATACATGTTTTCTATGATAGCCTAGAGGTCTTAGTTCAAATGTTACACTTAGGTGTTATTTATCGAAAGACCAAGGCGCTAATGCACAAGGAGAAAAATATAGCTCCTGAACAGGTTGTCCAGGACTTCCCTAACAGAAAACTTAGACCTCCAGTAATTGTGGTCCAACTGGGAAGCAATGCTACTTCCTAGTTTGCATGTTAAAAGTTTTCATTTCATTAATTGATGTCACCAATGGTGTGCTGATATGATGATAACAGGTTAAGTAGCATATAAAACCAGACAAGCTACTGGATTTAAAGTGTGAAGATGTAGCAAAAAAAGTTTTGTCATGATACCCAACGACCAAAGTTATTAATAGCAATCTAATGATCTTTATGCAACCATAATTAACCAAGCGAAATACTGGATTCAAGACTCGATTTAGAGCATAGATGAAAAAAACAACGACGTGCAGAAAAATATCACATTAAACACATAATTACCACAATACCAACAAAATGAAATATGATACAGAACAAAGTAGCAAAGTAATGTCTTACAGAGTCGAACTTAAGAAGTTAAAATACCTGTAGGAGACGCCATGGAGAATTAAGCCAGATAAATGGGTCAAGAACTTGAACAGAAGATACAGTTCCCATAAACCAGCTTATACGTGACGAATCCTCTATTTCAAAGGCCATTATGAACCTCATTCCAGCACACCACTGAATGCGCAATGCGGCACTCAAAGAAGAAACCTTCACACAAAACTCTGGAGTGCTTGCACGAGGATAATAAGTAACCTCAAATGGTTGCCCATTGGCGGCAAGACATGTAGCTTCAAGAACAACTTCGACAAGACATGTAACTATTACCGTAATACACCAAGACGTGTACCTTAAAACTTCATAAACAATCTACCACACGACTTCCATTATCTGCATGTTTTTATAAAAATGCAATAAAAATTAAAACTTTATATCATAAAAACATAAGTTGTACAAAAGACTGAATCTCAAGCATTTCATCAAACACTTAACATCCTCATCAAACTCACAAACCCATTAACCAATTCAAAAACTCATCTCAAACTTTACATCAAAATCACCCATCATACATAACATGTTCAAAGGAAGAATTTAAATAATTTCAGTTTCCAATCTATAAACAAAATCATCAATTGTTGAAATATTATTAGTCACACAATTAATCTTCATGAGCTAATTAAAAATTAATTGCGATTTCAAAACAAACATAGATAGATAAATATTGTCGTGAATCAAATTCCACATAATAGAAAACACTTGAAATTGAATTAAAAAAATTGTGATTAATATCAAAGTAGTTAAATGCTTACTTGTGTTATTGTAAAAAAAATCCTGATGAATTAACTGCATACCCAAACGTTCCTCAATATTAATTTTGATGTTTTTAGGGTTATTTCCAGTGAGGACTTTCATCAAACATTTGGTATACAAAAATTATCAAACATTTTATGGTCTTGTTGTTACATTCTATCAAAAACAAAAACCAAATAATCAATAATCAAAATACATAAATGCATAAGAAACTAATATCGAATTCATTATACATAAAAAAAAATGATTGGCTAATCTAATTCAGTTTGATTGGAACAAAAAATTAAAAATAAAAATTACCTTAAATCGAAGTTGGTTGATTTGTGAAAAATCTTTCTCCCTGGACATTGCGATCGCCATTGGTGCGTTTTTTATTTATTCAGCAGGTATCGATTGTTTTGATTTTTGAATCATGAACCGAAATAAGATTGATTTGGGGATAATTTTTAGGTTAATTTGAATGATCTTCAAACCAATATATGATTTGAGGTTTATGAATCTAGACATCTTTTTTATCAAGGATTCATAACTAATCTTCACCGATTGTGAGAGATTTTAGTAAAGGTTTAAATGTGATTGAGTAAATATAGGTAATATTGAATGAGATTAGAGAAATCCGGATAAGAGTGTGTGATTAAGCATTCTTTTTTGCCAAGTGGCATTTTTTTTTGCCCAGTGGCATTCTTTTTGGCCAAGTGGCTTTATCCAGTTGTCAGGTATTCCTATTATATATAGAGGTCGATATATATATATATATATATATATATATATATATATATATATATATATATATATATATATATATATATATATATATATATATATATATATAGGGTAAAGTTAAAATAAAAAGACAAATATCCGTACACTACGTAAAAAGAATTTTGTTTTTAAAAAACTTCGTGAAAAAATCCAAAAAAATTCAACAAGATCAGGTATGTTGGTGTATAAAACTTTTGTGAAAGAAGTTTTTCTAATTTTGAGTTTTTATACGTTTTTTTTAATGCACAAAAAATGAATTTTGATGCGCAAAAAAATTTTGATGCACAAAATTTTCAACTTGTTTTAGTTAGATGCTTAATGTTATTTTGATGAAAAAAGTTTAAAAAAGTTGGGTGCAAAAACGAATTTTTGATGCACAAAAAAATGATTTAATGCACAAACGTATTTTTTGATAATTTTTTTTTTCTGATAAAGTATTCACTTTTAGAAAAACTTCTTTCACAACTTTTTCATGCACCAACATACCCGATCTTGTGGAATTTTTTTGGATTTTTTCGCGAACTTTTTAAAAAAATAAAATCTTTCTACGTAGTGTACGGATATTTGTCTTTTTATTTGATCTTTATCATATATATATATATATATATATATATATATATATATATATATATATATAATATATATATATATATATATATATATATATATATATGTAACAATTCGCATTTTTGGGTTACTATTCACTTTTACTATTCACTCCCAAAATTTTTATTTCACATTCTCGTAAGTTAACCCATTTTCATGATAACTTAAGAATTTGACGCTCGTCGGGTCATTTTTGCAAATTTCACGAAACCGTGTCTGAGATTTACTTTTAGGTTTAAACGACATTTAGGCATCCCGATATGTCCCTACAATATTACAAATTAGAGAAATATAAGTTTTTCACATCATACGACATTTTCACAAGTTTTGGAATTTTACATTTTTCGGTTTTACGTTTTACACGTTTTACGCGATTTAAGCCTACGTTTCTAGGTTTTCACGACTTTAAGCATCCCGATAGAACCTATCACTCATTATATATGCTAATTTAGAGTATATTGATAAGTTTTAACAAAAATATAATTTTTATATTTTTAGGATACCCGATTTTAAGTTTCGTGACTTTACGACTTACAGTTACCAATTAACGGGACCAAAACCCACTCCGTAAGTCAAGATAAATATCCAACCTAAAATATCTAGATATTTTCTCAAAAGTATCTAGATATTTTGAAAATCTATTGAAATTACCATTTTACCCTTGTCCTTTATTTACCAAAATGCCATTCTATATATTTACAAAAATGCCCTTTTAACCTAAAAATTGCCTATAAATAGAAAAATTAACTAGCAACTTTGATACTTGCATTCTTTCTACAAAATTTTTCTCATTTCCCTCCTCTTTGATCGATCCATCATAAATCCCCAACACCTTCATACTTTGATTCTCAAGAAACAAGTTACACATAGAATTTGAAGACCTAGTTAACCTCTGCATGAAACTAGTGTTTATTTGGTGATTCCATGGTTGATTTACTAGCTATACAAGGTGATTAGGGGCTGAGTTAGAGGTGTTCTTGGAAGATTAGCTCATGTCTAAAAAGGGTTAGCAAGATGGATAAAAGATTGGAAACCATGGACTTTGGTTGAAAGGGTATAGGATTTAGTGATTCTAGATCTTGATTCTTGTTCTAGTTATTTCATCACAAGGATTGTAAGCAAACTCCTATGTTTACCTTTGATTAATGTAAATATTAGTATTTCATGTATGTAATATGTTTTATATGCTTATTATACTTGATTGTGCTTGGATAATTGGACTAAAACACTAGAAACCGTCGAAAGGACTTATATTGCAAAACAGTTTATGGACAGGAGGGTATAGATGGAATTTCTGGGAAAACTCCGTGTACTGAGAAACTTAGGTGAAAACATAGGGAGTTAGATCTATGTCTTGTGGTCATTTTGCCGCTTGGCTCACCCCGTAACTAATCCGTATGAATAAACTAGAGCCAAAATGGCAAAACGTGTCAAAAACTGAGTAACAGATTCTAAACGGGTAAAACTCATAAAACTTGACTAGAACCCCCTGTTTGTCGAAACTTAAAAGTTGTAGCTAACATCCTAACTTAAACGTGGCCGAAAACCGGGCATAAAACGGAGTCGTATAGACCAACTTATGGCCATCTCCGTGAGATTAAAAGCTGCTGTAACAAACAGCTCATACATCTAAGGGTAAATTAGTAATTTCACATTAGTTAAATAAATTCTGGGACAGTGGGACCCACTAATCTGTTTAGTACATTCAATTACCTTTCCGTGGACGTAAAAATCGAGTCGTGATCATTTACGGTTTAGAAATGACGTGTAAATTAAGTCGGAGAAACTAAAATAGCTAGAAACCAGTAACGTGACGAATATTAATACTTGACCACTTCTACTTACAAGCGTTAAACATCCAAGCATAATTAATGTAATAACTATATAAGGCATGTTTATATATTCACTTCGTTGTTTTAGAACCTAAGACACGACATCATATTCTAGGTTGCGCGTAGAGGTTTCCCCGACTTATCCATCGATTCCCTTATACGTTTTGATATCATTAGTTCAAGGTGAGTTTTCATAGCCCCATTTCTCAATTTATTATTTCATTTCAAACCTACGGGGGAGAATACATTGCACATCATTTTATTACGAGCCCAAGTATATCAAATTCATTTACATTGCTTAAGTTACCACATTGCCATGTTAATGTCCCCATTCCTTTATCATGAACCGTTAATTACGTAGTAAGCAAGAGTGAGTGAATAGATCTATTGAGGGTGACTCCTCCATCCGGGTTGGTCGATCCAACTGGTCAAATGGATGCATTTCATTTAATATCATAATAAGAGCTGTTTGGCAAACACTCTGTTGGGGCGAACATCATAATCAGTCTAGCTTCAAGGTCATGAGCTTATAGCAATTGTATCATTTTTATATGGCGACATTGTCATACATAACCTTATACTTGTGGTAGCCGTACAGAACATTTACATAAACCTATGATTCTCACCAACATTTTTGTTGACCGTTTTAGCAATGTATTTTCAGGTAATTAAAGTAAGCATATCATGGCATGCATGGAATCATATCACGGAGTCACGGAGATGACGCGTCTCATTTTGGATTTTTATGCACTTAAATTATCGTTTGGTTGTAACATACTTATTTCCGCAAACTTTGACTATCTTTTGGGACCTATCTTTTGTAAACTCTGAATGTTTTATGAAATCAAACGATATACTTTTAAAACGGCACTTTAGGTCGTTCAATATAACTGTAACTGTGATGCTATGGCAGTAGCGCCCCAGGTATTCTATTCCGCTGCAAATCATGAATTTGGGGGTGTTATAATATATATATATATATATATATATATTTATATATATATATATATATATAGGGAAGGGTTCTTTTCAGAACCAAATAAATGTACAGAACTGCGAGAACCAGCATCAACCAATCAGATTTTTTTGAATATTAATTTTTATTATTTAATTCAAAAGGGTATAATAGTAATAGTACATTTTTTTTTCCTTTTTGCATTTTTTTTTAGTAAAAAACATTTTTTTTCCCTATATTTTAGGGTTTTTTTTTTTTTTTTGGAATAATATTTTTTTCAGCATGCATTTTTAGTAAGGTGCACATGTGTTTTTTATATAATGTATGTTTACGTATATTTGTAGTGTTCAATTTACGTGTATTTGGTAAGGTGCATATGTGTTTTTTTAGATAATGTAAATTTACGTGTGTTTGTAGTGCATGGAATGGCAAACAAAATTATTTTACATGTATTGTTTACAATTTAAAACAAAAACATTATATACAAAATTTAAAATCATGTGATAATACACTTCAAATACAAATTTCTAAAAGCAAAAATGTTGTCATATATGCACATGTATTTTCCCTCGTTGGACACTTTGTATTTCTTTGTATGTATATGTGCACTTGTATCTGCGGCTGCACTTGTGTCTTTAATCTTTAAATCTTTAAATCTTTAGCTTAACTATCTTATCACTAGATAGTATGTACAAAACACATGTGCACTCTTCATAATGCTCATCATACTCGTACCTGTAACCACGAAACACAAGTGCACACTTAAAATAGAACTAAACACAAAAAATCTTTATATCATAACTAAAAACATATATGCACCTTCAACACATATGCACAGAAGGCAACAAATTCACCAGAAACTGTAAAAACACATATGCACTCCATTAAATTTAAGCCCATTAAGTTTAAGCCTTGGTAACAATAAAATACATATGTACTGTGAATACATTCAAACTCCAATAATTGTAAAAATACATATCTTTTTCATTCTTTTTGGCATGAACGATTGAAAAAAGTCTGATCCATCATATGATTATATAAAAAAAATAAAGAAACCCATTGAATACTTTCTTTTAAAAATCCATTTGATAGATCCAAATATTACCATGTGGACTATTTTCAAACTTTCATAGCGAGTTAAAAACTTCAAACTGGTTTCTAAGTTACCTTAAAACAACATATCTAGAATTTTCCTAACCACTTGAAACAATAAATATCATGTATTTATTCAGTGTCGTCTATATTTTTATTAACAAATATAACAACTTTATAAGCCATACGTTACATCCTTTCAAAAACAATTAAAACAGCCAATCAATTTCAATCCCATCACATCCATCCCCACGTTCCATGAATAAATTCGACCAATCATAATATATAATCTTCAATCAATTAATTAAAATGGTACGAGGATACATCTTAATAATTAACAATTTACCTCTTTATATTACCAGATCTGCTGCCTCTTTATTTTTCCAGATCTGCTGTCGACTATACACCGTTTCTGGATCTGCTTCTTTCCTTAAAAACTGCTCTTAATTGACAATAAAAACCTTGTAAATCCCTAGATATCGAGAGCAATCAACGTTTCTCCTCGGTTTTCTATGGCGTTTAGAGAGCGCGTGCGGTAGTGTAGGGTGAAGAGGAGGTTGTGGTAGTTGTTTTGGTGGTGGCGGTGAGGTGATAGAGGTGGCGGTGGTGGTGTTTTGTTGGTGGCCGGCGGCGGCGCAAGAGAGAAGAATAGAGGTTTTTTTTTAGGGTTATGTTAAAATGAGGAAGAATATAGTGGGTATGGTTTTTATTAGCACTAACTTTTATTTATTTTGAAAACCCTATAATACCCTTTTTCTTTTAATTGAATACTTTTTGTTTTCAGTTTAATTACAAAACTGCCATAATCATTTATAGCCATTGATTAAAAAAATAGAAGGTTGAGATCGGTTCTCGCAGTTCTGTACCTTTTTTTGGTTCTGAAAAGAACCTCACACATATATATATATATATATATATATATATATAATATATTGCCCCTATATATATATATATATGTAAAAGATGGATTATTTGATTGATATTAGTTATATGTTAAAAATTAATTTTGGATTCTGTTAGAAATTTACATACACATTTTAGGTGTAGTTTGGTGTCACGCCTCTGTTCTCGATTTTTAATTTGGATGGAAAGGTAGGGGGTGGCAAGGGAAATTGAGAAAAAGGGTGTTCTTAAGTTTTTTTAAGAGGGGAAGGTAAGGAATGGGAAGGGGGGAGGGAGGGAGGAAAGGTATGGGCTTTTTTGTGTATTTGTCTTCCGTCCAAAATTAGGGGATTAGGAGGGGAAGTGGGTCACTAACAACATGGGCTTTTGTTAAATTACAATTATATCATCATTTGTTCATGCACGTTTCATAAATTTGACCTAGTTACAGCAACTATCTATAACAAACAACCACAAGAACAAGCGGTTTTTCTCACATTATTATCACAGGAAATCACAAGCTATCGACTGTAAGTCTAGCTACCCTAATGTTTACAGTCATTATCTTCATGAATTATTTGTTATAGTGTAGTAAATATATGACTTGTTGATACATAATCTGGCGCGGGCTGGATTCGATGACTCTCCCTGGGCCGTTCGTCGTCTTCTCGAGCCCTGAGTAGACCTGTTCAACAAAGAGAACCCGTTAGGAGTGGACCCGAGGCCGTAGCCTCGGAATCCACCTCCGACGGTCAAGTTAGTATCGATGCGATATAGCCTACAAGAGTTAGGTTTAGAATAACCTGTTCTGTTCTGTCATTATCTCCTTGAAGAAGGGGATCCTATCCATATATTTATAGGGCATGGATTAGGGTTTAGGCGTAGAGTGGGCCGCTGTCTGCCGGGCCTGGCCCATTCCTGGCCCAGTCCAGGCTATACGTCCACAAGCCCCCCAAGTCTAGTGTGACATAGTGCATGGCTATGTTATGCTAGACTTAAGTTCTTGTTCATGGCCTCGTAGGCCCATGTGTACGCAACTCAGGTGTGCACATGGGACGGACCATACCGCGCAGCCCAAATGCGACAGTGCGCACTGGGTCCATGGCGCAGTCCTGTTTAGCCCATTAGACTATATCCGAATCCGCGACCTTGTAGGCGCGTCCGTGGTGACCATGTTCCATCCTGAGTAACACCCGTTCTTACATGACGGGGAGGGATGCGCATATGCTAGGTTTCCCGCCACAGTGTGACAGTAAAGACCCCGTAAGAAGAACACGTAGTTCTATAGTTGGGGTGACACTGACATTGCGATTGTGAGAGTCTCACAATGGTGAAGGTGGATCCCGTATGCCGCATCCTGGGTAAGGGCGTACCTTTTGTACCAGTAGCGATGCAGCATGGTGCGACAGAAGACGTGCTTCTGTGGCAGAGGTGCGCGCTGTGCGCGACAAGGAGGTGCGAACATTACATCCGTCTTTACAGCCGATAGAGGACGTCTCCCCTTGTGGATGATCGCAGATGAACATAACATGACCACGGCTTTTGTCTAGTGCGCTCATGGCGATTGACTAGCATCGTGGTGCCTGTACTGTTCCCGCTTTTGTCCAGTGCGCTCATGGCGATTGACTAGCTAATCTGCGAAGATGTCCGAACGCACAGCCTAACGCGGGTAGATTTATCGTGACTGCGTTCGAACGTGCAAACAAGCGCGAACAAGCATACCAACCGTAAAAACATTATGTGCGCGAATTAATTCGCGGCTAAAAGATAAAGTAGGTCCGATCGTGCGGACTTAGTGCGACTATAGATAAAATCATGTTTACCAAGTTAAAAGATTTACATAAAATCTTCTGAATATTTAAAAGACAACATATCTTACCGATCAAAATACCGGCTTTTGAACTCGATGGTTGCTTTCCGGTGATGTGAGAGCACGAAACTTGTCGGGTCCCACGGATGGCGCCAACTTGTTGATACATAATCTGGCGCGGGCTGGATTCGACGACTCTCCCTGGGCCGTTCGTCGTCTTCTCGAGCCCTGAGTAGACCTGTTCAACAAAGAGAACCCGTTAGGAGTGGACCCGAGGCCGTAGCCCCGGGATCCACCTCCGACGGTCAAGTTAGTATCGATGCGATATAGCCTACAAGAGTTAGGTTTAGAATAACCTGTTCTGTTCTGTCATTATCTCCCTGAA
Organism: Artemisia tridentata subsp. tridentata; assembly: GCA_021014915.2. NCBI lineage: Eukaryota > Viridiplantae > Streptophyta > Magnoliopsida > Asterales > Asteraceae > Artemisia > Artemisia tridentata. The sequence continues at coordinate 321,803,072 of CP139509.1, forward strand.
GAAGGGGATCCCAGCCATATATTTATAGGGCATGGATTAGGGTTTAGGCGTAGAGTGGGCCGCTGTCTGCCGGGCCTGGCCCAGTCAAGGCTATACGTCCACATGACTTTTTGTATGTATATATTGCATCTGCGATCTATATGAATATGATCATGATAAAGTTGTAAATATATGAGTTTTTGTTGTTGGCATCATATCAAAACATAAAACAAACTCACTAAATATGATACTGACGTTGTTGTGTTTTCTTTTTTTAAAAACATTGCAATATAGTTAAAGTTGAACTTATCATAGTGTATAAAGATAGCCACTAATTGTATATAGATAGAGTTTATGTTTATACGATAGTTGAATATTGTTTAGGTTCTTTTATGAATTAATGAAATGACTTGCGTTTTTAGACAGTGATAAATGTGAGTCATCATCAATGGCAAAAGTTCACACCATTTATATGAAAGTATTATTATGATGTATTGATTTGAATGTTGGCATCAGTTGCTAATAGGGAGTTTGTGCAACTTTCTGTAGAGATGCTAAAGTTTCAGTTTAGGATCACCCTTTATTGAAGACAAAGTGTTTTATCTGAAAACCTTGATGGGACTAGACGACCGAATAAAGCTTATTCGGATTGTGCAACTGGTGGATGATGATGTTCGCTTCGTTTAAAACTTATTTATGTTATTTCTTGCTTCCTACTTTAGCTGTTATTTAAGGGGGTCTTTGGCTCTTGTTTAAGTACTCTCGTTTGAGGGCCTTTGTGAGTTTTTTCTGAAAACCTTGATGGGACTAGACGACTGAATAAAGCTTATTCAGATTATGACTTCAGTTTATGTTTACATTATGACTTCAGTTTATGATTTGACTTGTGAAACGTAGGAACCTGTATAGTTTAAGAGGAGTCTTGGATACAAATTCGAACCTGGTGTATCAATGCGTATTCGGTCTTTGATGGTCTTGGGAAGTCTTTAAAGTCAGTTTGGTCATTGCATTTTCTCCAGTTATATGTATCGTAGTGTTTTTCATACTTGTAAATTGGTTACTGTTGCAATATGAGTTAACTCTGATTTTCTTGTTTTTGTTGGGAAATAGTAGGGGCAACTGGTTTTGAAGAGAGGTGGTAGTTTCTATTGATTAATAGGTGAATGGGTTGATTTGAGTTTTAGTCTTATGTTTAGAAAAAAATTAAATAAAGATAATATATGACATGGGAATGACTTGAAATGACGTGCATTGTATTTAGTTTTTTATTCTCACTTGGTTTGCAAAACAGCCAACTCTAGTGGCTCTATACCTGTTATCAAACGTTATTAGGCTTGTGTTAATAAAGAGATAATAACATGGGTTTTGAGAGACTTTGGTTGTGCAAAAATTAATTAATGTATATAGTTTTGAGGGTATATTGGTAATTAGGGTAGTTTTCTATCATTTTCTTGCTATTTAAAAATACAAATTCAAGAACACAAATTGAAATAACCATTTTCTTCACATTGTCATCCCTTGCTTTGCTCTTCTCATCCCATCCCTTTCCATTCTTTAAATTTTAGACTTGAGAACAAAAAGGAGAAGAAGAAACCGAAGTTATTGCTTTTTTTTTTTTTTTTTTTTAACCAAAAAAATAAATTTTAGTAATTTTTATAAACTTTTGTTTTAGTTCCTAAATTATTTAAATGCTGTGAAGATGATACGCTGTGTATTTTATTTGCAGCCATGGTGGGTTGACCATTCTGTGTGCCTGTGCTTATATGGAGCCCCGGGTCGGTTCGGTGTTAAGTCAGATTGGTTAGTATCACTTTTCGGACTGTATTCAGTTGCTGATATTAACGTTGGTTCCGTTACTCTCTTTTTCCTTTTAGTTAATCTTTTACAATTAATTATTTACTTTTGTAACAACATACATAAATATAAACTAAGGAATTGTTACAAAGAGAGAGTAGGAGTTGATGGTGGTTTAGATAACCAATTAAAGCCTGGACATACAATAGGATTTTGCCACCATGTGCTTTTATTCTTATTCTCATCATACCGCTTTTAGTACAATTAAGCAGCTTATAGATACATATTGAGTTTAAAACTTAAACCACCCATAGACGATTAATCCCATAAATGGTAGGACTTACTGTAACACAGACTTACTGTAACACCCCCAAAATTATCGCAGCGGAAGATAGTTCACTGGGGTATTACTTCCTAGCGCAAAGTACAAGTCATGGAAAACGACCCTTCAAAAGAGACGTTTTTAAAAATATTTCACATTTGATACATTAAAACCTCAGAGTTTGTAAAAGGTCCCAACAGTTTTCATAAAACACAATGTTTTCAAAAGATTACAAATGTTTTAAACATAACCTAAATCTTTAAAATATAGTCTCTTCAAATGTGAAAATATGCCGAGTCTTCAAAATATATCCGTGCGACTCCAACCAAGACTTTCATGCCTTAAAACCTGAGATAAAACATGCTAAAAACGTCAACACAAAGGTTGAGTGAATCCATAGAGTTTAAGTAATAAGCAGTTGATCACAATATCAGTTATAAAAGCGACTAAGCAACAAATGCAGAGTCTAGTAAGGTTATTATTGCACTAAGCTCGTGACCCCGAACATTAACGTTATGGTGGGATATTCTAACAGAATATAAATTTGCCCTTCGACATAGGTAATAGCCGTACCTAATCAACAATACGAATACAATACATGTGATAGCCAAACTGGCAAATTTCGGCATGAGGGCTGTCGTACCCAATAGATCTATTTACTGTATTCGCGTTCACTCGCAAGTGATTAACGGTTCACGATAAAGAAGGGACTTTCGGCTATGGGAAACTTAGGCAAGGATAATAACAGGATAGCATACAATTTCAATTCAAATTACAGTTTTCAAGCAGTTGTGATCATAGTAACAGTAAGTAGCATGTATCTCCCCCACGGAGTTTGTAAAACAATTGAAGTAAAAATTGGGGCTATGAACTCACCAATGATGAAGTAGCAACGGAAATCGGAGAAGTGTGCACGTCGAGAAAAACCGCAAAGATCACAAGTGACCTAAATAAAATACAACACGACTTAGGCTCGGGGATTAAAGTATAATACTTATATTTGTGATTTAACTCAGTACTTTTACTTGTGACATCATAAGGTAATTTAGTTAAAAGTTTTATAGCAAGTCATGGGTCGAAAAGACGTTTGTAAAAGCTTATACGGTTTAAAATGCAAAGCTGATGGAAATTTTATAAAATAACCGCACTAATCGGGTCGCCATTTATAAACCATGAAGGCTAAAATTATGAACTTTATATGCTTAGAAAGGTATGACTCTGTACTATATGAAAATCAAGGCCTTACATTACTGAGAACTTCAAAACATGGGTGAAATTACCAATTTACCCCTGTGTCTCTAAATAGTTATACTCAGCATCCAAATGAGTTTAGAAAAAAGGGTGTATCTTTTTATCTACAGGTCTAATGTACACATGGCCTGTGGGAAAAGTTTTCTACAGGTCTTAGCTCCAACTTTCATGTTTTCACCAACCTAGTGTTCTTTGCAACATTTTAGAGTAAATAGCCTATCAAGTCTGACATGCAATCCTGGACCATTTTTAGTGTGGATTTTCTTCAAAAATCATCGGGCTGAATTAAGAGTTAAGGTTTTCGGGGAAATGATCCTAAGACCTGAGGCTAACTCACAATATTTTTATTTTTGCTTAAAACCTTCTGAGGACAAAATGGTGAAGTCATTTTGTTGGATGAAATCTGGGACAGATTTGGGCCAATGACAATGATCTACTTTAAGCCTAATAAATGGGTTTTTGAACCAATGCATGCCTATATTCCATCATCACTACCATTTAATTATTTAAAGACTCAAAAAGTCCAGGAGTATCAAGATTATTTTGAAGATCATATTCAGTATTTATAAGCAAATCTTAAAGAAAATCAATAATAATTAATCAAAACCCCTTTAAATCAAAACAACTCTTGCATCTACTAACCAAATCAAACCTAACCACTTATCTAAATCTTATATTCTTATGAAAACTTGAATCAAGATCTTCCAAACATACTGTTTAGCTTAGATCGAAAAATCTATAAAAACATAAGAATTAGATGAAAATGAGTTAGGGAAACTTACTAGGATTGAGGACTATTTAAAAGGAATTATGATCTTCAACTTATGATTAATAAAAATGGTAAAAACTTGATGAATTTTGGTGTTGTGAACTGATTTGGGTCGTTCATAGGGAGGAGAGGAGCAAAAAGTTGGATGGTTAGCTAGATTTGCATGTAAGATGAAGTAATGATGTTTCTTGGTATTGAAAAGGACTAATGAGTGTGTAAGTAGATAAAGGGAAGGGGGGGGGGCGGTTTTTGTGGGTCTCAAGATGCATTTTATTTTATCATTTTTTATAAATACATAATATACATGATTTGTACAAGTATCATAAGTCACGGAGTGAGTTTGAAGGCCAACGGGGCTAAACCGGTAACGTTTTATGCATAGTTTGTGAAAATAAATGTCATGATGATACTATTTTCATAAAAATGTTAAATTTAACTTAAAATGACCTAATTTGATGTTTCATATATTTCCCGAGCCTTCCGGAGTGTCATAACGTCTTTAAAGCTTAAACCGCGAGCCGAAAACGCGTAAAACGTAAAATGTGCACACTTCGCGTAGAAATGGAAAATCAAATTATTCTATATGAAAACAAGTACGTGGGAGAAAATAAATCATATTAATGGGTAGAATGGGCATAGTCTGAGTCAAATTACGTATTTAGGTGTACGTGTCACAACGTACACGGGCAACTTTCCTGTAAAAGTTAATTTACTTAAAATAGGATAATAAGCAAATAAATTTAGTAAAAATAATGACTTGAAATTTCTCGGTTGTTTCATTATCCATCCGTCAAAAAGGAATCACGTCCTCGTGATTCAGTTTATCTTATCGGCTGACGGTGTGTCGGAAAAAGAAATGAGGGTACTTGTAGCGAATGGTTTCTAAGATAATTAGCGATGTAGTTTGATTAGTTGTGTAATCTTAAGAAGATTCACAAATTGTTTTAAGGATACAATTGAAAAGTCGTTTTTAATAAAACTTACCGGTGACTGCTCCCAACATAACATGATCCCTCCTGAATTAGACATAGGTAATTAGGCTATGTATAATTGAGGAACGATAATGTAATATTCGGTTTAGTCAAGTAGTTTTATGATCTTAACTGGTTCCTTATCAAAGTAAAGCTTGTCGTCAAGTTGAATCTCCTCTAGTGGAATGACGAGGGTTTCATCCGATAGGCACTTCTTTGAGTTCGAATCGTGAAATGTATTGGGCACACTACTAAGCTCTTGTAGGAGTCCAAGTCAATAAGCTATCGGTCCAGCTTTTACCAAATTCTTGTAGGGTTTAACGTACATCGAGTTCAGTTTTCATCGTTTTCCGAAACATCGCATGTTCTTTCATGGTGAAGTTTCACGTAAATCTCCTGAAGATCTTGTACTGCTTGCAGCCTGTTGTCCTGGAGTGTTGTTCCTACGCCTTGAAGCGTACTAAGGATCAATGCGAATGGGATTACTACATGAGCGTACTATCAGTCGTAAGAAGTAGATGCCAATGCCTTGGGGTAAAAGATAGTTACAAGGAGTAATTAATAATACCAATGAAAGATCTTGATGAATCACCAAAAATAATCATAGAATTCTGTCAAGTGTAATGTTTTAGGAGCAAGGACTGCTTAAAAGGGATAGATTAGATATCTGTATGAACAAAGAAGCAAACTGTTATCAATCGATGCAAATGAAAGGATCAATGAATCAGAACAATAATGAATGGATTAAAATGTCCATATCATTCGTACTAGTATGAGCATAGAGTGCTCGGAAGAAAATTTGATATTTATACGAACGAAGAAGCAAATGAAAGGGTGTGTAAAAGAGAGGTCAATGACTCAAATTAATGCAAACAGAAGGAACATAAATTACAATAATAGTAAAGTGAAGAGATATAGAATATTAACACAAATAATCAATTAATCGAGACAACCAACGAATCAAACCAATGGTCAAAAGAGGCCAATACTGAAAGATAGAATTCCAAATGAGGTTCAATAATAAACGAGACAGACAATATTCATTATGAATGTCAAATGAGAATGAACGAGGAAAATCCATAACTGAGAAGGATAATAAACACACGATTGTTGAAAGAGAGGAAGTGAAATAGACAAGAAAAGATATCAACAAGCGTAACGATACTTTAAATGAGAACAAATGAGATAGGCAATAAATGTGAAGGCAAATAATAAAGGTGAAAGACGATAAATGTCATGGAAGAGAACAAAAGATGAATGATGAGATCCATAGATATCTCAAATGTTGTGTGAGAATAACTAGGAAAATCAATAAATTAGAAAGACAATGTGCATCTCGAATGCTAAATGAGAAGAGGAAATGAGAACGAACAATAAATGAGAAATACAACAAGCAGCACGAATGCTAGCTGAGGGTAAACAATTAATGAGAAACGTAATAAGTGACAAAGACAATAAGCATTGTGATTGCTAATTGAGAATGAATGGGGATCAACAATAAATGAGAAAAACATTACATCGAAAACATGCATGTTAAATAAGAACAACATAAAATGAGAAAGGCATTGAGTATCATGAAAGTTGTTTGAGGTTAAATGAGAACAAATAATAAATGGTAAAGTCAATAAATATCACGAATGTTGATTAAGTAAGGTCCACACTTGGCTCCTCGAGGTTTAATCTACTCCAACGAGACTGTAGGTTGGCCATTACATCTCGTTTCTGCTGACGTGTAATATCTCCCATGATGTGGCATGTGTGTCACCAACAATGGGATGCTGTGGTGGATGGGCTCTCTGGTGATAGACTCTGGTCGAGTGAGAGGAGTAGGTGCAGTAATGGTTCTCCTCCTCGTCTTCTGAGGGATTCTTCTTCAAGTGAGTAATCTTCTGGTTTGAGTTCACACTCTATAGCCTTGTCCTCGAATGGCTTTGTCTTACCATTAGACATTAGTATGTAAGTTGGTAAAGTGGGTGTCAAAATGATAGTCGACAAGTTTTCAAATTTTGTCCTCGGAATCGAAAGATAGTGTTAAGTTAAGGTAAACATTGTTGTCAAGCTTCGGCATTACCTTCCCAGCGGCGTGATTCTTCAAAACACAAGGAGTGAAAAAGAATGAGACGTTAAAAGTCGTGTTCCAAAAGTAGGGTGTTCCAAGGTGGCACGTTAAAGTCATGCTCTAATCATTCGTCGTGTCTTTAGGCGATGGTTTACGAGGCGATGTGGGTGTTCAAGAAGTATGGGACCAATGTTCCAACTCGTCTTCGAAGGCGGATAGTAAGACAACCGAGGGAAATCGATAGACTGCAATGGGTTTTGCATAAGACGATGTTATGAAAGGTCATGAAAAGTTTTAGTGAATCATGGTATTACTCACGACGTTTGATAAAATAAAAGAGATCATTGAAATGTAAGTGTAGGTATGTAATCGGGAAAAACAGGGTTTGAGCTCAAGCTTCGGAAATAAGCGTGAGAGGTCAAAATCAGTCAAACATTTATATAATTAACCTTCATATAAATAATAGTGTATATAAGCATACTTTATATAATACCAATAGTGATGACATATGTATAACAACATAGGCAGTCTGGTGGCATACGCGCACGGATATCGGATAAGGCAATGAGAGACTCTTTAGTGAAAAATAGTTATAGTTTGGGTTTTGAAAACGACCCAATTCTCTATAACTGTAGCTCTGATGCCAATCTGTAACACCCTCAAAATTATCGCAGCGGAAGATAGTTCACTGGGGTATTACTTCCTAGCACAAAGTACAAGTCATGGAAAATGACCCTTCAAAAGAGACGTTTTTAAAAATATTTCACATTGGATACATTAAAACCTCAGAGTTTGTAAAAGGTCCCAACAGTTTTCATAAAACACAATGTTTTCAAAAGATTACAAATGTTTTAAAATAACATAAATCTTTAAAATATAGTTTCTTCAAATGTGAAAATATGCCGAATCTTCAAAATATATCCGTGTGACTCCAACCAAGACCTTCATGCCTTAAAACCTGAGATAAAACATGCTAAAAACGTCAACACAAAGGTTGAGTGAATCCATAGAGTTTAAGTAATAAGCAGTTGATCACAATATCAGTTATAAAAGCGACTAAGCAACAAATGCAGAGTCTAGTAAGGTTATTATTACACTAAGCTCGTGACCCCGAACGTTAACGTTATGGTGGGATATTCTAACATAATATAAATTTGCCCTTCGACATAGGTAATAGCCGTACCTAATCAACAATACGAATACAATACATGTGATAGCCAAACTGGCAAATTTCGACATGAGGGCTGTCGTACCCAATAGATCTATTTACTGTATTCGCGTTCACTCGCAAGTGATTAACGCTTCACGATAAAGAAGGGACTTTCGGCTATGGGAAACTTAGGCAAGGATAATAACCGGATAGCATACAATTTCAATTCAAATTACAGTTTTCAAGCAGTTGTGATCATAGTAATAGTAAGTAGCATGTATCTCCCCCACGGAGTTTGTAAAACAATTGAAGTAAAAATTGGGGCTATGAACTCACCAATGATGAAGTAGCAACGGAAATCGGAGAAGTGTGCACGTCGAAAAAAAACCGCAAAGATCACAAGTGACCTAAATAAAATACAACACGACTTAGGCTCGGGGATTAAAGTATAACACTTATATTTGTGATTTAACTCAGTACTTGTACTTGTGACATTATAAGGTAATTTAGTTAAAAGTCTTATAGCAAGTCATGGGTCGAAAAGACATTTGTAAAAGCTTATACGATTTAAAATGCAAAGCTGATGGAAATTTTATAAAATTACCGCACTAATCGGGTCGCCATTTCTAAACCATGAAGGCTAAAATTATGAACTTTATATGATTAGAAAGGTATGACTCTGTACTATATGAAAATCAAGGCCTTACATTACTGAGAACTTTAGAACATGGGTGAAATTACCAATTTACCCCTGTGTCTCTAAATAGTTATACTCAGCATCCAAATGAGTTTAGAAAAAGGGTGTATCTTTTTATCTACAGGTCTAATGTACACATGGCCTATGGAACAAGTTTTCTACAGGTCTTAGCTCCAACTTTCATGTTTTCACCAACCTAGTGTTCTTTGCAACATTTTAGAGTAAATAGCCTATCAAGTCTGACGTGCAATCCTGGACCATTTTTAGTGTGGATTTTCTCCAAAAATCATAGGGATGAATTAAGAGGTAAGGTTTTCGGGGAAATGATCCTAAGACCTGAGACTAACTCACAATATTTTTATTTTTGCTTAAAACCTTCTGAGGACAAAATGGTGAAGTCATTTTGTTGGATGAAATCTGGGACAGATTTAGGCCAATGACAATGATCTACTTTAAGCCTAATAAATGGGTTTTTGAACCAATGCATGCCTATATTCCATCATCACTACCATTTAATTAGTTAAAGACTCAAAAAGTCTAGGAGTATCAAGATTATTTTGAAGATCATATTCAGTTTTTATAAGCAAATCTTAAAGAAAATCAATAATAATTAATCAAAACCCCTTTAAATCAAAACAACTCTTGCATCTACTAACTAAATCAAACCTAAGCACTTATCTAAATCTTATATTCTTATGAAAACTTGAATCAAGATCTTCCAAACATACTGTTTAGCTTAGATCAAAAAATCTATAAAAACATAAGAATTAGATGAAAATGAGTTAGGGAAACTTACTAGGATTGAGGACTAGTTAAAAGGAATTATGATCTTCAACTTATGATTAAGAAAAATGGTAAAAACTTGATGAATTTTGGTGTTGTGAACTGATTTGGGTCGTTCATAGGGAGGAGAGGAGCAAAAAGTTGGATGGTTAGCTAGATTTGCATGTAAGGTGAAGTAATGATGTTTCTTGGTATTGAAAAGGACTAATGAGTGTGTAAGTAGATAAAGGGAAGGGGGGACGGTTTTTGTGGGTCTCAAGATGCATTTTATTTTATCATTTTTTAAAAATACATAATATACATGATTTGTACAAGTATCATAAGTCTCGGAGTGAGTTTGAAGACCAACGGGGCTAAACCGGTAACGTTTTATGCATAGTTTGTGAAAATAAATTTCATGAAGATACTATTTTCATAAAAATGTTAAATTTAACTTAAAATGACCTAATTTGATGTTTCATATATTTCCCGAGCCTTCCGGAGTGTCATAACGTCTTTAAAGCTTAAACCACGAGCCGAAAACGTGTAAAACGTAAAATGTGCACACTTCGCGTAGAAATAGAAAATTAAATTATTCCATATGAAAACAAGTACGTGGGGGAAAATAAATCATATTAATGGGTAGACTGGGCATAGTCTGAGTCAAATTACGTATTTAGGTGTACGTGTCACAACGTACACGGGCAACTTTCCCGGTAAAAGTTAATTTACTTAAAATAGGATAATAAGCAAATAAAATTAGTAAAAATAATGACTTGAAATTTCTCGGTTGTTACACTTACATTTACGGTACGTGCTTATTCGAGTTTTCGGGGAACTTATAGGAGAGCTCCTTTTAAACTATGAAGGTACTGCACGAATGTACGTGCTGCAATGCTGTATTTTAATTGGCTCTGTGACCTAATGTGTTTTAACATACCATAGTTCTTACATACACACACCGGTGTTAATCCGAATGATTAACCCACCGTCCGATTCACCCTAATATAAAATTGTGTTAGTTAGTAACAAATCAGGTGTGGCGATAATGAATTGTATTATGGTGATATAAGGAATTTGTAGCTGCGATTTAGATATAGCAGAAGTGCAAAGTGATTAGATTGTGTTTGACATACAGTAATGTCGCTGATACGGGTGTTTGGGGTTTGTGATGGCTAAGATCTATTAAAACATACAGTTCTGCTTGGATTATGTTTAAGGTTTTAATACTTGGTATGATTTATTTTTCTAAAGCTTCAGATAGTTCGTGTGCATTTTTTTGTTTTTTCGCTATTAAATTTTGCCTTTGTTTTTACAGGTGTGTCTTCTTATTATTATTTGAGAGGACGTAAAAGGCAGGATGGGGAATGTGTAAAAAACAACGAACGAGCATACTCTGCATATGTGAAAAGGCGTCTTGGTTAGTTGCAACAACAAAACGTGACCAACACTTTATTCAGCGGTGCTGCTGAGACTGTACATTTGGGATCAAACGTCGATTGTTGGTTGCCTTAAGAGCTGTCTCACCATAACTGCAGATCCTCCAACTGTTATTCAGGTACATGCATGATTACCTAGTCTGTGATATGGATGACCCGTTCAACTAATCTGATTCCTTATAATCAGTACAAAATGTTAAATCTGGGATGGATATATTAATTGTATGACGGACCAATTCCTCAAGTCATTGAGAACACGTCAGAATATTTCTTCTTGAATATCAATATGTTACTAAAGGATGCATCAGACCTGTTTTATGAGGGCCTTAAGGACATACCTCTTCTCACATGGCCACACAAACCTGAGGGATCTATGTTTGCCTTGGTAAACTTTTTTTATGAAACGGACATTCATTTTGGATACATATTAGACTTCTTTGAGTTTATGTACATTTTCTTTCACAGGTGAAGTTAAACCTATCGGATTTTGAAGATGTGGTTGCTAATACAGATTTCTGTATGAAGTTGGAAAAAGAGGAATCCATGGTCCTTTTTCCTGGTAATCGAACCCTCATTAATATATTCATAATTTTTTTTTTTAAATGTGAACTTTAAATGATCTTCTTAGTTCTACTTTTGCTCATATGATAATATATATATTGTCTTACGGGATGCTGTTGGCTTGAAGAATTAGTTCGAGTGAGTATTGCAGCAGACCAAGTAGTGCTTGAAGATGCAATTGGGAGGGTGATACCATTTTGCTTGAAGATGCATTTGGGAGGGTGTAAACTGTGCCAAAATACATACGTAGACCGATGCCCGCAGAACCACCATGACCATATGGAACCACGCCAAATGACTCATGTAGGTTGATGGCCATAGCGTAACACGAGGTAAGAAACATTTTTACAACTTTTTATTGTCTGATGTATTTAGAAGGTATATTTTTATTGTCATTAGTTGGTTTAAAATTTCAGATTTTAAGATATAGTAGGAACCATGATCTGCATATGCGTAAAACAAAGGTACATACATTGAGGGGGTTAAATTGGATAGAACATATGTATTAACTACCATGTACTGCAAACGCCTACTTAGGTCTAGAAGAAAAGAAATGGATGTTGAAAGATGTCACTGAGTTAAAGAAATACATGTTTGTTACATACACACATGAAAAAGTAGCCACTATGTTATAATTTTATATGTTTCCTGCAACACCAAACCATAATGTTTACAACCTTCAGTATGTGTGTGTGCAATGTGACCTTAAAACGCCTCTCTTATGTGCCTACTATACATAAACTGTTAAGAAATCAAGGTTGCTGCAATTATCTGTAAAAATGAAGTTGGTTGGATAAATATCTGATAGTATTAGCAGCATTAGTTAAATCTTATTCATCTAAAGCTCTCTTTAATACGTATGCAGCTCTCTTGGCATTGCGTTCTGGAATACAGATCGAACGAGGAACGCAATTGTAAACCTCTACCCAAATATTGTTTATACCTGCTTCCTATTGATGATCTTCAACCATGTCAATTACTTTAAGATGATAAAATGCAAACGAATGAAGATAAAGAAAGCAAGTAAACAAGTTTCGTCTTACAAAAAAATCAATCTTTTGTGAAGGTGCGAAGAACGGGTTTTTTTGAGTCATTTGTACATCCTCACATGGTTTTTTGCACATTACTTTGACTTACAACACTCTGTAACATAGAACATTTTATAGTTGTGTTGGCAAAGGAAAATGGGTAAGCACTCTACATCTGTATTTGTATTGAAGATATAGATAGCTTAATGTTTGTTTAACTATAATGGTGTGCTAGTGGTGCTCATATTAGGCTGTTAAAGGATTGGTTTGTTGACCAAGGAAGGCTAATGTTTACTTGCAAGATCATTTCTATGCTTCTTTAGCCAAACGACCTTCAGCGAAGCGCAGGTTTACATCCTTGTTGTTACACATGTATACTACATATAATGCATGGAAGATATTATTTCTAATAAATTTTGTAAGACACTCGTTAATGCAGTTTTAAAAATGGGTGGCAATTCTCGACACGACACAATAAACGATACGAACCCGATATGAAATTAAACATGTTTGTGTTAAAAACAGGTCAACCCGTTTAACCGTTTAATAAATAGGTCGTGTTTGTGTTGAGTAAGTATTGAATAGGTGAACCCGTGAATCCGTTTAAGTATATAAGTCTCTAAAAATAAAATATATAACTTGAGTTTTATGTTGGATTGGGGTTAAATGTATTTTATTATGTACTTAATATAAGTGAATTACGATTATAGCCTAGATTTCATTGAAATTGTGGTATAGTTATTTGTATGCTGTTTTTATCATTTTTACATTTAAACTAGTTAAATCGACAGACCAACAACCTTATTCACCGTTTGATCTATTTACTTAAACAGGATAAACATGTCACAAAACGGGTTATACGTATTATACAGGTGTGTGTTATGGTTGAGTTTTCTTACACGATTAATAAATGGGTCGTGTTTGGGCAGAGGTTATACTAACCCGCTAACCCACGAACCCGAATAGGTCAACCCAAACATAATTCGATTGCCACCTCTAGACTTTTAAGAAATAAAAGTGTTAATGCATCATGTATACACTACATATGCTTGTATTAAACTATCTTCCACAACATTTTAATACTTCATTTATTATTTATTTTGAATTTGTATCTTTTTTTTTTATGCAAAAAACAAAAACCAATCGATATAATTGAAATAGTTAGCAGTACCTACTACATTTATAATAAAAATCGTTTAAGAAACTGTTTTCATATAAAAAAAAAATGCAATTCCTTCGTCAGAAAAAACTGATATTTCCGATGCGTGCAATAGTATTATATACAAACACTATACCGCAAACGCACGGCTTAAAATCCTCGTTGTTACTGTTTGATGAATAGTAACAATTCAAAGAATTGTTCATATTTAGAATGAAACATATGTCGTAATGTTTAGATTACAACAGCTAATGTGCTAACAACTAATGTGTAAGCAAAACCTTTTTCTTTTCTCTTTTTTATGTCACTAGCTGAGTAACCATTCGTTACGGCGGCAGGTATCCTGTGATTAAAGTCCAGAAACCAACAAAATAAAAGTGACGAGATGATTAACTTGAGAAAAACAAGAAAAAATGATCCTGGTCCGGCCCGATTAATCCGTTTTTACCGATTCTGACGGTCCTCTCAGGTTCATTTTCGGACGGCTTTTATTGGCTAGCCGAACCGGTGGTGACTCCGATTCTTGGTTGAACCCGTTGGTCCGGTCCGATTTTTAAAACCATATGTGCCATCAACTTGTTTACACATAAATTGTATGAAACTTTGTGTGTTTTATTAGTTTGTATAATATGTATAATAGCATGTATTTGTGTGTTTTATTAGTTTGTATAATATGTATAATAGCATGTATTTGTCATTGAAAGGGTGTTTTAAGATTTTAAGACACTTAATTTTTCAGATGTTACTTCATTTTCTATTATCAGTTAAGTGTTGCTTAAAATTTTAAACCTCTTATTGAAAATGTCCTTAAAATTTTAAGTCCTTTATTTTGAAAATGTGCGAAATCAAATATAGTATAATAAACCTTCTCCCTTATTTTCCGTGAAAACCTAACAAAATCAGCCCAAGAAAATATTGTTAAGCGTGTAAGCAAAGATTGCTAATATGATCGAATATCTTTACACAATTGTGATTCTCATAACTAAAAATGCGTAAGCCACTAATAGATGAATACATAACATGTTTCAAAACACTAAGAACGGCAACAATATCTACCATTCTATCACCGCTTCCCACAACCAAATCAATATATCACAATTGCAGTTGCACCTGAAAACAGTAAACAAACAAACAAGTAGATCATTACAATCAATATTATACAAGTTTCTAATCACTGATGGCGAATCTATGGATTAGCCGCTGCAGTTATCTTTCTGTACGTTTCTGTTGGAAGAAAAAACTTTGCTAGCCAATGCAATGGTTTTAGTAGTTGTGCTCTTTTCCTTCTCCAAAACCAAATTGCAGCATTATACTGTTGGTTTCTAATCACTCGTGTGGCTGCCCTCCAATCATACTTTTCCATTTCCACTCGAGCAGACTGACCTATTTTATCTCGTAAACCTTTGTCGTCTAATAATGGGACTAGTTTGTTTAAGCAGTCATCAAGATCTCCTGGAGTGAAGAGGTACCCAGTTTTTCCTTCTTGTTCAGGAGGGATAATATCAGGTACACCACCAGCACGGGCAGCCACCACAGGCAGTCCTGATGACATGGCTTCAAGGACTACTTGCCCTAGTGTTTCAGATTCTGAAGGCATTAAGAATACGTCTCCACTAGCGTATGCTTGAGATAACTCTTCACCTTGTAACATTCCCGTGAACACTGCTGGCATGCCCTCAAATAGTTTTTCAAGATCTCCCCTGCCAAACACACATTTTTCTTTGTCAAACTTTAAATAACAGCTTTTGATCTGGCATTCTAGTAAAATGGGGAGGACTGGAAGTGTTGGGTAAGTAGATCATAGTTAGTTAGCTTTAATTGGCAATAAGCAAATTAAGTATCAAAAATGATTACAACAATAATCTAGACTTATAAAGGAGAACTGTCTAGAAAGTTATATGCATTATCAGTGATATCCTGTGAAGAAACTTTGAGGCTTCAACTCATTTGACCCGTTGGCCAAAAAAAAACTATAACAAATCATAAGCACATGGGTGGTATTCTTTTTTAGATAAAAACAGGTTCAGAAGGTTATACATATAGGATAACAGGGTACCTAATGGTTTAGATATACAGATATAATTTTTTCTAGGCCCATATGAGTATCTTAATGACAAACACTTAGACCCTCAATTAATTATAGTGACAGGTCAACAAAACAATTAGAACACCTTGTCAACAAAAGTTTAGATTAAACCACCAAGTTTATTTTGTAGCTTTTTCTTTTTACAAGTTATTGATGGAAGATAACAAAATCAACCAATTCATAAGAACTGCTACTACTGCTGAAACCTGTATGGATGGCAAAAATACGACGATGTTTCTTAAAAGTTTATGCGATTACCTGTATGGACCATCTCCAACGAAAGCGATCCTTGCCTGTGGGATCTTTTCCATGACACTGCTCAAATAGTACATCCATGAACATATCAGAAATCCGTATTGTTTCTTTAAGGAAATCTAAAATGGCAAAACTACCTCTTTACCTATTAATATTACATATTTACATACGGTAGTTATTATATAAGATTCTTTATGTTGCGTGGCTGAAAGATATGTTGATACGCGGTTGATTTATTTATGTGTACATTTTAACATGTCTGTATTTACATTTCTAAAGCCAAAATCAATATAATACAGAAGTGATAGGGTTACTCATACATCAAGTAGATTATTATATAAATTAAATATTTGTGTCATCGTGTTTTATAAGGGTTCAGGTTTGTCTTTCCTTTTAAACTGTCTCTATCATTTGAATAGGCAAATTTTCCCTTTTCGTGGCTAAAGCAAAGACCATAATTGGCTATGTCATTCTCATATTCCTGTCAAACTCAGTTCAATTTATGGTCCATTCTGCATAGGATTCCAAAGGAAATGCATGGCAATGGATTGGTATTGAAATATGTGATAGGTGGTTAAACAGTTTCCTAAGAACACACGTAAATTCACACGTAAATTCAGACGTTGCTAAATGAAACATTCGATTAATGTATAAATAAAGTAGAACGTACCTTTTAAGGAAATCTAAATTTTTCTCGACTCCAATTCGGCCAACATGTACAATTAATGGTCGATCAGGTTCACCATTGCTGTTTAAAACAGAAATTAAAGATGCAACGAAATCAGAAAGCAACAATATAAGCACATTGTTAGAGTTATTTGATCCTTAAAGGATTGAACAACTTTCCAACCATCATACTTGGCATTTTGTTTCGAATAACCAGTGGTGGAAAATGGGAGGGAAAGAATACGGGTCAAAACGGGTAAATTCTTACACAGGCTAAACCCTCGATATATATTCCGTCTTTTCTTTGTTTAATTATTCAAGTAATTAGTGTTTTTTAGTGAATTATCTGAAAAATGATGTTTGGTTTTTCACGCAAATCAGAGGCAGTTTAATTAGTAAAAGAAGAAGCGTACGATAGTCTAACTCGCATTTCTTGAGAATGGAATTTTGGATGGAAGCTATCCGAATCGACACCCTTATTCCATAGACGGATTGTGTTAGCTGAAAAGAAAATAATAAAATGAAATGCCATTAATACTAAGCTTTGAAAATTGAAATGCCAACTTTTTCACGCAGTTTGGCTCTTGCTACCGGAAACAGTCACTTTGCATCACGGGACAGTTAAAAACCACTAGTTTTTTTTTGAAGGACTGCCAGTTACGACATCTACATCCATTGGGAGGTGTCAGGTGGTATAAGTATTTCAAAATTCCAAGTTGAACATTTTAGTGTGTGTTCTGACCTTGGCTAGCCCTAGAACAGGGCCAAGCCTCAACCCGGACTTTTGGTAGGTAATCTGAGGGGTAAGGCCTATAACTGGAACTGGCCTTTTTGGGACATGATTCCTAGAGTTTGGCCCACTTGTACATTTTTATTTAAGGTAAATGAGGGATTCAGCTCTATTAAATCAATGATCTCAACAGAAAATATAATTACCTGCTGCTACTTTGTACTGTTGAAGATCCTTTGCAATAGCAGCTGATGGCACCAATGTAAGATCAGCAGCGCGGTGAAGAAATTCTGACCATAAAAAATAAAAACCATCATTTTCTTACCTCCTAAAAAAGAACATAAAGAACCCCAAATAAGAAAAGATAAGAGCACGAAGGAAGAATCATCGCATACTTATAACTAACCACATCGGCTGCACCAGCCAGCTAAAGGTGTATCTTGGAATATACCTGCATTAATCCAACACCATATGCAACTTGATGAACCAAATCATTTAATAATAGTTAATTAGAAACGTCAAATGTGTATATTTATATATATGTGGATGTGTGTGTATATATCACAATTTGGCTCAAAATGTTTCACTTACACAGGCACGTGTGTATGATACGACATCACAATGGGGACAGACAACATCTTTGCAATCGCAAGTGCCCCAAAAACCTAATAATTAACCAAAATAATGTTAATAAAGTGAAAGCAAGCTTCAATCTCTAAGAAACATCCACACACACTACTATTTCTAAGGAGTATACACATTCGTACCATAATACCAGGAGATGATGCATGGATGATGTCTGGTTTGAATTGTTTAACTTCGTTGATGATTCTAGGGCTGAGGGCAAGGGAAAGCGGCACCTGCTGATACCATGGAAAAGGGAAGCTGCACATACATAAAAAAAAAACTAACAGTAGGTATCATACGTCATAACATTATATTTAACATCCACAATCAGTTTTTTTTTTTTAAATCAAGCAACCAACCTTCGTGAACCAACCAATTTTGCTCCATGAAATTCTTCAGGCACCCCTTCATGAGTGGTTACAACCATCACCTACAACAAAATGCCACTCCTAAGCCTCGGAAGATATATACTAATAAAATAAGGTAGTACTAATAAAAACAAGTAAAATTGGTCCACATCCATATAATGTGAAAGAAAAAAAAGAGAGTACCTCATCGCCCATCTCACGCAAATATTTAATGAAGTTCTGGAACCGGTTCTTGTATCCAGACACATATCTGTAATGAGTAAGTAGGATCATATAGTTGAAACTCAGTCTTGATCAAAATTTTGTAATGCTGGCCTTTATTATGAATAATTGTATGACTCATTACAGAAACCAGCCGTGTAGCAAAAATTTTCTTGTTTAACGTAAACTGTTTTTGCTAGAAGAAGTTGATGCTAAGTATGGACAAATAAATCTATGTAAGTATCAATCTGTAAAGATATTGCCCCTCGCATACCTGAAGCTTTTTATTCAATTACAACGTGCAAGACACCGATTGAGACAAATCCATATAACAAGAACAGAGTACAAGAGACATCATCTATACTATAATATAGAACATCTATATAATTAACCTAACTTATTCTTAAAATATCTTGTCACCTAACTTATAATCAAATCAAACAACATCACATTCAGCAGTTGACTTTCTACCAAATAAAATCTGACACCTTTTTGACACAACCTCCTTACAACAATCTACCAAATATCATATCAAACATATAGCAGGTAGAATTGCTAATAATCATTAAGTCAAATAAGATACTTACGCAAAAGGAGAAGGCTCAACAAAGAGAACAATACGCCTGGGCTTAGTTATAATCTCAGATTCAACTTGCAAAGGAGGACTCTCTTCTTCTTCAATTGTCATTGTTTAGTTGCTTGGAAACCAAAAACAATAATAAAAAATTAAGCAGAATGAAGATGGATATATATAAGGAAACAATGTGTTTGTTTTATGATTTGGTGGTGACTTGTAAGTAAGTAGAAAGTTGGGGGGTTTTTAAATTTCGGGGGAAAGAATATTAATTAGACAAGGAATCAAATTATTATGGATATTCCGATTGGATGAAGAAAACCGGGAATAATATGAAGCATATGCTTATTTGCATTTGTGATTAACAAAATGTAACTAGAACATGTCTTGGTGGGGTCCACTTGGTTTATTATGACAGATATGTTTATGACTGTATTGTAGGACCCAAACGTGCTCAACCTCATGTTTAATCGACCTACCTCTCAGGTTGGTTTTAATGATATAAACGTGCGAAACTAAATTAAACACTAAATTAAACTTTTATTACTGTAATAATTTAAAAAACATTACATTGATAATTAAAAATATAAACGTAAGAAACTAAAAACGTGAACTAATATGATAAATTTCACTTCTCCTTAATCGCATGCTTCATCTGCATCACTAGGGATCATATAGAAGAGTTCGTCTTTTTTTCTCGGATAGCCAACATTTGTTGCTTTATTTCGAGCTTCTTTTGTTGCACTTCCATCTCCTTTTCGATCTTCTTTTGTTGCATTTACATCTCCAGTCTTTTGATCTCCAAAAAGGCAGCGCGGTCTTCTTTATTCATTGACAGAAAAGACTCAGTTTGACTTGCATATTCAGTGACCATCAACCTATCCAACGCTTTGTCACTGTTAGCTGCTGATGGTACCAATAGAATGGATGATGTCGTCGCTTTCTTCTTTGTTCTATCCATGCCCATTGGTCGTCGAACTTTCTGCACCTCATCTTCCTCCTCGTCTCCAGCCTCCATCTTCTGACTGCGTTGTGTTGAACGAACTACACCCCGATGACTTATACTTTTGAACTTTTCCTGTTTCGCTTCTTTAAATTAGGGAAGTTCCACCTCCTTCCATGTCGGTGCATCTTTTTAAATTCTCCACGCATAAAGAAGTGTAAAAGGTACACCATATTCAGCACGATATTCGTTAAGTGACTTTTAGGTGTAATCCCCGTCTCCGGCTTTACTTTGCGGCGCCCTTCGAATGACATTATCGTACACTCAACAAATTGAGCCACTTTTGGACGCATATTCTTCCATTTCCTGTTTAAAGAATCATAGGTTCGAACACCTGTTACTTTCATTGCTTGCTCAACGTAACCTAAACCTCCGTCCAAACCCTTTTTCCTTTCTCCTATTACCAACGACACTATCTTCGGATATACAAACCCAAACTTTGCGCAATGCAATTTCTTCCTCAGGGGTCCATGGTATGCACCAGATACCTTCATCGACAATTTTTGTTGTTCCCTTCACACGCTTAGAGTTAACTAGAAAGTTAATCTATTCGTGTTTATGACTAATACAATGTTATGATTAATTCTAACAGATTAATGAAACGTAAAAGTAAAAACACATAAGTATTTTTCAACGTTTAAATTCTTATTAGAAATGAATCAAAGAATCTATTACCCAAGTGTTTTGCGGAACAAACACTTGGGATTGAATAGACAAGGTATGGTGGTGTCTCCTATCTAAACTCAAGCTTTGCTTTGAGTGGTAACAATTCGACCCACTGAGCTATCTCAGGGATACGTTACTCTTTGTAGGAGAGAAGTTGCTTTGTAAAAGTCTAAGCTTTCAATGTACAAAACACACTCAACTTCTCTCCCATCTGAACCTATTTATACACAAGTATAAAGAGTAAAAGTGATTAAAAATAATACAAGTTGTTGAATTAAACTCTTCCCAGATCTTCCCGCCTTTCTTTCAGGCTTTAGGTTCTTCAGTACACGGCCTTCATTTATTAATCACAATTGTTGTTGAGGAGACTGGGGTTCAGTGAGTTCTTGTCCAACACTCACTGAACCATCATCTTCTTCTTTGGCTTAAGTCCTACTCAGGGAGTACCGCCTTCCTGAGTAGTGAATCCTTCTTCTTGAATTCGCCTTAAGCATCCTGAAGATGACTCACTGAGAGACTGTTCTCTCAGTGACTTGAATTGTTCTCGGTTTAAGTTAACACTTAGTTAATTTGTGTTCAAATCTTGTTTTAAGTATTCTTGGGTACTGACGGACCCAACAATCTCCCCCTATTTGAATATAAATTATTCCTAAGTGTTTTGATCAGTAATGAGTGAGCTAATGACTTCTACTCATACTGAATGTACTAGAATGTAAATAAGGACACTGAAATAATAAAAACATCATCTTATTAATATCATTACAAGTCCTATCAAAACTAAGTACAAAAGGTGGTGGTGGTAGTCAGGCCGATTCATCAGTTCAACTTAATCCCAAGGGCTTTAAGCTTAGGCTTCTTTGACTGCAGTTCTTGTTGGTCAGGGTGCTCTCGGATACTCTTTTTCAGATCTTGACAAAACCTCGTATTTTCAGGAGTTTTGAGTGGGGAGGCCATCATTAGAAAGCCAAGCATGGCTTTGATCCCTGATAGATCAATATCACTCCATCTCTGAAAGGCTTGGTCACCGAACTCATCAATGAAGAACATACCTCTCTCAGGTTGTTCAATGACCACATTGTTCCTGAATGGAACACCTTCATGGAGAGCCCTATTACAGTCAAGACCAGGAACCTTGATCTCAGGCTCAGCTTCAATCTTCTTTCTCTTTCTTGAAGAAGACTGAGAAGGGGCAGGCTGTTCAGCTGAAGCAGGAAGAAAAGATGGAATACCAAGTTCCTGAGGTGCTGCTGCCAATCTTTCATACCTCAGGCTCAGGGACTTCAACAGACCAGGGACCACAACATTTGATTTTTTCGCTAATATTGGACCCAACTCATCCAATTCAGTGATCCCGAAGTCAGCGAATCTGAAGGGGGTATGAACATCAAAGTTTCTCATGTCAGCACCTCTGTAGACAGTAACAGTTGCAGGCGTGGTGTTTCGATGAATCTTGACATCAGTGATTGGTTCTGGTTTCAACCTATTTGTCATGATCCACTGATATCTCTTAATCCTGTTTTGCCTGATCTCTTCAGTCCTTTTCATTCTTTCTTCCCTTCTTTGCCTGAGGGCAGCCATTTCAGCATTCTGAGCTTCCACAAAGCTCTTGCCACCTTTCCTTTTAGCAAGGTCTTTTGCCTCAATCCCAATCTTCTCAGCCTCTTCTCTCGCAACCTGAATGAGAGCAAGCGTGTTCTGCCTTTCATCTTCAGCAGCTTTCTTTGCTGCCTCCTTTTTCTCTATGTGAGCTTGAATTTCAGCATGAGTGAGAAGTTCCATTACCCCATTGATTTCATAAGGAACCCTGACTGGTTCATCAGGGTCTGGCCTTCTTTCCTTGGAGGCAGGCACCAAGATTGTGGGCTTAGGCTCAGTGGTTGTGAGAATGCCCTTGCCTTTGTCTTGGTGGGATGAAGATGTGGTAGCTTCAGGATTCTCCCCCTCAATGTGAGAAGGAGGTTGTTCTTGTTCAGGTTGTGGAGGTTCTTCAGTGACTTTCTCCCCCTCAACTATTGCTTGACCCATAGTGAGAGCAAGAGTTGGTGTGCTCACTGAAGTTGAGGGAGCTTGACCTTTGAAGGCCTGATAGATCTCATTCATCATGGACTTGATGTCTGAGGTGTCCTCCTGAAGAGTTGAGACCTTAGTCTCAAGAGAAGCCTGAGAAGCCTCTAATGCAGTCATCCTTGGCCCAAGATTCCAAGCCATAGAGGAAGAAGATGATGCCAAAGAAGCCATGTGGGACTCCATAAGACCCAGGGAAGATTGAATGGAATCCACTGAAGAGTTGAGTCCCTGAAGATTTGAGGATCTCAGCACAGTTACCAGCTCAGTCAACTGAGAAGTTTGTTGCTGGTAAGTTTCTGAAGCCTGAAGAACTTTTTTGTTTAGCTAATGGTCATCTTTCACTGACTCTTGAATAATGTCAACGCTCTTTTGTAAGTAGGTTAGAGACTCGTTGAACAGTTTTAAATTTGAATCAAGATTCGTTAGGGAGAAGGAGATAGATTACATGTGCTCATTTTCATCATCATGATGAGCTTCCACTGATTCCTTCAGGTTTACATAATGAACAGCGGCTTCAGTGTGCTGGTCAAATATTTCTTCAGTCAGACCTTGAAAGAGAGCCTTGTTGGTCTTGAGCAGGAACTTGACCAATTGTCTCTCAGTGAGAGGAAGAGTGTTGTCATACTTGGTGAGGATGTTGTCAGTATCCGAAGAACCAGCAGCTTGAGGTTATGATTCTTCACTTGGATGTGGAGATGACTGATGTGATTGTTCAGGTTGTTCAGAGTGTTCAGATTGTACATCAGTTTCCATATCCTCACCTGCCTCAAAATTTTCCTCTTCACTCTCTTCCTTGAGCTCTTCATCAGACTCAATAAGAGCCTGAAAGTCCCCCATGGACTCAATACCAAAAAATTCAACCGGCTCCTCTTCATAAGAAGACTCGCCTTTGTTTTGGCCAGGTCCTGACCCCGTTGTCATAATAACTGAGTGGGTTTGCTCAGCCTGACTAGCCATAATAACTGGGGTAATACCAGCCTGGCTTTTAGGGGTAGTTCCTGAGTGAATGGATCCGCCTGAGGGGGTGATGGGTTCCATATCAGCGGGTTATTTCTTTCCCTCTGAGTCTTTTTTCCCCTTAGCGCCTTCAACTACTGATGGGTGTTTTCCAGTAGTATCACTAGGCACTGATTGTGATGATTGATGGACCCTCTTCCCATCAGGATTGTACAGTCCTTTTGGGGATTTAGGATCCTTAACTCCCTGAGATCCTGAGTGTGATTGATCAGGAACATTAGCAGGATGTGATTGTTTGTGGGTCCCCTTCCCAGTAGGATAGTGCTGTCCTACTGAGGATTTATGACCCTTTTCTCCCTCAGGCCCTGATTGTGATTTATCAGTTCCTTCATCGGGATGTGAGAGGTTGTGGGTCCCCTTCTCAGTGGAGTAGTGCTGCCCCACCGAGGATTTAGAACCCTTTTCTCCCTCAGGAACTGATTGTGATTTTTCAGTTCCTTCATGGGGATGTGAAATGGTGAATGTTCCTGATCCCTCAGACTTGTGTATGTCAGTGGGAACATGTGGAAAGGGTTTGCCCGAGGACACTGAGGATGATTGCTCAGTGACCTCCGTTGGCCTTTGTTTTGTGGTCAGGAGGGTCTCTGTAGTGGGTGTCTCAGAGGTCTGGGCCACATTCAACCTCTTTTTAAGGTTGAGTTGGTTTTCGGCATCAGTCTCAGTGGCGAGTGGTTTGGGTTTAACCACCTTACTGGACTGACCCTTCTTTGTCTTCTTCACCTTCTTTGTAGGTGAAGGTACTGGAGAAACAGCGTTCTCCCCCTGAATCACCTCCATCATATAGGTAGTCAGGGCAATGGGTGTTACCTCAGGGATGCCACTTGAAAAATTGGTCTTATGTAAGACGTCAGGCTTTGTGCCTTCGACGTTAGACCTTTCATAGTCAGAACCAAGAAGGTCCTGAAGCACACAGGAAATAAACCTAGGGTAAGACAAATGTTTTTGCCTAGATTTTCCTGAGAGCTTGGCAACGAGGTCTCGGAAGATTATTCCTCCGATATCAATCTTTGTACCCTCCAGGAGGCTGAACAACATCAATTGTTGTGATGAGTTCAATTGCTCCGTTGAGGATTTATTCCCCCCAAGGAACTGAATGACAAATGTCATCAGGATCCTCCAGACTGGGTGAAACCAGGTTTTGACTAGAGAAGCCTTCTCCAATAAGGCTCCAGCAGACTGATCAGGACGTCTGAGGTCATGAGGTCCTAGAAGGATTAATTCATTCTTGACCTCTTGATCAGTGGGATTGGGCTCAAAAGCCTCAGCAAAATCAAGACCTGTGGCCTTGATGAAGTTGTTGTAATCCAGGGAAAGGGGTCTTTTCCCATTCATCACTGTGAATGTGATGATGGATTCTTTGGTGTCTTTTGGGCTAGTAGCCACAGCAGTACACCAGAATTCCCTCAGGTAGTCATGGTAGATGACTGAGGGGGTCTTGGTAAATGCCTTTGCAAGAAAACAGTTTTGAAGATATTTCATAACGTTCTTGTAGGCTGGGAACTTTTGTGGATAGGAAAAGTTTCCCACCACATTGTTCTTGGTGAGGTCTACACCCCCCAATGTGAAATCCACATTAGGGGCGTATGTCACAGCTTTAGAAGAAGCCATATTTGTTGGTAAGTCTAGTAACAAAGATGGTTTGGGATTTCTTAAAGCTAAGAACACACACTATTAGTTTTGAGAGAAAAAATGGGCAGAATTTGCTTAAAATTTCTAATAGACATGTGTGTGTTCTTTTTGGTTGGGGTATTTATAGGGAAGTGAAGTGGAGGGTACTTTAGGCATTAAGCGGATTTAATTTATTCAAAAAGAATTATTGGAAACTGTTTTGAATAAAATGTTTTGGGATCCGCATTTAATGCCAACACTCCACTTTTCCCTGGTTTGGCGCAACAGTCAAGGTGAACAGTTGAGCAGTTCTGCAAAAGTGTAATTTGCAGAGATGAGTCATCACATATCTGTAATGTGATTGGAGAGGCATTTAATGCCAAGTGGGAATGTGGTGGCCCAGAGGTGGAAGCCAGAAAGGCAAAAAGAACAAATATTCTTAAATTAAATATGAGTTCAGTTACCAACCTCGGACATTTACTAACTAGATACTTAGAGCATTTAAGTCAGTATTTAATGTCTCTTGAGGACCCTGAATGACTTGTCATTCAGTGAACCTGATTGTCAGGACTTGGTTTAGTCACTGATGGTTCTTGTGATTAGGAATTTGGGTCTAATTTCTGAGGTTCAGGGTTCAGGAACTTGGGTTTAGTTCCTGAAGTTCAGTGACCTTTCTCACTGAAGAACACATTGAGTCAGGGATTCAGAATTTACACATATTTGGATGGAGTCAATCAGGGGACTGATTCTCAATATCCAACATTCCTAGTTCAGCTTTCAGTCTGGTGAAAGTTGGTTCATCCAATGGTTTGGTGAATATATCAGCTAGCTGATATTCAGTAGGAATGAAGTGTAATTCTATGTCACCATTTATGACATGGTCCCTGATGAAGTGATATCTTATATCAATGTGTTTTGTTCTCTGATGAAGAACAGGGTTATTTGAGATGGCAATTGCACTTGTGTTATCACAAAAGATGGGAACCATCTTGTACTGAATTCCATAGTCACTGAGTTGACTTTTCATCCAGAGTACATTTGCACAACAACTTGCTGCTGCAACATATTCAGCTTCAGCTAAGGACATGGCAACTGATTGTTGCTTCTTAGCACTCCAACAGACTAGTTTACCACCAAGAATTTGGCAAGAGCCTGAGGTGCTTTTTCTGTCCATGTTGCATCCAGCATAGTCAGAATCTGAGTATCCGTTAAGATCAAGGCCTGAACACTTTGGATAATATAATCCAAGGTTTGGAGTACCTTTCAGGTACCTGAATATCCTTTTCACAGCAGTGATATGAGTCTCTCTTGGGTCAGATTGATATCTGGCACATAGGCAGACTGAGAATTGGATATCAGGCCTTGATGCAAGTAAATACATCAGTGATCCTATCATTCCTCTAAAGAGAGTTTGATTCACTGGTTTTCCAGTAAGATCAGGACCAAGGTTGTTTGGGGGTACCATAGGAGTCTTGACTGAGGCACAGTCACTGAGCTCATACTTCTTCAGTAGGCTTCTGACATACTTCTCTTGACTAATAGAGGTTCCTTTATCAGTCTGCTTGATTTGTAGACCAAGGAAGTAAGTCAGTTCTCCCATCATGCTCATTTCAAATTTCTTTGCCATTAGTTTTTCAAACTGTTTGCAAAGTTTATAATTTGTTGAGCCAAAGATGATGTCATCAACATACACTTGTACAAGTATGACATCATTGTTTGTCTTGTAGATAAACAATGTGTTGTCTATCTTGCCTCTGACAAATTTGTTTTGGATTAGGAAGGCTGAAAGAGTCTCATACCATGCCCTGGGAGCTTGTTTGAGTCCATAAAGGGCTTTGTTAAGCTTGCAGACATGGTCAGGAAACTCATGGCTTTCAAATCTAGGAGGTTGCTGAACATAAACTTCTTCTTTCAGTGAACCATTTAAGAATGCACTTTTAACATCCATTTGGTACACCTTGAAGTTCATGTATGTAGCAAAAGAAAGGAAGATCCTGATGGCCTCCATCCTTGCTAATGGTGCAAATGTTTCTTCATAGTCAATGCCTTCTTGTTGATTATAGCATTTGGCTACAAGTCTGGCTTTATTTTTAATGACTATGCCATTTTCATAAGATTTGTTTTTAAATACCCATTTCATGCGAATGACTGAAACATCTTCAGGACATTTGACCAAGGTCATTACCTTGTTTCTGTCAAATTGTTCAAGTTCATCATTCATGGCTTGAACCCAACTTGGATGTTTTAGTGCTTCCTTAACACTTTTGGGTTCAATTGTGGAAATGAAGTCCACAAATAGACATTCATTGGCTGAGGCTGCTCTCAGTTCAGTAGCCATGCTTCTTGCGGGCATGCCTTCAGTAGGCTCACCAATTATATTGACAAGTTCTATATCCTGAGACCTAGTCCAACTGTCCTGAGGTCTTGAAAAATGATTAGAACTTGTAGAGGCCTGATGGGTAGGATCAGGATTAGACACATGATGTTCTTCTGCATCTTGAGTGTCTGAGTGGTTTGACTCATCACTGAGATTGTTTAGTACCTGAGCACTTTGTACTGACTGAATGAATTCATCAGTACTTTGTGCTTCAATAAACTCAGTGATGGTTGGGTAAGGAAGGTTGTGGGGAATGATGTAATAGGAGATGTCAGCATTTGCATGGTACTGAGTGGAAGGACCATTATCAGGATGATGTTCATCAGGAGGGTATCTTGATGATTCATCAATACCTATCTCTTCCACTGAGTTGTTAGAGACACTGATTGCATCAGTGCTCTCATCAAAGGTAACATGAAATGTTTCCTCAGCATGCTGTCTCCTAGTGTTGAACACCCTGAAGGCTTTTGAGACTAGGGAGTATCCTAGAAAGTATCCATCATCAGCTTTGCCATCAAATTTTCCTAAGTGATCCTTGTTATTATGAATAAACACAGGACACCCAAAGACATGAAAGTAGCTGATGTCAGGGATTCTTCCCTTGAATAACTCATAAGGAGTTTTGCTATGTCTCTTGACAATGATGGATCTGTTTTGTGTGTAACAGGCAGTCTTTACTGCTTCAGTCCAAAAGTGTTTGGAAAGGACTGATCCATTTAGCATTGTCCTAGCTGCTTCAATGAGTGTTCTATTTTTCCTTTCAGCCACCCCATTTTGTTCAGGTGTGTAGGGTGAGGAATTTTTTTGTGAAATGCCTTTCTCATCACAGAAACATTCAAGTTCATAATTTTTGAACTCTGTTCCATTGTCAGTCCTAATCTGTTTGACTTTGATGTCATTCTGATTTTCAATGTTCCTGACAAAGGACATAATAGTTTCAGCTGCCTGACTCTTTTTGATCAGGAAGTATACCCAAGTGTATCTTGAGTACTCATCCATAATGACCAGAGTATACTTCTCATGGTTAATAGATCTAGGACTGATTGGTACAAATAGATCCATATGAAGAAGATGTAGGCAATTCCTGATGGAAAAGTTGGTTTTGGTTTTAAAGGATGCTCTGTGATGTTTACCTTTTTCACTAGCTGAGCATGGTTTATCCTTTGAAAACACAAGAGATGGTAAGCCAAGGACCTTGTTTTGTTTTACAAGGTTGTTTATGTTTTTGAAGTTCAGGTGGGAGAGTCTCTTATGCCAAAGCCAGTTGAGTGTATCAGTGGCTTTAGTAAAGAGACAAGTTCCATTCTGAGTCAGACTGGACATGTCTAACACATAAACATCATGTATTCTTGGAGCAATAAGGACAACTTCCTTATTAGCATTGAAGATGATTCCTTGCTTATCATCAAACTGAACTATGTATTTTGCATCACATAGTTGACTGACACTTATCAAATTGTATTTTAGACCATTTACATAAGCTATCCTAGTAAAGACTATACCATTGCAGTTTACTGAACCATAACCTTCAGTGAGACATGATGAGTTATCAGCAAATATCACTTTGGGTCCTGATTTATCCACATACTTGTGCAGATACTCCTTCACACCAGTCATGCTCCTTGAACGTCCACTATCAAGATGCCAAACAGGATCCCTGGCATGTTTCTACACAAATAGTAAACTGGGTCAGTTCTTTCTAGGACTCTACTTCTTGGAGGGTTTAGCTTTGAGGGTCTTATTAACATTTTCAAGTGATTTATGGTCAGTGGTCGAGTGGACTGAGCTACCACATATTATGCATTTGATTGCTGATGTAGACTCAGTGAACTGAGAGGCTGACTTTGTCATACCTCTACTGGCCTGAATGGCCTTACTACGTCCTGAGTGCTATGAATGGAACTTCCACTATTTTCACAACAATTGTCAATTTGACAATCCTTAGGATGGTGGCCATTGAACCCACAGTGAGGGCAAGGTGCAAAAGGCAGCAAAAGTCTTTGCCTTTTGTTTCTGTTTCTATTTAGAATCAGAAGGATAGTTTAAAGACTGAGCTTTAAGACTTGCCCTGTTTGATGTGACTGAATGTGTTTTGTGATCAGAGGTCCTGTGATCATCCTTTTTGCAAACCATGCAATAATGAATGCTATAGCAATCATCAGTGATATGATTGGTATAGTTGCGCAATTCACATCTTTTCAGGGGTTTTGTGGGTTTAGGTTTGGTCTTTGAGGAAGCTGGTTTTTGTTCCTTCTTGGATTGAGAAGGTTTCTCAGAAGATGCAATCTTCTCTCCCAGCTTCCTGACCATTTCAGCCAACTGATCAAATTTTGAATCAGGGCTTTGGGTTGTTACTTCAGAAGGGACTGAAGTTGATGAGTCATCAGTATTTACTGAGACTTCAAGGGTTGGTCTCTTCAGGATGGTTGTTCCCTTTCCTGATCTCTCCTTTGGAGAGTGTGGTGAGAAGACCATTGGTGGGAGGCCTGAGTTAGGTGCAGCACCCTGAAGGGTATTCAGTGGAGGAAGTGGCGGGTATGATTCTGATTCAGACTCATTCACAGACTCAGTATTACTGAGTTGTTCAGCGAGTTCAAGCTTACTGAGTTGTTCAGTAAGTCCAAACATATTTTTCAAGGCCTGACTTTCAGGAAGCAAGATCTTTCCAGTCTCAAAGTTTGGTAACTTACTGACTGGGTTGTCCCTGACAATCCAGTCATTAGACTTGGGAAGCATTTCTTGCTCAAAAGACATGCCAGCTGGAACAAATGTTAGTTCACTGTGACTCACATTGGGATCAACCATAAGAGGGTCAATTCCAATGGTTTTCTGAGAGATTAATCCCACAGTGTCAAAAACCTTGGGGTTCTTCTAGGTCCAGCCTTGGATGACAGCCTTTTCTTTGTTAAGTTCAGTTTGTAGGGCTTGGTTTTGTTTCAAAATTTCAGTGTTCTGAATTTGTAGAGTTATTGTTTCTAGTTTGGCTTGCTTTAGTACAAGCAGTTCATCTCTAAATTTATTCAATTCTGACACTATGTTGTTATATTTTGAACACATGTTAAGCCTTTGTTCCTCAACAAATTTAAGATCTACACAAATATAATTCATGTAAGACTGCCAATCAGAATCATCATCCATAGAAAGTAATGTGTTTTACCTTCTTCATGGTGATGTTTACCCACTCTCCATTCCTTGCATGGCTTTTCCCAACAGCCACCTGATCACCTTCAGAGAGTGCTATCAGTGCACTCACTCTAATTTCCTCATCTGAGGAGACCTCTTCATCATCCCAGTCATAAGCTTCAGCTACTAAAACCTTATTCTTTGCCTGAACAGGTTTGGGTGTTTGAGCAGCCTGAGACATTGAGGGATTAGTTTCAAGAATAGCAAGTTTAGCCTTGGCTTTCCTATATTTTGCTTCAAAGTCCTTTTGACCCTTGTTTTGAAATTGTTGGGTCGACTGAAACATTTTAGGTTGAAACTTGCTAGTTCCTGAGGAACTATTTCCTGAAAATTTGTAAGAGGGTTCTGAGGTTGTTTTAGAATAACAGTCCCTAGGAAAAATACCCTTTTTACCACAATTAAAGCATTCAGTGGTTTCATTTGCTTTTCCTTTTGAAAAATTGGACTGGTTTCTTTTGATGAAACGTTTTGAACTAGCAAGGAGTGCCCTCTCTTGAAATTCCAAGTTTAGATCTTTTAGGTACTCATCACTAGTCCTTTCATCAATTTCATCCTCAGACTCCTCTTGAAAGTCCTGCACAACACCATTAGTATAAAAAGCAGTTGATATGGGTGTGGAGGTTAAGGCCTTTTTGGACTCAAGAGCTTTTGAGTCAGGATATCTCCTTGAGATCAAGTTCTCCTCATAGACAAATTTCCCATAGATTTCAGGGAGCTCAAGGGTCTAAATGTGATTAGCATTCCTCAGGCCTTGTGAGAAGTTTAGCAACTTCTCAGGGAGACTGTTGACAAAGCCAACATTTGTCTCATGCTTAGATAATACTACACTATCATTTGATAGTTCGTTTATCAAAGTCTTGTATCTGGTATAAGTCTGAGAGAGACTTTCAGAGTCTTTTGCCCTAAAAGTATTATACTCAAGTTTCAGGTCCATGACCCTGTTTTCCTTGGTATCTGAGGGGCCCTCAAAGCTATTAACCAAGTCATCCCAAGTTTGCTTGGCTGTTAAACAGTTGATGACTGATTCCATTATATCGGCAGGAAGACAAGATATAAGGATGCTTTTAAGGCGCTGGTCTTGATTGACCACCCTCCTCTCATCAATGGTCCATTGTACCTCAGGCTTGTTTAGCCCTGCAGCAGTCTTAGGGACAAATGGGCCATCCCTGATACAGGTGATGTAGTAAGGTTCCATACCAGTTAAATAGAAAATCATACGTTTTTTCCATTTGCTAAACTTTCCAGCTTCTAGTCTGGGTGCAACAGCAGAATAGCTGCCACCCTTTTTATCGACTAGCTGGGGTACATTAATATCAGCCATAGTAGGATCTTGGTTTTAAAAACCTTGAGCACTCTTGGTTAGTTTTGAAAGATTTTATAAACCAGAGGCTCTGATACCACTTGTTGTTCCCTTCACACGCTTAGAGTTAACTAGAAAGTTAATCTATTCGTGTTTATGACTAATACAAAGTTATGATTAATTCTAACAGATTAATGAAACGTAAAAGTAAAAACACATAAGTATTTTTCAACGTTTAAATTCTTATTAGAAATGAATCAAAGAATCTATTACCCAAGTGTTTTGCGGAATAAACACTTGGGATTGAATAGACAAGATATGGTGTTGTCTCCTATCTAAACTCAAGCTTTGCTTTGAGTGGTAACAATTCGACCCACTGAGCTATCTCAGGGATACGTTACTCTTTGTAGGAGAGAAATTGCTTTGTAAAAGTCTAAGCTTTCAATGTACAAAACACACTCAACTTCTCTCCCATCAGAACCTATTTATACACAAGTATAAAGAGTAAAAGTGATTAAAAATAATACAAGTTGTTGAAGCAAGCGTGTCTGACAATTACAATAGTAATTGTCACTTCCAAGAACGAATAGGAATGGGCTAAAAGTCTTTAGGAGTGGTTGGTCTGACACTCCATGACTTTTAGCCGTCTTAGGGAAGGTTTCTTCCTGACAAGATAAGATTTGATCTTATCTTAAACTCTTCCCAGATCTTCCCGCCTTTCTATCAAGCTTTAGGTTCTTCAGTACACGGCCTTCATTTATTAATCACAATTGTTGTTGAGGAGACTGGGGTTCAGTAAGTTCTTGTCCAACACTCACTGAACCATCATCTTCTTCTTTGGCTTAAGTCCTACTCAGGGAGTACGGCCTTCCTGAGTAGTGAATCCTTCTACTTGAATTTGCCTTAAGCATCCTGAAGATGACTCACTGAGAGACTGTTTTCTCAGTGACTTGAATTGTTCTCGGTTTAAGTTAACACTTAGTTAATTTGTGTTCAAATCTTGTTTTAAGTATTCTTGGGTACTGACGGACCCAATAGTTTTAGACATGTTCTTTTGACGACTTCTTCTTTGGGGCTTGGACTTCTTTGACGGGAGAGTAGTCACCAACAATATTAGGCATAGACGAAGAAAACTGAGTGCGTACATCCCAGAATCCTTAATATTAAATGAATGAATGGGAGATATTGGTGTAGGTGGTGATGAAGAATCTCCAATATTTTTGTTGTGAAGAACCGCTAATATCTGATGGGTTGTTTGGTATTGCGGGTTTCGGTATTGTGGGTTTCGGTATTGTGGGTTTTGGTATTGTGGTCGATACATATTTTGTTGTGGAGCGAAAAATGGTGGGTTTTGGTATTTTTAGTTTTCGTAAACAAACGATGGGGCTCGAAAGTTTACCGGTAGAGTAGGACCGAGAAGGAAATTTGAATTGTGTATTTGGATGTTTTGTTGTCGACGTTTTGGGGTTTTAGTTTTGGAGTGTTTTATTGAGACATTTTGAAGAAGATGATCATGATAATAAATATTAAATGAGAGTAATATAAAGATAAAATGAAAAGTTGTGTATAAAAATGATGGGGATGGGGGTATTTATAGGTAACTAATATGTTAAAATTTAAAAGAAGAAAATTTCTAAAGGGTGGCGGTTTGGGGGTGGGGCCCAAAAAAAAAGAGCTGTTATTTTTCTTCCCTATATTCGTGAGAGGTGAGGACTGAGGACCATCACTTCTTTCTCTTTTTTTTTGCTTACGTCACGCGTTAGAGGGGGGTGGTTAATGTTGGTGTAATGGAATTGAATGCAAATGCCTATGTATATTTAAATTTTTTGTGTACGTATAAACAAGAACATCACATTCAAGATCGAATTAATCGGAAGCATGGTTTCAACAAAACAAGCACACGATATATACATCAATACAAACATGAATCTTTTCATGTAATGTAAATTAATCATCATAGAATATTACAACATAATATCCGGCCAACATACGTGTACCATAATAATTAGGGCTAATGTTTTTAAAAGGTATCTTACTTGCCACTTCATCTTTTTATAGGTATCAAATAATTTTTTTCCTTAATTGTTCACTAATCGTTGTTTTTTTTTTTAATCTTTTATGGGTAGTGATGACCAGTGATAACCATTTTACCCTTTCAAATCACATAAATTGTCCATGTGGGTTTGCGAAAATTGCATCCACCGTCCTTAGGGTTAGTTACATAAATGGTCCCTGTCGTTTGGAGAAAATTACATCCACCATCCCTAAACTTTTTATTTATTTTTTTTTTTTTTGATCCATTCATTATGGTTTTGACCCGTTACGTTTTTATCTACGATTTTATATACGTTTTTATATACGTTTTTATCTACGTTTTAATATATGCTTTATCTACGTTTTTATATACATGTTTTTATATACTTTTTTTGTAAAGTTTTTAAACACATTTTTACCTATGTTTTTAAACACGTTTGTATTATTTAAAAACGAGCATAAAAACATAGATAAAACGTATATAAAAACATAGATAAAAAAATATATAAAAACACGTAAATAAAAATGTAGATAAAAACGTAACGGGTCAAAACCAAAAGGAGTTGATAAAAAAAGGTTTAGGGACGATGGATGCAATTTTTGCTAAACCACAGGGACCATTTATGTAATTTACCTTAGGGATGTTGGATGAAATTTTTACAAACGCACAGGGTAAAATGGTCATCACATGTTTTTACTACCCATAAAGATTAAGAAAAAAAAAATTAATGAACAATTAATTAAAAATTTGTATTCGATACTTATAAACGATAAAGTGGCAAGTAATATACGTTTTAAAAACATTAGCCCAAATAATTACTATGAGAAAAACTAAAAGAGGGGGTTGAATAGTTTTACCCTTTTTCAACTCAATTTAAAACTTTCTTTTGTGAAAAACTTTGATTCGTAGTTTTGTGAAATCAGTCGATTGCAATATGAATATTATATAACTATACTAAAATAAATATGTTCTAACTACTAAGAAATAACTTGCAAGATGAGAAGTAAAAGATGGAAAGATCAAACCGAGACAAAGAGATTTATAGTGGTTTGGTAACAAAGCTCTTCTTCGCCCTACTCCACTCCTCGAGTGTCCAACTCGATAGTTCCAAGCACTATGTCAACAATACTCCCTTCAGGCGGAGAAAACCGTACAATGTCGCTTATCACAATTTCTGACACTAAGCTAAATGTCGAGTACTAATCTAGCTAGTACCAATCTCACTCACGATCTACTTGATCCTCACACAACACAATCTACAAGATCCTCACGATCTCCTCACGATCTTCTCACGATCTACTTGATCTACACACTCTCTTCACAATCTAAACACTATCAACAAGAGATCTCCACGTCCTATACATGATCACAATGATCTACACAAGATAACTAAATAAGACTCAAGACTACTTGATGTATATCAAGTTACAACAAGTATGTAACAAATGTTACAAGTGCACTATACTACTACTACTACAACACTTGGTATCTTCTTGATACTTTGTATTCTTCTCTTGAACTAGTAAAGGAATGAAAGTGATCACTTGGTTGGATGTTTGGATCACTCTTAAACAAAAGAAAAGTATCTAAATGATCAAGGAAATGTAAATGTGATAGAGGAATTTAACTCAGAAAGTTTTATGTAAAAAAGGATGATTAGAATTTGTGAAAATGGTCTAGTATTTATAGGCAAAAGAAAAATAGCCATTACAGAGGGACGATACCACTAAAGTTCACACGGTACCACTAAATTTAACGATACCGTGGTATTTACTGGTACCGTGCCCGACAAGGACGCTCCACATTTTGTTTTTAGTGGTGAAAGTTTATTTGGGGAAGTTTGGAGTTGTTTTTTAGGG
This sequence comes from Artemisia tridentata subsp. tridentata, assembly GCA_021014915.2. NCBI lineage: Eukaryota > Viridiplantae > Streptophyta > Magnoliopsida > Asterales > Asteraceae > Artemisia > Artemisia tridentata. The sequence goes on from CP139509.1 coordinate 321,839,635, forward strand.
GGAAATAGCTGTTGGAAGATTCAGACTTATTTTTCAAATTAAAACATTTCTTTTTAATTAAAAAATAATTTGTAAAATGTTTTTTTGAAAAAATGTTTTGTCGCATTAAAAATGTGAAGTTTAGAACACAAATTTAATTCTTTGATCATCTGTCAAGTTTTAAATTTGTTTGTTCTTACCTAGAGTGATTTACGTAGAAACGAGATATTTCGACTAAAAACTTGTTGACGTTAATTTTGACGTAAAGTGTTTTTACATTTTGTTATCATCAAAACGTAGAGATGACGAAAAATATAAATAACTTTTTTAGATATTATTTGTATTAACAATCTCCCCTTTTTGATGATGACAAAACATAAACTCATTTTAGGTGAAAATTAATTTGAGTTTATATCCCATTTTCCCCATTTTTGTCGAAGCAAAAAGAATGTCGAGACAACTCTAAGGCTCCCCCTTGATGTATGCTCCCCCTTGTTCGGAGGGCACCAAGGAATCGAGCAATGGTTCTTGCTACAAAACAAAGTTAGAGGACAAAGATACAATATCTAACATGTAGCAATCAAGACAAATATCCAACCATAAAACACCATAAAAGGGAGGCTAAGTAGCAAAAAAAAAAAAAAAAAAAAAAAAAAAAAAAATCAACCAACCATATGCAACTAATAATAATAAAACAAGCCCATTCATTCATAACTAAGAAAGAAAGGGATCATACATAAAGTATGATTGCATTACAAACAAGAAAATTAAACTACAAGAAGTACATAATAATCTTTAGTGACTTGAGAGGCCCTAAGATTTGCTTCTAGTCCAAAAGGGATCCTAATCATTTATTCTAGAAAACTAAAAATAAAGATGTTTAGTTGGATGAGGTATTGGTTGGTGGAGGTGGTGGTATGATTGGGGCTTGTGGTGGTGTCAAGAGGTGTTCAACATAGGAGAACATAAAGTGAAGTTCATCCCTTTAAGAGAAGATAAGATTGCGGTTGTGAAGACAACATAGGCAATTAGCACTATGTAAATCAACCGGATAAAGTTGGATAGGTTGGCCCATGATTAGAGATGGAGGAGGTGGTGTGTATGAGGATGATGGTGTTGGCATGGCATAGTTCAAAGGAGTTATTGGTGAAAGAGAAAGTGTGATATCAATGGATGATGGCATGGTGCCAAAAGAAGAGGATGAAGAAGATGTTGTCCTAGTAGATGGTGTCTTGGAAGGAGAATTTGGTGGAGATGGTGAGTTAGGAGTGCTTTGGGAAGGTGGTTTTGTGGCTTCATCATCATTGGTGAGATCAATGAGAATAGGTTTCGATGGTGGCCTAACGGTAATCCTAGGTTTCTTGGAGATGTGAGTTGTTGATGCTTGAGTGAAAGGACATGGTGGATGGGTAATGTGAGGTTGAAGATGAGATGTAAGAAATGCTTGCAATGGTGAAACCTTATATATGCAAGAATGATGTGGTTTGAATTAAAGTTAGTGGAGGTGTCCTATGGTACAAGCACGCAATCAATAAAGACAAAATAAGTTATCATCCAAAAATAACATAAATCATATTCATGCAAGGTGATAGAGTAAAGGTTAAGTATGCAAGATAGTGTTAGGTAAATAAAGACTAAGTTAATTATCCATAGTTAAGAAACTAATAGAAGATTAAAGCACCGATTCCATCCTAACTACTCATGACGTTGTTCCCTGAGAATGATTTGAACTTGTTCCCGTTGCATCACTCTCTCGACTTGAGTTTGCACCTCTTCCTCGTGTGTTGGATCATCAAAGGGTGCATAGTTGGTGGAGGATTCGGAAATTAGAATGGATGATATGTATGATTCATTTAGAAGTTCCATGACACGATTGAAGAGTGAATATTGAGGACCTCGAAGGTATGGGTGAAAGTGCATGATGTGATGATAAAGACGAGTCAAGAACATCCCGTAGGGTATCAATTTATTTTTGTTACCCTTGAGATGCACGATTCGCTTAGCGAAAAAGTAGGCAAGATTATATGCTTGTTGAGTGAGAAGAAAAGTAAATCATATGAGCACAGCACGTCGGAAGTTGCTCACGACTTCCTTTTAGACTGAGAACATTTTCTCGTAGGATGACTGCCCAGGGGTGCAGTTCAAGACGAACCTCCTCCAAACGAATTTTCGTTGTGTCTAGGTAAGGAATGTACTTAGATGTACGAACAAGTCTAGTGATTTCTTGTGGAGAGGGTATGTAGGAACAATAAGGACTATTCTCTTCTCGATAGTTAAAGAGAGACTCTAGACACCAATCTTCCATATAGGCACATTGCTCATGATTTGGAATTCAGAGGATTTGAGCAAATTGCTCTAGAGTTAAGACAAATGAATAGTTTTGGATCCAAAACCAAAGTGACAAAGATTGATCCTCGTTACGTACGAGTTCAACTTGTCGGAAGAATTCTAACACGAAACGAGGACAAATGTGCTCGTTAATAGTAAGCAAGCAATCGAAACCTATAGCTCAAAATGCAGTGTTGATATCCTCATGATAAAGTAAGGAGGGGTCAACTATTCGACCTTCATGAAAATGACTGTTTCAAGATTTATGAAGGCACGAATATGGTTTCCGGGTGTGGTTGGTTCACGTGAGATATCGGGAATGTAGGTGTTTGTTAGTAGATGATCAAAATCATACTCACGTGACATTTTCTTACCTATAAAAATGAAAGTTATCAAAAATTAAAATTGAGTGTGTTGAAGATACGTGCCTAGTGTGTGCTTATATGTAAACAATGTGGAGGTTCAGTAATCTCGAGTCTAAAATAAAAATAATGAGATTACCTAAGTGCTCCTAAAGTTACTTTTGCTCAATCAAATATGCCGAAAAATACATATTAGTTATGTATTTTGGCTAATATTCGAGAGTTCATGTATGCATGAGAAAACATTTTAGATTGTATAAACAATGCACGAAAACATTTCATGATGATCCTAGTTGCGTGAAATTTTTCAAAAATGCAATTGGGATTTTTTGATTAATTCGGAAATGCGAAGTTCCATGGAAGTGTAAAATTACAATCTTATCAATTTCATGTTTAGTTTTGATTATCATAATCATGATTCCACCAAATTATTAACCTAGTTCGAATTTTAATAACAATTATAAATCTAAGTGAGAAGTTTGACTAAGTATTTATGCAAGTTTTATGTTTAGGGAAATCATAATAGTTATACATTGTCTAATACTAGTCCTAATTGCATGAAAATTAAGTTGAAAATGAAAACCCCCAATTCGGATTTTGTGCAAAATCAAACCCTAGACTCAATAATTAAAGAAAATTAGAATGAATTGACTTACAATTGATGTTAAGGAGAGTGTAGTAGTTGATAATCTTGTAATGCAATGCCTTGATTTTGATTTTGGATGGGTGGAATTAGGTTTAGGTTTTGGTTCGGTTTGGGAGTGTTTGCAGAAAATTTTATTTGGTTTAAATGTGCAGATTAAGGGAAAAAGGAAGGAGGAATCGTGTTTGTCAGGTCCACGGTCAAACGGTACCACTAATTAGTGGTGCCGTGATCTGCTGGGACAGAAATGTGTCCCACTTTGATTTTTGACGAACAAATCTCGCTGATTTAGTGAGTCTTTTAGACACGATAAAAGAACTTATACCTAATAAATTCTTTAAGGAATAAATCCAACGGGATTTGATACGCGATGATTGACGATCAGAGATGACTCCAATATTTCAAAGGAAATATTTAAATAGTCATTAGACGTGACTCGAGGGACATTTTGAACACATGTAAATTGTGACATTTATGGAATGTGTTCCATCATTCCTAGACCTAGACGTAGATAGTTGAAGGATTCTCGTTTGAGAGGTTTGGTTAATATGTCGGCGATGTTGTCTTGTGACCGAAGTTTTTCGATAGAGATGTTTCCTTTTGACCATTGTTGCGAAGGAAGTGATGACGTATTTCGATGTGTTTCGTATGAGAGTGTTGCACGGGGTTTTTGCTCAAGTCAATAGCTCCTTTATTGTCGCACATAATTGGGATGTCGTCGAGATGGATGTCGTAGTCGATTAGAGCTTGTTTCATCCATAGTGCTTGTTGACATGGCTTTCTGGCGCTTACGTATTCGGCTTTGGCCGTGGAGATAGCAAGAGCTGTTTGTTTCTGGGAGAGCCAAGAAGTTAGAAAACAACCCATGAAGGTAAAAACACCACTCGTGCTTTTTCGATCCACATAATCTCCCGTATGATCAAAATCGGCATAGATAATAATTTCTATACTGGTCCCCTTGGGATAATATAATCCTAAGTGCATAGTGCCTTTAATGTATCGGAAGACACGCTTAATCGCTTCAACATGAGAGGTTTTGGGATCCTCTTGGAAGCGAGCACAAAGGTAGACACTAAACATGATATCGGGCCTACTTGCCGTTAGGTATAATAAACTACCTATCATGCCCCTATAATTAGTATTGTCCACGGACTCACCTTCTTCATCCTTCGTGAGTTTCGTATATGAGGACATGGGCGTTTTCATTGGTTTAGACTCTTCTAATCCAAATTTCTTAAGCATTTCTTTAATATATTTAGATTGATTAAAGAAGATACCATCTTCCATTTGTTTTATTTGTAGACCAAGGAAGAAATTTTATTCACCCATCAAACTCGTCATGCATGATCTTTGCAAAATCATTGCATAGTTCTTGACAAGTTGAACCAAATATAATGTCGTCGACATATATTTGAACAATGATGAGATGTGAATTTTGTTTCTTCGTGAAAAGTGTATTGTCTACCATCCCCATTGTATATTCATATTTAAGTAAGAAAGCCTTTATTCTATCATACCAAGCTTTGGGAGCTTGTTTGAGGCCATAGAGTGCTTTCTTGATTTTGTAAACATGATTTGGTTTTTCGAAATCAACAAATCCTAGAGGTTGTGCTACGTATACCTCCTCGTTGATAAAACCATTTAAAAATGCACTTTTCACGTCCATTTGATATAGCTTAAATTCTAATGCGCAAGCATAGGCAAGGAGTATCCTAATAGACTCTAATCTAGCTACGGGTGCATAAGTCTCATTGTAATCTATTCCTTCTTGTTGGTTATAGCCTTGTGCTACTAACCTAGCCTTATTCCTTGATACGACGCCATTTTCTTCGAGTTTGTTTCTAAACACCCACTTAGTTCCTATGATGGTTTGATTCCTAGGTGGAAGTACTAAATCCCAAACTTGATTTGCGGTGAATTGATTTAATTCTTCTTGCAACAACTTTCATCCTTTATCGCTTCACCGACATTCTTAGGTTCTACGGTAGATATAAAACAAAAGAAATTACTTTTGTTTTGTGCTTGTGACCTAAGGTTTCTTTGGTTGAGATTTCCTATGACATTTTCTATTGGATGGTTCTTGGATTCCTTAATATTGACAATTTCATCAACTTCGACTATTTAATCCTCAATGTCATTTTCTAAGTTTTTCTTGCCACTAACCTTTATGGCTTCTTCTTCATCTAAGTCATCATCTACCAAAGGTGATGTCTTAGTTGGGGGAGGACTTTCATCTAATGTCACATTAAGTGATTCTTCGACTTTCATTGTTTCCTTATTTAGGACAACATAGACTTTACTATTTTGGGAGTAACCTAGGAAAACACCTTCGTAAGACTTTGGGTCAAACTTGGTAAGGTAATATTTTGTGTTTAAAATGAAGCACTTGCTTCCAAACACTCTAAAGTAATCTAGAGTAGGTTTCCTACCTTTCAAGATTTCGTATCGTGTTTTCCCTAAGATTGGTCTAATCAAAATCCTATTAAGTATATAAGTTGAGGTGTCTACGGCATTACACCAAAACTTTTACGGTATGGATTGTTCATTTAACATCGTTCTACTCATTTCTTGTAGAGTACGATTTTTCCTTTCAACTACCCTATTTGATTTTGGAGTGCGTGGAGCCTAGAAATTGTGTGTAATACCATTAGCATCACAATATACTCCGAATTGCACTTCATTATCAAATTCCCAGCCGTGATCCGTCCTAATAGAGACTATTGTACAACCTAGTTGATTTTGGACTTTCTTACTAAAGATTTTGAATTCCTCGAAAGCTTGTGTCTTATTCTTAAGAAATCTAGTCCAAGTATACCTAGAATAGTCATCTACGATTACTAAGGTGTTGTAATTTCCTCCGTAACTCCGTACAGCGGATGGAACGAATAGATCTATGTGAAGGAGTTCTAGGCATCTAGAGGTCGAGACCATGTTCTTAGCTTTGTGATTAGAATGAGCTTGTTTTTTTAATTTTACAAGCGTCACAAAAGTGTTTATCAAACTTAAGCTTAGGTAAATTTCTAACTAGATCCTTAGACACTAAAGATTGTATTAAAAGCATATTAGCGTGACCTAGTATCCTATGCCATAGAGTAGAACTCTCATCTATGGTGGCTAGATAAATTTTGTCCTGAGGCTTATCTCCTATTTTCATAACGAATAAGCCATTCTTCCTAACTCCTTTACCTGTGGTCTTGCCATCCTTAGTAATCTTACTACCCTCTTCGGACAATACTACTCTACACTTATTGTCAACCATTTGACTAATGCTAAGCAAGTTAAATCCTAAGTTATCTACATGCTCAACATTTCTAATAGTGAGGGAGTTATGAGAGACCGTACCTTGGCCTATGATGTTTCCTTTTAATTTACTACCAAATGTGACGTTACCTCCGTTGTATGCTTTTTATGATGAGAATAGACTTCAATTCCCCGTCATATGAATAGTGCATCCACTATCCTTGACCTATTCGTCGGGCTCCAAGTCAATTCCCAAGCATATCTATTGAGTAAGACAAAAACTCAAACATTCGGTCCCCAATATCTCATGGGTCCAAAGTTGTTAGTGTTAAACATCCCATGCATTTGTTGCATTTGGTTTGGATGTTGGAACGGAGGACAAACTTCCCATGGCAAATAACTTCATTGTTGAAGGTTATTCTAAGTTACGGGATAGTTACTTGGATAAGTTTGCCTTCTGAAGTTACTTCTCGGTTGAGGAGTTCTTGACCAAGGTTTAGGAACATTTGTTTTTCTAGGTGGAGGAGTTTTTGATCTAGTATCGGGTTTTACAAAGCCAAGTCCGGGGGTTGACAAAGGTTTGTAGAAGCTTTTAACTTCATTCTTACTAGCAATAGGTATTTTAACATTGTTAACTACTAAGTGACTTGGTTTAGGACTTAAGTTGTTTTTCAAAATTGAAGCGGTCCTGTCTTTTTCTACAGACGTTACCACGGTACCACTAAATTTAGTGGTGCCGTTCCCTTCTTTAGTGGTGCCGTCCACTATTTCTTTAGAATTTCCAGATTTTACAAATTTTAGTTTCACTTGTTGATGCTTTATTTGGGTCAAAACCTAAGCCCGCTCTGGCATGTTCACTATACCTAATGTTTTCTAACATATCATTAAGTGCTTTTGTTCATTTTTCAAACTTAGTGATTTTAAGAGCATTTTCCTTGAGTTTTTCATTCTCAACCCGAAGACATATACATGACTTACATCCAATATTTATTTCTTTGTTTTTCTCAAGCTTCTTGACTTGGTCTTTTAGTTCTAAAATTTCCGTTTCGAATTTACGCAAAGTTGCTTTTAGTGTCTTGTTTCTATTTATGATTTTAGAACTTACTTCACATAATTTATTGTATTCATCATATAGTATGTTATCATCTATCGAAGAATTATCATCACTATAGTAAGAGGAATTGGAATGTACCTCATTTGGAGTGTGAGCCATGAGACATGTTTCGTCGTTGGGCTTTTCCTCTTCTTCTTCACCGCTATCGCTCCAAGAACATCCTAAAAGTGCTCTTTGGTTCTTGGTTCTCGGTGGTTTAGGACATTCTCCGATGAGATGATTTGGATCTCCGCATCTAAAGCATTTCCTATCGCTTTTACCTTTCTTGTCATCCCGATTCTTTTGAAATGACTTCTTTTCATCTCTAGGTTGTCTTAAAAATCTACCTCTTCTCCTTAAGAACTTCTTAAAATCTCTAACCGCTAAGGCATACTCTTCGTCTTCATTATCTGTTGGGTCCATCAGTACCCAAGAATACTTAAAACAAGATTTGGACACAAATTAACTAAGTGTAAATTAAACCGAGAACAATTCAAGTCACTGAGAGAACAGTCTCTTAGTGAGTCATCTTCGGGATGCTTAAGGCGAATTCAAGAAGAAGAATTCACTACTCAGGAAGGCGGTACTCCCTGAGTAGGACTTAAGCCAAAGAAGAAGATGATGGTTCAGTGAGTGTGGGACAAGAACTCACTAAACCCCAGTCTCCTCAACAACATTAAGTGATTGAAGACTGAAGAACTCAATGCCTGAAAGAAAGGCGGGAAGATCTGGGAAGAGTTTTAAGATAAGATTAAATCTTATCTTGTCAGGAAGAAACTTTCCCTAAGACGGCTAAAAGTCATGGAGTGTCAGACCAACCACTCCTAAAGACTTTATAGTCCATTCCCATTGGTTCTTGGAAATGACAATTACTATTGTAATTGTCAGACACGCTTGCTTCAACAAGTTGTAGTTTTTTTAATCACTTTTACTCTTTTATACTTGTGGATAAATAGGTTCAAAAGGAGAGAAGTTGAGTGTGTGTTTTGTACATTGAAAGCTTAGACTTTTACAAAGCAATTTCTCTCCTACAAAGAGTAACGTATCCCTGAGATAACTCAGTGGGTCGAATTGTTACCACTTAAAGCAAAGCTTGAGTTTAGATAGGAGACACCACCATACCATGTTTATTCAATCCCAAGTGTTTGTTCCGCAAAACACTTGGGTAATAGATTCTTTGATTCATTTCTAATAAGAATTTAAACGTTGAAAAATACTTATGTGTTTTTACTTTTACGTTTCATTAATCTGTTAGAATTAATCATAACATTGTATTAGTCATAAACACGAATAGATTAACTTTCTAGTTAACTCTAAGCGTGTGAAGGGACCAACAAGTGGTATCAAAGCCTCTGGTTTATAAAATCTTTCAAAACTAACCAAGCGTGCTCAAGGTTTTTAAAACCAAGATCCTAGTATGGCTCATATTAATGTACCCCAGCTGGTCGATAAAAAGGGTGGTAGCTATTCTGCTGTTGCACCCAAACTAGAAGCTGGAAAGTTTAGCAAATGGAAAAAACGTATGATTTGCTATTTAACTGGTATGGAACCTTACTACATCACCTGTATCAGGGATGTCCCATTTGTCCCTAAGACTGCTGCAGGGCTAAACAAGCCTGAGGCACAATGGACCATTGATGGGAGGAGGGTGGTCAACCAAGACCAGCGCCTTAAAAGCATCCTTATATCTTGTCTTCCTGACAATATAATGGAATCAGTCATCAACTGTTTAACAGCCAAGCAAACTTGGGATGACTTGGTTAATAGCTTTGAGGGCCCCTCAGATACCAAGGAAAACAGGGTCATGGACCTGAAACTTGAGTATAATACTTTCAGGGCAAAAGACTCTGAAAGTCTCTCTTAGACTTATACCAGATACAAGACTTTGATAAATGAGCTATCAAATGATGGTGTAGTATTATCTAAGCATGAGACGAATGTTGGCTTTGTCAACAGTCTCCCTGAGAAGTGGCTAAACTTCTCACAAGGCCTGAGGAATGCTAATCACATTCCGAACCTTGAGCTCCCTGAAATCTATGGGAAATTTGTCTATGAGGACAACATGATCTCAAGGAGATATCCTGAATCAAAAGCTCTTGAGTCCAAAAAGGCCTTAACCTCCACACCCATTTCAACTACTTTATATACTAATGATGTTGTGCAGGATTTCCAAGAAGATTCTGAGGATGAAATTGATGAAAGGACTAGTGATGAGTACCTAAAAGATTTAAACTTGGAATTCCAAGAGATGGCTCTCCTTGCTAGTTCAAAACGTTTCATCAAAAAAAACCAGTCCAACTTTTCTAAAGGAAAAGAAAATGAAACCACTGAATGTTTTAACTGTGGTAAAAAGGGTCATTTTGCTAGGGACTGCTATTCTAAAACTACCTCAGAACCTTCTTACAAATTTTCGGGAAATAGTTCCTCAGGAACTAATAAGTTTCAACCTAGAATGTTTCAGTCGACCCAACAATTTCAAAACAAGGGTCAAAAAGACTTTGAAGCAAAATATAGGAAAGCCAAGGCTAAACTTGCAATTCTTGAAACTAATCCCTCTATGTCTCAGGCTGCTCAAACACCCAAACCTATTCAGGCAAAGAATAAGGTTTTAGTAGCTGAAGCTTATGACTGGGATGATGAAGAGGTCTCCTCAGATGAGGAAATTAGAGTGAGTGTACTGATGGCACTCTTTGAAGGAGATCAGGTGGCTGTTGGGAAAAGCCATGCAAGGAATGGAGAGTGGGTAAACATCACCATGAAGAAGGTAAACACTTTACTTTCTATGGATGATGATTCTGATTGGCAGTCTTACATGAATTATATTTGTGTAGATCTTAAATTTGTTGAGGAACAAAGGCTTAACATGTGTTCAAAATATAACAACACAGTGTCAGAATTAAATAAATGTAGAGATGAATTGCTTGTACTGAAGCAAGCCAAATTAGAAACAATAACTCTACAAATTCAGAACACTGAAAATTTGAAACAAAACCAAGCCCTACAAACTGAACTTAACAAAGAAAAAGCTGTCATCCAAGGCTGGACCAAAAAGAACCCCAAGGTCTTTGATACTGTGGGTTTAATCCCTAGGAAAACTATAGGAATTGACCATCAAATGGTTAACCCCTATGTAAGTCCCAGTGAACTGACCTTTGTTCCAGTTGGCATATCTTTTGAGCAGGAAATGCTTCCCAAGTCAAATGACTGGATTGTCAGGGACAACCCAGTCAGTAAGTTACCAAACTTTGAGACTGGAAAGATCTTGCTTCTTGAAAGTCAGGCTTTGAAAAATATGCTTGGACTTACTGAACAACTCAGTAAGCTTGAACTCACTGAACAACTTAGTAATACTGAGTCAGTGAATGAGTCTGAATCAGAATCATATCCACCACTTCCTCCACTGAATACCCTTCAGGGTGCTGCACCAAACTCAGGCCTCCCACCAATGGTCTTCTCACCACACTCCAAAGGAGAGATCAGGAATGGGAACAACCATCCTGAAAAGACCAACCCTAGAAGTCTCAGTAAATACTGATGACTCATCAACTTCAGTCCCTTATGAAGTAACAACCCAAAGCCCTGATTCAAAATTTGATCAGTTGGCTAAAATGGTCAGGAAGCTGGGAGAGAAGATTGCATCTTCTGAGAAACCTTCTCAATCCGAGAAGGAACAAAAACCAGCTTCCTCAAAGACCAAATCCAAACCCACAAAACCCCTAAAAAGATGTGAACTGTGTAACTATACCAATCATATCACTGATGATTGCTATAGAATTCTTTATTACATGATTTGCAAAAAAGATGATCACAGGACCTCTGATCATAAAACACATTCAGTCACATAAAACATGGCAAGTCTTAAAGCTCAGTCTTTAAACTATCCTTCTGATTCTAAACAGAAACAGAAACAAAAGGCAAAGCCTTATGCACCTTGCCCTTACTGTGGGTTCAATGACCACCATCCTAAGGATTGTCAAATTGACAATTGTTGTGAAAATAGTGGAAGTTCCACTTATAACACCTCAGGACGTGGTAAGGCCATTCAGGCCAGTAGAGGTATGACAAAGTCAGCCTCTCAGTCCACTGAGTCTACATCAGCAATCAAATGCATAATATGTGGTAGCTCAGTCCACTCCACCACTGACCATAAATCACTTGAAAATGTTAATAAGACCCTCAAAGCTAAACCCTCCAAGAAGTGGAGTCCTAGAAAGAACTGACCTAGTTTACCATTTGCGCATAAACATGCCAGGGATCCTGTTTGGCATCTTGATAGTAGATGTTCAAGGAGCATGACTGGTGTGAAGGAGTATCTGCACAAGTATATGGATGAATCAGGACCTAAAGTGATATTTGCTGATAACTCATCATGTCTCACTGAAGGTTATGGTTCAATAAACTGCAATGGTATAGTCTTTACGAGGATAGCTTATGTAAATGGTCTAAAATACAATTTGATAAGTGTCAGTCAACTATGTGATGCGAAATACATAGTTCAGTTTGATGATAAACAAGGAATCATCTTCAATGCTAATAAGGAAGTTGTCCTTATTGCACCAAGAAGACATGATGTTTATGTGTTAGACATGTCCAGTCTGACTCAGAATGGAACTTGTCTCTTTACCAAGGCCACTGATACTCTCAACTGGCTTTGGCATAAGAGACTCTCCCACCTGAACTTCAAAAACATAAACAACCTTGTAAAACAAAACAAGGTCCTTGGCTTACCATCTCTTGTGTTTTCAAAGGACAAACCATGCTCAGCTTGTGAAAAAGGTAAACATCACAGAGCATCCTTTAAAACCAAAACCAACTTTTCCATCAGGAACTACCTTCATCTTCTCCATATGGATCTATTTGGACCAATTAGTCCTGGATCCATTAACCATGAGAAGTATACTCTGGTCATTGTGGATGAATACTCAAGATACACTTGGGTATACTTCCTGATCAAAAAGAGTCTGGCAGCTGAAACAATTATGTCCTTTGTCAGGAACATTGAAAATCAGAATGACATCAAAGTCAAACAGATTAGGACTGACAATGGAACAGAGTTCAAAAATTATGAACTTGAATGTTTCTGTGATGAGAAAGGCATTTCACAAAATTTTTCCTCATCCTACACACCTGAACAAAATGGGGTGGCTGAAAGGAAAAAATAGAACACTCATTGAAGCAGCTAGGACAATGCTAAATGGATCAGTCCTTTCCAAACACTTTTGGACTGAAGCAGTAAAGACTGCCTGTTAAACACAAAACAGATCCATCATTGTCAAGAGACATAGCAAAACTCCTTATGAGTTATTCAAGGGAAGAATCCCTGACATCAGCTACTTTCATGTCCTTGGGTGTCCTGTGTTTATTCATAATAACAAGGATCACTTAGGAAAATTTGATGCCAAATCTGATGATGGATACTTCCTAGGATACACCCTTGTCTCAAAGGCCTTCAGGGTGTTCAACACTAGGAGACAGCATGCTGAGGAAACATTTCATGTTACCTTTGATGAGAGCACTGATGCAATCAGTGTCTCTAACAACTCAGTGGAAGAGATAGGTATTGATTAATCATCAAGATACCCTCCTGATGAACATCATGCTGATAATGGTCCTTCCACTCAGTACCATCGATGTGCGTGTGTATTGCTCTAATTCTTTTATATCCACGGCAGCGGCGCCAAAGATTTGGTGCGTGCGTGATGTTGTTGTGGTTTAAGCAGTATTAATGCCTACTCAAGTTTTAAATTTATATTTAGCCGACTTATCAATAAAACACACACTTTAACGAGCAGTGTACCCGGTCAGTATGAATATAATGGTAAGTAGAGTGTCGATCACTAAGAGTGGAACGTATTATCTTGTTATTCTAATCAGTATTTTAATATCTTAAGTTAGCTATACAACCTAATCTAACGCAAGGGGGTTCAGCCTGAGAGACTGGCACGGTTTGGTTATGATTAAATATAATAAACTAAACTAATAAGCACGAATCAGCGATTAGCACACACGTACACAGATAGATACTTGAGACAATAAGAAGACCTGTCCTGATAATTAAGTAGCTTGTCACTTGTTTTATTGCTAGTTTTATATGAAGTGTATATAATTAACCCTTTCTCGTTGGCTCTAATCTTATCGGCGAGTAAACCCTTAATGATTACTTATGTCTATCCTATTTATTTAGCGTCTCTTAAATAGGCGAGGAAGGGGCATGGCGACCCAAGCAATGCTCAGCTAGACACAGAGGTTATCAATGCACTAATAAAAGTCACCAAAGACATCAACATATAAACTTTAATTAATGAGAAAGCAATTTTAAGGGGTGCCCATGGTTTTCCGTAGTCACATGGAATCGGCCCATCAATCCTGATGAATTAAAGTGTACTAATACAACTAAACAAAACTACTTAATGAATTGAATACATGCAGGACCTTCTTACAGCTCTTATATCTTCGTTCAAGGTGTGTCTTGTGCTGCTAATTCGTCTGAATTCGGCCTTAGGGTTTTGTGGTCTTCGATCTTCTTTTAAAACTAGGCTCTCTGAATTCGTCTGGCCTTGGGGTATTTATAGTTTCTGTCTGAGGGTTAGATGCGGCGCATAGAATAAGTAGATGCGGCGCATTGACTTAACTTCGCGTGGGGTCCAAGATTAATATATTCAGGAATATTCGTACACCGCCTTAAGATGCGGCGTAACTCCATTCTTATATGCGGCGCATGTCCTTTGCTGTCTTGGATCGTGACTTGTGAAATCTTGATAGTGATGCACCGTATGTTAGGAGTAGGATGCGGCGTATCTAGAGCAGAATGGTCTTGATCTTGTACATTTCAGTAGACTCTTAACATCTTGCTTGTTTTGCTCTATAATTAGTCCAAAATCGCCAAGTTTCACATAATACTTGTTTTTACCTGAGAATTACAAAAGTAAACATTAACGTATCAATTCTCATATATAATATAATAAAACAAGTCAAATAAATAAGATAAATGATGGTAATAAAATGTACTTATTTGAGTTCATCAAATACCCCCCCCCACTTGAACTTTACTTGTCCCCAAGTAAACCTTAGAATAAATCTTATGAAAATGTATCCAAAAAAATATTAGGATTTATTTTTATATTTAAGCATGTATTTGTTTTTTGTCATAATTGCACAACCAAACACTTAACGAATTAGAAATAAAATAAAATATTTTGATAAAAGCAAATCTAATCGTTTAACTGTCCAGTCGTGACGAATATTCTATCATATGCTTGGCAAGTATACGCATCTCCCCCACTAAAGCCAAGGAATAACAAGTCTAAAGCGTAAAAAGGGTTTGATGGTTAAGGGTTAATCATTCTTCTTAATCTCTATCGATCTCACATTGCAGAAAAGGCGACAAAATCACAAATACATGATCGAATCCACGACCACGATACTTGCAATTGCTCAAATCCTTAGCTCGAATGGGCTAAAGATAGGACCAAGTAATCTTTACCAATAATATTATATCAAAAAGGGCAACAAAATCATAAATACATAGCCGAATCCACGACTACGATACTTAAGATTGCTCAAATCCCTAATCTCAAAAAATCAAAGGTTTGGATAAGAAATGATATAGGGTATGGATAATATTTAGGATACAAATTGGTGTAAAATGAAAAATAAACAAAACAGATAAATTAAAATCCTAAGTGTGGTAAATTACTTTCCCAACCATCCCATGAATAAGACTCATATCATTGAATAACTCACGCTTTAACACTTGAAAAACACGCTTTAGGTAGACACGAATTATACTCAACAAGATCTCAATCAAAGAATAACCTTAGTTGGCGTTCCCATAACGGCCAACTCCCATTTAATCCATAAATATAATATATAACAAATAGTGGTGATATCGACCACTTAATACAAAACTTTACATAAGTTGGTTAAAACAAACTTCCAACTTTTCATTTTTTTTTTTCTTTTCTATTTTTTTTTTTTTTTTTTTTTTTTTTTGACATCAATGAAATGTGTAAAATTTCACAACTTTTCTATCACTTTCTTTCCGGATAATTTTTCCATACTTTTCATACTTTCAGAAATAATTGTAATAGCGAAATTAGTAAACACACGAAAAATAAACTCAAAGATATACAATATTTACTTTCATACCAATTGCATTGTGCAATTTACTGACTCAACCAAAGATAATGAATTACGCACGCGAACACAGGTAATGTAAGGAAACACACTTTGCCTAAAGCAATTAACCAATCACGGATTTTAATCTACAGGGTAGGCTAAGGTGTAAGGGTGTAACGAAACATTATAACAAAGGTGTAAGAAACGAAAGGAATGGCTCTGAGTGTTTTTCTAGGGGTATCTTACTCTAAAAGTGAGAGTAACAAAAGGGTTTATACGGGGGTTAACTAACCAGTGTAGTTAGTTAATATCACATAACATATAAAGGCTATTTGGGTGTAATCCTAGAAATTTACCAATTTAGACAAGTCATTCCAATTGTAAAGATAATACTTATTATGGTGGTCTCGAATAGTATACAAGCCAAGTTCTAAAGTTTACAAGTCACCGGCACACTCATAGATTTGTGAATTTTGAAAAGTTCACAATTTTTGGAAATAATGTTATGTGTGCAGCTATGTAATTTAGACTTTAAACAAAAACATGCTAAAAATTTTAAATTTGGATATATTAAGCGCATTTTAAGCATATTTTGAAAAAGTTTAGGACAAGTATATGTTCTAATTCTCCAATCCCCCCACTTAAGTTAAACAACGTCCTCGTTGTTTGTGTCAAAGATTAAAAACTAGAAAATAAAAGAATTAGAACAGAAAAACTCCCCTGAGATTTGCTCGGTATGATCCTCCATTATTTGTTTAAGAGCAAAAATCAACTTTCTTGTGGATTAGAACATTTAAGCTTCATACATGATGTATCCACAGAAATGCAGGAATCTATAATACCATTCAGACTTTAACACACCTGAGTTAAGAAAGTTCAAACTTGCATAATACATTAGTAGTTAGTAAAAGTAAAACGTAAAAATTAAAATGAAAATCATCAGGTCAGTCGATACGCCGTATCTTATGGAAGAAGATACACCGTATCGAGCTTGGAATAAGTACGAATCAGAATAAAAGATGCGTCGCATCCTTAACCAGGGATGCGCCGCATTAAAATACAGACAGAAAGTTTTAAAGTCAAAAATAAAAATGCAGAAAATTAAATAAGATATGACCAGTGCAGTCGCTGCGTCGCATCTTAGGATTGAGATGCGCCGTATCTTCTGCAGGCCTGACAGACTCGACACAGAACAGAAAAGTAGAAATTTTCCTGGTTGTCTCCCGGTCAGCACTTGTCTTTATTCCAGAGTCTTCAAGTTAGACTCACGTTCAGCTCCTTATTTTGTTCTTGTTACGTGCCATCCTTCTTCTTTCATCCGAAAGATGTTCCCGTATAGCTCCGCAACATTTTCTTCCGTTCGACTTAATCTAATATATGCTTTGGTCTTCGTCGCAACATATTCCTCATCAGGTCCCAAAGAGTATTTGATGATTTAAAATTTTTCAGATATTATCATGGGTGGTTCATTATAAGGGATCCTAAGTAGTCGACACTTTCTCTTGATGAATTCTTCTTCGTCTTTATCAACAAACTTGAAATAAGGATCCTCATTCAAATAGTCATCAAGTTCATCAATCAATTCTCCTCGCGACTCATCGTTATTATCATAGGGATCATAATTAACCACGTTAAAGGATTGATAATAATCTTGAATCTCATCCCACTCTTTTTTCAATTCCCATTGTAAGCGTCGACTAAGCTTTGTGTAATCATCAAATTGTCCATGCACCCATTCCCAGAAAGTAGTATTCGATGCTCCCTTAAGTTCTTTTAAGTAGTTGATTCTACCTTTTTCTTGCAAAGCCTCTGCTTTACGTGGGCAGTCTTCAACTTTTTCATACCAATCGTCGTCTTCAAAGTATACATCGTTTCCAACCCGTTTCATTCCAATTATACTTCCCCCATTACAGGTTCCATCATTCTTATAATCACAAGTTGGCCATTCACTACTTCCATCCTTGAAACAGAAAGGTGTACAAGTGTGATTAATATGCTCAAATTCCCATGGTTTATCCCAAACCCATGGTATCTTGTCATTCCATTCGTAGTACCAGGTGTTTTTGAAATCATCATAAGTTTTGAACCCCGGTAGATCTCCAGTTAGCACATCAGCATCGACTTGAAGAAGGTAATTAAATTCTTTAAATTGTTTGCACAAGGGTGTCTCATAATTGAACAGATCAATGTCTATGCAAAATAATTCTTCAATGCCTTCCTCGATTGTTGAATTGTCATCTGACGATCCATTGTTGCTCTCTACTTCCTCATCTTCCCCTCTCATCCAATATACCCATAACACATCTTTAGTAGCTCGGTCCATGCTCTTATGGTTATTGAACTTACTAGCTAACCAATTTGAAAAATCAACATTGTTAGGATCGTGGTTAACGTCAAAGCTAGTGTTACCAATCGTGTTCCTTCTTATCTCCATGAACTCATTAAATTGTTCTTTAAAACTTCGTGTCAACCATGAGGTCACAATCCGTTTGACTTCATTCATAGGAGCAAATTTGGGATTGCCGTATTTAAGTTCAAGCCACTCTTCTAAAGAGATATCCATCAACCTTACCAACTTTCCATTAAATAGTATCTCCGATTCAGCATACATTCTTTCGTTATCCAGATAGCTTTTATCTAATCCCCAATACTGTTCGGAATAAGGCATACAAGAAGTTTGTAAAGGTTGGACTTCATAGCTTTTGTTGCTCGATTTGTTGACTGCATTTGCTGAGTTCATGTATTCAATTTGGAATTTCCCATCTTTTTCTTCGATAGTAGTCCAAGTTAATCCTTTAGATTCAATGATGGGCCATAAGAGTAACAATTCATCTTCAGTGTAGCTCATTAGTAAATCATAAAAGAATATCCCATCTTCAATATTGCATAAGCGTTTGAATTCCTTATAAGTAGCTTCAAGAGGGGTCTCCCAAGAGAATAAATCTGCATCAATCATGAGCACATTGAAGTTGACATCTTCAAAAACTTCCACTTCGAATGAATCCGAGAGCAAGAGTTCCTTAGTAAGATATCCGTTCACTGACATGTCTTCCATAGCAAAACCTGTCATCATAGGTAAAATCGTCAGTAGGATTTGTTCGCTAGAAGAGAAATTAATGAATTTAGAAACGGATATAAAAATAACTGATATCTGCAGATGATGCGCCGTATCCAAAAAGTTGGATACGCCGTATCTTATAATCGTTAAAATTTAATCAAACTTATATTCAGAAAATAGATACGACGCTTATATTTTAGAATGCGACGTATCAGTTTTAATTTATCAAAAATCGATTACACTTATTAAAATTAAATGCGTCGTATTAACAGAAGCTAATGCGCCGTATTTTCGTTACGTTTCAAAATACAAGATTTTTGATTCAGAAGATGCGCCATATCGATAAAAATCGATGCGTCGTATCTGTTTAATAATTCGAAAACTATTTTTAATATAAATAATAAATACGCCGTATCTGTTAAAACAGATGCGTCGTATGGCGTTATCGTTTAGAAAAATTTCTTATTAAAAACACAATACGCCGTATCTTGGGGAAAGATGCGTCGTATCGAATTTATTAAACGCGTTGTATTTTATAAAAATTAAACGCAATACGCCGTATCTGTGAAAACAGATGCGCCGTATCGTTTGTATTAGCACAGTACAGCGATAGCAGTATGCAGAAAAATAGAAAAATAAAAACAAAAATAAAATCAAACGAAAAGAAACAAAAATTAAAGAAAATAAAAACACACAAAAACAGAAAATATGCAAATAATACAATGAATGCAAATTAACTAATATACAACGGAGTTAGTGGTTAGAATAAAAATTAAAAAGAAAAACCTAATTAAAATACTAATCAAATTAACAGATAATAACAATTCACTCCCCGGCATCGGCGCCAAAAACTTGATGTGCGTGTGTATTGCTCTAATTCTTTTATATCCACGGCAGCGGTGCCAAAGATTTGGTGCGCGCGTGATGTCGTTGTGGTTTAAGCAGTATTAATGCCTACTCAAGTTTTAAATTTATATTTAGCCGACTTATCAATAAAACACACACTTTAACGAGCAGTGTACCCGGTCAGTATGAATATAATGGTAAGTAGAGTGTCGATCACTAAGAGTGGAACGTATTATCTAGTTATTCTAATCAGTATTTTAATATCTTAAGTTAGCTATACAACCTAATCTAACGCAAGGGGGTTCAGCCTGAGAGACTAGCACGGTTTGGTTATGATTAAATATAATAAACTAAACTAATAAGCACGAATCAACGATTAGCACACACGTACACAGATAGATACTTGAGACAATAAGAAGACCTGTCCTGATAATTAAGTAGTTTGTCACTTGTTTTATTGCTAGTTTTATATGAAGTGTATATAATTAACCCTTTCTCATTGGCTCTAATCTTATCGGCGAGTAAACTCTTAATGATTACTTATGTCTATCATATTTATTTAGCGTCTCTTAAATAGGCGAGGAAGGGGCATGGCGACCCAAGCAATGCTCAGCTAGACACAGAGGTTATCAATGCACTAATAAAAGTCACCAAAGACATCAACATATAAACTTTAATTAATGGGAAAGCAATTTTAAGGGGTGCCCATGGTTTTCCGTAGTCACATGGAATCGGCCCATCAATCGTGATGAATTAAAGTGTACTAATACAATTAAACAAAACTACTTAATGAATTGAATACATGCAGGACCTTCTTACAGCTCTTGTATCTTCGTTCAAGGTGTGTCTTGTGCTGCTAATTCGTCTGAATTCGGCCTTTGGGTTTTGTGGTCTTCGGTCTTCTTTTAAAACTAGGCTCTCTGAATTCGTCTGGCCTTGGGGTATTTATAGTTTCTGTCTGAGGGTTAGATGCGGCGCATAGAATAAGTAGATGCGGCGCATTGACTTAACTTCGCGTGGGGTCAAAGATTAATATATTCAGGAATATTCATACACCGCCTTAAGATGCGGCGTAACTCCATTCTTTTATGCGGCGCATGTCCTTTGCTGTCTTGGATCATGACTTGTGAAATCTTGATAGTGATGCGCCATATGTTAGGAGTAGGATGCGGCGTATCTGGAGCAGAATGGTCTTGATCTTGTACATTTCAGTAGACTCTTAACATCTTGCTTGTTTTGCTCTATAATTAGTCCAAAATCGCCAAGTTTCACATAATACTTGTTTTTACCTGAGAATTACAAAAGTAAACATTAACGTATCAATTCTCATATATAATATAATAAAACAAGTCAAATAAATAAGATAAATGATGGTAATAAAATGTACTTATTTGAGTTCATCAACCATGCAAATGCTGACATCTCCTATTACATCATTCCCCACAACCTTCCTTACCCAACCCTCACTGAGTTTATTGAAGCACAAAATACTGATGAATTCATTCCGTCAGTTCAAAGTTCTTAGGTACTAAACAATCTCAGTGATGAGTCAACCCACTCAGACACTCAAGATGCTGATGAACATCATGTGTCTGATCCTGATCCTACCCATCAGGCCTCTACAAGTTCTAATCATTTTCCAAGACCTCAGGACAGTTGGACTAGGTCTCAGGATATAGAACTTGTTAATATAATTGGTGAGCCTACTGAAGGCATGCTCACAAGAAGCATGGCTGCTGAACTGAGAGCAGCCTCAGCCAATGAATGCCTATTTGTGGACTTCATTTCCACAATTGAACCCAAAAGTGTTAAGGAAGCACTAAAACATCCAAGTTGGGTTCAAGCCATGAATGATGAACTGGAACAATTTGACAGAAACAAGGTAATGACCTTGGTCAAATGTCCTGAAGATGTTTCAGTCATTGGCATGAAATGGGTATTTAAAAACAAATCTTATGAAAATGGCATAGTCATTAAAAATAAAGCCAGACTTGTAGCCAAAGGCTATAATCAACAAGAAGGCATTGACTATGAAGAAACATTTGCACCAGTAGCAAGGATGGAAGCCATCAGGATCTTCCTTGCTTTTGCTACATACATGAATTTCAAGGTGTACCAAATGGATGTTAAAAGTGCATTCATAAATGGCTCACTGAAAGAAGAAGTTTATGTTCAGCAACCTCCTGGATTTGAAAGCCATGAGTTTCCTGACCATGTCTGCAAGCTTAACAAAGCCCTTTATGGACTGAAACAAGCTCCCAGGGCATGGTATGAGACTCTTTCAGCCTTCCTGATCCAAAACAAATTTGTCAGAGGCAAGATAGACAACACATTTTTTTATTTACAAGACAAATAATGATGTCATACTTGTACAAGTGTATGTTGATGACATCATCTTTGGCTCAACAAATTATAAACTTTGCAAAAAGTTTGAAAAACTAATGGCAAAGAAATTTGAAATGAGCATGATGGGAGAACTGACTTACTTCCTTGGTTTACAAATCAAGCAGACTGATAAAGGAACCTCTATCAGTCAAGAGAAGTATGTCAAAAGCCTACTAAAGAAGTATGAGCTCAGTGACTGTGCCTCATTTAAAACTCCCATGGTACCCCCAAACAACCTTGGTCCTGATCTTACTGGAAAACCAGTGAATTAAACTCTTTTTAGAGGAATGATAGGATCACTGATGTATTTACTTGCATCAAGGCCTGATATCCAATTCTCAATCTGCTTATGTGCCAGATATCAATCTGACCCAAGAGAGACTCATATCACTGCTGTGAAAAGAATATTCAGGTACCTGAAAGGTACTCCAAACCTTGGATTATATTATCCAAAATGTTCAGGCCTTGATCTTAAAGGATACTCAGATTCTGACTATGCTGGATGCAACAAGGACAGAAAAAGCACCTCAGGCTCTTGCCAAATTCTTGGTGGAAAACTAGTCTGTTGGAGTGCTAAGAAGCAACAATCAGTTGCCATGTCCTCAGCTGAAGCTGAATATGTTGCAGCAGCAAGTTGTTGTGCAAATGTACTCTGGATGAAAAGTCAACTCAGTGACTATGGAATTCAGTACAAGATGGTTCCCATCTTTTGTGATAACATAAGTGCAATTGCCATCTCGAATAACCATGTTCTTCATCAGAGAACAAAACACATTGATATTAGATATCACTTCATCAGGGACCATGTCATGAATGGTGACATTGAATTACACTTCATTCCTACTGAATATCAGCTAGCTGATATATTCACCAAGCCATTGGATGAACCAACTTTCACCAGACTGAAAGCTGAACTAGGAATGTTGGATATTGATAATCAGTCCGCTGATTGACTCCATCCAAATATGTGTAAATTCTGAATCCCTGACTCAATGTGTTCTTCAGTGAGAAAGGTCACTGAACTTTAGGAACTATACCCAAGTCCTTGAACCCTGAACCTCAGGAATTAGAACCAAATTCCTAATCACTAGAACCATCAGTGACTAAACCCAAGTCCTGACAATCAGGTTCACTGAATGAAAAGTCGTTCAGGGTCCTCAAGAGACATTAAATACTGACTTAAATGCTCTAAGTATCTAGTTAGTAAATGTCCGAGGTTGGTAACTGAACTCATATTTAATTTTAGAATATTTGTTCTTTTTGCCTTTCTGGCTTCCACCTCTGGGCTCCCACATTCCCACTTGGCATTAAATGCCTCTCCAATCACATCACAGATTTGTGATGAATCATCTCTGCAAATTACACTTTTGCAGAATTGCTCAACTTTTCATCTTGACTGTTGCGCCAAACCAGGGATAAGTGGAGTGTTGGCATTAAATGCGGATCCCAAAACATTTTATTCAAAACAGTTTCCAAAAATTGTTTTTGAATAAATAAAATCCGCTTAATGCCTAAAATACCCTCCACTTCACTTTCCTATAAATACCCCAACCAAAATAACATCACACACATCTATTAGAAATTTTAAGCAAATTTCGCCCATTTTTTTCTCAAAATTAATAGTGTGTGTGTTCTTAGCTTTAAGAAATCCCAACCATCTTTGTTACCCAGACTTACCAACAAATATGGCTTCTTCTAAAGCTGTGACATACGCCCCTAATGTGGATTTAACATTGGAGGGTGTAGACCTCACAAAGAACAACGTGGTGGGAAACTTTTCCTATCCACAAAAGTTCCCTGCCTACAAGAACGTTATGAAATATCTTCAAAACTGTTTTCTTGCAAAGGCATTTACCAAGACCCCCTCAGTCATCTACCATGACTACCTGAGGGAATTCTGGTGTACTGCTGTGGCTACTAGCCCAAAAGACACCAAAGAATCCATCATCACATTCACAGTGATGAATGGGAAAAGACCCCTTTCCCTGGATTACAACACCTTCCTCAAGGCCACAGGTCTTGATTTTGCTGAGGCTTTTGAGCCCAACCCCACTGATCAAGAGGTTAAGAATGAATTAATCCTTCTAGGACCTCATAACCTCAGACGTCCTGATCAGTCTACTGGAGCCTTATTGGAGAAGGCTCCAATAGTCAAAACCTGGTTCCAGCAGTTTGGAGGATCCTGATGACATTTGTCATTCAGGTCCTTGGGGGGAATAAATCCTCCACGGAGCAATTGAACTCATCACAAAAATTGATGTTGTTCAGCCTCCTGGAGGGTAAAAAGATTGATATCGGAGGAATAATCTTCCGAGACCTCGTTGCCGAGATCTCAGGAAAATCTAGGAAAAAACATTTTTCTTACCCTAGGTTTATTTCCTGTGTGTTTCAGGACCTTCTTGGTTCTGACTATGATAGGTCTAACGTCGAAGGCACAAAGCCTGACGTCTTGCATAAGACCAATTTTTCTAGTGGCATCCCTGAGGTAACACCCATTGCCCTGACCACCTATATGATGGAGGTGATTCAGGGGGAGGAAGCTGTCTCACCAGTACCTTCACCGACCAAAAAGGTGAAGAAGACAAAGAAGGGTCAGTCCAGTAAGGTGGTTAGACCCAAACCACTCGCCACTGAGACTGATGCCCAGAACCAACTCAACCTTAAAAAGAGGTTGAATGTGGCCCAGACCTCTGAGACACCCACTACAGAGACCCCCCTGACCACAAAACAAAAGCCAATGGAGGGCACTGAGAAATCATCCTCAGTGTCCTCGGGCAAACCCTTTCCACATGTTCCCACTAACATACACAAGTCTGAGGGATCAGGAACATTCACCATTTCACATCCCCATGAAGGAACTGACAAATCACAATCAGGGCCTGAGGGAGAAAAGGGTCCTAAATCCTCAGTAGGACAGCACTATCTTACTGGGAAGGGGACCCACCAACAATCACATCCTGCTAACGTTCCTGAGCAAACACACTCAGGATCTCAGGGAGTTCAGGACCCTAAATCCCCTAAAGGATAGTACAATCTTGATGGGAAGGGGTCCATGAATCATCATAATCATTTCCTAGTGATACTACTGGAAAAAACCCATCAGTAGTTGAAGGCGCTAAAGGGGACAAAGACTCAGAGGGAAAGAAACAACCTGCTGATATGGAACCCATCACCCCCTCAGGCGGATCCATTTACTCAGGAACTGCCCCCAAAAGCCAGGCTGGTATTACCTTAGTTATTATGGCTAGTCAGGCTGAGCAAACCCACTAAGTTATTATGACAATGGGGTCAGGACCTGGCCAAAACAAAGGCGAGTCTTCTTATGAAGAGGAGCCGGTTCAACTTTTGGGTATTGAGTCCATGGGGGACATTCAGGCTCTTCTTGAGTCTGATGATAAGCTCAAGGAAGAGAGTGATGAGGAAATTTTTGAGGCAGGTGAGGATATGGAAACTGATGTACAATCTAAACAATATGAACAACCTGAACAATCACATCAGTCATCTCCACATCCAAGTGAAGAATCCGAATCTCAAGCTGCTGGTTCTTCCGATACTGACAACATCCTCAGCAAGTATGATGACACTCTTCCTCTCACTGAGAGACAATTGGTCAAGTTCCTGTTTAAGACCAACAACGCTCTCTTCCAAGGTCTGACTGAAGATATGTTTGACCAGCACACTGAAGCCGCTGTTCATTATGTCAACCTGAAGGAATCAGTGGAAGCCTATCATGATGATGAAAATGAGCACATGTCATCTATCTCCTTCTCCCTGACGAATCTTGATTACAACTTTAAACTGTTCAACGAGTCTCTCACCAGCTTACAAAAGAGCATTGACACTATTCAAGTGTCAGTGAAAGATGACCCTGAGCTAAACAAAAAAGTTCTTCAGGCTTCAGAAACTTACCAGCAACAAACTTCTCAGTTGGCTGAGCTGGTAACTGTGCTGAGATCCTCAAATCTTCAGGGACTCAACTCTTCAGTGGACTCCATCCGATCTTCCCTGGGTCTTATGGAGTCCCACATGGCTTCTTTGGCATCATCTTCTTCCTCCATGGCTTGGAATCTTGGGCCAAGGATGACTGCATTAGAGGCTTCTCAGGCTTCTCTTGAGACTAAGGTCTCAACTCTTCAGGAGGACACCTCAGAAATCACGTCCATGATGACTGAGATCTATCAGGCCTTCAAAGGTCAAGCTCCCTCAACTTCAGTGAGCGAACCAACTCTTGCTCTTACTATGGGTCAAGCAACAGTTGAGGGGGAGAAAGTCACTGAAGAACCTCCACAACCTGAATAAGAACAACCTCCTTCTCACACTGAGGGGGAGAATCCTGAAGCCACCTCATCTTCATCCCACCAAGACAAAGGCAAGGTCATTCTCACAACCATTGAGCCTGAGCCCACAATCTTGGTACCTGCCTCCAAGGAAAGAAGGCCAGACCCTGATGAACCAGTCAGGGTTCCTTATGAAATCAATGGGGTAATGGAACTTCTCACTCATGCTGAAATTCAAGCTTACATAGAGAAAGAGGAGGCAGTAAAGAAAGCTGCTGAAGATGAAAGGCAGAACAAGCTTGCTCTCATTCAGGTTGCAAGAGAAGAGGCTGAGAAGATTGGGATTGAGGCAAAAGACCTTGCAAAAAGGGAAGGTGGCAAGAGCTTTGTGGAAGCTCAGAATGCTTAGTTGGCTGCTCTCAGGCAGAAAAGAGAAGAAAGGGCGAAAAGGGCTGAAGAAATTAGGCAGAACAGGATTGAGAGATATCAGTAGGTCATGACTAGCAGGTTGAAGCCTGCACCCATCCTTGATATCAAGATTCACCGAAACACCAAGCCTGCCATTGTTACTGTCTACAGGAGTACTGACAAAAGAATCCTTCAGGTTCATAGCCCCTTCAGATTCACAGACTTCGGGATCACTGAGTTGGATGAATTGGGTTCAATATTAGCGAAAAAATATAATGTTGTGGTCCCTGGTCTGTTAAAATCCCTGAGCCTGAGGTATGAAAGATTGGCAGCAGCACCTCAGGAACTTGGTATTCCATCTCTTCTTCCTGCTTCAGCCGAAGAGCCTGCCCCTTCTCAGTCTTCTTCAAGAAAGAGAAAGAAGATTGAAGCTGAGCCTGAGATCAAGGTTTCTGTTCTTGACTGTAATAGGGCTCTCCCTGAAGGTGTTCCATTCAGGAACAATGTGGTCATTTAACAACCTGAAAGAGGTGTGTTCTTCATTGATGAGTTCGGTGACCAAGCCTTTCAGAATTGGGGTAATATTGATCTATCAGGGATCAAAGCCAAGCTTGGCTTTCTAATGATGGCCTCCCTACCCAAAACTCCTGAAAATGTGAGGTTTTGTCAAGATCTGAAAAGGAAAATCCGAGAGCACCCTGACCAACAAGAACTGCAGTCAAAGAAGCCTAAGCTTGAAGCCCTTGGGATTAAGTTGAACTGATGAATCTGCCTGACTAACACCACCACCTTTTGTACTTAGTTTTGATAGGACTTTTTTACATTCTAGTACATTCAGTATGATGTTTTTATAGAACTGCAGTCAAAGAAGCCTAAGATGATGTTTTTATTATTTCAGTGTCCTTATTTACATTCTAGTACATTCAGTATGAGTAGAAGTCATTAGCTCACTCATTACTGATCAAAACACTTAGGAATAATTTATATCCAAATAGGGGGAGATTGTTGGGTCCATCAGTACCCAAGAATACATAAAACAAGATTTGGACACAAATTAACTAAGTGTAAATTAAACCAAGAATAATTCAAGTCACTGAGAGAACAGTCTCTTAGTGAGTGATCTTCGGGATGCTTAAGGCGAATTCAAGAAGAAGGATTCACTACTCAGGAAGGCGGTACTTCCTGAGTAGGACTTAAGCCAAAGAAGAAGATGATGGTTCAGTGAGTGTTGGACAAGAACTCACTAAACCCCAGTCTCCTCAACAACATTAAGTGATTGAAGACTGAAGAACTCAACGCTTGAATGAAAGGTGGGAAGATCTAGGAAGAGTTTTAAGATAAGATCAAATCTTATCTTGTCAGGAAGAAACTTTCCCTAAGAAGGCTAAAAGTCATGGAGTGTCAGACCAACCACTCCTAAAGACTTTATAGTCCATTCCCATTAGTTCTTGGAAATGACAATTACTGTTGTAATTGTCAGACACGCTTGCTTCAACAAGTTGTAGTTTTTTTAATCACTTTTACTCTTTTATACTTGTGTATAAATAGGTTCAAAAGGAGAGAAGTTGAGTGTGTGTTTTGTACATTGAAAGCTTAGACTTTTACAAAGCAACTTCTCTCCTACAAAGAGTAACGTATCCCTGAGATAGCTCAGTGGGTCGAATGTTACCACTCAAAGCAAAGCTTGAGTTTAGATAGGAGACACCACCATACCTTGTCTATTCAATCCCAAAGTGTTTGTTCCGCAAAACACTTGGGTAATAGATTCTTTGATTCATTTCTAATAAGAATTTAAACGTTGAAAAATACTTATGTGTTTTTACTTTTACGTTTCATTAATCTGTTAGAATTAATCATAACATTGTATTAGTCATAAACACGAATAGATTAAAATATGTGAAAATGGTCTAGTATTTATAGGTAAAAGAAAAATAGCCGTTACAGAGGGACGGCACCACTAAAGTTCACACGGTACCACTAAATTTAACGGTACTGTGGTATTTAGTGGTACCGTGCCCGAAAAGGACGCTCCACATTGTGTTTTTAGAGGTGAAAGTTTAGTTTGGAAAGTTTTGAGCTTTTTTTTGGGGGGGTAGGGGAAATAGCTGTTTGAATATTCAAACTTATTTTTCAAATTAAAATATTTTTTTAATTCAAAAATAATTTGTAAAATGTATTTTTGAAAAAATGTTTTGTCACATTAAAAATGTGAAGTTTAGAACACAAATTTAATTCTTTGATAATTTTTCAAGTTGTAAATTTGTTTGTTCTTGCCTAGAGTGATTTACTTAGAAACAGGATATTTCGACTAAAAACTTGTTTATGTTAATTTTGACGTAAAGTGTTTTTACATTTTGTTATCATCAAAACGTAGAGATGTATAGAAATAACGTTTTTAGACATTATTTGTATTAACATACTACATAACTATAAACAACATGTAATCGTAAATGGTACTTACTTGTTTCAAGGAGACGTAGATCAGAACCCCGGGCACTATGCTATATTCGATCATTCAACAAGAACTCTAAGAACACCACAAGTTGGGAAAATCGTCCAACTTCTAAAGGAACAACAATTCTTTGATTAACAAGTAATTAACAACACAAAAACAAGATCAAAATATGGTCTTTTTCTCTTGGAGAGTTTCGGCCGAATGGGGTGCCAAGGAGGGGAGGGAAATGATTTTGGGGTTTTGGACAAGTTAAAGTGAAATGGTTATGCTTAGGTCTTTAAATACGAGAGGGAAATGATTATGTGCAAAGAAACAATAACTTTCACAACTGGAATTCATAGAAATGCCGAAGGGTCATACCGGTTGATGACATCAAATTAGAACTAAATATATAAATCATTTATCCCATTTATATTGCCTCTTTTATGTTATTTATATAAGAATTGATACTTAACTGTTCA
This sequence comes from Artemisia tridentata subsp. tridentata, assembly GCA_021014915.2. Lineage (NCBI taxonomy): Eukaryota > Viridiplantae > Streptophyta > Magnoliopsida > Asterales > Asteraceae > Artemisia > Artemisia tridentata. The sequence goes on from CP139509.1 coordinate 321,869,288, forward strand.
CGTTTGATAAATCTCAGTAATATTAGAGCAATCGACGAAACTTAAGGAAAAGAACGTGATTTAGAGCTAAAACAAAGAAAATCAAGAAAAGTCCAATGTTCAGAAGATCAATACACCGTATTCGCAGAAGTGCAATACGACATATCGAATCCTTGACTGCACTTAACATCCATGATCGTCAAAAACCTCAATACGTCGTATCCAAAGTCATCAATACGATGTATCTGAAGATGGTTAGCTATTATTTTAGAATATTTTATGAGTGGAGCTCACATATTATATCTTCAATACGCTGTATTCACCTTAGTGAATACGCCGTATACGTGCCACAGAATGAAAACCAAGTGAAAGATTTGGATATGTTGCAATGTTTTGGTCATAACTTATTCGTCCGAGCTCCGTTTTAGATGATTCAAAAGGCTACAGAGAAAAAATAGCTCCACATAGTAAAAACAAGAATGGCGCCGGTCCGCCGCGTTGCTGGTGGGCCTATTCTATTTTTTTCCGTAGTGTTTTATTTTTTATTTTTTATTTTATTTTATTTTTTATTTTTTTTTGGCGGGCGTGGCGATTTTGTAGAAAGAAAGTAGAATATTTAGGCGTCGTCACATGAAAATTTTTCTTTGATCTATTTGTTGCATTTTAAATGATAATGGCATGTCGTTTATAATATGCTACCAACAAAAAAGGTAACACAAACCTTTTCTCTTTCTGCTTTCGGCACCGCCGGAATCCCTGCTACACCGGACTGTATCGTACACTTCGTTGGTGAAACTTTCTTGCCTCTTCTACATGCTTCCACAATTCCTAAAAAAAGGCACAATCATCAAACATACCACTCTTCATTATGTGATTCAAAACAACTATTCAATAAAAAGAACCAAACCATTTATAAAAGGCAAGAAATTTATACCAGTGGTAGCTTCTTGTAAGCATTCTTGAGTTTAACATCAATGCAACTCTTGTTTAAGCTCAAAACTTGATAAAAAATAATTCCTTTCATTACCATCTGTCACCATTTTTCAAACCTAATATTAAAAAAACTAAAAAAATTATAAAATTCACTTCTTTGTGTCCATGAATTCGACAATATATACGTACTCTCAAAAACAATAAAAATAGATAGAGTGGAAAAAAATGCAACCGTCTTTGGCGTCATCCTCAGCCTCTTCTTTAGCTACCAAATCAATATCAGGCTCAAGCTTTTCTACTCCACATCCCAGTGGTGTAACCATTTCTAAACCTACAAAAAAAAAAAAAAAAGAAAAAAAAGAAAAAAAAAAGAAAAATTGATCTCAAGATTCCAAACACTCAAGCATATTTGATTGCCTATTTTACATGGTCATCCACTTTTGTTTTCAATATAAAAACCAAAATAAAAAAGCCACAAAACCAATAGCCTTTATATCACAAAATTCAGCTTTACTGCCCTAAACCACATAAATTCCACACATGCAATAAGCGTTAGCACATCCGGATCAATATCCAAGAACAATTCATATAAAGACATATTTACTTACATATAGCTACAGGTTGTTGAGTAGCAGTATCTATAAAAGCATCAATAGGAAAAATATAATTCCTTACAACTAAAATTCGAAAGTGTGCCTAGTACCCTTTTTTGATCTCGAAGGCGGTGTCATTGAGAACGGTGATGTTCGAGATCCCAGGCCAAACAGGGAAGCCAAAGTCTTTGAAGGTCCTGCCAACGTGGAATGAAGTACAGTCAGTGCAAAATACACGCAATTTTTTTTATTCATTTGCGGCAACAATAAAGAACAATATCAGAGCATATAAAATTTATTAATGGAATAAACATACACTAAAGAATAGCTCAAAGGCCTTACACAACTTCCAACCCATAGCTCACTATGAATGAACGAATATGGGGAAAAACAAAGGGTGGTTCCTAATACATCATGTTCATGTACGTTTGCGCCTATGCGACATAGCTGCCTCGTTGTACTTCTTACACAATGACTCTTTCTCAGACTGTAAACCCTTGCATACTGTTGGTCACAAATGCAGCTGTAGAAAATAAATATGGTAAATGTATAGGTGAAGGTACTGATAAACTAAAAGGTGCGTTATAAAAAATTGTTGCACTTCTTTGTTTGGTTACTACTGATGCTTTTTGATGTGGTTTAAAGCGCACACAAAATTATACTTGCTAATATTATGTCGACTTGCAAGTACGGACATTTCCATCTATAACTTAATACCATGATAACATAATTTAAAGACATCTAGCTTTCGTTTCACTCTTAGCTCGACATTAATTCTATATACTGTATCGTACGCTACTGCTTTCATAAAGAAAAAAAAAGACATTAAGGCTTATACCTTTTATTGGTTCTACAAATTGCCTTGCTTCATCCGTTAATCACCAAAAAGGTAGAGAACTTTCCAAATTTCAAATTGGTGTTCAAAGGGCCCAAAATAGTAGTTTAATATCTGATTTATATGATCATTCCTAGTTGTAGGATACTATAATATCAAACACGTATGGAAGTTGTGATTTATGGTTTGATTCTAGTGAGAGAATTAGAGAGAGAGTGGAACCTTGAGAGAGAAAGTGAAGGATTAGATTAAAATGAAGTGAAAGGTCCAACCCTTCCCTTGTTTGGGAAGGGATATATATAGTGACTTACAAGACGCCCCATGTGGGCTGTGGAGTGAGCTGATAGTAGGTAAAGACCCGACCCACTCCACGAATTCTATAATAACTAAACTACTACTAATAATCCTACGAGCTACTTAATGCTAATGAGTACTCGGGGTGACCGAGTCTTCATATGAATATTTATATTCCTAACAATCTCCCCCTAAGGGAGGTCATCCCCGGAAATTACATTTTGAATTCTAGCATTCTATTACATAGATTAGAGTTCCTAGCTCGTAGTCTTTGATTCTTCAAAGTCTTTAGTCTTTGTACTTTCAGCAGTGAACTTTTGATGACTGTTCTTTTGTCTTGGATGATCTTTGAGGCTTCTTTGAGGACATCATCCAACGTACGTCTCCAACTCATCTTTTTGTAGTATTGTCTCCATGTGATGTTGTGATCTTTGGACCGACATGCTCACACTTTTCTGGATCAGGAGACTTTGCATCAGAGTTGCGGAAGCGTTGTTGTAAGTCTCTCTACTGTCATGATCCTTTGATAATGAATTGGTCGTGTGAGTATGGGGTGTGGATTGACATCTTTTCAGCAATCAGCTGCAACTGCCAGGGATTCCTGCAAGCAGACAGTTAGCAATAAAACATCCGGCACTTATAGGTTTGGATTTCGAGATTGTTAACAGCATAGTGTGAAAACTTTCTCGAACCCTTGCCAAGGCCGTTCCTAAATCGAATACCCCCGAGAGAGCTTACAAGATCTACCGAAGTACATCAACGATTAGGTGAGTTGCTGGAGTTCACTCCACGACTGTAGACCGTTTGATACTGTCGCGACCACTAAGCGTAATCCTCAAGGAATTACCGAAGTGACCTACTTTCAGGGCTGTTTGATGTTGACCCTTGCAGGAATTTCCATTCAATCACTGAGAATTACATTTGTAAATTCCCTCATAAATGTTCTGGCAGATTGCTAAGATCTGCGTAGGACTCATAAGTTTACAACTAGTGTCCTTAATGTTGAACAACCAGTATAGAAGTAACATGTGTTCCTATGAGATCTTATGATGCATCTTTTGGCTCTAGACTCGATAAGTGCATTTTTGGTAGTCGGAGACTGGAGCGGTGTCTCCTGTTTCAATATCAACATAACTCGTAGTGAGCAGTCGACAGATTATGCAGGGTTCCCCGTGAGAATGAAACAAGTTCTTTTAAGAGAACTTGAGTGGCTTAGAAGGTTTAGTGCAGTACGTCACTGGGTCCATGACGTCTTATCTTTAATACCGGCGTCATCTTAGTAACAACCAGTAGCATATGAATTGAACCCGGTTTCTGCCCTAAGGTTGAATCATTGGAGGGCTATTTCTTTTCACCCTTTCTCATTACATTTCTTTTTAATTCTTCAACCCCTTCTTTCTCCTTTCTCATATTACTCCTTTTTTTCATAATCATACCTGAGGACTTTCTAATACTAACTATTTGGTATTGTCCTTGGGTAGATCCCTCCGGGTCTGGCGGATCATAGGACGGTTTTCCTAACCTTAGCCACCTTATAACTTCATGACTATCCTATGTTGCCGTAAACCATTTATTTGAAAAATCTCTCAAAGTGTTTATGATTAAGAAACACATTTTGCTAACACTTTAAGAGTTTTGAACTTTTCAAATGCTCCCCCTTAACATGTGCTCAGACATTTTTAGTATAAATTTGCACATGTTGGGTAGAGCTTGCACTTTTTGAATTAATCCACTTTCAGTAAACATGACTGATTCGAGACACGCTTACATCACTAGTTTGACTAGCTTGAAATTATTACCCGGCCTAGTCAAGTCCACAGAAAGTTTCTCGAAATGGTACACTTTACTCAGACACGTCCTCTTCGAGACAGGCTTACATCACTGGTTAGACCAGCTTGAAATTATTACCCGGCCAGGACATGTCCTTTCGATTAATGACAGTTTTTGTTTAGTCAATTCATTGGTGAAGTCTGAGTCGCGCTCACAAGAGATACCACCAAAGATGCAACATTCTTTTTGTCACCACAAACCATTTGCTCCCCCTCAATATGCGCATTGATATACAAAAGAGTTTAGCACATATGGGAGAACTTACATTTAAGTCCAGAACATCACATTTTTATCAGATTGCATATTTAAATCAGATTCTCTCCCCCGATCAAAAATTTCAAACCTTTTGAGATTTTGTGATCCCAATTGATTTAAATAAGTTTAGAAAATATGGGAGAAAATGTGGTCAGGTTTAATATGTGCTGATAATGAAACATTACGATGCTCCCCCACAATCTATGAGGGAGAATGTTAGTGTCAGGTATGATAGGTTTGGAAGATTTGAATTTAAGAAAAATCATACACTGACACATAACAACCACATTTTATTCACTGCTTATTATGTACAAAGTGACATGTTTTAATGATATGAGATTTTGAAATCATCACTCTCCCCCTCAATCGATGACCCATTTTCTATTTAAATAGTTGTAGTCATTGATTGAGTGATATAATTTTTATGAAAAGTTCAATTCTGATTGATATTCAAAAATCATGGTACCACCAAGTTTAGCACAGATACTTCCCTGAAGAATCATAGATGGAAAAGTATATGTGATGTAAAGAAGACTTCTCTTCTTATACGAGAAATGATGCACTGAAACGTACATCAAATCGAAGAAACATGGATATAAAGTAATCCATGCTCGGGTGAACTTCACCCAGTGGGAGGAACAACCGTCTTTTTGTCGACGTGCTTTCCCCATAATAAAGAACGGGTTACAGTCTAAAGTAACTGCAAGCCGACATGACATGTTTTAACAATTCATTTTAACTTCTGCTCGAGCTTCATTTAAAGTCCCATGTCATTATTGAATGACATTTCTTGGACCGTAAATGTTATCGATAAACAGAAGACATGCCTAGTGAAACTATTTTTGGTATTTTTTGTGTTTTTCTTATTTTTATGGTCTTTATAGGTTTTATATTTTTCTATTTACATTTTGGTTTTATATTTTTCTATTTACATTTTGTTTTAAGATATGTGCAAACTATATTATTCAATTTAAGAAGATGTTGACATGAATACTGAAATAAGGATATCGTTTTGTACGTTGTAGAAGTCTGTAGTCAGCAGCTCCTAAACTTTTACCACCAAAGCTTTCGAGGCTCCTGAATAATCGTCTGAACTTGATCCTTGTCAATGTGAAGCTTTGATAGATTCCCTCCAAACCGACAATCTTCTTTTTGAGCAGTTTCAAAGCTTTCTTTCAAGCTTACATGAGGTAAGTGTACAACTGAATTCGTACCAAACCCCATCAAATATCGCTGCTCCTTTTAAGAATAATCATCGTGATTCTCCATTCCGGGATCATCAAATAGATCAACAACGAATCATCTCACGCTTGAATAATTCTTCTCACATTTCTTCCCGCTGAAGACTGAGATAATGTATACCGAAAGTATCCAGAGACCACTTCCCCCAAGTAGTTGAAATGATGCAATCGGTCTCATTGTATGAAGCTCAAAAACCCGAAATACACACTCAATCCCATAAATGAAGTCGAAAACGTAACATCAAAATCAATTAAGACTCGGAAAGGCACTTTTCTCCCTTCAGGAAATTGCAGATGAGAATTGCTACACCAAAGTCAACTAAGTCCTGAGTATAGGCAAGTTATCCTGTATGTAGTCGAAATGATACAGACTAACTGGAGGAATCATCATACTATTGTGTACCTCTTTTATCATCAGAAACTGTTTCTTACATCTCTTCCCCCACGTAGTTGGAATAATACACCAGAAGGCACGAGTTAAAACACTGATTTTCTCTGCGGTTATGATATTTGTCTTCCCGGAATAAGTTCAATTAAGAAGAAGTATAAAGTTCATCACGTGTACTCATTGTGCGTTCAGATGTATGTCTCCTTCCCCCTTGCTGGTTTTGATACCTCAGAATCAGCAACACATTTTACGCACATATACTTGAAATCTTGTGAGAAGAACACAATTGGCTCAAATGTATCAAGTGAGAATCAACCGCTACTGAAACTCTCTCTGACTATCTTTACCAACCCTTAAGTAGGCTATTTGAAGTGATAACTGATGGAGCAAACCCGATATACCAAACTTGAAACTGACGTAGAATTCCCCGTTCTTGTGACTTAAGCTTGCACTAATGTTGGAAGAACGGTGTAGAGAATTTATGCTCCAATCAAATCTCTAAGTACTTAATACCCAACCAAAGCATGAGATATTAACACCTCTTGCGATTATTCACAACATCATCTGCGTGTGACACTGAGTACTACAACGTAACTCCTTTAAGTGATAGTTAACCAGGTCTTCAACCATCCACCCTGACTGCTGGTAACTAGATAAACCAAGTATTCAACTTAAATCTTAAGCACGAGCAAGTTATCATTGAAAGTCATGCATCCAACCAACCCCGACTTCAAGATAAAATAAGAACACGCCTTTGTGAAAGTCAACCTCAATCTCAAATAAGTGATACCTGATCAACTCCGTAGTCACAATTAGAGTCACATGCCCAACAAGTGAGTGAACATACAATCAAATGTACGTCGATCCACTGTTCACACTTCTCCCCCTCAAAAATTGCATATGAGGTTGCCATTTTTGATTGAACAAGTGCATATGAGGTTGATCCACTGTTCACACTTCTCCCCCTAAAAAATTGCATTTGAGGTTGCCATTTTTGATCAAGTGAATAAAAATACAATCTAATGAAAGTAGATCCACTTGATGACTGAACGAGCATGGAACAAGTATGAAGCTTGTTGATGAGAATAGTCAGAAACATGAAGATTTCTCTTCTTTCGAAGATAAAGCGCACTTAAGCGTACACCTTTCTTTTCTTTGAGGAGCGGGGCCTGAAGTGTTGTCTACAGATGCCATATGTCGATGAAAAGTGAGGCCTGAACTGATGTGAATAAACGTCATTGTGATTTCCCCTCATATGTTGTGAGCAGCCTGAGTCCAAATGTCATATGATGATATGTACGACCTGCATTTGAAAATAGACGAAAGAAGAGAGTTTGGAGTGTCGGATCCCCAATTTAAGTTGGGTTCCAGTTGGTTAGTGCAAACAATCTTTGGAGCTGCTGAAACCATATGTGCCTTGGTTTTAACAATAAGGGCAACACTAGTAGATGCAACGGACCTAGTTAACGGGAATTGTGTATCTAAAGGGATAACTCTACCAGTTGGCTTCCATTCCTTAACAGGCACTACTCTAGGCATAGTAATCCTCGTTAAAGGGCACTGTTCTCCTAAAGTGAATTTCATTCCAGTAGGCTTCCATTGATAACCAACATTAGCAAACATATTTCCTGTTGCTTTCCAGGTTTGCTTGACATGCTTGGCTCTCCAAACTTGCTTGACAGGGGTTTTGTTGGACGACTTCAAAAATTTCTCAACACATTTATCATGATTACCCAAAATTAAGCAATCATTACATGTTTTGCAAAGTGAATTAGGATTTGAATTATGATTCCTTTTGTTCAAATTTGACTTATTGTTTCTCATGTGGTCTTCTACTTTCTTCTTAGGAAAACTTTTAGCTGGTGAAGTCCTATAATTCTTTATATTTCTCCTAGGTTTTGATTCGCTAGCTTTAGTGTCACTGTTAACTCTTGTAGAATGACTGATGGGAATCTTAGTCTTTTTCACTTCCAGTTGTTGAACATGTTTTGATGTGTTGGGATCTGAAGTTTCCAAGGGTACCTCAAAAGTTACATGCTTGTTCTTAGTCATTGAGGATGATGCAATAAACCTATCTCGCTTGTTATCAATCTTAGGACATGTGCCAATGACATATTCTAAGAGTTCCTGAGATCATTTAGTGAGGAAGCAGGCATCTACAACTACACTATCAAGTGGTTTATCTATCCTATCCTCTTCTATGATCTCACGAAGGGTATCAAGGCTATCCTTAAGGTGAGTGAGATATACTTGATGAGCAGACCTATTGTTCCTAAGGGGAAGCGGAATAGTCACAGCATCAATTGCATATTTTCTACAAGCAGAAACCTTTGGAACAACATTATCACTAGTGATAATTGGCATTTTCCCTTTCACCTGAGTCTTTAGATTCTCAATCTCATTTAGCAAAGAAGTTATCTTTTCATTGTGATTGTTACGTGTGACTTTAATCGAATCATATAACTCTTTGTAATGCTGTTTGATTTTTGAATTTTCAGCTTGAAAACACTCATTTTCATATTGTAATTTTTTATGGTGTCTTGATAGTGAAAGTTCTGAGAATCTGAAGACGATGGTTTGTGGGTGTCAATCACATCACTCTTATTCGATTTTAATTGGGCAATTTGAGCCCTCAATTTTCGAATCGTGTTAGTGTGAGCCTGAATTTTTTCATCTCGTTTGCTTAATTCAAAATATGCATCAAATTCAGGAGCATCCAAAGATGTCTTGGCATTTGAGATTTTAACTCTTTCTTCTAAATATTGATATTTTAATTGCAAATTAAGATTATCAACCTCTAGTTTTGAAAAATGCCTGACCATGTTATCATGGTCATCGTTTTGGATTTTCTCATGCAATTTTAAATTCTCCCCCTTAAGCTCAACAACATGATTCTGAGAAACATTCAATGCAATAGACAACTCATGAAATTGACAACCAGTTAATGCAGAATCAGTAACAGTATAAAATACATCCTGCGCAACGCATCTAGCAATCAAATTCTCATCGGTGATAAGAATATTCTTTCTTTCAATCTCACTGCATTTAAGATTAATAGCATTTTGTTTCTCGATGTTTTCCATATCTTTAAACACTCCTTTCATCTCTTTTAATTCAGTTTCAAGGGTTTTTTGCATGCCTTCAAAATGTTCTTTAAGAATTTTAAAAAATGGAATAACCTCAGTTAAGTAGCACCGTTTTGTTTGTTCAAAAGCCCTTTCCCCTTCAGTAATTCTCGTTGGCGTAATTCTCTTCTTACATATTTTATCAAAATCAGCAAATAGTTGACAAAGAATGTATATGCTAATTAGAGTTTTACATTCTGTGGGAAGAGTCAAAGGAACTAAGTGCTTGGGTGTATTGGGAGGATACACCGTTGCAGCCGCAATTTTCCTAAGGGGTGGAGTTTTGGCTTTAAGTTCATTGGCCTTTCTCTTTTCAATGTCCAAAGACCAAAATATTTGTTCAGGTGTTAACATAGTTTGAGGTGAAAAAACAGTCAATCGATTTTCCTCATAGTAATCATGGGGTTTGATTATTATTCGATTGGCTATACATTTGGGATCCTTCATTTTTTCAGTCAATCTTTCTCTATTTCTTACTTCTATCTCATTACTCTCTTCAAATGATGACACCTCAGGAGGGGCATGACCAGGCTTAAGCAGTTCAGTTCCATCATATAATGCAGGTTGGGCTACTTTAGCTCTCCTAAGGAAAGCTAATTTAGGTTCTCCTACATTATTTTCACTATGTTTATCACACAACTTTTTGTGCTTTTGAATCATTTGAGCAGTTTGTCTGGTTTGGTCTTGTGTGTACAACTTGTTTTCAATCTTATTTTTAACGTTTTAAGTATGGAGAAATCATTTAAGAGTTTTGTTTCCTTTTATTTGAAATCTTGTTTTAGTGTATTTACACTCTCTTGAACCTCCTGTTTTTGTCTAACAGTCTGATCCAGTTGTTTTCACAAAGAATTCAACTCCTTTTTCAATGTTTCATCCCTTAAATTACGTTCTGTTATGAATGTACGCATTTGACTATCCATTTTCTGTTAACGTTCAGTTAGCTCAAATTTTGCACGTTGTTCATATATGGCCACCTGATCTTTATAGATGTTAAGTCTAGTGGTCAGGGTGTCATCAGGAATAAACACAGTGTTTTCATGCAACTCACAAGCATCATTTATAACAGAAGATGCACAATTTGGTACATCAGACATGTTGTTGTGATTCACATATTGTTCATATGGAATAATATTACTGTATCTGATTCAACAACATCTGTCTGTTGTACTTTGTTGGGAATCTTCTATTCATCTACCACGTTATATGTGTCATAAAGCTTTAGTACCTCAGATATGACAGATGCATTGGAAGGAACAGCTTGTTCAGTTGATGAGACAACAGAAGACAGATTAGCCATGAAGATGGTTTGAGCAGTGGGTTCATCATCAACATCTGAGTCAAAAGCATCGCAGTCATCAGCTTGGAAGATGTTGGGAGCATTAAGTGCCAAGTCCTGAACTGGTTGATCATCCACATCAGCATCAAACGTGTTCCCCCCATCACCAACAAGAAACAATAGCTCCTCTTCATCCAAAGCTGCTCTATTCTCTTGAGCTTGCATCAACAGCATCTTATCTTTGAAGTAGTAAGAGTTCTGTGGACGCTTTGGTTGAGTGCAGTTCCTTGCTATTTGTCCAAGTCCACCACAGTCGTAGCACTTGGGTTGCCTTCCCTGTCCCTGATTGGCATTCCCCACTCTGTTCTGCACATTACCCCGATCAATGTTCCTTTGATTAACATTCTGCCTTCCTTGAACATTCTGTACCACAACCCTTCCATCCTCCACAGTTGCTTGATTGCGTGGGTTTGATGAAGTTCGAAGTTGGTTGTTGGTTTGAGGGAGTGTTGCTCTGAACTGTTGGACAAGTAAGGAGACTTGGTTGGATAGATTATCAATCATCTTGTCAGTATGAGAGTATCCTGAATCCAGTTGGGAGTTCATAGCAGAAGGTGGGTGCAACGATGATTGGCCAAATGAAGTCTGATTCTGATTCTGTGATGAAAAGGGCTGGTGATAAACTTGATCAAGTGAGGATTGATTGAACGGCTGAACATTTGAGAAAAAGGCAAGAGAATCATTAGATGTTGTTGGATTGAGTTTTTCCCTCAGTTGACGATCATAGACAGCATGCTTTTCATGTTGTTGTAAGTAAGCATACAGCTGTTCATAATTGGTGTCTCTCAGTCCTTTGTTGAGCTTCACAGCTATAACAAATCTATCCCACTCAGGTGACATGTTGTTCACAAACTTAGAATTGATTTGGATATTTGGCATTTTCATCCTGATGATCCTCATGTCATTCACAAGCTTGTGAAATCTCACATAATAGTCAGTAATGTTTTCACCAAGATTCATCTTGAAATGCTCAAACTCGTCATACAACTGAGACTCACGATCTTCTTTGGTTAGTTCAGATCCAGCCATAAGCATTTTGACATTGTCCCACACAGCTTTGGCTTCAGTGTTGAAGTTGATAAGCTTGTAAACATATTTGGGAAGTCCTTGAATCACAATGTTAGAAGCTCTAATGTTTGCATCATAACGCTTCTTTTCTTCTTCATTAAGATCGTTGTAAGTACGTGGCCTGTTGATTCCAAAAGTAACATTTCCGTCCTCACCGGTAGTGACAACATCTCTAGTGGTGCCCATCTGAAAAGGTCCTTCATCAATGGATTTAAGAATATTAAATCCTTTCTCTTTGCCCAAGCAGTAAAGCCGTATTCTTTGTGCCCATGATTCATAATCCATCCTATCAAGCATAGGAGGGCGGGTATCTGACCCGGCAGCTTGAATGTCATTAGAAGTAGTGCTTGTCATGATGTAGACGGGATTTTACAACTCTTGTGATTTAAACCGAGAAATCGAATCTTTTGCTGGATTTTCTAAAATCAACAAAAGAAACCGTAAAATCAACAAGAATAACCAAGAGTAAATTGCAATACTGGTCTTCAAAATTCAAGTCACAGAAGTCAAGTCGCAACTGATCAAATCGCAACAAGTCAAATCACAATTAGTCAAATCGCAACAAGTCAAATCGCAATTAACCAAATCGCAATAAGTCAAATCGCAAGTGTCAACTCGCAACGTCAAATCGCAACAGGTCAAATCGCAATCAGTCAAATTGCACTTTGTCAAATCGTAACTTGTCAACTCGCAATTAATCAAATCGCAACTAGTCAAATCGCAGTGACTCAAATCTCAACAACTCAAATCGCAGACTGGCTCAAATCGCAGGTTTACTCAACTCGCAGGCTCACTCAAATCGCAACCCAGAAAACACCCAAATCGCAGAGATCAAATCTCAACAACTCAAATCGCAGGTTAGCTCAAATCGCAGCCAGAGGTACCCAACTCGCAACTATCAAATCGTAAGTCACAAAAGGACAAAGCAACCACTTTCTTATGATTTGTCTTCTTTCCCTTTTTAAGTAAAATGCCAAATCGCAGTCCCGATGCTTACCAAATCGCAACAACCAATTTCCCAACAAAACTCAAATCGCAACCAAGATCTTTTACCGAATGCCAAATCGCAACTAAGAAAACCTTTGAAAAACCACACGATTTGACCTAAACAAGCCACTAAACTGATAGAACACTCTCTCCAAACACCAAACGAAGCTCATATAAGAATCTTAATCACGAAAGTACAAACATCTCACAATTCTAACCACAAACAAGATCAAACCAAGATGTTTTCCCTAGAAACTATTCGAACCAAAAATAAAACCACAAAAACCTATAAGAAATCCGAGTACCCACACACCAAAAGATCAAATCAAGGCTCTCTGATACGAATTGTAGGATACTATAACATCAAACACGTATGGAAGTTGTGATTTATGGTTTGATTCTAGTGAGAGAATTAGAGAGAGAGAGGAACCTTGAGAGAGAAAGTGAAGGATAAGATTAAAATGAAGTGAAAGGTCCAACCCTTCCCTTGTGTAGGAAGGGATATATATAGTGACTTACAAGATGCCCCATGTGGGCTGTGGAGTGAGCTAACAGTGGGTAAAGACCCGACCCACTCCACAAATTCTATAATAACTAAACTACTATTAATAATCCTACGAGCTACTTAATGCTAATGAGTACTCGGGGTGACCGAGTCTTCATATGAATATTTATATTCCTAACACTATTTGGTAGACGATTATATCATCCAAATGGATTAGTTTCTATATCATCCATCAACTCATTTTTACGCAACTACCTAGCTACGGCCATCATCTAGTAGTTCTGTGTTAAGCACTATAATATTAATATTGGCATAAAGTCTATAACATAGCAGTAGCTATACTGCTTGTACAACAACTTATTGTTAGCTTCCTACTGTTTTGCATTAAAAAAATGACTATTATACATATACGGTCTAATCTGGGATCATACAAAAAGTAACATAAGCTATCAAAGAAGAATTTAAGTTTGAGTCAATAAGAAAGGCACTACCTTCTCTTATGGGCTGTAAACTCCTGTGGCTGCAAGCAAAATAAGCTGGCAGGGCAAGGTGGAAACGATCTCAGTTTTAATCGAACCCACAAACGCACCCATTTCTTTATCCAAATGCAACCACTTCAGCCACCATTTCAGGACCCAAATCAACCCTTCTTTTCAGACCATGTTTTAGCATGTAAACACCCTGACTCCAACCCCGAAAAATTTATGTAGCATATTTGAGGATTTTAAACGAACGAATACACAAAGGGTGTTAGTTCTTTATAATGTGTATGTGATACTTTGAGTGAATGTGAACAAGTATGCGGAATCTACTTGAACACATTTAGAAGAAGATTATTGGGTTTGATATTTGGGACAACGATGAGTAAAAGAGCAATGAACACAAAATGATTAACACCAAACGATTCAATATTATTAAGAAATAATACGAGTGATCTTGATATCACTAGGGTTACAAATAACCTTGAATCTATTACAAAGATAACACTTTTCTTATCACTGAGTTTTTCACTAAGTTGTTCACTTGGATGTGTTGCTTACTTCTATTACATGTGTGTGTTGCATGTATTGTCTTATGTATCTTACTTACACATTCTTTCTATCTAATATATATAATACAATACACTTGAGTATTGAGTGTGTAAGTATCCTAACTTGTATTATTTATTTTGTACCATACCTAATATCTCCTTTTTATAATTCCAAGGGAGATATATACAAGTTAAGTATCTACCAACTATTCTTGACTTAATCGGCACAGAAAACCATATTAGCGCAAAGTCAAACACGTCAGACATCCACTAAGTAGTACCTTCTTTTGTACCAGCAGTACTAACTTAAGTTAGTACTGCTAGTTATAACTTGATCAGTCTTCAACAATACACCAGCAGTAGAATGAATGCACTAGCAGTAGGATTTGTTGAACGAGCAGTAGTATCTGACTTAGAGTATTTTCCTCATCTTTTCAGCAACACCAACAGTAGAATCCATACTAAGACTTTGATAGATTGTGCTGTTGAATATAATTTCCAACAATCCTCCCCTAAACTTGTGATTTCTCTGTAAATCAATAAGTTTCTTCAATTATATTTCAACTTTGATGATGAAGAGATTCTTTCAAACACTCATCTCTCAGCAAGCCATGTAAGTGATGAACAAACATAGTGAACTGAAATTGAAACTGAAAGAGTCGAAATCTGATCTTCTTGCCTCCCCTGAAGTAAAACTTTCTTCATTTGAATATCAATAGTCGAAGAAGAGAGATGTATTCCCAGCATCCATCAACTGAGATTAGAGCTTGTTCTCATTATTGGCTAAATAATAAGATATGTTGGATTCTCAAAAAGCTGACTGCAGCAAATGATGATGCTTTTAGTAGACTCATGCACTTTTGAACCATGATCAATTTGTCTTTCCTCCCCTGATTCTGAGCATATACATCCATAATCTTTCATCCTCCCCTGTTTGGAAGATCCCTTAGCATCATCTGAACTTGACTTCTTTGATTGTCGTCTGAGATCATCTTCTAATTTGTTCACCTTATCAGACAATCATGTACATGTATCCATCAATTCTTTGAGTTGCATTCTGTCCTCATCACTTCCAGATGTGTTACCTTCTGAGAGAGGTGAATCATGGGACATTGACTCATAATTCATCCTAAGATGAGTTTCTGAGCCATTATGAGAATGAAGCATACTGACAAAATTTATGCTACCTCCCCATCATACCCTGTTGAAGCTATTTTCATATTTGAACAGAGATTTTAAAAAAGCTTTGGGTTAAAATGAACTGTTTTGTGAGGAAGCAGTTTGATGTTCATTAAGCCTTGTAGTAGAAACTATTGAGAAAATTTTCAAAGAGCAGTACAAAGATTTGATCAATTAGTACAAACTGTTTATGAAAACTTTTTTTTAAGGGGCAGTATAAACTTAATTTGGATTTGAAAACATCACTGCCCACTTATAGTTTTTAGTAAACTATCAGCTGTCAACGGATTTGAGATGTCTTTACCAATAGCCGTTTGCTTTGGACTAGTCAACTCTTTACTGTAAAGTATGGTGAGATTGAAAACCATATAGTTTTTGGTAAACTATCAACCACAAACGGATTTGAGATGTCTTTACCAGTAGCCATTTGCTCTGGACTAGTTGGTTCTTGATGTGGATTAGACATGGTGAACCAAATACCATTTGTTGTGTGAAAAGATCTTCACATTTCAAACCAAAAATCTAATCAGTTTGCTTAATCATCCTGCAATTTGTTAGACCAAAAACAAAGAAAACACAAGACAAAGTATCTTCTTATTATTCGAATGAAGTTATGACTAACAGTATGAATAACCAAACTAAATTAGTACTATCAGTATAAACTTTGTAAGAGCAGTACTAATTTTCAATCTAGCAGTACAAATCCAATTATATACAAAACCACACATTTTGAAAATATTTAAGGATTAAGCATCCCAATACTTGCTATTAAGTATTGAAATCTGCCTACATCAAAGGCTTTTGTGAGAAGACCTTCACTACTTACACACCTTCACTTCTTCACAACTTCACAACTTACACACTAATCTAGCCTACCCAACTATGCTTACACTTATCTAACAAGTATTCAGAACATATACAAATGAATGAATGATTTACAATTATGACACACTAACAACTTGGATGAAGGAGATACACCAAGTTATAATACTTCTTGTCTTGAAGGATAGAAGTATTCTTCTTTTGCACTTTGATGGTGGAAGCTTGGATCACATGGAAACCAATGCTTAAGAGAATATGATCAAAGGATTTTAGAAAGTATTTACAAAGATAAGAAGAGAATTAGAGCAGAAAGTTTGAGGTGCAAAAGGTGAGGAAAAATGGCAAGGATGAACCAGTATTTATAGGCAAAAACTGGGCACCTACTGGAGTGGGGCGGTCCCCTTAAATAGGGGGTCGGTCCCCTTAATTTTAAGGGCGCCGCCTTTATGAATTAAGGGGGCCGCCCCTGGTGAACGTTGCCCAGTTTTGTCCTTTTGTGGGGAAGGTTTTTCTGGAACATTTTTGCCATTTTTGGTTGAAAATTTGAATTCATATATTTATAATAGATTAAACATATTTATTTAATACCAAAAATATTTTTCAAAAATATATAAAATGTTTTTGATATTTTATAACAAGATTAGAGATTAAGAAAATGTTCCTTTGATCATATAATGCATTAAGCACTTGTTTATTCATACCTTAAGTGATTAAGTTGTAGAAATGAATATTTACAACTAAATACTTGTTTATTTGATAAGTTTATGTTTAATGAGTTTACATTTTGTGATTATCAAAACATAGAGATATGAATAAGAATGAATAATGTTTTTAGGCATTGTTTATATCAACACCCTTGTTGGTCTGAAGACTGAAGTTGCTTCCTTGTCTTCACACTAGATTGCACATTACCAATTACATTGTCCAGGGAGTGGACTTTGTGAATCCTTGTGTGTGGTGTAGTAGGAACTTGATAGTTATGAGGGAGATTGCCAAGATCCACCTCATCTTCTGAGAAATCCATTGCATCAGTATCTGATGGGCCAGCAGTGGAAATATTTGGCCTAGCAGTACCTTGCTCTGTCTCAGCAGTATGAACTGTTGGATCAGCAGTAGGAATAATGATTGTACTGCTGACTTGATTCTCTTGATCCTTTGTTCCATCTACATTATTTTCACCCTCAACACCTTCTTTAGCATGATCAGAAGAAGGTTCACCATTCACTGAAGTTGAATCCACACTTGTCCATATTGGCATCAACACATAATCTTGATCCTTTTCTTTACCCAAGCCTGCTTCATTTGTTGCATCATCAGATTGTGAACCTGCAAAATCATTAGTTCTTGCAACAATAGGCACATAGTTCATTGATTGGGTTAGAGACTCAAGATCAAACAACCATTTTGGACCATCACCTGCTACATTAGATTTGTTCTCTAAAAATTCTACATGCAGGTTTTCTTCAACTTTCCTAGTTCTTGTGTTGTATACTCTAAATGCTTTGCTATTGAGAGAGTAACCAACCAAGAATCCTTCATCTGCTTTGCCATCAAACTTGGCTAGATGGTCTAAGGTATTCAGAATGGTCACATGACACCCAAAAGGTCTTAGAAATCCTAAAGCAGGAGTTCTACCTCTAAAAAGCTCACAAGGTGTCTTATTGTGAGGCTTAACTACTAAAACTCTGTTCTGGACATAGCAAGCAGTATTAACTGCTTCAGCCCAAAAAGTTATAGGCAACTTAGAATCAGCTAACATGGTTCTAGCAGCTTCTATGAGTGTCATATTCTTTCTTTCAGCAACTCCATTCTGCTGAGGAGTTCTAGCAACACTAAATTCTCTCTTAATACTTTTTTCCTTGCAGAAATCATCCATAACTCTATTCTTAAATTCTGTCCCATTATCACATCTAATGACTTTTACTCTTTTATCCACTAGGTTTTCTATTTCAGTGATAAATGTCTTAAGGATGCTAGGTGTTTCATCCTTAGATCCTAAAATGAAAACCAATGTAAATCAGCTATAGTCATCAGTGACAACAAGACAATATCTCTTATGCATAATACTACTCACATTGGTTGGTCCAAATAAGTCCATATGAAGCATAAACAGTGGTGTATCAATAGAGTTAAAAATCTTGGGCTTACAAGTGGCTTTATGTTGTTTGCCTTTAAGACAAGCAATGCATGTTTGGTCATTTTCAAATCTTTTTTGAGGTAAACCTCTTACCAAACCATTCTTAACAATTTAATTTATGGTTTTGAAATTTATGTGACCAAGCCTCCTATGCCATAACATTGATTCATCCAATGTGGCCTTTGCAACCAAACAAGTAAGAGCCTCTTTAGGAACAATGTTCTTCATATCAACACTGTACATGTTGCCCTTTCTTGAAATTTTAAGAAGTACTTGACTTTCATCAGGCATCTTAAAATCAGAAGAAAGCACAAGACATTCAGTGTCAGTGAAAAGAACTTTGTTCTTTTTGTCACACATTTGTGAGACACTAAATAGGTTATACTTAAGTTCTTGCACAAAGTACACATCTTCAAAATCCAATTTATCGGTTTTAAAGAGTACCTTTACCAGTAATTTTGCCTCCAATTCCTCCCCCAAAGGTAACATATCCTCCATCAAATGATTGAAATTCTGAGAGGTAAGACATGTTACCTATCATGTGCCTGGAACACCCACTATCTGCATATCCTTGATCTTCAACATCAGCTTGAGAATGTCCTAGCACATAAATAAGGAAATTAGTTTCCTTGGGGTACCCAAGCCATCACTGACTTGGGTTTTCCTCGTGCATCAATAAAGTCAAATCTCTTTAGAACAGTTGATGCACCATTGGATTTAAGAGGTCTCCAAATCCAACATGCTGAAGCCTTAACAGCATTTGCCCTCTTTTCCCTAGCAGCAGTATGAACTACTTGCCTAACAGTAGAAACTGCTAGCTTTGCAGTTGCACCTTTTGGTTTCCAAATTCGTTTTCGAACTACTACTTTTGATTGAAAAGGCCTTTGAGCAGTTTTAGATGCATATTTGAAAGTTGTTTTTGCATTTTGAACTGCTGGTTTTGGGTAAACAGAGTAAAAAGGTCTGGCAGTAGAAACTGGTTGTTGAGCAGTAGAAAACTTTTGGTCTAGCAGTAGGAACTGCTTTTGGTCCAGACTTTAATAAAACTGCTCTGGGTGTTGTTCTGTTAAAATTAGAGTGACTTTTGGTTGTATGCCTTTTTAAATTCAACCTACTGTTGGAATACCCAGATACCCTTTGGTTGCAGAAAGCTTCAAGATGGTCAAAACTTCCACAAGCGAAACAAGCTTTGTTATGAAAGACAAAGTCATCACCTAGTTGGTGAGACTTGAGGTTGTTCCAATTTATTTGGTTACCTCTGGGCTTGTTAGTGGTTCTATTGTGTTCACAATATCTTACTGGTTGCCTAACATGTTTAACGTTGATTTTAGGCCTATCAGTATTGTTTTTGACTATCTTAGGAACACTTGTTCCTGCTTTCTTAACCACTTCAGGTTTAGACATAACCTGTTCATCTTCATCATCATCAAAAATCCAGTCCTCAATGACTATTCTATCTGAACTTCTACTAGAGGACACCTTGTCCTCAGGGAGTGAAGTGTCACTTGCACTTTCAAAGGGTTTACTCACTTTTACAGGCTTTTCAACTATTTCATTATCTTTTGGCTTAGGACCATATTCTAACTTGGGTAGTTGAAATTCAGGTAAACCTGTATGTTCTAGGTCTATTCCTGGGGGTGCAGGGATTCCTCTGTAAGTAGGTGGAACACTTTTATAACCTAAACCAGACTTAGCTTTGTTGACTATTTGATATTCAACTATTTTGTGCACACTCTTATAGGCATGTTCTAGTGTTTCTACACTTAGTTGAATGTTTTATTTAGCCTTTGTGGCATTTTCCAATCTAAACTTCAAAACATCAATTTCATTATCTCTGAGCATCAAATCCCTTTCAAGAATTGCTTTAGTATCAGAGAAAGTTGATTCATTTGCCTTGTAGTGTGTGATCTGTTTCTCTAGGACAACTATAGCTTGCTTATGAAATAACAAGTCAATTTCAGTTTTGCTTAGTTCTTTCTTTTGTTCATCATAATGTTTGAAGTTGTCCTAGAGAAACAGATCAACAGTTTTGCTTATGAGAAGACATAAATGCCATGTTCCCAGTATTTGAAGTAACACCTCCAACTTTCTTCACATCTTGTTCAACAATTTTGAAGTTGTTGTACAAGTCATTCAGACTTATTGAATCAATTTCTGGCTTGTTTTTCCAGACAACTGCATGCATAGCCCATTCAGTTGGTAAACTCCTTAAGAACTTGGAGTTTAAATCTTCTTGAGGTATTTCTACACCAAGAACAGCAAGTTGGCTTACAATCTTTTGAAGCCTATTGAACATGTTATCCAGTGATTCATAGCTTGTTGAGGAGAAATTTTCAAATTGCTGCTTAAGAAGAGTCTTTTGGGTCTTCTTGGTGGCATCATTCCCACCATACCTTGCAACAATAGCCTCAAACAATGTTTTAGCATCTTTGAACTTGTTAAATTTAGAAGCTGATCATTTGGAAGAGTCATCATCAGCAAACTTCTTGCCTTGAGGTCATTCTTCTTCTTTATCCTATCTTCTACACTTGTTGGGTTGATCTCAAACGTTGTTTCTTCTTTACCATCAACCATTCTTGTAACAGTTTTAGGCTGAAAAGAGTTTCCTTCTTCAATAATTTCCCAGAGTGCATAGTCTTGCACCTGAAAATATTGTTCTACTCTTAATCTCCACATATCAAACTTATTTTGTTTGAGTATGGGTAACTTAGCAGCCACATTTGTTTGAATAGACTCCATGTCCATTTCTTCTTCTAAATTATGAGTATCAACCTGTCTCTGATACCACTTGTGAGGATTTTAAACGAACGAATACACAAAGGGTGTTAGTCCTTTATAATGTGTATGTGATACTTTGAGTGAATGTGAACAAGTATGCGGAATCTACTTGAACACACTTAGAAGAAGATTATTGGGTTTGATATTTGGAACAACGATGAGTAAAAGAGCAATGAACACAAAATGATTAACACCAAACGATTCAATATTATTAAGAAATAATACGAGTAATCTTGATATCACTAGGGTTACAAATAACCTTGAATCTATTACAAAGAGAACACTTTTCATATCACTGAGTTTTTCACTAAGTTGTTCACTAGGATGTGTTGCTTACTTCTATTACATGTGTGTGTTGCATGTATTGTCTTATGTATCTTAACTTGTATTATTTCTTTTGTACCATACCTAATATCTCCTTTTTATAATTCCAAGGGAGATATATACAAGTTAAGTATCTACCAACTATTCTTGACTTAATCGGCACAGAAAACCATATTAGCACAAAGTCAAACACGTCAGACATCCACTAAGCAGTACCTTCTTTTGTACCAGCAGTACTAACTTAAGTTAGTACTGCTAGTTATAACTTGATCAGTCTTCAACAATACACCAGCAGTAGAATGAATGCACTAGCAGTAGGATTTGTTGAACGAGCAGTAGTATCTGACTTAGAGTATTTTCGTCATCTTTTCAGCAACACCAACAGTAGAATCCATACAAAGACTTTGATAGATTGTTTTGTTGAATATAATTCCCAACGGCATATTCAACAATGTATAACACACTTAAGGTTGTGTTTTGGCCGATTCACTTAGAGAGAGAAAGAGAGAATTGGGAACTAGAGAGAGAAAGTGTAATATATTAGGTTGAAATGAAAAGAAGTTCCAACCCTTCCCACACATGGGAAGGGGTATTTATACTACTTGCTTAGACGCCCCGTGTGGGCTGTGGAGTGAGCTGACAGTGGGTAAAGACCCGACCCACTCCATGATTACTATAATTACTAAACTATTACTAATAATCCTACGAGCTACTTAATGCTAATGAGTACTCGGGGTGACCGAGTCTTCATATGAATATTTATATTCCTAACAGTCTCCCCCTAAGGGAGGTCATCCCGGAAATTACACTTTGAATTCTAGCATTCTATTATATATATGAATTTGACTCCCTAGCTCGTAGTCTTTGATTCTTCAAAGTCATTAATCTTTTTGTACATTCAGCAGTGAACTTTTGATGGATGATATTTTGTCTTGGATGATCGTTGAGGCTTCTTTGAGGTCATCATCCAACATACGTCTTCAAGTCATCCTTTTGCAGTATCGTCTCCATGTGATATTGATCTTTGGACCGACATGCTCACACTTTTTTGGATCATGATTTTCAGCATCAGAGTTGCGAAAGCAGTGTTGAAGGCCTTTCATTTATCATGATTCCTTGGATTATGATGATGAAGTGTGAGCATAGGGTGATGAATCAGCATCTTTTCAGCAATCATCTACAACCGCCAGGGATTCCTGCATACGACAGTTAGCAATAAAACGTCCGGTACTTACAGGTTTAGACTTCGAGATTGTTAACAGCATAGTGTGAAAACTTTCTCTAATCCTTACCAAGGCCGTTCCTAAATCGGATACCCCCGAGAGGGTTTACAAGATCTACCGAAGTACATCGACGATTAGGTGAGTCGCTGGAGTTCACTCTACGATTGTAGACCGTTTTTGAAACCGCCGTGACCACTAAGCGTAATCCACAAGGAATTACTGAAGTGACCTGCTTTCAGGGCTGTTTAATGTTGACCCTGATGTGTTTTTTATAGTCTATAATTTTTAACCAAGTTTTAAATTTATAATTGCCGAACTAACCTATAGACTAAAACACTAACGAGCAGTGTACCCGGTCAATGTGTATAGTTTCTAGGTAAGCAAGGGTCGTTCACTAGGAGCGAAGCTAAAGTGATCTAAAGGTATTCTAGTCTCTAATCTAACTAAACTAAACTAGAAAGCAATTAAAGATAGATGGGGGTTTAGCCTGAGAGGCTATCACGAGTTTGTGTGTATAATTAAACTAATACAAGAAAATAAGTATCTAAACTAATGATAAAGCAAATGTGAATTCAATGATAGAAGAACATGCTAGCCAAGTCTAATCCATCTAATAGTTATACATGCTTATGTCTACTTGTTTTAATTCATTCAATTGTTTTGCCATCAATCCGATTATTAATCCTGTCACAATTGAATAACCTACCATCGTGGTGGGAAAGAGGACATGATCATAGTGACCTATCTAGCATCAATACTAACTTATCGCTTTAAACCGTCTAACCTAGTTTGGCATTACGCGCTACTAGTCCTAATAGTGGCATAAGGCACGGTTCCGGTGTGTTCCCTCTAAGCCGTCTAATAGGATTCGGATTACTACACTTTATGATCAATTAAAGTAACCACAATTACAGATAGTTAAGTTACCACATTAAACCAATAAGTTCATAATCTAGTTACATAGACTTTTACTAGTTATAAGCAATAAACGAGTTTTTATCGATAAGCACCCAATCCAATAATAGAGCAAACACGTAATCAAGAACACAAATAAACTAAATAGACTTCATAAACTTGGCTAACACCTAAGGGTGTTAGCCCATAATCTCAGTAACAATACATAAAGTTGTAATCAAAGCAAACGAATAAGAATTCATAATGAAAACGATACGCTAACCGAACGATTACACTTAATATAAGGTTCTTGAGATGATCTTCTAGGATGATTGGATCTTCAAGGAGGTCTTCTGCTGTTTGGAGGGGTTTTTAGTCTTCTGGGAACGACCCCAAGGGTCCCCAATGATACCCTAATTCGTTAATGAGCTCGGTATTTATAGATTCTGAAATTTGGGTCGATACGGCGCATCTAGAGAGTTAGTTGCGCCGCATCTATAAGTAAACGTAGCTTCCAAGTCTGAAATTGACCCAATACGGCGCATCTAAAGACCAGATGCGCCTCATCTCCCAATACGGCGCATCTAAGGACTAGATGCGCCGCATCTCCTTCAGATTCAGATAGATTTTCTTTTTCTCTTCGCGTGGCCGCTTGAATCAACTAAATCGGAGTCCGGATGAAGATTTTATGGCCAAAATACGAAAGCATCTTCAAGTGTCGACTTGTAATCTTGACTTCTTCATTAAGCTTCTAATCTCCACTTGATTTCTTTGGTAAGGATTGTGTATGGCCGATACGGCGCATCGGATTGGTCCGATGCGGCGTATCTGGAGTAGAACAAGTTGGTTCTTCTTCGTTGACCAAAGTTTCGTATGCGACGCATGATAAAATCAGATGCGGCGCATGCTTCAAAGTCAGGCAATGGTCTTTAATCTCTTCAATTTAGCAGACTTTTCCAACTTGATTCATTTTGCTCCAATTTCCGTCCAAAATCATTAACTTTCACCAAATGCTTGTTTATACTGAGAATTACAAAAGTAAACGATTAAGTATCAATTCTCATATAAAGTGATATAAAACAAGTCATTAAAATAGGATAAATGATGCTAATAATATGTCGTTATTTGATGTCATCAAATATCCCCCCACTTGAACTTTACTTGTCCTCAAGTAAACCTTAGATTAAACTTATGAAAATGTATCCTAAAAGATATTAGGATTTATTTTTATATTTAAGCATGTATTCGTTTCATCATAATCACACAACCAAACACTTAACGAATTAGAAATAAAATAAAATGTTTTTGATAAAAGCAAATCTAATCGTTTAACTGTCCAGTCGTGATGAATATTCTATCATAAGCTTGGCAAGTATACGCATCTCCCCCACTAAAGCCAAGGAATAACAAGTCTAAAGCGGTAAAATGGGTTTTGAGGCTTAAGGGTTAATCATTCTCATCCCTATCGATCTCAAATTCCAGAAAAGGCGACAAAATCACAAATACATGATCGAATCCACGAACACGATACTTGCAATTGCTCAAATCCTTAACTCGAATAGGCTAAAGATAGGTCCAAACTTCACCAATAATAATATATCAAAAAGGGCGACAAAATCATAAATACATAGCCGAATCCACGACTACGATACTTAAGATTGCTCAAATCCCTAATCTCAATAAATCAAAGGTTTGGTTGGATAAAGAATAATACAGGGTATGGATAATATTTGGGATATAAATTGGTGTAAAAATGAAAAATAAACAAAACAAATAAATTAAAATCCTAAGTGTGGTTAATCACTTTCCCAACCATCCCAAGAATAAGACTCATATTATTGAATAACTCACGCTTTAACACTTGAAACACACGCTTTAGGTAGACACGAATTATACTCAATAAAATCTTAATCAAAGAATAAACCTTAATTGGCGTTCCCATAACTGCCAACTCCCATTCAATCCATAACTATAGTACAACAACAATAATGATAACTTTACATAACTTTACAATGTTGGTAAAAACAAACCTCCAACTTCTTCTTTCTTTTTCTTTTCTCATTTTTTCAATTTTTTTTTTTTTTTTTTTTTTTTTTTTTTTTTTTTTTTTTTTTTTTGACATCAACATATGTGTAAAATTTCACAACTTTTCTATCACTTTCTTTCCGGATAATTTTTCCATACTTTTCATACTTTCAGAAACAACTATAATAGCGAAAGTAGTAAACACACGAAAAATAAACTCAAAGATATACAATATTTACTTTCATACCAATTGCATTGTGCAATTTCCTGACTCAACCAAAGATAATGAATTACGCACGCGAACACAGGTAATGTAAGGAAACACACTTTGCCTAAAGCAATTAACCAAACCACGGATTCTAATCTACAGGGTAGGCTAAGGTGTAAGGGTGTAACGAAACATTTTAAACATAGGTGTAAGAAACGAAAGGAATGGCTCTGAGTGTTTTTCTAGGGGTATCTTACTCTAAAAGTGAGAGTAACAAAAGGGTTTATACGGGGGTTAACTAACCAGTGTAGTTAGCTAATATCACATAACATATAATAGGCTATTTGGGTGTAATCCTAGAAATTTACCAAGTTAGACAAGTCATTCCAATTATATAAAATAATACTTATTATGGTGGTCTCGAATAGTATACAAGCCAAGTTCTAAAGTTTACAAGTCACCGGCACACTCATAGATTTGTGAGTTTTGATAAATTCACAATTTTTGAAAATAACGTCACGTGTGCAGCTATGCAACTTAGATTAAACAAAAACATGCTAGAAAAATTTTAAATTTAAGCATATTAAGTACATATTAAGCATATTTTTGAAAAATAAGGACAAGTAAACGTTCTAATTCTCCATCCCCCCACTTAAGATAAACAACGTCCTCGTTGTTTAATTAGAAATTAAAAACAGGAAATTAAAAGAATTAGAACGGAGAACTCCCCTGAGATTTGCTCGGAATGATCCTCCATGTAAGAATGCGAGCATATAAAATGTGGGAGTTCATCAACATCTTCAATCGTCCAGACCTGTAAAAATATAGAGACCACAGAAAAATAGACTCGAGAACATCTCGTTAATCATTGGTTAGAAAAATAAAACTACGAAAAATTTACAGGCCAGAGTGTCGATGCGCCGCATCCATGGAATATTGGATACGCCGCATCAACAACCTGTAGGAAATATTAAACTGCATGCAATGGGATAATACGCCGTATCGATAGAAATTGATGCGTCGCTTCTTATTTTATTAATTCGAAGACTGTTTTTAATAAATAATTAGATACGCCGTATCTGTACAACAGATGCGTCGTATGTCAGTTATGGTTTAAATTTTTTCTGATTAAAAACAGAATACGGCGTATCTAGGGGATAGATGCGCCGTACTCGAATTATTAAATGCGCTGCATATAAAATTAAAACGCAATACGCCGCATCTAGAATACAGATGCGCCGTATCGTTTGTATCAGCAGAATACAGCAACAACAGTCATGCAGAAAAAACAAATAAAAAACAAACACAAGAAAATAAAATAAACTAAAAAGAAAACAAAAGATAAGCATGGGTTGCCTCCCACGAAGCGCTTGTTTTTGTTCGAGTCACGAGCCTGACTCCACCCTTATTTACTGTGTAATAGGGTGTCGTTCCCCCCACTTGGGATCAAGTGCGGCTGATAGTAGCAATAAACACGAAAAGAGTGTAAATTTGCTAGTAAAGATGGAAGAAATAAATAAAAATCATACCTTGGCAATATATGTACATCTTTCCTATCCTTACCCGGTTTGGTTAATAAATTGGATGACTTGACCATTTCATCTGAAAGAGTAGTATGTTGAGGAAAAATGAGTCTCCTTTCTTCTTGGTTATTCTCTTCGGTAGTAAGGCGTCCCTTGACTTCCGCAGAAGATGAGAAAGGGTCTTTAGCAAGTAAAAGTTCGAGTTCCTCTATAACCTTCATAGGGTCGAAATCATCATCTTCATCAATCATAGCAATGTTTAAGAGCTCGTCACCAAACTCTTCTTCGAACTCCACCAAATACGGGTTGATCACAGGTGCTTCAATAGGTAGTGTAATGAATTTGAACTCATCATTCTTTTGTCCTGCAACCTGTTTAGGAAAACTAGCAAGATTATTAGTAACGGGATTAATAATATTAAATATATTTGTACCACTTTGTGTTGTAAGTGACTCCAATTCGTCTTCTGAATCTCCATCTTCAACTAGTGGTCTTGCAATTTCATAATCGTCCCGAATTCCATCCTTAAATAAGTCATTCCAGATTTCTTCAAAAACTTGAGTTGGATCAAAATCTGGTTGAGGAATCTCATCATAAACTATGGCGACAAATGCTTCAAACTCAAAATCAGAATACTTTTCATCTTCATCCGTTGGATTGTCTAATGGCGGTAACACGATTGCAGAATATTCTTCAATGTAAGGTTCCGTATACACATCATCTTGTTCAATCGCCGGAGAAAAAGTACTATCAATAACAATCGCCGGAATTGGTTTTACGGTGTATGACTCCTCCTCATCATCATTTGACATACACCAAGTGTGTTGAAACGGCAACCCATTTCTTTCTTTCTTTGACTTAACCTTTTCCTGCAACAAGTATTCTTCCATAGTAACTTCATTCGTCTCGATGACTTGTGCACAATATCTTGCTCTTTCCCAACTATACATCTGATTATTGCTCAAGGCTTTTTCCTCTTCAAACCTAATATATTCTTCCATTGTTATGTCCGGATTGTCCATCATCATTATTACCTGAAAGATAAACAACCAAGAACAGCAGTAGACGAAACAAAAATAAAAACTAAACTAATAAAAATTAAATAAACACAGAAAATAAAAATAAAAACAAAAAAAACAAAAAAAAATATTTTTGGGTCACAGAAGGTCGATACGCCGTATCTAACAGACAATAGATACGCCGTATGCGATACAAGTTAATACGCCGTATCCAACAGACAATGGATACGCCGTATTAGCTTCCTATAATAATTTTTTTTTTTTTTTTTTTTTTTTTTTATTAAATTTAAACACTAAATCACACAAACTAAAAAAAATTTTTGCCCACAGAACGTCAATACGCCGTATTCACAGATAAGAATACGCCGTATTGAAAACAGACAGATGTGCCGTATTCACAGACAAGAATACGCCGTATCTGTCTTTCTGAGACAGAAACACAGAATGACAAAAACACACAGAAACTAACGAAAACAAATAAAAACTAAAATACCAATAAATCAAATTAAACAATCACTCCCCGGCAACGGCGCCAAAAACTTGATGTGTTTTTTATAGTCTATAATTTTTAACCAAGTTTTAAATTTATAATTGCCGAACTAACCTATAGACTAAAACACTAACGAGCAGTGTACCCGGTCAATGTGTATAGTTTCTAGGTAAGCAAGGGTCGTTCACTAGGAGCGAAGCTAAAGTGATCTAAAGGTATTCTAGTCTCTAATCTAACTAAACTAAACTAGAAAGCAATTAAAGATAGATGGGGGTTTAGCCTGAGAGGCTATCACGAGTTTGTGTGTATAATTAAACTAATACAAGAAAATAAGTATCTAAACTAATGATAAAGCAAATGTGAATTCAATGATAGAAGAACATGCTAGCCAAGTCTAATCCATCTAATAGTTATACATGCTTATGTCTACTTGTTTTAATTCATTCAATTGTTTTGCCATCAATCCGATTATTAATCCTGTCACAATTGAATAACCTACCATCGTGGTGGGAAAGAGGACATGATCATAGTGACCTATCTAGCATCAATACTAACTTATCGCTTTAAACCGTCTAACCTAGTTTGGCATTACGCGCTACTAGTCCTAATAGTGGCATAAGGCACGGTTCCGGTGTGTTCCCTCTAAGCCGTCTAATAGGATTCGGATTACTACACTTTATGATCAATTAAAGTAACCACAATTACAGATAGTTAAGTTACCACATTAAACCAATAAGTTCATAATCTAGTTACATAGACTTTTACTAGTTATAAGCAATAAACGAGTTTTTATCGATAAGCACCCAATCCAATAATAGAGCAAACACGTAATCAAGAACACAAATAAACTAAATAGACTTCATAAACTTGGCTAACACCTAAGGGTGTTAGCCCATAATCTCAGTAACAATACATAAAGTTGTAATCAAAGCAAACGAATAAGAATTCATAATGAAAACGATACGCTAACCGAACGATTACACTTAATATAAGGTTCTTGAGATGATCTTCTAGGATGATTGGATCTTCAAGGAGGTCTTCTGCTGTTTGGAGGGGTTTTTAGTCTTCTGGGAACGACCCCAAGGGTCCCCAATGATACCCTAATTCGTTAATGAGCTCGGTATTTATAGATTCTGAAATTTGGGTCGATACGGCGCATCTAGAGAGTTAGTTGCGCCGCATCTATAAGTAAACGTAGCTTCCAAGTCTGAAATTGACCCAATACGGCGCATCTAAAGACCAGATGCGCCTCATCTCCCAATACGGCGCATCTAAGGACTAGATGCGCCGCATCTCCTTCAGATTCAGATAGATTTTCTTTTTCTCTTCGCGTGGCCGCTTGAATCAACTAAATCGGAGTCCGGATGAAGATTTTATGGCCAAAATACGAAAGCATCTTCAAGTGTCGACTTGTAATCTTGACTTCTTCATTAAGCTTCTAATCTCCACTTGATTTCTTTGGTAAGGATTGTGTATGGCCGATACGGCGCATCGGATTGGTCCGATGCGGCGTATCTGGAGTAGAACAAGTTGGTTCTTCTTCGTTGACCAAAGTTTCGTATGCGACGCATGATAAAATCAGATGCGGCGCATGCTTCAAAGTCAGGCAATGGTCTTTAATCTCTTCAATTTAGCAGACTTTTCCAACTTGATTCATTTTGCTCCAATTTCCGTCCAAAATCATTAACTTTCACCAAATGCTTGTTTATACTGAGAATTACAAAAGTAAACGATTAAGTATCAATTCTCATATAAAGTGATATAAAACAAGTCATTAAAATAGGATAAATGATGCTAATAATATGTCGTTATTTGATGTCAGGGCTGTTTCATTGACCCTGGCAGGAATTTCCATTTAATCACTGAGAATTACATTTGAAAATTCCCTCATAAATGTTCTGGAAGATTGCTAAGATCTGCTTAGGACTCATAAGTATACGAATGGTGTCCTTAATGTTGAATAACCAGTGTAGAAGAAACATGTGTTCCTATGAGATCTTATGATGTATCTCGCGGCTCTAGACTCGATAAGTGCAATTTTGGTAGTCGAAGACTGGAGCGGTGTCTCCTGTTTTCAATATCAACTAACTCGGAGTGAGAGAGTCAATAGTAATGAGTGAATCTCTGTGTGAATGAAACAAGAGTCTTTTGAGAGACCTTGAGTGGCTAGGGAGGTTTGTGCAGCATATCACTGGGTCCATGATACTTGTCTTCAACGTCAGCAATCAACTACGTGATTTTGACAGCATATGTATTGACCCGGTTTCTGCCTAATGTGCAAGGAGGGTTTCTTTGTTTTCACCCTTTATCTTTACATTTCTTTTTCATTCTTCAACCCCTTCAGTGCTTACCGAGACTTCACCACTAGTACCTTGTTGGGTTTGTTCCAGTACTAGCTCCATCTCAGTCGGCACTCTTCCCTTATTCACTTTTCTCCTTTTTAATCATTCCTAAGGACTTCTATTCTAACTAGAGGATTGTCCCTGCGAAGATCCCTCCGGTTCTGGCTGGATCATGGGAAATAATACCTAACCTCACCATCTTTATAACTCCAGTGCATTAAAATAAGATTGGTCGGTCTTTGGTATTCTTCCACAATTGCCATCATAAACCATTTGCTCCCCCTTAATATGTGCATTGATATAAGAAAGAGTTTAGCACATATTTGGGAGCCTACACATGAGTCCAAAAGATCACATTTTATCAGATTTCATATTTAAATCACATTCTCTCCCCCGATCAAAAATTTCAAACCTTTTGAGATTTGTGATCCCAATTGATTTAAATAAGTTTAGAAAATATGGGAGAAAATGTGGTCTGATTCAATATATACTAATAATGGAATATTACTATGCTCCCCCTCAATCAATGAGGGAGAATGTTAGTGTCAGAAATGATGAGTTTTTAAATGATTTGGAGTTTAGCGAGAAACTCATGAAAAGATTCATATCTTGACACATAACAACACATGTTTATTCATTACTTGAACCATACAAAGATACCATTTGATGATCTAAAATGAAATTTGAAATCACTCTCCCCCTCAATCTATGACCCGTTATCAATTTAAAATTTTATGAAAAATTAAACCTTTTGTCATAGATTGAGTGGCAAATTTTATGGAGAAAAAATTTAGGTTCGATTGATTTTCAAATACTGTTTTAAATCACCATTTTAGATACAAATTATTTTCCAGAAGAATCATAGATGGGAAAAAATTTTGTTTTGGTAAAAGAAGACTTCTCTTCTGAATCAGGAAATAATGCACTGAAGCGTACACTAGATCGAGGGTGCACGGATGTAAAGTAATCCATGCCCGGGAGAACTTAATCACCCGTTGATAGGAACAGCCGTCTTTTTGGCGACGTACTTTCCTCATTTTGAAAAACGGGTTCCATATCTGAAGTAATAGCAAGCCATATAGGCATGTTTTGAAAAAACTTTTTGAACTTCTGTTCGAACTTCATTTAAATACCCGTGTCATTATTGAATGACATTTCTAGAATCGTAAATGTTATCGATTCCAGAAGACATGCCTTGAAAAAAACTATATTTGGTATTTTTTATTTTTCTGATTTTTATGGTTTTTATTGGTTTTATATTTTTCTATTTTCTTTTTATAAAATTTTTATGAAATTGGAAAAAATATTTTTTGAGTTTTTATGATTTTATTTATTTACAAAGGATACATGAAGAATTACCACCTTAATTCTTCTTTGATAGAAAAGAGTTCAATCAGATCGTTTTCCACTGAATGGTATCGGATGTCATTTTGAAACTGCCGTGACCACTAAGCGTAATCCACAAGGAATTACCGAAGTGACCTGCTTTCAGGGCTGTTTAATGTTGACCCTGGCAGGAATTTCCATTTAATCACTGAGAATTACATTTGTAAATTCCCTCATAAATGTTCTGGCAGATTGCTAAGATCTGCGTAGGACTCTTAAGTATACAACTGGTGTCCTTAATGTTGAACAACCAGTGTAGAAGTAACATGTGTTCCTATGAGATCTTATGATGTATCTCGCGGCTCTAGACTCGATAAGTGCAATTTTGGTAGTCGGAGACTGGAGCGGTGTCTCCTGTTTCAATATCAACATAGCTCAAAACAAACACTCACTCAAAACCTTCCAATTTCCCCCGCCAAGATGCTGAAACAAACACTCACTCAAAATGCTAATCAGCTTAGTGTAGTTTGAAAATTATGACATTCTGAGTTTCTCCACCTCATTAATCTATCAACTTAGAGCTTAAATTAACTTACTTTCATAAACTCTAAGTCATAAGCTTATAAGGTGAAAATCAAATAAGCTAAAAAGAGTATTGTTATTATCATTTCTTAGAAAAAAAAATAATTGGTAAACCCACATGTCTAAAACTTTAAATCAAAATAGTACAACCTGACCACTCTGCTTACCAAGCTCTTTAAATATACAAACCTTTGACTTTGTTTACTTTAGCAATCTATATACCAAAAATAAATAAATGAATAAATAAATAATCAAAAAAAATTTTGGTCTTTTACAATGAAGTAACTAACCACTTCTAAAGCCGTCCTTCTTGGTAACGAATCTGCGTTCCATTATTATAAACTGATTTTCGCCATTAACACATACATACCTGCATCCTCTCTCTAAACAAAATCGAAAGCAAACCCCTTTGTTGCTGTATGATCTGACGCAGACCTCTGTTATTCTTTTTTAATATCATTGTCTTTTGGGTGTTCGAACTTCCCTATCCTTCTATCATCATCATCACCGGCAAAAAATTAGGGTTTCTTGATTAAGCTATTTTGATTTGAGTTTGCGGAGGATTGTGGAATGTTTTAGGTTTATCGCATCTTTGTGTTAATAAAGTGGATCATTCCAGCAGATGAACGGGCCAAATGAAGCGGGCCTTAATAGCCCAAGATTTTTGGCGGGAAAAGCCTGTGGTAAAATGACACTATTTCCTTTGTGAATTAATCATATATATAAAATATAAAATACAAGAAAACCTGAAGTTGGATTGTGTTTTGGTGCTGGATAACTGAGCTCGTGGATTAATAATAAATACTTAGGCTTATAGCCCATTATGTTAGTAAATGAATTGGATCACTTGGCTTCTTGGGCTTGCTTGGATTCGATGGATTATAGAAGAGCATAGGGACCATTTGCAATACAACTAAATGGATTAATATGAAAACTTGATGGCCAAGGAGAATGTTACATATAAATATATAGATGGCATACAAATAAAAAAGGGTGTGTTCGGTTTGTGGCTGGGATTGACGATAAGAAAAAGAAAAGGGCTTTTATCTTCTTTTTTTGTGTTTTTTTTTTCTACAGTATACGTGAAAAGAAGAAAAGGTGTAGGGTACGAGAGGCGTTTCGTTCAAGGGCTTCTCTATAACCACGATGAACATCTATCATTATCGTAACTTTTATTAATTATTCGGTTTGCGTATTTGAATTTATATTGAACTCGTTTTGCTTATCATTCAATTTATATTTTGGTATGTTTATTGATATTATGGGCTAATACCTTTAGGTGTTAGCCAAGTTTATGACAATTATATGTTTTTGTTATGTTTTACAACGATTACTAGTATACCTCGTTGGATATTATTGCTTGTTCCTTGTTATCTTGTAACTAGATCTTTGAAATATAACCTAAAATTCTGTAACTTAACTAACAGCATTAGTGGTTATTTGAATTATAAACCTTAGATCCGAATCATAATAATTAAATGTAGAAAGCCAACTACATTGGTCCTAGCTTAGGAGAACAAGTCGGGAAGATTTCCTAAGTAAGTTCTTTTATTATGACTAGTATGTGTAATATTGCTAGGTAGATAACTACAAGAATGAGTCTTATAAGTTAGTAAAACTCGTTAGAAGTTTAGGTTGCATTTATGTCACCTAGATAGATTATAAATAATAGTTGAAGTACTTTATGCGGGCTTCGTTAATGGTAACAACATTAACCCTCGTCAGAGCCTCGGATTAAAGGAGAAGACCCACCTTGCTTACATTAGCAAATCACCAACGAGGGACGGTACCTAACCATAATCTTGCACTAGTAAAACATATCACTAATGCTTAATCGGAATAGACTTGGCCATCACGTTCTTCCTATCTTGATTTAGTGCCTTTTTACTTCTATCGTTTGTCTTGTTTTATTTAGTTTATTTAATTACTTTATTAGTTTAATTATGAAAAAAAACTCGTGCTAGACTCTCAGGCTAAACCCCCCCCCCCCTTTGCATTATTTTAAGTTAATTAGATAGTAGAATACCTTTAGGATTAGTATAATAGAAGTTCACTCCTAACAATCGACTTGTACTTACCCCACTAGCTACATTGATCGGGTCTACTTCCCATTAGTGTTACTCTATAGGTTAGTTCGGCAGAATATAAATAGTAAAACTTGGTTTGAAATATATAGACCTATAAATACATATCAAGTTTTTGGCGCCGATGCCGGGGAGTGATTTTATCTTTTTACTTGTTTTAACTGGTATTTTTGTGTTTTTAGCTAATTGGTATTTTGTTTTCTGTGTTTTATTTGATTTTTATTAGTTTTTAAGTTTTGTTTGTTTAAGTTGTTTATTTGTTTTGGTTACTGTTCAGAATTAAAATATGATGTCTGACCTTCTGTTTAAAAATTCCAATACGGTGTATTCAATTTACTGAATACGGCATATTCAGTTTTGAAAATTTATACAGCGTATCCACATTAAAAAAAAATCAATACGACGCATCCAGTTTACTGTATACGGCATATTGACATTTTGACTTTCTGTGACACAAAAATATTTTTTGTTTTTCATTTTTAGTGTTTAATTAGTTTTTATTGTTTTTATATTTTGTTTTGTCTACTGTTGGTCTTCTTGGTTATTTGTTTTTTCAGGAAATCATGGAGATCGAGAAAAACATTGATGAAATAACCATGGAAGAATATGTCCGATATTAAACTGAAATGGCATCGAGGAATAATCGGATCTACAATTGGGAATATGCAAGATACGGTGAAATAAAATGGTACTTTAATGATGGTTATATTGATTATGTAGGGTCTAATGAGGAGGAATATCCGGCTATCAAATTTAATTTTAAGTCGAATTTGGGTGCTAAAAACATTAAACATGGAGATTATCTAGATAACGAAGTGTATGATGCTATAGCATGCGACAGTGCTCCCGAGCTTGATTTTCTCTTCCAACCTCGTACACAGCTACAACATGGGGGAAATCTAATAAACACGAAGCTATCGAATATACGGAATTTGATCATGAAGAGTTTCCCGCGGTCAAATTAGACTGTCCAAATAATAAACATGAAGAGTATTCTAATTCTGGTGTTGAAAAGTTTGATGCTATTGCATGTGACGATGTACCTCACTTGGATTTCCTAATCAAACCTTATTTACAACCACAACATAATGAGATGAATAATTCTGGAGTTAATGAGCATGTTGGGGAGATCATTGATGACATGGAAATCATGGATGACCTTCCTGTGAAGGATATTCAGGAAGAAATTAGGAATTTAAATCTCGAGGACTTTGAAATACTTCAACGGTTTTGGACACCTATTGTGAAAGATTTACCTAAGCCAAAACCGGTTGAACCGTATCGCCAACCGGTTCCTTTCCTTGAATGATTGAAGGTCGTGTGGAATGAGGAACCAAGCAAGAAGCAATTAAAGGAGATGGAAGCTATGAGTCTATGGGTGGATAAATCAAGTCCACAAGCTCATGTGGAATCTATGACACAAAGTGGTAACACCTTTGACTCTCCTTTTATTTCAGTTACTAATGATCTTGCTAGTGTTTCTAAACAGGTTGCTAACACTATGAATGATGTGGTGGAGACTACGATCCTACAATATACCATACATGTCACATCACTTAATGTTGGGTCCGATTGCGCACACGCATTCATGCAAACCATGAAGTATATGAACAACAGTTTTAGTAAGTGTGGAAAACTGATGAACATCAACATTGTTGAGGTTAGGTTTGCTTGAGAACGACACACACATGCTAATAACACCATTTGTACTTTTCAACTTTATAAATCTTATTAGAAATGAATCAAATATTTACAAGGGATAGCCTACGGAAAACTACCCCGGTTGATGACAGATTCTCTCCTAACTCAAACAACAAGTGGCAGCTAGCTTTGCATTGTTGGTCCTAGGAGAGATCCTAACTATAATACTATTTTCTATGTTTGAATCTCTACTTAACTCGGTTACAACCTTGAGTTAATATAGGAGGGGAAACAGTGGTTTCATGTTGGTTGAATAGTAAATTGTCCACTTGCTATAGATAGGCACGTGCCTAGTAGGCTAGTCTGAAGCGTACTTTCGACTTTCCCTATTTGACAACTATTAGTCCCAATGCCTATTTCTCGTATATCAATAAGTAGTTGAACTTATCTTCCTAAAGAAGTTTCCAACCCATGCATTCAGAGGTTGAGGTTATAATGCAGAATCAAGTCCTCAGAGTTATAGAGACATCTGTTAGATCTCAGTGACCCTGGTGTTGCTTTTAGATCCTTGTAAATCACTCCTTGACAATGCATCAGTTTGTCAGATGTTTTCTCCAGTTGGTCTTTAACGTCCCTAAAGCCATACAGATGTTTGAGCTTTATACAATGCTCACTGATTTCTTTATCAGTGAGTATCACTTTCTGAATAATAATCAGCGAGACATGTTCTCTGATAACATATTAGGGAGTATCTTACTTCTGATAACTATCAGGTTTACATTGATAGTTATGAAGTGACATTCTCTCTGATCGTTATCAAAGACTTTATGCTCACAGACCTTCAAAAGGTGTATTAGGCTATTTTATGTTTAAATACTTGTTAGAGACAATTGGGTCGGTTTTTTAGACCCAACAATCTCCCCCTATTTAAATATACAAATAGACTAATTATCAGTAGTAAGTGAGCATAACGGCTTCTTCTTACGTAATGATTTTACAAAAAGTAAAAATAAAAAATTAGTTATCTTCTGAGTCCTCATTGTTGCAGAACATGTCATTGGCTCTTAGGTTTAGATCTTCTTTTGTCAGAGATCTTGAGACAACTTTTTCATTCAAGCCCGTTTTATGTCAGGTTTTCGGCTACGTTCAAGTTAGGATGTTAGCTACAACTTTTATGTTTTGACCAACAGTTGGTTATATGCAATTTTTATGATTTTTACCCGATAGAAATCTGTTACTCAGATTTTGACACTCGTTACCGTTTTGGCTCTAATTTATTCACACGAATGAGTTACGGAGTGAGCCAAGCGGCAAAATGACGACAAGACATAGCTCTACAATCCTATATTTTTACTTATGGTCTAAGGTCTACTGATTTCACAAAATAAATACGTTTATTGCCCGCTGTCCAGAAACTGTTTTGTAATTTAGGTCCTTACGATGTTTTTAGCGTTTTAGTCCGATTTACCAAGCATAATTAAGTATAATAAGCATACAAAACATATTAGATACATAATATACAAATAGTTGCGAATCCACGACACTAATATTATTACTCTAGTATAATCCTTATGGTGGATTACAAACCGTTGCAGCTTCACTCCACCGATATGCACAAAGATCGGCGCTCACTAAGAAGAGCTACTCCCAACGGTATTCCGCCCTCGGAAACCACCTACAAGCTCGTGATTCGACTTCACCACTAAGACCACAAAGACTTGCCCCCCCCCCCCCGGGGAAGTATCAAGCCCCAACCAGATCAACACACGATCTAGGTTTGACTACCAAGGTACAAGACTTCTTACAACCAAATTGAATGAATAATAGTTGATTGTTCAATCCAAATCATATCCTAACCTAGAGACTCGATTCTAGTAGAAAGGGTATATAGAAGAAGACTCTCGAAAAAACTCACAACAGTCGATTAGGTTCTTGTGAATCTATCTTGCAAAAATTAAGTGTTCTTTCAATTAGAGATAGAAGAGAAGTTTACAACACAATAAGATAGTAGACTTAGATGGTTGACAGAAATGAAAATAGAGAGAGAATGATTGGCAAGAGGTAAGGAACAAACGACAAGAGTGTGGTATTTATAACCAATAACCCCAAAATTGACACGCACCCAGTACCTCGGGGCCAGCCCAGGAATTTTGCAAGTTTTTGTTTATTAGTATACGACTTTTATTAAACCCATAATTGCACTTCACCTTTGACCTTTCCAATAACATTCCAACACTCAAAGTTGGATAAAGTCAACCAACTCATTTAGCAAAGGATTTTGTATTAAACATTTGTGAAGGGAAAATTAAAAAGTTAGGGATTTAGTTCAATTTCAAATAGAAAGAGAAAAACCATAGGACATTTAAGCTGGATAAAACTTTTCCTCCTATATTTGAAATTCAAATTTTAAATTCAAAAATTAGTTGTTACTAGATGAGTTGTATGATGTGAAAGGTTGAGTGTGTGAGAGAAGTGAGTTGGTAAAGTAAACTTGGAGAAGAAGGGTTAGGAGATGTGAGTGAGAGTGTAAGAAAAGTGTATCATAGATGTGTTAGTTTTTTGATGCGGCAGATTGTAACACCACAAGAAGTTTTACAATCCTCATAGGCAGAGTACCTAACCGTTGTAGTGTAGTATAGGTAAAACACGGGAGATTGATCATTCTCTAGGGAAATAGTGAGGTAGGCTCGAAGTGTATGACGAATTAAGTCTAAGGGTTGAGAGAAGATTATTTTTGATCCTTTTATGTTTATTTGTAAGCAAGTAAAATCTCGGGTTTGTAGGAGTTTGATTTTTAAAACTAATAATTAAACTAATTCAATCTAAACCAATGTGCAGAAAAGTAAATTGGTGAAACTCGTATGATAGGTAAAGCGTATTTACTTAGAATCTCATTACTCCCTAGTTATCTCTTATTGATTAGTCGGACGTTCAAGCTAGTAATATATTAGCCCTAGCAAGTTTTCCTACTCCTAATGCATATAAAAACTAATTAAACAAGAATCGACACACAATAATCAATAACTAGGTTTCATGTAGGGTATTCACAATGCAAGAAACACTTGTTTGAGGCTTAGATATGGATCGAATGAACAAGAACTAGAGAGAGAAAGTGGGAACTTCTAGAGAGAGAGAACTATGTGTATATTAGCTTGAAATGTAGGGAAGTTCCAACCCTTCCCTTGCAAGGGAAGGGGTATTTATACTTACTACATAATATGCCCCTAGCGGGCTGTGGAGTGAGCTGACAGAGGGTAAAGACCCGACCCACTCCACAATACTATTTAATAACTAATCTACTAATAATATTACTGATAATCCTACGAGCTATGATGAGCTAATAAGTACTCGGGGTGACCGAGTCTTCAGCTGAATATTCATATTCCTAACAATCTCCCCCTAAGGGAGGTCACCCCAGAAGTAATGTTTAGAATTTCAGCACTTCTTCCTTGGATCTTGACTTCATAGCTCGTAACCATTGATTCTTCAATTTCATAGATCGTTGTGCAAACATCCGTGATCTTCAGATGACTTCTCTTTTGTCTTGGATGACCTTTGAGTAATCTTTGAAAGTATCATCCCACTTGATTCTCCAAGTCATCATTCAGTAGTAGGTCTCCATGTGATGACATATACTTAGAGCCGACATGCTCACACTATATGGCGTCATGATCTTCAGCATCAGAGTTTGCGGAAGCTGTGTTGAAGGTCTTATGGGTGATCATGACTTTGTTGAATAACAATGATGATGTAGTGTGAACATGTGGTAGAGGATTGGCATCTTTTCTGCAACCAGCTACAGCATTCCACAGCTACAGCCGCCAGAAGTTCCTGCATAAGACAGTTAGCAACAAATCGACCGGTACTTACAGGTTTGGATTTCGAGATTGTTAACAGCATAGTGTGGAAACTCTCTCTAATCCTTACCAAGACCGTTCCTAATCGAAAACCCACAGAGGGCTTTTTAAGACTATGCCGTAGCATTTCAACGATTAGGTGAGTCGCTGGAGATCACTCCACGACTGTAGACCGTTTGAAACCGCCGCGACCACTAAGCGTAATCCACGAGGAATTACTGAAGTGACCTGCTTTCAGGGCTGCTTGATGTTGACCCTGGCAGGAATTTCCATTCAATCATTGAGAATTACATTCGTAAATTCTCTCATAAATGTTCTGGCAGATTGCTAAGATCTGCGTAGGACTCTTAAGTTTACAACTGGTGTCATTAATGTTGACCAACCAGTGTAGAAGTAGCATGTGTTCCTATGAGATCTTATTTTGCATCTCGTGGCTCTAGACTCGATCGTGCGTTTTGATTTAGTGAGCGGAGGCTGGAGAGGACTGCCACCTTTTCAATATCATCTAACTCGGAGTGAGAGAGACGATAGAAATGTATTGAACTCCGTGACAATTGAAACAAGAATCCTTTGAGGGACCTTGAGTGGCTAGAGAGGGTTGTGCAGCGTATCACTGGGTCCATGATACTTTGTCTTCAATGCCAGCAATCAACTAAGTGATTCTGACAGCATATGTATTGACCCGGTTT
This sequence comes from Artemisia tridentata subsp. tridentata, assembly GCA_021014915.2. Classification (NCBI taxonomy): domain Eukaryota; kingdom Viridiplantae; phylum Streptophyta; class Magnoliopsida; order Asterales; family Asteraceae; genus Artemisia; species Artemisia tridentata. The sequence continues at coordinate 321,910,830 of CP139509.1, forward strand.
TTGCCTAAGTTGTAAGGAGGGCTATTTCTTTTCACCCTTTCTCTTTACAATTCTTTTTCATTCTTCAACCCCTTCAGTGCTTACCGAGACATCATAACTAACACCTTGTTGGGTTTGTTCCAGTGTTAGCTCCATCTCAGTCGGCACTCTTCCCTCATTCACTTTTCTCCTTTTTAATCATACCTAAGGACTTCTTCACTAACTAGTGGATTGTCCCTGGGTAGATCCCTCCGGCTCTGGTGGGATCGTGGGAACATGAACCTAACCTAACCATCCTTATAACTCCATGCGTTAATTAAAATGGTCGGTCTTTAGTACTCATTCACGATAGCCAAACCAAATCTTTGAAAAATCTCTCAAAGTGTTCATGATTCTGAAACACATTTTTGCAAACACTTGAGAGTTTTATATTTTTCAAATGCTCCCCCTCAACATGTGCTCGAGTGATAGTTTTATAAATTTGCACATGTTAGGTAGAGCTCGCACTTTTTGAATTGATCCACTTTCAGTGAACATGACCGATTCGAGACACGCTTACATCACTAGATATACTAGCTTGAAATTATTACCCGGCCTGGTCAAGTCCACAGAAAGTTTCTCGAAATGGTACTCTCTACTCAGATACATCTTTTTCGAGACACGATTACATCACTGGTTAGGCCAGCTTGAAATTATTACCCGGCCAAGACGTATCCTTTCGATTGATGACAATTCAAGTTTCGTCAATTCATTGGTGAAGTCTGAGCCTTGCTCACGTGAGATGCCCAAATCCTTAATGTTTTGTTAAAACCATTTGCTCCCCCTCAATATGTGCATCGATATATGAAAGATTTTAGCACATATGGAAGAGCTTGCTTTTATGACCAAAACATTTTGCTCCCCCTCAATATGTGCCTTGATATACAAAATGGTTTAGCACATACGGGAGAGCTTACATTAACTTCCAAATCATCACATTTTATCAGAATTTCATATTTAAATCACATTCTCTCCCCCGATCAAAAATTTCAAACCATTTTAGATTTGTGATCCCAAGTGATTTAAATAAGTTTAGAAAATTTGGGAGAAAATGTGGTCAGGTTTAAATGTATTCTGATTTTGAAGCATACTATGCTTCCCCTGAAACAACGAGAGAGTGTCACTGCTGATGTTGCACAAATTTGGCAAGGTGTCGGAAATTTGAACAAATATGCTCCCCCTCAATTAATGACCCGTTTTCCATTAAAAGAGCTGTAGTCATTCAATTGAGCGACGGGTATTTGTGAAAATTTAATTCAATTTACCACCTTGTGTAACATCAAGACTCTCTTGAAGAATCAAACAACATAAAGAGTCTGATGAAAAGAAGACTTCTCTTCTTATACACGACATGACGCACTGAAACGTACATCAAGTCGGTGAAACATGGATATAAAGTAATCCATGCCCAGATGAACATCATCCGGTTGAAGGAACAGCTGTCCTTTTGGCGACATGCTTTCCCCATTGTGAGGCACGGGTTGCTATCTAAAGTAATAGCAAGCCATTAAGACATGTTTTAACAGATTAGTATAACTTCTGCTCGAGCTTCATTTAAGGATCCGTGTCATTGTTGAATGACATTTCTAGATCCGTAAATGTTATCGATAAACAGAAGACATGCCTAGGTAGGACTATTTTTGGTATTTTCTGATTTTTCAATTTTTATGGTTTTTATAGGTTTTATATTTTTGTATTTTCTTTTTGATTTAAGATATATACAACTATGCATAAGGATATAAGAAGACAATCCTTTACTCCACCTTTTCTTCCTGAAGACACTTGAGGGTTTCAGGTGTCATGCTCTTCATGCCAAGGCGTGGGAGAATAAACTGAAATCTTTCTCTTGGGAGGGCCTTGGTGAAGATGTCAGCCAACTGAAACTCTGTCCTCACGAAGTATAGTTCCACAATTCCTTTTTCCACCTGTTCCCTGATGAAGTGATGCCTGATGTCGATGTGTTTTGACCTGGAGTGCTGAACATTGTTACAACAAAGAGCAATGGCGCTTTTGTTGTCACAATATAAGGGAATTTTGTTGTATGAGAATCCATAGTCCGAAAGTTGTGATCGCATCCAAAGGATTTGTGCACAACAAGCAGACATGGCAATGTACTCAGCTTCATTAGATGATATGGAAGTACTCATCTGCTTCTTAGAAGACCAACTAACCAACTTTTCCCCCAAAAACTGAGCTCCTCCTGAAGTACTGCGACGAGTGTCTTGACATCCCGCATGATCAGCATCCGCGTAAGCTGTTAACTCCATTGCAGTGTCCTTAGGATACCAGAGACCCATATGAACCGTGCCTTGAAGATATCGGAAGATCCTTTTCACTGCTTCAACATGCTTCTTGGTTGGCCTGGATTGATACCGAGCACACATACACACAGCAAACAGAAGATCTGGTCTGCTAGCTGTGATGTACATCAAAGATCCAATCATGCTTCGATACTTTGTTATATCTACTGGAATCCCTGAAGGATCTTCATCCAGCTTCGTTATATCAACCATGGGAGTGTCAACAGTTTCACTTGAATAGAATCCAAACTTTTTCAAGATCTCGTTGGCGTATTTGGATTGATTGATGAATATGCCTCCGGGACTTTGAGAAACTTGTAATCCTAAGAAGAATGACATTTGTCCCATCATGGACATTGGGAACTTGGAATTCATCTCCTTTGAAAAACTATCACATTCACTCGGATCTGTTGAGGCAAAGATGATATCATCTACATATATCTGAACTAGTAGTAGATGGTTTCTTGACTTCCTGGTGAATAGTGTGGGATCAACAACACCCTTGGAGAATCCGTTCACTAGGAGGAACTTGGACAATGTATCGTACCATGCCCTTGGCGCCTGTTTTAACCCATAAAGAGCCTTCTTCAAGCGGTAAACATGAGTAGGATGTTCAGCATCCACGAATCCTTCTGGTTGACTCACATAAACTTCTTCCATTAAGTCACCATTCAAGAATGCCGTTTTGACATCCATCTGGTAGACTATCATATTTCGACTAGCAGCATTTGCCAGGAAGATTCTTATAGCTTCAATTCTAGCAACCGGAGCAAACGATTCTTCAAAATCAATGCCCTCTTCTTGTCTGAACCCTTTAGCAACTAGCCGTGCCTTGTTCTTTAACACATCTCCATACTCATCAAGCTTTACTTTGAAGATCCACTTTAAGGCAATGATCATTGCAAGCTCTGGAGGAGGCACTAATTCCCATACTTCAAGTCGATCAAATTCATGGATTTCATCCTGCATAGCTTGGAACCAGCAATCTTTAGTCATTGCTTCTTTGGCATCTTTTGGTTCGACTTTGGACAGTACAGAATTGAAGAAGCACCATAGTGCATCAGTGGCTAGTTGATTACGTGTGGATACTGGACGTGAGGGATTGCCTATGATGTTGTCGATTGGATGATCACTGGTCCATTTTCTGAGATGGTCGTGAGGTTGAGGGTTATGAACAGATGTAGCAGTGCTGTGTTCTTCAAGTGAGGATGTGTCTGGTGTATGTTTAGGAGCAAATATGTTTTCAAAAGGAACCTCATCAACAGGAGCAAAAGGGTTAACTTCCAAAGAATGATTATCTGAAGATTCTTGTATTACTGGAGAGGATTGAGCGTTTGATGACGAAGGCGATTGACTGGCAGCTGGAGCATTGAGACTGACTGATGCTGAAGCTGTTGGGCCTTCTGAACCTTGTGGGGCTTGAACCTCAGCCATAGGAAGTATTTCAGGTTCACTTGGGATGGTTCCATTCGTTGGCTCAAATTATTCATCAAACATAGGATCGAATAACTTCTTCAATTCCTCGCATGTAGGTGGCACATAAGAATCTGCAGGCATAGAATTCTGTACAAGTCCTGAACTAATGGGTCCAGGTGACAAAAGGTTAAGATCGGGTCCAGAACTAATTTGTCCTGAAGCAGGTTGCTCACTCAGCTCATCGAACGTAACATGAATGGTTTCCATGATTTTACGGGTTCTCTTATTGTAGATTCGATACCCTTTACTGTCTGGTGCGTATCCAACAAAAGTACCTATATCTGCTTTAGCTCTTAACTTTCCCAAGTCTTGACTATCGTTAGTTGGATAGCAAAGTGCGCCAAACACACGGAGAAAAGAGAGATCTGGTTTCTTGTTATGAATTAACTCGAAGGGAGTCTTCTCATGAACAGGATGAATTAGGGATCGGTTTTGAGTGTAACATGCTGTTGCAATAGCCTCTGCCCAGAGAAACATCGGTGCCTTTGAAAATATAAGCATAGTTCTTGCAGCTTCCACCAGAGTACGGTTCCTTCGTTCAACCACTCCGTTCTGTTGAGGAGTGCGAGGGATACTTTTCTGATGCGTGATGCCAATACTTTCATAAAAATTACGGAGTTGTTGGTTAACAAACTCAGTACCATTATCAGTGCGGATGATTCTGACAGTTTTATCGAGCCTTACTTGCAGCTGTTTTATCAGTTTAATGATAACCTCTGGAGTTTCGTCCTTGGTTCTCAAAAACTTTACCCATGTGAACCGAGAATAATCATCTACTATCACCAGAACGTACTTCTTTCCATTTATGGTTTGTATTCTCATTGGACCGCACAAGTCCATATGGAGGGTATGAAGAACTTCCAAGTTGGTGTTGATGGTTTTAGGCTTGTGGGTTTGTTTCTTGCTTTTACCCAGTTGACAAGCAGAGCAGAGATGATCTTTCTCATATTTCAGTCTGGGCATCCCTCTAACAAGATCTTTACGGGAAAGATTATTTATGGTACCGAAGTTCAAGTGGTTCAAACGACGATGCCACAGCCATGATTTTGTTTTAGAGGCTTTAGAAAGCAAGCATATGGGAGAGGACTTCAACATTTCTTCGATCGATATGGTGTATAGATTGGTGCCCCGACTGCCCTTGAGGAGATCTATACCATCCAATTCTCTGACAAAACATGTATGTTTTCTGAAAGCCACTTCCAGTTCTGAATCACAAAATTGACCCACAGAAAACAGATTATGCCCTAGTCCTTCCACATAATATACCCTTGAGATTACACTGTCACCAAACACATAATCTCCATAACCCATAATAGCACCAAAGTGGTCGTTCCCAAATCTAACTATCCCAATAAACTTTTTCACGAAGTTCTTGAGCCGCGAGCGATCCCCAGTCATATGTTTTGAGCAGCCTGAGTCCAAATACCACAGGACGATTTGTACGACCTGCATTTGAAACCAGACAACAATGGATAACTGAAAAATGTGGATCCCCAAGTGCAATTGGGGTCCGTTTGGTCAGCACATACATATTCTGGAACCACAGATTTCACTGATGCTACTATCTTTACTGTGGAGACAGAGCTAGAGGCAGGACAAGACCTAGATGGAAGGCATTGTGACACTAAAGACAGAATTCTACCAGTTAGTCTCCATTCCTTATTCATTTTAGGTAATGAGCTCTGTTTTCCTAAATTGAATTTCCTTCCAGTGGGTCTCCATTCCTTAAATTTCACAATTTTATGCTTATTCATTTTAGGTAACGTGCACTGTTTTCCTAAATTGAATTTCCTTCCAGTGGGTCTCCATTGATAGCCTACGCTAGCAAATGTTTTTCCTGTTGCTTTCCAAACTTTCTTGCATGCTTCAGTTATCCTAACATTCTTATCATGGGGTGATGCAGAAGACATCAAGAAAGACACAACACACTCATCATGATTAGCAGAAATTAAACAATTGTCGCATGTTTTACAGATAGCATTAGAATTCGAATTAATTACAGTACTTTTGATACTAGAATCAACACGATTCATCCTACTCATTGCAAACTTATTGTTCCTAGGTTGGGCTTCTACATTCTTCAAGTGATCATTCTTAGCTGGCGCAGTCCTATCCTTTCTTGCATTTCCTCTAGACCTTGACCCGCTAGCTTGGGTGTCACTTTTTACTCCTGTAGAAGCATCGAAGGGAACATTAGTTTGTTTTTCTGTCACATGCCTTCCAGATAATGATGTGTTGGGTTCTGATGTTTTAGGTGGTAGATCAAAGGCTACATGCTTGTTCTCAACAGTGGATGATGATGCAACAAATCTATCTCTATGGCTGCTAAACTTAGGAATTGAGCCTATGGCATATTCTAAGTTTTCCTGAATCCTTTTCGTGAGTTTGCAGGCATAGACAACTGCCCTATCAAGTGGCTTATCAGTCCTATCCTCTTCAACTACCTCACGAAGTGTGTCAAGGCCCTCTCTAAGATGATCGAGATATGTTTGATGGGCAAAGCTGTTATTTCTAAGCTTAAATGGAATACGCCCAACATCAACATCATACTTTTTATTATCAGTAGCCTTTGGTGCATCACAATTACAAGTGGTGCATGGCATTTTACCTTTCACCCGAGCCTTAAGATTCTCAATTTCATTTGACAAAGAGGTTATTTGATCATTGTGATTGCTTCTTGTAACTTTAATAGAATCATATAACTCTTTGAAATGTTGTTTAACCTTTGAATTTTCTTCTCGATAACACTCATTTTCATAATGTAACTTATTTATGGTGTTTTGATATTGAAAATTCTGAGAATCTGAAGACGAAGGTTTATTGGTGCCATACACTTCACACTTGTTGGATTTCAATTGGGCAATTTGGGCCCTCAGCAGTCGAATCGTGTTCGTGTGAGCTTGAATTGTCTCATCTCGTTTGCTTAATTCAAAATAAGTATCAAATTCAGGAGCATCCAAGGATGTCTTGTCATTTGATATTTTATGTTTTTCATTTAAATGTTGATGTTTCAATTGCAAATTAAGATATTCAACTTCTAATTTTGAAAAACGTTTAACCATATTATCATGGTCATCATTTTGAATTTTTTCAAGCAATTTTAAATTCTCCCCCTCAAGCTCAACAACACGATTCTGGGTGACATTTAACGCAATAGCATACTCATTAAATTGACAAGCAGACAATGCAGAGTCAGTGACAGTGTAAAATACATCTTGTGCAATACATTTAGCAATCAAGTTGTCGTTAGTAATGAGTATGTTTTTCCTTTCAATCTCTCGACTCTTAAGTTCTATTGCATATTCATTCACCTCATTTTCCATATCTTTAAACACTACTTCCATTTCTTTTATTTCGGCTTTAAGGGCAGTTTGCAACCCTTCAAAGTGTTCTTTAAGTAGTTTAAAGAATGGCATGACCTCAGTTAAGTAACACCTTTTAGCATGTTCAAAACACCTTTCCCCCTCAGTAATACCGGAGGGTGTGATTCTCTTCTTGCATGTTTTATCGAAATCAGCAAACAGTTGCCAAAGCACATATAAGCTAATAAAGGTTTTACATTCAGTGGGAAGAGATAAAGGCACCAAATTCCTAGGTGTATTGGGAGGATACACCGTTATTGACGCAACTTTTCTAATGAGGGGGGTGTTGGCCTTAAGTTTTTCTACCTTAAGTTTTTCATTATCTTGTTTCCAGAATATCTGTTCAGGTGTTAACTTCTTTTAAGGAGCAAACACAATCAAACGATTTTCCTCACTATAGTCATGGGGTTTGATTATTATTCGTCTGACTATGCACTTGGGATCCCTCATTTTCTCATTCATTCTAACTTTTGTTCTCTCACTTAACTCATCCTCTTCATCTGTGTAGATATGCTCAAGCGGGTCATGATTAGGCATAAACATCACATTAGAATCATATAATGCAGGTTGGGCTATCTTAGCAATTTCATGAATAGCTAATTTAGATTTACCTACATTGCTTACACTATGCTTGTCACTAAACTTTCTGTGCTTGTACATCATTTGGGCAGTTTTGTCTGGTTTAGTCTTGTGAGTACAACTTATCTTCAAGCTTATTTTTTAACGTCTTGAGTCTAGAGAAATCATTCAAAAGTGTTGATTCTTTTTGTTTGAATTCTAGCTTAAGTGTAGTTACACACTTTTGTGCTTCCTGTTTCTGTTTGACAGACTGTTCTTGCTGACTTTTCAAAGAACTCAACTCTAATTTTAATGTTTCTTCTCTTACTCTCGACTCTTTAATAAGTGTACTCATTTGACCTTCTAATTTCTGCTCACGTTCATTAAGCTCAAACTTAGCACGCTGTTCATACATAGCCACTTGTTCTTTATAAATGTTAAGTCTAGTGATCAAGTCATTATCAGGGACAGGCAATTTGTTCTCATGGCACTCATTTGCATTATCTAAATTACACGCATTATCTAAGGCACCTACATTACTTACAACACAAACATCATTATTTACAAAAGATTCACCATTTGGTACATCAGGCGAGTTGTTGTGATTCAAATACTGTTCATATGAAATAATATTGCTATTTTCCATGTCAACATTACTTGTGTCAGAAACATCTGCCTGATGTACTTCTTTGGGATTCTTTTGTCCCTCGACTATGTTATATGTGTCATAAATTTTTAGTACCTCAGATATCACGGATGCATTAGAAGGACCAACTTGATGGGGAGATGAGACCAAGGAAGACAAGTTAGCCATGAAGATTGTTTGAGCCGTAGGTTCCTCATCTACATCCGAGTCAAATGCATCACAGTCATCTGCCTTGAAGATGTTAGGGTCATTAAGTGCTAGATCCTGAATTGGTTGCTCATCCACATCTTCATCAAAAGTATTTCCCCCATCTCCTGCCAAGAACAATAACTCTTCCTCATCCAATACAGCTCCATTCTCTTGAGCTTGCATTAACAGCATCTTGTCTTTGAAGTAATCTGAGTTCTGAGGACGTTTAGGTTGATTACAGTTTCTAGCAATGTGTCCAAGCCCTCCACAATTATAACACTTGATCTGTTTCCCTTGACCCTGATTGGCATTCCCTGCTCTATTCTGCACATAACCTCGACCCATGTTTCTTCCAGCTCTCCCTTGCACATTCTGAACCACAATTTTCCCATCCTCCACCATTGCTAGATTACGTGGGTTGGATGAATTCCTTAACTGATTGTTGGTCTGAGGGAGTATGCTTGAAACTGTTGAACCAGTAATGATACTTGATTGGTGAGGTTGTCAATCATTTTGTCGGTTTCAGAGTAGCCTGAGTCAAGTTGGGAACTCATAGCAGGTACTTGTGAGTGAAGTTGATGATAGCTTGGGTTGGATGATGATTGGATTGTTGGTTGAACATTTGTCATGAATGCCAGTGGATCATTTGTAGTTGAAGGATTAAACTTTTCTCTCAGCACCCGATCCTAGACAGCATGCTTCTCATGTTGTTGCAGATATGCATACAGCTGTTCATAGTTGGTATCCCTTAAACCTTTGTTGAGTTTGACAGCAGTAACAAATCTATCCCATTCAGGAGTCATGTTGTTCACAAACTTTGAGTTTAGTTGGATATTGGGCATAGTCATTCTGATCATCCTCATATCATTCACCAACTTATGAAATCTCACATAGTAGTCTGTGATATTCTCTCCTGGGTTCATTTTGAAATGCTCGAACTCATCATACAGCTGTGACTCACGATCTTCCTTTGTGAGTTCTGACCCTGCCAACAACATTTTAACGTTGTCCCACACAGCTTTGGCTTCCGTGTTGAAATTGATGAGCTTGTATACATCCTTTGGAAGACCTTGAATGACTATGTTTGAAGCTCTAATGTCAGCATCATACCTCTTCTTTTCTTCTTCATTAAGATCATTGTAGTTTCTAGGTCTGTCGATGCCCCAAGTTACAGTCCCATCTTCACCAGTTGTAACAACATCTCTGGTGGTACCCATCTGATATGGTCCATCGTCAATTGACTTAAGAATGTTAACTCCATTCTCTTTTCCCAAGCAGTACAGTCTTATCCGTTGTGCCCAAGACTCATAATCCGTCCTATCTAGCATAGGTGGACGAGTGTCAGATCCTGCTGCTTGAATATCTTCTGATGATGTGTTTGATGTGGTAGCCATAGTAACTACGGGATTTTACAGATCTTGTGATTTAACCGAGAAATCGAATCTTTCGCGGGAATTTCTAAAATCACCAAGACACAAACCGCCTAGACAAATAGCACCCTTGAGGATACAAGCCGCCTAGACAAACCGAGTAGACACAAACCGCATGCACGTCTTAGAGACAAACCGCGTAGACACAAACCGCATCCACACCTCAGAGACAAACCGCGTAGACACAAACCGAGTTCACGCTGCAGAGACAAACCGCGTTGACACAAACCGAGTTCACGTTGCAGAGACAAACCGCGTAGACACAAACCGCATACACACCTCAGAGACAAACCGCGTATACACAAACCGAGTTCACGCTGCAGAAACAAACCGCGTAGACACAAACCGAGTACACGCTGCAGAGACAAACCGCGTAGACACAAACCGAGTTCACGCTGCAGAGACAAACCGCGTAGACACAAACCGAGTTTACGCTGGAGAGACAGACCGCGTTGACACAAACCGAGTACAAGCTGCAAAGACAAACCGCGTAGACACAAACCGCCAAACACGTCGCTTTCAATGCTTTTTGTCCTTTTGCCTAAACAAGTAATAAGACAAACCGCGTCCTCGAGGTGACACAAACCGCGTTCAAGAACTCGTCCAAAGTACACAAACCGCACCCAAGAACACTTGGATAAAAAACTCTCGAATCACCCAAAAACACCACACAAATCCTAAATTTGTGAATTCAAGCACCAAATACTACTCTAATACTGTTCCTAAGCTAGAAAGTACAAGGTATAACAACTTCTAATCACTAAACAAAGCACAAAATGAAATTTATGTAACTTATCAAATCGAACTAAAAAGCCTCAAAAACTAGACAAATCCGTGAATACCAACTCTCATGGACCAAACCATGGCTCTTGATACCAATTGTAGGGTATTCACAATGCAAGAAACACTTGTTTGAGGCTTAGATATGGATCGAATGAACAAGAACTAGAGAGAGAAAGTGGGAACTTCTAGAGAGAGAGAACTATGTGTATATTAGCTTGAAATGTAGAGAAGTTCCAACCCTTCCCTTGCAAGGGAAGGGGTATTTATACTTACTACATAATATGCCCCTAGCGGGCTGTGGAGTGAGCTGACAGAGGGTAAAGACCCGACCCACTCCACAATACTATTTAATAACTAATCTACTAATAATATTACTGATAATCCTACGAGCTATGATGAGCTAATAAGTACTCGGGGTGACCGAGTCTTCAGCTGAATATTCATATTCCTAACATTTCATGTAATCCAAAGTAAATACTAATAAATCTAGCCTGGCATAGTAATGAAAAGGAAAGCAGATAAAGTAATCAAACAATCACAAGTAAACATAATTGAGTGATTGAATTAAACAACTTATCTCTTCAATACATAAGTATTCTTGGGGCTAAAGCCCTAAAAGCTGGTACAATTCGTGCTAGGGTTTATCTCTAATGTTGCCCACAAAGTTCCACCCTTAAAATGAAAACAATACGAAAATATATATAGGATTACAGTTGTGACGGACTCACTTAGTAGTTGTGATGCTGAAGTAGCGGAGATACTAATGGAATATTACGGGTCTGTGGTAAATTCTTTAAGAAAGAACCGGAAAGCATGGCTTGATTACATGATGAATTAAGTGTTACTACCTTTTTGTTTGATTGATCATTTATATTTTCCCCCGTTTCACGCTTAAAATAAATTGCACTTGAAACTTTAATTAGTCATGGCTAGGCAAATTTGAATATTTTTGGAAGGTTAGATTTGCCGCATACTCATTGCTGCAAAAAGTGAGGCTCATCATTATGTTCGAGAGCTACAAAGAGAACAAGATGAAATTCTCTTCGTTCTAATGGGAAATTTGTTTTATGCAGTTACAAACCATCACCATTTTTTATACTGGATGAGGTGGATGCAACACTATATAACCTAAATGTTACTAAGGTTGCTAAATTCATTAAATCAAGATCATGTAGGGATCGAGAGGCTCCAAAATGCAATGGTTTTCAGACTATCGTGATCGCACATAAGGATACCTTTTATGACAAGGCTGAAGCTCTGGTCGGGGTTTATAGGGACTACTAAGAGGGTATGCATATTTTTTAATCATTAAAGTCAAAATTAATTAAAGAATTCAGTAAACATGCTGTATGATATAATATAATATATAACATCATTCCTATGTATTTCTGTTGCATCTGTTCAAGAACTTTTCCATTAAACTTAATAGAATATTAAAATTTACCAATTCAGCCTATTTTAAATAGGTATAATTACCAAAATAACCAATAACGTTTTAGTTATGTGGGTTTAACCATTTTTATCCTGATATATAACGGTGGAGGCAAGTTTTCTAAAATTAAGTGCCCCTAATTACCACAAAGGATATCAGATATAGTTTTAGCAATGGAGAAAAAGTAGCGTTCAAACAATGTGTAACTTATGGTTGAATTATTTCAGGTCAAACTTCGGGAACGACTGCTACTTTTTTAATTGTTGATAGATGCACAATCATAGTTGAAGTGGCAAGATGCGCATGTCATGTCGTGTGTAACGGGTTTGGGCTAAAAGAAGTCATTTTAGTTCGGGTTGAAGCAGATAGGTCATGGTTTGGGTTGACCTGCAAACACTTGGGTAACCGGCTAGAAGGTGTAATCTTTTATCTTTCTATTCTTGAATTTCATAAATTATCAATAGCCTAAAGATGATTAGCAAACTTTGCAGATGCAATGGGTGAAAAAAAAAACAGATTAACAGTGCAATGAACTCCGCTATGAGTGCAACAAGCGAAAACCACATCTTAACTCTCACTTCCGTGGCTTTAACATGTATGTTAATACAAATAATGTCAAAAACGTCATTTGCATTCTCCGGTCTCTACACGTTTTGATAATCACAAAATATAAAAACACGTTACGTGAAATTACATTTAAAAAGTTTCTAATCGAGAAAACTCGTTTAAACTACAACATCACTTAAGGTATGAACAAACAATCTACCAAATTAGTTAAGTGATCAAAATTCTCTAGACTCTACATTTTTATGTGAGAAAACATTTTTACAAAAGTATTTTTTTAATTTTAAAGAAATGTTTTATTTAGAAAATAAATTTGAATTTCAAATTCTCCAATAGCTAGTTTTCCCGCCTAAACTAGATAAAATTTTCACCAGATAAATTTTCACCACATCAAGACAAAAATAGGAGCGTATGTCGGGACGGTCCCGTAAACATGGCGACGGTCCCTTATATATACGGGACCGTCAAGTTTTAAGGGCCCGTCCCCCGCTCCTCCTTGTGCCTACAAATACTGCACTGTTTCATGCAGAAAAATCACCTCTTGAGCACTAAAACTTTCTATCTTTCCAAATCATTCTAAATACTCTTCTTTGATCACATTAATGGGTTGTAAGTTGTTTACAAGTGATCACATCCATCCTTCCTCCAAGTGCAAGAGAAGAACGCTCGTATTTGTCAAGAAACGAAGTGTTGAAGAATACTCCTTCACCTCATAACCGTTGTTACGGTCTCTCCTCAACCTCCATTCTTTGTATCTCAATTCTTATGTTTAATCTGACTTGTGTGTAAGCTCGGAACTGTGTATTGTGTTGATTCGGACTTGGTGTTGGTTCGAATTGTGTAGCCATGTGGGCTTTGTGTGTAGATTGGTTCTAGCTAGGATTAGGACTCGACATTTTGCTTAGTGTCGTTAATTGGTGTAAGCGTTGGTGTACGGTTTGTTCCGCCATAAGGGAGCGTGTTGATATAGTGTTTGTGAAACTCTCGAATGTGAGAATCGAGGAGTAAAGTAGGGCGAAGAGTGAGCTTTATACCCGAACCACTATAAATCTCTGTGTCCCGGTTTGATCGTTTCTTTCCTTTGCTTTTACTTACTCTTTTATAGTTGTGTTCATAGATTGTTGTATTGATATCACATAAGGTTCGAATCCAAAAATATTTCAAAACAAACTTGAAAAAGATTTTTGAAAACGTAATTAAAATGGTGAAACTATTCAACCCCCCCCCTTCTAGTTTCTACAATTTGTATCAGAGCGGGTCACTCAAGATTTTTAAAGTATACTGTATTTTAAAACTTGAATCGATCAATGGATTTTGAAAAATATCAAAAAGGGCAATCTATGCAAAGACCACCACTTTTCGAAGCTGATAACTTCATTTACTGGAAAACTAGATTCAAAACTTATGTGAAATCAAAAGATCTTGATCTTTGGCATGTTATTACTATGGGTGACTTTCAACCTATTGAACAAAACCCTGAAACTAAAAAGGATGAAATAATTCCTTATGATAAACAAACTGAAAACCTTATAAAGAAATTGGCTAAAAATGATGAAGCAAAAATGGTTATTTATAATGCTTTACCGAAAAAGGAATTTCAAATAATTTTTATGTGTAATACGGCTAAAGATATTTGGAAAACTTTGTTAGTCACCCATCAAGGTAATAATCAAGTCAAAGATAACAAGATCGATCTTCTTGTCCAACAATATGGACAATTCTTCATTCGTGAAGACGAATCTATAGATAGTACTTTTGCTAGATTTAATACTATTATTAGTAGTCTAAAGGCACTTGATGAAGGTGTTTCTGTCAAGAGTTGTGTTAGGAAATTTCTCAGGGCCATCCAAAGTGGAGAGCAAAGGTCACGGTAATAGAAGAATCCAAAGATTTAGCCTCACTTTCACTAGATGAGCTCATCGGTTATCTAAAGGTTCATGAGTTAATCATCAAAAATGATATCGAGATAGTCAAAAGCAAAGTAGAAAGGAGATCACTTGCTTTAAAGGCTAAAAAGGAATTAAGTGATGATGAAGACTCATGTTCGGAAAGTGAAGATGAAGAGTATGCCATGGCGGTTAGAGACTTCAAGAAGTTCTTTAAACGAAGAGGTAGATATGTAAGACAACCGCGAGATGAAAAGAAAGTACCCCAAAAGAGTCGTGATGACAAATACAGCAAGGGTGAGAGAAGATGCTTTGGATGTGGTGATCCAAGACACTTGGTAGGAGAATGTCCTCATCAAACAAAAGACAAGAACCAAAAGGCATATGTAAGTGGCGTTTTGAGTGATAGCAAAGAAGAGACCAAAAACCAAGCTTGTCTAATGGCCGGAACTTCTAAAGAGATATGCTTGGGAATTGACTTGGAGCCCGACGACTGGATCAAAGATAGTGGATGCACTAATCACATGACGGAAAATCGTAAGCTATTCTCATCATATCAATCATGCAACGGAGGTAATGTCACTTTTGGTAGTATACTCAAAGGTAATATCATTGGCAAAGGTACGATCACTCATAATTCTCTTACTATCACTAATGTAGAGCATGTAGATAACTTAGGTTTTATGTAACACCCCCAAAATATCGCAGCGGAAGATTGTGTCACTAGGGTTTTACTTCATAATACAAAGTACAAGTTATAGAAAACGACCTCTAAATGGGACGTTTTGAAAAGTTACCATTCGATAAAAGAAATCAGAGTTACAAACATGGGGTCACGAAGTACAAGATTACATAAACATTTTTCAGTGTACTATCGAATGGTAAATACGAATGTATAAAGTCTTCAAAACATGTCATGCGACTCTATGCTCCAAGCCAATGCTAATTCCTCAAGATCCTGAGATAAACATGCTAAAAAGTGTCAACACAATGGTTGGTGAGTTCATAGAGTTTGTTTAACATGTAAAGCCTTTAAAGAATGTTCCCACAACAAAGGCATTGTAAATCCATTCAGTTCCAAATTCGGCCCATACAAAACTTGCAACCTATGTGTTTATAACCCACAACCAAAATATAGTATGAGTAAGACATATGTGTATACGATTACTTAAATAAAATCACACGACAGAGCCTTAGGCACAAACCACACATACTGGGAGCCTCTTCCCAAAGATTACTACTAGCCACTAAACTGCACATGCTGGGAGCCTCTTCCCAAAGATTACTGGGAGCCACTTTCCAAAGACTACTGTTCACACATCCTAACCTCTAGCAATTGCACTATGATAATTACATAGTAATAGTCACGCAACAGGGCATATAAGTATAAATATTTTGTGCTCTTGTATCCATATGTAAATGTAAATCATGTATTCCAATAAAGCGAGTAACGTGTTTTGATAACCAAGTAAAATATGTAAGTAAAACGAGCATGTATCTCCCCCAAAGAGTAAAGTAATTTAAACAAGAAAAACTGGGGCTATGACTCACCTTAATAAGTGATAAGCGATGTGCAAGGAAAGTAATGAATGTGCCGAGAAAGTCCTACGATCAACTTAAAAGTATACGTTGCGTCTTAGGTTCTAAAGTAATGATGTGAATATATAAACATGCCTTATATAGTTATTACATTAATTATGCTTGGATACTTAACGTTTGTAAGTAAAAGTGGTCAAGTATTAATATTCATCACGTTACGGGTTTCTAGTTATTTTAGTATTTCCGAATTAATTTATACGTCATTTCTAAACCGTAAATGATCACGACTCGGTTTTTACGTTGTTGGAAAGGTAATTGAATAAATTTTACTGATTTATGGGTCCCACTCCCCCATAATTTATTTAACTAGTGTAAAATTACCAATATACCCTTAGATGTATGAGCTGTTTGTTATAACAGCTTTTAGTCTCACGGAGATGGCCATAAGTTGGTCTATACGACACCGTTTTATGCCCAACTTTTATGTTTTGACCAAAAGTTAGTTATATGCAATTTCTATGAGTTTTGGCCATTTAAAATATGTTACTCAGTTTTTGACATGTTTTGCCGTTTTGGCTCTAGTTTATTCATCGGGATGAGTTACGGCACGAGCCTCCCAGCGAAACGACCACAAGAATTTGTTCTAAATCCCTATGTTTTCACCTAAGCTTCTCAGTCCACGTATTTTTCCCATAAATTCCATTTATACCCTCCTGTCCAGTTTCTGTTTTGCAAACATAGTCCTTACGATGTTTATAGTGTTTTAGTCGGATTTTGATGAAGCGAAAAGTGTACCGCTTTTAGGGGGTCATTTAAGCCCTAAATCGTATTTATTTGATCAAATAATGCCCTAAATCGTTCCTTTTGTCATTTTAGGTACTTTGGAGGAGAAAATTGGAAAAGGAAGCATTTTGGACGTTTTTGGAGCATAAAAGTGAAGAAAACGACAAAGTCTCAAAATCTGCTGGAATAGTACCTTTGACAGCGTCAAGCCCAAGCCTGACAGCGTCAAGACCAAGCCTGACAGCGTCAAGCCTTGATAGGCCAGAACGTATTTTTGGAGTTTAAAGGGAGACGGCGTCAAGAAGGCCGTCAAGCCTTGCCGACAGAAATATTGCCTATAAATACAACATCATAACTTCACTTTTTGTAAGCCCTAAACCCTAAGTCCGATTCTAGGGTTTAGGTAGGTGTTTTTCCAGCAACTTAGAGGGTTTCAATCACTTCATAAACATCAAATATTGGTTTGTTGATTCTAACTTAATTATGTCTTTCATTATTATGGTTGTTTGCCCTTCATTGATCATGCTTTGCTAATTCACCTTGTGTCTACTTATGATTGTGTGAAACTTGTATATAATTAATTAGATCTTATTGATTCCTTGTTGATGTATGTGTCTATCGTCATCAATAAAGGTGTGACACTTCAATAGATCTTATTGGTTTAGCTTATAATTCTTGTTTCCTATTGTCTCTTGTTTGATTGGGTGATATCGATGTTAGGCTTAAGAAAACTGGCTAACCTCCTATACGGTAACTTGCTTGAACGTCTTAAGAAACATGAACCAATGCGTACTAGGTTTATTTGGTTGTATTTAATGCATGAGTGAATTCTAGTGATCCCATGTTAGAAGCTTCTTAGCCGGCTCGACATAGGAGTGAAGTAGGAGCTTATAGAGTTGGGGAAGTACGTACGCCACCCCACGAATGGTATTAAGGAATACAACCCGTCAATTAAAACAAGGTTACAATTCAATAGGTAGAATTGGATAGCTAGCAAGGAGTAACATATCATAGGTAGACATGCTTCACTTCCCTTGTAGAACCCTAGTTTATTTTCCTGCACATTAGTTTAATTAGTAGCTTTTGGGTTAGTTGATTAGCAACTAATTCCGCCCACTCCTTCAAACCAGAGATTTTACTTGCTTTTCATAAAATATAAAAATACAAAAAGAATCATCCCTCACCTCTAGACCTAGTAGATAAATTTCAATCCTAACGAACACTATTCTTTGAGTTGAACGATCAATCCCCCGGTACTTGCCACTTCACTATACTACATCGGTCAGGTACACTGCCTGGTGGGGATTGCAAACTTCTCAAGATCCCTTGAGAGGTAAAACCTGTTGTAAGGTCGCAAAACCACGCATCAAGTTTTTGGCGCCGCAGCCCGGGGAGTAGTTATTGCTTAGGTTGAAATTTTATTTTTATTAGGTCTACTCACAAGATTCCTATCAAGTGAGATTTTTTCTTTTTATTTTGTAGCTTTCTCGTAGTCTATCTTTTCTTTGTGATTTTGTTTGTAATTTGCTTCAAATGGACTTTTCACTTAGACTTCTAAGATTGCAAGATATGGTTGAGTGGCTAGAACACCAAGGAATTCAAAATACCTCATTTAGAGACACCTATGAATCATATGAGCCTTCACCTAGGATAGATTCTTATGAACAACCTCCATGTTTAGGATCTCATCTTAGTGACGCCAATAGGAAAAGCGACCTAGTTTGCCAAGGAATTGTGGATAGAGCCGAAGCAATAAACCATAAGTTGGATGAAGCGCTAGGTTTGTTATCATCACTACCTAAGAAAACAATTGATGAGGATATAGGTGATCTTGACACGTGGAATGATGAGGTAAACACCATAAGCCCACAAAATACTCAACCATCATTTGAGGCACCCACACCGCCCGTGACTTACCCGGAAGAAGTAGAAGAGACTTTAGGAATCCCGATGGAGGTAGAACCCTTAGACCAAGCACAACTAGAGGATATAGGTTTGAACACTTTTAGTGATGACCTTACTCTTAGTTCTAGGGAATTTCCTAGTGTTGATAAGCCGGAACCTCAACCTTTACACAAGTTTTCATCCTTAGATTTACATCTAGGAGACAAAAGAGGAACCGACCCACCCATAAACCAATATTATCCGGGTAGTTTTAGGATGAAGGAAGCCATTCACTCACCCCCTTCACCTCACGTGGCATATTTCCACCCTAAGGGTGTGTATCGCTACTTCCACCCGCACTTAATCCTAAGTGTAGGGAAAACCTCCCCTATTTCCGTTAAATAAGGGTAGAGTCAGGCTCGTGACTCGAACAAAAACAAGCGCTTCTTGGGAGGCAACCCAAGCTTTATTTGTTTGTTTGTTTGTTTGATTTTATTTGTTTCCGTATGCAAGTTTAATTGTTATTGTTTGTGCTCATGTTTCAAAGTAAATTGTGAAAATGCTTTATTTTGTTTTTAACTTCGTCTTAACTACATATAAAGGTATTTTGCAAAAGATAAGTGTAAGGGAATCCAAATTTGTTTACAAGAACAAGATTGAACATGAATCACAACAATATTAAATGAGCATGCATACTAGTAATTGTTAGAGTCAAATGCTTGTATCGAGTCATAATGAATATTTTGCAGGATTTCCAGGAAGTGAGGCATAAGTTTTTCCAGAAATTTTCCGGAAACTAACCATAAAATTTCTGCAGGTCACTTCTGACGGCGTCAAGGTTAACACCTGACGACGTCAAGTGTAAAATTTTGGAAATTTTGCAAGTTTTGTTTTTCTACCGGAGTCATAAAGTTTTTGTTAAATCTTTAGTTTTATAAACTCCAGGAAATCTGCAAATATTCATTCTACAAGCATTATATCTTTAATCGTTTTGTTTTTATTTCTAAGTCTGGAATTACATCTAGTTGTGAGTTTTCTTTGTTCAGGTTGATGCTTTGGGTTTTTTGTGTTTGTTTTCTCAGGTTTAACAGGTTATATTGGACAAGAAGATGATTTATATTTCGGAAGGGAAGCTTTCAACGTTCATTTTCTTGGAGGAGGATTTAACCATGTTACCGGATTATCCACATCGAACGAATCAGGGGAGTATTTGTTTTCATTCTTTTACCTTATTTACTTTTACATCCTTTGAATGAACATTGGGGACAATGTTCATCTTAAGTGTAAGGGGAGGTAAAGTACGATACCTTAGAGAATGCTATTACGCTTGATTTTTCGTTTGTTTAATGGTAGATGTGTAATAAAACTGAGAGAAATACCTGTTAAGGCATTTTTAGTGCCAAATTTAAATTTTTTTACAACATATAGGAGTGAAACTTTGGTCTTAATGAGCATCTCACGGATAGGAGTTATATGACTAGCACAAAACCGTACCACTAAAATTTTTTTGGGATAATTACTAAAATAACCCAAAACCCAAATGGGATATTTCTACCCCGGTTGCCCTGGGCAATGCCCCCAGTTGCCCAAAAAAGGGCGATTGTTGCCCAAAAAATACACTGGAAATCCTTCGGTTGCCCCAAAAAATGCCGGTTGCCCTGGGCAACACAATTATTTTCGGATTTCGGGTTAGATAGGGAAGCGCCCATTTGTGTTTGGGCTATTTTTGTCATTATCCCAAAAATTTTCCACCCCCAAATATGTGAGGTTCGCCCCTAGAATTGGTAGGAAAAGCATTTATGCTATGATGTGTGTACCGGTAGCACTGAGATTCTAGAACTTGCGTTAGGACCATTCCGAGGCCACAAGTGAGACTACATTCGTGTAGTTAGATTTACTACATGATAAGAGGCATTAGGATTAACCCATTGTTTTACACCTGTGTTTTTGTTATAATTACATTGGCTACATTGGTCAAGTAATTCTCCCACACCCTTTGCGTTGTACTCATTTTTAGTACACGATACCCCTAGTACACCCCTCAGAGCCTATCTTTTCGTTTCTAACTTTAAGCATTTTACTTAAAGTAAGAATTTGTTTACACCCCACTTAAATGTACACCCAAATCGCCTTAGCCTACCTTGTATGCACTCATTTTTAGTGCATTATTGTGACAACATTTGTTTAAACCCCAAGTTAATTATCTAATTGATTACATGGTTGCTAAGTCGAGTCATATCCTTGTACATATTGTTTTGGGACGATTGAGACTCATGGGTAAAGTACTAGTGTAATGGAGTAATGGGGAAGAACAACATTATTACCCCCATATGTGCTAAATATTTTAAAAGTACTCCAAGTGTTTCGATTATCTTAATTCGAGTCATTATAATAGTTAATTGTAAAGTTATGTTAAAGTTCAAGTGTGAGGGGAGAACCGAGGCCCTTATGATGTATTATTTTGGATGGTAGGGCAAGAGTGTATGCAAAAAAAAAAAAAAAAAAAAAAAAAAAAAAAAAAAAAAAAAAAAAAAATAGAAAAAACATACGGACTACCATCCCGTTTCATTTTATGTTTATTTTATCTTTTTGTTATTTCTTTCATTAGCTTAAGTCGAGTCTAGTCTTGGCTTAGCAACGCCATATTGTACATGTAATTAATCAAGATCTTTAACTCGCCACCAGTAAAATATCCTTTATCCAACAAAACCGTGTTTATCATATCCCTACACCTAACGTTATAACCCATTTAAAAGCCCTCTTTGATAGTTTATCTTAGGTGCTTACACCTAGTGGAGGAGGTTTTTGATCCTTTCCCAAGCCTATGGTAATCTATTTGCTATGACAGGTAGTGAGAGATATTATTCATTTTCATTTATGAGATATACTTTTATGACACCTGAGAGATGTGAGTATCTAAACACTACTTGTGAGGTGCTAGTCTGTAATCTCCGTGCTTATTATGATTAAAGTGGAACGACTATTCGTTGTAATTACTTTTATATTAGCGTTAAATGAAACCTAACTTGTATTTTGATTAGAATAAAAGCGCATTTGCTTGAGGACAAGCAAATCTCAAGTGTAAGGGTATTTGATGAAGCGAAAAGTGTACCGCTTTTAGGGGGTCATTTAAGCCCTAAATCGTATTTATTTGATCAAATAATGCCCTAAATCGTTCCTTTTGTCATTTTAGGTACTTTGGAGGAGAAAATTGGAAAATGAAGCATTTTGGACGTTTTTGGAGCATAAAAGTGAAGAAAACGACAAAGTCTCAAAATCTGCTGGAATAGTACCTTTGACAGCGTCAAGCCCAAGCCTGACAGCATCAAGACCAAGCCTGACAGCGTCAAACCTTGATAGGCCAGAACGTATTTTTGGAGTTTAAAGGGAGACGGCGTCAAGAAGGCCGTCAAGCCTTGCCGACAGAAATATTGCCTATAAATACAACATCATAACTTCACTTTTTGTAAGCCCTAAACCCTAAGTCCGATTCTAGGGTTTAGGTAGGTGTTTTTCCAGCAACTTAGAGGGTTTCAATCACTTCATAAACATCAAATATTGGTTTGTTGATTCTAACTTAATTATGTCTTTCATTATTATGGTTGTTTGCCCTTCATTGATCATGCTTTGCTAATTCACCTTGTGTCTACTTATGATTGTGTGAAACTTGTATATAATTAATTAGATCTTATTGATTCCTTGTTGATGTATGTGTCTATCGTCATCAATAAAGGTGTGACACTTCAATAGATCTTATTGGTTTAGCTTATAATTCTTGTTTCCTATTGTCTCTTGTTTGATTGGGTGATATCGATGTTAGGCTTAAGAAAACTGGCTAACCTCCTATACGGTAACTTGCTTGAACGTCTTAAGAAACATGAACCAATGCGTACTAGGTTTATTTGGTTGTATTTAATGCATGAGCGAATTCTAGTGATCCCATGTTAGGAGCTTCTTAGCCGGCTCGACATAGGAGTGAAGTAGGAGCTTATAGAGTTGGGGAAGTACGTACGCCACCCCACGAATGGTATTAAGGAATACAACCCGTCAATTAAAACAAGGTTACAATTCAATAGGTAGAATTGGATAGCTAGCAAGGAGTAACATATCATAGGTAGACATGCTTCACTTCCCTTGTAGAACCCTAGTTTATTTTCCTGCACATTAGTTTAATTAGTAGCTTTTGGGTTAGTTGATTAGCAACTAATTCCGCCCACTCCTTCAAACCAGAGATTTTACTTGCTTTTCATAAAATATAAAAATACAAAAAGAATCATCCCTCACCTCTAGACCTAGTAGATAAATTTCAATCCTAACGAACACTATTCTTTGAGTTGAACGATCAATCCCCCGGTACTTGCCACTTCACTATACTACATCGGTCAGGTACACTGCCTGGTGGGGATTGCAAACTTCTCAAGATCCCTTGAGAGGTAAAACCTATTGTAAGGTCGCAAAACCACGCATCAGATTTACCTAGCATAATCAAGTATAATAAACATATAGAACATATTAAATACATGAAATACTAATATTTACAGAAATCAAAGGTAAATATAGGAGTTTTCTTACAATCCTTGTGATGAAATAACTAGGACAAGAATCAAGATCACTAACTTAAAGCTTCAACAAGAAAACCCTAGCTTCTAATGCTTTAACACAACTCTTGCTAACCCTTGATAACCTTGATCTAACCGTTGTAGAAACCTTATTTTTTCAGCCCCTAGACCATTGTGTAGCTCCTAATCCAACCATGGAATTACCAAATAAACTTAAGATTTATGTAGAGATTAACTAGGCCTTCATCTTCTATGTATAACTTGTAACTTGAAATCAAAGGATGAAGAATGTGCATGAATTAGGGTGCTTCGGTTTTGATGTTCAAAATAAGTGAGGATGAGTTGTTTCTTGGTCAATGAATGAGTTTATATAGGCTAGAATGAGGAGGTGCAAGTTTAGGATATTTTAGGAAGCTTAGATAGGAAGTTTGGACACATGTATGCTATCCTAAAGTTCAAGACTTATCACCAAGCCACCAAGGCTTGGTGAACCTTCTATATTCGGCCATATAGATAGGAGGGTGACTAGATGCTTAGTCTTGGTATTATCTTATTTACGGAGTGAGTTTTGGTCCCGTTAATCGCTAATTGTAAGTCGTAAAGTCACGTAACTTAAAACCGGGTATCCTAAAAATATAAAACTTATAAATATGTTAAAACTTATCAATATACTCTATATTAGCATATAAAATGAGTGATAGGTTCTATCGGGATGCTTAAAGTCGTGAAAACCTAGAAACGTAGGCTTAAAACCCGTAAAACGCAAAACCGAAAAATGTAAAATTCCAAAACTCTTGAAAATGTCGTAAGATGTGAAAAACACATATTTCTCTTGTTTGTAATGTTGTATGCACATATCGGGATGCCTAAATGTTGTTTAAACCTAAACGTAAATCTCAGACATGGTTTTGTGAAACTTGCAAAAATGACCCGACGAGTGTCAAACTCTTGTGTTATCATGAAAATATTTCAACTTATAAGAATGTAGAATAAAAATTTTGGGAGTGAATAGTAAAAGTAAATAGTAAAAATGAACAGTAATAATGAATAGTAACAAAAAAATGCACAATTGTTACAGTACCTACCCCTTAAAGAAACTTCGTCCCGAAGTTCTGTTGATGTTAACTACTTACGGTGTGTCTAAGAAAATGCGTGGTTTCAGGATTTGTAAATTAGTGGGGTTTGGGGTTTGCTCTGATTCATCAAAAATAGTGTTAGGGAGTCGTATCGGATACAAAGAAGCCCTCTCATTTATAATTCATTACTAGCGTCCAAATTTATGTAAGTTATAGGTTATAAACTTATGGTTCGGTGGTTTATAATTTCTTTATTTGAATAAAGAGGCGTCCCAATCCATTCAAATAAGGAGATTATAAATCATCCTACTTAAGACAGATAGTAAGATAACCAAGTCATCAAATCCCTAAAGCTAAGTAATAATATTATTTAACTCGAATCTTATGTCTCATCAAACAACAACTGTCACAAGATCAAGTTAAATAATTAGTTATTACTGAGTTCCATATTTTTAATGACTCGACTAAATTCTAGGGTTTCCTTATCAATATTAAAGGCATATCATCTAACAGCGTGGATCTAAACAAACAGCTAACAAAGAGCATATGCGCATGCAGTGTTTGTGTAAGGAAAATAAAGAGGAGAGTCTGAACGTATAAAGCAGTTATAGTCTAGGTAATATATGCAACCTAGTTCTCTATAACCAGGGCTCTGATACCAATCTCTAACACCCCCAAAATATCGCAGCAAAAGATTGTGTCACTGGGGTGTTACTTCATAATACAAAGTACAAGTTATAAAAAACGACCTCTAAATGATACGTCTTGAAAAGTTACCATTCGATAAAAGAAATCAGAGTTACAAACATGAGGTCACGAAGTACAAGATTACATAAACATTTTTCAGTGTACTATCGAATGGTAAATACAAATGTATAAAGTGTTCAAAACATGTCATGCGACTCTATGCTCCAAGCCAATGCTAATTCCTCAAGATCCTGAGATAAACATGCTAAAAAGTGTCAACACAATGGTTTTGAGTTCATAGAGTTTGTTTAACATGTAAAGCCTTTATAGAATGTTCCCACAGCAAAGACATTGTAAATCTATTCAGTTCCAAGTTCCGCCCATACAAAACTTGCAACTTATATGTTTACAACTCAATGCTAAAATATAGTATGAGTAAGACATATGTGTATACGATTACCTAAATAAAGTCACACGACAGAGCCTTAGGCACAAACCACACATACTGGGAGCCTCTTCCCAAAGATTACTACTAGCCACTAAACTGCACATGCTGGGAGCCTCTTCCCAAAGATTATTGGGAGCTTAACAAAAGCTATAAAATCGTCTAGGGTTTTGTCCTCCAAAGTGTTACACATTACAATAAAAACATTCAAAAATATATATAGTTTTACAATTTTGACGGTGTCAGCTTATAGCTTCTGACGCTGTCAGCTCTCCGTGGATTAGGGTTTTGTCTTGTGCAAGTCGCCGTTCTAACACCGTCAAGGATGCTTTGAGGCCGTCACGCTTTAATACTTCTGAGCCGTCTCGTTATAAAATTGCACTGAGTTTGGGTCTTCAAATACAAGTGACGGCGTCAGGTTATGGATTGTGACGCCATCAGGTCTCCATCTTGACAAATTCTTGACTTGGTCGTTTTTCTTCGTTTTCTTGTCGATTTTAGTCCAAAACAGGCCGGTTTTCATAATTCTCGTCCCAAGTACCTAAAATACAAAAAGAATCGATTTAGGGTAATATTTGATCATATTTATATGATTTTGGGCTTAAATGACCCTTTAAAAAGGTACCAAATAAATCGTTATCAAATATCCCTACACTTGGGATTTGCTTGTCCTCAAGCAAATGAGCTTTTATCCTAATCAATTTGCAAGCTAGGGGTCATTTAACTTTAATATAAAAGTAATTACAACATATGATCGTTCCACGTTAGTCAAAATAAGCACGAAAATTACATACTAGCACCTATCACAAAGCGTTTGGATTCTCACATCTCTCGGGTGTATAAAGTTATATAACATGAATGGAAACGGGAAAATTTAACACTCTCTACCTGTCATAGCACATAGATTACCATAGACTTTGGAATGGATCAAACCTTCACAACTTTGGCGAAAGCACCTAGGATAAACTATCAAAGAGGGGTTTTCAAGGGTTGTAACGTTAGGTGTAAGGGTATGGAAAACACGGTTTGCTGGATATAGGGAAATTTACTTGTGGCAAGTCAATTATCTTGGTCAATTAAGTGTACAATGAGGCGTTGCATAGCCTAGACTCGAGTCAACTTGACTCGCTAACTACTAACTCTTTTTGTATTTTTCTTGACACTTTCTTGACTTAAACAAAAATAAAAGAAACAGGATGGTAGTCCGTATGTTTTTTTTTTCTTGTCTTTTCCTATTTTTTTCATTTTTTTTAGAATCTATTTTTCTTTATATATATATATATATATATATATATATTTTCATACACTCTTATCCTACCATCCAAGGGATCTTACAACCTCCCTACACTTGAACTTTTACATACTTTACACATAACTAACTAATGACCAGAGTTAAGAAAATTAAAACACTTGGAGTACTTTAAACTAGTACTTTTACCCATGAGTCCCAATCGTCCCAAAACTGTATTCACAAGATATGACTTGACTTAGCAACCATGTAACCAATTAGGTAATTAACAAAGGATTTAACATAAATGTTGCAACAATAATGCACTAAAAATGAGTGCATACAAGGTAGGATAAGGTGATTTTGGTGTACATTTGGGGGTGGATTGTAAACAATGTTCTTCATTAATATTTCGGAATCCACCAAAATATCACGAGAACCACGAAAAGGATAGGCTCTGAGGGGTGTACTAGGGGTATCGTGTACTAAAAATGAGTACATCGCAAATATGTGGGAAAATTACTTGACCAGTGTAGCCAACGTAATTATAATACAGGTTTAAACACAAGGGTTATCCTAATGCCTCTTATCATTTAGTAATTCCTAACTACACGAATGTAGTCTCAATATCGATCTCGGGATGCATCACAAACGAAAGTTCTAGAATTTATATACTACCGGTACACTAATAACCATTAAAGGTAAATGATTTTTCCTAATACTCTAAAGGCGAACCTCACATTTTTGGGTGGAAATTTTTTAGTGGAAGTGTTTTTGTGCTAGCTATATAATTCCTATCCATGAGACGCTTATTAAGACTAAAGTTTCACTCCTACATGTTGTAAAAAATTTTAAATTTGCTGCTAAAATTGCCCTAACAAGTATCTTTCTTAATTTATTACACATTTACTCTAAAACAAAACAAATATTAAGCGAAGTTATAGTTTCTAAGGTATCCCATTTTACCCTTCCTGCACTTAAATAGAACATTTTCCCCAATGTTCTTGAAAAGTATCAAAGTTATGATAAAGGGAAAAATAAAATAGATAAGAGAAACTAATACTCCCCTGATTTGCTCGGCATGGACGGAGAACAAAGATACAAGGTTAAATCTTCATCCAAGAATCGCCAAAAGACCATCCTCATCCAATCCACTCCTGTAATGAAAGACAAAACAACGAACCAAAGCATCAAACCGAACAAAGAAAAATCACAACTAGATGTAATTCTAGACTTAGAAATAAAAACAAAACAGAACAATTAAAGGATAGAATACTTGTAGAATAAATTACAAATAACATGCAGGAAAATTAGACATTTAAGAAATTCTGGAAAATTTTCAAATGTTAATTTTCGACATTTGACAAAAATATGGAAAAACTGTGCTACAGTAGCTGACGCCATCAGGTGTAAACCGTGACACCGTTAGACTGACTTGACAGATTTGTTTCGTTTTGTTTTCTGGAACAACCTATTTTCTAAAGTCCGATTTCCTGCAGAAACCCATAAAACATATCCACAAGTATTGACACACAAATAAGATAGAATATTTGCTAATCATAAATTGTGAATTTTTTTTCATGTTCGAATTTCATTCTTTTTAAACAAAATATAAACTTCCCTACACTTAACTTTTTGTAAAATACCTTTATATGTGATTAAGACGAGGTTAAAAACAAAATAAAGCATTTTCACAAAATTATTCGAAACATGAAAATTAAACAATTATGATTAAGCATATATGACACAAATAAACAAATAAAGTAAAAATATCAAACGGTTAAAAACATGGGTTGCCTCCCTAGAAGTGCTTGTTTTTATTCGAGTCACGAGCCTGACTCTACCCTTATTTAACGGATATAAGGGAGGTTTTCCCTACACTTAGGATTAAGTGTGGGTGATAGTAGCGATACACACCCTTAGGGTGAAAATATGCCACGTGAGGTGAAGGGGGTTTGTGAATGGCTTCCTTCATCCTAAAACTACCCGGACTATATGGTTTGATGGGTGGATTGGGGCTTTTTTCAATTCCTAAATTCACATCTAAGGATGAAAAATTGGGTAACAGTTTTGGTTGAGGCTCTGGTTCATCAAAACTAGGAACTTTCATAGAACTAAGAGAAAGGTTGTGACTACAAGTATTCAAACCTATTTCTTCTAGTTGTGTTTGGTCCAAAGGTTCTACCTCCATTGGGGTTCCTAAAGTCTCTTCTACTTCTTTCGGGTAAGTCACGGGCGGTGTGTATGTTGGAGTATGCTCGTGTCATAATTACTAATTATATGGCTAGACATATGTGAGCCTATGGGGTCACACACATATACACTGAGGTGCCACTTTATATATCGTGTTTATCGTATTTACAATATCTAAATAACAGTAAGTAACTAGGAACCGCTATTGGGCTTCTAATGGCTAAGTAATGGACTTAATCTATTGGACTTGGAAAACAAATGGGAAGCCCATTTGAGCCCATATGATGGCCGGCCTTGAGGAGACTTCCAAAGGAAGTTTGGATTTTGAATTTGGTCAATTATATGGAGTAATCTCCTCCTAATAATTAGAAAAACTAACAAAAATAAACTCTCCCTCTCTCCTCTAATTTTTGTACGGCACAAAACACAAAATCATCTAGGGTTTTTGTTTTCTTCATATCATCTTTGATTCTTGATCATTCAAAGAAGACTAGAAGGGTTACGGTGGTTAAAGGACTAGCATCCATTGGCATACGGTGAAGTGTAGTATGGACACATCATAAAGGTGATCTCCTTTGGTCACTTGTGGTTCTTACTCCATTCGACACATAGGGATTGGTGGTGACTCCCAGATCACGCTACAAAGGTATAACTTGTTTGTTTAATTATTTGATTGATCACATGGCTATATGGATCCTTGTTGGTGATGTATTCCGCTGCGTTTATATTGTTAATTGTTAATTTATATTTACATTACCTATAGTGGTATCACGAGCCATCATATGATGTCATATGATCATCAAGTATGCGTAAAAATGGCTAAAAACGTGTGTTTTTAATGGATTTAAAAGAATGATTTCTAAACAGCCCCCATGGCTTATTTTTTGTAAATATGTTGACCCATATGGGGACTAATAATCTGGACTTTTTGATCCTATGGCCATTTGTTATGCATACATTAATTGTTTACTTGTTCGGTACCCGTAAAATGGCCTAAAAACGCGTTTTTTTGATAGATTTGTAACCCGATTTCAAATCAGCCCATGAGGCTTAATTTTTTGTGGAAAAATGATGTTAAGAAGGTTCTAATATCAGTGGGTTTTGAGTCTATGGCCATTTGACACGCGTACCATTCGGAGTTTTAATTCTTGTTAATTAATTTCTTCGATTCGTTGGCTAACAATTTAATTCTTGTTATTTATTTTGTTGTCCATGGAAAATACATGCATGTTTGTCCATGAAGTTAGCCAACACCTTGTAATGATCATAATTTTAATGTAATATTATGTGTATATGCAAAGCCGATGAAAACCTAGACCACTTATGCATTGTGATGTTGTGATTGTTGGTTGTTTTGTTTGTTTTTGGGGCTTGCCATTGTTTCGGCACTTTTGTAATGTATTTCATTTTGGTTTTGCCATTGTTTGGGCATTTTTATAGTAGATAGAAAGTAGATTAGATGTACTTTACTTTATATATCTTGTAACCATAAGCTTGGAAGTAAATGGCAAAAGAATGAAGAGTTTTGGACCAAAAGTAGCTGCTGGACACCTGATGGGAAAATGCGATTTCCAAGAGATTGGTAAGGTATTTTTGGCTAAATTTTTTTGTACAGGTCCAAAAGACATAGGCCTACAACTCTGTCAACTGGGCTGAAGCATGAGGAGGTAATATTCTAGGAGATTTGGGCCTCGCAAGACAGAAATACTGGGCTGACTGAATCATGTTTTCATGTGCATTCTGGGCCTTTACTTGCCCATGATTGTCTTGGGGCAAGTGGGAGCCCTCCGTGTGGTTGTGGTTTATGTCCCTAGTTGACTCTTGGTTCTCGTGATGGCTCACGAGACCAAGCATAGGATTTTCATCGGTTGAGGCTTTGCATATTGTGGTTGTGTGTTTGTTTGGTTGTTTTATATATGCTATGATTATATATAAAAAGGAAAATGTTTTCTAAAAACTTGAAACAAAACACAAACCAATTTGAACTAAGTCTTATGATTTAGTTTAACTAAGTTTAAATATAGATTTGAAACTTAAAATCATTGTTTTCTAAATAACACTTAAACTAGTTAAGTTTGTTTATTTATTTATTGTATTGTCCAAACTTAATTATAATCCACTTAGGATTTATATTAGTCTTGAAAAAGGACAACTTGACACACATAAATTAAAACAATGATTAGACTTAAGTTAAGAAAAGTTTTTTAACTTGTGCTACGAAGAATGAATGCATGCTTCTTTCGTACACTTTTTTGATCCACATCAAAATTTTACCCGTCAAAATTTAAGTCATGCCGTCCAATTGTTGAGAACACTTGCAATTACCTTTTGCCTATGCGTGGGACCTAGGTTGAATTGTAACCCAAGGTGACTATTCTCTATGCGTGGGACCTAGATATATTCTCACACGTTCTCAAATTGGATGACTTAATCGAGTTAAGCGGTGAGACCTTGACACGAGGCAAAGATGGGACCAAACATGCCTACATGACACTAGTTGTTTGACACTAGATGTCATGAGTCCCATAAGGATCCATGAGTTGTACATGTAATACAATTGGTGATCGTCGCCTACCAATTGAATCTACTATTGCTAGCAGATCAACTGATGTGATAGTAGAAGCACAATGTGGATCTTAGCCTTTTCGAAAATCAATTGTTTTAAATTCTAAACATGGGGTAGTTAATTTATAAAAGGATAATTATCGAAAATACTAAAAATGAACTTTGTAAATTCAATTAATGAATTAATGCAACACAACCGTAAACGAAAGTTTGTTCTTTTCTTGTTAAAAGTATGAACTGAGTCGCTCTTTCCTTGTAAGAAAGAGATTTGTTCCTATCCTTTTTCTTTATGAGGAAAAGCCATAATAGGAATATTTGAATTTTCCTAATTCTAATAAAACTCTAAGAACACCTACTCTAGAAATCGTGATGTATTGTAAAAGTCAAAACGGTTAAGTATGGTTACACATTTTATTCTTCCAAGATTGTTTCATAACCCTAGTTTCGGTTTTGAAACCTTGAAGAAATATAAGATACTTGGATAACTAGAGAACACGTTTTCTATAGCTACCCAACTAAAATGAGTTTATATAATTAGAAGACGGAAATATCAATAAAACCGCAAAGTGGTAAAGGCAATTACTAGCATGATTACCTAGCAGTTTGCCTTAACACAATAAACCTACTAAGGTCCTACATACCCTTGTGGTAGAGTAGACCAATTATAGAGGAAAAGCATGCCTATTTTCAAGTTAAAATAGCAATGATGGCTGGCCCATCATCTATATGTTAGAACTTGATGCACTTCCTTGAATACCTAAGTACATGTTTACTAGTCAAAGTGACTCACATTAGCAATAATGTGTAGATATTCAAAGAAAGATGGAAAGTATCCAATCGCCACTCACTCTCCACTGGTGAAGTAACACTTTTAAA
The DNA here is from genome assembly GCA_021014915.2 of Artemisia tridentata subsp. tridentata. Lineage (NCBI taxonomy): Eukaryota > Viridiplantae > Streptophyta > Magnoliopsida > Asterales > Asteraceae > Artemisia > Artemisia tridentata. Next base: position 321,943,309 of record CP139509.1, read on the forward strand.
TGTTGTCTAATCTAGTGGGAGCTACGTGATTATATTACTGGTGATGAAACACATGTAATGTTGTCTAATCCAGTGGGAGTTGTAAGCTTTATTACCTTGCAAGTTGCCCATCTTATTTCCAGATTGTCTTGAAATAATACATTACTTTCCACAAGTTAAGCATCATAGTTTATGTAAGAACCATTGCATAGATTTTATAAGATAACTTGTCGCGTTTCTGATGTTGCTTCCTGAAATGTTATCTATAAAATTGTTATGCATGATTCATTATTAAAACGACAAAGTTCTACATATCTATATTTTGATTTTGACTAAAAATCATATGTTATCTTAGACATTGTCATATTGCTCTCATGATGTTGTGCCATGCACAAGTGGGAGAAATCTTGAAATCTTAATTGTGTGAAAGGTACAACATATAACAATATGACTAATAGTTTTACTTGACTGAAAGGTAAGAAACTAAGATTCTACTAGGACTTCTACACATAAAATGTAGGTTTCTCTAATTAGCACAAATATCAAGATAACATGAAAAGCTACTTCAACATATTCACTGAATTGTTTAGTAAGTATGTTTATGTTTTCTTGTAAAGCCATAATCATGAAGTATGAAATTAACTTGAATCTACTGTTGAGGCCAAGTGTCGGCGCTCGTAATTACTTTAGTTGAATATGTTTAGGTCTCTTGTAAAGACACAAGCATAATTTCCGTTAATTTTTGAAAGACTTATAACGTAAAGTAAGACGTTGACTTGTTATGTCTTCTTGTTAAGACATGTACACTTACGACGTATAATATTAAATGTTTATGTTTTCTAGTCAAAACATGCACATGATGTAAAGTATGCAGTAGGCTAAAATTACTATTGATGCCATCTGGTATGACTTGGTTGGTAGATATGTAAGCCCAAAAGTATAAGTTCATCTATTGAGTTGTGTGATAGTCTCACAACATCAGTCCTCATGGAATACCACAACTTTATGGTATGTCCATCATGGAAAATCAAACACTATTGATATTGTTAGATCTTTGATGACTTAAACTGTTTTACCTACAAAGCTATCAAGGTTAGAAATTGGGTGTGCCATGTGTACACTCAATATGATTCCAACCCAGAAGGAATTTAAGACACAATTGTATTATGGCATGGGATGAATCTCATTATGTCTTAATTGAAGTTCTGAATTTATTAACTACTTAAGAGTAAGTAATTAACAAACTAGAGTCAAGAACTAACGGTGTATTTTGGATGTCCCACTTGAAAACAATTTATTGTTACTCAAGATGCTGAGTATCTAGAGATTAGTCTCTACATAAAAAAGCAAGTGGGAGTACCTTTAGACCTTGAAGTTATTCAAGAACTAAATACACAACCTTCTGAGTACACTTGCTAATGTCATACTATGGTTGAACATGCATATGTTAAACCATAGATTGATATCTCTCATTCATAAATCCGCAAGGATACCTCTTGCACCTGAACGATATATTTTTTATATCAATGCTGAGGGACATAAGTTAGAGGATCATGGTGAACCTGCTAACTACTGAGATGCATTATCAGATATTGTATCTGATGAGTAGCTCAAAACTATGAATGTTAAGATGCAGCCCTTGAAAGACAATCACTCATGGAGCTTGATTGATCTCTTACCAATCAGTTAGACTGTGAGGTTAAGAATGAGTTTCTTGATAAGAAGACTCAAAGGGAAAACTTGTACACACATTTAATGCACGACTAGTAAAAGGAGTTTACTGGTACTCAAGAAATTGAATATGACTAAATCTTTCTACCTAGAAACATTAAATGTATAAAGATGATTAATAGTCATACCTGTTTTCATGTAAATGAAATATGACAATAGGATATCAAAACACTTTTCTTATTGATTACCTTTGCGAGGATGATGAGTAATCAAAAGGGTTTATGAATCCATATAATCTTTATTATGTATACAAGATAAAATAATCCATGTGTGGATTAGATCATGCATCTAGGAGCAAAGATCTTGAGTTAATTATAAAATCATTAATTTGATTTTGGTTAATAAGATTACTCCTAAGTGCGCTAAGAGCAAGTTGGAGCACTGTATTTATTTTCTTAAATCTCATATGTCATTAACATATTAGAAACAATATTCCATCTAAGCTAGACTTTAATCCTTAGCTTGGAATGAAGTTTCTCTTGAGGGATTTATAAAATAAGACATACAACCTTGTTATGTATATGTTTATTAGAATAAACATAAGCGGTTATTAAGTCTAAACATAATATGACACGTTATTGAGGGGAGTCTCAATGATCAATCTCACTTAATGAGATTGAACACATGAGTGAAAATCTTAAGTTCAACTAAAGGATTCATCATGTAAGTCATATTACGCATTGGACTATGTATATATCATTTGCATGAATGCAAGATGATTTGATAACAACAAATATCTAAGTGAAAGTCATTAAATAATTGTTAAAAGAACATTATAATGGACCTACAAAGGACCAAAGATATGTTCAAATGTTTACGAATATTTGAGGAACTCTGTTTCGTTTGAATACGCTGATGCTTATTTAACTGAGATGATACTCAACCTTAGTCGTGGTAGGATGTCATCATGAATGATGACATTGCTGACTAGATGTGCTCAACTGAGAGCACTAGTGCGTTATACATTAAAAGAATAAGAATACTTTATTGTTTGAGAAACTGTACAGATGACTGTCTAATGTAGGTGTTTTGCTGGCTTCAAACACCCTATGGAATGTATTGTTGCAACACTCGTCTTGTACTTGAATGCACACATACAAAGGACAATCATCACTCAAACCTTTCATGAGTTTTGAAATAAGTATTCTCAAAGTTTACTCGGATGACTACTTGTTGTCTTGTACAACATAATTTGATCATGGTGGGAACATCGGATTCCTACCTATGTGTAGTCTTAGGCATATCTGTTTTTAGTATTTGGATAATGGAAGTATAAGCAGTCGTATTATACAATGAATTGATATACATGATATGATCGTCTTCATTTATACTACTGTGTTCTATATTTGCATGTTTAATCCATGAATAATTTATTTATTCTAAAAGTATCCATTGTCGGTTGACGATACGGGAGTATCATCAAATTAAGACAAATGTGAGCGTGTTGGTGATTTATTTGCCACACTCACATGTTGTTCATTATGATGAACATTGGATTGACCTAACCTACGAGTATTCACTACATGGATCGTCGTCAATAGTGAATCTCGCAAGAGGTTATGTCTCTTATCCTTAGACTTGAGATGCAAGCAGGTCTTGCATGTGTGGAATTTCATTCCTTGATATGGTTAAACGCTGTCCTGAATAAGGTAGTTATAAAAGCCATTATCAGGAGTGATATGAAGCATGTGAATGACACGTGTAGTCAAAACAGGATTTGTTCCTCCGCATGTTATGGAGTTAGATACTATTGGGCCGCTCGATGTATTGGACAGATGTTTGTGGCCGTACCCAAATGAGATTAAGATGAATCTTAATCAAATTGGTAATCTTGTTCAATATCTATATCGAGAAACATAATGGTTGAAATATTAGAATGACATTTGATCCATGTCTAATGTTCAACACGGTATCTGTAACAAAAGGATAGCTGACATATAAACCATCTAAAATGAGACGTTTAAGAAACTAACCTCACATATTTCTAGGGGCATTGGCGTGTTGCTAGACGCTAACCATTGGTTGTATAATTACTTGATTATTATGACGTCGCAAGTGGGAGCTGTTGGAGTATGCTCGTGTCCTAATTACTAATTATATGGCTAGACATATGTGAGCCTATGGGGTCACACACATATACACTGAGGTGCCACTTTATATATTGTGTTTATCGTATTTACGATATATAAATAACCGTAAGTAACTAGGAACCGCTATTGGGCTTCTAATGACTAAGTAATGGACTTAATCTATTGGACTTGGAAAACAAATGGGAAGCCCATTTGAGCCCATATGATGGCCGGCCTTGAGGAGACTTCCAAGGGAAGTTTGGTTTTTGAATTTGGTCAATTATATGGAGTAATCTCCTCCTAATAATTAGAACAACTAACAAAAATAAACTCTCCCTCTCTCCTCTAATTTTTGTACGGCACAAAACACAAAACCATCAAGGGTTTTTGTTTTCTTCATATCTTCTTTGATTCTTGATCATTCAAAGAAGACTAGAAGGGTTACGGTGGTTAAAGGACTAGCATCTATTGGCATACGGTGAAGTGTAGTGTGGACATATCATAGAGGTGATCTCCTTTGGTCACTTGTGGTTCTTACTCCATTTGACACATAGGGATTGGTGGTGACTCCCGGATCATGCTACAAAGGTATAACTTGTTTGTTTAATTATTTGATTTATCATATGGCTATATGGATCCTTGTTGGTGATGTATTCCGCTGCGTTTATATTGTTAATTGTTAATTTATATTTACATCACCTATAGTGTATGCCTCAAATGATGGTGGGATGTGTGGAGTACTAAGTGAGCTTGGATTTTTGACCTCATCCTTCCTCATGTCTAGATCACCTATATCCTCATCATGTGTTTTAGTAGAATCTAACCCAAACATGTTCCTAAGTATCTCAAATCCTCCTCTAGCCATTTCAAATTCTAAGTCCGATTCATAAGAATCTTCCTCAATAGCTTGATCATTATTTTCCATTTGCCTAAAGGATTCATCATGTGTTCTTTGAGATTCAAAGTCATTGTTCTTAAAAACTATGTCTTTTGGTTCAATGTGCTCATGTTTAGCTAAATCCTCCTCAATTGTTTCCTTAGGTAGTGATGAAAGAAAACCTAGTACTTCATCCAACTAACGGTTAGTTGCAAGAGAATTTTCCTTAATTTCATGGTAAACTAGGTCGCTCTTCCTAAGGGCCTCACTAAAATGAGTTGATCCTAAAAATGGAGGTTGTTCGTAAGAATCATCCATTGGTGAAGGCTCACATGATTCATAGGTGTCCCTAAATGAGGTATTTTGGGGGTTTAGTGGAATTCCTAGGGTGCTTTCCTCAATAGTTTTATGCATTTGGTCTCTTTTCTAAAGGTACTCACAAAAATTAATGAAGGATCCTATTTTCCTTATTTCATTCCACCATCTTGATTTTTCCGAATAATTAAAACTATATTTCTTCATGTAAAATGATAATTGCGGATTTTGTGGATTCGCGTTCTCCATAGTGGTGAACGGAGGAGTCAAAGGGAAACTTAGGCATTTTAGCCACTCAATCTTACATTGCAATCTTAGAATTCTAAGTGAAGTATCCATTTGAAGCAAATTTCAAACAAAAGCCCAAAGAAAAGATAGACTACGAGAAAGCTACAAGATATATATATATAAAAAAAAGAAAAATCTCACTTGATAGGAATCTAGTGAGTAAACCTAAACGAGATAGAAATTGAAACCTAAACTATTCCCCGGCAGTGGCGCCAAAAACTTGATGCGACGATTGCAACCCTCGCAAAAGGTTTTACAATCCTCTAGGCAGTGTACCTAACCGTTGTAGTGTAGTATAGGTAAGTCTGGGGGATTGATCGTTCTCTAGGGGAATAGTCTCGCAATAGTTGTGAAAAGCTCAAGATTTATGACGAGATAGGTCTAGAGGTAAGGGATGATTCTTTTTGTATTTTTATATTTTATGAAAAGCTATTAAAAATCTCGGTTTTGAAAGAGTAAATTGGTGGTAACTCTTATGATAGGGAAAACTTGTTCACTTAGAATTAATTACTCCCTAGTTATTTCCTACTGATTTGTTGAATTGTCACGTCCTTGTTTTAGTTGAAGTGATGTATTCCTTAATATTGGTCGTGGGGAGGTGCCGAAGTCCCCAACTCTATGTATCTTACTCTCCCTTAAATCACTTAAAGTCTATTAAGTTTTCTAGGATCTACAAGTCGCAATTCACACAATAAATACAACCTGAAAAACCAATAGTGAACTCTACGGTTGCATTTTCTAAGATGTTCAAGCTAGTTACATATAAGAGGTCAGCCAGCTTTCTTAGCTAAATGCGAGGCAATCAACTAAATAAGAGACAACAAATCAATATTCAATAACTAGGTTTCACTAGATCTAAGTAAACATAAATAAACTTAAGCTAGCATGTTAAAGAAAAGAAAAGATAAACAATTAATCAAACAACACATAGACATATTGAATGATTAAACGAATAAATTATCTTCAATAAAACATGGATGAAAATGGCTGGAAAAGCCTTACAAAAGCTGTCAAAATCGTCTAGGGTTTTGTCCTCCAAAGTGTTACACATTACAATGAAAACATTCAAAAATATATATAGTTTTGCAATTCTGACGGCGTCAGCTTAAAGCTTCTGACGCCGTTAGCTCGCCGTGGATTAGGGTTTCGTCTTGTACAAGTAGTCGTTCTAATACTGTCAAGGATGCTTCGAGGCCATCGCGGTTTAATTCTTATGAACCAACATGTTATAAAATTGCACTGAGTTTAGGTCTTCAAATACATGTGACGGCGTCAGGTTATGGATTGTGACGTCGTCAGGTCCCCATCTTGACAAATTCTTGACTTGGTCATTTTTCTTTGTTTTCTTGTTGATTTTAGTCCAAAACACGACGGTTTCCACAATTCTTGTCCCAATTACCTAAAATACAAAAAGAAGCGATTTAGGGAATTATTTGATCATATTTATACAATTTTGGGCTTAAATGACCCCTTAAAAAGGTACAAAATAAATCCTTATCACCTCCCCCACCTAAAACATCACCTTTGGTAGATGATGATTAAATGAAGAAAACACCATCATAGATAACAAGAAAAACCTTGGGATTAATGTGAATGAAACCGTAGAAATAAATGAAACCACCAACATTAAGGAATCTAGAAATCATCCTTTAGACAACGTCATAGGAAATCTAAACCAAAGAACCCTTAGATCACAAGCTCAAGACAAAAGCAATTTCTTTTTCTTTGTCTCAATCATAGAACCTAAGAACGTCAATGAAGCATTGAAAGATGAGAGTTGGATTATCGCAATGCAAGAGGAATTAAATCAATTTAAGTCTAATGATGTTTGGGAGTTAGTACCAAGACCTAAGTACGTGACTATCACAGGAACCAAGTCGGTATTTAGGAATAAATTAGACGAGAACGGAATTGTATCTAGGAATAAAGCAAGGTTAGTAGCACAAGGCTATAATCAACAAGAAGGAATTGATTATGATGAAACCTATGCACCCGTAGCTAGACTAGAGTCTATTAGGATATTACTTGCCTACGCTTGTGCGTTAGACTTTAGGTTGTTTCAAATAGATGTGAAAAGTGCATTCCTAAACGGTTTCATCAATGAGGAGGTATATGTAGTACAACCTCTAGGATTCATTGACTTTGAGAAACCCGAGCATGTTTATAAACTTAAGAAAGCTTTGTATGGTCTAAAGCAAGCTCCTAAAGCATGGTATGATAGGTTAAAAGCTTTTCTTCTTAAACATGAATACTCAATGGGAATGATAGATAACACTCTTTTCTCTAAGAAGAAAGGATCAAACATCATCATCGTCCAAATATATGTCGATGACATTATATTCGGATCAACTTGTCAAGACATGTGTGATGAATTCTCAAAAATCATGCATGACGAGTTTGAAATGAGCATGATGGGTGAACTCAACTTCTTCCTTGGACTTCAAATAAAACAATTAGAAGATGGAATATTCTTTAATCAATCTAAGTACATTAAAGAAATGCTTAAGAAATTTGGATTAGAAGATACTAAACCTATGAAAACTCCAATGGCTACGGACACAAAGCTCACCAAAGATGAAGAGGGTGAATCCGTTGATAGCACTAAGTATAGAGATATGATAAGAAGTTTATTATACCTAACGGAAAGTAGGCCCGATATCATGTTTATTATCTGCCTTTGTGCTCGCTTCCAAGAAGATCCTAAAACTTCTCACCTTGAAGCGGTTAAGCGTATCTTCTGATACATTAAAGGCACTATGCACTCAGGATTATGGTATCCTAAGGGGACCGGCTTAGAAACCATAGTATATGCGGACTCTGATCATGCGGGAGATTATGTGGATCGAAAAAGTACTAGTGGCATTTGTACCTTCATGGGTTGTTGCTTAACTTCTTGGTTCTCCATGAAACAAATGACACTAGCTATCACCACGACCGAAGCCGAATATGTAAGCGCTAGTAAGGCATGTCAACAAGCACTATTGTAGGATATCAAAAACACATAACACACTCAAGATTTGAGTTTAGGCCGTGTGTTTAGAGAGAGAGAGATAGGAGTTCTAGAGAGAGAAAGTGAAGGAAAATTATGTTGAATGATTAGAAGCTCCAACCCTCTCCCTTGGTAGGAGAGGGTATTTATACAACTTACTTAACGCCCCACGTGGGCTATGGAGCAGGCTACAATGGGTAAAGACCCGATCCAACTCCATGGTGAAACGATATCTAAACTATAACTATAAAGCCTACGAGCTATATAATGCCAAAAGATACTCGGGGTGATCGATTCTTTTATATGAATATTTATATTCCTAACAAGCTCCCCCTAAGGGAGGTAACCCTGAAAAATACACTTTGAATTCCAGCATTCTATTACATGACTGTAAATTCCTAGCTCGTAGTCTTTTGATTCTTCAAGTTCAGCACACTTTGTACTTCAAGCAATGATCGTGTGATTAATGTTCCTTTGGCATATGTGATCTTTGAGCATTCTTTGAGATCATCAGCCATTATAAATCTCCAAGTTCATCCTTTGTAGTATCGCCTTCATGTGATGTAGTGACCATTGGACCGACATGCTCACACTTTTCTGGGTCAGGAAACTTTGCATCAGAGTTGTGGAAGCATTGTTGTAAGTCTCTCAACTTTCATGATCCTTTGATAATGAATTGGTCGTGTAAGTATGGGGTGTGGATTGACACGTCTCTGCTGGAATTAGGTACCACCATCACCATCTTCATATAAATCTGAAATATAACAATTAACAATAAAGTTGGAGAACGAATATGGCTTTGTCATTCACTCGGTGTGGTTGGATTAACCTTCGGTTCCGTGAGGACCGACCTGTGATCAGGTAGAATCCCCTTTAAAGAAAATTCTCCTTGATAGGACTTCCAGCTTGTTGTAAAGAATCATCCAACGAATTAATATCATAATCATCATACTAAGCATGTTCTCATACCGGAATGTCTCAAAGCAAACAACACGGTAGAGTGAATCAGTGAATTAAATACCCACTGATTGATGAGAAATTGATTAGAAAAATCACTCACGTGTCACTGGATAAACATTTTATGCAACACGACGAGGGTTTTATAAATTGAATCACATTTCTGTCATAAACACTTTTGTTTGAAAATTTACACAATCAATGTGCTCGAAACTTAGTTGGTGAGCACATTGAAACGTTTTCCAAAAGCATCCGTCAATCCATTTTCTGGAACAAGTTTGATTCAAATGTGAATCGCCCCATCGTTTCTTTCCAGTTGTCACTAGTTTGATCCATGAAGGATCTCACATGTCACCTACCAAGAGCTTATTGGATGTTGGCTCTGGAAGGATTTCCATCTTCATTGTGAATACTTTACGTATCACTCGGATGTTCTGGCAATACTACAAGGATAATGCGTAGGACTCTTAATATATGTTTTCTTACTTTTCACGGTGTATGAAACAGCAAGCATATTGGAAATGTGTCCTAATGAGATTTATGGATGATCTCTTGGCTCTAGACTTAATAGTGCATTTTGATTTAGTGATCGGAGGCTGGAGCAGACTGCCACCTTTTCAATATTAACTAACTCGGAGTGAGAGAGTCAATAGTAATGAGTGAATCTCCGTGTGAATGAAACAAGAGTCTTTTGAGAGACCTTGAGTGGCTAGGGAGGGTTGTGCAGCATATCACTGGGTCCATGATACTTGTCTTCAAAATCAGCAATCAACTACATGATTCTGACAGCATATGTATTGACCCGGTTTCTGCCTAATGTGTAAGTAGGGCTTCTTTCTTTTCACCCTTTATCTTTATATTTCTTTTTCATTCTTCAACCCCTTTAGCACTTACCGAGACTTCATCACTAGTACCTTGTTGGGTTTATTCCAATACCAATTCCATCTCAGTCGGCACTCTTCCCTTATTCTCACTTTTCTCCTTTTTTCATCATTCCTAAGGACTTCTATTCTAACTAGAGGATTGTACCTAGGAAGATCCCTCCGGTTCTGGCTGGATCATGGGAACTGATACCTAACCTTACCATCCTTATTACTCCAATACATTAAATAAAATGGTCGGTCTTTTGTATTCTTCCACAATTACCATCATAAATCATTCGCTCCCCCTCAATATGTGCATCGATATACAAAAGAGTTTAGCACATATGAGAGAGCATGCACTTGAGTCCAAAAGATCACATTTTATCAGTTTTCATATTTAAATCACATTCTCTCCCCTGATCAAAAATTTCAAACCTTTTGAGATTTGGGATCTCAATTGATTTAAATAAGTTAGAAAATTTGGGAGACAATGTGGTCTGATTCAATGTATTCTGATAATGGAACATTATTATGCTCCCCCTCAATCGATGAGGGAGAATGTTAGTGTCAGGTATGATAAGTTTGAAAGATATTTGAATGAAACTCATACACTGACACATAACAACAAATTTTATTCACTTGCTTATTATGTACAAAGTGGCGTGTTTTGATGATATATAATTTTGAAATCACTCTCCCCCTCAATCGATGACCCGTTTTCTATTTAAAGAGCTGTAGTCATTGATTGAGTGACAAATTTTATGAAAAACTTCAAGTCTGATTGATTTCCAAAAAAAATTCATGGTACCACCAAGTTTAGCACAAATACTTTCCTGAAGAATCATAGATGGAAAAGTATTTTCGATGTAAAGAAGACTTCTCTTCTTATACGAGAAATGATGCACTGAAACTTACATCAAGTCGAGGGTGCATGGATGTAAAGTAATCCACGCCCGGGAGAAATTAATCACCCATTGACAGGAACAGCCGTCTTTTTGGCGACGTGCTTTCCTCATTATGAAGAACGGGTTGCGTATCTGAAATAATAGCAAACCTTTTAGGCATGTTTTGAAAACTTTTTGAACTTCTGCTCGAACTTCATTTAAAGACCCGTGTCATTATTGAATGACATTTCTAGGACCGTAAATGTTATCGATACCAGAAGACATGCCTTGAAAACTATTTTTTGGTATTTTCAATTTTTTATTATTTTTATGGTTTTTGTTGGTTTTATATTTTTTAATTACATTTTGGTTTAAGATATGTACAAAATATATTATTAAATTTAAGAAGATGTTGACATGAATACCGAAATAAGGATATCGTTCTGTACATTGTAGAAGTCTGTAGTCAACATCTCTTAAACTTTCACCACCAAAGCTTTCGAGGCTCCTGAATAATCGTCTGAACTTGAGCCTTCTTAATGTGAAGCTTTGATAGCTTCCCCCCAAACCGACAATCTTCTTTTTGAGCAGTTTCAAAGCTCTTTTTCAAGCTTACATTAGTTAAGTTCATAGCGGAATCCGTAGCAAACCACATCAAATATTGCTGCTCCTTTTAAGAATAATCATCGTGATTATCCGTTCGGGGGATCATCAAATTGACCAGCAATGTATCATCTCACGCTTGAGTAATTCTTCTCATATTTCTTCCCGCTGAAGTAATGCATTCCAAAAGTATCAAGAGGCCACTTCCCCCAAGTAGTTGAAGTGATGCAATCAGTCTCATTGTATGAAGCTAAAAAACCCGAAGTACACACTCAATCCCATTAATGAAGTCAAGAACGTAACATCAAAATAAATTAAGACTCGGAAATGCACTTTTCTCTCTTCAGGAAATTGCAGATGAGAATTGCTACACCAAAGTCAACTAAGTCCCGAGTGTAGGCAAGTTATCCCGTATGTAGTTGAAATGATACAGACTAACCGGAGGAATCATCATACCGTTGTATACCTCTTTTATCATCAAAAACTGTTTCTTACATCTATTCCCCCACGTAGTTGGAATAATACACCAAAAGGCACGAGTTAAAACACTGATTTTCTCTGCGGTTATGACATTTGTCTTCCCAGAATAACTTCAATTCAGAAGAAGTATAAATTTCATCATGTGTACTCATTGTGCGTTCAGATGTATGTCTCCTTCCCCCTTGCTGGTTTTGATACCTCATAAATAGCAACACATTTTACGCACATATACTTGAAATCTTGTGAGAAGAACAAAATTGGCTAAAATGTATCCTGTGAGAATCAACTGTTACAGAAACTCTCTCTGACTATCGTTACCAACCCTTATGTTCTGACGGCTATTGCTGTGACCAGTTGGTGAAGTAAACCCGATATACCAAACTTGACAATGAAGAAGAATTCCCCAAATTTGTTGCTTAAGTTTGCACTGTTGATGATCGAAGAACGATGCAGAAGAAAACCTCTAAGTACCCTTATACACTCAACTAAGAGCCAAAACAAGTACAACACCTTTTGAGACTATCCACATTTGCATTTGCGTATGACACTGAGCACTACAATGTAACTCCTTGAAGTAATAGCTATAACCCATGAGTACTACAATGTAACTCCTTACATCGGTTATAACTAGATAATCAAAGTCCTAATCATAGACTTTATAAGTTCAAGCAAGTCATCAATCGATAGATGAATTCTCGATGATGAGATAAGTAGAAGCCTTCGTGAAACCCACTTCAATCTCAAATAAGGGATGCCAAATAAACTCTGTGATCACTTGACATTCCATGTCCAAATTCTTATCCGTTTTGACATATTAGCCGGCATTTTCCTTTATGTTCTTATGGTTGATTTACAGATTGCACATTGGAAGGAACAACAATCCGTAATGAAGGAGATCCTTTAGAACCTGGTTCTGGTAAAGGAATGCCAAAGAACGGATCATTATTCATGTGTGCAACTTCAATATCTTGAGAGTCATTATCAACACCTTGAGGAATAACTGGAGATTGGGTTTCTTGAGTAGTCTGAGTTGTACTTCTAGATGTTGCATCTTGATCAATGGAAATTGAAGAAGGTGAACCAGTTGAGTCAGTGGGAACCGGAGCAGGAGCTTCAGGAACTAGATGATCAACATTCGTTGTAGGTTAGAAGTATTCATCAAACATCGGTTGAACCAATAAATCCCAGTCATCCTTTGTTAGTAGAACATTTGGTGTTGGAGGAGGCACTTGTTGTGCACAGGAGCCGTATGACCATTTCTCAAACATCAATCAACATGTAGTTTATTCACACTTCTCCCCCTCAAAAGTTGCATATGACTGCCAATTGCCATTTTTGATTGAACAAGTGAATAAGGATACAATCGACGGTAAGTAGATCCACTTGATGACTGGCATTTAGTTTATTCACACTTCCCCCCCTCAAAAATTGCATATGAGGTTGCCATTTTAGATAGAACAAGTGAATAAGAATATACTCCAATGTACGTTGATCCACTTGATGACTGAATGAGCATGGGAAGAGCATGAAGTTTGTTGATGAGAATGGTCATGAACAAGAAGATTTCTCTTCTTCCGAAGATAAAGCGCACTTATGCGTACACCTTTCTTTTCTTTGAGGAACGGGGCCTGAAGTGTTGTCTGCAGATGCCATTATGTTGACATTGAGGCCTGAGGCTTGAACTGCAGTGTTTAAATGTCATTATCGATGAAGAACGAAGCTTGAACTGATGTGTTCAAACGTCATTTGTCGTTGAAGATCGAGGCCTGAACTGATGTGAACAGACGTCATTTGTCGTTGAAGATCGAGGCCTGAACTGATGTGAACAGGCGTCATATTTCATGTTCATCAAAGTTGAGTTTCATGAATCCCTAATTTATGAGATATCAGTCTTTTCGGCAACCAAACTCTGAGTCTTTCCTTAATAGGAGTGAATGATGTACCTGCACTTAAGTAAAGACTACCTGCACCAACATTAAGAGTTTGTTTGCATTTATATAGGTTAGTGATATTAGCATCTAAACCATTTGGGGTTTCATTGTCAACCTTGGTTTTGCGATCAGTGAACAGCTTACTAGTAGGTATCCATCTAAGACCAACAATCTTAAAAATTCTACCCGTCGGTATCCACCTAAGGCAAGATCTAGGAGTGTTTGGTTTCTCATGTACAGTAAAAGACTTGTTGAGAGAAGACCTTTGTCCTACAGCAATCTGCCTACCAGGTTTGTGAGTATAACTCTTTGGTTCTACGGGCTTGTTGTTCTTTCTAGTCTTAGAGGATTGAACCTTAGCACGAGCATTCACTTCCTTCAGGAATTTTTTTATACAATCATCATGGTTTGCATTAAAAACACATTTCTGACAAGTTGAGCAAACAGAGTGTTTGGATTCAGAAAAAGATCTAGAATTCTTAGAGTGATCTGCTACAGGAATCGCTTTAATCGATACGCAACTACTCTTAGAAATAGGCAAATACCTAGTCTTTTCATGTGTATTTTTCTTAGCATCCTATAGGTTGTGATTCTGAACACTGTTTTTATGTCTAACATGTTCCTTTGGTGTCAAAAATGACACACGCTTTGAACTAATCCTAGAGGAACTAGAAACACTCATATGATGAGGTTTTGCAAAAGCATATTCCTTTACATTAGGTCTAGATTGTGAAGTGACTGGTTTTGACAAAACTTGTTTCGAATCAACTTGGGAGGCAAACCGTGGTTTTGAAAATTTTGACCGTTCAGATCTAAACGCAGTCGGTTGTCTAACAACTGATTGGTTTCTAAGTGGTTGTAAAACTGGTTTCCCCAAGATTGATGGTTTTGCAAACTTAGTGTTCACACTATTTCCTGTTAATTTTCTTAACTCGTTTTTTAATGCTGCAATTTTAAAACCCTTTCCTGAAGTTGAGCTTTGAATTCATCGTTTTTGGCAATCAAAGAGGTTGTCTGTTCTATATACTTAGATCTCGTTTCTTTGATTGAATCATACAGGTTTTTGCAATGCTTTTTCAAAGTCTCATTTTCCTTAAGTAATTCAGCCACTTTAAGTTCCAATTTAATGTTTCTTGTTTCAGTTGCATCACTGTCATATTTAGCCTTGACTACATTTCTTATCTCATGCATCTTGGTAATTCGTGTTTTCAAGTTGTTGATCGTTGAGTTTTTGGCTTCTAGCTGAGCTTTCAAATCCTTTATCATAAAGAATTCATGGAAATCAGGGAGTTCCGGATTTTTACATGGTAGGTTAGTTTGAAAACTTTCTTTCTTTTGTTGCATTGCGATTTCAAGTGAAATACAATGTTTTTCAAGCTGTAAAAATCTGTTTGAAAGTTCATTAAAAACTTCTTTATCAACCACATCATTTGATTTAAAAGTCTCAGACTTGACTCATCATCATGTTCAGCATCATCCTGATCACTTTCTCCCCCTTTATGATTCATATTTGTTGAATTAGAAATGGTATTGCTATCAGTCTTTTCCAACAAATATGTGTCATAAGTGGGCATAACTTGATCAATATGCAGTCGTTCATTAGGGAGCACATTGTGTTGATCAGTGACATGTACCTCAGCAGATGGAACTTGGTCATTTTCTGGTCTGAGATCTATATCCATGTCAAGTGTAGTATAAGTCCCATAACTGTCGTTTGTATCCTGCTTATTAAACATAGTTTCACTGCATTGTTGATGCTGCGCTCTTTCATTAATGAACTCCTTAACATTACCCATGAGTTGGAGTAGTGTAACTCTGAACATGTCAACCTCGATTCCAGTGTAATTAGCAAAACACTTTTTCGTCATTTGACTATCATAATCATAATCCTCGGTGAATTACGAATCAATGAACACTTGGAGTTGGTTGTTGAACACACAAAAGGCAGCCATGGATCTACCTTCAGAAAGTTCTCCTTTGTCAAGTTGTTGTTCAAGTTGATCTAAATACAGTATCATTTTGACTGTGAAAGTATGAACATCTTGACCGAAGAGTGATGCGAATGCACGTTTGTATCCTCCCAAGTATCTAGGTCGTTCAAAGAGAACCTTGAGATGTAAGTTAAGTAGTCGAAAACATTCTATGCAACTTTCCTTTGTATTATCAGGCAATTTTAGTGGCTGATGAAGCTATCTCTCTTGAGAATTCGGGCACACAAAGTCCCTATTGGCACAAAAATACTCAAACACGTTTATCTGTTGTACATCTTTGGGAATCATTTGTTTGTCAATCATATTGTACAATCTGAGTACCTCAGATATAGCAGAATCTGAAGTAGTAGACATGATGTAAACTTGCACGGGGTTTTACAATTCTATGATTTAAACCGAGAAATAGATTCTTTCGCGGGATTTTACAAAAATCAAGAATGAACCGTGAAATGATGATTAATTGAATGTGTTATGATAACTGTTGGATCGGTACAATGATTAGTGATTGTATGTTAAACGTGGTGATCATTTGATAGACTAGGTGATATGTTGTTTATTTGTGATTTGGTTTGGTTGATGCAAGTTGTTATGGTAAAATTTTGGTCTGAAAACTTAAAACCTCAATAACTTCATTCCGGAGGGGATTTGGGCCTCGAAAATTTCGTCTCACAACTTTGTAGTGAAACCTCACAATATTCAGGCTGTTTCGGTCGTTTTGACAGGTATTTTGCTGAAAACGGAGTTACGGTTCAAAAGTTATGGCCGTTTGAAGTTTTGACGTAAAAAGTCAAATTTAGTCAAAACACAAGAGACAAACCGCAATGTCAAATCGCAGTCGTCAAAGGCAAGTCGCAACAGACAAGCCGCAATTAGCAAAACGCAACACCCAAATCGCAATGCCAACTCGCAATGATTAAAAGGCAAAACGCAAGACCAAAACGCAAAAGTCAAACCCCAACTTTGGTTAAACCGCAACCTTGGTCAAACCGCAACCTTTAGGCAAAACTCAGAAGTCAAAACGCAGGTCTTGTAGTCAAACCGCAGTGACCAAAATGCATTTGATCAGTCAAACCGCAAGTTGACCAGTCAAAACGCAGTGTCACTTTCAGCCACTTTTGTCCTTTACCCAATTTGGCTACAAACCAAAACGCAGAACTGAAATCAGGAAAACCGCACAAAGATATACCCTTTAAACCACAAACCTCAATCAAGAATGTTGATGCAAATAATGTTCTAAAAACGTTATTTATATCTTTCGATTAACTCACGTTTTGAGGATGACAAAATGTGAACTCACGTTACGTTAAAATTAACGTTAACAAGTTTTTAATCGGAAAATCCCGTTTCTACGCAAATCACTCTTGAACAAAGTTACAACTTGAACTAGTGATCAAAGAAGTGAATTCATGTTTTGAAAATTCACATTTTAAATGGGACAAAACATTTTTTCAAAAATACACATGACAAATTATTTTTTAAATATTAAGAAATGTTTTAATGGAAAAATAAGTTTGAAAATCACAACAGTTATTTTCCCCCCCAAAATCAGCTCCAACCTTCCCCAAATAAGTTTTCACCAGAAAAGACAAAATTTGGAGCGTCCTAGTCTACCACGGCTCCACGGTACCGTTAAATTTAACGGAGCCGTGGGTCATTTAGTGGAGCCGTCCGTACCATTTTGAATTGTAACGTTCAGATTTTCTTTGCCTATAAATACCCACCTCTTTCACAGGTTTAGGCACCCTTCACACACAGAAAAATCCCTTAGTAAAACCCTCTCACACCTTTCACTTCTTAGGGTCAATTAGATTAGTTTTTCTTTGTTTCAAGAGTGATCCAATCATCCTTCAAGTGATCCTCTTCATACCTTTTCACTAGCAAGAGAAGAACACAAGTATCCAAGTTGATACAAGGTGTTGTCATCCCTCTTCATTAGCAAGAGAAGAACTCAAGTAATCAAGAAGATACTAGAGTTGTAGTTGATAGGTTTTTGTAACACTTGTTACAACCTTGTTGTATCTTAGCATACATCAAGTATATTTTCTTTTTGTGAGTGAGAGTGAAGATCAAGTGTGATCTATAGAGATAGTGAACATCTCTTGAAGCCATTGGGCTTGTGTGATTGATCAAGAAGATCAAGGGTCATTAGGTTAGTGTTAGTTGAGTAGAGTGAAGTGAGTGTTGATCATTGTGATCGTGTTGAGATCTTGGTGATCTCTTGAAGCCATTGGACTTGTGTGTTTGGTCACGAGGACCTTGGTAGATTGGTGCTAGCTAAGATTAGCACTCGACATCTAGCTTAGTGTCGGAAATAGGATAAGCGACGTGTACGGTTTTCTCCGCCTGAAGGGAGGTTGTTGATATAGTGTTTGAAACTCTCGAGTGTGGTACTCGGGGAGTGGAGTAGGGCGAAGAAGATCTTCGTAGCCGAACCACTATAAATCCTCTGTCTCGGTTTGATCTTTCCAACTCTACTCTTTACTTTTATTTTTTATTTTTACGTAGCTTAGTTTGTAGTTCATATTGGTGTTGTTTGATTACACATAGAGTTCGAATCAAAGTTTCCAATAGCATACTTTTAAATCAAGATTTTTAAAAGAAGTTTTTAAACCGGTAAACTATTCAACCCCCCTTCTAGTTTCCCACAATTGGTATCAGGAGCCACGTCAGTCAAGTTTTTAAAGTATATTGTTTTTTAAAGCTTGAACCGATCAATGGATTCCGACAAATATCTAGAAGGGCAATCTATGCAAAGACCACCACTTTTCGAAACCGATTGTTTTATTTATTGGAAAACAAGATTCGAAACGTATGTGAAATCAAAAGACATTGATCTTTGGCATGTTATTACCGAAGGTGACTTTCAACCTATTCAAAAGAATCCGGAAACTAAAAAGGATGAAATAGTTTCTTATGATAAACAAAGTGATGAACTTAAAAGGAAATTAGCCAAAAATAATGAGGCTAAAATGATGATTTATAATGCTTTGCCTAAAAAGGAATTTGAAAGAATTTTTATGTGTAATACGGCAAAAGACATTTGGAAAACTTTGTTAGTCACTCACCAAGGTAATAACCAAGTCAAAGAGAACAAGATAGATCTTCTTGTTCAACAATATGAACATTTCTCCATTTCGGAGGATGAGTCAATAGATAATGCTTTTGCTAGATTTAATACTATTATCACTAGTCTTAAAGCTCTTGATGAAGGTTATTCTAGTAAGAACTATGTTAGGAAGTTTCTTAGAGCTCTACATCCTAAATGGAGAGCAAAGGTCACCGCCATAGAAGAGTCAAAGGACTTGGCGGCATTGTCACTCGATGAACTTATAGGAAACTTGAAAGTTCACCAGATGATCATCAAGAAGGATTCCGACATTGTCAAAGGCAGAAGCGAGAGAGTTAGATCTCTAGCACTAAAAGCCAAGAAGGAGTCTAGTTATGAGGAATGTTCAAGTTCCGGTAGTGAAGATGAAGAGTACGCACTAGCCGTTAGGAACTTTAGAAAGTTCTTTAGGAGGAAAGGTAGATTTTCTAGACAATCTCGAGATGAGAAGAAGTCATCTCAAAGAAATCATGATGAAAGAAAAGGGACAAGTGATAGGAGATGCTTTAGATGCGGAGACCCTAATCACTTCATAGGAGAATGTCCTAAGCCACCTAAATCCAACAACCAAAGAGCCTTCGTAGGAGGTTCTTGGAGTGATAGCGGTGAAGAAGAAGAGAAGAAGCCTAACGATGAAACGTGCTTAATGGCTCAAGCTTCTAACGAGGTACAATCCGACTCTTCTTATTATAGTGATAATAATTCGTCAGTAGATGATAATGAATTGCATGACGAATACAACAAACTATGCGTAGTTAGTACTAAGATTTTAGGTAGAAACACAAAGCTAAAATTAAAATTAAAAGAACTAGAACTACAAATCTTAGAACTAAATGATCAAGTCAAGAGACTTGAGAAAAACAAGGAAGTAGATTTAGGATGCGGGTCATGTATTAGTCTTCAAGTAGAAAACGAAAAACTTAAAGAAAATGCTTTAAGAATCATTAGGTTTGATGAAGGAACTAAAAACCTTAATGATATACTTGAAAATATTAGATATAGTGAACATGACCGTTCGGGTTTAGGTTTTGACCCAAATCAGGCTTCTACAAGTAGTACTAAACAAGTAAAATTTGTAATGCCTGAAAAGTCCATGTCTGAAGGTGACGGCACCATTAAAGATACAGACGGCACCACTAAATTTAGTGGTACCGTGGTACCGTGTGGTGCTGAGGACAAAACTGGGTCAATTCTGAAAAGTAACTTAAGTCCTAAACCAAGTCAAGTAGTTGTAAATAGAACTAGAGTGTCTACTCCAAGTAGAGAGGAAACCAAAGGTTTTAACAAACCATTGTCATCTCCCGAACATGGATTTGTAAAGCGTGACACTAGGTCAACTACTCCTCCACCTAGAAAGGTAAACTCTCCCAAACCTCGGTCTAGAACTCCTCTACCGAGAGGTAACTTTAGAAGACAAAATCATCCAAGTAACTTTCCCGTAACTTGGAATGATCGTCCATCACAAAGTTACTTACCATGGGAAATGTGTCCTCCATTCTCACATCCTAAACTAACGCAACAAATGCGTAGGATGTTTAACTCTAACAACTTTGGACCCATGAGATATTGGGGACCAGATGTTTGAACATCTGTTTTGCTAGGAAAACATGAGTGTAAATAAACCTTGGAGTATAACAAAAGGAGTATGGTGTGTTATCAAGCATACCCGATGACGCTATAGTCAAGTCGTGTCTTTCATGCTTAACATTCAACAAAGGTACCTTAGTCTTCTAGTTTTAAGAGCTAACACCTCAGGCACAGGTACGCTTTCTTAAAACACCCTTTGTTAGTAGTAATGTTTGGCATGAAATAGTGTAGTTAGAATCTAACATGGTAGGCACTATAACACATAAACTTTATTCACATCTCATCATGCCAAATTCAACTTGTCCAGAAATGTTCGATGATCGCTTGAAGATCATGCGTGACAAGCTTGAATTAAGCATTGAGAAGTGAATCAAGTCCCCTTCCTTGCACATATTTAATCTTGCCTAAATAAAGTATCCCTGTAAACTTATGTATACTATATGTATGAGATACATAGTTTAAGTAATAGTCTCTATTGACAATAACGCCCATATCCGCAAATGCGAAACTCACAAGAGACGAAGAAAGTGAGTGCGTGGATATAACTAAGTTAGGGGCATACTAGGTAAAGCAGTTTACCTAATGGCAAGTAGGTCCATTATCATGAATAGTGTTGGCTTTGTGCCCACTTGTAAGAAGTATCCCAAAAACTTCTTACATCAAAGTGTTTAATGTATAATACCATACATTAAAGATACTATACACTTGAGATTTCGATATCTTGAGGAGATTGATGTAGAAAATGTTTCTATACCAACTCTGATAATGTGAGAGTTAATGTGGGTTGAAGCATAATGAGTAATGTTTGTACCTTCATAGGTTGATTAACAAACATCTTGGTTCCCCAAGAAACAAACTACTCTTATTGTCACCACGACTGAAACCGAGTTCGCAAGCGCCAGAAAGGCATGACAACAAACACTATAGATGAGACAACTCCCTGTGAAGAGTAGCAGTCAAGATGCCATTAGACTTGTCCGGGAACCCTATAGTTTGCTCATGAACGAAGCTCGTCGAAGTACGTCATCTCCCCGCGGAAAGACATCTCCTCCGTCATGATAACGTCGAATGAGAAATCTTCTCTTTGAAAAGTATTTCTTCTCACCTTAACCTTTACATTCTCGTCAAATGACCTCTTAATACTCCATTGGAATTATTAATGTCATTTCTCACGACTCATCATATGACTTTTCAAGTCATTCCTCATATCCCGCTCATGACTATTTCAATATTTCTATGGAAATATTAAAGTCATCTCACACTTCCATCCTATTCTCGACTCATGACTTTTGAATATTTCATTAGAAATTTCAAGTCATTCCCTAAGCCCTATCCCATGACTTCGTAATATTTCACTGGAAATATTAACATCATTTCTCGCGTCTCGTCATATGACTTTTCAAGTCATTCTTCTCATCCTGCTCATGACTATTTGAATATTCCTTCGGAAATATTAAAGTCATCCGTCACGACACACCTCATAACCTTTCATCCCTTCTATGACCTCTCGAAAGTTTCGCGGGAAACATTAAAGTCATTCCTTGTGTCATATGACTCATGAATATTTCACGGGAAATATCTAGTCATTCCTTGTGTCGCGTACTCCGACTAATTAAATATTTCATGGGAAATATTATAGTCATTCTCCTAAACACAACTCATAACTTCTATTTATTTCACGGGAAATACTAGAAGTAAATCCTCATCCAATGACATCTTAGTCAATTTCCTCGGAAACACTAAGGTCATTTCCGGTCATCCCATTTAATCATCTTTCGTCAAAAAGGTTTATTAGGTATAAAATTTTTCATCGTGTCAAAAAGTCTTACTAAATAAGTAAGATTAATCAGCCAAAAGTCGAAACAGAAGAAAAACTGGACCATCAGATATACGGCTCCACTAAAGAGCCACGGCTCCACTAATGTTTAATGGAACCGTGGAGCCCTGCATCTGAAAAACGCGCCCAGTCATTCTTTTCTTCTGCACAAACTTTCCAAACTCACAAAAACCTCTTCCACTTGCTGTCAAAATCGAACCATAACACCATAATTCAACTAAACTCTTGCAAATCAAGATTGAGGCATTGGAATTAACTAATCCTAACCACAACATCATCAATTGTAAGTAATTCACTCTTATTTTCTTTTAATTTGAGTCTAGGGTTTGTTCTTGAGTATAAATCTGAATTGGGGATTTTCAAAATTAGTTAAACCCTTGTGAAATTAAGACTAGGATTAGACAATGTAGTATTCACATGATTCCCTAAACCTAGAATTTTCAAAAACCCATTTATATTGCAAAACCTAATCCGAAATTAATCACTAAATTCAGATTATGATTGTTTATTTGTAATGGAATCACGTTCAGGATGATTAAAATTGGATTAGGAACGTTCTGCATTAAAGCTTTTCAATCTTAAAGCTTGATTAGCACCATGTCGAAGCATTTGCCAAACACCCCAATTCGATCATATTTTTGGAAAAACTTCACAAGTCTAGGATCATGAAACCTTTTTCATGCATTGTTGATGCAAATTAAAAACGTTTTTGCATGCATACATGAACTCTCAAAAATGGCTCGAAGTACATAATTGATATGTATTGATCGACATATTTGATTGAGCAAAAGTGAAGTTAGGAGCGTTTGGGTAATCTCTTTAGGATAATTTTAGAGTCGAGATTGCCGCACCTCCACATTGTTTGCATTTAGGCACACACACTAGAAGTATAATCATTAAAATGCAACGAACTAACATATACAAAAATATTTTTTTTGTAGACGAACAATGCCTCGAAATGATTATCAAGATACCAAACCATACATTCGTAGTACTCTTGAAAATCTAAACATTCCTAATGAGCAAAAAGCTTATTTCGCAAAAGTCCAAAATCGATACATACACGAAGGGCGTGTAGTTGATGCGTGGTTTTGTAACCTTACAACAGGTTTTACCTCTCGAGGGATCTCAAGAGGCTTACAACCCCACCAGGCAGTGTACCTGACCGATGTAGTATAGTGTAGTGGTAAGTACGGGGGATTGATCGTTCTCCACAGGGAATAGTGTTCGTTAGGTATGAAAGGCTACTCTAATTAGGTCTAAGGATTGAGGAAGATTCTTTTTTTATGTTTTTATAATTTTATGAAAGCAAATAAAATCTCGGTTTTGAAGGAGTGGGCGGAATTAGTTGCTAGTCAACTACCCAAATTACTACGAATGCAAATAAAATAAAATAACAAAAATGAAATGTGGTGAGAAACTTATGTGTAGAGAAATGTGTTTACTTAGATTTCCTTACTCCCTAACTATCTTTTACCGGTTAATTAGTGTGTATTAGTTGCGTGGATGACGGGTGTATTCCTTAATACCATTCGTGGGGTGGCGTACTTACTTCCCCAACTCTACAAGCTCCTACTTCACTCCTATGTCGAGCCGGCTAGGAAGCTCCTAACATGGGATCACTAGAATTCGCTTGTGCATTAAATACAACCATAAAAACCTTTAGTACGCGTTTGGTTCATGTTTCTTAAGACGTTCAAGCAAGTTACCGAATAGGAAGTTAGCCAGTTTTCTTAAGCCTAACATAGAAAAACAATCATCCAATACAACTAACAACACACTAACAACCAATAATCAATAGCTAGGTTTCATTAGATCTAAGCAAACACAAGATAAAATTAGCCTAACATGTTAAACAAAAGACAAGAATAAGATAGAATCAAACAACACATAGACATATTGAATGATTAATTGATAACTTATCTTTCAATGAAACATGGAAGATCTCAAGGCAAAAAGCCCTGAAAAAGTAGCTGAATTCGTCCTAGGGTTTTCTCCCAAAATTCCACACACTAAGCTCTCCTTAATGACAAAAAATTAGAAAACTATATATAGATTTTTGGATCTGACGGCGTCACCTTATGGAGTGTGACGCCGTCACCTCGCCGCTTTTAGGGTTCCCGGATGACCTTCTTGACGCCGTCCCTCTTTAGCTCTTCAAAATCCATTCTGGCTTATCAAGGCTTGACGCCGTCTAACCATGAACGTGACGCCGTCCCCTTATGATTTAAGCCGTGACGCCCTCGATCAAGTTAAAGCGTGACGCCGTCAGAATTCACATGCTATTTTCACTGGCTTATCATGAGTAAATTTCACGTCCAACTTTTCTTGCCAAAGCATGACGCCGTCTAGAGTAAATCTTGACGCCGTCAAGAGTAACTTTTAGCCGATTTTTGAGACTTTGCCGTTTTCTTCACTTTAATGCTCCAAAAACGTCCAAAATGCCTCCTTTTCCAGATTTCTCCTCAAAAGTACCTAAAATGACAAAAGGAACGATTTAGGGCAATATTTGATCAAATAAATACGATTTAGGGCTTAAATGACCCCTTAAAAGCGGTACACTTTTCGCCTCATCAAATACCCTTACACTTGAGATTTGCTTGTCCTCAAGCAAATGCGCTTTTATTCTAATCAAAATACAAGTTAGGGGTCATTTAATGCAAACATAAAAGTAATTACAACAAATAATCGTTCCACTTCAATCATAATAAGCACGGAGATTACATACTAGCACCTCACAAGTAGTGTTTAGATACTCACATCTCTCAAGTGTCATCAAAATAAATCTCATAAATGAAAACGGAAAATATCTCTCACTACCTGTCATAGCAAATAGATTACCATAGGCTTGGGAAAGGATCGAAAACCTCCTCCACTAGGCGTAAGCACCTAAGATAAACTATCAAAGAGGGCTTTTAAATGGGTTATAACGTTAGGTGTAGGGAAAAGGAAAACACGGTTTTGTTGGATAAAGGATATTTTACTGGTGGCGAGTTAAAAATCTTGATCAATTACATGTACTATACAATGTTGCTAAGCCAAGACTCGACTCAATCTTAAGCTAGAAACAAAATAACAAAATAACAAAAATATAAAACAAACATAAAATAAAACGGGATGGTAGTCCGTATGTTTTTTCTACTTTTCTTTTTCTCATTTTTTTGTATTTTTCTTGATTTTTTCGATTTTTTTTTTTTTTTTTTTTTTTTTTTTTTTTTTTTTTTTTTTTTTTTTTCATACACTCTTGCCCTACCATCCAAAATAATACATCATAGGGGCATTGCATCCCCCTTACACTTGAATTTTTACATAACTTTACAAATACTAATCTAATGACTCGAATTAAGATAATTGAAAAACTTGGAGTACTTTTAAAACATTTAGTACATATGGGGGTAATAAATGATGTTCTTCCCCATTACTCCATTACACTAGTACTTTACCCATGAGTCCCAATCGTCCCAAAACAATATGTACAAGGATATGACTCGACTTAGCAACCATGTAATCAATTAGATAATTAACTTGGGTTTAAACAAATGTTGTAACAATAATGCACTAAAAATGAGTGCATACAAGGTAGGCTAAGGCGATTTGGGTGTACATTTAAGTGAGGTGTAAACAAATTCTTCCTTTAAGTAAAATGCTTAAAAGTTGAAACGAAAAGATAGGCTCTGAGGGGTGTACTAGGGGTATCGTGTACTAAAAATGAGTACAACGCAAAGGGGTGTGGGAGAATTACTTGACCAATGTAGCCAATGTAATTATAACAAAAACACAGGTGTAAAACAATGGGTTAATCCTAATGCCTCTTATCATGTAGTAAATCTAACTACACGAATGTAGTCTCACTTGTGGCCTTGGAATGGTCCTAACGCAAGTTCTAGAATCTAAGTGCTACCGGTACACACATCATAGCAAAATGCTTTTCCTACCAATTCTAGGGGCGAACCTCACATATTTGGGGTGGAAAATTTTTTAGTGGTACGGTTTTTATGCTAGTTATATAACTCCTATCCGTGAGACGCTCATTAAGATCAAAGTTTCACTCCTATATGTTGTAAAAAATTTTAAATTTGGCACTAAAATTACCTTAACAGGTATTTATCTCAGTTTTATTACACATCTATTATTAAACAAACAAAAATCAAGCGCAATGGCATTCTCTAAAATCATACTTTTACCCTCCCCTTACACTTAAGATGAACATTGTCCCCAATGTTCAAATAATAAGATGTAAAAGCAAAAAGTAAAAGAATGAAATCAAATACTCCCCTGATTCGCTCGGTGGATAATGAAATTACACGGTTAAATCTTCCTCCAAAGAGAATGTTGAAGCTCCATGACTAATGCATCGCCATAAGCTTGATTCCAAAAACATCTCCTTGTCCAAAATAACCTGTTAAACCTGAGAAAACAAACACGAAAACCTGCATAACATCGGCGGGAAAAATCTATATATAAGGATATAATGCTTGTGGAATGATAATTTTGCAGATTCCTGGAGATTATAAGTTGGAGATTTAATAAAAACTTTTTATGAAAACAAAACTTTCAAAAATTTCTGGAAATTAAATCTGACCGCCAGGTTATAACCCCTGACGCCGCCAGAAATGACCTGACAAAAATTTTCATTTTAAGTTTCCGGAAAATTTCTGGAAAAACCTTTACCTTACTTCCTGGAAATCCTGCAAAACATCATTATGACTCGATACAAGCATTTGACTCAAACAAATACTAATATGTATGCTAATTTATTATTATTACGATTCATGTTAATTTGTGTTCTAATAAACCGATTTAGATTTCCCTTACACTTATCTTTTGCAAAATACCTTTATATGTAGTTAAGACGAAGTTAAAAACAAAATAAAGCATTTTCACAAATTAGTTTTGAACATGAATCAATAATGATAAAAATTAAACACACATACGGAAACAAATAAAATCAAACAAACAAATAAATAAACACACATAGCAAATAGAACAAATAAAGCTTGGGTTGCCTCCCAATAAGCGCTTGTTTTTGTTCGAGTCACGAGCCTGACTCTACCCTTATTTAACAAAAATAGGGGAAGTTTTCCCTACACTTAGGATTAAGTGCGGGTGAAAGTAGCGATACACACCAACTTGGTAGGAGTATGCCACGTGAGGAAAGAGTGGTGGATGAATTATATGCTCAAAGATGTGTGCTCCTATCATCATAACCTTACCTAATTCAATTGGGCTAATGGGCGGATTAAGATTTTTTCCTAGAAAGGGATCATCTTCTATCAACTTCGAGAGATTCCTAGTTAAGAATTCACTTTGACCTAATAAACCCGGTTTGAACCCATAATGTTTCTTATGATCAACCATAAATGGGTGATGTAAGTATGTAAGGTCATGGTTCACTCCGAAGTTAGCTTCCTCTCTACAAGGCCTAGAGTCTACTACCTTAATCTTAACATTACCCGGACTACATGGTTTGATGGGTGGATCGGGACCTAATTCAATTCCTAAGTTCACATCTAAGGATGGAAGATTAGGTAACGGTTTTGGTTTAGGCTCCGGTTCATCAAAACTAGGAACTTCCATAGAACTAAAAGAAAGGTTATGACTACAAGTATTCAAACCTATTTCTTCTAGTTTTGTTTCTTCCAAAGGTTCTACTTCAATTGGGGTTCCTAAAGTCTCTTCTACTTCTTCCGGGTAAGTCACGGGCGGTGTGGGTGCCTCAAATGATGGTAGGACTTGTGGGGTACTTGGTGGGCTTATGTTACTTACCTCATCATTCCTTGTGTCAAGATCACCTATATCCTCATCATAGGTTTTGGTAGAATTTAAACCTAACATTTTCCCAAGTATCTCAAGTGCTTCTCTAGGCATCTCAACTTCTATGTCCGAATCATAAGGATCATCCTCAATATTCTGACTGCTATATTCAAACTGCCTAAAAGATTCATCATGTGTTTCTTGAGATTCGACGTCATCAATCACAAAACCTAGGTCTTTTTGATCAATGTGATCATGTTCGGCTAAATCCTCCATCACATCAAGGTCACCTATGTGTTCGTTTTGTACTATGGCATTACATGACAACCACTTAGGTATCTCAACACTAATGTATTCATCCCCAAACAAACTTGTTTCATGATCCAGGAAATTTATATTCAATTGACTTGTACTAACGTTTGTTTGGTTGTCTACCCTATAATAATATTGGGCACAATCTTCTATGACATCCCATGCTTCTTCAGCACTTAATTCCCTAAAGTCCCCATTGGCAAAATCCTCAATGCGCATTTGGTCATATTGGCCAACACGATAGTAAAAGGTTCGGGTTAGGGATGCTAAAGCGAAACTATGATGAGGGAATTTTCGGAGTAAATTTCTAAAACGAGTCCATGCATCATATATGGGTTCATCTCGATATTGTTTGAAATTCGAGATGTCAATAGGGTAGAATGGCCTTTGTGGTTGGTGGTATGGTGGATTCGCGTACTCCATAATGGTGAACGGAAGAGTCAATGGAAATTACGAACAAACACACAAAGAAAAAGATAGACTAAAGAAAACCTAGAAAAATAAAATAAAAATCTCACTAGAAAGGAATCTAGTGAGTAGACCTATAAAATAAAAATTCAACCTAAACAATAACTATTCCCCGGCAGCGGCGCCAAAAACTTGATTGCGTGGTTTTGTAACCTTACAACAGGT
Organism: Artemisia tridentata subsp. tridentata; assembly: GCA_021014915.2. Classification (NCBI taxonomy): domain Eukaryota; kingdom Viridiplantae; phylum Streptophyta; class Magnoliopsida; order Asterales; family Asteraceae; genus Artemisia; species Artemisia tridentata. The sequence continues at coordinate 321,972,495 of CP139509.1, forward strand.
TTTACCTCTCGAGGGATCTCAAGAGGCTTACAACCCCACCAGGCAGTGTACCTGACCGATGTAGTATAGTGTAGTGGTAAGTACGGGGGATTGATCGTTCTCCACAGGGAATAGTGTTCGTTAGGTATGAAAGGCTACTCTAATTAGGTCTAAGGGTTGAGGAAGATTCTTTTTTTTTATGTTTTTATAATTTTATGAAAGCAAATAAAATCTCGGTTTTGAAGGAGTGGGCGGAATTAGTTGCTAGTCAACTAACCCAAATTACTACGAATGCAAATAAAATAAAATAACAAAAATGAAATGTGGTGAGAAACTTATGTGTAGAGAAATGTGTTTACTTAGATTTCCTTACTCCCTAACTATCTTTTACCGGTTAATTAGTGTGTATTAGTTGCGTGGATGACGGGTGTATTCCTTAATACCATTCGTGGGGTGGCGTACTTACTTCCCCAACTCTACAAGCTCCTACTTCACTCCTATGTCGAGCCGGCTAGGAAGCTCCTAACATGGGATCACTAGAATTCGCTTGTGCATTAAATACAACCATAAAAACCTTTAGTACGCGTTTGGTTCATGTTTCTTAAGACGTTCAAGCAAGTTACCGAATAGGAAGTTAGCCAGTTTTCTTAAGCCTAACATAGAAAAACAATCATCCAATACAACTAACAACACACTAACAACCAATAATCAATAGCTAGGTTTCATTAGATCTAAGCAAACACAAGATAAATTTAGCCTAACATGTTAAACAAAAGACAAGAATAAGATAGAATCAAACAACACATAGACATATTGAATGATTAATTGATAACTTATCTTTCAATGAAACATGGAAGATCTCAAGGCAAGAAGCCCTGAAAAAGATGCTAAAATCGTCTTAGGGTTTTCTCCCAAAATTCCACACACTAAGCTCTCCTTAATGACAAAAAATTAGAAAACTATATATAGATTTTTGGATCTGACGGCGTCACCTTATGGAGTGTGACGCCGTCACCTCGCCGCTTTTAGGGTTCCCGGATGACCTTCTTGACGCCGTCCCTCTTTAGCTCTTCAAAAATCCATTCTGGCTTATCAAGGCTTGACGCCGTCTAACCATGAACGTGACGCCGTCCCCTTATGATTTAAGTCGTGACGCCCTCGATCAAGTTAAAGCGTGACGCCGTCAGAATTCACATGCTATTTTCACTGGCTTATCATGAGTAAATTTCACGTCCAACTTTTCTTGCCAAAGCATGACGCCGTCTAGAGTAAATCTTGACGCCGTCAAGAGTAACTTTTAGCCGATTTTTGAGACTTTGCCGTTTTCTTCACTTTTATGCTCCAAAAACGTCCAAAATGCCTCCTTTTCCAGATTTCTCCTCAAAAGTACCTAAAATGACAAAAGGAATGATTTAGGGCAATATTTGATCAAATAAATACGATTTAGGGCTTAAATGACCCCTTAAAAGCGGTACACTTTTCGCCTCATCACGAAGGGCGTGTAGTCGATGCACTCTATTTAACAACAGATAATATTCGTGTCTGTTTTCCTTCTATCGAGTTCGATTGTTTATACAAAATAAACGATCAAGTCTGTCCTTGTTTTGTTCTCGAGTTTTATAGTCGAGTCCGTACCTTCACTGATGATGATGGTAATGTTTTTCTTGATTTTTGGATTCAAAACCAAAATATCATTCAGTCTGTCTCCGAGATTGGACAAATTCTCGGTGTTCCTGCATATGGTCAGTGTGCATACACTGAAGACCATACTCTTGAGTCTCTCTTCTATAATCTTGAGGATGTAGGTGCCTATCGCACTGAAATTCCCGACCTCGAGTCCATCAAACAAGTCATCCAAACACCTCGAGTCGTCCACACGTATCAAAAACGTGATGGTTCAATTCTCCACCTTGACCCAAACCGTATCTACCTCAAAGAACTCCTTCCCGACCTTAGAAGTTGGGAACTCCTTCTTCGTGAGAACGTGTTGAGCCTTGCGGGCAACCGTGATCACGTCTCTACGAGTCTCGCCCATATGCTCTATTGTATTAGTATCGAGGAACCATATAACCTCGCATACTATATGGTCAAAAGGATGGCCAATATTCACAGTCGTTCGGACAAGCTCATGCCATATGGTATGCTACTTACTCGTCTTTTCCATTGGGTCACAGAACATTTTCCAAATCTCCAAAGTGTCGACTATGTCCTAGTCAATCCTGTTATGAAACCTCTTGGTGGACCACGACGTCGCACAAAGCAACGTAAGGACAAAGGGTCCAAACGTGGTCGTAAATCCACTTCCGACATTCCTGTCTCATCCTCTTCCTTCGGTCATGAATCATCATCTCAACCCATGCATGCAGATGATGATGAGGTGAACGAAGAAGGAACATCTTGTACACGTTCTCCTTCTCCCGACGTCTACTTCGACAGCCTTGACACCTCATCATTTCGACGTACAACCTTCCCCGAAAACGGGATGATCAACCTTACCCAAGTGATGAGAGAACAAACTACAATTTACAATAGACAAGTGGAGATGCATGAGCAAACTGTCGGGGGTTTCAAGTCTATTGGGAAGACTCTAAAAGGGCTTGGGAACAAAATTAAGAAGTTGGGGAAAAGAAAGGATTAGATGGAAATAACTTAAGTAGTACTATCTATATAAGTATTATGCTTAAAATACTACTAATAGTTTGTGGCATTGTTGCCTAATACATTAACTTGCTTGATGTGTTTCCTTTGAACATGATTAATTTTCTTGTTAATTAATCCTCATGTTGCTTTATCTTGCATGTTAGTTTATTTTATTACATGCACTAGATGTTAAAAATGCTTGAATTCATGCATGCTTAATAGTTGCCTAAATACATAGATGATCACATGATCATGTTAGTTGCTAGTTGAAACTAGCTTTAGGAATTCTATGTGTTTAGTAATTTGAGGCTTTGAGATTTGCAGCCAATGGATTCCCCAGAAATTTCCCCATTTAGGCTGCCTAAAACCTGCAGACCTGGAAAGAAGGTCAAAAGAGCCCACGGCTCCATTCAGAAGCCCACGGCTCCACTAAATTTAGTGGTGCCGTATCACCTTTAATGGTTCCGTGCCTTTGAAAGACGAAAACTGCTATTCTCTTCCACTTTTTGACTATCTTTTCCAGAAAATCTGCAACCAAAACCTGATTCCCATGCACCCAAATCCCCAAATCCAACATTTCAAACTTGCATGCTTATGTTTTGGCTATTTAAGCTAACATTATGCATTGCCATTCTTACACCCATCCTTACACCTTCACATTCACCATACCATCATCATGGGATCAAGAGTATTCAAGAAACCTAGATTCAACATCAAACCAACCAACCAAACCTCTCTAGTTGATCAATGGATCAAGAATGTCAACACACCCCAATCATCAACTAAACCTATCACCAATGACATTCCCCTCATTGATCTCACCTTGGATGATGAAGATGAAACCCATACACCCATAACCTCTACCAACTCATCATCTTCTTTCACTACACCCCAAGCTCCTTCTAAGGCAACCTCTATTAAACCTACATCCTCATCCTCCACAACAAGAATCAACACACACTCATCTCCACCTAGTCCCATTCACCCTTTAACCCTAACACTAAACTCATCACCATCAACTTCCCTTGAATTGGGAACTCACACAACACCCTCATCACTTTCAACATCACCACAACCTCTAACTCTCACCCTCACCCTTTTACCAAACACTCCCTTTGAATATGGGAGCAACATATCATCACCTTCACTATCACCATCACCTCAACCCTTAATGGGTTATCCAATCATGTATCCCCTTCACTCACACACCTTGAGTTGCCCTTGTTGCAACTACAACCTTGAACTCATCATGAACCTAAGAGATGAGCTTAGCTTTAGGTTCTCGTATCTTGAACACCTCCTCACACGACCCATAGGACCCATCATCCTTCCACCACCTCCACCACACAATAGCCCAAACTAAACATGGTTATGTTTAGTTCCTCCAATAAATGACTAGGAACCTTTTGAAGTTGGAAGCAAATCTAGAAGCCTCATGTTACTTTAGTAGTTTATGTGTCTTCTTGTTAGTTTAATTTGCTTTCCTATTGTAGTCATACTTATGTATGACATTTATTTCATCTTTATGTAATGGGCTTTTCATTTTCGCTACTTAGCCATAATTCTCTTATTGTGGTTGGATATTTGTCTTATGTGCAACTTGTTAGATATTGTATATTTGTCGTCTAACTTTGTTTTGTAGCACGATCCATTGCTCGATTCCTTTGTGTTCTCCAAATGAGGGGGAGTACACATCAAGGGGGAGCCTTAACCACCTTTTTGATTTGACAAAAAGGGGGAGAAATGGGAGTAAACTCATTAAAAACTTGTTAAAACTAATTTTAACCTAAAATGAGTTTATATTTTGTCATCATCAAAAAGGGGGAGATTGTTGATGCAAATAATGTTCTAAAAACGTTATTTATATCTTTCGATTAACTCACGTTTTGAGGATGACAAAATGTGAACTCACGTTACGTTAAAATTAACGTTAACAAGTTTTTAATCGGAAAATCCCGTTTCTACGCAAATAACTCTTGAACAAAGTTACAACTTGAACTAGTGATCAAAGAAGTGAATTCATGTTTTGAAAATTCACATTTTAAATGGGACAAAACATTTTTTCAAAAATACACATGACAAATTATTTTTGAAATATTAAGAAATGTTTTAATGGAAAAATAAGTTTGAAAATCACAACAGCTATTTTTCCCCCCAAAATCAGCTCCAACCTTCCCCAAATAAGTTTTCACCAGAAAAGACAAAATTTGGAGCGTCCTAGTCTACCACGGCTCCACGGTACCGTTAAATTTAACGGAGCCGTGGGTCATTTAGTGGAGCCGTCCGTACCATTTTGAATTGTAACGTTCAGATTTTCTTTGCCTATAAATACCCACATCTTTCACAGGTTTAGGCACCCTTCACACACAGAAAAATCCCTTAGTAAAACCCTCTCACACCTTTCACTTCTTAGGGTCAATTAGATTAGTTTTTCTTTGTTTCAAGAGTGATCCAATCATCCTTCAAGTGATCCTCTTCATACCTCTTCACTAGCAAGAGAAGAACACAAGTATCCAAGTTGATACAAGGTGTTGTCATCCCTCTTCATTAGCAAGAGAAGAACTCAAGTAATCAAGAAGATACTAGAGTTGTAGTTGATAGGTTTTTGTAACACTTGTTACAACCTTGTTGTATCTTAGCATACATCAAGTATATTTTCTTTTTTTGAGTGAGAGTGAAGATCAAGTGTGATCTATAGAGATAGTGAACATCTCTTGAAGCCATTGGGCTTTTGTGATTGATCAAGAAGATCAAGGGTCATTAGGTTAGTGTTAGTTGAGTAGAGTGAAGTGAGTGTTGATCATTGTGATCGTGTTGAGATCTTGGTGATCTCTTGAAGCCATTGGGCTTGTGTGTTTGGTCACGAGGACCTTGGTAGATTGGTGCTAGCTAAGATTAGCACTCGATATCTAGCTTAGTGTCGGAAATAGGATAAGCGACGTGTACGGTTTTCTCCGCCTGAAGGGAGGTTGTTGATATAGTGTTTGAAACTCTCGAGTGTGGTACTCGGGGAGTGGAGTAGGGCGAAGAAGAGCTTCGTAGCCGAACCACTATAAATCCTCTGTCTCGGTTTGATCTTTCCAACTCTACTCTTTACTTTTATTTGTTATTTTTACGTAGCTTAGTTTGTAGTTCATATTGGTGTTGTTTGATTACACATAGAGTTCGAATCAAAGTTTCCAATAGCATACTTTTAAAACAAGATTTTTAAAAGAAGTTTCCCACAAAGAACAAGCTTTTTACTCAAACCGCAACCAAGAAATATCCAAAACGCAACCAAGAAAATACTTCAAACTTTCGAATAATCCCCAAAATATCTAATAAGCTTATGAAATAAACTAATCAATCACCAAAATAAGCTACTACAACAATCCTGAACACGAAAGTACAAGCTTTTACCAAATAAAACCATAAACAAAGCTCAAACCAAGGTTTTTCCTACTTTTCTATTCGAACCAAATAAAAGAAGAAGACAAACACCCACGAATCCAAGAACACACAATCTAGCTAATCAAACCATGGCTCTTGATACCAATTGTAGGATATCAAAAACACATAACACACTCAAGATTTGAGTTTAGGTCATGTGTTTAGAGAGAGAGAGAAAGCGAGAGAGAGATGGGAGTTCTAGAGAGAGAAAGTGAAGGAAAATTATGTTGAATGATTAGAAGCCCCAACCCTCTCCCTTGGTGGGAGAGGGTATTTATACAACTTACTTAACGCCCCACATGGGCTATAGAGCGGGCTACAGTGGGTAAAGACCCGACCCGACTCCATGGTGAAACGATATCTAAACTATAACTATAAAGCCTACGGGCTATCTAATGCCAAAAGATACTCGAGGTGATCGAGTCTTTCAAATGAATATTTATATTCCTAACAACTATGGATGAAACAAGCTCTCATATACTATGGCATCACACTTGATGATATCCCAATTATGTGTGATAACAAAGGAGCCATTGACTCAAGTAAGAACCCCGTGCAACATTCTCGCACAAAGCACATAGAAATCCGTCACCACTTTCTTAGGGATAATGTACAAAAGGGAAACATCTCCATCGAAAAGGTTCCAACGGAAGAAAACATCGCCGATATCCTCACTAAACCTCTCAAGCGGGAACCTTTCTTCTATCTTCGTCCAGGTTTAGGAATGATGGAACACATCTCTTCTTTTTAACTTCCGTAAGTCTCTTTCTTCTATTCTGAGTCTAGGATTCTATTGAGCACAAAATTAAATTTGGGAATTTCTCTTTAAAACTTTACTTATCATAAAAATAGTTCTTGCATGTTTAAAACCAACTCTAAAAACTTCCTTCGTGCATGAAAAACCCCAATTTCTTCTTTCAAAACTTCTCACGTTTTAGAAAATCATCTCTCGCATTGTTAATACAATTTAAAAACGATTTTCTCATGCATGCATAATGAAATCAAAATCCTTGATTGAATCGTGTAACTAATATACAATCCGACATGGAAAAACGAGCAAAATTGAACTAAGGAGACTTTGGATTATCTCTTAGGTTTTCTTTTCTTTAGAGTCAAGATAATCACATCTCCACATATGTTGCATGTAGGCACACACTAGAAATACATTGTGCTGAAGGAATTCTTGCTCTTCTGGTGATGGTCCCTTATCTCCCGACGGTCCCCCATATATAAAGGACCGTCGACCTATATACGGGACCGTCCATTCATTTTTTGTCATTATCCTCTTTTCTGATTTCTTGCCTCTGCACTCTTAACCATCTACCAGCTAGTCTAATCTATACTTCCTCTATTACTTAAACATAATTTGAATTAGTAAAACATAAAATTCATGCTTTGCCTAAGATAACACTCTCTTCTTCTATTTAAACCTTCATCTTCCTCCCTAAATCTCATGGCATAACTACTTCTTCCTCCTTCCTCACAATGTCATTCCCTAGAAAACCTAGAATGTCCATCAAACCCATTTGGAGGAAGAAACAAAGTCTAGGAAATTTCATGAACAATACCACCACTTCAAACAATCATAATCCAACCTTTAATTCAAAATCCACACCCTACAAAGAAGCATCTTCCTCATCCTTCTCTTTCTTTGCATCACAACCTCAAAATGAGTCTCCATCCATTCATAAAGAGTCTCCTAACCTTGCTCCTTAAGATCATTCATTACCACCACCATACCCACCTCAAATGAAAAATCTAAACTCTCTACATTCCATCAAAGCTCAAGAATTCACCAATCTCGTTGACTTGAACCTTCTAAACATCATTCTCTCCCAAAAGCTTCACCCTCCAACCATGCTTCATCCCTCTCTTGACCAAGTTGATGCCCATGGAGGATATTGCATTTGTTGCATTCACAACCGCAACCTTTTTCAAAAACTCAAGAATGATCTTGACTTCATCACATCTCTTCTCTTGCCATCCGGCTTTCCACCACCTTCGAACAACACTCTTTCACCACCTTTACTTCGCAAATCTTAGACAACATGCATGCTCTACAATAAAACCGGACTTAACTTTGCTATTATCCTGGAAGACTAGACTAGGACTAGCAATGTAGGACTTTGTTGTAATGGTCATCCTTATGTATGACTTTGTTCGTGGTTAATGAATGTTTTTCTTTATGCATGGTTATTAAATTCTGCCTCCTGTCTAACCTACTGTCGGCGGTCCCTTAAATGCCTGGCGGTCACCAATATATAAGGGACCGTCCAACCATTTACAGGACCGTAAAGGTGTTTCTGCTTCTGCTTCTACCTTCTTTCTTGCTCTCATCTATTTTGTGTATTGCATATGTATACTCTTGCACTTGTATGCTAACTTGTTTTTGTAGCAAATTACCATCGATCGATTCTCTGGTGCCCTCATCTAGGGGGAGCAATAAGCAAGGGGGAGTCTTGATACCGTCGATTTCTTTCCTCTCTACACATCGAAGAAGCCTTTTTGATTCTACAAAAAGAGGGAGAAGTAAACGAAAACTCATTAAAAACTTATTAATACATAATTTTACCTAAAATGAGTTTATATTTTGTAATCATCAAAAAGGGGGAGATTGTTAATACAAATAATGGAAAAAAAAAGTTATTTGCATTCTCCGGTCTCTACACATTTTGATAATCACAAAATATAAACACACGTTACGTGAAATTACGTTTAACAAGTTTCTAATCGAGAAAACTCGTTTCAACTACAACATCACTTAAGGTATGAACAAACAATCTACCAACTTAGTTAAGTGATCAAAGAATTTAATTTTCTCTAAACTTCACATTTTTATGTGAGAAAACATTTTGACAAAAGTATTTTTGTAATTTTAAAGAAATGTTTTATTTAGAAAATAAATTTGAATTTCAAATTCTTCAACAGCTAGTTTTCCTGCTTAAACCAGATAAAATTTTCACCATATCAAGACAAAAATAGGAGTGTATGTCGGGACGGTCCCGTATATATACGATACCGTCCAGTGTTTAAGGGATCGTCCCCCGCTCCTCCTGGTGCCTATAAATATTGCACTATTTCATGCAGAAAAATCATCTCTTGAGCACTAAAACTTTCTGTCTTCCCAAATCATTCTAAATACTCTTCTTTTATCACATTAACGAGTTGTAAGTTGTTTACAAGTGATCACATCCATCAATCTTCCAAGTGCAAGAGAAGAACGCTCATATTCGTCAAGAAACGAAGTGTTTAAGAATACTCCTTCACCTCATAACTGTTGTTACGGATCTCTCCTCAACCTCCATTCTTTGTATCTCAATTCTTGTGTTTAATCCGACTTCTGTGTAAGCTCATAATTGTATATTGTGTTGATTCGGACTTGGTGTTGGTTCGAATTGTGTAGCCACATGGGCTTTGTGTGTAGATTGGTTCTAGCTAGATTTATGACTCGACATTTCACTTAGTGTCGTTAATTAGTGTAAGCGTTGGTGTACGGTTTGTTCCACCATAAGGGAGCGTGTTGATATAGTGTTTTTGAAACTCTCGAGTGTGAGACTCGAGGAGTGGAGTAGGGCAAAGAGTGAGCTTCGTAGCCGAACCACTATAAATCTCCGTGTCCCGGTTTTATCGTTTCTTTCCTTTACTTTTATTTACTCTTTTATAGTTGTGTTCATAGATTGTTGTATTGATATCAAATAAGATTCGAATCCAATAATATTTCAAAACAAACTTGAAAAAGATTTTTAAAAACGTAATTAAAACAGTGAAACTATTCTACTCCCCCTTCTAGTTTCTACAATGTAAATCATTCCTTTACCCTTCTGTTTTAACGTAAAAATCATGGCTACAGTACAAAAAAGCTTTTCACACGTGTTTATTGCTATAAACTTATTTTAATTTGTATACAAAATCAGGTTTCAAGATTGAAGGATAACAAAAACAATAAATAATGAAACAAAGGTTCTGCCGGTGGGCTGACATTAGCCTTCTTGTAATTAGTTTAGTTTTCATCATTGATAAATCCTATATTTTTTAATACTTATCACATGTTTATTGCTCAAATATTATATGTTTATTGCTGAATTGATACTTAATTACCTAAATTTGTTGTTTTCAGTATTTATTGAGCAATATTGAAAAAGATGCGGATAATGGCATTATTTGGAAGATATAAGAGAAAAAAAATTTTCTGGAGGAAGAAGCCGCGTATCCAAGTTAATGTGGATACGCCGTAAACTTAATTATTAAGATTTCAAGACTAATTGTGCTCAGAAGAATGCGGCGTATCCATTTATGGAAATACGTCGTATATTACACTTATCTATTTTGAAGATTATTATTTATACGAAGAATACGGCGTATCATATTCTGGAGATACACCGTATAAAAGCCATATCTCATGATGACAAAAGACATGATTAGAAAAATACGGCGTATCACGGTTTGGTAAATACGCCGTATTGGGTCCAAGAACAGAAGCTGAATCTTCTATTTATTTTGGCATATTCGGATAATATTCTTATTTTGGGCTAGAGATTTGGATGAGAAGGAACAAAGGATAAAACAACAGAATATCGTTTTTGTGAAGAGCAAGTAATTATAATATATATTGCTGCCACTACTAAGAGAAAATATGATGACGTGGACTACTTTTTGGTTCATTGGATCATGTTACTAATCAATCTCAGCCACATAAAACAAATATTTATTGTTTGCCGCCAAGCAAAACCCTGCTATGGATATGCAGAAGCTATAGAACAAACTCCCCTACAAAAGAAGGAATGTATATGTACCATTTCCTAGCCTATTTCATTGGAAACAGATGCGTAAGGTTTAAACTTCTAAAATTTCATTATTTTGGCGCCTCTTACCCATGCATCGCCTAGGGTTTGTGTTAGTTTTGTAGTATATATATGAGGTGTCACTTTCACTGATCACCTACAAAACACAACCAAAATATTATCACTTGTCACTTTCACACTTTACATATAAATCTAAATGGTAAACCATCAGGTGTACATATCATATGGTCATACATCATATACAAACAAGTTTAAGTATCATTCTCCTTAAATCATGCATTCTAATCTTCTATTTTGATTAGGATCTTGCTGAAATCATCCATGCTATGATGGAAAACAACCTGTTGGGAACACATTATATATTATCAAGTATCGGTCATATTTTGTAATAGGTTGCTTAGGCCTTTATGTTAGTTATTAAGGTTCGGCCTATGTAGAAGGCCCATGGGCCGTGGCCTTTTATTTATTTCATTTACTAGGGCAATGCCCCTTTCTATGTAAACACTATAAATGCCCCCTCCCTTGAAGGGAGAGGGTGTTGGTTCATGCTAATTCATTTTTCATTAATCTTACACAGGTCCCTTCCATTCTTTCTCCCTCTAACTTTCTCTCTCTAGATCTAGTAGCTTGTGTGATTAGAATTGTGACCTAACAAGTGGTATCAATCGCCAAGGTATAGAATAGGTTGTTTTAGATTAGATTTGGTAGAAAATTTGAAGTTTTAAACTACTTTCCTTCGAGTAACCTGTGTTTTCTCCGAGTAAGGAGTTGAAGTTCTCCGAGTAAGGAGTTAGTTCTTCTATTAATCGTCATTCCTTCGAGTTAGTAAGTTGAAGATCTTCGAGTTAGAAGAATTCTTCAACTTAGCTTTCAAGTAAGCGTTGATCCTTCGAGTAACAATTCGAGTTAGAATTGAATCTTTCGAGTAAGCACAGTCTTCGAGTTAGAAGATCACTCTTAAGTTCTGTTTATACTTTCCGAGTTAGGAAATCAGAACTTCTTCATTTATAATCCTTCTACTAAGGGATTATATACTTGGTGAAATCTTATTCTTCGAGTAAGGAGTCTTCGAGAAAGGTTCTTCGAGTAAGGTTTTATCGAGCAAGCAAGTTCTTCGAGTAAACAACTTTTTGAGTAAGGTTGAAAGTATTGCAAACTGAACTCTTCGAGTAACAAAGGCTTCGAGTAAGAACTGATTTCTTCTAATAACCATCTTTCGAGTAAGAAAGCTTCGAGTAAGTTTAATTTCTTCGAATAAGGACATTAATTCTTCCACCAAAGATTTTTTCTTCAAATCTTCTCCTAAGAGATCTAAACTACAACAACAACCTTCGTTATCATAAAAGATCCATCATCCACAAGTTACTTCTTCAAGATGTCTCAACCACCGAACTCCAATAATTTATACAATCAACAGCAGCAGTATAGTCAGCAACAACCATATCCTCAACAACTGCAGTATCCGCAACAAAAAATCTTCATGCAACAACATCAATTTCTCCCACAACAACAATTCTCTCAACAACAACCATATCAACAACAACCGATGCAGTCCTACCCACTTCCAGCAAAACAACTACACTGGTTGATCAGATGTGTGAAGCAATAAGTAGCCAACAATCAAGACACGAGGCTGGATCCTTAGACACACCTCTTATGCTCACTCCGGGTAACTATGTGCAATGGGCAAGTCGATTCTTACGGTTCATTAAACTCAAGAAACCGCATGGAAAATACATGAAAAAGGCTATCATTGAAGGACCATTTCAAGTGCCAACAACAACGGTTCCTGTAGATCCAAATGCCATTCCTCCTAGAGAAGCAACTGTGACCCCTATTCTTGATGCTCACCTTACATCAGAATAAGTACTTCATAAAGAAGCCAATGAACTAGCAATGTCTTATATCCTTCAAGAAATTCCTAATCCAATCTTTAGAAGTATTGATGCACAAAAGACTGCCAAGTACATGTGGGAACACGTTCATCTTCTCATGGAAGGCACTGAATTGAACCAAGAAGATATGAAATCAAAACTCTATCTTGAATACACAATGTTTATGATTGAAGCAGGAGAATCATTAGAGTCTTATTACCATAGGTTCACTTACATCATTAACGACTTGGACAGGCACAACATTATTCTACCCAGGATTGCAGTAAACACAAAGTTCCACATTTGTCTTGGTCCTGACTGGCAGAAGTATGTCACCTTTGTCCGTCAAGCAAAGAATCTACACAACGCATCATATGGGTTGTTGTATGATTATTTGAAGCATCATCAGTCAAAGGTTGATAAAGATAGAGCTGCTCGTAGTAGTTATTCACCATTAACAACTCCCAACTCACTAGCATTGATAGCTTAATCTCATTTTGCTCCACAATCAAATCAGGCTTTTGTCCAACCACAACATCACTCTGCTTATCCCTCACAAACCTCATCGAATCAACTCATTCCATATGAATCATCACCGCAATCTACTAATAATCAACTGGTTCCATATGACAACACAGATACTATGTTCTACTCCAATGCCAACAGTGATGAAGATGATGCTTTCAATTCATTGAATGAAGGATTCTCTTTAATTGCTCGAGCTTTCAGCAAGTTTTCCAACAAATCCAACAACCGTTTTCGTACTTCATCCAACACTCGTAATCAAGTTTTTGTCTACGATGGAAGAGTTGAGATTCAGAATAGAGCTTCTGGAAGAAAAGGATCGGGTGGTTACATGGGAAACTCAGGAACTGGGCAAAGGTTTAATACAGCAGGAAGCAGTAGGAACAACGCTGGTACTCCACAGAGAAGGGCTGAGATTGTTGGAACCGGGAATCAAGGGATTGTAAACACAATGGTTAGATGTTACAACTGCAACGGGAAGGGTCACTTGGCTAGTGCATGCCCCAAACCAAGAACAAGAGGCAGTGAATACCACAAGCAAGCACTACTTCTTGCTCTTAAGGATGAATCGGGTGGCACTCTTACTGAAAAAGGAGAACAACTTCATGGCCAATGCATACTCTGATGATGATATGGAAGACTTAGAAACTAATACAGTCGTGATGTTGATGGCCAACATGCAAGAGATGCACATGAGTGAAATAGGCCCAGTATATGATACTGATGGCTTGTCTCAGGTACCTGATTCAACATGTCTCATACATGAAATCGTATCCCCATCTGCATCTGCATCATCCGAAGAGCACGTTGTCCAAGATGACTTATTCTTATCTCCTCAAGAAGATGACCAAATTAACACGGCTGTTACATTTGATGAAGATCAAATTAACCCGGTTGTTACATTTGATGATCCAATTGATGATGATAACAATAGTCAGTTTGAACAAAGTGATCTTTTGCTTGGTCCAGATCCAGAATTCATGACCTTGCTCTTGACCACCCAAACCCAGTTGGACTCACAAAAATCCCAAATTGATAAATGCAATGAGATAAATAGAAACTTAAAAGCAAAAGTTGCATTATTGATTAAGGATCTTGAGTGCTATAAAATACAACTTTCAAACTATGAAACAAAAGAAAAACGGGAAAAAATTTTTGAAGTTACATTCCAACAATCTTATGTGAAAGAACAAGAGTTAGAACATCAGATACGAGAATTAACTGTTTCCAAAAACGATTTGATTTCTCAAATGGAACAAGAAAGATTAGATTTTAAACAACAAGTTGACCACTTACACTCTGAACTTTCAAAAACAAAAACAGAGTTGTCAAATTGTCAAGATAATTTTTCTGAACACAAACAAGTATCTAGGAAACGGATTGATTCATATCTTGAGGAAATTGTAGAGTTGGGATGTAAACTTAAAGAGTTTCAAGAAGTTGTTTATAAAACTGGTGAGTCAGTAACAACAATTCAGAAATTTAATCTAAAGCAAAATCCTCAAGGATATTGCTTTGCTATTGGGGATGACAAGCCCCGTTTTCTTCATAAAGCACTCACAGAAAATCCAAAGTTATATATTGCAGAACAGCTTTTTGATGACTCTATCATGCGTGTTGTTGTTCATAATTGTGAGGTAAAATAGAACAGGAAGAAGAGAGTCGATCTAAAATGAGCAATGTTAAGTTTAACAAACCATTTGATTACTCAAAAGTATCTCATATTACCGACACCTTCGTTCCTCGACAAGATAAAACAGAACAATCATGGTTTTTAATGCAAATGAATAAATCTTCTGACGTTGGTCCTGTTAACACAGTAGCACAAGTTAATGGTCCTTTAGCAAATTCGGGTGTAATTGCACCATTGCCAAAACAATGTCTTGTACTTAGATATTTTAATACGTTTATGGAAGACATAAAATTTTTGGAACAAGCAATTGAACGTAATTCTGAGATAAAAGTTTCTAATTTTCTTTCTCCTTATGAAAAAGAAAAGAGAGAAATTTTTCAAAAATAATTTTTGCCACACGTTCAACATCTGCGTCTTTGTGCTACACACTGGAAACAGGAACTTCAATCAGAAGTCACTTCCATGATGAACACTTTCAATGCAACTGAAAAAGCGATCTAAAAAAAACGTAAAAACAAGGTTTTACAAAAAGAAGCAGATCGACTCTTGGAAGATTTTCTATGTTCTGATATTATATCTGTGTTCATGAATTCCATTTATGTGTCTTGCAATGCAATGCTTATTGATGATCATTCTGCTAATATTTAAATGTTGAGACTTGAAGTTGAGAATTTGAAAAGAGAAAATGAGAGATTTAGCAAAGTCAATGATGATGTGCAAAAAAAACTTTCAAAAGAGATTTTTCAACTCAATCAATAGTTGCAATGGTGTCAAACTCAAAGTCTAGATTTTGAATTAAAGTTGCAAAGTCAAAAAGAATCAATGTCCTTTCAAAACAGTTAAAACAGTCACGCCTCCAAAATTCAAACTCTTGAAAAAGAAAATGCTGTTTTAAAACGTCAAGTTTTTGAACATGAAAAGGACATTGATGGAGTTTGTCAAAATCGGAATGACACTATTCGCTTAAATCGAGAATTGGATTCTAAAATTCAACAAAAGAATCACATCATCATTGAACTAAAAGATAAAATTAAATTACTTGAAAAAGAGAAATTTGTCCACACAAATGTGATTGCACCAGGCATGTATAAAGTGGATAAAACACCTAGGAAAGCATCCCCTCAGACTACTAATGTGAATGCTTCGACTTCTACAGGAATAGTCACCCCTCATAGCGTTAGCTGATCCGATCCTAAAAGCAACAAAAAGAAGATTAGTATTTGGCAATGTAAGAGCGGCACACTAAAAGATCAAGAAGTAGAAGACCACCTTAGGAGTTTGAATAAAAAGCATGTAGTGTCTGATGTAGAATCAAATTTAAAAACTTGTATTTCTAATCGTGATGTAACAAATGCTAATACTTTGAATGCTTTGAATGTTTTGAATGTTGATGCTTCTTGTGTGTTTTGTCGAAATAGCATGTTATCTGGTGATCATAAAAAGTGTGTTGCAAAGTCTCTTTTGTCTCGTAATCAGAAACGTACATATGACATTTCCTCTATGCCTACTACTGCCTCTAAGTCCGTATTAGGAAAACCGCCAAGTGTAGTTTCTAAGAATGCCGTAGACAAAACCATAGTTGCTCCTAAAACAATCCAATCGCCTAGTGCATTCACTAAGAAGAAAGCTGAATCTAGTTGAACATGGCAACGCTGGCTACAGTGGAAACCTAGTTTTACTTGGTTACCTAAAGTACTTAATAACTGTGCTACTAACCCAACGGGTTCCACCGTTACCATCTCTCCATCTGAGTTGTCTTCATGTGATGCAAGTGATTCAAATCGTCCTCTGGATTGTTGAGAGAGGATGTTCTCGACATATGACAGGCAACCTCAAACTTCTAGTAAACTTTGTTGCAAAGTTCATAGGAACTGTCAGATTCGGGAATGATCACTTTGCTGCTATAATGGGCTATGGGGACTATGTTAATGGCAACATTGAGATTATCCGTGTATATAACGTTGAAGTCCTTGGACACAACCTTTTCTCAGTAGGGCAATTTTGTGACGGTGATTTGGAAGTTGCATTTAGGATGACAACCTACTTCGTTCGTGATTTACAAGGAAACGATCTCATGACGGGCAAACGCGGAACGAGTCTCTACACCATTTCTATGTCTGAAATGACCGCTTCTTCTCCCATATTCTTACTCTCCAAAGCACACTCTACAAAATCCTGGCTATGGCACAAACGACTGTCTCATTTGAATTTCAAGACCATGACAGAACTTGCTAATCATAAACTAGTCGACGGTCTTCCAAGGTTTCGGTATGCAAAAGATCAACTTTGTCCAGCATGTAAACAAGGAAAAAGTACTCGTGCTCAATTCCCTTATAAAACCGAGCAAAGTACTGATCATGTTCTACAACTTCTCCATATGGATCTATGTGACCCAATGCGTGTTCAAACAACCAACGGGAAATGCTACGTATTGGTAATCATCGATGATTTTTCCAGATGGACTTGGGTCTGCTTTCTACGAACCAAAGATCAAGCTCCTTCTATGATCATCACCTTTCTCACCAAAATTTAGGTTCAGCTTCGCAATACCGTCAGAAAAGTCAGAATAGATAATGGAACTGAATTTAAGAATCAAACACTTCGAGATTTCTTTGTGAAAGTGGGAATTGAACACCAAACATCTATTGCCAGAAGTCCAGAATAGAATGGGGTTGTCGAAAGACGCAACAGGATGTTAGTGGAAGCTGCAAGGACGATGTTAATCAACGCTCAATTACCTGATTACCTCTGGGCTGAAGCTGTCTCAACCGCTTGTTACGCTCAAAACCGTTGTATGATCAACAAAAGGCATCACAAAACTCCATATGAGATTGTTCATAACCGTAAACCGAACATAAATTACTTTCATGTATTTGGGGCCTTATGTTACCCAAATAATGATCATGATGACTTTGGAAAACTGAAAGCCAAAGCTGACATCGGAATCTTTGTTGGATACTGTGAGAACTCAAAAGGTTTTCGTATCTGGAACCGTTAAACTAGAGAAATTCAAGAGACAATACATGCTAATTTTGATGAACTCACAGACATGGTTTCTGAGCAAAACGGCTTAGGACCCGCTAATAACCGTCTGAATTTTCCTGATCAATCAGATGTACCACTCTCTTTTGTTAGTCATGCACCAGATGTATCCACCAGTTTTGCTGCAAAACCTGTTCATATTCCAGTACCTGATTCACTTGCTACTACAACAACAGCAGTTGTTGAAGATGCACCTCCAACAGAATCACCATCAACAGTAGAACAAACCGCTTCCAATACCGAGAATGTAGCCGAAGATCCCCTACAACATGAAGTACCCACACTTGCAAATTATGACGGAAATTCATTCTTCAATCCATTTGCTCCGGCTCCAACCATTCCTGATATTGTTGAGTCGTCCACAAGCAACTTGGATCCATCTAATATGCACAACAATTTTCAACATTACCCTTCAACCCACAAGTGGACAAGAGATCATCCTTTAGTAAATGTGATTGGTCATCCAGACAATCCAATCATGACACGGAAAAGACTTCACACAGATGGTGAAACTTGCTTTGATGCACTTACCGTCTGTCAAGCAGAACCAAAGAATATTAAAGAAGCCTTAACTTATGACAATTGGATTGAATCAATGAAAGAAGAACTTGATCAATTCAAATGTCTTGAAGTTTGGGAACTGGTAGAAAGACCTGATGGAGTCTATGTTGTCAGACTTAAATGGATTTGGAAAAACAAACTGGATGCTGATGGAACAGTTATTCATAACAAATCTTGTCTGGTTGCCAAAGGTTTTAGCCAAGAAGAAGGCATTAACTTTGAAGAATCCTTTGCACCAGTGGCTAGACTTGAAGCTGTTCGCATGTTTCTGGCATATGCTGCCCACAAGAACATCACCGTTTATCAAATGGACGTGAAGACTGCATTCCTGAATGGTCAACTCCGTGAAGAAGTGTATGTCACCCAACCAGAGGGCTTCATCAATCCAAAACATCCAAATCATGTGTACAGGCTCAAGAAAGCCCTCTATGGCCTTAAACAAGCCCCGAGGGTATGTTACAATAAACTATATGCATTTTTGCTTGCTAATCACTTTACCAAAGGATCTGTTGATCCTACACTGTTTATTTGAAAACACGGGGAGGACATCTTAATTGTTCAAATTTATGTTGATGATATCATTTTTGGTTCAACACATAAAAAGTACTCAAATGCTTTTGCTAAACTAATGAAACAAAATTTTGAGATGTCTATGATGGATGAACTTACGTTCTTTTTAGGACTACAAGTTCATCAATCACCCCATGGTATTTTTCTAAACCAGTCCAAATATGCTCTAGAGATTTTAAAGAAACATGGCATGACAAGTTGTGACACATATAATACTCCTATGTTTGCATCATCTCCAAAGTTGGATGCTGATTTACATGGGACACCAATTGACCTTACAAAATACCGAAGTATGATTGGGTCACTCATGTATCTAACAGCCAGCCGACCAGATATTGTATTTGCAACATATCTTTGCTCCCGCTATCAATTTTGACCTACTGAAAGACACCTCTCTGAGGTTAAAAGAATCATTCGATACATAAAGCGAACCATTCATTTGGGGATCTGGTATCTGAAGGATTCTGGATTTGAACTAATTGCTTTTTCAGATGCTGATCATGCAGGATGTCTAGATACACGTAAAAGTACATCTGGGGGAGTGCAATTTCTTGGAGACAAACTTGTGTCTTGGCAGTCAAAGAAGCAAGATTGTAACTCATTATCGTCAACAGAATCTGAATATGTAGTAATTATTTTTTTAATTTACTTTGTTCTATATCAAGATATCGTTGAAATAATTCGTGAGGCAACAAAAAAAAAAAGAAGGCGTGAACATAACCTGAGAAACTGGAACTGGAGCGATGTGATTGACGTTGATGATCTTCCAGATGAAGCTCAAGCGGCTGATGAAGACAAACCAGATGAAACAACAACTGTACAAGAGGCCACTGTGTCCAAAAATAACACTATTGTCATTGATGTGCCAGTTCCAGAACATGTTAGTTTACTTATCATACTCTTTTACTTTTGTTATGACGAAACTCTCACATAGTGCATTAATTGATACTCTAACTTGTCATACAGGAAAGTACTGATGATGATATCCCAATGGCGCCCATCAAATGAAAGAAGAAAAAACAAATCAAAATCACGGGAAGAAATAGGTTGTGTCGATTATTTGATGAAGATTCAAACGAAGAAGATGAACACAGTGAAGATGATGAATGGGTTTAGGAGTCTCTTTTTTGTTTTAGATGGCAATATTTCAATTGTTAGGCTACTATCTAAGTAGTCTCTTTTTTTCCGTCAGTTGGACATACTACTTTAGTTGTATGCGTTTTCCTTTTGTCTCATTTTAGGTGTTCTTCAATAAAGTTGTGGTAATACTTGCTTGCATTATCTCATGTTGCTTGGGTAATACTTGGTGTTGTTTATGTAATATATATTGCATTGGAAGTCTGGAACAAAATAATGAATCATAAACATTTTAAATGGTTATCTATTGTGTTAGTATAGGTACTGTGTTAGTCTGGAACAAAACAATATAAAGTACAAAAACGGTTATCTACTGTGTAATCTATACTTTGCACTTTAAGAAATATATTGACCCATTTTCACAATTTGACCCACCATGTCTGTAACTCATGGTTATTACCCAAGTAAACATACTTTTATGCAAAAACGTGTAGAGCTACTGTGTTAGCAAGCTATAAAGTACAAAAATGTTAGGTTATCCCAATCATACTTTTATGCAAAAACGTGTAAAGCTATTGTTTTAGCATACCTATAAAGTACAAGAGTGTTAGGTTATCACAATCAACAAGGAGGTTAAGTTTGATGCAAGTATATATGGTCAACAAGTAATAAAGGAACCACTTATCTCTGTGACTAAATTCTTTTGTATTTTTTTTTTCATAGAACAAGCAAATTGGCCCACACATAAAACTGCATGATAAAAAAATTGACTGAACTACAATATGAGTATATGTTATCTATTTTCAAAATGTTTATGATTCAAGTTTTGACTCATTCAACATGCAACATGATAATGTTTAATTAATAAAAGAAGTGCTACTTAAATGGAGTGTTTGTTATATTTTAGCTAACATGATAATAAGGATGTAAAACTGAAATACATATACTGTTATAAATTTAAATTTTGAAAGTTTTATTTTTTTCAAAGTTTAATGACCAAACTAATGTCCTCATGTGACGTTTTGTAGGTTTTTCATTTTGTTCTTTTACATGAACATGTAATATACTTGATAAGTCAAACAAATAAAAAGGTAAAAAAAAAAATGTTAAGTAACATAACAAAATATCAAAATTTGTATGCCGTTGATTACTTATATCTTTTAGCTTTATATCTTCACATTCTTTCTAATTGATACAAACGTCACTAAAAAGTAGTATACCTGTGCAATGCACAGGTATTGCACTTGTTTATTTTGAGGCCAAAGTATTAAACATCTATAAATACAATACACATATACGATTTATGGGACATTTGGCCCCTTGTGGTGCCACTCGACTTAACGCAACAAAGAAGAAGGAGAAGGGAATTAATTCCCATTTGGGTTTTGTGGTGACGCAAGCTGTTAAAGCCTAAAATCTATCCTAACCAATACAACTAACACTAGGAAAGATCAAAGAAGAAGAGTGGAACTTGAATATAAACTTTATTAATTACACACTTAATCTTTAATACAAACCCTAGACTACCAAGACTACCTTGAAGCACCTGAGAATACCAGAGAATACCAACCCTTCCAAATGAGATGAAGGGTGGTATTTATAGTTTACATGTTGGACTTAGGTGGGCTTGGACTTATGGGCTTTTACATAATTAATTAGAGCACAATATTTAACCTACTAGCTTAAGTCCAAGCCCATTGATTAAATTGACTAATTCACACAACGACACTCTTAATTAAAATATTACAACGACAATGACCATCACTTTATAATAAATCCTAACAATCTCCCCCTAAGGGATGGTCATTCAAATGATGCTCAGAGTGATGAGGTCTTTCGTCTTCATTTCCTTGTGCTTTGTGTGTCGTTGTAGAATAGTCTTTGTTCTTGTTCCTTCATGCACTGTGATCTTTAAAGAATCGTCTTTGTGGTTGTTCTTGCCTTCGTTCAGCATCTTCATGTGATCGTGACGTCGTAACCTCCAACATACTCATACCTCTTGAGCTTCATACTTATGTCTTCCTCACTTGATACATAAACTTGTTCTTGACATCTTGATTAGCTTCATGACTTTGTCTTTACACTTTGTCTTTAACTTGATCCTTTTGTCTTGAACTTTTACACTAGAGCTTAGTTGAGGATGTTCTTCATAAGTATGAGTATGCTGAGGTGAGGATGTTTGATGTATCTGATGATGGTTGATGGATGTTTGTAGGTAGCTGCATAAAACCGTTAGTAATAAATCATCCAGCGCTTACAGGTTTAGGCTTTGAGATTGTCAACAACATATTGTGAAGACTTTCTCTAATCTTAATCCAGGCCGTTCTGAACCGGATACCCCCGAAATGGTTTACACGGACACACCGAAGTGCACCCACGATTCAGTGAGTCGCTGGAGATCACCCCACGACTGTAGACCGTTTGAAGCACGTAACCATCATGATATTAGTGGCAAGATCTTTAGATCTCATTAAGACTCATATAACTTGTGTCCTTTTTGGCGAACACAAGTGTATAATATAATGGAAGTGTTCTTAAGAGATCTTTTGATGAATCTCATAGCTCTAGACTCGATAATGTGCGTTTTGGATTTTAGTCGTCGGAGGCATGGAGCAGAGTGCCACCTTTTCAATATCAACACATCTCGGAGTGAGAGGCCGATAGATTATGTAGTGTTCTCCGTGAGAAATGAAACAAATATCTTTTAAGAGATATCTGAGTGGCTAGGAGGGGTTTGTGCAGCGCGTCACTGAGTCCATGACGTCTTGTCTTCAATATCAGTATCATCTTTGTGATAACCAATAGCAGATGTATTGACCCGGTTTCTGCCCTAAGTTTTCATGGAGGGCTATTTCTTTTCACCCTTTCATTAAACTTTTCTTTTTACTTCTTCAACCCCTTCTTTCCCTTTCTCATTTACTCCTTTTTTTCAATCTTACCTAAGGACTTCTAATTCTAATCTATTGGAATTGTCCTTGGGTAGATCCATCTGGTTCTGGCGGATCATTGGACATTACCTAACCATAATCACCTTATTACTCCATGATTATCCTAGATTTGTTGATCACTTGCCATAAAACCTTTTTGTGAAAATCTTTCAAAGTGTTTATGAGTAAAACACATTTTTGTTAACATTTCGAGAGTTTTGCCTTTTCTGAAATACTCCCCCTTCACATGTGCTCATGCATTTTTTAATATAAATTTGCACATGTTGGGTAGAGTTCGCACATTTTGAAATGATTGATTTTCAGTTGACATGACCTTTGCGAGACACGTTTACATCACTAGTTAGACTAGCTTGAAATTATTACTCGTCCCAGTCATATCAAAAGAATAATTTCTCGAATTGGTACATTCTACTCAGACAAGTCCTTTGCGAGATACGTTTACATCACTGGATAACCAGCTTGAAATTATTACCCGTCCCGGACAAGTCTTTTCGATTACGGACATTTAATTTTTGTCAATTCGAGGGTTAAAATCTTGAGTCGAGCTCTTTTGAGATTCAATCCATGATTTTAAACTTTTGATCACATTTTAATCACGTCTTCTCCCCCTCAAAAATAGCATTTCATGATATTTTTGATATCAATGGATTAAAATGAAGATTTTGGAGAGATAGACGGATTTGCATGAATTTGGAACTTTTTGTTTTTTCTTATTTATACTCCCCCTTAAATAAAGCATATTTTCTAAACATTTGGGTTTAAGAGAGAGTTTTCTTTTTGAAGCATATTTTCCTACATGAAATATTTTGAAAAATCTATTTGAAAAATCTTGATCATGTGCTCAATGATTCTTTGTTTTCTTTTGCCATTAACAATGCGAGTCCTGATCGGAAATAATCAGAAGTCATCATTGTAGCGCGGTTTCTGTACTGAAAATATACGAAAACCGACATTTAAGTGCCGGTTTCATACTGAAGTATATGAAACCATTGAGATTTTTAGGATAAGTGCTCGAAAAATATAAGAACTTTATTTTGAATGAGCACTTTCCTTTCTTTGAAGAACGGGTCCTGAACTGTTGTGTCCAAAAGCCATAGTGAAGAAAATTTTGAGAAACGACATGTTTTGAAAATATTTAAATGAACTCTCGCTCAAGCATCTGTACATGCCCGTATCATTGTTGAATGACATTTCTAGGTACGTACAGAATATTGATTATACAAGAGACATGTCGTGAGAAAAATATTTTTGATTTTTGTCATTTTATATTGTTTTTGAATTTTTTGAAAATTTTATATTTTTGTATTTTGCTTTTGTTGGTTTTTCAAATTTTGTATTTTGTTTTTTGTTTTTATAAAAGAAATGGAAAATCAAAAATAGAAGATAGAGAGAATAATTTTGAAGAATTTACATAATTAGAACCCTCTGAAGAACTGGGTTCTGAGATAGTTGAATCATATGCAACCAAAGGCGAAGAGGTTTCACAAATAACAGTGTTAGAAGTATATGAATTATCACTCTGAGGGTGTTGACTATCAACTGTAGTAATGGTTTCAACTCCCTGTTGGTGATTGTCACTATTATTTTTCTTGGTGCAAGTATCAAAAATCTTTCCTATGGAAATCCATCTAAGACCAACTGTTTTAAAAACTCTTCCCGTGGGAATCCACCTAAGGCAAGATCTAGGAGTTGTTTTCTTATCAGATACAGCGGAAGTCTCATTTTTAGAAAAACTACGCCCTGTAGAGATCCACCTAGTAGGTTTCTTAGCCTTTTGCTTTTTATCAACGGGTTTGTTACTATTTGTCTTAGTGGATTGTGCTGAAGCACTTGGTTTGCCGTTCTTGTTCGAAGAGGAATGTGAGTTCTTAGTGTTGCATTCTACGTGCATAGCATTTACATTTGAGCAACTACTTTTAGATGCAAGCCAATCCCTAGACTTTAGTTGAATGATCCTAGGTAGTGCTTTACTACTACTAGCAGTGCCTTGTAATGTTGTAGAATTCATCACCATAGATGTTGTTCCTAAAATTCTATCCTTTCGAATCTGTGCCTTTTTCTTAGCTTCTTCTTGATTGTGAGTGTGGACCATGTTATTGGAGTAAACAGATTCTATATGTGTTTAATGTTTTCATTAGCTTCTTTCACCAGGGATTTGTGGTCCTTGACAAACTCGGCGGTTTCATTCAGAAAAGTTCTTTCAACATTCAGAACTACCGCATAAATTGCAGATAGTGGAGGAATGATATCTTTTTCTATTCTGTATGATAACTTGAAAACCAATCATTGTAGTTACTATTTGTTTTGGATGCCACAGTCATTTGAAGTGTTTCAACTCTCCTTTTAAGATCATCCAAATATTGTCTAGCTTCACTTGTGTGACAAGTGTTCTTATAGAATATTTGTTCGATGTTAGAAAGATGTTTTGAAACAACTTTTCTTTTTGCGACAGCCACTGGTTTTTTGAAAAACAATGGTGACTCTTTTTGAACAAGATGAATGCCAGAATCTGTATTAAGCTTGTTATAATCAATTGGTTTAATTTCTGGGTTCATTTGTCTCATTTTAACACGACTCTCTTCGGAAAGCTCAATCGTTTCATAGGAATCACGAACCTTGGGAGGATCATGGTTATCATTTAACACACTACCATTATATAACACATTCTAATGTTGTTGAGCTTTCTTGAAATAATAAGGGTTTTCACAACCGATAGCCATTTTCTTCATTGTATGTAAAATTGGGTTTGGATCGTTAATTAACAAATTAATTGTTTGTGTTGAATGACCCATTTTTACAAGCAATTCTTCCAACTTTTTAATGCTTTCTTGTTTTTCAATGATTTCATCAAGAAGATCATTTTCTCGTTTTGAAAACTTAGCATTCAATTCTTTCTTCTTTTTCTCAAGATCAGAACAAATTGATTTTTGTTTAGAAAGTTGGGTGGTTAATTCAGAAATTTCCTTGTTTAGGGATTTTATTTGCATGTTCAACTTAACATCGAGAGTGTCGTATTTGATTTGCAAATATTTCTCCCTTAACATAGAATCTCTATAACCAGTTTCAAGTTCTGACTGTCGTTTGTTATTAAATTCAAAAGCTTGTTCATTTACCTTATATCTCTCAAGCTCAGCAGTCAATTTCTCATTCGCTGCCTTAACATCGCGATTGATCTTTTTGACCTTTTCGATTTCAATTAGACAATTATGAAGTAATGATTCAAAGAGAGCACGGGTTTCCTCATCATTAGCATCATTTTGTGCGACTTGAACTTCATTAGGATCCATATCTGGAGTTGCCAAATTAGTATTGCTACAACTTGGCGTGTCCATATATGTATCATAAGTAGGTTCGAGAGGCACATAATGTGGCTTTTTAAGAGTAAACGGATTAACCTCATTACTTGGATTTGGTACCTCATGGAGTGGTTCTGTGTCATAGGTAGGAGGAATGTCAGAATTACTGCACGATGTTGTTTCTTGCTGATTAGCCATGAAGTAGGAGATTCCAGTGTGTTCTGCAGTGCTATCATTAACTCTTGTGGTAACCATGAAGTCGTATTCCTCAGCAGTCAACGGTATTCCCGATTCTTCCTTTTTGGCTAGCATCAACATGTACTGGAGCTTTTCTAGCTTCGTCATTGCATTGACATTACCAGCTCTACCTATATCACTCATGTGGATTTCAAATGAAGTCATGAAACAATAATCCTCATTTTGATAGACCCCGTTCTGATTCACAAACTGATCCATTTGGTTTCCAGTATACTGCCCTGCACATTGCATTTGATTCCCCATCTGTATCCCCGTAGCATTTCCTTGCTGATTTCCGATAACCTCAACCAATTTACCTTCTTGTCCCATATATAACTGCGTATTATCAGCGTATAGTGAATTCCATTGGTTGTTGTTATGTTGTTTGATTATTAATGCCTTGGTGAATAATGCAAAAGCATGTGCCAAATCAGTTGCGATATTGTCTTGCTGAGTGGCCATTGATGATGTTGTATGGTTAAGATAATGTTGGATCGTTGCAAAGATCTAGGAGTGAGTTGGTTACGGTTCACGACAAAGTTGATATCAAACTTGTGTAACTTGAGTAACTTAAGGTAACTGAGTTGAGTAACTTGGGAATTGAGTAACTTGGTTAGGGTTCCAAACTCGGTTATCCAAACTTAGTGAAAATCCTCAAACTCAGTGAAAATCCAAACTTAGGTGAACTCAGTGAATTCCAAAATTAGGTGAACTCAGTGAAGTCCAAACTTAGGTGAACTCAGTGAATTCCAAACTTAGGTGAACTCAGTGAATTCCAAACTTAGGTGAACTCAGTGGAGTCTCCAACTTGGTGAAACTTCCAACGTGGTGAAACTTCCAACTTGGTGAATTCCAACTCGGTGAATTCCAACTTGGTGAATTTCAACTTGGTGAATTCCAACTTGGTTAAACCAACTTGATGAAGCCAACTTGATGAAATACTAAACTTAAAGAAACCACAAACTCGAGTAAATCACCAACTCGAGTACAAACTGAAACCCAACTCAAGCAAACTACCCAACTCGAGGAAACTACCCAACTCGAGTAAACTACCAACTTGAGCAAATTCCCAACTCGAGTAAATTCCCAACTCGAGCACAACCAAAGTCGAGCAAATCTAACTTGAGCACAAACTAAACTAGAGAAAATCAATCTCGGTTAGGACCAAACTCGAGGAAACAAGTCACTGAACTCGGTTATAAGTCACTGAGCTCGGTTATAAGTCACTGAACTCGACTAAATCACCTAACTTGGTGAATTAGTCACTGAACTCGGTTAAGTAGTCACTGAACTCGAGCAAAAACTCTGATGAACAGTAGGATATTGGATGAACAGTAACACGACCTAAAAAAAATTTCCTAGATCAATGTTTGGCTCTTGATACCACTTGTTTAAGCCTAAAATCTATCCTAACCAATACAACTAACACTAGGAAAGATCAAAGAAGAAGAGTGGAACTTGAATATAAACTTTATTAATCACACACTTAATCTTTAATACAAACCCTAGACTACCAAGACTACCTTGAAGCAACTGAGAATACCAACCCTTCCAAATGAGATGAAGGGTGGTATTTATAGTTTACATGTTGGACTTAGGTGGGCTTGGACTTATGGGCTTTTACATAATTATTAGAGCACAATATTGAACCTACTAGCTTAAGTCCAAGCCCATTGATTAAATTGACTAAATCATACAACGACACTCTTAATTAAAATATTACAACGACAATGACTATCACTTTATAATAAATCCTAACACAAGCATATGAAGAAAACAATTAAAAAGGGAAAAGAAGAAGACATTGACACGATTATAATTCCATTAGTTTGGAATTGTGATCTTCTTTGGTGGCTTTCGATTCGAAGTAGACAGGTAGATATGAAGCAATAAGGAAACAAGAGGTGTTTGCTTCGAGACCCGCTCCACTAAAACGGAGAACATTGATCTTTATCGTAACGTTTGTTAATTATTCGGTTTACATATTTGGATTTATTATGAACTCATTTTGATTATCATTTAATCTACACTTTGTTATGTTTATTAATATTATGGGCTAACACCATATTTATGAATATTGTATGATAGTTATTTCCGTTTGTTTAGATCTAATGTCTTGTATTGCTTAGTTCATATGTTTATCGTTTCATTGCTCGTTTATTTGTTTGAGTAGTTTAAGTCTAGTATCACATGGATCAAATGGGTATTGGATGTATATTATGAGAACATTTAAGTAGGCGCTTGATTTAACAATTTATATTCCAAGAAGGAGAATTGCAACGGAAATATGCAAAACCCTAGGTTCGTTGTCCCGACGAAGATCGAATGGAATTTGTGTTCCCGGGACGTGATTCGTGTAGTGAATGAGAAAAAGAGTGATTGATTTTTGGACTACACTACTAATATTAACATAACAAACAAGATAAACTAATTAAACTAAGCTATTAAAACAATTAAACTAAACATTTAACCTAAAAACGAAAATTTGAATTTAAAAACTTTACGCGACGAAATTTAAAACGTAAATAAAAAGTGAAATGCTAAATTCTAAGCCCTAAAATTTTGAAAATAATTTTCCTATATTAAAACTGATAAAAGAAAATTTTTGAAAAAAAGAAAAATATTTTTTTGACTTTTAAATAATTTTTTATAATTTAAAAACTATTTAAACTTAATAAGCTAAAAAAAAACAAAACAAACAAAGTTAAATGAGACTGTCTGCAAAGATTTAAATAACTAAAGGCTTGGAGCAGTTGGTTAGCCAACTGCTATGTTTCCTGGATAACCAGGGTTCGAATCCCACTTATGTGTTTTTCTTTTTACTTTTTTTTTAAACTTTTATTCTTTTTTTTTTTTTTTTTTTGTTTTTAAATTAAAAACAGATTAAACTAATAAATTTAAGAAACTTATAAAAAGAAAATATTTTTAGATCTGTGAAGTAAGCTGAGAAAAGCAGTTAAGATTAGGCAGTTAAGAAAAAGAAAAGAACTAAAGCTAAGGCTACTAACTGAAAAGCTAGATGAATAAGCTAAGGGATTCTGAAAATGACTAAGGCACACTAGTTTAAAAGCACAAAACTAGTGTACAAATGCCAAACTTACAAATGCCAAACTTAAGTGCAAAGTAAGCTCTAGCTTAAGGGGGGGGGCATAACTGAGCAGCCTATTTCTTAACCATTTATAGGGCAAGTATGAACTTACACTAACTAACTATGACTAAAAAAAAAATACAGCACAAATCATGAGCTTAATCTAACAACACTAACTCAAAACCTACAATAACCTCAGAACAGATTAACTACATTCCATAAACAGCCTAGATAAACTAAATCAAGACAAACTAAAATCTAACCAAAGGCACATGAACACTAATCACTGTTTTGACCCGGGTTGACCCATGAAGTCAAAACAACCAAACTTGCTACCCTAACTAACTATACTAACATCAACTCAAATAAATCAGACCAAATAATCAGATAAACATCAACTAACATAATTTGGGCAAACAAGCAGTAAAATAAATAAGCAAAAATTAAGCAGTTGACCAGGAACAAAAAAAACTTGAAATCGCATTAAATAAAATTAACTGAGTAAATTACAACTTAATTTAAGCAACAATTAAAATGGTCAAACTTTTCTAAAACATGAAAAGTGGACAAAAGAAAAAATTTGCTACTCCGCATATATTTATACTAAAAAAATTACAAAACCCTAGCAGCTAAGTGTGTTTTCTGTGTGAGAGTGTTCCCTCTTGCGGATTTGTGCTTCTTTTCTAGCCCTTGGATCATCCTTTCTTTAAACCTTGATCGTTGATCTTTCTTTTGTGCCTCGGATCGATGAGGTGGATGGAGGGGACCATGGACATGTCCATGTGATTGTTTTGGAGGGTAGTGTGAGGTGGGATGGGGAGATTAGCGGCGGGTATGAGGGAGATTAGGGGTTGAAGAAGATGAAGTAGTAATTAGGGTTGTGATATCGTTTGATTGGGATATTGACCAAGCAAAAGAGGGATTTGACCATTATTAGAACCCGGTCATTTGTTTTAAGCTAAAGGGGTGGGTCGGTCGGGTCTGATGTGGGCTGGGTATCTTTTTAAGGTGGGCTGGTGGTTTTAGGATTAAACTTGGGATTGGGCTTGTGGAATTAAGGGATAATGGGTAAAGGGTTTTGTAGTTTTTTTTTAGATCCGGTTGGTGGAATTAGTTTAGAGTTTAGGATAAAAGGGTATTTATCACAAGGACCACTAGTGTAATTGTTGTAATTTATGGGGATCAAATCAGCCATTTCTCCAAAATAAATCAAGGGACTGATTTTGTCAAGTGAAAATAATCCAAGGGCTCTTCGGGATTTTTTTGCACAATAACTCGACCAAACTCGTGAATTTCTTCCCAGGTCCCGTCTTTTGAGCTCTTTTCCATTTCCCGTGCTCGTCTTTGTCTTTTTCTTGATTTTTATCCATTTTTCTAGATATCCGTACCTGCATATGCACAAACACAAAAAACAACATATATTTGGCATATTCGGTCGGTTTTTGGTCTATTTGGTCCGTTTAAATAGGTAAAAGGTATGTGTAATTTAACACATACCAAAATTCCCCAGACTAAGATATTGCTGTATCCTCACGCAATATTATAAAAACACGTTTTCAAAACCAAAAATTTCCAATCTCTTTTTACTAACTTTGAGAAGTAGCAAAATTTTCAAAAGAGATTAAGAAATCTTAAGTTCTAAAAACTCCCCGATTTTCCTTTTATTCTATTTTTGCATTTTTCTCATAATCAGGTGACGGCTTTGTTGACAATCATTATCTCACGATAACTTTTAGGATCAACGAGCAGGAAACACGACTCATAAAGAAGTGACCATACGGATAAAATTCGTCGTCCCTGATTTTTCACAAGTCCCCAAACTAAGCTTAAAAACGAAATCATTGTCTATTTACAAGTTAGATGCCAACACTACCCATGAAAGTTACTTGTGTAATTACCTCTTGCTCCCATTTTTCCTAATTTCCTCTATTTATTTTATTTTTGGTGAGAAATGAATTGCTTCATATTCTCGTTTTGATAAGTTTTAGTGCCGATAAAGATGCTAAATTAAGACGCTAATTAGTTTTCAATCTTCTCTCGAGAACCGTTGCTTTGAAAATGAGGTCCACATCAAGGCTTTTATTTATATTTTTGACTTTTTCTATTTTTCTTTCATCACTTTTTTTTTTTTTTTTTTTTTTTTTTCATTTGCGTACCCTAAACGACGGACCTTCACGGTTTAATTCCAAGACCTTACACTTTCCGGCATAAAGGATCCAAGGGCCGTTACAACGGAGAGTTCCAAGACTCTAGACATTCCTGAAATGAGGATCCAAGGTGGTTAGACCAAGACCTCACACATTCCTGAACTAGAGGTCCAAGGTCCGGTGCAAGAGGGTAGCCAAGACCTAAACGCCTTCCGGAAATAAGGATCCAAGGCCCGATCTCGAATCCGTAGCTTAGAGCACTTAACTTATTATTATTAAACTTATTTATTAAGGAACCTTGATGTGTACCCAATTTTCAAAACAAGGACTCTTTTAAGAAGACTAAGAACTAATCATCGGCAAAACCTAACATCTTTAATTATTCTTACAATTATATTTAGTGAAACAATTTTGCGGGAGCAAAAGGCCATAAGTAACTTTGATGAGCTCTAAAGAGAACCAACTACTCCACGCTTAGCATCTAACTTCTAAATAAACTCTATCATTTCTCGTTCTTCGCAAATTTAAAATCTTAAATAATAAGATCCACGAATGCTTAGCCTTATAATCAAGCCATGCATATATAAAGTCGATACGGGAACTTGCAAACTCTTAAAAAGAATTCGCATTTTATAGCTCCTTGTGTAAAAGACTAGCACGAGCTTATAGATTATAAATGGTTAAGGAGACAAGCTAGGGCTCAACACGTCCGGTCAAGTCAGAATTTTATTCCTACTCTCACCAGCGGAAAGTCAACAAAAATGTCAAAATTTATTATATTTTTGCAAAAAAATTTTAAAATTTTCTCATTTTTTTGGATTTTTTCAAATTTTGAGGAAAAACGGGGTTGCGAGAGAAAACGGCAAAAATGCAAGGCAAAAATCAAATCGAAAGATTACCCCCCCCCCAGACTAAAACGAGACATTGTCCTCAATGTCTTATAGGTAAGGGTTCTCCTACATAAATCTAAGGCCGTTTATTAATTATGCCAAAGATAAACGTAAAACGATAAGATTAAGGATATCGGATGAGCAACGAATGATGAAACTCGAGTGGAGAGAAGCAGACCACGAGCACGAGAGTCTTCATCAATCGGGCTAACCTGGACATACACAAACAACCACGAAACACAAGAATGGAAGAGGTAGCCCTCCTCACTACACTTATTAGAGAGAAAATAGAAAGAAGATAGATGGATAAGCATGGGGTGCCTCCCACGAAGCGCTTGTTTTTTATCGAGTCGGAAAGCTTAGACTCGCCCCGAATTCATTTGTTCTTGGGGGAGCAGGTGGAAAAGAAAATCTCAATCGGACTTTCGTTCAAGATGTTTGGATAAACATTGAAGCATACGAAAGTTCCACTCCGATGAGATACACCCGGCTTAAAAGAATGAGAGATGCCGGGGTCAAAAATTTTGTCTTCACTCCTGAAGGAGTGAAAGAGAGGAGAAGTCACCGGGTAGGTGAAGAAGGGGAGAAAGATCATGATCTGAATGGGAATCCATTCTTTATCATTAGAGCTCTAAAAAACCTCGGGAGGGAGGGTCGGGATGATATCCTTGATAATAAAACTCTTAGGAGAGAGTACATCTCCCCCCGGGTCAGGATCTTCATCAATAGCAAAGTAATCATACTCCGGCGGAGGTATGATATGAGTGAGTTCATCGGAGAACTCCTCATGAAGAGATTCAATCATACGAGGAGAATCTGTGAGTTCCGGTATGGGCTCATCAAGATTAGAAAGAAGATCCTCCTCGCCCTCAACGTCCTCTAACCCTCCATCGAAAAGTGGATTAACTTTGCAAGAAGTATACTCATTATTGAATTCAAAAAGAGGGTTAGAGAAAATTCCGGAAGTAACCTCGGAAACGTCAAGGGAATCTCCATAAGATTGCAAATCACAATCACCGTCGAATATTTCCTCAGACTCACTTGGGATTGGGACAAGGTTCTCAGCACTAGACTTTATGAATTCGTCTGATTCCTTTTCAGGAAGAGTGCTAAGATGCTCGTCCCCCATTTTTAGAGAGTCCTCGGGTTCCTTAGAAGGTAGGACGGGAGTGATTTCTGTTGAATTTTCACAAACTCCCACATAGAATCCTCATCATCGTCATCGTCGTCGTAAACGAAAGTTTGACGATAATTGGAACTTATTCTAGCTGCTTGTTCTTCAGCTAGCAGTTCTCCATAAGTTTTCTGATGAGGATCTTCTGGGGTACATTGAATAACCATAGCCTTATAGCTTTTTGTTAACTCTAGAAGTTCATGGTTATATTTCTTTGCTGACTCCAATAGTTCATGGAGAAGTTCTTGATTGAGTGTTTGAGATGATGGGTACTGTGGAGGTGAGTTATTATAAGAATAGTCGTAATTGTCACAAGGACCATGTTCATAGACAAACTGGTTACTTGTTTGACAATCAGAGCCAAAGTGAGGGCCTCCACAGTATTCACAACAATACTGTTTCTGTGATTGATTTGATGAATTATGTGGATAATGGTCATACCCGAAGTTCTGATTACAAGGAACTTGTTCATTGACAAACGTATTCCTTGCTTGACAATCAAAACTTGGATGTGGACCTCCACAATATTCACAAGAATAATACTGTTGTGGAGAACTTGATGTATAATATGAAGATGTGTCAAATCCGGATGATGTCTGATTTTTATAAGGGTTCTGCTCATAGACAAGCATGTCACCCGTTCGACAATCGAATTCCGGATGAGGACAACCTCCACAAAATTCACACAAGTATGTCTCCATCTGTTGTTGTGGGGACAGGTTGAAAATGTCGGGTGTTTCATTATAGAAACATGGATTTTGGTCATAGACAAACCCGTTTCCTGAATCCATAATGTTACAACCGGGGCAGTTTCCACCATTTGGAGGACCCCCACAGTATTGACAACCATATTGGTAAGATGAAGACATGGAGAAGAAGAATTAAACGAATAGAGGGTAAGAGATAAAGAATTAAACGGATAAGAGGAATAAGAAGAATATTTTTGGGTTTTTAAAATTTTGAAACATTTAAAAGAAAAAGAAAAATAATTTTTGAAAAGAAAATCTTTTTGGGTTTTTGATAAAAAATATTTACAAGATATATACGAAACTTCACGAGGAAGGGTCTTCAAAACACGAATCGAAAAACGGAATCACGCACTCACTTCAACCTTCCCGGCAGCGGCGCCAAAAATTGATTTAACAATTTATATCCCAAAAAGGAGAATTGCAAAGGAAATATGCAAAACCCTAGGTTCGTTGTCCCGACGAAGATCGAATGGAATTTGTGTTCCCGGGACGTGATTCGTGTAGTGAATGAGAAAAAGAGTGATTGATTTTTGGATTACACTACTAATATTAACATAACAAACAAGATAAACTAATTAAACTAAGCTAATAAAACAATTAAACTAAGCATTTAACCTAAAAACGAAAATTTGAATTTAAAAACTTTACGCGACGAAATTTAAAACGTAAATAAAAAGTGAAATGCTAAATTCTAAGCCCTAAAATTTTGAAAATAATTTTCCTATATTAAAACTGATAAAAGAAAATTTTTGAAAAAAAGAAAAATATTTTTTTGACTTTTAAATAATTTTTTATAATTTAAAAACTATTTAAACTTAATAAGCTAAATAAAACAAAACAAACAAAGTTAAATGAGACTGTCTGCAAAGATTTAAATAACTAAAGGCTTGGAGCAGTTGGTTAGCCAACTGCTATGTTTCCTGGATAACCAGGGTTCGAATCCCACTTATGTTTTTTTTTTTTTTTTTTTTTTTTTTTTTAAACTTTTATTTTTTTTTTTTTTTTTTTGGTTTTAAATTAAAAACAGATTAAACTAATAAATTTAAGAAACTTATAAAAAGAAAATATTTTTAGATCTGTGAAATAAGCTGAGAAAAGCAGTTAAGATTAGGCAGTTAAGAAAAAGAAAAGAACTAAAGCTAAGGCTACTAACTGAAAAGCTAGATGAATAAGCTAAGGGATTCTGAAAATGACTAAGGCACACTAGTTTAAAAGCACAAAACTAGTGTACAATGCCAAACTTACAAATGCCAAACTTAAGTGCAAAGTAAGCTCTAGCTTAAGGGGGGGGGCATAACTGAGCAGCCTATTTCTTAACCATTTATAGGGCAAGTATGAACTTAGACTAACTAACTATGACTAAAAAAAAATACAGCACAAATCATGAGCTTAATCTAACAACACTAACTCAAAACCTACAATAACCTCAGAACAGATTAACTACATTCCATAAACAGCCTAGATAAACTAAATCAAGACAAACTAAAATCTAACCAAAGGCACATGAACACTAATCACTGTTTTGACCCGGGTTGACCCATGAAGTCAAAACAACCAAACTTGCTACCCTAACTAACTATACTAACATCAACTCAAATAAATCAGACCAAATAATCAGATAAACATCAACTAACATAATTTGGGCAAACAAGCAGTAAAATAAATAAGCAAAAATTAAGCAGTTGACCAGGAACAAAAAAAACTTGAAATCGCATTAAATAAAATTAACTGAGTAAATTACAACTTAATTTAAGCAACAATTAAAATGGTCAAACTTTTCTAAAACATGAAAAGTGGACAAAAGAAAAAATCTGCTACTCCGCATATATTTATACTAAAAAAATTACAAAACCCTAGCAGCTAAGTGTGTTTTCTGTGTGAGAGTGTTCCCTCTTGCGGATTTGTGCTTCTTTTCTAGCCCTTGGATCATCCTTTCTTTAAACCTTGATCGTTGATCTTTCTTTTGTGCCTCGGATCGATGAGGTGGATGGAGGGGACCATGGACATGTCCATGTGATTGTTTTGGAGGGTAGTGTGAGGTGGGATGGGGAGATTAGCGGCGGGTATGAGGGAGATTAGGGGTTGAAGAAGATGAAGTAGTAATTAGGGTTGTGATATCGTTTGATTGGGATATTGACCAAGCAAAAGAGGGATTTGACCATTATTAGAACCCGGTCATTTGTTTTAAGCTAAAGGGGTGGGTCGGTCGGGTCTGATGTGGGCTGGGTATCTTTGTAAGGTGGGCTGGTGGTTTTAGGATTAAACTTGGGATTGGGCTTGTGGAATTAAGGGATAATGGGTAAAGGGTTTTGTAGTTTTTTTTTAGATCCGGTTGGTGGAATTAGTTTAGAGTTTAGGATAAAAGGGTATTTATCACAAGGACCACTAGTGTAATTGTTGTAATTTATGGGGATCAAATCAGCCATTTCTCCAAAATAAATCAAGGGACTGATTTTGTCAAGTGAAAATAATCCAAGGGCTCTTCAGGATTTTTTTGCACAATAACTCGACGAAACTCGTGAATTTCTTCCCGGGTCCCGTCTTTTGAGCTCTTTTCCATTTCCCGTGCTCGTCTTTGTCTTTTTCTTGATTTTTATCCATTTTTCTAGATATCCGTACCTGCATATTCACAAACACAAAAACAACATATATTTGGCATATTCGGTCGGTTTTTGGTCTATTTGGTCCGTTTAAATAGGTAAAAGGTATGTGTAATTTAACACATACCAGCGCTTACTCTTCTTGCATAGACCAAGTGGGGGAATGGGTAAGGTATCGCATGGACGAAATGGATACCACTGATAAATCACATAGATTATTTGACACGACTTAATGCATGCTTGTAGTCCAATAGGTACATCGACCAAATGACATAGGAGATTACATGTATAGTGACTAGATTCACAGACTAAGTGGACTAGTTTAGGTTAGATAGGAGTATGGGGATGTTGTCTGCACAAAGGAAATATTCCCCACATATCCTGACGTCACCAGGACTTTACTAATAGATCATTACACTAATAAACGGATGACTAGAATGGAATAGGATTAACATGGCTAGCACTACTTTCACTTCTTGATCACAACCGTAGTATAATTTAGTTTAGTTTACATTTCATGTTTTTATTAGTTAATTAATCAAATCAATCAAAACCCCCTTTTAAACTTGTAAAATACACTAGATAGGATCTAAGCATACTATTCTCGAGTTCGACCTCCTACTTACCCAATTGGTTACATCTGATCGGGTACACTGCCCGTGAAAGTGTGTCTTTAAGGTATAAGTCCGGCTAAATATAAATATTAAAAATTGAATATAAAAATACCTACAACGAAACACATATCAAGTTTTTGGCGCCACTGCCGGGGAATAGTTTACTTTTTGGTTAATTTAGTGTTTTTTGTATTTTTGTTAGATTAGTTTAATTGTTATTTGTTTTCTTTGTTGTTAACTATCTTATGTCTCAGGTTATGTTTACGGCGTATTCACTTCCATTGGATACGGTGTAATTCTTTATTCTCAGTTACGGCACATCGCTTTCTAGCATACGACATAATCGTTGCTGATACAGATTAGTTGTCTTAGTTTAAATTTTTATTTTCATTTTTATTTTCCTTTTATTTTTAATTAGATTAATCTGTTAGTTTTAATTTTTATTAAAATTTTCTAATAAAAAAAACATAAAAAAACAAACAAACATAAAATTTTTAAAAATCGTTATTATTTATCTTTACGGCGTAACAGTTTTGACTCAGTATATGTATTGTTTTAAGATTGATTATCCCGTAAACGGTTTTCTGTTTACAGCGTATTAGGTGAACTGTAACACCAAAAATATTTTATCGTTCGTATTTAGGTTAATTTTTTTTAGATTACTAATAGTTATTGTTACTTTTTGCATTTTTTGTTCTCGTGTTTAGGAATTTTCAAGAAATCATGGAGACAGGAAAAGACATTAACGAAATGACTATTGAGGAGTATTTAAGATCCGAGGAAGGGAGAGATTGGGAAAATCGTAGAATCCAAAGTCAACCGAGTAAAGGTAATGGTCAAAAAGTAAAGAAGTGGTACTTAGATGACAAAGATGACGAAGATGAAGAGTATATGCAATTCGATGACGAAGAATTTCCCGGAATTGTAATACCTAAGCTAACACCGATTATCCAACCATATCACTCATCACAACCTTCACCCAAAAAGCAAGATTTAACCTTTGAAGGTGACTTTGATTTGAGCTTGG
Organism: Artemisia tridentata subsp. tridentata; assembly: GCA_021014915.2. NCBI lineage: Eukaryota > Viridiplantae > Streptophyta > Magnoliopsida > Asterales > Asteraceae > Artemisia > Artemisia tridentata. The sequence goes on from CP139509.1 coordinate 322,011,397, forward strand.
TAGATATTTTGGATGATTTATTCATTAAGGAACATAGCAACAAGAGAGAAGAAAAAATGACACTATTTGAAGAAACCGATCAAGAAGACGGGAAATTTTCACAACACAAAATGGTAACTTCTTTGCTAAATTTTTTTAATCTTGATACTAATGATCTTGCTAGTGTTCCTAAACAGGTTACAGAAAAGGTGGATGAAGTGTTGGAGCATACGATCTTATAATCTAGCATCCACGTCACGCCATCTACTGATGTTTGTGAAGCACCTGTTGTTAGTCCGATTTTGGTTGAATGTGCCAAAGAATTTGATGATGATCGTAGGGATACTGCCACTATTGAGGAGGATGTTGATGCTGACCCTAGGAGGGATATTGATTTTGAAATTTTACTAGTGAATGATCCTTTCTCATCCTTTAAGGAGATCAAGGAAAGCCCAACTACCGTAGGGGAAAAAGAAGAACTAATGCCACTAGTTCATCCTCAACAAATGGTGCCCGCATATAGAATGTTCAAATCATCAGATTCATCAACCAAACCAGGTAACCTAAAGAGAGTAGAACAAAAATGGCCAAGGTATAACTTTTACATCTCCTATACTTCTCTCGTAGCACGTTTACACCCTATTGGTGTTTATTGCTATTATCACCCGTACTTGATTTCAAGTGGGGGGAAGAACACCCTATTACACAGTAAATAAGGGTGGAGCCAGGCTCATGACTCGAACGAAAACAAGCGCTTCGTGGGAGGCAACCCATGCCTATCTTTTTATTTTATGTAATTTTTATTTGTTTACTATTTCTATCAGGTGCTTGATACGGCGTATCCAATTTCATGGATACGGCGTATTCCACCCCTGATGTGCACTTCGATATTAAGTGCATGTAGTTGATACAGCGTATCCAATATTCCATGAATACGGCGTATCAACACTACATCTTGTATTTTTCTTATTTTTATTTTTATAACCAATGATTAACAAGATGTTTTCGAGTTTTTTTTTTTGTGGTCTATATAGTTTTACAGGTTTAATGGTCTTGGTATTATTAAGATTAATGGAAGGAAAACGAATTGATTTGGAGCTGATTTTGATGATTCTATGTGCAAGCTGTAAAAGAGCATACGGCGTATGTAACTCTAGCCATACGCCGTATTGGTACCTGGAAGAATTCACTATGTCTTGTGAATATCGAAGCATACGACGCATTTAACTCTGGCAATGCACCGTAATTGGAAGCTCTACAGTCAAAGCCTAAGTAAACCATTAAAGGATTACGGTGTATGAAACTCTGGCCATACGCCATATTAAGGATCTAATCCCGAGTCACAGTGTAACATGATTTGAAGGTATACGGCGTATTAAACTCTGGCAATACGTCGTATTTATTGAAGAAAGACTACATACACTTTCTTGCTCTCATTCATACCACGGAGGATCATTCCAAGAAATCTCAGGGGAGTTTTCAGTTTCTAATTCTACCCTCTTTAATTTTATGCATTCATTTGTACAACGAGCGCGTTGTACAGTTCAAGTGGGGGGGGGGTACCTAGAATTAGAACTTAACTTGTCCTATTCTACAAAAATTGTCTAAAAATGGTTAAAATTAAAAAATTTCACATATTTTTCATAGATCATTAGTAGCATAACCCGCATACAATACCCTTTGATACCATTTGTGATGATTGAAACCTTTCCGTTTCCACTATTTTACTAAAAAATTCCTCAAAAATATGTGTGTGCCGGTGGATTGATGTAGACTTTAGAACTTGGCTTGGTATATCTATTTGAAACCTCAATGATGAGCATTACATTTTGGAAACTTTGTGTAATCGGCTCTAATCAATGTAAGAGGCAATATTACTAGGATTCACCCAAATGGTCTATATCATGATATATGTTTCTGTTTAAACCCTTTGTTACTCTCATCTTTAGAGTAAGATACCCCTAGTAAAACATGTTGAGCCTTTCCTTTCCTTTGTGACACCATTAAATGTTTGTTGTTTTGTTACACCCTTACACCTTACCCTACCGTGTAGATTTAAGTCCATTGTTTGGTTGCTAGTTGCTACGTGTATCTCGTGTATTTCCTGTGTTCATGTAAGTTTTTTGTTCGATTCTTTTCTAGAGAGACATTGGTCGAGAAAATTGCACTATGCAATGGGAATGTGAAAGTATGTAATTTGTGTTACACCTTTGTACTACTACTTTCACTAGTTTTTATTTCACTCGGATTTCTATACGTTCATGAGTATCATATGATGGAGTATTATTGCTGAAATGGTAAAGTATTGTACCATTAGTTTGATTTTGAAGTTTAGTTGTTAAAAAAAAATAAAATAAAAAATGTGAATTTCAGTATTTAGTTTAAGTTGTACGTAGTATAAACCACTTATTATTAGTGTACAGTGGCCATAACTTTGCCACTATTCTTGTATATTTTTTGGGATATTATGGGAGTTGGTAATTCGGGATAGCCAACTTGGATTGTTGATGATGTTGATCGAGGTATTCTTGAGTCTTATTCGCGTATCATTAAAGCGTGTGTTTTCTGTGTTAAAGTGTGAGTTAGTCAATGATAAATGTCTCTTTCGGGTTTGTGGTAAGGTAGTAACTGGTAGCAATTGGTTGTGTCGGACTTAATTTATTTGTTTTGTTTATTTTCTTTTTACACCAATTATAAATGTTTCTCATGCCTTATCCATACCCTTGGCTTTGTAAAAATATCTAGTGCATTAATGTTTTAGTGACCATCCGGTTCTTGACTAATCAAATGACGTGCCAGCCATCTAGTGTGAATTTTGGTGACCATCCGTTATGTAAATAACACGTCAGCGATCCGAGATATAATCTAGTGACCATCCGTTGTTTGAGTAAATCGAGAATTCGCGCTAGTAATCTATTATGTTTTTGTGCGAAATGTTGAAACATAAGCCTGGTACAACCCTTAAGCCTTCACATTTTTAACCTATTTTGCATTTGAAATTGGTTTTAGTTCTAAGACTCTAGTGTTAGGGATGTGTATCCTTGCCAAGCCTATGATAGAATAATTACCACGACTGCGTAATTGAGTGTACCACTTAATAAACACCCTAGATTAGTTACAAGAGATGAGCGACTTTCATATCCTATTTTGTGAGGTGTAATGGTTATGCACTATTGGTTGAGTTAATTACTTTGATGCTTAATTCCTTAACTATGGTTTTGGATGTTTTTCTAATTACTTAATCTAGAGTCTACTTAAGGACAAGTAGAAGTTAAGTTGGGGATATGTGACAAGTCCTATATTGTTGAATACTTATCACATTTTTATTGCTCAAATATTATATGTTTATTGCTGAATTGATAATTACCTAAATTTGTTGTTTTCAGTATTTATGGAGCAATATTTGGAAAAGATGCGGATAATGGCATTATTTGGAAGATAAAAGAGAAAACATTCTTTCTGGAGGAAGAAGCGGCGTATCCAATCTAATGTGGATATGCCGTATACTTAATTATTAAGATTTCAAGACTGATTGTGCTGTCAAGAATGCGGCGTATCCATTTATGGAAATACGCCATATATTATACTTATCTATTTTGAAGATTATTATTTATACGAAGAATACGGCGTATCATATTCTGGAGATATGCCGTTTAAAAGCCCTATCTCATGATGACAAAAGACATGATTAGAAAAATACGACGTATCATGGTTTGGTAAATACGCCGTATTGGGTCCGAGAATAGAAGTTGAATCTTCTATTTATTTTGGCATATTCAGATAATATGCCAAAAGTTAATTCTTAATAAAAGATCGAAAGCCATTCAGATAATATTCTTATTTTGGGCTAAATATTTAGATGAGAAGGAACAAATGATAAAATAGCATAATATACTATTTATTTGGAAGCCAAGGCATTAAACATCTATAAATACAATACACATATACGATTTATGGGACATTCGGCCCCTTGTGGTGCCACTCGACTTAACGCAACAAAGGAGAAGGGAATTAATTCCCATTTTGGTTCTGTGGTGACGCAAGCATACGAAGAAAACAATTAAAAAGGAAAGAAGAAGACATTGACACGACCGCCGAGGAAATATTATAATTCCATTAGTTTGGAATTGTGATCTTCTTTGGTGGCTTTCGATTCGAAGCAGACAGGTAGATACGAAGCAATAAGCAAACAAGAGGTGTTTGATCTTTATCGTAACGTTTGTAAATTATTCGGTTTTCATATTTGGATTTATTATGAACTCATTTTGCTTATCGTTTAATTTACACTTTGTTATTTTTATTGATATTATGGCAATGTTTATAAATATTTTATGATAGTTATTTCCTTTCGTTTAGATTTAATGGCTTGTATTGCTTAGTTTATGTGTTTATCGTTTCAATGCACGTTTATTTGTTTGAGTAGTTTAAGTCTAGTATCACATGGATTAAATGGGTATTGGATGTATATTATGAGAACATTTAAGTAGGCGCTTACTCTTCTTGCATGGACCAAGTGGGGGAATGGGTAAGGTATCGCATGGACGAAATTGATATCACTGATAAATCATATAGATTAGTTGACACGACTTAATGCATGCTTGTAGTCCAATAGGTACATCGACCAAATGACCTACGAGATTACATGTGTAGTGACTAGATTCACAGACCAAGTGGACTAGTTTAGGTTAGATAGGAGTGTGGGGATGTTGTCTGGACAAAGGAGATATTCCCCACATATCCTGACGTCACCAGTACTTTACTAATAGATCATTGCACTAATAAACGGATGACTAGAATAGAATAAGATTAACATGGCTAGCACTACTTTCTCTTATTGATCACAATCGTAGTATAATTTAGTTTAGTTTACATTTTATGTTTTTATTAGTTAATTAATCAAATCAATCAAAACCCCCTTTTAAACTTGTAAAATACACTAGATAGGATCTAAGCATACTATTCCCGAGATCGACCTCGTACTTACCCCACTGGCTACATCTGATCGGGGACACTGCCCGTGAAAGTGTGTCTTTAAGGTATAAGTTTGGCTAAATATAAATATTAAAACTTGAATATAAAAATACATACAACGAAACACACATCAGTTATACCTAAAGAATTTGAATTCTTAGAGATATCTAAGTTTTTTATTCTTGCAGGTATAATCTGTATGGAGCTCATGTGACATCCTATAAAAAACTGAGCACAATGAAAAGATGCTCTTTGTCAGTAGCAAGGTACCAACTATCTATAAATTTCGTAATGTTGCTATCGTATTCCTTTTTATCCATTGCAATCTGATCAGTGGTGAATACATAACAAGGATACAGACTACTAGAATTGATACGTTACAAATATTTAACTCTTACCTTATTTCGGTCAGGCTGTTGCTGAAATGGCAGCGATTGGATTTGGCCTACGAAAAGATGCATGTGCTGGTATAATGAAGCATGTGAGGGATTACTTATCTTATCTTCTTGGTGCTTTTCTGAACAGACTGACATAATTATTAGTTTGCATAGAGTTTATTGGCTATTAAGTTATTTGGATTTGCAAACCTTAAATGTTCTATCTTTTTTTGCATTAGATATATGAGTAGCCTATGGGCAAGTGTATTAAATCGCCAAACTAAGAATTATGTGTAGAATATATATTCTTGATACGGACAAATTTGATATCTTTTTAAGAGGTCATTTAGTCCCTAAAGTCATATGTATTTGATCAAATATTGCCCTAAATCGTTTCTTTTTGCATTTTAGGTACTTGGTACAAGAAATATGAAAACCGGCACATTTATTGCTATTTTGGATGAAGAAACGAAGAAAAACAACCAAGTTGCAAATCTGTCAGAAAAGGAGATCTGATGGCGTCACACTTTACAAAGTGGTGGAGGTTTGATCAGTTCTCAAGCCTATGGTAGCCTATGTGATATGACAGGTATAGAGTGTTTTATTTTCCCGTTTCCATTCATGTTATATAACTTATACACCCGAGAGAATCAAAACACTTATTGTGAGGTGCTAGTATATGATTTCTGTGCTTATGATGACTATGGTGGAACGAATATGTGTTGTAATTATTTTTATACCAATGCTAAATGTTGGGAATTAAACCAACAGTTAGTACTGCCAGGTATAAAGTTACAACTGCTGAAGATTAACACTAACAGTACTAAGTCAGTTAGTACTGCTAGTACAGATGGTTAGTATTGATTATAAGCTGAAGACAGAAGATGAAAGACGTGTGAAGATATATATATAATAGATTTGTGTATATCTTATTAAGTTAGAATTATACGGATGTTAGTTTACTTGTAAAGGACTCTTTATGTTATAAAAAGAGATTCTTGGTTAGCGTTTCAATATCGAATTAGTTGTGAAAGTTATACGAAAGCTTCAAGGTTGTAAAACCCTAGTGATAATCAAAGATCACTCGTAGTAATATTGAAGCTATTTGTTTGGTTAAACATTGTGTTCATACTTTCACTATTACATTCATACAATCACATACATCACCATACACATAATCTAAGTGCTTTGTAGTAAATTCCGCGTGCTACTTAGCATATACTCAAAGTATCTTCAACACAAGGAGTGTGTTTAGATCCGGTCAAGTGGTATCAAAGCCAGGTTCTGATACTTTGAATTAGAAGGTCCATAAGTACTTATTCTCTTTGAACTAAGAAGATGGACATGGAAACACCACAAACCTCTATCCTTGCCAAACTCCCAATGCTCAAACAAAACGAATATGATCTCTGGAGGCTCAGAATTGAGCAATACTTCATGGTGCCTAGAGGCTCAGAATTGAGCAATACTTCATGGTGCAAGATTATGCACTATGGGATATCATTATCAATGGTGATTCGTTTAAACCAACAACTTCTGAGGAAACACTTGATGATGGTTCCAAGACTACAAAGCTCAACACATAACAAATGATGAGCGGGTCAAGAAGAAGAATGACCTCAAAGCCAAGAGTTTGTTACTCATGGCAATCCCCAATGATCAGGTGTTGAACTTCAGTCATTATGAGACTGCAAAGACACTTTTTGCAGCTATTGTTGAGAGATTTGCTGGTAATGAAGCCTCTAAGAAGGCAAAAAGAACACTACTGAAGCAGAGCTATGAGAATTTTAGTGCCACAAGCACTGAAACTCTTGATCAAATCTTTAACAGGCTACAGAGAATTGTGAGTCAGCTTGCTGGTTTGAAGATTGTGATTCCACAAGAAGACCTAAATTTAAAGTTTCTCAATAGTTTGTCTGCTGAATGGAACACTCATGTTGTGGTTTGGAACAACAAGCCTGAAGAAGATGACACTCAATGAATTGTACAACAATCTTAAAATTGTTGAACAAAAGGTGAAAAAGGGAGGAAGCACCAGTTCTATGTCTGGAAATATGGCATTTTTGTCATCCCCCAGCAATAGCAGTACTAAGGATGATCCAGATGTTTGTACTGCTAGCCCTAAAGTTAGTACTGCTGGTGTAAAAACTAGTACTGCTAGCTTGAGTGATGAGACTATATATGCCTTTGTATATGAGCAATCCAGTGGGTCTCAAATCTATAATGAAGATCTTCTTCAAATTGATGATGATGACTTGGATGCAATGGACTTGAAGTGGCAAATGGCTTTGTTAAGTATTAGGGAAAAGAAGTACTTTCAAAGGACTAGAAAGAAGCTTACTCTCAATGGAGGAGATGTTGCTGGCTATGACAAATCCAAGGTGGAGTGTTATAATTGTCACAAGATGGGACATTTTGCCATAGAATATAGAAGCCCCAGACAACAGGACAACAAGGCTATAGGATATAGAAGTCAGCAGGGTACTAGGAGAACAGTGAATGTGGAAGAGACTTCTTCCAAGGCAATGGTAGCTGTTGATAGAGCTGGCTTTGATTGGAGCTTCATGGAAGAAGAGGAGGAACCGGCTAACTTGGGATTGATGGCCTTCTATGACTCAGAGGTACATGCAGTTAAAAAGTGTTCTAATTCTTCTCAAGCTTTGAATGATTATGAGTCTCTTAAGAAATAGTATGATAATCTTAGGACAGAATTAATGAAGTAAACTTTAGTCTTTCTAATCATAAAAGAAGAATAGCTGTTTTAGAAGAACAACTTGTTTTTTTATAGAAAGAATGAATTAAACTTTAATGATGATATAGCTGTTCTAAAAAGAGATTTGCAACTGAGAGATGATAAGATTAGTGGGCTTATATATGAACTAGAGAAGCTTAAGAAAGAAAAAGAAAACATACAGTTAAGTGTTGACACTCTTGAACGTACATCAAAAGGAGTTCAGAAAATAATAGAGAGCCAAGTACTTAATAAAGCTAAATCTGGTTTAGGATATAAGTCTGTTGCACCCCCCCCCCCCCCCAAATAGAGGAATGTTTGTACCTCCAGGAATTGACTTAGCTCATACTGGTTTAGACGAGTTTAAGGAAATTGAATTTCCTGGATATGGTTCTAAAACAAAAGAGAGTCCTACTAAATTTGTTAAGGCTGAGGATTCTTTTGTGAGTGCAAGTGATACATCACTTTCTGAGGATAAAGTGTCCTCTGGTAGGGACTCAGATGCTCCTAAAGTGGTCAAAAATGAGGATGATCAGGTTAAGGTTAAACCTGATGTTGTTGAGTCAGAAGTAAAACATGTTCCTAAAGTGGTCAAAAATGAAAACATAAAACCAGTTAGGAATAATGTTAGATATGCTGAGATGTATAGGTCTACACATAGATCTTCAGTTCCTAGGGGCAATCAAAGGAACTGGAATAACTTAAAATCTCAACAACTTAGTGATGAGTTTGTTATGCAGAATAAAGTATGCTTTGTCTGTGGTAATTTTGATCATTTGGCTGGTTATTGTGACTCAAACCCATGGAAAAAGAAGGTTTTTGGGAATTCAAGGGTGTATGGGAATACCAATGCTAGGGTAAATCAAAACAGTCCTACTAGATTGACTAACCCTAATGTAAATCATAAGATGACACCCAGAGCAGTCATGTTGAAGTCTGGTATCAAATCAGTTTCTACTGCTAGACAAAACAAGTGGTCTAATAACAAACAAACTGTTTCAAGTGCAAATCCATTTTCAAATCATGCACAAACATTAAAAGACCCTTTTACAAGAAAATAGTTTTGAATATTCAAAAATGGGTGCCTAAAGTTAAACCAACAGTTCCAACTGCTAGGCCAGCAGTTTCTACTGCTAGGCCAGCAATTCCTACTGCTAGGCATATGGATGTTAAGGGTCAATGGGGCAATGCTGTGAAGGCCTCAGCACGTTGGGTATGGAAACCTACCAAACCCAATGGTGCATCAATGACTTTCAATAGATATAATTATATTGATGCACGAGGCAGATCCAAGTCAGTGATGGCTTGGGTCCTCAAAAGGAACTAAATCCTTTATTTTTGTGTGCAGGAACATCCAACAAATGATGAAGAAGATAGAGGATACTCAGATAGTGGATGTTCAAGGTACATGACTGGTAACATGTCATACCTTTCAGACTTTACACCTCTGGATGGAGGACCTGTTATCTTTGGTGGTGGTGTTGGTGGAAAGATTACTGGTAAAGGTATTATTAAGACTGGTAATCTTGACTTTGAAAATGTGTATTTTGTACCAGAGCTTAAGTACAACCTTTTTAGTGTATCAAAAATTTGTGATAAACAGAACAAGGTGTTATTCACTGATACTGATTGTCTTATTCTTTCTCCTGACTTTAAGCTACCTGATGAAAGTCAAGTATTGCTTAAAATCCCCAGAAAAGGTAACACATACAGTGTTGAGATGAATAAACTTGTTCCCAAATAAGGTCTTACTTGCCTTGTTGCAAAAGCCACATTGGATGAGTCAATGTTGTGGCATAAAAGGCTTGGTCATGTCAATTTCAAAAATATTAATAAGATTGCTAAATATGGTTTGGTAAGAGGTTTACCTAATAAAATTTTTCAAAATGACCAAACATGTGTTTCTTGCCTTAAAGGTAAGCAACACAGAGCCTCTTGTAAGCCCAAAATTCATAACTCAAATAATCAAGCTTTATACACGCTTCATATGGATTTGTTTGGTCCTACTTCTGTTAATAGCTTGAATCATAAAAGATAGTCTTGCCATTACTGATGATTATTTCAGGTTTACTTGGGTTTTCTTTTTGAGAACTAAGGATGAAACTAGTGAGATCCTTAAGTCCTTTATTATTAAGGTAGAAAACCTAGCTGATAAGAAGGTAAAAATAATCAGATGTGATAATGGGACTGAGTTTAAGAACAGAGTTATGGATGGGTTTTGCAAAGAAAAGTGTATTAAAAGGGAATTTAGTGTAGCTAGAACCCCACAGCAAAATGGAGTATCTGAAAGAAAGAATAGGACTTTAATAGAGGCTGCTAGAACAATGTTGGCTGACTCTAAGTTACCTATTTCATTTTGGGCTAGCCACTACTAATAAATGGGGCTAAAGCAACAATCATAAAGTGTTGTATTAGGCCTAAAAAATGTTGCTTAATGCCTAGTGCAACACTTTTTTAAGTGCTGCCTTAGGCTCCGTTGCCTTAGGTCTAAAGCGACACTTTCGTCATAATGTGCAACACTTTTGTCAAAGTGTTGCTCGTGTTTACAAATGCAACACTTTCATATTGCAACACTTTTGATACTTATGTGCAACACTTCTTATTATACAACACCAACCAATGAAAACACTTCTACTCATCAAGTGCAACACTTTCCATCATCTATTACAACACTTCTTTTTCGTTTTAACAATACTAGTACAACACTTTTTCCACTAGAGGCAACACTAACTTTAGCTTTTCATACCGAATATTTGCTCAACAATATTCAAAAGCTACAAATATAGGCAATGTTTTAATTATATGTGGATACATAACTTGTTTCCATCATAGCAATGATATAATATCATCAATAATAACATATTCCAAATACAAATTTGTCAAAAGTCAAGCTACCATAAAGTTCATAAACACAAAAGTCTGCACACTAAAATAATGGATAGTACTAAAATCTTCCTCGTCATGTATTCTCAAAAGACTTCCATTTGATAGTTGCAAATCTTGATTTCCGCCATATGCCATAATAAACGAACCTGGTAAATATATAAGCAAAGAATAAAATTATAAGGACTTAAATGAAAAAAGCTAACTGGACATAAGCTAATAAGCTTCTAAAAGCTTAAAGTGTAAACTGAAATAAGCTAAGATTAGCCAAGGCAATCTGAATAAGCTAAAGAAAGCAGAATAAGGAACACTAATAAGCAGAATAAGCACAAATTAAGAATTTAAGCAATAGGGTCTGTTGTGCAGTCCCTAACAGGCCTAAGATGGCAAATTCAAGCTTAAATTTAAGCACTAAGATCACAATTAGAAACCACAAAAGCTGATTACATTTAAAGCTCAACTACCAAAAAGCTCTGAGAGCAAAAGTCAGACCAAAAGGAGCTTATTAAAAGCTTAAAAAGTAGCTTAGAAAATTGTTGATTGGGACAACAATCCCCTGATGGATCAGCAATGCAAACTCATTCTTAACTATTGTTCTTAAAACACTATCTCAACTTTTATGACTTGTGTTCATATGGGATTCTTTTTCCTACATTACCATAGGGTCAAGAGATCAATACCAGATACTTATTTGAAGCTTGAATTGTCTGCAACAGATGTTCAATCCTATACTTCATTACTGGCTGACCAGATCTCGTTCTCTTGAACATATTCTCCCTCTGAGCTTTACGACGAGCTTGTGATTTATCTATAACTTCTTTCTTTGCTTGAATTATTGCCTCCTTTTCCTTTCTCGCCTTATCATCCTCTTCCCGCTTCTTGTTGTAAATTTCATTTAAACTGTATGCTATCTTTTTCCCGGTTTTCCGCTTCCCTTGAGATGTCTCGCCATTTTCCCTATTTTCACTTCTACCCTGCAAATAACAATCATCGAAATAAAGGTTTTATAATCCCTTGTTGATAGAGAAAGAAATCATTTGATGGTAAAATGAGAAGACAATCAATGAGAATAGTGAAGCATAGACGTGGAAATTTCAACACATTTAACTAAAATTGGTCAATTTGGCTTGTAATTATCTTAAGTGGTCAAAAGTCACCTAAAGCGTATGCAAATGCTTAAAACCAACCTGACCCATTTCAGCCAATACTAAAATTACCCATTTTGACACGTTAAAAGTAGGGGTGGTTGCCATAGATAGATTGGGTCACTCGTAACCGCAGCTATTGCGGTAAACGGGAGCAAAGCAAGTCCCAACCCGAATCCATTGTTCCAACTCTAGTGAAAGTAGAAAAAAAGTGGTCTCAAAGATCTTTATCCTAAAATTCCTGTTAGTATTAAGCAACCAAAACAACTCGAGTTATAGACTTAAGATCACGACCTCAATGGATTTTGTAGCTTGAGAAGAACCTTCCCCTTGGTCTGGTTGCTTCTGTATCTTCTTGTACTTGTTAACATATTTCGCATTCTTATAGAACTCCCTTTGCTTCTCTGTGAGAATTAACACTAGTTAAAAAATGCATAAAGATACATTGAAACAAAATAAGGATTAAAACATCAAACTTCGAATTAAATAAGAAGATCTTAAGGAAAAAGAAAAAAGAGAACAATATATACTAAACAAAAAAATTCAAATACGTTTTCAGGTCCTTCCATTGTGCTAGCAGTGAAATAGACTCCACCAATATGAGAGGCGACAAAAGTCAAACAATATTAAAAGGACAAGAGCAGAAAGAATGATAGCGGACAAAACCATATTTAAGTACCAAAAATGCATGGGAGTGCATTATAGCATTCTACAATGACCATAGCAAATAAGGCCTGAATATATACACAACGAGCACAATAAAACCCCTTCAAGTTTTCACGGCTTATAAACATAGTACATAATAAAAACATGACCAGTAAAAGCTAATAACTTTACCCACATAAAAACATAATCTTCATTCCCATGTATATGCGGGTAAGAACATTTGTACATTTGTTATCATTAGTCTCCTCTTACATCTCTTGGTGCTACTATTCAAGCTTTAAACCAAGAACAGCTATTGACAAAAGCATCATTATGCAGTTCTGTTCTAAATTCTGGCAGTCGGTACACAAATTACAACTCTACTAGAGTAGCAATAACTAACAATTCCCTATAGGCTGACAGCTTCCAACAACTAGGTCTTAAGTCTATGACTAGTGGTAAGCTGGTATCATCATATAACCTCCGTGATCTACTACTCATCTAGCAGCATCAACTGGATAAACCATAAGAATGCAACTTACTCCCATAGGACTCAAGTTATAAACTAGGGGTTGTTGGGTATTTCATTTTAAAACTGATTATTACATCATCGTATTTTCAAGTCGTAGACTATTAGTTTCTGGTGTTTGGATATAGTAATGGGGTGTTTTTGTTAGCTTATTTTTCAGCTTATTAGCTTATTTAGCAACATTAAAACCGTTGTGGTTTATAACTTTAGATACGCTTAAGCTAATGAGCTTGTTTAGGGGCTTTTAATAAGCTTTTTTTTTGCGGCTTAATTGGAAGAGCTTGGGCTTATTTCTTGGCTTTTAATCTGTTATAACAAAATGCAATTTTACTCTTTTTTGCGGCTTATTTGGGAGGGTCTTAGCTTACGAGCTTATTTATATACATCCACTTTGGTCATATTATCACAATAAGCTAATCAAAACACCTTACCTTATCACTTAATCATAATAAACTATACCAAATATATATTGTTTGTTAACCAAAATTCAACATTTGAGCCTAATCTAAGAGTCATTTGCGCTATCAAAAGCAATAACTATTAGTGCACTTAGTGAGGATTTTAATCGAACACCTTGTGTTCAACAGAAAAAGTCAAAACATATCATCAAATAACAACAACAAAGCTAAATATTGCATAATTATTTAGCATACTATACTCATATAACACATATTTTGGAAGTTTAAATTCGAAATTTTGATGCAAACATTGAATAAACTATAAAGTTACCATTTGAAACTGGAAGCACGTTCAAGCAAAGGAGGAAGGATGAGGGTTGTGACTTGAAGAAATTGTAAGGAGGGAAATCTGTTAGTAGAGAAAGTAACATTAAAGGAGGAGGGAATTCAAAATTTTCATTGGAATGTTGGAATGAAAAAAATGGCACTTCAGTTTTAGGGTTGGGGGTTTTTGGCGGAAACTGAGATTTGGGATTTTGGGTGGGGTTCACTTTATGTTGTTATAAACTTATACTAATAGAGTGTTGCATCAATAAAGTGTTGCATCAAGTTTCCAAATGCAACACTTATTACATAAATGTTGCTTAATTAATATTGTTATCTAAAAGGCAACAGTTTTTTAAAGTGTTGCTTTTAAAGTGTTGCATTAGGCTTATTTTGTTGTAGTGGCTGAAGCAGTTAGTACTGCTTGTTATGTTCAGAATAGGGTTTTAGTGGTGCAACCTCATAATAAGACTGCTTATGAACTTTTCAGAGGTAGAACCCCTGCCTTAAATTTTATGAGACCTTTTGGTTGCCATGTCACTATTCTTAATACCAAAGACAAATTAGGAAAGTTTGATGGGAAATCTGATGAGGGTTTCTTTGTTGGTTATTCTTTGCATAGTAAGGCTTTTAGAGTGTATAATAAGAGCACTAGACATGTAGAGGAAAATCTGCACATTGAGTTTCAAGAGAATATACTAAATGTTGCAGGTGGTGGTCCAGATTGGTTGTTTGATTTTGATATGCTTTCAGAATCTATGAATTATTTTCCTGTTACAGGTACAAATACTAATGATAATGCAGGTTCAGAATATTCTGATGAAGATCATATCTTGATGCCTATTTTGGAAGATAATCCATTGTATGATTCTTCTTCAAAGAATGATGATGTTCCATCATCATGTGATGCTGATAAAGAGAAGAATGCTTGTGCAAACAATGGAAAAGATGGAAAAGAACAAGAAGTTCCTGAGAGCAGTACAAATGAAGTTAGTACTGCTAGGCCAAGTGGAGTTAGTACTGCAGAGCAAAATAATCCTACTGCTGGCTCAAGTTCTACTACTGCTTCACAAATGGATTCTTTTGATTTATTTGGAGCTGGTCTGCACAACATGCTAATGAATTATGAAGTTCCTTCTACTCCCCATACCACAGTTCACAAGAATCATCCACTTACTAATGTTATTGGAGATGTACAATCTGGTGTGAAGACTAAAAGACAAACACAAGATCCGGATCATCATGGTTTTCTAAGTGTTGTATATAAAGAAAAACACCATGAAGATGAGAATGAATGTTTGTTTGTATGTTTCCTATTACAGATAGAACCAAAGAATGTGCTCAAGGCATTGGAGGACTCAAGTTGGGTTGAAGCAATGCAAGAAGAACTGCTTCAATTTAAGATTCAGAAAGTTTGGGTTCTGGTTGATTTGCCAAAGGGCATGAGAGTGATTGGTACTAAGTGGGTATTCAGGAACAAGAAGGATGAAAGAGGTATAGTGATAAAGAACAAAGCAAGACTTGTAGCTCAAGGCTATACTCAGGAAGAAGGAATTGATTATGAGGATGTTTTTGCTCCTATTGCCAGGATTTAAGCAATAAGGCTTTTTCTAGCTTATGCTTCATTTATGGGTTTCATGGTCTACCAGATGGATGTGAAGAGTGCCTTTCTATATGGTACAATTGATGAGGAGGTATATGTTTCTCAACCTCCAGGTTTCATAGACCCAGATCATCCTGACAAAGTATACAAGGTGGTGAAAGCTCTTTATGGCTTACATCAAGCACCAAGAGCTTGGTATGGAACTCTGGCTACTTATCTCTTGAAGAATGGGTTCCATAGGGGAAAGATTGATCAGACTCTTTTTATCAAGAAGAACAAGGGTGATATCCTATTGGTTCAAGTCTATGTAGATGATATCATCTTTGGTTCTACCAAGAAGGAGATGTGCAAAGAGTTTGAAAAGCTTATACAGGATCAGTTTTAGATGAGCTCTATGGGTGAGCTTACTTTCTTTCTAGGACTTCAAGTACAGCAGAAACCAGAAGGAATATTTATCTCTCAAGATAAATATGTAGCTAAAATATTGAGGAAGTTCCAATTTACAGATGTTAAAGCTGCTAGTACACCTATTGATAAGGAGACACATTTGCTTTTGAAAGATCAAAGTGGTGAAGCTGTGGATGTGCACACATACAGATCTATGATTGGGTCTTTGATGTATCTCACATCATCCAGGCCTGATATTATGTTTGCAGTATGTGCTTGTGCAAGATTTCAAATGAATCCCAAGGTGTCTCATTTGACTGCAGTGAAGAGGATATTCAGGTATCTCAAAGGACAACCAAACTTAGGTCTGTGGTATCCTAAAGACTCTCCATTTGATTTAGTAGCATATTCAGACAGTGATTATGTTGGTGCTAGTATGGATAGGATGTCTACAACTGGTGGTTGTCAGTTTCTGGGATGCAGGTTAATCTCATGGCAGTGCAAAAAGCAAACTATGGTGGCTATTTCTACAACAGAAGCTGAATATGTGGCTGCTGCTAGTTGTTGTGCTCAAGTTCTTTGGATTCAGAATCAGTTACTTGATTATGGGTACAATTTCTTAAACACAATCATTTTCATAGACAATAGCAGTACAATGTGTATAATTTAAAATCCAGTTCAACATTCAAAAAATAAACACATTGAAATCAGACATCACTTTATAAGAGATTGTAATGAAAAGAAGTTAGTTCAAGTTGTCAAAATTCATACTGATGACAAATTTGCTGACTTATTAACAAAAGGTTTTGATGTGACAAGGTTTCAGTACTTGGTAACAGGTATTGGAATGCTTAATCCTTGAAAGATTCAATGTCTTAGTGTTTTTGTGATAAAAAGGATTTTGTACTGCTAGTTGTGCTAGTTGTGTCTGATGAAAACTGCTATGTATAGTTTGTACTGTTTGTTCAATTTTGGTACTGCTTATATACATGTGTTAGTCACTTTTGATAACTGTCAAAAGGGAAATACTTTGTTTTGTAATTTTCTTTGGTTTTGGACTAACAATTGCTGGTTGAATAAGCAAATTACTTGGAGTTTGTGACTTATGTGTTATGCTTTGGAGAATATGGTGTTTAAAGTGTGTGATCTTTGCACACAAAAAATGGTGATTGGTTCACCATGTCTAGCCCACATCAAGAACCAACTAGTCTAGAGCAAACGGTTTCTGGTAAAGACTTCTCAAATCCGTTTATGGTTGATAGTTTACCAAAAACTATATGGTTATCAACTCACCATATCTCACAGTGAAGAGTTGGCTAGTCCAAAGCAAACGACTATTGGTAAAGACACATCAAATCCGTTGATAGCTGGTAGTTTGCTAAAAACTATAAGTGGGCAAACATGTTTTCAAGTCCACATTGAGTTTATACTGCTCTTGAAAATTTTTACTAAACAGTTTGTACTGCTAGTTTAAACTAGCTTTGAAATGTGTTTATGCTCGATGATTCACCTCTCTCAGAAGGTAACACATTTAGAAGTGATAAGAGGAGTTCTGAAACTACTTAGAATTGATGGAAACTTGTACAAATTGTCATATTAGAGGCTGAGCTCAAGCATCATAAGTTAAAGTTCAAGTGATGGTGAAAATTCTTCCAAACAGGGGAGGAATTCAAGTTTGTCAGTTGATTCAAGATGAGTATAGATTCAGGGGAGGATAACAGAGCAGATCAAGAGAAGTTGCTAACAGCATCTAAGAATATTATTTGTAAAGAGATTACTTCAAAGTTTAAATGTGAAGAAAATTATGAAGTGATTCAAGATTGAAGATAAGTATTTGAAAGAATTCCCCCATCATCAATTTTGGATTTTAATTCGAAAAACTTATTGATTTGCACAGAAATCATAAGTTTAGGGGAGGATTGTTGGGAATTAAACCAACAGTTAGTACTGCCAGGTATAAAGTTACAACTACTGAAGATTAACACTAACAGTACTAAGTCAGTTAGTACTGCTAGTACAGATGGTTAGTACTGATTATAAGCTGAAGACAGAAGATGAAAGACGTGTGAAGATATATATATAGAATAGATTTGTGTATATCTTATTAAGTTAGAATTATACAGATGTTAGTTTACTTGTAAAGGACTCTTTATGTTATAAAAAGAGATTCTTGGTTAGGGTTTCAATATCGAATTAGTTGTGAAAGTTATACAAAAGCTTCAAGGTTGTAAAACCCTAGTGATAATCAAAGATCACTCGTAGTAATATTGAAGCTATTTGTTTGGTTAAACATTGTGTTCATACTTTCACTGTTACATTCATACAATCACATACATCACCATACACATAATCTTCTAAGTGCTTTGTAGTAAATTCCGCGTGCTACTTAGCATATACTCAAAGTATCTTCAACACAAGGAGTGTGTTTAGATCCGGTCACTAAATGACCCCTAACTTGTAGATTGATTAGGATAAAAGCACATTTGCTTGAGGACAAGCAAACCCCAAGTGTAGGGATATTTGATAAGGATTTATTTGATATTTTT
The DNA here is from genome assembly GCA_021014915.2 of Artemisia tridentata subsp. tridentata. NCBI lineage: Eukaryota > Viridiplantae > Streptophyta > Magnoliopsida > Asterales > Asteraceae > Artemisia > Artemisia tridentata. The sequence continues at coordinate 322,029,915 of CP139509.1, forward strand.
TAAGGGGTTATTTAGTCCCTAAAGTCATATGCATTTGATCAAATATTGCCCTAAATCATTTCTTTTTGCATTTTAGGTACATGGGACGAGAAATATGAAAACTGGCACATTTATGGCTATTTTGGACGAGCAAAAATGACAAAGTCATAAATCTGTAAGAAAAGGAGATCTGACGGTGTCACACTTTACAAAGTGACGCCGTCACTTGTATTTGAAGACCCATATTCAGAGTTAAACTTACACAAGATGGCTTAGATATTTTATAAAGAGACGGCGTCACAACGTCCTGATAGCGTCAGAAGACACAAAGCGACGCCGTCACAAGCTGATCAAGACTATCACAACATGTGCGCGAAGTAGCTGATACTGTTTTGGCCATATCTTTTGTATACGAACTCGGATTTAGGTGATTCAAAAGGCCACGGAATCAGGACAAAAAGATCTAAAATTTGGTGAAAAAGGGGTCGTGACGCCGTCAATTTTTAGTGCTGACACCGTCACTCTTCGCCGACAGAAAAACTGCCTATAAATATAACGTTATAACTTCACTTTTTGTAAGCCCTAAACCTTAAGTCCGGTTCTAGGGTTTAGGTACGTGTTTTTCCAGCAACTTAGAGGGTTTTAATCATTCCATAAACATCTTGTAATGGTTTGTTGATTCTACCTTAATCTATGTCTTCAATTATCATTATTGTTGCTTATTCTTCATTGATTATGCTTGGCTAATTCACCTAGTGTTACTTATGATTGTATGAAACTTGTTAATGACTAATTAGATCTTATTGTTTTCTTATTGATGTTTGTGTCTATCTTCATCATTAAGGCGTGACAAATTCAATGCGTTTAATTGGTTATAGTTTATTGGTTCGCGAAAATCAATGCATAAATTTTTCTCAAGGATTTACAAAGGAAAAATGTAAACCCGAGTCGTTATCCCCAACGAAGGTTTGAATGGAATTCGTGATTCGGTTCGTGATTACGTGTTTGAATGGTGAAAACAAAGGGATTTTGGGTTTCAATGCTAAGATAAGTGAACATAAAATAAAAACGACTTAAGAAATAAGAAAAAACGATAATCTAAGGAACGCGTAATTAAAAACGTAAAGAAAACTTAAAACGCGCGATTAAACGTCAAAACAATGAAATACTAATCCTAGAAATGCCAAAATAATTTTCCTAAGTTCTAATTAATAAAAGAAAATTTAAAAAAAAAGAATTATATTTTTCTGATTAATATTTAATTAAATACGAATTAAAAACTGAATTAAAAAGAAAAATGAATTAAAAATACTAAATGAAATTGGAAAAATATGAAGAATTACAGAAAAGTCCTAATTAATATTCAAATCCTAGGAAAAATAAGCTGGGGTTGCTAGCTTATCCAGATAAGCTGGAATAAGCCAAACAGTGGAAATAAGCAATATGGACTGAAACTGCGTTAAAAGGATTATTAAAGAAAGGTATAACGCAAAAGTCCCAAGGGCAGTGTTGGTAGTGGGTGTGTGTGCTAAGGCTTGGAAGGGCTTAGAGACCAGGGTTCGAATCCCTGGCTTAGCCTTTTTACTAAACTATTTTTTTTTTCTTTGCTAAAACTCAATAAGCACATGAACATAAACAATATTTATAACTACCACTATTTTTAAAAAGCTAAAAATAAGCTCAGAATGAGCTTTGATAATCTGATCAGTGGTTATAAAAGGGAAACAAGCAATAGGCTACTAAAGCAAAGGACCGATAAGCTAAAAATAAACTAAATAGAAACTGAAATAAGCTAGATGATCTAAGAATAACCTTAAAGTGAAACAAGGAAACAGATTAGCATAAAAACTAGCAAATAAGCACTAAGTAACAGGTTAAGCTGGAAAGTGACTGATGTTGCAGTGCAAGTCAGTCCTCAAAGTGCAACTTTGGGCTTATTTTTAAGCTCAGAACAGATAAACAAAGGCCACAAGACTGAAGAAATAAGCAATTCACATACCTGGGAACTAGCAATCCACAATTCAGGCGAAAAGGGACTTATCATCAGCTTAAAAATAAGCTAAGAAGTTAGCCATTCAACACAGATATACACTGATTACTTAGTGTATATTTATGTGAGTGGGTAACTTTTGAGCTTCTTTTAAGCTCTAATACCAAAAACTCAGGAGATTAAGCACATTCAATCACAATTAAGCACTCTATCAGATTTGGAAAATGAGAACAGAACAAATAGTTTGCAGACTTGGATTTATAAGAGCAAAACTATTTAAATCTTCATGTGATCAAACCAACTTTTGACTATCCTGTGGAAAACTAGAAGGGGGGTTGAATAGTTTTACGTCTTTTAAATTTATGAAAACTTTTGTTTACTTTTTAAAACTTCGATTCTATCTTATGTGAATTCAACTCTTGATCAATATGAACAAATATAAACAAGTATAGATAAGCAATGCAAATAAGTAAATATAATGAAATGAAAGATAGAGATGGAAAGATCAAACCACAACAAGGAGATTTATAGTGGTTCGGCTACAAGGACACCTTCCTTACCCTACTCCACTCCTCGAGTCACCTACTCGAGAGTTTTCTTCACTATGTCAACAAACTCCCTTATGGCGGAAAAACCTTACACAACTTTAGCTTACACAGGCTTAACGACACAAAGCTAGATGTCGAGTTCTAATCGTAACTAGAACCAATCTCACAACTTATACACAACTTCTACACGACTTAATCACGACTTCTTCACGACGACTTCACAACGGCTTCATGACTTCTTCACGACTTCTTCACGACTTCTTCTCCACAACTACTTCACAACTACTTCTACACTACTTCTTTACAACACAACTAGTTACTTACACTAGGATCTACTTATCACAACTATACAACACTTTACACAACAACACAATTGAATGAGGTAAGTAATAACACTTCTTCACTAGTTGAAGTAGAGTTCTTCTTTTGCACTTTTGGTGGTGGAAGCTTGGATCACTTAGAAACCAATGCTTAAGAGAATATGATCAAAGGGTTTTTAGAAAGGATATACAAGATTTAAAACAGAATGTTTTGGGGTGCAAAAGGTGAGTAAAAATCCAGGAGAAGGCTGGTATTTATAGGAGAAAAACTGGACAGCTGGAGACCTACTGGAGCGTGGTCGGCCCCCTTAAATAGGGGGCGGTCCCCTTAATTTTAAGGGGGCCGCCTAGTAAAATTAAGGGGGCCTCCCAAGGTGTCCGTTGCCCAGATTTGTCCTTTTGTGGGGAAGGTTTTTCTGGAACATTTTAACTGATTTTGGTTAAAAATTTGAATTCATATTTTTATAAAAGATTAAACATTTTTATTTAATACCAAAAATGTTTTTCAAAAATATATAAAATGTTTTTGATGTTTTATAAAAAATCTAGTTATTAAGAAAATGTTCCTTTGATCATATAATGCATTAAGCATTAGTTCATTCATACCTTAAGTGATTTGAGTTGTAGAAATAGATATTTACAACTAAATACTTGTTTACCTCATAATTTTCCGATTAATGATTTTACATTTTGTGATTATCAAAACGTAGAGATATCGAAAAATATTAATAACGTGTTTAGGCATTATTTATATCAACAATCTCCCCCTTTTTGATGATTACAAAATCTGAACTCATTAAATCTGAAAATTAGTTTTTAGACAAGTATTTAGTGAGTTTACATCTATTTCTCCCCCTTTTTGTAGAATCAAAAAGGTTATGCCGACAAGTTTTTGAATCTAAATTGTCGGGACGAGAACTCCCCCTTGATGTGTACTCCCCCTCGTTTGGGGGCACCAAGGAAACGAGCTATGGAACGCTTGCAAGAAAAATGTTAGAAGCACAAGTATATGCAACAACAATAAGCAAGCATGTAGAATAAGACCATTCATTTAATAAAAGTGTTGTGTATAAATACACAACCAAGTGGATTACAACATGAGGCATATAAACATTCAAGTAAAAATAACTAATGATACTACATAATCGTCCTAGTAGTACATGATCTTCCATGGAGCTTGCATACAAAAAGGGTTTGAAAATTATTTATAAGCATTGCATATGCTTAATTGGGTGAAAATGGAGGTAGTGGTGGTGTAGTGGGTGAAGGTGGTGGTGGTGGTGGGTTGGTAATCATGTGTTCAAGAGATGAAAACATGTAGTGTATCTCATCTCTAAGACCAAAGATTATGGTCCGGTTATGGATGCAACAAAGACAATTGTCACCATGGGCTTCAAGCAATGCCCAAGGTATAGGAAAGAGTGGTTGTGGGGTTGGTGATGGTGAGAAGTGAGCATCAAGAGGTGTGATGGGTGATAAGGAAATGGCAAGTTGGGTGTATGAAGGTTCTTGAGTGGATGGTGGTGATGATGCTCTTGGTGATGATGTTAGGTGAGTGTGGATGTAGTCATTGATGGATGAAGTGGATGGAATGGAGGAAGATGAAGCTCCATGGGTAGAGGGTGTTTTTGATGGTGCATTAGGTGCACTTGGGGATGAACTTTGAGGTGGTGGTGATGGAGTTTTGATGTCATCTTGGGTTAGGTCTATGAAAGGTTGTTTTAGTGGTATGATAACAAGTCTTTGCTTCCTTGGAGTCTTAGAGATGGAGGATTTTGGTGATAACATGGTGGTTTTGGATGATGGAGGATGATGGAATGAGAGGTGATTGTATGGAGGGAATTTATAGTATGAAAATGTGGTTTGTTTAGGTTGATTTTTGAGGTTTTGTAGGAAGATTCCAATACCAGTTCGTCCATAAGGAGAAATGGTAGCTGGGGCTAGGTAAAGGTGGTCACAAGATGCAAAAGAAAACAGTAAATTTTACTGTCCAGATGGCCGGTCCCCTTAATTGTTGGGCGGCCCCCTTAAAATTAAGGGGACCGCCTAGGAAATTAAGGGGGCCGCCCATCTGGTGTTTTCCCAGGCGACCAAATTTGAAAAATTTCCAGAAAAAGGTCATTTTTAGGGTGTATTTGCAGCAAGTTCCATTTGGATCATGTACATCAAGAATGATTAAATATTATCAATAGCATATTAAACAAATAATATACATATTTAAAACTAGAAAAAGCATATTAGAAGCATAGGCATATTATATCAAGTAAACTAGTAGCTTAGTTCTAATAAGTTTATCATCTAACATAATAAAAGTCATAGCAAACAAATGTTAAGATAAAAATACTACATATAAATGTCTAATCATAACATCAATAATAATCAACTAAACACTCATCAAACATGTCTATTTCTTCTTCTTTCCAAACATCCTTCCAAGTGTCTTTCCAATAGACTTGAAACCGCCTCGTACATCTTGGCGCATCTGATGTTGAGCGTTGAGTAGTTCGGTTTGTCTTTCAAATAGTAGTCCGTCTGTTCGTTCGGAAGGAGAAGGAACTTGATACTCGGTGTAATCAAGATCCGAAAGATTTTCAACGAAGGTTCTAGGTGATGGGGTACTAGCACGTGTTGTGCCCTCCTCCTCATCATCATCATCATCGTCTCCTTGATGTGACGTGGAACCACAAGGTGGAAGTGAGACAGATTTACGAGATTTTCCCTTGTCGCTTCGGGAGCGACGGGCACGGACACGAACAAGTGGATTGAGGACCGCTTGAACAGAATCATAAATAGGACTATGAAGATGTGGATAGTGTTCCATGACATGATTGTAGAGACGAGTAAGAAACATGCCATACGGAAGATTTGCATTATGAGTGTTTTTGGCGGATATGATACGGAAGACAAAGAGATATGCCAAATTGTACGGCTGTTCAACAACAATACAATACAACATGTGAACTATGCTCGCCGTGACATGATCACGGTGACCACTGGTACCAAACGCATTCTCACGAATGAGTTCTTCCCAACGCTTCATGTCGGAGCGTAGTTCCTTGAGGAGGATTTGGTTTTCATGGATGTCAATATCTTTCGACTTGATCTTTCGACTAGTCGTACCACGAGCTAGCCCAAGATATTGACGAATCTCTTCAGGAGATGGAATCTTTGAGTAATAAGGACCCTGTTGAGGTCGATGTTCCTCAAGAGATGAGAGGTCCCACTCATTAAAGAAGACGGCTTGACCGGAGAAGGGGATTCTTAGAATTTGCCCGAATTGAGCAAGAGTAAGAGTGATGAATTGGTTTTGAATCATGAAGGATATGAGAATATACCCATTGGGATCGGTTTGCAACGTCACTTGACTATAAAAGTCGAGGACAAACCGGGGAATGATTGGCTCATTTATTTTGTAGAGACAATCAAGACCAACGTTGGTGAACATACGTTCTATGTAGTCGGATTCATAGAACGATGGAGAGACAATTCTCCCCTCATGAATGTTCCTATCCTCAATGGGACGATAGAAATAAGCAACAGAGGGAGATATGCCTGGAATGGAGGAGACTTTCGGAATGTATGCTTTTGTTTTTGAGACATCGCCAACCGTTACTTTGGGCATTTTCACCTATACAAGATAGCAACAAAAACAACAAAAATAAGAAAAATAACATGCATATATTACATATGCTACTTATGTGGAACGTAAACATACTTCGACTCTAAAACTCAAATCCTAAGAAGTAGTTTATAATGTTCCCTAGTTTTAATTTTTAACTCGCTTAAAATGTATTTTATGATGTTAAAGAATAGTTATAGGGATATTATGATAAGAAATCAAAAATATCCAAACGTTCTTTTATACGTCATAAGCTACTTTGAAATGTGGCTAGACAAACATTGGATTGTATATCTAGCTATTTCTTACGAGTGTTTATGTTAAGTAACTTAGATTTTGACTCAAAAATTTCTTTCAAAATGTTGTGCCAAACGCTCCTTTAAATATGAAAATAACTAGTAAAATTTCAATATACATATGAATTATGTATCTTGATGACTTAAAACAACTAATTGCGTGTTTATAAACTTGACAAGTATTTGTGAACTTAATTTTGATCAAATTTTGATGATTCTAGCTCCTAATCCAAACACTCTCTTATATTTAACAAAAACATTTTTATGATTCGAAAAATATATTTTTAGGATTAGTGAGTTGTAATAAACCAATGTGATTAGTTTTAACAAGTGTTTATGGCATAATTCAACAATGTGATTAGTTTTGAAAAGGAGTGATTAGTTTATCAATGCTTTGACATAATGGTGTTTAATTACTTAGTTTCTAAGTTGATTAAGCATTCTAATCCTATGGGGAGCATTTGGTTATAAGATTTCTAGACTTAATTTTAACAAAATTTGGATTAAAAGAAAATTGAGTAAAAGACCTAATTATGATTAGACTCAAAATTGAATGGAATTAGATGAAATGTGAATTAGAAAGCTTACAAAATGTGTTGCTAATCGAAATACAAGTGTTTTCCCCTTGCGAAATTAGTCGGAAATGATGATTTGGTGAATGGTTTTGGGTTTTGGTTCGTTCACAGTAGCAGCAAGTATGGGTGTGTTTGAAAAGTGGGGTGTTTGGCAAATGAAATTGGAAGAAAAACGTTTTTGGAAGCTACAGTAGGCCGGTCCCCTTAATTATTAAGGGGGCCGCCCCCGTTTACTAGCCGGTCCCCTTAAACATTAAGGGGGCCACCTACCAAACTTGGAATTAGTTCGGGTTTAGTTTCTGATAGCAAAATAATTTTATGTATATATATAGATTTATTATATATCAAAAATACGTTGGGTTTTAATGGCACGAGGAAGGAATACTTGACATTTTATTAACATTTCGTTAAGAAAACATTTCTTGAGAATTTTGGATAAAATGATCAAGATGTCAAGTCGACAAAGGTTTTAGGGAGTGAGAGTAAATGTTCCTATTTATACATACATATATATATATATATATATATATATATATATATATTATATATATATATATATATAATATATATATATATATATATATATATATATTATATTGTGTGTAAACGTGGGATGTTGAATGGAGTCGAGAAATGATGAGGTAATGACGGAGATAGGTGCTGACGGCGACGGGAGTTTGTTTCATCCATAGTTTTCTTGACGCGACGGTCGAAGTGCTACTTCTACATTAATCCACTTAACTCACTTCTCTTCATCACCATGAGTTATGTGATAGTGGACACGGAAGATTTTCGTGTTGAACGTTAAAGTTTAAAAGAGGCAAAGGGGGAAGAAAAGGTTCGAGGACGAACAATTTCTTTTAGTTCTAGATAGTCAACAAATGACGTATCTAGGTTATGTGCGGATATATATTATATATGTATAATATATATATATATAATAATATATATATTATATATATATATATATATATATATATATATATATATATATATATATATATATATATATTATATATTTATATTATGTATATGTATAAGGGATTATCTACTAACTGCCATACAAGTACTAACTAAACTAGGCATTAAAAACTTATGGGGGCATGAAATTGGCTAGTTCATTAATCTACGCACATAATGATGAGCATGAAAGAGGGGCGTACCTTTTAGTCTTCAACATGTGGTCTTCAAGCACTTCAAAGCGTTTATATTTGACTTGTAGAAGTCAATCAAGGAAGAGATGCCAATAATCCAATGAGATAGCAATTTAGCCACTTTGTCCCCATTGTCTCATTGATCCAAAGTTGTTTGAACCAAAAATGGGTTGTAGTTGACTAGGATGCATGTATGGTGGAAGTATTCCCCAAGGATTGAAGCTTGGTGGATTCGGGTAATTCCACATTGGGTAACTATTATTATGACGGTTTGGTCTATTTTGGTTTCTTTTAGGTTGAGGTGTTTTAGGCCGAGGGTGAGGACTAGGTGGTCTTCTAGGAGGAGGTGTTTTTGACCTAAGCTTTGGTTTAGAGTTTTCTACTTCGGTTTTTAAAGATGGTTTGTAGAAAGTTTTTATTTCCTCATTATTGGCTATGGGTATTTTTCTATATTTTATAAGTATATATTTAGGCTTTGACTCTAATATTTTTTGATTACTAGTTTCATTTTCAAACTTTACATTTTTAGTTTCACTAGTTGTGCCTTAGTTGAGTTAAATCCTAATCCGGTTTTATCTCCTGATATTCTTTGAATGCTTATTATATCCCTAAGTGAATTACTACTATTTTCAAATTTGTTAAGTCTACAAATTTCTTCCTTAAGTATTTCGTTTTCATTTTTAGTTTCTTGACATGTTTTACATTCAAAGACTTCTTTGCCTTTTTCTAAGTTATGTAGTTTAATTTTTAATTCTAGTATTTCTTTTTCTAATTGGTTATTTATGTGTTTTAGTGATTTATTTTTATTCATTACTTTTTGACCTAATATACATAACCTATTATATTCGTTATCTAGGTCTTTTTCATCTAATGATAAATTTTCATCACTAAAATATTCGGTTTCGGAACGTACCTCACTTGATGTCTTAGCCATAAGACACTTCTCCTCTTTTGTGGTTTCTTTCTTGTCTTCTTCACTGTCACTCCATGCTCCTCCAATGAATGCCTTTTGGTTTTGCTCCTTTGACATCATAGGACATCTTCCAATGAGATGATTTGGATCACCGCATTTGAAGCACTTCCTCTCGCTCTTGCTACCTTTGTCGTCTTTGTTTCTTTGGAGTGTTTTCCTTTCGTCATGTGGTTGTCTAACGAATCTTCCTCGTCTTTTGAAAAACTTCTTGAAGTCTCTTACGGCCATGGCATATTCTTCATCATCACTTTCGGAGGTTGAGCTATCCTCGTCACTTGATGCTTTCCTAGCTTTCAACGCGATTGACTTGCTTTGCTCTTTCTTCCCTTTGACCATCTCGAAGTCTTTCTTGATTATTGCTTCGTAGACTTTCAAGTTGCCAATCAACTCGTCAAGTTGAAGAGTTGACAAGTTCTTCGATTCTTCAATCGCCGTAACTTTAGCTCGCCATTTTGGATGAAGAGCCCTAAGAAATTTCCTGACAAAATTCTTACTAGAAAAACTCTCATCAAGTGCCTTTAAACTTGTGATGATTGTGTTAAACCTAGCAAATGCATTATCAATTGATTCCTTTTCCGGAATCATGAATTGTTCATATTGTTGAACAAGAAGATCTATTTTATTATCTTTGACTTGACTATTACCTTGGTGAGTTATTAGTAAAGAATTCCAAATTTCTTTTGCGGTTTCGCACATAAAGATTCTTTCGTATTCTTTATGTGGTAACGCATTATAAATAACCATTTTAGCCTCATTATTTTTAGAAAGTTTTCTTTTTAAATCATCACTTTGTTTTTCAAAAGGTACTATTTCATCCTTTTTAGTTTCAAGATTATGTTGAATAGGTAAAAAATCAACATTAGTAATAACATGCCAAAGATCTAGATCTTTTGATTTCACATAAGTTTCGAATCGATTTTTCCAATATAAAAATCCATCACTTTCAAATAGTTGTGGTCTTTGCATAGATTGCCCTTCTAAATATTTTTCGGATTCCATAGATCGTTTCAAGTTTTAAAATACATTTTATTTTAAAAATCTTGCTTGACCTGGCTCTTGATACCAATTGTGGAAAACTAGAAGGGGGGTTGAATAGTTTTATGTCTTTTTAATTTATGAAAACTTTTGTTTACTTTTTAAAACTTCGATTCTATCTTATGTGAATTCAACTCTTGATCAATATGAACAAATATAAACATGTATAGATAAGCAATGCAAGTAAAGTAAATATAATGAAATGAAAGATAGAGATGGAAAGATCAAACCACAACAAGGAGATTTATAATGGTTCGGCTACAAGGACACCTTCCTTGCCCTACTCCACTCCTCGAGTCACCTACTCGAGAGTTTTCTTCACTATGTCAACAAACTCCCTTATGGTGGAAAAACCTTACACAACTTTAGCTTACATCGGCTTAACGACACAAAGCTAGATGTCGAGTTCTAATCGTAGCTAGAACCAATCTCACAACTTATACACAACTTCTACACGACTTAATCATGACTTCTTCACGACGACTTCAAAACGGCTTCATGACTTCTTCACGACTTCTTCACGACTTCTTCACAACTTCTTCTCCACAACTCCTTCACAACTACTTCTACACTACTTCTTTACAACACAACTACTTACTTACACTATGATCTACTTATCACAACTATACAACACTTTACACAACAACACAATTGAATGAGGTAAGTAATAACACTTCTTCACTAGTTGAAGTAGAGTTCTTCTTTTGCACTTTTGGTGGTGGAAGCTTGGATCACTTAGAAACCAATGCTTAAGAGAATATGATCACAGGGTTTTTAGAAAGGATATACAAGATTTAAAACAGAATGTTTTGGGGTGCAAAAAGTGAGTAAAAATCCAGGAGAAGGTTGGTATTTATAGGAGAAAAACTGGACAGCTGGAGATCTACTGGAGCGTGGCCGGCCCCCTTAAATAGGGGGCGGTCCCCTTAATTTTAAGGGGGCCACCTAGTAAAATTAAGGGGGCCTCCCAAGGTATCCGTTGCCCAGATTTGTCCTTTTGTGGGGAAGGTTTTTCTGAAACATTTTAACTGATTTTGGTTAAAAATTTGAATTCATATTTTTATAAAAGATTAAACATTTTTATTTAATACCAAAAATGTTTTTCAAAAATATATAAAATGTTTTTGATGTTTTATAAAAAATCTAGTTATTAAGAAAATGTTCCTTTGATCATATAATGCATTAAGCATTAGTTCATTCATACCTTAAGTGATTTGAGTTGTAGAAATAGATATTTACAACTAAATACTTGTTTACCTCATAATTTTCCGATTAATGATTTTACATTTTGTGATTATCAAAACGTAGAGATATCGAAAAATATTAATAACGTGTTTAGGCATTATTTATATCAACATATCCTATTAATATACTATAATGGACAGAAAAATAGCAACAATAAGCTCAAATTCATCAATCTCTAATGGAGGACTAACCTGATCAGCAGACATCAAAACTTAAAGAAGGAAAACTTGAATCATGCAAACCTCATCAAACCAGCTAAAATTAACTTCTTATCAACTTATATGGCTTGAAAACACCTAATCTAAGTGAGACAAATTGCAAATGAACAGTAGAAATCCAAATTTGACCCATTTGACCCTTATGCCAAACACCCTCTAAATAGACTGATTTTGAGATTTTACCTAGCTAAGACCACATTAAACTATATTTTCTGGAAACAAATGAATCACCAACCATATTAAAACTTGAAAAGCGTTTAACGACCCACTAAGCACTAGGCTTAAGCCAATAAGCAGTTTGACCTGCTTTTGACTTTTTGGACTGTTTTTAAGCAAATTATAACTGAAGCTATAACTGACTATCAAAATAACATTAGTAGAACATAATAAGAGTAAGTGAGCTAGAAAAAGGGGAAATAAGCACTGGGAAGAAGTAATAAGCAGTTTTGACTTTGGCGTTGACTTTCTTTGACTTTTTGTAACTTAAAACAGATTAAACAAGTTTAACTAAAATAAATTCACAATAAGCTATCAAAAGCTTATGTGAGCTTATTGAACAGATGAGAGAGCTTTTACAACCAAATTAAATTAATTTAACACTAAATTGAAATTAAATTCGAATCAAATTAAAATTGAAATAGTACAAAACTTTTAAAGAGTGAATTAATGCTGAAAATAAAATTACACTAAACTGAATTTAAGCTAATTAACTAAAAGCTTATCTAAATTTGACTATAAAAACTGAATTACACTACTCCTACTCGAGCTAAAATCTACTAACTGCTTCTGTGTGAGTGAGGAGACTTTTTATATCACTCAATAAGCTCTTCTCTTCCTTCTAATCTCATCCCAGCCCTCCAATTAGCTTAAATTAATCCCAGTCGTCCAATGCGTTTTTGGCGGGAAAATGTGGCTAGTGGATTTCCAGCGTGGAGGAGTTGACTTTGTGAGGATACGCATGGGGGAAAGGAGGCTGGAGCAGACAAGGATGTCTGTGTAGCAGGGGGGACATGGTGGAAAGGTGAGGTGAAAGGGTCTGGGGAATTGGTGAGTGGGAAAGGTGAAGTACAGGGAAGGGTTGACTATTTTTTCTTGGGTGTTTAGCTAAAATAAAGAAACGGGGTTGGGTTGGTTGTGTGGGATTGGGCTTTTGATGGTTGGGCTGGGTTTAGTTGTGGGATGGGTTATTTGTTTATAGAATTTGGTTTAAGTGGATTTAGGATTAGCATTTGAATTTTATTTAACTTTGAGGACCATTTTTGCCATTTCTGAAAATCCAGGGACCTAACTTGTTACTTCTGAAAATTATTTCCAAAGACCACTTTTGACATTTGGAGGATAATTATGATCCACTTTGGTAAATTTCTTCCCCAGCCTTGGCTTTTCAAACTTTTTCCACTCACATGCTCGGTTTTGCCGTATTTGCCCCGTTTTCAACCCTTTTGTACCTGAAACACATAAAAACACAAACCAAGGATATCTGTAGTATAAATTGGTATATTTGGCCGTTTTTAGCATTTTTTATGTATCAAATGGGCATAAAATGATGAGTAAACAGACACTCATCATTTATAATTCTTGCTTCCTACTGTCTCTAGTTTGATTAGTTGTCTCGCGTTAAGATAAGAAAACTGGCTTAACTCTTATATGTAATAGCTTGTCTATCTTATAAAACGCAACCCTAGAGTGCACTAGTGGTTTTTCTCGTTGTATTTATTGCATAAATTGCGGCTTGTAGATCCCAGGAGACTTAATAGACTTTAAGCTTTCTTAGGGGAGACTTATACGTTCATAGAGTTAGGGCATATGACACCTCCCTACGACTAATATTAAGGAATACAACGCACTAATTAAAACAAGGAAGTGACAGTTCAGTAGGTAGAATTGGATAGCTAACAAGTAGTAATACATCATAGGTAGATACTCCTCACTTCCCTTATAGAACCCTAATTTACTGACCGGATCTAAACACACAAGTTGTGTTGGGGATACTTTGAGTATATACATGATAGAACGCGGAATTTACTACCAAGTATCTAGAAGATGTTTTGTGTTTGGTGATTGATTGAATAAAACAATAAGAACAAATAAGAACACAAACGATATCAACCAAACAATCACTTCAATATATATCGAACGATTACAATATAAACGTGAAGCTCTTGATAATTCGTATGAAGGGATATATCAAAAACCCTACCTATGGATCTCTTTTTATAATGCAAAGAGTCCTATACAAGTAAAACATCTAACCGTATCACAAAACCTAAATAAGATATATACCGTATCTTTTCCATATTTATCTTCACACGGTTTCACATTGATCTCTTAAGCAGTCCTAACTTTCCTTTATCAGCAGTACTAACTGTTCTTGTATTCTTTTCTTCATCAGCAGTACTAATTGTTCTTGTATTCTTCAACCGTACTAACTGCTTAATTTTAATTCCCAACAATCCTCCCCTAAACTTATGATTTCTACGCAAATCAACAAGTTTCTTGAATTAAACTTCTGCTTATGTTGATGGGGTAGATTCTTTCAAACACTTATCTTTAATCTCAAAACACTTGGGAATTTTTTTCACATATCGTATTCTTTTTGGTTAATTCCTCAAAAATTACCATAAATAGATTTATTCCTATAAGGAATTAATTCCAAATACCAACCCAAAGAATTTACTTCCTTATACCAACCCTGCATTTAATTACTTTAATACTCCATTGGTTCTATAAAAAGCTTAAATTCTCAATACAATCACCATTACACACATCAACCTTCAAATCACAACTATCAAACCCAATGAGTTCTTCCAATCCAAACATTGTTGAGATTTCATCAGATTCTTCTTCATATTCAGAAAGTGATGGATGGAGATCTTACTTTCCACCGAACTACACTAATCTGACTATCAGAAACCCATCTCCAAAAGCTCAAGAAGTATCTTCTGACGATGACCGTTCAATATCCTCTGATGATGATGATCAACAAGCACTTCCACTATCAGTTGTATTGACAAGAGAGATAGAGAAAGCTGTGGCAAAAATGAGTAAGGTTCAAGTGCCAGAAAAACATCAAGTACCGGAAAAACATCAACTACTTCCAAGACCTGACAAACAAGTTTTGGGACTTCCTAGTTGGAAAGTGTGGAACTCAATCAATGGCAAAGGAGTTCACAAATCCATGCCAGACTTCAAGGACAAAGGCAAAAGGAAGCTTGAGTAGTGGTTATGTGTTAGATTGGTTTAGGTTTGTGTGTTGGTAGTTGATTGGTTTGTGATGTTAGGAGTCGGTTAGTTTTGTTGGTTTTTCTTATGTAATGAATCCACCTCTGTAATGAATAAATGTTTAATTTTATGCACCTGTTTATGATTCATCTCTGACTCTTAATTCCTCCCCTGAATTTCATAAGCATCTTTAACAGCAACTAGAACAAACTTTATTCCTCCCCTGTTTGGAAGAATCTTCACCATCAGATGAACTAGAACATATGACATCCAAGCTCAGCATCCAATATGACAATTTGTACAAGTTATCATCAATTCAGTTGTTTAGTTTCAAACTGCTCTCAACACTTCCAGATGTATTACCTTCTGAGAGAGGTGTATCACAGAGCATAAACTCAGTAGGAACTAAGTTTGAACAATCAGTACAAACTGGTGAAGCCAGCAGTTCAAACTGTTAACCCCAGCAGTACTAACTGTTAGCAAAAAGTTTTCAGAGATAAAATCAAGTTGTAAGTTTAATGTGGATTTGAAAACATTTTTGTCCACTTATTGTTTTTAGCAAACTATCAGCTATGAATGGATTTGACATGTCTTTACCAATAGCCGTTTGCTATGGACTAGCTAACTCTTCACACTTAGATTTGGTGAGTTGATAACCAACCAAACTGTCAACCATAAACGGATTTGAGTAGTCTTTACCAGAAACCGTTTGATCTGGACTAGTTGATTCTTATGTTGGTTAGACATGGTGAATCAATTACCATTTGTTGTGTGACAAGCATTCACACTTGACAATCCAAACCACCATACTTTCCAAAGCACAATCCAAAGCAAAAAGCTTTTCTTAACCTGATATGTTAGTCTAAAACCAAATAAAACACAATACACAATATTCTCTATTAACAGTTATCACAATTGAGTAACAGTACCAAAAATTACCAAGCAGTACTAACTATACAAATAGCACAACTAGCAGTACAAAAACCAAAAACATTTAGACATTAATCTTTTGAAGGATTAAGCATTCCAATACCTGTTACCAAGTACTGAAATCTTCTTACATCAAAACCTTTTGTTAAGAGATCAGCAAAGTTGTCATCAGTGTGTATTTTAACAACTTGTATTAACTTCTTTTCAGCACAGTCTCTTATAAAATGATGTCTAATTTCAATATGTTTAGTTTTTGAATGTTGAACTGGATTCTTAATGATACACATTGTACTGCTATTGTCTATATGTATAATTGTGTTTAAGAAATTGTACCCATAATCAAGCATCTGGTTTTGAATCCAAAGAACTTGAGCACAACAACTTGCAGCTGCCACATATTCTGCTTCAGTAGTAGATGTGGCCACCATAGTCTGCTTCTTACACTGCCAAGAAATTAATCTACAACCCAAGAACTGACATCCACCTGTTGTAGACTTTCTATCCATGATAGCACCAGCATAATCAGAATCAGAGAATGCAACAAGATCAAATGCAGACTCTTTAGGATACCATAGCCCCAAGTTAGGCTGACCTTTAAGGTATCTGAAGATTCTCTTTACTGCTGTGAGATGAGACACCGTAGGATTTACTTGGAATCTTGCACAGGCACAAACAGCAAACATAATGTCAGGCCTAGATGATGTAAGGTACATCAGAGACCCAATCATAGATCTATACATGTACATATCCACATCTTCACCACTATGATCCTTTAATAGCAAATGTGTCTCCTTATCAACTGGTGTACTAGCAACCTTGGCATCTGTGAATTGGAATTTCCTCAATATTTCACCAACATATTTATCCTGAGAGATAAATATACCATCTGGCTTTTGTTGTACTTAAAGATCTAGAAAGAAGGTAAGCTCTCCCATAGAACTAATCTGAAATTGGTCTTTCATAAGCTTTTCAAACTCCTTACACATCTGTTTCTTTGTAGAACCAAAAATGATGTCATCTACATAGACTTGTACCAGTAGAATATCACCCTTGTTCTTTTTAATAAAGAGAGTTTGATCAATTTTCCCTCTATGAAACCCATTCTTCAGAAGATATTTAGCAAGAGTCTCATATCAAGCTCTTGGAGCCTGATGCAATCCATATAGAGCTTTCACCACCTTATAAACCTTGTCAGGATGCTCTGGGTCTATGAAACCTGGAGGTTGTGAAACATAGACCTCCTCATCAATAGTACCATACAGAAAGGCACTTTTCACATCCATTTGATAGACAATAAACCCCATAAATGAAGCATAAGCAAGAAATAATCTTATTGCTTCAATCCTGGCAACTGGAGCAAAAACTTCCTCATAATCTATACCCTCTTCCTGAGTATAGCCTTGAGCAACCAATCTTGCTTTGTTCTTTATCACAATGCCCCTCTCATCCTTCTTATTCCTGAATACCCACTTTGTACCAATCGCTCTCATTCCCTTTGGTAGATCAACCAGAACCCATACATTCTGAATTTTGAATTGAAGCAGTTCTTCTTGCATAGCTTCAACCCAACTTGATTCTTCTAAAGCCTTTAGCACATTCTTGGGTTCAATCTGAGATAGAAAACATACAAACATACACTCATGCTCATCATCATGATGTTTCTCCTCGTATACCACACTGAGAAATCCATGATGATCTGGGTCTTGTATTTGCCTTCTGGTCTTGACTCCAGATTGTACATCTACTATGATATTGGTAAGTGGATGATTCCTATGTACAATAGTATGGGGAGTAGAAGGAACTGCATAGCTGGTAGGCATGTTTTGCAGACCATCTCCAAAGAAATCAAACTCATCAACTTGAGAAGCAGTATCAACTGGTGAATCAAGATGAGGTTGACTTGGTCCAGCAGCATCACTATTTTGCTCAGCAGTTGGAACTTGTGGCTGAGCAGTACTAACTCCATTTGTACTGCTCGTTGGATTTTCAGCTTCTTTACCATTCTGACCACTGGTTTTAGCAACATCTTTCTCTTTGTCTACACCAGTTGATGAAGGAATATCATCTTTCTTTGTAGAAGACTCATTTACTGGACTTTCTTCCATGACAGGTATGAAAATGCAATCATCATCTTCCTCCTCTGAACCTGCATCATGGTTAGTATTTGTACCTGTAACAGGCACATAATTCATGGAATCTGAAAGACTGTCAATATCAAAGATCCAATCTGGACCTACACCTGCAACATTTGGTTTATTCTCCAAAAATTCTATGTGCAGATTTTCTTCTTCTTGCTTGGTGCTTGTATTGTACACCCTAAAAGCCTTACTGTGCAGAGAATAACCAACAAAGAAACCTTCCTCATATTTCCCATCAAACTTTCCTAGTTGGTCTTTGGTATTAAGGATAGTAACATGACAACCAAAAGGTCTCATGAAGCTTAAAGCAGGGGTTCTACCTCTAAGAAGCTCATAAGCAGTCTTATTGTGAGGTTGCACAACTAACACCCTATTCAATACATAACAAGCAGTGCTAACTGCTTCAGCCCAAAATGAAACTGGTAGCTTAGAGTCAGCTAACATTGTCCTAGCAGCCTCTATAAGAGTCCTATTCTTTCTCTCAGCTACACCATTTTGCTATGGGGTTCTAGCTACACTAAACTCCCTCTTAATACCTTTTTCTCTGCAAAAATCATCCATCACCCTATTCTTGAATTCAGTCCCATTGTCACATCTGATTATTTTAACTTTCTTATCAACTAGGTTTTCTACTTCAATAATGAAGGTCTTAAGGATTTCACAAGTTTCATCCTTACTTTTCATAAAGAACACCCAAGAAAACCTACTATAATCATCAGTGATAACAAGACAGTATCTCTTAAAGTTCAAGCTATTCACAGAGGTAGGACCAAACAAGTCCATATGCAACATATATAAAGCTTGAGAAATAGATTTCTGGGTCTTTGGCTTACATGAGGCTCTGTGTTGCTTACCTTTAAGGCAAGAAACACAGGTTTGGTCATTGAGAAAAGTTTTGTTTGGTAAACCTCTTACCAACCCATTTTTAGCAATATTGTTAATGGTTTTAAAATTAACATGACCAAGCCTCTTGTGCCACAACATTGATTCTTCCAATGTGGCTTTTGCAACAAGACAAGTAAGTCCAACCTTAGGAACTAGTTTATTCATCTCAACACTGTATGTATTATCCTTTCTAGGGATTTTAAGAAATACTTGACTTTCATCAGGTAGCTTGAAATCAGGAGAAAGAATAAGACAATCAGTATCAATAAATAAAACTTTGTTCTGTTTATCACAAATTTGTGATACACTGAAAAGATTGTACTTAAGTTCTGGTACATAATACACATTTTCAAAATCAAGATTACCAGTTTTAATTACCCCTTTACCAGTAATCCTTCCTCCAATACCACCACCAAAGACAACTGGTCCTCCATCCAGAGCAATAAAGTCTGAAAGATATGACATGTTGCCTGTCATGTGCCTTGAACATCCACTGTCTGAATATCCTCTATCTTCTTTACCATTTGAAGGATGTTCTTGCACATAAAATAAAAGTGTTAGTTTCTTTTGGGGATCCAAACCATCACTGGTTTGGATCTGCCTTGTGCATCAAGATGAGAAAACTTGTTGGAGGTCTTTGATGCACCATTGGGTTTGGTAGTATTTCTAACCCAATGTGCTGAGGCCTTGACAGCATTGCCCCTTTTTCCCTTAACATTTACGTGCCTAGCAGTAGGATTTGCTGGTCTAGCAGTTGGAACTACTGACCTAGCAGTTGGAACTGCTTTTTTACATTTAGGCACCCATTTCTGATTGGTCATTATTGTTTTCTCATAAAAATGCCTTTTAACTGTTTGTGCATGATTTGAAAATTGTTTTGCACTTGAAACAGTTTGCTTGTTATTAAACCACTTATTTTGACTAGCAGTTGAAACTGTTTTAATGCCAGTCTTTAACATAACAGATTTGGGTGACATCTTATGATTTGCATTAGGGCTTGTCAATCTAGTTGGACTATTTTGAGTTACCCTAGCATTGTTCCTATTCACCCTTGTATTCCCAGAAACCTTCTTTTTCCATGGGTTAGAATCACAATAAGCAGTCATATGATCAAAACTTCCACAAACAAAGAACACTTTTCTAATCATGGCAAACTTATCATCCAATTTCTTAGATTTTGAGTGATTCCAGTTCCTATGACTACCCTCAGAACTTGATGATCTGTGCTTAGTACTATACATCTCAGCATATCGAACACTTTTCCTAACTGGTTTTATGTTTTCAGTCTTAACCACTTTAGGAGCATGTTTAACTTCTACCTTAACAACATTAGGTTTATCCTTAACCTCTACATTCTCATCATCAGATGTCCAATCCTCAATTGTTGGTGCATCTGAGTTCCTATCAGAGGACATCTTTTCCTCAGAAAGAGATTTATCACTAGCACTCACAAAAAAATCTTCTTCCTTAACAAATTTAACAGGATTCTCACTAATCTTAACACCATATCCAGGAAAATCCATATCCTTAAACTCTTCTAAACCTGTATGAGCTAAATCAATTCCTGGTGGAACAAACATTCCTCTAAGAGGGGGTGCAACTAACTTATAACCTAAACCAGATTTAGCTTTGTTAAGTATTTGACTCTCTACTATCTTCTTAACTCCATTTGAAGTATGTTCAAGAGTATCTACACTTAACTGGATGTTTTCTTTTTCCTTTTTAAGCTTCTCTAGTTCATATACAAGTCCACTCATTTTATTATCTTTTATTTGCAATTCCCTCTTTAAAACACCTATCTCATCAGAGAAGTTTGACTCATTCTGTCTATAAAACACAATTTGTTCTTCAAAAACAGCTAGTCCTCTTTTATGATTTGTCAGACTATAATTTACATGATTAAATTCTACTCTAAGATCATCATACTATTTCTTAACATTTTCATAATCTTTTAAAGCACGACAAGAATTTGAACATTTTTGGAGTATATGTACCTCAGAGTCTGAGAAAGCCATTAAACCCAAGTTAGCTGGTTCCTCTTCTTCTTCCATGAAGCTCCAATCAAATCCAGCTCCATCTATAGCTACCATAGCCTTAGAAGAAGGCTCTTCAACATTAACAGTTCTCCTTGTTCCTTGCTGATTCTTAAACCCTTGACCCTGGTTGCTTTGTTGTCTTGGATCTCTACATTCCCTGGCAAAGTGCCCCATCTTGTGACAATTGAAGCATTCCACCTTAGACTTATCATACCCAGCAACATTACTTCCATTGAAGGCAATCTTATTCCTAGTCCTTTGGTAATACTTCTTAGCCCTGATGCTTATCAAAGCCAACTGCCACTTTAAATCCATAGCCTCCAAATCATCTTCAGCAATTTGAAAAAGATCTTCATTAAAGATCTTAGACCCACCAGACTGTTCTGACACAAATGCATATATGGTCTCTTCAGTCAATCCAGCAGTACTAGTTTTTACACTAGCAGTGCTAACTGTTAGTTTAGCAGTACCAACTGCTTCTTCATCTTCATTATTTGAACTGTTTGAAGAAGATACAAAAGCCATATTCCCTGAACTAGAACTGGTGTTACCACTCTTCTTCACCTTCTGCTCAATAATCTTAAGATTGTTGTAAAGCTCATTCATTGTCATTTTCTCCAGCTCTGGTTTATTGCTCCAAACCACAACATAAGTGTTCCATTCAGCTGGTAAACTATTTAGAAACTTCATGTTGAGGTCTTCCTGTGGAATCACAATCTTCAACACAGTAAGTTGACTGATGATCTTTTGAAGCCTATTAAAAATATGGTCCAAAGTTTCATTGCTTGATGCAGTGAAGTTCTCATAACTTTGCTTAAGTAGGGTTTTCTGTGCCTTCTTGGTAGCTTCATTGCCACCAAATCTTTCCACCACTGCTTCAAAAAGAGTTTTAGCAGTTTCATAATGGCTAAAATTCAGCACTTGATCATTAGGAATTGCCATTAGTAACAAATTCCTAGCCTTCTGATCATTCTTCTTTTTTATTCTCTCCTCGTTTGTAACTGGCTCAGTGTTAAGCTTTGTGATCTTGGAACCATCAGCACGTGTTTCTTCAACAGCAACTGGTTTGAAGGAATCACCATTGATAATGATATCCCATAATGCATAGTCTTGCACCATGAAATATTGCTCTATTCTGAGCCGCCATAAACCGTATTCATTCTGTTTCAGCATGGGGAGTTTAGCAAGGATTGAGGTTTGAGGTGTCTCCATGTCCATCTTCTTGGTTGCTAGTGAGTAAATACTTCTGGATCTTCTAAACTCAAAGTATCAAAAACCTGTCTCTGATACCACTTGACCGGATCTAAACACACAAGTTGTGTTGGGGATACTTTGAGTATATACTTGATAGCACGTGGAATTTACTACCAAGTATCTAGAAGATATTTTGTGTTTGTTGATTGATTGAATAAAACAATAAGAACAAATAAGAACACAAACGATATCAACCAAACAATCACTTCAATATATATCGAACGATTACAATATGAACCTGAAGCTCTTGATAATTCGTATGAAGGGATATATCAAAAACCCTACCTATGGATCTCTTTTTATAATGCAAAGAGTCCTATACAAGTAAAACATCTAACCGTATCACAAAACCTAAATAAGATATATACCATATCTTTTCCATATTTATCTTCACACGGTTTCACATTGATCTCTTAAGCAGTCCTAACTTTTCTTTATCAGCAGTACTAACTATTCTTGTATTCTTCTCTTCATCAGCAGTACTAACTGTTCTTGTATTCTTCAACCGTACTAACTGCTTAATTTTAATTCCCAACATTTACTTTTATTGTTATTAGTTTAATAGTAATTTTATTAGTTAAAAACCAAACTCTCTCAACCTTGGATTTCTAATTGCTTTCTAATAAAATCTAAAATACAAAAAGAATCATCCCTCATCTTTAGACCTATATCGTTATACACTTCGGCCTTCATAACACTATTCCCCTAGAGAACGATCAATCCACCATGTCTTGCCTACACTACACTACAACGGTTACGTACGCTACAGATGATGTACCCTCCGAACGGGTCGAAGGACTCCCTTTCGAGCCTGTGCGAAGCCTTCTCTTTGGAGGCCCAATTTAATCTCCTAAAACGTTTCATTGGCGTAAAACCATTCATCTATGAAGTGGTTACCAATTGGGAAGCCGCCAATCGAAGGCTTAAGCCCTTTGGGGTATCTCTTACGAAGGAACTACAACAGAGAGCTACCTTGACCTGGTCATAACCACGTTCCTCCTTCCCATAGGCTTTCCCGCCAAGGAGGAGATCGTGGGCCACAAAGCCCTAGCGGTTACCACATTTCATGGGACGCCCCCATGATCTCCGAATCAAGTGCAACCGCCCTCTAAGGCCTATTTCTCCCCTATAAATAGCTTAGACGGGCCATAACCATGGTAATGCCAACTAAACTCTCTCAACTTACTACAAACTTACCATATTACATACTTACTCGTACGTCAGAGGTGGTTCGCAGGGTCCAACCCCTGCACAATCACTTAACGTAGTGTTTTAGTATTTCTTATTTCAGGTTGAAGACAAGCTTGGCGCAACCTCAACACCCCATAAATCCTTTGATCATCATCGAAGGCCTGGTCGTGCAATTTATTGTACAATCAGTGGCGCCATCCGTGGGACCGCTACAATTGGTCTCGTTATTTCCAAGCTTATAACCAACCAACTACTTTCACTATATATCCGGCATGGATCAAGGGAGAGAAGATACTCCCCCACTGGGTTTCTCGACCTTGGCGCCAATACCAATCAACGACTCTAACAACCTTCCCCCAATAACTGCTTCCACGTTCACTACACGTTCTCCCCCAGAAGTAACACCCAACCATCATGCTTCGATATCAGCCAATCCGGAGCCTATTATCAGCCCAGCCTTTGTCGAAGCCAACCACGAAGTGTTGGAATCTCTCTTAAGGGCTCGCAAAAGGCGAGTTAGGAATGCTGAGATGCGAAGGGAGTTGGAATACTCAAGTGATGAGTATGACGAAGAGATGGAAATGAAGCCTAGGCCTCCGGCCCAAGGAGCAACACTCTCAGCTCTAAGGATTGGGTCACCAGTGGGTTGAAGGCTAAGCAGAAGGTCCGTTGGGTTTCAAGGAGTCCCGGAGAGGGCTCCGACTAGGAGAGAAGGAGCGGTTTTTGAAGGTTCCAATGGGAGGAGCCAACGAAGGAAAGCTAGGGCCCACAAGGGAAGGACCCTACGTCATATCCGAAGCCTACGGCAATGGAGCCTACAAGCTCGCAACGCTTAATGGAGAGGTCATGAATAGAACTTGGAATGGTACCAATCTTCGTAAGTTTTACATATAAGACATACTATTATTAAAAGCACTCGGTTTGTTTTTTCAATTTCATGTAACGCATTCTTCTCACTTGGGGAAAGAAGCATTAATGGTAGGTGTCTTAGTGTTCATTTCTTAAAATGATGTAATCCTCCCTACCCACATAATGATATAACGTGTAACACCCCAACCCGACAAGGGTAAAGATATCACAACAATGGTTTTCATATCAGATCAAAACAAAGCATACATCTATAGTAATACAAGAATTCTCAAAGATTACAATTGAAATATAGGAACTACAAGGTTACAAAAGAAACTTCTAGTAAACACTAATTCCAAAATAATAATAACTTCTAATCACTTCTAAGTCCAAAAGTAGCTATCAAGTCTTCTAAGTCCAAGGTACTCTCCACCCATTCCCAGCTTCCTACTAAAACCTGCCGCAGGAAAAGAAATGCGGCTGAGCTACGAGAGCTCAGTGAATAGATATAACGATAACAAACAGTAATAGAGAATAGTACAGAATAACAGAAACAAAGGTCAAACAGATGTAATATGGTTCAAGGGATAAGTCAATGAATAAGTATAAAGGAAAGAGAAAAAGGGATAGTAATCCACCACGAGCCCAGAAACAGGTCATATCATATCGTAACCATAAATCTTCTAATCATATAGAGGGGAGACCTCTCAGATAATCAGATAATATGAGGGGTGTCCTCATTCTTCAAATGTAGTAGCTAGCTCCCAGATATATGTGAAAGGCGTGTATTGCACACAAGCACCAGTCACCAGACAATAATAAATCATATATAGATAATCCACTAAACAGAACAGATCTAGGATGCATCCATGCGCCCCCCCCAAACAAATACTGGCCATAATAACTGTAGTGCGCGCATAATAATCAAATGGGGACGTGGCGGAACATCACTCTACCGCCCTAGAGTCATGCCATTGGTGCATCAATGACATGGCCATGTTACCTTCATGGCTAGGAAAACAGATTTTGGCTCGGGTATCAAACTAAGAGTCAGATATCATATCAAATCAGAGTGTCATAACAGATGGCTCATAACAGATAGTTCATAACAGATGGTTTATATCAAATATCATCAGAAGTAGTACCAAAAGTCCAAATCAGAGTTTATTAGATCAAGGTTCATATTAAATAATCAAGTCAAGGTCCAGATCAAAATTTCATTTCAAAAGTTTCTATCAAAAGTCCATTTTAAACAATCCTTTATTCATGATTTTCATAAAACGATCCTTTAAAGTGGTTTTCATAAAAATAATCTTTCAAAACGGTTTTTATAGAGATAGTCTTCAAAATATAGTTTCCATAAAAGTTAGTAACATTTTATATAAAAGTAGTTTCGCATCATTTATAAACATCTTTTTAAATGGGTTTTTCTCAAAACATTTCCATGGTATAATTAAAAAGGTTTTCATAACATAGATTCATATCAGAGGTCATATCAAATGGAATCAATAGAGGAGGTTCAAGCAAAGGGAATCATAGCAATGGCATCAGATCCGAAACTAGCGGATCAGAATATGAAAGAGATCATGAGAAACCTTATAAGAAAGGTCAGAATATCTGTACCTTATGCCGCAAACGGAAACACAATGGAAAATATAAAGGTCGAAAGCAACTCCATCTTCAGCGAATCTACACGAATTCGTGACTAACTTATTAAAACTTATTTAATTCAGATTACTTATTTTAGTCGACTTTCCATATTTAGTAACTTCCTATTTTTAGCAGGTTTCCATTTTTAGAAAGTCTCCATAATCAGAAAGATTTAAGTATCATAACTTAGGTTAAGTCATTGTTTAAGCATATTATGGACATAGGGTAGATTTTAACAAGTTATGATAGTTCAGGATTAAATCTAACAAGTTTCCATAACTTAGGGTTTTAATTGTAAATATTCCAAAGTTAAGGGTCTTAATTGAAAATATTGCAAATTACTAATTTAAAACACACTACTTTATTCAGAATCACACTTTAGTCCTTTAAGTTTCATAATTGACAGTTCACACCCTTTATTTATCAAAATTACCAAATAAACCTTATGATTATATAATTTACAAATTAACCCTTTTTGTATTCAGAATTACACAACAAACCCTTACATTTACTAATTTACAGAAAATACACCCCATTTTATGTGTGGTACGAATCAAACCCTCAAGTTTTACATATTTACACCATTAGTCCCTTTATTTAGATTAACTTCAATTCGTGCACTAATTTACAATTTAAATCATTATCTTTCAATTTTTACACATAGGACCCTCATGTTATAATTTTCCACATTATGACAGGTCTAAAACAACATACAAAAAATACCCCACAAGTTTAACAATTGGCAAAACACACCCTTATACTTTTTATTTCAAATCGGTTTGCATTTTAATTCAACAAAACTTAACCCTAATTGTTCCATTCATTGCACAATCATTAAAACATCGTTAAAAACCTTAAATGATCAGATCCAATCCAGAAAACCAAACCCTAATCGAATAGCTAGGGTTTTCTAATTTCTTTTTCTTTTTCTTTAAATCCGATTATAAGATAAATTCACCACAGATCATTTAGGCTTCAATAAATCAAAAGGCTATTTCTCCAGACTTATATGATCATCATAGAACTCAGAAAAATTATGAACAAGCCTCAGAAAATTCGCATGGATCGGTTTGGATTTTAGATGTGTTTTTGATCTTTTTAATTCGTATGATAAATCAAGCATGCATGAATCGATTTGAGCATTTTATACAGATTATATATGATATAAGGTGCAAGATAAAAATACCAAAATGATTTTAGAACATGTGATTTGATCGAATGGATTTAATACCTCACGGATTGAATAATCGACACAAAAGAATTGCCCACGTTCGAACCAAGCTATCCACGACCCAAAACTTATTTTTCCTATCCTCCTTGGACCTTGATGATCACCAAAAAAATGCTCTATGGCTTCCAGAAAATCGGATGAACAAGAGAGGAATTTTGGTGGTTGTTTTAGGGTTTTCGGTATACAATTATGGGAGGAAACTAAATGAAAGGGTAAGGGCCTCGTAATGGGGGAAATGGATGAATACTCGGTCTAACCATTAGACAAAATCAGCAAATTGAAATCTCTAATCATTTCCTAATTTATTTGTAGTTATCTCCATTTTAAATGATTTTCAAAAACAATTAATTAAATAAATAAAAC
This sequence comes from Artemisia tridentata subsp. tridentata, assembly GCA_021014915.2. NCBI lineage: Eukaryota > Viridiplantae > Streptophyta > Magnoliopsida > Asterales > Asteraceae > Artemisia > Artemisia tridentata. The sequence continues at coordinate 322,057,616 of CP139509.1, forward strand.
TAATTCGGTTCATGTTTAATACTTTGAGGTGTAATACTAATTTTTGGACATGTAAAAATGTTAAGAATGTTGCTTCATAATTATTTTATCTCATATGTAGCTCATTACCAAAATTTAGAATTTATTTGGTACTTTACATGCTCATTAATCAAATTTAAGATTATAAGGGCATTTTGGTCTTTTTACATGTTTCAGATTTTTAGGGTTTTACAACTCTTCCCCTCTAACAGAAAAATTTTGTCCTCAAAATTTGAAGTCACAAAGTGAAGCGAAGTCGTAGCAAGTCGCAAAAGATCATCACAATATTCCCATGCCCGAGGAGGTTCTTCCAAAAGATCTTCATACCAAAAGTTTCTCATGATTCAGATCAAAATGAGGTGGGTTCAAATTCCTCAGAAGGAGACAAATTAGGTTGAATCCGAACAAAAGACCATGCAACAAAATGGAGGATATGTGAATCTTTAGAAGTTCATATAGAATACGAACAAGATTTCAAATTGAATTAACTGTATTAACAGGAGGGAGTTCTAAAGGGAGTCCTAGATTTATAACTGAGGTAGACGGAATGCAAAATGAGAGTCCAAACTCATCCAAATATCTAATGAACGAAAGCAGAATACACGCACAGGTATAAAGAACCCCAGGTCTCACTAATCACAAATAATCCTACGGAGATTCAGATTCTAAACTTCTTAGGTACTCCCCAAGATATCCTATGGCCACAATGATTGCACGTTATATGGTGTAAGTATTATCACGTTGATCAGGTGTCATAATACTAGCACCACATAAATATGCCTTCATGATGATCATACTTTATCTCAAGTCGTAATCGAAACCACCTATCTTAATCCGCCTAGTACTTCTACAGTCTCAGAGATCATCAAAATCAAACACCATAACTAAGAGGAGAACGAACTACTCGAAAGAGTTAACAGAAGTCCCAGAATGTCTATCAGAATTTGGTACATCGTTAAAAGCATCAGATCGTCCGCCATTCGTCAAATTTCGCATAACAAAACCATCGTCCAGCATACGCAATGAACACCGAGCGGAATTACTAACAGGGAACATAAATCATTCAAGGGATCCTATCATCAGGTAACAGAAATTTTAGTAGGTCAAGAGGAAATGAATTACGTCACCCATAGCTTCATTCTTCACAGGATCAACTCTTCCAAATACGAACGTTCGCTTCAGAATTATCGTCCATTCAAATACATGATCTTAAACTTCCTCCAAGTCCATGCAGTCTATCGTATGATCATAGGGTGTAGAGGAATTATAAACTTGAGTCTGGCTCCTCAAGCCTTCGGCACTTCTTCTTGGAACTGTGGTGTAGTAACGTGAATCTCCGGCATGGTCACTGTGCCTTCTTCCATTCGCGAGTCTGCTTCTGCTCTCAATTCATCTTAGTACAACTAAAGTGAATAGAGAAGCAAGACTGCGTGTCTTTGACTGGTCTTCTCACACTGTTCGAAATTTGCCGACTCAAACTGCTGTCGTCACCGGGTGCGTGGTAGTATTGTCTGCTACAATCTCGGGACGCCAATCCAATCTACTCTTCTCGAACAAAGGGTCACTTTACAAAATGATCTACCTGTTCCTCTTCGTGCCTAACACTGAAATGCTTCCCGGAGGTTACTCTCAAATAGTTATCTCTTTTCTTAGAAGTTCTTGTGGTTGCTTCTTCAGTCCTTCAAACACTAAGTGAGGCCGTCTGATACAGAGTTTACAAAGATAGAATAAATCACTCATTGACACGCTGAATTGAAAGATGGTCATGGTAGTGACACGATTAGGTTTACGATAGTCGATACTCCAAAGTTTTCTCTTTCTTCTTCACAACTAACAGGGTATTCAAAATGAAACACTGAGGTGAACAAAATCATATTCCATCATCTTCTCCAATTTCTCAACTTCTATGGCATCATGGTCCGTCAACTGAGATTGGTTCAAATTTCATTCTACTTCTCAAACAGGAGGGAAACCCAAGAGTTCCATCGGAGAACACCAGAAAATTTGCACAACAAAACTTCCAATGCCAACGTTTTCTAAAAGTGGATACAAATAAGTGTCAGGGGACAATCATCAATCAAATGAGACCGAGGTAGATGTTTCCATAGCAGCGTTAACAGATTTGAGCGGTTACCGATTATCATAACGAAAGTGGGATGAAACATATTACTAAAGGTCACAAATCAGATACGGTAGTCCCTGGCAGCGTATGAGGGCCAGCCAATCCATAACTTAAAGACCTCAAAATCAAATATATCAAAAGTAAACGGATTCGTAGGATGAGTACGGTCGCCAAGCCAGACGGATAGTTCATATATCAAGGTCAAGTACATAGTTCATCAAAGTGTGGAGATAGATAAACGAACAATTCAAGGTGTTGGAGTCTTGTTTAGCTATTTAGCATAAGTGGCAGGTAGGTTGTGAGTCATCGGTAATACGAACATCGTATAACTACCAAAAGTGAGGCATATAGATTATCAGAAATCAGCATCATCATGTTCAGTTAACAATTTCACATTGAGACAAAATTATCGTCATATCCGTGGCTAATAATCATCAGAGTTCTCATAGGAGTAGTAATGGATTTCGCAAGGACAGAGTAATATCAGATGATACATTTTATATCCAGCACGGGTAATTTAATTCACAGAATAGGTCAAACACATTAAGGTCAAATGACCTTCGGGATGGTCAGAGGAGTATTAAACTGCTTATCAAACAGGTCGAAAATGAAAATCAAAATCAGGTAGAGATAGCAAAAGTTTAACAATCGGGAATCATGGTAGAGGATTTCAAAATGGTTTCAAACACCGAAGGTGAAACATCAGAGGTAGTCGTCAATGATCAATCAACCTATCCTTTATCAGACTAAAATCAAAGTTAACTATTTAATGGAAAAACAGATTGACAACGCAAATCTTATCGTTTAAAACAAAATGAGAGGAAAGCTTTCTTATACTCGTGGTTAAAACACCACCAGACTTCTCATGGGAACAGAGATGTTTAAGACGAACTCAAATAGGATTAGAAGGTTCATAGATTATCAAAAGCAAATAACCGAATGCACCCAGTAGGTCATTGTCAAGGAGATTCTCAGAATACCCGAAAAGACATCAAAATGATTATCAAAAGAATCAGAGGTCGGAGTCGGAATCTTTTGGTGGTGCAAAGTGTGAGCTTTAAATCTCCAAAAGTGCTCTCAACAAGTAGGGCCCAAATCAGAGTGATGCGGAAGCAATGATACTTAAACAAAATCCTTATAGTCTACCCATTCCTCACTGGTCAAAACTTAAGTTCCTATCGGGAAATCCTAAAGCAAATCTTAAAAGTTATCTTATGAGCGCCTACAGTGGAAACTTAGTGGTCCAAACTTCACAGGTCAAGGGTAATGTATTACGAGTCGCAGCCTGTCTCTCTGATACCATAAATTGTAACACCCCAACCCGACAAGGGTAAAGATATCACAACAATGGTTTCGTATCAGATCAAAACAAAGCATACATCTATAGTAATACAAGAATTCTCAAAGATTACAATTGAAATATAGGAACTACAAGGTTACAAAAGAAACTTCCAGTAAACACTAATTCCAAAATAATAATAACTTCTAATCACTTCTAAGTCCAAAAGTAGCTATCAAGTCTTCTAAGTCCAAGGTACTCTCCACCCATTCCCAGCTTCCTACTAAAACCTGCCGCAGGAAAAGAAATGCGGCTGAACTATGAGAGCTCAGTGAACAGATATAACGATAACAAACAGTAATAGAGAATAGTACAGAATAACAGAAACAAAGGTCAAACAGATGTAATATGGTTCAAGGGATAAGTCAATGAATAAGTATAAAGGAAAGAGAAAAGGGATAGTAATCCACCACGAGCCCAGAAACAGATCATATCATATCGTAACCATAAATCCTCTAATCATATAGAGGGGAGACCTCTCAGATAATCAGATAATATGAGGGGTGTCCTCATTCTTCAAATGGAGGAGCTAGCTCCCAGATATATGTGAAAGGCGTGTATTGCACACAAGCACCAGTAACCAGACAATAATAAATCATATATAGATAATCCACTAAACAGAACAGATCTAAGATGCGTCCATGCGCCCCCCAAACAATAAATGGCCATAATAACTGTAGTGCGCGCATAATAATCAAATGGGGACATGGCGAAACATCACTCTACCGCCCTAGAGTCATGCCATTGGTGCATCAATGACATGGCCATGTTACCTTCATGGCTAGGAAAACAGATTTTGGCTCGGGTATCAAACTAAGAGTCAGATATCATATCAAATCAGAGTGTCATAACAGATGGCTCATAACAGATAGTTCATAACAGATGGTTTATATCAAATATCATCAGAAGTAGTACCAAAAGTCCAAATCAGAGTTTATCAGATCAAGGTTCATATTAAATAATCAAGTCAAGGTCCTGATCAAAAGTTCATTTCAAAAGTTTCTATCAAAACTCCATTTTAAACAATCCTTTATTCATGATTTTCATAAAATGATCCTTTAAAGTGGTTTTCATAAAAATAATCTTTCAAAACGGTTTTTATAGAGATAGTCTTCAAAATATAGTTTCCATAAAAGTTAGTAACATTTTATATAAAAGTAGTTTCGCATCATTTATAAACATCTTTTTAAATGGGTTTTTCTCAAAATATTTCCATGGTATAATTAAAAAGGTTTTCATAACATAGATTCATATCAGAGGTCATATCAAATGGAATCAATAGAGGAGGTTCAAGCAAAGGGAATCATAGCAATGGCATCAGATCAAAAACTAACGGATCAGAACATGAAAGAGATCATGAGAAACTGTTGATGCAAATAATGTTCTAAAAACGTTATTTATATCTTTCGATTACTTCACGTTTTAAGGATGACAAAATGTGAACTCACGTTACGTTAAAATTAACGTTAACAAGTTTTTAATCGGAAGATCCCGTTTCTACGCTAATCACTCTTGAACAAAGTTACAACTTGAACTAGTGATCAAAGAAGTGAATTCATGTTTTGAAAATTCACATTTTAAATGGGACAAAACATTTTTTCAAAAATACACATGACAAATTATTTTTGAAATATTAAGAAATGTTTTAATGGAAAAATAAGTTTGAAAATCACAACAGCTATTTTTCCCCCCAAAATCAGCTCCAACCTTCCCCAAATAAGTTTTCACCAGAAAGGACAAAATTTGGAGCGTCCTAGTCTACCACGGCTCCACGGTACCGTTAAATTTAACGGAGCCGTGGGTCATTTAGTGGAGCCGTCCGTACCATTTTGAATTGTAACGTTCAGATTTTCTTTGCCTATAAATACCCACCTATTTCACAGTTTTAGGAACCCTTCACACACAGAAAAATCCCTTAGTCAAATCCTCTCACACCTTTCACTTCTTAGGGTCATTTAGATTAGTTTTTCTTTGTTTCAAGAGTGATCCAATCATCCTTCAAGTGATCCTCTTCATACCTCTTCACTAGCAAGAGAAGAACACAAGTATCCAAGTTGATACAAGGTGTTGTCATCCCTCTTCATTAGCAAGAGAAGAACTCAAGTAATCAAGAAGATACTAGAGTTGTAGTTGATAGGTTTTTGTAACACTTGTTACAACCTTGTTGTATCTTAGCATACATCAAGTATATTTCCTTTTTGTGAGTGAGAGTGAAGATCAAGTGTGATCTATATAGATAGTGAACATCTCTTGAAGCCATTGGGCTTGTGTGATTGATCAAGAAGATCAAGGGTCATTAGGTTAGTGTTAGTTGAGTAGAGTGAAGTGAGTGTTGATCATTGTGATCATGTTGAGATCTTGGTGATCTCTTGAAGCCATTGGGCTTGTGTGTTTGGTCACGTGGACCTTGGTAGATTGGTGCTAGCTAAGATTAGCACTCGACATCTAGCTTAGTGTCGGAAATAGGATAAGCGACGTGTACGGTTTTCTCCGCCTTAAGTGAGGTTGTTGACATAGTGCTTGAAACTCTCGAGTGTGGTACTCGGGGAGTGGAGTAGGGCGAAGAAGAGCTTCGTAGCCGAACCACTATAAATCCTCTGTCTCGGTTTGATCTTTCCAACTCTACTCTTTACTTATATTTGTTATTATTACTTAGCTTAGTGTGTAGTTCATATTGGTGTTGATTGATTACACATAGAGTTCGAATCAAAGTTTCCAATAACCAACTTTTAAAACAAGATTTTTAAAAAGAAGTTTTTAAACCAGTAAACTATTCAACCCCCCTTCTAGTTTCCCACAATTGGTATCAGGAGCCACGTCAGTCAAGTTTTTAAAGTATATTGTATTTTAAAGCTTGAACCGATCAATGGATTCCGACAAATATCTAGAAGGGCAATCTATGCAAAGACCACCACTTTTCGAAACCGATTGTTTTATTTATTGGAAAACAAGATTCGAAACGTATGTGAAATCAAAAGACATTGATCTTTGGCATGTTATTACCGAGGGTGACTTTCAACCTATTCAAAAGAATCCGGAAACTAAAAAGGATGAAATAGTTTCTTATGATAAACAAAGTGATGAACTTAAAAGGAAATTAGCCAAAAATAATGAGGCTAAAATGATGATTTATAATGCTTTGCCTAAAAAGGAATTTGAAAGAATTTTTATTTGTAATACGGCAAAAGTATTTGGAAAACTTTGTTAGTCACTCATCAAGGTAATAACCAAGTCAAAGAGAACAAGATAGATCTTCTTGTTCAACAATATGAACAATTCTCCATTTCAGAGGATGAGTCAATAGATAATGCTTTTGCTAGATTTAATACTATTATCACTAGTCTTAAAGCTCTTGATGAAGGTTATTCTAGTAAGAACTATGTTAGGAAGTTTCTTAGAGCTCTACATCCTAAATGGAGAGCAAAGGTCACCGACATAGAAGAGTCAAAGGACTTGGCGGCATTGTCACTCGATGAACTTATAGGAAACTTGAAAGTTCACGAGATGATAATTAAGAAAGACTCCGACATAGTCAAAGGCAAAGGCGAGAGAGTTAGATCTCTAGCATTGAAAGCCAAGAAGGAGTCTAGTGATGAGGAATGTTCGAGTTTCGATAGTGAAGATGAGGAATATGCACTAGCGGTTAGGCATTTTAAAAAGTTCTTTAGGAGAAGAGGTAGGTTCGTTAGGCAACCTCGTGATGAGAAGAAGACATCACAAAAGAACCATGTTGAAAAGAAAGGGACAAGTGATAGGAAATGATTTAGATGCGGAGATCCTAATCATCTCATAGGAGAGTGTCCCAAGCCACCGATATTCAACAACCAACGAGCTCTCATAGAAGGCGCCTGGAGTGATAGCAGTGATGATGAAGAAAAGAAGCCCAAGGACGAAACGTGTCTAATGGCTCATGCTTCAAATGAGGTACGTTACAACTACCCTGATTTCATAGATGATAATTCGTCAATAGATGATAACAAACTAAATGACGAACATAATAATCTATGCAAAATTGTCTCAAAAATGTTAAGTAGAAACAAATTACTAAAATCAAAATTGCATGAACTAGAAGTGAAAATGTTAGAGCTAAAGAGTCAAGTCAAAGGACTTGAAAGATATAAAGTATTAGACATAGGATGTGAGTCATGCATGAATCTTAAAGTAGAAAATGAAAAACTCAAGGAAAACAAAACTAGAATTACTAGCTTTGAAAAGGAAACAGAAAATGCTTTGACAGATAAAACTAATCAAGCAGAATCTGTTAAAATCTCAAACTCTGTCAAAAGTCCAGACGGCACCACTAAAGGTACCGACGGCTCCATTAAAGTTAATGGAACCGTGGTACCGTCCGACTCTGGAGACAGAACTGAGTCAAATTTCAAAAATAAATCAAGTCCTAAACCAACTCACATTGTTGTTAATGGTACAAAAGTCTCTATTGCTAGTATAGAGGAAGTTAAACGATTCTACAAACCTATGTCAAAACCCAAACCTAGATTTGTAAAATCTGACGCTAGGTCTAAGACTCCTCCACCTAGAAAAACAAACACTCTCAAACCTCGGTCAAGAACTCCTCTACCGAAACGTAACTTTAGAAGACAAAGTTTTCCAAGTGACTATCCCGTAACTTGGAATGACCGTCAACTACAAAGTTGCTTGCCATGGGAAATTTGCCCACCATTTCAACATCCTAACCACATGCAAATGATGCATGGGATGTTTAATGCTAACCACTTTGGACCCATGAGATATTAGGGACCAAATGTTTGAATGTTTATCTTATGCAATAGATATGCTTGGGAATCGACTTGGAGCCTGACGAATGGGTCAAGGATAGTGGATGCACCAACCACATGACGGGCAACTGAAGTCTATTCTCATCATACAAGGCATACAACGGACGTAATGTCACTTTCGGTAGCAAACTTAAGGGCAACATTATTGGCAAAGGTACGATCACTCATAACTCCCTCACTATTAGAAATGTTGATCATGTAGATAACTTAGGATTTAATTTGCTTAGCATTAGTCAAATGGTAGATAATAAGTGTAGAGTTATATTCTCTGAAGAGGGTAGTGAGATCATTAAGGATGGTAAAACCATAGGCAAAGGAGTTAGGAGAAATGGCCTATTTGTCATGAAAATAGGAAATAAGCCTCAGGATAGAATATGCTTAGCAACCATAGATGATTACTCCACTCTATGGCATAGGAGATTAGGTCATGCCAATATGCGTTTGATACAATCATTGGCATCTAAGGAACTAGTTAGAGATCTACCTAAGATTAAGTTTGATCAACACTTTTGTGACGCTTGTAAAGTTGGAAAACAAGCTCATTCTAGTCACAAAGCTAAGAATATAGTCTCAACCTCTAGATGCCTAGAACTCCTTCATATGGACTTATTCGGTCCATCCGCCGTACGGAGCTACGGAGGAAACTACTACACCTTAGTAATAGTTGATGACTACTCTAGGTACACTTGGACTAGATTTCTTAAGAATAAGACTCAAGCCTTTGAGGAATTCGAGGTTTTTAGTAAGAAAGTCCAAAATCAACTAGAATGTACAATAGTTTCCATTAGGATGGATCATGGTCGGGAATTTGATAATGAAGTGCAGTTTGGAGTATATTGTGATGCTAATGGTATTACTCACAATTTCTCAGCTCCACGCACTCCACAATCAAATGGGGTAGTAGAGCGGAAAAATCGTACTCTACAAGAAATGAGTAGAACGATGTTGAATGAACAATCAATTCCGCAAAAGTTTTGGTGTAATGCGGTGGACACCTTAACTTACATACTTAATAGGATTTTAATTAGGCCTATCTTAGGAAAAACCCCATATGAAATCATGAAAGGTAGAAAACCTACTCTTGATTACTTTAGAGTGTTTGGAAGCAAGTGCTTCATACTAAACACTAAAGATTACCTCACCAAGTTTGACCCAAAGTCTTACGAAGGTGTCTTCCTAGGATACTCCCAAAATAGTAAAGCTTACATTGTCCTAAATAAGGAAACAATGAAAGTCGAAGAGTCACTCAACGTGACATTCGATGAAAGCCCTCCTCCAACTAAGACATCACCCTTGGTGGATGATGACTTAGATGAGGAACAAGCCATTGAGGTTAATAGCAAGAAAACCTTAGATGATGACATTGAGGATGAAATAGTTGAAGTTGACGATATTGTCAATGTTAAGGAATCCAAGAACCATCCTATTGAAAATGTCATAGGAAACCTAAACCAAAGAACCCTTAGGTCACAAGCTCAAAACAAAAGTAATTTCTTTTGTTTTATATCTACTGTAGAACCTAAGAATGTTGGTGAAGCGATTAAGGATGAAAGTTGGACACTTGCCATGCAAGAAGAACTTAATCAATTCACCGCCAACCAAGTTTGGGAGTTGGTACCTCCTCCTAGGAATCAAACCATCATAGGAACTAAGTGGGTGTTTAGGAATAAACTCGACGAAAATGGCGTCGTGACTAGGAATAAGGCAAGGTTGGTAGCACAAGGCTATAACCAACAAGAAGGAATAGATTATGATGAAACCTATGCACCTGTAGCTAGATTAGAATCTATTAGAATACTCCTTGCCTATGCGTGTGCCTTAGACTTTAAATTGTACCAAATGGACGTGAAAAGTGCATTCCTTAATGGTTATATCAATGAGGAGGTATATGTTGCTCAACCTCCGGGATTCGTTGATTTCGAATATCCGAATCATGTTTATAAACTCAAGAAAGCACTCTATGGTCTTAAGCAAGCTCCCAAAGCTTGGTATGATAGACTGAAAGCATTCTTGATTGAACATGAATATACCATGGGAGTGGTAGATAACACGCTTTTCACAAAGAAACGAGATTCACATCTCATCATTGTTCAAATATATGTTGATGACATTATATTTGGCTCAACTTGTCCAGAACTGTGCAATGATTTTTCTAAAATCATGCATGACGAGTTTGAGATGAGCATGATGGGCGAATTAAATTTCTTCCTTGGTCTACAAATTAAGCAAATGGAAGATGGTATCTTCTTTAATCAATCTAAGTATAGTAAGGAAATGCTTAAGAAGTTTAGTTTAGAAGAGTCTAAGCCCATGAAAACTCCCATGTCCATGAAAATAAAACTCACGAAAGATGAAGAAGGTGAGTCCGTGGATAATACTAAGTATAGAGGTATGATAGGTAGTTTACTATACCTAACGGCAAGTAGGCCCGACATCATGTTTAGTGTCTGCCTTTGTGCTCGCTTCCAAGAGGATCCCAAAACCTCTCACCTTGAAGCGGTTAAGCGTATCTTCCGATACATTAAAGGCACTATACACTTGGGATTATTTTATCCCAAGGGGACCGGTATAGAAACTGTTGTCTATGCCGACTCTGATCATGCGGGAGATTACGTGGATCGAAAAAGCACGAGTGGCGTTTGTACCTTCATGGGTTGTTGTCTAACTTCTTGGTTCTCCAAGAAACAAACGGCTCTTGCCATCTCCACTACCGAAGCCGAGTACGTAAGCGCCGAAAAGGCATGTCAGCAAGCACTATGGATGAAACAAGCCCTTAATGACTATAGCATATACTTAGATGATGTTCCCATTATGTGCGACAATAAAGGTGCTATTAACTTGAGCAAAAACCCTGTCCAATACTCCCGTACTAAACACATTGAAATTCGCCACCACTTCCTTCGCAATAATGTTCAGAAAGGAAACATTTCCATTGAGAAAGTTCCTTCTCAAGACAACATCGCTGACATACTAACCAAACCTCTCAAACGAGAATCCTTTAACTACCTCCGTCTAGGTCTAGGAATGATGGAACATATTCCATAAATCTCATGACTCTTGAAGTCATCTCGTGTATCTCGTCTAGTCAAGTTTAGGAACTCCTAGTCATAAGAATTTGTTAGGTACAAATTCTTTCCTCGTGTCATAAGATCTCACTAAAACAGCGAGACTTATTCGTCAAAAATCAAAATGGGACAGAAAACAGTCCCAGCAGATCACGGCTCCACTAAATGTGGCACGGCACCGTTAAATTTAACGGTACCGTGGAACCGTGCATCTGGAACATTTCGTATTTCAGTCCCCTTTTCCCACATTACACATTCAAAACCCTCACAACCTTAGCAATTGTTGTCATAACCTAACCTCACAACCCAAAACTCAATTACACCTCTTCAAGATCATATTCAAGACATTGATTTCAAGATCCTCAATCATTTTACCCTTTTCAACATAATTTGTAAGTTTTCTCACTCTAATTTATTTCTAATTTTGAGTCTAGGGTTTGTTCATTGATGAAAATTGAATTGGGGATTTTCACCTTTTTCTAGGAATGTTTCAAAATTAGAAGTCATCAACACTAAAACACCCCAATTCCATCAATTTTAAAATCTCACAAAATTAGGATCATGAAATTTTTCTTTTTCATGCATTGTTGATGCAAACTAAAAACACTTTCTCATGCATTCATGATCTCACAAATATTATTCGAATTACATAATCAATATGTACTCTTCGACATATTTGTTTGAGCTAAAGTGAAATCAGGAGTGTTTGGGTAATCTCATTATTTTTCTTTTGAGTCGAGATTACCGCACCTCCACATAGTCTGCATATAGGCACATACTAGGCACGTGTTGTATGCAACTGGTTTTTATTCTAATTTTTTTTTAACTTTTTGATAGGACACAAAAATGTCTCATGAATATGATTTTGATCATCTCCTAACCGATACCTATACACCCGAAATCTCACGTGAACCCACTACACCCGGTAACCACATTCGTGCCTATGTCAATCTTGAAACCCATCGGTTTCATGAAGGCCGTGTCGTTGATCCATCCCTAGTTTACCACCGGGACATCAACACTTCCTTTAGAGCTATAGGATTCGATTGTCTACTCCACATTAACGAGTACATTTGTCCTCGCTTTGTGTTGGAGTTCTTCCGACAAGTTGAACTCGTACGTAACGAGGATCAATCCTTGTCACTTTGGTTTTGGGTCAAAAACTTCAAATACGTTCTAACTCTTGAGCAATTTGCTCAAATCCTTAGTATACCCAATCATGGGCAATGTGCCTATACTGAAGATTGGTGTCTTGAGTCTCTCTTTCACTATCGTGAGGAGAATAGTCCGTACTGTTCATACACACCCTCTCCAACCGAACTAACCAAAATCATCCGTACTCACCCTCACCCACATCCAACGAAAATTCGTCTGGAAGAAGTGCGTCATGAACTACTTTCTTGGGCAGTCATCCTGCGAGAAAATGTTCTAAGTCTCACAGGAAATCGTGAGCAACTCCCGGCGTGTTGTGCTCATATGATTTACTGTCTCTTAACCCAACAACCTTACAATCATGCTTACTTCTTCGCTAAGCGAATTGTACATCTCAATGGTAACAAGAATAAATTGATACCTTATGGGATGTTCCTAACCCGTCTCTATCATCACTTCATAACCTTTCACCCTTACCTTCATGATCCTCAATACTCCCTATTCACACCTGTCATGAAACCCATAACCGAGTCATATGTCTCAACCATCCTCACTTCCGAATTCACCACCCACTATGCACCCTTTGATGATCTTATTCATGAAAATGAGACAACTACTCAAGACGAGAGTGTGACAAGAAGGGGGAGTGCTCAAGTCATAAGTAGTTAGGAATAGATTTATATCTCTCACTAGGGTTTATTACTAATAGATAATATTAGGAATTAATGCTCAAATTATCTAGCATGCTTACATAAATGTTCTATTTGACATTTGGATGATATCTTATCTTATTCCTTATGCTTGCATGCTTATGATTCTTTAAGTATAATGCATGATCATCTTTATGTGCTAGATGTAGCATTGTATGGATATATTAGGAAAATAAGTACCTAGTGAGTTGAGGCACTCTCATTTCCAGGAATTAGTTCCCCTAGAAAATATCCCCCTAGCTGCCCAAAACTAGCCTGCAAAGAAATTTTCGTACCAACAGTGTCACGGCACCACTAAATAGGGACGGCACCGTTAAATTTAACGGTACCGTGGGGTATTTAACGGAGCCGTGACCCTGTATAACGGATTTTTCCTAATGCTCCTACTTCCCTATCACCCTAACCTCAAACCTGCAAACCTTGCACCCTCACATTCACCCTAGGATTCCCCTCCTACACCATAGGATCAACTTTAATTCAAATTTCACCCAACTTGCCTATATAAGGCCTCACCCTTGCAAGCTTATCTTGCACTTCACCTTCAACCTCCCATCACACAAACACCATGTCCTCTACACATGTTCAACCTCTCAAATCTCTAAGAAACCTAGGATAACCGTAAAACCACCCTCAAAACCACTCTTTGTGGATCTCACAAGAGATGATGAAGCTATGACACCACCTTCCCAAGCCACTCCATACTCACCATCACCACCTTATGCACCATCTAAAACATCATCTACCTACACAACATCTTCATCATCCTATTACACTACATCATCAATGGAATACACACCATCTCCCTTCACCCCATTGGACAATGCCATGCCAATTTCACCTCCAACAACCCTACCACAATCACCATCTCCTATCATGGCACAACCCAACCAACCACATCCCTTTGAGGTACATAGTGCTAATTGCCTATGTTGTCTCCACAACCGTAATCTCATCTACTTCTTAAGAGACGAGATTCATTTCATGTTCTACTTTATAGAACATCTCTTGACACCTCCACCACCTCAAATGGGGCCCCAATCTCCACCACCTCCTAACCAAAACAACTAAACACTTGCTTGTTTAGTCCTCCACAATAAACTCTTAGGACCCCTCTTGGAAATGAAGCTTGTCTCTAGTCATTAGGAATTTAGGCTTCTTGTTATCTTTCTTAGTGCTTTCTATGTAGTCATACATTACTACGACACGTGTTTGTTTTATGAATGAATGCTTTTATGTGGAGGTTTTTCCTTTTAAATGATTGGATATTTGTCACAAATGTGCTACTTGTTCGATATTGTATATTTGTCGTCTAACTTTGTTTTGTAGCACGATCCATTGCTCGATTCCTTTGTGTTCTCCAAATGAGAGGGAGTACACATCAAGGGGAGCCTTAACCACCTTTTTGATTTGACAAAAAGGGGGAGAAATGGGAGTAAACTCATTAAAAACTTGTTAAAACTAATTTTAACCTAAAATGAGTTTATATTTTGTCATCATCAAAAAGGGGGAGATTGTTGATGCAAATAATGTTCTAAAAACGTTATTTATATCTTTCGATTACTTCACGTTTTGAGGATGACAAAATCTGAACTCACGTTACGTTAAAATTAACGTTAACAAGTTTTTAATCGGAAGATCCCGTTTCTACGCTAATCACTCTTGAACAAAGTTACAACTTGAACTAGTGATCAAAGAAGTGAATTCGTGTTTTGAAAATTCACATTTTAAATGGGACAAAACATTTTTTCAAAAATACACATGACAAATTATTTTTGAAATATTAAGAAATGTTTTAATGGAAAAATAAGTTTGAAAATCACAACAGCTATTTCCCCCCCCCCCCAAAATCAGCTCCAACCTTCCCCAAATAAGTTTTCACCAGAAAAGAAAAACTTTGGAGCGTCCTAGTCTACCACGGCTCCACGGTACCGTTAAATTTAACGGAGCCGTGGGTCATTTAGTGGAGCCGTCCGTACCATTTTGAATTGTAACGTTCAGATTTTCTTTGCCTATAAATACCCACCTCTTTCACAGTTTTAGGCACCCTTCACACACAGAAAAATCCCTTAGTCAAATCCTCTCACACCTTTCACTTCTTAGGGTCATTTAGATTAGTTTTTCTTTGTTTCAAGAGTGATCCAATCATCCTTCAAGTGATCCTCTTCATACCTCTTCACTAGCAAGAGAAGAACACAAGTATCCAAGTTGATACAAGGTGTTGCCATCCCTCTTCATTAGCAAGAGAAGAACTCAAGTAATCAAGAAGATACTAGAGTTGTAGTTGATAGGTTTTTGTAACACTTGTTACAACCTTGTTGTATCTTAGCATACATCAAGTATATTTCCTTTTTGTGAGTGAGAGTGAAGATCAAGTGTGATCTATAGAGATAGTGAACATCTCTTGAAGCCATTGGGCTTGTGTGATTGATCAAGAAGATCAAGGGTCATTAGGTTAGTGTTAGTTGAGTAGAGTGAAGTGAGTGTTGATCATTGTGATCGTGTTGAGATCTTGGTGATCTCTTGAAGCCATTGGGCTTGTGTGTTTGGTCACGTAGGCCTTGGTAGATTGGTGCTAGCTAAGATTAGCACTCGACATCTAGCTTAGTGTCGGAAATAGGATAAGCGACGTGTACGGTTTTCTCCGCCTTAAGGGAGGTTGTTGACATAGTGCTTGAAACTCTCGAGTGTGGTACTCGGGGAGTGGAGTAGGGCGAAGAAGAGCTTCGTAGCCGAACCACTATAAATCCTCTGTCTCGGTTTGATCTTTCCAACTCTACTCTTTACTTTTATTTGTTATTATTACTTAGCTTAGTGTGTAGTTCATATTGGTGTTGATTGATTACACATAGAGTTCGAATCAAAGTTTCCAATAACCAACTTTTAAAACAAGATTTTTAAAAAGAAGTTTTTAAACCGGTAAACTATTCAACCCCCCTTCTAGTTTCCCACAGAAACCTTATAAGAAAGGTCAGAATATCTGTACCTTATGACGTAAACGGAAACACAATGGAAAATATAAACGTCGAAAGCAACTTCATCTTCAGCGAATCTACACGAATTCGTGACTAACTTATTAAAACTTATTTAATTCAGATTACTAATTTTAGTCGACTTTCCATTTTTAGTAACTTCCTATTTTTAGGAGGTTTCCATAATTAGCAAGTTTCCATTTTTAGAAAGTCTCCATAATCAGAAAGATTTAAGTATCATAACTTAGGTTAAGTCATTGTTTAAGCATATTATGGACATGGGGTAGATTTTAACAAGTTATGATAGTTCAGGATTAAATCTGACAAGTTTCCATAACTTAGGGTTTTAATTGTAAATATTCCAAAGTTAAGGGTCTTAATTGAAAATATTGCAAATTACTAATTTAAAACACACTACTTTATTCAGAATCACACTTTAGTCCTTTAAGTTTCATAATTGACAGTTCACACCCTTTATTTATCAAAATTACAAAATAAACCTTATGATTATATAATTTACAAATTAACCCTTTTTATATTAATAATTACACAACAAACCCTTGCATTTACTAATTTACAGAAAATACACCCCATTTTATGTGTGGTACGAATCAAACCCTCAAGTTTTACATATTTACACCTTTAGTCCCTTTATTTAGATTAACTTCAATTCGTGCCCTAATTTTCAATTTAAATCATTATCTTTCAATTTTTACACATAGGACCCTCATGTTATAATTTTCCACATTACCACAGGTGTAAAACAACTTACAAAAAATACCCCACAAGTTTAACAATTGGCAAAACACACCCTTATACTTTTTATTTCAAATCGGTTTGCATTTTAATTCAACAAAACTTAACCCTAATTGTTCCATTCATTGCACAATCATTAAAACATCATTAAAAACCTTAAATGATTAGATCCAATCCAGAAAACCAAACCCTAATCGAATAGCTAGGGTTTTCTAATTTTTCTTTCTTTTTCTTTAAATCCGATTATAAGATAAATTCACCACAGATCATTTAGGCTTCAATAAATCAAAAGGCTATTTCTCCAGACTTATATGATCATCATAGAACTCAGAAAAATTATGAACAAGCCTCAGAAAATTCGCATGGATCGGTTTGGATTTTAGATGTGTTTTTGATCTTTTTAATTCGTATGATAAATCAAGCATGCATGAATCAATTTGAGCATTTTATACAGATTATATATGATATAAGGTGCAATAGAAAAATACCAAAATGATTTTAGAACGTGTGATTTGATCGAATGGATTTAATACCTCACGGATTGAATATTCGACACAAAAGAATTGCCCACATTCGAACCAAGCTATCCACGACCCAAAACTTATTTTTCCTAGCCTCCTTGGACCTTGATGATCACCACAAAAATGCTCTATGGCTTCCAGAAAATCAGATGAACAAGAGAGAAATTTTGGTGGTTGTTTTAGGGTTTTCGGTATACAATTATGGGAGGAAACTAAATGAAAGGGTATGGGTCGAGTGATGGGGGAAATGGCTGAATACTCGGTCTAACGATTAGACCAAATCAGCAAATTGAAATCTCTAATCATTTCCTAATTTATTTGTAGTTATCTCCATTTTAAATGATTTTCAAAAACAATTAATTAAATAAATAAAACTAATTCGGTTCATGTTTAATACTTTGAGGTGTAATACTAATTTTTGGACATGTAAAAATGTTAAGAATGTTGCTTCATAATTATTTTATCTCATATGTAGCTCATTACCAAAATTTAGAATTTATTTGGTACTTTACATGCTCATTAATCAAATTTAAGATTATAAGGGCATTTTGGTCTTTTTACATGTTTCAGATTTTTAGGGTTTTACATAACGCATTTCCCTCAAATCTCTTGTTTCGTTATTTACAACAAAGATTTGTTCAACCAAGTACTTTACAAGTTTCAATGTCGAAGGATGAAGTAGGACACATGTCTTGTATACAAATAACATCCATTACAATTCACATTAACTTTCCTATGAAGTCTTAGGGTATTCTAAGCCCTTTGTAACTTAAGGATGAAGATGGAGTGGGTCGCGACCCTCTGTCGCAATCAAATTATACGATTGCTAAAAATCTTGGTCCAAAATATATACAATAAGGTTATAACCTTAGGTTGTATGTGTACGTTTAATGTAAGCGTCAGAGAAGTAAAGCATGACATTCAAAGAGGGACATTGTCCCCTAAATAGTATTACCAAGACCAAGCATGGTCAAAGCCATCAGAAAATTCTAAAGCAATTGTTCGAAGCATGGGCCGAAGGCTAGCATGAAGCAAAGAAGAATTGTCAAAACATATAGGCACAAGCCTAACAAGCATAATGGGACATTGTTTAAAAGGGTACATGCCACCCTTACGACTAAATTACTACCAACACGGCAGCCCTCATGCATTTTTCAAAAAATTGGGATTCTTTGATGGAGACGGAGACCTCACGGATGCAGTCTTCTTAGTTGGAGAGGCGGGCTGAACCTTCCTCGGTTTCTTTGCCAGGAGATCTTCTACTGAAGCTGAAGGGTCTTTGGTTGCTTCGGCGAGGAAAGGGTATTCTGCTGAAGTGAACGCATTGCCAGCATCATTATATTCTTGCTCAGAATTCGAATGATAGTAGGGTATCTTCGACAAGACCACAGGTTTCCTTATTTGGGCAATTTCTTCCAATGTCGTACATGTACCATAGAAAATGGCCGTGTTCACCAGCCTCCCAATAACTTCCCCCACCTCATCACTATGGTATAACTCCATTGCAACATGAGGAACAACCTTCGAAACCACCTCAGCTCTATCCTTCTTCAAGTCTTCGCATTGGATTTTAAGTTCATTAATCTCATCGCAAAGCTTGATCTCCTGCTCAACCAACCTAGCCTTTTTGGCTTCAAGACCTGCACATGTAGATTTGAGTGTCGTAATCTGTGCCCTATAATCAGACAACTTAGCCTCTTCCACCCTCAATTTGTCACGTTCTGCTTGAGATTCCCTCAACTGTCCTTCGAGACTATTGATTCTTATTCGCATGTCTTGGACAATAGGATTTTTCTCCAAATCCTCCACTGCTTCCTTACATTTGGCTTCCAACTCGGCATACTCATTATCCCTGACCTTATCTTTGGCTAAGATAGCGTCCATTTTTCCCCTCACAACCAATACTGTCTGAGCCAACTCCCTTGTTCGAGAATTAAGATGATTATCCAAAACAGCCTGTCTAGCATAACTCTTGGAATGAAAGTTGCAAAGCTCTTCCATTAACAAATTATCCAAAATCCCTCTCCAACTGGGTGGTGTCATCTTGTAAACTAATTGGTGACACACAAGGGCATTCAGAAGCTCCTTCACGTCAGGAAGACCTGCGAAAGATAGAACTGTCAACTATATGAACTACGAAGGTTTTAGCATGAGAGCCTTTGGGTTTCACCGTTCTTGTCGAAGGAGTCGGAAGGGATAATTTCCTTTTCGGAGGAGTTTTCACAGACATAGCAACTCTTCCTTTCTTACTTTTCTTCTTGTCTGACGGGCCGGAGGACCTTGCGAGCCTCGCTTGAAATTCCTTGATAAGGGGATCATCAGAATCTGCTACATTTTCCACAAAGTGCGGGGTTTCTTCATTGTTGACTGATATTGACGGAGAGCCTACTCCGTAGCTCACATTTCTGAATTCCATTCCTGCAACAACAAAGAAGAAAAGATAAATATCAGCAGATAAGTAATTTACTTTATTTTGAATATGTATATACATATTTTTCCCTTCACACATGATCTCAGGTTTCAATAGAGAGCCTTCCCAATGATCAACAATGCCCGCCATATACAGAATCGGCTCCGGAAATGTTTGAACATCAAAAGGGTGGCGGGCAAGACGCTGGTAGAGGAGATTGCTCCTTATATGATATGGCAAAGGATCATCAAAGCGTTTCTCGTCGTACCGGAATGCTTTATCTAGTAAGGTTGGATATTCTGGAGGTATAATTGTGTTTTGTACATAAAAGAACAAACCTTTCCATTTTATAATATTGGCAAAGGGTTTAGCAATCAAACAAGGCACATCATACTCACATCTCTTGGCCAAGGTTATCCACTCACCACCCGAGCAAAGCTTAATGAAGCCTCTAAGCACAGTTAGTGTGGGCTCATAACCATAAGCTTTGCAAACAACAATGTAGGTGGTCAACTTGGCAAGGCCAAATGGATTCAACCTTGAAATATGTACTTGCTAATATTGTAAGAACTCTAGGATTAAGGGATGAATGGGAATCCTAAAGTTGGATTCTGTAAATGCATGTACATAAAGCCCCACATACCCAATCAGAGCATCAAAAATATTTTGGTTTTCATTTGGAAGCATCACTTTAAACTCCTTGGGTAATGGGGTATTTTCCAAGAAATTCCGTCAAAGCCTGCTCTGATAAAGTACATTTTTGTTAATTAATAATTCTTTTCGCTGCCATGCTCATCTTGAATTAGAAACAATGAGAGCAAAAGGTCAAAGAATTAGGAAAGAAAAATTACCTTTAAGCTCAACAGAAGGACGAAGCACAGTGTCGTGTATGTGTATTTTGGGCGCAAAAAGAAAAGTGATCTAGGGTTAGGATTATGAAGGGTTTATGTATATCCTTTGTGGTTTTATCCTAGCCATCCACGTGCAATCATAATCCGAGCAATACACGGATTCCAATTTAAATTTGAAAAGAAGTTTGTGGTTACCAAAATCCTAGCTACTGTAGGCTAGGGTGTGGTAGTTGCATATTCATTAGCTGCATTTATTGCGCAAGACTGTTTATGCACTTATCCTTTATTCGTACGAATTTGTGACAAAAGGGATAGAGTGTAGCATGTTTTTTGAGTCGAATGCAATATAAACTTGTACGTATATATCACTTTCGACTGGGGGTTAATGATGTACCCTCCGAACGGGTCGAAGGACTCCCCTTCGAGCCTGTGCGAAGCCCTCTCTTCGGAGGCCCAGGTTAATCTCCTAAAACGTTTCATTGGCATAAAACCATTCATCTATGAATTGGTTACCAGTTGGGAAGCTGCCAATCGAAGCCTTAAGCCCTTCAGGGTATCTCTTACGAAGGAACTACAACGGAGAGCTACCTTGCCTTGGTCACACCCACGTTCCTCCTTCCCTTAGGCTTTCCCGCCAAGGAGGAGATAGTGGGCCACAAAGCCCTAGCGGTTACCACATTTCATGGGACGCCCCCATGATCTCCGAATCAAGTGCAACCGCCCTCTAAGGCCTATTTCTCCCCTATAAATAGTTTAGACAGGCCATAACCATGGTAATGTCAACTTAACTCTCTCAACTTACTACAAACTTACCATATCACATCTTACTCGCACGCCAGAGGTGGTTCGCAGGGTCCAACCCTTGCGCAATCACTTAACGTAGTGTTTTAGTATATCTTATTTTAGGTTAAAGACAAGCTTGGCGCAACCTCAACACCCCATAAATCCTTTGATCATCATCGAAGGCCTGGTCGTGCAATTTACTGTACAATCAACTACCTAGGAGGATTGTAAAACTTTTTAGGAGGTCTTACAACCGCCGCATCAAGTTTTTGGTGCCGCTGTCAGGGAATAGCATAGGTTTCTATTTCTATCTCGTTTAGGTCTACTCACTAGATTCCTATCAAGTAAGATTTTTTTTTTCTTTATATTAAATTTCTTGTAGTCTATCTTTTCTTTGTTCCCTTTGTTTGTAATCATATCAGTTGCCATCATGGTGGGTGATAATATCCTTGACCCCTTAGACCAACCACACCAATAACCACAACAACACCGTGCACCACCAAATAACCAAGACCCACTTGAACCACCTCGAGCCTGTAGGCTAGGTGAGTACTCCAAACCAAGCCATCAAGGCTATCGAAACATCATTGAGCTCCCCCAAAGAGCCAATGTGTCTCCTTTGCGATCCGACACCATTCGGTTGGTGCAAAACGGATGTGCATTCCATGGACTTCGTTCCAAGATCCAAACCAACATCTCAAGGATTTTCTTAAAATTGTTGACTCCATTGACCTTGATGTTGCCCCTCAGGAGACGAAGCGATTGCATCTCTTCCAATTCTCTCTAAGTGACCAAGCTAGTAATTGGCTTGAGTGTTTACCCGCGGGATCTATCTCAACTTGGGATGATCTTACGTTTCCTCGCTCAATTTTTCTCACCGGGGAGAACTACCAAGTTAAGGAATGACATCTTGATATTCCAACAACGTCAAGGTGAAACTCTTTACGAAGCATGGACTCGTTTCAAGGACTTACTCCAAAAAGTACCTCATCATGGCATTGATATTTGGCTCCAAGTCCAAATTTTTTATGATCATATCAATCACTTCACAAGGCAAACTATTGACCAAGCGGCCGATGGTAAGCTATGTGATAAGAATGCGGAAGAATCATGGGTAATCATAGAAGATCTTGCTCTCTATGACAACGAATGTTGGAATGACCCCCGCGAGTTGAGCAAAACGGTCAAGGCAATAGCCTTGCCTTCGAATAACTCAAGCATTCCCGACCGTAAGATCATGGAACTTGAAGACTAAGTCAAGTTCCTAATAATTTCCTACAAAGTTCCAACACCTACACGTCAAGTGAACAAAATCACTTCCTCGTGTGAATTATGTAGTGGTCTCCATGGCACTCGTGATTGCATGGAACTCCACGAACAAGCTTTTGCGGATTATGCATCCTCGCGTACCGACGGAGTGGGAGATAAGTGGTACACTTTCAAACCCAAGCAAAATAGTCTTGGTGATTCTTATAATCCCTCTTGGAAAAATCACCCAAACTTTAGGTGGAAACAAAACCAAAATTCTTCTCAAAACAATTTTTCAAATCCACCTAATCGTTTTCAACCAAGCGGTTTGTCCTCAAACCGCACCTTTAACAATAATCCTTCAGGTTCTAACAATTAAAACAGTCTTAAAGGACTGGTGTCTAATTTTATGTCATATCAAGAAGCTCATTTGTCAAAGTTTGAAGCCGATTTCAAGCAACAACAAAGTGAGATGAAAAATAAAATTGACAACTTATTGAAGGCTCTTAACAATCAATTAATAAACCCTTCGAGTAAATCTATCAAAGACACAAATAGGGTTAGTGAAATAAAAAATCCTTCTTCATCAAAACATGTTCACTTTGTCAACGCTATTACTCTAATACCACCAAATAGGAGTAGTGAGGAAGAAGATAAAGAAACTGTAATTAAGGACAATAGTGATCATAAGGAGGAAACTAACGATGATGAAAATAAAGAAGTGGAAGAAGTAGATAATGATTACTTTGATAAGTTTTCCACGGTAGAAGAATTAGCATATCACAAGTACTTATTGCATGATCTTCACCCATTATTTTATAAGAAGACTTCCAATCATTGCACATGGTAATCCTTCGAACATTAATATACCATGCAATATATGACACATTCACATGTGGAAAGCTTACATAGTCCTAAATTCTCCTATAAACATCATGACTAGGACATACTATAATTGGATAATGAATAACCCACTTGTACCTAGGCAAGATCTCGAGAAACCTAGAAAAAGAAGCAATTTTATTGGGAGAGTTAAAGGATTGCACATATTCGTAGGAAATTTCACATATGTAATGGATTTCTTGGTGGTGGAGGATATTAGTTCGGCAATAGATCTTAATTTATCCCATGTAGTATTAGGAAAGCCATTCGTAGAAATCTCAAAGATGACTTACGACCCATCCTTAGGGATAGTTAGGTTTATGGATGAGACCGACGAGATTGCCTACCAAATGCCGTATAAGATTGAACAATTCTGACTAATGCCAAATCTTGAAAAGGAACTAAAGCAATTGGTCTACTATAGGAATGAAGAGGATAAAAGAAGAGGTGTAGACTATGTGATGAAAAAGATACTTGATTTTTACAAAGAATGTCTACAATTAGGGCCAGAATATAAGACTAAGATTGAGGATAGTAGTGAGAACGTGACGGAGGATGGAGTCACGTAATAGGCCATGACTTTAAGTCTAGCTACAAGACTCGTAAATAAAGAAAAACACTTCTTGCGAGGCAACCCAAGCTTTTTAATTGTTTGTTTGTTTTATTTTTGTTTGTGTCATATATATGTTTTATCATCATTATTTATCTTTCATGTTTCAAATATAATTTGTGAAAATGCTTTATTTTGTTTTTAACCTCGTCTTAATTGTATATAAAGGTATTTTACAAAAACATAAGTGTAGGGAAGATCATATTTGTTTAAAAGAACGAATTCAAACATGAAAATTAACAATTGATGATTAACATATATTCTATCATATTTGTGTGTTTATTTGAGTCAAATGCTTTTATCGAGTAACAATGAATGTTTTACCGAATTTCCAGGTTTTAATTATTAGTTTTTTCCAGAAAATTTTCCAGAAACAAAACGTAAAAATTATGTCAGGTCTATCCTGACGGCGTTAGGGTTTACACCCGACGGCATCAGTCACCGTAGCAACAGTTTTTCCAAATTTTTGTTTTTCTATCGAAACTTAATTTTTGAAAATTTCCTGAATTTTTAAAATTCCAGGATTCTGTAAACATTTATTTTGCAAGCATTATATCTTATTTGCTTTCTAGGATTACATTTTATTATATATATTGTTTACCGCCGATTTTATGCGAGGTTTTATGTTCGTTTTCTTAGTAATTTACAGGTTATATTGGACAAGAAGATGAAAGTATACATTGGAAGTGAAGCTTATCTAGTTTATTTTCTTGGAGGAGGATTTAACCGTATTTCACATCGTCCATGCCGAGCTAATCAGGGGAGTATTAGTTTCTTTCATCTCTTTTATTCTTTCCGTTATCATAGCTTTGATGCTTTTCAAGAACATTGGGGATAATTTTCAATTTAAGTGTAGGGAGGGTAAAATGGGATACCTTAGAAACTATAACTCACTTGATATTTGTTTTGTCTTAGAGTAATTGTGTAATAAACTAAAAGAAATACTTGTAAAGGTGATTTTAGCACCACATTGAATTTTTTTTTATGAAATAT
This sequence comes from Artemisia tridentata subsp. tridentata, assembly GCA_021014915.2. Lineage (NCBI taxonomy): Eukaryota > Viridiplantae > Streptophyta > Magnoliopsida > Asterales > Asteraceae > Artemisia > Artemisia tridentata. Next base: position 322,082,841 of record CP139509.1, read on the forward strand.
AGGAGTGAAACTTTAGTTTTAATAAGCGTCTCATGGATAGGAATTATATAGCTAGCACAAAAACCCTACCACTCAAAAAATTTTCACCCCAAAAATGTGAGGTTCACGTTTAGATTGTTAGGAAAAAGCATTCACCTTTAATGCTTATGAGTGTACCGGTAGTATATAGATTCTAGAACTTGCGTTTGTGATGCATCCCGAGATCGCTAGTGAGTCAACATTCGTGTAGTTAGGATTGACTAAATGATAAGAGACATTAGGATAACCCTTTTTTTAAACATGTTATTATAATTACATTGGCATCATTGGTCAAGTAATTCTCCCACACCCTTGCTATGTACTCATTTTTAGTACAAGATACCCCTAATACAACCCTCAGAGCCTATCCTTTTCACGGTTCTCGTGATATTTCGGGGGATTCCGAAATATTAATGAAGAACATTGTTTACAATCCACCCCCAAATGTACACCCAAATCCCCTTAGCCTTCCTTGTATGCACTCATTTTTAGTGCATTATTGTTACAATATATATGTAAACCCTTTGTTAATTGTCTAGTTGATTGCATACTTGCTAAGTCGAGTCATATCTTGTAAATACAGTTTTGGGACGATTTGGACGAATGGGTAAAGTACTAGTTATTATGGAGTGATGGAGAAGAAAGTAAATGTTATTACCCCCATATGTACGTTAATGTTTTATTTTGGATGGTAGGGCAAGAGTGTATGAGAAAAAAAAAGAAAAAGAAAAAAATATATATAAAAAAAATTTGAATAAAAAAATTGAAAAAAAAAGTGAAAAAGAAAAAAAAAAACATACGGACTACCATCTCATTTTTATCTTTTGGTTAAGTCAAGAAAGTGTCAAGAAAAATACAAAAAAGAGTTAGAAGTTAGTGAGTCGAGTCTTGGCTTAGCAACGCCACCTCGTACATGTAATTGACTTAGATGATTGACTTGCCACCAGTAAAATTCCCTATATCCAACAAAACCGTGTATTTCCATACCCTTACACCTAACGTTACAACCTTTTAAAAGCCCTCTTTGATAGTTTATCCTAGGTGCTTACGCCAAAGTGGAGGAGGTTTGATCCGTTCTCAATCCTATGGTAATATATGTGCTATGACAGATAGAGAGTGTTTTATTTTCCCGTTTCCATTCATGTTATATGACTTATACACCCGAGAGATGTAAGAATCCAAACACTTATTGTGAGGTGCTAGTATATGATTTTCGTGCTTATGATGACTATGGTGGAACGAATATGTGTTGTAATTATTTTTATACCAATGCTAAATGACCCCTAACCTGTAGATTGATTAGGATAAAAGCACATTTGCTTGAGGACAAGCAAATCCCAAGTGTAGGGATATTTGATAAGGATTTATTTGATATCTTTTTAAGGGGTCATTTAGTCCCTAAAGTCATATGTATTTGATCAAATATTGCCCTAAATCGTTTGTTTTGCATTTTAAGTACTTGGGACGAGAAATATGAAAACCGGCACATTTATGGCTATTTTGGACGAAGAAACGAAGAAAAACGACCAAGTCGCAAATCTGTCAGAAAATTAGATCTGACGGCGTCACACTTTACAAAGTGACGCCGTTACTAGTATTTGAAGACCCAGATGCAGAGTTAAACTTGCACAAGACGGCTCAGATATTTTATAAAGAGACGGCGTCACAACGTCCTAACGGCGTCAGAAGACACAAAGCGACGCCATCACAAGCTGATCAATACTATCACAACATGCGCTCGAAGTAGCTGATACTGTTTTGGCCATATCTTTTGTATACGAACTTGGATTTAGGTGATTCAAAAGGCCACATAATCGGGACGAAAAGATCTAAAATTTGGTGAAAAATGGATTGTGACACCGTCATTGTTAGTGCTGACGCCATCACTCTTTGCCGACAGAAAAACTGCCTATAAATATAACGTTATAACTTCACTTTTTGTAAGCCCTAAACCCTAAGTCCGATTCTAGGGTTTATGTAGGTGTTTTTCCAGCAACTTAGAGGGTTTTAATCATTCCATAAACATCTTGTAATGGTTTGTTGATTCTACCTTAGTTTATGTTTTCAATTATCATTATTGTTGCTTATTCTTCAATGATTATGCTTGGCTAATTCACCTAGTGTTTACTTATGATTGTATGAAACTTGTTAATGACTACTTAGATCTTATTATTTTCTTATTTATGTTTGTGTCTATCTTCATCATTAAGACGTGAAAAATTCAATGAGTTTAATTGGTTATAGTTTATAATTCTTGCTTCCTACTGTCTCTTGATTAGTTGCCTCGCATTAGGATAAGAAAACTGGCTTAACTCTTATATGTAATAGCTTGTCCATCTTATAAAACGCAACCCTAGAGTGCACTAGTGGTTTTTCTCGTTGTATTTATTGCATGAATTGCGGCTTGTAGATCCTAGGAGACTTAATAGACTTTAAGCTTTCTTAGGGGAGTCTTATACGTTCATAGAGTTAGGGCATATGGCACCTCCCTACGACTAATATTAAGGAATACAACGCACTAATTAAAACAAGGAAGTGACAATTCAGTAGGTAGAATTGGATAGCTAGCAAGGAGTAATACATCATAGGTAGATATGCTTCACCTCCCTTGTAGAACCCTAATTTACTTTTATTGTTATTAGTTTAGTAGTGATTTTATTAGTTAAAAACCAAACTCTCACAACACCGGATTTTTAATTGCTTTCTAATAAAATATAAAATACAAAAAGAATCATCCCTCACCTTTAGACCTATATCGTCATACACTTCGGTCTTCACAACACTAAGAACGATCAATCCCATGTGTCTTGCCTATACTACACTACAATGGTTAGGTACACTGCCTAGGAGGATTGTAAAACTTTTTAGGAGGTCTTACAACCGCCGCATCAATTCTCTAGTCTAAGTATCTAGATAAGATATGGCAAGAAAGTAGAAGTCAAGGTTCCAGTTAGGTGTTTACTTATTCAAACTGGAAAGCAAGTGATGTGTCTCGAAAGCTTTAAATTTATATAACTAGTTCTACCGATTTCTCTTAGTTCAAAACACACGGGTAAAAGTATAACCCTCGTTTATAGTAAAGATTTTTGATAAGTCCAGGTCATTCCACAGGGACTGAGATTGCTCTATGTATCAATTAACTACTTAAGATGATTTAGAAAGCGTTTTAGACAATTATGCAAAAACTAAATGAATGATTAATGATGATGATCTCAACGATGGAGTACATTCAACCAATGATTAGTTGTTTTCGTCAAAATAACGTTTTCACGTATTAACAAGTTGATTCAAGACTTATGTTTACTAGCACTTGAACGAGTGGGTAACAAGCTTAAGAACTAATTGCAATGCAGAAAACTTTGTTGTTTATAACTTAACAAGAGCTGATTTCTCAAACCAATTGATCAAGATACATAGACATATTTCAAAAATTATATAATTCCAATTGGTTCTTTCGACCTTTTCCAATTGACAAGTATAATCAAAAGTGATAAACAATGGATAAAGAGTTTAGAACACAGCAAGGTTTCAACATAAACAAGAAATCAAGTGAGATCATATCACAACCAATCACTTTATTATATTAACATATCCAAGCAACCATAAGGAGTTTAGCCTAACATGGCTTTAATAATCATGCTTACAGTGATTGATTCATTTTCAATAAGAGACATACTTCCTGAATTAGTTACAATGATTGAGCTACCGTCACTAGCGATCACTATAACCATACCAAGATAGTACTTCAGCGTATTTGGAACTTTAGCTTCACTTGATCACTCCAATTGATGTAATTCGAATGGTAAAGAGTTAGCAAAGCTTTTGTAATAGTTGGGATGAGAGTTGTGTTGATTGAGACGGATTGAGGCTCTATTTATAGGCTAACTGTGACTGATCATATTCTGAAGTACGCCGCACTTGAGATAAGGTCGGTGGGCTTCACTTGCGATACCGGCGAACATAGTTAGCAACACCGGCGGGCTTCAATAGTTTTCTTGGCACCAAAGAGTCATTAATTTAACTGATGACCGGCTCACTTTATTCTTGAGATAGCCATACTTTACAATGCTGACTCAGATTGTATAAGACTTATTACGCCCTCCGTAACCGGCGTACTTTGATAGAAAGGTCGGCGTGCTTCTCACTTTATCCGGCATTTCTTTGCTCTAACATCAACTTGGCTTAGATATTTACACTTTATCTTGGTTCTTGAAGTTCTTTGTCGATTGGACCTGAAATGTATTTTCATGCAATTAAGTATCGAAAGTCCATAGAATTCATTAAGAAACTAACAAATAACGCTATATAAAATTTGTATAATTCGACTGTCATCAAATCCCTCCACACTTAGCTATTGCTTGCCCCCAAGCAATGTAAGCGAACAAAATAGATTTAAGATTTGAGAGATTGAACTTGAAGGAGATTTATTTGTTAGTGACAAAGACATTTTATATATCAGGCATCAATACATAACTATATCACCTCACACAGAAATTATTTATATTCACACAATTTTGCTCAAAAGGGGTGATTATGTGGGAACACTCAATTTGCACGGATATAAATCATAAAACTACCATATGCTTGTACAAGATACGTAAACATAACCGTTGCGGCGTGAGCACCAGACAAATACATCAAAAGAGGGCAAAAATATGGGTTTATTTGGTTAGGAGAATGGAGATAATTTGGATAGTTTTTGAGAGATATGAGTAAAAAAAATGTCCAAAATTCAGAGTACCGCTAGCCACTATCACAACTTTTACTTCACTTTGCTAGGCATATACTTTTTTCTTGCCTTTATTTTTCACATTATTTGATATTGACTTTTCTTTATATACTTTACTAAACTTTCTTTAACATATCAGTGACTAGCGAATAGTAAGGACTTTGCTTAGTAATTTCTTTGTTTTTCTCTCATAATGGGTGGTTGATAGAGGTGTTTTATAGTAACAAGGATAATTGGATGAAATATCATGAGATAAGTTTAAGGTTGATTTGGGTTGTATATCTTGCCTCTTTATCACATATATCTGTCTATAAATTAACCTCACTGCGGTTTAGTAAACGATATACATGCACAAGTTCTATAGTTAAAATGAATTACCGGCACACTCATATAATATGAAACAGGAAGTGCAAAAGATCATACACTTCATAAAAGGCTAAGAATATTCTCACAATTTTAGTGGGTTTTTAAATGTGCTAGATATTTATTGACTTACCTTGCAAGAGCATTTTTTCTAAGAATTTCTAATATTAATACCTAAAATTTTGAAAATTTATGGAACAAGCAATAGTGCAGAGTTATGCTCGATTTGACCTATTTATCCCCCCTCCACACTTAAGTTGAACATTGTCCCTAATGTGAAAGACTGATAAAATAAGAAATAGGAAAAATCGAGATAAGAGAAACGAAACTTCCCGGGGCTATGCATGGAATTTGACATATGAAGTTCCTCTCCTTGCATCCATAACTTATAAAACCTGCAAAAATAAACACAAAAATACAAGGAAAAGTCTAGGAAGGATTGTGGGAGTGACATGTGTCACCTTGCCACATCATATGGGAAAAAAAATTTCGGGCAAAAAAAATTTTTTTCCCGCCAAAATTTATATTGCATCACATTTATAAAGTTACTGCATCACAATTATGATTTTAGTGCATGTAGTAACCGTGATGCAGTAAAATCATAATTGTGATGCAGTAACCGTGATGCAGTAAAATCATAATTGTGATGCAGTAACCATGATGCAGTAACCGTGATGCAGTAAAATCATAATTGTGATGCAGTAACTTTATAACTTTGATGCAGTAACTTTATAAATGTGATGCAGTATAAATTTTGGCCGGAAAAAAAAATTTAGCGGGAAAAAAAAATTTCGGGGGGGGGGGGGGGTGGGGGTAGGTGACACATGTCATATAATGTGGCATGGGGATGACACATGTCACTCCCACAATCCTTCCTACCCTTCTCATTATAAGATCCTTCTCAATGTATCCCTACCCTATATATATATATATATATATATATATATATACCCTATATATATATAATATATATATATATATAAAACACAACCAAATTGCCTCCACACTTAAATTAAAGTGTGGTGAAAAATAAAAAACTTGAAACCACGGGTTGCCTCCCGAGAAGCGCTTGTTTTATCTAAGAGTCTCTAGCTAGACTCTTCTGTTTGTTTCTATTACTTTTTGGGAAAGAAAGAAGTGGTTTCCTCCCTCGTGTCATTGTAACTTTCTTCTTCGTGGTATAACTTTAGTCAATGGCCATTTACTATGAACGTTTTACCATCACGTCCATATAATTCAACGTATCCGGATGGATATCCGTGTTTAACCATATAAGGGCCTAGCCATCGTGATCTTAGCTTTGGTTGTTTGAATTTATATTTTGAGTGAAACGGGAGTACTTCATCTCCTTGCTTGAATTCTTTACGGATTCGTAATTTACGATCGTGCCAGATTTTGGTTCTTTCTTTGTATAACCGATAATTTTCGTAAGCATGTAAACGAAATTCGTCTAACTCGTGGAGTTGAAACATTTGTTTCTCTCCAACAGCTATTAAGTCTGTGTTACAATTCTTGAGTGCCCAATATGCACGATGTTCGATCTCAAATGGCAAATGGCAAGTTTTACCATAGATGAGTTTATAAGGTGTGGCTCCAGTGGGTGTTTTATATGCTATTCGGAAAGCCCACAGAGCATGATCTAACTTTCTTGACCATATAGCCGGATTGTCTTTTACGGTTGTTTCAAGATTTTTTTTAGCGCTTTGTTTGTGTTTTCTACTTGTCCACTTGTTTGAGGGTGATATGAAGTAGAGAAGCGATGGTTTACACCATATTTCTTCATTGCTTTCTCCATAATATGATTACAAAAGTGTGTCCCTCTGTCACTAATTAATGCCTTCGGTATTTCAAAATGACATAATAGTTTCTTTAGGAATGTTAGGACAACTCTTGCATCGTTAGTTTGAAGAGCTTGGGCTTCTGCCCATTTAGAGACATAATCGATTGCCACCAGTATGTATTCGAACTTAAGGGATTTTTGGAAAGGTCCCATGAAATCTATTCCCCACATGTCAAATATCTCACATACTTGGATGTAGTTTAAGGGCATTTCTTCTCTTTTTGATATATTTCCATTTTTCTGACACGCTTCACATAGGCGAACTAGAGTATGAGCTTCTTTAAATATTGTCAGCCAATAGAAACCAGATTCCAACACTTTTCCGGCCATAGTGGACGGTCCATAGTGTCCTCCAGTAGCTCCGTGATGACATTCGTCTAGAATGGTTTGAGTTTCGGGTCTTGCCACACATCTTCTTATGATTCCATCAGGACATACTTTGAAAATATGTGGTTCTTCCCAAAAGAAGTTTTTTAGATCAGAGAAGAATTTGTTCTTTTGTTGGAATGTCATCCCTTTTCGTAAGACTTTACCAACCAAATAATTTGTGAAGTCTGCAAACCATGGTTCATTTTCTGAATTTATTTTCATTAGTAATTCTTCCGGGAAATTTTCATCTATTTCGAATTCATTATCATCATCTTTTTGTTTCTCAATTCTAGAAAGATGATCTGCTGCAACGTTTTCAACACCTTTTTTGTCTTTAATCTCTATATCGAATTCTTGCAAGAGCAAAACCCATCGTATGAGACAAGGTTTGACATCTAGCTTCTTAAAGAGATATTTTAAGGCTGCATGATCCATATAAACAATTGTTTTAGACAGAACAAGGTATGATCGAAATTTATCAAATGCAAATACAACAGCCATAAGTTCTTTTTCTGTGACTGTGTAATTTTGTTGAGCTGCATTTAATGTTTTACTTGCAAAGTATATCGGGTGAAAATGCTTTCCATTCCGTTGACCAAGTACTGCTCCAACGGCACTGTCACTTGCATCATACATTAACTCAAATGGAAGATTCCAATTTGGGCTAGCGATAATGGGTGTGCATGTAAATTTCTCATTCAATATTTCAAATGCCGTAAGACATTCTTCATTGAATTTGAATGGAACATCTTTTTCAAGAAGTTTAGTTAGAGGTTTAGTGATTTTGGAAAAATCCTTAATGAACCGTCCATAAAAACCGGCATGCCCTAAAAAACTTCTAATACCTTTAATATTAGTAGGAGGTGGAAGTTTGGATATGACTTTGATTTTTGCTTTGTCAACATCGAGTCCTACTCCAGACACTTTGTGTCCGAGCATAATTCCTTTTTTAACCATGAAGTGACATTTTTCCCAATTATAGAACTAAATTGGCTTCTTCACATCGCTTAAGCATTTTGCTTAAGTTGACAAGGCAACTTTTAAATGAATTTCCAAGAACAGAAAAATCGTCCATGAAAAATTCCATGGATTCTTCAATCATGTCATGGAATATAGCAATCATGCATCTTTGAAAAGTAGCAGGAGCAATGCATAAGCCAAAAGGCATTCGTCGATAAGCATATGTTCTGAAAGGACATGTGAACGTTGTTTTCTCTTGATCTAGTGGATCGATTGGAATTTGAAAGTAGCCAGAAAAACCATCGAGGAAACAAAAGTATTCATTCCCTGCTAGTCTTTCTAACATTTGATCCATGAAGGGTAGGGGAAAATGATCTTTAGCGGTGACATCATTGAGCTTTCGGTAGTCTATACAAACACGCCAACCGGTGATGGTTCTGGTTGGAACTAGTTCGTCTTTTTCATTTGTAACCATGGTGATCCCACCTTTCTTTGGCACACAATGAATAGGACTAACCCACGGGCTATCAGCAATTGGGTAAATTATTCCTGCATCGAGGAGTTTTGTTACTTCTTTTTTTACTACTTCTTGCATATTAGGATTAAGTCTTCTTTGTCTTTGAACAACAGGTTTCTTGTCCTCAAGCATTTGAATTTTATGTTTGCAAAATGAAGGACAGATTCCAGGAATGTCTGAGGTTTTCCAGGAAAAGGCCCGTTTATGATTTTTGAGAACAGTGAGTAAGTCTGCTTTATTTTTGTCTGAGAGTTCGGATGATATGATAACAGGAAGTAAGGATGTTCCTTCTAGAAAAGCATATTCGAGATGTTTAGGAAGTGGTTTGAGTTCAGGATCAGTAGGCGGTTCTTCTAGAGATTTCTTAACTTTGTGATCTGTGTTGAATGTAATTCTTTCGAATATGATTTCTTCTTCATCATCTGTTTCAACTTCTTCGATATTCATGGCTATAAATTCGTCAAACTCTGCATAGAGTTTTTCTTCGGGAATTATTCCTTTGATGGTATGGAGAATTTCAATCCCTTCATTTAGCAAAATGTCAAAATCTTCTTCAAGAATTTCGTCAATCACATCAATGCTAAAACAAGTGTCATCATTAGACTAGGAATGTTTCATGGCTGAATCGATTGAAAAGGATATTCTTTCTTCACCAACTCCAAGATTAAGTTTCTTTTGTTTGACACGAATTACTGCATCAGCGGTGTGTAGGAATGATCTTCCTAAAATTAGAGGAACCTTGTTGTCTTCCTCCATTTCTAGGATAACAAAATCCACTGGGAAAGTGAATTTACCAACTTCAACTAGCATATTTTCAGCTATCCCAACAGGATATTGAAAAGATCGGTCTGCTAATCAAACGCTCATCTTGGTAGGTTTAAGAGTTTCTAAAGAGAGCTTGGCATAGAGAGAATATGGCATAAGGTTTATACTTGCGCCAAGATCGGCCAAGGCGTTGCAAGAGAATGTTTTGCGAAAATTATAAGGAATCAGGAAACTTCCTAGGTCTCCGAATTTTGGTGGAACTTTGTTCTGAATTAATGCTGAGGATTCACCACTTAGAAAAGCGGCGGAAATCTGTTCCAATTTATGCTTATTACTTACGAGTTCTTTTAGGAATTTACCATAGTTTGGCATTCATGCTATGACATCGATAAGTGGGACATTGATTCGAACGGCACGAATCATGTCTAGGAATTTTCCGTCTTGAGCTTCCATTTTCTCTTTTCTAAGACGTTGTGGGCATAGAATTTTGGGTTTGTATGGTTTTAAAACATGTGTTTCAGGTATTGCTTTTGTTTTGAGTTTTTTTGAGGAGTCGGTTCATCTTCCTCATCACTTTCAAGTTCGACAGGTGGTTTTGTTTGACTAGGATTAGGCGGTGGTTCATATGAAGTACCATTTCTAGTAGTTATAGCATTCACATGTTAGTGACGAGCTTGAGGTGGTTGATAAGGTCTAGAGGTACCACCTCTCGGGTTGGGTGTAGTGTTGCTAGGAAGTGATCCAGGAGATCATCCACCTTGCTTTTCAGCTAATCTATCAAATTTTTCTTCTAGATTTTGGATAGAAGCTTGGTGGTTTCTTGTTGTGGAGTCTAACTTCTCTTTGAGATCTGTGAATGTGTTTTTAACGAATGACTTTGTAGATTGTTGTGATTTTATGAATTCACTGAGTTGTTTTTGAAGATTTGGTTTTTTGTCAGAATATGATGATCGAGGTTGATCACGGTTATATTCTGATCTTTCGCCAGTACGCCATTTATCTCAATCTCGATCTCGATTATAATAGCATCGTAATATCGAGTGCATCGAACCGTGTTCATAAACTTGGCTTTTTCTTCGCGAGACATGGTTGTATCATCATCATTACAATTTGCGGTTGAATGATTTCCACCACAATTATTGCAGTTCTCACGCTTCTCTTTCATTTCTTTATACTGAGCATCCATTTTGAGGGTCATGGCATTCATCCGAACCATAATTTTATCAATATCAGAATTACTGCTACCTTCATCGGTGAAAGCAACAGTTTTGCGAAGAGAGGTTTTTGGTTTTTGGTTTTTGATTTTTAGCCCAATCATGTTTGAGTAAGACTTTGTCTTCGAGTAATTAATAAGCTTGAATTGGGGTTTTGTATAAGAATATTCCTCCTGCTATAGCATTCAAGGCTTTTTGTGTGCTCTCATCAAGTCCATGGTAAAAGATTTTGATTATGTTTCCTTTACTTAAACCATTTCCATGACAATTCCTGAGCATTTTTTTCATTCGTAGCCATGCTTCGGTCAAAGTTTCTCGATCTTGCTGAGAAAAAGCACGAATTTCCCTGAAAATTCGGTCGAATAATGCTGGAGGAAAGAATCGGCTTATGAAAGCGGTACGAGGTTCATCCTATGTTGCTATGGTTCCTTCGTCGAGTTCATCTAACCAGGTTTTTGCTTCCCCGGTCAGGGATAATGGAAACATCATGAGTCGGACGGCTTCATTTTCGGTCTCTCCATATCTAAACATTTCACAAATTCCAAGGAACTCGTGGATGTGTTTATGAGGATTGGTTTTGTTTCTTCCATCAAATTGCTTACCTTTGACAAGGGTCAAATGATTTCCTTTGATGGTGAATTCGTTGGCGGTGTCAGGCAAAGTGATTGCAGGACCGGGGGTAGGCGCAACGGTTCGCTCATTAGCCCACATAGGTTCATTATCGGTTTCATCCATTGGATCGTGAAGTTTGATGAATATTATGAAAAATCGATAAAGAGAAAGATCGTCGATAGCTGGAACTATCTCTTTTGGTGTTTTAGGTCTTAAGTCTTTTTGTGAGAATGGAACTCTTTTGTTACGTCTACATCTTCGGTTTATGGTTTGTTCGGGTTCGGATAAAGGACTAGCAAGCTCTGCGTTGGAGGATCGTGTGACCATCCAATACTGGGCTGCTAAGGGTGATAGTAAAGGAAAAAACAAGATTCAATTCGGATGAACAGAATTCTTGTTTCTAAGGTGATAAATACGGCGTACTTAGTATAAGTACGGCGTACTTCTGGAAATTTTTTTTTTTTCGAAAAGATTTTGATAAGTTTGATTTGTTGGAATTATCTTCTGGGTTATGTTTTAAACTAAATTTGAGATTTGAATCAATTCTGGATTGAAGTTGTAACACTTCCAGGAAAGAGTGTCACGTTTTCCAGAATAGCGGTGTTCTTTTAGGAAAAGTACGACGTGATCGTGCTTGAAAAGCAGCGGTGTGTGTGAAAAAGCGGCGGTGTTGTTGAGACAGAGCAATAATATTCAAGCAGTTTAAACATAAAATGCAATCCAAATATTCCTAAGATGATTAAATAAGTGATAATAGAACAAGTGCCAGTCCCCGGAAACAGCGTGAAAAAATTTGATGTGTCTCGAAAGCTTTAAATTTATATAACTAGTTCTACTGATTTCTCTTAGTTCAAAATACACGGGTAAAAGTATAACCCTCGTTTATGGTAAAGAGTTTTGGTAAGACCAAGTCGTTCCACAGGGACTGAGATTGCTCTATGTATCAATTAACTACTTAAGATGATTTAGAAAGCGTTTTAGACAATTATGCAAAAACTAAATGAAATTCAAATATGAGACAAATATGATTACTTGGATAGTTACTATAACTAAGTGAATGATTAATGATGATGATCTTAATGATGGAGTACGTTCAACCAATGATTAGTTGTTTTCGTCAAAATAACGTTTTCACGGATTAACAAGTTGATTCAAGACTTATGTTTACCAGCACTTGAACGAGTGGGTAACAAGCTCAAGAACTAATTGCAATGCAGGAAACTTTGTTGTTTATAACTTAACAAGAGCGGATTTCTCCAACCAATTGATCAAGATACCTAGACATATTTCGAAAATTATATAATACCAATTGGTTCTTTCAACCTTTTCCAATTAACAAGCAAGTATAATCAAAAGTGATAAATAATGGATAAAGAGTTTAGAACACAGCAAGGTTTCAACATAAACAAGAAATCAAATGAGATCATATCACAACCAATCAATTTATTATATTAACATATCCAAGCAACAATAAGGAGTTTAGCCTAACATGGCTTTAGTAATCATGCTTACAGTGATTGATTCGTTTGCAATGAGAGACATACTTCCTGAATTAGTTTCAATGATTGAGTTACCGTCACTAGTGATCACTATAACAATACCAAGATAGTACTTCAACGTATTTGGAACTTTAGCTTCAGTTGATCACTCCAATTGATGTAATTCGAATGGTAAAGAGTTCACAAAGCTTTTGTAATAGTTGGGATGAGAGTTGTGTTGATTGAGACGGATTGAGGCTCTATTTATAGGCTAACTGTAACTGATCATATTCTGAAGTACGCCGCACTTGAGGTAAGGTCGGCGGGCATCACTGGCGATACCGCCAAACATAGTTAGCAACACCGGCGGGCTTCAATAGTTTTCTTGGCGCCAAAGGGTCATTAATTGAAGAGAAGACCAGCGCACTTTATTCTTGAGATCGCCATACTTTACGATGTTGACTCAGATTGTATAAGACTTGTTACGCCCCCCGTAACCGGCGTACTTTGATAGAAAGGTCGGCGTGCTTCTCATTTTATCAGGCATTTCTTTGCTCTAACCTCAACTTGGCTTAGATGTTTACACTTTATCTTGGTTCTTGAAGTTCTTTGTTAATTGGACCTGAAATGTATTTTCATGCAATTAAGTATCGAAAGTCTATAGAATTCATTAAGAAACTAACTGTTGATGCAAGTAATGTTTTAAAAACGTTATTTATATCTTTCGATAACTTCACGTTTTGATGATAACAAAATGTGAAAACACTTTACGTCAAAATTAATGTAAACAAGTTTTTAGTCAAAATATCTCGTTTCTACGTTAATCACTCTAGGTAAGAACAAATAAATTTACAACTTGACAAATGATCAATGAAGTGAATTTGTGTTTTAAACTTCACATTTTTAATGTGACAAGACATTTTTTTAAAAATACATTTTACAAATTATTTTTGAATTATAAAGAAATGTTTTATTGGAAAAATAAGTTTAAAAATCATAATAGCTATTTTCCCCCCAAATCAGCTCCAAACTTCCCAAAATAAACTTTCACCACTAAAAACAAAAAAATGGAGCGTCTTTGTCTGACACGGTACCACTAAATTTAGTGGTACCGTGTGGTATTTAGTGGTACCGTCCCACTGTAACGGCTAGATTTTTCTTGCCTATAAATACCTGTCCAATTCACAATTTTTAGGCATACTTTTTCACACACAACTTTCTGAGTTTAAAACTCTTATCACATTTACTCTCCTTTGATCATTTAGTTAGTTTTCTTTTGTTTAAAGAGTGATCTTATCATCCAACCAAGTGATCACCTTCATTCCTCTACTAGTGCAAGAGAAGAACACAAAGTATAAAGAAGATACAAGGTGTTGTAGTTATAGTTAGTGCACTTGTAACATTTGTTACATACTTGTTGTATCCTAGCATACACCAAGTTGTTTTTCTTTTGTGTAGTTTGTGAGTGTGGATCATTGTGATCTTGTTGAGATCTTGGAGATCTCTTGTAGCTTGTGTGCTTGTGTGTTGATCAAGTGGATCAAGGGTAGATCGGGTAGATCGTGTGAAGTGTGTTGATTGTGTGATTTAGTAAGGATCGTGTGGATCATGGTAGATTGGTACTAGCTAAAATTAGTACTCGACATTTAGCTTAGTGTCGGAAATTGTGATAAGCGACGTTGTATGGTTTTCTCTGCCTGAAGGGAGCTTTGTTGACATAGTGCTTAGAAATCTCGAGTTGGGTACTCGGGGAGTGGAGTAAGGTGAAGAAGGGCTTCATGACCGAACCACTATAAATCTCGTTGTCTCGGTTTGATCTTTCCATCTCATTTCTTTATAGTTATTGTTTATGTTAGATAGTGTAGATTTGTTCATATTGGTGTTGATTGATTTCACAAAAGAATTGAATCAAAGTTTTTCAGAAACAAACATTTATAAATTTTGAAAAACCGGTAAAACTATTCAACCCCCCTTCTAGTTTTCCACAATTGGTACCAGAGCCACGTCAGGCAAGATTTTAAAATAAATTATATTTCAAAACTTGAATCGATCAATGGATTTCGACAAATATCAAGAAGGGCAATCTATGCAAAGACCACCACTTTTTGAAACCGATTGTTTTATATATTGGAAAACAAGATTTGAAACGTATGTGAAATCAAAAGACATTGTGTTGGGAATTAAATGTTCTGAAGATTAAGTATCAAGAATTACAAGTATTAACAGTTCCAACTGCTGAGAAGAATACTCTAACAGTTCCAACTGCTTGTGTATATCTTAGGATTGTTCAAGTTATAACTAACCGTTCTAAATGGTAGTACAAAGAAGGGACTGCTAGTTGATACTGCTGAGTGGATAATTGTCACATATACAACTGCTGGATGGATAAGTATTGAAAAGATATTTGTGTACTAAACTCAAGTATATACGGTAGATAATATCTTTTAGCAAAGTGATCAATAACAAGTTATGTACTCAGATACATGTTGTATCTTATGTACTGACACACTCAAGATAAGTTAGCAAGTAGTTTGACTTGACTTAACAATATTGTAAAAGATCTTTCTTGTGATATAAAAGAAAGATCTTAGACTAGAGATATAAGTGTTAGAATGTGTCAAACTTATATTGAAAAATATATCTCTCAAGAACAAAGAAAACAATATCACAAGATATAGAAACATAAGATTCAAGGTTGTAACCCTAGTGATAACTCAAGATCACTCGTATTATTATTATTAATAATATTGAATCGTTTGGTGATAATCTTTCATTGTTCATTGTCATATAACAAACACAACTGTTCCATTTCCATAACACAAATAACCTTCTAAGTGTAATTAAGTAGATTCCGCATTATTAATCATATTAACTCAATATATCATACACACAAAGTACAAAAGGTTTAACCACCTTAACCGTGTGTCGAATCCCAACAAGTGGTATCAGAGCACAGGCTGATATTTTATTTAGAAGAAAAAGGAATGGACGTTGAATCTATTCAGACAAATGTTGCTGCGAAGATTCCCATGCTCAAACAGAATGAGTTTGAGATGTGGAGGCTGAGGATAGAGCAATATTTCTAAGTGCAAGATTATGCACTTTGGGAAATCATTGAAGATGGAGACTCTTACCAGCCTACCACCACTACGGGTATGTTTGGCACAAGTAGGAGCTGGAGCGGGTTGCTGGAGCGGGTTGCTGGAGCTGGTTGCTGGAGCAGGTGGCTGGAGCTTTTTTTTACATGCTAGTACAACTAGCATTTCATTTAGTAGCTTATTTTTTTAACAAGCTCCTTCAAGCCGTGTTAGCCAAACGAGACTTATTTTCAATGGTAGCTTATTTTTCTAAAAAAATAAGTTCATGCTACGATAAGCTCTGATAAGCTCGTGCGCCAAACATAGCCTACATCAACAGTGGACGGAAAAATGGTGTCAACTCTGCAGACAAAGCCAACATCTGCAGAAGAAAGAATAAAGAAGAAAAATGACTTGAAGGCAAGAAGCATGCTGATGATGACCATTCCCAATGATCAACTTCTAAACTTCAGCAAGTTCAAAGATGCCAAGTCATTATTTGAAGCTATTATTGCCAGGTATGGTGGAAATGAAGCCACCAAGAAAACCCACAAGACACTGCTCAAACAGCAGTTTGAAAACTTCTCCTCTACATACAATGAATCTCTTGACCATATGTTTAATAGGCTTCAGAACATTGTGAGCCAACTTGCTATTCTTGGGGTTGAAATACCTCAAGAAGATTTGAACTCAAAATTTCTGAGAAGCCTACCAGAAGAGTGGGCTATGCATGTTGTTGTCTGGAAGAATAAGCCAGATCTTGATATAATGGAGCTTATAGATTTGTATAGCAACTTTAAGATTGTGGAGCAAGATTTGAAGAAGAATGGAGGTACTAGTTCTAATACTGGGAACATGGCATTTATGTCAACTCCTAGTACCTCAAAATCAAGTGAAGAGGTGAAAGTTGTTGATGGTGTTGGTACTGCTAGTTCATCAAGCAGTACCATAGGTATTTTAGATGAAAAGACTTGTTGTACATTTCTTACAAGTCAAAATAATGGGTCCATGCTCACCTATGAAGACCTCCAAGAGATCCATGAAGATGATCTGGAGAAAAATGGATCTAAAATGGCAAATTTCTCTTCTTAGCATGAGAGCCAAGAAGTTCTATCACAAGACGGGGAAGAAGCTTGTAATCAGCAACACTGATGCTGCTGGTTTTGATAAGTCAAGGATAGAGTGCTATAACTGCCACATGATGGGTCATTTCTCAAGAGAGTGCAGAAGACCAAGGCAGCAAGATAGCAAGAACAAAGGTTTTGGAAGCATATCCAAAACAAGGGAGGTTTCTGAGCCGAACTCAAAGGCTATGGTAGCTATTGATGGCTTAGGTTTTGATTGGAGCTTCATGGCAGATGAAGAAGAAACTCCTACTCAGATGGCACTTATGGCTTTTTCTGCTACTGAGGTACAAAATCATAAAGCTTGTTCAAATACTTGTACTGCTCTTAATGCTCTACAAGTTTTAATCAAACAATATGATGATCAAAAGAAAGAGCTAAGCAGCACTTTTCAAAACTTTATAAACTATAAGTGTGGATTAGAGACTCTAGAGAAACAAATCACACACTATAAGGAAAATGAATTAGCTTTTTCTGATGACAAAGCTCTCCTAAGACAGGACATATTCTTTAGAGATGCTGAAATTAAGCTTTTGAGAGAAGCTTTTGATAGGGTCAAAAAGGAAAATGGAAACATTCACTTGACTAAACAGACACTAGAACATGCTTCTAGAGTTGTGCACAACATAATAGAATGTCAAGTGATTAATAGAGCTAAGTCAGGAGTAGGATATAAGAGTGTCCCACCTCCATACAGAGGTATCCCTAAACCCCCAGGGATTGACCTAGAAAATTCATGTATTCCTGAATTTCAACAACCTGAGCTACAATATGGTGTACAACCAAAAACTAAGCTAGTTGTTGATGAACCTAAGAAAGTAAGTGAAAGTTTAAGTAAAACTTTACATTTTGAGCACAAGGTGTCCTCTGATAGAAGATCAGATAGAGTAGTCATTGAAGACTGGATATCTGATGATGAAGAAGATGAACAGGTTATGTCTAAACCTGAAGTAGTTAAGAAAGCAGGAACAAGGGTTCCTAAAGTGATCAAAAAGGATACTGTTAAGCCTAGTTCAAACATTAAACATGTTAGGCAACCAGTTAAATATTGAAAACAATATAGATCCACTAGCAAGCCCAGAGGTAAACAAAGAAATTGGAATGGCCTCAAGTCAAACCAATTAGGAGATTACTTTTTCTTTTATAATAAAGCTTGTTACACATGTGGTAGTTTTGATTATCTTGCAGCTTTCTGTAACAAACGGGTATCTGGGTATGAAAACAATAGGGTGAATTTCAAAAGGCAAACTCCTCAAACTCTCTTTCACTCTAGTTCTAATTTTAATAGAATAAAACCCATAGCAGTTTCGACAGCAGTCTCTACTGCTAGGCAAGCAGTTTCAACTGCTAGACCATTTATAACTGTTAACCCAAAACTAACAGT
This sequence comes from Artemisia tridentata subsp. tridentata, assembly GCA_021014915.2. Taxonomy (NCBI): domain Eukaryota; kingdom Viridiplantae; phylum Streptophyta; class Magnoliopsida; order Asterales; family Asteraceae; genus Artemisia; species Artemisia tridentata. The sequence goes on from CP139509.1 coordinate 322,101,291, forward strand.
TAAAAATGCAAAAACAACTTTCAAAAATGCATTAAAAACTGTTACAAGGTCCATTCAATCAAAAGCAGTGGTCCAAAAACAAGTTTGGAAACCAAAGGGTTCAACTGCAAAACCAGCAGTTAGTACTGCTGCTTGGAAAAACAGGGCAAATGCTGTTAAGGCCTCAGCATGTTGGATTCTTAAATCCAATGTTGCATCAACTGTTCTTAAAAGATTAAATTTCATTGATGCAAGAGGCAGATCCAAGTCAGTAATGGCTTGGGTCCCCAAAAGAAACTGATACTTCTCATTACTGTGCAGGAACATTCAAATGATAAACAAGAGGATCAAGGATACTCAGATAGTGGATGTTCAAGGCACATGATAGGAAACAAGTCTTATCTCTCAGATTTTCAATCAATAGATGGAGGCTATGTTACCTTTGGAGGAGGTGTTGGTGGTAAAATTTCCGGTAAAGGTACAATCAAAACTGGAAATTTAGATTTTGAAGATGTGTACTATGTACAAGAGCTAAATTATAATCTTTTTAGTGTCTCACAAATATGTGACAAAAAGAACAAAGTTCTTTTCTGTGAGACTGAATGTCTTGTACTTTCTCCTGATTTTAAGATGCTTGATGAAAGTCAAGTACTTCTTAAAATTCCTAGAAAGGGCAATATGTACAGTGTTGACATGAAGAACATTGTTCCTAAAAAGAATTTAACTTGTCTTGTTGCAAAGGCCACATTGGATGAATCAATGAAATGGCATAGAAGGCTTGGTCATATTAATTTCAAAACCATAAATAAAATTGTTAAGAATGGTTTGGTAAGAGGTTTACCTCACAAAAGATTTGAAAATGATCAAACATGCATTGCTTGTCTTAAAGGCAAACAACACAAAGCCACTTGTAAGCCCAAGATTTTTAACTCTATCAATCAATCATTGTCTATACTAGATTTACATGGGTTTTCTTTCTATCTACTAAGGATGAGACTACAAGCATCCTTAAGACATTCATTACACAGATAGAAAACCAAGTAGACAAGAAAGTGAAAGTCATTAGATGTGATAATGGGACAGAGTTTAAGAATAGAGTTATGGATGATTTCTGCAAACAAAAAGGTATTAGGAGAGAATTTAGTGTTGCTAGAACTCCACAACAGAATGGTGTTGTTGAGAGGAAGAATAGAACACTAATTGAAGCTGCTAGAACTATGTTAGCTGATTCTAAGCTACCTATAACTTTTTGGGCTGAAGCAGTTAGCACTGCTTGCTATGTTCAAAATAGAGTTTTAGTTGTACAGCCTCACAATAAGACATCATGTGAACTTTTTAGAGGTAGAACTCCTGCAATAGGATTTCTTAGACCTTTTGGATGTCATGTGACAATTCTCAATACCTTAGACCATTTAGGAAAATTCGATGGTAAAGCAGATGAATGATTCTTTGTTGGATATTCTCTTAATAGCAAAGCATTTAGAGTATACAACACAAGAACTATGATTGTAGAAGAAAATCTACATGTGGAGTTTTTAGAGAATAAATCCAATGCAGAAGGTCAAGGACCAAAATGGCTATTTGATCTTGAAAATCTAACCAAATCAATGAATTATGTGCCTGTTGTTGCAAAAACTAATGATTTTTCAGGTTCACAAGCAACAGATGAGGCAAGGTTAGAAAAGGAGACAAACCAAGATCATATTTGGATGCCAATATGGTCAAGTACAAGTGTGGAATCAACTTCAACAACTGATGAATCTTCTTCTGGCAAAGCTAAAGAAGGTGTTGAAGATGAAAGCAAGGAAGATGGAACTGAGAAACAAGACAGTCAAGTTAGCAGTTCAAAAGCAGTTTGTACTGCTGAGACAGAGCATTCAACTGCTGGCCCTTCAGACTCAACTGAATCAGATTTCTCAGACAGTGAGGAGGATTTCAATAATCTTCCATCAAATTATCAAGTTCCTTCTACTCCACAAACAAGAATTCACAAAGTCCACTCCCTGGAAAATGTGATAGGAGATGTACAATCAGGTGTGAAGACAAGACAATAATTGATGTCTTCAGACCAACAAGGGCTTCTTGATGCCCTTTATGCTTCAAGGCAGCATGAGTTTTCAAACTCTTGCTTGTTTGTATGTTTTCTCTCACAAGATGAACCAAAGAACATTCTGAAAGCCTTAGATGATTCAAGCTGGGTAGAAGCTATGCAAGAGGAGCTTCTTCAGTTCAAGATTCAGAAGGTATGGGTGCTAGTTGATTTACCTAAGAATGCAAAGGTAATTGGCACTAGATGGGTTTTCAAGAATAAAAGGGATGAAAGGGGCATAGTGATTAGGAATAAGGCTAGATTAGTAGCCCAAGGGTACACACAACAAGAAGGGATAGATTATGATGAAGTTTTTGCTCCAGTAGCAAGAATTGAGGCAATTAGGCTTTTCTTAGCTTATGCTTCATTTTTAGGCTTCACAGTTTACCAAATGGATGTCAAGAGTGCTTTTCTATATGGTACTATTGAAGAAGAGGTTTATGTCTCACAACCTCCTGGTTTCATTGATCCAGAACATCCAGATAGAGTGTACAGAGTAGTTAAAGCTCTATATGGCCTTCATCAGGCACCAAGAGCTTGGTATGAAACACTTGCTTCCTATTTAAAAGCAAATGGATTTCAAAGAGGAAAGATTGATCAGACACTTTTCATCAAACAGCACAAGAAGGATCTTCTGTTAGTGCAGGTGTATGTGGATGACATTATCTTTGGGTCTACTAGGAAAGAAATGTGTTTAGAGTTTGAGAAACTTATGCATGATAAGTTTCAGATGAGTTCTATGGGAGAACTTACATTCTTTTTGGGTCTGCAAGTTAGGCAATCATGTGAAGGCATATTTATTAGTCAAGATAAATATGTTGCTGAAATACTTAGGAAGTTCAAATTTGTTGATTCAAAGGTAGCAAGCATACCAATGGACTCTGAGAAGCCACTTCTTAAAGATATAGATGGAGAAAATGTGGATGTACACACTTACAGATCTATGATAGGTTCTTTGATGTATCTTACATCATCAAGACCTGACATCATGTTCTCTGTTTGTGCTTGTGCAAGATTTCAAGTAACTCCAAAGGTTTCTCATTTAACTGCAGTAAAGAGAATTTTTAGATATCTCAAGGGTCAACCTAGGTTGGGTCTATGGTATTCTAGGGAGTCACCTTTTGATTTGGTAGCATTTTTGGATAGTGATTATGCTGGTGCTAGCTTGGACAGAAAGTCAACAACTGGAGGATGTCAATTCCTTGGGTGTAGACTTATCTCATGGCAGTGTAAGAAGCAGACAATTGTAGCTACTTCAACAACTGAAGCTGAATATGTAGCTGCTGCAAGTTGCTGAGGTCAAGTTCTATGGCTTCAAAACCAACTTCTTGACTATGGGTATAATTTCTTAAACACTGTCATTCATATTGATAATAGTAGTACAATTTGCATTATTAAAAATCCAGTACAACATTCCAAAACAAAACACATTGAAATTAGACATCATTTTATTAGAGATTGCAATGAGAAAAGGTTAATTCAAGTTTTTAAAATTGCTTCAGAACATAACTTTGCAGATCTGCTAACAAAAGCTTTTGATGTTGGAAGGTTTCAGTACTTGGTAGCAAGTATTGGAATGCTTAATCCTTAAAATTTCTAATCTATGTGGTTTTTATATATGTTAAGGTTGTACTGATATCTTTGTAAATTGATACTGTTAATGGAACAGTTAGTACTGCTAGTACAAATTTTGTTTAAACAGTTCATACTGTTGGTCATATATTGATACTGCTATAAGACAAATGCTATGCATTTTATTTCTTTGTTTCGGACTAACAATTTCAGGTATGAACTTTGAGCAATAAGGAAATTTCAAGTGAAATCGAAGCAGAAGAAAAGTGATTCCAGTTGCTTTCATAACAGGTTTATGATGGACTGAGTTTGGGAACTCATTAACAAAGGTTTACACCTAAGTTAATTAATTCTTTAAAACTTCTTTCTTGAAACCTGGTTATCATATTTCACATTGAATTGATGACTTAGTTGGTCAGATAGTAACTGACTCAACTCACTTTCTATCATTTTATACTTTCAAAGTATAATGAGCAAGTCTAAGGACATCTGATAGAAAGAACAGCTAGTAAAAGTGAATCTAACACTTGTGTTAGAGGTAACAATTACTATGAGCTGGAAACCCTGTCAGGAAAACTCTTTGAATGAGTTTATCTGCACACAGGCAGTTATTTATAACTGAAAACATTGGTTCTCACACAACCAGAGGTTGCTTTAAACCAAAATTTTGATTAAGTGTCAGTTGTACATTTAATCCCTTCAAAATGGTTGAAAGCATTATGGTTTTTCATAATAAAATCATATACATACTGCTAAGGCAAAAGTTTCTTAAAAAGGATTTTAAAAGAGACTCACAAAAACCATCACATGATGGACCATGAGTCAAATGTCCAATGAATCACCTCTCATAGGAGTTAACACACCTAGAAGTGATGAGGGCAGCAACTTAAACTCTTAAGGAATTGATGGCTTCATGTACAACATTGTCTGAAAACAAGTTCACATTGGTAGATCAGATAATGATGGGATGATGGTGAGAGATCTTCCAAACAGGGGAGGACAAAATGTTATTTGCATCTCAGGGGAGGAAATAAGTTTAGAAGATTAACCAATGAAAGGGAGGAAAAGACAAGAGCATACAAGATGATGACATGGAGGTTGAAAATGACAAGAATAGAGCTTATTCTGGAGTATTATATATATATTTAGAAGGGATGAAGCATTCCAAAGGAGAAAGTTCTATCTAGGTCAAACGAAGAAAAGTTTCAATTTCATTTTACCACGTTTGTTCATCACTTGCAAAGGCATGCTGATAAATGATTTCACTTGTTGAAACAAGCATCCAAGATACACAGCGCCATTGCCTCTTATAATTCCTCTATCCAAGGAAATTGCACCATCTTTTAGGTCAATGTTTGAAGCCTAAAGATTAGTGTATTGATATTGTTGAAGTCAAAGATCAGAAAGCAGATGAGCTACTGAGAAAGATATTCAATCTCTAATAACAGAAGAAAGTTCAGATCAAGGGTCTGACTATGAAGTGTTTGAAAGATCTTCACAATCCATAATTTAATTCAGAAACATGTTGAAATGGATTCACATGTTTAGGGGAGGATTGTTGGGAATTAAATGTTCTGAAGATTAAGTATCAAGAATTACAAGTATTAACAGTTCCAACTGCTGTGAAGAATACTCTAACAGTTCTAACTGCTTGTGTATATCTTAGGACTGTTCAAGTTATAACTAACCGTTCTAATTGGTAGTACAAAGAAGGGACTGCTAGTTGATACTGCTGAGTGGATAATTGTCACATATACAACTGCTGGATGGATAAGTATTGAAAAGATATTTGTGTACTAAAGTCAAGTATATATGGTAGATAATATCTTTTAGCAAAGTGATCAATAACAAGTTGTGTACTCAGATACATGTTGTATCTTATGTACTGACACACTCAAGATAAGTTAGCAAGTAGTTTGACTAGACTTAACAATATTGTAAAAGATCTTTCTTGTGATATAAAAGAAAGATCTTAGACTAGAGATATAAGTGTTAGAATGTGTTAAACTTATAGTGAAAAATATATCTCTCAAGAACAAAGAAAACAATATCACAAGATATAGAAACATAAGATTCAAGGTTGTAACCCTAGTGATAACTCAAGATCACTTGTATTATTAGCATTAATAATATTGAATCGTTTGGTGATAATCTTTCATTGTTCATTGTCATATAACAAACACAACTATTCCATTTCCATAACACAAATAACCTTCTAAGTGTGATTAAGTAGATTCCGCATTCTTAATCATATTAACTCAATATATCATACACACAAAGTACAAAAGGTTTAACCACCTTAACCGTGTGTCGAATCCCAACACATTGATCTTTGGCATGTTATTACCGAGGGTGACTTTCAACCGATTGAAAAGAATCTGGAAACGAAAAGGGATGAAATAGTTCCTTATAATAAACAAAGTGATAACCTTAAAAGAAAACTAGCCAAAAATGATGAGGCTAAAATGATGATTTACAATGCTTTGCCAAAAAAGGAATTTGAAAGAATTTTTATGTGTAACACGACAAAAGAAATTTGGAAAACTTTGTTAGTTACTCATCAAGGTAATAATCAAGTCAAAGAGAACAATATAAATCTTCTTGTTCAACAATATGAACAATTTTTCATTCCGGAAGATGAATCTATTGATAATGCCTTTGCTAGAATTAATACTATTATTACTAGTCTTAAAGCACTTGATGAAGGTTATTCTAGCAAGAACTATATTAGGAAGTTTCTTAGGGCTCTACATCCCAAATGGAGAGAAAAGGTCATCGCCATTCAAGAGTCAAAGAACTTGGCGACATTATCACTTGATGAACTTATAGGAAACTTCAAGGTTCATGAAATGATAATCAAGAAAGATTCCGACATAGTCAAAGGCAAAAGTCAGCAAGTTAGATCTCTAGCATTGAAAGCCAAGAAGGAGTCTAGTGATGAGGAAAGTTCAGATTCCGATAGTGAAGACGAAGAGTATGCATTAGCCGTTAGAGATTTTAAGAAGTTCTTTAGGAGAAGAGGTAGATTTGTTTGACAACCTCGTGATGAAAAGAAGTCATTCCCAATGAACCGAGATGAGAAGAAAGGAAAGAGTGATAGGAAATACTTTAGATGCGGAGATCCGAATCATGTCATCGGAGAATGTCCTAAACCACCGAGAACCAAGAACCAACGAGCACTCGTAGGAGGTTCTTGGAGTGATAGCAGTGAGGAAGAAGAGGAGGAGCCAAATAACGAAACATGTCTTATGGCTCAAGCTTCAAATGAGTTACATTCCGATTCTTCTTACTATAGTGATGATAATTCATCAATAGATGACAACATACTATATGATGAATATAATAAATTATGTGAAGTAAGTTCTAAAATCATAACTAGAAACTAAACACTAAAAACAACTCTGCATAAACTCGAAGCAAAAATTTTAGAACTAAAAGACCAAGTCAAAAGACTTGAGAATAGTAAAGAATGCGATGTTGGATGCAAATCATGTTATAATCTTAGGTTAGAAAACATTGAACTTAGGAAAAATGCGTTAAGGATCATTAAGTTTGAAAAAGGAACAAAAACACTAGATGACATGTTAGATAATATTAGATATAGTGAGCATGTCGGTGCGGGTCTAGGTTTTAATCCAAATGAAGCTTCGACAAGTAAAACAAAACAAGTAAAATTTGTCAAACCCACAAGTTCTGTCGAAACAGAGGACGGTACCATTAAAGGTACAGATGGCACCACTAAAATTAGTGGTACCGTGGTACCGTCTGGTGCTGAAGACAGAACTGAGTCGAGTCTAAAAAATAACTTAAGTCCTAAACCAAGTCACATAGTAGTTAACAATGTTAAAATACCTGTTGCCAGTAAAAAGGAGGTCAAAATTTTTTACAAACCTTTGTCAACCCCCGGGCTTGGCTTTGTAAAACCCGATACTAGATCAAAGACTCCTCCACCTAGAAAAACAAATGTTCCTAAACCTCGGTCAAGAACTCCTCAACCAAGAAGTAACTTTAGAAGACCAAGTTATCCAAGTAACTATCCCGTAACTTGGAATAACCTTCAACAACGAAGTTACTTGGCATGGAAAATTTGTCCTCCGTTCCAACATCTTTACCAAATGCAACAAATGCATGGGATGTTTAATACTAACAACTTTGGACCCATAAGATATTGGGGACCAAATTTTTGAATCTTTGTCTTATTGAATAGATATGCTTGAGAATCAACTTGGAGCCCGATGAATGGGTCAAGGATAGTGGGTACACTAATCATATGATGGGTAACCGAAGTCTATTCACATCATACTAGGCTTACAATGGAGGTAATGTCACTTCCGGTAGCAAACTTAAGGGCAACATCATAGGCAAAGGTATGATTACTCATGACTCCTTCGCTATTAGAAATGTTGAGCATGTAGATAACTTAGGATTTAACTTGCTTAGTATTAGTCAAATGGTTGACAATAAGTGTAAAGTTATATTTTCCGAAGAGGGTAGTGAGATCACTAAGAATGGTAAGACTATAGGCAAAGGAGTTAGGAAGAATGCCTTATTTGTTATGAAAATAGGAAATAAGCCTCAGGATAAGATTTGCCTAGCAACCATAGACGATAATTCCACTCTATGGCATAGGAGACTAGGTCACGCCAATATGTGTTTAATATAATCATTGGCGTCTAAGGAACTAGTTAGAAACCAACCTAAGATTAAGTTTGATAAACACTTTTGAGACGCTTGTAAAGTTGGAAAACAAGCTCATTCTAGTCACAAAGCTAAGAATATGGTCTCAACATCTAGATGCCTAGAACTTCTTCACATGGACTTATTCGGTCCATCCGCCGTACGGAGCTACGGAGGGAATTACTACACTTTAGTAATTGTAGATGACTACTCTAGGTATACTTGGACTAGATTTCTTAAGGATAAGACACAAGGTTTCGAGGAATTCGAAATCTTTAGTAAGAAGGTCCAAAATCAACTAGGGTGTACAATAGTCTCAATTAGGACGGATCATGGTTGGGAATTTGACAAAAATTGGAGTATATTGTGATTCTAATGGTATTACACACAATTTCTCGGCTCCACGCACTCCACAATCAAATGGGGTAGTTGAGCGGAAAAATCATACTATACAAGAGATGAGTAGAACTGTAAAACCCGAAAAATCTAAAACATGTTAAAAGACCAAAAAGCCCATAGAACTTAAAATTTGATTAAAGTTTATATAACTTGCGAATAAATCACAAAACCTATGAAAACGAAACAAGCATGACATGAAATAATTACGAGTCATCACAAGATAATTTTTCAAGTCACCAAAAATATCAAAACACATTATGAGGTACATATAAGAACCGAAAATCTCATATTGCTTATGAATTTAATTAGTAAAACTACTAAAGAATGAAAATACAAAATAAGAAGGAAGATATGCCAAAATTTATTTGTGTTTGTTTGGGTTATTTTGGGCCGACCCAAACCCATCCTTCCCCCTCCTAATTGTCGGCAAAACCAACCCATGAACAGCCCTATATCTTTTGTTCCTCCCTCAAAAATACCGACCTTCTTTTAGCTCCAAGAAACCCTAAAAACCCTCCCCATTCTGTCGACATTCTGCTGCCCATTCTGCCTCCCTTTTGCTGCTGCCATTCGACCAAGAAAACCACAAGAAAGCCTCCATCTTGATCTCATTCTAAGGTAAATACATCATGTTATATCACTACACGATTGTACGAATCTAAAACTAATCAAAAAAATATGTTTTGCTTCTTGTTTTGCTGCTGTCGTGCGATCCAAAAGGAAGAGGGAGGAAGAAAAGTTTTTCATGTGATTTTGATCCTTGTGTTCGTGTTCTTCGTGGTCTACGAGGGTATTGTATCCCTTTTTCTCGATCTTTGTTCCCTTATAAATGTTCTATTCGAATTATGGATTAAAAACATTGTCACATGAAATCATAAAAATAAGAAACCCTAAGAACCTAATAACATGGATCGACTGAACTGTTTGGTGATGGTTAATTCGATTTGAATGTGTAATAAAATGTTATGAATTGACCTTAATGTGTTTTGGACTCACCTAAAATCGTTTGGTGTCGAGAATTAACGAACGGGATGAAGAAACCCTAAGTATATATATGATTCTGTGATAACTGTTTTGATCTGGAACTTGGCTCGACTTTAACCGGCTATAAATAAATTATGTGAACGGGTATTGTAATGGTTTTTAAGTCTAAAATTAAGTTCAACGAAGTGGCTACCTGGAGAAATTTATTTTGTAATTTTTAGAGGCCTGTAAAGCTACTTTTTGATTTTTAGAAAAACATGTGTCTGGTCGTATTTGTAAAGTCTGGAAAAACAGTCCGGGTTTTTCATTTATCATTTTCAAACCATAACGAATCAGGATGTGTCCTTTTATCTGAGTAAAATATCACATGTTAGCTAATTACTGGAATTTTTGTAGAATTTTATAAATTTTCTAGACTGGGAAAGAAGATGGAAAATGGTCGGGTGTTTTTAATTAATCCGGTTCTGGAACAGGTTGGGAAAAAATATTTTTAATTCGTATCTAGACAACTTAATAAAATCTGGAAAAATTACATAAAATACTCAAGACCCTGGGGAACGTCTGTGAATTTTTATAGATTTTATTTCGAAGATTTAATATGGTTTGCAAATTATTTAAAACGAGTCCAGTTAATACCTAAAAACTGTCAAGACATGTAAAAAGGGTGTGAATTGTTATTTTCCTAAGCGAAGGGTTATAAATTGTGAATCGTGAAACTTGAGGGTATAATTCGTATAATAAGTTAATTTGAAGGTACACTCTGTAATCTTGGAAAATAAAATGCGTGATGTGTTAATAAATTAATGAAGGGGGTATAAAGTGTAAATTATGAAACCTAAAGGACTAAAAGAGTAACTTGATGAATCTAAAAGCTAAAATGGAAAGTTACTTAAAAAGGAAGGGTTTGTAATTCTTGTCTACCCCCTCTAGGTGTGAAGAAAGAGAGGTCCTGATCCACTCTGTGTCATCCATTTCTGATTTGTGTTTGCTTCTGGAATAAGGTACAGATATTCTGACCTTCTCTGTAAGGTTTCCTGTGATCTCTTTCATGTTCTGATCTGTATAGCCTCTGATTGATACCTGAGACTTGACCTTCTGATAATGAACTTCTGCATTGACCTCTTGTCCTGAAGTCTGATATGAACCCTGATGTGAACCCTAATATGATACTTGACATTTGATACCTTGCTATGAATCCTTTGCCTCGAACCTTTGACCTAGTATATGAACCTAGACTGTGAAGCCTTTAATTTCTGACCTGGAAAATGATTTGAGAAAAGCTATTTAAAAATGAAGTTTACAAATGTGATACAATACTCTTTTGATTTGGGATTTTACTAACTTGTATGAAAACTATTCTAAAAGACTATCTGCATGAGAAACCATTTTAAAAGATCATTTTATGAACTCTACTTTGAAGGATTATTTTTATGAAGACCGTTAATAAAGATTATTTTAAATGGACTCTTAATTAGAAACCCTTTTTAAATGAACTGTTACTGACCTGCTGATTATTGACCACCTGATATTGACCTGCTGATATTGACCTGCGGATGTTTGAACCTTCTGATATGACAACCTGATTACGATGTGAACCTTTGACATGTGACCCTTGATCCCAGTTTGATACCCGAGCCAAATTTGTGACCCTAGCCATGAAGGTAACATGGCCGTGTCTGTGATGCACCACTGGCATGACTAGTGTGTAGCCCTAGTGATTTGGTTACACCGTCCCCATCTTGATTCTGATATGTGCACACTCCTGTTATTATGGCCAATATGATTTGTTCTTGGGGGGCGAATGGATGCATCCTAGTCTTGTTCTGGTTTCTGATATGTCTGGTATGTCTGGTGACTGGTACTGTGTGCAATACATGCCTTTCACAACCCTGGGAGCTTGCAACTCCAACCCTGGAGGTATCCCCTCAACCTTGTCTTGGTATGCTGAGGTCACCCCTCCATACACCCTGGTATGTGATTTGATATGATATGTTTCTGGGCTCGTGGTGGATTACTGTCCTAAACCTTTACTCTCTCTCTCTGTACCTTGACTTATCTATTTCATTATGCTATATCTGTTCTTGTCCTTTTAATTTCATTTCTTTTGCTTTCGTTTCCGTTTATTATATATCTGTTCACTGGGCTTTGTAAGCTCAGCCGCACGTTTTCTTTTCGTGTGCGGCAGGTTTTAGTTGGAAGCTGGGTTGTCATTAGAGAGAGCCTTTGACTTAGAGGACCTTGCTAGCTAAATTGGATTTGAGATGATTTGAAGAGTTATATTCAGACTTAGTGATTATTGTATATCTCACTTGTAACCTTGTAAATTTAGATTTTGGTTTGTAACCCTTGGAATCCTATTGTATTATTTATGTCATAAGCTTGTGTTTGTTCTGATAAGAATCCGTATCTGTGACACCTTTGCCCTTGTCGGGTTGGGGTGTTACAATTATGGTATCAGAGACAGGTTGCGACTTGTAATACATTTACCCTTGACCTGTGAGGTTTGGACCATTAGGTTTCCACTGTAGGCGCTCATAAGATAACCTGTAAGAATTTGCCTTAGGACTTCCCTATAGGAACTTAAGTTCTGACCAGTGAGGAATGGGTAGATTATAAGCCTTTTGTTTAAGTATCATTGCTTCCGCATCACTCTGATTCGTGTCTTTCTTTTGGCTAAAGCCTCTTGAGATCCCTCGTGGAAAGTGAAAGTTTATGCCTTGCACCACCTAAGTTTTGAAACCTAAATAAATCTTGAAGCCATTGAAAATTTCATAGTAATTGCCTGACACTATTTAATCCTTACCTTCAGATTCCGACTCTGACCTCTGATCTTTTGTTAATCATTTCGATGCCTCTTGGGCATTTTGAGAATCTCCATGGCGAGTAGTTTGGTTTTCCCTCTTGATTATGACATTTGATTTTGTTGACCTCCGAGACTATAGAAGTACTAGGTGGATTAAGATAGGTTGTTTTGCTTACTACTCGAGATAAAGTATGATCATCATGAAGGCATATTTATGTGGTGCTAGTATTATGACGCCTGATCAACGTGATAATACTTATACCATATAACGTGCCCTCATTGTGGCCATAGGATATCTTGGGAAGTACCTAAAAAGTTTAGAACTTGATTCCCGATGGATTATCCGCGATTAGTGAGACTTTAGGTTCAGCCTATCTGTTCGTACACTCTGCCCTTGTTCATTAGATGTCTGGACAAGTTTGGACTCTTGTTTTGCGTTCTGTTGATTTCAGTTATAAATCTTGAACTCTTGTAGAGCTCTCTACTGTTGATATCGTTAAATGGATTTGAAATCTTGTTCGCATTCTGTATGAGTTTCCGTTCTATTGCCTTTCCGCTTCCTTGCAAATTTCGAGGACGAAATTTTTTCGTTAGAGGGGAAGAGTTGTAAAACCCGAAAAATCTAAAACATGTTAAAAGACCAAAAAGCCCATAGAACTTAAAATTTGATTAAAGTTTATATAACTTGCGAATAAATCACAAAACCTATGAAAACGAAACAAGCATGACATGAAATAATTACGAGTCATCACAAGATAATTTTTCAAGTCACCAAAAATATCAAAACACATTATGAGGTACATATAAGAACCGAAAATCTCATATTGCTTATGAATTTAATTAGTAAAACTACTAAAGAATGAAAATACAAAATAAGAAGGAAGATATGCCAAAATTTATTTGTGTTTGTTTGGGTTATTTTGGGCCGACCCAAACCCATCCTTCCCCCTCCTAATTGTCGGCAAAACCAACCCATGAACAGCCCTATATCTTTTGTTCCTCCCTCAAAAATACCGACCTTCTTTTAGCTCCAAGAAACCCTAAAAACCCTCCCCATTCTGTCGACATTCTGCTGCCCATTCTGCCTCCCTTTTGCTGCTGCCATTCGACCAAGAAAACCACAAGAAAGCCTCCATCTTGATCTCATTCTAAGGTAAATACATCATGTTATATCACTACACGATTGTACGAATCTAAAACTAATCAAAAAAATATGTTTTGCTTCTTGTTTTGCTGCTGTCGTGCGATCCAAAAGGAAGAGGGAGGAAGAAAAGTTTTTCATGTGATTTTGATCCTTGTGTTCGTGTTCTTCGTGGTCTACGAGGGTATTGTATCCCTTTTTCTCGATCTTTGTTCCCTTATAAATGTTCTATTCGAATTATGGATTAAAAACATTGTCACATGAAATCATAAAAATAAGAAACCCTAAGAACCTAATAACATGGATCGACTGAACTGTTTGGTGATGGTTAATTCGATTTGAATGTGTAATAAAATGTTATGAATTGACCTTAATGTGTTTTGGACTCACCTAAAATCGTTTGGTGTCGAGAATTAACGAACGGGATGAAGAAACCCTAAGTATATATATGATTCTGTGATAACTGTTTTGATCTGGAACTTGGCTCGACTTTAACCGGCTATAAATAAATTATGTGAACGGGTATTGTAATGGTTTTTAAGTCTAAAATTAAGTTCAACGAAGTGGCTACCTGGAGAAATTTATTTTGTAATTTTTAGAGGCCTGTAAAGCTACTTTTTGATTTTTAGAAAAACATGTGTCTGGTCGTATTTGTAAAGTCTGGAAAAACAGTCCGGGTTTTTCATTTATCATTTTTAAACCATAACGAATCAGGATGTGTCCTTTTATCTAAGTAAAATATCACATGTTAGCTAATTACTGGAATTTTTGTAGAATTTTATAAATTTTCTAGACTGGGAAAGAAGATGGAAAATGGTCGGGTGTTTTTAATTAATCCGGTTCTGGAACAGGTTGGGAAAAAAGATTTTTAATTCATATTTAGACAACTTAATAAAATCTGGAAAAATTACATAAAATACTCAAGACCCTGGGGAACGTCTGTGAATTTTTATAGATTTTATTTCGAAGATTTAATATGGTTTGCAAATTATTTAAAACGAGTCCAGTTAATACCTAAAAACTGTCAAGACATGTAAAAAGGGTGTGAATTGTTATTTTCCTAAGCGAAGGGTTATAAATTGTGAATCGTGAAACTTGAGGGTATAATTCGTATAATAAGTTAATTTGAAGGTACACTCTGTAATCTTGGAAAATAAAATGCGTGATGTGTTAATAAATTAATGAAGGGGGTATAAAGTGTAAATTATGAAACCTAAAGGACTAAAAGAGTAACTTGATGAATCTAAAAGCTAAAATGGAAAGTTACTTAAAAAGGAAGGGTTTGTAATTCTTGTCTACCCCCTCTAGGTGTGAAGAAAGAGAGGTCCTGATCCACTTTGTGTCATCCATTTCTGATTTGTGTTTGCTTCTGGAATAAGGTACAGATATTCTGACCTTCTCTGTAAGGTTTCCTGTGATCTCTTTCATGTTCTGATCTGTATAGCCTCTGATTGATACCTGAGACTTGACCTTCTGATAATGAACTTCTGCATTGATCTCTTGTCCTGAAGTCTGATATGAACCCTGATGTGAACCCTAATATGATACTTGACATTTGATACCTTGCTATGAATCCTTTGCCTCGAACCTTTGACCTAGTATATGAACCTAGACTGTGAAGCCTTTAATTTCTGACCTGGAAAATGATTTGAGAAAAGCTATTTAAAAATGAAGTTTACAAATGTGATACAATACTCTTTTGATTTGGGATTTTACTAACTTGTATGAAAACTATTCTAAAAGACTATCTGCATGAGAAACCATTTTAAAAGATCATTTTATGAACTCTACTTTGAAGGATTATTTTTATGAAGACCGTTAATAAAGATTATTTTAAATGGACTCTTAATTAGAAACCCTTTTTAAATGAACTGTTACTGACCTGCTGATTATTGACCACCTGATATTGACCTGCTGATATTGACCTGCGGATGTTTGAACCTTCTGATATGACAACCTGATTACGATGTGAACCTTTGACATGTGACCCTTGATCCCAGTTTGATACCCGAGCCAAATTTGTGACCCTAGCCATGAAGGTAACATGGCCGTGTCTGTGATGCACCACTGGCATGACTAGTGTGTAGCCCTAGTGATTTGGTTACACCGTCCCCATCTTGATTCTGATATGTGCACACTCCTGTTATTATGGCCAATATGATTTGTTCTTGGGGGGCGAATGGATGCATCCTAGTCTTGTTCTGGTTTCTGATATGTCTGGTATGTCTGGTGACTGGTACTGTGTGCAATACATGCCTTTCACAACCCTGGGAGCTTGCAACTCCAACCCTGGAGGTATCCCCTCAACCTTGTCTTGGTATGCTGAGGTCACCCCTCCATACACCCTGGTATGTGATTTGATATGATATGTTTCTGGGCTCGTGGTGGATTACTGTCCTAAACCTTTACTCTCTCTCTCTGTACCTTGACTTATCTATTTCATTATGCTATATCTGTTCTTGTCCTTTTAATTTCATTTCTTTTGCTTTCGTTTCCGTTTATTATATATCTGTTCACTGGGCTTTGTAAGCTCAGCCGCACGTTTTCTTTTCGTGTGCGGCAGGTTTTAGTTGGAAGCTGGGTTGTCATTAGAGAGAGCCTTTGACTTAGAGGACCTTGCTAGCTAAATTGGATTTGAGATGATTTGAAGAGTTATATTCAGACTTAGTGATTATTGTATATCTCACTTGTAACCTTGTAAATTTAGATTTTGGTTTGTAACCCTTGGAATCCTATTGTATTATTTATGTCATAAGCTTGTGTTTGTTCTGATAAGAATCCGTATCTGTGACACCTTTGCCCTTGTCGGGTTGGGGTGTTACAAGAACGATGTTGAATGAACAATCCATTCCACAAAAGTTTTGGTGTAATGTGATAGACACCTCAACTTACATACTTAATAGGATCTTGATTAGACCAATCTTAGGAAAAACACCATATGAAATCTTGAAAGGTAGAAAACCTACTCTAGATTACTTTAGAGTGTTTGGAAGCAAGTGTTTCATACTAACAACAAAAGACTACCTCAACAAGTTTGACCCAAAGTCATACGAAGGTGTTTTCCTAGGTTACTCCCAAAATTGTAAAGCCTATGTTGTCCTAAACAAAGGAATAATGAAAGTCGAAGAATCACTCATCGTGACATTCAATGAAAGTCCTCCACCAACTAAGACATCACCCTTGGTGGATGATGACTTAGATGAGGAAGAAGCCATTAAGTTCAATGGCAAGAAAACCTTAGAAAATGACATTAAGGATGAAATTGTTGAGGTTGACGAAGTTGTCAACATTAAGGAATCTAAGAACCATCCAATAGAAAATGTCATAGGAAACCTAAACCAAAGAACTCTTAGGTCAAAAGCACAAAACAAAAGTAATTTCTTTTGTTTATATCGACCGTAGAACCTAAGAATGTCGGTGAAGCGATAAACAATGAAAGTTGGGTAGTTGCCATGCAAGAAGAGTTAAATCAATTCACCGTAAACCAAGTTTGGGATCTAGTACCTCCACCTAAGAATCAAACCATCATAGGAACTAAGTGGGTGTTTAGAAACAAACTCGACGAAAATGGCGTCGTAACTAGGAATAAGGCAAGGTTGGTAGCACAAGGCTATAACCAACAAGAAGGAATAGATTACGATGAAACTTCTGCACCCATAGCTAGATTAGAGTCTATTAGGATACTCCTTGCCTATGCTTGCGCTTTAGACTTTAAACTATACCAAATGGACGTGAAAAGTGCATTCCTAAATTGTTATATCAACGAGGAGGTATACGTTGCATAACCTCCGGGATTCGTTGATTTTGACAAACCGAATCATGTTTATAAACTCAAGAAAGCACTCTATGGTCTTAAACAAGTTCCCAAAGCTTGGTACGATAGACTAAAAGCATTCTTGCTAAAACATGAATATACCATGGGAATGGTTGATAACACACTTTTCACGAAGAAACGAAATTCACATCTCATCATTGTTCAAATATATGTCGGCGACATTATATTCGGCTCAACTTGTCCAGAACTGTGCGATGATTTTTCAAAGATCATGCGTGACGAGTTTGAGATGAGCATGATGGACGAATGCAATTTCTTCCTTGGTCTACAAATAAAAGAAATGAAAGATGGTATCATCTTTAATCAATCTAAGTATATTAAAGAGATGCTTAAGAAATTTAGTTTAGAATAGTCTAAGCCCATGAAAACTCCCATGTCCACGAAAATGAAACTCACGAAAGATGAAGAAGGTGAGTCTGTGGATAGCACTAAGTGTAGGGGCATGATAGGTAGTTTATTATACCTAACGGAAAGTAGGCCCGATATCATGTTTAGTGTCTGCCTTTGTGCTCGCTTCCAAGAGGATCACAAAACCTGTCACCTTAAAGCGGTTAAGCATATCTTCCGATACATTAAAGGCACTATACACTTGGGATTGTTCTATCCCAAGGGGACCAGTGTAGAAACTATTGTCTATGCTGACTCTGATCATGCGGGAGATTATGTGGATAAAAAAAGTACGAGTGGCATTTGTACCTTCATGGGTTGTTGTCTAACTTCTTGGTTCTCCAAGAAACAAACGGCTCTTGCTACCTCCACGACCGAAGCCGAATACATAAGCGCCGGAAAGGCATGTCAACAAGCACTAAGGATGAAACAAGCTCTAATTGACTACGACATCCATATCGATGACATCCCTATTATGTGCGATAACAAAGGTGCTATTGATTTGAGCAAAAACCCCGTTCAACACTCTCGTACTAAACACATCGAAATTCGTCACCACTTCCTTCGCAATAACGTCCAAAAAGGAAACATTTCTATTGAGAAAGTTCCATCTCAAGACAATATCGCCGACATATTGACCAAAACTCTCAAACGAGAATCCTTCAACTATCTTCGTCTAGGTCTAGGAATGATGGAACATATTCCGTAAATCTTATGACTATATAAATATTTCACTGAAAATATTAAAGTCATCCCTCGTATCCCTCTAATGACTACTTACGTATTTCCTCGGAAATATTAAAGTCATCGCTTATCATCTAGTCTAGTTCTTCTCGTTAAAAGAACTTGTTAGGTATAAATTCTCTCCTCGTGTCAAAAAGTCTCACTAAATCAGCGAAACTTATTCGTTAAAAATCAAAATGGGACAAAAATTCATCCCAGCAGATCACGGCACCATTAAAGTGGCATGACACCATTAATTTTAATGGTACCGTGGTACTGAATATCTGATACAATCCGTATTTCAATCTTCTTTTCCCTCACTATTCACTTTTAAACTTTCCTAATTTCTGTCATTGTTGTCAAAACCGAACCTCACAACCCAAAACTCAATTACACCTTTTCAAAATCAAATTCGAGGCATTAATTTTCAAGATTATCAACTACTGCTACTTTTTCAACATAAATTGTAAGTCATTTGACTATAATTTTCTTTAATCTTGAGTCTAGGGTTTGTTCATACAAATTGAATTGGGGCTTTTCAATTTTGAGTAAGTCTTTATGAAATTAGGACTAGGATTAGACAATGTATAACAATCATGATTCCCTCAACATAGGATTTGCATAAACCCGCCTATATCATATATTTTGGTCCGAATTTTGCTTCTATATTCGAATTAGATTAAATAGTTTTAAGAGGAATCATATCTAGGATACATGAAATTGTATTAGGAGTCATTAACACTAAAAATTTTCAAACTTAAAACTCTTGGCGCCAAAACATTGAAATCGCCAAACACCCCAATTCCATTGTTTTCAAAAAATTTCACGAAACTAAGATCATTAAACATTTTTCGTGCATTGTTGATACAAACTAAAAACTTTTTCTCACGCATACATGATCTCACGAATATTGATCGAATTACATAACTAATATGTATTTTTCGACATATTAGTTTGAGCAAAAGTGAAGTTAGGAGCGTTTGGGTAATCTCATTATTTTTAGAGTCGAGATTACCGCACCTCCACATGGTTTTCATATAGGCACACACTAGGTACATATGTTCAAAACAGGTATTCTCAATCTTAATTTTTCTTAAATTTTCCTGTAGGTAACAAAAATGTCTCATGACTATGATTTTGATCACCTTTTAACCGACACTTATACTCCTGAAATCTCTAATGAACCTACAACACTCTGGAGTCACATTCGTGTCTATGTTAATCTTGAAACCCGTCGGTTTCATGAAGGTCGAGTCGTTGATCCATCTTTAGTTTATCATAGGGATATCAACACCTCATTTAGAGCTATAGGCTTCGATTGCTTGCTTCACATTAACGAGCACATTTGTCCTCGTTTTGTGTTAGAATTCTTTCGACAAGTTGAACTCGTACGTAACGTGGATCAATCTTTGTCACTTTGGTTTTGGATCCGAAATTTCAAATTTGTCTTAACTCTTTAGCAATTTGCTCAAATTCTCCGAATCCCCAATCATGGGCAATATGCCTATACTGAAGATTGGTGTCTTGAGTCTCTCTTCAACTATCGAGAAGAGAATAGTCCGTATTGTTCCTACATACCCTCTCCAACTGAACTTACCAAACTCATCCGTACTCATAAGTACTTTCCTTACCTAGATCCAACGAAAATTCGTTTGGAAGAGGTTCGTTATGAACTAATCTCTTGGGCAGTAATCCTACGAGAAAATGTTCTCAGTCTAAAAGGAAATCATGAGCAACTTCTAGCTTGTTGTGCTCATATGATTTACTGTCTTCATACTCAACAACCATACAATCTTGCCTACTTCTTCGATAAGCGAATTGTACATCTCAAGGGTAACAAAAATAAATTAATACCCTATAGGATGTTCCTGACTCGTCTTTATCACTACTTCATGAACTTTCATCCATACCTTCGTGGTCCTCAATACTCACTCTTCAATCCCGTCATGGAACCCCTTAATGAGTCATATATCTCATTGATGTGCGTGGTTTTGTAACCTTACAACAGGTTTTACCTCTCGAGGGATCTCAAGAGGCTTACAACCCCACCAGGCAGTGTACCTGACCGATGTAGTATAGTGTAGTGGTAAGTACGGGGGATTGATCGTTCTCCACAGGGAATAGTGTTCGTTAGGTATGAAAGGCTACTCTAATTAGGTCTAAGGGTTGAGGAAGATTCTTTTTATGTTTTTTTTAGTTTTTATGAAAGCAAGTAAAATCTCGGTTTTTGAAGGAGTGGGCGGAATTAGTTGCTAGTCAACTAACCCAAATGACTACGAATGCAAATAAAATAAAATAACAAAAATGAAAAGTGGTGAGAAACTTATGTGTAGAGAAATGTGTTTACTTAGATTTCCTTACTCCCTAACTATCTTTTACCGGTTAATTAGTGTGTATTAGTCGCGTGGATGACGGGTGTATTCCTTAATACCATTCGTGGGGTGGCGTACTTACTTCCCCAACTCTACAAGCTCCTACTTCACTCCTATGTCGAGCCGGCTAGGAAGCTCCTAACATGGGATCACTAGAATTCGCTTGTGCATTAAATACAACCATAAAAACCTTTAGTACGCGTTTGGTTCATGTTTCTTAAGACGTTCAAGCAAGTTACCGAATAGGAAGTTAGCCAGTTTTCTTAAGCCTAACATAGATAAACAATCATCCAATACAACTAACAACACACTAACAACCAATAATCAATAGCTAGGTTTCATTAGATCTAAGCAAACACAAGATAAAATTAGCCTAACATGTTAAACAAAAGACAAGCATAAGATAGAATCAAACAACACATAGACATATTGAATGATTAATTGATAACTTATCTTTCAATGAAACATGGAAGATCTCAAGGCAAAAAGCCCTGAAAAAGTAGCTAAAATCGTCTTAGGGTTTTATCCCAAAATTCCACACACTAAGCTCTCCTTAATGACAAAGAATTAGAAAACTATATATAGATTTTTGGATCTGACGGCGTCACCTTATGCATTGTGACGCCGTCACCTCGCCGCTTTTAGGGTTCCCGGGTGACCTTCTTGACGCCGTCCCTCTTTAGCTCTTCAAAAATCCATTCTGGCTTATCAAGACTTGACGCCGTCAGCTCGTGAACGTGACGCCGTCCCCTTATGATTTAAGCCGTGACGCCCTTGATTTAGTTAAAGCGTGACGCCGTCAGAATTCACATGCTAACTCACTGGCCCGTCATGAGTAAATTTCACATCCCACTTTTCTTGCCAAGGCATGACGCCGTCAAGAGATGATTCTGACGCCGTCAAAGGTAAATTTCAGCCGATTCTTGAGACTTTGCCGTTTTCTTCACTTTAATGCTCCAAAAACGTCCAAAATGCCTCCTTTTCCAGATTTCTCCTCAAAAGTACCTAAAATGACAAAAGGAACGATTTAGGGCAATATTTGATCAAATAAATACGATTTCGGGCTTAAATGACCCCTTAAAAGCGGTACACTTTTCGCCTCATCAAATACCCTTACACTTGAGATTTGCTTGTCCTCAAGCAAATGCGCTTTTATTCTAATCAAAATACAAGTTAGGGGTCATTTAATGCAAACATAAAAGTAATTACAACAAATATTCGTTCCACTTCAATCATAATAAGCACGGAGATTACATACTAGCACCTCACAAGTAGTGTTTAGATACTCACATCTCTCAAGTGTCATCAAAATAAATCTCATAAATGAAAACGGAAAATATCTCTCACTACCTGTCATAGCAAATAGATTACCATAGGCTTGGGAAAGGATCGAAAACCTCCTCCACTAGGCGTAAGCACCTAAGATAAACTATCAAAGAGGGCTTTTAAATGGGTTATACCGTTAGGTGTAGGGAAAAGGAAAACACGGTTTTGTTGGATACGGATATTTTACTGGTGGCTAGTTAAAGATCTTGATCAATTACATGTACTATACAATGTTGCTAAGCCCAGACTAGACTCGATCTTAAGCTAGAAACGAAATAACAAAATAACAAAAATATAAAACAAACATAAAATAAAACGGGATGGTAGTCCGTATGTTTTTTCTATTTTTCATTTTCTCATTTTTTTTTTTTTTTGTGTTTTTCTTGATTTTTCGATTTTTTTTTTTTTTTTTTTTTTTTTTTTTTTTTTTTTTTTTTTGCATACACTTTTACCCTACCATCCAAAATAATACATCATAGGGGCGTTGCATTCCCCTTACACTTGAATTTTTACATAACTTTACAAATAACTATTCTAATGACTCGAATTAAGATAATTGAAAAACTTGGAGTACTTTTAAAACATTTAGCACATACGGGGGTAATAAATGATGTTCTTCCCCATTACTCCATTACACTAGTACTTTACCCATGAGTCCCAATCGTCCCAAAACAATATGTACAAGGATATGACTCGACTTAGCAACCATGTAATCAACTAGATAATTAACTTGGGTTTAAACAAATGTTGTAACAATAATGCACTAAAGATGAGTGCATACAAGGTAGGCTAAGGCGATTTGGGTGTACATTTTAGTGGGGTGTAACAAATTCTTCCTTTAAGTAAAATGCTTAAAGGTCGAAACGAAAAGATAGGCTCTGAGGGGTGTACTAGGGGTATCGTGTACTAAAAATGAGTACAACGCAAAGGGTGTGGGAGAATTACTTGACCAATGTAGCCAACGTAATTATAACAAAAACACAGGTGTAAAACAATGGGTTAATCCTAATGCCTCTTATCATGTAGTAAATCTAACTACACGAATGTAGTCTCACTTGTGGCCTCGGAATGGTCCTAACGCAAGTTCTAGAATCTAAGTGCTACCGGTACACACATCATAGCATAAATGCTTTTCCTACCAATTCTAGGGGCGAACCTCACATATTTGGGGGTGGAAAATTTTTTTAGTGATACGGTTTTTTGTGCTAGTCATATAATTCCTATCCATGAGACGCTCATTAAGATCAAAGTTTCACTCCTATATGTTGTAAAAAAAATTTAAATTTGGCACTAAAGTTACCTTAACAAGTATTTCTCTTAGTTTTATTACACATCTATTATTAAACAAACAAAAATCAAGCGCAATTGTATTTTCTAAAATCGTACTTTTACCCTCCCCTTACACTTAAGATGAACATTGTCCCCAATGTTCAAATAACAAGATGTAAAAGCATAAAGTAAAAGAATGAAATCAAATACTCCCCTGATTCGCTCGTTGGATAGTGAAATCACACGGTTAGATCTTCCTCCAAAGAGAATGTTGAAGCTCCATGACTAATGCATCGCCACAAGCTTGATTCAAAACATTTCCTTGTCCAAAATAACCTGTTAAACCTGAGAAAACAAACACGAAAACCTGCATAACATCGGCGGGATAAAATCTATATATAAGGATATAATGCTTGTGGAATGATAACTTTGCAGATTCCTGGAGATTATAAGTTGGAGATTTAATAAAAAAATTTTATGAAAACAAAACTTTCAAAAATTTCTGGAAATTAAATCTGACGCCGTCAGGTTATAACCCCTGACGCCGTCAGAAATGACCTGACAAAAATTTTCATTTTAAGTTTCCGGAAAATTTCTGGAAAAACCTTTACCTTACTTCCTGGAAATCCTGCAAAACATCATTATGACTCGATACAAGCATTTGACTCAAACAAATACGAATATGTATGTTAATTTAATATTATTACGATTCATGTTCATTTGTGTTCTAATAAACCAATTTAGATTTCCCTTACACTTATCTTTTGCAAAATACCTTTATATGTAGTTAAGACGAAGTTAAAAACAAAATAAAGCATTTTCACAAATTAGTTTTGAACATGAATCAATAAGAATAAAAATTAAACATACATACGGAAGCAAATAAAATCAAACTAACAAATAAATAAACAAACAAAGCAAATAAAACAAATAAAGCTTGGGTTGCCTCCCAAGAAGCGCTTTTCTTTATTAACGAGTCTTGTAGCTAGACTCAAAGTCACGTACATTACGTGACTCCATCATCGGTCACGGTTCCTAGGCCATTCTCCTTCCCGGTTTTATATTCCGGTCCTAATTTCAAACAATCCTTATAGAAACCGAATATCCTTTCCATAACATAGTCTACTTCTTTACTTCTATCCTCATCATTCCTATAGTAGACCGCTTGCTTAAGCTCCTTCTCAACATTTGACAAGTGTTGGAATTGTTCTATCTTATATGGCATTTGGTAGCTTACTTCATCGGTCTCATCCTTAAATCTAACTATCCCTAAGGAAGGTTCATAAGTCATTCTAGAGACCTCAACAAATGGTTTTCCAAAAACCACTTGAGTCAAGGATGCATCGACTATTGGGCGGATATCTTCTACAATTACAAAGTCGGTGACATAGGTGAAGTTCCCTACATAAACCGGTAATCCCTTAACTCTTCCCGTGAAGTTACTCATCCAACCCTTGTCAGGGAGCATCCTATACCCAAGTTGATTTTTCATTATCAAGTTGTAGTGGGCTCTAGTCATGATGTTTATGGGCGAACTAAGGTCGATGTAAGCTTTCCACACATGTAGATGTCCGATGTTGCATGGTATGTTGAGATTAGAAGGGTCGCCTATTTCTATGATTGGTCTACCTAGGAAGTATGGTGTCTCGGGGTCATCGAATAGGTTTGTATGATATGCACGCTCTTCCTTAGTGGGTAGCCTATTGAAGTAGTCCTCATCATCATCTACTTCTTCAATCTCACTTGTCCTAACTTCCTTATCAACCTCGACTTTCCTATCCTCATCCTTAGGTTCACTATTATCCTCATTCCTATCAATTGGTTTAATAGTGACAACGTTGACGAAGTGGACATGTTTGGATGAAGAAGGGTCTTTGACTTGGGGTCCGCTATTTGTGTTCCTAGCGTCCTTATGTGGAGGTGATAACACTTGGTTATGGAGAGCTTTCAACAAGTTGTCAATTTTATTGGTCATCTCCGTCTGTTGTTGATTGAATTCGGTCTCGAATCTAGCTATCCGAGCTTCTTGAGATGCCATAAATTGGGAAATCAATCCTTCAAAGTTATTGGTACTACCATTGCCGGAAGGATTGTTGTTGAAAGTACGGTTCGAGTTGGAACCGCTTGATTGGAAACGATTAGGTGGGTTGGAAGAATTGGTTTGTTGTGAGTTTTGGTTTTGTCTCCACCTAAGGTTCGGGTGATTTTTCCATGAGGGGTTGTATGAATCACCGTAGGGGTTTGGCTCGGGTTTGAAAGTGTACCACTTGTCTCCCGCTCCGTCGGTACGCGAGGATGCGTAGTCCACAAAAGCTTGTTCGGGGAGTTCCATGCAATCACGAGTGTCGTGGGGACCACTACATAATTCACATGAAGAAGTGATTTTGTTCACTTGGCTTGAAGGTTTAGGAGCCTCGTAGGATTTCATTAGAAACTTGACTTGGTCTTCAAGTTCTATGATCCTACGGTCAGAAGTGCTTGAATTGTTAGAAGGCAAAGATATTGCCTTGACCGTTTTATTCAAATCACGGGGATCACTCCAACTTTCGTTGTCATAAAGAGCAAGATCCTCTAGGAGAGCCCATGATTGTTCCGCACTTAGATCACGTAGCTTGCCACCGGCCGATTGGTCAATGGTTTGCCTCGTGGAGAGATTGATATGGTCATAGAAGATTTGGACTTGGAGCCAAAGTTCTATGCCATGGTGAGGGACTTTTTGGAGTAAGTCCTTGAATCGAGTCCATGCCTCGTAGAGAGTTTCGCCTTGACGTTGTTGGAACATCAAGATATCATTCCTTAGCTTGGTAGTTCTTCCCGGTGGGAAAAACTGAGCAAGGAAACGAGTGGTGAGATCATCCCAAGAGGTGATGGATCCTGCGGGTTGACGTTCTAGCCACTGACTAGCTTGGTCCCGCAGAGAGAATTGGAAGAGACGCAATCGGGTCGTCTCTCGAGTGGCAACATCAAGGTCTATAGAATCAACGATTTTAAGAAAGTCCTTGAGATGTTGATTAGGATCTTCAGAACGAAGTCCATGGAATGCGCATCCGCTTTGCACCAACCGGATGGTGTCGGATCGCAAGGGTGTGATATTGGCTCCTTGAGTGAGCTCAATGGTGTTTCGATAGCCATAGTGGCTAGGACGGGAATACTCTCCTAAAGTACGGGCTCTAGGAGGTGGTTGTGGTTGTTGTGGTGGTGGGTTGTGTGGGTTAAGGATATTACCATCTTCCATGATGTCGGATGGTATGGTTACGAACAAAGACACGAAGAAAATAGATAGACTAAAGAAAACCTAGAAAAATAAAACAAAAATCTCACTAGAAAGGAATCTAGTGAGTAGACCTAATAAAATAAAAATTCAAACCTAAACAATAACTATTCCCCGGCAGCGGCGCCAAAAACTTGATGTGCGTGGTTTTGTAACCTTACAACAGGTTTTACCTCTCGAGGGATCTCAAGAGGCTTACAACCCCACCAGGCAGTGTACCTGACCAATGTAGTATAGTGTAGTGGTAAGTACGGGGGATTGATCGTTCTCCACAGGGAATAGTGTTCGTTAGGTATGAAAGGCTACTCTAATTAGGTCTAAGGGTTGAGGAAGATTCTTTTTATGTTTTTTTTAGTTTTTATGAAAGCAAGTAAAATCTCGGTTTTTGAAGGAGTGGGCGGAATTAGTTGCTAGTCAACTAACCCAAATGACTACGAATGCAAATAAAATAAAATAACAAAAATGAAAAGTGGTGAGAAACTTATGTGTAGAGAAATGTGTTTACTTAGATTTCCTTACTCCCTAACTATCTTTTACCGGTTAATTAGTGTGTATTAGTCGCGTGGATGACGGGTGTATTCCTTAATACCATTCGTGGGGTGGCGTACTTACTTCCCCAACTCTACAAGCTCCTACTTCACTCCTATGTCGAGCCGGCTAGGAAGCTCCTAACATGGGATCACTAGAATTCGCTTGTGCATTAAATACAACCATAAAAACCTTTAGTACGCGTTTGGTTCATGTTTCTTAAGACGTTCAAGCAAGTTACCGAATAGGAAGTTAGCCAGTTTTCTTAAGCCTAACATAGATAAACAATCATCCAATACAACTAACAACACACTAACAACCAATAATCAATAGCTAGGTTTCATTAGATCTAAGCAAACACAAGATAAAATTAGCCTAACATGTTAAACAAAAGACAAGCATAAGATAGAATCAAACAACACATAGACATATTGAATGATTAATTGATAACTTATATCTTTCAATGAAACATGGAAGATCTCAAGGCAAAAAGCCCTGAAAAAGTAGCTAAAATCGTCTTAGGGTTTTATCCCAAAATTCCACACACTAAGCTCTCCTTAATGACAAAGAATTAGAAAACTATATATAGATTTTTGGATCTGACGGCGTCACCTTATGCATTGTGACGCCGTCACCTCGCCGCTTTTAGGGTTCCCGGGTGACCTTCTTGACGCCGTCCCTCTTTAGCTCTTCAAAAATCCATTCTGGCTTATCAAGGCTTGACGCCGTCAGCTCGTGAACGTGACGCCGTCCCCTTATGATTTAAGCCGTGACGCCCTTGATTTAGTTAAAGCGTGACGCCGTCAGAATTCACATGCTAACTCACTGGCCCGTCATGAGTAAATTTCACATCCCACTTTTCTTGCCAAGGCATGACGCCGTCAAGAGATGATTCTGACGCCGTCAAAGGTAAATTTCAGCCGATTCTTGAGACTTTGCCGTTTTCTTCACTTTAATGCTCCAAAAACGTCCAAAATGCCTCCTTTTCCAGATTTCTCCTCAAAAGTACCTAAAATGACAAAAGGAACGATTTAGGGCAATATTTGATCAAATAAATATGATTTCGGGCTTAAATGACCCCTTAAAAGCGGTACACTTTTCGCCTCATCAAATACCCTTACACTTGAGATTTGCTTGTCCTCAAGCAAATGCGCTTTTATTCTAATCAAAATACAAGTTAGGGGTCATTTAATGCAAACATAAAAGTAATTACAACAAATATTCGTTCCACTTCAATCATAATAAGCACGGAGATTACATACTAGCACCTCACAAGTAGTGTTTAGATACTCACATCTCTCAAGTGTCATCAAAATAAATCTCATAAATGAAAACGGAAAATATCTCTCACTACCTGTCATAGCAAATAGATTACGTCATGAGTAGTTAGGGAGGGATTAGTACTTCTATCTTATATTAGGATTTATCTATGGTAAATTATATTAGGGCTTAATACTCCTAACTATCTTGTATGCTTGACTTTTGTTCTATCACCTTGCATGATTTTAAATTATGTGATTCTTGGATGATAGCTTATTTTGTCATTTTTGATTGCATGCTTATAGCTTATTTTAGATAGTTGCATATTAATCTTTAATTGCTAGGAGTAGCTAAATATGGGATATATTTGGCAAATTAATCTTTAGTGGTTTGAGGCACTAACATTTCCTGCAAATAGTCCCCCTAGAAAACTCCATTTTAGCTGCCCAGAACTAGGCAGCACAGGAAAATTCGTAACTCCCAGGTCACGTACCGTTAAATAGGCCACGGTACCGTTAAATTTAACGGTACCATGTGGTATTTAGTGGTACCGTGCCCTTGTTTGATGAATTTTCACTGTTTTCTCTAGATCCTTGCATCCCTAACCTTAAGCCTACAATGTTTTACAAACTCTCATGCACCCTAAGATTCACTCACTACATCATATGACACTTCCACCAACTTTAATTCAAATCCCACAACTCTTGCCTATTTAAAGCCTCACCTTTGCAAGCATCTCTTGCATCTCATCTTCAACCTTCCATTACTCATTCACCATGTCTTTCACACAAGGATCAACAACTTACATCTCCAAGAAACCTAGGATTACCGTTAGACCACCATCCAAACCTCTCATTATTGATCTCACCAAAGATGATGAAGTCACAACACCACCTTCCCAATGCACTCCTAACTCATCATCTCCACCAAATGCTCCTTCCAAAACATCATCTACTAGAACAACATCTTCATCATCTCCCTCTTTCAACACCATGCCATCATCCATGGATTACACACTCTCACCTATTACCCCATTGGATTATGCCATGCCAACCCCATCACCAACATAGTCACCACCACCTCCATCTCCAATTATGGGCCAACCTATCCAACCTCATTCGGTTGATATACATAGTGCAAATTGCCTATGTTGTCTTCACAACCACAACCTCATCTTCTCTTTGAGAGATGAGCTACACTTCATGTTCTCCTATGTTGAACATCTCTTGACACCCCCACAACCTCCAATCATGTCAGCATCTCCACCTCCCAATAGCCCACTTAACTAAACGTATTGATGTTTAGTTTTCAAAAATAAATGGTTAGGATCCCTTTTGGACTAGAAGCAAATCTTAGGGCCTCTCAAGTCACTAAAGATTTATGTGTTCTTCTTTTAGTTTATCTCCATGTTTGTATTGTAGTCATACTTTATGTATGACATTTTCATTAAGAATGCATGGTTGTGTTATCTTTCATAGCTTTTGGCTTCTTATCCCTTTTCTTAGGTTATGGTTGGATATTTGTCTTGGTTGATACATGTTAAATATTGTATATGTGTCATCTAACCTTGTTTTATATCAAGTATCATTGCTCGATTCCTTGGTGTCCTCCAAACGAGGGGGAGTATACATCAAGGGGGAGCTTTTGCGATCCATTTGCTTCGACAAAAAGGGGGAGAAATGGGATATAAACTCATGCTAAAAACTTGTTAAAATTAATATTTCACTTAAAATGAGTTTATGTTTTGTCATCATCAAAAAGGGGCAGAATGTTGATGCAAATAATGTTCTAAAAATGTTATTTATACATTTCGATAACTCCACGTTTTGATAATAACAAAATGTGAAAACACTTTACGTCAAAATTAACGTAAAGAAGTTTTTAGTCAAAATATCCTGTTTCTACGTTAATCACTCTATGTAAGAACAAACAAATTTACAACTTGACAAATGATCAAAGAAGTGAATTTGTGTTTTAAACTTCACATTTTTAATGTGACAAGACATTTTTTCAAAAATACATTTTACAAATTATTTTTGAATTATAAGGAAATGCTTTATTGGAAAAATAAGTTTAAAAATCATAACAGCTATTCCCCCCCCCCCCAAATCAGCTCCAAACTTCCCCAAATAAACTTTCACCACTAAAAACAAAAAATGGAGCATTTTTGTCTATCACGGTACCACGGTACCATTAAATTTAGTGGTACCGTCTGGTATTTAGTGGTACCGTCCCATTGTAACGGCTAGATTTTTCTTGCCTATAAATACCAGTCCAATTCACAGTTTTTGGGCATCTTTTTTCACACACAACTTTCTGAGTTTAAAACTCTTATCACATTTACTCTCCTTGATCATTTAGTTAGTTTTCTTTTGTTTAAAGAGTGATCCTATTATCCAACCAAGTGATCACCTTCATTCCTCTACTAACAAGAGAAGAACACAAAGTATCAAGAAGATACAAGGTGTTGTAGTTATAGTTACTGCAATTGTAACATTTGTTACATACTTGTTGTATCCTAGCATACACCAAGTTGTTTTTCTTTTGTGCCATTTGTGAGTGTGGATCATTGTGATCTTTTTTAGATCTTGGAGATCTCTTTTAGCCTGTGTGCTTGTGTGTTGATCAAGTGGATCAAGGGTAGATCGAGTAGATCGTGTGAAGTGTGTTGATTGTGTGATTTAGTAAGGATCGTGGTAGATTGGTACTAGCTAAGATTAGTACTCGACATTTAGCTTAGTGTCGGAAACTGTGATAAGAGACATTGTACGGTTTTCTCCGCCTGATGGGAGCTTTGTTGACATAGTGCTTAGAACTCTCGAGTTGGGTACTCGAGGAGTGGAGTAGGGCGAAGAAGAGCTTCGTTACCGAACCACTATAAATCTCGTTGTCTCGGTTTGATCTTTCCATCTCATTTCTTTATACTTATTGTTTATGTTAGATAGTGTAGTTTAGTGTTCATATTGGTGTTGATTGGTTTTACAAAAGAATTGAATCAAAGTTTTTCACAAACAAACGTTTATAAATTTTGAAAAACCGGTAAAACTATTCAACCCCCCCCCCTTCTAGTTTTCCACACTAACAAATAACACTATATAAAATATGTATAATTGTAATCAGCAGGTATAAAATTATCAGTGATTTTGTTTTGATATGTTATAAGAGAAATCAAGATATATGCTTTAGCTTTACCACCACATAGGTAAAGTATTGATTCCTGATCTAAAGTATGACAAATGAAATTTAGTAATATGATTCTACTTTCTAGTCGCATCCTATGCATCAAACTCAGAATCTAAAGTTTATAAACTTTTTGGTATTTAGAACTTTTTTTACATTACTCACCACTGTCCCATTAGGCTTTGGCATCTTTCTGCTGATCACATGTCAACGCCACTTGCCCACAGTACCCACGAGAACAATCCAAAATGCATGAGATTTCTATGCTGCTATGCAGCTCCGGGACCGTCCCTTAGAGGACTTTTACCAAGCCTTAGCAATGTCAACGAGATTACACTTGGAGTTTGCAATAGTTTACTGGTAATATTATGATTTTTTTTTTTTTTTTTTTTTTTTGGTTTGAATGTATGTGTGTTTATGTTGGAATTTAAATAACTTGTCAATCAATTAAATAAATAAACACATCAAAGAGCATATAGCGGAAGCAAGGATCTTTAATTTAACACATATAAAGTATTACCGAATAATAAATAGTTAACGTACCTTTCAGATCCTAGCAAGAACAAGGATCAAATCTTCTTTCTCCTTCACTTGAACAATCAAACGGATTAACGTGGAACCCCTTACCTTTTTGTTCCACAATCCAAGATCAATAACTTAAGTAAGTTATATCCAAGCTCTTGTACACACGTACTATAAGCAACTAACGAATGGTGCTAGCAATTGGACACAAGAAACCAAAAAAATTTTGTTACTTGAAAAACAATTGGATCAACACCCTACAATAGGTGGACGATCGGTTATGGGCAAGAGGAGAGGAGAAAACAATTTAGGGTTTAGTTACAATGCACTAGCAAAACAACTAAAGACCCTTGTGTTTGTATTTATAGTGAATTCCAATCTTGGTGAACAAGAAATCGATTTAGGGTTATAAACACATAAATCCGATCGGCCTAAGCCCATGCTTGGGTTCTAGATTATTCTTGATCATCAAATTTCACTAACAGTCCTTCCACTATTTACTTAACGGTCGTTAGTCAATTCGGTTAACTACTTAACGTCCGTTAGTTATCATTTCGTGTCCAAATAATTAAATACATAAAAAATTATATATATTAATTATTTACGTTAGTCATTCATACTTAAAGTGTGCAATCCCTCAGTCCCGGGTTCGATTCTAGTCATACACGATTTAATATTTTTCCAAAACTCTAACAGCTCCCACTTGGAAATCTTTTAAAAGGGTAATGACATTGGTTAGCATCTAGTAACACGCCAATGCCCCTAGTACAAATCGGGTGGTGGTCTCTTGGAAAAACCACTTGATGATTTATCATCATACTTATCCTTTTGTTTCTAATACTACATTAATAAAGATATGGATCTAAGTCATTCTTTATTAATAATTCTGTTTCTCGTTGTTTACGATTGAGCAAGATTACCATATCTTCTGAACATATTCAGGGGAGATCTTGGGCGTGGCCACGCAAACATCTTGCCAACCCTACGAGGGGCCAGCAGTATTAAACTCCAAACTATTTGAAAGAACAAATTTTATCTTGACTACGAGCATAACACATGCACTTCGCAACGCTCCCGAAAACAATCCGTATAACTACCAGTTACGTATAGCGTTAAATTGAATCACAGAAATGCACTACATGCATGACAGTTATCTGGCATCTCAAGTCTGAGGATAACTATATACACATGATTTACTTAATGACAAGATCCATAAAGTAAACTCATGACGGCGGGATAAGTCCTACACTCAAACATTTTGAATATCATGTGAAATTGGTATGACAACGCATCAATATACTTTCAAGTATATTCTACCAATACTCAGATTTGCCTTAATTTAATGATATTCCCATATCATTAACTGATAACGGATAGTTTAGAATATATAAATATATTCAATGATATAAACATGCAAATATAGGATATATTATTAAGAAAATGATAAATAAACATAACCATTATTTTATTTTATTAAAATAATAACTGTTCAATAACATCCCATTATCCAAACACTAAAATAGATCAATGCATGATAATTCTTATTAATGAATTATGCCTCAAGTCATGTCAAACATACTTGTTGACAAGGCATAAATCAACTAATTTTGATCTATGGGAATTTTGAGAATACTTATTTCAAGAATTCAATTAATGAAGTTCTTGTATGTGTGCATTCAACTATATTGATAATGCCACATAATATTTCATAAAATGCGTGACATCCTCAACCACGAATTTATGACAATTAAACTATCAAACCTTTTATAGTTAAAGTATTCTAATTCTTTAATGTATAATGCAACTATGCTTACAGTTAAGCATAACTAGTACACATGGCCATTAACTAGGATGAAATCCTACCATGACTAGCATTGAGTGTCGTCTCAATTTTATTAGCTTCATTGTATGCAAACAACAATATGCTCTTTAAAATTCCGTAAACTTTAATATCCAATATGTAATGTTATGTTTGATACCTTCCAATCTTTCAAGATTTTTCGGCTATATCAATTACACAACAATTGCCATATGGTTCATACTTAGAATTTAGGAGCTATTCCAGGATGAGGATGTTAATTCTAAATCCAACCATATCCATTACACTTAGTTATCTAATAACCTTTAATTAGATATTAATGTTGTCAAATCATCTTTCATCAAGCATGATACAACAAACAACATGATGTACATGAAAAATCCTTGTGTCAAACTTTAGATTTGTTCATGTCATATCTTTTCAAAGATATGTATCTATCTAGACTTTCTAATAGTACAATCATGTTTATTAGAATCAATAATTTTACCGCTTATGTTTATAACAATAAACATATATTCCAAGGCTGTATGTTTATTTTCTAAATCTTCACGTGAAGTTTCATTCCAAACTAAGACTTAACATTTAATGCTTATGGAATGCTACTTCCTATATGTTATACAACATATATGAAATAAGAAAATAAATATAACACTCCCACTAGCTTTCAGGAATATTTAGAAATTGCCTTATTTTAATTATAAATCTAAATATGGATTTAATAACTAAACATAAGTATATCCCCAGATGCATGCATTAATCCATTCATAAATGATTGCACTTTGTATACTTCCAAAGATTATTTGAATTCAAATACTCATTTCAATTACTTATCGTCCTCGCACAAGTAATTACTCAAGAAATAATTTTGAAATTCCATTATTAATTTCATATAAATGAAACTAAGAATGACATCACAATCCTTATACATTTAATGTGCCTAGAAAGAATATTCAATCACAGTTAATTGCTTAAGTGTGCTTGATAATCTTTTCACACATTAAATATGTATACAAAATTTTGTCCATATGATTTCTACACAAAAATTTAAATCTCTAGGATTTTCATTTCCTTTGTAGAAACTCATCTACATTCTATAGTGTAACTATAGAGTTCAAGATGAATTAAGTTTTCAAAATTAATTATGTTTATGGACTGCATCTAATCATTCATAGTATGAGTAACTTGCCAAATTCAATATTTGCAGTTCATCAACAGGTTTACCATAATCCTGTAACTCATAATCCTCAACATATTATACAAATATTTGAGATATCCTTGCGGATCTA
Organism: Artemisia tridentata subsp. tridentata; assembly: GCA_021014915.2. Taxonomy (NCBI): domain Eukaryota; kingdom Viridiplantae; phylum Streptophyta; class Magnoliopsida; order Asterales; family Asteraceae; genus Artemisia; species Artemisia tridentata. Next base: position 322,136,713 of record CP139509.1, read on the forward strand.
TGAATGAGAATTCCTTCATCTTGAGATTTAACATTAACATGTTTAATCCTCATTATGACTTTACTAGTGTATTTTAGAAGATCATGTATCTTGTAATTTTATCTTTTCAAGATAAAACTCCCACCTGCCTTTTGCAATTTATAGACTATCTATAAATACTTTAGCAAATAGAGAAACACAAAATTGTTCTCTTTTGGGACATTACAAATACACATTGACAGTTCCTCACATTAGTTTGTTAATAACCTACTCAAAAGCAGTTTAACAAATTCTAAACTTCAATTTTTAAGACTTAATGTGATTCATCACATTCCATAATAAATGGTGTCTTATTAATCTTCTAGGTTGGAGTCTTATTGAGTATATACAATCCATACTCAATTTTTCTAACCTTGATAATTTTTGGAAGAAAGGAAAATATAGTTATCTTTAATCAAACAATATAACAAGAGTTTGATTTTCCTAACTGAACGTACCATAAACATTATGTATTTCATTAGGAATAATATTGTAAGACAATCTTACAATATGTAAGATAAATATATTTTGTTTTGGCTTACCTATTTACCAACTAAGTCAAGTTAATGGTGAAATAGATTTTCCAAACCAATTGCATGCTATATAACATAAGTACTTTTTGACCAAGTCACTTCATGTCCATGTCTTAACAAGAAGACATAAACTGTTATAATTCCAATTTACGTTATAAATCATTGATTAACTCAATGACTTCTTGTATATGTTTTAATTAAAAAACATAACAAGTTAACGTCTTACTTTATTATAAGTCTTGTAACAATTAAAAGACTTCATATTTATATCTTTACAATAAAATATAAATATGCATAACTAAAGTAATTATGAACACCACAA